>CM077567.1:47614819-52414819 GCA_039657325.1 Stephania cephalantha | reverse complement strand
TGATCTTCACACCTAGCTTGAACACCACCTCCAAAACACCGAATCTTCATCAACTCCCTTGTTAATTTCTTGATCTTCTTCTCTAACTTACTTCTTCTCTAAGTAATTGAAATGAATTGCATGGGTTGATCTATCCAATCTTATATATTAAAATAAGGTTGTTTAATAGTCATTGATCCTAATGTGCATACGTATCTCGAGACTAATCAAATGGTGTACAACTTGACACAATTCCACTAAGTCTCCATTAACTCCATCTATGTAACATCACTTGAAACTCAATTGGCATCTTGATGTGTAAACATGTATCTCGAGAATCATCAAATGGCTATTGTTTTAATTTGCTAACTTAGGTTTCATTTACTATAAAAATTAACTATAGCCACATTAATACGACTATTTAAGCTATACTAAACTTAAATAAACTTACCACATCACTCTCTATCCCGGTCTCACGTCGTCACATATCTCGAGGCACGTCCCCATTCACGTCTTGACCTCTATACACGTTTAGGAGTAACTTACTATGTCTACACATATACAATGCACTAAGCATTCATCATAATATAAACAATATATAACTCAGTCTTCATGCCGAGTATTGGGATTGTGTACTCGCTCTTGAGCCACATCATAGGTCGGTGACCCTTAATTACATATCAAATCCATTATTAAGAATTTGGGCCATTAAAGCTATGTTAAAGGAATTATGAATCGATTATAAAGTTAAAAAGTGCAATGGTTAGAATTTGTATTGATTAGATATGTAATGCGAAGAACATCTTGATCACGCGTTTGTTGATTAGAGGTTTTAGGAGTTACCATGGCTATTGGAGCTTTGAAGCTGGATATGGACAATACAACCGTAAAATATATAACATCGATAGATAGTTATTAATTAGGAAGGCAAATATAGTACACTTTACTGGTAATGAGTCTAAATATTTGGAACTTAATGCTATGTGAAACTTACGTTATTCACACCGATAGGTGGAGTTCTAGTTTTCACATTAGTATCTTTTTCACCACGATAATGGGTTAAAGTGAATCTTAAGAAAATCTATCTATTCTAATTGAGCATTCGACACATATAATGAAGATGAAGAAAATGAGAACACCACATGGATTAAGTCAAAGGTGTTACTCATGATATGTATATCATTTAGTCATTTGACTTGAAATTACAATAGACTTTACTATTAGGAGCATGATAATTTGACACAATCAAATGTTGTCTTTAACCGGACGATTATAAAAATCATGATTGGTTACCATGTGAATAATATGTGAAGGTGTGTAATCAAGATAGAATCTGTTACTCTCGTATAGAGAGAGATATCAGTGGATCCCTCGATATGATAGACTGATAATGACCAAGTCCATGTGAATTGATATTATTAATGTCACTTGTATGTTTTCAGTTTACCTAAAGATCGAGACTAGTACGATTGAACATTAAGGGCGACTTTTCATGCCTTATATTTAATCAAACGATATCGCACGAAAAAAGGATATGATATATGTTATTCATTAGGTTGTATTGATTTTGATATTCATGTTATTTGGGTAGTCATAATGCCTTGCTAGAGACCGCTTACGACTTGCGTACCAAAATAGTTTTGGTTCATTGCCAACGTCACATGAACCTATCGAGTCGCACACAAAGAATGACTTTGCGCAATTTCAATTGGTCCAGAGTAATAAGTTTTATATGATAAAATTTATGACATAAAAGCCCTTACAATTTGTTATATGATAACTTATTAATATGGGCGTATGTGTAATTTGCTTAAACTACCTAAATACAATAATTGTATTACGAATAAAATTTTATGTGAGGGTTTATCTACACATATAAATAGAGGTTAAAACCCTAAAATGAAATAAGATTTTTGTTTTTGCTATTTTCGAGTTCTTTGGATTTTGAGAGAGAAAAATTATTTTTTTTCTTATCTCTCATAGGGCTAGCACTCCAAATTGTGGTCACCGTTCGTGTGTGGATTTTTGAGAGAGGACGCGCGCTTGAACATCTTGGAGATCGATCAATCGAAGAAGGAAATAAAGGATTAAGGTATAATTTACTTTTATAGAACAAGTTTAATGGAACTTATTTTCGATCTTGTTGAGGTTTTTCAAAAATTATTTTGATTTTTTTGTTGTGTATGAACCCCAAAACCCAATAGGATGATTGAGCGGGAACCGGAACCAAAATCAGGGCTGAGGGAGTAATCAACCTGAAGGTGATCTATTAGTGCAAGAGAGAGTACGAGGACAAACATGTCTTCCATACTTCTCAAACAAAAAATTCAATAGACATACAATGGAGTGACGAGGCTTCTAGTCAACTCCACCGAGTTCGAGTTGAGGCCGTCTCTCATCAACATGGCGCAAAATAGCCTATTCAATGGGCTAGCAAACGAAGATCTAGCTGCACATGTGGATAACTTTTTGGAGAAGTGTGATACTGTTCACATTATTAGAGTTGCAAAGGAAGTAATCAGGATAAGACTTTTCCCATTCTCATTGGGTGAAAAAGCCAAATCCTGATTCCAAAGACTAAATGCAGGGATTATGACTTCATGGGAAAATATCAATGAAAGATTCATAAACAAGTTCTTTCCCCTGGTGAATGTTTGTGAAAGGAAATCGGAAATCAACCAATTCAAGCAAGAGGATATCGAGTCTCTTGGTGAGGCTTGAGAAAGATTTAAATAGATGCTAAGGAGATGTCCAGGACTTGGATATGTGAAGTAGGCACAACTATAAATATTTTACTATGGAATGAATCACAGCACAAGGACATTAGTGGATGTTGCAGTAAGTGGTTCTCTACTAACAAAAGATGAAGATGGAGCATTAGATCTTCTAGATTTTATGTCCCAAAATCCTACAATAAGAATTCGTTCCACAGTGAGAAAGCCAACATGAGTATATAAGATTGATTCATAAGCAGCGATCATGACACAACTGTCAAACCTGAGTAGTCAGATGGCGAAGCTACAAATGGAACAATCAAGTCCACAAGTGCTAGCAATTCAGCAACCCGTCAATCACCTAATAATGGTGGTTAATCCATTAGACATGCAACAAGGAATGGAGTTTGAAAATGTCAACTTTATGAACAGCCAGAATTATGGAAACAACTCAGGCCGAGAGGAATGGCTCCTCCAAGATATTATCAAGGATACAACAACCCAAACTTCTCATATGGAAATCCTGATAGTGCACTGAAGCTACCTCCATGTTTTGATCAACAAGTCCAAAAAGGGAAGTTAGACCAAAATGAAGAAATGACTTCATTGAAGTTAATTAAAATATTCTTGCTAGCCATTAACATTAACAATAGGGAACACCATGAAAGAAATGAGAAAGAGATGGAGAATGTGAAGCAAACTCTTAAGAGGATGGATAGTGAAAGGACACAATCCATTAGGAACCTAGAGAGATAGATTGATCAGCTAGGCATTGCTTTGAATTCAAAGAAAAAAGGGTAATTTCCAAGTAACACTATCACAAATCTCAAGGAAAATGTTACTGCCATTCACCTAATGAGCACTACGGCAACGAATGAGCCAATGTAAGAGCAGGTGATGTACAAGATATAAAGATTCAACACTTTAGCTAAGAGAAAGTTGAGAAAATCTGACATTATGCATGAGAATGGAATGAAAGTGAGGTAAGGTAAAATTGAAGGATTCAAGCAACAAAGGATCAATGCCTTGAAGAATAATAAAGAGGGGTAGAAATAATGGACATCTAAGCAACAAGATGAAACATCTTCTGAAGAATCACAAAAAGGAAATAACATCAAGGTTGTTCAGAAAAAGCCAAAACCAAAATTCATGTTCACACCAAGACTTCAACCAATCTAGAAGATAGATCCTAGAGATATATGCATACCATTAAGCATTGATGGGCACTAATTTAGAAACATCTTATGTAATACGGGAGCCTCGGTCAATGCAATGCCTATAAAGGACATGTTACAAGCAGATTTAAAGATCAATTGTCCCGATATAATGAACTTGCAAGTAGTTAATGGTAACTTGGTAGAAACAATAGGGAAAGTCTTGAATGTGCATATAAAAGTGGGTAGATTCACATTTATCACTGATTTTGATATTATGAATCATGATATAAATGATGATGTGTCTATGATACTTGGGCGATAATTCTTGAACACTGCTAATGCGGTCTTGCGTACGAGGGAAAACATGATCACAATGAGTATCGAGGAGGATGACGATAGTAAGAAGATTATCTTTGTTGAAGGGCAAGAAGTACATCTGAACGGGAGAGATATCATTATCTCCGACCTACAAATTGAGCATCTCAATTTAGACTCAAACTAAAAGAGCGAAAAGGCGTCAGGCTTTTGACGTTAAATGAAACTCTGATAAATGATTATTTAGACTTATATATAGGGTTAGTTTAGTAGTATATTTAGTATAAATAACCTTAAATGAGCTTTAATTAATTGTGTTTATGTATTTTCAGGTAATTAAGGTGTAAAGGAAAGAAATGAGCAAAAACGAGAAGAAACAGAACAAAAACCCACTTAAGAGTGGTTGGCGCCATTGCTACACATGGTGGCACTGTAGGTGTATAAGTCACATCGTAGATGACTTAGGTATGGCGTAGGAGAGAAGGTAAAGTGAAGAAATCAAGGTTGTAGGCTTAACGCTGTGGCGACGTTGTAGAGAGTAAGGAACGTTGCCGGGTACTTATGACACGACACCGAGGTCACGAGAGATGAAGAATTGTACACATGAGATGGCGTAGTGGCGGTGCCGTGGTGCAACACGCATGGGGCCGAGGGATAAGTGACACCACCGGATTGGAAGAAATTAGAAAGTTAGAATTTTATTTTGAGTTAAATTGTAAAGTAGGGTTTTGAATTGTTAGGTGGAAGTATAAACAGATGTTAGGATGTGGTAAAATTACAACATATCATAGAGGAGCAGCCATTAAAGTATTTTAGCATAGGTTTACTTTGATTTTGAGTATTAAGAAAGTTTGTGTGGAGAAAACATTGAAGACTCCGATTTTGTAATTCAAGTTTGGTTTATTGGTTTAATTGAAGGCAATATATTTATATTCATCTCTGATCTCAATGATTTCAATTATGAATTGTAATATATGTGTTTTAATAAAGTGTGAGTAGCTTATTAATCTTAGGGATCAATGAATCCTATGGTATGAATGCTATGCTATGAAAATGAGAAGAAATCAAATATGAAAAGTGCAATGATTAGAATTTGTATTGATTATGAGTGTAATGCTTTAGACATCTTGATAACATGTTTATTGATATTAGGTTTTAGAAGTTATCATTGCCATTGAAGCTTTTAATCGGGACATGAATGTTACGATGGTAAAATACACAACATCGATAGATAGTTGTTGATTAGAGAGGCATGGATAATAAACTTCAATGGTTATGAATATAAAGATTTAGGACATTAAAACAATGTGGAGCTTACGTTATTCACACCGATAGGTGGAGTTCTAGTTTGCACATTAGAATCTTTTTCGTCATGACAATGGGTTAAAGTAGATTTGAAAGAAATTTGTCTATTCTAATTAGGCATTGCACACAACATATTAAGATGTAAAAGTGGTTAAAAAGAATAGTATTTCATTACCTAAGTGAAGTTGTGAAGATATTCTTAATATGAGAGTTAAAGTAAAGTTTATATTGTTTTGTTAGATAGAGTAGTTTAGTATAAAACCATTTCAAAAAGGGGTTTCTTAGCAATAATTCAAAGTTAAAAAGGTATTCAATTGGGTGCAAAAACCTTTCCTTGCAGACAATATTTGTGATCAACGTACACTACAAGTGAGTCGTTATACTTGTGGCACGTGTCAAGCGCTACTGGGAGGCAGCCCAGGACTTTTTAATTTCAATTTTTAAATTTGAGTTCTTTGTTTCGTTTAGTTAGAACAATCTTAATGTTTTAGTAATTTTTTTAAATTTTGAAATTTTCGTACTAAATGTGTAGGAAAGACCATTTGCAAGGTGAAATTTCATCAGAATGGAGAAGTATCTATAAACTCAGCAAAGAGTGTAAGAGAGCAAATGAGTTAGAATGGTAAAGGTCAGGTGCATTAACAAATCATGGGTAAGTTTCTATGAAATTTTTATATATACAGGGTATTTCACGCTATCACGATGCCTTGTGTAGTAATACATAGAGCCTAGAGAGTGTGAATAGGGAGTTAATAAAAAAATTTGAATATTATGGAGACAACTGGTCGACACCGTGTGTATACACATATGGCGCCAAGAAGGTGCTAAGCTGTAAGCAAAAATTGCTCACAGCAGCTTCGAAGCCATGCCTACGCAATGGCAATGTCGTGCCTTTAAAAATACAGCGTCGAGGTTGAGGATGGGTTATTAAAACCCTTTCAACCCAAATTTTACACACGTTAATCATAGTCCATACACTACCAACCAAACATACGTCCTCTAGAATCCAAGTTTGAGCAATTTTAAGTGAGAAAAAAGTGTTCCTAGTGATCAAAAGTAAAAAGAGAAGGTGCATTATGGATTTACACAAAAGAGGAGAGCTAGGGCATTTATTTCGAGATTTGAGTCGAGAGAGCAATAGGGTTTTAGTTTGTGAGCAAAATAAGAGGGCTTTGATTGATAAAGGCTTGGAGAAGCAATCTACACCAGATAGTAGTCCGACATTGAAGTAAATTTACAATTTCATTGATTACGCTATGAATTTTTGATATTATAGATGAAATTGCGTGAATTATGAAAATTAAGTTTTTGGATAGGAATTTGAAGTTATGTGGATTTAGAGCATCAATATGGCTTATGATGAATGTATATATCTTTTGAATTATTTGGCATGTAAATGACCCTTAAGAATGATAATTTTGATTTTAGGTGATTTGAAGACCCATGTTGAATTGTTGTGTTGTGTTTGTTTAATTGAGATAATGGCAAGACCAAGGAGGCAAACAAATCAATTAAGTTAACCAAGGGCAAATTATAATGATGCATCGTCCTCGAGAGGTCCTAATGAGGATGTCTTGAAGCCTTTTAAGTCTAAGTTCTACATTAGTAAATATGCTACGGATATGTATGAGGTCACTAAAAATAAGGAGTTCATTTGTGAGAGATGAATAAACTTATCAGCCAAATATGAGAAAGTCAATAACTTCATTAGACAATGTGGTTGGGAACATTTTAAGCAAGAGTATAGGGAGAATAAGGTTTATGGAGTGCGCGAATTTACAAGTTTTATGCTAATGCGAAGTTTACAAAGAAAGGTGACCTAGTTAAGGTGAGAGGAGTGATGGTCCCATTTAACGAGAATTTAATAAATGACATCTATGGGTTAGAATATTTGATCATGAATGGAGAACCACAGACCTTCTCGGATGATTTGTATGAGAGACCCTATAACCTATATCCTTTTAAAGTCGTTGAGAGAGTGTTAGTTGTTCAATGACAACAAAGATGGGTAACGGGAGCTGAGAATGTGCCAAAGCACATTAAGAAAAGGGAGTGTAAGGAAAGTTTATAGAATGTGGAAACATTTTCTAGTTGCTTCATTATACCCGACTACTTAGCAGGGCGAGATCAGCAAACCCAATGCGACTTGTTTGTATAAGATTATAAGGAATAGGAGGATCAACGTCGAGGAGATCATTTATAAGAATCTGAAGGAGTCAATCATGACTGAGAGAGACAACAAGTTGTTGTTTCTAATCCTCGGCACCCAAATGTGCTTGAAGGCTGGAGTGAGATTGATTCAAGATGTAAAATTTGATATAGAAGCCTAAGCAATAATAAATAAGGAGTTTATGCTAACCTTGAAATCACCGACTGGATATAAAGACTTTGAGGATGTGAGAGAGAAGGAGAGCCAAGAGAGACAAACTTGAGGCAGAGTTGCTAGTTAATGAACAAAAGGATTAAGCAACAACACCAACAACGGAGTTGGCCCAAGAGTTAAGGAATGAAGGATATGGAGAGGAGGAAGATCGCTAATAGGGATTTGTTGAGGGGTACGAGTTTGTAGACCCATTGATAGGAAAGTATGACTTGGATGGTCCTGAAGTTTTTTCACCACCTCCACCACCACAGGCACATGTACTGTGACGGCCCCGATTTCCCATAAAATTGGGCCCCGCCCAGCCTAAGCCCACGCCGAGTCAGTCTCGCAAGGTCAACGCAGGCCTAGTCAGCCTTCCAATCCATTATTACAAGTAATTTCAAAATTTTAAGTTGAGTTATTACTATTTTTCAAGATTTAAAAATTTAGCGGAAGCAACTAATACATTAAATAACTCAACAAAAAGATCAGGGAGTTAGGCAACCTAATTGTGGAACCCAGTAAATATCATCAGAGGAGAGTAAATACAAAATATACAAAAAAATCACCTAGCTATGAAGTCTTCCCTCTGCTACTCGTCCGCGGCTCTGCACTCAATCAAACATAAGAATGACGAGCCCAGGTAAGTAAATCCAGTAGGACATATACACAACATTTCACGATATCCAAAACAACAGTTCACAATATCCAAAGCAGTCGAATTCATGCAAATAGAACGAAAGGAATAAAGAACGCATGAATATAAAAGACTGTAAACAATCCATCAATGAGTAAGGCCAAATAACAAGGAGTCCCGACCAAAAAGTCGTTGAGTCGCGGCAAAAATCCCAGCAGACTCGGGTTAGGACGAGCCCCATGCCTCCCAACCCTAACCCTTGCGACTATGAGCCATCCATAGACCCGGATCTAGGACGAGACCCCTGCCTTCCAGCCCTAACCCGGGACGACTATGAACCATCCATGGACCCGGATAATATCGACGGAAGACCATGAAAGACATCGGATTTAGGACGAGGCCCCTGCCTTCCAGCCCTAATCCTCTCATATCGCAGATAAACAGTAATCATGACTTACTTGCCAATGGACTCACTCAATCGATAACAATTTCAACGATAGCTATCATCACAAAGCAGTGAACAACAATAAAGCTATCACAAAACAGTAAACAACAACTAATGGAGAGAAATGAAATACTGTATAAGTCCCTAGCTGGTTTACTTACCTCGAGAAATCGCGAACCTCAAAATGTCTCGCTCGTGTCTCGATTTGCGCACCCGACACCCGACTCCTAAGTCCTTGGTGTCCATTTAGACATTTTAGACCTATTTTATTAAAATCATTCACATCACAACAAAATTTGGTGAAATAAATCTCACCTCCATCGCGTCGTCGCGCGAATTCGCGCATCCGACCGGTCGGCAACGCGCCACTGCGCTGTTCACCGCGTCGCAACCGCCGCTGTCGCTGCCGCGCAGCCCTCGCCGGCGTCGCGCTGCTGGATTCCCCCGGCGCTGCTGCTGGAGCACTCCGCATCCGCGGCTGATCCGCCCGTCCGCGAGCCGCCACACCGCTGCTGCTGCTGGGACGCTGGCCGTCCGCGCCGCGCCCGTGCTGGTGCTGCCGCCGCCAGATCTGGAGCCGATCGTCCCCACCAGCCGTCGCTACGAGCCGCCACCTGGAGCTCCGGCGCTGGAACCGCCGTCCGTACCGGCCGCCATCTCAGCTGCGCTGCTGGTTCGCCACTGCGTCACCTCCCGCGGCCTCCGCGTGGACCACCACCGCGACCGCGCCGATCTAGCCGGAGCTGATGTGCCGCAGCTGCCTTTCTCCTCGCCGTTGCCGCGCTGGGAGCCGCCGTCGCCGTCCCTCCGCGCCGGCGCTCTCCGCCATCTCTCTCTCGTGGTCTCCTTCTTCCCCATTTTTCTCCTCTCTGTCTCGTTTTCTCTCTCTCTTCTCTTTTTTTTGTTTCATTCTTATCTGATTCTTTATATATATATATATATATATATATATATATATATATATATATATATATATATATATATATATATTATATATACCTTTTCTTTTTATTTTCTTTTTGATTTCAAATCAAAAGTGTCATCGAGATCGTGCAACACGAATCTCGAGGCAACTCAACAACCAAACAACGCACCTCTCGAGGCACCAACTCGCCTCATTTAAAAACCTCAATACTCGCGCTACACGCATCACGAGGCATATCCAATGTACATTTTAAACCCACATAAAATCACTATCTCGGTCCCACGTCGGCACGCGACTCGAGGCGCGTCCTCGTTCGTGTTTCGGCTCACCGAATTCCTCGCATAGTTAGCATTATCATCTCAAATTGGATTCGGACATACGTATTTCGACGAATGGATCTCACATACGACCCTGACCTGACACGTGGCACAAGTCAAATTTTCGGGTCGTTACATGTACCACCACCCGAGGACTTGACTCTAAGACAACAGAGGCTGTTGATTGCTGAGATGAGGAGATAGTACAGAGTGGATAGAGCTCAGTATCGTGAAGCCTTATTGAGATATGAGCATGACTGACTGAATTGACAACGAAATTTCATGCTTTTTGCAGATCATCAGAGGGACATACCTAAATATGAGAAGAGTAGAAGGTTGAGACCTACTAATAGGTCTATCGACTTTGTGCAGCACCAAACTACATGTTTGATCCTAACGTATTGTAGAGTAGAAGGGTGGAACGTCCTTTGACACCATCTTTTGCTAATGCTGATGATGATGATGCTTATGATGATGCACAGTCCAAGAGTCTGAGTCTTAGGATTTCTCTAGACCTTGGGGAGATAAGAGATACATTAATACTAAATATTTTTAATTTGAAATACTTTGTCACTTTAGTAGTTGTTTAAATTTTTATGTTTATGCATTTTTTGTTTAGTTCTTAAATTATATATTATATATGTTTGTGTTTAGTGTTTTTTTTTTGTTTTAAGCTTATTTTTGAACCTTGAGAATAGGGTTTGATTTAAGTTTGGGGGCATCAACATTATGGGAAGTGGTAAGAAATGATGAAATAAGGATAAACACTACAGGTATGATCGTAAAATCTTATCTTTGAAGCAGCTAAATATGAAATAATGGTAGTGTTTCTATTTCATTTACTTATTATTGAAACATGTATAGTAGCATAGATTATGTCATATATAGTAATATAGTAATGAATGAATAATTCATTTGCAAAGTTCATGCCTTTAATTGTAGATGAGTTAGAATATAAGTATCTTGTTGATATGAAAGTCACGAGAGTGTTATCAAAGTTTTTGAAAAAAATATGAATTGTAGCAAACAATGGTATAATTTCATGATTAGAAACCTAGAGTTAAGGAAGATCATGAAATTGTAACAAAAGCAAGAAGATTACCAGAACACTTATTATGGAAAAAGTTGGATCTCTAAAGAATTCTATAATAAGTATGAATCTTACTTAAGTACAAAGTAAATAAAGACTTAGTACCAAAAGAGGAAGAGATAGGTATGGTTTTTAAATAAAAAGTTAAAGTTAAAACTTGCTTGATATAGTGAAAGTGAGAAGTGCTAACAAGAATTTTAAATTATTAAAAATAAAGAGTCATACAAGTTCTACATGAAAAGGAGAATAAAACTTGATGGTTGAAAAAAGTGAAAAAAAGGGGATTCATAGGAAACGGAGTAAGGACTGTACAATTAAATGAATGAATATAAGGAGAAAAGAGAGATATATAGAAAGAAAGAAAGGTGAAAGTTATACTAAAACTCTTCAAATGAAATGATTTGGCTCGGGTACAAGTAACATAGTTGAGTTAGTTTTCCTTCCAACTATATGAAGTTCTATGGACTCTTGAAGTACTAAAGTCTACAAAATAGTATAATCTATGCTTATTTGTGAATTTTTGAGCTTAATGAGATGTCATGAGATTGTATACTTGCTACTTGAGAACCGACGTGAAATAAACTTATGAGTAGTGATGATTTTGGTTGTGAACTACTTGTGAGTTTCGAAAGTGAATTATATATGTTGTTAAAGTTACGTGTTTTGACAATATTAGTTTTTATAAATAAAAACTTTTGAGTGGATTATTAACTTGAACTTAGTTGAATTAAAGAATACTCCATGAACTATGTAAAATGAGTATGGTTTATAAGTAGTAGTAGCAAGAGTACTTAGTAGAATATCCTTTTGCTCGGGATGTGCAAAATCATAAGTTTGGGGATATTTGATAAGTGATTAATTATACTTATATATAACGTTAGTTTAGTAGTATAATTAGATTAAATATCTCGGAATGAGCTCTAATTGATGGTGTTTATGTGTTTTCAGGCATACAAGGTATAAAGGAGACAAAGAAGTGATTTCATGATGAAATGAGGAGAAAAAACACAAATACACATTTGACATTGTGGCATAGAGGCTAGACATCATAGGAAAAAAGAACAAGGCATGGGAAGAGAGTGCAAGGTGTGCAGAAGGCTTGGAGACCAAGAAATAGACACAGGAGAGGTGACGCAATGGTGGCACTGTGGGTTTGTATACATGGCGCCGGGACATTAAATAGGGTGTCGAGCCTACTGAGAGGAAACAATACATACATAAAGGTTGAAGCTGTGGCGACGCTATGAAATTACACACGCGGCGTGGATCACTTACTGTGAAATTCGAGAATTTTTTAAACATGATTAGGCGACTAATTAAGTATTTTTCAAATTTTAAGTGAAAATTTGATATCCGAGGTAGGACCTATGTGTTACGGACGGGATATCATAATTTTAAATGTTATTTTTGTGTGCTATGTGCCTAGTGGACGTATTATACTCTATTCGTCGCGAAATATAGTCAAATTGAGGTGTAGATGCGGTGTTCGTTGTTCGCAAGTTTCGAAGTGCATTCGTATTTTCATCAATTTTTGGCGAAATTGGGGTGATAACTGGGTTTAATTTGGATTAAAATTAAGAGATAAAAATCAAATAAATAGAGAAAATTACAAAAGACCAAAAATGGCTTTTGGTTTGTATTGAGAAGGATAAGTATTGAAGGGTGTTTTGGTCATTTGGCAATTGAGAATGCAAAAATATTACTGAGGGTTGTTTAAGAATTGGTCTTTTTACCAATTAAAAACCTCTTCTCCCATCTCAATCTTTCTTTATTCTTCTTCTCCAAGTGCAAAAACAGCCCCTTACCCACTCTTCTTCGTCTATTGCTCGCACACATCTCTCTCTACCATATATTAAATCTTTCGGCTTTTTTTTTTTCTCTCTCTCTCTCTCTCTCTCTCTCTCTCTCTCTTTCTCCCACTCTCACCTCTCATCTCATGAGGTTCTCTCTTTCATCACTGTCTCGCCATTGAAGAAGAAAATAGAAGATCAATGACGATGAGAAGATGATGTGAGTTCTTAATTTTTTTTTAGTTCAATTATTGGTAGAATTGATTCAAATGGATGGTGAGGATGAGGTATTGCTGTTAATTTTTTGTGTTGGTGGTTGTTGTTTATGGGAATTTGAAGGATCGATTGGTGTTTGGGGTTTGAGGAGCAAAGAAGAACTTAATTGAAAAAAATTGGAGTGATTGAGGTAAGTTTGTAGTTCAATTATTTCATCAATTTTTGATCAAATTGAATGAATTTAAAGCTGAGATTGATGCTTCCATGAGAATTTGATATAGTTAATCAGTTTTGATGAATCAAAATCATTTTGGGAGTGGTCTAATGTGATTTGAAGATGTTTTACAAAAATAGTTAATGTTTTGACAGCTTATGTAAGGTATCCATTCCGGACATTTAATCAAAGGTTTTTATCTTGCGTTTTCGATGAAATTGATACTTATATATAATATTTCATTCACAAGAATCAGATTGGGGTTTGGTGGAAGTTTCGTAGGTCAATTGAGGTTGAATTTGTTGCATTTTTGTAGAAAAATTAGTTGTGCAGTCTTAGTTTTTGGCTGTTTTGACGTGTGTATTTAAGCAATCAAATGAACCTATTTCGGTGATAATTCTTTGTGGGTTATAATCCTTGTATATCAATAATGATGTGTGGGAATTAGGTTTTGATTTGGAGAAGGTTTGGTAGCGTTTTGAAGGCTGGAAAGGAGGCCAAAAATTGGGATTGCACTGTCATTTTTTAACTGTTTTGAGTAGGCATGTTGAGACATTGATTTGAGACATCAAATGGGGTCCAATTGACTTGCAAATAGGTACGTTTAAATCCTAGTATGATCTATTTTGATGATCAATATAGTTTGTGGCCAACGAAATTGGTTTGGTTAATGAAAAATATAGTAGAATATGACATGTTAGTATGGTTCAAAACTGTTAAATTGTGATAGTTGTGACTTATAAACTTTACGTAATGATTTAAATGAGTATTTGTTATCCAAATTAACTAAGGGTGGACATTTTACAATCACTTTATATCCTATTTTGAATAGAATCTAAGTTCAGACTTTGATAAAACCTCTAAGTTAGGGATACAATGAGTTAAGTTAGGAATCTAATTGGGAGTTCAAAAACATGGAAATGAACTCTAAAAAGAGGTGTTAGAGTTATTAAGTAGTTTGGACTTCGTTATAAGATTGAAAATGGGTTTTAATTTCGTTTAAGTTGAAATATGAATTTTAAGTATTCAAATAGAGTTATAACTCTAAAATGTGAATTTTATGACTTAATAGGAAACGTGGAAATACGTGAAAGTTGGGGACCGTTGTATGAGGCTTCGAAACCAACCTTGAGTTGGTTGGACTGTACGTAAACCTTACACTGGTCTTTACTATTTACAGAATTTTATCTTTGTACCTGCATTTGTGTTTAGTCTGCATTGCATTTCTCATCATTCTTGGTTATGCATTCATGTCATTCCGGACGATGGCTTGTTAGTGCTACGGCTCACAGATAGGACTCGAAGTTAGGTTTCCTGACCGGTTAGACTGGAAAACGGAAGACCTACGTCATGCAAATTTTTTGGAGGAGCATGCATTAAACTTTTATTACTATTTTAGGTTCATTCTTTGGTCGGCCAATCTGTTTATGAACCTTGAATAGTAATAAAAGGGTTTCACTTTGTTATATAAATTTCTTGTTATTTGGAAATGCAATTACATGTCTCCATATATTCAGACTAACATTTGCAAGAGTATAGAACAATGTAGGAGTTTACTTACCTGACATCTTCGAGTTGTTTTTGATGATTTATGGTTCTCTGTGAAGACAAAGAAAAAACGAACAAGACTCGAAGATCTTTGGTGATTGTTTTCATGTTATAAAGTTAATTCTTGTTGTATATTTTTATATATATAACTTTGGGCTTCGGGGTGAGTGTAGGGCGTGATACATTATCGAATAAGTATGAGAGCTTTACAAATCACTTTTACGAAGTTCGGGAAATGTTTTATGGTTTCATTGGACGTTAATTTGGTTCATGAAGTAGTATTAGTTTAGTTTGAAGTTGTAAAGCTGTAAATAAGGATTTCACATTGGAAGTTAGTTTTAATGATTCAGTTTGATATATATTGTAAACTACGGGGAGTTGTGAGTCCTTCTAGGCCTCTCCCTATTTTGCTGTCTATTTAGGTGAATTTTTTTCGGCAAGCCATTTTTAGGGGAGGTGCTGCCAAAATTTTATAAAAATACGGAGAACAATCCATTTGATTTTCTAATTTACTCCAAAATAAACAAATCATGAATTGAGTTTGATTAAGGATATATATAACTTTAGTTTGGAGAATTATTTAGGACTAAAATAAAATTTATTTTGAGGTTAAAGTTAATTGAATGGATTAGGTGCCTAATTAGGGTGATTAGGGATAAATCAAGGCTTAATGAGACGGGCCCTAACTCTTACAAACAACACCGAAAAATAAAAATAGAAAGTTTGAGAGTTCTATTTCATTTGGAATTGTTAATTAGGGTTTCTAATTGTATTTTAATGAGTCTTAGGAGTATAAATAAGTATTTGAACGTAGTAACATATATATTATAACCAATTATCACCCACCACCATAGATTACAATAGAATAACATAGTTTTACATTGTTCTTGAGTATTTAGAAGATTTTTGGAGGAGAAGACATTGAAGACTCCACTTGTGGTTATTCGGTATTGTTTCTTTTATTTAATTGAAGTTATTTGATTTAATCTTTGATTGCAATGAATACCATGATGTGTACGTTGATTTCATTGACGAGTAAGTAGTTTGTTTATTTTAGGGATCAACAGATCCTATGGTATGAATGCTATGCTAAAAGAAGTATGAATGGATTATAAAGTTAAAAAGTGCAATGGTTAGAGTTTATATTGATTCTATACGTAGTGCTATGAACATCTTGATCACGTGTTTGTTCATTAGAGGTTTTAGGAGTTAACATGGTCATTAGAGCTTTTAAGCCGGATATGGACAATGCAACCGTAAAATATATGACATCGATTGATAGTTATTAATTAGGGAGGCACGGATAGTAAACTTAAGTGGATATGAGTTTAAAGATTTGGATATAATGCTATGTGAAACTTAAGTTATTCACACCGTTAGGTGAATTTCTAGTTTACATATTAGGATCTTTCCCACCATGATAGTGGGGTTGAAATGAATCTTAAGGAAATCTGTCTATTCTAATTGAGCATTGCACACACATATTGAAGATGAATAAAGTGAGATATGAAAGCATAGTAATTCGTTACCTAGATGAAGTTGTGAACTACGGTTCTTGTTAATATAATAGTACAAGTTAATTTACATTGATTTTACAAAATATAGTAGTTTAAATCAATTAAAAAAGATCTTCTTAACAATAGAGTGAACTTAACTAAGTGAACTGTGTCCAGATAAACCTTTTCTAGAGCATAATATCTATAATCAACTTTTGTTGATCACATTATTACTACAATTGAACCATTATACTTGTGGTTTTGAGGTCAACATACGTCCCTTGTGAGAACAGAGGCTTGTAGGTACAGAAGTGCCTTGTGGGCATAGAGGCTTGTGGGTACATAGGCTTGTAGGTACAAATGTCCCTTGTGGGCACATACATTATTCATCTTCTCCAACAACCCTATATGCACGAAGATAACCATAACTTCAACACCAAATCTCAACCCAAATCAAGCAATTCTTGCTCCTTGTGGGTCTATTTGACCCATATGACTCCTAATTAACCCAAATCATAAAAAAACTCTAATAAGAACCATAAATCATGCATTAATGGGGGATTACAAAGAACATGAAATTGTATTAAAAAACCTATTTGAAAAGCATTTGAGTTTTGTAAATCAAAGTTGAATATAACCTCTTTATATGAAATTAGGTGAACAAAACCCCATTTGCTGCACACCATGCTTTTTGTTTGGGTATTGTGCCCTATGCCAATTCTGTAAACGTTGTTTAACTATTATAAGTAGATTCATGTTTCTTTTATAAAAGTATCTATGAATAATTATTGCAGTACTATAAACGTCCATAGTCAGTTATTATTGTGGGAACAACAATAAATTAAGACTAGTATGAGTCTTAATTGATAGTCATGTGATGATTATGCATATACAGATATGGATCAAGATCATGGTTATCTGTTAGGAAAATATTCTGGACTGACCCGCTATGAGAATGCTACATGATCAATGTCATAAGTGCTTCTCATGATTGTTATATCATTTAGTCTTTTGACTTGAAATCACCAGAGACTATAACATTAGGAGCACAATGTTTTGACACAGTTAAACGCCATATTTAACATGATGATTATAAAAGTTGTGATTGGTCATTGTCCGACTAATGTGTGGATGTTGTGTGATGAAGATGAAATTTGTCCATCTCTTTTAGAGATAGTATCTATTGAGCCCCTCGAAATGTTGGACTGATAAATGACCATGTCTAGTAAGTTAATTGGATCAATGTCACTTGACAATTTCAGTCTACTCAGAGATCGAGACTAGTAGATTGAACTATAAGGGTGACATTCCATGTCTTATGTTCACTCAAAAGATATCGCGTAACAAAAGGATATGATATACACTGTCTATTAGGTTGTATCGATGTATTGATCTTCGTGTAACTTGAGAAGTCATAATGTCTTGCTAGAGGCCACTTATGATTTGTGTGCCAAAAATGATTTTGGTTAACTGCCAACGTTTTATGAATCTATTGGGTCGCACAGAAAGAATGGATTTGTGCGATTTAATATTGTCTACGTTGATGAATTTTATTTGATAAAATTTATTTTGAAGATTCTCATTAAGTGTTCTAATCTGACTTGGATTCGAAACTCTCATACGTTTCTAGTGTAACTAGAAATTTTCTCTCTTAGTAAATCCTATTTTGAATAAGACTCTAATTGGAATTAAAGAATGACTTTAATTCTTATTTGAGTTTTAGATAAATTACAACTCTTGTTGTATTAGTAATTGTAAATTATCTATGATTCTATCATTTTTAGAGTTAGACTTTATCTAAGATTTTATTTGGAGTATGACTAAGAAATGAATTTCTTTTACAGCTCGACGTATTGTACTATAAATAAGACATTAGGGTCACAGTTGTAGTTGAGATATTTTCTAGAGAGTTTTTATGAGAATCTTTGCCCTAAAATTTTTAGCGCTAACACTCTAAATCGTGATTATCCGTTCGTGTGTGGATTTCTGATAGATGATGTTCGTCTCTTACAACATTTTGAAGGAATCAATCAACACCAAACAAAGCAGACATGAAGTTTTTCTTGTTAAGGTATGGTTTTTCTTTCTTGTTACATCAGTTTAATGAAATCAATAAGATCTTGGTTTGGGGATATTCGAAAAGGTTTCAAAAACTTTCGCTGCACTTGATCCTCGAATTCCTACTGTGGTATTAGAGCCTTTTCATTCTATTCCATTAATATTTTGTGTGTATTGTAGATCGATAAGCATATGTGATATGCCTCTTTCATTTTATATATTCGATATATCATTGCGATCGGATCAGAGTTGGTTCCAAGAGTTGGTTCAAATTAATTATTATGCCTTGTTGTTGCTTCATTAATGAGATATTGCACCCACTTTAAATTTTTTTGTTCGCAATGGTATAATATATGGTCCTGACATTAGTGCTTCTAATCTCATCAATATTTGAAAATCTAGAATCGAAGTCTTAAAACTTCAATTTGGGTCTAATGGATAAGATACGCAATCGTGCATATGGTATTTGATCTAAATAGGGACACGCTAGTCATGCACGTCTAAGATTTTCAAATATAATAGGATATGTCCTGATGTATCACGATTTACATAATTAGATCTCGTGCGATGTTTGTGTGCATAGCAACAAAGAAAAAGGATATGTTCTCAAGTAATCCCCTTGCCCAAGGATTCTAAAATTAATATGATCTAACTTATTGTGATATTACACGTATCTTACTAACAAATGTTTGCTAGTGTATGCGTGATTAATGATGTGCCATGTATCCATGTTGCAAGATTTTGTCCTTTTAAATGGGGCTAATTTTTGTAACAAATTTTACATGTGATTTCAGTTATGTAGTTATATATATATATAAATAAGGTGGGACCTTTATAAGATGTTATATTGCATGACACAGGACGTCCACACATTAGTTTGATTAATTATAGTGTCATAAATCACTAAACTATAGTAATTTCTAGATGAGTTCAAATAGTGATGAAATTAGATTTTATGACAGTAGACATGAGAAATACTAATTAGATATTTTAATTAAAAAGGTTTTAATTAAGTTAATGTTTATTAATATTATATAGAGTAAAATTGGTCGATCCAATAAGTATTATTTTAAGGTAAAATTCTATTTTGAAATTAAAATTGTCTCCTTAAGGATGCCTCATTGACCGCGTATGCTAACTGCTTAGCCGGACCACCATTTTTTTTTTTTTTTTAATTATGGTGCATGGAAATTCTCAATTGTCGAATAGCATTCAATTTCCTAATTTATTTTACGATGCTTTGCCTAAACGTGAAATTATTTCCAGTTTTATTTATGATAATTATTTTATGCATATGTAGTATATGTGATATTCCTCAATTAAATAAATTATAGAATTAATAGTCATATGTACAAAGTATTCTTAAAGTCTTGATAAAAACCCCTCGATTAAAATTTTAAGTCAATGCCACCCAATTTTAGAACACTTGTCAAGACCTCGATCACAACAATATGGGTCTACCACGACAGAGTGTATTGTGTTATCTTGGTGAGACAAACTAGGTAACAATTAGATGTTTTAAATTGGTTTGACTTAATAAAGCTATCAAATCAGTTTTGGGCTTTAGGCATAGATGAGACATAAAATGTTGTGACATATGATGTTTAGGTCTCATAAAGAACCTTAAGAGTTGCATGTGATGCAATTGGTAAAAGTTACCTACCTAAATAACTTGATTTTGAGTGTCATTTGTAACGGCCCGTTCTAATCGACCCCGATTAACTGACAAATTACAAATTAAAACCCTAAGCTCAGACTCACGTGGACGTCGCAAAAAAGTCAAGGACACGCCTAACGAGAGGAAATATGTTATTTTTCTATGACGATTGTTTAATTATTTTATTATTATTTAATAGTTCGCGCCGCGTTCATTTATGAATTTTGCTTAGTCGCGTTATGCGCGTGTAGTGACGAGAGTGTGCGACGTCGCGGAGTGTGAGTAACGCGGGTGTACGGGGTTGTATGGGATTGAGTTGTCACATCACACATAACATCAACCCATCCCTCATCATTTCACTTTGTCTTTTTCTTAAAAAAAAAAAAGAAAAAAAATATTATTATTTTCTCTTTTAAATCTGGAAGAGAGAGAAAGAAAAGAAGAGAGAGAAAGATAGAGAGAGAGAGAGAACCAGAGAGAGGAAAGAGAGTGAAAAAAGAGACAGCAAGAGAGAGAGAGGGACGGTGACGGTGAGAGCGGCTCCGGCGAGGGCGAGCCGGACGCGGACCAGCAGCGCCGGCGGTGTCGCGGCTCCAACAGTGGCGGAGAGGGATCCAGCAGTGGCGGCGCCAGCAGTGGCAGCAGCAGCCGGCCGCGGACGAGCGGACCGGCCGCGGACAGCGGCTCGCGGCGACGCGAATGGCCAGGCGAGGAGAGGCGGCAGCGGCGCGGCGCGGAGGCGGACGACGGAGCCCACCAGCGACGGACGGCGGTTGGCAGCAGCGGCGAGGGAAGAGAGGAGAGAGGGAGAGAGAGCAGCGGCGGCGGTGGAAGATTGGGGGCGGCAGCGATGCCGGTGCGGCGTCGGCAGCGACGCCGGCAGCGCACGCAGCGCGCGCGGCGTCGGCGCCGACTAGGCGGCAGCGGCGGCCGCATCAGCAAGGCGGCGGCGGCGACGCGGCAGCGGTGGTGGCGAGGCGGTGGCGGCGCTGGTAGCGGCGTGGTGGCGCGTTGCCGGAACAATCGATCCCCCGGTATGGTTCAAAAAAACGTGCAAAAAATTAAACTTTTGGAATAAAAAATTATTATCTCAAATTTTGGTCTCACATTATAAAATTACTTAATGTGACTATAAAATAATAAAAACTATATAATTTGACACCAGGGAATTAGACTACCATAGTCGGGTGTCGGGTACGCATCTCGAGGCGTGTGCGGAACGTTTCAAAGGCAGTTTGCGACTTGTTTGAGGTAAGTAAACCCACGAGAAAATTAGTTAAAATTCTTTTATGACACTTACTTTATTTCGCATTTCAATTATTCCATTGTGCTTTCTATTGCTGTTCATTTACTGTTCATCCACTCCCACGTGTGTATGTGTGTTTGTCGACGGGGTCGGGTATGGCACGGACTCACACCCCGGGGCTAGCTACCCCGCGCTGTTCGAGTAATTGGTCATGTTAGGGATACGCGATGAGTATTCTCCGCGAGACCCGTAGGTTGAGAGATGTTTGACGAAGACCTAAGTCTTTGTCATGGGTTCCTCTCGAGAAATGTTTGGATGTGGTTTCTTCCATTCAATGGTTCCTCTCATTCGACCGTGAGATGTTTGGCGATGTGGTGGTCAATGGTTCCTCTCGGTTTAGCTAAGACGATTCCCGGATGTCGACCAAGGTTCTTTGTCACGCTACACTCGTGTCCAAATTCGACTTCTCAACGACTTATTTTCATGCGAATTTCCTTATTCTTGTCCTTTATTTAAATTGCATGAATTGTAGCCGTTTTATTGGATTTCGTGAATATTAGCTAAAGTTCTCTGGGATTTACTCACCTGGGATTTGTCATTGTTTTTGGTGACAAATCGCAGATCTTGCGACGAGCCGGGGCAAGGGCGTCTCAAGCGACTACGTCTGAGTTAGGAGAGCCCGTCATTTTCGCGTAGATGTTGTATGTATCTAATTACTGTTTTTATGAATGTTTTGGGAGAACTTGTATACCTGATACATGTATATGTCCACTTTTTGTACTTTTGTCGCTCATTAATATACATGGTATCTAATGTCGGGTTTCCACACTATATGGTTATTTATACAAATGCAAATTTTTCTTTCCTACGGTGTTTGCATGTTTTAAAAGGCTTCCGCTTGATGTTTAATAATTTAATAAATCGTGAACAACTTAACTTAGTCAATTTAATGTGAATATCCATAAAATATCCATAAATACTAAGTTAAGGCGAATAAGATACGTATAAAGGTGTAGGTCGCAGGCAGTCAAAATTAAGTGTGCGGTGACGTGGCATGCTTGGTGACGTGTCTCGCGACGTGGCGGTACCCGGTTTGCCTCGGAGTTTGGGGCCGTCACATGCCCTAGTTGTCTCAAATTAAGTGAAATATGGATATTAGACCACTAAATTAATATTTACGAGGGTTATTGATTTTTGTGGGAGTTTAATTACACAATATTAAATTATTCTGCATAATCTTTTAGGTGTAGATATTAGAATTCTTGTAACACTAATCCAGAGTAAATACGATCAATCCTTGAGAAAGATAAAATAATTCATAAGAGTAATTTCCTTGATTTGATTGAAAAATTGATAAATGCTATCAACCATAAAAATAAGGAAGTATGTCTTAGATTAATGGTACCTTTAAAACTACAATCTACTATTAGAAGAATTATGTGTCATGGTAGCGAATATAAACCAGACTTTCGGAAAGATTCGGTACTGTGGAAGCTAATAACATAACAGTGACGACACTGAAGGAAATGTTCCAATAGTAAGTCATAATGGAAAAAAATATGAGATTATCAAAATTCCTAGATTCTTGTAAAATGGTAGAGAATCTAATATGTCTTTATGTTTGGAACATGAAAGGACTATATTAATTATCTTAAAAGGCTTGAATCTTTATGTGCTAAAAGCTGGCAATAGATTTTATCTATAATTCATCAAAATAGTTTTGAACTATATAATATGAATGACATGGATAAATTTGTTTACAGTTGCATATGATGTTTAAAATTGTAAGACAAAATATTAAAAAAAAGCCTTAGACATGTATTTGATGGTTCGTAACAGAAACGAAGTTAATATAGAAAGGATAAGAGGAAGGTAAAGGCGACCAAAGACGTTTATGTGTCGAACATAGAAATTTTAGTTGTGAGCCAGACTTTTTGCCTAGTTCTAAATAAAAGCTCTAAAGGACAATTTTTGTTATTCATAGAATGAAGTTGTTCATTCTATAATGAATTACAAATCCTATTAGGAAGACATAATTTTGGATTTTTACAAACATTTCAAAATGAGTATAAAAAAATCACTTGGAAAACTATTAACATATTTGATGAGATCAAGGTGGATAATGTTTGGGCCAAGAGTTTAAATGACCATCTTTGAAATTATGGGATTGTCTTGCAATTAACTCCACTAGGAACGTCATTTGATGTTTTAAGAGGGGAAATCGAACTACATAAGATATAATTTGATTTATGATATATCACACAAACCTTCCTAAGATGTCTTATTGAGGCTATACTTTAGAAATTACTGCACTTCGCACTAAGCCCTATTTTCTTTAAAGTGTTTGATAAAACTCCATATGCGATATGGAATAAAAAAAGATAGTTTGTCTTTTCTTGATATTTAAGGTTGTGAGACTTGCATAAGACGCTAAGTCACATAAAGTTTGATGCCTAAGTAATTTGTGTCTAATTGTGGTTGAACATTATGATACTATTTTATACAATTGAGAACAAATTACTTGTTGCTCAAAATGATGTCTTTCTAAATAAAATTTTTTATTTTAAAGACACTATTGGGAATAAAATAAATCTTAGAATGTTCGAGAGCCACAAATAAGAACTGAATCACTTTAGGATGCTCAAAAAGTTTTGAACTAGTTGAGTATACACAAGTAACATATATCTCTTGAAAATCTAGAATAATAAGAAATTGATCAAAGAAATATGAAATTTCTTATTATTGATATTTGTGATATATTTTTGATGCTGGATCAGAATGAATCATTTCTTATCATGAGACATGTCTCGTCTAGATTGGATGAAGAAACTAAATGTTAATGAACTATGAATTTTAATTCATGTATGTTATTAAAGTTTGGAACTTGACTTATTTACTCGAAAGTGGTATAACCATTAGATGTAAATGATTTAAAATGAAATGAAAAAACAAAAAAGGTGCATACTTAAAAGCATGGCTTATCAAGAAATTCCAATCTAAATCTATGTGTTGATTATGATAAGATTTTTCACTTGTAGCTAAGCTCAAGTTCTATAATTCTAATTGTTATTATTTCATAGTTTGACTATAAGATATGACAAACGGGTGTCAAAATAGCATTGCTCTATGCTCCTTAAAGATGTGTATGACCCAACTTAAGGGTTTTGATTATCTTGAGAATCTAAGAAATGTATGCAAGCTTAAATGATCCATTTGTGGATTATAATAAGCTTATCAGAGTTGTGGTCTTTGTTTTGATGAAATAAATAATGAATTATGTTCATTGAATAAAAAAATAAGTACTGCGTATACACAAATGTTTGTGGGAGCGCAACTATCTGAATCTGTATGTTGATGATATAATGTTCATTAGAAACGATGTCCTAACCTTGCAAAATGTCAATTCTTGGTTAAGGAAAGTTTTTTCAATGAAATTCTTAGATGATTAGCCCTATATATATATATATATATATATCTATAGAGATAGATCTAAGAGGGTAATTGGTCTAAATTAAAGTACTTATATAGACAAATAACTAAAAAGGTTTTAATGTGCGAGATTCTTAAAAGAATTCGTACTTATGTCTTATAACATAAGTCTCTGCAAGACTCAATGTCTTATGACAAATGATGAGCGGAGCAATATGAATATGAATCCATACGCATTAGCTATGAGAATCATCACATATGTTATACTTTGCATTCAACTTGATTTGTCATATGCTTTGGGCAAAACATACATATATCTCATAGATTTTAGTGAAGGTCACTGGATATTTGTTGATAACATTTTTAAGTACTTTACAAGCACTTGAGAAATGTTATTGGATTTGTAGAGGTTTAAAAGATATGAGTCTGGTAAATGGTTACAAAACGCAAGCTTTCAAGCTAATATGAATGATTAATGATTGCAATCACTCTAACAAGTTCATACAATATAAACTTAGTTTTTAGCGCCATTCGATGCTGCCAATGAAATTATTTAGATCATAAGGTTCATGATTGAATGATGTGTGATTCCAAGTGTTGGAAACAACGTTGGCTTTTATTGTAAAACCAATAGAAAAATCTAGATTATGGAACCTAAATCACACTATAGATATAAACAATCACTTGAGCATTTTTGACTTATTAGATAAAGAACGTGAAGATTTACGAAACATCGATATTAAGCAATATAGCAGATACATGAATAAACTTCTTCCACTAAGAACGCATTAAGTTCACACAGTAATGGATATGTGTAGGATTTAACCTAGTGCAAGTGGGAGATGTTTGGGCATTGTGCTCTATGCCAATTCTGTAAACGTTGTTTAACTATTATAAGTAGATGTGTGTTTCTTTTATAATAGTATCCATAAATAATTTCTGTATTATTCTAAACGTCCCTAGTCAGCTATTATTATGGGAACAATAATAAATTAAGACTAGTATGAGTCTAGATTGATAGTCATATGATGATTATATGTATACAGATATGGATCAAGATCATGGGTATTTGTTAGGAACAGATGCTGGACTGACCTGCTATTAGAACGCTACACGGTCAATGTCATAAGTGCTTCTCATGATATTTATATCATTTAGTCTTTTTACTTGAGATCACCAGAGACTCTAACATTAGGTGCACAATGATTTAACATAATTAAACATCGTTTTTAATCAGATTATTAAAAAAGTTGGGATTGGTCGTTGTCCGACTAATGTGTGGATGTTGTGTGATCAAGATGAAACTTGTCCCTCTCTTTTAGAGAGATATATCTATTGGGCCCCTCGATATGTTAGACTGATAAATCATTATGTCTAATGAGTTGATTGGATTAATGTCTCTTGACAATTTCAGTCTACTCGGAGATCGAGACTAGTAGATTGAACTATAAGGGTGACATTCCATGTCTTATGTTCAATCAAAAGATATTTCGTGTGAAAAGGGATATGATGTACACTGTCTATTAGGTTGTATCGATTTATTGATCTTCGTGCAACTTGGGTAGTCATAATGGCTTGCTAGAGGGCTCTTATGATTTGTGTGCCAAAAAGGGTTTTGGTTCACTACCAACGTTATATGAACTTATTGGGTCACTCACAAAGAATGAATTTGCATGATTTAATATTGTCTAGGTTGATGAATTTTATTTGATAAAATTCATTTTGAAGATTCTCATTATGTGTTCTAGTTTGACTTGGATCGAAACTCTCATACTTTTCTAGTGTGAATAGAAATTTTGTATCTTGCTAAATCCTATTTTGAATATGACTCTAATTGGAATTAAAGTATGACTTTAATTCTTATTTTAGTTTTAGATAAATTACAACTCTTGTTGGATTAGTAATTGTAGATTTTCTATGATTCTATCATTTTTAGAGTTTATCTAAGACTCTATTTGGAGTATGACTACGGGATGAAGTTCTTTTACAACTCGACCTATTGTACTATAAATAAGACATTAGGGTCACAATTGTAGAAGATATATTCTTCTAGAGAGTTTTATGAGAATCTTTGCCCTAAAATTTTTGGCGCTAACACTCCGAATCGTGATTGTCCGTTTGTGTGTAGATTTATGATAGAGGACGTTCGTGTCTGGCAACATCTTGAATGAATCAATCAACACCAAACAAGGCAGACATAGAGTTGTTCTTGTTAGGGTATGATTTTTTGGTACGTCAGTTTAATGGAATCAATAAGATCTTAGTTCGGGGATATTCGAAAAAGTTTCGAAAACTTTCGCTGCGCTTGATCCCCGAATCCCTACACTTTTGAGATCAAATTCTCATTAATTGAACAAGAACAAGAACAAGAAAGAAAATATACATAAGTGTTGAGATCCCTTTGATTTGAGCTTCCTAGCTTCATTTCTTACAAAATTGGCCTTCAATTGGCCCCCCACTTCATGCTGAAATTTCGGCCCATATCCCTTTCTTGTTTTTTCTCTACAACAATTTCTCTAGGATGGTTGCATGACAAGAAACTCCATTAAGCCTTTTTTTATAGTTTGGATGCTTTGATCCTAGTCTCTCATCTTACACAAGTTCATTATCTCTAAGGAATCTAATGGTTTATGTTTACAAAATCATACTCCTAAATGACATACACTCTCAACTCATCTTGCCTAGTCTCACATATTATAAGATCATCTTTACGCAATCCATTGGCCTAACTTATTTATGTAGACTTTAGGCTTTCATTTATGTCAATTACATTAGCCTATTTTTAACTTATGTATATTAACACATTAGGTAGTCTTCATAGGATTTTTGTTCATATATTCAAACCCAATCTATTACCCAACTACCCGGTGCCCTACGCCTACACATGCATCCCGAGGCGTGCCAAAGCTAATCATTTTGACTTAATTGACTTAGGATATGATTGTGTTTCCTTTGTGGTTCATGTTTATAGCAACTTGGCCGTTGTATTAAGTGAATTAGTAAGGCTATCCTAGCATTCCCGCACATCACCTACTCGATACCCGCATCGATACGCTTTACGAAGCGATGAACCCACCGCACTAACTCACGTGATACGACAATATATATCATACATGCAATGTAATATGATATTTAAACAATTTAAACACCACAATTAAGTCAAACAACAAACACCAATAACTGTTTACACCTAGTAAGGCGTGTCCTAGCTTATCTGCAGTGCCCAAGTGGGTCTAAGTCATCGTCCTAGTCTGAAAATGTCGAATAAAATGCTTAAAAAATATGAGACCTGCTATAATCACCCCATCGTTTACTTAGGGCACCCCATCGAAAAGTCAAACTTAAAAAAAGTCAATTCTACTGCAAAATGAATCTTATGCCATACTTTGATTAGTGCACCCCGCCACTCTTTTCCTCTCATTTTGTGCACCCCACTATCATCCCTCGACACACTATATTCTTGTGATTTGTAGAGCATCATCAAGCGGTTCGGCCTCGCGGGTCCGAATCTCTAGTTGAATAGTCAGTTAGAGCCTGCCAAACCTCTAATTGGAAAGTCGGTCAGAGCCCACCGAACCTTTAGATTGACAGTTGTCAACCAAATTCTACGAAAAAAGTTCGGTTGGACAACACCGAACTTAGAAGATAAGTCTCGTCCACCTGTCGCCGAACCTAAAATAGATGTCTCGAACAAGGTTTTGGAGTTAGGTGCTTCAATTTAGATGAAGGGGTATTTTGGTAAAAATGTTGGGGTGCCCTCATGAATTGAAATTTGAATTTGGGGTGAACTCAAAATTTGGGTGCCCTTATGAAAAGGTGGGGTGCGTATAGCCAGACTCAAAATTGTTAGGCCGTTATAGAAAAGCATTGAGTTTTGTAAATTAAAGTTGAATATAACCTCTTTAGATGAAATTAGGTGAGCAAAGCCCCATTTGGTGCACACTCATGCTTTTGAGATCAAATTCTCATGAATTGAACAAGAACAAGAAATAAGGTATACCTAAATGTTGGGATCCCTTTAATTTGAGCTTCCTAGCTTCATTCCCTACTAAATTGGCCTTCAATTTACCCCCACTTCTTGCTGAAATTTCAGCTCATATCCCTCTCTTATTTTTTATTTGCAAAAAATTCTCTGAGGTGGTTGCTTGTCAAGAAACTCCATTCAGCCCTCTTTCATAGTTTGGGTGCTTTAATCATAACCTCTCGTCTTGCACAAGTTCATCATCTCTAAGGAATCTAATGGTCCATGTTTGCAAATTCATAGTCCCAAATGATACGCTCTCATACTCATTTTTCCTTGTTTCCCATATTCTAAGATCATCCATATGCAATCTAATGACCTAATTTATTTTTGTACAATTTAGGATTTTATTAATGTCTAAGTACATTTATTCTATTTTAACTTAGGCATATTGACACATTAGGTAGTCTTCATAAGGTCTTTTGTTCATATATTCAAACCCACTATAGTACCCGACTACACGATACCCGGTGTATCGCGCCTACGCATGCATCTCGAGGCATATAAAAGCTAATCATTTTTACTTATTTGGCTTAGGACATGATTGTGTTTCCTGTCAGACCCCTCCTAATTAGGGCATCTGATCGGCCTAAATTACCTTAATCCTCTGATAATATAGTCAGCCTTAACCTCAAAATTCTGTAAAAACTTTCGACAACACCTTTTCAATTTCTAAGCCTACACCGAAAAACATAGCCTTAAAAAATCTTTAACAAAACCTACTCAGCTTGGTGGAAATGTCGAAGGACTCACAATCCACCCATAACAATATATATTGCATAAACAAAAATCATATATTCATTCTAACCTATTTCATGTTTTCAAAATCCATAAACCAACATTACCTTAGCTCCATAATTATCCCAGTTCATCCCAACACTATTAAAACCATTGCAAAGGAAATCCTAACCACACACGATCCAAAAACCTATTTAAACGATATATTATAACAAAAACAATACATACATAGAGAGAATGAAATTGAGCAACTCACTGAAGATCTAATAGCTTTCCTTTTCCTTTGTTGCTACTCAAAACTGTCATTCTCCAACTATAAAAATTCGATAATGTCAGATAAGTAAATCCCACACTATCCAATACACTTTTAATAATCAAATCCATAATAATCCAAGAGATTAAACAAACAATATAATCTAAGGAATTTAAATATAATCGTAAATCCATCCCGTTTCTATTATCTGACCACGATTATATGCCATCTTCCAAAAATGGTAAGTAAACAATATTAAGGACTCATGCTGAGAGGATAACTAAAGAGTCTCGTTCCTCTAGACTATTTAAGTATAATCTGGTTTAATGTGATCTCATGATAACCACGTGATGCAAAGTATCAGTGACTTAAGCCTCTCAAGCATAATATAATGTTCTTCCCTATAACTACGGTATAGTAAACATTATAAGGAGACTAGAATCGACCTTATACTCCCCTCATATATGCATGACAAACAAATAATGTAATAGCCAAGATTAATGCAATTTATATGAAATTTAAAATCATACAATGTAAAGATTACTATGAGATTTACTTACAAACAACAAACTTCGAGCTTAATTTATGGGATATCCCGGAGTGTCAAATCACCTTGAAAGTAGTTTCAATAGCTTCCTTATATACCCAATTACATTAGGGGTCAAGCTTTAAGTGAAACCAAATAATGAAACCCCACGAAAATAGTGACCAAAGTAGGGTCGATAGCCGTTTCTAAAAATAATTATTTATAACAACTTCACCTAGCTTTCTACTAGTTAACTTGCGGTAACGTTTTAACCTTGAAAACCTTAATATTCATCATGATAACATAAAAGAAACTTGTAGAGCTCATTTCATACTTTCCATATACTTCAAGAACACTTAAATCTGATCACCAATGGAGATGTTATGAATTTTTCCAATATGAGGAAAACTTTATTTATTTTGAACTAATGAAACCTCTCCAAATCAATGCTTTTGCAAATAATTCCTTAAAACTCGACACCAATTATTGAGAAATCACGTCAAACCAAATTCAAAATATTACCATAGCCTGTGGAGTCAATTTAGACAAAAACTAATTATCCAATTCGTCCAGAAACCCAATGTAAATCAATTTTAACTATAAAACATCTTCAAAAATAGTTATCAACTGAATTGCATCAATTCAATTCATGAAAACCCTAACCATCGTCAGTGAAATTTATCCAAAATTGACGCAAATAAATCCAATATACCAATTAAAAACAATCCGTACTGATTTCTATTAAAAACCCGTGAAAGAAATTGAAAAATAGATAATTTATCGAATTGCGGGCTGAATACCTAGTTTCCATCATGATAACTTGTCTCAATCTGACCGTCTCGTGACGCTCTACAGTTTTATGGAGAGAAGTCGTATAAAAATCAGACGTATGTAAATTGCGGAGCGAAAGACCAAGTTGAGAGGGTTAGGGAACGATGAACGAGTTTCATTATGTTGAAAATTAAAATTTTTGTTTTGATTTTTGATTTAGTTTTTTATATATATTTATATATAAACCCTCAGCTGCTTGTCAATAGCTTAATTTCTTTTTATTTATTAATTCTCGAAATCCCTATTTTGACGTATTTTGACTTTAGGTGCTCGTTTTCGATTCGATTTTTCACCAAATCGAGCCAACTTCTCAACAAAATAGTTCAATTCCATAAAACTTCCATAACATTGGTTTTGGTCACACCAAAACCCCTAAAATCTTAACTTTGTCTGTGACATACTAAAACCTTCTGGACTAAACCTCTTGCCATACTTAACCAAACTAGCACCAATTTGGATCCAATTTCAACCTCGATCACCGTTACTCGACATAAAAATCGAGATAAGGCCTTGCACAAACTTCGTTAAATCCAATTAAACCTCAAAATTCAAATTTTAAACTTATTGACAAATATTTTTTGCGAAACTCGAAACAAAAGTTTGAGTCAACATTTTAACTCTACCGAGAGCCCATTTCGACAAGTATCTCGAGATAAAACCCCGTAAAATTTTTAATTCACTCAGTTAACTTCAATTTCATAAAATAATATAACATATATGACACAACACTAGGAAAATATCATAGAAAAATAAAATTACCTATAAAATTCATTTCACTGGTACCCAGCTCACGACATGCGGCATAAACCATAATTAAGATATGTTAATCCATGATTAGCCATAATTATTGGTTCAAATTTTTTTGGATTTGACATTTCCTTTGTGTTTCATGTTTATATTCACTTGGCCTTTGTATTACGTGACTTAGTTACACTATCCTAGCATTCCCACACATCGCCTATCCGATAACCACATCGACACGCTTTACTAGGCAATGAACCCATCACACTAACTTACCCAATATGATAGTATAGCACACACATGCGATGTAATATGATAATTAAACAATTCAGAAAACGTGATTAAGTCAAATAACAAACACAAATTACCGTTTACACCTAGTAAGAGGTGCCCTACCTTATCTATGACGCCCACGTGGGTCTGAGCCAACGTCATAGTTTAAAAGTAACGAATAAAATGCTTCAATAAATATCGGGCCATTACAATTCTTCCCAACTAGGGGGATTTTATCTCGGAATTCAAAATAACTTAAGTTTGTAGGCTACTCTTCCAACTCTCTCTGTGACTCTAAACATCCTAATGCACTTCGACGTAAGTTTCCTTTGATCCCAGATCTCTGGTAGCCTTTAATAGGGAAGATCTTCAGATAAACTATGTCATCTAACTCGTAGCCCAACCTTCGTGATGCTTATCTGCATATTTATTATGTACAATTTTTCTCAGTGTGATCTACAACTATCTCTGGTCACACTGTAAGTGTATCCTTAGGCTCTGCATAATACGTTGGTGATTTCCAGGGCCTGCCATACAGATCTTAAAAAGGAGGTATTCAGATAATTGTCTAATCATTTTTGTTGCTTCCTTACTACCAGTAAGGTATCTAAACTCTCATGCGATGCTACCAAACATTATTAATCCTCGTACTTCGCTCCAGTCTTATCAACACTCAACCTTATCTGAAGGTGATGCATCAGTCCTCTAATACTGATAAGATAAGTCATGCTCCCACTATTTTTGCCTGAACCCATACCATAACACATTATGGTACCCCTAGAGTGTTTCAATACATAAATACTCTTAAGTATGGTTAGTAATCTCTGCAGAATCAAACATGTTTGGAGACTTACTTAAATCTTGTGATATGAATCTCAAGTCAACTCACAAGGCTAATATCATTAGTGTTCCGCCACCGACTTCAACTTGTGCTTCAGATAAATACAAACTGTATGCTTCTCTAAGCGTATGACTATACCTAGGCAGTGAAAATAATTTGATGACACTATGACTATGACTGTTATGAGCAATAGACGTTCATAGATAAGTCACGTATCCTACCTCTCTGCAATGTATTCTTAGTATGGTCGTAAACCTCATAAGTAGGACCTAATAAAGAGTAACCATTCATCCATTAGCGTTAACCCTCCCTCTTTTCATTCCCATTCTTTTCAAGAGTCGCGCGTCTTTGGACCTTCTGATCTTTAAATCACATACCTATTTCGTTGTACTATCAGGATGCCAGTAAATTTCATAATACATAGTTCATTCTATTGGCTCCATGCTTAACTCTCAACATTTCTTCCTAGACTTGCAGAGTCTAAAACTCTATTATCAATCCCTACAGTGTTCCTTGAGTCCTCAACTCATCATCGAAATGAGTAGAAGTTTGTTTCTATCGCGAGAAATTCTCACTTTAGAGCTACATTTTACACTGTTGTTCGAGCATAGGCATCCCTCTATTCTGCTGGACTTAACGAAGTCCAACTCATTCTCAATTAGCTTGATGGTTTTGGCTTAGACCCAGAGCTTTCTTCCAGATTAGTCGAACACTTTGATCAACCACGAACCCATAGTTTATCCTCCATCACTGTAGTAAGTCTAATATGGTCATTCTAAACATTTAATCATCTCAATTTCCTAGAACCTAACATGTTCCGCCAGGCGAATCTAAGCTTTCCCCACTCCTAGGCTTAGTGACTCTCGTTCCTTAAGTTCGATTTAAATCGAAATGCTTATGAAGTGTTTGATGTTTTCAAAATACATTTATAGGCTTTATATTGGCACTTCCTATTACATTGTCTCTAATCAAACAAGGTAGAGGTATGTGCCCCTACCAACCTCACTGATCGAGAACAAATCTTATAACTTTAGTGGAGTTACTCGGGTTGCTATGACTGCAAGACTATTCCAGTGCTCTAGACGGAGCTAAATCTGTGTGTCATCACCTTCTTGCAATTCCGAGTCTTCTCAACACCAACAACATCCAGGGAGTCTTTTAGAGACTCGTCAATCTCATGTCATTTATATATCATGTTAAAACCAACCTACGATCCCTTAACTATCATTCACCATTCAACTAATTTGAGACTATTTGTGGTTGAGCTCGAGCGTGTGTCCTCACTTTAGCTTGGTGTTTAACTAAGCCTAAGCTTCTTCAATTTACATATTTAGGGTCGTTTCTATCATCTCTTATCCAATTATCCTTCAAGGTTCTTTCTAATAAGTTAGGTCTCATTCCTCGGTGAACAATGTTGTAAAACACAGGTGATGCCAGCAAGCTCAATCTACGGTTCTTCCTAGCTTGTCATTATCATTTCCTAATAAGCGTCCAAGCCAATAGAACACTCAACTCACAACTCGTGGAATGCATGAAATGACCATCATACATCCTGTTCTTGACGAGATCTTAAGGTGTGATGGCCTCTAGTTCTAAGAATACTCTTGAACTCCCGTTATATACTAACCTACTATACTCGATGTAGTGACGTATCTTCTGACCTATAATGATCATCCTAATAACTGTCTTATGCTAACCTATACTAGGCATCCCATATCGACTTGGTCGAGGAAATATATCATACCTTTGGTAGCCGTGCTGAGACTAACGTGTGTAATATCTCTAATTAAAGTCATCACATCTTCTCTAGCATGCACATTAACTATGATGAAGCATAATGTACCAAACCAAATTAATTAAACTAAGATTAGCATTAATTTCGGGGATTAACAGTAGTAATTTAGGCGTTTCATGGATAACTCGATTGACTCGGACACGAGAATCGAGGGAATATATTATTTGTAGATGGTGGTCGTGTATATGTGGTGTTTAAAATCATTAGTAGTGTATTGCACCGCAAATGTGTACGTTTCTAACTGGCGAGTTGGTGTGACGAGTGTTCACCTCGAAAGGTATGTCAACACGCGTATCAGGTAGGCAAACTATTGGTACACTAGGAAACTCGACTAATTCACATTAGGATGACTAGTTAATCAATTAGAAAGGGTAATTTAACCATATGCTAAGTTGATTAAATTAAAACAATAGGTATGGTGTACCTCGAAATGCGTGTCGAGACGCGGGGCATCGAGTGCCGGGTAATCGAGGGTTAGTGGGATCACAAAATTTGTCAATTTGGTGAATAAAAACACTAACCATATGTATTATAATGGGCCTAAGCTAATGTAATTAAATCAAATAAATCAAGGCCTATAGTTTGGTTAATAAATTGGAATCATAGGATTTTCTTAAAGATATGTATTAACACATCTAGGAATCATGTGAGTAGCCAATTAGTGTCACTTGGATTGAGTTAGTGGGATAAGTGGCAAGGTGTAGACCATTAGATGAACTTCGGGATACGTAAAAACATGGAGATCAATGGCTATAAATCAAACACTCCTTAATATATAAGATCAACACATGCAAGTGAAACCATTTTCATTTAGAAATATTAGAGAAGAAGAAAGTTGCTGGAGAGAAGAAACATAGGGTTGGTGGCTGAGATTTTGAGATATAGGAGGATTTGAACCAAATTGATGGTGAGTTCAAGCTAAGGATTCAAGCTAGCAAAGACATTTACAAGGTGTAAATTTCATGTATTTCATCAATTCCAATTTCATTAAAATGCATGTTAAAAACCCTTAATTCAATCAATATAGATGGTCATTATAGTTGTCTTGGGTTGATTGGGAGTAATTAAGGTCAAATAGGTTCATGGTAGGCAAGAATTTCATGATTCGGATCGAGATTTCATTTTTGGATTATGGTTTTTTTCATGCATATTGGGCTGTTGGAGAAGATGATGAACAGTGTTGTACCCACAGAGATGTTTGTACTCACAAAGAGTTCTGTACTTACAGAAATGTCTGTACTCACAGAGACGTCTGTACCCACGGGGTCGTTTGAAACCATAAGAATTATGATTATAATTTTATTTTAGTTATGCAATGAAACATATATCTAAACACTGAAAAATTTATCAAAGTGACACCGGGGACCTAAGCGTCGATAGGCGGGTGTCGGGAACTAGGTCAAGGTTAGTTTAGGAGTTTCACAGTAAGGTTTTGAAGCGTGTATTTGAGGTGCGTAAACCTATTAGAATGCCTCACAGAATTCACGATTGGTTTTATTGATATCGGATTACATGTGTGACTGCTAGTGGGCACACATGGGGTTTTCTACTCCTATTACGGTTTGAGTAAATATTGATTGTGGCTAAATCACTTGCAAGGGTTACTTGTGATAGTGCTCGTGTCGATGGCAGTAGGATATACTTGTGACCGTCGGGAGGGATTAGGGTGGTTCTGATGTGTAACTGTGTCGAGAAAGGACAATGCCGTTTACTGAAGTTGGGATTTAGTCACAGTAAGCCTATAAGTATATACGCGGTTCTTATTCGATTTTATCGATCACTGGTTGGTTTGGGTCAGAATTTTCTCGTGATTATACTGTTGTTTATTTAATCTTGCATTAATTCTGAGCACATTTAATTGGTATATGCTATTTATTAATTTCACGCTACTGATTTTGCTTGTCGTATGCTGCATATATTCATGAGAATATGACGTACTGTTGCTAAGTGTTATATTCGCATGTCTCGTAGATTATCAGTTTTATTTCATGAATATTGTCTGGACTTTTATTGGGATTTTACTCACTGGACTCGTCACTGTATTTTTTGGGTGACCGAGTGCAGATCCTTCGACGAGCAAGGGCAAGGGCAAGGAGGTACTGGGCGACTACCTCTAAGATTATGGAGTCAGCTCGTGTGTGACTACAATATGTATATATTTATATTTTTTTGGGTTTTAGGGACTGTAAAACACTGATTATATGTATACGGAACCTTTGTTATACTTATCTCACCTTGATATATACATGGTATCCTTTACTGGGTTTTCCACGACTTAAAATTGTTAAATGTTGCATAATTTACTCGTTTAAGACTTCAGCTGTAAAATTTCATTTTAACTTGATAAATCGATTAACTGGCTAATGAAATCATTAATATTTATATGGAGATTAATTAGCTAAGTTAAGGTTAAATGGAAAAGTGTAAGCAACCAGTTAGGTCATGGGGCGTCAAGGATAAGCATGCAATGACGTGGCAGGGCTTAGTGACGTGGAATGCGACATTGCGGGTCCCAAGGCGGCCTAGAAATTGGGGACGTTATAGTTTGGTATCAGAGTGAGGTCAAGCCTATGGGAGGATATATAGTTATCCTTAACATGATACCGACACTACAGTTGGTATTAAAGAGAGGTCGATAAGGCTTAGGATAAAATCTTAATAAAATTGAATAAAATTTAACAAATAAACTTAGATATGGAAACCCGATGTTATTGCCTTAGAACTTCAGTTGAGAATCAAATATGAGTCGGGTAGTGATGTGGATTATATACGTGTTATGTTTTGATTGTATATATTATATACACCTATATTGAAGACGATATGACATGCATTATTTGATCAAAATGGGTATGTGATCTGATTATTTCAAATGATTGGACGACTTGTGTGATGTGGTACACTACGCCGTAGCAAAAAAATCATGGAGATACGCGACAAGTTTATTCAAGAGGACTTCGACTTACAAGTGTAATTTTTGCTTATGCAATGACATACATCTATTTTCAATAGAGCGATGCCTACCGAGTGGAGTTTGAGGACTAAAAAGAGAGGTACAAAGGTGTAGAGCATAAATGAGTTTTCTATGACAAGTACATTATGATCAAGATTTAGCTGAGGCTGAGGGAAGACATACTAGTGATTGGCAGAACTGATTTGCACACATCTATAGTTGTCGATGGACAGTCAGAGCAAAACATTAGGCCGAATAAAAAGAGAGCAATTCGACAAAAAGGACAAACAATACGGTCGAGACTGTAGAGATGATGTCAAGATAGATAAAGTTTATGTATTACCAACATTTCTAGCACCACAGCAAGGACGAACTCAATACCAAAGAGGTTGAGAACAGGGATTTCAAGATCAAGGTCAGAACCATGGGTTAAGTAGTGGTCAAGTAGGACCAAGAGATAGGGTTATATGTTTTCGATGAGGACTGGAGGAACTGTCCATTGAGATCATTGACTCCAGCAGTAGTGACACCGGTGCAGACTCGAGAGCCGGTGCATGTGGTGATTGAGCCAAGCCGGGAGATGTCCCAGCAGCGGGTCAGGGTATGTGAGTTTGAATTCTTAATAATTACAGTTTAGGTATATGCATACATGGTCGTACGATAGTAGATTATAAATGTATCATTGTAGATTATTATTTTATGGCATGGGATTGTCATAGGTCGTAGGATGGCATGAGATTTTCATGGTGAGTAAGAGTAGGTCGTGGCATGGCATGAGATTGTCATGGTGAACTAAGGTAGGTTATGGCATGACATGGGATTGTCATGGTATGTTATGTTGTTTAGGACTATTATGTTGGGATACATGATAAGAGAGGTTTATAGTTACTGGTGTTAGGTAACTAAGTTAGGGAAATTGAACACGAAAATCAAATTGAGAATATGATGTGGAGATGTTGGAAAGAGAGTAACTGATTTTGACCACCTCGGCAACATGCGCCTATCTCTCAAGGTAACACTACATTCCCTGCGATAGGAGTATTATGGTGTTCAAGGGACTGTAGAAGGGTACTATCAATGTGTGAGGTTTAGTCACATGGGGATAGGTTAGATGTACAAGAATTTACTCGAGATTTAAGTTTTGGGGACAAAATTCTCCTAGTAAGGAAGAATCGTAACGACTCAAATTAATTAAACTAGGATTAGCGTTAATCTCAGGGATTAACGGTAGTAATTTGGGCATTACGTGGATAACTCGGTTGACTCAGACTCGAGAACCGAGAGAATATATTATTTATAGGTGGTGGTTGTGTATATGGGGTGTTTAAAATCATTAGTAGTGTATTGCACCGCATATGTGTATGTTGCTATCGGGCGCATTGGTGTGATGAGTGTTCGCCTCGAAATACATGTCGACACGGGTATCAGGTTGGCAAACTACGAGTACACTAGGAAACTCGACTAATTCACATTAGGATGACTAGTTAATCAATTAAAACGATAATTTAACCATAGGCTAAGTTGATGAAATTAAAACAATAGGCTATGACGTACCTCGAAATGCGTGCCGAGACGCAGGGCATCGAGTGTCGGGTAGTTGAGGGTTAGTGGGATCACAAAATTTGTCAATTTGGTGAATAAAACACTAACCATATGTATTATAATGGGCCTAAGCTAATGTAATTAAATCAAATAAATCAAGGCCTATAGTTTGGACAATAAAGTGGAATCATAGAATTTTCCAAGAAATATGTATTGACATATCTAGGAACCATGTGAGTAGCCAATTAGTCACTTAGATTGAGTTAGTGGGATAAGTGGCAAGGTGTGGACCATTGGATGAACTTCGGGATAATTAAAAACATGGAGATCAATGGTTAGAAATCAAACAATTCTTAATATATAAGATCAACACATGCAAATGAAACCATTTTCATTTACAAATCTTAGAGAAGAAGAAAGTTGTTGGAGAGAAGAAATAGAGGGTTTGGTGGCTGAAATTTTGAGATCTAGGAGGATTTGAACCAAATTGATGGTGAGTTCAAGCTAAGGATTCAAGCTAGTAAAGACATTTACAAGGTATAAATTTCATGACTTTCTTCAATTCCAATTTCATTAAAATACATGTTAAAAACCCTTAATTCTGTTAATATAGATGGTTATTATAGTTGTCTTGGGTTTATTGGGAGTAATTAAGGTCAAATAGGCTCATGGTAGGCAAAAACTTCATGATTCAGATCGAGATTTGATGTTTAGATTATGGTCTTTTTTGTGCATATTGGGCTGTTGGAGAAGATGATGAACAATGTTGTACTCACAGAGAGGTCTGTGCCCACGGGGACGTCTGTACCCATAGGGACGTCTGTACTCACATAAATATCTCTACTCACAGAGACGTCTGTACTCATAGAGACGTATATACCCACAGGGACGTTTGAAACCACAAGAATTGTGATTATAATTTTATTTCAGTTATGCTATAAAACAAATATCTAAACACAAAAAAATTATCAAAGTGACACCAGGGACCTAGGAGTCGATAGGCGGGTGTTGAGAACGAGGTCGGGGTCAGTTTAGGAGCTTCACGAGCAAGCTTTTGAAGCGCGTATTTGAGGTGCGTAAACCCATTGGAATGCCTCAAAGAATTTATGGTTGGTTTTATCGATATTGGATTACATGTGTGACTATTGGTGGGCACACATAGGTTTTCTACTCTTATTTTGATTTGCATATATATTGGTTATTGCTAAATCGCTTGCACGGGTTACTTGTGATAGTGCTCGTGTCAACAACAGTATGATATAATTGCGACTGTTGGGAGGGATTAGGGTGTTCCTGATGTGTAATAGCATCGGGAAGGGACCATGCCATTTACCGAAGTTGGGATTTAGTCATTGTAAGCCTGCAAGTATATACGTGGTTCTTATTCGATTTTATCGATTACTAGCTGGTTTGGCTCCGATTTTATCGATTACTAGCAGGTTTGGGTCATGATTTTCTCGTGATTATATGGTTGTTTATTTAATCTCGCTTTATTTCCGAGCACATTTAATTGGTATATGCTGTTTATTTATTTCACGGTACTGATTTTGCTTGTCGTTTGCTGCCTATATTCATGGGAATATGACTTACTGTTGCCAGTTGTTATATTCACATGTCTCGTAGATTATTAGTTTTATTTCATGAATATTATGTGGACTTCTCTTGAGATTTTTCTCACTGGACTCGTCAATGTATTTGTTGGGTGATCGAGTGTTGATCCTTCGACGAGCAAGGCCAAGGACAAGGATGTACTGGGGATGACCTCTGAGATTGCGGAGCCAGCTCGCGTGTGACTACAATATGTATGTATTTATATTTTTGTCGGGTTTTGAGGACTGTATAACATTGATTACATGTATATGAAACTTTTGTTATACTTATCTCGCCTTGATATATACATGGTATCTTTTGCAAGGTTTTCCAATACTTAGGATTGTTAAATGTTGCATAATTTATTCGTTTAAGACTTCCGCTCTAAAATTTCATTTTCACTTGATAAATCAATTAACTGGCTAATGAAATCATTAATATTTATATGGAGATCAATTAGCTAAGTTAGGGTTAAATGGAAAAATGTAAGCAACCAGTTAGGTCGTGGGGCGTCAAGGATAAGTGGGCCATGATACGGCAGGGCTTGGTGACGTGGAATGTGACATGGCGGGTCCCAAGGCGGCCTGGAAATTGGGGCCGTTACACATAATATCAAAATTTTCTTAATTTGCATGAAATAACTCGATATTTAAATCTTACCCTCAGCGTACTATCCATAAGCCTCCCAAACCGGGTTAGATTGTAATAGCTGCGCTAGTATCGACAAAAACATAATCAGTGGGCACTCTAAGCGATAATGTTCCTTCCCTCTACAATGAAAGCATATCGGAGGACGTTCATGTCCTACAGTCGCGGTCTCGTCACTTAGCAAGTCTAGCTCTGATCAAGGCGATGTTGCAGACGTAGTTGCAAATTTTAGCCTCTAATTGACTCCGACGAAACTTCATAGACTTTTTATACTGGCTTTCACTAATTCATTCGATTATTCAAAGATGGGTGGACACGTCACACATATCTTCTACAATTTGAATGAATCGTGATTATGAAACGGAGTTACTTAGACTTTTGATCATGCACAACTACTCTAGTGCCTTACCTTGACTAAAGGAGTCTATCTGTGTCACTTCCAGCAGTCACAAGTCATCTCAACATCTTATTTTATTTTATTCATTGAGTCTATTTTGTTCAATTTTTGTCAATCTTAGCTATTCTCACATTAATCTCAATTTTTTTGTCCTTTCATAAACTTACCACGACTTTTGTTCAAAAACCAGACCACTTACAACTTTTTAATCTTGACTTAGAAAGGAAATTTATATTTTTTCTCTTTTTGAAAATATAGCTAAGGATGGTGCGACTTCTTATTATCATCTAATGAATCGAAGTCTTCCTTAGCTAATCTTAATTCCAAAAAGAGAAACTTTTGTGACTTAAATAGTTAAACTGTTTATTATTGCCTTGCATTATTTCCATAAGTCCCATATATCTTGACTTTTCATTTTCTCAAAAAGAAATTCGGTACCTTTTAAAAGACAGCGTAAGATTACTTTGTATCTTATTATTCATCAAATTACTTTTGATGAATCACCTTTCCATTATTATTCAACCGAAGAGATATAAGATTTTGAATTTCCAAACTTTGATTAACTCAATGACTAATAAAATTCTTAAAGGATGTTATTTCAATCCTTTAATTCATATCAATGAAAATTCTTGCAATATAGGAGTTCATACTGACATCCTATTCGAATCACTTATTCTCAATTAGTACGTCTATCTCTTCATTTATTATATTTTAGGTTGTAGTGATAAGCGTCATAACTTAATATCGTTAGAAGTGATTATTGAGTATTTCGAATCTCAAAACATAATTATGCCTTTTGATTTTTAATAGCTAATCCAAGCTATTATTAGACCACTTCCTCAATCTTAACTTCTTACACATTGATCTTATCACTATATTTTTCGTTTTCAAGTTAGAAATTTCGTTGATATTTGTTTCATAACAACACCTAATCTGGTGTTAACAAAGATTACTTCTAACTCATATATTTCCATTTATTTTATCAGTACTTTATTCAATTCATAGAACCACTATACTCAACGTCACTTATTGATAAGTAAGTTGAGTAATAAACAATTAAAGTTTTCATTACTTCTTTTTAGAAGTCGTTTGATTGTTCTAAATCATGGTTCTATTCCAATTTCACTTGCCGTTTTGTTTAAAAAAGGAGACAATACTTTACTTCAAAGTATTTTATTTCCTTTAGAAACCAAGTTAGACAACTTGAGTGATCCAATCACAATCTCATTGTGATTTTCAAGTCAAGATAAAATTTGTCTAAACACTTTCTATTTTATGTTTTCGACAACCACGTGTCTTGTTTTTCCTTTCATTGAGACTACTTTCAAAAGCAACTCTCAATTGATTATGAATCAAATCAATATTTCGTAGAATAGGATTTACTGAGTTACTAGTTCAACCAGTACTAACCTTATTCTAAAGTTCAAGATATCCATATCTTGTGCTTCCCACAAGTCTCAATTTCATTTTTTACATTCTCCAAACGATTCTCAATCGCTTGAGACTTAATTTAAGTCTATTTTAATGTTTCCTGAGCATTTAAAAAATTATAATAGTTTGATACTTTCGATTTTTAAGAAATCCATGTTTTGTGTTTACTTACATGAATAATTTGAACATCCCTTTTAACCAATTTCCTATTGGTTTCATAACATACACTGTCATCAGTTATATCAGTACCGAACTAATCATAACACCTTTATGAATTTGGACGTCTCAAGTTTATTTCATATCTATTTACGCTCAGTTTCGTTTCACAAGCTTATTCTCTTTTTAATTTTCCATTTATGATCTTACTCATCTAATCTTACGAGTTAAGTATCAAACGAATAAGGAGAATAAACTTCCTATCGCACCTAGTGATAATACATACATACAACACAAATATAACACAATAATAAAGTTTTTAAACTTTTTAACCTCGTTCCATCGCGTTACTTACTAACTAATTACTCACTTATCCTCAATCAACAAGATTCCTTTAGAATCCTAAGCTCTGATACCAACATTTTTAGACCCCACCTAATTAGGACATCTAACCGGCCTAGATTACCTTAATCCTATGATAATCTAGCAGCCTTTATCTCTCCATCAATAAACAATTAAAAATAAGATCATGTAATCTTCAATTATAAAATATTATCAACCACTAAGGATTTTAAACTGAATCTTAAACCTTAAAGTTTCATAAAAATTAATTATATAATCCTCGATGTTTGTTTACATTGATTACATTATCCTCAAAATTTCGTAAAATTTTTTCGACAGCACCTCCTTTTTTTCTAAGCCTGCACCGAAAATCCCAGCCTTCAAATATCTTCAACAAAACCTGCTCAACTTTGGTGGAAATGCCTAAGGACTCACAATCCACCCATAACAATATGTATTGCATTAAAAAAACTAATTATTCATTCTAACTTGATATGAAGTATTAAAAACTTTAAACTATCATTACCTTAATATATTCAAAAGTTATCTCGATTTGTCCTAAAACTGTTTCCATCATTCCAAAGGAGATCCTAATTACACTCGTACCCATAAACCCATTTATATAATATAATATATTCAAAAATAGTTCATACAAAGATAAAAGAAGTAAGCAAGTCAAATACAATCAGAAAGCTTTCCCTTTCCCTTGTCGCCGCTAGAACCTGTCAATATCCAATTAAAAAAATCGATAATGTCAGATAAGTAAATCCCGCACTATCCAGTACACCTGTAATAATCAAATTCATAATAATCCAAGAGATTAAATGAAAAGTATAATCCAAAGAATTTAAATAAAACCGTAAATCCATCCCATTTTTGTTATCCGACCACAATTAGATAACGTTCTCCAAAAGTGGTAAGTAAATAATAATAAGGACTCAGGCGTAGGGAGGATAATCAAACGAGTCTCGTTCCTCTAGACTATAGGAGTGTGATCTGGTTCAAGTGGTCTCTTGATAACCACGTGATGCAATGTATCGGTTGTTGGATTTTTAGGGTTCATACGTAGCGAAAAATTCAAAACAAATTTTGAAAAACCCCAACAGGATTGAAAATAAGTTCCATTAAACTAAATATACGAAAGTAAATCATACCTTATTCTGTGATTTCCTTTTGATTGTTCGATTTTCAAGACGTTCAAGTACGCGTCCTCTATCAGAAATCCACACACTAACGGTGACCACAATTTGGAATGCTAACCCCAAGAGCGATTGAAAATGGTTTTTTCTCTCTCCCTAAATCCAGAGAACTCGAAAATTGGAGAATGAAATCTTGTTTCATTTTTAGGGTTTAGATAAGCCCTCACTTAAAATCCTATTCGTAGTACAACTATTGTATTTAGGTAGTTTAAACAAATTACACATACGCCCCTATTAATAAGTTATCATATAACAAATCGTAAGGACTTTTATGTCATGAATTTTATCATATAAAATTCATTACTATGGACCAATTGAAATTGTGCAAAGTCATTCTTTGTGTGCAACCCAATAGGTTCATGCAACGTTTGCAGTAAACCAAAAATCATTTTGGTACACAAGTCATAAGCGGTCTCTAGCAAGGCATTATGACTACCCAAGTAGCATGAATACCAACATCGATACAACCTAATTAATAATGTATATCATATCCTTTTGTCGTGCGATATCATTTGATTAAACATAAGGCATAGAAAGTCACCCTTAATGTTCAATCGTACTAGTCTCGATCTTTAGGTAAACTGAAAAACATCCAAGTGACATTAAACATATCAATTCACATGGATTTGGCCATTATCGGTCTATCTTATCGAGAGATCCACTAATATCTTTCTCTATACAAAAGTGACAAATTCTATATTAATTACACACCTTCACATATTATTCACACGGTAACTAATCACAATCTTTATAATTGTCATGTTAAAGACAACATTTGATTATGTCAAATTATCATGCTCCTAATATTGAAGTTTATGGTAATCTCAAGTCGAAGGACTAAATGATATACCTATCATGAGTAACACCTATGACTTAATCCATGTGGTGTTCTCATAGCGGGTCGGTCCAATACCTTATTCCCTAACAAGTACTTATGATCTTGATTCGTATCCTTATATACATGATCATCACATGCCCATCAATCAAGATTCACACTAGTCTTAATTCATTATAGTTCCCAGTATAATGACCAACCAGGGACATTTAAGATATTTCAACAAATACCCATGGATCTTACTATAAGGTAAACATGCAATCACTTATAATAAAACAATAAATAAAACCTCTATTTTATTAACTAAAATAATAAGATAAATAATGTTTGTAGATTGACCTAGGGCACATGCCCTAACATCAGTGACTCCAGCTCCTCAAGCATAATATAGTGTTCTATAACCACGACATAATATACACTATAAGAAGACTCGAATCGCTTTATCTTCCTAAATCGTGTATGCATGAACAATAAAAATGTACTATCAAGGACCAATGCAATTTATACGAATTTAAAATCATAAAATGTAAAAGTTACTATGGGATTTACTTAACTTATAAACAACCAACTTCAAGCTTAATTTTTGGGGTTCTCGGAAAGTCGGATCACCTTGAGAATTCTTCTAATACATTCCCTGTGACATCCGAGAATTTCGTAAACTTTATTGGGCGGCTAATTAAGTATTTTCAGATTTAATTTGGGATTTAAGTATCCGAGGTAGGACCTACCCATTTCGGACCGGAGATCATAAGTCAAAATATTTTTTTTGTATGATAAATGCTTATTTGGTGTATTATATGTTATTTTATTGTGAACTTAATGTATGAGGTGTATCCTCATTTGGTAATACTTGGGGTTGCAAGTGAGTGTTTGAAGGGCACGAGTGAAAATAAATTATTAGTAGCTCCAAAACTAATGAATCAAATGTTAATACCCATGTGAAGATTTTACTTCGCTTCACGTGCAAGTTGGGATTGGTGGAAGTATAAAATGAGAAGGAAGTTAGTGCAAGGCATTGCCTCGAGTTCCATATCAGTTGGTGATGGTCGAGATTGAGATTGAGTCTAAATTGGTGCAAGTTTGGTTTAGTATGATAAGAGAATTGGTCCATAAGGGTTCAGTAGGTCGTGGACAAAGTTAATATTTTAGGAGTGTTATGGACATTTTATGAAGATGGACTATTTTGTCAGGAGTTTAGTTCAATTTGGCGAAAACTTGGATTGAAAACGAGGATCGAAAGTTAAAGCATGTCAAAATAGAGATTTCGAGAATTAATAAATAAAAAGAAATTAAGCTGTTGAGAAGCAGTTGAGAGTTATATATATATATATATATATATATAAGAAAGATCAAATCATTTCATTTCAATTCTAATAGAACGAAAATAAATTTGATTCTCTAAACCCTCTCAATTCGGTTATTTGCTCCACGAGCTCCCGATGTCCGATTTTCACTCGGTTTCTTTTTGCAAAACCTAGAGCATCGCTAGACGGTCAATTCGAGCCAAGTTTCCGCAGTGGAAATGAGTGATTCAGGCCGCAATTTGGTAAATACTCAATGCTAGCCATTTCCCTCAATTTAATTTGAATTATCGTGACTTCTCGATTTCTTTTGCAGGATTTTGATAGAAATTAGTAGGAATTATTGAAAATTGATGTTTTGGATTGATTTGTGCTGATTTGGAATAAATCCCACTGACATGGGTTAGGGTTTTGATTAATTAAACTAATGTGATTAAGTTGATAAAATGAGTAAATTGGGATTTGTTGAAGTTCTAAAGTTGAAACTTGGAATTGGTAAGATTAAAATTGTCAATTAACTTAAAATACCAATTTAAGATTCATAGTAAATTAAGTTTGAGACTTAAGATGAAGTTGTTGGAATTTGGAGTGGTTTGAACATGTAGCTTGAAAAATGGTTTTGAAGTATTAAAATAAAGTTGTAACTTTAACACATGAATTTTATGATTTGAATAGGGCTTGTTGAAGTATGTGAAAGCCGGGGAACGTTGTGTGAGGTTTCGTAACCAACTTTGAGTTGGTTCGGTGGTAAGTAAACCCTACATTGATCTCTACTAGTTATGGAAATTTATTTTTGTACATGTAATTGTATCATAATCTGCATTGCATTTTATCATTCTTGGTCATGCATACATAGAGTGAGTGAGGGGGATAAGCTTGTTTCAGAGTCTGGTTTGATTGAGACTAGATTTCAGTCTTGCCTCTATGCCGTCTAGTGACACAAGTGGAGTCTAATGCTGGCAAGTTATCTCTGCATTAGATGATCTCTTAATACTTTCACTGTATTATTTTTGGAAGTCGACGTCTGATTATAGTTAGGAGACAGCGACAGAGTGGATTGCATGTCATGTTGACGAATATATCTTATTGTTTATTTGGAAATGCAATTACATGTCTCTCTGTGCCAGACTAACAATTGCAGGAGTACAGATCAATGTAGGAATTTACTTACCTGACATCGTCGAGTTGTTTTTGATGGTGTCAGATTTTATATGAAGATAATGGACAAATGGACAAGACTCATAGATCTTTGGTAATTTTTTTCAAAAGTTTAAGTAAATTATTGTTGTAAATTGTTATATATATATTACTTTTGGGATTCTTGGGGTGAGTGTAGGATGTTAAATGTTGTTAGATGGTTATAAGAGTCTCCTAAGCTAGAAATTTAAATAAGTTGAGAAGGTTTATGTTTCAGTTTTGGTATATTTGGGGTTATAAAGTTGTAATTAAGCTTTTGGAGACTCTAAGTTAGGTTATAAAATTGATTTTAATATATATTATGAACTGCAGGGAGTTGTGAGTCCTTTTAGGCCTCTCCCTAATTCTCATGTCTATTAGGTGAGTTTTTCGATAAGCCACTTTTAGGGGAGGTTTCGCCAAAACTTTTATTAAATACGGATATGATTTCTTAATTTGCTCCAATTGAACAAATCATGAATTGAGTTTCATTGAGGATAAAAATTTAGTTTTGGAGCTTATAAGGATTGAAATAATTATTATTTTGAAGTCAAAGTTGAAAGAACGGATAGACTGACTAGATTATCAGAGGATTAAGGTAATCTAGGCCGGTAGGTCATCCGAATAATGAGGGGGCTGACAAACTTGGTATCAGAGCCCAAGGTTGGCTCAATTGTGGATAAAATTTAGTTGAAAACCAAAGAGTGATTGAGCGCGATTAGTTGGTAAGTGACAGTGAGCTGGTATGTTTTTGTTATTATGTTATATTTGTATCGTATATGTATTATCACTAGATATGCTATAGGAAGTTTATTCTCCTTGTTTGTTCGATACTTGACTCATAAGATATGACGAGTAAGATTTGAAATAGTTAATTAAAAGAGAGAATAAACTTATTAAACGAAACTGAGTGTGATTAGATGTGAAATGGACTTGTGAATAGTCCAGATTCACACAGGTGTTGTAAGTAGTTCGGTACTAATGTAACTGATGAAACTTATTAATTTTGAAACCAATATGAAATTGGTTGGAAAGAAAAGTCTAAATGATTCAGATACTTAAGTACCGAACATGGATTTCTTGGAAATCGAAAATATTGAACTATTACAATTATAAGACGGTTAGGAAAATGTTAAAATAGTCTTAATAAGGAAAACGAAGACACGTGATTTCAAAAGTAAAAATTGATTAGATAAACTGAATTTGACTGATAAATCACAATGAGATTGTGATTGGATCAATCAAGTTGTCTAAGTCGATTTCTACGCAAATAAAATACTTTCAAGTAAAGTATTGTCTCCTTTCCAAAACAAAACATCAAGTGAAATATGGAATAGAACCACAATTGAAAATAATCAAATAACTTCTAAAAAGAAGTACTTACACTTTTATTGTTTATTACTCAAGTTGCTTATCCATAAGTGACGTTGAGTATAGTGGTTCTATGAGTCGAATAAAGAACTGATAAAACAAATAGAAATACATGAGTTAAAAGTAATCTTTGTTAACACCAAATTAGGTGTTGTCATGAAGCAAAGATAAAAAAAAAACTTCTAACTTGGAAATGAAAGGTATAGTGATAAGATCAACGTGTTAGAAGTTAAGGTGTTGGGGAAGTGGTCTAATAATAGCTTGGATTAGCTATTAAATATCAAAACAAACGATTATGTTTTGAGATTCAAAGTACATAATACTCATTTTTAACAACATTAAGTTATGACGCTTATCACTATAATTTAAAATATAATATATGAAGAGATAGATATATTGATTGAATATCAGTAAGTAATTCGTATATGAATTCTGAATGAGCTCCTATATTGCAAGAATTTCCATTGATAGGAATTAAAGGATTGAAACAACATCTTTTAAGAGCTTCATTAGTCATTAAGTTGATCAATAGTTTGGAGATTCAAATTCTTCTATCTTTTCAGTTGAATAATAATGGAAAGGTGATTTCATCAAAAGTAATTTGATGAACAATAAGATACAAAGTTATCTTACACAGTCTTTTGAAAAGTACCGAATTTCTTTTTGAGAAAAAGTAAAGTCGGGAAATATGAGACTAATGGAAACAAAATAAGGCAATAACAAACAGTAGAACTGTTTGTGTCGCAAAATTTCTTTATTTTAAATAAAGGTTAGCCAAGGAAGACTTTAATTGATTGAATAATCATAATAAGCCGTATTATCCTTAGCTAAGTTTTTCAAAAGAGAAGAGATATAAATTGCCTTTCTAAGTCAAGATTAAGGAGCTGTAAGTAGCCTAGTTTTTGAGCAAAAGTTGTGGTAAGTCTATAAAGGGACAAAAATTGAAATCGATGTGAGAATAACTAAGATTGACAAAAATTTAATGAAATAAACTATGTGTATAAAATAAAATGAGACGTAGAGATGACTTGTGACTAATGAAAGTGACATGAACGAACTCCTTTAGTAAAGGCCATACATCGGAGTAGTTGTGCATGAACAATAATCTGAGTAACTTCGTTTCATAATCATGATTCATTCAGAGTGTAGAAGATCGGTGTGACATCCACCATCTTTGAATAATCGAATGAATTGATGATAGTTGGAATAAAAGAGTTTATGAAGTTTCGTTAGCCGAAGTATTGGCAAGCAAATGGTCAAAACATTCTCATATTAATATGAAAATGAGAATTTCAGGTTAACAAGTCCCAATCAAATTAGAATATCAAACTATAAAATGATGAAACTTAATTTATCTTCACAAGGATCTTACAAGAAAATCAAACTCCAAATGTTGAAAGTTTTTGAACCAAAGTAGTATACAATTAATATTAGTGAATATATTGTACACTGGTTCAATTTTAGTGCTACACCACCTGATTAAGCAGTGGTGAAGTTGTAAGCACTATGTTATCTTAAGTTGGAGTTGATGTAAGATACTTGAAATGATAGTGAAAATACAAATAAATGAAAAGAGACGTACAACTTACAGCTCAGTTAGTCAGTATTATTCGTATTGGTTGAAAACATTGAATAGAGGATAGTGTATCTAACTTGATATGTTTGAAGAATTGAATATTCTTTCACAATAATTGAGTAGAAATGAAAAAGAGATAACATATTTATAAACTTGAATGCGATACAAGTTAAAAGTTATATTTAGAGAGTATAATCATGAAATATGTCGATATCACTGTTTAAATACGTATGTCTACTCAAATTTAGGATAACTATCTCTATTTAGGTAATGAGAGTAGTCTAGTGAACATAAATAATTGAGATTGATGATTAAGTGAATGGAATGAGATTCTTGGTGAACTCATGGATAGAAAATGATTTGATGAAGTTAGGAAAGTCGTTAATTTTCTAACCAGTCAAAGAAAAAGTTAAGTGAATTGGCTAAAGAGTTTGAAGTGGTAATTACTTTCTAATCCACAATATAAATAATATTGTGAATAGACATTTAGAGAGTTAGTGAGAGTTGCATGATGTGTCAAGTTTTACTTTCTGATCGGATTATAATTTGAGATCTCTTATCATGGAATGACAGATGTAATTAGAGATCTATAGTCGTGGGTTGACTTATGTAATTCCAAGTTTCTGTTGAGGAATGCTGGAATGATGATGGATCAGATAGACACGCAACTCTACTTTGTATCTAATGTCGTGCTTAAATATTATTTACACCACTATGTAATTTAGAGTGATGATAGTCTAAGAATTGGTCGATCGATAATTCTAATAAGGGATGATCAGTGATGAGAATATAAACTGGGATGTGTACCAGAGTTTGGTGGATATGGAAATAATTATCAATAATTTGTGGAATTGTTATTAGTTATTAATGAGGAGTGTCATATGAGGAGCAAGAGAGATTATATCTTGCTGAGTATTGATTCTTAAATAGCATTCAAGGCATGAGATGAGAAGAAAACTAAGGTTATTGAATATTCTACAAAGTTTATTGTTTAACTCGTCAGAAATTCACAAATTGTCAGGATTGACAAAGTAATGGAGATAACTTTTCATTAAACCAAGACGTTGGAAATGAAAAGTTGAAATGGTTATGATCTCTACCACCGAGTTGTTGAATATAACGAAGGTGATTGGGTTCACTTAACGGTTCACCTTGGAAATGATTTTTACAATTTTGAATCAAAAGAGTTATATATGAAGATTCATTTTCTCATATCTCTTTTGGTTCAGTAACCTGTAAGTTCAAATTTCGAGGACGAAGTTTTCAATTAGTTGGGAAGATTGTGACATTCGAGAATTTCGTAAACTTGATTGGACAGCTAATTAAGTATTTTCAGATTTAATTTAGAATTTAAGTATCCGAGGTAGGACCCACGCATTTCGGACCAGATATCATAAGTCAAAATATTATTTTTGTATGATGAATGCTTATTTGGTGTATTATATGTTATTTTGTCGTGCAGTTAGGGTATGTCGAGGTGTATCCTCATTTGGCAACACTCAGGGTTGCAAGTGCGTGTCTGAAGGGCACGAGTGAAAATAAATTATTACTAGCTAAAAAATTAATGAATCAAGTGTTAATCCCCACGTGAAGACTTTGCCTCGGTTCACGTGCAGGTTAGGATTTATGGCAATGTAAAATGAGAAGAAAGTTAGTGCTAGGCCTTGCCTCGAGTTTCATATCAGTTGGCGGTGGTCGAGAATGAGATTGAGTCTAAATTGGTGCAAGTATGGTTTAGTATGACAAGAGAATTGGTCTATAAGGGTTCAGTAGGTCGTGGACAAGGTTAAGATTTTTGGGGTTTTGGTGTGACCAAAACCAGTGTTATGAACATTTTATGCAGACGGACTATTTTATTGGGAGTTTAGTTCAATTTAGTGAAAAACTCGATTGAAAATGAGCGTCGGAAGTTAAAGCATGTCAAAATAAGGATTTTGGGAATTCATAAATAAAAAAGAAATTAAACTGCTGACAAGTAGCTGCGAGTTTAATATATATAAAAAAGAAAGATCAAATCGTTTCATTTCAATTCCAACAGAACGAAAAATAAGTTTCGTTCTCTAAACCCTCTCAATTCGTTATTTGCTCCGCGAGCTCCCGACGTCCGATTTTCACTCGATTTCTTTCTAGAAAACTGTAAAGCATCGCGGGACAGTCAATTCAAGCTAAGTTTCTGCAGCGAAAATGAGGTATTAGGCCACAATTTGGTAAATATTCAATGATGGGCATTTTCCTCAATTCAATTTGAATTCTCGCGATTTCTCCATTTCTTTTGCGAGATAATGATAGAAAATAGTAGGAATTGTTGAAAATTGATGTTTTGGATTGATTTGCACTGATTTGGAATAAATCCCAATGACGTGGATTAGGGTTTTGATTAATTGAACTAATGTGATTCAATTGATAAAATGAGTAAATTGAGATTTGTTGAAGTTCTAAAGTTGAAATTTGGAATTGGTAAGATTAAAATTGTCAATTGAGTTAAAATCTCAATTTAAGATTCATAGTAAATTAAGTTTGAGACTTAAGATGAAGTTGTTGGAATTTGGAGTGGTTTGAACTATATTGTAGCTTGAAAAATGGTTTTGAAGTATTAAAATAAATTTGTAACTTTAACACCAGAATTTTACGATTTGAATATGGCTTGTTGAAGTATATGAAAGCAGGGGAATGTTGTGTGAGGTTTTGTAATCAACTTTGAGTTGGTTCGGTGGTAAGTAAACCATACAGTGATCTCTACTAGTTATCGAAATTTATTTTTGTACTTGTAATCGTATCATAGTCTGCATTGCATGTTATCATTCTTAGTCATGCATACATAGAGTGAGTGAGGGGGATAAGCTTGTTTCGGAGTTTGGTTTAATTGAAACTAGGTTTCAGTCTTGCCTTTATGTCGTCTAGTGAGACTAGCGGAGTCTAACGTCGACAAGTTATCTCTGCATTTCATGATCTTTTAATACTGTCTCTGTACTATTTTTAGAAGTCGACGTCTGATTATAGTTTGGAGATAGAGACAGAGTGGGTTGCATGTCATGTTGACGCATATATCTTATTATTTATTTGGAAATGCAATTACATATCTCTATGTATCAGACTAACAATTGCAGGAGTATAGATCAATGTAGGAATTTTCTTACCTGACATCTTCGAGTTGTTTTTGATGGTGTCAAATTTTATATGAAGACAATAGACAAATGGACAAGATTCGAAGATCTTCGGTAATTGTTTTCAAAAGTTAAAGTAAATTCTTGTTGTAAATTGTTATATATATTACTTTTGGGATTTTAAGGGTGAGCGTAGGATGTGAAATGTTGTTGGATGGTTATGAAATTCTCCTAAGTTAAAAATTTAAATAAGTTGAAAAGGTTTATGTTTCAGTTTTGGTATATTTGGGGTTATAAAGTTGTAATTAAGCTTTTGGAGACTCTAAGTTAGGTTAGAAAATTGATTTTAATATATATTATGAACTGCAGGGAGTTGTGAGTCCTTTTAGGCCTCTCCCTAATTCTCATGTCTATTAGGTGAGTTTTTCGACAAGCCACTTTTAGGGGAGGTTTCGCCAAAACTTTTATTAAATACGGATATGATTTCTTAATTTGCTCCATTGAACAAATCATGAATCGAGTTTCATTGATGATAAAAGTTTAGTTTCGAAGCTTATAAGATTGAAATAATTATTAATTTGAAATCAAAGTCGAAAGAACGGATAGGCGGACTAGATTTTCAGTGAATTAAGGTAATCTAGGCCGGTCGGTCGTCCTAATGACGAGGGGGTTGACATTCCCTGCATACCCAATTATATTATGGGCCAAGCTTCAAGAAAAATTATATTACGAGACCCAATGAAAACTGTGGTCAAAGTACGCTTGAGAACAGTTTCCAAAAATATTAATTTATATAATTGTTTCAACTAGCTCTCAACTAGCCAACTTAGGGTAACTTTTTAACCTTAAAAACCTCAATATTTGTCAAGATGACTTGAAATGAACTTGTAGTACTCATATCCTACTTTCCATGGACTCTAAGAACGCTCAAATTGGATCACCAACGGAAAAGTTATGAATTTTCCCATATGTCCATTCAACTTGGCAAACTTTATGTATTTTGAACAAAAAAAAACTTCTCCAAATCAATATTTTCGCAATTAAATCCTTAAAAATCAACAATAAACGCCATAAAACCACTCAATACCAACACCAAAAAATTTTCACAGCCTGTGGAGTCAAATTGGATCAAAATCAATAATCAATTCATCTAGAAACCCAGTATAAATCAATATCGACAATTAAAACATCTCCAAAATAGTTATCAACTGCATTTAATCACCTTATCAAAACCTTAACCCACATAGGTGGAACTTATCACAAATTAACGCAAATCAATCAAATATATTAAATAATAATAATTCCTACCGATTTCTATCGAAATCCCGCGAAAGAAATCGAAATATCTCGAGAATTCAAATTGAATTGTGGAAAATGCCCGCCATTGAGAATTTACCAAAATGCGGGCCGAATACCTCGTTTTCACCATGAAAGTTTAGCTTGAATTGACCGTATCGTGATGCTCTACAATGTTGTAGAAAGAAACATGGCAAAAATATGACGTAGAGAGCTCCGCGAGCGAAATAATAAGCGGAAGGGTGTAGGGATTGAACGTGCGAACGTTCTGTTGAAATCAATAAATGAATCGATTGATTTGTTTTTTGTTTTTCTTATATTTATATATAAACCCTCAGCTACTAGTTAGCAGCTTAATTTCCTTTTATTTATCTTTTATTTATCGATTCCCGAAATCTCTATTTTAACGTGTTTTGACTTTCGGTGCTCATTTTCAATCCGATTTTTCACAAAATCGAGCCAAATTCTTAAAAAAATAGTTCAATTCCATAGAACTTCATAAAACTGGTTTTAGTCATACCAAATCCCTGAAAATCTTAACTTTTTCCATTACATTCAAAAATCTTCTGGACCAATCCACTTGTCATACTTAACCAAACTTGCACAAATTTGGACATAATCTCAACCTCAAAGACCGTCAACCGACACAAAACTCGAAACAAGATCTCGCAAAAACTTTGTCTCATTTCACACTACCTCCAATCTTGACTTACACGCAAATCAAGGCAAAATCATCAGCGCGCTTCGAAACTCTCGGACATCGCGTATACACTCCACTTGACCATATTTCGTGTAAAAAAAAGTGTATAATGCATCAAATAGGCACACGACAACATGAAAATAAATTTAAATGTATAATCTCTGATTCGTAACACATGGGTCCCACCTCAGATACCTAAATCCTAAATTAAATTCGAAAATACTTAATTAGCCACCTAATCAAGTTTATAAAATTCTCGGATGTCACAAAACTAAGCATTTCTAAGCTGACTAAACCTCAATAGTTTCCCCGATGGTCGCGTAGACCCTCGACCTGTCCCATGCACCAAAGTAACAGCTCAGGTTTCAATCTACCGAATGACCGGGTGTAATGTTTTCCTATTTAACCATCTTTATCTTATACAATTCCACATAATAACCCCAGTGAACCACTCAACTGGTAAATAAGTTCATCCTCTAACTTACTACAATATGCCCCGGTTATTCAACATGAAGTAACTGTAGGAAATCATGATAACAGCGAAGTAAAAATATTTCAGCAACCGGAAAACAAATGTTAAAAGCGAATTGAATTATGTGAAGTATTCTCGTGGGTTTTACACACCTCAAATACACGTTCGCATTTCCCTTGTATTTCGAATCAGGCCTCGACTCGCTCTTGGTACCCAAGCTACGTTCCCTCAGTCCCATGAAGTCAATTAAGCATGTTTCTAGTGTATTTAGATTGCTTGAATAGGTTTTTTAAGTTAATCTTCCCAAATCAACCCCTAATTACTAAATGAAGTTTCAATTTCGGTCTTGTGTTGCAGCACATTTTTGGGCAGGAAAACGTTAGAATCTTAAAAACTCCCAAAGAAAAAGTTATTGGTCTTTATCTTAACTTTACAAAAAGGCTTTTTTTTTGCGAAATTCTGATTTAAAACAAAAGAGATATTGCAATCCTACCAAAACAGCTCAAATTTGAAACGAATCCAACTAGCAAGATTGTAAAAATCATTCCTCCCAATATATAGCTCCGAAAATCACAATTTATGGTCATAAGTCATCTAACATATCCAACAACAACATACTATAAGATCAGCCCAATCCAATAAGTATTGCGGGAGTTATGCTCTTACAAATTCTGGCCAATGTTTCATGAATATAATTAATTCGACTAGCAAGTTTTGCCTAATTCTTTTGAAACCAAAGTTATATGACATGTATATTACTCATCTTCATCCTTAGAAAATCATATATTGAGCAAGCCAAAATTATTTAACACTTCATGGTCAAGCATGTAAGCATTTTTATCAAAATCGAACCGAATGAGTAGAAGTTGTTACTTATCTTTTGTTTCTTTGTAGTTTGATCTTACGAGCTTAGGTCCTCTTGAAGTCCCAAACATTCAACACACTTTTGCTCTTTTTGCTCTAAAAAAATATAAATATTTTCTTCTCTTGTTTGCATGAAAACCATAGTTTGTCTTTTATATACATAGATTAATATGTGGATTAATTATGCACATCTTTAATTTGACTAAGTTAATTACGAGGACATGTGTCCTCTCTCAATGTCACTTGTCCCACATGAAGAATGCATGCCTCCACTAACTAGTTACTATTTAGTCTAGGATTCCTATACATCTTCATCATCATTAAGAAAATCTAGGTTCCTCAATTTGTTTGTCCAAACTATAGTCCCTTTAATCCATATCAATTAAATTTACAAACTTAGACACTTAAATTCAAGTGGTTAGTGTATTTAGTCTCATTGTTGACGCGTTAGTGGTCCTACTAACCCTCGACTACCCGACATTCTAGTGCCCCGCATCTCAGCACACATATTGAGGCGTGTAAATTCTTGCGTTCTCGATTTAATTGACTTAGCCTATGGTTTTATTATCATTAAATGCCACATTTACTTTGACTATATTCATATTAGTCTATTTAGCATAGTCTAGATTCAGTGTACCTGTACTTTGCCTACCCGTTATCCGCATCGACACGTTTTTTGAGGTGAATCCCCATCACATAGTCTCACACGACATAACAAAGTAAATAAAACATGGGATGAGTTATGCAATATTTAATAAGATACACCACAATAATGCAATCAATCATACAAATATAATTAATATACCTAGCCAGACGTGTCCTAGTCCTATTCACGACATCCACATAGATCTGAGCTGGTATCGTAGTGCAAAATTTCAGAATAAACGCGAATTAATAAATATTAGGCTGTTAAAACTCTTCCCAACTAAAGGGAAATTTTGTCTTGAAATTTAAGGTAAACTTAAATCTCTTACAGTAGGAATACTAAGGCGATCTAACGGCCTAATGAACCTCGATACCTAGTACTTTTTGATTTCGCATCTCAGATAGAACTAAGTCATCTGACTCGTAGCTTAACCCTCGTGATACATATTCGCTTATAACTTTTAGCCTATCCTTGGAAGTCCGAAGTCTTTGACAATCTGCACTACTTCCTTTATATGATCCACTACTATTTCTGGTCTCTCTATAGCTGTATCCTTAGGCGCTGCCCAACACACAATGTGGCGTGTAGGGCCTTTTGTACAATTCTTCAGTTCTTCATATAACTGTATCCTTAGGTGTTTCCCAAAACTCAATGTGACCTGTAGGGCCTTCCATATAGCTCTTCATCTTCATGTGGAGGAAACTGTGGTTGAAAGCATTTATAACGCCAAGTCACTCCCGAAACAAACTAGATCATACTTGAGTATGTTGGGATCCCACCAGTGGGCTTCTCCACCCGCATCCACTGGACCATCACCCAATAGCCTTTGTGGTGGTCGGCCTGGACACACGACTCAGCGACATGTGCACCGAAAACAAATAGCTCAGGTTGCAATTCACTAAGGGAGCCCATGCCACGTGATATGCCTAGTTGTCACACAACCATTGAGTCTTCATATGCATAGATAAAAATCAAATCTTTGAAGGGCATGAGTATCACTTCTGACTGGCTAGATCATTTTTTAGTACATCGAGATTCCTCTAATGACCGTTCCACTAGTCCATCATCTGACAACTCTTGACCATACTACTGTATTTCAAAATTTCTCTAATAGCTTCTCCACTAGTCCATCACCCGATAGCCCTCATATGGCCTAGTTATTACTCAATCTCGTCTGAAGGTGAGTCACATCCCCGAACATAGTCAACAATGTTTGTGCTTATTACCAGACCTCCAGCACTGACTGTTCCATTCGTGCTTCCACTAATTCTACCTGAATCCATGCCATTACAACCATGGTAATTATGTAGTGCTTCAAAGCACAAGACTTTAACTAAGAAGTGAAATATGATTCGATGACACTGTGACTATAGCCATTTTGAGTATCACTCGCTCATATATAAGTCATGTATTACCTCATCCTACCTCTCTACAGCGTATACCTAGTAAGGTCATACACCTCGTATACAATACCTAATGGAGAGTAACCACTCATCTGTGAGTGTCAATCGTCACTCTTTTCTTTCTTGTGTCTTCTAAAAGTCATATGTCTTCAGACCCTTAGGTCTGCAAATGGCATGGTTCTTCTATGGCTTTGTTGCGATGCATATCCATTTTATATTAGTATCATGCTCAACTCTCAATGCTTTCCTTATGACTTGACGTGTTCTTCTACAGGACACCAATTCGCCTCATACTAGTCCTAGTTGTTCTTCTTTCTTGGATTATATCCTAACCTCATTGTTGGTGATATTTTTATGTCTTTTGGTACAATTGCAGTCTTTAACTCGACTTGTACTTAATGAGTTGTCCTCTTTCTAGATGAGTGTGGGCCCTCATTCTCCTCACTATCTAAGTTTCACACTGTAGTTCGAGAAAAGGCATCCCTCTATTCGTTTGGACTTAATGAAGTCCAACTTATTCTCAGTTAGCTTGATGGTTCAGGCTTAGACCTAAAGCTTTTTTCCAGGTTAGTCGAGCACTCTGATTAACTAAGAACCAATAATACATCCTCCATCACTGTGGCAAATCTAATTTGGGCATTCTAAACCTTTAATCATCTCAATTTCCTAGACCATAACATGTTCCACTGAGCGACTCTAAGCTTTCCCCACTCTTAGGCTTACTAATTCTTGTTCCTTAAGTTCAATACAAATCGAAATGATGATCGAGTGTTTGATGTCTTCAAAAGACATTTACAGGATTTATATCAACACTTTCTATTAAATTGTCTCTTATTCAAACAAGGTGGTTATGTGCCCCTAATGACCTCACTAATCGAGAAAAAATCTTAAACCTTCAGTGGAGTTACTCGGGTTGCTATGACTACGAGACTATTCCACTGCCTTGGCCAGAGCTAAATCTATGTGTCATCAACTTCTTGCAATTTTGAGTCATCTCAACATCATCAACATCTAGGGAGTCTTTTAGAGACTATTCTATCCCACGTCATTTATATATCTTGTTAAAACCAACCTATGATCTCTCAACTATCGTTCACCACTCACCTAATTTGAGACTATTTGTGGTTGAGCTTGAACGTGTGTCCTCACTTTAGCTTGGTGTTCAACTGAGCCTAAGCTTCTTTAATTCACATAAATAGGGTCGTTTATATCATCTCTTATCCTAATATCTTTCAAGGTTCTTTCTAATAAGTTGGGTCTCATTCCTCAGTGAACAATGTTGTAAAACACCGGTGATGCAAGCTAGCTCAATCTATAGTTCTTCCTAGCTTGTCATTATCATTTCCTAATAGGCATCCATGCCTATATAATATTCGATTCACAACTCATAGTATGCATGAAATGAGCGTCATACATCCGAGTCTTGACGAGATCTTGAGGTTTGATGGTCTCTAGTTCTAGGAATACTCTTGAACTCCTGTTATAAACTAACCTATTGTACTCGATGTAATGACGTATCTTCTGACCTACAACGATTATCCAAATAACTATCTTCTAATAACCTAGACTAGGCATCCTATACCGACTTGGTTTGGGAAATATATCATACCTTTGGTCGTCGTGCCAAGATTAATGTGTGTGATATCTCTAATTAAAGTCATCATCTTCTTTAGCATGCACATTAAGTATGATGAAGCATAAATATCAAAATTTTCTTAATTTGCATGAAATAAGTCGATACTTAAATCTTACCCTCAGTGTACTATCCCTTAGCCTCCTAAATTGAGGGGAGGGAGGCTCTAGCCTGTAATAACTACATTTGTATAGGTGAAACATAATCAAGAGGCACTCAAAGTGATAATGTCCCTTCACTCTACAAAGAAAGCATGTTGGAGGGCATTCATGTTCCACAGTCGCGATCTCGTCACTTTGCAAGTCTAGCTCTGATGTAGGTGATGATGTAGCTGTAGTAGCGAATTTCAGTGGACACTCTTTCCTCTCATGTCCAACTAGCCACACCGAAAACATCTGCACTTCTTTTTTGGCATTACTCGATGCTTCTTTGATCTTTGCTCTTTCTATGCCCTCCGTCTGGGGCTCCTACTCACCTTCTAACACTCATATATAGAGTTGCGCTCGGTTGACATCGTCTCATATTTCGTAGCATCTGCCTCAACCATCATGCATATTTGTCGTGCCTGATAAGTCATTTATGTCCTGAGTAATCAGAAAAGCTCAGTGATTTGTGTATCATGCGTTGCGAATCGCTAGTCCACACTCATATTAGTGGTAGCTCTAGAAGGACTGTGGCGGCCCCACACACCTGCGCTGTAGCCCCGCTGACGTTGATGCCACACTGGCATTCTCTAGATGTGTACTAACTCATCTATTTCATTAGGTAATTAACTAGTTATTCAATATTTCAATAAGTTATTTCCTTATAATTTAACGTCTTTTAGTTTGTTTATTTAATTGAGAAGTGTGGAATGTGTTTTATAGTATCAACAACCCAATTCAGCGAAAAACTTTAAGGTAATGCTGAATTAGCATGGATACATATATTAGTTCATATAATTAATGTTAACAACCTACCGAGGAATACTCGAAAATAAAGTACCACGTACATAAGGTGACAAGATATTCAAAATTAGATATATATATATATACATGTCCTAGTGTCTCTTAAGTCCTTAAAATAACCCAAAGTAAGGCAAAATATTAAAATAAACACCTACGAGTATGTCCTCGACAGTTGGCAAGTCCAAGATAGTCACCCAAGTTCACCTTGCCTCTACTCTTAGAAGGATCTATACTCAGTCATCTAACAAAAATGATGACGAACCTAGTGAGTGAAATCCCACGAGAAGTCCATACAATATTTATTAAAAAATCAAGTAAAAACTACGAGACATGCAAGTATTACATCTGACAGAAAAAAGAAATACTTGCATGAGTGTAAAACATTACAAAAGCAAGAGCAACATGTAAATAATTGAAAACCAGCAACAGTTAAATAAGTAAACAGGAATGTAAACCACAGATAAATCAAAAGTAACTTGCAGTTTAACAACAATGATTTAGCAAGCGTAGTAACTTTGGTAACCTTAGCGTAACTAAGCATCTATAAGCTGACTAAACCTCAATAGTTTCCCCGGTGGTCGAACTCTCATGCACCCAAGTAACAGCTTGGGTTTCAATCCACCTAATGTCTGCATGTCATGTTTTCTTATCTAACCATCTTCATCTTATACATTTCCACAGAATAACCTAAGTGAACCACTCAATCGGTAAATCAGTCCGTCCTCCAAGATATCACAATATGCCCCGGTTATTCAACATGAATGAAACGCAATAAATCATGATAAAAATGAATTAGAAATAGTTCGGAAACAAAAAAAATGATAAAAGCAAATTGAATTCTATGAAGCATTCTCGTGGGTTTGACGCACCTCAAATACGCGCTCAAACTTCCCCGGTCTTTCGAGTTTGACCCCGACTTGCTCCCGGTAGTCGAGCTAAGTTCCCTCAATCCATTGAAGTCAATTAAGCATGTTTATTATGTATTCAGATTGCTTGAATAGGTTTTAAGTTTATCTTCCCTAATCAACCCCTAATTACTAAATAAAGTTTCAATTTTAGTCTTGTGTTGCAGCGAGTTTTTAGGCATGAAAATGTTTAAATCTCAAAAGCTTTCCAGGGAAAAAGTTCGTTGTCTTTGTCTTAGCTTTTAGAAAAGGTTTGGTTTGCGAAATTCTAATTTAAAACGAAAGAGATATCGCAATTCTACCAAAACAACCCAAATTTGAAACAAATCTAACCAATAAGATTGTAAAAATCATTTCTCCCAATAAATAGATCCAAAAATTGTGATTTTTGATCAAAAGTAATCTAACATACCCAAAACAATGTACTATAAGATCAGTCTAATCTGATAAGTATTGAGGGAGTTATGCCCTTGCAAAGTTTGGCCAATCTTTCATGAATATAATTAGTTTCACTAGCAAGGTTGGCCTAATTTTTTCAAAACCAAAGTTATATGACATGTACATGATTCATCTTCAACCTAAAAAAAGCATGAAATGAGCAAGCCAAAATCATTTAACAGTTCATGGTCATGCATGTAAGCATTTTTATCAAAATCGAACCGAATGAGTAGAAGTTGTTACCTATCGTTTGAATCTTTGTAGTTTAATCCTCCAAGCTTAGGTCCTCTTGAAGTCCCTAAAATTTAGCACACTCTTGCTTTGTTTGCTCTCAAAAATTCTGAATCTTTCTTCTCTTGTTTGGATGAAAACTGAAGTTTGTCTCTTATATACTTAGATCGATATGTGGATTAATTAAGAAAATTTTTAATTTGACTAAGCTAATTACTAGGACATGTGTCCTCTCTCAATGTCACTTGTCCCGCATGAAGAATTCATGCGTCCATTAACTAGTTACTATTTAGTCCAAGAGTCCTACAAATCTTCATCATCATTAGGAAAATCTAGGTTCCTCAATTTGTTTGTCCATACTATAGTCTCATTAATCCATATCAATTAAATTTATAAACTTAGAAACTTAAATTCATGTGGTTCATGTATTTAGTCTCATTGTTGACACATTAGTGGTCCCACTAACCTCGACTACCTAACAACCCAATGCCCTGCGTTTTGACACGAATTATGCAATGTTTAATAAGATACATTATAATAAGGCAATCAATCAAACAAATATAACTAATATACCTAGCCAGACGTGTCCTAGTCATATTCATAACATCCACATGGATCAAAGCTAGCGTCCTAGTCCAAAATTTCTGAATAAATGCGAATTGATAAATATTAGGGTATTACAATGATTGTTCGTCTCACCTGTCTCAGAAGGTGTAGAAAGATATCCGTTCATAGTGATCTACATCAAAGAGGGTGCACCAGATTAGCCTCGTACGTATACACTTTTAATATATATACAATGCAACATAACATGTATATCACTATAAATCTACCTGCATCACATTCACTTCCCAACTAGATTTCTAAGTTAGGTACATCGGGTTTCCACATCTAAGGTTTATTTGTTAAGTTTTATCGTGTTTGTTACTTACTCCTAGGCTTTCCCAAACCTAAGCTCTAATAATGCCAACTATAGTGTTTGTAACCACCTTTAAGGAAAATTTCATTATGTTCCCTAAACTCTTCAAAACGTAGGCTTTGATACCAACTGTGGTGGCCCAAAATCCCATGGCAACTCGGCATTGCCACATCGTAGGACACGTCATTAAGCCATGCCATGTCATCCGCATTCTCACCTATGACGCCCCATGACATAACACTATCCTAAACCTTTTTACACTAACTTGTCCTATTAAGCTATTGAGTTAACCAATTATTAATGTTAATTAGTTCAATTTAGTCAATTGCTTGAGTTTACGTTACTTAGATTCATTTAGCCAAGTTGTAGGAGTTATACAAGTGATTTTATAAGAAATTTAACATTTAAATAAGCGGAAGTCTTATATTTTATAGAAATAGCATATATAAATAAGTTTTCATGTCACTTTAAATTCAACCTATAGTGGAAAACCCAAAAATCGAGTACCATGTATATCAAGCGACAACTAAACAGATAAGTGAGCAAATACATGTACCAATTTCTCTCAAGTCCCCAACGTAAACCAAAAGAAATCAAAATAAAAAATAGACACCTACGAGTATGTCCCAGACAACAAGTGTAGGTGTATGTCCCGGACAGCAGGCAATCAGAAATAATCGCCCAAATATCATCTTGCCTCTACTCGCAGTAGGATTTGCAACTAGAATTCAAAAAAAATATGAGTTCCAGTGAGTAAATCCCAAAGAAAACCACCAAGCATTCAAAGGAAATCAATAAACAATGCATACAAATCATGCGGACATGAAAATACAGTGAAAAGGTGCATCACATGAAAGTAAGGCATATAGAAGCAAAAAGTGAGCATGTACACAATCTCGAACCAAACTAGATCGTACTTTAGTACGTTGGGACTCCACTAGTGGGTCTCTCTACCCCCTCTACTAGATCTATCACCCAATGGCCCTCGAAGTGCTTGGCCTAGAACCACGACCTATCGACACGTGCACCGAAGAAGCAGCTCAGGTCGCAATCCACCGAAGGTGCAAGTGCACGTAATAAGATCTAGTTGTTAACAGCCATATCGCATGATATATATCTCGAACCAACTAGACCATACTTCTGCACGATGGGATCCACTAGTGGGTTGATAAGTACTTAATTAGACTTATATATATAACTAGTTTAGTTGTATAATTGGTCTAAATTTCTCGGAATGGGCTCTAATTGATGGTAATTACATGTTTTTAGGTCTATAAGGCATAAATGAGACAAAGGAGTGATTTCATGACGAAATAAGGAGAAAAAGCACAAAATGATAGTTGACGCCATGGAGGACACAGTTGACGCCGTGGAGAGTGAGTACAAGGCGTATGGAAGGTGTGGAGATCAAAAGAAGAGATGTATGAGAGTTGACATTTTGCAGGCAGCAGTGGCGCCGTGGGGTTTACACAAATGACGCCGAGCAGTTGTACAAACGGCGCCGAGTCCACTGAAAGGATAAAAACACATGAAAAGTTGGCATTGTGGTGACGTTGTCACTTTACACACGGAGCATGGATCACTTACAGACAACGTCGGGATAGAAAAATAGAAAGTTTTGGAATTCTAGTTCGTTTGCAATCGTTAAATAGGTTTCTAATTGTACTTTTAGGAGTGTTAGGAGTATAAATAGGTATTAAAATGTAGTAAACATAGACATTACCATAAATTATCATCCACCAACATAGAATAGAGGAGAATATTATATATTATCACAGTTTACATTAGATTTGAGTATTGAGAAGAGGGAGATACATTAAAGACTCCAATTGCGGTGATTCAATATTGTTCTTTGATTTAATTGAAGTTTATTTGATTTAATCTTTGATTGCAATGAATACCATGAATTGTGTGTTTTTATGATGATGAGTAGTCTATTTATCTTAAGGATCAATGAATCCTTTGGTATGAATAATATGCAAGAAGTATGAATTGATTATAATATTTTAGAAGTGCAATGATTAGAATTATTATTTGATTCTATGCGTTATGCTATAAACACCTTGCTCACATGTTTGTTGATTATGGGTTTTAGAAGTTTCTATGGACATTAGAGCTTTTAAGCCATATATGAACAACACAACCGTAAGATATATAACATCGATAGATAGTTATTCATTAGGGAGACATGGATAGTGAACTTAAGTATTTATGAGTTTATAGATTTGGTACTTAATGCTATGTGAGGCTTACATTATTCACACCGATAGGTGGAGTTTTAGTTTGCACATTAGGATATTTTTCACCACGACAGTGAGTTGAATTGAATATTAAGGAAATCTCTCTGTTTTAATTATGCATTACATACACTTAAGAATGATGAAGGAAGTATGATATCGGAAGCGAAGGGTTGCAAGTGGGGCAGGGCGGGGTGGGGATCGTAATTATCGCGGGGTGAACTTTGCCGCCCCACGCCCCACCCCGTGGGGATCTTCACGGGGTGAGGAATCTCCGCGGTGCCCCATCAATTTTGTAAAAAATATTTATTTTGATCTTCATTCCTTGGTCATTTTGGCACTTAAGTACTATTTTCTCAATTTTTTTAAGAAACTATTTTCTCAAATTGAAGGATTAATGTGGATTTTTTTTGTTGATTGAGTTATAAGTTATCATACTTAATTAAATATATAAGATTTCCAAATCTAGAATGGCAAATATATTTCAATGATGTTCTAAATATAATTTTATATATCTTTATGATATAACATATATATATATATATTATAGAATTAATTTAATGGTAAAAATAAATTTTATTGTTGGAGATCTTAAGTTTCATTCCATATATTACATATGTTTTAAGTAAAAAAGTTATATAATTTTTTTTTTTTGTAAAAACATAAAAAATGGAGAATTTTATGCAAGGGATACGGGGCGGGGAATCCCCGCGGGGCGAGAACAATTACCATCCCCGCCTTGCCCCGTGCTCCTCCCCGCGGGGGGCCAAAAGTAGGGATTCCTTGCCTCATCGGGGTGGGGCACCGCGGGGAACGGGGATTCTCTGTCCCACTTGGAACCTTAATAGTAATTCATTACCTAGGTGAAGTTGTGAACTAAGAGTTTTCTCAATATAAGAATACAACTTAATTACATTATTTTTTATAAAATAGAGTAGTTTAGTTTAAATCAAAACAAAAGAGATCTTCTTAACAATATAATGAACTTGACCAAGTAAATGTGTCCATATACACCTTTCCTAGAGGAACGATATTCGTAATCAACCTTTGTTGACCACATTATTACTACAAATTGAACCATTATACTTGCGATTACGATCAAGTTTTTGGTGCCGTTGCCGAGGATAGGTAGCCACAATTAGTTTAGTCTAATTTAAACAATTGTTAAGAATTTTATTTTCAACAATTTGCTTTTAGGTTTATAAAAAAATTTAGTTTCTAGTTTGACAATTTACACTTAATCTTTTTTGTTTTCTCTATCAGGGAACATGTAGTGCCTGTGAGTCAAGGTGATAAGGACTTAGTGCCTTACGATCCGAAAATTGATACAACAAACAAGGGAAATAAGAAGAAAGGGACTAAGATGGCGGATAATCAAGTGGGAAACTGGAACCAAAATCAGGGCCGAGGGAACAATCAACCCGAAAGTGATCTAGTAGTGCAAGATAGAGTAAGGACAAAGATGCCTTCGAGATTACTTCAAAATGAAAGTGCAAGACACATACAAAGGAGTGATGAGGCTTCTAACCGACACCACTGAATTTGAGTTGAGACCATCTCTCATCAACACAGTGCATAATGGGTTATTCAATCGGTTAGCAAGCGAGGACCCAGTTGCGAATGTGGAGAACTTTCTGGAGAAGTGTAATACTGTTCACATTACTGGAGTTACAAAGGAAGTAATTAGGATGAGACGTTTCTAATTCTCATTGGGTGGAAAAGCCAAATCCTTGTTTCAATGACTGAATGCAAGAAGCATGACTTCATGGGTAGATATTAATGAGAGATTCTTAGACAAATTCTTTCCCCCAGTGAAAATCAGTGAAAGAAAATTGGAGATAAACCAATTTAAACAAGATGATACCAAGTCTCTTAGTGAGGCTTAGGAGAGATCTAAAGAGATGCTAAGAAGATGTCCAGGACATGGATATGTGAAGTGGGCACAATTGCAAATAATTTATTATGGAATGAATCATAGCACAAGAACATTGGAGGATGTCACAACAAGTGGTTCTCTACTAATTAAGAATGAAGATGGAGCACTAGATCTCTAGATCTTATGTCCATAATTCCACAGTAGAAACTCATTCCACAGTAAGAAAAACAACATGAGTTTTTGAGATTGATTCACAAGTAGCGATCAATGCACATTTATCTAACTTGAGTAGTCAGATGGCTAAGCTAAAAATGGGACAATCAAGTCCACATGGGAAGCAATTCAACATGTAGCATCCCCTATCCTGATTAGGGCGAAACTATAAAGCCCTAGTATACCAGCCAGACTTAACTAGAGTAAAGTAAATATGTTCTTCATACTTAATAAACATAATACACTATATTGTATATCGAATAAATAACTGAAAACGCAACAAAATTAAACCTTTTTAGATAATACCAATGATATACTAAAATCGGCATAAACCTCAATCGTAAAACTATATCCCAACCCTCTTTATTACAAATAGTAATTCAATACAATATATAAACAGTAGGGAAATCAATTCACCGTAGATAAGATTATAAACTTCTAATCTTTTTTGTTCCTGAGTTGAAGTGCACGTCATTAACCTAAAGTGTTAATTGGGGAATGAGCGCTCCAACTTGCTCAGTAAGTGATTTTCGTAAACATATCAATTATTAACTACTATCAATGAATCAATGAATCAATGAATTGCAATATGAATCCAAAAACTATCTATTCAGGTATTAAAAATGATATAACAATACGTAACATAATGCAAGTTCACAGGTCAATTGCAACTGTACTCAGGACCTGTATTTTGATTTTCATTTTAGAGTTATACTCTCGTTTTAAATAAGAATACGTCTATAAAATCAACATGTTGACCGACATGAGGTTCTGGCAGTAGATTCAAATGTAATTGAGCTATCAACTATTAATAACTAGAGAGTTGTACTCTCATCATACCCCAAGAATAAGATCCACATCATGTTGGTCATCATGTGATTTTGTCAGTATGTTCAAGTGTAACTGAGCTACCAACCCTAAATGGATAGTGAACGACTAAGGTAAAACTCTGGCCTACTAAGAATGTAAGAGCGAAATCCATTTCCTGGCTATCCTTTTCCTTTTATTAGGATAAAAGGTGAAATTCATTTCCAGGTTTTTAAAAAATTACATTAGTACTGTAAAAAATAGTTTAAATGAGTAAAATAAGTTATGATTTCTTTTTATTCATTAAGTATTGTATTGCGTTTTTTCAAAATGCGTTAACAATGGGAGACAAATTGCCTTTCCATGCAGTGACACAAATGGTGTATTCTTTGAATGCGCCATTCATGTAATCCCTATAGACAATCCACGTGGACAGTCCTGTTGTGAACAACACAAATATCGCATTCTCCGAATGCACTATTTGTGTAACTTTAAATTTCCACATGGACACACGAATAATACCTTCTCCAAAGGCACTCTCTTTGTTTATTATCCACGTGGATCCACGTGGTTGACCCTAACTGTTTGACACGAATAGCGTATTCGGATAATGCACTATTCGTGTTATTCAGATATATCGATCCATCTGGACATCTACGTGGATTGCTCCGATCAGATTAACACGAATAGCGCATTCCCCGAATACAATATTCATGTTAATCAATTAGAGTGATCCAAGTGGGCCTCCATGTGGATCCACGTGGGAAAGAGTAACATAAATAACTCTTTTGAAAAATGTGCTATTCATGTTGTTCTTTCCACGTGGCATGTACGTGGCCTAGGAAACACAGATAGCGCATTCTCCGAATGCACTATCTCTGTAACCCAATCATCATTGTCTCAATCCATAGAACGTAGAGAATATATTCTCTGCGTTATGTGGAAACTATAGGTACTATGGTACTATATTAGTAGCTATGGTGTGTAGGTCACAGAGGGTTTGAATGAGGTGGGTGAGGGTTCATTCTCTATTTAATGGTGTTGGTGGAAGGGCTTAATTGGTGGAGTTTGTTTAAGAGAGTAAGAGGTGAGAGAGAGGAGTGACCAGAGATTTCTAATATGGAGAAGGAGAAGGAGATTGAGAGATCAGTGGGATGGTAAAGGAGAAGGATATGGCGTGATTGAGAGAGAGAGAGTGTGTGTGTGTGTGTGAGAGAAAGAAAGAGAACGAGGTCACGAGATCGAAGGTGAGAATCTCACCTTTTTTTGAACTCACTGTGAGATTGTGAGAGAGTGAGTGAGGAAGGCAAGGGTCCAGGGAGGAAGAAACAACATCAAGACAAGAATAGGCAAGTGATTTAAAGGAGTCGACAACCATTACATTTTTTTTGTTAAGCTTTTTGGTTCAAGAAGTGTTAGTTTAGGATTTTGTTTAAAGGAAGTGTTATATTGATGTATTATTAATCGATCAAACTATTGTGTTAGCTTATAATTTTTTTGGTTGCAAGGCTTGCATTTTTTATCACGAGAGGCAAAACTCATGTGAAAGCTATTACATATTTTTTCTAAAATATGTTATGACTATGAGACTTTATACAAAAACCAACAACCATACCCAACCAATGCATGTAAACAAACCAAAAAATGTCATATCTTGGCAAGGCAAAAAAATAAATAGTCCCATGTGTCCCTCAATATACACACAAGCCGAACTAACTTTATTTTTTTTACAAACAACATCAAGACAACAAAGGGTTGGCTAGAGAGAGAGGGTGGCTAGAGAGAGTTTGGTCATTTTTGGTTGCAGAAGGTGTTAAGTTAGGATTTGTTTTTGTTAAAGAATATTTTTTTAGTTATTAATTTCTATTTAAGTAAAAGAACTAGCTTTATTTTTTATTGCAGGAATACTAAATTGAATATAAAAAGAGGAGGAAAATAGTAAGTACAAAAAATTAATTTTTCTATTATTTTTTTATTTGGTTTTGTTATTATTTTCATGTTATGTAGTTAAGTAGCTTTCTTTTAAAAAAAAAAGTGGTTAAGTTGGTCATTACATGGTATGTGTACTTTAACTGTGTTTTATTTTTTTTGTGCTTAGAAACATTATTTTACTACATCGTGTCCTATCTATATGTATATATATAGAATATATATATATCATGTTACAATTAAAAATATAAAACATTAACTAACTCAAAAATAGGGTGTTAATTATGAAAAAAATGAAAAGATTAAAATAAGAAAAAAAACTAATAGAAGCTATGCATGGATATAGAAAAGTTAACTGATATAAAATATAAAAATCACAATGACTGGGTAAGACTCCTCTTCACATCGATCATGACCAATGGAGTGGTTGTGATCATTTAGCCGTAGCATCGATTGAAAAATCAACCCCACATTAATGCTTGGTAAAACTTTACATCAATGAGGATAAATAATAAACCTTTTTTCAAAAAAAGTAAAATAATAGGCCTGATTTTTGTCAAGTCGTTATTTGAGAAAACGAAAGGAATGAACTTATATATCGGTATACTGGAAATATACACGTTCTTTTTCTTCTCACTATCTTCATGGAGGCTCTAAGAAATCAGATAGAAGAAAATGAGTGAAATGTTGCGCAATTATATATGTAAAAGCAATATAAGAAACTATTAAATTAAGTGCATTTGTGCTTAAAAAATAACTTTTTCAATATAAAGAAAATATTAGAATTGGCATAGCTTATTGCTTGTAGTAAAATATTTTCCAATTTTTTTTTAAACTAATTCCATGTCACTTAAGTGGTATAACTTTTCAAAGGAATGTTGCGCAATTAACGCGATCCTCTACATCAGAAAGTTTGATTTATTTGACTTGAAGTGCAATTTGTTATATTCTTATTTAGGATCTAAATATGAGTTATTAATTGGTACTCAAGCAGACGAATGAGTATGCTCTGTAGTTGCGCTATTAAGGCAATCCTCCACATAAGAAAGTTCGATTGCACTTTAAATCCCCAATATGATAAACTTTTTTGCTTGATATTATGTAATCCTTTTACATCATCATTGTCAAATAAATTATGTAGGTCATGGAATATAGAAACTTCACATTTCTATTTTTTAAACAAATATATGCTTTAATTAAACTGGAGGAATGAAGATCAAATTGAAAAAATCGTAATGGGTATTAACTTTATATATTTAATGAGGTATGACAATTGAAAAAAGGAACGAAAAAAAGCTTGAATAAGTACAACTATAATTGATGAGAAATATAGTATATATGTTAGTCTTTGAGAATAAATTAGTATGATCTTGCTTTGATAAAATACATGCTTTTTTTAATTGATTTAGTAGTACTCATCGTTTGGGATGTAAATATGAGTTATTAATTGGTACTTCATGCAAACAAATGAGTATGCTCTGTAGTTGCGCTATTAAGACAATCCTCTACATTAGAAAGTTCGATTGCGCTTTAAATCTTCAATTTGATCAACATTTTTGGTTTGATACATATGTAATAACGTTACATTATCAAGGAGGAAATGAGGAAGTAAAATGTAATTGCATGCATGTTGGGTCTTCAATTTTTTATATTGTTTTCAACTTGATCTTGCTTTGATGAAGTACATGCTTCTTTTTAAGTAATTTAGTAGTACTCATCGTATAGGATGTAAATATGAGTTATTAATTGATACTTCATGCAAACGAATGAGTATGCTCTGTAGTTGCGCTATTAAGGCGATCATCTACATTAGAAAGTTCGATTGTGCTTTAAATTCCCAATTTGATCAATATTTTTGGCTTGATATAAATGTAATATCATTTTACATCATCATTGTCGAATAAATTATGTAGGTTATGGAACATAGGTACATCCTATTTCTATTTTATGTGTACGGCGAAATTGTGAACGGTATGAATGACATCGCGTACAACGCAGACCCATCAGCAGTGTTGATACTTTAGTCTAGGACGAGTAGACAACAACTAATGGATCACGTGTGTAACATGTTTAGTATCTCATATATGGATACTCTAATTAGGATGATTTATTGTCACGTGATATTCCTCCCCAGAGGTTCGCAGTATTTCGTCCCCATGTTGCTACAAGATGCGACGCACTTAAACTTGAAGTGGGCAACAGTGGCCAATCTACCATTAACTGCAACGGTAGATATCTATTTAACATTTGACCCAATCGACTCTTTTCAAAATCCTACAGTTCATTCACAACTGGTAGATGAAGATGTCGACATGTCAGACACTAGATCGATGATGGAAAGATTACATATGCAATAACCACAAGGTGATGTCGTGCAAGATGGATTTGTTAGTCCAGTACATGATGACATTAATGCCTCTAGTGACAATGACCCCAATGACGACGATAACAATGACATAGACGAGGACGTACGTCACCCCGAGGATGATGCACTATCTGTAGATTGGGAAAACCTAAATGTTGTTACGGATAACCCAAGATTTGAACCTCCAGGGGCGAAAACATGCAAGATGATGAGCAATTTGCTATCGATGAAGAGAATTTCATGGAGGAAGTAAATGATGATGAAGTTCACCAACCGTTGCCGGTTTATAACGAAATCGATTGGGAGGAGGCTAACTCCCCTGCGACCAAACATTCTTATCGACAGATTAGGTGCGACATGTCTAATTTTGAGTTGGAAAAAAGAATGTGCTTTGACAACAAAAAAGACTTACAACATGTCGCCAAAGTGTAGCACGTTATAAAACATTGTCAATACCATGTAATTGAATCGACTACAACTCTGTGGGCAATCAAGTGCAGAAGTGCGCAAGATGGGTGCATGTGGCATCTCCGTGCTTGTTTGTGAAAGAAAACACAATTATGGGAGATCACCCAATTAGACGTGCCGCACAACTGTATAAATCTCAACGTAGAACGTGGTCATCCCCAACTCGACGCTAACATAGTTGCGCGAGAGATCCAAAGCGTTGTCTAGATAGATCAGTCAATAGCTATCAAGGCATTAATACAAATAATCAAAGGAATATACATGCATGTAGTAAACTTTGAGAGAATGTGGGATGCCAAAAGGAAGGCAATTGCAAATGTATTTGGATATTGGGATGAGTTATACACTAGATTGCCAAGATGATTGACAGTTGTGAAGAATAAGAATCCAAGGCAAAAAATTGAGTGGTCAGATAGACAATGGGCTACTGATGAGATAAGGACCGAGCATCCTAAATTTCGTCGTGTGTTTTTCGTATTCGAAGCATCAATACAAGCTTTCAAGTTTTGCAGGCCTCTTCTACAGATTGACGCGACTTTCTTATATGGAAAATATAGTGGTAAGCTAATGATTGTCATCTCTATTGAGGTAATGGACACATACTACTTGCTGCATTTGCCGTTACAGAAACCGAATCTACGAATTTGTGGGGATGGTTTTTAAGGATGTTGCGTAAACACGTGATGGATAAAGATGGAATTTGCCTTATTTCTGATCGTCACCCTGGCATTCTAGAGGCGGTCAACACACCGACCAATGGTTTTTGTCCCCCAAAAGGATACCACCATTATTGCCTACGACACTTGGTCAATAATTTCAACACCCAATTGAAAAGTGAACCCTTGAAAAACCTCATTTCTTAAGCAGTTGCTCAACATCAAGAACGAAAATTTAATGTGTGCATGGAGCATTTTGCATAATTATCATCACGAACTCCTCAATGTGTGCAATATGTCAATGTCATCCCCAAAGAACTATAGACTCGATCACATGACGGAGGCATGCAATATGGATGGATGACTTCTAATGGTGTTGGTATGTATGAAATGCAAGTTCCGTTTCGCATTCGACGATTTAGTTATCGCAGAAGTAATATTACTTACACAAATTTATTTTTCAATTGTAGAGTGTTTTAATGTTGTATTGAAGGGGGCACGATTCTTGCTAATAACAGCGATGACTCAAATGATTAACTACAGATTGGTGAAATACCACGATTGACATAGACATGAGATCAATGAAGCAATCTCTAACGGCCTATCCTACACAAAATATGTCATGGATAAACTCACACATTATGAACAATCTGGAAGGAGGCATGATAAATCGTGACATAGGTGAGTTTGAAGTGCTGACTAGATGACATGGAGATCGCATGCATAAAGGCAACAATACCTAAGTCGTCACCCTGAAAGATCGAGTGTGCAGTTGCAATAAATGACAACCATTTGGTTTCCTTTGCTCACACGTGTTAGCTACATGTGCCTTTATTCGAGTAAACTGGTAGCAATTCATTGAGCCATACTACAAGATATATGTGTACACGCAATGTTACTCCTCTAATTTCAAAGTCATTCCATATAAGAAACATTGGCCAAATTTTGCAACAAATATCATACCGGACCTAAGGTGCAGACGTAGACGAGGGAGACCGAAGGGAATGCAAATACAAACGAGATGGATTTTCCTAATGTTTTCGAAGGCCTTGTGATGTGGCATATTTCATCAAGAAGGATATAGATGAACAACATGTCCTAATAAAGACCGTGATCGAGTCCCTACTAGGAAGAATCGATGCGTTATTTGTCGTGCAGAGGGACATAACAAAGAAAATTGTCTAACCAGAGCTCAACCTACCAATCAAAATCAATAGTGGATTTTGTATTTTGTTTGTAATTGGCTCAAGTTGGTAATTTGATTATATTGATATTTTTGAAGTATCCGAAAATTTCACGTCATGAAATGTTAGGTATTCATTATTGTTTGAACCTATATTAATGAATTGTTATGACCTTTCGAACAATACGACTAATTTTCTTAAATAACTCAATTGTAGTTTGTACACAAATAGGTCCAGGTCTATTAGATCCTTCACTTTTACATCTCCAATCTATGCACATATCTTCGTAAGCCTGGAGGGGTCAGGTAAACTTTTTAAGATATGTACATCCAAAGTTTATGCACAAATTTATAATACATATATATATATCACCTAAAATATTTTTAATTATAAGGTGTACGAAATATTACGCGTGCGGCGAAGACGAGGTGTCGTTGATCGAATGGCGTAGTATCATTCTCGAATGATCCCATATCGACGTTCTAGTGGGTTCTATGGGATTTCATGCATATTATTTTTCAGCCTTGATTGGCCTTTGATTACTGCATTCGTTGAGAAATGGCACCCAGAGACACATACATTTCACATGCAATGTGACGAGTGTATAATTACACTCCAAGACGTGCATGTACAGCTCGGCTTACCTATCGAAGGTATGCCTATGACATGAACCACCGATACAGACTATGTTAAGGTGTGTGAAAGGCTATTTGGTGGGATTCCTATTGGAGATGACATCATTGGAAATCGACTTAAATTCGAATGGCTTGAACGTGGCCCCTCTTTTGCAAAATTTCTTAGGAACCCTTTCCTTTTTTCAAGAAGCTAGAATTAGATCTAACTGTATCTGGTCTTCTTAAACTTAAAAAAGACTTGCTGATCCCACTACCGATTCTTTCTTTCATCTACACCTTCCACCAAGTTTGAAGTAATTGGTTCAATAGGACCAGGATGATGAAACTTCTCTATGTACCAGCTATACATGACAACAGCGATGAGGAAACGGTGCAACATTATGTTCGATCGTACATACTGCAACTTATTGGTGATTGTCTATTCGCCGGAAATTCAAACTGATTTGTACATTTGATGTTTCTACCGTTGCTCGAGGATATTCAAATAGTTGGACAGTATAGTTGGGGGAGTACCTGTTTGGCTTATTTGTACAGGGAGTTGTGTCGCGGATCTCGCTTGGGTGCATATGAGGTTGCAGGCATGTCAATTCTTATACAGCTGTGGACATGGGATAGGTTTCCATTTATAGTACCAAGGCACCCGGGTGTTTTTAGAGTTCAACCTCAAAGCGTGGATGAAGAATACATGCCTATTGATGTTCCATTGGGACACAGGTAATAAAAATATTTTTCGTAATTTCTATAATATTAACTCCATTTTAATTTTCACTAATTTGTTATTTTGGATACAGATGGATCGATGCATTTTCGGTTACTCAGAGTGCGACACATGTCTTATTAGCTTATCGTGATGCACTCGACTCGCAGAATGAGGATTTTGTGGTGTGGCAACCTTATGCTTATGTCATTGGGTCTCTTCCTGAATACTGTACTGAAAGTCACGGGAGTTGGCTATCGATGTGTCCTCTAATTTGTTTCCACATAGTTGAGTGGCATCGACCAGAAAGGGTTATGAGACAGTTCGAGATGATGCAGGTCGTGCCACCAAACTATGACTATGACACCCAACTACACCACATCAAATTGGGAGGATGCACTCAACAAAATTGGGTGGTTTTTCATGCAAACTTTATACAAATGTTGGAAAATCGTGGTGATACCATAGTCACATCGGAACAAGAATGAAGACATGATCAACGAAACTACATGACGTGGTATCGATTAGTCACTAGAAGATTCATTGGACACGACATGGTTTTACGTGACTATTCGGTAAGCTTGAAACTATTATTTTGTTTTCCTCACGATTTACATCTTAAATTACGTGTATTAAACACCTATTCTTTATACTAGTGTAATTTGGTGCATCGACTGCGGTGAGTGTTCATTGAGGATGGGTACGAGTAAGGTCTTTCTGCGCTTGATGAAGGCATTAAAATTTTAGATGAAGATGAAAATCAAAGGTCTACTCTGTAAAATGATGGAATTGTTGTCGAACCAGAAATAAATGATTAGACATTTGAAGAAGAAGATATAAAAGAGGATCATGGCGAATCAAATAGAGAGGTGAGAAGAAGAACAACACAAACATAGACTATGGGTGAGAGCAGCAGATGTCCTCGTCCACCACGTCCATCTCATCGGACAAAGACTGATGTTGAGATTAGCAGACGTTCTCCTCCACCATGTTCATCTTTTCCGAGAGCGAGAAGAACATAACCTGTTGGTGAGAGTAGCCAACGCTCATACCCACCACGTCCTCCTTCTCATGGGTACATTCCTATATTGTCCTCAATGCAACCAGAACCTTAAATGTTTGTACCCAGGCCTCCGATCATGAATCTTCCTCCTTACCATTTTGATCCTTATGCATTGTTACCTCAATACATGCCGAATCCATTTACTCCACCATGTTATACTTACAGTATGCCATATAGTGGAGATGGCTCATTCATGAACCTGCTAAGCATGTCGGTGCCTCATGTTCCTTTCGGTCAACCATATACAGGAAGTCAATATTTTGGAATGGTTCAACCTCCTATTTTTGGTAGCATTAGTACCAGAGGTCAGTCGAGTGAACCAGAGGAAGAAGATCAATCAACTTAACGAAACTTAATGCAAGATCAACAACCTCAACAAACTCAATCGGATGTACAAACACAACGTCCAACTTGACATAGAGTACATCACGGAGCAACAACATCAACGTAACCGTCGATAGAATTGTATGAGTTTTTTTTTATGTCGTGGTGATTTTTTTTCAATTTATATCTTAGGTGAATGAAATTGTATAGTTTGTTTTTCATGGAGTGAACTTATTTTTTAAAAGTTCCTTATTGTTTTAATTTTTAAATTCTAGACAAAGAAATAACGTGGTTTTAGCCTAAATTTTTTTTCATCTTCATATCTCTTCTTATGATCAAGAGATGGAAGTAAAACAAAACTTTAAATGGTGCAGAAAGTACCTTTAATTTATAGATGCACCATGTAGAGTTTTATTGATAAGCGAGGCCAGTTAAAGTAAGATATGCGGTGGGGTGTGACATGCTAGTTTGATAGGAGGTGGTTTGCATGGGGTTGCATGAGTTTATAATTTCAATTGGTATGTGAATCATCCATATCTACCTCGAGATATGTGCATGACGTTTGTATGTTTTGCATGGGTTTGCAGTGGGTACGTACGGGTTATCCACCTCGAGATACGTGCGTGAGGTTTGCATGGGTTGCATGGTTTACAGTAGGTATGCATGGGTTGTCCACCTCGAGATACGTGCATGACGTTTGCATGGTTTGCATGGATTGCACGAGGTTGCATAGGTTGTTCACCTCGAGATACGTGCATGATGTTTGCATGGTTTACATGAATTGCACGAGGTTGTTGTCCACCTCGAGATACGTGCATGACCTTTGCATGGATTGCAAAAGGTTGCATGGGTTGCCCACCTCAAGATACATGCGTGATATTAACATGAATTGCACGAGGTTGCATGGGTTGCCCACCTCGACATACATGCGTAGCGTTTGCATGAGTTGTCCACCTTGCGATACATGCGTGACATTTGTACGGGTTGTCCACCTCGAGATGTGTGCATGACGTTTGCATGGATTGCACGAGGTTGCATGAGTTATCCACATCTAGATACGTATGTGACGTTTGCAAAGATTGCACGAAGTTGCATGAATTGTCCACCTCAAAATATATGTCTGACATTTGCATGGTTTGCATGGGTTGCACGAGGTTGCATGAGTTACCTACCTCGAGATACGTGGTGACGAGGTTGCATGAATTGTACGAGGTTGCATGGGTCGCCCACCATGATATACGTGCATGGCATTTGCTTGAGTTATCCACCTCGAGATACGTACATAATGTTTGCATGGGTTATCCACCTCCAGATACGTACGTGTCGTGTGCATGGGTTGTCCACCTCGAGATACGTGCATGACATTTGCATAGTTTGTATGGATTGCACGAGGTTGCATTAGTTGTCCACCTTAAGATATGTGCGTGTTTTTTGTATGGTTTGCATGGATTGCACGAGGTTGCATGAGTTGCCCACCTCGAGACACGTGTGACGTTTGCATGAATTACGCGAGGTTGCGTGGGTCATCCACCTCGACATACGTGCATGGTGTTTACATGAGTTTTCCACCTCGAGATACATGTGTGACTTTTGCATGGGTTGTCCACATCGAGATAGTGTGTGTCGTTTGCCTGGGTTGCCCACCTTGAGATACATGTGTGACATTTGCATGAGTTGTCCACCTTAAGATTTGTGCATGCCGTTTGCATGGGTTGTCCACCTCGATACGTGCGCGCGTGACGTTAGGATGGATGGGTTGAACAAATAACTCCTTTTGAGAATGAGTAATTCATACACATAGTATTTTGTATGAATTACTCCTTCTCAAAATGATTTATTCATATAAAGTTCCACCTCATCAAACCACACTATGGACTCATCGACAACACACCATGGTGTGTCCACCTCATCATCAATAGCACCTTTTGAAAAAAAAAAATACATTAGTTTTGTAATTTAAGGAAACCTTCCCTCTTTGATGAAAATAATTATACCCACATTACTTTTTGCGATAGCCCAACCTTCATATCCCTAAGTCCCGATCCGCCTTATAAACACTTTCGAGGATTTTCACATTTAAAAAACAAATAGTCAAGTCACGGTACATTGCCCAATTCCCAGTCCATAATGTTTTATGAACTAAATATACTAATTATGTTGCTTATTTGATAAGAATACGAGTCCCACTTACTTGTGCCGAGCTTTCCTAACTTTATACCGACTTACACGACTCCTGAGATCCATACACCTTTCTCCGTCGACCAAGAACCTAAAATGAATTGATCATCATCAATTTGAGTCTAATACTTTAGAAATCCTTAAGTGGTCCTAATTAAATCTGAAACCAATTTACCAGTTTTTAGGTCGATTCGATCATTTCACCTTTTTCGAGGTAAAAACCTCGATATAAAGTCTCGCAAGAATCTCGAATTCTTCATTTTTCAGAGAAATTCATCAATTTCTATTTATTTGGTCAAAATATTATTTTTTGGATTTTCCATATTTTTCTGGAATTTTTCCTATTTTTCAGCTTTTTCTCCCATTTTTTATTTGGAAAGGGTTTGGGCTTGAATCGGGTCGAACTCGGTTCAAGGGCCCAACCTCTTCTTCTTCATCAACTACTCTGTCCATCGAAATCATAGTGTTTTTTTATCGATTGGGGTTGGATCAAACCTAACTTAATCAGCGTTTAGGTAGGGGAGATGACCCTTTGCCATCTCCTTCCTCGGATGGGTGGAGCTCCCTATCTCCAACATTGTCAACACAATAACAACCATCAACGATAACAACAACGACATCAACAGTAGCCAACACAACATCAACAACAACAACAAACAACAACCACCAACTCACCTCTAGCGATCCATCATCGTTGGTCTCTGCCACAGTTTCGGTTCCTCTCTCTACATCAATTTTGAATTCTCTATTTCGCAATCGAAACAACTGATGAGGCGGTGTATTTGTGTTTGGAGATAAATATAAAATTTTTCTCTAGATTTGTATGCACGAATATCGAGGCCAATCCTAGGGACAAGAATCAAAGTCACAAATCCTTAATGTGACACCGATATTAACAAATGCATACGCATGCACCCTGATTTTCTTTGTGATATGTTTGCACTTAGCGAGGCATGGATAAACTTTTCAAAACACAATGATCAACATATTCACGTTCTCGATGCTCACGCTAAGCTTTTCTTGAGGCAAATCCAATGTATAATTTTTTTTGATTTAAAGTTTAGGATTCATTTATATATATAACCTATGTATATATATAAATATTTATTCGCCTCTGTATTTTCGTGGCTATAAATTTGTCGTGCACGCTAATGATCACCCTTGGGCTCGCCCACTATTGTACATACCATGCGTGTCACACTAAGCACCCATCAATTATTAATTATTTTGAATATATATATGCTTATATTCACGTTTTCTTCATTTCGTCGTGCACACCAACGACTATACTAAGGCGTGCATGCTACCCTACGACCCATGTACATCACCCTTCACTAGCACACAGTATTGGATGTCCTATAATTTTTCAAGTATTCAATTATAGGCCAATTAATACAATTGTTTTCATAATTAATAATACAATACATACAAAAACCAAACGGCATGCAAATCCATGCACACGCTAATCGAGACAAGTCAAGCTTAACCATGAGCCTAATCCAGGTTAATTAGAATTTGGATTAACGCTAATCACCTACTTAACGTAATGAGCCGTTACACAACAACCTATTAATCACCTAGTAATGGTTGGTTAATCTATTGGATATGCAACAAGGGATGAAGTTTGAAGATGTCAACTTCATGAATGATCAGAATTATGGAAACAACTTCAGCTAGAGAGGAATGGCTCCTCAAATATATTATTAAGGATACGACAACCCAAAGTTTTCATACAAAAACCCTGATAATGCAGTGAAGCTACCTCCAAGTTTTGATCAACAAGTCCAATAAGGGAAGCTTGCCAAAGTGAAGAAAAGACTTCGTTGAAGTCAATTGAGAGATTCTCACAAGCCATTGACATCAACAACAGAAAATGTCATGAAAGGACTTAGAAAGAAATGGAAAATGTGAAGCAAACTCTTAAGTGAATGGATGATGAAAGAAACCAATCTAGTAAGAATTTGGAGAGAAAAATTGGTCAGCTAGCAATTGCATTGAATTCAAGGAAAGAAGGATAATTTCCAAGAAACACAATCACGAATCCTAAGGAACACGTAAGTGTAGTTCAATTAAGAAGTGGAAAAACAACCAATAATCGAGTGCAACCAAAAGATACAATAAATGAAACAAGGAAACCAATTGAAAAGCAGCATCAAAAGGATTAAGAACATATGGAAAGTGATATCAGTAGTAAAAAAGAAGTTCCACCAGCAAAAGAATCAGAATTGGCTCAAAAGAAGGTAGTGGGAGAAATGCAAAAAAAAGATGTGGTACCGAGGAGAGTGACACTTCCTGAAAATTCACTTTTAATAACTCCACCACTACCATATCCTCAGTGATTTAAGAAGTAGAAAGATAAAAAAAAGCTCAAGAAGTTTGTAGAGATGTTGAAGAAGATACACATAAACATTTTGTTTGCCGATGCATTGGAATAGTTGCCGAAATTCTTGAAAGACATAATGGCAAGGAAAGTGCAATTGGAAGAATATGAAATGGTAAACTTGACAAAAGAATGCAATGCTATTTTACAAAGAAAGTTACCTCAAAAGTTGAAAGACCCAGGAAGCTTTTCCAATCCATGCACTATAGGAGTACATCTGTTTCATAATGTCTTATGTGAGTTGGAAGCAAGCACAAATGTGATGCCTTTTTCAATTTTTAAGAAGCTAGGTTTAGGAGACGTTAAGCCAACCAACATGACTTTACAATTAGCATATCGATCAGTGACTTATCCAAAAGGAGTGATTGAAGATGTATTAGTAAAAGTGGATAAGTTCATTTTTTCCATTAATTTATGTAGTGCTGGATATGGAAGATGATGCTGAGGTACCATTAATTTTAGGAAGACTATTTCTAGCAACTACATGAGCATTGATAGATGTTCAAGAGGGAGAATTAAGGTTATGAGTAAATGATGAAGAAGTTCTGCTCAATATCTATAAGACCTTCAAATTTACAAGTGAAGGAGAGCATTGTAAACATATTGAAGTTAGAGATCTAGTGTCTGATTGTGTTTCTGAGGTAGTAAAGGAATATATGGTAGAAGACCCGCTAGAGCATTGTCTAGTTCAAAGCATAACAAAAAGTTCTATAGTTCAGGGTGAACTTCAGGAAGCAGTCAATGCTCTATCACCAGTAGGACCCACAAAGTTTCATAAAGGCTTTAAGAAATTAGAAACATAAATGGAAAGTGCAGTTATTGAACTAACAGTGGAGTTAAAACCTTTTCCAAAGCATTTGAGATATGCTTACTTAGGAGAAAATTCAATGTATCATGTTATTATTTTTGTAGCTTTGATAGAATTGGAGGAAGAAAAATTACTTCGAGTTTTGATAGAGCATAGGTCATCATTATGATGGGCAATTAAAGATTTAAGAAGGAATTAGTCCAACTGTCTGCATGCATAAGATCTTAGTGGAATAAAATCATAAACAATCAATTGAAGCTCAAAAGCGATTAAATCCGGTAATGATAGATGTGGTAAAGAAAGAAATTTTAAAATGGTTGATTGCTAAAACCATATATGCTATTTTAGACAATTAATGGGTTTCCCCAATACATGTAGTGCCAAAGAAAAGAGGAATGACCATTGTTCAGACTGAAAATGGAGAGACCTTGTCTACTAGAACAGTAATTGGTTGGAAAGTTTGCATTGATTATTAAAAGTTAAATAAGGCTACATGGAAAGATCACTTCTATTTACCATTTATTGATCAGATGTTGGATAGTTTAGTATAATATGAATATTATTGTTTCCTAGATGGGTATTCGGGATATAATTAAATTGCTATACCACCAGAAGAGCAGGAGAAAACTACGTTTACACGTCCTTATGGAACATTTACATTTAGACGGGTGCCATTTGGATTGTGCAATGCACAAGCAACATTTCATAGATGTATGATGGTTGTTTTCTCTGATATGGTGGAGGATATTATAGAGGTGTTCATGGATAATTTTTTGTATTTGGAGCATCTTTCGACTTATGTTTACAAAATTCGCCTTGGTATTGAAAAGAAGTTAAGACACAAATTTAATACTTAATTGGGTAAAATGTCACTTCATGGTTCGAGGAGGAATTACTTTAGGACATAGAGTGTATGCCCATGGATTAGAGGTTGATAGAGCAAAAATAACGCCAATCGAGAAACTTCTTATAAAGATATAAGGAGCTTTTTAGGACATGCGGGCTTCTATAGAAGGTTTATAAAGGATTTTTTAAAGATTACTAAACCATTGTGCACATTGTTGGAAAAATATGTTCTATTTGAAATGTGTTTTGAGTGAGTAAACGCATTTGAGACCTTGAAAGTAGCTTTGGTTTCAGCACCAATAGTGGTAATACTAGATTGGGAGTCTAGCTTTGAAATAATGTGCGATGCAAGTGAATATGCTGTAAGAGCGGTGTTAGGCCAGTGGAAAGATAAAACATTTAGAGCTATATACTATGCAAGCAAAACATTGGATCCAGGAAACAAAATTATACTACCACATAAAATGAGCTATTAGTAGTAGTGTTTGCATGTGACAAGTTTAGAGCTTACATAGCTGAATCAAAAGTCATTGTGCACGCTGACCATGCAGCAATATGTAACTTATTTGGAAAGAAGGATGCAAAACCAAGGTTGATTAGATGGGTTTTATTATTGCAAGAGTTTGATTTGGAAATTAAAGATAAAAAGGAAAGTGAAAATTTGGTTGCAGACCATCCATCTAAGTTACCTCATAAAGAAAGTGATACATGGAAGCCGGTAATCGAAATATTCACGGATGAGAAATTATTTCAAACATCTAAAGTTATGAAGTTACTAGATCTAGACTCAGACTAAACGAGCAAAAATGCGTCAGGCTAAGGACATTAAACAAAGCGCTACCGGGAGGCAGCCTAAGGGTTTTTAATTTCAATTTTAAATTTCAGTTATTTCTTTTTTATTAGATAGAACAATCAAAATTTTTTGGTAAGTGTTTTTCTAATTTTAAAGAATATTATGCTAAATGTGTAGGAAAAAACCATTTGTCAAGTGAATTTTCATTGGAATGGAGAACTCTCAACCTACTCAGCAAAGAACGTAAACGAGCAAAGGAGTTAGAGTGGTAAAGGTAAGGTAAATCGACAAATCACGAGTAAGTCTTAAGAGGTTTTTATATATAGGGTATCTCACGCTCTCCTGACTCCTTGTGTAGTAATACACAGTGTCAAAATAATGCCCATAGGGAGTTAAAAGAAAATTTTGAAAATTATTGAGAAGGACTAGTTGATGCTGTGTGTTTTAACTCATAGTGACGTGAGCCAATATAGGTGATGCCAAGACAACACCGATCTCAGAGCATTTCATCCTCATAGTGGACTCGATGTCGTGCCCATGCTGTGGTGGCCCAGTGCCCTAAAAGGGATGGCGTCGACGTCGAAAAGGGTATTTAAAACACTTACAAACTAAAACTTACACACTTGCAACCTATTTCAAACACCACCAATCAAACAGACATCCCTCTAGAACCCCAGTTTGATTAATTTAGAGTGAGTTGAGAGTGCTCCTAGTGATCGAGAGTGAAAAGAGAAGTCACATTGTGGATTTGCACAAAAGAGGAGAGCTAGGGCATCGATTTTGAGAAGTGAGTCAATATAGCAATAGGGTTGTAGTTAATGAGCAAACTAAGAACTTTTTGATTGATAAAAACTTGGAGAAGTAATCTACACTAAAAAATAGTTCGACATCGAAGTAAACTTTCAATTTCATTTATTATTTTTTGAGTTTTTGATATTTTAGATGAAATTGAATGGATTATGAAAATTAGGTTTTTGGAGAGGAATTTGACTTTGTGTGGATTTAGAGCATTAATTTGGCTTATTGTAGATTAATGTATGTCATTTCAAATTAATTGGCATGTGAATGACCCTTGTGAATGAAATTTTTGATTATAGGTGATTTGAAGACCCGTTGTTGATTTATTGTGGTTGTTGTGTGAGTGTTTAAGATAATAAAAATAACAAGGAGGCAAGCAAGTCAAGTTAGTGAAGTTAAGGCTAATGATAATGAGGCATCGACCTCGGGAGCTCAAGATGAGGGTGTCTCGTGGCCAAGGAAAGGTGTGAGGCTATAGAAAATAATGAGTATATTTATGAAAAAGGAATAAACCTCCCAACCAAGTATGATGCGAGAGTTAACAATTTCATTAGGCAGTGGGGTTGAGAGCAATTCACGCAAGACAATATGGATAATAAGGTTTATGGAGTGCATGAGATTATTTATGAATTCTATGCCAATGTCAAGTTCACATAGAAAGGAGATCTAATAAGAGTGAGAGGAGTAAATGTCTCATTTAATGAGCACTACATAAATGATATCTATGGGTTAGATTGCTTGAGTATGAATGGAGACCTATAGAACTTCCCAGATGATTTATATGAGAGACCATAAAACATATATCCTTTTAGAACCATAGAGAGAGCATTGGTTGTCTCAGGACAAAGGGGATGGATAATGGGAGCTGAAAATGTGCCAAAGCCTATTAAGAATGGGAGTGTAAGGAAAGTATATAGTATGTGGCAACATTTTATGGTTTCTTCATTATACCCAACTACTTAGCAGGGTGAGATAAACAAAGCTAATGCGGCTTGTTTATATGAAATTACAAAGAATAGGAGGATCAATTTAGGGGAAATCATTTATAAGAGTTTGAAGGAATCAATCTTGACTTAGAGAAACAAAAAGTTGTTGTTTCCAATCCTCATAACCCAAATGTGCTTGAAGGCTAGAAGGAAATTCATCCAAGATGAATAATTTGATATAGAAGCCCAAGCAATAATTGATGAGGAGTTTATGTTGACTTTGAAATCGCCCTATGGATACAAGGACTTTGAAGATAAGAGAGAGATAGAGAGAGATAGAGAGAGAGTGATAGACTTGATGTCGAGCTGTTAGCCAAGTAAGCCGATGATCAAGCAGCAACAACGCAGTTTGCCCAAGAGATGAGGAATGAAGGATATGGCGAGGAAGAGAATAACCAGCAAGGATATGTTCAGGGCTATGAGTTTGTAAACCCTTTGATATGAGAGCATGATTTAGATAGTTCTGAAGTCTTTCCACCACCTCCACCACCATAGGCACTAATACCACCACCTGAGGGTTTGACTCTATGACAGTAGAGGTTGTGGATTGCTGAGATATAAAAATAGTATATAGAGGATAGGGCACAATATCATGAAGCCTTCTGAAGAATTGAGCAAGATAGGAAGAGAAAGATTCATGATCGACTGAATGGACAAAGGAATTTCATGCTTTTCGCAGATCATCAGAGGGATATAACTAGATATGAGAGGAGCAAAAGGTTGAGACCTACTGATAGGTCTATTGGATTTCCAGCAGCACTGAACTACATGTTTGATCCTAAAGTGGTGCAGAACAGAAGAGTGGAGCGTCCTTTGACACCATTTTTTGTTGGAGCTAATGATGATGATGTTGATGATGATGCGCAATCCTAGAGTCTAGGTCTTAGGATTTCTCTAGATCGTGTGGAGATGAGAAATACTTTAGTATTGTTTATTTTTAATTTGGGATATTTGACACTTTAGTAGTTATTTAAGCTTTATTTTTATGCATTATTATATTTAGTATTATGCAGTTATCAAATTATATCATATATGTTTATGTGTTTAGTGTTTTATATTTCAAGCTTATTTTAAACCTTGAGGACAAAGTTTGGTTTAATTTTGGGGGCATCAACACTATGGAAAGTGGTAAGAAAGGACAAATTAAGGATAAACACTGCAAGTATGATCGTAAAATTTTATTTTTGAAGCAGTTAAAGAGGAAATAATGGTAGTGTATTTTGTTTAATTCTTTTTCATTTACTTACTAGTTAAATGTGTATAAGTAGTATAGATTAGGTTATATATAGTAGTATAGTAATAAATGAATAAAGTGATTTATTTGAAAAGTTCATGCCTTTAATTGTGGATGAGTCATAGTACAAGTATCCAGTTGATATGAAACTTAAGAGAATGTTATCATTTTTGAAGAAAATAAGAATTGTAGCAAACAATGGTATAATTTCATGATTAGAGACTTAGAGTTGGGAAAGACCATGAACTTAAAATCCAAACAAGAAGAATGCAAGAACACTTCCTGTGGAAAAAGTTAAATTTTTAAAGAATTCTATAATAAATATGAATCTTAAATGAGTATATGATTGTGGCTGCAAGTATAACGGCTCGATTGTTGTAATAGTCGTTGGATTTTGGGGTTCATACGTAGCAAAAATTCAAAACAATTTTTGACAAAACCCCAACAGGATCAAAAATAAGTTCCATTAAACTAGATTTACAAAAGTAAACCGTACCTTAATCCATGATTTTCTTATCTAATTGTTTGATTTTCAAGACGTTCAAGTGCGCGAACTCTATCAGAAATTCACACACGAACGGTGACCACAATTTGAAGTACTAGCTCGAAAAGAGATAGAAAACGTTTTTCTTTTCTCTCACAAAATCTAGAGAATTCAAAATTTGCAAAAACAAAAATCTTATTTTATTTTAGGGTTTCAACCTTTATTTATAAGTGTAGATAAGGTCACTTAAAAACCTATTCATAATAGAACTATTGTATTTAGGCAATTCAAGCAAATTACTCATACGCTCCTATAAATAAGTCATTATATAACAAATCATACGGGCTTTTATGTCATGAATTTTTTTTATATAAAATTCATTACTTTGGACTAATTGAAATTGCACAAAACCATTCTTTGTGTGCGACCCAATATGTTCATGCGACATTGGCAGTGAACCCAAAACATTTTTGTACACAAGTCATAAGCGGTCTCTAGCAAGGTATTATGATTACCCAAGCAGCATGAATATCAAAATCGATACAACCTAATGAATATTATATATCATATCATTTTGTCGTATGATATCCATTGATTAAACATAAGAGATGGAACGTCACCCTCAATGTTCAATTGTATTAGTCTCGATCTTTAGGTAGACTGATAACATCCAAATGACATTGATCATATCAATTCATTTAGACTTGGCCATTTAACAGTCTAACATATCGATAGATCCACTGATGTATCTCTCTATACGAGGGGGAAATTTTTTATCTTGATTACACACCTTCACATATTATTCACATGGTAACCAATCACAATCTTTATAATCGTTCGATTAAAGATAACGTTTGATTGTGTCAAATTATCATGCTCCTACTATTGAAGTATAGTGTAATATCAAGTCAAATGACTAAATGATATACCTATCTTGAGTAACACCTATGATGTTCTCATAGTGGGTCGGTCTAGTATCTTGTTCCCTAATAAGTACTTATGATCTCGATTCGTATTCCTATGCGCATGATCATCACATGACCATCAATCAAGATTCACACTAGTTTTAACTCATTATAGTTCCCAGTATAATGACCGACTAGAGACATTTAGGATATTTCAATAAATACTCATGGATCTTATTATAAGGTAAACATGTAATCACTTATAATAAAACAACAAATGAAAACCTCTATTTTATTAACTAAAATTATAGGATAAACAATGTTTGTAGATTGACTTAGGGCACATGCCCCAACAATAGTTTAATCAACTTACGTTGGTTAGGATATTGATAAGTCGGTATTTATATAATTTTAGTAGTTTATTTTAGTATATTTAATGTGGAAAGTCTCTAAAATATATATTTAATTATATTTATTTGTCATTTTCAGGTGAAACGGAGTGCGCTGTTGAATCCAAGGCAGAAAATTACTTAAAATGGAGTATTCACACATATTGATAAGATGCCGAAAGATTTGCCTCGAGTTACGTGCTGCGTAGTGGGTAGAATATGAGACACTAAACCAAATAATGCAGGGGAGTGACATAGTCAAGTCACTTAAAATAGTAGCTGTTAGATTTCCTCGAGATGTGTGCATCATAGTCACCTACAAAAATGCATAAAACTGTGCATTTTTTCTCTTCCAGTGCCACGTGTCACCTCCCGGTTCGTCCACAGCGTCATACGCCAGCTCTCCACTAATCAGACGCAGCCACGTGGCCTCAGTACGTCATCAAGCACAACAATTTCACTCCTTACTTCAGCTGCCATCACCTCGTCCTCGGGATTCGTGCCTATGAACTCTCCCAGATTTTTGCACGATGTGTGCGATTCTTCTCCACCTCCCTTGCTGCCATGTGTTGGCACCTCAATGTCCCAACACGTCACTCCAGCTGTCACCAACCAATCCGAATGCGCCACATCAACGACTAACAACAGGTGGACCAATCAGGCGTGGACACGTGTACATAACCCATTTTTGAGCCAAAAAACAGCCATAGATGCTCCTCAACACACGTGTCAATAAAGATACCACCAATTTGATTTTCTCTCACTTTCGGAGACCAATTTTGGGAAGTTAGTTATATTAGGGACTTAGGTTGTATTATTTAACATCAACTTTGATATTATTTGAAGATCTACTTTTATATTTTTTAGACGTTGTAGTTCGGCTAATTAAATCCTTGCCTAGGTCGGTGGGGAAACAAGTTGGGATTCTTGATTCATGGCATAACTTGCGAGATCTTTTATTTTGTTATTTAATTTGATTTAATTTCTCCTATTTCATTATTGTTGATTTTAAGGAATATGATTTAGATCTAGGGTGTGTATGTGGCCAGTGCATGCTTTTAGGTTGACAATCTATAGTTATTTGGATCGATAGTATCCGTGTAATTGTACTTTTGGACCAATAAAGTGACAAACACTCACTCATTTGCCGTAAAACCTTTTTGGTTGTTGAGTGTGCAACAATTGAATCTAGGTTAAATCGGAAGCGGACGTGATTCGATTATTTAAGATTAGTATTCCCACATATCCTTATTATTACGCTTAGTGTGTTAAACCCGAATGGCGGATGTCTAGGGTTATGCATTAATTATGGAAATAGTTAGTGGCGGACGTCCTGGCTATTAAGATTAGGGGAATGAGGAATTTGTGGCGAATGTCAATTTTTATAGCTACTATAGGAGAACTTAAATTAATAACTTTTAGGAAAGGATTGAAGACCATGATGTGCCATTGATTCTTGATCCTGATTTGTGGAACCGTAGACCTTGTTGTTACTTAGGTGCCCATTAATTGTTTTGAAAGTTTTTTTCATTATTTTATTTATTTAGTTTATTTTAGTTTAGTTAGTTAAATTAATTTATTTTAAACCCTCGATTTCCTTTTGTTGTTTTTAACCATAGAAAGACTACCAATCTCTGTGGGATCGACCCTTTGCCATTATTCTACAAAATAATTGGTTTATGAACTTTATTTTATTGAGGCGTTCGGCGCGCGTCAAATATCGTCCTCAGGGAAATGTATATTGCACTTAGTATACTTAGTCAGAATTACTCTATTGCTAAGGAAATCCCTTTTTAATTGAGTTTTAAACTAAATTATTATGTTCTATCAAAACATTGTAAATAACTTTTAAACTCTTATATTAAGAAGATCTTAATTCACAACACCTAGGTAATGAATAACTATGCTTTTCAAATTGCTTCCTTCATCTTCATTATGCGTGTGTAATGCTTAATTAGAATAAACATATTTCCTTCAAATCCACTTCAACCCACTGTTGTGATGGAAAAATGTGCAAGAACTCTACCTATCAGTATGAATAAGGTAAGTTCCATATCTTTAGATTCATAAGCGATTAATTTTACTATCCGTGCCTCTCTAATCAATAATTATCTATCGATGTTATGTATTTTATGGTTGTATCGTCCATATCCGACTTAAAAGCTTCAATGACCATGATAACTTTTAAAACCTAATATCAACAAACACGTGATCAAGATGTTCGTAGCATTATGTGTAGAATCAATGTAAATTCTAACCATTGTACCTTTTAACTTAATAATCCATTCAAAATACTTTAGCATAGCATTCATACCATAAGATCCATTTACCCTAAGATTAAGGAACTACTCACACATCATTGAAATAAACATGCATATAATGGTATCCATTGCAATCAAAGATTAAATGAATAACTTTAATTAAATCAAAGAAAACAATACCGAACGACCACATGTGAGTCTTCAATGTCTTCTCGTCCATAATTCTTCTTAATACTCAAGAACAAAGTAAAACTATGTAAAAACTATGATAATTAGTTGCAATCTATGGTAGTTTATATGTTACCACATTCTAATACCTATTTATACTCCTAATACACTTTAGAAAACAATTAGAAACCTTAATAGAAAATTTCATATGAAATAGAACTTTAACTTTCTATTTTCTTTACGTCTCGGTGCTATTTGTAAGTGATCCGGCGTTGTACGTATAAAGCCACAGTGCTATGACATCTTTGGACACTTTCAGTGCAATTTTCCTTATTCAGTAGATTTGGTGCCCTGTGTCGACCTCCCCGACGCCGCCACCGCGCCGGTTATACTTTCCACTTTTTCTTCTTTTCTTGGTCATCCACGCCTTGCCCATACTATCAAGCCTTCTTCCCACTGCGTCAACCATCTATGCCACGACGTCAACCCTCATTTTGTGCATTTTATCCTCGTTTCTTCACGAAATCACTCCATTGTCTCCTTTATGCCTCGTATACCTGAAAATACATAAATATTGTCAATTAGAGTTCATTCTGGAATATTTACACTAAATATACTATTAAACTAGTCCTATATATAAGTCTTAATAATCACTTATCAAATACCTCCAAATTTAAGATTTTGCACTTCCCTAGCAAAAGTGTATTTTACTAAGTATTTGTACTACACTACTACTACTACTACTACTACCACTACTACTACTTAGGTTCATAATCATTCCACATCGTTCATGGCGTATCCTTTAATTCAAATAAGTTCAAGTTAATAATCCACTTAAGTGTTTTTCTTTGCGATAACTTATATTTTCAAAACATGTAACATTAACAACACATAAATTCCCTTTCGAAACTCCAAAGTAGTTCACATCCAAAATCATCACTACTTGCAAGTTTATTCAACCTCGACACTCAAGTAGCAAGTGTATAATCTCATGATTTCTCATTAAGCTCAAAAATTTACAAATAAGCATACACCATACTAGTTTGTAGACTTTAGCACTTCAAGAGTCCATAGGACTTAACATAGTTGGAAAGAGAACTTAACTCAACTAAGCTACTAGTACTCAAGCTAAATCTTTTATTTGAAGAATTCTAATCTAACTTCTGCCTTTTTTTATTTACTTTATCTCTCTTTTCTCTTTCTCCTCTTAGATTTTAGTTGCATGGTCCCTACTCATTTTCCTAAGGATTCCGTTTTTTCTCTCTTTTCCTTTTCCTATAAAACTTATGGGACTCTCTATTTTTTATGTAAAACACTTGTTAGCACTTCTCACTTTTACTTTATCAAGCAAGTTTTAACTCCAACTTTTTATTAAACATGATACATATCTCTTTCCCTCTTAACACTAAGTCTTTATTTACTTTTTATACTCAGGTAAGATTCATACTTATTATAGAATTCTATAAAGATCTAACTTTTTCCACAAGAAGTGTTCTAGTATTCTCCTTGCTTTTGTTTCAAGTTCATGGTCTTCCCTAACTCAACGTTTCAACTCATGAAATCATATCGTTGTTTGCTACATTTCTTATTTTCTTCAAAAATTTGATAACACTCTCTTGAGTTTCAAATCACAAGATACTTATATTCTTATTCATCCTCAATTAAAGGCATAAAATTTACAAATGAATTACTTTTTCATTACATATTACTATATATAACCTAATCTATACTAGTTAAACATTCAAATAGTAAGTAGAAAAAGGAATACACTTCCATGTTTTCCTCTTTAACTATTTCAAAAATAAAATTTTACGATCATACATACAGTGTTTATCTTTATTTCATCATTTCTTACCACTTCCCATAGTGTAGTGTTGATGCCCCCAAACTTAAACCGAACCTTGTCCTCAAGGTTTAAAAATAAGCCTGAAACATGAAAACACTAACAACCAAACATAATAACAACACAAGATATAATAATGCATAAACATAAAACTTAAAACAAAGTGACAAAATGTCCCAAACGTAAAAGATAATAAGTATAAATGCATCTCTCATCTCCCCAAGGTTTAAAATAATCTTAAGACTCAAACTTTAGGACTGCACATCATCATCATCAGCATTAATAAGCTCCGGCAAAGGATGGCATCAAAGGACGCTCCACCCTTCGTCTCTACACCACGTCTTAATCAAACATGTAGTTTGGTGCTGGTGGAACGCCAATAGATCTATAAGTAGGTTTCATTCGTTTGCTCCTCTTATATCTAGCTACGTCTCTCTGACTTTATACAAATAACATAAAGTTTCTATGTCCATTCAGACAGTCTTGCATTCTCTTTTACTTATCCTACTCATATCTCAACAAGCCTTCCTAATAATGAGCCAAGTCCTCTCTATATTGTCTCCCCATCTTAGCAATCCACAACCTCTGCTGTCGTAGAGTCAAGTCCTCTGGTGGTGGTACTAGTGCTTGTGGTAGAGGAGGTGGTGGAAAAATCTATGAACCATCCAAGTCCTGCTCTCCTATAAGTGGGTCTATAAACTCGTAACCCTCAGCAATCCCTGCTGGTGACCCTCCTCCTCTCCATACCCTTCATTTTGCAACTCTTGGGCTAATTTCGTTGTTGCTGCTTCTATTGCACAATCGTCTTCCTCATTAGCCAAAAACTCGGCCTCAAGTATGTCCCTCTCGGCTCTCTCCCGCTCATCCTCAGAGTCTCGGTAACCATTTGGTGATTTCTATATGAGCATGACATCCTCATCTATGGTTACTTGAGCCTCAATATCAAATTCTTCATCTTGACTCAGTCACACTCCGGCCTTCAAGCACATTTCGGATTGGAAACAACAATTTTTCTCTCTTTGACATAATAGACTCCCTCAAGTTCTTATAGATGATCTCCCCTACGTTGATATCCATATACTTTATAATCTCATACAAATAAGTTGCCTTTGGCTTGTTGATCTTGCCCTGTTGAGTGGTTGGGTATAATGAAGCAACTAGAAAGTGTTGCCACATTCTATAAACTTTCTTAACACCCCATTTCTTAATGTGCTTCGGCAAATTCTCAGCTCTTATTACCCATCCTTGTTGTCCTCGGACAACCAATACTCTTTTATAGCTTTAAAAGGGGTTATAGGGTCTCTTATATAAGTTATCCGAGAAATACTGTGAGGCTGCCACCGTACTCATATGCTCTAATCCAAAAATGATATTAATAGAAAGCTCGTTAAAGGGGACAAATACCCATCTCACCTTCGCTGGGTTACCCTTCTTTGTAAACTTTGCATTGGCGTAAAATTCATAAACAATTTCAATCACTCCTTGAACCTTGTTCTCTTTATAATCTTGCGTGAATTCCTCCCAACCTTGTTGCCTGATGAAATTGTTTACTATCTTATCATACTTAGCCAACAAATTAATTCCTCTCTCGCAAATGAATTCCCTATGCTCAATGACTCCATATATCTTTTTAGCCTATTTTTTAATGTAACACTGAGACTTAAAAAGTCTAAGCTCATCCTCATTCAGATCTTTTGAGGATGATGTCAAATAATCATTTGTTTTCACTTCACTAATATGACTTGATTGCCTTCTTGTTCTTGACATTTTCAACAATTCACACAACACAACAACTCACAACATGTCTTCAAATCATCTAAAACAAAATTTTCATTCATAATGATCATTTACATACCAAATAATGTAAAAGACATATACGAAGTCTCCATAAGCTATATTGATGCTCAATATTTACACAACTTAAATTCTTATTCAACAACTTCATATCCACAATTCATATAATTTCATTGATAATTTCAAAAATTCAAATCATAACTAATGAAATTGTAAATTTACCTCAATATCAGACTATTTTTCAATGTAGAATATTCCTCCAAGCCATCTACTTTACTCAAAAACTTAAACCCTAGTCCTCATTTGAATCTCTTCTTCAAATCAATGCCCTAGTTCTCCTCCTTGTACAAATCAACAATGCACTCTCTCCTTTCAATCTTAATCACTAGAATAACTCATTTCTCTCTTAAAATTGCTGAATCTTGGGTTCTAGAATGATGTATGCTTGGTGGGTGGTGTATGGAATAGGTTTCAAGTGTGCAAAATGTGGGTGAAAGGGGTTTAAAAACCTTATCTCGATGTTGGCGCCGCCACCACGCCGTGACAACGTCGAGTCTGATATGAGCATTTCTTACTCACAGCTCAAAGCCCTGTGCGTGCCATACCTTATACCCATAGCGTTGTGTATTTACACACATAGCGTCGACCACTATGTCAATATAATTTAACATATTTTTCGTTAAATCCTTATTGTCGCTCTGTCGGCTTTGTTTATTACTATACAAGGTGTCGTAACAGCGTGAAATACCATGTATATATAAAAATTCCATAAAACCTTACCCGTGATTTGCCTATGTACATGACCTTTACCACTTTAACGCCTTCGCTCTTTTACGCTCTTTACTGAGTAAGTCGAGACTTTTCCATTCTGATGAATTGTCACCATGCAAATGGCATTTTCCGCACATTCTACATAAAACTTTTAAAAGTTAGAAAACTACTAAAACATTTGAATTGTACTAACTAACTAACTAACTGACGAAAATTTAAGAACTTGAAAAAAGTTATAAAAAGCCCCTAGGATGCTTCCCAATAGCGCTTAGTTTAACGTCATTAGCTCGATGCCTTTTTGCTCGTTTAGTCCAAGTCTAAATCAAGATACTCCATTGGTAGGTCGGAGATAACGATATCTCTCTCGTTTAGATGTACTTCTTGCCCTTGAATAAAGACAATCTTCTCGACATCATCATCATCCTCGATACTCATTGTGATTATTTTCTTCCTCGTGTGCAAGACCTCATTGGCAGTGTTCAAGAATGGCCGCCCAAGTATCATAAATACATCATCATCCATATCATGATCTACAATTTCAAAATCCATGATGAATGTGAATATTCCCACTTTCACATGCGCATTCAAGACTCTCCCAATTGTTGGTACTAAGTTACCATCAACTACTTGCAACTCCATTTTATCGGGACAATTGATATTCAAATCAGCATGTAACATGTCCATTATTGGCATGAAATTGACTGAGGCTCTCGTATCGCATAAGACATTTCTAAACTGGTGCCCGTCAATGCTCATTGGTATGCATATGTCTCCAGGATCTCTCTATGATGTTGATGATGATGCTTATTGGTTATTCCCTCGACCCTATTGTTGGTTTCGTGCTTGATCCTCCGCCATCTTGGTTATTCCCTCGACCCTTTCTTTTTCTTTCCTTTATTGGTTCTATCAATCTCGGGGTCGTAAGGCACTAAGTCTTTCTCTCCTTTACTATGCATGCACTAATCCTCCCCGAAAAGAAAATACAAAAGATCAAGTGCAGATTGTCAAACTTGAAACTTAAACCTTTTATTTTTTTATTTTTTTCTTATATGAACTATAAAGTAAATTACTTAAACTAAACCTTAGCAATTTTGTAAACTAACTAAGTTAATGTGGCTACCTATCCCTGGCAACGGCGCCAAAAACTTGATCGTGGACGCAAGTATAACGACTCAATTGTAGTAATAGTGTAATAACTTTACGTTGATTACATATATCATCCTCAGAGAAATGTATATTCCACTTAGTATACTTAGTCAAAATTACTCTATTGCTTAGGAAATCCATTTTTAATTGAGTTTTAAACTAAACTATTCTATTCTATCAAAACAATGTCAAAAAACTTTTAAACTCTTATATTAAGAAGATCTTAGTTTACAACTTCACCTAGGTAATGAAATTATGTTTTTCAACTCACTTCCTTCATCTTCATTATGTGTGTTCAATGCTTAATTAGAATAGACAAATTTCCTTCAAATTCACTTTAACCCACTGTCGTGACATAAAATATTCTAATGTGCAAATTAGAACTTCACCTATTGGTGTGAATAATGTAAGTTCCGCATTGCTGTAAGTTCCAAATCTTTAAATTTATTACCAATTAGGTTTACTATCCGTGCCTCCCTAATCAATAATAATTTATCGATGTAATGTATTTTACGGTTGTATCATCCGTATCCGGCTTAAAAGCTTCAATTTCCATGATAACTTCTAAGACCTAATATCAACAAACATATGATCAAGATGATCATAGCATTACATATAGAATCAATACAAATTCTAATTATTGCACTTTTTAACTTTATAATCCATTCAAACTACTTTAGCATAGCATTCATACCATAAGATCCATTGATCCTAAGATTAATGAACTACTCAAACATCATTGAAATAAACATACACAAAATGGTATTCATTGCAATCAAAGATTAAACAAATAACTTCAATTAAATTAAAGAAAAAAATACCGAACAACCATACGTAAGCTAGTCTTCAATGTCTTCTCTTCCCCAATTCTTTTTAATACTAAAGAACAAAGTAAAACTATGTAAAAACTATGATAATTAGTTTCAATCTATGGTGGTGTATATGTTTACCACGTTCTAATACATATTTATACTCTTAAGACACTTTAGAAAACAATTAGAAACTAATAGACAATTCCACATGAAATATGTTGGACTAAGTGGTTAGTCACTTACACTCCACCCGAGATTCTGATGGTACCAAACAAAGTGAAAGGATTCTAACAAGTTTGCTAAGTGTTTCCAGAATATCAAACTTGGCGAGGAATCACAAGTTCAAAAAGAATACTGAGTTCTCACAAGCTTAAGTTAAAAGTATCCAATGAAATTCAAGATTCGGCTCACAAGGAAACAAGGACCGAAAAACTCACACTTCAATTTGTACAAATCATGTAAGGTATATAAGTCCAATTATGCAAGCTAAATGCATTAGATTCACGCATATCATGTTTTCCATGTTTTTCCAAAGTTTCTAGATCCGGTTTTAGTACTATCTAAGTTTCATAACTTGAAATAATTTCACATTGTGAAAACGAGCTTTCACAAATGCATTATATTTGGAAAAACTATTGTGATTGGTTTTGAATGCACCAAACTCAAGTTGGATAGTTTTTGAAAAGTATGCAAGATATTTACAGAAAATCCCCTACATGTTTCATGAAACTAGGATTTCTAATTTTTGGGATTTGTGAAATCATCTGGGCTATCTAAACTGATTCAATGACTCATACTAAACATGTTCAATGTGTTCCCAAAGGTTTAGTTGAGGCGTAGGTGTGTTAAGGAGTTGCTAACTTGAGACCATAACTTATTTAGTCTTTGGTCCTTACTGGTTAGTGCGCTAATGGGACTCATTAGCACACTAACCAGTCTCTTAGTAGCTTTTTTGAAAAGCTTACAACTTTTGCTTTAGTTTGAATCAATGATTGATTTTGGGCCCTTGGATCAAGAAAATGGTGACAAACTATTAAATAGGTTTAGAAACCATTAACAAACCACTTAGAACATTCATTTGTCCTCTCTAGCTCAAAAACTCACAAGTATCCAAGTTTTCACATCAAATAGTATTGATTATTATGTTGAACCACTTGGAATCTTTTGAGGCTACTGAATCAGACACAAAGTTGGTGTAATTGAGGTGTTTTAAGGCTTGCAACCCCTTCTCCATAACTGATTTGATTCTCTCTCATTTTGGGTTGTAAGAAAATTTGATTTCCTAGCTCTATTCTTCTTAAACTACATCTTTTATTGTGCTTTGTGTGTGAAAATCATTTGTTGTGTTCTTGAACACATTTATCTTTGATTTTGCACCTAAAATTGGTTTTATAAACCCTTGGACTATTTTGAACAAGAGTAAGGCCTTAAACTTGATTTTTATCAAACTACTTATTCATTTAATTTGAACTCGTATTTATTCTCATCGATTTGGTTTAATCGGTTTCTTATTTGAGATTGATGCAACATCAATGATATATTTTCATATATCATTCATATTCATGCTTTCATGCATTAGATTTGTTAGGCTCTAGGTGGCTTGCTAGTAATTGAACTTATTGTCACTTTACTTTGTAAAGTCGATTTTCATTATATTCATCTATTTCTTGTAAGTAGCTGATTATAAGACTTAGTGGGATCTAAGTCAGGGGAAGACCTAGTTGAGGCTAGGCATAAACCCTACTTGAGGCTAGGTGGGAAAACCTAATTTGTGATTAAGCATTCTAGGCTTGTACTCTTAGGTTGTAACATTTATCATTAATATAAGTTGAGGTTTGAAAATCCTAACCGAGGAGGTTAAGTAGTGGATGTAGATTGGTTGGATTGAACCATTATAAATCTTATGTCTATTTTTTCATCTCTTATACCTCATACCTCTTTCACCATTGCATCGCATCTATAATTGTTGCTTATGTGTGCATAGAGCATCATCATCCATTGAAAGTTTTTAAAAGGAGATAACCTCTCGATACACCCAATTCACACCACTCTTGGGTGTGATTTCGATTAGTATTAGAGAAGGTTATTGCTCAAAGTGTTACTAACGTATATTTGAGTGTTTTTTTGAAAAGATGCAAACTCTAGATCAGTCTCGCTTTAGGGAAGGCAACTCATCGAGTAGGCCTCTATACTTTGATGGAACAAACTATGCTCGTTGGAAAGTGAGGATGAAGTTTCACATAAGAGCACAAAGTAGGCATTTATGGGATTTAATCCAAAATGGCTACACTCCACACTCACAAAGGATGACACCACCGAGGAGACAAGGATTGAGCTCTCAAATGATCAAGCTATGAAGCATTTATTTTGTGCACTAAATGAGGATGAGTTCGACTAGGTTAGTGCATGCCAACTGGCAAAGGAAATTTGGGAGAAGCTTGAAGTACACTATAAGGGTACAATTTAAGTGAAGAAGGCCAAATTGAGGATTCTTGAGGAACACTATGAAACTTTTCGGGTTGGCTCTGATGAAGATATTGCTACCGCTATCACTCAATTCACCAAGCTTTTGAATGAGATCAAGAATCTAGGGAAGAACTATGATCAAACGACTTCGGTGTACAAGTTCGGCTTACCTAATAAATGGGATGCAAAAAAGTATGCTATCCAATCGGTGCAAAATCTTAGAGATTACACCTTTGATGCACTATGTGGAGAGTTTACAGTCCATGAGTTTGAACTAAATGATCGAGCAAGATTGGAAGCACTTGGTGGTGCTATAAAGAACTTAAGGAAGGAGATTTCTTTGAAGGTAAATAGCCCACCTGCTCCATCGATTGAGATCATTATATATGAGAAATTTAGTGATGACAGTGATCTTGAGGAAGAAGTAGTCATGCTTTCAAAAAAGCTTAAGAAGGCGATGTACAAGCGTGACAAGTACAAGAAGAAGTTCAAAGGTGGAAGCAAAGGAAGAAAATCAAGTAAGACCATTTGCTTCGAGTGTGGAAAATCGGGCCACATCAAGGCTGACTGCAAGTCCAAGAAGATTATGGACAAGAAGAAAGGCAAGAAGAGCTTCAAAGCAATATGGGATGATTCATCTTCATCGAGCTCCGACTCCGAGTCGGAAAATGAGAAGGCTATACTTTGTCTCATGGCACAAAGTGAGGTAAACTCCAATGCTTTAAATTTTGATGATGTTAATGATTTGGATGATTTGGGAAAGAGTTAGAAAAAGAGGTCAAGAAAACCAAACAACTCAAAAAGAGCTTGACTATAGCAATTTATGAGATTGAGTCACAAAATGAGACTATTAGTGACCTTCAAAGTAACTTGAGTAAAGTCCTAAAAGAGAGAGATGCCTTAGTCAAAGAAGTAGATGATATAACTAATACGGTGACCAAGTTCACCAATGGTAAAGACATGTTTGATATGATGTTGGGAGCACAACGATGTGCACTCAACGAAAAAGGCATAGGCTATGGAGCAAATTTATTGAGCTATAAGAAATTGTTAGATGATGCTCATATATGCCCTAAGTGTAATAGGTCTCATGCGGTTGGGAAATGTGTCTTGCAAAAGACCAACATAGGTAGATTAGCATGGGTAGCTAAGGACACTTATGGTACTAACTTTGTTGGATCCAAAGGTTTTTGGGTACCAAAATCTAATGTTTTTCACATTATGTAGGATGCGATGAAAGAACCCCATGGTACTTGGATAGTGGGTGCACAAGACACATGACCGAGGATGCAAGTCAATTCATTGAGCTAAAGTAGCATGATGATAGAAATGTCATATTTGGAGATGACAACAAAGGAAAGGTCAAAGACATTGGTACCGTGGGTAACGATTCTCTATCCATCTCAAATGTTTACCTTGATGATGGTTTGAAACATAATTTGCTTAGCATTAGTCAATTGTGTGATAAAGATTTTCATGTCATGTTTGAATCATCAAAATGCATTGTTAGGAATGAGAAACATGAAATCTTGTTCATTGCATATAGCATATAGAGATAAGAGTATTTATGCCATTAACTTTGATGAGATGCATATGCAAAATGTTTCATGTTTGAATGCTCAAAATGAATGTGATTCATGGTTGTGGCTGAAAAATTTGTCCAAATTGACCAGGCATGATTTAGTGAAAGGTCTCCCTAAATGTACATACAAGAAATACAAGGAATGTGAACCTTGCATTATTGGCAACAAGTGAAATAGTCATTCAAGAAGAAAGTAGCTAGTGGTGTAACTAGAGCCTTAGAACTAATCCACATGGATTTGTTCGGACCCACCCAAACACAAAATCTAGGGAAAAATCATATTTCTTTGTTATCGTTGATTATTTTACTAAATATACGTGGATGCACTTTCTAGCACATAAGCATGAGGTCGGTCTTTCAGGTGTTTGTTAAATTTTATGCATTAGTTGAAAATGAGAAGGGTTACAAAATAACTATTATTAGGAGTGATAGGGGTGGTGAGTTTGTCAATAGAGACTTAGAGGAGTTTTATACTAGACAAAGGTACACCGATTATCCTCTCCTAGAATACTATAACAAAATAGAGAAGTTGAAAGGAAAAATAGAACCATCTAAGAAATGTGTAGGACTATGCTCAACGAGTATAACATAGCTAAGAATTTTTGAACCGAAGCCATTAACACAGCAGGCTATGTTTTGAATAGGGTGAATGTCCATAAGCAAGTGAAAAAGACTCCTTATGAACTACGAAAAGGCCGAAAGCCTAACATTAGTTACTTTAAGTGTTTGGTTGTACTTGCTATGTCATAAATGATAAGGATCATTTGGACAAATTTGACCCAAAGTCAAATGTATGCATTTTTTTCTAGGATATTCCATGTATAATAAGGCATATAGGGTGTTCAATAGATCAACCAAGATCATAGAAGAGTCAATCCATGTCAAGTTTAATGAGATAGATCCTAAAGAGCATATGTTGCACTCCTTGGAGAAAATGAGACTTGATGATAATGATGATGGTATCATTCAAGCTCAAACATCCAATAGTAAAGAAGAAGAAGTGAGAACGAAAATCAAACCTAGTGCACCTAAGAACTCAAGACTTCTTTTAGGACATCCTTCTCAACAAATCATAAGTGACCCAAACAAAGGCATAACCACTAGATCTTCACTAAATCAAGATGAGGGGCATATTGCATTTGTATAGCAAGCCGAGCCCACTAAGATAGATGATGCATTTGGAGATGGATTTTGGATCATGGCCATGCAAGAGGAACTAGAACACTTTGTAAGAAACAAGGTATGGACACTAGTGCCTAGACCTAAAGACCATACCATTAAAGGCACCAAATGGTTCTATAAGAATAAAAAAAATGAAAAAGGTAAGATAGAGATAAACAAGGCTAGGTTGGTTGCACAAAGCTATAATCAAGAGAAAGACATTGATTATGAATAAGCATTTGCACCTCTAGCAAAACTAGAAGCAATTCGAATGTTGCTTGCTTATGCTTGCTACAATGTTCCTACTATACCAAATGGACGTTAAAAGTGCGTTTTTGAATGGCTTCATCAATGCAGAGGTATATGTAGAACAACCACCGGGTTTTGAAGACCATGCTTATCCAAGTCATGTTTATCATTTTCAAAAGGTATTGTATGGATTGTGACATGCTTCTAAAGCTTGGTATAATAGGCTAAGTGCATTTCTTCTTGAAAAAGGTTTCAAGAAAGAAACACTAAATCCCACATTGTTCATTTTGATAAAAAAGTGATATGTTCCTTGTTCAAATTTATGTTGATGATATCATCTTTGGTTCATCCAATACACGCTTATGTGACAAATTTTCATCTTTGATGACCAATGAATTTGAAAGGAGCATGATGGGTGAACTAACATACTTCTTAGGTTTGCAAATCAAACAATCCAAGCACGCGATTTTCAACAATCAAGTAAAGTATGTAAGGGACATGCTTAAGAAATTCAAGTTTGACAATTTGAAAGCGTGTGACACTCATAGTAGTTCCACTGTAAAAATGGACAAATACCAATTAGGAAAACCCATAGATCCTAAGCTATATCATGACAGGATATGTACTCTCTTTTACTTGACCACTAGTAGACCTGATATTATGTTTAGTATATATCAATGTTCTAGGTTCCAATCCGAGCCCAAGGAATCACATTTAAAATGTGTCAAGCGTATATTTCGTTACTTAAGTGCAACACAAGACTTTGGATTGTATTTCAATAAAGCCAAAAGTTTTGAACTTAGAAGTTTTACTGATTTCGACTATGCACGGAGTCTAGTTGATAGGAAAAGCACTTCAGGATTTTGTCACTTGCTAGGAATTTATCAATATCATGGTTTAGAAAAAACCAAAACTCCATTGCTTTGTCCACCACTAAAGCCGAATATGTGGCTGTCGGAAGTTGTTGTGCTCAAGTCTTGTACATGAAGCAACAACTTGATGATTATCAAATCTAAGTTGGTTATGCTGAAATCTATTGTGATAACACAAATAAAATGAACATATCAAAAAATCTAGTGTTACACTCCGGTACCAAACACATTGAGATTAGGCACCATTTCCTTCGAGATTGTGTCTGAAAATGTGATGTTAAACTGATTCATGTCTCAACTGAGGACCAACTAGTTGATATTCATTAAGTCATTGCTTACAGACCAATTTTCCAAGATTCAGCAAGAATTAGGCATGATTCGTGACTCCGGCCTCCTAAACATGATCTAGCTCATTCAAACCATTTATATGTTGTTACTGAGGTGCCCATGAAGTATGAGATGAATCCCAGTTGTCCTTCAGAAATCCAAATTTTTTGACGAAAAATTCTGGAGAGCAATTAGCACGCTAGATTTGTCTGGCTAGCGCGCTAGGTCTCCCTGGTAGCGTGCTAGGTCCACCTATTAGTGCACTAATCATTCCACCTAGCACGCTATGGAAATTGTTCCCATGACATTTTCTCTCCTCATTAACGCGCCAATTTCTACACCTAGCGCGTTAATGTCGCTCGAACCAACACACTATAAGTTCATCTGAATGAATGAAAACCCCACTTATTGATCTCCATTGCCTCCAATCGTGTCTCCAACTTCCCCAATCGGTCTCCACTGGATTTCTAGGGTCCTCTAGGTAACCTTCATTCCTTTTTTACTCATTTTCATTGCATTTTCTTCATCGTTCTAGGTTTTTCCCCATTTTGTCATCCTAGTCAATTTTTGTGCCCTAGATTTCATTTTTTTCCATATACTCATGTCTACCTAATGCACTCAATGTGCCACTGCTTGTACTACTCCCGTGTCATCCTAACATCGTCCCCTCACTCGTCAAGTCGTCAAACTGTCATTCGGTAGCGACTTTGAGTCATCAGGCCCCATCCTTGATCATTTTCTAATCTACCACTCATCGCAAGACTAGGTCTTCTAGTCATCAATTTAGCGACACGTCAGCCATTGTCTAGGCCAATCCTCCTCGTAATGAGGGTTATTCCAAATCTAAGCATGATGGTGCTTCGGGCTCCAAATATGCTCTTGAGGCGGTTAGCTCAAGCCTAACAAACGTCAATGTCCTAAAGCCCGCCGGTATCGATTTTGAATTCTTTGACAAGGCACACCTCCCAATGCGTGAGGTTTTTTTCAAGCTTGGGTGAGTATTATTTTGTGGGTTTAAGGATACTTACAACGCTCCCTTGGTTCAGGTTTTCTACTCGAACCTTGCCACCACCAACGAGTTCATCGTTCGGTCGATAGTTGGCCGTTGCATCATCCTGATTACTCCGAAGAGTCTAGCTGAGCTCCTTTACATTCCTCTTCACAACTCAACTACTACTCTCGGGAGTAAGATTTGTAAGTAGCTATTTGAACGGCTTGAGGTTCTTAACTGCTTTACACAGCCTAATAGGGAGATCAACATGTATCCATCCGGATTCACTAACACTAACGTCAAACTTGTGCCTCATCTTCTGCACAAAATCCTTCTTAAGGTCATCCTTCCATATAGCTATATCAAGAACTATGTCACTATTCTTGACTTGTATGTCCTCAGGGCTCTCATGCGAGAAATACTTATCAGTCTTTCGCACATTATGATCGCCTATATGATGTCAATGTCAGGCTATGATCGCCATCTCCCCTAGGCACACATTATTACAACTTCTCTTGAGGCGGCACTGGTGGATCTTCACCTAGGGGGTCACCCACTTTCTAACATCGATCTCAGTTGCATAGCAACTCTGAAGGCCATGAAGTACCGCTATATTCGCACTGAGCGGTAGTGGATATGTAAGGAGTACATTCCTAAGGGTGAACACTATGAGGGCGGGTGAGCACTACGAGGGCTATGAGTCCCCTCTTGAGTCCGATCCTCCAGTGGACTTTGATAAGTGCGACTACCTGGATTATAGCTTCCTTTTTCCACATGGTGATGGCGACGATAATGCGGTTCAGTAGGAACCCCAACCTACGATGCTCCACCTGCTCCGTAATAGCCTTCGCTCTATCCATCGCACTTTGGTGTCGCTCCTCCACCAGAAATGTCTCCTTCGTTGGCCTACATCTCTACTCAGTTGGGTCGCATGCACGAGTACATGACGCGGACCATCACAGCTATCAATGCTCATCTTGATCATCGGGGTGATCGTCTTCGTCGTATAGAGGGACATCTACTGCCTGCTAGGCCAGCAAGAGATGACTGTTCTTCCAGCTCTGCATGTCGGACTTTGTCTCATTAGGAGGAGATCCTATGAGTATACTTGATAGGGGATCATTAGGGTCAACTATATTAGTCATTTTTTATGTACATCCATCATGTTTAGTCATGTACTTTTGTTCTTTTTATGCATGTGCCACAACTTTGTTACTCATTCTCAATTCAGTACTTAATATTATGGAAGTTTATTTTATGTATCTTTAAGTTATATTCCCCGTTATATTATCTTACTTGTGGATGGGTTGCTTTCATTCTCCTTGTTTGTAATTTTATCTATGCATGTAGTGAGGGGTAGATATGTACCCACTTTTTGATGTTATCAAAAGGGGGCGAAATTCATGGTTTGAACTTGAGATTATGAACTTGATATGACTTGATATGAACTCAATATATATAATTTAGTTGTCAAGTTCACATTGTTTATTATCATCAAAAAGGGGGAGATTGTTGGACTAAGTGGTTAGTCACTTATACTATACCGGGGATTTTAATAGCAACAAATAAAGTGAAAGGATTCTAACAAGTTTGCTAAGTGTTTTCAGAATACCAAACCTGGCTATGAATCACAAGTTTAAAAGGAAGATTAAGTTCTCATGAGCTCAAGTAAAAAATAGCCGGTGAAATTCAAGATTCGGCTCACACAAGGAAACAAGGACCGGAAAGCTCACCCTACAATTTTTACAAATCATGTAAGGTATGTAAGTCCAATTATGCAAGCTAAATGCATTAGATTAATGCATATCATGTTTTCCATGTTTTTCCAAAGTTTCAAGTTTTGATTTTAGTACTATCTAAGTTTCATAACTTGAAATTGTTTCACATTGTGAAAACGAGCTTTTACACATGCATTGGATTTGAAAAAAAATTGTTGTGAATTGTTTGGAATGCACCAAACTCAATTTGAATATTTTTTGAAAAGTATGCAAGATATTTGCAGAAAAGCCCCTACATGTTTCATGAAACTAGGATTTCCAATTTTAGGGATTTGTAAAACCATCTAGGAAGTCTAAATGGGTCTAATGACTCATATTAAACAAGTTCAATGTGTTCCTAGAGGTTTAGTTGAGTCGTAGGTGTGTTAGGGAGTTGCTAACTTGAGACTAGAACCTATTTAGTCTCTGGTCCTTATTGGTTAGTGCACTAATGGGACTCATTAGCGCATTACCTGCAGTTAGTGCGCTACCGATGTCACCTAGCGCGCTAACCAGCCTCCTAACATGTTTTTTAAAAAGCTTACAACTTTTTCTTTAGTTTGAATCAACGATTGAGTTTGGGCCCTTGGATGAATAAAAAGGTCACAAACTATTAAATAGGTTTCAAAACCATTAACAAACCACTTAGAACATTCCTTTGTCCTCTCAAGCTCAAAAACTCATAAGTGTCCAACATTTCACATCAAATAGTCTTGATTATTGTGTTCAACCACTTGGAATCTTTTGAGGCTATTGAATCATCCTCTAAACAGGTGCAATTGAGGTGTTCTAAGGCTTGCAACCACTTCTCCAAAACTGATTTGATTATCTCTCATTTGGGGTTGTAAGAAAGTTTTATTTCCTAGCTCTATTATGCTTAAACTACATCTTTTGTTATGTTTTGGTTTATGGAAATCATTTGTTGTGTTCTTGAACACATTTGTCTTGGGTTTTGTACTTACCCTTGGACTATTTTGAACAAAAGTTAGGCCTTAAACTTGATTTTTATCAAACTATTTGTTCATTGGATTTGAAATCGTATTTATTCCCATCGATTTGGTTTAATTGGTTTCTTGTTTGAGATTAGTGCAACATCAGTGATATATTTCCATATCTCATTCATATTCATACTTGCATGTATTAAAGTTGTTAGGCTCTAGGTGGCTTGCTAGTAATTGAACTTATAGCCGCTTTAATTTATAGTAAGTGGCTGATTGTAAGACTTGGTGGGATATAAGTCAAGGGAAGACCTAGTTGAGGCTAGGCCTTAACCCTACTTGAGGCTAGGTGGGAAGCCCTAATTTGTGATTATGCATTATAGGCTTGTACACTTAGGTTGTAACACTTATCATTAATATAAGTGCGGGTTTGAAAATCCTAACCAGGGAGGTTAGGTAGTGGATGTAGATCGGTTGGATTGAACCACTATAAATATTGTGTCTCTTTTCTATCTCTTATACCTCCTTCACCATTGCATTGCATCTATAATTGTTAATTGTGTATGCATATAGCATCATCATCCATTAAAGGTTTTGTATAAGCGATAACCTTTTGGTACACCCAATTCACCCCCTCTTAGGTGTGATTTCAAAATAGAACTCTAACTTTCAATTTTCTTTACATCTCAATGTTGTCTGTAACTGATCTAGCACTATGTGTACAAAGCCACGATGCCATGACAGCTTTGGACACTTTGTGTAGAATTTTCCTCATTCACTGGACCCAACGCCCTATGTAGATATATCCAGCGTCATCCCCTTTGGCCGACGGTCCTGCCACTGCGCCGGCTGCGCTGTCCACTTTTTCTTCTCTTCTTGCTCCTTCTCCTTCACGCCTTGCCCACGCTGTCAGGCCTTCTTCCCAAAATGTCAACCATCTGTGCCATGACGTCAACCCTAATTTTGTGTATTTTATCCTCGTTTCTTCATGAAATCACTCCATTGTCTCCTTTACACTTTGTATATCTAAAAATACATAAATAACATCAATTAGAGTTCATTTCAGGGTATTTATGTTGAATATACTACTAAACTAGTCATATATATAAGTCTAAAAAATTACTTATACATCAGTATAACACAAATAAAGACTTAGTACTAAAAGGGGAAGAGATAGGCATGATGTTTAATGAAAAGTTGGAATTAAAATTTGCTTAATAAAATTGAAAGTGAGAAGGGCTGACAAAAGTTTAAATAAAAAATTAGAGAGTCCCAAAAGTTCTACAGGAAAAGGAGTAGAGAACTTGATAGTTGGAAAAAGTGAGAAAAATGGAATTCAAAGGAAAATGATCAGAGATCGTAAAAATAAAAAATATAAGGAGAAAACAAAAAAGATATATACAAAGAAGGAAAAGTGGAAGTCAAATAGAAATTCTTCAAATGAAAAGATTTAGCTCGAGTGCAAGTAACTTAGTCGAGTTAAGTATTCCTTCCAACTAAATAAAGTCTTATGGACTCTTGAAGTATTAAAGTCTACAAAAATAGTATAATATATGCTTATTTGTGAATTCTTGAGCTTAATGAGAAATCATGAGATCGTACACTTGTTGTTTGAGTGTTGAGGAGAAATAAACTTGTGAATAGTGATGGTCTTTGTTGTGAACTACTTTTAAGTTTCGAAAGTAAATTATATATGTTGTTAAAGCTACACGTTTTGAAAGTATTACTTTTTATAAAGAAAACTCTTGAGTGGATTATTAATTTGAGACTTACTTATATTGAAGGATACTCCATAAACTATGAAAAATGAGTAAGGACTATAAGTGGTATTAGTATGCGTACCTAGTGGAATACACTTTTGCTCAGGATGTGCAAAGTCCTAAGCTTAGGGGTATTTGATAAGTACTTAATTAGACTTATATATAGGAATAGTTTAGTTGTATAATTGGTCTAAATATCTCAGAGTGAGCTCTAACTGTAACGGCCCATTTTATTAACGCCTTTATTATTTTATAATTTCATACATGGAAGCCAACTCAGATCCACGTGGACGCCGTGAGTGGGTTAGGACACACGTCGACCTACGTACACTAGTTAATTATGTGTTGTGTTGCTTATTTGCGATACATTTTATGAACTTATTTGCTAATACATCGCATGTGTGTATGTTGTATGGTTATTTCGTGCGACGTTATGTGACGAGTAGTCACCTCGAAATGCATGTCAACGCGGGAATTAAGAGGTGAATTACGGGTACACTAGAAAACTCGACAGATTCATGATAAGATGACTAAGTAATCAAATAAAATGGGTAATCTAGCCATAGGCTAAATCAATTGAGTTAGAACAATATGCTATTGCATGCCTCGGAATGCATGTCGGGACGTGAGGCACTGAGTACCGGGTAACCGAAGGTTAATGGGACCATAAGTTGGTTAATTTTGATAAACATAAACACTAACCAAATGGTTTAATGAGGCTTAATATAATATAATCCAATCAAATGATAATAACCCTATAGTTTGAGTCAAAAATTTCGACCCTAGATGGGCATTGTGATGATCCTAGTGAGTGAGTCTACGATAGGGAGTGTGCTATTGGAGTCATTAAGTAGTGTGTGACATCATGAATAGAAACCACAAGATAATCCACAGGTTACGCATATCACACTTGATCAAGACAAACATATATATAGTGAGTTAATGGGATTGTGATCAAACCACTAACACAAAACTCATGCAAATCCGTGAAAACCTGAGAAGGAGAGATCATTGAGGAGCAGATATCCAGCAGTTGGAGTGCTAATCAAGGGATCAACCCTAGGTAATTTTCTTCTTCATCTTCTACTCTTTCCAATAAACCCAATTTTGAGTGTTTTTGGTGTAATTCAAATTTGGGGAGTAGATCACTGATTTCTGATGTTATCTTGATGAATTATATGTTTGTGACCTTTTCTAATGAGGATTTATCACTAGTTTTAAATAAATTGGGTTTTTGGTGGATTTGGGAAAAACTAGTGAATGCATGGGACTAAATGATTTTGATCTAATTGATGTTGGTTATTCGATTTAAATGATGTTTGAGGTCACTATTTAGTGGAAAGTGTGTAAACCAGGTTAAGTTAGCTAATTGGGATGGGAATGATAGAATTCTCGACTTGAGAATTCTGTCACTGAGGGTAATTAGCGCGCTAACTATGCTAGTTAGCGCACTAATCATTCTGGGCTGTCAACTATTTTTCAAAATGAAGAATAGTAGCGCGCTAGATCGATTCCCTAGCGCGCTAACTCCACCTAGCGCGCTAATGACATATTAAACATAAACATTAAGGGTTGTTTTGATGATTTCCAACTTAATACATTTCTAAACACTTGTAAACAACCTAAACTTATAAAATTGGACTTCAAATACTAAGTGGACTGTAGCTCGATTTCGAGGAGCTTGTCGGGTCAGATACGGGAGTCCGGGGAGGTTGGAGAACAGTTTGAGGTTTGTAAAACCAAATTGAAGAACTCTGAGTATTTGATTCTTATTTAATTTTGTTTCTTAATCAATTCCTGCTATTTTTACTATTACATTTTGTTACTTGGATGTGGGTTGAGTTTACTCCCCCGGATTCTTTGTTATGTGTTCATGATGTGCGAAATTGTAGCACGTGTGACTCGGCTCTCGGTGAATGGAAACTCGAGCTTGCCCTTTGTGCATGTGTCGGTGACTCAACGGATTTGGCCAGCACCACAAGGGACCAACATTGGGCCAGTTGGGTGTATCAACTAGTGGGATCCTTGTGAAATGAAGTACAGTCCAGTCCATCTGGAGCGAACACACATATTTGTTTAGCTTATATGATAATTATTCATGCCATAAGCCAATTATAGTTGTCTATTTTTACATTTCGCATGTTTACTTAATAATATTTCTTGCATTTCCTTACTTTATTATGCGAATGCTCAGAGGGGTTCCTTGGGATTTTACTTACTGGACTCGTTATCTATCATTTTGTGATGATATAGTGCAGATCCTAGTACCAATAGGGGCAAAGGGATCCTAGGCGACTACATCTGATTGCCCGCCGTTGAGGACCTATTAGTACATGCTTATTTTAATATTTTATATTATTTTGGGTATTGGGAGACTGGAGTGGCACTGTACATGTATATATACACTGTTATGGTACTATCGCCTATATATATAGTACTTTTTTGGGTTTTCCAGAGTAGGACATGCTTTTATGAATAATGTTTATCATGCTAATTTACTATACTTTACTTGCATCAAATTAAGGCTTCCGCTGACTTAATGTTAACTTGTAAAATACAAACTACTAGCATGGCTAGGACTCGAATAAAATACAAATAGTTGAACTTAAGGAACTTTAATTACCTAAAGAAATAGCTCAAGAAAATATGAATAATCCACTAACTATATTGATAACACACACGTGGACATGATAATCAAGACATGAGGTGGACGGGCAGGTGTCAGACATGTGTACCTCGGAAGGCACTGTTCTTATAGAGAGAAACGCGCTTTCACATCTTCTTAACCCGGAAAATGGCTGAGGAGAGGAAAGGTTCCTTTTGGGGGTACTCCCGGGAATAGATCCAGTGGAGACGGGGTGGGGCATGTAGCTCAGAGGATTAGAGCACGTGGCTACGAACCACGGTGTCGGGGGTTCGAATCCCTCCTCGCCCACAATCGGCCTGGGCCCACCGAGCGAGGAGCGCATGACACGACGACACCTCAAGTCGGCCTCGGGGACTGGGTCCGCCAACTAATTAATGGTATTTATGTGTTTTCAGGTCTACAAGGCATAAAAGAGACAAAGGAGTGATTTCATGATAAAATAAAGAGAAAAATCATAAAATCACAGTTGACGTCGTAGAGAATGAGCACAAGGCATGGAGAAGGCATGGCGATCAAAAAAAAGATGCATGAGAGTTGACACTGTCCATGTAGTGGTGGCGCTTTGGGGTTTACACAGACGACGCAGAGCAGTTGTATAGGTGGTGCCGAGTCCACTGAAAGGAGAAAAACACATGAAAAACTGATGCTATAGCGGCATTGTCACTTTACATAGGGAGTGTGGATCACTTAAAGACAGCGCTGAGACAGAAAAATAGAAAGTTTTGGAATTCTAGTTCGTTTGGAATTGTTTATTAAGGTTTCTAATTGTATTTTATGAGTCTTAAGAGTATAAATATGTATTAGAACGTGGTAAACATAGACATTAGCATAGATTAGCAGCCACCAACATAGAATAGAGGAGAATATCATAGATTCTCATAATTTACATTAGATTTGAGGATTGAGAAGAGCTTTTGAATGAGATACATTGAAGACTCCAATTCTAGTGATTTGGTATTGTTCTTTAATTTAATTAAATTTTATTTGATTTAATCTTTGATTGCAATGAATACCATGAATTTTGTGTTTTTGATGATGATGAGTGAGTAGTCTATTTATCTTATAGATCAATGGATCATATGCTATGAATACTATTGAAGAAGTATGAATCGATTATAATGTTTTAGAAATGCAATTATTAGAATTTATTTTTGATTCTATATGTAATGCTATAAACATCTTGATCACATGTTTTTTTATTAGGGGTGTTAAAAGCTACCATGGCCATTTGAGCTTTTAAGCTTGATATGAACAACATAACCATAAAACATATAACAACGATAGATAGTTGTTGATTAGGCAGACATGGATAGTAAACTTAAGTGTATATGACTCTAAAGATTTGGTACTTAATGCTATGTGAGACTTATGTTATTCATACTGATAGGTGGAGTAGTTTGCACATTAGGATCTTTTTCACCACGATAGTGGCTTGAAGTGAATATTAAGGAAATCTATCTATTTTAACTATGCATTGCACACATATAAGAAAATTGAAAGAAGTATGATATGGGAATCATAATAATTCATTACCTAGGTGAAGTTGTGAACTAAAAGTTTTCTCGATATTAGAATACAACTTAATTACATTGTTTTTATAGAATAGAGTAGTTTAGTTAAAATCAAAACAAAAAATACCTTCTTAACAATATAGTGAACTTGACTAAGTAAATGAGTCCATATACACCTTTCCTAGATGAACGATATCTGTAATTAACCTTTGTTGATCTCATCATTACTACAATTGGACTGTTATACTTGCAATTACGATCATGGGTCTCTCCACCCCTTTACTAGAATCATCATGTGATAGCCCTTGTGGTGGTCGGCCTAGAACTAGGACCCACCGACACGTACAAAGATAAAGCAGCTCCACTCACAATCTACCGAGAGCGCAAGTGAACGTGCTATGGTCTAGCGTGCTAGTCAACTATAATAATAGAATACCCAAGAATCGACATATAACAACAACATATTCAATCATAGTACGACAATAAAAGTATAAATAAAATAAATGCTTAAGGTGTATTTCTCGTGGGTTTTTTTACCTTGTACGCTACGAAATCTTGCCCGTAAAGCCCCAAAATTGACCCTGACCTCATACCCAAACCTGCATATCGACTCCTAGATCTCTGAGGTCAATTTTGACAAATTGTTGGTGTGGTAGATACCCCTTCTATTGCATAGTTGCAAAAAGATTTTTGTTACTATCCTTGTGGCCAGAAACGTCCCTTGTGAGCACAGACGTCTCTTGTGGGAACATACGTTGCTTGTTGGCATAGAGGCTTATAGGTACAGATGTCACTTATGGGCACAGAGGCTTGTAGATACTTGTCCCTTATAGGCACAGAGGCTTATGGAAACAAACGTCTCTTGTGGGCACAAAGGGCATCCTTGTGGGCACAAATACTATTCATCATCTCCAACGACCCAATATACACGAAGATAACCACAACTTCAACATCAAATCTTAACCCAAATCAAGAAATTCTTGCTCTTTGTGGGTCTATTTAAACCATATGACTCCTAATTAACCCAGATCATTAAGGATACTCTAATAGGAACCATAAATCATGCATTAATTTGAGATCTAAGCTTGCATTAATGGAGGATAACCAAGAACATGAAATTGTTTTCAAAAACTGATTTGAAAAGCATTTGAGTTTTGTAAATCAAAGTTGAATATAATCTCTTTAGATGAAATTAGGTGAGCAAAACCCCATTTGGTGCACACCCATTCTTTAGAGTTCAAATTCTCATTCATTGAAGAAGAACAAGAAAAAAGGTATACCTAAGTGTTGAGATCACTTTGATTTGAGCTTCCTAGCTTCATTCCCTACTAAATTGACTTTCAATTTTCCCCTACTTCTTGCTGAGATCTCAGTCCATATCCCTCTCTTATTTCTTCTCTACAAAAAATTCTCTAGGATGGTTGCATGTCAAGAAACTTCATTAAGTCCTCTTTTTATAGTTTGGATGTTTTAGTCCTAGCCTCTCATCTTGCTCAAGTTCATCATCTCTACGGGATCTAATGGTTCATGTTTGCAAATTCATACTCCCAAATGACACAGTTTCATACTCATCTTGCTTAGTTTCCCATATTCTAAAATCATCCATATGCAATCCTAATTTATTTATGTAGACTTTGGGATTTCATTATAACCCGACTAAGCGCACCCCATCGTTTAATTAGTGCACCTCAGTGCCCCTTTTTTTCCTATATACCAGATATGTCCCTGATGGAAATAACACATTTGCCCCCAACAACTACCTGATTTCCCTACTTCTCTTCAACCCTCTCACAATCGATTGTACCACAGCTCACTCACAACCGTCTTCCTCATCGTTTAACTCCGAGATAATGTCAATTTTTTGAAGGAAAAGACACAACCGAGTGTTGTAAGTGTCATCTTGTTAACGTTTATTGGTTTAGAATCAGTGGAGATGTCTTTGTTTGGGTTTGTAATGTTTATTTTTGTTTCATTTTCTAGGGTTTGTGCATCATCGTGATTTAAAGTATGTATGTTTGTTGAAATGGATTCGGAACAAAGGATGGAAGACGATATGCCATAAGAAGAGGTAATATTAACTTTTACTTTACATTTCATCGGCGAAGAACTGTCATTTTGGTTTTTGAGGTAGTTCAGTGGTACAGGGCTGAAGTTGGAACTTTTTGTTCATGTAAATGGTACCGAACAAAAGTTTCTACCATCGGTCATGTCCCACCAAACTATATTATTTGTTGTTTAAATCTTGGAGATTCAGTTTTGGAGGTATGGTACTGAACATTATTCATACTACTCAACTCTTACTAATCGAATACTATGCATTTTGCTCGACACCTTCCCACCGAACCAAAAAATTATTTATTATGATTCGAACAACATCAAGTTTGGTGTGAGGTAACCAAGACTTCATGTTTAAGTCAGTACCTACATACCAAATTGGCTTTTTCACAGTCGGCCTATACCACCCGAACTACATTTTTTTTTACTTATTTTTCGATGTTTTACAAGGTTGACCTGAATGAATCTTATATTATTTTGCATTCATTACCATCTTCTAGTGGATATCCAGACTATTTTAGTAATTTTGTTCCGAAAAGGCCATTTTGATCAAGGAAAGAATCCATTACTTGGCTTCAAAGAGCTGCTATCAACCTTCAATTTGTGTAGGTCACCTAGAAATATGACGATGGAAGTGGTGGTCATAGGAGAAGGGTTTCTTTGGCTTGTGATAGGGGTGGAATATATAGGGGGCTTACCTAAAAATTAGGCAAAGCGAAAGTTGAGCAAGTGGAGAGTTGATCACGTGTCGCGCGTGTCAAATATAACTCGTATAAAGTTACCAATCCTACTGGAATGTAGTAGTGGCATGCACGGAATCGAATCCATCGATTCAGTCAAATTAAGTTCAACAAACAAAAAAGTAAATCTGGGGGGTTTTTTATAGAGTTTTATCTTAAAGGTCTACTAAACAAGAAAGTAAATTAGTTGTAAATTAGAGAATAGAAATATACCCAAGTCTAGGAATCCACAATCTAGCTCTATGTTGTCTCTATGTCTTTTATCATCTATTTTAGAAAGATGGGTTTTAAAACATTTTCCCTAGATCGACTATAGGTGTTAGGTTCACCAACACCCTAGTTCCCTCATTCTTGATAGATAGGGCAACCGCTTTCTAAATATTTCCCTTACTCCACCTTACAACCTTGGGCAACCGCTCTCAAGATTTAGCACGTGGGCAACACTTAGCACTCTATGGGAACACCGACCCCTAGATAACCTTGGGCAACCGCTCTCAAGATCTAACCTAGTTCTTGATGTTACTCACTTAGAATAATAGGTGTGTCAGGTCTCTTGCTCTAAGTGATCGCCACTTCTCAACCCGGTTGGTATCACGGACTCAACTTGATTGATAGCATGTCAATGGGTTTTTGCCTAGAGATTTGCAATGAATAATGCAAACTCTAAACTACCATTAAGACATCATGAAAAATAATAACATAAAGATAAAGGAATGAATCAAAATAATATTATAATAGAAAACATCAATAAGGCATAGAAAATAACTTACTAATGGCTAGAGAGCTTTATCCTCGACCTAGGTATTAAAGAACCTAGCTGAACATGGAGACTCTACCTTTCTCTACTCCTAAATCACTCTGAATTAAAAATGTGTTTTCATCTATAGAGGTCCCTCTTTTATATAGGTGAGCCTAGGTACAAGAATAGGAAAGCCTAAAAATAAGAACCTTTCAAAAATTGCAAAACTTATATTCTGCTAGTCTAGCGCTGTTGGTGACACCGTAGTTATTAAAAGACGGCTTCAGGGATGGCATAGGATGAAAATAGTAAATCGGTGGAGTAAGTTGGTAAAATTTAGATCTAGCACCGTGGGTGACGTTGTCAATACAAAATATGGCGCCATGTGTATCTTTTTGGCGCCTTGTGTGTATTTTCCTGCACTTCTCCAACTAACTTTTTGATTTAAGCTTGACTTTGCCCTCGAAATTGTCCGAAACAATCATATTCTTTAAATGACCTATAAAACTCAAAAGTAAGTATTTAAGACCATTGAAAAAAGGTGCAAATCATATTTCCATGATAAACTTGCTATATAAAAGTGCATGAATAAATACTCGTCATGAGTCTTGCAAAGAAAAAGAAACTAAAGTCAAAACTCCTTGCCAAGATAGGGTTGGAAGAAGAAGACAATTCAAGATACAAAATTGGGACAAAGAAGTGTAATTATCCTTTTGCCGTTAATGTGAAAGAACTCCCTGATTCACTATGGCATGTGAATTTGGTGTGTAGCCAGCATAACCATGACACTAGCAACTACTTGGAAGGTCACTCATATGTAGGTAGACTTAATCTAGATAAGCAAGTTGTCTTGCAACAGATGACTAAAGGTAATATGAAGCCCCGTGAGATTCTAACTACTTTGAAAGAAAGAAAAAATTGAATACTTCAATAATTTGCACAATATACAATTAGAGGCAAAAGTAACGGCGATTGAAGTCGGCGGGAAGATCACGAATGCCATAGCTCATGCACTTAATTGAGACACATAAGTACATGTCTTTGCATAGAAAAGACATAGAGAATGTGGTTAGTGACTTGTTTTGGGCTCATCTGGGATCAATTGTGTTGTTGCGGTGGTTCTTGAATGTTCTCTTGATGGATTGTACTTACAAGACAAATACATACAGCATGCCTCTGTTGGAGATTATTAGGGTTACGTCCATGAGCGTTACATTCTCGGTTGGGTTTGGATACTTATTGAATGAAAGTAATGGGAGCTACAGTTGAGCATTGCATATTGTTAATGGATTATTAGATGGATGGAGAGCACCAATTGTTATTATTACCGATAGGGAGTTGGGGCTAATGAGTGCATTCAAACAAGTCTTTTTAGATAGTAGACATCTTCTGTGTACCTGGCACATCGGCAAAAACATTTTGACCATAACCAAGAATATGCGGGCACAAGATGAGGATTTCGATATTTTCATTAAGAGATGGAACTCATTGATGTACTCCAAATCCAAGGGATAGTTTGAATTTGCACTGCAACAAATTCAAAATGAGTATGCTAGTAAGCGTGGTTTGCTTGCTTACTTGAACGACATATGGGTGAGAGATTATAAGGAATGTTTTGTCTCTATATGGACAGATGAAGTTAAGCACCTCAGGACCACAACTATTTAGAGGGTTGAATCTATACACTTCACCCTTAAATGTGATCTGGAGAACTCAGTAGCTAATTTTGAAACTTTACGGAAGATCATTTGTGGCATGTTTGGCAACCAACACACGACCATTATGGCGACATTTCAGCGGAGCTTGAATGTTGTTCAACATGATTCCACCGATCCTACATATCGACTTTTAAGGGGATTTGTATCGCGGAAGGTCTTACAATTAATTAAAGATGAGTTCTCGATGGCAGAGAGTGTAGGAATTTATGAGAAGATATGTGGTTGTCACTTACTTATGACACATGAGCTTCTGTATGCGTACGAGATTGGAGTTCATTTATTGGATGGTTCACCGATTCCGCTTAAGGATGTCGACATGTATTAGCAAAAGTTGAGCCTTATTCTTGATGCTTATGTTGGTCGGTCGCAATACAACTTTCATGTTGAGATTCAAAAGGTGATCGAAAAGTTTAAAGGTTGTAATGAGGAGGATGCACGCACTAGGATCATCCAACAGTTTATGGAGATTAGTGTTCCCTCATCTACACCCATCATCATTCCTCGAGAGAAAATCAAGGCAAAAGGGAGGCAACCTATTGCAAAAAGAAAGGGGAAAAGGGAAGCTCAAAAGGAAAAGGAAATAAGCCAAGTAAGGAGGCAAAGAAGATTGCACTAGATAATGATACTTCTACAAAGATAGACCCGTTTGGATTTAAGTATGTACTCACATAGGGGAAGTCTGCTTCTGCTAATAAGAAGTTATTCAGACCTTTAGTTTCTTCATTTGCAGCATCAGTTAAACCTTTGGTTTCTCTGTCTATAGCATCAGTTGAGACTTGTCCATCAGTTGAGATTCGTCCGGCAAAATTTCATAGGACGCGTGGTTTCTTTAAGGGCACATATGCCTATTCTTCCAAACCATCATCACACTATCCAACGATATGGGAGCCATATGTTGATGGGACCTTTAATGTTGATGGCAACGGTCACTGCTGATTTTGGGTATTCGCAAAATGTTTAGGCTTGCCTGACAAAGACAAGGTGGAGGAGTGTAAGGGAACTGATGGTAGAGCAGTTGACAGAGAACCGAGATTCGTGGGTCGATATTTATGGGAAAAAGGATTTTTCCAAGTTACTTGCTATGATCCAATGTGATAAAGATGAGGCAACAGTGGAAAATTAGATGACTATTCCTAATATGTGACTCATTATATCCACCTCATTGAATGTGATGCTAGTTCTCATATCTAATACTTTGTGTTTGACATTCCCTCCGCTTAAAAGCAAGCCACCTCCAAAATTTGATAGTCGTTTCATAGTTGGAATCTCTATTGTGGACGTCATTAACTTCATTGGGGGTTATTATCTCATCATTGTTTATGCCAATTATTCATTCCATTAGTTGTTACTATTTTCCTTGTTATACTAACTATTAATTCTCGCGTTGCTATGTATGCTCATTATTTAACAGGTAAGGTTGAAACCGGGTTGCCCATTACCTCCAATTTTTGCATTTATAGGACACATATGTAGATAAAGGTTTGTGTCAGTGGAGAGAAAAATGCTTCATAACATTAGAAACCTCATCAATGAAGGATGGAGATCAATTAGAGACGCCATCAATAGTTGACTTGGATGAATTATAGGAACTTCTACTGTCTTTGTAGTACATGATATTTTTTGAAAATATTTTGAAGTTTTTTGTTTATGAATGTCACTTAGATGAAATATGCTTACTTATTTGAACAATGTTATGTGCTAGAAGTTCAAGTTTTGGGTTTTTGAATGAAAACGTGAACAATGTATGTGTTATAGAAGGTCATGAAAATGTTGTATGAACCATATTACCATGGTTACTTGCTATTAATGTTCATGTCATGTACTTGCTCTTTCGATATGTGAATTAATTGTCTACATTATCATATTGTAAACTGTTTGCAGGCATATTCGATAGTACAGGGCCGAACATTACCATTCGTACTCGGTGCCCTAAGGCCGAATGAATGGATCTACACTCGGTACCTAAGGGTTGAACCAAAGCGTTATAAGAATTAATATAAGGTACACTTATTAATACTTCTGTAGAGATGGCGAACCAAATATGATGAAACATTTGGGTTAGGGTGCACTTAGAGATTCGGTGGGGTGCACCCTTTGTTCGGTTACTAGATGTCGAGCCCCATGTTAGACTCGATATCACAATACTGAACCAAATATGATGAAACATTTGGGTTAGGGTGCACATGGAAGTGTAATGGGGTGCCCCTGTTGTTTGTTTATTAAGTACTGAAAAGTAATGAAATGTTTGGAACTTGGGTACCGAACCATTTAATAAACAATTACAAATTAGTAAGTTCGGTCTGTGGGTATCGATGTGGTATTGACACGTTCAGTTTGACAGTACCGAACTATACACTACACGTTACGTACCACTGGGCTGAGTCTTCAAAGCATACATAACAAATAGCAAACCATACAACAACACTAATAGCAAACCACACAACAACGCGGTATGAACAACATAATATCAAATATCAAACCATACAACAACACAATATTAAATACCAAACCATAGAACAACATAGTATCATATACCAAATCATACAACATAGTATCACATAAGAAACCATTTAGCGAATTGTCTTAGAACACAGTTTACAATGATAAACACAATAACTTGTTTCCTTTCTTGCCACGCCGAACATATTTTGAACCCCGAGCATCACTGGTACTATCTAGTTGGGATGTTTTAATTGTTCCTGTACTGTCGTGTTATGATGTTCTAATTGTTCCTATCCCCATAAATGCAGTGGTTGTAGTTATAGTTGCAGTAGTGACATGACATTTTCCAGACAAGTACTTCATGACATCGTTTACCATTTGTTTCGCAGACTCAACGGTAGGCTCTTTTTCAGATAAGTGGAGCCAGGCCAACGCAATATCTAGTGTTAATATTACTCACTGCAAAAGTAAAGCACTTGAACCAAATAATTAGTACGCTATATATTTGACTGTAGTAACTAAATTCTCTAATTAGTGTATAGATTTTACTTCCATATTTGTATCGACAAGTGAATCACCAATCGAGCTGTCACCGCGGTATATAGCTTTCTCCACCATAATATATGATCGTTCAATGAACCAATCAAGATAACATGTTTTACAATCCCACACTAACATTACCTTCTCTCCTCAACTTTAGGGTGAAATCACATGATTATGGCATCTCTCCCACATCTCAGGTTGGACGTTGTACTTGACAATATACTTGAAGGCAGAAGGTCCTCGACTAGCTCGAATCGGCTTGTAAGGAGAGTCTGAAATCCCTTGCACGTGGGCGAGTTCTTAGGAACATGTATGGGTGGTAAGGCTCGATCACATCCATGTATTTTATGCAACCAGTGTAGAATGCGAAGACATGAATGCCATTGGACCTTAACTCAAAGTAAGGGTCCCAAGTCACCTATACCAAATAGCCACCAAGTATATCATATTAAGTTTTGTTCACAATAATAACAAATTAAGATAAACATGAGAAATTAAAAAGGTAAGTCGAACCTCGTTTGGACGTAAGGTATCCAAGTTTTTGCGAATAATATGAATGTAATCATCACTCAAGCCTTGGTGTAGTTTGGGGAGTCACCTACAAACACAGGGGAAAGTAATTGTGTAATTTGCACCCGACCACGCAAGTCCCAGATTGAAATGATTGTGGATCCACCCCTACATTATGGTAAACAATATTGGATTAATTAACAATAGTGGATTAATTAAAGAACCATAACACTATTAGTCACAAAAGAAGTCCTAAAATCATGTTACCTTAAGCAATATCAAGTAGCTGGCAATTTGAGAGACTTTAACTCTTGACGTCGCACCGAGCAGACGATATAAGTAGGCAAGAGCAGCTGCACCCCATGCATATGACCCAACATCGTCTAGATTTTCTAGGAATTTTAGAAGTTCTACGGGTTGATCCAATCTTATCGGCAAATAAAACATGACAACATGTAAAGTAAGTAGGCACATGTCGTGCACTCTACTTTCGGGTGATTAGGTTTTGCCTTTCTTCTTTGGACACCATCGGTTGCACAAACAACATTTTCTAACGGTGAGAGTTGTTGACTTATCAAGCTCCTCCTCAACATCAGCCTCTGATACTCCTAGCAAACTTGTGAGCAATTTAAGGCATTCCTCGCGATCAAGGCCATCTTCCACCGCAATAACCTTTCTAGTCACTGGAATCTTCAAGAGCATAATCACATCCTCCAAAGTAATCGACATTTAACCAAAGTGAAGGTGAAATATGTTTGTCTCAGGATGCCACCTCTCAATAAAATCTGATGTCAAGATCTTGTAGCCCTTAGAGTAGAAATAGTCGGTAAGTGCGCTTAACCTTAACTTTTGAATGATCATCTATAAGGCTGCACTATCAATTGGCAAGTATGCAAATCCCACTCAACTAGTTAGGCACCATGGTTTATGCACTTTAACAATGGTCGACTCTGAAAGATCATTAAGTAACTACATTAGTATTACAATTTGATCACTACTCATGACATAAATACAATACCAAATTGGAAATAAAGTGTTACCTCGTTCCGCCAAATCGCCACAACCACATGGTCCTTGATGTTTAGTAATAGGGTTCGATCGGATGGCTCGCATGGGAAAGTAGTCAACATGTCTTCTATCAGTGTGGCAGCCTTCTTCTTGCCATGACCCTTCTTAGCAACATCCTTTTGTTACTAATTGTCTTAGCACTAATTGTTTTGACACTAACTGTCTTGCCGATGACTGTCTTGCCACTAACTGACTTGCCACTCACTCTCTTGACATTGATTGTCTTAGCATTGAATGTATTGTCAATGAATCTCTTTCCACGATTAGTTTTATCACTTTTCTTACCAGCACCATCGCCCTCACCCTTACCATCAAACCCATCAACACGTCACCATCCTCATTGGCATCATAACCAACAAGCTCATCGCCATCGTCGTCACCATCCTCCTCACCATCGTCATCACCATCTTCCTCGCCTTCGTCTTCTTTACTAGTCTCACCCCCACTAACTCTATTACTAGACTTAATTTAAACTCTATCAACATCTTGGTCTTCCTCTCCACTAGACTCTGCTCGTTTCGAATCAAACTCTTAATCTTCTACACAAGCCAACTTAATTTTCTTTTTTCCGACATGTGAATGATCCTCCTCGACTTCTTATGCCCTCACATTACGAGCACGCTTGACAATAGGTTACTTCATTGCTTTCCTCTTCCTATGAGATGTTGTTTGGGCGGTCTTACCACCACCTTCACAGGAAGCAACTCCCTCCCCTCGTCTACTCTCGTCGGCACCGGCTTGCTTCCGTGTAATAGTGGTCTTATTTCGGGCCATACCTCACTAAAGAATATCATCATAATATATATGAAAGTGAAATGAAAAATAGATTAGAATTAAGTTTTAATATATGTACAGTACTAGTGTACCGAGGTGAAGTACTTACCCTCGATACTATGTTAACGAGTAAATGTTCTTATACTTAGTTCCATGCCACCGAATTAAGTCATTTCCCCCTGCCCAATTAATTCAGGACTCATATAGTGAATTTTGTAAATAAAACTCAGTGTTTACTCACCAAGTGTTTGATCATATAGTTGGTTAGCTCCAACCGAACTGTAAGGTTACATATTCAAACAAATGGTTTGGTATCCTTAAACCGAACCTATCACTTAGACTCGATGGTTACTAACTGAATGAAAACTACACACTTGGTACCCTTACACCAAACGTGATCAATGCAAATTCAGCCTTCTAGTTCAATAACTAGTGACCGAATAACAAAATTTACACTCGACCCTGAACCACCGAACATCGATGAACATAAACCCTGACTTGGAAATTAATGGAAATTGCTACGAAAGTGCAAATAAAGCAAAATACAACAACACCACCATATAAACAGCAATTTAATTAAATTTAAGGGGAAACAAACCATAATAGTCAATCCTTGCTACTCAATTCTTCAGATAGTTCCAATCCACCCAAAACGCGACCAAAGATACCAAAACCGACACAACCAAAGATGGAGACTACGATGGCAATTTTGATTTAGCAGAATGACGCCTTCGGACTCATGGATTTGGATATTAGGGTGGAAAGAAATATGGATTTGTTTGATTTTTGTTGTGGGGTGCGGTGGAATGTGTTGGAAAGAGATGGAGGGTATGTTGGGTTTCGGGGATCATGCGCAGTGGAAGTTTTCGAAACCTTTTTCGAACATCCCCGAACCAAGATCCTATTGATTCCATTAAATGGATGTGCCAATAATAAAATCATACTTTAGCAACAATAACTCCATGTCTGCCTTGTTTCGTGTTGATCGATTCCTTTAAGACACTGGCAAAGACAAACATCCTCTATCAGAAATTCACACACGAATGGACGATCACAATCCGGAGTGCTAGCCTTAAAAATCCTTGAACAAGAATTCTTACAAAAGTTCTCTAGAAAAAATCTCTCTCGGGAATTCCCTATATCAACTGTGACTCTAATGTCTTATTTATAGTACACTAGGTCGAGTTGTAAAAGAACTCCATCACATAGTCACACTCCAAATAGAGTCATAGATAAAGTCCAACTCTAAAAAGGATAGAGTCATAAATAATCTACAATTACTAATCCAATAAGAGTTGTAATTTATCTAAAACTCAAATAAGAATTAAATTCATACTATAATTCCAATTAGAGTCCTATTCGAAATAGGATTTACTAAGAGACAAAATTTCTAGTCACACTAGAAATGTATGATAATATTGAGTCCTAGTCAAACTAGAACACTTAATGAGAATCTTCAAAATGAATTTTATCAAATAAAATTCATCAACCTAGACAATATTAAATCATGCAAATCCATTCTTTGTGTGTGACCCAATAGGTTCATATAACGTTGGCAGTGAACCAAAACCCTTTTTGGCACACAAATCATAAGAGCCCTCTAGCAAGACATTATGACTACCCAAATTGCACGAAGATCAATAAATCGATACAACCTAATAGATAGTGTACATCATTTCCCTTTGTCACGAAATATCTTTTGATTGAACATAAGACATGGAATGTCACCCTTATAGTTCAATCTACTAGTCTCGATCTCCGAGTAGATTGAAATTGTCAAGTGACATTGATCCAATCAATTCACTAGACATGGCCATTTATCAGTCTAACATATCCAGGGGCCCAATAGATATCTCTCTAAAAGAGAAGGATAAATTTCATCTTGATCACACAACATCCACACAATAGTCGAACAATGACCAATCACAATCTTTATAATCATCCGGTTAAAGACAACGTATGATTGTATCAAATCATTGTGCTCCTAATGTTGGAGTCTCTGGTGATCTCAAGTCAAAGGACTAAATGATATAACTCTCATGAGAATCACTTATGACATTGACCATGTAGTGTTCTCATAGCGGGTCGGTCCAGCATCTGTTCCCAACAGATACCCATTATTTTGATCCGTATCGTATACGTATAATCATCACGTGATTATCAATCAAGACTCATACCAGTCTTAATTTATTATTGTTCCCACAATAATAACTAACTAAGGACATTTAGAATAATACAATAATTATCCATGGATACTATTATAAAAGAAACATGCATCTACTTATAATAGTTAAACAACGTTTACAGAATTGGCCTAGGGCACATACCCCAACATCTCCCACTTGCACTAGGTCCAATCCTACACATATCCAATACTGAGTAACCTTAATGCATTCTTGTGGAAGAATTTTGTTTATGTATCTGCTATATTGTTTGTTATTGATGTTCTGCAAATCTTTACGTTCTCTCTTTTATAAGACAAAAACGCTCAAGTGATTGTTTAGATCTATAGTGTGATTTAGGTTCCATAACCTAAATTTGTCCATTGATTTTACAATAAAAGCCGACATTATTTCCAACACTTGGAACCTCACCTTATTCAATCATGAACCTTACGATTTAAACATTTTCTTTGGTTGCATCAAATGTTGCTAAAAACTCAGTTTATGTTATTGGACTTGTTAGAGTGAGTTTAGAACATTTCCAACTCATTCTTACGAAGTTAACACATATCCATATTGTGATCATTAATCTTTTATATTAATTTGAAAGTTTGCATTGTGCAACCATTTACAAGACTCATATCTTTCAAACCTCTGCAAATCTAATAACATCTCTCAAGTGCTTCTGAAGTACTTAAAAATGTTATTAATAAATATCCATTGAACCTTACCTGAATCTATGAGATATATGTATGTTTTACCCAAAGCATATGACATATTGAGTTGAATACAAAGTATAACATATGTGATGATTCTCATAGCTAATGCGTAAGAAATCATATTCACATTGTACGGCTCATCATTTGTCTTAAGACTTTCAGTCTTGCAGAGACTTATGTTATAAGACATAAGTACGAATTCTTTTAAGAATCTCGTACACTGAAACCTTTTCAGTTATTTGTATATATAAGCACTCTTATTTAAAGCAATTAGCCTCTTAGATCTATCTCCATAGATCTATATCACAAGGATATAAGTCTAATTAGCTAAGAATCTCATTGAGAAACTTTCCTTAACCAAGACTTGACATTCTGTAGGGTTAAGATGCCATTTCCAATGAATAATATATCATTAACATACAGATTGAGAAAGATAATTACGCTCCCACTAACATTTATGTATACACAAGGTTTATCTTTGATTCAATGAATGTAATTCATTAATTATTTCGTCAAAACAAAGATCCTGACTCTAATAAGCTTACTATAATCCATAAATGGATCTTTTAAGCTTGCATACCTTTCTCAAATTCTCAAAATAATCAAAAAACCCTTAAGTTGTATCATACACATCTTTAAGAAGCATAGAGCAATACTATTTTTGACATCCATTTGTTATATCTTATAGTCAAACTATGAAGTAATGACAATAGAATTCTAGAACTTGAGCTTAGCTACCAGTGAAAATCTTATCATAATCAACACTTTTATTTAGATTAGAATTTTCGATAAGCCGTGCTTTTAAGTATGCATCTTTTCTTTTTTCACGTCACTTTAACTCATTTACATCCAATGGTCATACCATCTTCGGGTAAATAATTCAAGTTCCAAACTTGGTTAACATACATGAATTAAAATTCAGAGTTAATAACACTTAGTTTATTCGTTCAATCAAGACGAGACATGTCTCTTGATAAGTAGTGATTCATTCTGGTCCAGTATAAAAAATACATCACAACTATCAATAATAAAAAAATTCCAAATTTCTCTGGCCAATTTCTAATTATTCTAGATTTTCAAGAGATATGTTACTTGTGTATACTCAACTAGTTCAAAACTTTGTTGATCTTCCTAAAGTGGCTCGATTCTCATTTGTGGCATTTCAAGATTTACTTTATTCCCAATAGTATCTTTAAAATAAACACTTTACTTAGAAAGACATCATTTTTTAGCAACAAACAATTTGTTCTCAATTGTATAAAATAGTATCATAGTGTTCGACCTCAATTAGACACAAAAGATTTAGGCATCAAACTTTATGTGACTTAACTTCTTATGCAAGTCTCGTCGCCTCAAATCTCAAAAAAAAAGACAAACTAGGTCCTTTTATTCCATATCATATATGGAGTTTTATCAACCACTTTAACGAAAATAAGGTTTAGTGCGAGTGCCTTGGTTTCTAAAGTATAGCCTCAATAGGAAATCTTAAGAAGGTCTGTGTGACACATCATAAATCAAATTATATCCTATATAGTTCGATTTCTCCTCTCAAAACATCATTTCTCAAATGACGTTCCTATTGGAGTTAATTGCAAGACAGTCCCACAATTTCAAAGATGGTCATTTAAACTCTTGGCTCAAATATTATCCACCTTGATCTCATCAAAGTATGTTAATAGTTTGCCAAGTGATTTTGTTTTTCTTATACTCATTTTGAAATGTTAGTAACAATTCAAAATTATGTCTTCTTAACGGGATTTGCAATTCATTATAAAATGAACAATTTCATTATTTTAATAACAAAATTCGTCCTTTAAGGCTTTTCTTTAGAATCAGGCAAAAGTTCAGGCTCACAACTAAGATTTATGTGTCCGACACATAAACATCTTTGGTAGTCTTTACCTTCCCTTTATCATTTCTATATTTAGTTCCTTTCTGTTATGAATCATCAAATACATATCTAAGGCCTTTTGTTTTTTATATTTTGTCTTATAGTTTTAAACATCATATGCAATTGTAAACAAATTTATCCATGTCATTCATATTATATAGTTCAAAATTATTTTGATGAATTATAGATCAAATCTACCGCCAACTTTTGGCACATGAAGATTCAAGCGTTTTGAGATAATTAATATATTCATTTCATGTTTCAAACACAAAGACGTATTAATAGGTTCTCAACCATTTTACAAGAATCTTGGGATTTTGTAATCTTATACCTTTCTCGTGTAACTTACTGTTGGAACATTTCCTTCAGTATCACTGTCATGTCATTAGTTTCTACGGTCCTGAATCTTTCTCAAAATGTGGTTTTATATATTTGCTAACATGACATATAATCCTTGTACTAATAGATGGTAGTTTAAAAGGAACCATTAATCTAATACATACATCCTTGTTTATATGGTTGATAACATTTATCAATTTTCAAATCAAAACAGGGAAATTAGTCTTATAAATTATTTTATCATTCTCAAGGATTGATCGCAGTTGCTATGAATTAGTGTTACTAAGAGTTTAACATCTACACTTAGAATATTATGCAGAATAATTTATTAGTGAGTAATTAAACTCCGACTAAATCAATAACCCTCGTAAATATTAATTTAGTGGTCTAAGATCCATATTTCACTTAATTTTGAGACAGCTAAGGCATGACACTAAAAATCAAGTTATTTAGGTAGGTGACCATTACCAATTGCATCATATGCAACTCTTAGGTTCTTTATGAGACCTAAACTTCATATGTCACAACATGTTATGTCTCATCTATACCTAAAGCCCAACACCATTTTGATAGCTTTATTAAGTCAAACTAGTTTAAAACATCCAAGTAACCATTACCCAGTTTGCCTCACCAAGATAACACGATACACCCTACAAAGGCAGACCTATATTGATGTGATTGAGGCCTTGACAAGTGTTTAAAAATGGGTGGCATTAACTTAAAATTATAATCGAGGGATTTTTTATCAAGTTTTATGATCCATGTAGTGTTTTACAATGACTAATTATAGCATCTATTTAATTATGGAATATCATATATATACCCAATATGCATAGAATAAAGATTATTAAAATAAAACAAGAATAAACATCTTCATATATCAACAAGGCATCATAAAACAAATCAAGGAAATTAAATACTTTAAAAATTTTCCAAGTGTAATTTTTATCGGACTCTATTTAATGAAAACCCCTTTTAATTAAATATTTTAATTAATATTAATAACAGTCCCACTAATATTAATTCAATTAAAACACCTTCCAATTAAATTAATTCAATCCAATTGATGAACTATAACGCCATCCAATTAATTGGTAATTAATCAATTAAACTTCTTTCAATTAATATATAACTCAATTAATATAAACAAAATTGTAATTCTATTTCAACTTGGAATGGATAGCCTAGATGGCTAAGTTATTCCAACGAGTTCGGAGGATGAGGGATTGAGTCCTACTATCAACAAAAGGCCACCTAGTTATTCTATTTTTAAATCATATTACAAAAATAGATTTGCGTTTTAATTTTTTTTTGTAATCTTGTTACAAGTTGAATTGCTAGCTAGGATGGCTAAAGCATTCCAAAAAGAGTTGAATGGCTAGGGATCGAATCCCATTTTAGCCAAAATCTTTTTACTTTTTTTATCAATATCATGGCTTTCATATCCCATACAACCACCAACATATTAAATTACAAATATTTATATACACAAATAGTGAGATCTTATCCGCCAAATTTGATGCGCACCCGTTTTGTGCATGCAAGTGTGTGACGGTGCGACTACATCAACAACACTATGTCAATACTTTCATACTTTTGCATATAGATTAATTATATTAAACGCAATGATGCAACCATATATAAAATATCATGATTGAATTATATATATCATGTATATCAAAAAAATAAGGGCACATTACAATTTAATTAAATCATGTCTACTAGCTCTAATACCACTATTTGGTTTCGGGGATCATGCGCAGTGGAAGTTTTCGAAACCGATTTCGAACATCTCCGAACCAAAATCTTGATGATTCCATTAAATTGATGTGCTAATAAAAAAAAATCATACCTTAGTAAGAATAATTTCATGTCTGCCTTGTTTCATGTTAATCAATTCCTTTAAGACACTGCCAGAGATGAACGTCCTCTATCAGAAATTCACACACAAACGGACGATCACAATTTGGAGTGCTAGCCCCAAAAATCCTAGGACAAAAATTCTATCAAAAATTCTCTAGGAAAAATATCTCTCAGGAATTCCCTACAACAACTGTAACCCTAATGTCTTTATTATAGTACACTAGGTCGAATTGTAAAAGAACTTCATCTCCTAGTCACACTCCAAATAGAGTCCTAGATAAAGTCCAACTCTAAAAAGGATAAAGTCATAGATAATCTACAATTACTAATCCAACGAGAGTTGTAATTTATCTAAAGCTCAAATAAGAATTAAAGTCATACTATAATTCCAATTAGAGTCATATTCAAAATAGGATTTACTAAAAGACAAAATTTCTAGTCAGACTAGAAATGTATGAGAATCTTGAATCTTAGTCAAACTAGGACATTTAATGAGAATCTTCAAATTGAATTTTATCAAACAAAATTCATTAACCAAGACAATATTAAATCGCGCAAATCTGTTCTTTGTGTGCGACCCAATAGGTTGATACAACGTTGGCAGTGAACCAAAACCATTTTGGTATACAAGTCATAAGCAGTCTCTAGCAATGCATTATGACTACCCAAGAAGCATGAAGATCGATAAATTGATACAACCTAATAGACAGTGTATATCATATCCCTTTGTCATGCGATATCTTTTGATTGAACATAAGACATGGAATGTCACTCTTATAGCTCAATCTACTAGTCTTGATCTCCGAGTAGACTAAAATTGTCAAGTGACATTGATCCAATCAATTCACTAGACATGGCCATTTATCAGTCTAACATATCAAGGGGCCCAATAGATATCTCTCTAAAAGAGAAGGATAAATTTCATCTTGATCACACAACATCCACACAATAGTCGAACAATGACCAATCACAATCTTTATAATCATCCGGTTAAAGACAACGTATGATTGTATCAAATCATTGTGCTCCTAATGTTGGAGTCTCTGGTGATCTCAAGTCAAAGGACTAAATGATATAACTCTCATGAGAATCACTTATGACATTGACCATGTAGTGTTCTCATAGCGGGTCGGTTCAGCATCTGTTCCCAACAGATACCCATTATCTTGATCCGTATCGTATACGTATAATCATCACGTGATTATCAATCAAGACTCATACCAGTCTTAATTTATTATTGTTCCCACAATAATAACTAACTAAGGACATTTAGAATAATACAATAATTATCCATGGATACTATTATAAAAGAAAGATGCATCTACTTATAATAGTTAAACAACGTTTACAGAATTAGCATAGGGCACATACCCCAACAGGGTATTTCGAGGGCTTTCACACAAATAAAATGGCGTGCCCTAATAAATCGAAATTCAAATGGGGGTGCACTCAAAATCGGGGTGCACTAAGCAAAGAGTGGGATGCGCTTAGCTAGGCTCTTTCATTAATGTCAATTACATATTCTAATATCATCCATATGCAATCTAATGACCTAATTTATTTTTGTAAAATTTAGGATTTCATTAATGTCAATTAGGTAGTTTTTATAAGGTCTTTTGTTCTATATTCCATTCTAGTACCCGACTACCTGATACCCGGTGTATCGCGCATGTGCACGCATCTCGAGGCCTGTCAAAGCTAATCATTTTTACTTAATTGACTTAAGATATGATTGTGTTTCCTTTGTGTTTCATGTTTATATTCACTTAGCCCTTGTATTAAGTGACAGTTAAGTTATCCTAGCATTCCCGAACATTGCATATCTGATACCCGCATCGACATGCTTTACGCGGCGATGAACCCGTCGCACTAACTTACCTGATAAGACAATATAGCACACACATGTGATGTAATATGATAAATAAACAATTTAAACACCGCAATTAAGTCAAATGACAAACACAAATAACTATTTATACCTAATAAGACATGCCCTACTCTATCTGCGACGCCCACGTGGGTCTAAGCCGGCGTCCTAGTTTGCAAATTTCGAATAAAATGCGTTAATAAATATTGGGTCGTTACACCCTTGGATCTCCGTCGGTATTGAATTGTTCTCAACTTAACAACTTCCAACTCATAAGTGTGGGGTAACTCAAAAAGTCTTGGTATTAATTAAGGAGAGATCCACACTTATATACTTCATTATGAACTTATAAAGCCTCAATGCATAACACATGGGTGTGTGTATCTCAAGGCGCATAAGGACGACTTTTGAGGCCGATGTGACTTTGACATCACCAAACTCACTCCAACATCACATTCATTTTCACGCAATGCCCAAACAACACATCACCCCGGTGTGACTTAGGGAGGGGAGAGGGGGTAAATTGTACCCATGGTCATCCATCTTTATAATTTGCAACACTTCGGTTATTGAAATTACGTTTGTAACAATATGGTCACTCAACTCTACAAGTTGTAACACACTAGTCGCTGAACTATAAACTATAACATTAAAGTCATTATGCGGAATTTCGTTTGTAGGCCCGGCGAAAATTTCCACGTGGCGCCTAACGGCCTCCTCTCTCACATTAAGTTTAGCGCCTTTCATAGTGCGATGTCGTTGAGCTTCACGTGGGCACTCTCACCAGACCTCCAACCAAAAAGTCACATGAGTTACTTTCGTTTTAAAAATTGTGAAGTTCAGCGTGCGTTATAAGTTGTAGAGTTGAGTGACCATATTGTTATAAACGTAAGTTCAGTGACTAAAGTGTGATAAACTATAAAGTTAGATGACCAACTGTGTAATTTACTCAACGTTCGGGTGTCATTGTACCATTTTCCCTTTTGCAATTGCTAGCTTGCCATGTTGGTGCTCCACACAAGCAAGCACGGTACCTTTTTTCAAGTAAAAAATGTGATCAACATCATCATCACATATCCAAGGCCAATTTTGAAGCCAAAAACAGTGCTCACCACAACTCCACATTACTCATCTACGATAAGAGGGAGGGATAGTGAGAGAGCTAAAATAAAGATGACACCACCCTCTTCTCTTATGCTCTCTCAAACGCTTCTTCTCCCTCCCAACAACTCTTCCCCAAAATCTCATCACTTCCACTCCCACCCTTTCTGCTCATCTCTAAGAATATCAACAACAAGAACGACAACAACTCCCCCCCTCGCCCATTCTCCAAAACGATTTCTTAGACTCTCAAACTCCTCTTCAAAGCCCTTCACCGTCTCCGCTTCGTCTTCGTCTTCTCCTCTCCAAGCTCTGATTTTCGACTGCGATGGCGTAATCCTAGAATCCGAGCATTTGCATAGACAGGCTTACAACGACGCCTTCGCCCACTTCAACGTTCGGTGCCCGCCTTCGGCCTCCGACCCCCTTCACTGGGGCTTGGAATTCTACGATGTGCTGCAGAACCGAATCGGCGGCGGAAAGCCCAAGATGAGATGGTCTGTTGTTTTGGTGTTTGAATTGAATTGAATTGAGTTGATTGATTGTTCTTTGTGGTAATGTGGTTTCACTCTTAGGTACTTTAAGGAGAATGGCTACCCGTCTTCTTCGATTTTCGAATCGCCTCCCGAAGATGATTCAGATAAAGAGAAACTGATTGACATACTTCAGGTTGGTGAATTGAATTGAAATGTAAATGTTGAAGAGATTGATTGATTACTTGCATTTGAATTTTGATAATGCTGTGTGTTTTGCAGGATTGGAAAACTGAAAGGTACAAGGAAATAATCAAATCTGGAACAGTAAGGAGAATATTAGTTCCCTTGCTTTTATGTTGATCGCTATGTTATCGAATTGGTTATAGTTGAGAATGCCTTTCGCCTCATATGTAAATTCGTTTCGAGCAGGTGGAGCCGCGTCCGGGTGTTTTAAAACTGATGGATGAAGCCAGGGCTGCTGTAAGATTCCTCGAATTGAACTTTATGAATATTCTTTTAAGGCCATAGTTACTTTCATTTATGATTTACTTGATTCCGCTGAGTGCGTGCTTGTTATATAGTTTAGAACCATATCTTTGTTGCAGGGAATCAAACTAGCTGTTTGCTCTGCAGCAACCAAAAGTTCAGTTGTTCTATGTCTTGAAAACCTTCTTGGATTTGTGAGTACACTCCGTGGTGTGTTTGCATTTTTTGAACTATTATGTGTTTTTTTTTTTTTTTTGTTGAACTGTACTGTATTGTTGGGTTTTTATAAAAGAAAAAGGGTATGCAGTCTACTCTGTAGTTACCACGTTTTTTCTTTCTTACAATTTTTTTTTTTAATTCTTTATTCTACCAGGAACGCTTTCAAGGTCTTGATTGCTTCCTTGCAGGTACATTCTTTATAAAGATTTTGATTCTTGTTCTTTTCGTTTTTCAATGTTGTTGTTATTATATGTACAGTTTAAAATAAATGTTGATCTGATATAGAACAATGTGGTACTTGATTAGTGAACTTGAAATTATTTTTTTTGAATGCAAAAAATGACCCTTGAAAGACTATTTTCTGAATTTGTTCCTAGGCGACTCAACTAATACTTGCCTTTCGCTTGCTAAGTCACCATTGTGAGATTGGCTAGCAAGTGACAGTGTGCCCCAGCCGGGCCAACAGATATGAAATCCTAGTTTCTATTATTTGAGTTATTTATGAAATCTGGATTTTAAGATGCTGTAGGGTAAGAGCTTTATGAATATAATAATGATGAATAGGAGTTCTGTTAAAGAGAACCAAGTCAAATACTGGGACTATTTTTATCAAGTTTAAGCACTCGTCAAAACTTGTTTCTTCTTTAATAATTATTGCTTGCTTTCGGCAAGGAAGTTTATGCATCTGAGTGTAGCAAAAGTAATATAGTGGTAGTGCGGCAATTGGTAAAGCAATAATGTAGGTTCTTTTCATACGTTTTTAAAGGCCTTTAGATATGTTTTCATTGCATATATTATGAAGTAAAGATTATTCATTATGTATTGCATATGGGTTCAAGTTTATGGTTGATTGCAAAAAAGAAAAGAAAGATGGTTGTTTTCCGATCTATACGAGTTATCGTTCAGTTGATGTAAGGCTGCTGAAGCACCTGTATTTAGTTCCACATTTAGTTGGTAGGAGAATTAGATCCATGATAGACCCTGTTGAATGGGGAAGAGGATCACAGGTAAGTTTGAGGAACATGTGAGAACTACTGAGCAGAAGGCCTGGTGGCGGCAAATCATTTTTCTTGGAAGCTGTCTTGTAAATGTGAATCAAAGAAAAGCCATATTGTGAAGTACTACTTCTCCATAACTTCAAGAAATCTGAGGATTTTTTGATGCCAATTTTATGGAGCATAGCACCATGAATGTTTATCTCATTGAAACTCCTAACTACTTCATTTAAGAGAAGCATGTTGCTTACTCCTATTTCAAAGCAAAAGGACATCACGATATATTTTTTTGTGATCAAACAAGTTGTCAGGTAGGTGCAACTTTGATAATGACTAAATAGATTTTTCTTCCCGAGGAGATTGTCTATGAATTAGCGAAATGACTGACTGCCATGAATGTGGCTTTTGATAGACATGACTAATGTGGAACCAGAATCTGGTGAATGGTGCCACTAGTTACTTTCATCTCCTCTGCTTACTCGGTTATATAGATTCTGGTTAAGAATTTCAAGGAGTCAGAAGTGTTGGTAGTTAGCAGTAGAGCAGTGTGAAGAAAAAAAAAAATAGTCGTACAAATAAATAAATCAAACAGCAAAAATGAAAACTTCTGAAGTAAAAAGAAAATGAAGGAACATTAGCATAGTATCAAGGTTCGCGAGAAACAACAAACTCTTCCATTGTGCTCGATTTAGTGCAATTGATGGTGAACTTTCCAAACCATTTAAATCCCTCCAAATTAATGCGTCCCAAGTTAACTTCGATCTACCCCTACCTTATCGAATTTCCTCAATTTCTATTGAGTCAAGTTTTCTAGTGGGGACATTTGTAGGCCGCCACATTTCATGAAGAGTGACAAAAGTTTTACGCTGATATGTGAGAATCACAATTACCATAAATTAGATTTGCTGCCACTGTTGGATGTATAGCATCTGTTCGCTCAGGTTACAAGACTCACCATCTGATGAACTAAATCATGCCCAAAATACTGGGACATCGGAAGCCCGGAACAAGGGACTGTGGGGGCATAAGGAAGAGAAAGTCTGATTCTTTGGTGTGTTCTGGACAATTTGCATAGGGTCAATTCGTATAGGCATACTTACCAATGAATTTAAGTAATTATAGAGATGAAATTACTTTATCTCAAGTCAAGTATAAAAAGCTCTAAAGCATGTAAGCACCGACATGCATAAATTTGGTAAACTAATTTCAAAGATCTGTTTGTGACCATCAAGTGTTTTTCTTGCATGTTTCAAGGTGACGATGTGAAGGAAAAGAAGCCCGACCCTTCAATTTATTTGACAGCTTCTAAGGTACTGCATACATGAATATCAGCCTTATGAGATCTTCATATGATTTATGCCCTACTCACTCTCATTTCTTTATTTATTATATGATATTAATTTTCGGTTACAGTTGTTGAGGTGTTACACTTGCACCTGAGTTCAAGTCTTATTAAGCTTTATTTGAAAGGTCTTCCTATTTTTTTGTTTATATGATATTTACTTTCGGATCATTGATGGTAACTTTGTTTTCTGCAGAGGTTAAAAATTCCATCTACAAATTGTTTGGTTGTAGAAGATAGCGTCATCGGGCTTCAGGTATACTTTTAACCTGCAAGCTATTGCTTGTAATATGCAAAGCCACATGCAGATTAGATATGGGACGTTATTTATTATTTTATTTTAGGAAGATATGGCATGTTATTATGATGCATTTTTTTGTTTGTAAATTTATTTATTTTTTTGAAAAAAAAAAAAAATCCTCACGAAATAATGGGAATTAGCACAGAAATCTAATAGCATGATTTTGTTTAAATTGGAGCAAGAGTTCCATTGTTAGCTGATTGAATCGTTGAAACCTAGTATGTAGTTTATTTTAAACTGAGTGAAGTTTACTTTACAGGCGGCAACAAAGGCAGGAATGCCATGTGTAGTGACGTATACTTCTTCAACAGCTAATCAGGTATGGTCATGATGCCAGAAATTACATTCTCTGAAATCAAGAACTTTGTGAAAATCTCATGACATGTAACTCGAAAGTATTATTTGGATTGACGACAGGACTTTAAAGATGCCATTGCTCTCTTTCCTGACTTGAGTGATGTAAGGTAGGTAGCCTCTCTATTATATGATATGCGGATAAAATTTGGCTAATGCGATAACAATAAACACAAGTACACTTGGAGACAATCCAATGCACATCACAACACGCATGTGTATGTACCTATCAAAATATGCCGCAGAGACTCCATATGTGCATGTAGACAAAGATGACATACTTCCCTTCCCTTTGCCGTCTATTTATTGATCTTCCAATCCTTCAGGCTGGAACAGCTAGAGCACTTGCTTCCAAATGTTCTCGTCGCTGAGTAAAGCTGTACATATCATCCCCACCACTTCCACGTAGAATTGTCATTTTCACCTTGAACTTCCGTCACTGCAGCGAAAAAGATCTCCGACTCATATCATTCCCATTATTGTAATTTTTCTGCCATTGTTTACATGATTGGTAGCTGAAATATGCTTAACGGTCCCCCTTTTTTTTCCCTTTTCCAATTATATAATTGGTAAGAAAAAAAAAAAAAAGCTCTATATATAGCCAGGGTGATAAGGAAATTTATGTATGGTTGGTCTCATTGATAACAATATTATATGCCAAGTTGAAGTTGTTTTCTTTATATTCTTTTTGTGTTTCTTGGTTCCTTTATTCTACGCTTGCAGTCTTGCAGATGATTAGTCTTTTGGATAATGTTCAGCATCAAAACTTCTTCCTCCTCTTTTAAACAAAAGTGGTGCACTACCATGCCACAAAAAAAAAAAAAAAAAAAAAAAAAAAAAAAAAAAAAAAAAAAAAAAAAAAAGCAAAAGAAAAAAAAAAAGAAAAAAAAAAGTGGTGCATTACCATGGCATTTGATTACTCTGATTTCATAAATCTTCTCTAAACTCTAATTATTTTAGATGTTCTTCAAGCACTTGTAACAGAATTAGATGTTCAACAATATACATGTAAAAAGAACTACTACCCACCAAAAAAAAAAAAAAAAAATCCTACCAAAACAAAAATTAGTGGTTGAAATTAAACAACTAGAGGTTATTTTGAGGGCCGCTAAGGGCACCCCACCGTTTAATGAGGGCACCTAGATAATGTGGGCACAAACTGATTTACCTCGGGCACCCAAAAATTAGACCAGAAATACCGAAAATACCCCTCGTGGAAATCCCGTTGCACCCCACCACCCCCAGCACCACCTTCACCGATCTTGAATCGAAGAACCCATTTGGTTTGAACCGACCAGTGAGAGGAATCTCCGAAATCGTGTCTCCCGTGTCTCGCCTTGTGTTTCTCCTTCGGTTTACGGCTTTTTGCGGTTCGTAGGGTCGTGGTGTGAGCCGATTTCGTCTCCAAGTTAGGGTTCGGTTGAAGTTCGTCGAACACACATTATTTGCGCGAAATCGCTCGGTTGAAGGTACGTTTTTAGTGTAATTAAGTTACATTTGGTAGAGTAGTTGTGATTTGCGGTGGTGGTTTGTTCAATAGTTAATAAAATGGGAATTCGCGGTTCTCGGCCCACACAGGCCGAGAGAATGTGATAACTGTCTCTCGCAAGCATGGCGAGAGAGAAGCTACATTTTGGGAAGTCGAAATCTCGCCACAAAGGCCGGAAAAGCTCACGAAGCTCGGGTACGCATGGCCGAGAGTACTCTAGTTGTCTCGCCGAGATGTGACGAGAGCTAGAATTAGTGCTAGGTAATGTGGTGGCGGTGGTGTACAACCGAGAATTTGCTCATACTCTCGGTTGTACACCGGCGAGAGTGTTAGAGTAGGCTCGGGCGTGATTGGCCGAGAGCAATGCGAATTGAAATGGGCAAGCAATCTCGGTGGTGCATAACCGAGAATTCTTCATTGGACTCGGTTGTACCCTGTAGATATATTGGAGGAATTGTCGGTCATGGGTGACCGAAAATATGGGTTGTTTGACGGACCGCTTGACCGAGACATCGAAATGGATGAATTTGAACATTTTTTTTTGTAAATTTTTTTTGGGTTGTTCCATGCGCTTATATGTTGTAATTTTTTAGAGTACGGCTCGTCGAAGAAAACCAGGTGACTAGGGAGAGATTTGGTATTGAGGTGCCGAGGCCTAACTGGGGCGAGGTGGCGGAGACCCCGACAAACATCGTTAGGAAAGAGAAAGAGAAGGAGAATGAGGATGTTAAGGGAAAGGCCAAGGTAGATGGTCATCGTGGAAGGTTACATTTGCACGATGAGGGTTCGAACATCGATGCTGAGCGACACGAGGATCTTGTTGTTGCCCGAGGGGGAGAGGAGGGGCATGCATCGAAGTCTAGTAGCAGTGACTCTTCAGAGGCGGGGAACACGATAGAAACAGATCGTAATGTGGGCGGGAGCAGTAGTGGTGGAGCTGGCCATGATGAAGGAGAGCCAGAAGGGCCTGTTGAAGCGCGTGCTCCATTCCCCGGTGGTCCTATAGACGGGGCGCTGTTGAAGAGCTTCAAGGATCATGTGGCTTTATCGATTTGGAGCAATGAGGTAATTTCAATTTCATTGAACGGATTAACTTAATACTCATGGTCTTCACATAATGACGAGATGTTTTTACATTTGCGGAGAGCGGCCCGTTCTTAAGTGTATCAATCACGGAGCTCAAATACAGGAATGGGATTTACAGTCGTGCCACCCGGACACGGCGGGACTTCAGAGGATTATTCAGCGTTCCGGGTTGAATACGCTCATAGACTGCTCATACCGCAAGGCCAACAAGGAGGTGATCTCTGCATTTGGAGCGGTGGCAGCCAGAGACGAACACATTTCACCTACCTTTTGGTGAAATGTCTATCTCATTAGAGGATGTCAGCTTCCTCCTGAAGATTCCTGTGACGGGCAAAGTTGTTGCAGTGGAGAACTTTGCGAGGTACACGGAGGAATCTCGCTCGGACGCTATCAAGATGGTCTCGAACCTACTTGGGGTTAGCGTCGAGGAGACTGAGGAGGAGGTGAATATCAGCAAGGGGCTCACAGTGCGCAAACATTGGTTGAAGAGTCGATGGTGCCCCAAAGCTGGTTCGAGACCCAGAAATTATCCTCCTGTGGAATGCACCGCCCGAGCGTACCTGCTGTACTTGTTGTCCTGCACTCTTTTTGCCGATAAGAGTGGGTCTCGGGTGTCGATCGCGCTGATGTACTTCACCTGTCAAAGTGAACAGTATAACATAAACATATTGTCACAACCCCACTCCGGGGGAAAAATAACAATTCAACAAAATTCATAGCACTTACCCTAACCCAATGTATATTCCTGTCATTTACCATGGCAATGACAAGTCTGTTGCGCAACGACGACGGTGGAGCATTACGTAGAGGTAGAAATGTGGTAGCACTCCCAAGCGAGAGGTTGACGAGAATGACATTGAATGCAGTGGATACCAACAATCCCATGTCTGGAAGTGTCAACCATTTTTTGAAAGATGCACCAACTTGATTCTCGTGGCAATGCACCGCAATCTTGACACTCTCGTAACTCGAGCCTAGCAATTCCGCCAAAGGTTTTCATGCCCGATAATCTCATCATACATCCTTCTACGGACAATCCTCCACCCGTCTACATCGGCAAGTCGAAGCCCAGACGCAACACACCGATATCCACAATTTCCATCGGCAACCACATCGATGATGCCCTCAACATGTGGCAACCAATCCGGTTCTACGCAATGACCGTAAGCCATGTTAGTTGCACTTTGCGTGCGTCGACTGCCATGACGCATTTTAGGAACAACTTTACTTTTCTTCTCGCCTAGACCGGAGGCCTCCCGAGTCGATAGCACGTACTCAAATCCGCTCGCAACCGTCTCGTTGAAGAATCGTCACCATCGTGTTTTCTCTTCGAAGACCCGGTGTCCTTCCCTTTGTCTTAATTTTTCGCCGGCGCACAACTCCGGAGTAGACGAAGGTCGACTAATCTCCCGAGCTGCTGAATAATCCCGAGTCGATCGTCCTCATCAGTGCAAGCATAAAACTTTTCCAACACCTGTTCAATCTCATCGTGCACGTTGTACCCAGACGGGTCCACCGGATTCTCAGGTATCATACTCAACTTTCGCCAGTAAACATGAATGTCCTCGAGAGGGATGGGCGACCGAGCAAATATATGATGGTTTAGCTCATGTGCACAAGGAAGGCCATGTGTGGTGCGTATCTCGCAACCACAACGAGTGGAGTCATGACCAACATCCTCTCCACGTGTCAATTCATCTCTAATTAGCCTAAGCGTCCGTTGAGAGATATAACCACGCAATCGTCGATACAACTCATCAATGTACTCATGTTGGACCACATTAAAACTTAGCTCAAACGATGCCTTGATATTGTTGTGTTGGATTCTAAGGAGGCCATCAACCACATTCCACAGAGTCTCAAAATTGGCCTGACTGTTCCCAAGGTGTAGCTTCAGAATAGAATGCGCAGACTCCACCCTATGCGTTGTCGTTTCCCCAAAGTGCATAATTCTATTTGTCCAAGCGGAGACAAATTTCTCCTTGTAGTTCTTTAACCATGTGTTGTCCAAGTACTCCGTAAGACCCTTGACATTCCCAAACTCACAACGCAGGTCATTCATCCTAACTTCGAATAAGGCATCCGAGTTGGCATACATCACGCTCGTCCACCTATCCATAAAACGCGCAAAACCATCGTTCTCCCCAAACATCTTCTTAGTCTTGGCCAATACTACTTTGTTGATATGCCAAGAGCAAAGGAGGTGAGACGAGGCCGAAAAAACTTCTTCTATGGCACTAATAAGGGCTAAGTCCCTATCGGTAACGAACACGTCAGGCTTAGGCCACCCATCCAATATGGATCTCAAGTTCTCAAGTGCCCAAACATAATTCCCATGACTCTCTGATGATAAGAATGCGAACCCAACGGAGAACGTCAAGTGCGTAGAAGTGATGCCAACAATCTCCAACAAAGGCATTCGGTACCTATTTGTCTTGTACGTGCAATCCATCAAAATAACCGATGGGAAACACCTTAGCAACTTTATTGAGTCGGGATGTGACCAAAATAACTCGGTGACAACATTCGTAACGGGATGCTTCCTATGCCATGACATCCACTTATTCTTCTCCAATATGTGCAACAGTTGTTGCATTTGAGTCCTCCCACCCGCATCCTCATTTCGGACTTTTTGTCTTGCATTATATATTGTCCTCATTGTCGATACGTTTCTAACATCTCTTTGCTTCAACGTATTTAGGATGTCTCTTGGCTTCACATTCCCTTTTGTCATTTGCACCACAACTTCCTGCTCCCCCTTATCCAATCTCCCGGCAAATGAATGGTCGTCCAAGTTTTTTGCGGGCTCGTGATTGTGCCTCCCACATATAACAGTTACATACCACAAGGAGTCAGCATTTTCCTTTACATTGATAAGGAAAGGGCATCCACATTTCTTCGTACCAGTTTGAGTCATCGCCTTTTCCTCTTCTTCATCATTTCTTGCTTTCAAATAAATTTTGGCCGCTTTCCCCTTCCCTACCCTCTGAGACATTCCCCTATATGTTCCAGACCTCTCACACGCAAGTTTCACCCCTCCCCTACGCTTAATGCCCCGGCATCAGAGTGCTTTGTCACTAGCACAAACATGTTCTCGCGGCCTATCATTTGAAGCCATGAAACAACCGCTTCTCTAGATGGGAAGGGCCTACAAGGTGTAAACGTATCCTTGTAGTCTGGAAATAGGGTACAAACCGGCATTACCTGCAATACAAACAGTGTAACATTATAATCAACCAAAATGTACAAGACAAACACAAAAAGACCCAAAAAAAATAGGTTCTCGGTTGTACAGTCCGAAACTTTCTTCTGAGTCTCGCTCACGTACGACCGAGAGTTACGAGTACTCTCGGTTGTACCATTCCGTCCTACGTACACCTCTCGGTCCTCCATGACCGAGACATCACCATACATCTCGGTCTCATGAGGCCGATACAATCGCGCACCCAAACGAAACTTCGGATAACCGCAAAAAACACAATAAATTTGCAAAATTACCTCAAGGACGACCTCCTCACCAGAAGCAAGTACAATCCTCCATTATATAGTGGAAACAAGTTCGGATTTGAAGAAATTACCAAACCCTACGTTGACAAACAAATCATCATTTTCACTGTTTTACACAACTAAACAGTTCCAAAAAACCATCATATGGTTGTCAAACATTGTTACCTCGCTGTCGGATGATGTCAATCCGCAAGAATCGATCAACGCTCGCCAAACGCAATGTGGCTTTGTGGTTCAACCTTGTGGTGGGGTGCCTTTTTTTATTTGTCAAAATGATTTGTGGGGTTTGAATCACTATATATACAAGGGCAAAATGATCTTTTCCAGTTTTGCTGGAATTTTTACAAATACTTTTGGTGCCCTCATTAAACGGTGGGGTGCCCTTAGCGGCCCTCCTATTATAATGACCGATTCACCTTCACTCGCTTCAACTATACTTAATTTAGCTTAATGAATTAGAACCAATACTTTTCTTTCTTTTTTTTTTTTTTTTTTTTTTTTTTTTTTTTTTTTTGGTAGATTAAGAACCAGTATTTTAGATGTTGAGCCACCAAGCACCAAATCACATCAATTGCATCACGTAACTAAATAGGCTTCTTATATAACAAAATCAGGAACACCCACAGTGACTAGTTACAAGAGATTATTGGCACAGACTGAAATACACAGCAGAATTTGAAAGATGAAACCTAATCGTCGTGGCAGACTACAACACAGCAGAATTTATAAGACGTGAGTAGTACATATCAAACCAAATTGTAGTGGCAGAAGTTCAATGGAAGAAATCCGGGGCGTTCCACAGCTCAGAAAGTATCCAAATTCATGCCACTGTCAAAGATGTTTAGTTGCCCAGAAACTTTTGCCTTGCAAGCAGGACATATAAAACCAGCAGAATCTAATTGTCTTTCAAGGTTGAGATTCCCATGAGTGAACGCCGTTCTGCACCACATACACACACTGGTTACTTGGCTGCTGGTGCCCATCTTCGGTAACATAGCTTCCCACCCAAACTGAACGGACGTATCAAGTTCTTGCCCAAGGTGTGCACTGTAAGCCAAGTCCATGGCCCCTGCTGCTAGGGAGGTAGACCCTTGCCCAGTCCCCAAACCAAAACTTATTGGTTCTACGATATCCAGCCTTAGCCTTCCAAAACCTGATGCGTTCTCAAGCTTCTCATTGCGACTTACATTGAATAAGTTAACTGCTTCCTGATCCTTAAAAAGAGAAAAAGGATAAATTAGTTTTCTGTGTCTCAGTTGATCAATAAGCAAAAGAAAAATACCACTAAAGCAGACTCAAATTCTTCTTTAAACAGTTGCAGGGCTAAGCAACCAGTGTCAACCCAGAAAATTAGCAGTACGCCAAAATATACTCTTTAGTTCTCCTTTTTTGGTTGAGTAGAATACAGCTATTCAATATCTACGACATCTTGTAAAATGTTAATAAGAGATTGAACAAGAACCCAACATTTTCTTTTTCTCGGAAATAAAAGAAAAAAGAACCCAACGTGCAAGCAATCCTGTAATAAATTAAAAATCATATATCATGACTACCATATCTTCCAGCAGGCAATCTTGTAATGAATTAGGGAAACAACAAGCAGAACCCACAATATGAAATAAAAGTTCCAAGTTCATTTCTGACAATCGGGTTACAGGTTTTGATCATCTGGCGTGCATTAAAGGTTCAACAGTCAAAAGCGTGCTTCTCCAAATAAATTATCAAAATCAGAATAAGAGCGAAAAAAAAATGTTGCTATGGTGTACCTTCTCTGAAATCATATTGAGAGCTGTAAAGCAATCTGATGACTGCACCAAAGATGAAGGCATGTCAGAAACCATACTCTGAAGAATCATATTCTCATTATCCATACTCCCAAAATTCTGGGTCAGAAATTCCTTGTAACAAGAAACTTGGTTAGTTCCAAAATCATATTCAGGTTCATTATTTTGAGATGCTCTGGCAGTATCAAACTTTGAGGCCATATCACTGACTGTAAACCCGCTATCTACACCAGTTCCTGCACCGCTAAATTCCTCATTACCAAATGAGACAAGTGAACAGACATTAGAAAATGGTTCTCTCCCCAAACCGATTCCAATTCCGTGGACTATGTTCGTCGATGTCTCCTTCCTACCATAAGCCTCAATGGTGCAATCTACCTCATTAGTAGATAAGCCAATCATGGAGGTCATGGGAGGATTAAGGTCAGATCTACCACAATCATGACAATGATCTACCTTATCCAATTTAAAGTCAGACATCTCACAATCTTGATCATGCTTTTCACGAGATTCATCAGCCAAAGTGTCATTGTTTCTATTAGTACCTCCATGATGATAATCACAATGATAGCCGGCATTCAGTTCATCTTTTGACTCGACCAAAGTTTGTGGAATACAATCTCTAGCATCCTGTTCACTAGACAGCAAGCCAACTTCAGGTACAGAGCCAAATTTTGCACTAGAGGTTATGGGAAAGGAATTCAAATCCTTCTCATTAGGAAAAATAACATCATTTTTATCTACGGGCTCATCCATGGAAGTCCATGCAAAGGAAACATTGTTGGCAACAACTGATCCATCTCTGGTTATCTCCACAGGCACCACACCAGGTTCATCCTTGCTTTTCGTGAAATTTCGAAGAATAGAAATATCAGCATTCTGCTCACTATTTGCGGCAGTACAATTTGTTCTCAAATTTACAGAAGAAATCTCTGGAGTAGTGTATGCGTCAACACCGACTTCAGGTTTTTCATTTGGCTTAACAGGAGCCTGCACGGGTGAAGTATTATCGGTCTCTGCAGAAGCATCTGCTGAAGATATCTTAAATGGCGTTCTGCTTTGCTCGTCCTTCAATTCAGAAATTATAGTGGAACTTCCAGTATACATTTTAGATATGCAATCTCCACTATGTTTCTCGTCATGCACACTTAATTTTTCTGAAGTTTTGGGGATTGTATTCATATCCAACACATCCTTTGGAGAACCATCAAACCTTTTATCGTTTGAATTAGAACCAGAAGCAGAAGTTGGTGCAACAGGAGCATCCTCAATGCTAAAAGATGCATTGACTTCAGCTGTTTCCACCCCTCCTGGAGAAGACAGCTCAGCAATACTTTGCATCTCTGCCTCATTTTCTGATGCTTCAAGGCTCCTGACATAGCTTCTCACATGGACACTAACATGACCATTGTATCGATGCCTTTCCACAAAGATCTTATGGCAGAACTGACACTCATATTTTCCATCCTTCATTAGCACCCCATCACCAACAGAATTTATTCTACATCTCTTAGCTCCCTTCTGATGAACTGAAAACAAGTGCTGCAAATATGCATCATTTTCACTAAATTTCATGTTGCATATATGACACTCTAAAAGATCTCTTGTTTGAACATCTTCGAGTTTCTCAGTTTCCACCAACTCAAATTTCTTCTCATGCTCAGTTGATAAAGATGTAATGGGCAATGGTGGATGTTCAATAAGGTCCTTCCTTTTACCATCATCTTTAGCAGCTAAACCAGTAATCTGTTGCATAACCCAGAACCTAAGAGAATGAATTTGAATATAGATAAATAAACTTTACGAGACCATTTAACTTACACTTGAAGAGGCTAATTCACAAGCGTCACGATGATTTTCACCACTTGCATTGCTCTGGATTTGAGGTCCAAAAATGGAGAGCAAATATGCAGAGACTTCTTTGCATGACGAAAACTGCTTTCCGTTTGGACTATACAAACAAGATTAGAAGGAATCAACCCAAGTAACTGAGTTTACAATGCCTTAGTTGATAATTTTTGCTAAAGAAACCCCACAAAGTCAAATTCCTACAAGTACAGAAATGAAAATATCTCAACTATAAATTTCTTTTTCATTTTCCATTTGCTGCTCAAAAGCATAATAGACTAGATCACAGTTACAATTCTATATAAATTCTCATCTAACGTACTCAAGGAGGTATGCGCGCACAGTCATTTGACATTGGCGCATGTTTGCAAGATGTCACTTTCAAATCCTTATTTGTAAAGGTTACCACTAAAAACAAGAGTCAAGCATCATACAATAGTTTTAGGCCAATTATAATATAAATTACATTCAACAAAAGAGCGCGATATGGCTGATGTATTATAATCTTGTTACACAGATTAATGCAGGAGATAAATTATGAAAAGAAAAATATAACAGCTAAGATATAATTAAGATGCCAAAATTAACTATTTAACTATGGTAATCTAATAAGATTGCAGCCATCCAGATAAGAGGTAAAAAATCAATTTTTTACGGCAATACAACAACAACAACAACATAGCCTCAGTCCCAAATTAACTGGGGTCAGCTACATGGATCAAACTTTTCCATTGTGCTCGATTAAGTGCAATTGATGGTGAGCCATTTTTTACGGCAATCTTCAGCAAAAAACAATGCAGCAGAGCCCTTAGGGCTGTAAATATAAGTGAAACTGATAAACCGCACTCCCGTAATTAATACAAGATAAAGAAATGGCAAGGACCATAGATGGAAAAAAAAAACAATGAAAGAATAGGAAATGTGCAAACATGGATTTATTATCCCAAAGCCAGTATAGTAGAGAGAATGAAAAAAAAAAAAAAAAAAAAAACTTTTGTTTAGGTAACCTAAGGCATTAATGATCCTTACCATTATCTTCCTAAGTTCAATAAAACTAAAATTCATAGCAACTGTTAAGCATCCAATTCCATTCTGCCAAAGCAGCTTACAATTTGTTACACGTCATGTTTTCATGCCAAAATGAGATGCTAAAATGATGAATTAAGGCTCATACAGAGTCGACTTCAACATAATTTGATGAAATAAATCCCATTGTGCCACAAAACTCAAACTAAGAATTATAGTATTATACACTACTAGTTTTAATGTGAATCCCAATTTGCAACTAAACAGTAATAATTAGACCTGTCCGTCATCATGCCTTATTCCTTGAAATCTTATCAAGCAGAAGAATCTAACGGAACCAACTAACGCTATTAATCACTTTCAAATGCATCAACTTGTGCAAAGTAACTAGTTCTAACATTGTAGTCTCTACTATTAGTACAGATGCCAAAACATCTTAATCAACTAAGTTTCAGTTCTTGTTATAGCAAGACTCGGCTAAATATCCAAAATAAAGCTTTAAATGCAAATAAAAAATGTTCAAATCATGAATTCTAATTTCCTCTTCAAACTCCTAACTCGAAAGCAGGATGAATAGAGTAAACAACAACCTTACATATCTGCGGCAATAAAGCCAAACCCGGCCTTCTTTTCTCTTAAGACTGAGCAAAATCTTCCACCCCGTCGGCAATGCTTCCCCGAATACATCAGCATCAACATACTTCCTCCTCCTCCTCCTACTCCCCCACTGTCCCTCCAACCCGCTCAAGAACTCCAACAATCCCTCATCCGTCTCCAACCCATCCGTCCTCCTCTTTAGCTCGGACCCGTACAGGTCTCCAACGGTGCCCAAAGCATTCAAGTCCACAACCACACCATTCTTGTTCTTAGGCTCCATACCCAAACCACCCCCCTTAAGAAGTGGCCTCGACAAACTCGGTTTATGGTAATACTTGTCACTTTTTTTCTCTCTAAATCTCTTTTTAACAACAACATTAGCATTAACACTAACATTAACACTGACATTGGCATTGGCATTAATGTTACTTGTAAGAGCTGAAATTGAACTGCTAGTAGGAGTAAGAGTAGTGGTAGCAGTAGTAGTAGTAGTCTTGGTGCCCTTACCAAGCATGTCCTGGAGAAGAGAGACTATGAAAGAATTCTCCCTTCTATCGGGATCATCGGTGGTGGGGGCAGCGGCGGAGGCCGAGGCGGGGATGCGGGGCGAAGCGAGAGATGGGCGGCCCCGGCCTCGGCGGATGGTGGGGGTGGGGGTGGGGGTGGGGGTTGGGGTAGAGAGGGTTTGGGGCTTGGGAGGAGGAAAGCGGGAGTAGGTCTGCTTTCGGGTGCCGGCGCTTTCGTTGAAGAGGGAGCGGTCGATGACGGGGACGACGAGGTGGTCGGAGCGGCGGAGGTCAAAGGAGTGGTGGTGGGAGCAGAGGGAGAAGGAGTTGAGCTCGGATTGGGAGAGGAAGCGGAGATCTACGTGGGGGAGGGAGTCCGGGCGGAGGTGGTGGTGGTGGTGGTTGTGGTGATTGGCGGAGGAATCCTCCGCAGTTGAGACCGTCATTATGGTAGAGAGAGAGAGAGAGAGAGGCAGAACGGGTTAGAATTCGCGTTTGGAGGAAACGAAATTGGGTGGTGGACAGGAGGTATTGTATTAATCCAATCGTATATTGATGATGAGAAATGATTAAAAAGGGAAAACCAGGTTTTCTGTTGGGTTATTCTAATTTCTAGTTCGCCCACCCGGTTTCTAAGAGGGCCGCTATGGGCACCCCACCAATTTGCACATGCACATCGTTATTAAGGGCGTCAAATGCTTTACTTAAGGCACCCAAAAAAATGAGATGAAATTTCAGAAATACCCCTACCCAAAATGAGCACCCCACCCCACTCCTTCAAACCCAACAATCAAGGAACCCCATCCCTTTCCTATACTCATTGAAGATAGGCGCCCCACCAAATCTCCAAAACCCTTACTGTCCTCACTCTCTGTTCACTTTAGATGCTCCTGGCCTCCCTCACTTTCACTCTCTCGTTAGGTTTCGCCTAGCTTTTTGGTTTCCGCTTCGTTTTTGGTAGGATTCGACAGACTTAGGGTTCAGGTTTTTGGATTCGATCTTGCGAAGAGTCAATTCGAATGACTGAAGGTACGTTCTTAGTTGATTTGACAACAAATGGGTTCGGTTAGTTGATTTTTGATCTTCGTATTGTGTGTTCTTCATTCACGGGTTTCGAATTTGAAAACCCGTGATTTTCGATCACACATGACAGTAAATTATGGGACATTATCGGCCATTAATGGCCAAGAATGTCCAATAAGTTGGTTAAAAATGCATAGCATTAGTATCGGTTGATATACACCGAGAATAGACCTAATTGTCTTGGTTATTAGTAAACGAGACAATTCGACATAGTCTCGGTTTTATCTTACCGAGATTTAAAGATGAATCTTACTTATATTTGTCTGACCTGCATGTGTTGTTTCGTTAGTAGGCTACCGAGAGTTGTCTGTATGTCTCGTTAACATGGTGTCGAGACATAATTTATGTTCTCGGACATGTTCAATCGAGACATACTTTTCACACATTGTTTTCATTCTTATTAGTTTGAAATTGATTTTTTTTTTTAATTTTCCCTTCAGATATAGCTCGTTCCAAGGCAGTTGTGACCAGGGAGGAGAACGGTAGTGAGCCGTTAGGAGGTGCCCGTGGTCGTGGTGGTCTGCGACCCCTAGACTGCATCTTACCAAAAGGAGAATAAAAAAAATTGAAACGAAGGTTAATGCACCAGCGACGAGTACACATGCTCGGAAGGGTGTTCTGTAGGATAAGGGTTCACACGTAGCCGAGCATCGGGAAAGGGATTTAATGATTGCTCGCGGTGGAACTCAGGGTGAAGCCTCCGAGTCTTCTGAGGACTTACTTGGGAATGAAGAAAAAGAAGAAGGTTTGTTTTAACTTATCTGCATTTGTTGCATTAGTTACTTAGTGTTTACTTGGTTAGATATTTGTCGATTTATTTTCCGATAATTGTGATTTTATGTTTACTTTGTTAAGATCATGTGGGTGGTAGTAGCAGTGGTGGAGGCAACTGAGGGACACGAGGCACTCGAGGCGGTCGAGGTGGGCGAGGGAGTCGAGGTGGCGTGGCACCCAACCCACAACAAAAGAAGAAGAGCAAGAAGAAGACCACTCTGCTCCTTTACCCAGTGAGCCAATAAACTAGATTTTATTGTCGAGCTTCAAACATCACATTGCGGCTGCGATTTGAGATAATGTGGTACGTAAATGGATAGAGAGATATGTGTGTGTGTGTGTGTGTGTGTGTGTGTGTGTGTGTGTGTGTGTGTGTGTGTGTGTGTGTGTGGAATATTGGTTATTTCACTTGAGCTGCAAAAAATTGGCATAGTTCAATCTAAAACCATAAAAAATGCAACAAAAAGGACAACAAGAAATACAAAACATAACAAGCAAATATAAGACTACTTAGATTACCCAGTGAGCTTGAAAGCTAAAAAAACATTACCGAAACAAGCAGTGAACCTCAAAATCAGTACATGAAGAGTAACAAAGCTTGGATCTAATATAGGTACTTACTAGAGTAAGCTTAGCAGATTAAACAAGTACTGCAATGTGAGGGGGAAGTGAAACAATGAAGATAGTGTTGAGTGAGTTGAGAGTTACATGTAAATGTAGAGCTGCAGAGGTTTTTTTGAGATGTTTTGCAGAGCTATGTGGTTTCATATTTTAATGAGCAGTAAGACTTTAATGACTTGCATTTTTTGAGGAATGGACTTGAAAATTTTTACCAAATGGGCAGGTATATCATACGCGTTTTTATTCATATGATGTGTATAGCAGTAAAAAATGGATTTTCTTAACAATTACTCTTTTACATTATTCCGACTATTTTTATGCTTGAAATGATGTTACTTTCATTTGTTTTGCAGCATCACCCACAGCTGAAATCCATAAACCACGGGGCTCAAATTCAAGAGCGGGATTTGTAATCGTGTCACCCCGATACCGAGGGTCTTCAGAGGATTATCTATCAGTCCGGGTTGGCTCCGCTTATTGACTGCTCGTACCGGAAGGGCAACGAAGAGTTGATTTCTAGTTTTGTCGAGCGGTGGCAGCCGAAGACAAATACATTTCACGTGCCATTCGGTGAAATGTCTATCACTTTGGAGGACGTCATCATCTTACTGAAGATTCCGGTGACCGGCAAGGTCATTGCGATGGATAATTTCTCAAGATACACCGAGGACTCTCGCAAAGAAGCTATTGAGCTAGTTTCAAAGTTGCTCGGTGTTACAATTGAGGAGGCGGAGGAGGAGGTCAACATCACAAGGGGCTTCACTATCCGAAAGGCTTGGTTGAAGACTCGGTGGTCCCCGACCGAGAAGTCAAAGTCGCTTCATTACCCTCATGTGCAATGCACCACATGAGCATTCTTGTTGTACCTCTTTGTCGTGCATTTTCTTTACCGATAAGAGTGGATCACGGGTCTTTATTGCATTGCTCAAGCTACTAGAGAATTTAGACGATGTTGGCAATTACGCAAGGGGCGCTGCTGCGTTGGCGTACTTATACCGTCAGCTTCGGTCGGCCACCAGATTTGAAGTGTCATACATTGTCGGATACTTCACTTTGTTTGAGGTAATTATTGTTAATTCAACCGCCTATAAATTTTATTTTATTACTTATTGTTTTATTGATACTAATGTTTTTTTTTTTTTTAGTGATGGGTGTACGAGCACTCCAAACTTGGGTTTGTCGTATCAAACGCCAAGTACATGGACCATATGCAACCCCGTGTTTCGCGATGGATCCAGAAACACGAAACGGTCGACCTTCAGGACAAGTTGGCGTTAATTATGAGTACATCGGACAGATTGAGGCCAAATGAGATGCTTGTCCTTCATTACTTTCTTTTCACATACTCCCATGTTACCTTATTTGTTACTTATATAATTTTACTGGTGCAGGTGACGTGGGACCCATACGTTGAAACCAGGTCGGATGGTATGGTTGACCGGATCGCGTTCAACGATGGGACTTTGAGGTATATGGATATCGTGGAGCCATACCATCTGGAAAGGTTCCTGAGGCAGCTCGGTCATGTGCAAGGTGTACCAGCCCCTCCGTATCGCTCTCTCGAAGCATCCCGAGGCCCGTCTGCACTCAAGTACTCCATTAAGTATGGGTTCTAACCGGAGCATTGGGAGAGGTGGCGTAACTATCTGTTGGCTCCTGAAGTCCGAGGTAAGAAGGCTTAATTCGAGTTCATGGCAACATCATAGTATCTTCCTTGGTTCCTACACGTTTCACACCTAATTATCGAGAACCTGTCATACGAGGACGATGCTGCGGTTGCATATACCATCGCCAATAATGAGGTGTTTGAGGTATGCCGTTGGTAATGTTATTTAAATAAAGTCCATTTCATTCCCTATTATTTCCTTTGTGCCTAAAATTACATACTTATGAATGTTGTTCTTGAATAGCGGAACCGACGTTCGTTGGACGTCAAGTTGAAATGGATTGATTTGTCGGACGATGACTGTACCGTTGAGTCTGTGAAGAAAATGGCAAGTGATGTCATGAACTTCTTATTGGGGAGGATTTTCACTACGACTACCACCACCACTACCACAGCGACCACCACCGCCACTACCATGTCAGTCGTGGCTGGTCCTTCAAAGGAATCCCAACACAACAACACGGTAACCCAGTCGAGGTCAGGTGATGTTCCTCGAACCGATGCTCCTCCTTCCAAATGCATGCATGGCAATGAATATCAGCGGAAGTTATTTAAGAAAAAGAAGCCTTCCGAGCCCTCTCAAAAACAATGAACTTAGTCTAGTGCTTTGGTTTAACGTTTTCCATGCATTTTAATGTTATTGTGTGATTGTTTGTAAACTGTTTTTGATGTTTAGAAATGTGTGAACTGCATTGTAATGGTATTGGCATGTTTGATAAACTTAATTGACGGTTTGATGTGAAGAATGAATGTGAAAGTATGTTGTGGATTAATTTGTTGTCATTGTGAATGGATTTGAAAACCGAATGGATTGGTTTGTTAGCGTTGTGAATGGAGTTGAAGGCATTGTGAATTGGTTTGTTGGCATTCCATTCGATTAAATTCATTCATGCATTTATTTGTTATGTCTCGGTACCACAGGTTCGACACTTTAAGTGTATTTTCAGATCTGTCGTTCCGTAACTAAACATATGTGTCACGGACCTCCAATACCGAGACTAATACGCAGGTCACGCAATAACCAACCTTAGATATACCTTGGGTCACCCGACGTGTCCGACGTATTTTAGGCCCCACTTTATTTTGCTTCTTCCTCGAACTAGATGCCTCTTCTTTTGATAGTACATACTCAAACCCGCTTGGCAATCTTGTCGTCGAAGTACCTTTTTCATCGTGTTTCCTCTTTGATCCTTTATTCTTTCCTTTGTTCATCAAAATCCCAACCGTAGACCTCAGTGTCCTTCTATTTGTCTTTATTTTTGTAGGTGTGGCAAGTCTCGGTGTGGATGAAGGCCGACTAATCTCTCTGAGCCGCTAAATAATCCTAATGCGATCGTCCTTGTCAGTGCAAGCATGAAACTTTTCCAACACTATTTGAATCTCATCGTTCACATTATACCCAACCCAATCCACAACATTCTCTATTACCATACTCAACTTTTTCCAGTATACATGAATGTCCTCGAGTGGGATGGGTGAACCAGCAAATTTATGGAAGTTTATCTTGTGTGCACAAGGAACACCATGCGTGGTATGTATCTCACAACCACAAAGAATAGAGTCATGTCCAACATACTCTCCATGTTCCAATTCATCTCTAATTAACTTAAGCGCCCTTTGAGAGACATATCAACGCAAACCGGTGATACAAACCATTAACATATTCATGTTGCACCACATTCAAACTGAGCTCAAATGATGCCTTGATGTTGTTATGTTGGATCCTAAGAATACCATTAACCACACTCCATAAAGTCTCAAAATTTGTCCGACTGTTGCCAAGATGTAGCTTCAAAGTGGAATGCGCAGACTCAACCCTCTTCGTCATTGTTTCCCCAAAGTGCATAATTCAATCTATCCATGCCGGTATAAATTTTTCCTTGTAGATCTTCACCCATGTGTTATCCAAGTAATCAATAAGACCCTTTACAATTCTGAACTCACAACGTAAGTCATTCATCCTAAGTTCAAATGATGCCTCCGACTTAGCATAGAACACGCTCGCCCACCTATCCATGAAACGAGTGAAGCCTTCATCATCCCCAAACATCTTCTTAGTCTTGGCCAATACTACTTTGTTGATGTGCTAAAAGCAAAGAAGGTGAGATGATGTTGGAAATACTTATTCGATAGCATTAATAAGGCATAACTCTTAATCTGTAACAATCAAGTCAGGTTTAGGCCACACGTCTAATAAGGATTTCAAGTTCTCAAGTGCCCAAACATAATTTGCATTAGTCTCCAATGATATGAAAGCAAACCCAACTGAGAATGTTAAATGCGTCGAAGTGATGCCAACTATCTCCAATAACAGCATCCGATACCTATTAGTTTTGTATATGCAATCCATCAGAAGAATCGACGGGAAACACCATAGCAACTCGATTAAATCAGGATGTGACTAAAATAAGTCAGTGACGACATTCTTCTCGGGATTCTTCCTATGCCACAAATCCACTTATTCTTCTCTAATATGTGCAATAGTTGTTGTGTTTGAGTCCTCCCACCTGCATCCTCAATTCGATATTTTTGTCGTGCATTGTATATTGTCCGCATAGTCGAAACATTATATACATCCATTTGCTTCAACGTGTTGAGGATATTTCTTGGCTTCACATTCCCCTTAGTCATCTGCACCACAACCACCTGCTCACCCGTATCCAATCTTCCTACAAATGAGTGGTCGTCCAAGTTTTTGGCGGGGTCGTGATTGTGCCTCCCACGCACGACATTGACATACCACAAAGAATCCACATTTTCCTTTATGTTACTAAGGAAAGGGCACCCACATTTCTTTGTACCAGTTTGAGTCATTGTATTTTCCTCCTCCTCTTTGGTTCTTGGTTTCAAAGCAAGTTATGCAGTTTTGGTTTTCCCTAGTCTTTATGACATTCCCCTAAATGTGCTGGACCTGTCACATGCAAGTTTGACCCTTTCCCTGCACTTAATCCCTCTAACATCAGAGTTCTTCATTACTAACACAAACTTGTTCGCACGACCAATCATTTGAAGCCATGAAATAGCCGATTCTTTAGATAGGAATGGCCTACAAGGAGTGAAAGCATCCTTGTAGTTTGGAAATAATGTCGAAATCGGCATTACCTGCAACGCAAACATTGAACCATAAGGACTCAACACCAATACATAACAAATTCACCAAAAAATCCAAAAACCACATTCTCGGTTTTACTGGTCCGCGACTTAACACTAAGTATCAGTCACGGGAAACTGAGACATATGGAAGAGTCTCGGTACAAGATGATCGAGATGTTTCAACATGTCTCGGTCACACCTTGACTGAGACATCCTGATTAGTCTTAGCCCCCATATACCGAGACTTATTTGCAAGTCTCTATCCTGCGAGGCCAAAACAATCATGACCAACCAAGCATATGAAAAAATAGAAAAAACATAAAAAACAACGACAAATACCTATTCTTGCACCTCTCTTGCACCATTGTGGTACATTCATCTATTTTAGGCTGAAAACAACTTCGGAATGGCTGAATATACCAAACCCTACAATTAAAAACCAAAGCATCAATGTCACTATTTAAAAAAAAAAAACAGTTGATTCGAACCTTTATATGGTTGTAAAATAGTGTTACCTCGCTATCAGATGATGTGAAAGCATAAGAATCGATACACGCCCGCAAAAAAACCTGGGTTTAGGTTAGAGATGAGAGACAAAGAAGGTGGGGTGCCCCAAAATTTCTTTAAAATTGTGTTGGGGGATTGTGGAGGGTTTATACAAAAGGCCAATATTGTCATTTACATCAACGTAAAATTTAGAGGAGAGAATAACCAAAAAAATGGGTGCCTTTGCAAATTGGCGAGGTGCCCATAGCGACGCTCGATTTCTAATAAGGGTCTCAGGCTTTTACCATACTTTTTACTGAATGTAAAATTTTTTTATGCCGGCTGTGAGCACCCCACCATTTACTGAGGGCACACCAACTTTTTGGTTTTTTCTCATCCAAATTTGACCATGAAGGAAATGACACAATTGCCCCTTCATATAAAGCAACCAACACAACCACAACACACATTCACAACGATTTATAGGCACCCCACCTACGTCCTCTCTCATCTCCAACCGAACCCACGTGTTTCGTTGGCGGTCATGTATCACTTCTTTCACTTTCACGTAACTCGGTTGCGTGGTAACAATCGATTCCAATCATATTAAGCTTCGAATCAACTATTTCGGTGTGGCAAGTAACGAGTTTGATGTTATGGTTTTTCATTGTAGGGTTTGCTAGATCCGGTCATTTCTAAGTTATTTTTCGTGGGAAATGGATGAAGACAACACAATGGTGTCGAATGGGCTACAAGAAAAGGTAGTTGTTTATTTTTTGTGAATTTTTTCAACATTTATAGTGGTGATAATGGACATGATTGTTTCAGTCACACAAGATCGAGAATTATTGATAATTCTCGATATCTGGTAACCAAAATTGATGCATTGATAAGGCTAATTGCTTAACATTTGTCTCGGTTACAGGGGACCAAGACTTATCAAGCAGTGTCGGTTGTAGTATACCAACACTACTTATTAAGTCTCGGACTTGTGGTACCGAGACAATGTGTTTAACCGTTTTTTGGTAAATGTGCAAAGTCATTAAAATGAGTCCTTATGTTTCAATGTTTTTCTTGCAGGTAATGTCATTGTCCACATCTTATCCAGACTACAAGGATGCTTTCACTCCGTGTAGGCCATTCCAATTTAGAGAGGCGGCTATTTCATGGCTTCAAATGATCAGTAGTGAAAAGAAGTTTGTGTTAGTTATGAAGCAATCTGATGCCGGAGGGGTTAACAGTACGAGAAGAGTAAAACTTGCATGTAAGAGGTCTGATACATTTAGGGGAATGTCATAAAGAGTAGGGAAAGCCAAAGCCATAAAACTTGCTTTGAAACCAAGAAATGAAAAGGAGGAAAATACAAGGAGTCAAACTAGTACCTGTTAGGTTTTGGGGTTTATACGCAGTGAAAAATTCAAAACAATACAAGATAAAAAATAAGTTCCATTAAACTAGATCTACGAAAGTAAATCATACGTTAATCTGAGATTTCCTTCTCTGATTGTTCAATCTCCAAGACATTTGATCGCACGCCCTTTATCAAAAATCCACACACGAACGGTGACCACAATTTAGATTGCTAGCCCCAAGAGATATAGAAAACATTTTTTTTTCTCGCCCTAAATCCAAAGAACTCGAAAATAGAAAAAAACAAAATCTTATTTCTATTTGTGAATGTGCCCTAGTTCAATCAACAAACATTGTTTATCTTATGATTTTAATTAATAAAATATAGGTTTTCATTTGTTGTTTTATTATAAGTGATTGAATGTTTACCTTATAATAAGATCCATGGGTATTTATTGAAACATCCTAAATGTCCCTAGTTGGTCATTATACTGCGAACTATAATGAATTAAGACTAGTGTGAATCTAGATTGATGGTCATGTGATGATCACGCGTATAGGGATACGACTAGAGATCATGAGTACTTGTTAGGGAACAAAGTACTGGACCGACCAGCTATAAAAACACCACATAGATTAAGTCATATGTGAATGATATGTATATCATTTAGTCCTTCGACTTGAGATTACCATATACTTCAATATTATGAGTATGATATTTTGACACAATCAAACGTTGTCTTCAACCTGACGGTTATAAAGATTGTGATTAGCTACCATGTGAATAATATGTAAAGGTGTATAATCATGATAAAGTTTGCCACTCTCATATAGAGAAAGATATCAGTGGATCCATCGATATGATAGACTGATAATGGCCAAGTCTAGGTGAATGAATTGGGACTAGTACAATTGGACATTAAGGGTGACTTCCATGCCTTATGTTTAATCAAAGGATATCGCACGACAAAAGAATATGATATATTTTATTCATTAGGTTGTATCGATTTTGGTATCCATGCTACTTGGGTAGTCATAAGGCCTTACTAGAGACTGCTTACGACTTGTGTACCAAAATGGTTTTAGTTCACTGTCAATGTCGTATGAACCTATCGTGTCGCATACAAAGAATAGTTGTGCAATTTCAGTTGGTTCAGATTAATGAATTTTATATGATAAAATTAATGACATAAAAGCCCTTACGATTTGTTATATGATAACTTATTAATAAGGGTGTATGTGTAATTTGCTTAAACTGCCTAAATATAATAGTTATATTACGAACATGATTTTAAGTGAAGGCTTATCTACACATATAAATAAAGGTTGAAACCCTAAAACAAAATAAGATTTTCGTTTTTGCTATTTTTTTTAGTTCTCTCGATTTTGGAAGAGAAAGAAAAAAACGTTTTCTAATCTCTCTTGGGGCTGACACTCCAAATTGTGGTCACCATTCGTGCGTGAATTTCTGATAGAGGACGCACGCTTGTACGTCTTGGAGATCAAATAATCAGAGAAAGAAATCACGGATTAAGGTATGGTTTACTTTTGTACATCTAGTTTAATGAAACTTATTTTTGATCCTGTTAGGGGTTTTTAAAAAACTGTTTCGAATTTTTCACTGCGCATGAACCCTAAAACCCAATAGTGGTATCAAAGTCAGGTTCGGTTCTATTAAATTTTATATATATTCTCTTATATATATGATATATTTGTGAAAACAAGATCTTGATTAATGCATATATGATGTACATATAGGTTCTGTGATAATTGTTATCAAGAATTGGTTTTAAAACATGTTAATTCATGTATATTGATACATATGCCATATTTGATTCAATGATAGTATTTATGTTTAGAATATTTCGATTAACATATGTTTTTTAATGTTGAACGATGAGAATTTTGTAAGTTCATGGTAGAAGTCATGTTTACGTTAATGTGATTCTGGTGTTGAATACGTATTTTGTTTTTGTTCAATAATTATGCATGTCTCTATGATAGAAATCATTATTAGGTTAATATGATTAATTTAATATGATTCCGGTGTTGAATGCGTGATTAATATTTCGTTTCTTGATTCAATTACTTGTTTTGTATGAATAAGAATCGAAATTGGTTTTGATCATATATCTCATTGTGGTTATCTGTTAGTATATTCCTATTAGATAAGAGATAAACTTGTAATCGGATAAGAATTACAAATTCTATAACATAGGTGAGATATATAACAAATTCATATTGGATAATGATTCAAAGTATCTTACATTCTAATTGGATTATGATAAGACATTAAATTAGAGATGTGCCCAAGTTAATTAAAAATGTTTTAATTAATAATTTTTGAAATTAAAATAAAGGGCAGTTTTGGTCAATTGGATTGACTAGAATAATGCAAAATTTTAGGAAATTTTCAATTTTTGAAACTGAACTTTGTTGTCTAAAAAAGGGGCGTTGCCCCTTGTACCTTGACCGCTGACCAGTCAGTGAAACCACCGCCTTATACTGACCGGCCAGCGGGACCGCCGATAACTGTTCTTAGCGTAAGGAAATTCGTAAAATAGTCAATGTTAGTAAAATCTCTTAACTTGTTTAATGATTGTACATGCAATTTAATATTTGTTATTTATCTCGTTTAAATTATGATCACTAAAACAAATAAAAAAATCTCTCTTTCAAATTTTAAGTCAAGTGTCATCCATTCTTAAACACTTGTCAAGGCTTCGATCACATCAATATAGGTTTGCATCCATATAATGTATTATGTTATCTTAGTGGGGCTAGTTGAGTAACGGTTACTCTATTGTTTGAAATGGTTAGACTTGATAAAGCTATCAAAACGGTTTTAGGCTTTAGGCACTAGATGAGATAAAACATAATAAGACATAAGATGTCATAATCTCATAAAAATAATTAAAAGTTACTTATGATGTAATTGGTAATTGGTACCTACCTAAATAACCTAATTCAAAGTGTCATGCCTTAGCTATCTTGGAATTAGGTGAAACATGGATTTTAGTTCCTTAAATTAACATAGTGGTTTTAAGAGGGTTGTTAATTTAGTGGGAGTCTATTCTTCTATACTAAAATGAGCTTTTACATAATCTTTGTTGTAGATTTATGGCTTCTTCAAATCACACTAATCCTTTGTCACTGTGATATATCCTTGAGAATGATAAGTTGTTTAGGAAAAACTTTCTTAACTGGTTCAGAAACTTGAGAATTGTTCTTAAGCATGAATGCAAGTTGTATGTCGTAGATGATCATATTCCTCAAGAACCACCAACCAATGCTTTATGAGCCATGATGGATGCACATACTAAGCATGTCAACGACTTAACTGATGTTGCATACATTATGTTGGCAACCATGGTTGATAAGTCGTTAATTATGTAGTATTATATAGGTTATTTATATATTTTTATGGTTAAGTCTCCAAAATATTATCATAACTGTCTTTATTTATTATTTTTTCAGGTTTAATAAAGTGCGTGGTTGAATCTGAGATGAAAATCAACGCAAAATAGAGTATTTACACACAGTATGATCAGCTACCATAGGATCTGACCAAAAATGTGTGTTGTAAAGTTGATCGAGAGAGATGATGCAGTCAAGTAACGCAGGAAGCTAACACATGTGAGTTACTCGGCACCAAAGCCACTCGATTATGCCTCGAGATTAGCACGCATATCAAGCATCAAATAAGAAGTGAAGGGTTTGATCTGCCTTGGGATGTATGTGAGCATAGACTCCCAATTCTTCGATCGATTTTCCATGCCTCTTCTCTCAATATAGCAGACGTCGATCATCCTCGGGATATGCACTTGTATTGTCTCCCACAATTTCTTATGTGTTCGCTCCCCATGCGCAGCTACCACGTGTCGTCTCACCACTCGGCCAGCAAGTTACAACAGTATCTCTCCTCCAATCATGATTCGCCACGTCAACAGTTCAACCAATTAGTTGTTGCCACGTGTCTTAGACCCCTGCAACAAGCTATAACAGCCACCAAATTTGCCTCAGTGCAGGAGTCACCAAATAACCCTCGAAAATCAATTTCTTCGTTGATTGAAGTCCACTAGATCTCTATTCCTTTTTTATCTAGAGATCGAAAAGACTAGTCGTCGGAACTCAAAAGAAACAAGGCAAAGGAAATAATCCTCAAGACCTCAAATGAGCAACGAGCAATCCCCTCCAATGGCTAGCCATGATGGAAATCCACCACTTGAGGGACAAGAGGAACTTTAAGTTGTTTCTCCTCGACATTTTGAAGAACCTGCTGTGCCACACACACCAATGGCGCCACAAATGCTCTTAGCACCTCAATATTAACCATTCAATCAAAGAATGGTTGATCCCGCTCCACAAAGACCACAAGCTAACCCTTGGGCACACCCTCAGGCCGATCATCGCATTACCATTGGGATGGCGAATAATGAGATACAGGATCTCCTAGATCATCAACCACCCTGCATTGCATTCCTAGCTCATAGGAGCAATTTCGAGCTCAAAACCGGTTTCATAAACCTTCTCCCCTTTTTCCATGGACTGGATTGTGAGGATCCATTAACTTTCATCAAAGATTTTCATTATAAGTGTAGGACCATAATTCCCCTAAGAGTCAATGAAGAAGAAGTCAAACTCTCTGCTTTTCCTTTTTGCCTTAAGGACAAAGTCCAAGACTGGCTCTTCTATCCCCCTAGTTCCATCACAAACTGGAACGATATGTATTCTGCATTCCTCAAAAAAAATTTCCCTGAATCTAGATCTTCCCAACTTACTAGAGAGATATGTAGTATCTAAATGAAAAGGGGCGAATCATTTGGCGATTATTGGGGCCATTATAAGCACTTACTTGTGCAATGCCACTAACATGGCCAAAACAACCTCTCATAGTTCGTTTATTCTATATGGGACCTACCCCCTTAAGAAATGCATGATTGACAATGCATGCGTAGGCGATTATAAATGTAAGACAACTCAAGAGATGATTGATTTGTATAAGTCTATAGCAAGTCAATCATGTCATTACATTGATGACGAATAAGAGGGACCTTCACGAAATCTTTTTGATGAAGTATGGTCAAATCATAGCAATAGCAAGCTTAATAAACTCACTAATCTCATGGAGCGATTCCTTACCTCCGAAAAAACTCAAGTTAAAGCTTGCGGTTACAGCTCAACCACCGACCATTCCACTGATTCTTGTCCCACCTTGTTCGATGACAAACAAGCAAACATTATAGGTGGCAGATTCCAAGGACCGCCGAGGAATTATTATGACAACAAATCCAATAACACTTATAATCATGTCATTAAAAGACCTTATCATAGTTATCGATCTCAGAACCAGAACTACCTCCAATATGTTCTAAAGGGACAACCTCCTTCTCAACAGTCCCAACCCGCTTATAATTCGAAGTCTTTAGAAGAAATGATGAGGACACTCATCGCTAACCAAGACATACTCTTTAAAGATTTAGTTCAATTTAGAATTGAGTCAACCGCGAGTCATGCTGCAAGCATTAAAAATCTCGAGGTTTAACTAGGGCAACTAGCCCTATGGGTAAGGCGGATTGATGAGAAAGGCAAGGCTGACTTCCCAACCACTTTCAAATCCTAATGTGAATGTCAACACCGTCACACTTCGTAATGGAAAAGAGTTAGAGGAAACTCCTAAAGAACCCAAGCTTAAAGAGACCACCCTTAAATCCAAGAAAGTCAAGCAATAGCTCGAAGTTCATCTATCTCCTACCTAAACGATAATCTTGGATAAAGAAGCACAACCTTCTCTAAAAATCCTACCCCCATTTCCTCAACGCCTCATTAAGAATAAAAAGGCGGGAGAAGATAAGGAAATTTTAGAAATCTCAAGGAAAGTGGCGATAAACATCTCACTTCTTGATGCCTTAGCACATATGCCTCTATATGTTAAGTTGCTCAAAGACCTATATACCAGCAAAGGTCGACTTAAATGCAACAAGAAAATCACCATAGGTGAAAATGTTTTAGCTATCCTAAGCAAGAAATTGCCCACCAAGTGTGAGGAATCGGGCATGTTCACAATCCCTTGCACAATTGGTGAAGTTGAGATCCAGAAAGTTATGTGCGACATCGACGTCTCTATCAGTGTCATGTCATTATCTATATATAAGACATTGAAGGTTGGCCCTCTGAAAGATACTGGAGTTGTCATACATTTGGATGACCGGTCCATCGTCCGTTCCATGATGTCTTGGAAGACATTATTGTAAAAGTTAGTGAGCCTGTATTCATTGCTGACTTCTATATCATTGATATGAAGAATCAACCATGCCCCCATTTCTGTCAATCTTACTTGGTAGGCCTTTCCTTAAGACTGCCAAGACTAAGATTGATGTTCACAGTGGTTCTCTTACCATTGAGTTTGATGGTGAAATTATTAAGTTCATCATCTATGATGCGATGCGTCATCCTTGCGATTCCTCTTCTGTGGTGCTTGCCTTGGATAGTGTGGACTCACTTATCCAAGAGGTCTTTCTTATGAAAGGCGATGTTATAAAAGTGGTGTTAGAGAATTATCTCAACACTGACTTTTTGCGAAAATAATCCTTAGTCCTCGATACTGAGATGAAAGAGTTGATCTCGGATTTGAACTCTGCTCTGTTCCATTTTCCCACCCTACCATATCTTGACATACCTACTTCGAACTCTACACTTTTCCTCTCTATGAAGTGAGCCTCCATACTGGAGCTCAAACCACTGCCAATTTATCTCAAATATGTGTTTTTAGGAGAGAATGAGACTTTACCTATGATCATCTCAACTAAACTCACATTACCAGAGGAAGAGAAGCTCATACATTTGCTTCGAGAGTTCAAAGAAGCTTTGGGGTGGACCATTGCTGGTATCAAAGGTATTAGCCTTTCCACAAGCATGCATCAGATACATATAGAAGAAGGGTCTAAACCTTCACAAGAAGCACAACGACAACTGAGCCCTCCAATGATGGAAGTGGTTAAAAATAGATTTTAAAACTTCTAGATGTTGGGATGATCTACTTGATCTCCGATAGCAAGTGGGTCAGTCCCGTTCAGGTGGTTCCTAAGAAAATAGGGATCATAGTGGTCACAAACTCACGGGTGAGTTGGCCCTAACTCGTATCCAAAACAGGTGGCGGGTTTGCATCGATTATCAGAAGCTTAATGCCTCTACTCGAAAAGTCCACTTCCCATTGCCTTTCATCGATCAAAAGTTTAGATAGATACTCTGGTTTTCACGAGATTCTTGTAGCACCTGAGGATAAGGAGAATACCACCTTCAACTGTTCTTTTGGTACCTTTGCTTACCGGCGCATGCCCTTTGGGCCATGCAATGCACTTGCTACCTTTCAAAGGTGCATGATGAGCATCTTCTCTGACTTTGTTGAGTACTTCATCAAAGTCTTCATGGATTATTTTACCGCTTATGGTGACTCATTCTATCTTTTTCTCAGTCACCTAATTAAGGTTCTTCATAGATGTATCGAGAAGTACATAGTCCTAAATTATGAGAAATGGCACTTCATGGTGGACCAAGGTCTTATCTTGGGTTACATCAATTCTTCTAGTGGTGTAGAGGTAGACTCGTAAAAATTGAAGTAATTCAAAAATTGTTTTACCCCGTAACTGTGCGAGAAACCTGATCCTTCCTAGGTCATGCTGATTTTTATTAGCATTCCATTAAGGTTTTTTCCAAAATTGCACAAACCCTATGTCATCTTCTTTAGAAAAACGTGTTTTTCGATCTCGACAAGGAATGTAAGAGTGCATTCGATGCACTTAAAGACTCTCTTATCTCTACCCCGGTAACCATGCTACCTTTTGAGATCATGTGCGATGCCAGTAACCACACTATGAGAGTCGTGCTTGGGTAACGAGTTGGTTGTGCTTCACATGTCATATACTACGCTTCCCAAACTTTTGATCCTGCCCAACTGAATTATACCACTACCGAGAATGAGCTTCTATCATGTTATTCACCCTCTTGCGTGTTTATATGTGAACCTCTTGACTTGTTTTGAACCTTAAGGACAAGGTTCAGAATAAGTCTGGGGGTACTTTAGGATTTGTGGATTGAGTTGGATTAACTTCTTTGCGAAAGACCGCTGGTGAGATCGTTTAGATTTTTTTTCAATTGCATGCGGTTATATGCGGTTGAAGGATGGTAATAGTGGTAGTTAATATCTCTTATTCTCTCAAATCTTCCATTTCTTTTCCCTGCATATTTTTTTCTCATTTCATTAGGAGTTGATACACTTTCATGCATGTATTTATTATAGTTTTATTATTATTATTATTATTGGTTAGTGTCAACTGAGACTTTGTCTTCATGACTTTAGTTGTGGATGGTAAACTGTGGTTGCCTCTTTGACTTGAAACTTAGGGAAAATTAGGAGAAACACTCACTCTAGCCTATAGCCCGACATTTTTATGACTTCATATTAGGGACTTAGTATGAAGGTTAAGCCTTGTGCTAGATACCAAAGTGGGCAGATGGTTAGAACTGTGTAAGTGGAAAAAGTCAAATTTCTAGGGTGCTAGAACGAGGATGTAACCCACTCGAGGCGGAATTCCTATGACTAAACCACTTTTGAGGAAATGATTTAGGCCATTTTTGAATGAAAACCTTTAGCCTTAAGCCTATCTAAAGTAATTTTCCTAGTTGACCCATTTTGAGCCAACCCAATCTGTAATTCTTTCATACCTAATGTTAAACCCATAAACATAGTCTGATTTAATCATTTACCTAGTTGGAAGCTAGTCTTAGCCGTGAAATCTTTAAAAAAAGACATGAAGAGAAGAAAAGAATTAAAGAAAAAAAATTTGTTGTCATAATTAGGGAGTTCCAACTAAAACGACATCCACAGGAAATGGAGCAGGGAGCCGGGTGGTTGGAAAAAGGTAAGGACAACACACATTAAAAGAAAATTGAATTTAAGTGCAGTATAGCCACTTTCATGTTCTCTGAAATTTTTTTGACGGTCTAAATTTTAGTTTTCCATTGTTGTGTATTACTTTTATATCATTTTCCTTGGTATCCTACCCTAGCTATGTTGCAACCTACTTAAAGACCTATTGATTCCCATTGATGCTATGTCTACAATAGTGGAGAGTATGGTTTCATTTCTCGCCTATAGTACCTTCTAAGCATTGATGCGCTATTTTTACAGAGATTGTAAACTTGGGTGCTTGAGTGTATAGACCAAGACAACTTTTGAGTAGTTGATAGCCTTTGTCTTGACCGAGTTTAAGTATTTGAAGTGTGATCTTAATTGTGTTTGGATTGCGATTCTAGACGTATCATAACTCTGAATTTTCTTGAGTGGCTTATTGACTTGGCGACTATGTAAACCAAAGGTACTTCATGAACTTGAAATTGGGTATAGGATTAATTAGTTAAGTTAGTTCATAACTATATTAGGAGTTTAGTTTACCTTTGTTTTTTCAATTACACATTTGCTCGAGATGTGCAAAGTCCTAAGTTTGAAGGTATTTGATAAGTCGTTAATTACGTATTACTATATATGTTATTTATGCGATGGCCTTGCCGCGCCAGGGTGACGTATCTCCGTGTACTCCTTGCCCAGTGGGCCTAACTACACATGTCCGGCACCTGCCCGTCCTCCTATTAGCTCAAAGTTCATGTCCACGTGTGTTTCATTAAATTTGTTAGTGGATTATCCGTATTTTCTTAAATTATCCTCTTTAAGTATTAAAATATTTGTTAAGTTCAATATTTTGTGGTTTATTCAAATCCAGACCATATTAGTGGGTTGTATTTTACAAGTTAACATAAATCGGCGGAAACCTTAATTGATACATTTAGGTAAGGTAATTTACCATGGTAAACATTATTCATAAGAGCAAATCCTACTGTGGAAAACCTAAAAAAACACTTTGTATATAAGCGATAGTACCATAAATCATGGTATATACATGTACACGTCATCTCAAATCTACCAATACCCAAAATAATACAAGAATATCAAAATAATATAAACATCTACGAGTACGTCCAAGACCGTCAGCAAAAAGAGATAGTCGCCTAAGATTGTCCTATGTCGGTACTCGTAGAAAGATCTGCACTCGGTCACCCAACAAATACAGTGACGAGTCCAGTGAGTAAATTCCCAAGAGAAGCCTACACAATATTCAGCAAGAAAACAAATAAAACTACAAGACATTCAAGTATGCTATATGGCAACAGAAATACATACTTCCATGAATGTAGGGCAATACAAAAGATTCAAGTAGCACAACAAACAATAATAAAAAAGTAGCAGTTAACGAAGTAAACAAGAACGTAACATACAACAACTAAGTCAATATGCACATAAATGTCTTTGATGAAAACCCAAGGATGTATCCTGTGTAGCAGACTATACAATACTTCGGAGCTAGGGGTCTCTCTGTGGGCTTCTCCGACAACCTCCACAGTCCCGTTTCCTTAGTCATCACGACACTGTCCAAATCCACTGAGTCACCGACACGTGCATCTGAGTGCAGCTCATGTTTCAATTCACCGAGGGCATGATCACACGTACTATGAAATAGTGTACCCAAGTTCGTCCACACATCCCGATATAAAAACTTCGATAAACCAATCAATTAGTTAGACAAACTAGTAAACTAAACAATTCGGCACCCATCACACGCACAAAAAAATGAACTCGAGTTATGTAAAGCATTCTCAAAGGGTTTACGCACCTCAATCCACGCTCCGACTTCCTTGGACTCCCGCATCTGACCCGACTAGCTCCACGATACCCGAGTTACGGTCCCCTAAGCCCCTAAAGTCTAGTTTTACATGCTTAGTATGTTTATAGGTGTTTGAGATATGTATTAAGTCAAAAAATCCCAAAACAACCTTTTAATTTCAGTTTATGTATGTTGTTAGCGCGCTAGGGGAATAGTGTAGCGCATTATGGAATGGTAGCGCGCTATGGAAATGATGTAGTGTGTTACTATTCTTCATCCAGAAAAACAGTTGGAAACCCAGAACGATTAGCGCGCTAACCGTTCCAGGTAGCACGCTATGTGGTCTCTGGGACAGAATTCTCAAGTCGAGAATTCTGTATTTCCCCTCCAAATTGGCTACCTAAACCTAGTTTATACCCTCTCTATATCAATCAACTTCAAAACAGTAACCAAACAACCTCAGAACATCAATTTGCACTAAATCTCACAAAAATGGGTTTAAATGAAAGTGTAGATGATAGAGAAGATGATTACCTTGGTTTGAATCCTCAAATTGACCTCCAAGGTGGTTGAATTCCAGCTTGAATTCTCCTCCAATTCTCAGTCTTTTCCTAATCTTGCATGAATTTGTAAGTGGTTGAAGTAAAAATTTCATTAACCTTGGTTTATATATGTTTGGTTGGAATCAAATGTGCATACGTATCCCGAGGATTATCTTGTGGTCTCATTTCGTGCTGTCCCACACCACTCGATGACTCCAATAGGACACTCCCTTCCTTGTTTCTCTCATTATGATCATCTAGATGTCCATCTTATAGTCCTCTTTAATTAGTTCGAACTATAGGCTTATTATTTATTTGATTTATGTACCTCACATTTAGCCTTATTAACCCATATGGTTAGTGCTTTATTTATCAAAATTAATCAATTTATGGTCCCACTGACCTTCGACTACCCGGTACCCGATGCCTCGCGTCTCGACACGCATTTCGAGGCATGTCATAGCCTATTGTTTTAATTTGAATTTACTTAGCTTATGGTTACATTAACCATTTTAGTTAATTAATTAGTCGTCTTAACGTGAATTAATCAAGTTCCCTAGTGTACCCGTAGTTTGCCTACTTGATGCCTGTGTTGATACACCTTTCGAGGCGAACACCCATCACACCAACTCGCCCGATAACAACGTACACACATGTAGTGAAATATAATAATAATTTTAAACACCACATATAAAGAATCATCATCCATAAATAATATATTTCCTCGGTTCTTGTGTCGGAGTCAATCGAGTTGTCCATATAACATCTAAATTACGACTGTTAATCCCCGAGATTAACCCAAATCTTAGTTTTAATTAATTTGGGTCGTTACATTTATATATTTTTATGGTTAAGTCTTCAAGATATTATCTTCATTGTCTTTATTTATTATTTTCAAGTTTAATGGAGTGTGCGGTTGAATCCGGGGCGAAAAACTATGCAAAATAGAGTATTTACATATAGTGTGACATGCTACAAGAGGATCTGCTTCGAGATGCGTGCTGCAAAGTTGATTAATAGAGAGGATGCAGCCAAGTAACGTAGGAAGCCAACATGTGTGAGTCATTTGGCACCAAAGCCACTCGATTACGCCTCGAGATCAGCATGCATATTAAGCATCAAACGAGAAGTGAATGGTTTCATCTGCCTCGAAATCTATACGAGCACCGACTCTGAATTCTTCAATCAATTTTCCATGCCTCTTCTCTCAACATAGTAGACGTCAATTGTCATCGAGATACGCACTTATGTTGTCTCCCACAATTTTGCCAAGTTCTCTACGCGTTACCTCCCCTATGCACAGCTGCCACGTGTCGTTTCACTACTTAGCCAGCACATTACAACAATAGTTCTCCTCTAATCACGGTCTGCCGCGTCAGCAGTCACCAGCAGTTCAACCAATTAGCTATTACCACATGTCTTGGACCCTGCAACAAGCTATAATAGCCACCAAATTTACCTCGGTGCATGAGTCACCAAATAATCCTCGAAAATCAAATTATCTTTTTTTCAAAGATGAAATTAATTGGTTTTACATAAATAGGACATAGGGTTTCTATGGAGAACTCTCCCTACTCTTCTATTCTCTCTAGCTCTCGATAGATAATTGTTTTCTCTTTTTTTAATATTTTAATGGAGTAACTCAAGTCTATGTCAGGCTAATCTCATCAATCTATACTAGAGGTGGATCATACAACTCTTTTGGCATTAATCCTTCATTCAATTTAATTACTTTTCATTCGTATTTTATTATCTTTGTTATCAATTGATTAATTAGAATTAATCTTAGATTTAAATCTTGATTATATTGCTAGTGAGTCGTACGTGTCCATCCTTATGCAATAAGACCACATAAGTGGCAATTGACCATACCGATTGACTCGCCCCTTTTGGGATTGATCAAATACCTTAGGGATCTAGGCAGAATCGGACGCATTAGTGATCCGATTGTCTAGGTGTAGTGCATTCACAAAACCTATTGCAGTCATCGTGTTAAATCTAATTCGCTTGAGTATAGGGTTATACGTCTGGCTAGAGAAGTAGTCAATGTCGTACTTTGACTATCGAGATTAGGAAGTGTGAGGACCCGCGTACGTTACCGGGTCTATAGCTATTCTAGAATATATTTGAATTGCATGTTTTATATAGATCGACAACCATAGGGCTGATTATGCCAATTGAGGAAGTTTGTGATACCGATGGTTTAGGTTACTCTTCTTGATTGATTTATTTGCAGAGTATTTTTATTCCTTATTTTGGTGAACTCTTGACAACAACTTTTGCCAATCCCCTGATTTACGTTCTTATTCGTTAGTCAAAGTTAGAAATCTTTGTATTCGTGGATCAACTTCATGCTTACCACTGCTGTAGTTCTTGTGGTAATTGGTAATCTCATTGGGATTATATATTTTGATGCATTGGATACGCGTTAATGGTTCCTGAACTTCAGAAGGACATGAAACACATGGAAGCTTACGACATGGCTACGATACTGAAGGAAATGCTCTAACATAAGGCTAGGCAAGAAAGGTTCGAGACAGACAAGAACCTTGATCTTTGCAAAATGGCTGAGGGTGCGTCAGTTAGTCCTCAAGTTCTAAAAATAAAGGGCTATATTGACAATCTTAACAGATTTGGGTTTCCTATAAGCCAAGAGTTAGCTACGGATTTGATCCTAAATTCATTGCTTGATAGTTATTCACAATTTGTGATGAACTATAACAAGAATAACATAGAGAAGTCTATCTCAGAGTTGCATTTGATGCTTAAAACTGCTGAGTAGAATGTCAAGAAACTCATTGCTAATGTGTTGATGGTTCAAAAAGGAAAGGCTCTGACGAAAAAGGGCAAAGGTAAGGCTAAAATTGTCAAAGCTGTTGCGATTGTCACAAAGCCTGTGGAACAAGTCAAGCCTAAGTTTGCTTCTACTTCACAGTCCCAGAAAGGAAAAAAAGAAAAGAAATTGTCATTTCTGCCATGCACCTGGACATTGGTTTAGAAATTGCAAGCTCTATCTAGAAGACCTAAAGAAAAAGAAGAGTAGTGCGACTACTACTTCAAGTATTTACGTTATTGAAGTTAACTTGTCTACAAGTGATTCCTAGGTATTGCATACCGGATGTGGATCTCACATTTGTATTAATGTGCAAAGTCTCATCAAAAGTAAAAAGCTAAAGAAAGGAGACGTCATCCTACGAGTTGGAAATGGAGCAAAGGTTGTTGCGTTGGCCGCATGATGCTATAAGTTAATTTTACATAGTGGACTTATTTTAGTTTTAAATAATTATTATTATGTCCCTGCCTTGAGCAGAAACATCATTTCAGTTTCATATTTGGATTTGGATGGTTTTAATTTCATTATTGCGAATAATAAATGTTTCGTTTCTCATAAAGACCTTTTCTATGCGAATGTTGATTTGTGTCATGGTCGTTATATTCTAAACATGAAAAGGTCCACGTATACTCCCATTTTTAACTTAAGTACAAAAAGATTCAAGTCAAATGATTTAAATCAAACTTACCTATGACATTGTCATCTTGGCCACATATATGCGAAACACATTTTTAAACTCCATAAAGATGGAATTTTAGATTTATTTGATTTAGAATCATATGAAATATGTGTATCTTGTTTACTAGGTAAAATAACAAAGAGTCCCTTTACTGGACACAGAGAAAGGGCAAGTGATTTATTGGGTATAATATATACGAATGTATGCAGTCCTATAAACACAATGACTAGAGGTGGTTATCAGTACTTCATTACTTTCACTGATGATTTCAGTAAATAGAGTTACGTGTATCTTATGAAACATAAAGATTAATCTTTTGAGATGTTTCGAACATTTCAAAATGACGTGCAAAATCAACTTGGTAAAACTAATAAATCACTTCAATCAGATCGAGGTGGTGAATATTTGAGCCAAGAGTTTGATGATCATCTTAGAAACTATGGGATTGTCTAACAATTCACTCCTCCAACAACTCCACAATGGAATGGTGTTTCTTAGAGGAGAAATTAGACTTTGTTGGATATGGTTTGATCTATGACGAGTCATGCAAATCTTCTTATTTCTTTTTGGGGTTATGCCTTAGAAACTGTTGCGTATACACTGAATCGTGTTCCTTCTAAAGCAATCGATAAAATACCATATAAGATGTGGTTTGGTAAAAGACCAAGTTTTTCTTTCCTCAATATTTGAGGCTGTGAGGTTTTTGTACGACGATAAATCTCACCAAAATTATCAGTCAAATCTACCAAGTGTGTATTTATTGGTTATCCTATAGAAACTATAGGATACTAATTTTATAATTCCACTGAGAACAAAGTGTTTGTTGCTCAGAATGATGTCTTTATGAAAAAAAGGTTATTTCAAAAGACAACAATAGGAATAAAGTAAGTCTTGAAGAAGTTCAAGAACCACAAATACACACTCAACCGCCAGTGGCAGATCGATAAAGTCTTAAAGTAGTTGAACCTCTACAGTCATCACAAAGCCCGCTTAGGTCTAATAGGGTATGACATCAGGCGCCTGAGAGATTTGGATTTCTTATTACTAATAGTAGTGAGGCGTTTCTTATGGATCAAAATGAGCCTACTACTTATCAGGAGGTTGTGTCTAGTCTTGAGGCAGATTGGCTTAGTGCCATGATTTCTAAGATGCAATCGATTTATGATAACCAAGTTTGGAACCTAATTAATTTACCCGAATGTGGTAAGACCTTTTGGTGTAAATGGGTTTTCAAAAAGAAAACTGACATGGATGTCAATGTGCATACTTATAAAGCACGGCTAGTAGCAAAAGGTTTCAAGCGAACTCGAGGTGTTGATTATGATGAGACTTTTTCTCCTATCGCTATGCTTAAATCAATTAGAATCCTAATTGTCATAGCTGCATATTATAACTATGAGATATGTCAAATGGATGTCAAAACAACTTTTCTAAATGAAAAGTTACTTGAGGACGTGTATATGATACAACCTGGAGAGTTTATTCATCCTAAGAGTTTTAGGAAGGCGCACAAGCTTCAAAGATCTATTTATGGATTAAAACAAGCTTCTCGGAGTTGGAATATTCATTTTGATGAAGCAATTAATGAATTTGGTTTCATTAAAAATGAAGATGAGATTTGTGTATACAAGAAGGTCAGTGGGGCGTGATTATTTTCCTAGTATTGTATGTTGATTATATATTACTCATTGGAAATGACATCTTAACCTTGCACAGTGTCAAGTCTTAGTTAGGGAAGTTTTTCTCAATAAAGGACTTAGGAAATGCAGCTAACATCCTTAGGATTAAGATCTATATGATTAAATCTAAAAGGCTAATCGGCTTAAGTCAGAGTGCTTATATTGAAAAGGTACTTAATAGGTTCATTATGCAAGACTCTAAAATATGGTCGTTGCCAATGTCTCATGGTATAAATCTTAGCAAGACTTAATGTCCGAAGATTAATAATGAGCGAGAGCGCATGAATATTATTCCATATGCATTAGCTATTGGATCTATCATGTATGCCATGTTATGCACCCGACCTGATATATCATATGCATTGATCGCAACAAGCGGATATCAGACTGATCCTTGTGATAGTCACTGGATAGCAGTAAGTAACATTCTTACGTACTTGAAAAGGACTAAAGAAATGTTCTTAGTCTATGGAAATTTGGAAGACAAGTTTGCTATAAATGGTTACACAGATGCATATTTTCAAACTGACATAGATGACTTCAGATCACAGTCTGGATATGTGTTTACTTTGAATGGAGGTGCAATGAGCTAAAAAAGTTCAAAGCAAGAAATTGTGGCAGATTCAACAACAGAAGCTGAGTATATTGTAGCGTCTGATGCAACTGAGGATGCAGTTTGGATCAAAACGTCCATCTATCACTACAAAAAAACAGCAGATCAGAAACGGAAATTTTCGTCTCTGATTTGCATAAATTCCGTCTCTAATTCAATTCTGCAACGGAACAAATACGGAATCTATTCCGTCTCTGAAATCGTCGTCGCTGATTCAATCAGCAACGGAAATGTGTTTCCGTTTCTGATTAGAGACGGATTAGAGATGGAATTTAGAAACGGAACAGAGACGGAACAGAAATGGAAATTCTTCTAAATGGTACAATTTTTATTGCATCCCGTCTCTGATCCGTTGCTAATCAGAGACGGATCAGAGACGAAATTATTATATTCCGTCTCGATCCGTCTCGATTAGCTAGCACGACGAGACGAAATTATTGTATTCCGTCTCTCGATCCGTCTCGATTAGCAACAGATCGAGATGGAATTATTATATTCGTCTCTCGATCCGTCTCGATTAGCAACGGATCGAGACGAATACAATAATTTCGTCTCGATCCATTCTTGATTCATGCATCTATTCCTCGAAAATTAGAGACGAATATAGCAAAGAATATCTCGAATTCCGTTGCTAATCCGTCTCAATTCCGCTTTGTTTAGTTTTTCAACCTAAGCTTAATCCAATTTGGTTCTCCATAACATCTAAACTTGAAAATACAACCATAGGACATGCTTCATCGCCCGCACCCCCTCCAACAACTCCTTGGGGGTGATAACATCCCCCAAAAAAGCAGAATTTGACATACATACACAAATCAACAATATATATATCAACAACAAAGATTTAAATGAGAAAAAAACATAAAATTCGATATTAAAAAAGATTTATATATTCACGAAACGTAGTCAAGTATAATAAATGTTTAAGATACCTAAGTATCCATAAAAAAACCACAATTCTCATTGTTCTACAACAACCATAAAAATACCTAAGTATCATAAAGTTGTCCATCCCTCGTTGTGCTAGCACCTGGGATGTGCTAGCATCCGGATCTACGTATCTTCTCTTCTTTCTCCATAACGACTTGAGACTGTAGACACATCCTTTGGGGGACGATCACCCGCCACCTTGTAGTACACCGCCTCATCATCCACCAGTTGGTCCGGTGTAGTGCAGGTCGCCTCTCGACGTCTCCTTTGGAGCTTATCCTGCATGGATCAACAATAAGAGATAAATGATTAAAAAAGCAACTGTGAGGGAGACATAAATGACATTCTATAAATAGATATTGAATAAATGTGTTCAATCTGCCAAGAAATGGAACAAACCATTACTAAATCCAACAATGACGAAGAGTATACTCCGAAGAGTCTACGCAACAAAAAATCGCTTAAGTTGATAACAATTGTGCACAAAGATCATGTTTCATAAGAAGCACAAACATGGATTCATGGAAGAAAATATGAAATCTCAAACTGGGAATCAAGCAATTCACCTAAAACGTCTTAAAAAAAAAACCCCATAAAATATGCGCATTTGCGACGTTCTTGATCAAGCGCTTCAACAGAAAGAGAGATACAAAACCAAAACAATTGATAAAACCAAATTATCCACAACACCCAAAACAGCAAAACAACCCAAATGAGCAAAACAAGAGCAATCAACCAACAAGGTATCAGATAAGATCCAGTAATAGAAATCAAACAACATCACAGTAGCAATTGCTCAAAAATTAGATAACAACATCACAGTAGCAATTGCTCAAAAATTAGATGGGCAACTTAATCAGCCCAACAAGAACAAAAATCCAAATTGAAAATCACCAATAAGGGAAGAAACAACGCAGGTCAAGAACAAACTCACCACAAATCCTACCCTCCGACTACCAGTGTATAAATAGTTTCCATCTCTGGAGAATTGCACCTGCAACCACATGAATCTCATATTTCACCTCAAAATGCATTATGAAATTATATCATGTTTATAACTTTAAGCAGATCTATAACACTCTCGTACATGTGTGATTCGCCTTCTTGACCGTGTAAAACATATAAAAGCTCCATATTGTCTTCCCCTGTAGTAAATTGCGTGAGTCTGATTGTAATATCCAGCAGCTAGCATACCACTATGGGCAGGACAAAAGGCAAGGGCGGAAATAATACCTACAGTATACAAATAGGCAAAATGGCCAGACTGGTAGTGAGATGTTTAGACAACCACAATTATCAATTCAGACTTGAACAAACTTCCAAGGAAAACATTATGCAACAGGGTAATACAAGAGGTTACCATCTGGATCCATGAGTTTGCACTTCAACATATGGATGTCAGGGGACTACACAAAAGGTTAAGGAAATCCTGAGCTAACTCCCACAATAAAAAAAGACTAAATAACAGCTTGGATATTTTGCTGATGATTGAGTGACAACGAAAATACTAGTAGAAGTATTGAACCCAACGTAAAGCTAGGGGTGATCAAATTTAAAACTAATTTTCTTGAAGAATTCAACAACTTGCCACTGGCCCTTAGCAAATGAGATTAGCAACCCTGAAGTGCATCTTGGAAAACACTTATAGATCACTAACCTGTATCCTTCAAAGATAACCCCGAGACCTTTATCAAGTAGCTTTGAAATTTGAAACGAATTGTTCATACATTCTTTGGTGATTCTTAACGATTGATCAATCGTCTATTCTTGTGCACCTTCACTAGACCTTGTGTTTGTCTTAGACTCTTACTGAGTCTTACTTCTCTCTCGACCTATTTTTCCACAAATTCCGAGTTTCAAATAAGAATCCTACTAATCTGTATTGGGACATTATTGTAATATAATGGCGTAGTAAACCATTTTGTACCGCAAAGATGGTAAGATTCCATTAACAAAGTAAGTTCCACTAGATATATTGCATATAATGAATTTATGATGGAAATTTAGAGAACTTAATCAAGCAGTCAGATAAGTCTATACCTGATTGCCCTTCTTTATTGCCTTGGATTGTTGAATACTGTTCAAAATCCCGACCAGGGCGATGTAAGTCAAAAACTCTGATAGATTTATTGTATCTTGCAAAAAGCCTACAGAATATGATCTATGACATGAAAGATGAATTGTTCTATGACAGCAAGAGGAGAAACCAATAATAAGCTTCAAACCATAAGCAAGGAAATCAACAAAACTAGCAAAGACAATATACCATCAGAAAATAAAGGTTGCCAATCATAATCAAAGAACAGTTCAGGATTTATGAAAAACATAATTACAACTCTGTAGCACCTTCTGCAGCACCGATGAAGATGGATGACCAAGTCTAGCATGCCAAAGATTACAATTATGAGTAATAGCAACATTTAAGTTTGTAACACCAATTTGAGAAAATCAGGCAGCAGAGATAGTAGAAAGATTCTCACAAGTTTGAAAAAAGCAGATAGCCTGACTATAAGCCAATAAAAGAGCCTGCTTAGCCTCCAAATACCGTATGCCTCCTTTGATAGTGTCCTTATTGTTCTCTTTCACCTTCAAAAAAATGATAACACATTTAGAAAAGCTAAATATATCAACCACATGCAGTGCTTTCCACAAATCAATGCATGGACATGCGAAGCAAGTAAGAAGTCGACAAATTAAATTCACTACAAAAACAGCCAATCAAAAATGGAATTAAAGGAATCATAGATAGTAATACACAATGCATGACATTACTAATATAAGATCGGTGGTCAAACAATCCAAATGATTTAATGTCAACTCAGAAATGGAAATGAAATAAAGAGAATTGCCTCAAAGGGGGATTTAGATTCAGATACTCCTCAAAATTGATTTGCATATTCTCTGCTAATGTCAAAACAGCTTTCTGAACGAAAAAAGTAAAAAAATAAAGAATAAGGAAACAAGGGAAGCTAATCAGCCAAGCCAATGACTATTAAAAAAAGTAATTCTGACGGTCCTAAACCACTAACCATATTCTCCATCCTTGCTCGAAAAGAATACCATAATGCGAACTCAATTCTACAATCATACTTTTTTCTCGAATCATTGTCTCGATTTCATGATATATAGCGCCTATGAGCATACCACATCCCGCAAAAAATCAATTAATCCCAAGTTAGTACTAAGATGAACAAAATACATTTCGTCACTACGACCTTCATATGGAAAAGGAAAACATGAATGTCAACCAAATTCTTCTTGAGATAGACTCATTGGAAACTTTATCACTTGTTACTAAAACAAGAAACCAGTGTCCGGTAACAACACTCAAGCACATAAACCTTCCAGATTACGTAATCTCTATATTTGGTCTTGTGATTGTCTATTTACCCAAAAAAAAAAAAACAAAAACTTTACCGATATGCATCCTCAAAGGCGTCCTTGTTTTTTATATACCAAAGTACCGTCGACACCTGTTTGATTTTAAAAATTAAAATATTATATTAAATCATAATATATATAACAACTTTGAAATGCTTGCCTTCTTGAGAGTTTTCTCCACAGTTTCTATGACCAATTCTTCTCTTCCCCTCTTCAGAATATCATGGCGAAGCTTGACTAGCATCTTAGCACTTGAGATATTACCCACATTTTCGTTGCAAAAACATTAAAGGCCCCATTAAGTGCCTGGAAAGATAAGATAACATACATGAAAATTATGCAAACACCTTTTCCAGCCACTTGAAATGCTTTACCAAGAAAGATCTACAAAAATGATAAGATAACCCAAAAGTGAGAAGCATGTTACACAACAACAACATAGCCTCAATCCCAAATAGAAGCATGCTACGCACCTCGCGAAAAAGTATGTTGTTCTTGAAGTACTTGGTGACATAACCCATGTGCTTGTCGTGAAGCCCTATCACTATTTTCCAGAAAACCTAAAGAAGTAAGCGATCATCATCACTTAAAATGTATAAAAGCAAAGGAACCAACCAAATCAGCTTGGATAGAAAATACTTTATAATTTGTAAACTAAAGATTTACAAATGCAAATGGGATATCTGACATTTCTATTCCTTATAGAATCTTTAGAATGTTCTACCAAACTTTTGCCTTCAACAGTAACAACCTGCGCCATCACATAAAAATTAAAAATAATACGACTTCCTAAATGCTACAAAAAGGTGTGCATGTGAAATATTGAGCGCATGAGAAGAAAGGCTCCCACCTTCTTGAATATATTTGCAATAGTATCTAAGCCTTGAGGAATCCGATAGAATAACCAATACATTTTAATTAGATCGTCTTCCTACAAAATTAAAAAATTAAAAAAAAATGAAGAAATATATAATAGTAATACCATGATTGAGAGCTAGAAACTTATATTCGTGCAAGATACATGTTGCTATGGTACCTTCTCATCTCTGAGCAAAGCATGCAATCCAGGGTGCTCATTTTCATAAAGTTGGGTTGCATATACCAACAGCAACTCGCTCAGTACTGTTTGAAGGACCACGATGAAGATTCAAATGTTTTCAGTTTCGAACTTTCAAAAAAACCACACTATATATGATTTTAAATAAGTATTAAAAGCCATATAAATAATGGACAAATGACAAACCCCCAATAACTTTTCTTCACTGCTTGAATGCAGGTACTGATAGACCCGTTCCTTCTCTTTTTCCAAGCAGATCTTCAGCCTAAGAATAAGCACAAGAAAAAATTGGTTACATGAGATGAGACATCAATCTATAAATATATTTCAATAGGTAACAACCAACAATACATACTAGGGAGATTAGTGTATCTCTGACTTTAATTCTTACGAATTCTTAGTAAACGATAAGGCAAAGAACGAGCACAAAAAAATAAATAAAAATACATGATGTAGAACAAAGCACATTTCTCTAAGGGGAAAAGTACTCAGTGCGATTTTTTGGATCTTAAGTGGTTATTAATCCCATTTTTTCAGCAATAGAGATGAACAAATTTAGCACGAAAACTCTTTGGATAAATAAGAAAGCTGAAATGTCGTATATAAAAAGTACTGGTTTCTAAAACATGCGAATCAAACTTTCTCAAGTGAGAGAAGTTTAGAATTCTCGACAAAAAGTGATCTAGGTAGGAGAACCACCTCGAAAGCCGCCATACCATTTTTTGTGATTACTCCATCTCTGTAACGTATCTCTCAGAAAGGGTTCCCTTTCCTTCTCCAACATCAATGGCAAGACCTGAATCCGATGATTAAAAAAAATGAACAGATATAGAGGGGAAAAAGAAAGACATCATAACACAGTCAAAACCTTACCTCCCAATCCAAGTATTTTTGAAATATATCCTTGAACGGCGGCGGGCTGCACAGCCAGAGGCGGCAGACGCCCTAAGCTAGACGCGACGAAGAGTGGCGAACGACCGCGGAGCTGCACAGCCAGCGCAGAGGGCCGAGGCAGCGACGATCGAAGAGCGTTCCACGGCAGCGACGAAGAGCGGCGAACGGCGGCGGGGGCTGCACAGCCACCGGCGGCAGAGGGCCAAGGCAGACGACCTTGGTTTCCAACGCGGCAACGAACAGCGGCGACCAACGGCGGGGGCTGCATAAGCAGGGACGACAGTTGGCACCACCTCCAGCAGACGCGACGTCCACTCGCAGCGACGACAGAGGCCCAACTCCGGTAGACGGCAGCGATTTTAGGGTTTGGGAGGCAAATTTCGGGGAGAGAGAGACTCAGCGTTGAGGGAGAATCGGTAGAGAGAGAGAGAGAGAGTTGACGGTCGCGAGAGAGAGAGAGACAGAGGAGGGAGAGAGTGGTGAGGGAGAGAGTGGTGAGAATGGCGGGTTGAGCGAGAGAGGCGAGACATCCATCCCCTCTTCACAAATCTTCACATCCAAGCACGCACGAATCTCGAGACGTAACGGACGGTTACAAGAAATTTAACTTTTGGTGGGAACCTTGGCGCAATTATTTTGAGACGGAATTTAATTCCGTCTCTATTCCGTGTCTATTTCCGTCTCTGATCTCTCTCTATTCCGTCTCTGAATGATTCCGTCTCAAATCCGTCTCTAATTATTTATTCGTAGCAACGTAAATAAATTCCGTTGCTAATTCCGTTTCTAATTACCCATTTTTTTGTAGTGTATGAACTTGGCGTGGTTCCTAGTATAGCTAACATTCTTTGCTTATATTGTGACAACAACTGGGCGATAGCACGACCAAGGAACCAAGATCACACCACCAGTCCAAACATATACTTAGACGTTTTAATCTCATTCAAAAAATCGTTGAGAGGGGAGACGCGAAGATTCGTAGAGTTCCTACAGAAGTTAATGTTGCAGATCCTTTAAGGAAGACTTTTCCACAAGCGAAACATGATGGTCATGTTAGGTCAGTACGTATTAGATACATGAATGATTGGCCTTAGTGCAAGTGGAAAATGTTGGAGAAAGTGCCCTAGGTCAATCTACAAACATGGTTTATCTTTTAATTTATGTTAATGAAATAGAGGTTTTCGTTTGCTATTTTATTATAAGTGATTGCATGTTTACCTTAAAATAAGATCCATGGGTATTTGTTGAAATATCATAAATGTCCCTAATTGGTCATTATAATGGGAACTATAATGAATTAAGCCTATTATGAATTTTGATTGACAGTCATGTAATGATCATGCATATAAGGATATGAATCGAGATCATAAGTACTTGTTAGAAAACAAAGTACTGGATCGACCCGCTATTAGAACACCACATGGATTAAGTCATATGTGTTACTCATGATAGGTATATCATTTATTCATTTGACTCGAGAATACCATAGACTTCAATATTAGAAGCATGGTAGTTTGACACAATCAAATGTTGTCTTTAACCGGACGATTATAAAGATCATGATTTGTTACCATGTGAATAACATGTGAAAGTGTGTAATCTAGATAGAATTTGACACTCTCGTATGGAGAGAGATATCAGTTGATTCCTTAATATGGTAGATTGATAATGGCCAAGTCCATGTGAATTGATATGATTAATGTCACTTGGATGTTTTCAGTTTACCTAAAGATCGAGACAAAGTACGATTGAACATTAAGGGTGACTTTCCATGCCTTATGTTTAATTAAAGGATATCGCACGATAAAAGGATATGATATATGTTATTCATTAGGTTGTATCGATTTTGATATTCATGCTACTTAGGTAGTCATAATGCCTTGCTAGAGACTGCTTATGATTTGTGTACCAAAATGGTTTTGATTCACTTCCAACGTCGCATGAACATATTAGGCCGCACACAAAGAACGACTTTACGCAATTTCAATTGGTCCAAAGTAATGAATTTTATATGATAAAATTAATGACATAAAAACCCTTACGATTTGTTATATGATGAATTATTAATAAGGGCGTATGTGTAATTTGCTTAAACTGCCTAAATATAGTAGTTGTATTACGAATATGATTTTAAGTGAGGGCTTATCTACACATAAATAGAGGTTGAAACCCTAAAACGAAATAAGATTTTCGTGTGTGGATTTTGGGAGAGAAAGAAAAAAACATTTTCTAATCTCTATTGGGGCTAGCACACCAAATTGTGGTCACCATTCGTGTGTAGATTTCTGATAGAGGACGCATGCATGTCGTCTTGGAGATTGAACAACCAGAGAAGGAAATCACAGATTAAGGTATGATTTACTTTTATAGATCTAGTTTAATGGAACTTATTTTCGATCCTATTGTGATTTTTCAAAATTGTTTTGAGTTTTCGGCTGCAAAGAACCCCAAAATCCAACAATTTCATTTTAGGGATTCAACCTCTATTTATATGAGTAGATAAGCTCACTTAAAAAACATGTTCATAATAAAATTATTGTAATTAGGCAATTCAAGCAAATTACACAAACGCCCCTATTAATAAGTTATCATATAACAAATCGTAAGAGCTTTTATGTCATAGATTTTATCATATTAAATGCATTACTCTAGACTAATCGAAATCGCACGAAGCCATTTTTGTATGTGACCCAATAGGTTCGTGCGATGTTAGTAGTGAACCAAAATCATTTTGGTATACTATTCATAAGCGGTCTCTAGCAAGGCATTATGACTACCCAAGTAGCATGAATATCAAAATTGATATGACCTAATGAATAACATATATCATATCATTTTGTCGTGTAATATCTTTTCATTGAACATAAGGCATGATAAGTCATCCTTAATGTTCAATCGTACTAGTCTCGATCTTTAGGTAGGCTGAAAACATCCAAGTGACCTTGATTATATCAATTCACTTGGACTTGGTCATTTAATAGTCTAACATATCGAGGGATTAACTAATATCTCTCTTTGTACGAGAGGGACAAATTATATCTTGATTACACACATTCACATATTATTCACATGGTAGCCAATCCTAATCTTTATAATTGTTTGGTTAAAGACAACGTTTGATTGTGTCAAATTACCATGCTCCTAATATTGAAGTCTATGGTAAGCTCAAGTTGAAGGATTAAATGATATACCTATCATGAGTAACACTTATGACTTAATCCATGTAGTATTCTCATAGCGGGTCGGTCCAGTACTTTGTACCCTAACAAGTACTCATGATCTCAATTCATATCCCTATACACATAATTATCACATGACCATCAATCAAGATTCATAATAGTCTTAATTCATTATAGTTCCCAATATAATGAACGACTATGAAAATTTAGGATATCTCAATAAATACCCAAAGATCTTATCATAAGGTAAACATGTAAACACTTATAACAAAAAGACAAACGAAAAACCTCTATTTTATTAACTAAAATTATAAGATAAATAATGTTTGTAGATTGACCTAGGGTACATGCCCTAACAGTACCAAGAAATGTGGGTTCCTTTTCATTATTAACATTAAGGAATATTCGGATTCTTTGTGGCATGTCAATGTGGTATATGGGGGGCACAATCACGACCTTGCTAACTACTTGGAAAGCCACTGATATGCAAGAAGATTGGATTAAGTTGAGCAGATGGTAATGGTGTAGATGACAAAGGGGAATGTGAAGCCACGAGATATCATCAACACGTTGGAGCAAAGGGATGAAAATAATTTTTTGATTATGCTGACAGTATATAATGCAAGACAAAAAAATCGAATTGATGATGCCGGTGGGAGGACTCAAATGCAACAACTATTGCACATATTAGAGCAATATAAGTGGATATTTTGGCACAGGAAGCATCTCAAAATTAATGTTATTACTGACTTATTTTTGGAACATCCTGATTCAATCAAGTTGTTACGGTGTTTCCCATTGGTTCTTCTAATGGATTTCACATACAAAACTAATAGGTATCGTATTTCGTTGTTGGAGATAGTTGGGATCACTTTAACTCATTTGACGTTCTCATTTGGGTTTATTTTCATATCATCGAAGACTAACGCTAATCACATTTAGGCACTTGAGAACTTGAGGTTTATATTGGACGGATGGCCTAAACCTAACGTGATTGTTACATATCAAGAGTTAGGGCTATTAGTGCAATCAAAGAAGTATTTCCAACATCGTCTCACATTCTTTACAAGTGGCGCATCAACAAAGTAGTGTTGACCAAGACTAAAAAGATGTTTGCCAAAAATAAATGTTTCACACGTTTCATGGATAGGTGGATAGCCATGTTGTATGCTAAGTCAAAGGCATCATTTTAAACTTAGGATGAATGACTTATGAAATGAGTTCGGAACTGTGAACGATATTATTGATTACTTGGATAAGACAAGGGTGAAAGATTACAAGGAAAAATTTGTACCAGCATAAACAGATCGAATTATGCATTTTGGAGATACTACGACGCATAGGGTTGAGTCTGCGTATTCCACTCTAAAGCTACGACTTGGCAACAGTCAGGCAAAATTTGAAACTTTATAGGGGTATGGTGTGTTGGGTATCGGAGATCATGCGCACCGGAAGTTTTCGAAACCTTTTCGAACATCCCCGAACCAAGATCCTATTGATTCCATTAAATTGATGTGCCAATAAAAAAAATCATACCTTAGCAAGAATACTCCATGTCTACCTTGTTTGGTGTTGATCGATTCCTTTAAGACGTTGCGAAAGACGAACATCCTCTATCAGAAATCTACACATGAACGGACGATCATGATCCGGAGTGCTAGCCCCAAAAATTCTAGGACAAAATTCTCACAAAATTTCTCTAGGAAAAACCTCTCTCGGGAATTCCATCCAACAACTGTGACCCTAATGTCTTATTTATAGTACACTAGGTCGAGTTGTAAGAGAACTTCATCTCCTAGTCACACTCCAAATAGAGTCCTAAATAAAGTCCAACTCTAAAAACGATAGAGTCATAGAGAATCTACAATTACTAATCCAATAAGAGTTGTAATTTATCTAAAACTCAAATAAGAATTAAAGTCATACTATAATTCCAATTAGAGTCCTATTCAAAATAGGATTTACTAAGAGACAAAATTTTTAGTCACACTAGAAATGTATGAGAATCTTGAATCCTAGTCAAACTAGGACATTTAATGAGAATATTCAAAATGAATTTTATCAAATAAAATTCATTAACCCAGACAATATTAAATGGTGCAAATATGTTCTTTGTATGCGACCCAATAAGTTCATACAACGTTGGCAGTGAACCAAAATCATTTTGGTACCAAAGTCATAAGTGATCTCCAGCAAGGCATTATGACTACCCAAGTGGCATGAAGATCAATAAATCGATATAACCTAATAGACAGTGTATATCATATCCCTTTCTCACGCGATATCTTTTGATTGAACATAAGACATGGAATGTCACCCTTATAGTTCAATCTACTAGTCTCGATCTCCGAGTAGACTGAGATTGTCAAGTGACATTGATCCAATCAATTCGCTAGACATGGCCATTTATCAGTCTAACATATCGAGGGGGCCAATAGATATCTATCTCTAAAAGAAAGGGACAAATTTCATCTTGATCACACAACATGCACACATTAGTCGAACAATGACCAATCACAATCTTTATAATCATCCGGTTAAAGACAACGGTTGATTGTATCAAATCATTGTGCTCCTAATGTTGGAGTCTCTGGTGATCTCAAGTCAAAGGACTAAATGATATAACTCTCATGAGAATCACTTATGACATTGACCATGTAGTGTTCTCATAAATTTGGTCAAAGATCTGCTCCCAACAGATACCCATTATTTTGATCCGTATCGTATACGTATAATCATCACGTGATTATCAATCAAGACTCATACCAGTCTTAATTTATTATTGTTCCCACAATAATAACTAACTAAGGACATTTAGAATAATACAATAATTATCCATGGATACTATTATAAAAGAAACATGCATCTACTTATAATAGTTAAACAACGTTTACAGAATTGGCCTAGGGCACATACCCCAACATCTCCCACTTGCACTAGGTCTAATCCTACACATATCCAATACTGAGTAACCTTAATGCATTCTTAGTGAAAGAAGTTTTTTTATGTATCTGGTACATTGTTTGTTATTGATGTTCTACAAATCTTTACGTTCTTTCTTTTATAAGACAAAAACGCTCAAGTGATTTCTTAGATTTATAGTGTGATTTAGGTTCCATAACCTAAAATTGTCCATTAGTTTTACAATAAAAGCCAACATTATTTCCAACACTTGGAACCACACATTATTCAATCATGAACCTTACGATCTAAACATTTTCTTTGGTTGCATCAAATGCAGCTAAAAACTCAGTTTATGTTATAGGATTTGTTAGAGTGAGTTTAGAACATTTCCAACTCATTCATATGAAGTTAACACATATCCATATTGCGATCATTAATCTTTTATGTAATTTGAAAGTTTGCATCGTGTAAGCATTCACAAGACTCATATCTTTCAAACCTATGTAAATCTAATAACATCTCTCAAGTGCTTCTGAAGTACTTAAGAATGTTATTAATAAATATCTAGTAACCCTCACCAGAATCTATGAAATATATGTATGTTTTGCCCAAAGCATATGACATATCGAGTTGAATGCAAAGTATAACATATGTGATGATTCTCATAGCTAATGCGTAAGAAATCATATTCACATTGTCCCGCTCATCATTTGTCTTAAGACTTTGAGTCTTGCGGAGACTTATGTTATAAGACATAAGTACGAATTCTTCTAAGAATCCCATAAACTGAAACCTTTTCAGTTATTTGTCTATATGAGCACTCTTATTTAAAGCAATTAGCCTCTTAGATCTATTTCCATAAATCTATATCACAAGGATATAGGCCTAATTAGCTAAGAATCTCATTGAGAAACCTTCCTTAACCAAGACTTGACATTTTGCAGGGTTGAGACGTCGTTTCCAATGAATAATATATCATTAACATACAGATTCAGAAAGATAATTGCGCTCCCACTAACCTTTATGTATACATTAGGTTTATCTTCGATTCAATGAATGCAATTCATTAATTATTTCATCAAAACAAAGATCCTGACTCTGATAAGCTTACTATAATCCATAAATGGATCCTTTAAGCTTGCATACCTTTCTCAAATTCTCAAAATAATCAAAAAAACCCTTAAGTTGTATCATACACATCTTTAAGGAGCATAGAGCAATGCTATTTTTGACATCCGTTTGTTATATCTTGTAGTCAAACTATGAAGTAATGACAATAGAATTCTAGAACTTGAGCTTCTACCAGTGAAAATCTTATCATAATCAACACCTTAATTTAGATTGGAATTTTTGATAAGTCGTGCTATTAATTATGCATCTTTATTTTCATGTCACTTTAACTTATTTACATCCAATGGTCATACCATCTTCAGGTAAATAATTCAAGTTCCAAACTTGGTTAACATACGTGAATTAAAATTCAGAGTTAATAACACTTAGTTTCTTCGTTCAATCTAGACGAGACATGTCTCTTGATATGTAGTGATTCATTCTGATCCAGTATCAAAAATACATCACAACTATCAATAATAAGAAATTCCAAATTTCTCTAATTTCTAATTATTCTAGATTTTCAAGAGATATATGTTACTTGTGTATACTTAACTAGTTCAAAACTTTGTTGATCTTCCTAAAGTGGTTTGGTTCTGATTTGTGGCTCTTGAACATTTTAAGATTTATTTTATTCCCAATAGTGTCTTTAAAAATAAACTCTTTATTTAAAAAGACATGATTTTGAGCAACAAGCAATTTGTTCTCAATTGTATAAAATAGTATCATAGTGTTCAACCATAATTAGACGCAAAAGACTTAGGCATCAAACTTTATGTGACTTAACGTCTTACGCAAGTCTCGCCACCTCAAATCTCAAGAAAAGACAAACTAGGTCTTTTTATTTCATTTCATATATGGAGTTATCAACCACTTTAACGAAAATACGGTTTGGTACGAGTTCCTTAGTTTCTAAAGTGTAGCCTCAATAAGACATCATAGAAAAGTCTGTATGACACATCATAAATCAAATTATATCCTATATAGTTCGATTTATCCTCTTAAAACATCATTTCTCAAATGACGTTCCTAGTGGAGTTAGTTGCAAGACAGTCTCACAATTTCAAAGATGGTCACTTAAACTCTTGGCTCAAATATTATCCACCTTGATCTCATCAAAGTATGTTAATAGTTTGCCAAGTGATTTTTTTATACTCATTTTGAAATGTTCGTAACAATTTAAAATTATGTCTTCCTGATAGGATTTGTAATTCATTATAAAATAAATGATTTCATTCTATGAAAAACAAAATCCGTTCTTTAAGGCTTTCTTTAGAACTTGGCAAAGTCTAGCTTACAACTAAGGTTTTTGTGTCCGACACAAACACATTTTGTAGCTTTTACCTTCCCTTTATCTTTCTTTATTAAATTCTTATGTTATGAACCATCAAATATATATCAAAGGCCCTTTTTTAATATTTTGTCTTACAATTTTAAACATCATATGCAACTGTAAACAAAATTTCTCTGTCATTCATATTATATAGTTCAAAACTATTTTGATGAATTATAGATCAAATCTACTGCTAAGTTTTAGCACATGAAGATTCAAGCCATTTGACACAATTAATATATCCTTTCATGTTCCAAACATAAAGATATATTAATAGGTTTTCAACCATTTTACAAGAATCTAGGAATTTTACAATCTTATGCCCTTCCCGAGTGACTTATTGTTGGAACGTTTCCTTTAGTGTCACTGTCATGTCATTAGTTTTCACGGCCTTAATCTTTCCTAAAGTTCAGTTTTATATTAGCTAACATGACATATACTCCTTGGACTAATAGATGGTAGTTTAAAAGGAGCCATTAATCTAAGACTTACATCCTTGTTTATATGGTTGATAACTGTGACGGCCCCTCTCCTAATCTAGGGCACCGCCCGACCTAATCCCGTAATTAAGCCCTAATCTTATCCACGCATGACTCAACTACGTATTAGTCAGCCTTTACAACCCAAACGCCTCTTTTCTCGTATTCGGGATAAGTAATACACTAGTCCTACCAATTTATAAAATTTAGAGTTAATTAAAACTTTTTATTAAATTAATTATTTAACGAAAGTCTTATTGATTATGCGGAAGCAATTAGCAACTTACGCGGAAGCCATTTATAAAATCCTAAGTGTGGAAAACCAGGAAATGACATCACATATATAAAGTCCTCAAAATGCATTGAAACAATAAATAGTCTAAGTCAAGTCGAGGAACTAACGCTCAACCAGATATACAACCCCAAATAGTATCTGAAAGACATAACATATACAATCAAAATACCAAAAGAAGACCTATAATCGATGCAGTGACGCGCCGAGGGCTAAGGGATAATCGTCGATCTTCTCCTTGCCCGGCCTGCTGGTAGACGGCTCTGCACCCACCGTCATAAAAAGGACGATGAATACAAGAATAAAACAATAATCCCCGATGACAAGTTTAATTTGCATTTCCAAATATTCAAATGGTATTTAAAAGCATATAAATGGGAAAACTGGAATATAAACCATATGCGAGTAAATACCAGAGTTAAACAAGTGATACTGACACTAGGCTAAGTAGTGGTGATTTAGGTCCGGTCGGCAGTGAAACATGTTACTCTGACTTAATAATCATATAGCACAATGGACTTTAACCCAAGTGTTACTAGGGACTCTAACCCCGGTGTGTAGACCACCTCAGGGACTCTAACCCCGAGTGTCATACAGTGTCAAGTAACATGTGCCGACATCCCCAGGGACTCTAACCCCGTGAGTCGCGCACACCTCGATCGAGTACGGGACCTAAATGCAAAAACTACTTTTTTAAATTTCAAGAAATACCAAGTATGGATTGTCAAGGCATAGGCACATCTACACACCTAAACAAATAAGGAATACAAGTCCTCTTAAACATTTATAAGATATTCACTAGCCTAATAGCATGCTATTTATCATTCAACTTACATTTAAACAACAAGAATAGACATAGCATGGGATAGAATCAATGAATCAAATCAAATGAATGGATATCATGCAAACTAGACTCATCAAGTGAGCATAGACACAAAGAACACATGATATAAGAATACAAAGGTAAAATAGTCAAAAGAACTATGCAATGACAACAATTAATAGAAATGAGATGCCAAGTAAATTTACCATTGGGTATACTCACAACAACAAAGTAAATTCCTAGCTTTATTGGCCTCTCGATACTCCAACTATTGTATTCGCTCTCCCGTACCCTTTTCCTAGGTTCCTGAGTTTGGTATCTTATTAGTTCAAATATAGTGGGTGTAAGGTCAATTTAGTGGTGTTTATTGTGTATTCAAATTGGTTCAATAGACTTTAAATCAATCTTCCTAAATCAGCCCCTAAAGGCTAAATTAATTTTCAATTTCAGTCATATACTTTAACGCAGGTTTCAGGCATGAAATGTTCAAAATATAGAAATCATCCATCAGTATAATTATTGTTGGTACCTCTCTTAGCTTTCCATAAAGGTTTAGTTCGCAAAATTCCGATTTAAAATGAAAGAGATATCATGATTTTACTAAACATATGTCTAATTGGAATTTAATCCGACCAGTGGATTTAGAAAATCTATTTCTCCCAATATATAGTTCCTAAAAATGTTATTTTGTTCAAAAGGCAGAAAATATATCCAAATACAACATACTAAAATATCAGCTCATTTGGGTAAGTAGTTAGGGAGTTATGCCCTTCACAAATTTAGTTTCTAAACTTTCTTTTTTAATTCCAGCACCAACTTGTAGAACATGTTTGGACATGAAAACATTTGAATCAAAATACCTTCATTTAAGCAAAGTTATTTCCCTTTCAATAAGCTTTCAGATGCCGCTGGTTTGGATCAATTTGGACTAAAAATGGGTAGATTATGACCAAATTACCCAGGTTGATTCCTAATACAACATGCATAATTCTAGTTTTGGTGTTGCAACTTCAAAAATTCATATCTTTATGATTTCAAAACCAAATTAAGAACTTAGATATAGTTGGATTATCAGCTTGAAATGAGGAATCTAAATATATAAATCACTTGCAAACACTCAATCATCTACCATTTGAAATTAGCCTAAAATAAGAACTTGTTCTAATTTCAACTAAAATGATGTTTACCTAGTTGATGTAGCACCCTAGCTTGAGAATTTCTCACCAACTCTAATGGATTCCTTCAACACCTTGATGATTCACTCATCTCCAGCAATTCCTTCTTCTTCTCCAGCAAAAATGAATGAGTGATTTGGTTTGCATGTTGTTTGATCACTAATAATATATATTAAGGTAATGTTCCTTCCTAGCCCTCAATCTTCATGGATTTATGTATCCCTAGGAATATCTAATGGTCCACATTTGTCATATATCCCACTAACTCCCACTAACTCAACCTCAAGTGACACCATTTCATTACTCACCTAGTTCCTAGATGTGCCAATGTATCTCTAGACCAATCTTATGTTTTCCATTTAATTTACTCAACTATAGGCCTTTAATTTGATTTACATTAACAAACACAACCATAGGCTTATAAGTAGTTCCTTATTTCATATTAGTATTAAATAAGACTTACCAAAATGCTAACTACCCGGTTCCCCGGCTCGCACGCTACTCGAGACGTGTCCCTGCTCTAGTCTCGACGCCTACAACTGTACAAACCGACTTAGTAAGTCTACACAATACATAACACTAGGCACACATCAATACAAAAATACAATATACCTCGGCCACGTGCCTCGGTCGGTGCACGTATCACAGTGTAGGTCCCACATCAAGGGTCAATGATCCTGATTAAGGAATTAAAACTGGGTTAAAGATTTGGGCCGTGACAAATATTCCCAACAAAATGAAATTTCATCCTCGAAATTAAGTTTAAGTCACGGTTCTACCTGACTCGAACAGGTACGGGAATCTATCTCGCATGTAGTTCTCCCGCTCCCAAGTGAGTTTCGTGTCATCGTGGAACTGCCACTTGATGAGTACCTTCGGGATGGACTTGCTCCTCAACTGTTGTACCTTCTGATCTAGGATCTGAATGGGCTGTTCCTCGTAAGAGATGTCCTCGCTCAGGTCGATCTGACTCAAGTCAACTGTCGGTCGCACGCCTGCCTTCGACTCGGCTAGTCAAAGCATCGAAATATGGAACACTAGATGGACCCCTGACATCTTTGGACGCAATTCAAGCTCGTATGCCACTTTCCCGACCAGTTTCTTAATCATAAAAGACCCGATGTACCTCGGTGCAAGCTTGCCTTTCACCCCAAATCTCTGAAAACCCTTCCGATGGGAAACCTTTAAATAGACAAAGGCTCACTCGGAATACGCGAGATCACCATGATACTTATCTGCATATCTCTTATGTCTCTCATGTGCTCCTCTGACTATCTGACGGATCAGTTTAACCTTTTCCGTGTGGTCAACACCAATTTCCAGGCCCCACTATCTCCCGGTCCTCCGGCTCAGCCCAACACGATGGCGAGCAACACGGTCTGCCATACAAAGCCTCAAATGGCGCCATCTCAATGCTAGCCTGATAATTGTTGTTATAAGGAACTCACACAACAGTAGGTACTCCGCCCAAGATCTGCTAAACTCCAACACGCATGCCCGCAACATGTCCTCGAGAACTTGAATCAATCTCTCGATCCGCCGTCGGTCGAGGGTGGAAAGTCTATCTTGAATCGTAGGCGCCACCGTACTGCACTTGCATACTCCGCCACATCCTGAACGTATACGCAGCATCTCGATCTGATGTGATAGTTAATGGTACCCCATGCAGCCTGATAATCTCTCTCTCGAACAGTACGCTCAGCTGATCGAACGTGTAATGTGATGCCACTGGCAAAAAATGAGCAGACTTCGTCAGTCTGTCAACTATAACCCAGATTGAATCATGTCTCTTCGCGGTCCTCGGCAATCCTCTGACAAAATCCATAGAGATGTCTTCCCACTTCCATCGAGGAATGGGAAGCGGCTGTAGTAATCCCCCGGGTCTGCGATGATCGGACTTCACTTGCTGACATATACCACAATCCCTGATGAATCTAGACACGTCTGCCTTCATCTCAGGCCACCAGAAATGTCTCCTCATGTCGTGGTACATCTTAGTCCTGCCTGGATGTATGGTAAATCTAGAACGGCGCCACTCCTGAAGGATCTCATCTCTCAGCTCTGGTACCTCTGGTATCCACAACCTGCCTCGGTATCTCAGACACCGATCGTCGTCTCTCTCTGCCCACACTCCACTCTGCGCTAACTCGCTGAATCTCGAGTACAATCGGTCGATCATCGACCCTCGACACTCGTGTGTAGACACGGTCTCGTAGTCTCATCTCGTGCACAAATCATCACCTGAGTATCGGTAGGAACCTCTGTCTGACATGCTGTCGCCGCTGCCTCGAGTAATCCATACTCATGCATCATGTGACATTTGACCACCTCAGCATATCTACTCGGTCTCCTACTCAACGCATTTGCGACTACGTTTGCTTTTCCTGGTGATACTCTAAGGAAAAGTCGTAGTCCTTCAAGAACTTCAACCATCTGCGCTGTCTCATGTTCAACTCTTTCTGTGTGAAGAGATATTTCAGACTCTTGTGATCAGTGAAGAGTGTGAGTCTCTCTCCATACATAAGGTGTCTCCAAGTCTTCAGCGCAAATACAACCGCTGCCAACTCTAGATCGTGCGTGGGGTAGTTCTTCTCATGTATCTTTAACTGTCTCGATGCGTATGCCACGACACCGCTGCCCTGCATCAAAACACAACCTAGACCCGTATGAGAAGCATCTGTGTACACTAGAAATCCATGTCCAGCCTTTGGCAGGACTAACACTGGTGCAGTAGTTAATGGCCTCTTCAATAGAATAAATGCAGCCTCGCATTTCTCTGTCCACTCATAAGCAATATCCTTCTGTGTCAGCCTCGTCATCGGTGAAGCGATCTTCGAGAAATCCTTCACGAATCTACGGTAGTATCCTGCTAACCCAGAAAGCTCATGATCTTTGGTACTGATGTCGGTGCCGGCCAATCCATGATCGTCTGAATCTTGGCCGGATCTACTGCAATCCCTGCTACTCCAACAATGTGCCCCAAGAACTTGACCTCTGCACGCCAGAATTCACACTTGCTGAGCTTAGGGAAACGTTGGTGTTCCCTCAATGTTTGCAACGTCTCTCTGAGGTGCTGCTCGTGATCCTCACATGTCCTCGAGTATATCAAGATGTCGTCGATGAAGACTATCACAAAACGGTCGAGATATGGTCTAAGTACCCGGTGCATCAAATCCATGAATACGGCGGGGGCGTTGGTCAGCCCGAATGGCATGACCGTGAACTGGTAGTGTCCGTATCTGGTGTTGAATGTTGTCTTGGACCTATCCTCATCCCTGATCCTAAGCTGATGATACCCCGATCTCAGATCTATTTGGAGAAAAATTGTGCTCCTCTCAACCGATCAAATAAATCGTCTATTCGCGCAAGCGGGTACTTGTTTCTTACTGTCACTATGTTCAACTGCCTGTAGTCGATGCGTAGTCTCAGACTGTCGTCCTTCTTCTTCACAAACAGAACTGGCGCTCCCCACGGTGACATCGAAGGTGTGATGAATCCCTTCTCCCCCAAATCCTTAAGCTGAGTCCTCAACTCCTCTAACTCCCTCGGAGCCATGCGGTACGGTGGTATCGCGATCAAACTGGTACCCTGTACTAGGTCAATGATGAAGTCGACCTCTCGTGGTGGCGGTAATCCAGGTAAATCCTTTGAGAAAACATATGGGAAGTCTCGAACAACCGGTATCTCCTCTAGTCTGGGTCTCTGACTCTCCGTTACTACGTACAACGCTACCTAGAGTCTCCATCTCTCCACTAGATGCAAGCCAAACTCTCGTAGTGTTGAGTCTCGTGGTCAGGGGTAGTAGTAGTTATGGTAACGGGGGCGGTCGAAACCATTGCAGCCATCTGCGTCGACATGTAAGCGATGAAATTGGTGATCTATCGCTCCTGAGCGGTCGACTGGTCAAACATCATCTAAGAATTGTCAACTGAAATGGTGGAGGCAGATTGTCGCTAGCTCCGGTGTCTCCAGCCTCGCGTGAATCCCCCATTGGTGTCTTCAAGTGGATAGCGAACGCGAATTAGCTACTACGTGGCATAACGCATATATATACATATAGAAACTAACACGTACATATAAGAAATCCCCATCTCACCTTTACTCAATTCCCAACAAAATAGTTCCTACGCAAGGATCATCTGGTTTCCACTTCTAAGGTTTGTGTTTTATACGAGTTCGTGTTTTTCTTATTTATCCTTAAGGTTCTAATACCTATTCTCTGATACCAACTGTGACGGCCCCTCTCCTAATCTAGGGCACCGCCCGGCCTAATCCCGTAATTAAGCCCTAATCTTATCCACGCAGGACTCAACTATGTATTAGTTAGCCTTTACAACTCAAACGCCTATTTTCTCGTATTCGGGATAAGTAATACACTAGTCCTCCCAGTTTATAAAATTTAGAGTTAATTAAGACTTTTTATTAAATTAATTATTTAACGAAAGTCTTATTGATTATGCAGAAGCAATTAGTAACTTATGCGGAAGCCATTTATAAAATCCTAAGTGTGGAAAACCAGGAAATGACATCACATATATAAAGTCCTCAAAATGCATTGAAACAATAAAATAGTCTAAGTCAAGTCGGGGAACTAACACTCAACCCAATATACAACCCCAAATAGTATCTGAAAGACATATAACATATACAATCAAAATACCAAAAGAAGACCTACAATCGATGCAGTGACGCACCGCGGGCTAAGGGATAATCGTCGAGCTTCTCCTTGCCCGGCCTGCTGGTAGACGGCTCTGCATCCACCGTCATAAAAAGGACGATGAATACAAGAATAAAACAATAATCCCCGATGACAAGTTTAATTTGCATTTCCAAATATTCAAATGGTATTTAAAAGCATATAAATGGGAAAACTGGAATATAAACCATATGCGAGTAAATACCAGAGTTAAACAAGTGATACTGACACTAGGCTAAGTAGTGGTGATTTAGGTCCGTCGGCAGTGAAACATGTTACTCTGACTTAATAATCATATAGCACAATGGACTCTAACCCAAGTGTTACTAGGGACTCTAACCCCGGTGTGTAGACCACCTCAGGGACTCTAACCCCGAGTGTCATACAGTGTCAAGTAACATGTGCCGACATCCCCAGGGACTCTAACCCTGTGAGTCGCGTACACCTCGATCGAGTACGGGACCTAAATGCAAAAACTATTTTTTTAAATTTCAAGAAATACCAAGTATGGATTGTCAAGGCATAGGCACATCTACACACCTAAACAAATAAGGAATACAAGTCCTCTTAAACATTTATAAGATATTCACTAGCCTAATAGCATGCTATTTATCATTCAACTTACATTTAAACAACAAGAATAGACATAGCATGGGATAGAATCAATGAATCAAATCAAATGAATGGATATCATGCAAACTAGACTCATATAGTGAGCATAGACACAAAGAACACATGATATAAGAATACAAAGGCAAAATAGTCAAAAGGACTATGCAATGACAACAATTAATAGAAATGAGATGCCAAGTAAATTTGCCATTGGGTATACTCACAACAACAAAGTAAAGTCCTAGCTTTTCTGGCCTCCCGATACTCCAACTCTTGTATTCGCTCTCCCGTACCCTTTTCCTAGGTTCCTGAGTTTAGTATCTCATTAGTTCAAATATAGTGGGTGTAAGCTCAATTTAGTGGTGTTTATTGTGTATTCAAATTGGTTCAATAGACTTTAAATCAATCTTCCTAAATCAGCCCCTAAAAACTAAATTAAGTTTCAATTTCAGTCATATACTAACGCAGGTTTTAGGCATGAAATGGTAACAATATAGAAATCATCCATCAGTATAATTATTGTTGGTCCCTCTCTTAGCTTTCCATAAAGGTTTAGTTTGCAAAATTCCGATTTAAAATGAAAGAGATATCATGATTTTACTAAACATAGGTCTAATTGAAATTTAATCCGACCAGCGGATTTAGAAAATTTATTTCTCCCAATATATAGTTCCAAAAAATGTGAGGGTCGCTATGGGCACCCCACCAATTCATGAAGGCACCCATATTTTTTCTCATTCTCCCATCTAAAATGTAAATGACTATTTTGCCCCTTCATATATACTCACTCAAACCCCACAAACCATTTTCAAAGCAAAACTGGGGCACCCCACCACCTTGGATCACAAGTGAAACCTAAATCCACAATTGTGTTTGCCGAGCGTGTATCGATTCTTGCTTCTTGACATCATCCGACAGCGAGGTAACAATGTTTGACAACCATATGAAGCTTTGAAGGAACTGTTTTTTGGATAAAAAACTATGAAATTGATGATTTGGTTTGTCAACGTAGGGTTTGATAAATTCGACCAATCCGAACTTGTTTGCACTATAAAATGAAAGATTGTACTGCAATGGTGCAAGAAGAGGTAGAACAAGAGGTAATTGTTGAAATTTAATGTGTTTTATTTGCGGTTTCTCAAATTTTCAGACGATTTTTCACGGGCGCGATTGATTCGGCCTCGCAGGACCGAGAGTTATACAAACGTCTCGGTCAACATCCACCGAAACTTGTACGTAGTTCATGTCATGATGTGAACGAAACGAAGTCATAGTCTCGGTATGGAACGACCGAGACTATTTCGTAGGTCTCGGTTGGACATGAACGAAATTGTACTTATAGTCTCGGACCTGTACAACCGAAGACTTGGGTTTTTGGGTTTTTTGGTGAATTTACTGTGCATTTTGGTTGATCATAATGTTACAATGTTTGTATTGCAGGTAATGCCGGTTTCTACTTTATTTCCAGACTACAAGGATGCGTTTACACCTTGTAGGCCATTCCCATCTAGAGAATCGACAATTTCATGGCTTCAAATGATAGGTCGGGAGAACAAGTTTGTGTTAGTAACGAAGCACTCGATGTCGGAGGGATTAAGCGCAGGGGAAGGGTGAAACTTGCGTGTGAGAGGTCTAGTACATATAGGGGAATGTCACAAAGAGTTGGGAAGGGTAAAGCGGCAAAAATTGCTTTGAAACCAAGAAATGAAGAAGAAGAGGAAACGGGGAGGACTCAAACCGGTACAAAGAAATGTGGATGCCCTTTCCTTATTAACATCAAGGAAAATGCTGACTCTTTGTGGTATGTCACTGTCATATGTGGGAGGCACAATCACGACCCCGCGAAAAACTTGGACGACCACTCATTTGCCGGAAGATTGGATAAGGGGGAGCAGGAGGTTGTGGTGCAGATGACAAAGGGTAATGTGAAGCCAAGAGACATCCTCAATACGTTGAAGCAAAGAGATGTTACAAACGTATCGACAATGCGGACAATATATAATGCACGACAAAAATTCCGAATTGAGGATGCGGGTGGGATGACTCAAATGCAACAACTATTGCACATATTGGAGAAGAATAAATGGATGTCGTGGCATAGGAAGCATCCCGATACGAATGTCGTCACCGATTTATTTTGGTCACATCCTGATTCAATCAAGTTGCTAAGGTGTCTCTGATGGATTGCACTTACAAAACAAATAGGTATCGAATGCCGTTATTGGAAATTGTTGGCACCACTTCTACGCATTTGACGTTCTCCATTTGGTTTGCTTTCATATCATCGAAGACTCATGCAAATTATGTTTGGGCACTGGAGAACTTGAGATCCATATTGGATGGGTGGCCTAAACCTGACGTGTTTGTTACGGATCGGGAGTTAGGCCTTATTAGTGCCATCGAAGAAGTATTTCCATCATCGTCTCACCTTCTTTGCTCTTGGCACATCAACAAAGTAGTATTGGCCAAGACTAAGAAGATGTTTGGGGATAACGAAGGCTTCGCTCGTTTCATGGATAGGTGGACGAGTGTGATGTATGCTAAGTCGGAGGCCTTATTCGAACTTAGGATGAATGACTTGCGTTGTGAGTTCGGGAATGTGAAGGGTCTTACTGATTACTTGGATAACACATGGGTAAAGACCTACAAGGAGAAATTTGTACCGGCATGGACAAATCGAATTATGCACTTTGGGGAAACAACAACACAGAGGGTTGAGTCTGCGCATTCCACTCTGAAGCTACATCTTGGCAACAGTCGGGCAAATTTTGAGACTTTGTGGAGTGTGGTTGATGGTATCCTTAGGATCCAACATAACAACATCAAGGCATCATTTGAGCTCAGTTTGAATGTGGTCCAACATGAATATTTTGATGAGTTATATCGCCGATTGCGTGGTTATCTCTCAACGGGCGCTTAAGTTAATTAGAGATGAATTGGAACGTGGAGAGGATGTTGGACACGACTCAACTCGTTGTGGTTGCGAGATACGTACCACACATGGCCTTCCTTGTGCACACGAGCTAAACCTTCATAAATTTGTTGGGTCACCCATCCCTCTCGAGGACATTCATGTGTACTGGCGAAAGTTGAGTATGATACCTGAGAATCATGTGGATCGGTCTGGGTACAATGTGCACGATGAGATTGAAAGAGTGTTGCAAAAGTTTCATGCTTGCACTGATGAGGACGATCGCATCAGGATTATTCAGCAGCTCAGGGAGATTAGTCGACCTTCGTCTACACCGGGAGTTGTGCCACCTACGAAAATAAAGACAAAGGGAAGGACACCGGGGTCTTCAATCGGAAGTATGTTGAAAAGAGGAAGTAAGACAGGATCAAAGAGAAAACACGATGAAGACGATTCTTCGACGACAAGATTGCCTAGCGGATTTGAGTACGTACTATCAACAGAAGAGGCTTCTAGTTCGAGGAAAAAGAAAAGTAAAGTGGGGCCTAAAATGCGTCGTACAAGTCGACGCACCCAAAGTGCATCTAACATGGCTTATGCTCATTGCATAGAACCGGATTGGTTGCCATATGTTGAGAGCACTATCGATGTGCTAGCCGATGGAAATTGTGGATATCGGTGTGTTGCCTCCGGGCTAGGACTTCCCGATGTAGACGGTTGGAGGATAGTACGTAGAAGGATGTTTGATGAGATAATCGGGTATGAAAACCTTTGGCGGGAAGTGCTTGGAACGAGTTACGAGAATGTCAAGACTGTTGTGCATTGTCCAGATAATCATGTTGGTGCCTCTTTCGAAGAATGGTTGACACTTCCAGACATGGGATTGTTAATATCAATGGCCTTTAATGTCATTCTAGTAAACCTCTCGCATGGTAGTGCCTCGACATTTCTACCTCTACGTAGTGCTCCACCGTCGTCGTTACATAGCAGACTTATCATTGCCATGATTAATGAAAGGAATATCCATTGGGTTAGGGTAAGTTTGTAGATTTTTTGTGAATTGTTTTTTTTCACCCTTAATCGGGTATGTGACAATAGCTTCTTTGTTCTACTTTTGACTTTGACAGGTGAAGTTGATTGTGAATGCACCGTTGTCATCCTTATATCCATCGTGGGAACGGTATGTTGAGGAGTGCGCTAAAGGATGGCGTGATGGATTTGTCATTCGTGAAATCGTGCCAGTCGTACCTTCTGAAGAAGGCGCTCTATCCGTGGTAGATTTAGATTCTCCGTAGTTTGAGGAACATGTTTGACGAAATACCAACAAGCGTGTAAATATTTTTTTACTCTGACAATGTAAAGTGATGTAAAGTGATGTTGTTAATATGTTATGGTATGTCGACTATTTGTTGTTAATATGTTATGGTATGTAAAGTGATGTTGGTAATATGTTATGGTTTGTAAAGTGATGTTGTTAATATGTTATGGTTGTCATTCGTGATGTTGTTAATGTGTATTGGTTTGTAAAGTGATGTTGGTAATGTGTTTTGGTTTGTAATTGATCTTTAATAACCCATCTCGGCAATGCCAGTTTGTCACCCACGCATAACTATCGGCACTAACCAACTGAAAACCATCCAAACTTCTCGGTATGGCAAAGCCGAGAGAGGTTCATGTTACGGAACAGATATGACTCGTTCACTCGTGAACGCCCTGACTGGAAAATTCTCGGTCCGGACCAACCGAAAGTAGACGAGGTTTCGGGGTCTACATCACTCTCGGTTATAATTCAACGAGGATCAACAGAAGATGTCGGAGGGACAAGTCCGAGACGTATTTAACATGTCTACTGTGCGTGTGCGGCAAGTTTCTCTTGGTTTCGGCTCTGAACGACCGAGACTACTTTCCTGATGCAAAAATGACGATCAACCGAAATGAGAATTAATGGAACATAACTCAACACCAACAACAACAACACAACTTTCGAAACAACCAAATATTAAGCGACAAATCAGTTTATAAACAGAAGTAATACCATAAGAAGAAACATGGAGCACTTTGCATAAGCTGAACATATTCACCAATTATTTTCCCAATAAAACTCACTCACACAAAATGGTTTCAATACACAAACATAACAAATACAGTTTAATTAGTCCAATGAACTGAGAAACAGTACCACAAGTTCCATATTCCACATGCCACATTTTCCATAATCCACCATTCAACAAAACCTCAAGTAATTGTTCCTCAATCCAACAAAAACTCAAGTAACTACTGATGAACCAAGGTTGTTGTTCCCTCATTCCTTTGGCTTCTTTGGTATTCCTTGCCATGCATTCTCTTTAGGGGGCGAGCATCGACCGTTGCGGGTGGTGCATTACCTGGGGTGGAATGTGTAGAAGTGTTATCGTGCTGGGACTGTCTAGGGGCTGCTTTGGTAGGGGCTGATGTGTCGGTTGTGCCGGTTGCGGTGGTGGGGGTGGTAGTGGTGGTGGTGGGACCGAAACTCCTCCCCGAAAGGAAATTGACGACGTCACTCGCCATTTGCCTTGCAGACTCCAACGTACACAACTCCGGCGGCAATAATTTCCACCTTAATGTCGCGTCCAACGCCCGCCTATTACGATGATGAAAAGAAAATTAAATCCGTTAATGTAATACATATCGGGTTTTCAAGAGTTGGCTAACACTTCTACATAATAGTTATACCACATTCAATACCTCAAGTAGCTCATTGTCAGCGATGGTCGTGGCAACCATGTCGTCATCAAAGTACCTCGGGTTGGTGATCAATGGGTGAGAGACTTTGAGGAACCAAGGTAGATAGTCCGGTGTAGCCAAAAACTCGAACTCTGCCTTCTCACCGCGAACTTCGGGGCCAACAAATGGTTGCGCCAACGTTCCCAATTGTCTGCTTGGAACCCATACTTGACCGAGTATTTGAGTGCAGAAGGGCCTCGATGTGCTTCCAATGGCCGGTACGGAGGATCTGGTATAGATTGCACGTGGCCAAACTGCATCAGAATCCTCTCCGGATGGTAGGGCTCCACCACATCCATGTACTTCAAGTGTGCCACTTGTAGAAGGCCATCGCGTGCACAACTCCATTCCCGGTGATTAACATATGGGTCCCAAGTAACCTAATGAAACGTAGACAACCATAATTAGTAACCAGAAACTAAATGCAACATTTACCGACAAGAAGGGTGCAGTATCTCACCTCACTTGGGCGCAACCCGTCCAATGTTCGCCTAATGGACCCAACCTTGTCAATATTCATCACGGTCTCGTGCTTTTGAACCCATCTGCAGACACGAGGTTGCACGTAGTCCATGTATTTTGCATTGGGTGTGGCGAGTCCAAGTTTGAAATGCTCGTACACCCATCCCTGCAAATAGTTACAACGCTAGTTAGAGGAAAAATGCAAAAATAAATACTAATTACTCAGAAAAGAAGTCTAGTCGATTTAATAAAAAACCTCAAGTAATGTGAGGTAGCCGGTAATCTGAGAAACTTGTACTCTGGTGGCAGACCCCAAGTGTCGGTACAAGTAGGCTAATGCAGCTGCACCCCATGCATAGTTTCCCACGTCGGCCAAATCTTCTAGAAGCTTCAACAACGCAATGGATACCCGAGATCCACTCTTATCCGCAAAAAGGTGCAAGAAAGTAGGTACAACAAGTACGCCCGAGGTTGTGCATTCTACAGGAGGATAAGTTGTGTTCCTCGATCCAGCTTTGGGGCACCATCGACTCTTCAGCCAACATTTTCGCACTGTGAGCCCCTTGCTGATGTTCACTTCATCCTCAGCATCTTCGATGCTAACCCCAAGTAGTTTGGACACCAGCTTAATCGCATCCGAGCGAGATTCGTCGGTGTACCTCGCAAAGTTCTCAACTGCCACCACCTTGCCCGTGACAGGAATCTTCAGGAGCATGCTCACATCCTCCAAGGAGATCGACATTTCACCGAATGGTAAGTGAAATGTGTTCGTCTCCGCTGCCACCGCTCCACAAAGGCAGAGATAACCTCCTTGTTAGCCTTGCGGTATGAGCAGTCGATCAGCGTATTCAACCCAGAGCGCTGAATAATCCTCTAAAGGCCCGCGGTGTCAGGGTGGCACGACTGTAAGTCCCATTCTTGGATCTGAGCACCGTGATTGATACACTTGAGTGTCGGACGATCCTGCAACAACAAAAAACATTCCGTCAACTTAGTGAAAACCCAAAATTTTTAACTACTCCATTCAACGAAAATTTATATACCTCATTGCTCCAAATCGCTAATGCGACATGATCTTTAAAGCTCTTCAACAATGATCCATCTTCGGGACCACCGGGGAAAGGAGCACACATTTCCATATGCCCTTGTGACTCTCCTTCATTATGGGCACCTCCACCACTAGTACTCCCACCCACATTACGATCACTACTTGTGGTGTCCGCCGGTGCTGATGAGTCACTACTACTAGACTCTGATGCATGAGCCTCATCTTCGCCTCGAGCAACTACAAGATCTGAGTGTCGCTGCATGTCAATTTTTGAACCCTCATCGTGCAATTCTAATTTCTTTGCACGTCCTCCACCAATCTTACCCTTTCCCTTCACATCCACCTTCTCTTTCTCTTTCTCTTTCGATAAGATGCGATCGGGGTCTCCGCCGCCTCGCCCGCGGTTACCCTCGACACCTCAATACCAACCTCCTCCCTACTCACCGGGGCTTTCGAACGAGCCATACCTGAGAAGACTACAACATGTAAGCGTCTGCCGCAAAAACAGAAGAGGAATATAAAAAAAGAGCAAAATCTTCCATTTCTATAGTCTCGGTCAAGCAGGTTTGAGAAAACAATAACAATCTCGGTGACACGTGACCGAGATATCAATATAAGTCTCGGTAATGCACAACCGAGACAACTGCTACTTTCTCGGTTGTACATCACCGACATGACATCAACTATACACTTCGAATTACTCTCGTGAGATGGTACCCGAGAGCAGTCACAGCGTTACGCTACCTAAAATAATAACACAATTACAATTTCGGTGACGCGTGACCGATATACCAAAATTAGTCTCGGCCACTCATTGCCGAGACTATATTCTCTCCTCTCTGGCCAAGAACCACGAGTTCCCAAAAACTTCCCCTACGTCTCGGCCATGCTTGGCCGAGTCTGTACGAATTTTTTCTGGCCTGTGTGGCCGACAACCACGAATTCGCAATGCACGTACCATTGAATGCACCGCTACACAAACATAACAAATAATCGACCAAATGCAACTTAATTAGACTATCAACGTACCTTCAATCGATCGATTTCACGGCTTGAGCGCGAGAACAACGACGAACCCGAGCCCTAATGTCGAGACCAAATCTATCAATTCGGTGAGCCTCCAAACTCGAACAGCACAGCCAAAAACCGCCTACCACAGAGAGAGAGGAGAGGAACGAAGACAAATCCGGGGTTCGTAGGTTGCTTGCAATGGATTGAGCTCAAATTCGAGGGTTCAATAGCACGGTGGTGGGCTGGTGGGGTGGTGGGGTGCCTCTACTTTGGTGGCAGGGGTATTTTTCGGGGATTTCGGTGCCTCAATTTTGGGTGCCCTTGGTAATATGCTTTGTGCCCTCAACTAAAAAGAGGGTGCCTTCATGAATTGGTGGGGTGCCCATATTTGGTTTGCGAGCCATGTGTATCTCTAGACCAATCTTATGCTTTCTATTTAATTTACTCAACTATAGGCCTTTAATTTGATTTACATTAACAAACACAACCATAGGCTTATAAGTAATTCCTTATTTCATATTAGTATTAAATAAGACTTACCAAAATGCTAACTACACGGTTCCCTGCTCGTACGCTACTCGAGGCGTGTCCCCGCTCTCGTCTCGACACCTACAATTGTACAAATCGACTTAGTAAGTCTACACAATACATAACACTAGGCACACATCAATACAAAAATACAATATACCTCGGCCACGTGCCTCGGTCGGTGCACGTATCACAGTGTAGGTCCCACGTCAAGGGTCAATGATCCTGATTAAGGAATTAAAACTGGGTTAAAGATTTGGGCCGTGACAATAAGATTTATCAATTTTCTAATTAAAACAGGGAAATTAGTCTTAGAAATTATTTTATCCTTATCAAGGATTGATCGCAGTTACTCTGGATTACTGTTACTAAAAATTTACATCTACACTTAGATGATTATACAGAATAATTTATTAGTGAGTAATTAAACTCCCACTAAATCAATAGCCCTCGTAAATATTAATTTAGTGGTATAAGATCCATATTTCACTTAATTTTGAGACAGCTGAGGCATGACACTTAAAATCAAGTTATTTAGGTAGGTAACCACTACCAATTGCATCATATGCAACTCTTAGGTTCTTTATGAGACCTAGACATCATATGTCACAACACGTTACGTCTCATCTATGCCTAAAGCCCAAAACTGTTTTGATAGCTTTATTAAGTCAAACCAATTTAAAATATCCAGGTAACCATTACCCAGCTAGCCTCACCAAGATAACACAATACACCCTACGAAGGCGCCCTATTGATGTGATTGAGGCCTTGACAAGTGTTTAAAATGGGTGGCATTAACTTAAAATTCTAATCAAGGGATTTTTATCAAGTTTTATGATCCATTTAGTGTTTTTATAATGATTAATTCTAGCATCTATTTAATAATGGAATATCATATATGCCCAATATGCATAGAATAAGAATCATTTATATAAAACAAGAATAAACATCTTCATATATCAACAAGGTATCATAAAATAAATCAGGGAAATTAAATACCTTAAAGTTTTCCAAGTGCATGAAATATTATATTTTTATTAATCTCATTAATTAAATATATCTCAATATAATTTTTATCGGACTCTATTTAATTAAAACCCCTTTTAATTAAATATTTTAATTAATATTAATAATATACCCACTAATTTAAATTGATATTAATTCAATTAAAAAACCGTCCAATTAAATTAATTCAATCCAATTAACGAACAATAACCTTATTTAATTAATGGTAATTAATCAAGTAAAACTTCTTTCAATTAATATATATAACTCAATTAATATGAATAGAGTTGTAGTCCTATTATAACTTGGAATGGATAGCCTAGATGGCGAAGTCATTCCAACGAGTCGATGGATGAGGGATCGAATCCTACTTTCAACAAAAGGCCACCTATTTATTTTATTTTTTTAATCATATTACAAATAGAATTGCTTTTAATTTTATTTTGTAATCTTGTTACAAGTTGAATTGCTAGCAAGGATGGCTAAAGCATTCCAAAAAAAGTTGAATGGCTGGGGATCGAATCTCATCTTAGCCAAAATCTTTTTACTTTTTTTTTTTATCAATATCATGGCTTTTAATATACCATACAACCACCAACATATTAAATTACAAATATCTATGTACACAAATAGTGAGATCTTATCCGCCAAATTTGATGTGCACCTATTTTGTGCATGTATGTGTGTGATGGTGCGACTACATCAACAACACCATGACGATACTTTCACACTTTTGCATATAGATTAATTCTATTAAACGCAATGATGCAACCATATATAAAATATCATGATTGACGTATATATATCATTTATATCAAAAATAAGGGCACATTACAATTTAATTAAATCATGCCTACTGGCTCTAATACCACTGTTGGGTTTCAGGGATCATGCGCAGCGAAAGTTCTCGAAACCTTTTCGAACATCCCCGAACCAAGATCCTATTGATTCCATTAAATTGATGTGCCAATAAAAAATCATACCTTGGCAAGAATAACTCCATGTCTGCCTTGTTTGGTGTTGATTGATTCCTTTAAGACGCTGCGAAAGACGAACGTCTTCTATCAGAAATCAACACATGAACGCACGATCACGATCCGGAGTGCTAGCCCTAAAAATATTAGGACAAAATTCTCAAAAAATTTCTCTAGGAAAAATCTTTCTCGGGAATCTCATCCAACAACTGTGACCCTAATGTCTTATTTATAATACACTAGGTCGAGTTGTAAAAGAACTCCATCTCCTAGTCACACTCCAAATAGAGTCCTAAATAAAGTCCAACTCTAAAAAAGATAGAGTCATGGAGAATCTACAATTACTAATCCAATAAGAGTTGTAATTTATCTAAAACTCAAATAAGAACTAAAGTCATACTATACTTCCAATTAGAGTCCTATTCAAAATAGGATTTACTAAGAGACAATTTCTAGTCACACTAGAAATGTATGAGAATCTTGAATCCTAGTCAAACTAGGACATTTAATGAGAATCTTCAAAATGAATTTTATCAAATAAAATTCATTAACCCATACAATATTAAATCGTGCAAATTCGTTCTTTGTGTGCGACCCAATAGGTTCATACAACGTTGGCAGTGAACCAAAACTATTTTAATATGCAAGTCATAAGCGGTCTCTAGAAGGCATTATGACTACCCAAGGAGCATGAAGATCAATAAATCGATACAACCTAATAGTCAGTATATATCATATCCCTTTGTCACGCGATATCTTTTGATTGAACATAAGACATAGAATGTCACCCTTATAGTTCAATCTACTAGTCTCGATCTCCGAGTAGACTGAAATTGTCAAGTGACATTGATCCAATCAATTCACTAGACATGGTCATTTATTAGTCTAACATATCGAGGGGCCCAATAGATATCTCTCTCTAAAAGAGAGGGACAATTTCATCTTGATCACACAACATCCACACATTAGTCGAACAATGACCAATCACAATCTTTATAATCATCCGGTTAAAGACAACGGTTGATTGTATCAAATCATTGTGCTCATAATGTTGGAGTCTCTGGCGATCTCAAGTCAAATGACTAAATGATATAACTCTTATGAGAATCACTTATGACATTGACCATGTAGTGTTCTCATAGCGGGTCAGTCTAGCAACTGTTCCCAACAGATACCTATAATCTTGATCTGTATCCATATACGCATAATCATCACATGATTATCAAACAAGACTCATACTAGTCTTAATTTATTATTGTTCCCACAATAATAACTGACTAGGGACATTTAGAATAATACAATAATTATCAATTGATACTATTATAAAAGAAACATGCATCTACTTATAATAGTTAAACAACGTTTACAGAAATGGCCTAGGGCACATACCCCAACATGGTGGATGGTCTTCTTAGGATCCATAACAGCATAAAGGCATCATTTGAGGTCAGTTCGAATGTGGTGCAACATGAATATGTTGATGGTTTGTATCGTCAGTTGCGTTGGATATGTTTCTCAAAGGGTAGTTAAGTTGATTAACGATGAAATGGAATTGGAGAGAGTATTGGACATGAATATACTCTTTGTGGTTGTGACCTATGTACCATGCATGGTCTTCCTTGTGCCCACAAGATAAACTTTTATATTATGGACGGTTAACCCATACCACTTGAGGACATTCATGTATACTAGCGAAAGTTGAGTATGGTTTTGGAGAACGCTATGGATCAAACTTGATACAATCTCAACGATGAGATTGAAAGAGTGGTTGACAAGTTTCATACTTCCATTGATGAGGATGATCACATCAAGATTATTCAGCAGCTTCGAGATATTAGCCACCCTTCATCGACACAGGAGGTTGTCCCACCTACAAAAATAAGGAAAAAAGGAAGGACATCGAGTTCTATAGTTGGAAGTGTGATCAAGAAAGGAAATAAAAAAGCACCAAAGAGGAAACTCGATGAAGATGATATACGACAAGATATCCAAGTGGTTTTGAGTATGCACTAACAAAATAAGAGGCATCTAATTCGAGGAATAAAAGAAAGACAATGGGGCGTAAAATAAATTGAACACGTCGGGTGTCCTAAAGTATATATATCTAAGGTTGGTTATGTCAATCGCATGCAACTGGAATGGGTGTCATACATTGAGAACAATATTGATGTGATAGGCGATGGTAATTTTGAGTATCGTTGCATTGCTTCAGGGCTCAGACTCCCTGATGTAGATGATTGGAGATTAGTACATAGAAGAATGTTTGATGAGATAACGGGGTATTGATCGTGATCGTAAGTATAACAGCTCGATTATAGTAATAGTGTGACCAACTTACGTTGATTACGTATATCTTCCTAAGAGAAAGGTGTATGTACCTAGTCAAAATTACTAAATTGCTAAGGAAATCCTTTTTAATTGGTTTTTATAACTAAACTACTCTAATCTAATAGATCAATGTAAATTAATTTTAAACTCTTATATTAAGAATATTTTAGTTCATAACCTCACCTAGGTAATGAAATAATATGCTTTTCAACTCACTTTATCATCTTTATTATGTGTGTGCAATGTCTAATGGGAATAGAAAAATTTCCTTCAAATCCAATTCAACCCACTATCATGATGGAAAAGATTCTAATGTGCAAACTAGAACTCCACCTATCGGTGTGAATAAAGTAAGCTCTACATTGCTTTAATGTGCCAAATCTTTAGATTCATAGTCAATTAAGTTTACTATACGTACCTCCCTAATCAACAACTATATCTTAATGTTGTATATTTTATGGTTGTACCGTCCATATCCGGCTTAAAAACTTTAATGGCCATTATAAATTTTAAAACATAATATCAACAAACACGTGATCAAGGTGTTCGTACCATTACGCTCATAATCAATACGAATTCTAACTATTGCACCTATTACTCATTACAATCTATTCATATTTATAGCATAGCATTCATACCATAGGATCCATTGATCTCTAAGATTAATGAACTACTCACACTTCATTGAAACAAACATGCACATAGTGGTATTCATTAAAATTAGAGATATAATCAAAGACTTTAATTAAATCAATAAAAACAATACCCGAATCACCACACGTGAGTCTTCAATGTCTTCTCTTCCACAAATCTTCTTAATACTCAAGAACAAAGTAAACTTATGCTAACCATTGCTAATGGTTGCTAATCTATGGTAATTGGTAAGTTTACCATGTTTTAATATCTATTTATACCCCTAAAAAACATTTAAAAACAATTAGAAATCCTGCTAGACAATTTAACATGAAATAGAACAATAACTTTCTATTTTATTCAGTCTCAGTGTTGTCCGTAAGTGGTTCAGCACTGTGTGTACAAACCTATGGTGTCGTGACAACTTTGGCCACTTTGTATGCAAATCCTCCATTCAGGAGACTCGGTGCTATGCATGTTTGTCCTCAACACCTTCCCTTTTGCCTCCACAGCGGTCGCCACTGCGCTGGCCATCTTGCCTCACTTCCTTCTCTTCCTTGGTCTTCCATGCTATGCCTTCATCTCCCATGGCGCCACACGTCGGCGTCAACCTCTATTTTATGTATTTTAGCTCTGTTTCTTTGCAAATTCACCCGTTTACCTCCTTTATGCCTTAACCTAAAAATATATAAATACCATCAATTAGAGCTCATTTATGGATATTTATACTAATTATACTATTAAATTAATATTATATATAAGTCTAAATAATCATTTATCAAGTATGAAACTCTTTGGAGGGAAGTACTTGGAAGTGGTTATGAGAAGATAAAGATTGTCATGCAGTTTCTGGATGATCTGGTGGGGGCCTCTTTTGAAGGATGGTTGACACTTCAGGACATGGGATTCTTAATAGCAATGGCTTTTAATGTCATGCTAGTCAACCTCTCACATGATAGTTGCTTGAAATTTCTTCCTCTACGCAATGTCCCACCACCATCTTTCGATAGTAGGCTTATCATTGGCATGATAAATGATAGGAACATGCATTGGGTTAGGGTAAGTTTGTACATTATCTTTGAAATATGTTTTATCAACTTTTAAGTACATGATAATGACTTCTTGTTCTACTTTGTATTTGACAGGTGAAGCTAAAAGTTAATTCATCGCTTCCCTCATTATATCCATCATGGGATAGGTATGCTAAGGAGTGCAGTAAAGGTTAGGGTAAGGGCTTCATAATCCAGGAACTCATATCAATTTTAACTTCTCAACAAGCCACGCCTTCTGTAGTAGGCTTAGTGTCGCCTTAGCTCAATCCAGATATAGCAACATTAATGGTTTTGTATAGTGCAAATGATTACGGTGGTACATTTTTTGGTATACTTTTCATTATGGTCGTATGTTCTCTGTAAGAACCTTGGAATACTTTTGTTGTTTATACATGAATATCTCCAACACTTATACCGCCAAGACATTTAACGTTTAGACTTGGCGAAATTCTGGTTTATTTCATTATTAGTAATGACATATGGTTGCTCATGTTAATGTAAAAACTACTTTTTTTGGATGATTTATGGTTGTCTTTATGGATGAGTTATGGTTTCTTCTTGTCGACTATATATATTCTCAACATACACATTGTTGTCAATACATATGTCACGGCCATACAGGTCCGAGACTTCCAACAGAGTCCCAGTATTGTATATCCGACAAACGTCGTATACTTTTGGTCACCCACAACCGAGGGATTTCAGAAGAAATGTTCGCTCGAGTGCCTTGCTAAGTCTCGGTAATAGTAAACCAGAACATTTCTTAGAGTCTCGGTTACACGTGACCGAGATTCTCAGCTTTTCTCGATGTTGCATTACTAAAATTCGATATACACTAAATCCAACTCAATAGGTTTCGGTTACGCGTGAACGAGACCCTCCGCGCTGCTCCGTGTCCTACGGTCAAAACATTATCCACTACAAAAGGATATTGGATTAGCGAAGGGGAAACCCGTCACTAATCCGATATTTCCCGTCTCTATATCATGTTAGCAACGGGAAATCCCATCGCTAAATATCTCGTCGCTAAATTTTTTAGTGACGGTGTGTCAGGTTTGGCGACGGGAACCCGTCGCTAATCCTTTTGCCATATCCCGTCGTAAATTTGCCATGTGGTTATGGTTGAATCTCTTTTGACCATGCCACGTGGACATTTAGCGATGGGGGCCCGTCGCCAATTGTCGACGTGGCTCGTTAGCTGCCACGTGGTTTAGGGTTTAGCGACGGGGGCCGTCGCTAACCCCGTCGCTAAATTGACGAAAAAGATTTTTTTTTAAAAGTTTGATATTATATATAATATATAATATATTTAATATTTAATATTTAAAAATATTTTATATTTATAAAATGCAAAAACTATTATATATAATATGATATAATATTTAAAAATTTAAAAATAAATATTTGAAATATAATTAATTTTTAAAAACTAAATATTAAAAACTTTATTAAAAATTATTAAATTTCAAATGAAATTAAATGTAAATATTTAAAATATTTAACTATTATATATTTTTTATATAAATGCAAAAACTATTATATATAATATTTAATAATTTTATGAAATTTTTTAAATTCAATTAAAATTAAATTTTAAATGAAATGTTTGAAAATAATATTATTTATAAATAATATTTAAATTTAAAAATTATTTATAAAACTTTATTAAAAACTATTATTAAAATAATATATTTTAATCTATACTATACAATTTATTCGGAGTAACTATACGGACAGGAAAATTAAAGGAAATTAAAGTTAAGAACTGAAGTCCATCAATCAAAATGAATTAAATACAACAAAAAAAGTTAATTACAAGTATGAAAATGTACAAAACAAGATATGAACAACCTAAGGCTAAATATACAAGGAAGTCAACTCAATCGTCGAGATCGTCGTCGGTCTCTGAATCATCAACTGGAACATCTCTTGGAGGCACTAGCGCGAATGAAATCTCAAGCCTGACCATTAGAGCATACTTCATGCGACGCAACTGGCCTTAGACCTTTCGCAACTGATCTTGGGTTAGAGTGTGATCCTGCACAACCCAAAGAATGTGTGTCTGCATCGTCTGGAAGTCTCTCCGCAAAAGCTCGACGGGCTCATTAGGAGAAGAAATAGGCCGAGAAGATCCAATTCCATCTCCACCTCTAGGTCCTCCTCTAGCTCCTCCAGCTGTAGCATGTCTGCGCCGCGACCCCGACGGTGTCCGCCCTACTATATATTCCGTCCTTTGTCGTCGCGCTCAATGGTGGACAAATATAGCTCGGTCTCATCTATCGCGGTGTCAGGCTGCGACTGTGTCAGCTCAATCTGCCTTGGATCGACGTATAAAATAAGAATTTAAAACATTTACAAGTCATTAATACCAATCATTAATTAACTAAACAAAATTTAAAAGCAAAACTATTTACTTACGATGATCTTCTCTACTCTCGAATCGATGAAAGTTATGCCGTCATGATCTTTCGTATGGAAGTATAGGCATAACTCCAAAGCAGTCGGAGGTCGACCCAACTTCTCTGCCTACAAAACATATATTTAAAGAGGATTAAGTTTAAGACTAAATCCATGTATATTATATATATAAACTTAATATAACATAACTTACCAGCTTCTCCGCGTGCTGATAAATGGGTATTGAGCCACCAGTATGCACTGCGATCCCTATACCGGGTCCCCCTATCTCAGTTCTCCAATTTTTACTTGCTCGCTCTGACTTCTTCTTAAAATTAGGAGTGGACCGCATCTTCTTATAGTGGTCAAAGATCTCAGCAGATACATGTGCAAGCTTCTTATCTTTGGAGCACATCTTGCTAATAAAACCAGCGTACCGAGTGGCAATCTGTATGTCGTACGCCTCTCTAATAGCTATGTCATCTGATGGCTCCCAGTCGAATGACAACTATAGGCAAAAAGTAATAAAATTTTAAATTTATCTATAAACACTTTTCAATTGTATATTGTTTGTAAATCTTATGTAAACGAAACAACATTAACTTAAACAACTATACCTTCCATTGATTTCAGTAAATATCTCGCATGTGTTGCAGGACATGCTCCCAAGAATAACCATCCTTGTGCAGGGAGTGTTTGTATGCCCTAGTCATTTCCCGGGCAGCTCTGTCAGACGGGTGTAATTTCCGTCCACTAAATTGAAAACGAGGCGTTAGACCAAATTTATAAGAAATAAGTAAACGTAAAACTTCGTACGTATACTTACTATATGTCATCTTTCAGGACCAATAATATCCGCCTCGAGGGTTGACTAATAGTACTGTCCACGTGGGGTCGACCTATGGACGAGTCGCTCAAACGATGTGCCAAAGAACTCGGCGACTGCTCTACCGGCTAAACCTAAGAGGGCGATGCATGCAAATCATGATGGAGTGGTGGTGGGACTGTACGATGGCCGTGCGTACGATTATGAAGATGTGAGAGGGAGATGTTGATCCCTTTGATGAAAAAGTAGGCCCAACACCTGGCCTAAACGTACCACGACCATCAATGGGTGGAGTGGGTTGGGAGGAAAGTAAAGTAGAATACATCTGCATAGAGGTGGGATCATCACTAAAAACATATGGCAAAGACATCAAAGATGTAGATGGATGTGATGGATATGCATAATCTGAGGGAGGCGTCTGATGGAGAAATGGGGTCTGCGGAGAAGGGTGGTATGGGTAGGGATGAAATGGAGTCTACTGAGAAGGGTGGTATGAGTATGGATGCAGACTCTGCTGACCTTAAGTAGTCTGTACCGGTGGAGTAGCATCGTCATGAGAACGACGGTGTGATCTATCCGATCGTTGATCTCTAGTAGCGCTGGATCGTCCGCTGGATCGACTACCAGATCGTCCACCGGAGCCCTCACCAGAAGATGGGGCATAACCTCTACCTGACGACATAACTTTATAAAAAAATAAAGACTAAATTAGAATTTTGAGTTGAACCTCCAACATTTGAAATGTTACGTAACAAGTAAGAAAATATAATTGCATCATTTACCAACTGAACATGATAGTATCATGATTCATCGTCACCGTCCTCATCATTCGATAAAAAGTCGGAGTTATCGCTTTCATCGCCTTCTTCGTCGACTTCTGACATGTGTGCCCCACTAGGATCAGCTAGCGAAGTTGGAACATTGTTGTCAATATCGACCTCAGTATTATGCTCAGGTAGCTGCTCCTGAAAAAAGTCTTATTCTATAGGCTCATTGTCAACATTTTCGACTATTTTGTTCATCGATGAATTTTGGTTAAAGTCTGCACATAGCTTGACAATTGTTCTGCACATTTCTTACACTTGGGTATGAAATAAAGTACACCTGACTAACTTGCATGGCTAGTATGAAAGGCTCGTACTTGTTCAATCGCAGATTTCGATGTACATCGATGATTTTTAAGGATCGGTGAACTCTTGTCCCGACATTGATCGTGAGATCGAACCATTGACATTTGAACAACACAGGACGTAGGAATCCACCTTATTCGATTTCAATCACTTCTTCTAATTACCCGTAAAATTCATTGTCACATTGTCCATAATTCGTGCCCCTAACGCACACCCCGCTACTACGCATATCTTTGTTTGAGCGATGCGACACGGTCTGAAATGTGTAGCCATTAATATATGGTGCAAAGCTGACTAGGGTCGTATGACAACACTTGAAGTGTTGTATCTTGAATAGATGATAGAGCCTACCGCTAAAAATGTTTCATTCATAAACTTCAATTTCAAATAAACAACAAAAATAAAGAATTATTTTAATATCCACGTACAAATGACTTACGAATTTTTGAAACCAACTTGAGAAATGTTTCTCAAGATGTTCATCGATGGCACTTTGTGTAATACTCACATGTTTGGAACGCAATTCCGATACGTACATCCTAACAGGAGAATTGAAAAATGCAAGGATTGTGATTGAATAAATTAAAGATAATAATTAAGATTGAAGTATACCTAATAAATTTAAGATAATAATAAAGGTTTTAAATTCCCGCTGTGTTTATAAATTTTTTATAGGAGAGCAATTAGACCAGCTATGCTCTATGGAAGTGAATGTTGGGCGGTAAAGCAACAACAATTACATAAAATGAACGTAGCAGAAATGAGGATGTTTAGGTGGATGTGTGGTAAAACTCGTAAAGATAGAATAAGAAATATAGAAATTCAAAGACAAGTAGGAATAGCACCAATTGATACAAAGATTAGGGAAGGGCGGTTGCAGTGGTTTGGTCACCCGCAAAGACGACCTACAAATGCCCCAACTAGAAAACTTGACTCAATAGAAACTGTAGAGATTCGACGAGGTAGGGGCAGACCAAAGTTAACATGGGATGCATTAATTAGGAGGGATTTGAATGGTTTGAAAAGCACACCATCAATTGCACTTAATCGAGCACAATGGAAAAGTCTGATCCATGTAGCCGACCCCAGTTAATTTGGGACTGAGGCTATGTTGTTGTTGTTGTTTATTAATTTTTTATTTCGATATTCAATATATAGTATTGCTTATCACGTGAAGGTCGTAAGGCTACTGGCTTTAGTTAAGTCTGGTTTAGGTAATATGGGCTTAATTAGGGTTTCTGGCCGGGTATCGCTCTGATCAGGTTAGGGGATGCTACAGCTTGGTATCAGAGCACGGTTCGAGGTTAAAGCTTAGTTCAAAACTCGGTTTATAGCTTTGGTTTAGAGACAAGGTTTAAGGGCTTTGTTACATTAGATAACTCTGATACAGTTTGGTGTCAAAGTCTAAGGTTTATCACTTTTGGGATAAAATGGTAACAGTGACATTGTTTGGTAACATGGATAAGGCTTTGACCTTAATTCACTTTTGAATGGTGTTCAAAGTGAATGTTAGTCTACTTTAAAGTTTAAGATTTATCAGAATATTTAATAACAGAACCTAAGTTTATTAGACTTTGAGAGTTGTCTCGAGCTATGAATAAACTTAGGGTTTGATAAACGATTTTTATCTTGATTTTGGGGGGTAACCAAAAGATAAAAAACTGAGATATGTTATTTGTTGTGCATACTATATCTACGTGGTAGATATGTGAGTATGTTTTTCCTGAACAATATTAAGATGGTTGAAGCCCATCTCTTTCTCATGATATGGGAAGGTGTTTGAGGCAAGAGCTCAGGAGAGTCTTAACCTCGGGGAGACAAAAAGGAAAGACATAAGAAAACTTACAAATATGAAATAAAAACTCTTTTCCAAGTAACATCTTCAATGATTTTTGTTCTTACAGATATTATCAGACCAATAATAGTTAGTGGAAAAGTATTTATTGGATTAAGACTTTGAGATGTGTTATCCAAGTAATCAATAAGACCCTTCACAATTTCGAACTCACAACGTAAGTTATTCATCCTAAGCTCAAATGATGCCTCCAACTTAGCATATAACACACTTGTCCACATATCCGTGAAACGAGTGAAGCCTTCATTATCCCCAAACATCTTCTTAGTCTTGGCCAATACTACTTTGTTAATGTGCTAAAAGCAAAGAAGGTGAGACGTTGTTGGAAATACTTCTTCGATAGCATTAATAAGGCATAACTCTCGATCCGTAACAATCAAGTCAGTTTTAGGCCACACGTCTAATAGGGATTTCAAGTTCTCAAGTATCCAAACATAATTTGCATTAGTCTCCGATGATATGAAAGCAAACCCAACTGAGAATATCAAATGCGTCGAAGTGATGCCAACTATCTCCAATAACAGCATTCGATACCTATTAGTTTTGTATGTGCAATCCATCAGAAGAACCGACGGGAAACATCGTAGCAACTTGATTAAATCTGGGTTTGACTAAAATAGGTCAGTGATGACATTCGTCTCGGGATGCTTCCTATGCCACAACATCCACTTATTCTTCTCCAATATGTGCAATAGTTAGTGTATTTGAGTCCTCCCACCCGTATCCTCAATTTGATATTTTTGTCGTGCATTGTATATTGTCCGCATAGTCGAAACATTATATACATCCCTTTGCTTTAACGTGTTGAGGATATCTCTTGGCTTCATATTCCCTTAGTCATCTGCACCACAACCACCTGCTCACCCGTATCCAATCGTCCTGCAAATGAGTGGTTGTCCAAGTTTTTGGCGGGGTCATGATTTTTCCTCCCACACACGACATTGACATACCATAAAGAATCCACATTTTCCTTGATGTTAATAAGGAAAGGGCACACACATTTCTTTGTACCAGTTTGAGTCCTTGTATTTTCCTCCTCCTATTCTGTTATTGGTTTCAAAGCAATTTATGCAGTTTTGGTTTTCCCTAGTCTTTATGATATTCCCCTAAATGTCTGGACCTCTCAAATGCAAGTTTGATCCTTTCCCTACGCTTAATCCCTTTGACATCAGAGTGTTTCATTACTAACATAAACTTGTTCGCACGACTAATCATTTGAAGCCATGAAATAGTTTATTCTCTAGATGGGAATGGCCTACAATGAGAGAAAACATCCTTATAGTTTGGAAATAATGTCAAAATCGGCATTACCTGCAACACAAACATTGAACCATAAGGACTCAACACCAATACATAACAAACTCACCAAAAAAAAATCCAAAAACCACATTCTCGGTATTACAAGTCTGCGACTTAACACTAAATATTGGTCACGGGCAACTGAGACATATGGAAGAGTCTCGGTACAAGATGATCGAGATGTTTCAACATGTCTCGGTCACACCTTTACTGAGACATCTTGATTAGTCTCGGCCCCCATATACCGAGACTTATTTGCAAGTCTCTGTCCTGTGAGACCGAGATAATCTTGACCGAACAAACTCATGAAAAAATTGAAAAAACATAAAAAACAACAACATATACCTCTTCTTGTACCTCCTCTTACACCAATGTGGTACATTCATCTATTTTAGGCTGAAAAAACTTCAGAATGGCCGAATCTACCAAACCCTACAATTAAAAACCAAAGCATCAATGTCAGTATTTTCAACAAAAAACAGTTGATTCGAACCTTTATATGGTTGTAAAATAGTGTTACCTCGCTATTGGATGATGTGAAAGCATAAGAATCGATACACGCTGGCAAAAAATGTGGGTTTAGGTTAGAGATGAGAGACAAAGAGGGTGGGGTGCCCTTAAATTTGTTCAAAAGTGTGTTGGGGGATTGTGGAGGGTTTATATGAAAGGGCAATATTTTCATTTACATCAACGTAAAATTTAGATGAGAGAATAACCAAAAAAATGGGTGCCTTTGCAAATTGGCGAGGTGCCCATAGCGACGCTCGATTTCTAATAAGGGTCTCAGGCTTTTACCATACTTTTTACTGAATGTAAAATTTTTTATGCCCGCTGTGAGCACCCCACCATTTACTGAGGGCACACCAACTTTTTGGTTTTTTCTCATCCAAATTGGACCATGAAGGAAATGACACAATTGCCCCTTCATATAAAGCAACCAACACAACCACAACATACATTCACAACGATTTATGGGCACCCCACCTCCGTCCTCTCTCATCTCTAACCGAACACACGTGTTCCGTCGGCAGTCGTGTATCGCTTTCACATAAGTCAGTTGTGTGGTAACAATCGATTCCAACCATATTAAGCTTCGAATCAACTATTTCGATGTGGCAAATAATGAGTTTGATGTTATGGTTTTTCATTGTTGGGTTTGCTAGATCCGGTCATTTCTAAGTTGTTTTTCGTGTGAAATGGATGAAGACAACACAATGGTGTTGGATGGGCTACAAGAAAAGGTAGTTGTTGATTTTTTGTGAATTTTTTCAACATTTATAGTTGTGAGAATGGACACGATTGTTTCGGTCACACAAGATCGAGAATTATTGATAATTCTTGATATCTGGTAACCGAGATTGATGCATTGATAAGGCTAATTGCTTATCATTTGTCTCGGTTAAAGGGGACCGAGACTTATCAAGCAGTGTCAGTTGTAGTATACCGACACTACTCATTAAGTCTCAGACTTGTGGTACCGAGACAATGTGTTTAACCATTTTTTTGGTGAATGTGCAATGTCTTTAAAATGAGTCTTTATGTTTCAATGTTTTTCTTGCATGTAATGTTGTTGTCCACATCTTATCCAGACGATAAGGATGCTTTCACTCCATGTAGGCCATTCCAATCTAGAGAGGCGGCTATTTAATGGCTTCAAATGATCAGTCGTGAATAGAAGTTTGTGTTAGTTATGAAGCAATCTAATGTCGGAGGGGTTAACAGTACGGGAAGAGTAAAACTTGCATGTAAGAGGTCTGATACATTTAGGGGAATGTCATAAAGAGTAGGGAAAGCCAAAGCCATAAAACTTGCTTTGAAACCAAGAAATGAAGAGGGGGGAAATACAAGGAGTCAAACTGGTACCTGTTAGGTTTTCAAGTTTATACGTAGTGAAAAATTCAAAACAATACAGGATCGAAAATAAGTTCCATTAAACTAGATCTACAAAAGTAAATCATACGTTAATCTGTGATTTCCTTCTCTAGTTGTTTGATCTCCAAGACATTCGATCACACGTCCTTTATCAAAAATCCACACACGAACAATGACCACAATTTAGAGTGCTAGCCCCAAGAGAGATAGAAAACTTTTTTTTCTCGCCCTAAATCCAAAGAACTCTAAAATAGCAAAAAAATGAAATCTTTCAATCTCTTTATAATGATGCTCATCCATTTCACTTACTTTGTACACAACTCTTACATTTCTTCCTATGATCTCATTTTTTCCACTATGTCACATTAATCTCGATCGCCCCTGGTCCTAGTTGTCCATCTTTGTTGAACTTAATTTAAATCTTGGTGTCAGTGATTTGTTCGATGTCTTCTCGTGCAATTGTAAACTTTCTTTTAGCTTGCACTCATTGAATTGTCCTTTTTGAGATGAGGTGGTGGTGTGGCCCCCACCAACCTCACTATCTGAAGGCAATCATAAAAACTTATGTGGAGTTACTCGGATTTTCATGATTGCGAGACTAACTCCAGTGCTCTAGCCGAAACCAAAGGTTTCTGTAATCGCTTTCATGTACATCTCGAGTCATCTCAACACTATCAGTTGTCCATAGATCTTCTAGCTGCTCCTCTGTCTCGCGTCTTCTAGCTATCCTAATAAGACTGTATCTACAATATCCCAACCACCTCTCATAAAGCTTGTCATTATTTTCATTCTATAGATCTTGAGATCAAAAGCACCCTCAACCTATAACTAGTGGCTTGTATGAATTCACCATCATACCTCCCATGCTTTGTCGAAATCTAAGCTAGGTGTCCCATACCGACTAGGTTGAGAACTATCACGTCCTCGGTAGTCGTGTCGTGGTCTGCAATACACATAAATTGCATAGTCTCTAACTCAAATCATTACATTCCTCTTTAGCATGAAATAACCACATATAATCACCTGCATTCACCATTATCTTCTTAAACATGAAGTTTAGACATATAATGTAGCAAAAACATTAGGTTCTCATTAACTATACAAAATGACCTGACATTCAAAATCTTCATCTCTACATACTACTTATCAGCCTCCTGAACTGGGGCTCTAACCCTTAATGGTATCACTGGTATCGGCGGCATAAAGATCCATGGGCAATTGAAATGATGATTCCCCTCCACTCCACAATGAGAACATACTGGAGGGCACTCCTGTCCCAATGATGTAGGCTCGTCACCCTGCAAATTTGGCTCTGGCGCAGGTGGCGCTGTAGTAACTGACACTGGTCTCCAAAGACAATCATTCTTATCATTTCCACCCTGATCACATCGAAAACACCTACGTCGTCATTTTGCTTTTCCCCGTTGTCTCCTTGAACTCTGGCTCAAAATCCTCTCGTATTGTGTTTGAGGTGTGTGTGCTCGGTCATGTTCTTTATCTGTATGAGGACATGCTAATGTTAGCATGTATCCCTCTTGTTTCCTCTATCTGGTTCTCCTATGTTCATCATTAGTGCTATGCTCGACCGACACAGGCTCTGGTTGGATTGCGGTGACTACTATTGGGTTTTGAGATGTTGTAACCACAACTGTAACGAGTGTCGTAAGTGCGGCGGCCTGATCACGTAATATTCGGAGTACCTCGGCTATCTGAGTCTTTTGGGCTACAAGTTGATCCTCCACACTCGCTGTAACACTAGTCTTTCTGATCTCCTGAGGCGTATTCGATTGTCCGTCCATGATCTGCATCGAGACACGTGCTCTGCATCAACCTCAAGATATATAAATATATATACTTATATAATGTATAACATACAGTAAAAACATAACACGCATATAACCCTAACTCTACCCACCTCACATCACTTCCCAATTAAAGTTCTTAAGCTACAACATTGGGTTTCCATATTTAAGATTTTTATTAGTTAAGTTTATCAAATTTCTTTTAACTTTTCCCAAGGCTTCATCGACCTCTCTCTAATACCAACTATGGTGTTGGTATAAGGTTAAAGAACAAACTAAACTCCATCCCTTTTGATCCATCAACCTCGCTCTGATACTATCTGCAATGGCCTTGCTGCCCCGGGGTGACGTGTCTCCGTGTACTCCTTACCCAGTGGGCCTAACTACACGTGTCTGGCACCTACCCGTCCTCCTATGAGCTCAAATTTCGTGTCCACTTGTGTTTCATTAAATTTGTTAGTGGATTATTCGCATTTTCTTAAATTATCCTCTTTAAGTATTTAAATATTTGTTAAGTTTAATTATTCGTGGTTTATTCAAATCCTAACCATATTAGTGGGTTGTAGTTTACAAGTTAACATAAATCAGCAAAAGCCTTAATTGACACAATTAGGTAAGGTAATTTACCGTGGTAAACATTATTCATAAGAACAAATCCTACTGTGGAAAACCTGAAAAAGTACTCTGTATATAAGCGATAGTACCATAAACAAGGTATATACATGTACACGTCATCTCAAATCTACTAATACCCAAAATAATACCATAATATCAAAATAATATAAACACCTATGAGTATGTCCAAGATCGTCAGCAAAAAGAGATAGTCGCGTAGGATTGTCCTTTGCCGCTACTCGTAGAAAGATCTGCACTCAATCACCCTACAAATATAGTGATGAGTCCAGTGAGTAAATTCTCAAGAGAAGTCCACACAATATTCAACAAGAAAATAAATAAAACTACAAGACATGCAAGTATGCTATTTGGCAACAGAAATACATACTTCCATGAAAGTATGTAGCGCTGGCAATTTGGGTCATGAAACGATTAACACGACACGACACGACACGTAATAAACATGTCGTGGGTTTGGCTTAAGTGGGTCTGGGTCATAAACATGTTAACACGTTTATACACGGTTAATAAATGAGTCATTAACATGTCAACCTGCTTAACTCATTTATGACTCGCTTAACACGACTAAAGAATAATGTATAAATAATAAATATAGTATAATAAATAGATTGGTAATAAATTCACCTATTTGAATGCATGTTAATAGCATGATTTATTTATTTTATTTATAGACATCTTTTATCATATTTTATTTTATATTTGAGAGGAAATATTCATTTTACTTTTAATATATAATTTATGTTTTAGATTTTATTAATAATTATTTATTAAGAAAAAATAAAACTTTTCGCCAAAGTAAAATTTAGATATTTTTTTAGATGATTCTTATAATTTTGTTTATGTCATTATTACTAGTCATTATTGCTTTATTATTAAGAGTAATAAAAACTTGAATGAAAAATTATAGTAAAACTAACGACTATATACAACCACATTATATTTTATTGGCTATTTTAGTATGTTTGTTCGAATTTAATCATTTAGATATATTTTAAAAAGTAGTAACTAAATTATAAAAGTTTAAATAAAATAAATTTTTTAAATACAATATTTAATAAATGGGTGACACGAATACACGACATGTTTAACATGACACACTTAGACACGAAAACGATTAATACGATTAATAAACATGTCATGTAATGGGTTTGCATTATATGGGTCATGACCTGTTTATGACACGACACGTTTACGACTCACCGACACGAATTGCCACCCCTAAAAGTAGGGCAATACAAAAGATTCAAGTAGCACAACAGACAATAATCAACAAAGTAGTAGTTAATGAAGTAAACGAGAACGAAACATACAACAACTAAGTCAATATGCACATAAATGTCTTTGATGAACCCAAGGATGTATCACGTGTAGCAGATTATACCATACTTCGAAGCTAAGAATTTCTCATATGGGCTTCTCTGACAGCCTCCGCAGTCTCATTTCCTTAGTCCTCGCGACGCTGGCTAAATCCGCTGAGTCATCGACATGTGCATATGAGTGCAGCTCGAGTCGCAATTCACCGGGGGCATGATCACATGTGTTATGGTATAGTGTACCCCAAGTCCATCCACACATCGCGATGTAAAAACCTCGATAAACCAATCAATCAGTTAGACAAACTAGTAAAATAAATAGTTCGGCACCCATCACACACACAAGAAACACGAATCAAATTCTATGAAGCATTCTCAAAGGGTTTACACACCTCAATCCGCGCTCCGACTTCCTCGGACTCTTTTATTCGACCCGACTAGCTCCCTGAAGTCCATTTTTACATGTGTAGTATGTTTATATATGTTTGAGATATGTATTAAGTCAAAAAAGAATCCCAAAACAACCTTTTAATTTCAATTTATGTCTGTTGTTAGCGCGCTAGGGGAATGGTGTAGCGCGCTATGGAAATGATGTAGCGCGCTATTGTTTTTCATCCTGAAGAACAGTTGAAAACCCAGAACGTTTAGCGCGCTAACTGTTCCAGGTAGCACGCTATGTGGTCTCTGGGATAGAATTCTCAAGTCGAGAATTATGTATTTCCCCTCCAATTTGGCTACCTAAACTCGGTTTATACCCTCTCTATATCAATCAACTTCAAAGCAGTAACCAAACAACCTCAGAACATCGATTTGCACTAAATTTCATAAAAATGGGTTTAAATGAAAGTGTAGATGATGGAGAAGATGATTACCTTGGTTTGAATCCTCAAATTGACCTCCAAAGTGGTTGAACTCCAGCTTCAGTTCTCCTCCAATTCTTAGTTTTTTCCTAATCTTGCATGAATTTGTAAGTGGTTGAAGTAAAAATTCCATTAACCTTGGTTTATATATGTTTGGTTTGAATCAAATGTGCATACGTATCCCGAGGATTATCTTGTGGTCTCATTTCATGCTGTCTCACACCACTTGATGACTCCAATAGCACACTCCCTTCCTTATCTCTCTCATTATGATCATCTAGATGTCCATCTTATGGTCCTTTTTATTTAGTTCAAACTATAGGCTTATTATTTATTTGATTTATGTACCTCACATTTAGCCTTATTAACCCATATGGTTAGTGCTTTATTTATCAAAATTAACCAACTTATGGTCTCACTAACCTTCGACTACCCAGTACTCGGTGCCCCGCATCTCGACGCGCATTGCGAGGCACGTCATAGCCTATTGTTTAAGTTTGAATTTACTTAGCCTATGGTTACATTACCCATTTTAGTTGATTAATTAGTCATATTAACGTGAATTAATAAAGTTTCCTAGTGTACCCGTAGTTGGACTACCCGATACCCGTGTCGACACGCCTTTTGAGGTGAACGCCCGTCGCACCTGCTCGCCCTATAACAACGTACACACATGTAGTGAAATATAATAATAATAATTTTAAACACCACATATAAACAACCATCATCCATAAATAATATATTCTCTCAGTTCTTGTGTCCGAGTCAATCGAGTTGTCCATGTAACGCCCGAATTACGACTGTTAATCCCCGAGATTAACCTTAATCTTAGTTTTAATTAATTTGGGTCGTTACATTTATATATTTTTATGGTTAAGTTTTCAAAATATTATATTCATTGTCTTTATTTATTATTTTCAAGTTTAATGGAGCGTGTAGCTGAATTTGGGGCGAAAAACTATGCAAAATAGAGTATTTACATGTAGCGTGATCCGCTACCAGAGGATCTACCTCGAGATGCATTCATCGAAGTTGATTAATAGAGAGGATGTAGCCAAGTAACGTAGGAATCTAACACGTGTGAGTCACTTGGCACCAAAGCCACTCGATTACGCCTCGAGATCAGCATGCATATCAAGCATCAAATGAGAAGTGAATGGTTTCATCTGCCTCGAAATCTATACAAGCACCGACTCCGAATTCTTCAATCAATTTTCCACGCCTCTTCTCTCAACATAGCAGACGTCAATCTTCATCGAGATACACACTTATGATGTCTCCCACAATTTTTCCAAGTTCTCTACGAGTTCCCTCCCCTATGCGCAGCTGCCACGTGTCGTTTCACCACTTAGCCAGCACGTTATAATAGCAGCTCTCCTCTAATCACGGTCTGCCACGTCAGCAGTCACCAACAGTTCAACCAATTAGCTATTACCACATGTCTTGGACCCTGCAACAAGCTATAACAACCACCAGATTTACCTCGGTGCACGAGTCACCGAATAACCCTCGAAAATCAATTTCTCTCTTTTTCAAAGATGAAATTAATTGGTTTTACATAAATAAGACTTGGGGTTTCTATGGAGAACTCTCTCTACTCTTCTATTCTCTTAAGCTCTCGATAGACAATTGTTTTCTTTTTTTTTAACATTTTAATAGAGTTATCCAAGACTATGTCAGGCTAATCTCATCAATCTAGACCAGAGGTGGATCGTACAACTCTTTTGGCATTAATCCTATGTAGGATCTAATTTAATTCAATTTAATTAGTTTTCAATCGTATTTTATTCTCTTTGTTATCAATTGATTAATTAGGGTTAAACTTAGATTTAAATCTTGATTATATTATTACTGAGTCGTACACATCCGTCCTTATGCAATAAGACAACACAAGTGGCAATTGACCATACCGATTGACTCGCCCCTTTTGCGATTGATCAAATACCTTTGGGATCTAGGCAAAATCGGACGCATTAGTGATCCGGTTGTCTAGGCGTAATGCATTCACAAAACCTATTGCGGTCTTCGTGTTAAATCCAATTCGCTTGAGTATAGGGTTATACGTCTAGCTAGAGAAGTAGTCATTGTCGTACTTTGACTTTCGAGATTAGGAAGTGTGAGGACCCGCGTACGTTACTGGGTCTATAGCTATTCTAGAATATATTTGAATTGCTTGCTTTATATAGATCGACAACCATATGGTTGATTATGCCAATTGAGGAAGTTTGTGATACTAATGGTTTAAGTTACTCTTCTTGATTGGTTTATTTGCAGAGTATTTTTATTCCTCATTTTGGTGAACTTTTGACAACAACTTTTGCAAATCCCCTGATTTACGTTCTTGTTCGTTAGTCGAAGTTAGAAATCTTAATCTTCATGGATCAACTTCATGCTTACCACTGCTGTAATTCTTGTGCTAATTGGTAATCTCATTGGGATTATATTTTTTGGTGCATTCGACAAGCGTTAATGGTTCCTAAACTTCTGAAGGACATGGAACACATGGAAGCTTACGACATGGCTACGATGCTGAAGGAAATGCTCTAACATAAGGCTAGGCAAGAAAGGTTCAAGACAGACAAGAACTTTCATCTTTGCAAAATGCCGAGGGTGCGTCAGTTTCTTAAAATAAAGGGCTATATTGACAATCTTGATAGACTTGGATTTCCTATAAGCCAAGAGTTAGCTACAGATTTGATCCTGAATTCATTCCCTGATAGTTATTCACAATTTATGATGAATTATAAAAAGAATAACATAGAGAAGTCTATCTCAGAGTTGCATTTGATGCTTAAAATTGCTGAGTAGAATGTCAAGAAACCCATTACTAATGTGTTGATGATTCAAAAATGAAAGGCTCTAACGAAAAAGGGCAAAGGCAAGGCTAAAATTGTCAAAGCTGTTGTGACTATCACAAAGGCTGTGAAACAAGTCAAGCCTAAACCTGCTTCTACTTCACATTCCCAGAAGGGAAAAAAAGAAAAGAAATTTTCATTTATGCCATGCACCTAGACATTGGTTCAGAAATTGCAAGTTCTATCTAGAAGATTTAAGAAAAAGAATAGTAGTGCGACTACTACTTCATGTATTTATGTTAACGAAGTTAACTTTTCTATAAGTGCTTCCAAGGTATTGGATACCGAATGTGGATCTCACATTTGTATTAATGTGCAAAGTCTCATCAAAAGTAGAAAGCTAAAGAAAGGAGAAGTCATCCTCCGAGTTGGAAATAGAGCAAAGGTTGTTGCGTTGGCTGTATAATGCTATAAGTTAATTTTACATAGTGGACTTGTTTTAGTTTTAAATAATTGTTATTATATCCCTGCTTTAACCAGAAACATCATTTCAGTTTCATATTTGGATTTGGATGGTTTTAATTTCATTATTGCGAATAATAAATGCTTCGTTTCTCGTAAAGACCTTTTTTATGCAAATGTTGATTTATGTCATGGTCTTTATATTCTAAACATGAAAAGGTCCACGTATACTCCCATTCTTAACTTAAGTACAAAGAGATTCAAGTCAAATGATTTAATACATGTGGCATTGTCAGCTTGGCCACATATATGCGAAACGCATTTTTGAACTCCATAAAGATGGACTTTTAGATTTATTTGATTTAGAATCATATGAAATATGTGTATCTTGTTTACTAGGCAAAATAACAAAGAGTCCCTTTACTGGACACAGTGAAAGGGCAAGTGATTTATTGGGTATAATACATACAGATGTATGCAGTCCTATAAAGACAATGACTAGAGGTGGTTATCAGTACTTCATTACTTTCACTAATGATTTCAGCAAATAGAGTTACGTGTATCTTATGAAACATAAAGATGAATCTTTTGAGATGTTTCGAACATTTCAGAATGACGTGCAAAATCAACTTGGTAAAACTAATAAAGCACTTCAATCAGATAGAGGTGGTGAATATTTGAGCCAAGAGTTTGATGATCATCTTAGAAACTGTGGGATTATCTAACAATTCACTCCTCCAGCAACTCCACAATGGAATGGTGTTTCTTAGAGGAAAATCAGACTTTGTTGGATTTGGTTTGATCTATAATGAGTCATGCAGATCTTCTTATTTCTTTTTAGGGTTATGCCTTAGAAACTGCTGCATTTACACTGAATCGTGTTCCTTCTAAAGCAGTAGATAAAACACCATATAAGATGTGGTTTAGGAAAAGATCAAGTTTGTCTTTCCTCAATATTTGGGGCTGTGAGGTCTTTGTACAACGATAAATCTCACAAAAATTATCAGCCAAATCTACCAAGTGTTATTAGTTATCCTATAGAAACTATAGGATACTAATCTTATAATTCCACTAAGAACAAAGTGTTTGTTGCTCAAAATGATATATTTATGAAAAAAGAGTTTATTTCAAAACACAACAATAGGAATAAAGTAAGTCTTGAAGAAGTTCAAGAACCACAAATAAACACTCAACCACCAGTGGCAGATCAATAAAGTCTTGAAGTAGTTGAACTGAACCCCCACAGTTATCACAAAGCTCGCTTAGGTCTGATAGGGTATGACATCAGGTGCCTGAAAGATTTGGATTTCTTATTACTAATAGTAGTGAGGTGTTTCTTATGGATCAAAATGAGCCTACTACTTATCAGGAGGTTGTGTCTAGTCTTGAGGCAGATTGGCTTAGTGCCATGAATTCTAAGATGCAATCGATGTATGATAACCAAGTTTGGAAACTAATTAATTTACCCGAATGTGGTAAGACCTTTTGGTGTAAATGGGTTTTCAAAAAGAAAACTTACATGGATGGCAATGTGCATACTTATAAAAGCACGGCTAGTAGCAAAAGGTTTCAAGCAGACTCGAGGTGTAGATTATGATGAGACTTTTTCTCCTGTAGCTATGCTTAAATCAATTAGAATTCTAATTGCCATAGCTGCATATTATGACTATGAGATATGGCAAATGGATGTCAAAACAACTTTTCTAAATGGAAAGTTACTTGAGGACGTGTATATGATACAACCCGAAGAGTTTATTCATCCTGAGAGTTCTAGGAAGGTGTGCAAGCTTCAAAGATCTATTTATGGATTAAAACAAGCTTCTCGGAGTTGGAATATTCATTTTGATGAAGCAATTAAGGAATTTGGTTTCATTAAAAATGAAGATGAGCCTTGTGTATACAAGAAGGTCAATGGGGCGTGATTTATTTTCCTAGTATTGTATGTTGATTATATACTACTCATTGGAAAGTACATCCTAACCTTGCATAGTGTCAAGTATTGGTTAGGGGAGTGTTTCTCAATAAAGGACTTAGGAAATGCAGTTTACATCCTTGGGATTAAGATCTATAGGGTTAAATCTAAAAGGCTGATCGGCTTAAGTCAGAGTGCTTATATTGAAAAGGTACTAAATAAGTTCAATATACAAGACTCTAAAATTGGGTCGTTGCCAATGTCTCGTGGTATAAGTCTCAGCGAGACTTAATGTCCGAAGACTAATAATGAGCGAGAGCACATGAATACTATTCCATATGCATTAGGTATTGAATCTATCATATATGCCATGTTACGCACCCGACCTGACATATCATATGCTTTGAGCGCAATAAGCGAATATCAGACTGATCCTTATGAGAGTCACTAGATAGCAGTAAATAACATTCTTAAATACTTGAAAAGGACTAAAGAAGTGTTCTTAGTCTATGGAAATTTGGAAGACGAGCTTGCTATAAATGGTTACACATATGCATGTTTTCAAACTGATATAGATGACTTCAGATCACAGTCTGGATATGTGTTTACTTTGAATGGAGGCGCAATGAGCTAAAAAAGTTCAAAGCAAGAAACTGTGGCAGATTCTACAACAGAAGCTGAGTATATTGTAGCGTCAAATGAAACTGAGGAGGCAGTTTGGATCAAAAAATTCCATCTATGAACTTGGCGTGGTTCCTAGTATAGCTAACCTTATTTGTTTGTATTGTGACAACAATAGGGCAATAGCACGGCCAAGGAACCAAGATCACACCACCAATCAAAAACATATACTTAGACGTTTTAATGTCATTCGAAAAATCGTTGAGAGGGGAGACGTGAAGATTTATAGTGTTCCTACATAAGACAATGTTGCAGATCCTTTGAGGAAGGCTCTTCCACAAGCAAAACATGATGGTCATGTTAGGTCATTAGGTATTAGATACATGAATGATTGGCTTTAGTGCAAGTGGAAAATGTTGGAGAATGTGCCCTAGGTCAATCTACAAATATTGTTTATCTTTTAATTTCAGTTAATGAAATAGAGGTTTTCATTTGTTATTTTATTATAAGTGGTTGCATGTTTACCTTAAAATAAGATCCATGGGTATTTGTTGAAATATCCAAAATGTCCCTAATTGGTCATTATACTGGGAACTGTAATGAATTAAGCCTAGTATGAATTTTGATTGACGGTCATGTGATGATCATGCATATAGGGATATGAATCGAGATCATTAGTACTTGTTAGAAAACAAGGTACTGGATCGACCCGCTATGAGAACACCACATGCATTAAGTCATATGCGTTACTCATGATAGGTATATCATTTAGTCATTCGACTTGAGACTACCATAGACTTCAATATTAGAAGCATGGTAGTTTGACACAATCAAATGTTGTCTTTAACCGGACGATTATAAAGATCGTGATTTGTTACCATGTGAATAATATATGAAGGTGTTTAATCAAGATAGAATTTGTCACTCTCGTATGGAGAGAGATATCAGTTGATCCCTTAATATCGTAGACTGATAATGGCCTAGTCCATGTAAATTGATATGATTAATGTCACTTAGATGTTTTTAGTTTACCTAAAGATCAAGACAAAGTACGATTGAACATTAAGGGTGACTATTCATGCCTTATATTTAATTAAAGGATATCGCACGATAAAAGGATATGATATATATTATTCATTAGGTTGTATCGATTTTGACATTCATGCTACTTAGATAGTCATAATGTCTTGCTAGAGACCGCTTATGACTTGTGTACCAAAATGGTTTTGATTCACTGCCAACGTCGCATGAACATATTAGGTCGCACACAAAGAACGACTTTATGCAATTTCAATTGGTCCAAAGTAATGAATTTTATATGATAAGATTAATAACATAAAAACCCTTACGATTTGTTATATGATGACTTATTAATAAGGGCGTATTTGTAATTTGCTTAAACTGCCTAAATACAGTAGTTGTATTACGAATATGATTATAAGTGAGGGCTTATCTACACATATAAATAGAGGTTGAAACCTTAAAATGAAATAAGATTTTCGTGTGTGGATTTTGGGAGACAAAAAAAATGGTTTCTAATTTCTCTTGGGGCTAGCACTTCAAATTGTGGTCACCGTTCGTGTGTGGATTTCTGATAGAGGATGCACGCACGTACATCTTGGAGATCGAACAATCAGAGAAGGAAATCACAGATTAAGGTATGGTTTACTTTTATAGGTCTAGTTTAATGGAATTTATTTTCGATCCTATTATGGTTTTTCAAAATTGTTTTGAATTTTATGCTGCGAAGAACCCCAAAATCCAACAATTTCATTTTAGGGTTTCAAACTCTATTTATATGTGTAGATAAGCTCACTTAAAAAACATGTTCCTAATACAACTATTGTAATTAGGCAATTCAAGCAAATTACACAAATGCCTCTATTAATAAGTTATCATATAACAAATCGTAAGGGCTTTTATGTCATGGATTTTATCATATTAAATGCATTACTCTAGACAAATTGAAATCGCGTGAAGCCATTCTTTGTATGCGACCCAATAGGTTCATGCGACGTTAGTAGTGAACCAAAACCATTTTGGTATACAAGTCATAAGCGGTCTCTAGCAAGGCATTATGACTACCCAAGTAGTATGAATATCAAAATCGATACGACCTAATGAATAACATATATCATATCCTTTTGTCGTGTGATATCCTTTCATTAAACATAAGGCATGATAAGTCATCCTTAATGTTCAATCGTACTAGTCTCGATCTTTAGGTAGGCTGAAAACATCCAAGTGACCTTGATTATATCAACTCACTTGGACTTGGCCATTTAACATTCTAACATATCGAGGGATCAACTAATATCTCTCTTTGTACGAGAGGGATAAATTATATCTTGATTACACACATTCACTTATTATTCATATGGTAGTCAATCCCAATCTTTATAATTGTTCGGTTAAAGACAACATTTGATTGTGTCAAATTACCATGCTCCTAATATTGAAGTCTATGGTAAGCTTAAGTTGAAAAATTAAATGATATACCTATCATGAGTAACACTTATGTCTTAACCTATGTACTATTCTCATAGCTGGTCGGTCCAGTACTTTGTACCCTAACAAGTACTCATGATCTCGATTCATATCCCTATACGCATAATTATCACATGATCATCAATCAAGATTCACACTAGTCTTAATTCATTATAGTTCCCAATATAATGAACGACTATGGACATTTATGATATCTCAATAAATACCCAAAGATCTTATTATAAGGTAAACATGCAATCACTTATAGTAAAACAACAAACGAAAAACCTCTATTTTATTAACTAAAATTATAAGATAAACAACGTTTATAGATTGACCTAGGGTACATGCCCTGACAATACCAAGAAATATGGGTTCCCTTTCATTATTAACATTAAGAAATATTCAGATTCTTTGTGGCATGTCAATGTGGTATATGGGGGGCACAGTCACGACCCTGCCAACTACTTGGACAACCACTTATATGCAGGAAGATTGGACCTGGGTAAGCATATGGTTGTGGTGTAGATGACTAAGGGGAATGTGAAGCCACGAGATATCATCAACACGTTGGAGCAAAGGGATGAAAATAATTTTTTGATTATGCTGACAGTATATAATGCACGACAAAAAAAAAATGAATTGATGATGCGGGTGGGAGGACTCAAATGCAACAACTATTGCACATATTAGAGAAAAATAAGTGGATGTTTTAGCACAGGAAGCATCTCGAAATGAATGATGTTACTGACTTATTTTGGGAATATCCTGATTCAATCAAGTTGTTACGGTGTTTCCCATTGGTTCTTCTAATGGATTTCACATACAAAACTCATAGGTATCGCATGTCGTTGTTGAAGATAGTTGGGATCACTTTGACTCATTTGACGTTTTCATTTGGGTTTGTTTTCATATCATCAGAGACTAACCCTAATTACGTTCGGGCACTTGAGAACTTGAGGTCTATATTGGACGGTTGGCCTAAACCTGACATGATTGTTACATATCGAGAGTTAGGGCTGATTAGTGCAATCAAATAAGTATTTCCAACATCGTCTCACCTTCTTTACAAGTGGCGCATCAACAAACTAGTGTTGACCAAGACTAAAAAGATGTTTGCCAAAAACAAAGACTTCACACGTTTCATGGATAAGTGGACAGATATGTTGTATGCTAAGTCAAAGGCATCCTTTTAAACTTAGGATGAATGACTTGTGATCTGAGTTTGAAACTGTGAACGGCCTTATTGATTACTTGAATAAGACAAGAGTGAAAGATTACAAGGAAAAATGTGTACCGGCATAAACAGATCGAATTATGAACTTTGGAGAAACCACGACGCATAGGGTTAAGTCTACGCATTCCACTCTGAAGCTACGACTTGGCAACAGTCAGGAAAATTTTGAAACTTTATGGGGGGGTGGTGGATGGTCTTCTTAGGATCCAACATAATAGCATAAAGGCATTATTTGAGGTCAGTTTGAATGTGGTGCAACATGAATATGTTGATGGTTTGTATCTTCAATTGCGTTGGATACGTTTCTCAATGGGCGCTTAAGTTAATTAGCGATGAAATGGAACTGGAGTGACTATTGGACATGAATCTACTCTTTGTGGTTGTAACCTACGTACCATGCATGGTCTTCCTTGTGCCCGCAAGATAAACTTTTATATTATGGACGGTTCACCCATACCACTTGAGGACATTCATGTATACTAGCGAAAGTTGAGTATGGTTACGAAGAGTGCTATGGATCGGGCTGGATACAATCTCAACGATGAGATTGAAAGAGTGGTTGACAAGTTTCATGCTTGCATTGACGAGGATGATCGCGTCAAGATTATTCAGCAGCTTTGAGATATTAGCCATCCTTCATCGACAAAGGGGTTGTCCCACCTACAAAAATAAGGATAAAAGGAAGGACATCGGGTTTTATAGTTGGAAATCTGATCAAGAAAGGAAAGAAAAAAGCACCGAAAATGAAACTCGATGAAGATGATATACGACAAGATATCCAAGTGGTTTTGAGTATGCACTAACGAAAGAAAAGGCATCTAATTTGAGGAATAAGAGAAAGATAATGGGGCCTAAAATAAATGGAACACGTCGGGATGCAACTGGAATGGGTGTCATACATTGAGAACACTATTGATATGATAGGCGATGGTAATTTCGAGTATCGTTGCATTGCTTCCAGGCTCAGACTCCCTGATGTAGATGATTGGAGATTAGTACATAAAAGTATGTTTGATGAGATCACGGGGTATTGATTGTGACCGTAAGTATAACAGCTCGATTATAGTAATAGTGTGACCAACTTACATTGATTAAGGATATCTTCTTAAGAGAAAGTGTATGCACTCAGTATGTACCTAGTCAAAATTACTAAATTGCAAAGGAAATCCTTTTTAATTGGTTTTTATAACTAAATTACTCTAATCTAACAAATCAATATAAATTACTTTTAAACTCTTATATTAAGAATATTTCAGTTCATAACTTCACCTAGGTAATGAAATAATATGCTTTTCAACTCACTTTATCATCTTTATTATGTGTGTGCAATGTCTAATGGGAATATAAAATTTTCCTTTAAATCCAATTCAACCCAATGTCGTGATGGAAAAGATTCTAATGTGCAAACTAGAACTCCACCTATCAGTGTGAATAAAGTAAGCTCTACATTGCTTTAAAGTTCCAAATCTTTAGATTCATAGTCAATTAAGTTTACTATACGTACCTCCCTAATCAACAACTATATCTTAATGTTGTATATTGTATGGTTATATCGTCCATATCCGGCTTAAAAGCTTCAATGGCCATTATAAATTCTAAAACCTAATATCAACAAACGCGTGATCAAGATGTTTGTAGCATTACGCTCAAAATCAATATGAAATATAACTATTGCACCTATTACTCATTACAATCTATTCATATTTATAGCATAGCATTTATACCATAGGATCCATTGATCCCTAAGATTAATGAACTACTCACACTTCATTACAATGTCTTCTCTTCCACAAATCTTCTTAATACTCAAGAATATATTAAACTTATGCTAACTATTGCTAATGGTTGCTAATCTATGGTAATTGGTAAGTTTACCATGTTTTAATATCTATTTATACCCCTCAGAAACGTTTGAAAACAATTAGAAACCCTACTAGAAAATTTAACATGAAATAGAACTATAACTTTCTATTTTATTCAGTCTCGGTGCTGTCCGTAAGTGGTTCAGCACTGTGTGTACAAACCTATGGTGCCGTGACAACTTTGGCCACTTTGTGTGCAAATTCTCCATTCAGTAGACTCGGTGCTATGCATGTTTGTTCTCAAAACCCTCCCTTTTGCCTCCACAACGACCGCCACTGCGCTGGCCATCTTGCCTCACTTTCTTCTCTTCCTTAGTCTTCCATGCTATGCCTTCATCTCCCATGGCGCCACACGTCTTAGCCACAATGTCAACCTCTATTTTATGTATTTTAGCTTTGTTTCTTTGCGAATTCACCCGTTTACCTACTTTATGCCTTGTATACTTAAAAATATATAAATACCATCAATTAGAGCTCATTTAGGGATATTTATACTAATTATACTATTAAATTAATATTATATATAAGTCTAAATAATCATTTATCAAGTATGAAACTCTTTGGAGGGAAATACTTTGAAGTGGTTATGAGAAGATAAAGATTGTCATGCAGTTTCTTGATGATCTAGTGGGGGCCTCTTTTGAAGAATAGTTGACACTTCAGGACATGGGACTATTAATAGCAATGGCTTTTAATGTCATGCTATTCAACCTCTCACATGATAGTTACTTGACATTTCTTCCTCTACGTAATGTCCCACCGCCATCTTTCGATAGTCGGCTTATCATTTGCATGATAAATGATAGGAACATATATTGGCCTAGGGTAAGTTTGTACGTTATCTTTGAAATATGTCTTATCAATTTTTAAGTACATGATAATGACTTCTTGTTCTACTTTGTATTTGACAGGTGAAGCTAAAAGTTAATTCATCGCTTCCCTCATTATATCCATCATAGGATAGGTATGCTGAGGGGTGCAGTAAAGGTTAGGGTAAGGGCTTCATAATCCAGGAACTTATATTAGTTTTAACTTCTCAACAAGGCACGCCTTCAGTAGTAGGCTTAGTGTCGCCTTAGCTCAATCCAGATTTAGCAACATTAATGGTTTTGTATAGTGCAAATGATTACGGTGGTACATTTTTTGGTATACTTTTCATTATGGTCATATGTTCTCTATAATAACCTTGGAATACTTTTTGTTATTTATACATGAATATCTCAAACACTTGTAGCGCCAAGACATTTAACGTTTAGACTTGGCAAGATTTTGGTTTATTTCATTATTAGTTATGACATATGGTTGCTCATATTAATGTAAAAACTAGTTTTTGTGGATGATTTATGGTTGTCTTTATGGATGAGTTATGGTTTCTTCTTGTCGACTATATATATTCTCAAAATACACATTGTAGTCAATACATATGTCACGGCCATACCGGTCCGAGACTTCCAACAGAGTCCCAGTATTATATATCCAACAAACGTCGTATACTTTTGGTCACCCACAACCGAGGGATTTCAGAAGAAATGTTCGTTCAAGTGCCTTGCTAAGTCTCAATAATAGTAAACCAGAATAGTTCTTAGAGTCTCGGTTACACGTGACCGAGATTCTCAGCTTTTCTCGATGTTGCATTACTGAAATTCGATATACACTAAATCCAACTCAATAGGTTTTGATTACTCGTGAACGAGACCCTCCGCGCTGCTCTGTGTCCTATGGTCAAGACATTATCGTACATCTTGACCGAGTACAACTGAGAAAAATAACTTATCATTTGACATTTTGGTATCGGTCAGAGTGTTTCGAGTTGTTGTGCATAGTAATGGTGGATTACTTTCAACACTATAAGTAATAAAGTGATCACAATAACAACGTTCAATGTACACCATAAGTAACAAAGTGATTACAATAACAAAGTTAACATACACCATAATAATTGAAGTTAAAAAAGTTTCCAAACCAGGGAAAGATCACAATAAAAATCCAACATTAATGACATACACCAAACAAGTTAACAAACTTCAACATTCACAATAAACACCACAACTAAAAAAGTCCCAAAATTCATTTTTAGGAGGGCTCAGAAGGCTTTTTTTCTTAAAAAACTTCTGCTAATATTCATTGTCATGCATGCGCTTGTAAGGAGGAGCATTGAGAGGAGGGGCATCACTTGGGATGGACCTCAAGCAGGTTGTCATGCTGTTGTATTGGGATTCCTTAGAAGGTTCGACAAAGATTGTTGCGATGGTTGCGGTGGTAGTCGCGGTGGTAGTGGTGGTGGTGGTCGTGGGAAAAGTCCTCCCCGACAGGAGATTCACCACATCGCTCGTCATTTTCTTCGCTGACTCTAAAGTACATTCCTCGTCAGGCAAATCCATCCACTTCAACGCAATGTCTAACACATGCCATTTCCGCTGTTCAAAAACAATGTGATAAAAGTAAATAGTTGTGCGTACAAACTCTCAAGAACTCCCAGTCCACATATCATTACGCATAACATCTTCACACACTTAAACAAAATAGATTTCATTTAAACTACAGTACCAAACAACATACCTTTAATACCTCATTATCAGCGATAGTACAGGCGACAGCAACATCATCCTCACTAGATGGGTTTTTGATAATCGGGTGTGAAACTCGTAAAAACCAAGGGAGATAATCTGTTGCGGCCATGAACTCAAATCATGTCTTCTCACCTCAAACTTTAGGGGGCAACAAATGGTTACGTCACCTCTCCCAGTGCTCTTGTTGGAACTTATACTTTATCGAGTATTTGAGTGCAGAAGGGCCTCGGGATGCTTCGAGAGGGCGATACAAAGGGGCAGGTACACCTTGCATGTGATTACATGTTACCTTAAGCTGGTGATTAGTACTAATTCAAATCCTAATTAACCCGAGTTAGGCTCGTGGTTAAGTTCGACGTACCTCGATTACCGTGTGCATGCAGTTGCATGATGTATGGTGTTTGTTTGAATTGTTAAATCAATCTGTATATAGGTTATCGTATAATAAGGAAATTATACAAAATCCTATAAAACGAAAAATACACAATAAACAATAAGTTGCCAGGACACCAAGTGTGACGAGAGTCGTGGCATGAACGTGCACGCTTAACGACACCTATAGGCGCGTCTGGTGAGTTTATTGGTGAATAATACACGAAATATATATATTTATATGTTTTAGATATATAAATATATATTGGAAAATAAAAGAATAATAGAAATATATGGATCACTTGATCGTCTCGAATAAAGCATAAGTGCTTGATGTATCAAATTTCTTATCACTTTAAAGAGTGTCACTTTAACACCTCAACCACTTGATCGGCCTCGAGATGGCGCGATGCGTATCTTGAGGAAATCCATATATAAAAATAAAATTTGATCGATATCTATTTCATTCAAACAATCGAGAATCAAAGGAGAGAGGGTTCGGTCCTGATTTGGATCAAAGGAGATGATTTGAGGAGCTGAATTAGACGAGATTGAGGAGCTGAATTGGATGAGATTGAGGAGCTTAAACGGATCAAAAGCTAGTGATCATCACTTTGGTAAGTTTAATCTTTGAGTTTTTTGAAGTTGAATTTTATGGTGATGATCAATTCTCTGTGAACTGGGTTGTTTGTTGATTGGAAATGAGTTATAACCTCACAAGAGGTCCTCTTGGATGATTAAGGAGTGTTGTTGTTGATGTTTGGTGGATTTTGTAGGGAAATAATGGCTACTGCCCTGCTCACTATCGAGACAGTGCAGGGTGGAGCGCGCTCTTCCTCATATAGGAGCGTGCTCCATTCATCGATGAAGATGAACCCAACTGTTGGAGCGTGCCCCACCAAGCGAGGAAGCGCATTGCCACCCCTGAAGATAGCAAGTCTGCTATGTTTTTCATAGAATTTCTTGGAGGACTTAGGGACTGATTTAAGGGTTCTTGTTATAGTATACTGAACCTATATTGATCCCAAATGATTGGTGATAGGTTGAGGAACACCGAGGAATTGTGAGATGACACCGAAAACTTAGGGAGTTTTAGTAACAGAAACTAAACCCGAGGTAAGTATGGATTCATTTAATTATCAACTTTGTCTGGCTATTCTAGTTTATGTAGTTCATGTAGTTCATTAACTGAAATAGGGGATTATGTACACTGTGATGGTTTTCAATAAACGAAAAAACGGTGTGTAATGTGACCATGCTATAACTCCTGATTCTGAGAATAGGTTTATAGGAGATGGGTTCCCTTCCCTGCCTATATATAACTCCTGCTCAATTCAATAGGTTGTGTGGATTACATACATACTAGGGGGTTTGGGATAGAACCATTGGGCATTAATGGATGGGATAGAGAGCACGTATGCGCAACGTGTTGGTCTAACAATCACATTTATGGTGCTGGTGGGTAATCGACCCTAGTTTTATAAATAAAATGGGGATCACAGTGTAATAGTCCATGACATTACTCTGCATCTGTTATATATTGATTTATATGTTTTCCATATTCTTGTTAGTTAAAATTGGTGCATATTGCTATTGCGTAATGTTCTTGAATATTATATGGAATTTTGATGATTATGTGAATCCCTACTTACTGAGCAAGTTTGAGCGCTCACCCCAATTGACATTACAGGATAACCGACGAGCGCTACGACTACGGGATGGAGAAGATATAGGAGTCTTGATCTTCTATTTGATGCGATGATTCTCTTTGGTCTTATATATTTGTATTGAATTACAGTTTTATGATATCACAATGGATGGGTGATTTGTATAACCGAGGTTTATTCCGGTTTTGTTTTAATACCGTATATCATGTTTTGAATTATTGAAAAGGTTTTAAATTCCCGCTGTGTTTATTAATTGTTTTATTTCGATATTCGATAAACAATATTGCTTATCAGGTGAAGGTGATAAGGCTACTGGCTCTAGTTAAGTCCGGTAAGGGTAATCTGGGCTTAATTAGGGTTTCAGGTCGGGTATCGCTCTAATCAGGTTAGGGGATGCTACAGCTTGGTATCAGAGCATAGTTCGAGGTTAAAGCTTAGTTCAAAGCTCAGTTTATAGCTTTGGTTTAGAGACAAGGTTTAAGGGCTTTGTTACATTGGATAACTCTGATACAGTTTGGTGTCAAAGTCTAAGGTTTATCACTTTTGGGATAAAGTGGTAATAGTGACACTGTTTTGTAACATGGAAAAGGCTCTGACCCTAATTCGATTTTGAATGGTGTTTGAAGTGAATGTTAGTCTACTTTAAAGTTTAAGATGTATCAGAATATTTAATAATAGAACCTAAGTTTATTAGACTCTGAGAGTTGTCTCGAGCTATAAATAAGCTTAGGGTTTGATAAACGGTTTTTATCTTGATTTTGGAGGGTAACCAAAAGATAAAAGACTGAGATATGTTAGTTTTTGTGTATACTATATCTACGTGGTAGATATGAGAGTATGTTTTTCCTGAACGATAATAAGATGGTTGAAGCCCATCTATTTCTCATGATATGAGAAGGTGTTGGAGGCAAGAGCTCAGGAGAGTCTTAACCTCGGGGAGACAAAAAGGAAAGACATAAGAAAACTTACAAAGATGAAATAAAAACTCTTTTCCAACTAACATCTTCAATGGTCTTTGTTCTCACATATATTATCAGACTAATAATAGTTAGTGAAAAAGTATCTATTGGATCAAGACCTTGATATGTGTACTAGGAGAATGAAAATTATGAAATAATAGAATACTAAATGACTTTGGGGAAAACTCAAAGGTGGTGGACCACTTTGAGAAAGGATTTAATACTAGTATTGAGACTAGTTGAATAAGTAATAGAAATTATTTGGTAAATAAATTAGTGGTTAATCATAAAAACCTAAGACATGATAGGAAACCACTAATGCAATTATACTTCATAAGTTGTTATGAAGTAGAGAAATTTCATTTATGGTATGAAATCATATTGGAATAACAAGTGGTTTGTCGGATAATAAAAGATAGTTTAATCAATAATATATCAGTGGGTTGGTAAGATATCCTAGTCTCATCTGTGAGACTAGTATAGCTTAAGTTAGGGAGAATGAGTGGTCAAAGAATTTGAGGATTTGAAGAATCCAAAGAATATTATGTAGTAGTGGGAATGAGTATTCATTGGTCAGGATTGACAACTCATTCTAGAAATAAAGTGAAATCAGTGGTTCTCAAGAGTTAGTGAGATCTGATTGTCACAGTTTTATGATCAGAGTTAAGGATATCTTTACAAAATGATTTTAGGCGGTTGCTGGATCATTTTAAATGTATGGTGGAAACCACTGGAACTCACTAGAACTCATGCTATATTCATAAATTAAGGGTGTCAAGTATGGAAAACCCTATTGTAATGAATTGTTTATTGTGTTATCAATAATAACAGGGAGTCTTTGAATACTTCAAAGATGCACAAGCAATTAGCATACGAAATTATAAATTGTGACGGTAAATTGGTTCAAACCAAATTTTTACAAGTGCAAGTATTAAGTTTCAAAGGTTAATTAATGGTAAGAGTGTTGAATAGTAACAACAAATCAGGGGATTTGACTGTGATTGAGACAATATGAAATTATCAAGTATTCAAGTTTAGACCAAATTTTTGCAAGTGCAAGTATTAAGTTTCAAAGGTCAATTAATGGTATGAGTGTTGAATAGTAACAAAAAATCGGGGGATTTGACTGTGATTGAGACAATATGAGATTATCGGTATTCAACACAAAGGTAAAAAGAGGAAAGTAATCTTGAAATAATTGAATATTACAAACGATTGATCCAGGGATCTGTAATATCGTTGTATAATTTATTCAGTTAACTCAAGTATGAAATTGTTATAACTTGAAAGCAAATACAAGGATGCCTTGGAAGAAAATGGAAGTATAGTTTGACTATATTGTTTGCTTGATGATACTTAAATTGTGGAAGAAGTTAGAGGTTCATCCTAAAACCTCTTATTTACATAAGAATGTGTGATGACACAAGAAAGGAGAATTATAGCTATTACTTCTGCATATACAGTTCTAAATGTATGAGGAGAATTATTGGAGATTACTAATCTCGAGATAGCCAATTTTGTAGTTGTACGAAATATAACAAGGCATCGCTTATAAATAAGAGAAAAGTTTGTTGAAGGTTTTTAATCATTCTTTAAGATTAATGAGAATAATTAAAAGACAACCTAGAAATATAACAACAGTGGATTGTGTAAGGTCCAAGTAGTGAATTTCAAATTGTGGAAGTTTGAAAAATGGAAATGTCAGAGTGATAGAAATGAAAGGTAAGATAGATACCTTGAAATTTTCCAGGTGTAGGAATTCACTCTGAAACATCACTCATCAAGGTGATTGTGTGGACAATGCCTTAAATAATAAAAAAAACAAAGGCTATAGTTATGATAAACGCTGCTCAATAATATCTCTTAAGTGAGATGTTTACGGATGCCAAATGGAAGTCCTGTGTAGGTACATCATCAGCTGAGTTGGCTAGATTGATAACTACAAGTCTGTTCTTTCGAGCTCAGATTGGAGCTGAGCTACTAACGGTTAAATGAGTGATGTTAAAGAAGTTAATTGAGATTATCAAGTAGGTTAAGGATGAATACTAATTATTGATGTTTGATCAAGATAATCTCAGATCAAAACATTGAGCATGTAAGGAAGGTTTTTGGAACCTGAAACAAAAAGCGAGGCAAGAGGAAGTTGAAAGATAATAACCGAGAGGGTTATATTATTCTTGTCTTATATGAATAACAATTCATGCTTAGAAACTCATGATGAATCAACCTAAGTTGTGGTGACAACTGAAGGTTATTAATGTTAAAATTGTAGAACAAACAGAGTTTGAAAATTTTTTGTCAGTATTATGGTTTGATTATCATGGAAGAATAAGCGAGATATATATGGGTAGAGAAGTTGAGAGCTATGGAGAACCAGGATTATTATTTTGGTAAGGAACTGAAAGTCTGCTTCCCAGGGGGAAGAAATGTATAATAGCTGGAAGGTACCTTTCTCAATCTTAACACAATATATACGGTTGGTCTTAGTTTCCAGAGAATGTAAATTTTCGAGTTGGTGACTTGGAAGATATTAGTCTCTGGAAGAAATATTTACTGTGTGAGTTCTCTGGGGTTAATTTTAGCAGGCTAAATATGAGGTTAAGGTATTTACCTTAAAAAAATCGTACGCTTTACTTCCACGTCAATTAGTAGAACGAGAAGTAATGATGTAAGTTAGTTAGAGCCTGAGTGATTTAAAACTACACAAAAAGGTGTTATCAGATTGTTAGCATACAATTGCAACTCAGGTATATGAAGAAAATGTAGCTATTGTTAAAGCTTCTCAATTTAGACTTCATGAGGAAGTGACGGTGATGATGATTTGTGTAAGTTTAACCTGACACGTTATCAACTGAGAGATCTAATTTTAGAATCCGATCTTTTGAGTTTAGATTCAAACTGAATTGGAGATAATTTAATGGTGATTAGTTGTCAAAAAGCTAATCATGATTATATATAGCGTTAGAGGTAAACAGCTAGTGTAGATTATCTTGATTAGTCAGCTTTTGAGAATGGTATGTTACAGTTCAGAGATAGATTATGGATTCCAGTTCAGGATTAGTTGAGGCAGGAAGTGCTACGGAAATTTCATTGATCTCTTTATTGTATTCATCCAAATAGCAATAAGAAATATCATGAAATGAGGCGCCTTTATTTATTATTGATCTGGGATGAAGACTGATGTTGTTAAGTTTGTAAAGAGATATTAGAAATATCAGCAAGTTAGGGCTGAGCACAATAAACCTGGAGGGTTTTTGGCATTCGATGTCTATTTGGAAATGGGAACATAGATCGTTGGATTTTATTTCCAGTTTATCTATGAGTTAGCGTAAGCACAATACGATATGGATTGTAGTTAACAGGTTGACTGATTCTGCACATTTCTTGCTAGTTTTTATGCAAAGTCCTCTTGACTGATTATATAAAGTATACATACATGAGGTATTAGATTTCAGAGTGCTCCAATGTCGACTATTTTGGATAGAGATCCGAGATTCACGTCCTGAGGGTGGAGTGAATTGCTGCGACAGCTTGGGAACTGTTCTTAACCACAGTATAATATACTACCGACAAACCGATAAGTAGCCGAAGTAATTGATTTTTTGTGCTAGAGGATATACTTCGAGCTTGTGTCTTGAAGTTTGGTAGTAAATGTAAGAGATACATTTCTCTATGTTTTGTAGTAACAGCTGTCAAACTAGCATGGGAATGCTTCTTTGAAGCTTTGAATGGTCAACCATGTCATTCACCAGAGTGTCTGGACAGGGGTTGAGATGCAAGTTTGTTGGAGCTGGAATTGATTCAGAACTACATAAAGGGAATGTAGCAGATTCGCCAGTGTTTGACTACAACACAATTAAAACAGAAGAGATGCGCCGATAAATATCATAGGTTGTTGGAGTTTCCAAATTATTTTAGTTATTTTTCAATTTAGTCTAATATTTTGTATAGTTTTGGTGGCATGGTCGAGTGGTAAGGCGGGGGACTGCAAATCCAGGACAACTAAGTTCTGTTGAAAGTCTCACCTATGAATGGAGTTTTATAGGTTTGGGTTGTAAGGTAAGCTAGCTTCAAGGTATATTGAGCCGTTTAAAGTATAGGAAAGGAATGGGTCTTGTCGCTTACATGTTAGAATTGCCTCCTCAGCTTGCTGGAGTTTATAATGTTTTCCATGTGTTAATGTTATGTAAAAACGAAGATTCAGTTTACTTCAAGGATTTGTTGGAATGAATGTGATCTTCGAGAAAACTTATCTTATGATAATCAGTCAAGTGGGTTACTTGATCGTAAGATTAAAAAGCTGAGAACCAAAGAAATTATTTTGGTCAAAGCTAAATGGTTGATTTCACAAAGATGAGGAACTAATATGGGAGGGAAAATTCTATAAAAAATAGTAGTTTCCATTTCTCTTCGACACTACAGGTAATTTCATATTTACTTTAATTTCAAGGACCAAATTGCTTTAAATTGGGGAGACTGTAACGACCTGTTGCCTTAATATGGTGATTAGTACTAATCCAAGTCTTAATTAACCCGAGTTAGGCTCATGGTTAAGTTCGATGTACCTCGATTAGCGTGTGCGTACGTTTGCATGATGTATGGAGTTTGTTTGAGTTGTTAATTCAATCTATATATAAGTTGTCGTATAATAAGGAATTCTACACAAGCCTATAAAACGAAAAATACATAATAAACAATAAGTTGTCGGGACACCAAGTGTGACGAGGGGGCGTAGCATAAATGTGCACGCTCAAGGACACTCATAGGCACATCCGGTGAGTTTATCGGTGAATAATACACGAGATATAAATATTTATATGTTTTTATATATATAAATATATATTGGAAAATAAAAGAATAATAGGAATATATGGATCACTTGATCGTCTCAAACAAAGCATAAGTGCTTGATGTGTCAAGTTTCGTGTCACTTTAAGGAGCGTCACTTTAACACCTCAACCACTTGATCGGTCTTGAGATGGAACGATGCGTATCTCAAGGAAAATCTATATATAAAAACAAAATTTGATCGTTATCTCTTTCATTCGAACAATTGAGAATCACGGGAGAGAGGGTTCGGTTGTAATTTAGATTGAAGGAGATGATTCGGGGAGCTGAATTGGACGAGATTGAGGAACTTAAACGGATCAAAAGCTAGTGATAATCACTTTGGTAAGTTTAATCTTTGAGTTTGTTGAAGTTAAATGTCATGGTGATGATCAATTCTCTATGAGTTGGGTTGTTTGTTGATTGGAAATGAGTTATAACCTCATTAAAGGTCCTCTCGGGTGATTAAGGAGTGTTGTTGTTGATGTTTGGTGGATTTTGTAAGGAAACAATGGTTGCTACCCTGCTCACTTCACATAGGAGCACGCTCCCTTCTTCAATGAAAATGAACCCAGCTGTTGGAGCATGCCCCACCAAGTCAGGAAGCACGCTCACACCCCTGAAAACAGCAAATCTGCTGTGTTTTTCATAGAATTTTTGGAGGACGTAGGGACTGATTTAAGTTCTAGTTATAGTATACTGAACCTATATTGATCCCAAATGATTGGTGATAGGTTGAGGAACACCGAGGAAGTGTGAGATGATCTGAAACTTAAGGAGTTTTGGTAACGAATACTAAACCTGAGGTAAGTATGGATTCGTTTAACTATCAACTTTGCCTGGCCATTCTAGTATATATAGTTCATGTAGTTTATGGACTGAAATGAGGGATTATGAACACTGTGTTGGTTTTCAATAAACTGAAAAACGATGTGTAATGTGATCATGCTATAACTCCTGATTTTGAAAACAGGTTTATAGGAGATGGGCTCCCTTCCCAGTAACTCATGTTAAATTAAATAGGTTATGCGAATTACAAACATAGTAAGGGTTTGGGATAGAGCCATTGGGCATTAATGGATGGGCTAGAGAGCACATATGCGCAATGTGTTGGTCTAACAATCGCATTTATGGCACCTGTGGGTAATCGACCCTAGTTTTATAAATGAAATGGGGATCACAGTGTAATAGTCCATGACATTTGCTTTACATTCATTATATATTTATTTATATGTTTTCTATATTCTTGTTAGTTAACATTGGTGCATATTGTTATTGCATAATGTTCTTGAATATTATATGGAATGTTGATGGTTATGTGAATCCCTATTTACTGAGCAAGTTGGAGTCCTCACCCCAATTAACATTACAGGATAACCGACGAGCACTACGACTACGGGATGGAGAAGATATAGGAGTCTTAATATTCTTTTTGATGTGATTATTCTCTCTAGTCAAATATATTTGTATTGAATTACAGTTTTATAATATCACAAGGAATGGGTGATTCGTATAACCGATATTTATTCCGGTTTTGTTTTAATATTGTATATCGTGTTTTGAATTACCGAAAAAGGTTTTAAGTTTCTGTTGTTTTTATTAATTGTTTTATTTCGATATTTGATATACATTAGTGCTTATCAGGTGAAAGTGGTAAGGCTGCTGGCTCTAGTTAAGTCTGGTAAGGGTAATCTAGGCTTAATTAGGGTTTCAGGCTGGGTATCGCTCTAATCAGGTTAGGAGATGCTACATTGCACATGACTAAGCAGTCGCACAAACCTTTTCGGATGGTATGGCTCCATGATGTCCATGTACTTTAAGGTCCCATCGGATGAACCATACCATTCGACCTGAGATCAACATAAGGGTCCCAAGTTACATAAACCAATGAAATTAACAAGTATTAGTAACACATAAGGTACTACGAGGGTTTTGAAACAAATTCAAGAAATATACGCACCTCATTCGACCTCAATCTGTCTAATGTCCTCCAAATTGACGCCAACTTGTCCCCAACATTAACCGTCTCGTATTTTTAGATCCACCGTGAGACATGGGGTTGCAATTGGTCTATATACTTGGTGTTTTATGTGCCAAACCCAAGTTTGAAGTGCTCGTATACCCATCCCTGACAAAACAAAAAAATAGTATTGATAAAACACTAAGTAATAACAAAACATAAGTATAAGTGTAAAGGCGATTAGAGTAATAATAATTACCTCAACCAAAGTAAGGTACCCCGCAATTTGTGACACTTCAACTCTGGTGGCTGACCTAAGTTGACGGTACAAGTAAGCCAACGCACCAGTGCCGCCTGCATAGTTCCCAACATCGTCCAAATTCTCCAGAAACTTGAGCAATGCAATTGAGACCCGTGATCCACTCTTATCGACAAAGAGAATGCATGACAAAAAGTGCAACAAGAATCCTCGTGCGGTGCATTGCACGGGAGGCTAAGTAAGCGGCTTCGACTTCCTTTTCGGGGACTATCGAGTCTCTAGCATAATATAATATAATATATTCTTATAAAGGGATAAGTGAAAATAAACAAACAAAATAACATACGTCATCGTCCAAAATCACAACTGCGATGTGATGTTTGAAGCTTAATAATAAACTCTAGTTTATCGACCTAATAGGTCAAGGAACATATTGGTCTTCTTCTTCCTCCTCTTCATTTTTTGGGGCTCGGGTGCCTCGAGTCCCTCAGGTGGTTCCACCACTGCTACTCCCACCTACATGACCTTTACAAAGTTAACAAAACAACAACAATTCTCAGAAACAAAGATCAACAAACAACTAACCAAGTCAAGAATAAGTAAAACAACTAAATTTTCTGCAATATGCTTCAATAAGCCTTGTTCTCTTTCTGCATTCCCATGGGACTCTTCAGAAGAGTCGGATACGACACCCTTAGTTCCACCACGAGCAATAACTAGATATTTTTTCCCGATTCTCGGCAACATGAGAACCCTCATCCTACCGAACAGCTTTTCGAGCACATCTACTCGTAGCTGGTGCCTTACCCTTCCCATTTTTCTTTTATTTCTCCTTCAGGTAAGAATGGTTTGGGGTCTCCAACCACCACGACCACGGTACCTCCCAACGGCTCATTACCAGTCTCCTCCCTTGTCACAGCTACCTTGGAATAAGCCATATCTGAAAAACAAGGAAAGGTAAGCAATTTGTACTTAAAATTAATGAAAAAAGGTCTCAAAAACATGTCTCAGCTGAACAAGTATGACAATCCAACCACTGTCTCGGAACAAACGAGACATACATATGAGTCTCGGAACCATGTGAACAAGACATACATATAAGTCTCGGTTACTTACAACTGAGACAAGCATGAATCGAGAATTAATGCCTGGATTTGAAAGGTAATGACCGAGTCTCGTATGTATGTCTCGATAACTTGTGACCGAGACTCAAGGTATGGTCTCGGTTCTAGTAACCGAGCCTTACCTCATTTGCAAAAAATCATACTCAACATTAAACTCGTTCAATTCCTACTAATACTTATGTTATTGTCTCGGAATCATGTAACCGATACTAAATGTATCGATTTCAACCAAATCCTATATCTCGACCATTGGTGGCCGAGAATACACTATCATTTACAGCCTTATGTGACTAAAAAACACGAGATTCGGGATTCAAAACCCGTGAACGAATAACACACAATACAAACAATAATACTGAAGTAATAGATCACATTTGTTGCTAAATCTACTACAAACATACCTTCAATCATTCGAATGAACGCCTCGTGAGATGAAATCTCAAAATTCGAACTTTAACTTGTGTTGAATCTTCACAAAAATGAAGAGGGAAACATAAGGGAGAGGTGAGATTTATGAGAGGGAGAGAGAGAGAGAGATGGGGATGTAGGGAAGACGAGAATCGAAAGGGAGGAGAGTACATGTTTTGGAGATTTTAAGGAAATTAGTGGTGGGTGTATCTTTCAAGGAACAATGGAAAGGGGATGGGGTGCATCGGTTTGGTGGTTTTGAAGGATCGCGTGATGCTCAATTTGGGTAGGGGTATTTCTGCATTTCACCTCTATTTTTTTGGTGCCCTCAGTAAAGCACTTGGTGCCCTCAACAACAGTGTGCCCTCAGTAAATGGTGGGGTGCCCATAACGCACCTCAATGTTTTTTTGGCATTTCAGTTTTATCTCTGCGCAAAATGACACTAATGTCTTTCATATAAAAGGGTTTTTGCTCACTCAACCGATAACATATTGTCTCCATCTCTCGCATTGAACCCTCACCTCTGGCCATACTCCAAAGAAATCCAAGCAAATCATATCGATTCGATGTCATAAGTGCACTCCCCACCTATTTTCGTGTCGATTTTTAGATTTTTTTTAGTTTTCTTTTGTTTCTTCAGACGATTTTTTTGCGATGGTTTGGTCACCTGCAAAGAAGACCTATAAATGCCCCCACTAGAAAACTTGGCTTAATAGAAACTGAAGAAAGAACAAATGTAACACAAAACGCATTAATTAGGAGGAATTTGAGTGGTTTGAAAAGCTCAACTTCAATTGCACTAAATCGAGTACAATGGAAGAGTTTGATCTATGTAGCGACCTTAATTGATTTTTGAGTGAGGCTTTGTTATTGTTGTTGTTGTTGACGGTTTTTGTGGTGTTGTCGTTAGGTTCAATAAGACTTCGATTTTGGGCTTAAATCTCACATTTTGAGCACAAAAAAATGTCGATGAAATCGAGAATATCTAGTAATTCTGAGCAAAACCAAGTAATTTTTAGTCGTTTTCATGGTTTATTTTTTAGGATTTGAAAATTTTTTATTCATTCTCGCCCATGTGTTTCGATCATATAAGGCCGAGACATCTTCAAAGTTCTCAGTGGAAGCCGGTTGAGATCTATTTAGTGGTTTCAGCTCTATGTGACAGAGGCATTTTGCGGTACTTTCTCATTTCTAGGGCACCAATTAGACCAGATACGACATTGTTCGACAAAAAAAACACTCTCATAACATTTTCGATCTAGTACAAGTGGTTTACAATGGACAAAAACCTAGAAATGGAGAGGATTGAAAGGTGATGGGGTAAGGGTGAGGGAGATAAGTTTTAAACATTAGGAAAGAAATGTATTTGGGGGTTTTCAAAAAATGGTGTACGTTTAGCAATCGGAGTATGCATGAGTAATATGGTAAATCAACAAAAATTGGAGCTCGCTTAGCCCTTTTTGAGAAATAAATTTTGCTAGATTAGAGAAGAGTTGGCGATTATGAACAAAACCATGTAGTTGCAGTTCGGTTTCATGGACTTTTTATGTGGCGGCCCCGTGCCCAGAAGCCGCCGTGTGAGCTGCTACGTGGGTCCCACAGCCCTGTCAACATCAATGCCACATCAGTGCTCCTCAATGTGCGAACTAGTCGTCGTGTCCTCTATTATTTGTCAATTATTCAAGATATTCATTAAGTTACAAGTATGGCTTATGTTTTATAAAGTTCCAAGTAGGTAACCAATAATTTATAGCGGAATACTAACTTCCAAGTTATATAAAGCATTAGTCCTATTGTGGAAAACCCGGAATATAGTACATTATATACAAGGCAACAAAAGGAAACATATACAAGCACAGGTGTCTCACAAGTTTCCCATAAACCCAAAATAGATAACAAAATATAAAGATAAACACCTACGAGTAGTATGCCGAACAGTAGGCGAGCTCAGAGATAGTGGCTAATAATCCCCTTACCCTTACTCGTATAAGGATCTGCACTCAGCCATCACAACAAAACAGATGACAAATCCAGTAAGTAAAATCCTAAAGGAGTTCACTAAGCATTCATAAGATAAAATAAAGGAAATCCAATAAATAATGTTAAAGAAACATGTGGAAAGTAAAAATGCAACTATAAATGGATCATCGCATGCGTAAGTAACAATAGAGCACAAATGTGTGTGCCCGTCCCGATCAAACTAGATCATACTTCAGATTCCTCTCAAGGATCCATTCAATAGCGCACCCATCACTTGGTCCTCTCGGTGGCCGGCGTAGACCCACGATGTATCGACACATGTACCGACAAAGTAGTTCGAGTCGTCATTCACCAAGGACTCCTAATATACATGTTATGGTCTAGCATGCCATAGACACACAACGGAACACCCAGCAGGATTAAACTCAACCAACAGTTTAAACAGTAACACAAACATAGATAACTTAAGTAAATAAGGAATAGAACAGGAATGCATTGAATAGGATAGAGTAAAAATAGTAATGAAAGCAAGTAAATACTCAAAGTGATGTTTCATTGGGTTTTACAAACCTCACACTCGCATTGCGACTTCCGCGGACTCCCGAATCTGACCCCGCCTAGCTGTCATATACTCGAGCTACATTCTCTCAGTCCCTGAAGTCAATTAAGTGTGTTTATTGTGTATTCAAATTGGTTGAATAGGTTTTAAATTGATCTTTCCAAATCAGCCTCTAAAGACTAAATAAAGTCTCAATTTTGGTCTTCTGTTACAATGCATTTTTAGGCATGAAATTATCCAAATCTCAAAACTTCTCTTGGTACAAAGTTTTGGTCTCTATCTTAGGCTTTCGAAAAGGTTTAGTTTACAAAATTCCAATTCTAAATGAAAGAGATCACAATTCCACCAAAAACAGCTCAAATTGGAAATTAATCCGACTAGTAGACTTAGAAAATTTATTTCTCCCAATTTATTGTTTCAAGAATTGTGATTTCTGGTCACAAGTCAGCTAACATATCTAATAACAACATACTAAAAGATCAACTCATTTGGATAAGTAATTAGGGAGTTATGCCTTTTAGAAATTTAGTTTCAAAAATCATGTAACGCATTCAATCACCTATTTGTATAGCACTTTTGGACATGAAAACATTCGAATTACAAAATTTCCAGTAGGACAAAGTTGTTCTCCTTCAGTTATCTTTCAAATGTCACTAGATTGGGTCCATTTCGATTTAAGATGATGAAGTTATGACTAAATTACATAGGTTGGTTCATTATACAACATGCATAATTTCAATTTTGGTCTTACAACTTCAAAATTCATATTTTTTTTATTTCAAAACCAAATTAAGAACTTCATAGCAGCTGGATTATCATATTGGAATAAGGAATCCAAATATATAAACTAATATCAAAGACTCAAATATCTACCCTCTAAAAACGAATGAAACCCAAAACTGATTTCAAACTTGAAATAGAGATATGTGTACCTAGGGTTGATGACACTTTGATTTAAGCTCCAACTATCCTTGATCTCCCTGAATTCTTCAACCAAGACCTTCCTTAATTTCTCTGATTTTTCAACTCAAATGTATATGTTGAGCTCCTCCACTAAGTATAAGCCTTATATACTTATATTAGTAAGTGGATTAATTAGCAAAATTTTTGATTTACTATTAGTTAATTACTAGGACGTGTCATCCCTCAATGCCGCTTGTCCCCAAATGAAACTACTTATCCTACATGAAAGCCACTCATCTTGCCTTGTTATATGTTTTCTAGGATCATCACTAGGTTGATCAAGGGTTCAATTAATTCTTATCCAACTATAGGACTTTATTTTATCTTAAATCAAATTAAGTCACCTAGGCACATAATTACATATGGTTAGCATGTTTAGTCAAATACTTCACATATTTTTTATCCCACTAACCCCCGACTACTCGACACCCGGTGCCCCGCATCTCGACACGCATCTTAATGCATGCTAATCGTTGATGTACCCAATGATTTTGACTTAGCCTAAAGTTTGATTCTCCATTTTATGTCATATTCACCTTGATTCTTAGACATTTTATTCAAATTAGTATTATAAAACTTTGTGTACCCATGTTATGCCTATCCGATACTCGCATCGACACGTTTTACGAAGCATTTATCCGTCACACAATTTCACACGGTATGTCATTATAAATACACACATGCGATGAGTTATGAAATAAATAATAATTAACATCACAATTATGCAACCAACAGACACAAATAACGATTTATGCCCAGTCAGGCGTGTTCTAGCCTATTCGGGACGTCTACATAGGCCTAAGCTGGCGTTCGAGTCTGAGAATAACCTAAATAACGATGTCATTAAATATTAGGCCATTACGTTTTAGGCAGTTTCAAAATTTTCTTTTTCGTTCTTGTCGCCTGTGGGTTTTGGTCACATAGGGGTGAGACCTGTACAATATGTCTCGGTCATAAACAACCGAGACCATTAGCTCATGGCTCATTGCCTGTCAACCGAGGCTTCCACTCATGTCTCGATCATGATGCACAAAACCTTCCTATTTTCAATGAATTATTTTGGTTCTCATGTAAAATCTTGTTTATATCGTACCTTATTCGTGTTTGTAAAATGATGTGCACGATATGGTCGCTAAAATTTCAATTTTGGAGTCATGGACTCAATTGTTGGTTAGTGCGAGGTTTAAGAAAATGCACAATGTCTCCAGATTGTACTTTAAGATTTTTTATCCATAAACTCCCTTCCACATGCAAAAAAAAAAAAAAAAAAAAAAAAAAAAAAAAAAAAAAACATGACACGCTCGAATCTTAAACTTTAAAAACATCAATACACACTTCAAACAAGATCAACTGAAAAATGCATAAAGATGAATCATTTTTATCAATACACTAGATGAAAACCCATAATGAGTCGTCTCTTTGACATTCTCATCATCAACACAAATCTAACAAAAATCAATGGACTACCAAATTAGGGCCAAACACTAAATTTGTAAGCCATTTTTACTATAAAAAATGATTTATTGCATTCCATAATCATTAAATAAAGCTATACATCAAAGGAATACAACATGGACTAACTACTACAGGCTGAACCACACCACATAATGAGGGAATACAACATGGACTAATTATTTCAGTGTGTGCCATTTGACCCTGTGTCCCCTATGTCTAGGCACAATAGTTAAGGCGTCGTTCCTTGATCACCAGAAGGAGAAAGTTGGCATGGCAAGCTTGGCTCATCCTTACAAACAGTTTGGACATGGTTTGAACACCATTGTCTTTCACAAATGCCTCCGACCATACAGGATTGAGACTAAAACATCAGGTCTTGGTAATAGGACACAAAATTGATAGATTATGTTTGAATCATTTGAGATCAAAACACATACCTTAGGTCTCGTTTATATGATTTTGGAATATCTATTTTTGTGATGAAAGATTATATTTTTATCGTGAGATTTTGTCTAATATGTACCATTTTCTTGTTTATAGACTTAGATATTCGACATGACTAGTATGTTTGACAGTGCTTTCATGGATTTAACCGATCGATTCACACAGACTGAGACCATTTGACGGGTCTTAAAGGAATTCGACTAAAATGTCCTCAATCAGTCTCAACCCTATGAGACAGTCCCAAACAAAAAATAAAAAGTAAATTTAGGTTTTGAAATCTAAATCTAACTAATCAAATCACATAAAATGTGTAACCAAAACATGTAAATCAACCGTTTGAATAAAGAAAAAACTTTGCAAGCTAAAATTATCGAATCGAGTGTGAAATCGCTTTAAGCCTTAGTCGTTTCAAACTCCTAGGCAAGAAGTCATCTAGATCCCTTGTTGTTCGACCTTGTATCGACCTAAATGGGGCGATTTTGAGGGGGAGGAAATGTACAAAATAGATAGGATTGAAGAGTTGAGATATCTAGGGGATCAATGAGGATGATGAGGTGTGTGTCATTAACGAAGAAGGTAGTTTGGGGATTTTAGAAAAAAATGGGATTTTCATATTAAAACTCAAATATGGGGTATGAGGGAGAAATGAAGTAGACCAAGAATAATGTGGGGTCTGTTTAGCCGTTCCTGATTCAAAAATCACATTTTCACACTCAACCAAACCTAAACAAACAAGGCCTTACTAAGGTTAAGGCCTTGTTTGGTTAGAGATGGAGTTGAGGGGAGCGAGAAGTCTTACAGGGAAGTTTTCAACTAATCTTGGTTGGTTGGCTTTGTAATGCCAACTTCCCTGTAAGATCTCGTTTGGTTCAGTCAAGGCTCGTCTCACTAAGTCTTAATTTAGCATAATTTCCTCAAATTAGGCATATAATTCATTAACTTAACTTAACCTCAAAATAATTTATAATTCAGTCCTCAATAATGCTCCAAAACTAAATTTATATCCTCAATGAAACTTAATTCATGATTCGTTTATTTTGGAGCAAATTAGGAAATTATATGGAATATTATCCATATTTTATAAAAATTTCGACAACACCTCCCATAAAAGTGATATGTCGAAAAATTCGCCTAATTGACAGCAAAATGGAGAGAAGCCTAGAAGGACTCACAACTCCCAGCAATTCACAATATATATCAATTTAAATCAATCAAACTAACTTAAAGTCTTCAATGCATTAATTACAACTTTATAATTCCAAATAAACCAAACTTCTTAACTTACTATAAACTAATTTAGGAGACTCTCATAACTTATTCAAGAGTATTTTACGACCTACGCTCACCTCGAAACCCAAAACAATATATATAAACTATTTACAACAAGAATTAAACTTCAAGAACTTAAAATATATCACCAAAAGTCTTCGAGTCTTGTTCGTTCTTCCTTGTCTTCACATATAACCTGACATCATCAAAAACAACTTGAAGATGTCAGGTAAGTAAACTCCTACACTGCTCTGTACTCCTGCAAATGTTAGTCCGTATACATGGAGACATGTAATTGCATTTCCAAATAACAAAAAATCTACCTAAAACAGTAATAAAAGTCCAATGCATGCTCGCCGAAAAACTTGCATGCCTTGGATCTTTTGTGTTCTAGTCTATTTGGTCGGGAAACCTAACCCCGAGTCCCGCTCATGAGTCGTAGCACTAACAAGCCATCGTCCGAAATGACATGAATGCATGACCAAGAATGATGTGAAATGCAATGCAGACTAAACGCAAATTGAGGTACAAAGATAAATTTCATAAATAGTAAAGACCATTTTAGGGTTTATTTACAACCAAACTAAGTCGAAAATAGTTGTGAAGCCTCACACAATGTTCCCCAGCTTCTATGTACCTCCACATATCCTATTAAATCATAAAATCCAATAAGAGTTAAAACTCTATTTAATACTTCAAAGTCATATTTCAACTTACAATGGGATTAAAATCCCCTAACAACCTTTTTCGGCTATTTAAAGTCTCTGAAAGTACCATCACACCTCTTTTCCATGTCTTTGAACCTCTAAATAGGTTCTAAACCATTTATTAGATTCCAAATAGGATCTTAACTACCTATTTAGCTTCAGAATCACTTATAACTCAAACTAATAATTCATAGACTTTGCCTATCTCAAACCTCAATTATAAACCTTGAACGAGTTCTAATTTGACTCCTTTCAATTTAATTGAATCACCAAACCATCTATTTTATTAACCAAACTAGTAACTCATCAATTACGTCAATAAAACTCACCTCAAACTCCTTACAACAATGAACACCAACAACACTTCTTCTTACTTTCCTCTTTGATTTAATTTTCATAAATTCTCCTCATCTCCCTAATCTTTCAAACTACCACTTAAACAATCACATGCCCCTTAAATTGAATCAAAAGTAATAAAACTTACCTCAATTCACCAATTGAACAATGACATCTTTTTTATATATATTTTTTTTTCTACGAGTGCTATGGCATCAGTCGAGTTGAGCTCAACCGAGCCTAGCACTCGGTGTACTACCCTGGGGAAACCCAGGGCAGCCCCTAGATCACCTCAGGGATCGGCCTGGGGCAGTGCCCAGGCCTTCCCTGGGCTTGGCTACCCTGCTTTGCATGGCACGCCCTGCCCTCTCAAGGCATGACGAGCCCTGCCATGGCAGGGCTTTGCCTTGCCATGACAGGGACATCCATCCTCACCACAATTTCACGACAACGACTCAACCATCCTCAACCCACCAATCTAATAATCCTCAGTTCTTATACAACAACAAAACAGTAGCCAAGGTCTCCCATTAATCGAACTAATTCATGAATCAATCAACCCTATCGAGTTAACCACAAATTCAAACATATAAATGAATTTACAGCTTACCGTAAGAAAAATGATCCCCTTTTTCTCTTCACCATGACAGTATGAACCAGTGATGAATGAGAGAGACGAGCTATCACCGAGAGAGGTGGAAAGCGGAGAGGAAAGGATGAGGGCAAAGAAAGGGAGACGAGAGACCGTGAGGGACAGAGGCGAATTGAGAGGGAGAAGTTGCGCAACGAGAGGGATGGAGGGTCGAGCTAGAAAGGTAGGAAGCACGGTTTGAGGAAGAAGATGATAAGGATATGGATCGACGGGTTTTTAACCCCAATCAATTTCAAATTTGAATCAAATGAGTTATGGGGCAATTGACAATAGTGCCCCTCTTTGTTTATTCATTTCTTTATAAAAACCACTGACCTTTTTTGTCTTTTCACACTTTTCTTTTATTTTTCTCATATTTATCTCATTTATTTTAAGCCCAAATTAAACCCCGGAGAATACCCCAATTTCATCAAAAATTGATAAAATTCTCAGCGTGCTTCGAAATATCCGTACACTGTGTCTCGACCCTAATTTAAGTTAATTTCGCAACGAGATAGTGTATAATACATCAAATAGGCACGCGACACATGAAATTAATATTTAACTACATGATGTAGCATCCCCTATCTCAATTAGGGCAATACCCAGCCTGAAACCCTAACTAAGCCCCGATACACCAGTCGGACCTAATTAGAGTAACAGTACAGCCGTCCTTCATACCCGATAATCACACCTATAGTATATCGTATATTGAATAAATAATTGAAAATGCAGCAGAATTAAAACTTTTTTCGATAAAATCAACGATATTATACAACCAGCATAAATCTTGATCATAAAATCATATCCCAACCCTGTTTACAAAATATTAATTCAATACAATATATAAACAGTAGGATCGTCACTTCACCGTAGAGAAGACTATAGACTCATAAGCTTCTCCGTTCCTGAGTCGAAGCGCACGTCGACAACCTGAAATGTTAATTGGGGAATGAATGCTCCAACTTGATCAGTAAGTGATGCTCATATACGTATCAATTATCAACTAATATCAATGAATCAATGAATAACAATATGAATCCAAAGCATATCTATTCAGGCATTAAAATGATATAACAATAAATAACAGAATGCAAGTTCACAGGTCAATTGTAATTGTACTCGTGACTTGTATTTTCATTTCAAAACTGAACTGTAAACTCTCGTTACCCTGAATTACAATCCACAAAACTCACATGTTTGCCGACATGTAATTTTTGTGGTGTATGCAAGCGTAGCGTAGCTACCAACTCAAATAGGAAAGCAACAATCAGGTAACTCAAGGTTGCTGAAGGGAAGATGTCGGTAGCTAACCAACCACCTTCATCGTCACTCCAGTCCGATTTGCCTATCGTACCTCTTTCCGGATAATTTCTCATAAAAACTAATTCAAGTTCAAGTCACAATACATTGCCCCATTCCCAGTTCATAATGCTATATGAACTAATTATACTAATTACTTTGCATAATTGATAAAAATACGAGTCTCACTTACCTGTATCGAGCTTTTCTAACTTTTTATCGATTTACGCGACTCCCGAGATCCGTAAATCTTTCTCCGTCGACCAAGAACCTAAAATACACTAATTGTCATTAATTTGGATCCAATATTATTTAATTAGAACCCTTAAACTGGACTCAATCGAATCCGGAACCAATTTATCAAATTTTAGGCTAATATGACCATTTCACATTTTTTCAGTTAAAACACAGGTATAAAGTCTCGCACAAATCTCGAATTCTTCATTTTTCATAGAAATGCATCGATTTATATTTATTTTAAAAAAAAAATACTATTTTTCGAGACTTTTCCTCAATTTTCAAGAATTTTTCCCCAATTTTCTGCATTTTTTAATGGATTTAGGGTTTGGGACTGAACCTGGCCGAACTGGGTTCGGCTCAACCGAGCCGAACTGGCACGGTTCAGGGCCTAGCCCCATCATCTTCTCCAAAATGAAACAGAGATCGTTCCAATTTTTTTGTTGTTATCCCTATAATCGAACAGCAGGGGAGATCACTCACCTGCATCTCATTCCTTCTTCTTCCTTCTGAAACTCAACAACAACAACCTCAACAACAACGACTCAACTTCGTCATTGTCGATCTTCATCACCTCTCCTTCGGTATTTTTTCCTTCTCTCTCCCGATATCTCTCCTCTCTCCCTATATCTCGATTTCAGTTTTTTTTTTACAAAGGAGGCGGTTTGTTGAAGAAAAAAATAAATAAGGAATTTTCTCGAGATTCATGCAACACGAATCTTAAGACAGATCTAGTGTTTCACTTTTGATTTTTATCTTTCTCGAGATACGTGTTACGTATCTCGAGGTCGATTTTATGGCTATCAACCAACACATCCCTCTTGATCGACTTAAGTTTGATTTAAATTAAACTTTTCTCGATATTCATACGCACGAATCTCGAGGACGATCAAAAGATGAAAACCATAGTCCATTTCCCTAAAGTGACAGCGAGTTTGACAAATTCATATCCATGCACATTGATTTTCATTGAGATGTGATCACACGTATCTCGAGGCATAGAAAAATCTCTCCAACAACCAGCGTCCCACATATTCACTTTCTCGACTCAAGCGTAACACGCATCTCGAGGTGAACCTTATGTATATTTTAATTTAATTTAAACTTAAGGATTCCTTTATATATATATATATATATATACATATAACTATGCATATAAATATATAAATAACTTGTATTTCGTGCCTAAAAATTCGTCGCGCACGCCAATGACGATCGACAGGCGTGCACACTATTGTACGTCCAACATGTGTCACCCTCGACCCCGCATGTCACTAGGCGCCCACCAATTATTAATCAATTGTTTATTTTTAATATATATTTATATATACAATTATATATAAATATATATACGCATATATATATATATTAATGTGTTTATAATTACGTCGTGCGCGCCAACGAGTACACTTGAGTGTGCACGCTATCACATGACTCATGTGTGTCACCCTTGACCCACACAAGATATTAGGCATCCCATGATTTTGTCAATTATTCAATATACGCCAATTAATCCAATTAATTTCAATAAATACTAATACACATCAAACAAACACCAAACGGCACGCAAATCTACGCACACGTTAATCGAGACAAGTCCAACTTAACCACGAGCCTAACTCGGGTTAATTAGAACTCGAGTTAATATTAATCACCTGCTTATGGGAACGAGTTATTACAGTCTCCCCAATTTAAGACAATTTCATCCTCGAAAAGTTGAAATTAAAGGAAACGTATTAGTTATCAGTAGTTCCGAAGAGAAATGAAGATTGTTCCTCCATGTATAACTCCCATTCCCAAGTGATCTTTTCATTTTAAAACTAATTTATTGTAATCCGAATCTACAAAGCCCTTTCATAGATGATACTTCCAGAAGCACAATGAATTTGTCTTTTGAACTCTTCAACAATCCATGCTGCTTGACTCCTCAATATTTTTATCTTTACCAGTTGTAGTTATATATCACTTAGTCTGCCATACCTTCTCTATATAGCTCTTAATTATCTCATGTGTTTCACAAAAGCTACACATCCAATCTTAGTTATGTACATCAACATATAATAAGATTGAGCATCTTCAGCTTTATTATTCGATGATGTAATCCACCTGATTACTTTTATTATCAAAGAGCTTAAACAAAAGAATTTATTTTCTTTTAGTGATTAAACATTATGAGACACATGCTCAAAATATTTATTTTTAAGAACCAGGATTAGCAGCTCGGTTTCTTTGTCAACACAAAGAGGAATATATTGTACTGAGATTGAGAATGGTTTTCAACTAAATCAATAACTTCTTCCACCGCTGGAAGCAAGTCTCAGACTTTCGTCCGGGGAATCAAATATTGAAACACCATATCATCTCACATCTCCAAATACATATATTTGCTCAATCCGTCAAAAGAATAACATAACCTCACTGACAAGAATTTGCAGACTTCGGTCAATCTATCAACTACAACTTTCATTATATTGTGCTGACGCTAAAGTTTAGTTAATTTCATTCAACAGTCTAATGTGGATATTAATCCTTGATAGCCAAGTTCTGATGTATCAAGTGATTCCCATTAGACTTCTTAATCACCTTATCACCCAATTAATCAAATTCTTGGCTTAGCTTCAATGTGAGCTTCAAAAAACATATTTGTAATTAATGATTCTGATAACTCAGTTAATGATATGTCGGCAAGCTTTATAAATCATCATCCTTATTATACATCTCTCTCAAGAGATAATACTGAGAAGTTCCTATTATAATTACAATTCCAGTTTTTTTTCTCTATTCAAAGTATTGATGATATCAATCACTTTATGTGTGTGATTTCTCAGAATAAATTCATTATATTCATGAATTTGGGTTACTCACTTCACTTTTAATTTATCTCGCTCGGACAACTATACTCTTCAAACTTTCATAGCTTGAAGATTTCCAAATCCCATTGCTCCACTCATTGGTTTTCAAATTTCTCATCAGTCTTCTAGTGTTTCCTCTGAGATTATATAATCTTAAGGATAACTAAAAGACTCTCAAATCCCCTTTTTCACGTTGGTAAATTAATATTTCAAACCTTACGACGAATGAATGGACTTGCACAAACTATTGACTTGAATGGATTCACAATAAGTTGTGATCTACACCCATATTTCATAACCCTAAGCCTCACCACTAAGATTTATCTTTGCCATTCATTACATTCATCGTTTGAAATATATTTCAAGCTTTCTCTACAAGAGATTCCTTAAATTGTTTGGTACAACTACCAAAACAGTTATTTCACTATAGTTCTTCTCAAACTTCCTTGAACTATATAATAATATAAACTACAATCTTTTGCCTCGCTGTGTCAACACACAACTACGTGAAATAAAGTATTAGGCCAAACCTTTAACTTTTTCATATTCCATGTATAATCAAGCAATTATTGTAGTCAAATTACATTTCAACTTCCTCTCAAGACATCCTTGTATCACTTACGATTTGTCTCTCTTCCACTTTTAGATTAATTGATCATACAACATAATAATACACAAATCTTTGTATACCTTGCTCGTATCATTCAATCATTCTAAGATAAAATACTTTTATAATATTTGTGTTGAATATAAGTCAATTCTCCGATTGTCTCAATCCTTGTCAAATTCAGTGACTCATAAATAGGATTCAACACGTATATGCGTAATTTAATTTGAAGCTTAGCATTTGCACTTGCAATCTTTGGTATAAATCAATCTATCGTCAGAGCTTACATAGCTCTGCAATAATATTTGTGCCTTTTCTAAGTCTTCAACCCTATTATATTACCATTGATAACACAATGATAATTTTGTTCCAATAAAGTTCATCAACTCTATTTTTCTATTTATGAATATAACATGAGCTCTAGTGAGTTTTTATGGCTTCCACCATGATTTTTATCATAAATAAGTCACCTTACTTCATTTTCTTATAGGTCCAATTTTGATCTTGAATCAATGATAATCAGATCTCAATCAACTATTGAGAACAACTGATTTCATATAATAAATCTAAATGAGTTGTCGATTTTGGGCAATGAATATTCATCCTTGATTTAATTAAAATTGACTCATCACTCGAATTGAGTTCTCAAACTCATGCAATTTCCATATTACACTAAGTAAAATGGATTTGATCATTATTTCGATATTTAAAATCAAGTACTTAATGAATTTCATTTCAAATTGTGCTGAAATTCCAAAAGAATCTAATAAAAAAATTTCTTGAGATTTTTGGAATCACAATTTTCGTTTATCAAGCTTTAATTCTCATTAAGAAATCTACTAAATTTCTATAATACGTTAAAACCATTTGAATCTCGAGTGATAACTTATTTCTATGAATCATCATTCGTAGGTATTTAGTGATTTACACAATTTTCAATTAAAAGTAGCAGTTAATACCAACTTCTTGATATATTGCTTACCCATTCATTCCCAATATCATACGATATTCCATGGATTCTCAAAATCCCCAGATTCATTGCCAACTCATTTTCCCCAATTTAGAGTATCTCAGTCTAAAAGATCATATTTGAACTTCTCACTAGCTCACAACCATGTTCTAACACAAACTATACACATTTTTACAAGTTTTTTTTTTAACTTTCACCTTCAATATGTGCAGTTCCATCACCACTATACTATCAAGCTTCTTCTCATTATTCCAATATGTTTCAGCACCATATATGGAATCTTATACTTCATATAAACTTATGAAGTATGAATAATTAGTGATTATCTAACCTCAATTAAGTTCTTATCATTGTTTACCACTAATTTCCTCATTGAATGACCTTTAGTCTTATTTAACTAGTCCCAACACTAGTATATATTCTATTTAAAGTGAATCATCACCTTTGAGTTTTATTGAAGGTCATTTATTATTTTATTCACTTCTTAATGTCAATTCTCCTAATATATGTCTCAAAGTCTAGGTTAAATAGATCTTTCTTCACTGACTATCATTAATCAAACATTATCAGTGTGAATAAAAACATATCGAGACTATTCAATAGGAGAAGAGTTTACTTTTCCTCTTTGTAATATTTCTTATGTCTTTCCTTTGTTATAATATCCCTGAAGTCCAGGTTCTCCAAGAACCCTCTCTATCTATTCATCGGATTCCAAGATAAAGATAGGAGATAAAACCTTCAAGATAACGCATAAGAAAGACATTGCATGTATATCTATTGCATAAATATAATACATCACAACAAATCACATTACTCGGTCTTTTATCTTTCATTATCCCCCAAAACATCGATAAAAATTGTTTATAACGTCTTAAGCTTCTTCGTAACTCGAGACAACTCTCAGAGTTACTAAGTTTAGGTTATGGTACCAAGGTATATCAGAGCCAGCAACCTTAGATTTTGATACCAAACTGTATATGAGTTATAACTCGTTTTCAAGTAATAAGGTTATACTCTGAAGTAAGCTCTGATACCAACTGTAGCATCCATTATCTTAATTAGGGTGATACCCGGCCTGAAACCCTAACTAAGCCTCGATACACTAGCCGGACCCAATTAGAGTAACAATATAACCATCCTTCATACCTAATAATCACACCTATAATATATCATATATCGAATAAATAATTGAAAATGCAAGAGAATTAAAACTTTTTCGATAAAATCAACGATATACTAAAATCGGCCTAAACCTTGGTCCTATAATCATATCTCAATCATGTTTACAAAATATTAATTTAGTACGATATATAAACAATAGAGAATCACATTACCGTATAGAAAACTATAGACTCCTAATCTTCTTCGTTCTTGAGTCGAAACGCATGTCGACAACCTAAAATGTTTATTGGGGAATGAGCGCTCCAACTTCCTCAGTAAGTGATGCTCGTGTACGTATCAATTATCAACTAATATCAATGAATCAATGAATAGTAATATGAATCCAAAACATATATATTCAGGCATTAAAATGATAAAACAATAAATAACATAATGCAAGTTCACAGTTCAATTGCAACTGTACTCGTGACTTGTATTTTCATTTCAAAACTAAGCTGTAAACTCTTATTACCCTAAATTACAATTCACAGAACCTCACACGTTGGCTGACTTGTGATTTATGTGGTGTATCCAGCATAGTGTAGCTACCAACTCAAATAGAAAAGCAACAATCGGGTACCTCAAGGTTGCTGAAGGGAAGGTGTTGGTAGCTAACCAACCACCTTCATCATCACTTTAGTCCGATTTGCCCGTCGTACCTTTTTTTCGGATAATTTCTCATAAAAACTAGTTCAAGTCACAGTACATTGCCCCATTCCCAGTCCACAATGCTATATGAACTAATTATACTAATTACTTTGCATAATTAATAAAAATACGAGTCTTACCTACTTGTACCAAGCTTTCTAACTTTTTACCGATTTACGCGACTCCCGAGATCCGTAAATCTTTCCCCGTTGACTAAGAACCTAAAATACATCAATTGTCATTAATTTGGGTCCAATATTATTTAATTAGAACCCTGAAACTGGCCCTAATCGAATCCGATACCAATTTATCAAATTTTAGGCTAATGTGACAATTTTCACGTTTTTTTTTATGTAAAACCTCGATATAAAGTTTCGCACAAATATCGAATTCTTCATTTTTCATAAAAACTCATCGATTTCTATTTATTTTATAAAAATATTATTTTTCGGGAATTTTCTACAATTTTCTAGAAATTTCCCCTTATTTTCTGCATTTTTCTTTTTTTATGGATTTAGGGTTTCGGCCTGAACCTGACCGAACTGGGTTCGGCTCAACCAAGCCGAACTGGCCCGGTTAAGGGCCCAACCCCATCATCTTCTCCAAAACGAAATCGAACAGCAGGGGAGATCACTCCCCTGCATTTCCTTCCTCATTCGAAACTCATCATCATCAACAATAACAACAACAACAATAACAACCACAACGAAAACCACAAACAACGTCAATGAACAACAACAACAACAACGACTCACCTTCGTCGTTGTCGATTTTCATCACCTCTCCCTCGGTCCCTTTTCTCTTTCTCTCTCCCGATTTCTCTCATCTCTCCCTATCTTTCGATTTCAATTTTTTTTACAGAGGATGTGATTTTTTGGAGAAGAAGATAAATAAGAAATTTTCTTAAGATTTGTGCAACACAAATCTCGAGATAGATCTAATTTTTCACTTTTGATTTTGATCTTTCTCGAGATACGTGTTACATATATCGAGGCTGATCAAAGGATGAAAACCAAAGTCACTTTCCCTAAAGTGACACCGAGTTTGACACATGCATATCCATGCACATTGATTTTCATTGAGATGTGATCACACGCATCTCGAAGCATGAAAAAATCTCTCCAACAACCAGCGTCCCACATATTCATTTTTTCGACTCAAGCGTAACACACATCTCGAGGTGAATCCTATGTATATTGTAATTTAATCTAAACTTTAGGATTCCTTTATATATAACTATATATATAAATATATAAATAACTTATATTTCGTGCCTAAAAATTCGCCGCGCGAGCCAACAACGACCGTCTGGCGTGCACACTATTGTATGTCCCACGCGAGTCACCCTTGACCCCGCGTGTCACTAGGCGCCCACCAATTATTAATTATTTATTTGTTTCCAATATATATTTATATATACAATTATATATACGCGCATATATATATTCATGCGTTTATAATTTCGCCGTGCGCGCCGAGTACACCCAGGCATGCATGCTACCCTTGAGTCACACACGGTATTAGACATCCCATAATTTTTCAATTATTCAATTACACCAATTAATCCAATTAATCTCAATAATTACTAATACACATCAAACAAACACTAAACGTCACACGAATCCATGCACACGTTAATCGAGACAAGTCGGGCTTAACCATGAGCGTAACTCAGGTTAATTAGAACTCGAATTAATAGTAATCACTTGCTTAAGGTAATGGGTCGTTACACATGATCTCTGATCTGTAATGCGTGGTTCTCACATCGGATACCTAAATTCCAATTTAAATCTGAAAAATCCTTAATTAGTTGTCTAATCAAGTTTATTAAATTCTCGGATTGTGATAGGTTCATTTTTGCCAACTTATAGGGAAGTTTTTTTGCACGCAAGTTAACTCATAAGGAAGTTCATATTTTCATATTTGGTTAAATTTTAAACTTTATAAGAAGTTACAAATTCTAAAAACAATAAAAGATGAGAATTGACATAAAAAAGAGATAACTTGCAGGAAAGTTGGACTTACCAAACATGATTAGTTAGAACTTCCCTACAAGTTATTTCACTCCCCCAACTCACCCCCTTCCAAATAAGACTCCAGTTATCTCCCAACTCAAAAAAAAGAGTCACACTATGTGCACCCCACCGATTACTCTGGGCATCCCATTTATAAGGGCACCTAGGAATTAGACCGAAATGCCCTTCCTTTGTCAAGCATCGCACCCCACCACCAAACTGAAATGTGAAACCCATAAAACTGTGTGAACCCTCATCGTGCCTTACTTATCTCTCGTTTACCAAACCCTACTCCATTCTCGTGTTGCCCTACTCCCTCTAGTTCACACACGGTCGTGAGTTGTGTTGTGGTATCAGTCATTATTACCAAGACCATTGTGTAAGTGTCGTCAAAACCCACTGAAACTTAACTAAAAGGAGACCTTAATGACATGTGGTTGTGTACCATCAAGACTACCCATTTGGTCTCGATGACCTATCACCGAGACATTAGCTTTTGTCTCGGTTGACCCCAGCAGAGTTTCATAAGGAAGGTATGTATGAGATTAGACTCGGTGGGTACCCACCGGGACACGTTATTGAAGTCTCGACTATCAGCAACCGAGACAACACCATAGCACGAATAAGGTGCCCTAGTTAATCGTTTGGGTTGGGAAGGACAAATGTATCTTGTCACGTTGGAAACAAAATAAATGGGGTGCTCTGAGTAATCAGTGAGGTGCACATAACGCGATTAAAAAAACTCCCACCCTTTAAGAGAGTTATCTTCTTGAGAAGAAATGGACAAAATTGCCCTTCATTAATTACATATCTATTATGTGTTTTATTGTTAAATGAATATTTATGTAAAGTCTTATGTATGATTATTTTTGAAATTTGTAACTTCTCAATAAATTTAAAGTTGAACAAAACATGAAAGAACACCGCTATGTGCACCCCACCAATTTACGAAGGCACCCATTTTGTTGGGTATTCTCTCCTCTAAATTTTACTTTGATGTAAAAGATAATATTTCCCCTTCTATAAACCCTCAACAATCCCATAACACACTTTTCAACAAAATTTGGGGCACCCCACCTTCTTTATCTATCATCTCTAACCTAAACCTACGTTTCTTTTTGGCGAGCGTGTATCGATTATTGCGCTTTCGCACCATCCAATAGCGAGGTACCACTCGTTTAACACCATTAAAAAATTCAAGTCAACTATTTTTTGTGTTGGAAATAGTGACATTGATGATTAGTTTTTTCATTGTAGGTTTTCAAATATTTGACCCCTTCGAATTTGTTTTCAACGTACAATGGATGAATCTACTGCAATGGTGGAAGAGGAGGTACTGGAAGAGGTATTTGTTGTTGTTTTTGTATTTTTTTTTTCATTTTTTTTGTTTTTTCATGGGTATGTTTGGTCACGATTGTTTCAGCCTCGCAGGACCGAGACCTTCCATTAAGTCTCGGTAGGTGGGAGCCGAGAATAATGAAGACGTCTCGGTCACTCTGAGACCGAGACATGTTTAGACGTCTCGGTTCCCATGTATTGAGACGTTACATTAGGTCTCGGTCCCCAAGAACCGAGACTTAGTGTTATGTCGTGGCCCTGTACTGCCGAAATAATAGTTTTTGGGTTTTTTTTCGTGAATCTGTTGTGTAGTGGTTTTGAGCACTTATGGTTTAATGTTTGTGTTGCAGCTAATGCCGATTTCGACGTTATTTCCATACTACAAGGATGCTTTCACTCCTTGTAGGCCATTCCCATCGAGAGAATCAACTATTTCATGGCTTTAAATGATTGGTCGTGAGAACAAGTTTGTGTTAGTAACAAAGCACTCTGATGCCATAGGGATTAAGCGCAGGGGAAGGGTCAAACTTGCATGTCGGAGGTCCAGTACATTTAGGGAAATGTCATAAAGAGTAGGGAAAACCAAAGCGGCAAAACTTGCCTTGACACCAAGAACTGAAGAGTAAGAGGAAACTACAAGGACTCAAACTGGTACAAAGAAATGTGGGTGTCATTTCCTTATTAACATCAAGGAAAATGCGGATTCTTTATGGTACGTCACTATCGTATGTGGGAGGCACAATCACGACCCCGCCAAAAACTTGGACGGCCACTCATTTACAGGAAGATTGGATACGAGTGAGCAGGTGGTTGTGGTGCAGATGACTAAGGGGAATGTGAAGCTAAAAGATATCATCAACACGTTGAAACAAAGAGATGTAAATAATGTATCGACAATGCGGACAATATATAATGCACGACAAAAATTTCGAATTGAGGATGCGGGCGGGAGTACTCAAATACAACAACTATTGCACATATTGGAGAAGAATAAGTGGATGTCGTGGCATAGGAAGTATCCCGATACGAATGTCGTCACTGATTTATCTTGTTCACATCCTGATTCAGTCAAATTGCTACGGTGTTTCCTGTCGGTTCTATTGATGGATTGCACTTACAAAATAAATAGGTATCGGATGTCGTTATTGGAGATTATGGGCATCACTTCGACGCATTTGACGTTCTCAGTTGGGTTTGCTTTCATATCATCAAAGACTCATGCAAATTATGTTTGGGCACTTGAGAACTTGAGATCCATATTGGACGGGTGGCCTAAACCTGACGTGTTTGTTACGGATCGGGAGTTAGGACTTATTAGTGCTATCGAATAAGTATTTCCACCATCGTCTCACCTTCTTTACTTTTGGCACATCAACAAAGTAGTATTGGCCAAGGCTAATAAGATGTTTGGGGATAACGAAGGTTTCGCTCCTTTCATGGATAGGTGGACGAGCGTGTTGTATGCTAAGTTGGAGGCCTTACTTGAGCTTAGGATGAATGACTTGCGTTGTGAGTTCGGTCATGTAAAGGGTCTGACTGATTACTTGGATAACACATGGGTGAAGATCTATAAGGAAAATTTTGTATCGGCATGGATAGATCGAATTATGCACTTTAGGGAAACAACAACACAGAGGGTTGAGTCTGCGCATTCTAATTTGAAGCTACATCTTGGCAATAGTCAGGCAAATTTTGAGACTTTGTGGAGTGTGGTTAATGGTCTTCTTAGGATCCAACATAATAACATCAAGGCATCATTTGAGCTCAGTTTGAATGTGGTGCAACGTGAATATGTTGATGGTTTTTATCGCTGATTGCATGGATATGTCTTTCAAATGGCGATTAAGTTAATTAGAGATGAATTGGAACGTGGAGAGGATGTTGGACATGACTCTACTCTTTGTGGTTGTGAGATACGTACCACGCATGGTCTTCTTTGTGCACACGAGATAAATTTCCATAAATTTGTCGGTTCACCCATCCCTCTTGAGGACATTCATGTATACTAGCGAAAGTTGAGTATGGTACCAGAGAATCCTATGGATCGGGCTGGGTACAATGTGAACGATGAGATTGAAAGAGTGTTGCAAAAGTTTCATGCTTGCACTAACGAGGACGATCGCATTAGGATTATTCAACAATTTAGAGAGATTAGTCGTCCTTCATCTACACCGGGAGTTGTCTCACCTATAAAAATAAAGGCAAAGGGAAGGACACCGAGGTCTATAGTTGGAAGTTTACCGAACAAAGGAAAGAAGAAATTATCAAAGAGGAAACATGATGAAGAAGATACTTCGACAACAAGATTGTCAAGCGGGTTTGAGTATGTACTATCGAAACAAGAAACATCTAGTTCGAGGAAAAAGCAAAATAAAGGAGGGCCTAAAACACGTCGAACACATCAGGAGACCCAAGGTATATCTAAGGTTGGGTATTCTCATTGCATATAACCGGATTGGTTGACATACGTTGAGAGCGCTATTGATGTGACCGGCGATGGTAATTGCGAATATCGGTGTGTCGCCTCCAGGCTTGGACTCTCTGATGTTGATGGTTGGAGGTTAGTACGTAGAAGGATGTGTGATGAGATAACGGTGTATGAAACTCTTTGGCGAGAAGTGCTTGGAACGAGTTATGAGAAGGCGAAGGCTGTCATGCATTGTCCGTATGATCGGGTTGGGGCCTCTTTTGAGGAATGGTTGACACTTCCAGACATGGGTCTCTTAATATCAACCGCGTTCAATGTCATTCTAGTAAACCTCTCGCATGATTGTTGCTCGACATTCCTTCCTCTACGTAATGTCCCACCGTCATCGTTATATAGTTGGTTTATCATTGGGATGATTAATGATATGAACATCCATTGGGTCAGGGTAAGATCGTGTTTTATTTGTGAATTATGTTTCAACATCTTCTAATTAAATGATAATGACTTATTGTTGTACTATATATTTGACAGGTCAAGTTGACTGTGAATGCACCGCTGCCACCATTATATTCATCCTGGGCAAGGTATTCTAAGGAGTGCGCTAAAGGTTGGCGTGATGGATTCATAATTCGAGAAATTGTGCCGACTATAACTTCTCAAGAAGGCACGCCTTCCATAGTAGATTTAGCTTCACCGTAGCTACATTCGGATTTGTGTTCTATACTTCATCTACTACGAAGTTTTGTTCACGATGTTTGGATATGTATACTTTCAGACACTATTGATCCTTTTTTTTGAAAGAGAAGAGAAAAACAAAGCATATATGTTGAAGTTATTGTAAAGCCGATTGTTATTTTCTATACTTCATTGCAAGTTGTTTGAAATGTCTATGATTTGTTTTTTGAAAATGTTATTTGATTTGTCTTTGATTTATTAGAGATATGAGTGAAAAATTGGTGCCAATGTCTATGATTTGTTTGTAGTACAAACCAATATGATTTCTACATGATAGGAAACAATAAATAGAAAATTAAGAATTCACAGAAGCTGGTAAATTCTATATAAAATTTCAGTCTCGGACAAGCAGGTCCGTGACCTAGCTATATGTTTCGGTATGGTATGACCGGAATCCGGACATAACTCTCGGTCAGAAACAACCGAGACTTATTCTATAATCTCAGTCATGCATAACCGAGACTCTATCATGTATGATTTACTTGTTGTCACGATGATCAACAACCGAGATTACTGTCTATGTCACGGTGGGACTTGGACGAGACTAAGTATTCATTTGCGGTGTTGCATTACCGAGACATATCTTTCTATAGTCTCTCGTATTAGTCTCGATTTTATGTGTCCGTAACAACAACCAACATTACGTTAGGCCAAAATTGAGACTTATGTATAAATGTCATTGATGTCCTATCGAGACACAACAATTACTTGCCTGATATACTTAATCCAAATGAATCGGCCATAAAATAATGTAAGGAATCAACAAAACTAAAAAAAAAAACAGTTTACAATGCTATAGCAAAACCAACAACAACAAACAGTTACAAAATCAAGAACAAACTTAAGTATAAACATTTCAATTCAACCCAACAAACAGTTTACAAAATCAACATAAAAAACAACAAACAGTTTAAAAATCCCAATTCAATTTCAACAACAAGAAACAATTTTACAATCCATGCAACATCAATAACATCTAATCATTACTCGGAGAGCTTCGTCTTCTTGAATACCTTCCACTGATATTCATTGCCATGCATGCACTTGGGAGGAGGAGCAACGGGCCGAGTAGGAGGAGCATCGGACCGAGGAGTGGCATCAGACCAAGGAGGAACATCACTAAACCTGGATTGGGTCGTCGTGTTGTCTTGTTGGGTAGTAGCGGTGGTGGTAGTGCTAATGGTAGCTGTGGTAGTGGTGTTGGTGGTAGCAGTGGTGATAATTAGGGGCGTCCAAAAAACGGGTATGGACGGGTACGGGAATGGACACCACTTTTAATAACGACTAAAAATAGTGTCCGGAACCGTACCCGTTTTTGAAACGGACACTTTTTTTTGTCCGGACCCGTATGTTTTTAAAATATACAAGTCCCGTTTTTTGTCCGGACCCGTTTTTTAATAAAATAAAATAATTTTTTTCACTTAATTATTAACAAAAATACATAATTTTTATGTTGTCATGCATTCCATCACTACAAAAAAGAAATGTTATAAATTCAAAATTCAAGTCTTACAAGTTTCCATATAAAAATAACATCATCATTAGTAAAATTATAATTCAAACTTTATGAAAGTTTCAAAACACTACTATAAATAAATAAATATTATTTAAATTAATCGCGAAACGGGTACCCGTTTTTTAAAAAAATTTGTCCGGACCCGGACCCGTTTTTTAAAACGGACAAGAAAACATGTCCAGACCCATATTAATTTTCAAAAAATTATGTCCGGACCCGTTTAAAATGGGTCCGGACAAATGGGGTCCGGGCACATTTTGCCACCCCTAGTGATAATCCTCCCCGACAAGAAGTTCACAACATCTCTCGCCATTCTCTTTGCGCAGTCAACGGTACACTCCTCCTCCGGCAAGGCAATCCACTTCAACGCAACGTCCAATGCACGTCGGTTCCGTTGTTCAGAAACAACATTCGTAAGTTTGTTAAGTTAGGCAATAATGGTAGGAAATGAAATGAAAAGAACACAACCAACTACATACCTCAAACTCGTCATTATTGGCGATGGTAGAGGCTACGGCCGCATCGTCCTCGTATGTTGGGTTCTCGATAATCGGGTGAGAAACTCGTAGGAACCACGGAAGGTACTCTAATGTGGCCATAAACTCGAATTGAACCTTCTCACCTCGGACTTCAAGTGCCAGCAGATGGTTACGCCACCTCTTCCAATGCTCCGATTGGAACCCGTACTTGACGGAGTACTTGAGTGCATACGGGCATTGGGATGCCTTGAGAGGGCGATACGGAGGGGCTGGTACACCTTGCATATACCCGAATTGTGTCAGGAACCTTTTCGGATGGTATGGCTCCACAATATCCATATACCTCAAGGTCCCATCGTAGAACGCGATCGGGTTCACCATACCATCCGTCTTGATCTCAACATATGGGTCCCACGTCACCTACAGTAGTAAGAAAATATATATTAGTAGCAAGTAAGGCCACACAGGGCGTACGTAAAAGAAATGAAGGAAAAACACCACATTTGGCCTCAATCGGTCCAACGTATGCCGAATTGACGCCAATTTTTCCTGATTCCCGACAGTCTCATGTTTCTGGATCCAACGCACAACACGGGGTTGCACTCCGTCCATGAACTTGGCGTTTGATACGACAAACCCAAGTATGAAGTGCTCGTACACCCATCCCTGGCCAAAAAAAGAAAACATTAGCAACGATACCACAATTGGTAATAAATAAAAATTAGAAAGTCAGTCAAATTTGTGTCAATTACCTCGAGCAAAGTGAGGTAACCGACAATCTGCGACACTTCAAATCTAGTCGCTGACCCAAGCTGACGATGCAAGTACGCCAACGTCGCAACGCCCCATGCGTACTTGGCAACATCGTCTAAATTCTCCAGCAACTTGAGCAATGCGATGGAGACCCGTGATCCACTCTTGTCGGTAAAGTGGGTGCACGACAAGAGGTACAAAATAAATGCTCGCACTGTGCACTGCACGGGAGGGTAATTACGCGACTTCGACTTCCTGGTCGGGGACCACCGAGTCCTCAACCACGCCTTTCGAACAGTGAGGTCCCTCGTGATGTTGACCTCCTCCTCCGCCTCTTCAATTGTAACATCAAGCAACTTAGAAACTAGCTCAATTGCTTCCTTGCGATAGTCATCGGTGTATCTTGAGAAACTATCCACCGTAACAACCTTGTCGGTCACCGGAATCTTCAATAACATGCTGACGTCCTCCAAAGTTATTGACATTTCACCGAATGGCATGTGAAATGTATTTGTCTCCTGCTGCCACCACTCTACAAAAGCAGAAATCAACTCTTTGTTGCGCTTCCGGTACGAGCAGTCAATTAGCGGAGTTAACCCGGTCTGGTGGATAATCCTCTGAAGAACCTCGGTATCGGGTTGACATGCGTGCAAATCCCACTCTTGGATTTTAGCCCCGTGGTTGATGCATTTCAGTTGTGGCCGATGCTGTAAAACAAATGAAAGTTACACAAATATATATAGCTAAGTTTACAGCCTATGAATCTCAAGGTAAGTCATAACTCATCATGTAAGCACAAAATTATATTAAACACATTTCACAAAATTAATCACAAATACTCCATTGCTACTATTTGGTAAGTACATGCACAACTTGGCTGGCTGTGCAGTTCCTAGATAAGGAATAAAAACCTTTTCGACTCTAGTTGTAGGATATGGTGTCACGAGGGATGAAACTATGTAATATATGGTCATTGGGGACTATCAACGTGATTATATGTTTTATATGCTACAACGACAACTCGAGTAGTGATTACAGTTTTACTATTATAGTGAGGCCTTAAAGAGTGTTAGAATTACGAGAATACCTCACATCTCATAACAATAAATTATCTACTAGTATTTCAAATTCATTAACAAACATTAAATTGATTACCAAACTCTATAAAGGATGTTGGGAAAGGATCAGCTCCAAACCAACAAGCATAAACAAGAAGTAATGTTTATCAATAGCAACACCCCATGCATGTGTTAATTTGTGACTTAGTGAGTGCTTTCATTACTCATACAATATTGTAAGTACTAGTAGTTAGCAGTGTGACTTTGTTAGAGGAACACACGAGCTACATACCACATTGTCCCAAATCGAAATAGTAACATTATGTTTGATGCTCAATAATAGACTCCGGTCTATTGGCCCACCTGGTAAAGAAGCCTACGAGTCTTCTTCTTGCTCTTCTTCATTTGTTGTGGGTCGGGTACCACGCCCACCTCGACTACCTCGCCCACCTCGGCTTCCTCAACTGCCTCGTGTGGCTCGTGTCCCTCGGTTGCCTCCACCACTGGTACTACCACCCACATGATCTTGACGAAGTAAACACAAAATCACAATTGTCAAAAATGGATAAAAACTAAGTAAATAGTAAGTAACAAATTCAACAATTGCAAATAACTTAAAACAAACCTTCTTCTTTTTTTTCATTCCCAAGTGAGTCCTCAGAAGACTCGGAAGCTTCGCCTTGACTTCCACCTCGAGCAATCATCAAATCCCTTTCCTGATGCTCGGCAATATGTGAACCCTCATCTTCTACAACAGCCTTGCGAGCACGTGTACTCGCCTTTGGTGCCTTAACCTTGGTTTCAAGCTTTTGCTTCTCCTTCCGGTAAGAGGCAATCTGAGGTCGCCAACCACCACGACCACGGGCACCTCCTAATGGATCACTACCGGTCTCCTCCCTGGTCACAATTGCTTTGGAACGAGCCATATCTGAAGGGAAAATTCAAATAATTAATTTAAATAAAAAAGGAATTAAACAATGTGTAAAAAGTATGTCTCGGTTGAATAGAATGTCTCGGTACCATGTCAACGAGACATACCTATAAGTATCAGTTTCCATGAAACGAAACATAATATAAAGTCTCGGTGATATTCGACCGAGACAGGTAGAAATTACATTTGACATTAGTTTCGGTATATGTGAAGTTGTCTCGGTTAAAACTAATTGAGAGAAGTACTTATAGTCTCGGTTATGTGTAACCGAGACGTACTATATGCTAATTTTCACCATTAAATGGGATATTCTCGGTCATCAGTGGCCGAGAACATCCAATACGTTACTGCCCTGTGTGGCCGGAAACCACGGGTTTCCAGATTGGAAACCCGTGAATGAAGATCAAACAATTCCAAAAACAAAATCAACTAAAACAAAACCATTTCCAACCAAATCGAATAAAACCTTACCTTTAGTCATTCAAATTGACTCCCGCAAGCTCGAATCGAACAAACCGAACCTTAAATTTGATGATTCGAAGAAGAGGATTCGAAGGAGATGGTCGACTTGGTGATGCTGGGCACGGTGATGCTGGACACGATTTGGACAACAGAGATTGAGGACAGAGAGGTTCAACGACAGAGGAGAATAATAGAAGAGGAAACCAATTGCTCGGGGGTTCAACGACAGAGGAGATGATCGAGTTGGGTGGGGTGCACATTTTGGGTGAGGGTATTTCAGGAAATCTACCTTATTTTTTTGGGTGCCTTGAGTAAACCAATTGGTGCCCTTAATAACGGTGTGCCTTTGCAAATTGGTGGGGTGCCCATAACGACGCTCAACATGAAAATATGCCCTATAGTTAATAAAACTTATTGTAAGTTGGTAAAAATGAACCAAACTTGTCTTTAGATTGGAAAACACAAATTGAGATAAGAATCTCACACAGCAGATCCATGAGCACTGGACCTAGCGGTCACATAGGAGCATGCTCTATCACAACCAGGTGTCAATCTTTGGAATCAACAAACAAAACCAAAAAGGCAGGCGCCCCTTTGAGGCTTCCTTTCCTAAACACAACATAACACAAAAAAGTCAGAGCGTTGAAGAAGGAAAAAACCAGTTTGACAAAAACAGGGCCGCATCGCATCGCATCGGATCGGCAGTGACAACAAATCTTGTTCATCGCGGTGACTGAAACCCTAGAAAGTGGGGAACGAACGAGGTTCAAAGCTGGTAGTGAATGGGGAGAGATTCGGGCAGCTGAAGCTGGAGTCGAAGAGGAAGTCCGGGGGGTCTTCTTGGTTCGCCGCGTTAATGGGCGCCGCAGGTTCCAAGCTCGAGAAGGCCCTCGGAGACCAGTTTCCCGAGGGAGAGAGGTACTTCGGCCTCGAGAACTTCGGCAACACCTGCTACTGCAACAGCGTTTTGCAGGTTATTTGATGGAGCCCCTCACTCTTTGTTTGGAATTTTTAGTGCTTTCTAGGTTTGGTCTTTGATATGTTATTTTGTGTTTTGATTAAAATGGTTGTCATTCATCACTTTGTGTGCACAATCAAAATTGATGATGCCGAGGGCAAGAAATTTTGAGAATGTAATTTTGTTTATAAGCTCTGATTCTGTAAATCACCTTTCTTCTTGTTTACTGTAATCCCAAATTAGTTGGGGTCGGCTACATGGATCAAACTCTTCCATTGCGCTCGATTTAATGTAATACCATTTTCTTATGCAAAAAAAATGATATTCATTGTCTGGTGCCAAAAGTGTATGATCCATCCCTTCACTATGCTTGTAGAAAGCAAAACTTCTAGCATATATTCACAAAAGAACATAGGTGGTATGAATAAACCAGTTTAGAAAACCAAATAAGATGTTTCTGTTAGGAGCCACTCGCTGCCGCAGCCCGCAAGCTACCAAGTTAAATCAATTCTTGACTTCTAGTAGGGCATGTGGTTGCTCTCGCATCTCTGGAACTTGTTGGTTTTGAAGACCAAGAAAAGATAAGAAGAACAATTGAAAAATTATGCAAGGAGAGAAATCAACAATGGAGACCAAAAATCTTTGTTTTGGTTCACCTCAAAAATTCAGCGCACACAAAACAGTAGTCAAAAACTAAATTTGATTCTCTTAATTTCACAAAAACAGTGGTACATCATATATAGTTCAAAGCAAAAGTGAATTATAGAAAGTCCTAAATAACTCTACTTCTAATTCTAATCTACACACCAAAAAATTAGCAACTTCCTATAGAACAAGACAACTAAAAAAACTCTTGTGCACATAAATAGAAACTCCTAAAATCTAGGACTAGAAATAGGAATGTGCACTTAATAAAACTAAATAACGAAAATAGAAACTATTGTGTAGACTAAAGCACTAATTTTAACAGAATTACATGACTTCTACCTGAGTCCTCGATGAACTTTCATGACGTTCTTTGTATGGAAATTCTTGCTCTTGCATTGCATTGCTTTGCAAAAATTATATTGATCTAGTGCACAAAATTTGAAGCATAGTATAGAATTTCCCACAAGTTGCTCACAACTAAATACAAACACGGTTTTCAATTTCAAAAAAGCAAAAAAAGAACTTGACAAACACACAACTTCAACCCACCTGATCAATGTAGCAGCAATAACATGAAACTCACAACAAAGAATGAACCAACAAACAATCAAAGGAATTTGTTGTGAGATTGATCTACTCGGCATATGGAAAACTCATTGGGGAAGTATTAATTTGGGTAGGTGAGGTTATCTACCAATATTCTTTGGTTAGCAAAACAAAACAGATGATACATATCTTTGAAGTCCGTTTGCATTTGCTTTGAAAAGAATATGTAGGTTGTGCTTATTGGCGCTGACTATGAAGCAACAACACTTCTACTATGAACTTGTCTCTTGTGTTTTTATCATTATTTACTATGTTAGAACCAAGGTTTAAAAAATCGACAAACTTCGCGGAAGTTTGGGCGAAGTTTGTCGATTTTGAGGTGAGTGAAGCGAAGTTTAGAGGCAGTAGAAAAATTGCAAAAACTCGATTCAACTTCGGCTAACTTCGATCGAACTTCGAAAACATCGATGGAAGTTAATAAAACATGAAGTAAAATTATTATGTTTCGTGGAAGTTGAGCAAACTTCGACTAAAACTTCGATTGAAACTTCGACTGAAACTTTGCCTATGCTAGAAATATACTTAAAATTCGGAATATCCTCCGGTGACATGAGTTTTATGCATTATTGTTGTATGATTAAGTATAGTTCTAGCATCTCTATGAAGAAACTTGAGTTTTCTAGCATTTAAAGTGAAATTCCGTAAACTTTCGTACACCGGCAAATTTTGTTAAACTTCCATCGTCGAAGTTAACTTCCTCGAATTAATTCTGAATTTTAAGTGAGCAAAGTCATAGGCGAAGTTTTGAACCTTGGTTAGAACCAATAATTCCCTTATTTGCTAATTCTTTGTTTGTTATCAAAAATTTCTCGTCATCATTTTTTTACGGCAAATTAATTTGTCAATCATCGCTGTGTTCATTTTTCTGTATTATGTTCAAAACACTTCAAACTAATCTTTTCTGATTACTTCTTTTGGCAGGCCCTTTACTTTTGTGTTCCCTCCGGGAACAGTTACTGGAATATTATTCAAACAATAAAAATTTGGGCGATGCGGAAGAGAATCTTTTAACTTGCTTGGCAGATTTATTCACACAAGTAAGCGGATATCACTAGCACTAAGTGTCTATTTTTGGGTTGAATCTTTGAGATTCATCTAAGTCATATGAAATTTAGATTTAAACACTATGAATTATAATTGTGTTTGACATGGATGAGAAAACCAGTTCCATTGTTTCCTTTATTTTTTTCAAGCTAATTGCACTGCCTTTAATGGATACTTAAAGTGTGTTGATTTGACTTAGTATGCACTTTCTTGAGGTTCAAGTTTGTGTAGCGTTCAATCTATAATCGTCATAATAATTAATATTTTAGTAAAAGGAGAATATAGATATAATTAAGATATTTCAACAATCGTAAATATAATTATGAATTTATGATATTTTGCACAAGTGCCTACCATTTGAAAATTGTAGTACATATAAAACTTAGGCTATATTTGGTTTGTGAGGATGGGTTCAGTTGTTATGAGAATCTCAAAATATCAGGAAATTATCTCCATTTGGTTCATTGACTTTGAAAATTACAACTCCATACTACTCACTATATTGAACTAAAATCGGGAAAAACCATGTAGATAAAATATTATTTTTTCCTTTTTTTTTCTCTATTCTTCAAAATGCATAAATCTGTTGGAGTGTGATTTAGGAAGTTTTTTGATGATGAATCAGACATAAGCTTAAAGTTTTTTGATTAGCGCCATAAAATTTATTGGGCACTAATTTGAGATATTCAACAGTAACCAACCGCAAAATTATTGTTTCGTGATGTAATGTAATAGCCTATAGCCCATGAAGAGGTCAATTATATTTTGAACTAGTGTTTGTGAGTAGCTCATGGTGTGCCGAGGACTACAATCTTTTACCGACCATTTTGAGCTTTGATCCATATCCTCTTGCAATGATACGTGCCAATAAACGAGGTTGGAGATAGGAATATTAAGTCGATCATCCTTGATCTTTTTCCTTGATTCTATTGTATATTTACAAAATAGCCAAGAATCTAAAGACAAGAAGCTTTAGAATGAACTATTACAAAAATAAATCTTTATTTTTTTTTGGCAAATATTAGGAGTCCTCATTAGAGAAATTTGTAGGGTATCCATAATGATGTAGTTTCCAAAAGAATTTTCCATCATTTGCTTTGTGTTCATAGACCTTTTTGTTTATTATTTCTCGTATGGACCTAAGAATCAAAAGTTTCTTGCTCTTAACACATCATTTCTGCTCGAATTCAAGATGGCAAGGAAACTTCTAGGTATCACTTAAGGGGTTCTTAGCTCGCTAATAATATGATCAAATTCTATTTTATCTCATTTTTGGAATGGAGATCATAGTCAAATATGAAGAACAAGAAAACGAGAAGTTGTAGACAGAAGCACGCATAGAATGCAAAAAAATCAAACAAAAATACCATCTAGAGTTCAGCTTCAATTTAGCAATCTCAACACAGATCTCATGTCCATGTCAACTTGTGTCAATATTTGCACTCTAACCCAACTTGAAGGGCTTGGGTAATTCAACCTTTAACTATCCCAAAACTCTTGTTTTATCAATCGTTTTTCTTGCACATGGTTGACTTGAGTGAAGAGTAATGGGGCTTCTCGCGATCCTCTTTTTGCTTGAATTTCTCCTCTAGGTTATGATAGTCAAGAAAGAAACACAGTTCATACATCTCATCATACATTTGTGCCACCTTAACCAAGATCCTTTATTACCTGCATCAATTTAAATGACACCTACCTGATGTAGTCATAGGCTTTAGAAATGTCAACTTTGAGAAATCATCGCATCTTTAATCTTTTACAACCTTGGGCCACATTTGAACAGTTGTTTACTTGAGTATAAGCGCTGTTGACACTTTTGTCTTCTAAATACTTTGTAAAGACTTTTGACCAAGCAAATGGATTTAAACTTTTATGTTATGGAGTTATTTGTCTTGGGAACGAACATATGTAGGCTTTATTTGTTCTAGTTTTAAAACGGTTGGTTGTTGCTCATTGCTCAGTATGCTCCTCACTTTTGTCATGGCAACAAGTAGGTGGAGAGTGTATATCTCACTTTAGGAGTTCGAAAGAGAAATGAATGTGCTTTTTTGGCAAATTCGTATTGGTCGAGGTTGCAAATTAGATGATATTAAAAATCCTAAATTTCATTTTTGTTGAATTGCATTGAATCTTATCGACAATAGTGGAACTTCACTGAACCAATTTGAAAGGGAATTTCAAAAAGCTCAAGATTATTATAAGTATTTAGTAGAGTAAGACTAGTTCCTTTTCTTTTTGTCAATAGTTAACGAGGCTTGTATGTATCAGTAAGAAGATTTATGGTTGGAAACTGATCCAACAAGTGTATGTTGAATCGCACGATTCAACCCCAGCTCTTACGATTTAATTTTTAAATCATACGAGTTCTCTTTTTTATTTTTATGTGTTTTTGAATTGGAAGAGTCCCAATCCAATTTGAGTCGTAAATCATGCGAGATGAAAACTGTGGACAAGCTTCGTAATGATATGAAATTTTTTTTCGGGATTCATCACATTTTTTGGTGTCTTTCTAGATTAGTGGGAGTTACTTGTCAGTGAAGTTTCTTTGTCTGCATGAGAGGACGAGTTCCATTTTGTCATAGGAGCTCTTTTCTCAGATGATTGCTTTCTATTTTTTTATTCATCCTATCATAATTGCATACAATAAGGAGAAAAATGGTTATCGCAAAACCTTCTTAGACGTCCAAATCCTATTATTTAATAAAGAATAGCTTGCATTTGTATTACACTTACTAGAGAATGAGCTTCCACCTATGATGGTTAACAATAACTGTCGAAACAAAGATCGTGAGCAAATCACTTGAGTACTGCTAAGTGCTAATCATAATTCAAAAGTCTGAAAGCCCTAGAGAAAATCTTTTTGCTTGTAGGTTTTGAAATAAAAAAATCCTACTTTTAGAATATTTATTGATTTTTGTTAAAGAATAGAGAACTTGAATATATCGAGGACGTCAAAACTATTTTTCTAGAAACTAAAAATTTCAATCAATTTGCCAAACTCAAGTGGGAAATAAATATTGTTTGCAGGTTCTTCCTATTAGTTAGTCTTCTTTATTTAATAGAATTAGTTGGTATCTGAAAGTTCTTTGAACATTCTAATAGTAAAAACCTTGTAAAAAGCTGGGTTAAGTGGTGCCTGAAGTAGATTACTGTTTTACTTCGTCTCGATAATGTCTATACATGATTAGTGTTGCTAAGGCGTTAAAGAAACATGTTAGGTTTTGCCTAGTCAATGAAATTTTAGTGGTTTTTATAATATAGATGCATGTCGATATTCGATTGAATGCTTTAAAGAAGTTGAACACCCCTGACTGAGTTCATAAGAGGAATCCCCGTTAAACTCCACAAGTGTGATGTTGATGTTTGGAGGGAAGTATTTTAGACAAATTTGGAATCAATATTATTTCTTCAAAAATGGGAAGGTCACGGGACCAAACGACCATAATATCTTCACGATGTCGACATTATTTGGTGATAAAAACAATCAAGTCATTTCAAAATTGTAATTCTCGTTTTTGCTTGGTTCATTTGGTTGGGGAGGAATATGAGATTGTTTGAGGAAAGGAGTCTTGATTGGTTTAGTGTTTCGGACTTGATTAAGTTAACAACATTTTCTTGGGTTCCTCAAATCAAGATTCAAAACTTTGACTTCTTGTAATTTGCCCACTTAAACTTAATAGTTTGAGGAAGTTTATTTCGACAAGGAGAAATTGTGCAAACATTTGCCGGCGTATGGAAGTTCATGAAATTTCATTCTAAATGCTAAAAACTCTAATTACTATCTAAAGGTGTTAAACTACACTTAGTTATACAATTGTAATGAATATGAGTCGTAATACAATTGTTTAAAATAGTTATTTTTCAATCAAACATGCAATTTGCAATTACATCGCATTATTTTGCAGTACAACTTGCAATTCACCGACTACTTTCCTTTTGAGGTGTTGAGGTTTCATTTTAGATTGGTTTTGGTACATTCTACTAAATTTGCCTGAAATTTCTATGAACTTCCTCAAAACTTCAATGCATTCATGACTTCCCTGAATTATGTCGAATTTTTCGTTAAATCTTGACAATTTGTTTGATACACATGAATTTCGTTTCCCCTTTTTGAAAATCTTGTCATTATGAATGGGGTTTTTTTTCACATTATGAATGTTGTTTGAGTGAAATAGATGAGCACTGATTTTGAGGCCTAGTTGCGCACAAGGTTCGAAACGTCAACTGACCCTGAGATTTACCCACTTAAAACTCAAAAATAATTCGGGAAAGTTTAATTGAACAAGGGGAAGTTGTGCAAAAACTTGCCATTATAGGGAAGTCTATTGATTTTTTTTCTTTTTTTGTATATGTAAAAAACTCAAGTAACTTTAAAAAGGGTGGTAGAAACAAACATAATTACGCATCTAGAATACATTAGAATTATAAATACAATTTTTCAATAGCTATTTTTGGATACAACATCCATTTTGCAATATGTGCAACTTTATGATTATTTTTATATGCATTTTGCAACATGCATTTGAAGTAATCTAATCTATTTGATAAAAATGCTTTGTTTTTGTTTTTGTTTTTGTTTTTGTTTTTTTGTTTTTTTGTTTTTTTTACCTATATCTAAATGAAAGTCTATAAATAAGAAAAAAATGCATCAAGTGTGTATTAATAAAAGAAAATTAACTATAACTTGTAAGTTTTTTTAATAAGGAGAGTGAAATATACCTAACATGGCTCAATATTTACAATTCTAAGTTCCAACTCTTTTACGTTAATTTATCTCGAATAAAGAATGAAAGTGTCCAAGTAGTTTTGAAGAGTTCGACACATGTTAAGTGTGGGTATCCATGTCTTGTCGTGTCATGTCGGACACGGGTACTTGTCTTAGAGTGAAGAGTCCAGCGAGATGTGCTTGATGACCAATAGGACATGAAATCGAATCTTTTCATCCTACTCCAAATATGTTGGCTTCTCCTGAGTCATAGGGTTGGAGCACTTGATTGATTCTTGAGGGAATAGTCAAGCCTAAGTAGTAAGGGGCCGAAAAAGGTTTAGACACCCACGGTCATCTAAAAAAAAGAAAAAGATACCTCAACGTTGGGTTTCCAATTGACTTTTGTTTTGATTTCTTTAGATCTAGGGAAATTTCATCGAAGCCTTCACTGCTTGACACTGCTTGACACTGCTCTGAATTTTTTTGTTTTGTTTTGTTTTTTGTTTTTTGTTTTTTTTTTTTGCAATTTTGAAGTTGTTCTTGCCTCTTGTTGTTGCTAGCTTGCTAATCGACAAAATTCACCCAAATTTCGATGAGCTCTATTGATTTTAAGTATCTTGAATCTTGATTGTAATATTCTTTTCATCGGGGTACATTTACATTTCTTTTAAAAAATAAGTCACTTATTTAAAGTTTTGGTTTCTACTTGTAATGTATCTTTTCACTAGGGTACATTTACGTGTCTTCTAAGTAGATATGTTATTATTTTAAGCTTTGATTTTTGCTTGTAATTTATGTGCATTGCATTATACTTCTTTTAAATACTTACAAATTATTAGGAGGTATTTATGATTGAAGTGTGCCCATATATCCTGCCTAGACCTATGTTCCTTGGACTCAAGTACGGTTGGCAGGTGAGGTTGTGTCTAAAGGTTGGACTACTGATTCTTTAATTTTTAGGACATTATAACTTAGCTAAAAGTTCCTAAAAATTTGGACATTGGTGCTCAAATATATGTGGTAAGGCTTTTATACGCTGATAACCCTATATTCTCCCATTCTCCCATTTTTCCATTTCTTTTTTTTTTTTTTTTTTTTTTTTTTTTTTTTTTTTTTTTAACGATAGAAATTTCTTGTTATTTTATTTTCCATTTTTACATTTTGACTTGTTTTTTCAAAGAGCTTTCAAAATGGAGTCTACAATTATTTTGTGGACACATCAAATGTTCGACGCATGTGCTTTTGGGATAGAATGAAGGGTTTGGGTAACTTAGGCCTAGACTATGGCAGATTTTGGTGAGAGTGCCCATGTGAGGCCCTAATTGTTTCCTTTGATCGTCGTTGCATATGATTTATCCTTATTATCATAAACGTGTTTGATGAAATACAATGCATTTTGAAATATTTCAAACGCAGATCGTCATTTAAAGGCTCAATGCAGATTTTGAAATCTAAGCCATTTTGGTAGCAGAATATACTGATTATGAGTATTTAGTAGCCAAACATGACAGGGAGAGATAGTATGACTCAAGAGCTTGTCGAGTCTCAAGGAATTGAAAGATACATAAATGAGCATGCCTTGTTCATCTCAAGTATATTTGAAACTGTTGACTTGTATCTCATAATCTCTTTTTTGATAGCTGTTGGCCACCATGGACAATGACTTCACATTTGCTTTCTAGCTTGTGCACTCTTTTGACATCTGTAACATTTCATTTCTTATGACAAGTGATCGTTAATGTTATAAATTGAAGCTTGCATATCTAAATTCTAAAGTACATTTTTAAGCAATCACTTTAGTTTACGAGTCTACTGCTTGGAATTATAAAAATTACTTGGGATCATCAACAATAATCTTTTGCGCTGCTTTGTTTTGTTTTTTTCCTATTCACAGTTTTTATGCGATGATCTGGTCGAAAACAGTTGTAAAATAATTCGCATTATTCATAGGCTGAATTGCTTAGATACATTAATCATTCTGTATCTCATCACTATAGCGGGTGATCACTTATTGAGCACTTACTGGTGTAAATGTTGGTTTTTCTTTTTGTTTAGATAAGTTCCCAGAAGAAGAAAACTGGAGTTATTGCTCCAAAACGCTTTGTACAGAGGGTGAAGAAGCAAAATGAGCTTTTCCGCAGTTACATGCACCAGGTAGATGGCAGTATGTGTATTTTGTTATTGATAAGCATAGAAAAGTAGCTTGTTCCCGTGTGTTCTGCTGCTGGTGCAGTTTCCTTTTCTTCTGGTATTTGAAAATCCATTATCAATTCTACAAAAAAAAAAAAAACAATAATCAGCAATTGATGGTGGATATCTGAAATCCATACGATACGAGCAGCAGTTATGAAGGCTCCTCTCATTCTAGTTAAATCTGTTGCTATTAATTGGAAATTTTTCGTAGACTTCTAGTATGGTAATCCACCATGCATTTTGAATGGTGGTTTAGAAATGTGAGGATAAAGCTATTATGCAGATGCCATGCAAATAATTGCTTGGTTAGAATTGTAGAGTGTTCAGCTTCCCTCAAGGCTCCTGGTATTGGGACAACGAACTGTATGGTTTGGTGAAAGCTTAAAATGAAACTTAGTGATATCAAATGAAAGCCTGAGGCAGTGACAGTTTTTTGTATTCTTTGTGAACTTCCCTTTGTGGATACGATAGTCAAGTTTATTTATGTTCATCCTCTGTGGCCTTTGGAGTCTGTTGAGAGCTATTGAATTCCAAAAATACATTCGAAAGGACTTCTTTTTGTTGTGAGAAAGGATGTTCCATTATCTGTTGGTTTGGAACTGATACCTATAGACTTTTCCACGATAAAGTTGTGACATTTTAAGTGCTTAATGCGTTATATGCAACAACTAGAGTTTTTTTAGGAGTGAAGAATCAGTAATAAACAGTTCCATGTAGAAACTTATCTTCGCTTGGTGGTTATGTGCATGATGGTCCCATTGCTTTCATTATTTCGTTTTTGATAAGATTTTTCTGTGATTGTTTCATTCTGCTTCAATTACCTATCATATAATAGAAAATGCTTTACTACAATGTTTTTTTTATGTCAGTTTTATTGTTTTGACTTTCCTTTTGTTGTTTAGCATGCTATTGGTGGTGCCATGATTCAGACATATTTGTATTGGTTTTATTCGACGAATCCATCATATTAGCTGGTTTAATCGTATTAATTTCTTTTTGATAATCGTGGGATGCCCTTTTTTTTTTTTTTTTTTTTTCTATGATTCCTATTTCATGACCTTTTGCCCTTCTCTTCTTAGGATGCACACGAATTTTTAAATTTCTTGCTCAATGAGTTAGTAGACATATTAGAGAAGGAATCCCAAGCTGCAAAAGGTTCTTCAGAAACTTCTTCGCCCTCTGAAAAGATTGCAAATGGACCAAGAAATCTTCAGGTTAATGGTGTTCAAAAGGAGCCGCTAATTACCTGGGTTCACAAAAATTTCCAGGTAGTTGTTCGCCATATTTTATCTGATTTTTTTAGCATCTGCTGACAAGAATTATTTTTCACCAAATTGTTTGCGTTGCATTTTTTTTTTTTTTTTTTTTTTTTTTTTTTGTCTTAGTTGACCCCCATCCACCCACCCCCATGTGAGATGACAAAAATAAATGATATGATTGACCATCACTGAATTTTTTTTTTCAACTGGTATAATAGTCAGAAAAGGCAGAAAGTGTTGCTCAAAATTTTCTTACTTGTATCTGCTTCATCTTTGTTGTTCAAAATTCGTTGATTGAATAAAATTATGATGTCGAAATTGAGAAGTGTTTGATTGTCATATTGATGGGGATATCCAAGATCTGCTTCTTATCTTCTGAAAGATGCTTCTCTTTCTTTACTATTGTCTTCATTGTGGAATGACACGATGGAGTTTTAGAGAGGGTTTTTTTTTGTTTTTTTTTTTTGTTTTGTTTTTTTTTTGTTTTGTTTTGTTTTTTTTTTTTTTTTTTTTTTTTTTTTTTTTTTGTGTGGGGGGTGGGGGTGGGTGCTTCTCTTTCTTTACTATTGTCTTCATTGTGGAATGACAAAATGGAGTTTTAGAGGTTTTTTTTTTTTTTTTTGTTTTTTTTTTTTTTTTTTTTTTTTTTTTCCCCTTGGTTGCTGTAAATTTTTTTAACATGTCACATATACAAGTCTTTCTCTCTTCATAGTTCATGTAAAGCATAAATGGATAACTATATTTTTTTATAGTACACATGCTTTTTATTTCAAAAAGGTAGTACACAAGTTGGAGGACCAGCAGTTCTCACCTGACAGCCTTCCCAAAACAAAATACTGTGAACACTCCCTAACAAAGCAATGGCCGCACCCAAATAACCGATATAAGGAGAGCAAAACAAATTAAAGACTGTCATATGTAGCTTTTGAATGTATCTCATCCCGCTTGCATAATTCATTGCCAATGATAAAAACCAATCTGAAAAGTTATACCCTTGTTGAAAGTGCTTGACGATACAATCTAGCTGCCAAGAATCTCCTTGAATTTCATACTCTATCAGCTGCATCGGTGTTATCTTCAAAAATCCTGAAATTCCTCTCAACCAATAGACCCCAAAGAATAGAAAGTATAGCTGCACCACGTATTTGCTTCCTTTTTCTCCTTCCTTCCATTATCTCCAAGGAAGATACATGTCTTTGCAGTGAACGAGGAATACCTCTACCTGTGTAGAGTTCCCACATATTTCATACTTGACAAACTACATAACATTGAAAGAATAAGAGCTAAGCCGTTTGATTATCCATCATGTGAAACTGGCAACAGTTACGTGATATAGATTTGTGACATTCTCCATTGTAGATGGTCATAAATGTTCAAATCACCATGTAGTAATCAACCAAGTGGGTGGCTCAATGGTTTGATATGGGGTTACTTGGGTAAGAGGTCGGGAGTTTGAGCATCATAGTGGCAAGTTGTGGTTTCTTTCTTAACATAAAAAAAAAAAAACCACCATGTAATTAGATCCGACAAATAACCTTAACTTTTGATAATATAATTTCCTTCCATAGCACTTCAAAAGCTTGATGCTTCAAAGAACTGCGATGATCAATGAGGTGTTCGAGGTTCCAAGACCCAAACTCTTCTATCAACTAATGTTGGGAGAATTCTAGCATGTTTAAGTGGGGTGAGCAATTTTTTTTTTTTTATTTTTTTTTTTTCATCTTCATTGAATCGTGAGGAAATCTGTTTGGCAAGAAAGATCCTAGTCGTAATTAGACTTGTTCCTAGCTTGGGATTAGTTGACTAAGTGATACACTGGGAAACCATGATGAGTCGATGAAGAAAGGACATAAGAAAATCCAGGTGACGATGTGCTGTTAGTGTTACTTATCCGTTTATTCTCCCAGAAGCGCACTGTTAATCCATCACCTATCCTAGTGTAGACATGTTCAGAGGCAATGAGCTTCCATGGGCTTTTATGGTTTGACTTAGGATCCATTCCTGTGAGTGAACTGGCTTTGACACTCTGATCAAAAGCAGGCATAAATGGATGACATCAATATCAAAGATTTAAAGCATGTACATCTTACCCAAAAAAATAAAATAAAGCATATGCCAACTTTTTGATCTAGCCACTTTCTTTCTTTATTATTTACGACAAACTTAAATATTTTGTTGTTGGATGCAGGGCATATTGACTAACGAGACTAGATGCTTACGATGTGAGACTGTGACTGCAAGAGATGAAACTTTTTTCGACTTGAGCCTAGACATTGAACAGAATAGTTCAATTACTAGCTGTCTTAGAAATTTCAGCTCTACAGAGACCCTGAATGCTGAGGATAAATTTTTTTGTGACAAGTGCTGCAGGTTCTCATCATTTTTTACCCACTTTATTTACTTTAAATATTATTTTTTATAGACATACAAGTCAAACTCTTTGCAGAAGTCTGTTATAGTGAGACATGTACAGTTCGAAGGGAATATCTTGTTCTGTTGTTGAAAACTCAGGTTTCACTGTGGAGCTCATCTTGGAGAATATGAAAACTAAAAACTTAAATGTTTTGAATATCTTTGATATTCATAATTTGATGACCAAAGAAATGTAGTTGTAGGTTTTATATCATTTTTTTTTTTTTTTTTTTTTTTTTTTTTTTTTTTTTTTTTTTTTTTTCTACGGGTAAGTTGTATATTGTTGGCATTGTCTTATTTTGATGACTGAAATAATTATTTTGAGTTCTGGGTGGAAAAATCGCGCGGTGGATAACTAATATATGTTCCTCCTATGCAGTTTGCAAGAAGCACAGAAGAGAATGAAAATAAAGAAACCTCCTCACATCCTTGTCATCCATCTGAAGCGTTTTAAGTACATTGAGCAACTGGGTCGGTACAAGAAGCTGTCATATAGAGTGGTTTTCCCTCTAGAGCTGAAGCTGAGCAACACAATGGAGGATACAGATTCTGAATATTCTCTATTTGCTGTTGTTGTTCATGTGGGAAGTGGGCCGAACCATGGGCACTATGTCAGCCTTGTAAAGAGCCATAATCACTGGTTGTTCTTTGATGACGAGAATGTAGAGATGATCGATGAGTCTGCCGTGCAGACTTTCTTCGGCTCATCTCAGGAGTATTCGAGCAACACCGACCATGGGTACATCTTGTTCTATGAAAGTATTGCTAGCGACAACAAGAGCTGAGAGGTGGATCGACTATGTTGGCAATGTTTGGTGGTTTATCTATTCTTTGGCGGTTTTTCCCTTCAGTTTCCTGTTTTTCTTCACCTGACCCACTTGTCCACAATGTGTAGGATGAGCTGATGAGTTCAGCTCTCCTGATGGTGAGAGGAAATGAAAAATGTTATCATAGGGTGGTTGGCATGTACAGTTTAATGGTGCCGAAAGCGCAGTCCGTTGGTCGACAATAAGAGTGAAAGAGTGAAGGAGAGAAGAAATTTTTTTTGTGTAAATGGTGTTGAGGGGGCAATTTCAGAGACACCCTTTGTATTTCAGACTTACCAAAATTTAATTTATTATACACAAAAACCATTTGCGCCCCCATTGACTCCGTACTTTCTCATTTGTCAAATAATGGGATGAGATAATTTACAAGATCATCTCCTAAGAAAGAAAGTTGGTATTAATTCCTGATTTCTGTGGCGTGTAACATTTGATCAATTGACGTGAGCATTCTACTACATTGATATAAATCTACAATGCTCTCTTTACTGAAGAACTAAGAGTTATTGCAGAATGAACTTTATTTTTTGATTACCAAAGCTTAGCATAACTTATCTTGTTAATCATTATGTTGTTAATTTTTTTTCAATTTCTATTTTCTCGATTTTTCTATTTGAGGCATTTGCAGACTGTCTTTGGATGTGCATAGAACACTACAATAGCTCTTACTTATTTTTGCATCAATCAATGCTACATACTTCGACTTTTCTTTGAGTCTTATTTTTTTATTCCATCTTTACAAATTTTACCACACATCATCCTGAGCTACATCATTTTTGCTACTCAATTTATGCATGTAGTATTGATTTCTTTTTTCTTACCATCTAACATTTACTCCATTAAAACATATGAGGGCCGCTAAGGGCACCCCACCGTTTAATGAGGGCACCCAGTTAATGTGGGCACAAACCGATTTACCTAGGGCACCCAAAAATTAGACCAGAAATATCGAAAATACCCCTCGTGGAAATCCCGCCGCACCCCACTACCCCAAAGCACCACCTTCACCGATCTTGATTCGAAGAACCCATTTGGTTTGAACCGACCAGTGAGAGGAATCTCCGAAATCGTGTCTCCCGTGTCTCGCCTTGTGTTTCTCCTTCGGTTTACGGCTTTTTTGCAGTTCGTAGGGTCGTGGTGTGAGCCGATTTCGTCTCCAAGTTAGGGTTCGGTTGAAGTTCGTCGAACACACATTATTTGCGCGAAATCGCTCGGTTGAAGGTACGTTTTTAGTGTAATTAAGTTACATTTGGTAGAGTAGTTGTGATTTGCAGTGGTGGTTTGTTCAATAGTTAAAAAAATGGGAATTCGCGGTTCTCGGCCACACAGGCCAGAGAATGTGCTAACTGTCTCGGCCAAGCATGGCCGAGAGAGAAGCTACATTTTTTGGAAGTCGAAGTCTCGGCCACAAAGGCCGGAAAAGCTCACAGTGGCTCGGTTACGCATGGCCGAGAGTACTCTAGTTGTCTCGGCCGAGATGTGACGAGAGCTAGAATTAGTGCTAGGTAATGTGGTGGCGGTGGTGTACAACCGAGAATTTGCTCATACTCTCGGTTGTACACTGGCGAGAGTGTTAGAGTAGGCTCGGGCGTGATTGGCCGAGAGCAAGGCGAATTGAAATGGTCAAGCAATCTCGGTGGTGCATAACCGAGACCTTTTCATTGGACTCGGTTGTACCTTGCCGATATATTGGAGGAATTGTCGGTCATGGGTGACCGAAAATATGGGTTGTTTGACGGACCTGCCTGACCGAGACATCAGAAATGGATGAATTTGAACATTTTTTTTTGTAAATTTTTTTTGGGTTCTATTCCATGCGCTTATATGTTGTAATTTTTTCAGGTATGGCTCGTCCGAAGGCACCGGTGACTAGGGAGGATTTGGTATTGAGGTGCCGAGGCCTAAAGGGCAGAGGTGGCGGAGACCCCGACAACATCGTACCAGAAAGAGAAAGAGAAGGAGAATGAGGATGTTAAGGGCAAGGAGAAGGTAGATGGTACTCGTGGAAGGTTACATTTGCACGATGAGGGTTCGACCCTCGATGCCGGGCGACCTGAGGATCTTGTTGTTACCCGAGGGGAAGAGGAGGGGCATGCATCAGAGTCTAGTAGCAGTGACTCTTCAGAGGCGGGGAACACGATAGAAACAGATCGTAATGTGGGCGGGAGCAGTAGTGGTGGAGCTGGCCATGATGAAGGAGAGCCAGAAGTGCATGTTGAAGCGCGTGCTCCATTCCCCGGTGGTCCTATAGACGGGGCGATGTTGAAGAGCTTCAAGGATCATGTGGCTTTATCGATTTGGAGCAATGAGGTAATTTCAATTTCATTGAACGGATTAACTTAATACTCATGGTCTTCACATAATGACGAGATGTTTTTACATTTGCGGGAGCGGCCCGTTCTTAAGTGTATCAATCACGGAGCTCAAATACAGGAATGGGATTTACAGTCGTGCCACCCCGGGACTTCAGAGGATTATTCAGCGTTCCGGGTTGAATACGCTCATAGACTGCTCATACCGCAAGGCCAACAAGGAGGTGATCTCTGCATTTGTGGAGCGGTGGCAGGCGGAGACGAACACATTTCACCTACCTTTTGGTGAAATGTCTATCTCATTAGAGGATGTCAGCTTCCTCCCGAAGATTCTGTGACGGGCAAAGTTGTTGCGGTGGAGAACTTTGCGAGGTACACGGAGGAATCTCGCTCGGACGCTATCAAGATGGTCTCGAACCTACTGGGGTTAGCGTCGAGGAGGTGAGGAGGAGGTGAATATCGCACAAGGGCTCACAAAGTGCGCAAACATTGGTTGAAGAGTCGATGGTGCCCCAAAGCTGGTTCGAGACCCGAAATTATCCTCCTGTGGAATGCACCGCCCGAGCGTACTGTTGTACTTGTTGTCCCGCACTCTTTTTTGAGATAAGAGCGGGTCTCGGGTGTCGATCGCGCTATCGAAGCTTCGAGGACTTGGACGACGTAGGAAACTACGCATGGGGTGCGGCTGCGTTGGCCTACTTGTATCGACACTTGGGGTCCGCCACGAGAGTGCAAGTGTCTCGATTCTTTGGCTACCTCACATTACTTGAGGTTTGTTATAAAATAGACTTAATTTTCATTTTGTATTTCAATTACTTGCAATTGTGGACTAACTAACATTGTATGTATTTGCAGGGATGGGTGTGCGACCATATCAAACTTGGTCTCGCCACACCCAATGCGAAGTACCTGGACTACGTGCAACCTCGTGTCTGCAGATGAATTCAAAAGCACGAGACGGTGGCGAATGTTGACAAGCTCGGGGCCATTAGGAGAACCTTGGATAGGTTGCGCCCAAGTGAGGTGAGATGGTTATCCATATCCTCTGATGATTGATGTTTTAGGAATTTATTTTTGCTAACAATGGTTGTTGCATTTTGACTAGGTCACTTGGGACCCATATGTGAATTTCAGGGAAAATGGAGTTGTGCACGCGATGGCCTTTTACAGTGGGACGATCAAGTACATGGATGTGGTGGAGCCCTACCACCCGGAGAGGATTCTGAGACAGTTTGGGCATGTGCAATCTATACCAGATCCTCCGTACCGTCCATTGGAAGCACACCGAGGCCCATCTGCGAACAAGTACTCCGTCAAGTATTGGTTCCAGCAAGACAATTGGGAGCGGTGGAGGAACCATTTGTTGGCTCCTGAAGTTCGGGGTGACAAGGCAGAATTTGAGTTTTTGGCTACACCAGACTACCTGCTTTGGTTCCTCAAAGTGTCTCATCCCGTTATCACCAATCCGACACTCGAGGACCACAACCATCGCAGACAACGAGCTACTTGAGGTATTGAAATGGTTATATGTATTATGCATTTATTATTAATTTCGATATGTTTTACATTGACACTAACCCGATTTGCTTCATCAGCGTAATAGGCGAGCGTTGGACGCGGCGTTGCGATGGATGGACCTCCCGCCGGAGGTGTGTACGATTGAGTCGGCGAGGACAATCATGTGTGACATCGTCAACTTTCTTTCGGGGAGGAGTATAGGTCCCACCCCCACGAGTACGACTCCGGCGACCGCAACCGGCACAACCGCAACATCCGGCCCTACCAAAGCAGGCCCGAGGCAGTCCTAGCATGGTAGCACTTCCACACACTCCACCCCGGCCACAGCGCAGCCCGCCACGGTCGATGCTCGCCCTCCGAAGAGAATGCATGGGAAGGAGTATCAAAGGAAGAATTTGAAGAAACCCAAGCAATGACCGTTTTGCGGAGGGATAGACATTTGTATGACATTCTTTGAGTTTTATGAGGTTTGCGGAGATGTTTTTATGACAGTTTGTAATGTTTGATGACTACTTGTTGTGTTGCGCTTATATGGTGCGTATTGACTACATGATTTACGACATTTTTTAATGTTTGATGAGTACTTGTTGCCCGTTGACGACATTTTTATGACAGTTTATAATGTTACATTGCCTATCGTTCTATTTTGGTATTTTTTTGTTCTAGGATACTTGTTTTTTCTGATTATGAGGGTGTCTCGGTCAAGCAGGGCCGACAATCATGTGCAATTTTCGGTACTGAACAACCGAGACAAATACAGGATTCCCGGTCTTACCCGGCCGAGAATGTCGCTGATTCCAGTATTTAAATATGTGTCGGTTACTGATGGCAGAGAAGCCATGGGTAAGGTCGCGCATGGGTCGACGAGAAGCGGCAATTTCGGTATTGCGCGACCGAAACTTAACGTTAGTTCTCGGTGGTGTATGGCCGACACTGTACCGTATGTCTCGGTCATTCAGGGCCGACACGTCTGTTCCAGCAACAATTTCCCACTAACTCGACAACTAACTTTCCAACTAACTTCGCACAAATGAAAATCCAGCACGACAATAGCCACGGAAACAAAAGTAATTATATATCAATGTACTAGGATAAAATCACTATACAAGAATCAAACTGTACAACAATACCCCAAAGGTGGTACGAAATTACACTCATTGTATATTCGTACAACTTGACAACTAACTTTCAAAATTGGTAAATTCACAGGCATCAAGAATTCTAGGTACAAGTTTAGCACTACGGTGTACCTAAATCTACAACGGATATGGTGGCATCATCAATAGTTGCAATGGGCGCGATGTCTCGAAAGACGAATCCATCACGCCAACCTTTCGCGCAGTCCGCAACATACCGGTCCCACGAAGGATATAAGGATGGCAATGGTGCATTCACACGCAACTTCACCTGTCAAAGTGAACAGTATAACATAAACATATTGTCACAACCCCGCTCCGGGGGAAAAAATAACAATTCAACAAAATTCATAGCACTTACCCTAACCCAATGTATATTCCTGTCATTTACCATGGCAATGACAAGTCTGTTGTGCAACGACGTCGTTGGAGCACTACGTAGAGGTAGAAATGTGGTAGCACTCCCATGCGAGATGTTGACGAGAATGACATTGAATGCAGTGGATACCAACAATCCCATGTCTGGAAGTGTCAACCATTCTTTGAAAGATGCACCAACTTGATTCTCTTGGCAATGCACCGCAATCTTGACACTCTCGTAACTCGAGCCTAGCAATTCTCGCCAAAGGTTTTCATGCCCGATAATCTCATCATACATCCTTCTACGGACAATCCTCCACCCGTCTACATCGGCAAGTCGAAGCCCAGATGCAACACACCGATATCCACAATTTCCATCGGCAACCACATCGATGATGCCCTCAACATGTGGCAACCAATCCGATTCTACGCAATGACCGTAAGCCATGTTAGTTGCACTTTGCGTGCGTCGACTGCCACGACGCATTTTAGGAACAACTTTACTTTTCTTCTGCCTAGAACTGGAGGCCTCCTGAGTCGATAGCACGTACTCAAATCCGCTCGGCAACCGTCTCGTTGAAGAATCGTCACCATCGTGTTTTCTCTTCGAAGACCCGGTGTCCTTCCCTTTGTCTTAATTTTCGCCGGCGGCACAACTCCCGGTGTAGACGAAGGTCGACTAATCTCCCTGAGCTGCTGAATAATCCTGAGTCGATCGTCCTCATCAGTGCAAGCATGAAACTTTTCCAACACCCGTTCAATCTCATCGTGCACGTTGTACCCAGACGGGTCCACCGGATTCTCAGGTATCATACTCAACTTTCGCCAGTAAACATGAATGTCCTCGAGAGGGATGGGCGACCGAGCAAATATATGATGGTTTAGCTCATGTGCACAAGGAAGGCCATGTGTGGTGCGTATCTCGCAACCACAACGAGTGGAGTCGTGACCAACATCCTCTCCACGTGTCAATTCATCTCTAATTAGCCTAAGCGCCCGTTGAGAGACATAACCACGCAATCGTCGATACAACTCATCAATGTACTCATGTTGGACCACATTAAAACTTAGCTCAAACGATGCCTTGATATTGTTGTGTTGGATTCTAAGGAGGCCATCAACCACATTCCACAGAGTCTCAAAATTGGCTTTGTTGTTCCCAAGGTGTAGCGAGAATAGAATGCGCAGACTCCACCCCCTCTGCGTTGTCGTTTCCCCAAAGTGCATAATTCTATTTGTCCAAGCGGAGACAAATTTCTCCTTGTAGTTCTTTAACCATGTGTTGTCCAAGTACTCGTAAGACCCTTGACATTCCCAAACTCACAACGCAGTCATTCATCCTAACTTCGAATAAGGCATCCGAGTTGGCATACATCACGCTCGTCCACCTATCCATAAAACGCGCAAAACCATCTTTCTCCCCAAACATCTTCTTAGTCTTGGCCAATACTACTTTGTTGATGTGCCAAGAGCAAAGGAGGTGAGACGAGGCCGGAAAAACTTCTTCTATGGCACTAATAAGGGCTAAGTCCCTATCGGTAACGAACACGTCAGGCTTAGGCCACCCATCCAATATGGATCTCAAGTTCTCAAGTGCCCAAACATAATTCCCATGACTCTCTGATGATAAGAATGCGAACCCAACGGAGAACGTCAAGTGCGTAGAAGTGATGCCAACAATCTCCAACAAAGGCATTCGGTACCTATTTGTCTTGTACGTGCAATCCATCAAAATAACCGATGGGAAACACCTTAGCAACTTTATTGAGTCGGGATGTGACCAAAATAACTCGGTGACAACATTCGTAACGGGATGCTTCCTATGCCATGACATCCACTTATTCTTCTCCAATATGTGCAACAGTTGTTGCATTTGAGTCCTCCCACCCGCATCCTCATTTCGGACTTTTTGTCTTGCATTATATATTGTCCTCATTGTCGATACGTTTCTAACATCTCTTTGCTTCAACGTATTTAGGATGTCTTGGCTTCACATTCCCCTTTGTCATTTGCACCACAACTTCCCGCTCCCCCTTATCCAATCTCCCGGCAAATGAATGGCCGTCCAAGTTTTTTGCGGGCTCGTGATTGTGCCTCCCACATATAACAGTTACATACCACAAGGAGTCAGCATTTTCCTTTACGTTGATAAGGAAAGGGCATCCACATTTCTTGGTACCAGTTTGAGTCCTCGCCGTTTCCTCTTCTTCTTTTACATTTCTTGGTTTCGAAGCAATTTTTGTTGCTTTACCCTTCCCAACTCTTTGTGACATTCCCCTATATGTCCCAGACCTCTCACAGGCAAGTTTCACCCTTCCCCTGCGCTTAATGCCCCCGGCGTCAGAGTTCTTTGTCACTAGCACAAACATGTTCTCACGGCCTATCATTTGAAGCCATGAAACAGCCGCTTCTCTAGATGGGAAGGGCCTACAAGGTGTAAACGTGTCCTTGTAGTATGGAAATAGGGTACAAACCGGCATTACCTGCAATACAAACAGTGTAACATTATAATCAACCAAAATGTACAGCACAAACACAAAAAGACTCAAAAAAATAGGTTCTCGGTTGTACAGGTCCGAAACTTTCTTCGGAGTCTCGCTCACGTACGACCGAGAGTTACAGAGTACTCTCGGTTGTACCATTCGTGACCTACGTACACCTCTCGGTCCTCTATGACCGAGACATCACCATACATCTCGGTCCTGCGAGGTCGATACAATCGCGCACATCTACAGAAACTTCGGATAACCGCAAAAAAAACACAATAAATTTGCAAAATTACCTCAAGTACGACCTCCTCTTGCACCGAAGCAGTACAATCCTCCATTATATAGTGGAAACAAGTTCGGATTTGAAGAAATTACCAAACCCTACGTTGACAAACAAATCTTCATTTTCACAGTTTTACACAACTAAACAGTTCTAAAAAACCATCATATGGTTGTCAAACATTGTTACCTCGCTGTCGGATGATGTAAATCCGCAAGAATCGATCAACGCTCGCCGCCAAACGCAATGTGGCTTTGTGGTTCAACCTTGTGGTGGGGTGCCTTTTTTCTTTGTCAAAATGATTTGTGGGGTTTGAATCATTATATATACAAGGGCAAAATGGTCTTTTCCAGTTTTGCGGGAATTTTTACAAATACTTTGGGTGCCCTCATTAAATGGTGGGGTGCATTTAGCGGCCCTCAAACATATCTAGTATAAAACTTTTCTTTTAGTTTAAAGGGATATTTTGATCATACATCACATTTGTTGCGCTCCTCCACTTCTTCCATATAGTTTAAATTCTAATAAACTCTTCCTCAATTTAACCTTCCTTTTGCATGATTGACGCTAAATTGCTAATATGCAAAACGGTTCACCTTAAAAATTACTATTCCCAAGTTTTCTACTTCATTATCCTGATCTCTTCAATTTGTGAACCGCAATGCATTTATTTAGTTTTAGTCCCACTCTAGTTGAAGCTTATGTACTCTTTAACATTCTAATGTATTCCTCAATAGTTTCCCAACTATCTTTTTTTGGTCTATTAACACAACACCAGGGCCGGTTTTGAGGGTGGGCGGGGCGGGCGGTCGCCCCAGGCTCCACCCCCAGGATAGGCCCCCAAATTTTCTAATATATATAATTTTTTTTTAAAAAAAGTTTATCTTTTAGTTTGTGTGGTTGGCTCGATAATTATGTGGTGTTGTGGACGGCCCCAACTTAGATGAATCTCGTCATACATGACTACTGTAATTCGGCTCAATATATATGTGGGCCTCACTTATATCAATCTCTCTCCCTCCCTTAAATTTCAACGCTACCCCACCATTCTCTCTCTATATGTAATAAATTAATAAAACTTATTTTTTTTCTATTAGTAATAAACTGTTATATTGACTAAAAAATTAGTAATATACATAAATTAACAAAGCTAACATTTTTTTTCTTCTAGATATTAATTGATGTTTTGATTAAAAATTTAACAATTACTCAAAAAAAAAAGATTAGCATTATATAATAGTAGAGACATTACTTGCCAAAATACAAGTTTAAGGATGCCGTGAATCGACTCCACTTAAGTCAAAACAATTTTTTTAAGTAAAAAAAATAATTAACTTTTTGCTTAACTTTTTCTATTACACGTGTTTATCATATCTTTAAATACATATAATACTTTTTATATATTAATTTTATTTTAAAAACACCATTTTTTTCAAAAATGAAAACTTTCTATATAAAATACACGTGCAGTTCATAAAATTATATAAATCTAATAATAGCGTAAGCATATGAAAAATAATTGACGAAGTCAAACGTTTTTTTCTTTTTTTTTTATAGAAAACAAGAATATAAAAAGGCATCATTTCTCATGTCGCCCTAGGCCCAAAATATGTCAGGGCCGGCCTTGCACAACATTGTCTGTAAATAGCATATATCATTGTGTATCTAGTAAAAAATGCATATATAGTTAAAAGAAGGCAAAACTAATGATTTGGTCATTGAACTTTGTGTTTTTTATGCTTTTAGTCCATGAACTTTTATTACTACACAATTGGTCCTTGAACTTTCACAATGATCCTACATTTACTCCTTCCACCATTTAAAGTTTTAAATTCCACCAACGTGGGTAACAAAAGTGTCGTGTGACTAGTCAAGGAGAGTAAAGTGGTTTATATTATTGAACCGAACGACTCAGATCGACCAACGAAAGTCGAAAAAAAAAATTAATTTTCCCTCAAAACATAAAAACTCAAAGTTTAGGGGCCAAAAGCATAAAAAACTTAAAAGTTCAGGGACCAAATGTACAACAACGAAAGTTCAGGGACCAAATGTACACTAATGAAAGTTCAGGGACCAAAAGCATAAAAGACACAAAGTTCAAGGACCAAAAAATATATTTTGCCTTAAAAGAAAAAAAAATGCATATATAGTTAGTCCAATTATATTTGAGACTCTCTCATTCCTGTATTTGTGTTTTGTATTTATTATCAAACATTGGGATGTTGTGGGTTCGACTCACGATGAAGTTTTTTTTTAAAAAAAACCTTTTATCTATAGTGGTGACTACGTACCAAGCATGCACCATTTTCTTTCAGGGTATAAAGTATCATTTGATCCTTGAACTTTCAAACTTTTATTGATTGAGTCCTCAAACTTTCATCAGTTCACTTTTGGTCCCTGAACTTTCATTTCCCTCTACTTTTGGTCATTTTGTTAAGTTTGGATAACAACGGTCGTTAACAAAGCGCTTCACGAGCAACTCAGTTCACAATTGATTTATCAACCCAAAAAATGGTGGCACTATGTGCACCCCAGTCATTACTCATGACACCCCATTTACAAGGGCATCCAAGAAATTTGTCAGGGCACCCCCAATTTTGACCAAAATATCTCTGGATGTAATCGTTGAGCACCCCAGTTGGATTGAACAAAAAGCTTTGGAAACCCTAAGCATTCCTACATTTTTCGTTTCTCCATCTTCAAATTTTCATAGTCTTCTGGCTCGTTTCCATTCGCGCGGTCCATCTAGCGAGTTGTAAGGGTGTTGAGTGGGCAGTTTTGTGCTTGACGTTGTTAGGGTTCGTGGACGTGTTTGGATTTGGTGATTGCGTGTAATCGAGGGGAAATCTGAGGTATGAATGTGTTGTAGTTCATTTTTACCTAGATTAGGTTCGTTATTATTGTTGGTTGCCATCAAAATTTGAGAAATAAGTGTTTTTTTCAAATCCCGTGGTCTTCGGCTACACAGGACCATTAGTTCATATGTAGTCTCGGCCACACGGTGTCGAGACTAAAACCTTTGTCACGGACATAAGGTAATCGAGACATATCAGTCCCGTATCGTATAGTATCTACCGAGACCGCTTAAAGTGGTCTCGGTGAGCCTTTACCGAGACAATATTGTATTGAAATTTTGTTGTTATGGTTTCGGAACCTACAATCCGAGACTACCCAATATGTCTCGGTTATGTCACACCGAGACCGTGAGTTTATTTATTTTTTGTCTCCGACCTGATTGACCGAGACATTGTATTTTTTATTTCTAATTAATTATTTTTTGAATATCAGTGAAATGTGCTTAACATTCATTTTCTAATCAGATATGGCTAGAGGGAAAGCAGCAGTATTGAGGCAGGACATAGATGGTGAGCCGACAAGAGCACAACGTCGGGCCGAGGTGACGACGACATCTACTAGTCCTTCTGGCCCCGCTGATCGTGGCAAAAGGAGGCCACAGACTGCTTCTTACCGGAATGAGAAGCAACAGGCTACTCATACTTCGAGTGTACGTGGACGTCCATCTTTGAGGGATACGGTGGAAGTCGAGGCATCTAATGTCCCCGTGGGGAGCAGGAGTAGTAGCGGGGAAGAAACCACTAAATCCCAAAGGAAAGCTAGTGGTGGTGGCGGCCGAAATGTTGTGGAGCCCGAGCATGACCGATGTGCTCCATTCCCCGGTGGTCCCATTGACGGGTCTTTACTGAAGAGCTACAAGGATCATGTTGCAGAATCAATTTGGGATGGTGATGTATGTTCTCGGTGTTTACTTTCATTTGATTTTGCAACAATTCTCTCAATTCATAAATGATAATGTATTTACTAATGACTTGTTTTTTGTTTGCTTAAGTGCATAAACCATGAGGCCCAAATAGCTGAGTGGGATATCCATTCTTGCCACCCCGACACCCAGACACTACAGAGATTCATTCAGAGGTCTGGCTTGGCTCCACTCATAGACTATTCCTATAAGAAAGGAAATAAGGAGGTCATCTCAGCATTCGTGGAGCGGTGGAATCCAGAGACTAATTCTTTTTACCTACACTTTGGTGAAATGTCCATCACACTCGAGGATGTTAGCATGCTTTTGCACATCCCCGTGGTTGGCAAGGTGGTAGCGGTCGAGAATTTCAGCCGATACACAGAGGAGTCTCGCATGGAGGCGATCAAGATTGTTTCCAACTTGCTTGGAGTTGGAATTGACGAGGCTGAGGAAGAGGTTAACTACACGAGGGGTCTAACGGTGCGACTAGCTTGGCTGAAGAGTCGTTATTACCTACCCAAGTCCAGTAGTAGTTCTACTTCTCGTACGTACCCTAGAGTGGAATGCACTGCACGGGCATACTTATTGTATTTGCTTGCGTGCACTCTATTCGCTAATAAGAGTAGGTCAAAAGTCTCAATTTCATTGTTGAAGGCTCTAGAGAACTTGGATGAGGTCGGGACCTATGTTTGGGGTGCTGCCGCCCTAGCTTACCTCTACCGTCATCTCGGGTCAGCCTGCAAAGCAGAGGTCTCACAGATTGCACGATATCTAACTTTACTTGAGGTACATATTTTGTGGTCCTTGTGGCTTTGTTATGTTTTGATTTGGTCTTGTAATTGTGTTTTTACTACTTAATTAAATTAACTTAAATTTGGTCATTTGTATTTAGGGATGGATATACGAGCACTTCCCTCTCCAGCTCGCATCGTCTAATGTGAGATATTTCGAGCCCATACACCCACGGGTCTCGAGGTGGATATAAAAGCATGAGATGATAGCGAATGTGGATAAGGTCAATGCCATTCGTAGGACCCTTGATATGTTGCCGCCGAGTGAGGTGTGTGATTGATTTGGTTATTTTTGGTATTCTAATTTGTGATGAGTATGTTTTAATAGTGTTTTTGACTTCATTGGTTTAGGTGACTTGGGATCCATACTCTGATGTCAGGCCCGACGGTGTCGTTCTACCCATCGTTTTCTACTCTGGTACGCTTAAGTACATGGATGTGGTGGAGCTTTACCATCCGGAGAGGATCCTTCGGCAGCTTGGTCATGTTCAAGGGATACCACCGGCTCCATATCGCCCTCTCGAAGCAAACCGAGGCCACACTGCATTGAAGTACTCGGTCAAGTACGTGTTCATACTCGAGAATTGGGAAAGGTGGCGTTCCCATTCACTTGCAATTGAAGACCGAGGCGAGAAAGCGAGGTTCGACTTCATGGCCACACCAGAGTATCTTCCATGGTTCCTTCGAGTCTCGCATCCTATCGTTGAGAACCCGGAGATTGGCGATGGAGACGATGATATAGTAGCGGACCATGAGTTGTTGGAGGTAAAATGCTCGGATTTAATATTAACTTGAAACTCTTGTGTTATGTATTATTTTTATTGAAATTTTGGGTTTTCTATTGAACAGCGTAAACGGCGTGTCTTAGACACCGTGTTGGCATGGCTACACTTACTGGCGGGAATGACTAAGATGGAGGCGGCGGAGAAAATGGCCAATGATGTGGTGGACTATCTGACGGGTAGGGGTCTTGGCACTGCTGCCACCACCACCACCACCACCACCACCACCACCACCACCACCACCACCACCACCACCACGGCACCGACTGCGCCTACTAGGGATTCCCAGCATGACAGCACTACCATGCCAAGTTCCTCGCAGCCACCCAAGTCACAACGTGCATACATAAGGGACAAAGATAGGAAGAAGGCTAAATTTGGTTAAGTACTTGTTGGATTTGTGAATTTGGTCAAGTACTTGTTGGATTTGTTATTGAATGGGATGTTGTTTTGGTACAATTTGTTGTGAATTTTAATGCATTTTTCTGTTGTTGGTCTATGCACTCGTGGATTTCTTACTGTTCGGTACGTGTTTTGCTAAAATTTTGGTGTTGGAATGGTGGTAGTCGCACTTTATTTGTTTAATTTGTTGAGAATTGGAAGTTTATTGTGTCAATCATTTTGCTGATAGAGTCTCGGCCAGGCAGGTCCATGATTCATCACAACCTCTCGGTCAGGCATAGCCGAAAGAAGTGAATTTGTTTCGGTTACAGCCCACCGAAACGTGTCTTCGTATTGTACGTACTCAAGTTCTCGGATATGCATATCCGAGAATTATGCCAAATTACGATACCATATGGCCGAAACGTTGTACACTATTTCGGATATACGGTACCGACATGATTTGGGCACCCCAACTGATTTGATTAAGGGACCACAGTTTATTCCGATTGTAAGGGGTCTCGGCAACCTATGAACGTTATTTTGCTACCAATCTTGGTATAAGGTGAGCGAGACTCGACTATTGCTTTCGATTGGGCGTATCCGAGACTAATGCGTGCTTCTCAAACCTGCTTGGCCGTGACAATATTTTCACATGATTATTGGGATCCGCTAAAGTGTGGGGACTTCCCACTATGATATAAAAAGAGAACCTCAAGGAATATATTGTTGTGTTACATTTTTGGACTTGGTACACAATTGTACAAATTAAGTTGTGGTTTTGGACTTGGTACACAATGCAATAGAATAAAAAAATTGGCAACTTGATATATTTCACATGAAATGATAAGTTGTTACAACTTCATGGTTTTGACAAAAAAACAACATGAAGTTGTTACAACTAAGGGGAGATAACCAACAATAATGTGCAGGGAATACAACAAAGGTTTTTCTCCAACAAAAAACAATGAAGTGTTAATGTGTTAAGGTTCCGCTAAGTCTATAACTGTAGGCGTGCCTAGCTGCGAAGATGGAAGTGAAACCCGTGGTTGGATGTCAATACTAATACCCCAGCCTTGAGCATCAACATCCTCGAATGTCCTCCAAACAACAAATACGGGGGGCACCGGTGCATCAGGCTTCAATATGACCTGTTAATTAAAAGTCCAAAACAAATATTGTTGTCAATAATGAATTAGTAACCCACCACAATGCAAGTTAACAAACAATAAGAAATGAGTGACTTACCCTAACCCAATGAGTGTCGTTCATATTTGTAATGTCAATGACTACACGATCTTTCGTTGGCGGAGGGTCACCACGTAAGGGAAGAAATAACATGCAACTACTCTTTGACACGTTTACTAACACAACGTTAAATGCTGTTGCGATTACAAGTCCCATATCCGGAAGGGTCATCCACTTGTCGAAACTCATTTCCATACCTTCACGAAATTTCAAGGCCCGTCTCACCGTTATGTAAAAACCTCCAAGCAAATCCCTCCAAAACTCATCGTGATTTACCAATTCCCTAACCATACCTTCTCGAACCTTCATCCAACCGTCCACATCTGACAATCCAAGACCGGATGCAACACAATGGAATCTGCAATGACCATCGCTATCCACATTGACAGTACATTCAACATGTTGAACCCGATTCGGCTGAATGGTATGAATGAATCTAATCTCAGATGTTCCTATAGATGCCCCCCGTGTTCGATGAACTTTATGTTTCACTCCCTTTCCCTTCCTTCACGCACTGGTCGCCTCCTCGCTTATGAGTACAAACTCAAAGCCACTAGGGTTTCTCATCATAGACGTGTCATCTCCCTCGGCTTTCCTCTTGTTTGAGTCATTGTTTTCTTTCTTTTCTTTCTTCCCCTTTTTTCCGTAACCACCAAGTGTCAGTCTCCCCCTTGTCCTAACCTTTACCTTTTGTGCGACGGCTGTTGTCGCTGAAGGACAACTAATCTCTCTTAGTTGTTGAATAACCCTAAGACGAGCATCCTCATCAACGCATGATTCAAACTTAGTTACAAACCTCTGAATCTCATCATTGAAGTTATAGCCAGTTCGATTTAAAGATTTCTAGGGTATCATACTCAACTTCTTCCAAAAAAACATGAATGTCCTCAAGTGGTATAGGTGATCCGACCAAAATATGCCCGTTAAGCTCATGCACGCAAGGAAGACTACGATTGGTACGCAACGCACAACCAAATAAGATCGGGTCTTTCCCTACATCCTCGGCACGTGCAACCTCATCACGAATCAACTTCAACGCTTTCTGAGAGACATAACCCCGCAAACGGCGATACAAGCCATCCATATATTCATGCTGGACAATATTCAGACTAACCTCAAATGAGGCTTTGATCTTGTTATGTTTTATGTCAAGCATTCCATGTATGACACTCCAAAGAGGCTCAAAGATCGAAGTACAAGTGCCAACATATTGTTTGAGAGTGGAATGCACAGATTCAACTCTCTGAGTCATGGTTTCTCCAAGATGAAACACTGAATCGGTCCATGCACATATAAATTTGTCCTTGTAATCCCGCAACCAAGTATTCTCCAAATAAATGATCAATCCTTTAACATTTTGGTACTCATCACGTATGGTACTCAACTTAAACTCGAATGATGCTTCTGTCTTAGCATACATCAAAGTAGTCCACCTATCACTGAAGAGTTTGAAACCTTCATTTTCTCCAAGAATCTTTTTAGTGTTGCTCAACATCATCTTCTCGATGTGCCACGTGCAAAGAAGGTGAGAACATTGGGGAAAAACATCTTCAATTGCATTGATAAGGCCCAATTCTCTATCGGTGACAAAAACCTTAGGTGTAGATCACGCGTCCAATAAACCTCTCAGAATTTTCAATGCCCAGGTATAGTTGGCCCTAGTCTCTGATGATATGAAACAAAACCCAATCAAAAATGTAATATTTGTGGAAGTAACCCCAACAATCTCCACTAACGACATTCGATACCTATTCATCTTATATGTGCAATCCATGAGAATAACGAACTAGAAATGCCTCAACAAGTTGATGGAGTCCGGATGTGCCCAAAATAAATCTATCATAACATTCATTTTAGTGTCTTTCCTAAGCCACGATATATACATATGGTTCTCCAATAAGTGTAAGAGTTGTTGCATCTGACTTCTCCCACCGGCATCTTTAATCTGATTCCTTTGTCATTCATTGTATATTGTCCGCAATGTTGAAGCATTATTCGCATCCCTTTGCCTCAAAGTATTCAAGATTTGACAAGGCTTAACATTGCCTTTACTCATCTAATCTAAAATAACAGCCTCATCCTCATTCAATCTTCCTGCGAATGAATGACCTTCCAAGTATTTCGCAGTGTCATGGTTGTGATTGCCACTAGCAACTCTCACATACCACTTTGAGTCTGGGAATTCCTTGATCTCGATAAGAAAATAGCACTAACATTTTTTGGTACCAGTGTTGGGCCTTGTGTTGTCCTCATCTTCTTCTCTATTTGTCACATTTTGTGATATTTTACCAAGTAGTTTTTCTTTAGCAACCCCAATTCTTTGGGAATCACCACTATATGTCCCAGATCTTTCACATGCAATTGTTACTCTTCCCCTACGACCATTCCCTCTGGCATTAGATTTCTTCGTAACCAATACAAACTTCCTAGCACGACTTGTAGCTTGAACCCAAGCGACAGCCTCAGCTCTAGTTTCATAAGGTACTTCCCGTGTAAAAAGATTAGAGAAGTCTTTAAAACCACTTGCAAATGACACACTTCTTGATAGCGCATCTGGCGATAGTACACTTATCAAAGGTAATTCCTTTAAAAGACATGGCGAAATTCGTAAGAATTCAGAATCTCAACGAAAAAATACTTGAAATTTGTAAGTCTCGGTAATGCATGTCCGATACATAATGCAATGGGGTGAATGAGACTCAACCAAAGGTCTCGGATCAATGTCAATCGAAACTTATCACTATGTATTGGTTTATGCTACCCGAGACTACATCTTCAGGCTCGGTTGCCACTCTTCGAGACTTATTGAAAAGTTTCGGTACTGTCTAGCCGAAACAATCGTGCTGCCTCTATTTATCTGTGATTTGAAACCCTAACACCTTCGGATGTACAAAACTCACCTCCAAATGTCTCGCATCGTCTACAGTTACGTTTTGGGCATCCATTGTACACTAAACATATACGAATCGCGCCGAAACCTACATATCAAGAGGCACAAATGCATCAATCAAAAACCATTTCCATCCCACCAACACACACTACATACCCATGCCTAAAACCATTGAAAAACAGCAACAAATAAGTACATATAAACCTTTTACGCGCTCTTTGACCGAAGAACGTCACGTCCGATTGTCGTCGAAGATAACGAAATGGTTGGAGTTGTTATTCTACAATGAAAAATGTGGTGGGGTGCCCAAACAAACTATTTTTCTTCTTCAATTGTGTAGGAGGGCATATTAGTTTTTTCTTATGGTGTTGGAATTAAACGGGGTGCCATGAGTAATGACTGGGGTGCACATAGCGCCATTCAAAATCTATTGTGAAGCGCTTTGTTAGTGACCGTTCTCCAAACTTAACAAAATGATCAAAAGTAGATGAAAATAAAAGTTCATATACCAAAAGTGAACTGACGAAAGTTTGATAACTAAATCAACAAAAACTTGAAAGTTCATGGACCAAATGATACTTTGTCTTCTTTCAATACCACCAAACGTCTCTAACAACCCTATCATAGACAATTTTTTCTACTAAAAGTTTTGAGCACCGCTATGGGCACCCCTCCAATTAATGAAGGCACACCACTGTTGAAGGCACCAAGTTGTTTACCAAAGGCACCCAAAACATTTGAATGAAATCTCGAAATTGCCCCCAAGTGCACCCCACCACCAAATTCAAGTAGGGGTTTGAGCATCTCCTCTGTTTGAGCATCGATCTCTGTTAACCAGTTTGAGCATCTCCTTTGTTTTTTCGCTCATTCAAGTAGAGGTTTTCTCCCATATTTAGAGATCTCGAGTTGTTTGCATTGGGTACGTTGTAGGGCTCGGTCTTAGGGTTCCAATCTCACATGAGTCGTTTATTCGGCAGCTTATAGGTATGTTTGAACTCGATTTTGATAGATTATAGTTCGATTTTTGTTTGTTTTGTGTCGTTCGTCTGCTAGGTTAGGCAAATTTGCGAACCCATTTTTCTCGGCCATACAGGTCAGAGAAGATGCTAACAATCTCGGCTAACCATGGTCGAGATTTAAGTTTAAGGTTAGTTGCACATAAAGTCTCGATTACATAGTAACGAGAGACAAATTGTTGTCTCGGTTATCCATAACGGAGATTATGCTTATTTATTATTGTTTTAGGTAGCGTAACACTGCAATTGCTCTCGGTCACCACATACCAATAGTAATTCAGAGTGTATAGTTGCGTTAGTCTCGATGATGTACAACTAAGAATGGACCAATTGTCTCGGTTGTCCATTACCGAGACTTGTTATTTTATCTCGGTTATGCGTCACCGAGATTGTAATTGTTTTCTCAAACCTGCTTGACCGAGACTATAGAAATGGAAGATTTCGTTCTTATTTTTTTTTAGTTTTACTTTTGTTTCTGCTCTAGGTGCTTACATGTTGTAGTCTTATCAGGTATGGCTCGTTCGAAAACCCCAGTGACTAGAGAGGAGGTTCGTGTTGAGGTGTCGATGGGTAACTGTAGGCGAGGCGGCCGGAGACCCCCGACTGCATCTTATCGGAAAGAGAAAAATAAGGTAGATGTGAAGGGAAAGGGAAAGACTGCTGGGAATCGTGCAAATAATGTTCAATTGCACGATGAGGGTTCCAACATTGGCACACGTCGACAAAAAGATTTTCTAGTTGTCCGAGGCGAAGATGAGGTTCATGCATCAGAGTCTAGTAGTAGTGACTCATCAGCACCAGCAGACACTACTAGTACCGATCGTAATGTGGGTGAGAGTACTAGTGGTGGAGGTGGACATAATGAAGGGGAGTCACAAGAGCAATTGGAAATGTGTGCTCCTTTCCCTGGTGGTCCTTCAGATGGATCATTGTTGAAGAGCTTTAAAGATCATGTCGCATTAGCGATTTGGAGCAATGAGGTATATAAAGTTTAATTGAATGGAGTACTTAAAAACTTATGGCTTTCATATAGCTGATGAAATGTTTTTTGTTGTTGTAGGATCGCCCGATACTCAAGTGTATCAATCACGGTGCTCAGATTCAAGAATGGGACTTACAGTCGTGCCACCCTAACACCGGGGGCCTTCAGAGGATTATTCAACGGTCTGGGTGAATATGCTGATAGACTGCTCATACCGCAAGGCTAACAAGGAGGTTATATCTGCCTTTGTGGAGCGGTGGCAGCCGGAGACGAACACATTTCACTTACAATTTGGTGAAATGTCGATCTCCTTGGAGGATGTGAGCATTCTCCTGAAGATTCCTGTGACGGGCAAAGTGGTTGCAGTTGAGAACTTTGCGAGGTACACCGAGGAATCTCGCTCGGATGCGATTAAGCTGGTGTCCAAACTACTTGGGGTTTGCATTGAAGATGCTGAGGATGAAGTGAACATCAGTAAGGGGCTCACAATGCGAAAATGTTGGTTGAAGAGTCGATGGTGCCCTAAAGCTGGTTCGAGTGACACTACTTATCCCCTTGTGAAATGCACAGCTCGGGCGTACTTATTATACCTACTTTCTTGCACCCTTTTTGCGGATAAGAGTGGATCTCGGGTATCTATTGCGTTGTTGAAGCTTCTAGAAGATTTGGATGACGTGGGAAAGTATGCATGGGGTGCAGCTGCATTAGCGTACTTGTACCGACACTTGAGGCCTGCCACCAGAGTACAAGTTTCTTAGATTGCCGGCTACCTCACATTACTTGAGGTATATTTTTAAATCAACTTACATTGTTCTATGAATAATTAGAATTAGGTTTTGCATTTTCCCACTAACTAACGTTGTATGTATTTGCAGGGATGGGAGTACAAGTTTCTCAGATTGCCGATATCCACAATTACCATCGCCCATCACATCAATAGTGCTCTCAACATATGGCAACCAATCCGGTTGTATGCAATGAGAATAACCAATCTTAGATACACTTTGGGTCTCCCGACATGTACAACGTATTTTAGGCCCAACTTTATTTTTCTTCTTTCTCGGACTAGAAGCCTCTTCTTTCGATAGTACGTACTCAAACCCGCTAGGCAATCTTGTCGTCGAAGTATCGTCTTCATCGTGTTTCCTCTTTGATCCTATCTTCTTTCCTCTATTAAACAAACTTCCAATTGAAGACCCCGGTGTCCTTCCCTTTATCTTTATTTTTGTAAGTGGGACAACTCCCGGTGTAGATGAGGGACGACTAATCTCTCTAAGCCGCTGAATAATCCTAATGCGATCGTCCTCATCAGTGCAAACATGAAACTTTTGCAACACTCTTTCAATCTCATCGTTCACATTTTACCCAGCCTGATCCACAAGATTCTCTGGTATCATACTCAACTTTCGCCAGTATAAATGAATGTCCTCGAGAGGGATGGGTGAACCAGCAAATTTATGAAAGTTTATCTCGTGTGCACAAGGAAGACCATGCGTGGTACGTATCTCACAACCACAACGAGTATAGTCATGTCCAACATCCTCTCCGCGTTCCAATTCATCTCTAATTAACTTAAACGCCATTTGAGAGACATAACCACGCAATCGGCGATAAAAACCATCAAAATATTCATGTTGCACCACATTCAAACTGAGCTCAAATGATGCCTTGATGTTGTTATGTTGGATCCTAAGAAGACCATCAACCACACTCCACAAAGTCTCAAAATTTGCCTGACTGTTGCCAAGATGTAGCTTCAAAGTAGAATGCGCAGACTCAACCCTCTGTGTCGTTGTTTCCCCAAAGTGCATAATTCGATATGTCCATACCGGTACAAATTTCTCCTTGTAGATCTTCACCCATGTGTTATCCAAGTAATCAGTAACACCCTTCACATGACTGAACTCACAACGCAAGTCATTCATCCTAAGTTAAAATAAGGCCTCTGACTTAGCATACAACACGCTCGTCCACCTATCCATGAAACGAGCGAAGCTTTCGTTATCCCCAAACATCTTCTTAGTCTTGGCCAATACTACTTTGTTGATGTGCCAAGAGCAAAGAAGGTGAGACGATGATGTAAATACTTCTTCGATGGCACTAATAAGGCCTAACTCCCGATCCGTAACAAACACGTCAGGTTTAGGCCACCCATCCAATATCGATCTCAAGTTCTCAAGTGCCCAAACATAATTTGCATGAGTCTCCGATGATATGAAAGCAAACCCAACTGAGAACGTCAAATGCGTCGAAGTGGTGCCAACAATCTCCAATAACGACATTCGATACATATTTGTTTTGTAAGTGCAATCCATCAAAAGAACCGACGGGAAACACCGTAGCAACTTAATTGAATCAGGATGTGACCAAAATAAATCAGTGACGATATTCGTATCGGGATGCTTCCTATGCTACGACATCCACTTATTCTTCTCCAATATGTGCAATAGTTGTTGCATTTGAGTCCTCCCACTCGCATCCTTAATTCGGGATTTTTGTCGTGCATTATATATTGTCTGCATTGTCGATACGTTTTTAATATCTCTTTGCTTCAACGTGTTGATGATATCTTTTGGCTTCACGTTACCCTTAGTCATCTGCACCACAACCACCTACTCACCCTTATCCAATCTTCATGTAAATGAGTGGCCATCCAAGTTTTTGGCAGGGTCATGATTATGCCTCCGACACATGACAGTGACATACCACAAAGAATCAACATTTTTCTTGATGTTAATAAGGAAATGGCATCCACATTTCTTTGTACCAGTTTGAGACCTCCCCGTTTCTTCTTCCTCTTAAGTTGGCTTTCCCTACTCTTTGTGACATTCCCCTAAATATATCGGACCTCTCACATGCAAGTTTGACCCTTCCCCTGCACTTAATCCCTCCGGCATCAGAGTGCTTCGTTACTAACACAAACTTGTTCTCACGACCAATCATTTGAAGCCATGAAATAGCCGATTCTCTAGATGGGAATGACATACAAGGAGTAAACGCATCCTTGTAGTCTGGAAATAAAGTTGAAACCGACATTACCTGCAATACATACATTGTAACATTAGGACTCAACACCAATACACACCAAAAAACCCAAAAATCCACATTCTCGATAGTACAAGTCCGCGACTTGAAACCAACTTTCGTTCACTGGGAACCGAGAGTTATGAAAGAGTCTCGGTATGAAAAAATTGAGACTTTTCCATATGTCTCGGTCACAGCATGACCGTGACTTACGGATAAGTTTCGGTGTCTTTTTACCGACACTTGTCTATTAGTCTCGGTACTGCGAGTCTGAAACAATCGCGCCCGTGCAACTTCAACTGAAAACATGAAAAACCAGGAAAAACACAATAAATATCAACAAATAACTCTTCTTGTACCTCCTCTTGCACCATTGCAGTACATTCGTCCATTTTAAGCTGAAAACAACTTCGGAATGGTCGAATTTACCAAACCCTATAATGAAAAACCAAATCATCAATGTCACTATTTTGAACAAAAAAATAGTTCATTCGAATCTTGATATGGTTGTAAAACAGTGTTACCTCGCTATCGGATGATGTGAAAATGCAAGATCGATACACGCCCGACAAACAAATACGTGGCTTTAGGTTAGAAATGAGAGACCAATGTAGTGGGGTGTCCCAAAATTTGTTTGAAAATAAGTTGTGAGATTGGATAGAGTTTATATGAAGGGGCAATAGTGTCATTTACATCAAAGTGTAATTTAGAGGGGGGAATGACAAAATAAATGGGTGCCTTCATTAATTGGTGGGGTGCCCATAGCGGTGCTCAAAGTTTTTTGGTAGTGGAATGCTATATTGATCATGTATAGACAAACTACTTCTTTCAACCAAGAACTAATTGATCCGAGTGGTAATCCTTGATTCCCCATACATAAGGTCTCGAGTTCAAGGTTTGTGAATAAAAAAATGGATTGGGAGGGACACCTGCGTATGGTGTTCGACAGTACCCGAGCATGAATTAGTTGGTGCAGTTTGCATCGAACACCACGAGGAAACAAAAAAAAAACACTTTCAATAGAAATCAAAGAATGCATTTGATTGATGAAAAAATTACAAAAGTACAAATGTATTTACTTTAATTGAGGGAAATGAAGTGAATTTTTTTTTTTTCCGAAAATAGGCAATAACGCCTAATCAAAAGGCGTTATCACAATGGAAGGGATTTTTTGCTGACGTGGACACATGGATAGCGCCTTTTCAAAAGGCGCTATCCATGTGTCCTGGCCACGTGGGACGGAGTACACTGATAGCGCCTTTTAAAAAGGCACTATCAGTGTACATGCCCACGTGGACCTTGGCTGGGGGGTACACAGATAGCGCCTTTTGAGAAGGCGCTATCTGTGTACCCTCCCTTCTTTTTCGCGCAACAGGGACGCAGAGAATATATTCTCTGCGTCCCTGTTGGTGGAAGAAGAATGGTACATGCTAGTTTAGGGTAGTAGGGTAGGTCACGGGTGTGTTGTAGGGGGGTGGGTCGGGTATTTAAGGAGGGGAGGGGCAGAGGGCCGGTTGAAGGAGAAAGTGTGGCTGGTTTTGGCGAGAGAGAGGAGGCGACGGGTCGAGATTTGGCCAGAGAGACGTGGGGTTGTCGACCAGCAGTGGAGAAGGAGGAGAGGGAGTTGACGGAGCGGCGTAGCGGCGAAGCAAGGAGCTGCGGCAGCAGAGCAGGGAGTTGACGGAGCTGGACAGGGTGTGTCTGAGAGCGATGGTGGTTGAGCGAGTGCTGTGAGTGATGAGGGAAGGTGTGCTGAGCTGCGCGGCAATGGGCACAAGACGTCCCGGCGGAGGAGAAGGAGGAGGAGGTTAGTTTAGTTTCGTTTAGTTGTTTAGTTAATCTTTTTTGGTTGTTTGTTTAGTTAGTTAAGTTAGTTTAGTTTAGTTTAGTTAGTTTGTTTAGTTTAGGTATTTAGGTTAGTTAATGTTAGTTAGTTTAGTTTGGTTAGTTTAGTTTAGTTAGTATGTTTAGTTAGTTAAGTCAATTAAGATAGTTTATTTTTGGTCTTTAGGTTAGTTAGTTTAGTTAAGGTAGTTTGTTTAGTTAATTAAGACGGTTAAGTTAGTTTAGTTTATGTATTTATGTTATTTTAGGTTAGTTAATTAAGTTTAGGTAGTTTGGTTAGTTTAGTTTAGGTAGTCGAGGTATTTAGGTTAGTTTAGGTCAGTTAGCTTAGTTAAGGTAGTTTGTTTACTTATCACAATGTTGCAAGAGATGTTTGCAAAATTCGTTTAGGTTAGTATATTTTAGGTTGTTAATTTAGTTAGTTTAGTTTAGTTGACCCTTACGATTTTGTTAAACTATGATGGTAATCCGTGTCATTGTTGTCATGTGTCCAATCAAAATACACAAAAGTAAGACACATTTTATTGATGTTGAAATATTTTAGTCCATTTAAATAAAGTAACGAGATAATTTGTTTATTGCATGGTTATTAAATTGAAGACAAAAAGAGGAGGAAAATAGTAAGTTTTTGAGCCTTTAATATTTTCATCATTATATATTTAGATTTGTTATAATTTGCATATGTAGTGACATAGGTATTGTGTTTTTGAAAAATGGTTGATATGTATATTTAATGGTATGTGTGCTTAAAACATTCAGTAACTCAAACTCAAATGAATGAATATGCTTTGTAGTTGAGCTATTAATGCGATCTTCTACATCAGAAAGTTTCATTTGTGTTTAAAGTGTTGACCGAAAGAGTAAAATTCCTGGCTTAAATTAGTAAATGAAAATCGTGCTCCTTACAAACTAGTTTAGTAGGATATGTAGTGAAAACAGTAAGTTTACAAATTTAATATTTTCATCATTACATATTTGGATTTGTTATAATTTGCATGATATGTAGTGACATAGGTGTTGTGGTTTTTCAAAATGGTTGATATGATTATTCAATGGTATGTCTGCTAAAAACATTCAGTAAGTCAAACTCAAATGAATGAAGTATGCTCTGTAGTTGCGCTATTAATGCGATCTTCTACATCGAGAAAGTTCCATTTGTGTTTGAAGTCTTGTTGGAAGAATAAAATTCCTGGCTTAAATTTGTAAACGAAAAGCGTGCTCTTATGAACTAGTTCAAGTAGGTTTGATCGTTTGACATGTAAGTATGACTTAGTACGTGATTGGGAGTGCAAAGAAATGAGTATGCTCGTAGTTTGCATTTGTTATGGCGATCTTCTACATCAGAAAGTTTGATTGCGCTTTAACTCCATTATTAACCAACTATTGCACTTAATATATTTGTGCATTTGTGTGTATTCCTTTTACATCAATGTTCAATAATTTATGTAGGTCATGGAAAATAGGAACATCCCATTTATATTATATGCGTACGGTGAAATTGTTAATGGGTTAAATGGCATTGCGTACAGCGCACCCCCATCAGTAGTGTTGATGGTTAAGTTTGGGACGAGTTGCCGCCAATTGAATCATGACATGTGTAACGCATTCAATATCTCATCGTCGGAGACTCAAGTTGAGATGACATATCGCCACGTGATAATCCTCCCCGGAGGTTCGCATTATTACGTCCCTGTATTGCTGCACAATACGACACACTTCGACTTAATGTGGGAGACGATGACCAATTTACCAATAACTGCAACGGTAGATATCTATGTGACATTTGAGTCAATCGACTCAGTTCAAAATCGTACGGTTCATTCCCAAGTTCGTGATGAACATGTCGGCACGCCAGACACAGCATTAATGATTGAAAGGCTGCATATGCAATCCCCACAAGGTGAGGTCGTTCAAGATGGATTTGGTAGTCCATTACATGAAGATATTAATGCCTGTAATGACGATGGCGTTAACGAGGATGCCAATAATGAAACTGATGAGGACATACGTCCCAACGAAGATGCTCCAGCAGCTGTCGATTGGGATAACGTCAATGTTTACACGGATGATCCAAGATACGAACCTCCGGGTGCCGAAAATGTGGAAGACGATGAGCAATTTGCTATCGATGAAGAGATTTTGTTAGAGGAAGCAAGTGATGATGAAGTTCACCAACCAATACCGGTATATCACGAAATCGATTGGGAGGTGGCTAATTCCATTGCGACCCAACATTCCCATCAGCAAACTTGGGGGACATGTCTAATTTCGCTTTGGAGATAGGGATGTACTTTGACAATAAAAAAGACTTACAACATGCTGTTAAAGTCTGGCATGTTAATAAACATTGTCAATTCCATGTGATGGAATCGACTACAACTACGTGGGCGATTAAGTGTAGAAGTGCTGAACACGGGTGTATGTGGCGTCTTCGTGCTTGTTTGCGAAAGAAAACACAATTATGGGAGATAACACAGTTAGACGTAGCGCACATGTGTATTAATCCCGACGTAGAACGCGGTCATGCCCAACTTGACGCCAACATGATTGCGCGAGAGATCCAAAGCGTCGTCAAGAGCGATCAAGCAATCACTATCAAAGCATTAGTTCAAATAATTAAAGGAAAATACGGCCACGAAGTCAACTACAAGCGAATGTGGGATGCCAAACGGAAGGCAATTGCATGTGCATTTGGAGATTGAGATGAGTCATACGCTTTATTACCAAGATGGTCGGCGGCTGTGAGGAGTAAAAGTCCGGGGATAAGAATCGAGTGGTCACATAGACAATGGGCTGCTGATGAGATAAGAACTGCGTCTCCACAATTTCGTCGTGTGTTTTTTGCATTTGAAGCATCAATACATGCTTTCAAGTTTTGCAGGCCTTTGCTTCAGATTGACGCGACATTCTTATATGGCAAATACAGTGGGAAACTAATGATTACGATCTCTGTTGATGGCAATGGACACATATTACCGGTTGCATTTGCCGTTGCAGAAACCGAATCAACTGATTCGTGGAGGTGGTTTTTGAGGATGTTGCGCAAACACGTGACAGATAGAGAAGGAGTTTGCGTTATTTCTGATCGTCACCCTGGCATTTTGGAGGCGGTTAACACCCCAAGCAATGGTTTTTGTCCCCCAAATGGGTACCACCATTATTGCTTGCGACACTTGCTTAGTAATTTCGGGACCCAGTTCAAAAATGACCCCTTAAAAATACTCCTTGGTCGCGCAGCAGTTCAACATCAAGAACGAAAATTTAATGCGTGCATGGAGCATTTTGCATACTTATCATCACGAACACCTCAATGTCTGCAATATGTAAATGTCATCCCCAAAGAACTATGGGCTCAATCGCACGACAGAGGCATGCGGTACGGATGGATGAATTCTAACGGTGTTGGTATGTACGAAATACAATTTATGTTTTGCACTCAAATACACACAGTTATCGCCGAACCAATATTACTTACACGAATGTTATCGTCAATTGCAGAGTGTTTTAACGGTGTATTGAAGGGGGCTCGATTCTTGCCAATAACAGCGATGACTCAGATGATATACTACAGATTGGTGACATACCACGAGCAACGCAACCAGGAAATCAATGATGCAATCTCAAACGGACAATCGTACACGAAATATGTCATGGATAAACTCACGGAAAATGAAAAATCCGCAAGGAGGCATTAAGTCACTTTGATCAATCGCGACATTGGTGAGTTCGAAGTGCAGACTGGAAGACATGGAGATCGCATGCATAAAGGCGACAACACCCAAGTCGTCATCCTAAAGGACTGGATGTGCAGTTGTAATAAATGGCAGTCGTTTGGTTTCCCTTGCTCACACGTGTTAGTTGCATGTGCCTTTATTCGAGTGTGCTACGCGCAGTTCATCGAGCCATACTATAGGATGGATGTTTACGCACAATGTTACTCCTACAATTTCAAGGCCATCCCAGATGAGAAGTATTGGCCGACTTTTGGGACGAAGATCATACCCGACCCAAGGTGCAGACGTGGCCGAGGGAGACCAAAGGGATCGCGAAGACATAACGAGATGGATATTCCTAATGTCCAAAGGCCTTTGCGATGTGGCATATGTCATCAAGAAGGACATAGAAGAACAACATGTCCAAATAAAGACCGTGAACGAGTCCCAACTAGGAAGAACCGGTGTGGTATTTGTCGTTTAGAGGGACATAACAAAAAAAATTGTCCAAGCAGACCTCAACCTTCCAATGAAAACCTATAGTCGATTTTGTTTATTGTTTGTCGTCACTTAAGTTCGTAGCTATGTTTATTTTGAGCATTTACGCATTTGTTTTTGTGTTAACATATATGAAAGAGTTATCGTTTGGTTTCGAACAATGCTCTAATTCATTTTATATCATTCATTTGTAGTTGTACAACAATGGATCCAGTCCCTCAGATCCTTCACTTTTGGAACTCCAATCTACACACAGATCATCGCGAACCTTGAGGGGTGAGGTAAACTTTTTAACATGTACACGTCAAATGTTACAACATAAACGTATCAAAAATATAGATTAATACATTATCAATTATAAGGTGTACGAAACAATGCGCGTACGTCGAAGACGTGGGGTCGTTGATCGAACGGTGCAGTATCATTCGAGGATGATCCCATATCTTCGTTCCAGTGGGTTCTATGGGATTTCTCGCGTAGCATTTTTCAGCCTTGATTGGGCTTTGATTACTGCATTCGTAGAGAGATGGCGCCCTGAGACGCATACATTTCACATGCATTGTGGGGAGTGCACAATTACACTCCAGACGTGCGAGTACGGCTCGGCTTACCTATCGAAGGTATGCCTGTGACGGGAACGTCAAATACAGACTATGCTGATGTGTGCGATAGGCTACTTGGTCGAACTCCTGTTGGAGATGACGTTATTGGTTGTAAACTAAAAGTCGAATGGCTTGAATGTAACGTATCAGCTATAGATGATGATAGCGATGAGGAGTCGGTGCAACGTTATGTTCGATCGTACATACTACAACTTATCGGTGGTTGTCTTTTCGCCGACAAGTCCAATCGATTCGTACATTTGATGTTCCTACCATTGCTTGGAGGATTTCCAAGTAGCTGGACAATATAGTTGGGGAGTGCATGTTTGACTTATTTGTACAGGGAGTTATGTCGCGGATCTCGCGCGGGGGCACATGAGGTTGCAGGCGCGTCAATTCTTGTACAACTGTGGGCATGGGACATATTTCCATTCATAGCACCGCGGCGCCTGGGTGTTTCTAGAGTTCAGCCGCGAACAGTGGATGAAGAACATATGCTTATGGACGTTCCACTGGGACACAGGTAATACAAATATTTTTTCTTAATTTGCTAAAAAATCTAGTCCAATTTCATATTTCTTAACTTATTGTTTTATACACAGATGGCTCGATGCATTTTTGGTAACACAAAGTGCGACGCACGTCGTATCGGCTTACCGTGATGCACTCGACTCGCAAAGGCATGAGGATGATGTGGTATGGCAACCATATGCTGAAGTCATGGGGTCTCTTCCCGATTACCGTACTAACGGTCACGGTAGTTGGCTTTCGACGTGTCCCCTTATTTGTTTCCACATAGTCGAGTGGCATCGACCAGAAAGGGTTATGAGACAATTCAGAATGGTACAAGTGGTGCCATCTAATTGTGCTTACGACACCCAACTGCACCGCCTCAAAATGCGTGGACGTCATCAAGAAAATTGGGTGACTTTTCACGCAAGCTACATACACATGTGGGAAAATCGTGGCGACACCATTATCACAGCGGCACGTAATGAAGGGCACGATCATCAAGACTACATGACGTGGTATCGCTCGGTCACTAGGAGATTCATTGGACACGACGGAGCTTTACATGACTACTCGGTAAACTTCTAACTCTTATTTTTTCTCTAACAACTAATATCTTATATTGCGTGCTTTGAAATCATTTTTATATATCAGTGTAACTTGGTGCATCGACTGAGGCGAGTGTTTATTGAGGATAGGTACGAGCAAGGTCTTGCTGCGCTTGATGAAGGGATTAAAATTTTAGACGAAGATGAAAGGCAAAGGTCTACTCTTTCGCATGACGGAATTGATGTTGAACAAGACATAAATGAGGATAATGAACAGGAAGATGAAGAAGACGATCAGAGCGAAGCAAACATAGAGGTGAGAAGAAGACGAACAAGACCAGAGACTGTGCGGGAACGCACCAGACGTCCTCGTCCACCACGTCCATCTACTCAGACTAACATTGCTGCAGAGAGTAGCAGACGTTCTCCTCCAGCACGTTCATCTCGTCCGAGAGCGAGTAGAACAGAGACTGTTGGCGAGAGTAGCCAACGATCATCCCCACCAATGCATTCTTCTCATGGGTGCATTCTCGCATCGTCCACAATGCAACCAGAACCTCAAATGTTTGTACCCATGCCGCCGATCGTGAATCTTCCTCCTTACCATTTTGATCCTTACGCACCTGGGCCGTCGTCTTCATATGTCGACCATGGAATGCCTAGACATCAAATGTATCCGTCACTGCCTCAATACATGCCGAGTCCATATACTCCACCATGTTATAATTACAATATGCCATATAGTGGAGATGGCTCATTCATGAACTTGTTGACCATGCCGCAGCCTCATGTTCCTTTCCCCAACCGCATACAGGAAGCCAGTATTATGGGATGGTTCAACCTCCTATTTTTGGGAGCATCAGTAGCAGATGTGAGTCGAGTGAAGCACCAGAGGAAGAACATCAATCTACTCGACGCCATTCAATGCAAGACCAGCAACCTCAACAACCTCAACCGGATGTACAAACACATCGTCCAACTAGACATAGAGTACGTCTGGTTTGCATCACCGAGCAACAACGTCAACGTAACCGTCGTAATAGACCTGCATGATGAGTTTTCTTGATGTCATGGTGATTTGTTTCATCTTATATTTTAGGTGAACGAAGTTGATGTATACAATCTTCTCATGGAATAAACTTATTTCTCATGTTTTCCATATTATTATATTGCGGTATCTGTGATTACTCTTGAATATTCCATAAAAGAAACTCATCACTGTGAAAGATATATATATATATATATATATCTCGAAAAATTAGAAGATTCGAACTTATAACCTTAAACAACTTCAATGAATTAAACAACTAGTAGCTACCTAGGTCCTAACCAATGCATGAAAACAAGGTTTGGTTCATTGACCTCCAAGTTGGTTGGTGCTTTACTTATTTGTTTTCGGCAATTTTATGTACTAATTTTAAGAGTCTAGGGTACGGTATCCAAGTTCTTTAAGTGATTGACTTAAAGTTCGGTGCTTAATCAATAAATTTAATCAATCTTATTGATATTATAATCATTTAATTGAAGAAAAATCTCAAGCCGAATCATACGAAAGAATATAAAGAAAGGGACTTCAATGTGAGTATGGCTAAGGCAGAGCTTTACCAAGTTAGGTGTTTTTGTAATTTGTTTATACACATTCATTTACTGCTGTTTTTTGGGGTTAAAAGTAATTTCTATTATCAGGATCCTATGGAGTCTTGGCCTATGCAATCTAATTTTGAATTGATTGCCCCAAGGCCTATATAGAACTATAATATATTGTTAGTTGTTTTATTATACATTTTAGTAGTAACAATTTGGGAGTACTGCAACTACTTGTGTGCAAATGTACTTTCCGTAGCTTGGAAATGTCAACTTCAGATTTTTGATATTTTGTCACTAATTTATGAGAAATAATTACATAAGTACATTACCTTCCTCCTAAAAGGAGGAAAAATAAGTGTGGTTTTCTTTTTTATTCAAAAACTATGCTATGTCGCCTTTCCGAAAGGCGCTATTAGTTGGGTACATTTTTTCCACTGTCGTGGACGGTCCTACGTGGATTGTGTTACACGGATAGCGCCTTTTGAAAAGGCGATATCCGTGTAACACAGTCCACGTATAATGACCGCGTGAACACGAGCCGACCGAATAGCGCCTATGGGTTGCACGGGTTTTACGGGTTGTCCGCCTCGCAATACGTGCACGACGTTTACATTGGTTTTACCACCTCGAGACATGCGCGTGACGTTTGCATGAGTTGCACGAGGTTGCATGGGTCGCCCACCTCGACAGACGTGCCTGACATTTGCATGAAATCTCCACCTCGACATACGTGGGTCACGTTTGCATGAGTTGTCCACGTCGATATGCGTGCGCATTGTTTACATTGATTGTCTACCTCGAGATACGCGAGTGGCGCGGGTCATCCAGCTCCATATGCACGTGGCGGTCATGGAGAAAAGTTTTTGTATTGATAACTCCTTTTCAAAAGGAGCTATCAGTAGAAAGTATAGTTTTGTATAGATAGCTCATTTTCAAAATGAGCTATCTATTTGCATCGCCAACTCAACGCCACCTCACCGCCACCTCACACCCATGAAACCTAGTCATCTCTTCTAACACCTAATCAAAAGGTGTTATCACCTAGATTTGAAAATACAAAGTAAACTACCCTATTTTGTGAAATAAAATGTAAACGTCCCCCGCTTTTGGAAAAACACCCTTGATTGATATTTAGAACAACTTGATGTTCTTTCCTTGTAGGTTTATTCTCATGTATGAAATTACAATCACACAGGAAGCGTAAGAGTACCAGTAACAAATAGTTCTCAAGTCGCTACTGTCAGTGTGCCTGACTGGAGAAAGAAAATATCAACTTTCCACTGATTGTCCTTGTCAGACAATGGGCTGAATAAAAATTATCAGTCCCACAGGAACAAAAAATTACTTGACCAACCTATTTCAACAATATACAACAATGACAATAAGAAACTTAAGAGACTACTAAAGATCAATCATTTTCGTCACAACAATTTTGTTTCCTCACGTTCTCGGACGCTGCAAGTATGCTCTCTCGAGGTGTGTTGCAAATGGAGGGAGGCACACCAAACACCCAATCTAGAACATTCAAGTACTTTGAGCGAAACACATCCCTTTCCTGTGCGTAGCAATGCATGATGATGGCTGTTGATAAGCTAAATATTGCTACATCAGCTCTCTTCAACTTCTTGGATTGCGGCAATAAACCGGTATCCTCCATCCATTTAAAAAAACTCTCAATAGCTCGGGCAAAGCAGTATAGAGAGATCTCAATTCGCCTGCTTTTCTTCTCAATTGCCAAGCTTAGTCCTGTAGGAAACTGTATGCCGAAAGGGTAAGAAACTAAGAACTTCTAAACACAAAGGAGTAGAATCGTTAGTTGAATGAAAAAATCTGTAAGGTCTATAATACCGTTCCCAGAGCTACGACCGGAACACTACATTTATTGAAACTCCTGAACAGCATGCAGGTCCATAACCTGAAAGATCGAACCAAAAGATCTTATTTTTCATTGAAGTGAACAAAATGACTCCTCAACCGAGCTAAAATTACTAAGAATAAGAAAATAACAAAAAAAAAGTCCAAACAAAATTTAAATCCAAGCTTTGCTCAAGAGTTGTAGGAAGAGTAGGACACTGGAGAATTATCCAGGTCCACAACATATTTTATTAAATTCATCTATTATTTTATGTACCTAGAAAGTAATTTCAGTCCCTCATCTTCGCTGATTCAACAATTCATCTCAATCACCATCGCATTCACCAATTTATGCCGCATGTAAGCAAAGGATACCAAATAGCTCAATTAGATAAAGTTTAAATAATTTTTTAGTATCGTATAAATCTGAAACTTCAAGCAAAGTTTTAGATTATTTAGTGTATTTACCCTAAGAAAAAAAAAGACAGCCCAAAGAATCATGTAAACCCAATGTTCAGCAGCATCTAAGTCCACCAAATTTGTTCACTTCATTAGCATCCAAAATGCACTTCCAGTCATATTTAATATATGAAAATATTATTTGCTACCGAAAGATTGGGGATCTATTTCCCTCTGACTTCAATTTTGAAATTGGAAGACCATAAAATTCATATTCACAAGTTGGACTGCAAAAGCAACCAAAAGGGATCTTCCTTTATAGCACTTCATTTAGATCTAATCAGTCTTAATCTTATCATTTTTTTAGTCCTCATATCAACACCAAGACTCACGTAATATCTTTCCCGTTTTACTGCTAAGAACCTCTTAGGCTAAGAAATATCATAGGCTCCTAAAGGATCTAATTTATTTTATCAAGATCTCTCAGGAATCTGAGCATTGAAGACTTAATCATATAAACGGCTTTGAAATGGACAAGCTCCCTGAAGAAAACAAAGAGCACTCTTGTCAACAGGAGATAGCCTTGAATGACAACAGACAGACCTTTATCACTTGTAATTTACTTAATGATGATCCTTAATTGCAAGTTTAATGGAAATACAAGTTATCTAATCCAAGTTTTGCTTCTTAATTAGCAACATATTTTATTAAAAAATTAATAAAGAAATAAATAACTAAACATTGACTTTCAGTGTAAAGAGAACATAGTTCAACAAGCGTCGGTAAATAGGATAATTTGATAACATTTTAATCCAAATTGACTACATAACCCCAACGAATTTAAGTGGAGTATGATGCAACCAAACTTTCACAGTAGACCAAGGTTATATAAAAAGCGCCAAACCCAACAGCTCCATAGAGTTAAACAAAATCAGGAGTTTTGCAAAATTATGTCCTATGATTTCCAAGAATAATTTTTGTTTCTCAAGTTGCAATTGATCATCCAAGTTGATCACGGTGGTTCGGTCTAGTATAAAGCTTTAAAAATAATTCCAAAAAATTGTTTCTCAAATATAGCAGTCCTTCACACTTCCATGTGAAGATACAGCACAGAAAAAAGTTCACTAGCTGTTGCTCAAAACAACATCAATATCTAGCCAACTCTGATTCTCCTTCTCGTTTTGTACTTGACACAAAAGACTGCCTTAAACTCACAATTTATATCAGAGAGTTGATTGTTGATGATAGAATAAAGGTCAATTATAAAATATTTAACTATAAAACAATTTAGGACTACTTATTCAAGTTGAATAGAATAAATCACATGCTAACTTCCAAAGTCATGAATAATGAATAATGAGTGTTGGGATGGATTTCTCTCAAGAATATCTCCATTGTCAACCATTAAACACTGCTCATTGATTTGCTTAATAGATCCTTATCAATTTTATACACTCCATGAAAAGCCAAGCGATGTAAAGATATCATGTCATGCAACATAGTGGAACTACAGTTACTACACATTGACTTTTGTTGAAGCTTAATCCTGATGGACTTACAGTAATTTCAATCTAAGTCTTTTTTTTTTTTTTTGTATTTTTTTTTTGTAAGTGTGTGTGGTTTACTTTTGAAGAGAAAATTAGAGAAACACAAACAAAGCCCGTTGAGGAGAAGGCTCTGCCATGTCAGGTTCATTCACTGTGGCCACCATTAGAATTATAATTTCGGACAACACAAGGCGACAAAGAAGAGAAGTTGCACGCACTCAGGCAAGAGACACTAACAAGGAGCGGTGAAGCCACTTGCATGATCGGTGACACATAAACCGTAAACCCAAGCCTCTAGGCTCTGTCATTTCAATTTCACTCATGCTACTAGTTAGTTTTTCACCCGCACACATCTGCACGAGCCCGGGGATCTCTGCCAGTACCAATATTCCCCAACTTAACCACCTTCAACTCATAGGTGTGGGAATTTACTCCAAAAGGCCTCGGTACTATTTGGGGAGACATCCACACTTATGTACTTTATGAATTTACAATTAATCGATGTGAGACTATATTTCGATCCACAAATTTTCAACACTCCCCCTTGGACCGAAATCCAACCAAAGTGTCTTTTATCAGGTCCCAGCCCAACCGTCACCTTTAATACCATTTTGTTGGAAAATTAAAGAGAATGAGAGACTAATATTTAAATTAAGAAGAACAAGACAAATGAATTTGCTTTGCAAAAGTCTGCATAATTATTTTTAACTGATGATGACTTTAAATACAACTTTTTTTATTGAAGAAACTTTAAATACAACTTAAAAAACACTAACTAAAGAACGTAAAATGAGTGACTACATTGAACAGCTTCCTAAAAACAACTACTACTATTGACCAAGTTACTAGAAAGAGTCAAATGACTATAGTTAAGAAATTTGTAAAAATCAAAATCAACGTGAAAATGTTCTAGCAGCGGAAGCACAAGTTTAACACCGTGAAGCACTTGTCATCATCCTACTTGTAGTTTGCAGCAACCAAAGCAATAATGAGTGTTAAAGTTGTGTTTCAGCTAGTGCAACATGTTCACGTTGATTTTGAATTTTTCAAATTTCTTAAGATGTAGTCACTCATTTGACTGTTTCAAATAACTTGGTCAATAGTAGTTGTTTTTACGAAGTTGTTCAATGTAATCACTTATTTTACGTTATTTAGTTGGTGTTTTTTAAATTGTATTAAAAGTCATCATCATTTAAAAATAATTATGCAGACTTTTGCAAAGCAAATTCCTTTGTCTTGTTCTTCTTAATTTAAATATTAGTCTTTCAAAGCCTGTTTGGTTCAAGAATTAGTGAATCCTTCCATATTTGCTTGCTTAACACAAGTCATATCTTAGCTAATCCTTTGTTTGCCTCTGCACAAAATTGTGTTAGATTAGATTTTTTGTTGGATTGTTATGCCCCTTCCACATCATCTCCATCTTTGTCTTCTTTTTGATAGGGAGAGGGCAAAGTTGTACTTTTTACCCTTTTAAGTTAGCTTACCTAAAGATAAAGGGAGGTGTGTCTTTTAATAAGAAGGAGTTTGAGTGTTTACTATTTTGATAAGACCAAGTGCTAGCTAACACCCGAACCAAACACCAATCACAAACTTATGCCAAGTCTTAGCTATGCTAACACTTGAAGCAAACGTGCCCTCATTCTCTTTAGTTTTCCAACCCTACTCCTAAACATGCATAAAAAACTTAATTTATTCTAGTTCCTGAAATACATTTAGCATCAAGTTTAATTTGTGCGCCTAGCGCAAAGATACTGTTTTATTGGTTTTTCCCTTTTTGGCAATGGGTATAATAAACTTTACCATATTCTTTATGAAAGCAATGGCAAGCCTACTCTAGTAAATAGGCCAATGCTAGTCTGAACATGACTCTGATATCAGTAACAATACTAACCAGGCTGATGCACAATATGTTGCAAGAAATAAACTTGACCGTGAAGTACCAAGCAGGACTTTTCCCAAAATTGTGTAGGACCTGCCAAAACGTATGCAAATTGTTAGGTGTCATAAATAGTAAGAAAACAATAGTCTTAAGTAAAAAATAAACATTGTGGGAATACAAACAAAAGCTAAACAACGAAGTTGGGTGCACGACAGGTATCGACTACAACCTTAAATTAGTTAGAATTAGGGCACACGAAAAACTACCTAATTCTTTTTTCCTCTTTTTGTCATAAGAAATCTGCTTTTTACACCACACACCACATGAGTCAATTTAACAATTAATTACGTTCAAGCCTTCAAATTTTATAAATCACAGGTTTGCATTTGGTTATTAGTCTGGACCCTCGGCAAGCCCTCTTCAATGGAACCAAACTATAATTGCATTCAACAACAACAACATAGCCTCAATCACAAATTAGTTGGGGTCGACTACATGGAGAAAACTCTTCCGTTGCGCTCGATTTAGTGCAATTGATAGTCTACTTTCCAAATTATTTAAATTCCAACTAATTAATCAATTTTTTTATGTTAAAATAACTAATTGATTTAGTGGCCATTATATTATAATATACAGAAAAGTTTGCATATATATATATATATATATATATATATATATATATATGTATATGTGCATTTTGATTAATCATTTCATATTTTTCACACAGTAATTTGTAATTTTTTTGAATTTATGATTGTGTTGGCATTATAGTTGTTACTGAATGAAAATATGTTATCAAATTGCATAGATATTGCTTACATTTTGAAGAACTACTACCTATGTTGCATGGACTTGGATATGGGCGTCAGGTGTGGGTATGCTAGAGGCTAGACTTGGCTATTCTCTACTTATAAAAACTACATGACTTGAATAAAGTGTCTGAAGTTTTGGACGACATTTATACACGGCAAATGTACGTTTGTTTATAAAACATTTAGAGTATTTAGTAGTTATATTATACAAATGAAGTCAATAAATCAAGAATTTTATCTAGACATATATAAAGGCATAATGAGTTATATATTAAGTTGGAAATTAATTTGTAAAGCAAATAAATAACTAAATAAAATCAAACAAGAGGCATTAACACCTCAACACTAGGAAACAATGTTTAATGCTTGATAAGTTCTAAACATACCATTACCAACACATGACAAGGTGCAAAAACTCTAACAACAGTCATAAAACAACAACAATAATAATGTCAAATATGATGAGGAATCTACAAGTAGTTTTCCTATAACGATGATGACTCACTGAATTCCTAACATGAATGAATATTCCATACGGATATTTAAGTAATATCCTTATAAAAGAAGATTTTCTAATTAATTAGTTTTACCACAATAAAATTTATATACCTAAAATACAATTTAAACTCACCAGTCATTTTATAACAATAGGGCCCAAAAATATCAAAACAAAACTTGGGATTCTCTGCATTTCCAACGCATTATGATTTGCCCAAATTTGATATAATGGTGGACTAAAAGTGTAAAGATTGTGTAGAATTCCAAAGAACATAACTTACCTCAAGCATGATCGTATTACATGGTATCCTGATTTGAACATTTTCAAAACAAAATGTTTAGTCCCACATGGAAAGTTTAGGCCCACAAAACAATAAAAGAGCTTCTACACTTCTTTAAGTGTCAAAAGAAGCTCCACATGAACTATGCCCAAGTGAGCCACACGCGCACAAGCGTGACGCGATGCATATGGCGCATTTTAGGCATTTCCGTAGGCGCACTTAGCACTTGGCACGAGCATGTGTGTGCAGGTTGCTAAACATGATTACATTTTTGCCAATTTTTCGGCATGTTGAAAGTGGGTAGTTAACGGACCCATTCAACAAGAGAAAGTGGAGCAATTTCAACTGACCTGACAGTTGAAACTGCACACTATCCCACTCTCTTCTCAAACTCGTTTGACTAGAATTCTTATAAAAAGAGAGGTTTGGAAGGAAGAAATACACATTGAAAAAACACTGCAAAAGCTTTGGTTCAGTTTTCACTTCTGCAAGTTCAAACTAGGTCTTCACTGTATCCTTTAAGATTTTTGATGACTCTTGCAGAATTGAGAGCAAAAATCTGAATCTCCTTTGGTAAAGTGGGAAAGATACATGTTTTGAAGTCATAGTTGATTCCTCTGGTTTAACAATCTAAAGGAACTTTTTTTGTGCTGCAATGGCTTCGATTAAGGATTTGGCTATGAACATTGTGAAGCTCGATGGAGGAGACTTTTTGAGGTGGCAAAAGCAGGTTCATTTCTTTCTGGTTGCACTTCATTTGGTGTATGCCTTGAATACACCAAAGCCTAAAGAATATGAAGATGAGACTGTCAAGCAAATCGAGAAGAGGCAGAAATGGGAGATGGGTGCCTGCGGTGCATGCACTTGTAAGGGTCACATTCTGAATGCAATGAGAGACTCCATGTTCGACCTCTACCACAACATTCCTTTTGCCAAGGAACTGTGAGAGAAACTGAAGGCAAGGCACCGCAAAGAGGACGCTACAAGTAAGAAATTTATCATCTCCAATTTTAATAATTTTAAAATGGTAGATGATAGATCTGTCATGAAGCAATTTCGTGAAATTGAGAGGATTCAGTCATTTCTCTCAACATAATCTTGTTATGGAAGAAATTATTGTTGTGTATGCTATTATTGACAAACTATCACCCTCTTGGAGAGAATTCAAAAGAAGTGTGAAGCATAAAAAAGAGGATATTACTCTTGCTGAACTTGCTAATCAAAAGGTTTGAAAAATCGACAAACTTCACCGAACTTCGGTGGAAGTTTGTCGATAAGGAAAATAGGGAAACAAAGCTACAGAATAGTGTAAAAACTACAATGTTTCACCTGAAACTTCGATAAGTTTCGCCAGACTTCACTGGACTTTGCTGGAAACCGTTGTAAAAGAGTCCAAAAATGCAAGAATTCGACGAAATTGAAGAAGTTTTTGGGGAAGTTACCGAAATTTCATTAATCTTATCGAAATCGCCTTAAATACACCCAACATGATAGGAAAAGATGAATCGTATAGATTAGGGCTCTAATCCATCTGGATTTGCAGTGCACCATGTACGATGAGGACATGGATGAAGTTGAGCTTGAAGGTCCCTTGAAAGAGAAGACTTGGAAAAAAACTCACCTTCATAGGCTCTGACGAGTGAGATCGAATCGATTTCGTGATGAGAGAGGAGCAAGAAAGGATATGTGAGGAGTGGGTTTGCAATGATAGGAATGGGTTTGCAGTGATGAGAAAGGAGACGTGAGAAGCATGAGAGGAAAAGAGATTGATTCACATTCTTTTAATGATAAGTCTCCACTAGGTGACATACTTTTTTGACACGTTTGTTACACACACTTCACATTTCTTCAAATTGTGCTAGGTGACTTGTGATTGATTATCACTAGTAATTATGTAAAAAAACATGTCACATCTACAACCTTTTGTTTTTAATTATTTTTAGTAAGAGTAACCTTTTAGTTTTACTTTTTTTTGACAAATAGCCTTTTATAGTTAGCATAGCTAATGTGGATTATTTGTTTACGGAAGTGTGCATGCGAGTCACTTTTTTTTGTCTATAACAAAATATAAGTGTATATTTTCAGAAAAGAAAATATTAGTGTATTGATAAAAAAAGAAAAGAAAATATAGGTGTAACTATAATGCACTGTATGGAAGTTAATAAAAATATGAACTTCATGTCACGTATGCCAGGAATTGAATGTTAAATTAGAAAATAACCATATTAAAATATTATATTGTGATTATTAAGTATTGCAATTGTATAATTATATTTATATTCAATATATTTTTTCAAGAATTTTGAGTTATTTAGCATTTAAAATGAAATTCTATAAACTTTCATACACGGTCGAATTTTTGTAAAACTTCTCCTCATCGAAGTTTACTTCCCCGAATTACTTAAGATTAAGAATTTTGAATGGACAAAGTTTAGGGTAAAGTCGAAGTTTCGAACCTTGGGTAATTATCTTTGTATAAAAGAGGCTTGTCGCATACATGAAAATGAAAAAGAGCAGAATGCTCAGGAAATTTCAAAGGTGCATATGGTGGAGGATGCAAAGTTCAAAAAGCCCTCGCTGAAAAGGCCTAACAAGCCTGGTGGTTTAAAACAAGTTTGGTAGTTCAGAAAAACCAAATAACCAAAATTAGAATCAAAAGAAGCAGAATGTCACTTGCTGGTTCTGCGAGAAAGATGGCCACTACAAGTCTGATTATCATTTCTGGATGAGGAAGAAAGGAAAACAACATACTTCCATTAAGTGTTGCAAAAAATGCAGGAAATGACAATGGCAATCTCATTGCCATGATTTCTAAAATCAACATGATTGAAAATAACATGGCTTGGTGGGTTGATTATGGAGCTACTCGACATTTTGCAAGAACAAGAGGTTCTTCAAGACCATGGAGGTAGTAGATGAAACTACCGTGCTGTACATGGGTAATGTTGCGACTGTTCTGTCAAAGGCATAGGTAGTGTTGAACAGAAGTTCATTTCTGGAAAGATCGTAACATTTACAAATGTGTATTATGTACCAGAAGTGAAGAAAAATGAGTAAGGGGAGAAAAAGGAAAACAAACACGAAAACGAAAACAAAATCATAGATACGGATACTAGATCTTTTAGACAAAATAGAAATAGAAAAGGAAAACAAACACAAAGGGGAGAAAAAATTTGTTTAGGAACATGAAACATAGGAACACTTATAGGGAAGTCAATAAAACTAGTAGATACTATGATTAGAAGGAGAGTCAATATTGCTTGCCTCTAAGAGACAAAATGGGTAGGAGAAAAGATTAGAGAAATAGGAAGCACATGGTTTAAATTGTGGTATATTGGTATAGATAGAAAATGCAATGGAGTAGGAATTGTGGTGGATAATGATTATAAGGATAAGGTCGTAGAGGTTAAGAGAATGGGGGATAGATTGATTCTAGTTAAATTAATTATTGGAGACGAAAAAATTAACATACTTATCGCCTATGCACCACAAGTAGAATTAAGCGAGAGCATCAAACGCAAGTTTTGGGACGATATGGATGGATTTATGCAAAGTATACCATTAGATGAAAAAGTTTTTATTGAAGGAGATTTAAATGGGCATGTCGAGGCAAGTAATGATGGGTTTGAGAGAGTTCATGGAAGTTTTGGTTACGGTAATAGAAATGAAGAAGGAGAATCAATCTTAGAATTTGCTTCAGCATACGATCTTGTCTTAGCAAATACTAATTTTAGGAAGAGGGAGTCGCATATAATTACTTTTAGTAGTGGTCATAACAAGAGTCAAATCGATTTTCTTTTAACAAGAAAAATTGATAGAAAAATATGTAGAGACTACAAAGTAATACCTGGTGAAGCGCTTACTACCTAAGATAAGTTAGTAGTACTTGATATTAAGCTAAAACTATGACATAATATGAATAAAAGAGTTAGCGACCCTAGAATAAAGTGGTGGAACCTAAAAATAGTAAACAAGTAGAGTTTAGAGAAAAACTACTACAGAAAAATGTTTGGAATCTTGACTTAGATGCTAATACAATGTGGCTAAAAATGAGTAGTTGCATAAGGAGAGTGAGATCAAACGTATTAGGTATATCTAAAGGCTTGGGACCACCAAAGAAGGAAACATGGTGGTGGAACGAGGATGTCCAACAAGCAATTAAGACTAAAAGAGAGATGTATAGGAAAATACCTAAGTGTCAACGCATACAATCAATATAGAGAAGCTAGAAAATAAGCTAAAAAAGTAGTTAGTCAAGCTAAAACAAATTTCATGGAAAATCTATAGACAAGGTTAGGTAATAGAGATGGCGAAAAAAAAAAAATATATATATATATAGGCTAGCCAAATTAAGAGATAAAAAGAAACAAGACCTAAGTCATGTAAGATGTATTAAGGACGAAAATCAAAATGTTTTAACACGCGAGGATGATATTAAGGAGAGATGGAGAAGTTACTTCGATAGTTTATTTAATGATGACCAAGTTGATACTATAATAGATGAAAACCCACACCAAGAAAGAAATGTAAACTATACACGCAATATTAGAATTCTAGAAGTTAAAGAGGCATTGAAAAGAATGAAAATAGGGAAAGCATGTGACCCAGATGAAATACCCATAGAGGTTTGAAAAAGCTTAGGAGAATTTAGATTGAGTTGGTTAACAAAACTTTTCAATAAAATTCTAAAATCAAAACGGATGCCAATGGATAGGAGAAGAAGCATGCTTGTGCCAATCTTCAAAAACAAAGGAGACATTCAAAGTTGCTCAAACTACCGGGGAATTAAACTTATGAGTCACACTATGAAACTTTGGGAGCGGATAATTGACAATAGGCTAAGGAGATAAATAACAATATTAGAGAACCAATTTGGCTTCATGCCTGGGAGGTCAACTATGGAGGCGAATTTCCTTGTAAGACGATTGTTAGAAAAATATAGAGAAAAGAAAAAAGATCTTTATATGGTATTCGTAGATTTAGAAAAAAACATATGATAGGGTCCCCAAAGATGTTCTTTGGTGGGTTCTAGAAAGACAATGAGTGCATGCTAGAACATAGACACTATTAATGATATGTATGATGGAGTAGTAACGAGTATAAAGACATTTGGAGGAGCTACAAAAGAATTTCTCATTACGATAGGACTACATCAAGGATCGGCTTTAAGCCCATATCTATTTACTTTAGTTATGGATGAACTAACTAGGCATATTCAAGAGGATATACCATGGTATATGCTATTTGCAGATGATATTATCTTAGTGGATGAAACAAAAGATGGAGTGAATAGGAAATTAGAACTCTGGATGAATACATTAGAATCTAAAGGCTTTAAGTTGAGTAGGACGAAAACCGAATACATGCACTGTGAGTTTAGAAACACTAGACATCAAGATGATGGAGTGGTAACATTAGGGGGAGTAGAAGTTCCTAAGGTGAACCACTTTAGATACCTAGGATCAATCATACAAAATGATGGGAATATTGAAAATGATGTCAAACATAGAATTCAAGCTGGATGGAAGAAATGGCGGAGTGCAACAGGGGTGATTTGTGATCGAAATGTTCCTACTAAGTTAAAAGGAAGATTTTATAGGATCGCAATTGGGCCAGCTATGCTCCATGTAAGTGAATATTGAGCAGTAAAGCAACAACAATTACATAAAATAAACGTAGCAGAAATGAGGAAGCTTAGGTGAATGTGTGGTAAAACTCGTAAAGATAGAATAAGAAATATAGAAATTCAAAGACAAGTAGGAGTAGCACCAATTGATACAAAGATTAAGGAAGGACGGTTGCGGTGGTTTAGTCACCTGCAAAGACGACCTACAAATGTTCCCACTAGAAAACTTGACTCAATAGAAACTGTAGAAATTCGACAAGGTAGGGGTAGACCAAAGTTAACATGGGATGCATTAATTAGGAGGGATTTGAATGGTTTGGAAAGCTCACCATCAATTGCACTTAATTGAGCACAATGGAAAAGTTTGATCCATGTAGCCGACCCCAATTAATTTGGGACTGAGGCTATGTTGTTGTTGTTGTTGTTGTTGTTGTATTATGTACCAGAAGTGAGAAAGAATCTAGTGTCGAGTAGTCTATTGAACGAATTTGGTTTTAGGCTTGTGTTTGAGGCTAACAAATTTGTAATGTCTGAGGGCGGTATGTTTGTGGGGAGGGGTTATGCTTATGAGGGTATGTTCAAGCTGAATGTAATTGCACTATCTAATAAGAATGTTGTTTCTGCGTATATTATTGAGTCTCCTTCATTTTTATGGCCCTACAGATTAGGACATGTTAATTTTAGAATATTAAATGACAGTGAATTTCAAATTACTGCCTTATTTTGATAAAAGCGAAGGAAATTGCAATGCATGCATGAAAACGAAAATAACAAAAAATCCTTTTCCTAAGGTTGAAAGAAATTCTAAATTGCTTGATTCGATACATTATGATGTCTGCGACATGCATAAGACACCATCAATATTTTATAACATTTATTGATGATTATAGCAAATTCTGTTATGTTTATTTGTTGCATTCTAATGATGATGCAATAGTAAAATTTCGGGCCTATAAGGCTGATACTGAATTGCGATGTGAAACCTTTATAAAATGCTTAAGGTCTGATAGGAGAGGAGAATACTATTATCTTAAGTACTTTGAATCCACTGGAATAGTCCATGAGACAACAACATCCCTATATGCCACAACAAAATGGCATGGCTGAACGCAAAAATCGCATTCTGACTGAAAGGGTTAATGCTATGCTATCAAACTCAGGATTGAGTAGTGAATTTTGGGGGGAGGCATCACTGACACCGGGTGCCCCAGCGTCCAACCCGGCGCCCCAACGCCCAACAACAGAGAGGAACTGCAGTGGGCGCTGAACCTGGCGCCCCAGCGCCAGGATAGGCGCCCAATGCGGTCAGGACACCTATATTACGAGTTTTTGGTGATTTTAGACCATTTTTGGAACCAAATTGCCCCTGGATATAAATAGACTTGAAAGTTAGGTTAGAGACAACTTTTGCTTTGGGGAACTTGAAAAGAAACACTTGTGGAGGCTAGGGTATTGGATCAAACTTGGTGATTCTTCTTGGATTTCTAGGTATTGAATCACGTTTACTTTGGTTTCCACCATGTTTTGTGTTGTATTGAACCCATTTATAGGGTAATCCCTTTTGTTCTAGGGGTCTTTGGACCCCAAGTTGGATTCCTTTTTGATTCCAATGTGAATAAGTTGGTTCTTTCAATTCAATGTGTTGATTTGTGTATTCTTGTGTGCTTTGCTATGCTTACCTTGATTAAGTCGGTGTAGGACTTAGGGTTTGAAAGCCACCATGACCATTGGGGCTTTTGGAACCGGATTTGGGGAAACATAACCTTAGAACATATGGCGCATCGACCAATGGTTATTGACTAGGGAGGCAAGTGAATTTGGTGCTTAATGCAGTTTCTCACTTACGTTATTCACGCCGACCGGCAGAGTACGAGTGAGGCGCTAGAATCTCCGTCATCGAGACCTCGGGATGGAGTGAATTTTAGGAAATTCGCCTATCATCACACGAATTGGGAGACTTTCTAATTACATTGGACTGGAAGGATACAACTTGGGTGAATTAGATTCCATAGGACGTTCTCTAAATAGCTTGAGACCACATTTAATTACGTGCATTTAGATAGATAGAGTAATTTAATTGTCAATTTCCTTTATAAAACTCAAAATTCGGTACCTAACTTACTATCTTGATTAGATTACAAATTAACACTAAACCGTCCCTGTGGATTCGATAAACCCGGTACCAACACTAGTTGGTGCCACTATTACTTCCGTGTTGTCGTACACTTGCGGCTCGTGTCAAGTTTCTGGCACCTTTCCCGAGGACGGTAGCTAATTTTAGTTTGATTATGATATTTCGTTTAGTGTGCACTTTCCCGATGGTTCAATGTCTAAACCAAGGGGTATAGCGGAAGATGTACTTGTCAAGATTGATCGGTTTATGTTCCCTTGTGATTTCGTAGTGTTAGATTTTGAAAAAAGAGAAAATGTGCCACTAATACTTGGAAGACCATTTTTGGCGACTTCTCGAGCTCTCATCGATGATGATTTCCAACGTACGACGATTCCACAACTATGCCATACAATCAAAGAGATCAACACTATCTTTCCAGGCAAAGAAACGAAAGAAAAGGCACTTGAATATAAAAAAAATTGTAAGAGAAGTTGAGTCAGAAAGCCAATGAGTTGAGCCCCAGAGTTGAGCAAATTAGCACCAACTTTGCTCAAAAGAAGGAAGTTCAAGAGAAGCCTTCTAAAAAAGTTCAAGAGAATGTCATTAAGGATCCACCTAAAACTGTGTTTCCAACTCATGCATCAAACAATCCTTTGTCTTTCCAAGTACATGAGAAAAAGCATGATTTGTTTAAGAAAGGACATTTGGTCCTCCTTTCTAGCACAAATTGAAGACAATGAAAGTTGATATGAGACCAAAATGGAAAGGAGCTGTCAAAGCGAAGCAAATTGATAAGAAAGGCAAGGTGGAGATCCAGAACAATAAGGGGCACTTGCTTATGATGTGTCAACAAAATTTGAAGAGTTTTCATGGCCTGCTTGAGAGGAGTGACACTTTGGTCACTCCCACTTGACCTTTTCAGGCGTCGGGCTAATGACTAAAAACTTAGCACCACTAGGAGGCAGCCCAGGGTTTTTTTTGTTTATATTTAGTTTTTATTTTGCCGCATTTGCTTGAAAAAAAAGAAAGAAAATAAAGATTTTGCTTGATTATATGGTCGATACATGTTGTGATGACATTTCAGGTCATAAACCAATTGTCGAGTGATTGTTCATTGAATTGGTAGATCGTAAGAGGCCACAAAGAACAAAGGAACAGTGATGCAATCCAAGTTTGGGGGAGGACCAAGGGAAGGATGGAACAACGGAGAGAAACTAAAATGACATCAACACAAATCAGGAGAGTTTTTGATTTCAAAATATTTATTTTGTTTCAATTGTCCAATGGTGTGATTGTTATGAATGATTGTGTTTTGATGCATGTTCTTGTCCTTTTTGCTCATGATTTGGTTTATTGAGGACAATGAACATCTTAAGTTTGGGGGTGCATAACGCCTATTTTTATTTTTGGGAGGTTGAGTGGTGGAAGCGTGGGGTATTTTACAAGCATTTGCATGTTAGTTAGAGTATTCTTTTTATTCTTTTCCTATGTGGCTCACAATCTATGATACATTTTTTATCAAACCAGTGAGACGAAATACTTGGGGGTAAGTAGAGGGCCCTTGTACTTAAGTGTTTAGTTAGCTAGATCGAGGATTCTCCGTAGGAGCCCGCTGTAATGAAGGACCTATGCCAATATAAAAAGGGGATAAACTGAAAGTATGCGGACTTTAATGAGGATTCGGGGATTTTAGAACTTGTTCTAGATCTACTTGAGGCGATAAATTCCGAACTTAAAGGATTGAGGCGAGGAGTTGGGCCCTTTTTGAATGATATACCCCAATATCTTACATATCCTTCCCACACATGAGATCGCTAGTCACCCCGTTGAGCCTCGTTTATGATGCATCCTTGGCATTGAACATTGTCCCGAGCCAAAAAGCCTTATACCACCTTAAGATAGAGCGATGAGCAACCGTTATCCATGATGAAAAGAGCTTGTAAAGTTTGAGTGAAAAAGTGAAATCAATCCAAAAAAAGGGGAATGTCGAAAGAAAATGAATGAATCCCTTAAATAAAGTCCAAAGAAAAAGAAAAATATGGACTGGTGTGATGAAAAAGAGAAGTTATGAGTGAAACTCCAAAATGAGAGAAAAAAGTTTGTATTTTTGTGAGTTTTATCTTTATTAGTGTTCTATGTTTGTAAAGAAAAGGGTTTGTGAAATCAATCTAACTATGTTTGAGCTTAAATATCCGCTATTTGATAACCAAAGCCATGGCCCCACTACAACCTATTAAAGACCAAATGATTCTTGGTTTTTTAAGTTGATGATAGTGGAGAATGGATCGAAAAATGAGCATATGAAATCTCTTGGAAGTTGATGCTTCAAATGAAAAATCATTGAGGTTTCAAATCCTTTTGTGGACTCTCTCTAGTAGTTGAAGCTAGACTCTTGGATTTGCATTTGGGTTGTCGAAAGTGGATTCTTGTGCAGGTTGCGTTGAAAAACTGGGTATTTGGGCAATTGAAAGGCCTTGGGTTGAGTCAGTAGCAAAAGTACCTGAACCCAAAAAGAGAAAATTGGGTGAAAAGGGAGCAAAGTGTATATTTATTGGATATGCGCAACATAGGTAATGCATATAGATTTATGGTAATCGAGCCTAATAATTCGATTTTCGTAAATACTGTGATTGAATCAAAGGGATGCAATTTTTGATGAGACTAGATTCAAATATGTTCCTAAAAAAATTCCTGAACAAAACCAAAAAGGGAAGGAAGTCATAGAAAATGACAAAGAGATGGTAGAAGTTCCTGAACTTCAAAGGAGCAAAAGAGCTCGAAAAAATTAAGTCAATTGGTTCTGATTTCTTCACATTACTAGTTGAAGGAAGGAGAGAAACAATAACTACACAAATTCCGTAATGTTTTAATAGGGGAGGTGATCCTCAAACAATAGAGAAAGCGATGAAAGAAAGAGATGCAACTCTTTGGGAAGAGGCATTGAATGATGAGATGGATTCAATAATGGAAAATAATACTTGGGAGCTAGTTGATCTACCTCCTGGGTACAAATCCATTAAATGCAAATCTCTCTTCAAAGGGAAAAAATAGTTGATGGATCCATTAAAAAACAAAAAGTAAGATTGGTTGCTAAGGGATTTATCCAAAAGCATGGAATAGACTATTTCGATACCTATTTGCAATAGCTAGAATTGCTACAATCAGATTGCTTATTGCAATTGCAGCTATAAACAAGTTGATCGCCCATCAATGGACGTGAAAAGTGAGTTCTTACATGGAGAATTGGATGAGGAAATATATGTGGAACAACCTGAAGGGTTCATAATGCCCGTTTATGAAAAATAAAGTATGTAGATTGCGAAAATCATTGTATGGGTTAAAGCAAGCACCAAAGCAGTGGCACCAAAAATTTGACCAGGTTGTACTTGCTAATGAATTCAAATAAATGAATCCGATAAATGTGTATATAGCTAAGTGCATAAAACTTTTCCATGAATTTAAGAACAAATTGGTAATGATGACAAGAAGGCAACACATGAAGCCTCCCCATGAATCTAACAAATAAATACAACTAATTTGTAATGAGTTGAAGTTGAAGATGTTTTAAATGTTAAGGGGTACGGTGAAGGTTTGGCATCCATGTTACTAAAGAATAAAGAATGTTTTAACTGCAACTGTGGAACTGGTTCAATTTGGTTACATTTTAAAGGCTTTACTGGTTTAGTATAAAGTTGGGAAAAGCTCTAAAGCGCCCTATGTGCTTGGCCAAAATCTTTGCTCCAACTCGAACCAAACCTGATTTTTTTTGCACTAATCCTATTGCTGATTGGATGCTTTTCATTATCAACAAGAGATTTCAAAGCTCAATACCATACTACTAGATAGCTTACAAATGTACATTTCATTTTAAATTACTGGAAAAAGCAACATCACCACACATAAATCGAAACTTAAAACATCACGTTTTTCAAGGTGATGCCTAGTAATCAAATAAGAAAATGATTTAAACAGCATGCCTAAATCACTCATGCCGTCATATATCGATACCTCATCCATATCAAAACATAAAATGGAAAAAGAGAAAAAGTAAGCATAGCTTCTACTGGTCACGGACACAAAACATCAACATAACCACTTAATTAATCCTACTGTCAAAACAAAGCAAAGCAAATAAAAAATTTCTTTTACAACGATCAAAGGTTTTAAATAAAGCTTGACTTTATATAATCCCTGACACCCTAAAACTTTTTTAAGTTCAAATGAGCCTCACTAGTTGCCTTAACTACCACATAGGTGGTTTGATTCAAATTGTCTAGGTATACGTTTTAGGAGTTCCATTGGCAATGCCTTGACGACACTAATAAATAAAGACAAAGGCAGTTTAAGTTAGTTTCTTATTAAAAAAAAAAGAAAAGAAATAGAGCCAATTTGCTCTCAATTTGAGTTGGTGAAACAACAACATAGCCTCAATCCCAAATTTGAGTTGGTGAAACAAGAAAGGTAAATCATCAGTAGAGTACTCATCAATATGTTCAAAAGAACTGTGGAAGTACAATTGCCTTGTGACGATTTTAATGAATAGTTCATACTGTAAGAAAACATTAATTAATTAGCTGTAATTACGTTGTAAATAGCATGTATTTAGGCAACTATATATTTAGGCAATAGTATATTTAGATCCTTAATGCTAGGAATTAATATCCCTTGATTTTAGGATCTGATTTAGGTTGTATAAGCCTATTTAAACAACTCCTCTATAATCAGCAAGATAATGGTGTGAAGATTTATTCATATTGGTTTCCTCAATTGTCTCTTTTATCTTTTATGGTATCAGAGCAGAGAGTGTTTCTTTAGACATAGAAAGAGATAAACATGTCGGGAAAAAGTGGAGACATGGATTTGGAAGGAAGCTCTATCCCTACTAAATCCAATTCTACCATAGTTTCTCCTACTATTGTTGAAAACTCTTCTACTACCCTCTAAATCACAACTCAAAAGCTGAACGGAAAAAATTACCTTCAATGGTCCCGATCAGCTACCATGGTGATTCGTGGAAAGGGAAAATATAGTTATTTGGATGGATCGACCTCACGACCTCCTTTAGATGATCCCTCTTACGGAACATGGGACTCCAACAATTCTATTGTGATGGCATGGCTTATCCACTCAATGGAAGACACTATTGGAGATACTTACCTTTTCTGCACCATAACAAAAGAAATATGGGATGCTGCCAAATTGGCATACTCGTATTTTGAGAATTCCTCTCAACTATTTGAGTTGCGAAATAAGGTAAAAGACCTCCGTCAGAATAATCTTGATGTTACTCAGTATTTTAACATTTTGCGGAATCTTTGGCAAGAAGTGGATCTTTTCAATATTGTTCCTTGGAAAGATCCCAAAGATGGTGAACTCTTCAGGTGGATGCGTGATAAGGATCGAGTCTATGATTTCCTTGTTGGTCTGAATAAAGAACTAGATGAAGTTCGCGGGCGATTGTTGGGTTGTAATCCTTTACCTTCAATCGAAGAGGTCTTTGTTGAGGTTCGTCATGAAGAATATCGACGGCGTGTGATGCTTGGTAATCCTTTAGATATACCACAATCATCTGCTTTGGCTGCACAAAACTTTTTATCAAGTCAGTCAACATCACTGAAGAAGACTCCTTGGCAAGGTTTAAAAAATCGACAAACTTCGGCGAAGTTCGGGCGAAGTTTGTCGATTTTAAGGCGAGCGAAACGAAGTTCATAGGCAGTAGAAAAATTGCAAGACTTCGACTCTACTTCGGCTAACTTTGACCGAACTTCGAAAACATCGATGGAAGTTAATAAAACATGAAGTAAAATTGTCATGTTTCGTGGAAGTTGAGCAAACTTCGACCGAAACTTCGACTTAAACTTCGACTGAAACTTCGACTATGCTAGAAATATACTTAAACTTCGGCTAAATTCAAATAAAACATAGTTCTAGCATCTCTACGAAGAAACTTGAGTTTTCTAGCATTTAAAGTGAAATTCCATAAACTTCCGCACACCGGCAAATTTTTGTCAAACTTCCATCTTCGAAGTTAACTTCCTCGAATTAATTCCGAATTTTAAGTGAGCGAAGCCATAGGCGAAGTCGAAGTTTCAAACCTGATCACTATCGTAAATCATTTCACACTCGGGATAGCTGCTGGGAGCTTCATGGAAAACCTGCTGATTGGGTGCCTAAGAAATTCAGAAAAAGGAACAAAGGAACACTACTTCACAAAATGTTTCCTCTAACACTCTTCCTGCTTCTGCCAATTTCTCGAAGGCACAACTGGATCACTTGTACAGTTTGCTTTCAGCCTCCGCAACCAGTAGTTCCCTTATGGCTAAGTCAGGTACTACTGTACAATCAATTTCCAAGAATCATGATTCAGATGAACAATGGATAGTGGATTCAGGTGCAACTGACCACATGACTGGTAATGCATGTTTTTTCAAACATATTTTCCATGTTCAAGCATGAGGAAAGTCCAAGTGGCTGACGGCAAATCTTTAATAGTGGTTGGGACAAGGGTTGTTCAGATCAGTCCTGATATTCTATTAGAAAATGTGTTACATGTCCCTAGTCTATCCTATAATCTACTATCAATTTGAAAGTTAACAAATGATCTTGCATGTGTTGCTAATTTCTCAAAATCTGGTTGTCCATTTCAGGACTTGAAAATGAGGAAGATGATTGGCAGTGCTAGTATGTTCAACGGACTTTACTATCTTTCGGTTGTTTCTTTCACACCTCGTACATTAGGCCTCTCTTCAGTTTTTAGTGATAATCAACTTATGTTATTCCATTACCGCCTAGGACACTCAAGTTTTGTCTACATGAAACATTTGTTTCCTTCTCTATTTCGAAATAAAAGTTTATGTTTTCAATATGATGTGTGTCAAATGGCTAAACATACAAGGGCATCTTTACCATCTCAAGCATATCGCCCCTCTAAACCTTTTACCTTGATCCATAGTGACATTTGGGGTCCCTCCCGTATTAATACTCTCACAACTCAAAGATGGTTTATCACTTTTATTGATGACCACACACGAGTGTCATGGGTATATCTCCTAAAAGATAAATTTGATGCTGCAAATGTTTTTAAAATATTTTATCGGATGGTTAAAACCCAATTCAATGAACGAGTTAAAATGCTTCGAACTGACAATGGTAAAGAGTATTTTAATTCAATTCTTGGAGAGTTCTTTAGAAACAATGGGATTTTACATCAAAGCTCGTGTGTTGACACTCCTAAAGAAAATGGTATAGCTGAATGAAAAAACCGTCATTTACTTGAAGTGGCTAGGTCTCTTTTATTCACTGCAAATGTTCCAAAATATTTTTGGGGGGATGCAATCCTTACTGCATGTTATTTAATAAACAAAATGCCAACAAAGGTTCTTAACTTCAAAACTCCACTTGCCTATTTCTCCACAATGTTCCCCAATTATAGAACTTTCTCCTCTCTTGAAGCACGTGTATTTGGGTGTGTCATTTGTTCATACACCTAGCCAAGGTCGATCCAAACTTGATCCTAGATCTCAAAAATGTATTTTCCTTGGTTATTCGGCATCAAAGAAGGGATACCAATGCTATAGCCCTAAAAAAAAAGAAAATATTTCACAACCATTGATGTGACATTCTTTGAAAATCAGGCCTATTTCACTCCTAATTTGTCTAAGGGGGCGATATCAAGTGACCGACATTACCTAAAATATCAAAATCCTTCCTTAAATGGTTTGGATTTGAGAGATTCAAATCTGGATATTTATTCAAGCCATAAAAAGACAGATTTTTGGGAATTTTTTTGGGATCCTTGTCCTTTAATTACGATAGCTTCTAAAGGAAACACAATTTAGAATCTCAATCAGTTAAGGAAATAAATAAGTCACCTGATTTTGAAAATCTAGAGTCCAATTCTGTCCAAAAGAAGTCAACCACTAATGCGCCAATAAATCTTTCCTCTAATCTCAACACTCCTCCAACACAGTCCCAAAATATTTCTAAGGCCAAAGAACTTCTTACTTATTCCCGTAAGAAACAACTAAAGCCGGTGGAGGAAGTTGAACCTACTCCCTCCCAAGAGTCCAACTCGGAATCAAGTTCAGAAGATGATGACTTAGATGTCCCTATTACGCTAAGGAAAGGAGTCCGATCATGCACAAACCATCCAATCTCTAAAGTTACTGCTTACAACAACCTTTCCAAACAAATGAAGACATTCATAACCAACATGTCTGGGGTGGAAATTCCAAAAACAATACCTGAAGCCATGCAAAAACCAGAATGGAAGGCAGCCATCATGGAAGAAATTCATGCTTTAAAAAGGAATGGAACTTGGGAGATAATTGAGAGACCAAGAGATAAAACTGCATTCGGTTGTAAATGGGTTTTCACAGTCAAATACAATTCTGATGGGTCTTTACAAAGGTATAAAGCCAGACTCGTTGCTAAAGGATACACTCAGACCTATGGGGTTGACTACCAAGAAACGTTTGCACCTGTAGCAAAAATAAACACTATACGGGATCTCTTATCCTTGGCTGCCAACTTGGATTGGCCATTATATCAACTAGATGTAAAGAATGCCTTTTTGAATGGTGAACTTGGAGAAGAAGTGTTTATGGAACTTCCCCTTGGATTGGAACAAGGCTGTATTGGAAAGCTATGCAAGCTATGAAAGTCTTTGTACGGGCTAAAACAATCTCCTCGTGCATGGTTTGATAGGTTCATGAAGGCAATTAAGAAACAACAATATGTGCAAGCGCAATCTGATCACACCTTATTTTTTCAACATAAGGAAGGTAAGATAACTATTCTAATCATGTATGTAGATGATATTGTTCTTACAGGGGATGACTTGGAGGAGATGGCACGAGTAAAAAGAAGATTAGGTGCAGAATTTGAGATGAAAGATTTGGGGAAACTTCGATAATTTTTAGGGATGGAAGTTGCAAGAAGTAATGCAGGAATTTCAGTCTCTCAAAGAAAATATGTGCCCGGCCTATTGCAAGAAACTGGTATGTTCGGCTGTAAACCAGCTAAAACTCCCATGGATCGTAATTTGAAGTTAGGTAATACAACCACAAGCAATCAGGTAGATCGAGGAAGGTTTCAAAGGTTGGTAGGTAAGCTGATTTATCTATCACATACCAGACCAGACATTGCTTTTGCAGTAAGCTGCATTAGTCAATTCATGCATGCTCCAACAGAGGAACATATGACAACTGCAAATAGAGTACTAAGGTATCTTAAAGGAACTCCTGGTAGAGGATTATTTTTTAAAAAGACCTCTAACCACGGCGTAGATGCAGACGTAGATTGGGCAGGATCTGTAATTGATAGACGATCAACCTCGGGGTATTGTTCCTTTGTTTGGGGTAACTTGGTTACTTAGAGGAGTAAAAAACAAGCGGTAGTGGCGAGAAGTAGTGCAGAAGCAGAATTACGATCACTTGCTCATGGTTTATGTGAAAATTTGTGGCTAAGGAATTTACCTATGGAACTTCAGATGCCAGTACAAGACTCATTGAAACTATTTTGCGACAACAAAGCAGCAATCAACATAGCTCATAACCCCGTTCATCATGATAGAACCAAGCATGTTGAGGTAGATCGCCATTTTATCAAAGAAAAAGTTGAAGATGGAACCATATGCATTGAGTATGTTCCAACCAAAAGTCAAGCAGCAGATATCTTGACTAAGAGTTTATGGAAACCTGACTTTGAAAGATTACTTGCCAAGCTTGGACTGTTTAACTTGTACAGTCAAGCTTGAGGGGGAGTGTAAGAAAACATTAATTAATTAGTTGTAATTACGCTATAAACAACATGTATTTAGGCAATAGTAAATTTAGATCCTTAATGCTAGGAATTAATATCCCTTGATTTTAGGATCTAATTTAGGTTGTATAAGCCTATATAAACAACTCTTCTATAAGTCGTAAGATAATGGTGTGAAGATTTCTTCATATTGGTTTCCTCAATTGTCTCTTTTATCTTTTACATACAAATCCTCTAAATAGGGAATATTATGCCAACAATAATGGGGAATGACCTATACTTTGACATTGATTATGTCCAACATAGTAATGACTGATAGATTAGCTCTGCATCCATATCTTTCCGATTTCTTATTGAATTTTGTTTAAATTCTTGGACTGTTTTTGTTCATAGGTTGGAATCACTGTTCAAGTTGGTTTTGAGGCACAAAGAATGGACTTATGAATGTTCTGAAAGTGGGTTCAGAGCATTGAAGCAAAGTCAACTAGATAATTTTTCGTTTTGGGGATAAAAGGTCATGTAGAACTTGATGAAATTAAGGACAAAAAGCACAAAATGGCGCATCTTTTAGCACCATGACGCTAGGTTAACATCGCAGCATACTAGAGAAGTCAGTAAAAAAGAATAACAGACAGCACTAAGCCTTTAACATGGCACCATGTCCCTATACTAGTATCATATCACATACATATTATGGCGAGAATGGCAATGAATCAATGAAGCGCTATGATTCAATTGAAATTTTGTGTCCCACATTGATTCTCATGACTGCCCATTCTATAAAAGGAGTTAAGTCTAAGAGAAGATGCTTCTACAAACAACAGGTTGGCCCGCGTGGCAAGGGACTCGGTACCTCTTAAACAAGTTCTCGATTTCGAGTCTCATGGATGGGGCAAATTGGGTTTGGATAGCCATCCCTCATATGGGGCCCAACAGTGCTCAAGTTTAAATTAGTCAGAGTGGTTTGCATTGGATACCACGTGGGAAACCAAAAAAAAATAAAATGATGCTTCTGATTGAAGAAAGAGACGAGAAGTACTAGAATCTGGAGAAGAGATTTCTACATCAAAAGCCATAGTTTTTATTTTTTGATAACTAACAACCATGGTTTTATCTTTTTATGTTCTTCTATTTTGATTTTGAAAGCATTATTAGGACCTATGTTACCTGGATCCTCACTTTGACCCTAAGTACCCGTGTCTGACAATTGAAATGAGTCCGACACTTGGAACGAATCCGACATTTCATTTTGAAAGCTTAATGTACAAAGAAGATTCAAAATGTAAAATAAAAAAGAAAACAACAACCAGAACTTCCTAATGTAAGATAAGAAATAGAAATAAGAAATAAATATGTTTGTGGGCTAGTATAAATGTGTTAGTACAAATATCTAAGCACGCTTTTCCCCAAATCCCCATCTCCTTAAATTAGAAAATAGGCAGGTCCGACCTTTAGACACATGCCCGTATTCGACACTTATACCCGAGTCCGGGTAACATAGATTAGGATGGTTTATTTCAATTATTCCTAGATTTCCTTTATAGGGCTACAATGTAGCCTAGACTCTAACCAAATGAGACTTCTCACAAATTAATTCTGAATTGTAGGTGGCTGAAATATCGGGGAGAACTGAATTATTGGTCACTGGAAAGAAAATACAAAGAGTATGACACTAGAAATTTCCTGAATTGTTCCCTTGTGCTCATTGACGTTCATGAATTAGAGAATTGGTAAGAGAATCATAATTGGCTTCTTATCAGTCTACCTTGAAGCTTAAAGTTTAAATAGAACCTACATGTTATGTTTCCAATTAAAAATCAAAAGCAATCCACGCATTCTAGATTCTAATAGGCACATAGAAAATAGACCCAGCAGTAACAATACTCTTATTGAAGCGCATGATATCAATCTCGGCCACAAATGAAGTTTTATCACTTAAGGTAGCATCAAATAACATAATGGTAAAATACTTAGAAATATAATAAAGAAAATAAATTGAATACCTTTTCAACAAGTCTTCTCGATGAACTATTAGAGCAGGAACCAAATATATTGGAAGATAGACAGGCAATGCTCTTCTATAGGCTTGAAGAAGAAAAGAAAGGAAATGTGAACCACATGATTGTTGTCCATGTATTATCTGCGTAAGAATTTAAAGATAGTTAGTTTTAACAATTTGTAAGGTTTCTGGATCATCATCATAGACAAAAAACAAAGCATGCAAATGAATTTAAATTCCCCTATATAACAACAAACACAACCTCATCTCTACTATAGATTTACTAAGAGTATAAAACATTAAAAATACTCCGCAAGCATTAAGGCCAAGCTACAAAAGCTTGAAGAAAATGGTCTTGGAAACATATCTTGATTTTTATAAGATATTATAAAGCAACTTTTGTTGAAGAAAATGTAACAAAATAGAATATGTTAAAGATTTGCAAACTCCCTTTTATTAGTTATGATTTTATGAAGAACCAACGTACACAGAGAAAATGATGATTTATTGATCAAGTAATAAAAAAGAAATGCAAGCATAGCTAAAACGCACCACCAACACAATTATGTTGAAAGTTTCAAGCAATCTGACATTGTTTTAGATCAGCTTCATTAATTTTTTAATCACTAGAAGTCTAGAACAGAATTCAAGAAGATATACCGAGCATGGCACTTTCATTTGAGGATCTAGCTTTACATCCATATTCATTGATCTGTAGTGCTTTTGTATTCCCTCCAAATTGGTAAAAGTCACGCCATTTGCGGTTTCTTTGACACCTTGAAGGATTGCTAATGGCTTTCCTCCATGAATATTAAGAAAGGATTTGTATGATGGAGGCAAGGCATCTTGGTTTAATATGTACGCGGACCTGACAAAAGATTCACAGTGAGCCATGTCCTGGTGGTGATATTCTTTCTCACACTTCAGAATAAATATTCCATAAAGAAACACCATTCATGCATGGAACCACGCAATAAAGACCATGGAAACTTGTCCTAATAGGCAATATAATAAATAACGTCACTATTATACAATAATATGATAAAATCCCTATGCTACTTTGGTAAAAATAACAAAGTAGAAAGAAAGAGATAAGATTTCAGCTGTCGAAAGACTCAAAACCCACCTCACAACAACTACATGCAACATCAAATCATAGCTTCATTAGTCATGACACAACATGCAAACACGAACACGACATGCTAAATAAACAGGTGATCTATACGTATGTTTAGCACATTACTTAAACAAGTCATACATGGGTCATGGCTAAGCTAACAAGACACAATAATTAAAAAACCTTCTTAAACTTAGTTGCGATCCATTTAACTGGTTATAACATGTTTATAACCTATTTACAATCCATTTAACAGGCATAAATGTAATTTTCTAAATTAATATAATAAGTTAAAACATAATCAAATAATCATCAAAACAATGTTAAATGACATGGAATTATAGTCTCAAGTCTCAACATCATACCAAAAATTATAAACTTCCCCAGACACGTGAATTAACAGAAGACAAGTAACGATGCTAATCGTGTTAAATCAAACATTGCCATGTTTGGCAAGTTAACATGTTTTTATCCGAAATCGAGTCACGTCTTATTGTGTTTATTTTGTTTTGACTGAAACTTACTTATGCTAAATTATCCATTAACTATGTGTTGTGTTCTTGTCGAGCTATCGTATCCTGACAACCAATTGCCACCCTAGATCCACTGATTGTGATCTTGCACAATGCTCAAAAAAAAAATATTTTAAAATAACAATATAGAATAAGTTATGTAGTCCACAGTAGTTGGGGTTCCACGATAAACATTAAGAGCATTCCATTAAAAGTTCTCGAGGGATAATGTAGTAGTTAAGCTAAACTCATTTAAAACACATAAAATAGAATAAAACACTCGACAAGGAAAAAATAAATAAGAACATGTACATTGGCATGTTTTATAGAGGTCGTGTCAAAATAACATAAGCAAACTTATGAGAACCTACCTCAACAGGAACTTTTCCTTGTCACTTCTTGGCTACGGTGTACAAGAAGAGAAGTATACTCATATGCTCAAGAAAAGAGGAGCAGGTATTAAGTTCATCAGTATCTCAAAGCTAAGCTAACTACCAATACTCAAGTGTTAGATATGGGTTGTATACCTTAAGTTCCAAATAGCGGTAGCTAAACAATGTGACTAGCCTATGTTCTTTCTTATTCACCTTTCTTTCCTCTTGTTTTCAAATTTCCTTCTCTTTTATGCTCTTTATTTCTATTTCTCATATTTGAACACTTTCTTGCTTTTTTTTTTTTTTTTTTTTTTTTTCTGCTTTTCTTTTTTAGATTTCGTTCTTTCTTAATTTGAAGATTTTTTTTATAGATTATGAAGATTTACGAGTGTTGGAAATATATCAAGTGTCAACCCTGAAACTGTTAAAAAGAAGCATCCCTTAACTAAGAGTATCACTAAAATGGAAACTGTCTAATTCTAATTCTCAGTTTACTAGCGGTTTACCACTCATGAAAGCAAGGACTTGTATTCAAGAGAAACAAAAGGATGAAAATTGCGCTAAAAGGCTTAGCTAGGTGAACTAAAACACTACTTTCAGGGAGTAAGATCACATACAAAATTTGAGATGAAGACAAACACATTAGGAATATATCTCCATGTGCCCATGTCAAAGGCTTACAAATTCGCCCAAATCGTTTGCTCTTTATCCCGCACCGTGAAGCCAGAACTGCTGCTCGCATAAGGATATAAATAGCCAAGCTTGTATGCCGTGTATTCGGACCTGTCAATAGAATCGAAGGCCCTGCAATTGCTCCCGCCAACAGCGCCCTCCATCTCGCAGTCCTGAACAAAATCAGAATCATCTTAAGCAAATTAATTCATATCTTCCAAATGAACAATCACACGATCCTATACACATTAATTCTCTCATCAAATAATCCTAATTTCTCAAGCTAAACGTGCCTGCGATTTCCTCCCACCGCCGCAACGAGCTCGTCCACAGAGACAAATGTGCCAGCAAATGTTCCCAGAAAGAGACCATACCGAAGTGTCTCTTTAACGGCAGCAATGGCGGTCTCCCCATTCGAAACTTGTCCACCTTTTCTGGTGAAAACAAGGAAAACCCAAACACAAATCACAACAAACTCTTCAATCAACAACAAAACCACAACAATAACAATGTACCCACCTCGCATACGCACCCAATCTCGATCTCCTCAACCGGGCAAGAACAGAAAACAGAGCGAGACCCCCTTTGAGTCCAGCTCCAATTGCGAAGGCTTTGGCAGAGGCCGTAATGATCCTTCGAATCTTCTCGAGATCCTCCTCGGAAAAAGAATCGAGATTTGAGATTGAAGAGCACCCATCATCGGATCTAGAGCAATTTGGTCTGTCGAGGAGAGGCGAGTCTGGTGCTTCGCAAGGTCGAGGAGACATGGGAGGTGAAACAAAGGAAGAAAGGAATGAAGAATGGGATTCTAAGCGTCAGTTTAGTGAGTTAGTTAAATTGTCCGCAGTGAACGGAAATGAGAAGAATAGAGAAGAAGAAGAGGAGAGAGCTTTGGAACCGTCGTTTGTTCAATAATTGGTGAGTGCCACTGTAAATTGAACACGTAGATGGCTACAAAAGTAGTTAATTAGGGGAAGTGGGGTTTATGCTTTTTCGCATTTATATGTGTTGACTCCGGTCTTGGTGGGGACGAGAAAGTAGAAACCCACGCCCAATTCCATTAATGAATCATACGTAGAATTGTAGACCTGATCTTGCTCGTGGTGCCTTGCTCGGTCCAAACAAGACCTAATGCTCATTTGAGCTATTTCATGGGCTGGAGGTGCTTGCCCGATCAGAACAAGACTTAATACTCATTTCCTCAAATATTTCAATTCTTACTTGAAATATCAAAAATAAAGAGGGCCGCTAAGGGCACCCCACCTTTTCATGAAGGCACCCAGTTAATGTGGGCACAAATCAATTTACTTGGGGCACCCAAATATTAGACCCGAAATACCCAAAATACCCCTCGTGCAAAAAACTCTCGCACCCCACCACCCCCGCCACCACCTTCACCGAAATCTTGTGGAAGAATCTATTTCTTTTGAACCAGGCACTGAGAGGAATCCCCGAAATCGTGTTCTCGTCCTCGCCGTGTGTTTCTCCTTCGTTGTACGAGTTTTACGCAATTTGTAGGGTCTGGGGTGTGAGCCGATTTCGTCTCCAAATTAGGGCTCGGTTGAAGATCGTCGAATTAAGTTACATTTGGTAGAGTAGTTGTAATGTGTGTGTGGCGGTTTGTTCAATTGTAAAAAAATTGGGAAATCGTGGTTCGCCGCCACACAGCGAGAGAGCTGTGTCAATCGTGTCTCGCCAAGCATGGCCGAGACGTGAAGCTAATATATTTGGGAACTCGCGAGTCTCGCCACGAAGACCGGAAGAGTTAACAAAGCGTCTCGGTTACGCATGGCGAGAATACTTCGATTATCTTGGCCGCGACATGACGAGAGCTACAATTAGTGATAGGTAATGTGGCGTCGGTGGTGTACAACCGAGAATTTCCTCCCTACTCTCGGTTGTACACTTCCGAGAGGTCTCGATGAGGCTCGGTCGTCATAGGACGAGAGTAAGGCGAATTGAAATGGTCAATCCATCTCGGTGGTGTACAACCGAGAACTTTCTATTGGACTCGGTTGTACACCGCCGATATATTGGACTCCTTGTGGCCATGGGTGACCGAAAATATGGGTTGTTTCACGAACCTGTTTGACCGAGACATCAGAAATGGATGAATTTGAACATTACTTTTTGTAAAAAAATTTGTGGTATGTCAAACTAACTATACAATATTGAAAATCCAAAGACGACAATTTACACCGAAACTTAATTAATTATAAATCTCCGTAACACTCAAACCGACTCTACAAGTGTCCATCCATAAGTAAACAACAATCAAAATACAAGACAACATTTGTATATCCATAGAACATTCGAAGTAACTGGCAAAAATTCTAAATGTTTTGCCATCAAGGTTTCTAGGTACAAGCTTTACACTACGGTGTATCTAAATCTACAATAGGTATGGTGGCTTCATCAGCAGTTGTAATGGGCGCGATGTCTCGAAATACGAATCCATCTCGCCAACCTTTGGCGCAATCCTCAACGTCACCGATCCCACGATGGATATAAGGATGGCAACGGTGCATTCACACGCAACTCCACTGTCAAAGTGAACAGTAGAACATAGAAGATATTGTCACAAACCCGATTAAGGGGGAAACAAAACAATTCACAAAAAATCATAGAACTTACCCTAACCCAATGAATATTCCTTTCATTTGTCATTGCAATGATAAGTCTGTTGTGCAACGACGACGGTGGAGCACTACGTAGAGGTAGGAATGTGGAGGCACTCCCATGCGAGAGGTTGACGAAAATGACATTGAATGCGGTGGATACTAACAATCCCATGTCCGGAAGTGTCAACCATTCTTTGAAAGATGCTCCCACTTGCTTCTCTCGGGCAATGCACCGCATTCTTGACGATCTCGAAACTCAAGCCAAGCACTTCCCGCCAAAGGTCTTCATACCCGATAATCTCATCGTACATCCTTCTACGCACAATCCTCCACCCGTCTACATCGGCAAGTCGAAGCCCAGAGGCTATACACCGATATCCACAATTTCCATCGGAAACCACATCGATAATGCCCTCAACATGTGGCAACCAATCCGGTTCTAAGCAATGACCATAAACCATGTTAGATCCACTTTGCGTGCGTCGACTGGCACGACGCATTTGTGGAACAACCTTGCCTTTCTTCTACCTAGAAGTGGAGGCCTCTTTTGTGGAGTGGGAGGACTCAACTTGTTTTCTCTTCGACACTGCCTTGCCTCCGATCGGAGACCCGGTGTCCTCCTACCCGCATCCTCAACTTCCCGCTCGCACTCCACAAAAGACGAAGGTGGACTAATCTCTCCGAGCCGCTTGAATTTCGTCCTCCCACCCGCATCCTCAACTTCCGCTCCCCTTATCCAATCTTCTGCGGTGTCGTGATTGTGCATCCCACATATAACAAGTGACATACCATAAGGAGTCGCATTTTCCTTTACGTTAATAAGGAAAGGGCATCCACATTTCTTCGTACCGGTTGGAGTCCTCGCCTTTTCATCATTTCTTGATTTCTTTAAAATTTTGGTCACTTTCCCCTTCCCTACTCTCTCGAGCCCCCATAGTCCCCTATATGTCCCAGGACCAATGCCCCCGGCATCCGAGCGCTTCGTTACTAACACAAACTTGTTCTCACCACTAATCATTTGAAGCCATGAAATAGCCGCTTCTCGAGAGGGGAATGGCTTACAAGGTGTAAAAGTGTCCTTGTAGTCCGGAAAATTACTAGATACCGCATTACACCGCAATACAAAAAGATTGTAACATTATAATCAACCAAAATGTACAAGACAATCACCATAACACCCCAAAAACAGTTCTCGGTTGTACATGTCCGATACTTTATTCGAGTCTGCTCACGTACGACCGAGAGTTACTCAAGACTTCTCGGTCGTACCATACCGTGACTGCGTGAAACCTCTCGGTCCTCTATGACCGAGACATTACTATACATCTCGGTCCCCGCGAGGCCGAAACAATCGCGCACCCAAACAGAAACTTCGGATAACCGCAAAAAAACACAATAAATTTGCAAAATTACCTCAAGTACGACCTCCTCTTGCACCAAAAGCGATAATCCTCCATTATATAGTGGAAACAAGTTCGGATTTGAAGAAATTACCAAACCCTACGTTGACAAACAAATCATCATTTTCACAGTTTTACACAACTAAAACAGTTCCAAAAAACCATCATATGGTTGTCAAACATTGTTACCTCATTTGTCGGATGATGTCAATCCGCAAGAATCGATCAACACTCGCCAAACGCAATGCCAAGCTTTGTGGTTCAAGCTTGGTGGTGGGGTGCCCTTTTTCTTTGTCAAAATGGTTTGTGGGGTTTGAATCATTATATATACGGGGGCAAAATGGTCTTTTCCATTTTTTTGGAATTTTTACAAATAAGTTGGGTGCCTTCATGAAAAGGTGGGGTGCCCTTAGCGGCCCTCAAAATAAAAGACAACTATGTGTAATATAGTCTTTTACATCTAAAATCGTCTTAAAATGTACTATAAAACATATCTAATTATTGACTTATCAAATACCCTCAAACTCAGCACTTTGTTGTCTCGAACAAAGAGATACTCTTGATCATCTTCTCTTTTCTTCCCTCATTTCAATTTCATACTTATATACTCTTATTCTTAAATAGAAGCGATCATTAAATAAACACATATTACCTTCATAAAATAAAAGTCATGATAGAATATAAATATTTAAAGAACAATCCTTTTATTTGATAACTCAACCTCTAATTATGCGATACACCTCATAATTCAAAGTTAAATCAATTATCAAGGCCAAGTCACTAAATAGGTTTTCTCAATCTCCACCGACAATCATCAAACTTACGATGACTAATATAAAATCTCAAGATACAAAAAACATTAAATCAATCTCATTTTCAAACAATATTTAAAATATTACCACAATCAAAGTCGATAGGGATTTTTAGTCAACAATAATAATCATTTTCATATCAATTTGTTGGAATGTTGGAAAAGAGATACTTCATTTAACTTAGCTATAAGTACTCGAGCTAATTTTTTATTTAGAGAGTTTTTCATAAACATCCTTCAATTCTTTTTATATCTCTTTTTTTTTCTTTAGTTATATGTATTCATTTTCTTCTTTATTTTGTTGTATTCATATGTTCCCTACTCCATTTCCTGTAGAATCTGTGGGTCTCTCTATTTTTTCATTTAAGAAACTCTTGTTAGTTTTTCTCACTTTCAATATAGTCAAGGAAGCATTCTTTCTAACTAAGTAATTTTTATTGGTTAATTTCTTATTTTTTTCCCTCAATTGTGGCATAAATTATTTTCATTATATATAATACTTGATCAATAATCTTTGTATAATGAGATTTTTAGAAATATGTCTTGTTTATTTTGCACTATTGTTTCGATTTTCTTCCCATTATAATGTCTAACACAAGGCAATCAATCCCCTATAAATTCCTTTAGTGCATACATAATATTGGTTCAGTCAAATAGGGTATAAAAATTCTTTTCTATCATAAACTTCTTATTTTCATGGGTAAAAAACTCACTTCTATTTAAATTCAAATTATATTCAATTCATATTTTTAAATAAAGGAAAATGAAGAAATGTTATTTGAATTATGGAAAATTTTGACAATTTTTCAGTCAACTTTAAACATTGAATATATAAATTCTACATTTCAAATGTTCCATGTTGACTTCTTTATTCTTCAACTAAATACCCTCAAACTCATTTCAAACTTTGTATTCAAGGTTTAAAAACAAAGTCGGGTTTATTCAATAAACAAATATACCTCGTGAAGCATAAAAGAATTAAATATGAAACAGAAACTGCTTTTCAAAATAAACCAATTAAACATCAAGTAATATTAAGGTGCAATGGAATAAATCATTCGTTTTTCATTAATGGTTCAAACAAAGTTCACAATCCACACATATAAGCAAACATAAAAAATATTACAATATACTTTGCGCAAAAGTAAATTCATCATTGGTATCCTCAGCTCCGTCGTCATTCCTCACTGCAGTAGGTTGTGAAGTGTAGCTATCAGCGGGTTTATAAACTCCCGATGGAAATCTCAATTGCATCGAAGAAATGTCAATGCTCATCCTAGGAACTAGTAAACATTCCATCTTCCTCCTTTCAGACATGGAATGGTGGTGTGCCAGAGTTTTATCATTCTCGTCTAACATCTCGTGATTCCTCAAGATTTGCTTCTCATTGCTCAAAAAACCAAAAATAAGAATTTGAAAAATCTTTCCTTTTAGCCTTTGTTAGAGATGTGGAACCTCCCTCTGCCACTGGACCATGTACTTGAGCCATCAGACTCGCTGCTCGCCTTGCTTCTTCTTCTATGCTTGTATGGATTCTCTGCCTAGCTGTCCGGTCTTCGATTTTGGATTTTTTATCTCATTGATCTTCCTCTCTTCTTTCGAATCATTTTATCCATCGACTGTTCTCATCCTCTTAACAGTAGCATCTGTGATGGTACTTTGAGGTAGCATGTTGAATCCCATCTCATGGAAACCAACCTTGGTCTTCATGCATAGTTGGGTAACCAAACCAAGAATGGTAGGTCGTCATATTTCGTAGACGTCATTGCTTGTCTCATCGCATCGTGAATTGCATATCTAATATCGATATACCCAGTCTTCCCAATATTGTGGTCGAGTAAAGCGGCTCTATTGGGTTTTCACCTAAATATGCTGCGTAGTGGGGTATAAGCAGGCATTTATGATGTAGCTCCAACATATGGTGATTTTCCTAAAATTGGTGGTTACGATGAACTTAGGATGGCCATATAAATTGGGAACAAATTCTCGTCCGAGAATTACCTCTAAGGCTTCTTAAATTCTTCTGGATGGATGAGTATCCTTATGGTCGTAGATGATGTAGGGGTAGTCGGGTTCCTTTCTAATTTCTACATCTAGGTGTCTATAATGTCTGTTTAAGGCGTTAGTTGAAATATAGATTTTCTTCCCTTGAACGATCACTTTATTAGGATTTTTACTCACATGTTTGTTGGTGTAGAATTGGTGGAATAATTCTAAGCATCCTCGTTCTAAATTACCTTCATAATCCTTAAGAAGGTATTCCCACTGTCTTTCTCCTATATTGGGGTATGTGCCCTAGGTCGATCTACAAGTATTGTTCATCTTATAATTTAGTTAATAAAAATTGAGGTTTTCATTTGTTGTTTTATTTTAACTGATTGCATGTTTACCTTATAGTAAGATATATGAGTATTTGTTGAAATATCATAATTGTGCTTAGTCGGTTATTGTACTGGAAACTATAATAAATTAAGACTAGTGTGAATCTTGATTGATGGTCATGTGATGATCATGCATATAGGGATACGAATCGAAATCATGAGTACTAGGGAACAAGGTACTGGACCGACCTGCTATGAGAACATCATATGGATTAAGTCATAGGTGTTACTCATAATAGGTATATCATTTAGTCCTTCGACTTGAGATTACCATAGACTTCAATATTAGGAGTATGGTTATTTGACACAATCAAACGTTGTCTTTAACCGGACGATTATAAAGATTGTGATTGGTTACCATGTGCATAATATGTGAAGGTGTATAATTAAGATAGAATTTGTCACTCTCGTATAGAGAGATATCAGTAGATCCCTCGATATGATAAACTGATAATGGCCAAGTCCATGTGAATTGATATGATCAATGTCACTTGAATGTTTTTAGTTTACCTGAAGATCGAGACTAGTACGATCGAACATTAAGGGTGACATTCATGCCTTATGTTTAATCAAAGGATATCGCACGACAAAAAGGATATGATATATGTTATTCATTAAGTTGTATCGATTTTGATATTCATGCTACTTGGGTAGTCATAATGCATTGCTAGAAACCATTTATGACTTGTGTACCAAAATGGTTTTGGTTCACTATCAACGTTGCATGAACCTATTGGGCTTCACACAAAGAATGGGTTACACAATTTGAATTGATCTAGAGTAATGAATTTTATATGATAAGACTCATGACATAAAAACCTTTACGATTTGTTATATGATAACTTATTAATAGGGGCGTATGTTTAATTTGCTTAAATTGCTTAAATATAATAGTTATATTACGAATATAATTTTAAGTGAGGGCTTATTTACACATATAAATAAAGGGATAAATCCTAAAACGTAATAAGATTTTTGTTTTTGCTATTTTTGAGTTCTCTGGACTTTGGAAGAGAAAGAAAAACATTTTCAATCTTTTTGGGGCTAACACTCCAAATTGTGGTCACCATTCGTGTGTGAATTTCTGATAGAGGACGTGCGCTTGAACTCTTGGAGATCAAACAATCAGATAAGGAAATCATGAATTAAGGTATGGTTTACTTTTTGTAGATCTAGTTTAATGGAACCTATTTTTGATCCTATTGACGTTTTTTAAAAATCGTTTTGAGTTTTCCACTGCATTGAACCCAAAACCCAACACTTAGGATGACCATATAAATTGAGAACAAATTCTCGTCCAAGAAACACCTTAAAGGCTTCTTAAATTCTTCTGGATGGCTAAGTTTCCTTGTGGCCGTAGATGATGTTGGGTTAGTCGGGTTCTTGTTTAACTTCTATATCTGGGAGTCTATGACGTATGTTCAAGCATTAGGTGAAATATAGATTTTCTTCCCCTAAACTATCACTTTGTTAGGATTTTTACTCACATGTCTGTTGGCGTAGAATTGGTGGACTAATTCTAAGCATCCCCGTTCTAAATTACCTTCGTAATCCTTAAGAAGGTTTTCCCACTGTCTTTCTCATATGATGCTCACTATTTTGTCTTCATATTTATGCACATTCTAGATCTTGAATGCTCTTTCGAGTATGATTACTCGTTTAACATCTCGTAAGTATCTATTTTGTGCTTTATGACTGACAAATCTCATGGGATCATAAGGGACTTGTGTGTTCATGTTTAGATAGTTAGAATCCTTGTAAGAGCTAGGTGGGGTAGGTGTTCTCAACTCATCCATTCAGGTCCTTGATTCCCTAATACTAATCCCCGTGGGTTGAATGGACATTTGTTGGTTCAAATGGTTCTTGGGGTTTTCTATCATAACCCATTTTCCTTTCTCTTGTGCACTACTCCTACCTCTTCATCTACCTTGTCCCGTCAAAAAGATTAAATCATTGCTATGAATCGGTAAAGCAAAATCATGTATTTGATACAAAAACGAACTTAAAGCGAGTAGTTTATAAAAAACCAAATTGCTATCGAGAAAACTTGAAATAATTTTGCATAAAAGGTAGAATTTTAGAAAGTTTATTTAAAAATTACGGGAGTCAAAAATATAAAATCAAATCTATCAAAATGGTTTTTCAAAAACTTGGGAATTACATCCTCGATTTGTTGAAAATTTAATTTCAAATACTTTTTGAATACTTTTCCAAAGTCTTTATAATTTTCAAAATATGCAATTTGTAAACCAACAATCATTACTATTGCGATACTCAATCTAAAATAATTCATTCAATAGATCGAAATGGAATTCTACAAAAAAATTTGAAATCAATTGAATAATTTTTAAAAATCCAACCAAATCAAAATTTCATCAAAATAAAGGGCTAGTGTTGTGTTGATTACCTTTTTGACAGTGAATCTCTCAAGATATTTGCTCTTAAACTCCTCTAACCTGATATTTCAAGCTCCAAGTTGAAATTTCTTAAACTCTAGTTTGGCTCTACTTTATCAAATTCAATAATTGTAGGGTTGAATGAAGCTAGGTGGAGGTGATAATCACTTAAATACACTAAGACTGAGATTAGGAATGTTGAATCTAGGCAAGAAACTGATTGTGAGAGAAGGTGTGACAGTTTGGGTGTGGAATAGTTTTTTGTAGGTGGCGATTCAGGTTCTGTTTTTAAAAACTCAAAATCATGCCTAACGATTCCTGTGTAAGTGGAATCGCTGAGAAATCTCTTGATAAATCGGTGGGTTGTAAGGTGTAGTGGACCACTTATTTGAGCAGCGATTCATGTACAATAGGAATTGTTGGGGAATCGCCAGACCTAAAATTTTCCTTAAATCACTAATTTATGCTACGGATTTTACCAATGATTCCTAATGTTATCTGGAATCGCTCAGAAATTGCTAGGTTTGATGTACTGTTTTGCAGTTTTTATTTCATAAGTAATTTGTATACCCTTCATAAAAATGAATATAAAGGTATAATTGACTGAAAAAACTCAAGAATTTTGGAAATTTGATCAGGATATGTACCTAACTAATACTTAACTAATAATTTTCTTAGTTAAATAAATATGTAAATAAATAAATAAGCAAGTGTATAATGCAAACTTGCATAAAGACCATAAAAATAAAAATACAACTCGATCATCTCCCCTCTATTCGAAGCTACTCCGGAGCGTGAGTCCCGAAAATAATTCCAAAAGAGAGTTAAAATGAGAGAGAATACAAACGAACTACACTAATGCTAATTTTCTTACTAAAATGTGAGGTCCCCAATTCCTACAAACTGGGCCCTGCCCGGCCTAGACATACGTGGACCCCTGGTCAACCCCCACGGGGCCAACGCAAGCCTAATCAGTCTCTTTTACCATTACATTTACAGTTTAGTCACTTATCAAAGTTGTTATTAAGTTTAACAAGTCTTAATGAATTGCGCAACTGAAATAAAAGAATTAAGGCGACAATAATTTAATCTAACACGACAATGGGATAACCCTATGTGTGGAAACCCTGTAAAGTAGATCTCATGCATATTAGGTGACAAAAATGAGGGAAATAGCATATACATGTATCCAAGTGTTCGCTCAACCCATTAACCAGTTTTAAACAACAACAATACATACATATCTACACAAAATATATCTACGAGTAGCAAAAGTAGAAGGCATCTCTAATAAAACTCAAAGAAAGTCACCAAGTATCGGCTTCTTGCCCTTATTACTAGAGGGACCTGCAATTGTCACCAAAATGGAGACAATTTCAGTGAGTAAAGCCAGAAGAGTCTTAACAGTATTTCAAATGTCAAATAAATGGTTAATCGAATAATCATGCAATAATTACCACGAAATAATGAATAAAGTATGTTTTCTAATTTATCAGAGATATCAACAAATAATTGAGTTTCAAGTACACAAAACAAAGGTATCTAAATGCTCTAAGTCCATCAAGTGTGATAAAGTACTACAACTTGACTTTCAAGATGGTCGGTGGACTTAACTAACTCACTTGACTGACATTTTAGATCAGGTCCATCAACTGTAGCAGATCGCAACCACTTCTAACAGCTTGACTTTCCTCAATCCTAAACTATGGGTTTAGGTAAGTCCAACATCCCGTGTAGTCACGGTGGAGGAAAAGATCACAAAGCATTTCCACCGTACTTGTAGCTACCATTTCGCCCACTTAGACCCTAGACCACTCATTACGAAGTCCAAAGGGATGCACAACTAAAAATTAACAAGGATATCATAATTGGATATAAAAGGAACAATTCAATTGATTCGATTCACAAGGGATACAACTCAACCAGAGATAATTAACCAATAAATACACAAATGAAATCATGTTAAGTCCCCAACTGGTTTACTAACAAATAACCATGTAAATCGCCTAGTCACGTAGGCCGCTCAACGTACTCGGAGTCCGTACTATCGTCTCACATTTGGCGCGTCTGAATTCCCTAAATTATTTCATGATTTTTATTAGGCTTAATTACGAGTTTTATTTGTATTTTATTTTAATTACGCACGCATTACGAGGTCGAACTTGATGCGAATTGCCTTATAATCATTTTTCAATTGTTGCACGTATCTCAAGATAAATCTTAATTATAGTATCCACGGATGGATCCCAACACCGATTTAACGAGTGTCTCATCGATAGTTTAGGTTTGTAATTTCAGTCCGATAATTGATTTAAATACTAATTTATTTGGTTACATTTTCTTTCCATTATCTTAAATTTTTGCGACCACATTAGCCGCGTCTCGGGTCGACTGTTGGTTGAATTTTGGCTCGACCACAAATTTAGCCTTTATTCTTTTTATTCTTAACCAATTAACATTTATTTTTTTCTTCTTAACCAATTAATTATTATATTATATTATTTTATCGATTATACTATACATAGAGTATATTATATATAAATGTGTATATATATATATATATATATATATATATATATATATATATATATCATATACACTTTATATACACATGTTATATATGTAGATATTTATTTATTTTTTATATTTTTTAAATCAACATGCATCTCGAGGCAATTTCGACATGCGTGTGCAAACATCTCGAGGCAATTTTAGTGCGCATCACGAGGTAGTCATCGACGCTCCGAAGTGAACACAGACTTCAAGGAAGTTGTTAAGGATATCAAGATCATGATACGAATTTCGAGGCAGTCCTTACCTCACATGAATCCCGAGGTGAACATACATATGCACACATTAAGTCTACCTCAAAATCAATACGTACACACCATTTTCTCTAACAGAAATAAACACATAACTCACACCGAAAATAATAACCACATACATCTGTCAATGTGATCGTCAGCAAGTGGTGGTGGTCACTGGAGCCGAGAGTGGTGGAGGGGAGTCGTCACGTGAGGTGAGGCCAAGAGCAAGAGAAGTGGAAGGCCGTGAGTGATGGTGAGGTCATATGAGTGGGGAGGGATGCCAAGTGTGCGATGGGCGAGCAAGTTGGGAGGGTGGTGAGGGTGAGACCGATTAAGAGGGGGAGGTGGGGGAGAGGTTCTTCTCGGGTAGAGAGAAAAAAAGTGAGGGTGAGATATTTTCTTTGTTTTGTTTAGGAGGGAAGAAAGAGTAAGTGAGGTGATGGGATAGGGTAAATGGGGTTAGATGTCACCAAATGAGTGGTTTGTGTATTTCTTTTTCTTTTATTTTTTATTTCCTTTTTTTCTTTTAGTGAGGTGTCATTCGTACATTGGTCCACTCATTCACATAACCAACACCTAGTTACATCGTATCTCCCCCATTTAAATCATCACACCTTACTACTTTAACTCCCAAATTACTCAATTAATCACTTTATCCTAAGTTATATAATACATTTAAATTTAATAAAAGTTATAACTTTATAAATTGTAAAGCACATCAATTTAATTTATTTATAGAGTATCCTAACCATATAGCTAATTTAATGTGTCACACTACTATAATTCGGCCTTGATGTCCAATGTTTGACCTAGTGTTCCAGGTGGGACTAGGTCAAAGATCAAAATCTTCAAATTAGCGTGTAATTAGGATTTTAAAATTTTCAAGCTATTACAAAAAGCTAAAATAACGTAAAGAAATAAGGAATATGAGTTGCTTCCCATAAAGAGTTGTTGTTTATTGTTATTGGCTCGACTCATAGGGGAATCAATCCTCGTTGAGTGTAAGTGAATCAATCTTCGCTTCAAGTGTTTCCTTATCGAGAATATCTTCATTAGGGTATGAAAAGCGTCCTTCGTCATTGCTCTCATCATTGTCACTTAATTGCCCTTCCACAACATCGTCGTGAAGTTCTCTGCCATTTTTGAATGTTATTTCTTCATTATCCTTCTTAAGTGTGACTATACGCTCATGACTAGAGAATTTGTATTGAAGGTGAGCCTACCCACTCATACGGACACATTCTTTAATACTCTTAATGGGACTGTGAAGGTGCCATTTGGCTTATACACCGTAAGAGGAGGCTTGCAATGAATCCTCAGTTTTGTTAGAAGAAACCAATGTTCATGCGTCACATTCATATCAGATCCAATATCAAGTTGGACTCCGTAAAAGGACATTTCATTAATTTGAATGTTGAGGTAGGTATGTCCTGGATCCACTGCTAAAAGTTTTGAAGGATCAAAATTTTCACCAAATCTCTCGTAATATAAGTCATATTTGTCACACTCGAATGGATCTCTGGCGGGTTGTTTCCCCTTCTGTGATTTTTTATTCTCCTTGGTTTAGTAACCATCAAAAGCTTGATTGTTTTATTAGAGTTTATGGTTACAATATGCTCCTCCATAGTGTTCAATTCATCTAGTGAGTTGTCAACTAGGTTAGAGTTAATGATCTCCATATCCTGTGAGACAAAATTTTCATGATAAGTTTTTAGTCTATAACCATTAACTTTAATGATTCTCCTTATTTCTCTGCTTTCTATCTCTACAACACCATGGAGAAATACATGCGTAATTACAAAAGGTCCTGTTCATCGTAAACGAAGTTTCCTAGGGAATAACTTAAGACGTGAACTAAAGAGTAACATTTTTTATCCTACTTTAAAATTCTTAATATTTAATTTATTATCATGAAATGCTTTAGTTTTCTTTATAAATAGATGCACTTTTGTATGCATCATTTCTTAGTTTGGATATTAATTTTACATTGTTTTCCTGCATTATCATAATTCATATTTCATGTTTTGATCACCCAATATGCCTTATGTTCTAATTATACTGGTAAATTATATGCTTTACCAAAAACTAGCCCATAAGGTGTTATACCTATAGGTATCTTAAATGTAGTCCTATATGCCCATAATGCATCTTATAAGTGAAGTCTCTAGTCTTTTCTTGTTGGACATACTGTCTTTTCTAAAATTGATTTAATTTCTCTATTTGAAGTTTCGGATTGTCCACTAGTTTGTGGGTGATATGCGGTAGATGTTTTATGTGTAACATTATATTTGTGGAGTAGAGTAGCGACAATTCTATTGCAAAAGTATGAACCTCTATCGCTAATTAACGCTCTAGGTGCTCCAAAAACAGTAAAGATCCTTGATTTTAGGAAATTAACTAATATTTTAGAATCATTAGATTTGATGGCTATGCTTCTACCTACTAGGACACACAGTCTACGGTTAATAAATGTAAATATTACCATTAGATGGTGGAAAAGGTCCCATAAAATCTATTCCCAAAACATCAAATACTTTGCAAAAAAGAATAGGACATTGGGCATTTGATTCCTACGTCTAAATTTTCGGTTGTTTGACAGTTTGTACAAGCTTTTGTGTAAACATAACAATCGTGGAATAAAGTAGGCCAAACAAATCCTTAGTCTAATTTCTTACAGGTTGTACGCATGATACAGAGCAAAATGTCATCCACAAGCGTAAGTGTGGCAATAAGCCATAATAGATTATATTTTCGTTTGTGGAATACATATTCGAATGCTTTAGTCGGAATAGAATTTCCATTAGAAAGGATCATCGAATAAATAATATTTAGAATCGTGTTCTATCTAATTCTCTTGGTCTCTAGTTAAATGATGTGATAACCTATTAGTAATGAGAATGTTGATTATATCGGCATACCATGGGCTAGTTATATCCATCTTATATGTGGCATCCCCTATCCAGTGATACTCGGCTTGAAACCCTAATTAAGCTTCGGTAACCCAGCCAGACTTGACTAGAGCTAGCAACCTCTCCTTCTATACCTGATAAACTCAACCTGTATATCAATATCAAAATAAAAATCAAATATATACACAACGAAAAATTAAAACTTTTCGATAATCAAAATGATATACATCAATACAGAGTTTATCAAAACCTAAAACTCATTTACAAAACATCCATACCCTGTTCATTTATAACAAAGTAATTCAAATAGTGTATATATACTTATATATCATAGAGAATATAATAAAACTCATAAATCTTATTTTTTCCCTTCTCTGAACCGTTAGGTTGAGAACCTGAAATGTTAAATTTAGGGTGAGCGCTCCAAGTTGCTCTGTAAGTAATGATTCACTAAGCCTTCAACAATCCATATAATAATCAAGAGTAATATGCACTAACAATATGCACCAAACATAGAAAACAAGATCATGAAAAACATATAATCCTAATAAATAGCAAATGCAAGTCAAACCGTCAATGACTATTACACTGTGATTCTCATTTCGTTTGTAAATCTAGGGTCGATTACCCAATGACACCATTAATGTGATTGCTAGACCGACACATTGGCCTATATTTTGTCTCGCCAATCCATTAATGTTTAGTGGTTCTATTCTAAAACCTCGAGTGAATATGTAACCCACACAACCTAGTTAGCTATGTATAATTTAACATATAGGCTAGGAATCAAACCTGTAACAACCCGTTACTTTAAGCATGTGATTAACATTAATTCAAAAGTTAATTAACCCGAGTTAGACTAGTGGTTAAGCCCTACTTGTCTCGATTAGTGCGTGAGTGGATTTGCGTGTTATTTCGTGTTTGTATGAGTTGTATTATTAATTATGGAAATAATTGAATTCACTGGCCTATAATTGAATAATTGAAAAATTACGGAACGCATAATACCAAGTGTGGGTCGAGGGTGATGCGCACGAGTCGTGGGGTAGTGTGCACGCCCGAGTGAACTCATTGGTGCGCACGACGAAGTCATAAGCGTGTTAATATAGGCTTATATATTTATATATAAATTGTATATATAAATATATATATATATATATATATATATATATATATATATAAATAATTAATTAATAAATTGGTGGGTGCCTAGTGCACATAGCGTCAAGGGTGACACGCGTGGGACTTACAATAGTACGCACGCCCGAGGGTGGTCGTTGGCGTGCACGACAAATTTATAGGGGAGAAATACATAGTGATTTATATATTCTTATATATAGTTATACATATATAAAAATGAATCCCAAAGTTTAAATCAAATAAAATTATACATTTGATTTACCTTGAGATACGTGTAGCGTGAGAATCAAGAAAGTAAATGAGTTGATCAGTTTGGTGGTTGCCATTGTGATGCCTCGAGATATGTGTGACTCCATCTCAAGAAGAATCAATGGGCGTGTGATATGAAAGTGTCAATTAATTCTTGTTTCATTGGATCGGCCTCGAGATTCATGCAAGCGAATCTCGAGAAAAGTTGTATTTGATCAACAATCATTCGGTCAAGAGATGATGAAGTTTTTTGTTGATTTGTTAATAGCCATAAGATTGGCCTCGAGATACATAACACGTATCTCAAGAAAGATCAAAATAAAAAATAAACTATTTTATCTGCCTCGAGATTTGTGCAATGTGAATCACAAGAAAATTTTGTATTAATCCTGAAATGTAAACATAGCCTCCTTTGTAGTTTCGATTTCGAACATAGAGAAAAAAATTAAGAATTCGAACGAGGAGGAAGGAGATCGAGAAATGAATGGTAAAGATCGATAACGAAGACGATGAAGATGAAGTTTTGTGTTGGATTGTAATTATTGGGTTGTTCACTGTTATGTTGTTGTTGAGTTGTTATTGCTGTTGATGGTTGTTGTTATGTTAACAACGATGGAGATAGAGGGGTTTTTGACTCCTCTGCTGGATTCGATCATGGGGTTTGACCAATAAAAAAAGATTGATTTCGAACCAGGGATGTGTTTCTAATTTTGGAAGGGGATGCACACGCATGGGCCCTGCTTGGGCAGTACAAGAAAAAAAATAAAAAATAGAGAAATTGCTAGAAAATATGAAAAAATTTCAAAAAAAAAGAAAAAATCCAAAAAATATATTTTGACCAAATAAATAGAAATTAATGAATTTGTATGAAAATAGAAAATTTGGGATTCTTTCGACTTTATAACGAGATTTTTACCTCGAAAAACGTGACATGGTCAGATTAACCTAAAAAGTAGCAAATTGGTTTCTGATTCGATTAGGACTAGTTTGGGGGGTTCTAATTAATTAGTATTAGACTCAAATTGATAATAATCAATCTATTTTAGGTTATTAGTCGACGGAAAAAGGTGTATGGATCTCACGAATCGTGTAAGTCAGTATAAAGTTAGGAAAGCTTGACACATATAAGTGGGACTCGTATTCTTATCAATTATGCATCATAAATTAGTATATTTAGTTCATATAACATTATGGACTGGGAATGAGGCAATGTATTGTGACTTGAATGTTTTAAATGTGAAAATGATCGGAAGTGTGTGACAAGGCGAATCGGGACTGAAGTTGACAAGGTACGCCTAGAAATGGATTCCGCCCTTTCATCCTTAGTAAGCCAGAGTTTTACCTTAGTCAACACTGTCTAGTGAGAGTTGGAGCTCGATCAAGCTTGAATAAACCAACAGAATCACATGTAGCGTGGCGTGTGAATTACGTGGTTGTATTCTCCAGTGAGGAGAGTGTATGACTCTATCTTTAAACTCATTTTACTAGTCACGAGTACGGTTGCAATTTACCTTTGATCTTACATTCCATTATGTATTGTTATATCATTTTTAATGCCGGAATAGATATGTTTTGGATGCATATTGTTATTCATTAATTCTTTGATAGAGCTGACAGTTGATATGTTTACGAGGATCACTTACTGAGCAAGTCAGAGCACTCATTCCCCAATTAACATTTAAGGTTATTGACATGCGCTTCAACTTAGGAATGGAGAAGATTATGAGTTTTTAGTCTTCTATACGGTGAATTGATTTCCATTTGTTTTATATATTGTATTGAATTATTGTTTTGTAATAAGTGATAAGTTTGAAGCTTTTGACTCATATATTTGGATTTTTCTTGAGATACGTATCATGCTATTTCGAGGCTGATCATGTGAATAATGTGTTAAAGTGACACATCTTAAACTGACACACATTTTAACACCATCTTCACTTACTAGGGATGCAAATGGGGAGGGGAGGGGATGGGGACCCTATCTCCATCCCCATCCCCGCTTAAGAATTCATCCCCCATCCCCATACCCATTCCCACGTGAGGATGAATTTTCATCCTCATCCTCATCCCCGCCTAATCTCCGCAGGGATAGGGAATCCCCATGGGGAAAAAACATTCCTCATTTCATTCCCCATTAAATTTTCCCGCAGGGATTTTTACGGGGAATTTGCCAAGAATCACCGCAAGGAAATATTTTTTCCCACTTAATATTTTTCATAAATTTATAAAAAGTATGGTACACATGCATATAATTACAATTATTGAAAATTTCAACCAAATAAAGTATAACATATAAATTTAGTTGCAAACAATTCAAAACGAAAAATATAATCATTTAAAAAACATATAATTAACCAAACAAATTAAAATTATAAATCACATTAGAGTTTGTTTATCACTAGTGTTTTGGGTAAGAGCCTTGTAATATTATATAAAATTGATATATACAATATATATAGATGTATTTGATAAATACATGGATCTTCACGGCGATCCCCATGGGTAATCCCCACAGGGATCCCCGCGGATATTACCAATGAGGATTCCCTGCGGGGATCCCCGCGAATATATATTTTTTCCTATCCCCGTACCTATACCCGCGTGGGTATGAGATTTTATCCCCATCCCCACCTCCATCCCCATTTAAATTCCCCATCTCCATCCCTATTGCGGGGAATCCTCGTCCCCCATGGGGACTCCCCACCCAACTTGCAACCCTACCACTTACGTTCATCTAGAGGCGATCCAATGATTCATATAAATCAAATCAAACACACACACACACATATATATATATATATCATGTATTTTATCGGCAATAAACTCACCGAACATGTGTACGAGTAGTCGCGGGTGTGCGCATTTATTTTACGATCCCCTCGTCGCACTTGGTGTATCGACACTTTATTATTTAATTATTTATTTTCTAATTATAGGCTTGTATATAAATTCTTCCTTTATACTACAACCTATACATTCACCAAACATTCCACACAAACACAAATCATCATTCAAACCCACATAAATGCTAATCGAGGTATGTCGAACTTAACCACGAGCCTAACACGGTCCAATTAGGATTCGAGTTAACATTAATTACTAGCTTAAGGTAACAGGTCGTTACATTATATAAGTATTTATCTGAAAACTCATCCTTTAATGGTATTGCAGGTTCTCCATTTTCTAGTCTACTTAGTGTCAACCCCTCGTCATTAAAACGATTGATCAGGCTATATTATCTTAATCCCATGATAATCTAGTCAGCCTAATCTATTCTTTCAACTTTGACCTAAAAATAACAATTATTTCAATCCTTTATAAGGCTCCAAAACTAAATTTATATCCTCAATTAAATTAAATTCATGATTTGTTCAATTGAAGCAAATTAAGAAATCATATAGATTTTTTTTCGTATTTTGTAAAAACTTTAGTAGCACCTTCCCTAAAAGTGGCATGCCAAAAAGCATCCACCTAATAAACAGCAAAACTGGGAAGAGGCCTATAAGGACTAACAACTCGAAGATGTCAGATAAGTAAATTCCTATATTGATATGTACTCCTGCAATTGTTAGTCTAATACATGGAGACATGTAATTTCATTTCCAAATAAACAATAAGATATATGCATCAACATGACATGCAATCCACTCTATTGTTGTCTCCTAACTATAATCAAATGTCAACTTTCAAAAATAGTACATAGACAATATTAAAAGATCATGAAATGTAGAGATAACTTGTCGGTGTTAGACTTCACTAGTCTCGCTAAACAGCTTAGAGGTAGGATTGAAACCAAGTTTCAAGCAAACCAGACTCCGAAACAAGCTTATTTCCCCCTCACTCTTTCTATGTATGCATGGCCAAGAATGATAAAACGCGATGCAGACTATGATACAATTACATATACAAAGATATTTAATCAATAATAAATATCACTGTAGAGTTTACTTACCACCAAACCAATTCAAAGTTAGTTATGAAGCCTTACACAACGTTTCCTCGAATTTCATGCACTTTGAACCCATTCCCCAAGCTTCGTTTCAACTGGTTTCGAGATCCTCGACGTTACCTAAAATTATTGAGAAACCCAAATAAATTTCCTATTCGAATTTCTTAAGATATCAACCAATTTTTGAGTTATTTTGATATTCTCAAGTCCTAAAAACTTGGAATTACACCAAAATCAACTCCTCGGATGTTTGGATCCCAATTTTGATTGCAAATTGTGGTTCAAAATAAAAATTTAACTTGTCTAGGCTTTTAAATAATTTTCCAAATTTCAAACATTTTTCGGGTATAGTAACAGGTATTACGAGGAAAACCCTAGATATAAATCCTTGAGAAAATTTCAAAATCCTCATTTTTCCTAAAAATCCACAATTTGAATTATTTGTCCAAAAATATAATTTTTTGATTTTTTTCTTATTTTTTGGGATTCTTATGAATTTCCAACAATTTCTTCTTTCTTTTTTTAATTGGAGTTTGACCCCCTAAACCGGACCCGGTTCGGTCCTGTCTGGGGATCAAACCTCATATTCTTCTTTTTTTTTTCTTTGCTATTGTTCGATCAACTACCTTTTTTTTTGTTTTTCGATTTTTGATTGGGGTCTAGCTCTCAACCCCAACCCCAAGTTAGGTTTGGGTAGGGGAGACCCTCCCCTGCCAATGTCTTCCTCGGACGAACTGCCATGGCGGTTAGTCCGAGCCTCTTTTCTCCTTCAAGCAATGACAACAAACAACATCAACAACAATAGTACCTCAGCAACAACAACAACAACAACAACAACAACAACAACTATCAACGACGACAACAACCTCAACCCATCAACGATTTACCACGGGTCTTTATCTATTTCCCTCAATCTTGATCTCACTTTCTTCCGTTCAATCTCACTGTCAAAATGTGATTTAGGATGAGGCTGTGTATTGATTTGAAGATAAATATTAAGATTTTTTTGAGATTCACATCGCACGAATCTCGTGGCAGATCTAATGATTTCATATTATACTTTTTCTCGAAATACGTGTTGCGTATCTCAAGGTTGATCTTGTGGCTATTAATAAGATCATCATCACGTAACCGACTTATATAAGATCAATTATATTGATATCTTCAAGATACGAATCGCGTATCTTGAGGTAGATCTAATGATTTTTATAACTTACCATACACCACTTGGTTTTCCTTGAGATATGGTTGCATGCATCTCTAGGCATGGCTACACCTCTCCAAAACCAATCATTCAATCATTTCCTTCCTCGATACTTACGCTACGCGTATCTCAAGGCAAATCCAATGTATACTTTTTAATTTAAATTAAACTATAGGATTCATTTATATATATTTATATATATAAACTATATTATATATACACACACACCTATGTATTTTCGAGGCTATAAATTCGCCACGCGCGCCAACGACCATCCTTGAACATTCACATTATGGTACATGCCATGCGTGTTACCCTCAACGCCGCGTATTGCTAGGTGCCCGCCAATTTATTAATTATTCTATTTAATTTCATAATTATCTCTTATTTTTTGGTCTAAATTAAATCCCCAAAAATACCCAAATTTCGCCAAAATTGGAGAAAATTTCCCAACACACTCTGAAACTCACGGACACTGCATATACACTTTGATTTGATTCTATTTCGAATCAGATAGAGTATAAGACACTAATTAATCATGTGACAAAAAAAAATAATATTTAAACTTATGATCTCCAGTCCGTAATGCGTGGGTCCTAACTCGAATACTTAAATCTCAATTTAAATTCAAAAATACTTAATTAGTCACCTAATCAAGTTTATAAAATTCTTGGATATCACAATCTTGACAACTAATTAAAATTTTTTTCCTCGAAATTTAAACTTACAGATTTATGAAACAAAAGGGATATGAGAAAATGATCCTTCATATAAAACTCTTTCAATCCAAACCTGCAAAATTATGTCCAAGGTGAAACCATTAAGTGGACCCAATCACTTTCGTTGTATTCAATAACTCGGTGATAGATATTACAACCATTTCAACTTTTCATTTCCAATTTCTTGGTTTAATGAAAAGTTATCTCTGTTGCTTTGCCAATACTGACATTTTGTAAATTTCTAACGAGTTACAATCTACTTTGTCAAATATCCAATAACTTTTTATTTATGTACTCTTTTCCTATCTTGAATCTCATTCAAGAATCATCACTTAGCAAAATCTAACCTATCTTGCTCCTCATATGACACTCCTCATTTATAACTAATAATAATTCCACAAATCATTGATAATTCTTTCCATATCCACCAAACTCTGGTACACATCCCAGTTTACTTTATCATTACTAATCATCCTTTATTAGAATTATTGACGGATCAATTCTTAGACTATCATCAGCCTAAATATAAGTGACGCAAATAATATCTAAGTATGACACTAGATACAAAGTAGAGTTGCATGTCTATCCGATCCATCATCATTCCAGCATTTCTCAACAAAAACTTAGAATTACGTAAGTTATCTCATAACTATAGATATCTAATTACATTGTCATCCCATGACAATAGACCTTGATTTACAATCTGATCAGAAAAATGAAACCTGACACATTGGGCAACTATTACTCATTCTTTAAATGTCTACTCACGATATTATTTATATTGTGGATTGGAAATCAAGTACCAATTCCAACTTATCGATCAATTCACTTAACTTTTCTTTTGAGTGGTTAGAAAAACCAATGACTTTTCTAACTTTGTCAAACCACTATCTATCCATGAGTTCACCAAGAACCTCATTTCATTCATTTAGTTGCCAAATCTTTGAGACTTCACATCCCAATCATTATTGTTCACCAAACTTCTTTCATTACCTAAATAGAGAAAGTTTTCCTTGACTTGAGTAGATATACATTTCTAAACAGAGATATCAACATATTCGATGATTATACTCTCATAGTATAACTTTTAACTTGTACTTCATACAAGTTTATAAATATGTTATCTCTTTTTCATTTCTACTCAATTACAGTGGAAAAATATTCAATTCTTCAAACATATCAAATCAGATACACTGTACTATATTCAATATTTCCCACCCACTAGGGATAATATTGACTAATTGAGTTGTAAGTTGTGTGTCTCTTTTTATTTCGCTTATATCTTCACCATTCATGCAGTCATCTTTCATCAACCGAATTTAAGATAACATAGTGCTTTAACACCACTGACTAGTCATGTGGTGTAGCACTATATTTGAACCAATATACAATATATTCACTAATATCAGTTGTAGATTATTTTGGTTCAAAACTTTCAATATTTGGAGTTTGACTCATTGTAAGGTCCTTGTGAAGATATATTAAGTTTCATCAAACTTATAGTTTGACATTCTAATTTGATCGAGACTCGTTCACTTGAGATTTTAAATTTCATATGTATTTGAGAATTTATTGACCATTTATTTGCATATACTTAAGCTTCCAATTGACTCCAACGAAACTTTATAGACTCTTTTATACTGAACCTCATCACTCGCTCGATTATTCAATGACAAGTGAATGCATTACACTAGTCTTCTACACTATAAATAAATCGTGATTATAAAATAGAGTTACTTGGACTTTTGGTCATATATAACTACTCCAGTGCCTTACCTTGAATAAAGAACTTCGTTCGTGTCACATCCATCAGTCACAAGTCATATCTACATCTCATTTTATTTTATACATACAGTCTATTCTATTCAGTTTTTGTCAATCTTAGCTATTCTCATATTGATCTCAATCTTGGTCCGTTTATAAACTTACCACGACTATCGCTCAACACCTAAACTACTTACAGCTTCTTAGTCTTGACTAACAAATTCAATTCATATCTTTTCTCTTTTCGAAAAACTTAGCTAAGGATAATACGACTTCTTATAATCATTCAATCAATTGAAGTTTTCTTTGGCTAACCTTTATTTGAAACAAAGAAATTTTGCGTCTCAAACAGTTCTACTATTTGTTATTGCCTTAATTTGTTTCCATGAGTCTCAGATTTCCTGACTTTTCTTTTTTTCAAAAAAATTTCGGTACTTTTCAAGAGACTGTATAAGATATCAAAGTATCTTACTGATCATCAATTCATTTTTTGATGAATTCACCTTTCCATTATTATTCAACTGTAGAGATAGAAGAATTAGAATTTGCGAAATATTGATCAACTAAACGACTAATCAAATTCTTAAAGAATGCTATTTCAATTTTTTAAGTCCTATAAATAGAGATTCTTGCAATATAGGAGCTCATATTAACATCCTATACAAATTACTTACCGATATTCAATCAGTACATCTATCTTTTCATTGGTTTTATTTTAGGTTGTAGTGATAGACATTATTACTTAATTTGATTAGAAGTGACTATTGAGTACTTTGAATCTCAAAATACAATCACTTGTGTTGATGTTTAATAGCTAATCCAAACTATTATTAAACCATTTCCCCAATACCTGAACTTCCTATACATTGATCTTATCACTACACTTTTCATTTTCAAGTTAGAGATTTTTGTTGATATTTGTTTCATAACACCTAATCTGGTGTTAACAAAGATTACTTTTAACTCGTGTATTTCCATTTGTTTTCTTATTTTTTTATTCGACTCATATAACCAGTATACTCAATGTCGCATATGAATAAGTAACCTGAGTGATAAACAATCAAAATTTTCAGTACTTCTTTTTAGAAGTCGTTTGATTATTTTAAACCATGGTTCTATTCCACATTTCACTTGATGTTTTGTTTCGGAAAAGAGACAAAACTTTACTTCAAAGTATTTTATTTTTGTGGAAACTGACTTAGATAACTTAACTAATCCAATCACAATTCCATTGTGATTTTCTAGTCAAATTCAGTTTATCTAACCAATTTCTATTTTTGACACCACGTGTTTCCTTTTTCCCTTCATTTGAAACTCATTTTAATATTTTCTTTAGCGTTACATATTTGTAATTGTTCGATACTTTTGATTTCTATAAAATTCATGTTCAATATTGACGTACCAGAATCATTTAGACTTCTCTTTCAACCAATTTCCTATTGGTTTTATAATTAATACTTTCATCAATTATATTAGTATTGAACTACTTACATTAGCCTTGTGAATTTAGAATTCTTGAGTCTTTTTCAAATTTTAATCACGATCAGTTTTGATTCATAAGTCTATTCTCTCTTTTAATTATCCGTTTCTAATCTTACTCATCGTATCTTACGAGTTAAGCATTGAACGAACAAGGAGAATAAACTTTCTAACGCATATATGTCGATAATACATACATACAACACAAATATAACATAATAACAAAAACATCCTAGTTCACAGTCACTTCCCAACTAATCCCACTCAATCACCCTTTGGTTCCCAACGAAAGTATCCTCAATTGAGCCAACTCTAGGTTTTGATACCAAGTTTGTCAGCCCCCTCGTCATTAAGATGACTAACCAGCCCAGATTACCTTAATTCCCTGATAATCTAGTATGTCTAATACTTTTTTTCAACTTTGGCCTCAAAATAACAATTATTTCAATCCTTTATAAGGCTTCAAAACTAAATTTATATCCTCAATAAAGCTCAATTCATGACTTGTTCAATTGGAGCAAATTAGGAAATCATATGGGTTATTTTTCGTATTTTGTAAAAATTTTGGCAGCACCTTCCCTAAAAGTGGCAGGCTCAAAAACTTCCACCTAATAGACATCAAGATTGGGAAGAGGCCTAAAAGTACTCACAACTCGAAGATGTTAGGTAAGTAAATTTCTATATTGATTTGTACTCTTGCAATGTCAGTCTGATACATGGAGACATGTAATTGCATTTCTAAATAAACAATAAGATATATGCATCAACATGACATGCAATCCACTCTGTTGTTGTCTCCTAACTATAATCAGATGTCTACTTCCAAAAATAGTACAAAGAAAATATTAAGAGATCATGAAATGTAGAGATAACTTGCCAGCGTTAGACTCCGCTAGTCTCACTAGATGGCGTAGAGGTAGGATTGAAACCAAGTTTCAAACTAACCAGACTCCAAAACATGCTTAGATCCCCTCACTCTCTCTATGTATGCATGACCAAGAATAATAAAATGCAATGCAGACTATGATGCAATTACATGTAGAAATATATTCAACCAATAGTAAAGATCACTGTAGGGTTTACTTACCACTGAACAAATTCAAAGTTGGTTACGAAGCCTCACACAACGTTTCCTCATATTTCACTTACTTTGAACCTATTCCTCGAGCTTCGTTTCAAGTGGTTTGGAGATCCTCGACATTACCTAAAATCATTGAGAAATCCAGATAAATTTCCTATTCGAGTTTCTTAAGTTATCAACCAGTTTTTGAGTTATTTTGATATTCTCAAGTCCTAAAAACTTGGAATCCCAATTTGACTGCAATTGTGGTTTAAAATTAAAAATTAACCTTGATTAGGCTTTTAAACAATTTTCCATATTTTAGGTATTTTCGCGTAGCGTAACACGTATTACATGGAAATACCTCCATACAAATCCTCGAGAAAATTCTAAAATCCTCATTTTTCATAAAAATACACAATTTAAATTTATTTATCCAAAAATATAATTTTTCTGAGTTTGTTTCTTATTTTTTTGGAAATTTTATGAATTTCCAATAATTTATTCTATTTTTTTTAATTGGGATTTGGCCCTTGAATCAGACTCGGTTCTGTCCAGTCTAAGGATCAAACCCCATCTTCTTCCTTTGTTCCTTTGTTGATGTTTGATCAACAACTTTTTTTTTTTTCGTTTTTCGATTTTTGATTGGGGTTGGGCTCCTAACCCCAACCCTAGGTTGGGTTTGGGCAGGGGAGGGTGTATTCCTTGGACGAACTGCCATGGCTGTTCATCCAAGCCTCATTTTTCCTTCAGGCAATGACGACAAACAGCATCAACAACAACAATACCTCAACAACAACAACTATTAATGACGGCAACAATAATAACCTCTACCCAACAACAACTACTTACCACGGGTCTCTATCTCTTTCCCTCAGTTTCCCTTTCCCCCAATCTCGATCTCACTTTCTTTCGTTCAATTTCACTATCGAAATGTGATTTAGGACGAGGTGGTGTATTGATTTGAAGATAAATATTAAGATTTCCTCAAGATTTGCATCGCATGAATCTTGAGGCATATATAATGGTTTCATATTATATCTTTTTTCTCAAGATACTTGTTGCGTATCTCGAGGTCGATCTTATGACTATTAACAAGATCATCATCACCTAACCGACTTATACAAGATCAATTATATTAATCTTTTCGAGATACGAATCGTGTATCTCTAGGTAGGTCTAATGTTTTTTGTAACTCACCATACACCACTTGGTTTTCCTTGAGATGTGGTTGCACGCATCTTGAGGCATGGCTACACCTCTCTAAAACCAATCGTTCATCCATTTCCTTCCTCAATGCTTACGCTACGCGTATCTCGAGGCAAATCTAATGTATACTTTTTAATTTAAATTAAACTATACGATTCATTTATATAAATATATGAACTTTATTATCTATAAATATACATGCACCTTTTTATTTTCGCGGCACACGCGCCAACAACTATCCTCCGGCATGCGCACTATGGTAAATCCCACGCGTGTCACTCTTAACCCCGCGTGTCACTAGGCGACCACCAGTTTATTAATTATTCTGTTTAGTTTCATTATTATCTCTCATTCTTCAGGTCCAAATTAAATTCCAAAAATACCCAGATTTCGCCAAAATTGGAGAAAATTTTCCAATGCGTTCTGGAACATACGGACACCGCGTATACACTTCAATTTGATCTTATTTCACATCGAATATAGTATAATACACCAATTAATCACGTGGGACACAAAAATAATATTTAAACTTATGATCTCAGTTCTGTAATGCGTGGGTCCCATCTCAGATACTTAAATCCCAATTTAAATCCAAAAATACTTAATTAGTTGTCTAATCAAGTTTATAAAATTCTCGGATGTCACACTTAGATGGTCTGCTACAAAGTTTTTGGCACCTTTCTTGTCTAATCAAGTTTATAAAATTCTTGTAATAATAAGATCCATCTTATTAATATTGGTTTCACATCTTTCTTTACCATCAAATATCTTAGTGCATCATGATCTAAGTAAATTATTACTTTTGTTCCTAGTAAATATGGTATAAAATTTTCTAATGCAAACACAACCGTTAGGAGTTCTTTTTCTGTGGTGGTATAGTTTAGTTAGGTGGAATCCAAAGTTCTTGATGCATAATATATGACATGAGAATCCTTTCCTAACTTTTGACTTAAAACAGCTCCTATAACATAGTTATCCACATCACACACTATTTCAAAAGGTTGTGACTAGTCTGGTGACTTTATTACAGGTGTAGAGATCAATATATCTTTTAACTTATTAAAAACTATCTTGCATTCAGGTGTAGACTCGAAGGTGACATCTTTTTGCAAAAGTTTGCATAAAGGTTGCGTTATTTTGGAAAAGTCTTTCACAAAACGTCTATAGAATCCGGCATGGCTAAGGAAAGATTTTACCTCCCTCACAGTAGTTGGGTAAGGTAGTGTCTTTATAACTTGGATTTTAGCGGAGTCTACTTCTATTCCTTTTTTTGACACTATAAGTCCTAGTATAAGTCCTTGATTTACCATAAAATGATATTTTTCATAATTTAATATTATACTTTTTCGATACATCTTTTAAGTGCTTTAGTTAAATGAAGTAAGCATTCATCAAAAGAATTACCGTATACGGTAAAATCATCAATGAAAATTTCAATACAATGTTCCATATAGTCTGAGAAGATACTAACAATACACCATTAGAATGTAGCGGGTGCATTGCATAAACCAAAAGACATACGTCTATAAGCAAATTTACCAAAAATGCAAGTAAAAGTAATTTTTTCTTGATTTTATGGAGCTACAGGAATCTGATGAAAATCATGAGTATCCATCCAAACATTAGTAATAGGTTCTTCTAGCTAGTCTTTCGAACATTTAATATATAAACGGAAGTGGATAGTGAACTTTTCTAGTTGCAACGTTAAGCTTCCTATAATCGATGCACTCTCCAACCGTTTTGGATTCTAGTTGGTACTAATTCTCCATGTTTGTTTGTTATAACTGTGATCCCCGTCTTTTTAGGAACTACTTGTACCAGACTAACACAATTACTATTTGCTATTCGGGATATCATTCTTGCATCTATTAATTTTAATATTTCTTTCTTTACTACTTTCATCATCGGTGGATTCAATCTACATTGAGCTTATTTGGAGGGTTTTGTATCTATTTCGAGGTTAATTCTATGCATGCATGTGGCTCGACTTATTCCTTTAATATAAGCTAATGTCCATCCTATTGCTTTCTTGAATTCTTTGAGAACACTTATTAGTTTATTCTCTTCTAAATTTGATAATTTATAAGAGATTATAACTGGTAAGGCGTTGTTACTTTCTAAATATGCATATTTTAAATGATTTGACATAACTTTTAGATCTAAAGCAAAGGCTTTTAATGTAGATGGTAAAAGTTTCGAACGATTTATTAGTAAATCCATAAAGTAAATGAGTTCATGGAGTGCATTATAAGATTCTAAGGCATTTATTGTTTCCCTTGTCTCTTCATCTATACCATCGTCATTATTTAAATCCTATATCATTTTTTCAAGCTTGTCTAACTTATTGGTTATAGAAGCTTTATCTATTATAGGATCTAGAATATCTACTATGCATACTGATGAAACATCTAAAGGATATTTCATAGCGTCATGAATGTTAAAGTTAACCGTTTCATTATCTAGTTCCATTGTCAGAGTTCCATTAGAAACATCTACTTTGGCTTTTGCCATTTTTAAGAACGGGCATCATAGGATAAGAAAAGTTTTACTAGAGAAGTAGTCTTCTTTCATGTCTATGACATAAAAATCGATTGGGAAAACTAAATCATTAACCTTAACCAATACATCCTCTAATACTCCTAGAGGTTGAACGGTAGATTTATCTGCTAATTGTGCTATTATACCCATTTCTTCTAAGGATACGTTTGTCATTTGCAAATATATTGACAAAGGCATAATGTTGATCGAGGTGCCTGGATCACATAATGCTTTAGATATCCATCTATTTTCTATTGTGCATGGAACGAAAAACATTCCAGGATCAGAACATTTAAAGGGTAATTTCTTTTGAATTATTGCTGACACATGTTCTCCTAGGCTTACTCTTTCATTAGGTTTGATTCTATTATTACATAAATCTTTTATAAATTTTTTATATTTAGGTACATTTTGTATGACTTCGAATAAAGGCATGTTTACCACTATTTTCTTTAAAGTGTCTGAAATTTCTTTCTCTTCTAATAATTTCTTGATGTTCTTGTTGTTTTCTAAACGATGGGGAAATGGTGGTCTTACTAAAGTTGGTTTATTCTTTTGAATCGCAATTGCCTTCCTTTGAATTTTTATTATCCTTAATTTCGATTTCTTTTTCTAACTCAACCTCTAAGTCTTTTAAGGAAACTAGATGTTCTAGCATATTTGGTTCTCTCATTTGTTTACCACTTCTCAAAGTTATCGCTTTTGCGTAAGAACTAGGGTAAAGTTGAGACGATAATTTGCCTTGGTTAATCTATAGACTCATTTGCATTGCCATTTGACTTAATTGATTTTTTAGTTCAACTATGTCATATTGTAAGACTTGAATTTTTTGATCTTTTGCTTTATTTGAATTTCTAATGCTATTGTTCTATCAGTTAATGTAGGTATTCTATATTTTTTATATAATTTTGATTGTCTACACCAACACCTATATTTTGTATTAGGTAATTTGCATTGTTACTAGAAATGTAAGTAGGTTGATTAGGATTCTTGTAATGATTCATCATAGTGTTAGCCTCTTTAATTTGATTTTTTGCATCGATGGACACTCATCATTTATATTATTGGCCTTGTTGCAAAAAGCACAAATTTTACTTTGAACTGATCTATCTTTTAATAATTATTCAACAATGCTTTTTAGTTCATCAAATTTATCATCCGATGTCTTGATTATGTTTCTATTAATTTCACGAGAATGGTTTTTGTAAATTTGTTTTTCTCATAATACTGTTTTGATTTTTTTGCCATTCTATTAGTAATGTCTCTTGCTAATGTTGTGTTATGTTGAATAAAGTTTCTTTACATACCGTGTCTAAGAATCTTTGTTTTAAGTTATTTAGTCCTTCGTAAAAGTATTTTAATAAAGTTTTTTTTTTGTGAATCCATGTTGTGGACATAATGATATCAATCTTTGGTACATATCCCAAAACTCACCAAAAGTTTCCTCGGTTTCCATCCCAGAATTACTAATTCGTTTTCTATCCGAACTAATTTTACATGTAGGAACGTGTTGATCTAAGAAGGTTTCTTACATCTCAGACCAAGTGACCATGAAATTTTAAGGGAGATAGAATAGCCAATCTTGAGCTTAACCTTTTACAAAAGAAGGAAAAGCCTTTAGCTTGACATATTCTAACTCTATGTTTTTGGGTTTTATCAAACTTACTATATGCGTGTATTTCCTAATAAATTGTTGAGGATCTTCATCACCTTCACCTTGAAAATGAGGTAAGGAATTGATGAATTTCGGTTTTAACTCAAAATCAAGAAAATCCATTGGAAAAACAATACGCATAGGTTTGTAAGTTGTGCTGTTTTTATTGGCTTGCCTAAAAGTAAGTTCTTGCTCGATGTCTGCCATATTGTATGACTTGGAATGAGAAATATTCTTTAGAAATTATTTTAAAATTCACGGCAACAGTCCCAAAAACTGACACGTGTCGAGCGTGTACAATAAATTCCCCGCTTTTATTATACTATTAAATTTTGTAGTATTGGTAAATGAGATCGTCTCCATAGGGATTTTGCAAATTTTTTAAGAAAAAAGGTTTTATTATTATTTTTAATTTAATTTAATAAAAAGCAGAATTTAAATTAATAATCTTAAATATGGAAATCAACTAAACTTACTATACTAACTTAATTAACATAAATTAAAATCACTAAATTCAAAGGAATTCAATTTAATGGAAATCAATATAAAATAAACATCTAAACAAACCTTCAAAACAATGAAACATCAATCCGTTTTGCATCCAAACATGTTACTTCTATCATATAGTCATGAACATACTTAATAAAGTACCATAGATCATTAAACTCTAATCATAAGTGAGTAAACAGCCTTTAGCCAGCCATTTGTTCCTCCTTATACCGGTGGAAAAGTCACGTTCGAATTTTATTGAACTAATCCCTTTGAATACATAAAGATGTTAACTTCACTCAATAAAACCGCATTACGTTTTATGGAAAATTTGAACGACTTAATCTAATATCTTTGGAAAGCCACTTCAATATTAGTTTTAGATATCATATTCACCTATGACATCTAAATGGTAATACCTTTCAAACAATCATAGTTACTACTTTAAACTAGATAATGAATCTAAACATCATAATGCACATTGGCTACTATGCACATAACACTTAGATTCATGACTGCAATCGGTAAATAACAATCTATAAAATCAGTGAATTAAATAATATGATTGTTTTGAAGCATTACGCACAAAATCATCATATCATGACTTCATTGCAAAACCGATCTAGTTCATGTTTGGATTTTGTTTAGATTAACAAACTACTCACTCATGATAATAAATATCACCATAATATATTAATTGAAAGACATAATTAAAAATATCTTATTGAAAACTTGAATATTCCAATCTTCTCCAAAAGCAATAAAAATAATTATAAATGACCTCCAAACTAAAGTAAAGAATGTAAAACTATCAAAAGGCTCTTAATTTCGTAGTCTAGGGCTCATATATATATATATATATGTATATACATATATATATATATATATATATATATATAGTATTGTAGGTAATACATATCCTAAACCAACTCAAAATCTTTGTTGTAATCTAAGATTCACGAAAGCGACACTAGTGAATTCCTCGGCGATTCTTGTATTAAGTGGAATCGTAATAGAAATCCTTAGAAAATTGGTCTCAGTGCTCCACCGATCTGAGTAGTGATTCATGTGTATATGGGAATCGCAGAGGAATCGCTGGACTTGAATTCCAGTTCTTGCTTGATTCCTTGGTGGATCGTCCTACAATCTTTTCACTCAGTCAAATCCTTCATTTATTTTTTTTCATTCATTTCTTCAAATATTCCAATTATTACTTGAAATATCAAAAACAAGAGAAAATCCTGTGTAATATAGTCTCTTACATCTAAAATCATCACAAAATGTACTATAAATTATCGACTTATCAAATTGAAAAAGTAATGGAATGGTGAGAAAATTATGATCTTTCTAGCGATGCTAGAGAAGATTTTGAAGAACTCTTTTGTCAAAGCATGTCAAGGCGTGCCAAATTACATGAGTTTTATGAAGGATAAGGTAACATGTCAGGACAAGATTAGAGGATTTGAGGAACTTTGCAAGGATACAATGTTGAAGTAACAATGGTGCATCACCATGTTCATTTGAGAGTCGTGGTGCAGGCGTCGGGCTAAGGACGTTAAATGCAATGCTGTTGAGATGTAGTCTAAGAATTTTTAAATTTAGTCAATTTCGAGAGTTAGTTAGGAAACAATCTCGTCATTTAGCAGTTTTTATATTAATTTGTGATTTTGTCTTTTCTATACCTTAGGAACATTAAATTGTCAGGATACTGATCGAAGGAGTGAACCAAATCAGCAAAGTCATACCAGTAATGAGGAATATGAAAGGTTAAAGTGGAATTGAAAATGTAAATCGATGGTAAGACGAGCAATTTTTTAAAATCTCTTACATTCACAGTCATCCAAGTCGTGGTGACGCTACCAGTACAAATTGAACGACACCAGACAACATCATGGGGAGGTTAGAGTAAATATAACATATTTGCATATAAAACCAGTGACACCGTATCACATTGTTGGTCTATAAAGTACGGTGCCATGACAACGCCAATGTGAGCAGGGAAATAACATCACTGTGACCTTGACGATGTTTGACGTTGTGTGTGTTATACACACAATGTTATCAGAGCATTAGAGTATACACTTACGTTGTGCACGAGGTCGTGTAATGCCATCTATTTACATAGACAACTTCATTCACAAGACTAAGTCTATAAAACCATTTTAAGTTAGACCGTAGACACAATTTATCAATTCTAAACCAACTAAAACCTTAAACATGAGCAAAATCAAGACCAAAATCCTAATCTAAGTAAGATTTAAGTGCAATTGAATGTTATTAGCGACGGGAGAAGTGTATTCATCTTAGACCCAATTTTTGGAGAACTAGGGAACCAATTAAAAAAGGATAACAATCCAAGCTTAGGCAAGGAATTGAGATACAGAGCGAGAGAGTTTTGATTCATTGGATCAAAAAAAGTGGCTAGGTTAGACCCCTTGTCATTTAGGCATCTGACTGGCCTAGACTATCCTAAAACCTCTAATAATCTACTCAGCCTCTAAAATTCTAGATATTTCTTTACTTGGCACTAGTTTTCTAAAATCTCATAGGTGAATGGTCATTTTCAAAGCTAAATTCAAAATCTTTGTATTCTTAATTGCATCAAATTAGGAAATTCTTCAATTTAAGATTTTGATTTCGTAAAGAAATTTCGACAGTCTCCCCTAAAAATAGGGTTGTCAAAAATCCAAAAACCTGATAAACAACAGTAGGAGAATGCCTAGAAGGACTCACATATTTATTAATATCCACAACATTTTATATATCAAAATTTATAAATCATAATAATCGATTCAAACAAACCTATTGATCCTTAAACCATTTCACGAAACCATTTAACCCTAAATTCAAGTTTGAATTCGTCATTGTACTACCATTTCCATCATATACTCCCTTCGAGAAATTTTAAAACAGGAAATCAACCTAACTTACAGCTCAAAGCCTAAAATACGATAATAATAAAATTCTTATACAAATAGAAAGAAAAAACATAAAGAAATCACAAAAATACTAAATATCACTTTTTCCTTTCTTCAGAGCCATTAATTGAACTTGTCATTACCTAATAATAATAATTTGATATTGTCAGATAAGTAAATCCCATACTATCCAACACACTTGTAATAATCCAATGCATCATAATAAAATAATTTAAATGAAATAACAATATTTCATGGAACTGTAAATGTACAAGAATGCAATCCATCCAGTTTATGCTCCTTAACTACAAACATACATGGACTTCGGAAAGTAGTACAGGAATAGTAATAAGGAATCATGAGTTTGAAAGGAAGTTCCTCGGGAAGCCACGTTCTCGACTTTAAATGGAGTATGATCCTGGCCAGTACATTCTCAAAATCCCTCCTAAATAAGTGTCTACAACGATCAGTGACTCCAGTCGTAGAGCACCATGATGTTCACCCTATAATACATATAGCTAATGAACACAGTGGGACCCCCAAAAGCCTCATTCCTCTCGCGTGCGTGTATGCATGACTGGCAAATAATGCAACAGTAATTCATACATGCTATTATATTCAAAAAACACCCATAAAATTAAAAGGTTTTTACGGGATTTACTTACAAACAACCAATTTTAAGCTTAATTTTTAGGGTTCCGGAGCATTAGATCACCTTGAGAGTGGTTACAATAGCTTCTCTACATACCCAATTATAGTGAGGGGTCAAGCTTCAATTGAAACCAAATAATGAAACCCTACGAGAATAACAGCCAAAGTATGCTCGATAACTGTTTCCAAAAATTATTATTTATAACAACTTTAACTAGCTTTCAACTAGCTAAATTGGGATAACTTTTTAACTTTTAAAACCTCAATATCTGTCATGCTAACCAAAAAAGAACTTGTAGAGCTTACTTCATACTTTCCATAGACTCCAAGAACACTCAAATCAGACCATACATTGAGAAGTTATGAATTTCCCAATATGGTATGTTGATTAGGTGAACATTATTTATTTTGAACTAATGAAACCTCTCCAAATCAATGTTTTTTGCAATTACATCCTTAAAAGTCGACACCAAACACTGAGAAACCACACTAAATAAAATTTAAAATATTTCCACAGCCCGTGGAGTTAATTTGGACAAAAACTAATAATCCAATTCGTCTAGAATTCTAATGCAAATCAATTTTAATATAAAAACATCTTTAAAACAGTTATATACTGAATTGTATCAATTCAATTCATGAAAACCTACCGGACGCTAGTGAAATTTATTTCAAATTGGCAAAAATCAATTATATATTAATTCACAAAATCCTTACCAATTTCCATCGAAACCCTGCGAAAGAAATAAAAAAATTGCGAGAATTCAAATTGAGTGTTATAAAATGCTATGAATTGAGAATTTACCAAATCTCGAGCCGAATACCACGTTTTCACCATAGAAACTTAATTGAAACTAACCGTCTCACGACACTCTTATGTTTTGTAGAGAGAAATCGGACGAAAATCACACATACAGAGATCGCATATCAAAAACTCGAGTTAAGAGGTTTAGATGACGAAACGTTCACATTTTGTGGAAATGGAAAATCACCCTCAGTTGCTTGTCTGCAACTTAATTTTGTTTTATTTATTAATTCTCGAAATGTTTATTTTGACATGTTTTGACTTTGATGCTCATTTTGGATCCGATTTTTTACCAAGTTGGCCAACCTCTTAACGAAATAATCCAACTCCATAAAACTTTCATAATAACAATTTTGGTTACACGAAAACCCCAAAAACGTTAACTTTGTCCACTATACGCCAAACTCTTACGGACCAATTCTCTTGCCATACTTGACCAAACTTACATCAATTTGGACCCAATCTCAACCTCGACCACCACTAATCAACACAAAACTCGAGGCAAGTTCTTCCACTATCATTGTTCTCATTTTATCCTACCACCGATCCCAAATTGCATGCGAATCGAGGCAAGATCCTCACATGATACTTGACACTTGATTTACAAGTTTTCGATCAATTAATTATTTATTTTCGCTCATGTTTTTCAGACACGCACTTGCAACCCCGATTATGATAAATTGAGGACACACCTTAACACACTTCGACATCGCGACGAAATACCATATAATACACACTAGGCATTCACGAACAAAAAATAACATTAACCTAGTGATTCCCTTTTTAACCAATCCGAGTCCTAATTCACAATATGTGTCATGATTAAGACCCACTAACCTCATAATCAAATCTAAATACTGATTTATCGAAATCAGAGATTTGACAGGCTCTACATCGAATTTTGGTCTAACATTGAGGTAAAATTTTAATCTCATTAGATTTTTAGTTGAATTGAGATATTTAAATGAAATTTGAAGCTTTAAGAAATTTTGTGAATTGTTGAGAATTGATAGTGAAATATGGATTATGAATGCAATGCAATGCAAATATTTAGGCTATGATATGAATTGTTGAATACATATGGTGTGTGTTGACACATGATTGTAGAATTTTATGATATATTGGTGATTTAAAAATCTTACAGAGTTGGGTGGTTCATTATGAAAATTAGAAAATGACAAGGACAAGGCAACAAAACAAGAGGGCCATGAACCTTAAGCTAATGATAATAAAGCTTCCACTTCCAAACCCCAAACCGAAACCTTTAGACCCTTTTAAGTTTAAATACTATATAAGTGTTGAGGCAAAAGAGCGGTACACTGCTATTGAGAACCATAAATTCATTTGTCGAAGAGAGATAAACCTACCAGCTAAGTATGACAAAAGAGTGAATAATTTCATAAAGTTGAGTGGTTGGCAATCAGTGACTCAAGACTATAGGCTAGGAACATTAGGGGAGCAAGTGGGATTGTGAGAAAGTTTTATGTGAATGGATGGTTCACTGATGAAGGGCAACCCATTTGGGTTAAAGGAGTGAAAGTGCATTATGATAGGAGAACGATAAGTGTTTTTATAACATGTCATTCTTGAATATGGTTGATGGAGAGAACCAAGCCTACCCTAGAGTTAGGTATGATAATCCCTACCTAGCTTACCTCACGGCTGAGATAGAAAAAGCCTTGGTAGTGGAAGGTGACCAAGGTTAGAAGAGGATCAGGTAGTATGCCTATGTTTATCCGAAAGAGAAGCGTAAAGAACGTCTACAGGATGTAACGATTCTTCATGACTGCATCCCTTTACCCTACTTATAACGACCCATTACCTTAAGTAGGTAATTAATGATAATCCAAATTTTAATTAACCCGAGTTAGGCTTGTGGTTAAGCCCAGCTTATTTTGATTTCGCGTGTGTAAGGAATTGCGTGCCATTTAGTGTTTGTATGGACTGTAGTATTATTTATGGAATTATTTAGAGTAATTAGCATATAATTAATTAATTGAAAAAATATTGGGATGCCCAACTCGTTGGCGCGTACAGCGAAATTATAAATGGATGAATTTATAATTGTAAAAATAATTAATTAATTAATAATTGGTGGGCGCCTAGTGATACGCGGGGTCGAGGGTGACACGTGTGAGACGTACAATAGCATGTACACTCGAAAGTGGTCGTTGGCGCGCACAGTGAATTTATAGGCATGAAATACAAGTTATTTATATATTTATACTAGTGGAAGGGCACGTGCTACCCACGTTAATGTTTCTAGCAATCTGGCTAATTAAACCAAAAGATTCAATTAAGATAACTACCTATATCCACCAAAAAATTTAAAGATAATAACTACATGGTTCTCTCTCTCTCTCTCTCTCTCTCTCTCTCTCTTTCTCTCTCCACGAGTATTACTTTTAAATCCCCACTTTTTAGTTAAGTCGAATTTACCTAAACACCCTTACTTTTATTTTTTCAAAGATTTTTTTTATCCAATCAAATGTTAACATTGATGGGTACTTTTGTCAATAAAGCTATTTAGGCTTCAAGAAGACCCTAAGGGTATTGCCATTATATATAAGATATATAGTTATATATACATAAATATATATAAATGAATCATAAAGTTTAAATCAAATTAAAGTATACATTTAATTCGCCTTGAGATACGCGTAGCGTGTGAGATGAGGAAGTGAATTGGTTGTACGTTGGTTGTTGGAGAGATTTTCATGCCTCGAGATGCATGCAACTCCATCTCGAGAGGAATCAATGCGCATGTGATATAAAAGTATCATTTTAAATTATTACCCTTGGATCGGCCTCGATATTCATACGTACACATCTCGAGAAAAGTTTTATTTTAACCAAACAATAAGCCAGTCAAGAGGGATGGGTTAGTTGATAACCAAAATGGATTAAATTGACGTGAGTTCTCTAGGTAACCGGGGGGAGATACGTAACACGTATCTCGGGAACCCGAGGGGTTAAGGTTGGGGACTTGTGGGTGGGTAAGGCACACCTAGGACACACCTCACCATATTGGTTTCTCATTCACGTCACACTCTCATCACACTCTCTCTCCTCCCGATCTTTCTTCTCACTCACTCACGGTTTCAATCACTCTCACACATCCCTCTCGGTCAACTCTCTCCCACTCATCTCGGTCTTCAAACCTCTCTCACTCACGGCCTCTCTCTCCCCCAGCTCACCGCCGCCTCTGCTCTCGCCGGTGACCGGACCAGGGACGCCGGAGGAGGCCGCCAACCGGAGGTAACACTCTCGCCTCGGTTTTCTCTCTCTCTCGCGTTTCACTTCTCTCACGGGCTCTCTCTCTCTAGGTTCGCTCACCATTCGGTTGGCCGAGACCAAGCCGTCGTCGGAGGTCCCGTGGTGGCGAGGAAGGTCGCCGGAGGTCTCACACTCTCTCTCTCTCCCGTGAGCACTCGACCACTCTCCCTCTCCTCACGGTTTGCTCTCCCTCTCGGCTCACGTTTCTCTTCATTTCTCTTTGTTTTTGTTGTTGTTCGTCACACTTGTTACGTGTGCATGTGGTTGCCGTGACGAGGGCGGCCGTGGGCGACCTCGGAGACCCACCGGAGTCCAAGACGTCCGGAACCACCCCCGCATGGCCCATGCAAAGTACTTGTTGTATACATACAACAAACTCGGCTTTTGCTAGGTGTTGACCCTCTCGCCGGAAAAGCCCTCTGTTGGCGGCGCCACCGCCGGACCACCGGGGACCGGAACGTGTCGGGGACCCCACCAAAACTCGTATGTGGGTCCCACAACCCTAAAAGTGGCCAAAAACGGTTTTATAGGTGCAAAGGAATCGATATTTCATGTGATGTGTACGTTGGAGGCTCGCCGGAAACCACCATCGCCGGCGGTCCTCACTGGTCGAACCACGATCATTAAAGGTTGTCGAGGTCTCACTTAGTATTAGTTGACGTCTAGCAATCCTCGGCTAAGTCAGAAACAAACGTACGTAAGGCTTTTGGAATTAGTTCGTGTGATGCCATCGTCGAGTCGAAAAAATGTATAGTTGCTATTCAAACGTCGCGTGGCGATGAATGGCTATGACGTCGTGATCATGTTGCCGGTCCGCGAGACCATGACGTGACCCGCATACGATCGAGCCGAGCCTATGACTCGCGATGAAGCGAATACGTAGTTTGTCTTCAAAACCCGAGAGAGAGTGTCTTCTTTTATTTATTAAAATGTATGACCGTCCGAGCCATTCAAAACATTGGAAATAATGATAAGTTTAAACCTAAGTGTTAGTGAATGACTCGACCTAATAACATGAGTTTCCGACCTTGTCGGTGTAACGGGAAACTTGAGGATACGCGTTAGGAGTCGCGGGAGTTTTACGTGGATTACGATAATCTCAGGTAAGTACACTTGCCTTAAAAAGCATTTGTACGTTAGTAAGCCGCCACTAAGAAGATATCATGTGATTCATTTTCACTTTTCTTGTGTTCGTTATTATCCCATCATTGGCATTCCATTCTATGTTCTTGTATGTGTGTTCTTGGCATAAGTACGTCTCGAAGGTACATGCGGCCCGCACTAGAAGGGATAAAACGCGGCACTCGAGCGCACGAGTGTTTGACCACCCCTAGTGATTGTGTGATACCATGTCTTGGATTGTTGTGGATGGTTGTGGATTGTTATGGTATTGTTGTGGAATATGGACTACTTATTGCCTCTCTTGACTCGTAGAACACGCATGTTTCGATTGCTATCATTTCCAGTTTGTCTATCATGCATTCTTGCTTATTTATATTCCTGCATTTCAGTACCCGCATGATATTTAGACTGTCTTGTTTGTCGTTTCATGAATTACTGTTATATTCTTCTGGCTTTACTTTCAATTTCTCTCGATTTTGCTCACCGTCTAGTTTGTGACGGTGGGTGCAAGATAAGACGGAGAGTAGTAGGGGCAAGGGACCGTGTCTAGGAGACTTTTTGTGAGCAGCTGGACGTGAGGTACCGAGATGTAGGCTCGTACCTATCCTTTTTGTATGACGTTTATGTATATACATATATGGTTGTTTTGGAACCAGGAACTAGGTTTAAGGTGATTTCCATAATTTCATTTTGTTGACTTGGATATGACTGTTGTCTTGGGGGTTTCCACATTTATATAGATTCCTAATTTCCTTGATTGAGTTATTTCCCATTATTTGATTAGAATATGATTTTTGCTTCCATTTGTATTATAACCGCAATAACTCTTTCATAAACCTTAAAAACCTAAAAATTTTGATAAGTTGAGGCCGACTAGGCTCGTCCAGTTCATTGAGAAACCGACTGGGACCCGCACGGTCTCAGGCGGGCGTACCCAAATGCATTGGGAATTGGGGCCGTCACGATTGGTATCGAGCCTACGGAGTTTGGTTATATAGACCGACTCATGTTGTAAATTCATAAAACACAAGCCATTGAAACCAGCGGAAGTTAGGAACGGTCAAACCGAAAAGTGGAAACCCTAGATCCCGTAGAAACTTAGTCGGGGAAGTAATTAGGCGAGTCAAATTATTTTAATACATATTATGATTGCTATGTATATTATTGTAGTATACGGTAGCTATAGATCGATTCGAGAAGTTCGTTTTCTTGATTCGAACGACGATGACGGATCGAGCCGGTCGAGGCGACGATAAAGACATCCGGCACACGATATGCCAGTGCGGACGATGTGCATGCCTTGACTCGAGAGAGTTGCGACGCAGATTCGCAGCTCTACGGGAAATGTTACGATCGTTGAAGACACTGCATTCGTACCGGCCTTCGCTACACCATCGACTCCGACTACACCATTGCCACATACTACTACTCGAGGGGCGAGAGACCCGATTGCTTCGCGCATCCACGCTCCGACTGCGTTAGAGCGCACTGAGGAGCTGTTGTTGCGCCGCACACGCAGAACGAGCAGAGGCACATCCTTTAGCGACAAGTGATAGCTCGAGCGACAGAGGCACCAACTGCGCCGAATCAATGCGAAGTCACTCCGATTACGACTCCATCGAAGAAGTCCGGAGCCACCGCGAGCGAGGCGAAGCGGTGGAGGAATTTAAGAGACATGATCCCATGAAGTTTTATGGCGTTACGATGTTAAGACAAGCAGAGTTGTTTCTGAAGAATCATGAGAAGATTCACTCGACCATCGCCACGGAGGACCACATGCGAGCGACTATCTCTTCGTCGATGTTACATGGAGAGGCAGATGATTGGTGGACGACGATCATTACTACCAGGGGTGTTCCGAGAGACTGGATCGACTTCAAGACCCAGTTTAATCAGAAATACTTCCCACCGACTGTACTTCGAGCAAAGAGGAATGAGTTCATGGCGTTGAGGCAGGGCGCTAATGAGTCAGTTATGGAGTATATGGGTAGATTCTCATCATTGTTGCCTTATGCTGGAGGATCGTCCGACACCGAGACTGACCGAGTGTATTATTTCACTGAGGGTCTATTACTTACGATCGGTGGTTCTGTAGTCACTACACAGCCGGAGACTTTACAGATTGCATACGAGCGGAGTTTAGCTCGAGAGAGTTACCTACTTACTCATCCTAAGGAGACTAGATCGGCCAGACCAGAGTCCCGATTGGAGGAGCATCATCAGGACAAGAAGAGGAAGAAGAATAGGTGGAATTTTCGTGATCGCAGGACTCAGAGCGTAGGGTCCGTTGCACAGTCGACTATTCGTCCGACCCATACTAATCCGCCACTTGCATCTACCCGGCTTGCCGATCATCCACCACGCGCCTGATCGATCGGGACAAGATCACGAGACGACTCACCGAGAGTAGGGGTACCGATCAAGGAGACAAGCGAGAGGAGGACACGGGGGCCGGTCGGGACTCGGACACAAAGTTCCGCACAAGGACGAGGCCGAGAGCGGACTCAAGGATCGCGGGATACCGTGCACTTACGGGTGCAAAGGGAAAGGTCGATCACATACGGAGGAGTGCCCTCAACCACCAAAAGTACCGCCACCGCATTATCACCCTCGAAAGAAACGCGTTCAGCACATTGAGCGACCTGGGGGCATCTCGAAACCTTGTCGAGGGTATGATTTCTATTTGTGGTACTTTCATGCACACCATGTTCGATTCAGTTCCACTGTCTCATTTATTCTTTGGTCGAATGGTAGATAAGCTAGGTTTGAAACCCGTTAGGCTTAGTAAACCCTCATCCTCGCACCGCCGCTGGAGATAAGATTTACCCGAATTTGTTGTGCCTCGATATTTCGGTAGAGATAGGGGGTTATGAGTTACCAGTGGATATGAGAGTGCTCGAGTTTTGGAGTTTGATGCTTTGTTGGGCATGGATTGGGCTGGGATCGTTTCATGCTCACATTAGTTGTTATGAGAAGAGAATCACGATTCCGTTAGAAGGTGGTTCGGAGCTCAAGATTCGGGGCACGGCATCGCTACTACCTATCACTGTGAGGCGGGGAAGCCACGAGTGACGAGATTGAGATTGTTGCGAGCGTCATGAGCACCGGAGCGAAGCAGGAGATTTGCTTTTCGAAGTACCGGTTGTGTGTAACTTCCCGAGATGTGTTTCCGGAGGATTTGCGGGATTACCACCACCGAGGAGATTGACTTTATTATTGACCTTGTTCCGGGGACTAAGCCGATCTCGATACCACCCTACCGTATGGCACCCCGAGAGCTTGAAGAGTTGAGGAGTCAGCTAGATGACTTGTTAGAGAAATTTGGGCTTCATCGATCCGAGTATGTCGCCTTGGGAGCACCAGCTCTATTTGTGAAGAAGAAGGATGGAAGTTTGAGGCTATGCATAGATTATCGTCACCGAACCGAATTATGAGTGAAGAACAAATATCCGTTGCCGCGCATTGATGATTTGTTTGACATGGTTGACAGAGCTATGCAATGGTTCTCGAAAATAGATCTCGCGATCGGCTATCACCACGGCTCGGGATTAGGGATGAAGATCGAGAAAAGACGGCGTTCAAAGCACGAGATACGGTCATTTTCGCCATTCTGATCATGCCGTTCGGTTTGACTAATGCACCAAGCAATGTTCATGGATCTCATGCATCGTGTGATGAGGGAATACCTTGATCGGTTCGTGATTGTGTTCATAGACGACATCCTCATCTATTCCGGGACTCGTGAGGAGCACGAGGGCATCTACGAACAAGTGTTGCAGACTTTAAGAGATCATCGATCGTTTGCCAAGTTCAAGAAGTGCGAGTTTTGGTTGTCTAAGTCCGATTTCTCGGGCATGTTGTTGGAGCTACCTAAGGTGTTCTTGTTGACCCAGAGAAGGTTAGAGCGGTGATTGAGTGGCCTACGCCGACTACCGTTACGCAAATTCGCAGCTCGGGATTGGCGGGATACTATCTCCGATTTGTGCAAGACTTCTCCCGATTGTCGCTCCGATGACAAAATTGACTAAGAAGAATGCAAAGTTTGATTGGGATGAGGAGTGTGAACATGCATTCAACACTTTGAAGCGCGTAAATTGACTACCGCGCTTTGTGTTAGCGTTGCCCGAGACCGGGAAAGACTTAGTGGTGTACACCGACGCGTCGAAGGTTGGCTTGGGTTGTGTATTGATGCAAGAGGGCAAAGTTATCGCCTATGCATCTCGACAACTGAAAGTGCACGGAGGAACTACCCGACACACGACTTAGAGTTGGCATGCAATAGTGTTCGCATTAAAAATATGGAGGCACCACTTGTATGGCGTACGTTTCGAGTTATTCACAGACCACAAGAGCTTGAAGTACTTATTCACTGAGAGAAGCGAACCCGAGATAGAGACGTTGGCTAGAGTTCTTGAAGGACTATGATTTCTCGTTAGAGTATCATCCGGGGAAAGCTAACGTGGTTGCCGATGCTTTGAGCCGTAGGGGATCCGATCGAGGTGGTCGTATGTCGATGACTCACGAGTATGGTCTTTGAGGCGCCCGAGTTGAGGAGTTCGGCGGACGCATCTCGGGGACTACCGGGATACAGATTTGTGGTCGATGAGGTTGCGCAGACCGTTTCACTACCGATCGTTCTCGAGGACAAGAAGGCGATGAGTCGTACCAACAATTCAAGCAAGATGGCGACGATTCGAACATCCAGATTGGAGTCGTCGACGACTCTTGTTTGAGGTATCGTGGCGACCGTGGATTCCATGGCGGCCGACTTACGCACCGAGATACTCCATGAGGCTCACCGTTCTCGATTTTACGTGCATCCGAGTCGAACCAAGATGTATGCTTGACATGCGACGTCTCTTTTGGTGGCCTGGGATGAAATCGATGTGTCGAATTCATTAGAGCGTGCGAGATATGCCGGCGTGTGAAAGCCGAGCATCGACGGCTGGAGGATTGCTGCAGCCCCTACCTATTCCTCAATGGAAGTGGGAGCACATTGCTATGGATTTTGTCGATGGCTTGCCCCGATCTCCTCGTGGCCATGATAGCATCGGGTAATTGTGGATCGATTGACGAAATCGCTCATTTCATACCCGTATCCACTACACACCGAGTTGAATGGACCTGAGCATTCTTTACGAGCGTGAGATTGTCGACTACACGGAGTTCCGTTGTCGATCGTGTCGATCGAGGAGAGCTTAGCGATTCACTTCGTTATTGTGGCGAGCATGCGAGCTCGATTCGGCACTGCACTAGATTTGAGTACGGCGTTCCATCCACAGACAGACGGACAGCCCGAGAGGTTGATACAGGTGTTGGAAGACATGCTCAGGATGTGTGTTTTAGAATACGGCGGGTCGTGGGAAGAGTATCTTCATTTGTGCGAGTTTGCTTACAACAACAGTTATCAGGCAAGTATCGGTATGGCACCGTTTGAGGCGCTCTGCGGCGAGCCTTGTAGATCACCTTCTTCTTTGGTGAGCCAGAGGATGTTGTGACCGTTGGTCCTGAGACTGTTGTTGATCACACTGAGAAGGTACGGCAGATCCGTCAGAGGCTTAAGAGTGCTCAAGAGCGGCAAAAGAAATACTATGATCAGTATCACGATGAGCTTCAATACGACGTGGGGGACTATGTATACCGAAAGTCTCGCCTACGAAGGGTCACAAACGATTCGGAATCAAAGGGAAGCTTGCTCCTAGATTTATCGGTCCCTTCAAAATTGTGAAGAGGGTCGGTAAGATTGCTTACCGGTTAGAGTTACCGAGCGCTCGTCGGTGTTCACCCCAATATTTCACATTTCAATGCTTCGACTAGATAAGTCAAAGTGGCGGAGGCGACGACCTACCGTGGACTGAGTCGATCGAATTGCAAGACGATGCCACGTACGAGGAACACCAATTCAAATTGTCGACCGTAAAGTCAAGATCTTGAGGAACAAGGAAATCCCTTCCGTTCTCGTGAAATGGCAATTCCACGGGGACGAGGAGTTAACTTGGGAACTAGAGTCATACATGCGAGAGCACTTCCCTATCTATTTGATTAGGTGAGTCGAAGTTTAGTTTACTTATTAGTAAATTTGGGGTCGAAATTCTAATAAGTGGGGGAGACCGTAACATCTCTCGATTTCTAACACGACTTATGTGACACGTGTCGGGATCGTGACCCGCCACGCGATATCGGGACGGTATTTCGAACCTTGGGAGTCGACACCGAGGTAATTTTACGATTTTTTTTGATATGTGTAATAGCATTATGGATTAAATGCGTGTCACGAGCCACTCGAGCGATTTCCTTTTTTGTTTATGCGTGAGTTCTCGCCTAGGTAACCGGGGAGGAAATACAAAGAAAAGTGTGCACGTGACGGAGAAAAATACGGGTCGATGAGGTAAGGTAAGTCAGGGAACCCCAGGGGTTAAGGTTGGGGACTTGTGGGTGGGTAAGGCACACCTAGGACACACCTCACCATATTGGTTTGAATTTCAAACAAAAAAACCAACCACCCCACCCACTCCCATCACTCACACCTCACACTCCCACTCATTCACGTCACACTCTCATCACACTCTCTCTCCTCCCGATCTTTCTTCTCACTCACTCACGGTTTCAATCACTCTCACACATCCCTCTCTGGTCAACTCTCTCCCACTCATCTCGGTCTTCAAACCTCTCTCACTCACCGCCTCTCTCTCCCCACTCACCGCTCTTTCTCTCGCCTGGTGACCGGACCAGAGGACGCCGGAGGAGGCCGCCAACCGAGGTAACACTCTCACCTCGGTTTTTCTCTCTCTCTCGCGTTTCACTTCTCTCACGGCTCTCTCTCTCTAGGTTCGCTCACCATTCGGTTGGCCGAGACCAAGCCGTCGTCGGAGGTCCCGTGGTGGCGAGGAAGGTCGCCGGAGGTCTCACACTCTCTCTCTCTCTCCCGTGAGCACTCGACCACTCTCCCTCTCCTCACGGTTTGCTCTCCTCTCGCTCACGTTTCTCTTCATTTCTCTTTGTTTTTGTTGTTGTTCGTCACACTTGTTACGTGTGCATGTGGTTGCCGTGACGAGGGCCGGCCGTGGGCGACCTCCGGAGACCCACCGGAGTCCAAGACGTCCCGGAACCACCCCCCCGCATGGCCCATGCAAAGTACTTGTTGTATACATACAACAAACTCGGTTTTTGCTAGGTGTTGACCCTCTCGCGGAAAAGGCCCTCACTGGCGGCGCCACCGCCGGACCACCAGGACCGGAACGTGTCGGGGACCCCACCAAAACTCGTATGTGGGTCCCACAACCCTAAAAGTGGCCAAAAACAGTTTTATAGGTGCAAAGGAATCGATATTTCATGTGATGTGTACGTTGAGGCTCGCCGGAAACCACCATCGCCGGCGGTCCTACCGGTCGAACCACGATCATTAAAGGTTGTCGAGGTCTCACTTAGTATTAGTTGACGTCTAGCAATCCTCGGCTAAGTCCGAAACAAACGTACGTAAGGCTTTTGGAATTAGTTCGTGTGATGCCATCGTCGAGTCGAAAAAATGTATAGTTGCTATTCAAACGTCGCGTGGCGATGAATGGCTATGACGTCGTGATCATGTTGCCGGTCCGCGAGACCATGACGTGACCCGCATACGATCGAGCCGAGCCTATGACTCGCGATGAAGCGAATACGTAGTTTGTCTTCAAAACCCGAGAGAGAGTGTCTTCTTTTATTTATTAAAATGTATGACCGTCCGAGCCATTCAAAACATTGGAAATAATGATAAGTTTAAACCTAAGTGTTAGTGAATGACTCGACCTAATAACACGAGTTTCCGACCTTGTCAGGTAACGGGAAACTTGAGGATACGCGTTAGGAGTCGCGGGAGTTTTACGTGGATTACGATAATCTCTGTGTAAGTACACTTGCCTTAAAAAGCATTTGTACGTTAGTAAGCCACTAAGAAGATATCATGTGATTCATTTTCACTTTTCTTGTGTTCGTTATTATCCCATCATTGGCATTCCATTCTATGTTCTTGTATGTGTGTTCTTGGCATAAGTACGTCTCGAAGGTACATGCGGCCTGCACTAGAAGGGATAAAACGCGGCACTCGAGCGCACGAGTGTTTGACCACCCCTAGTGATTGTGTGATACCATGTACTGGATTGTTGTGGATGGTTGTGGATTGTTATGGTATTGTTGTGGAATATGGACTACTTATTGCCTCTCTTGACTCGTAGAACACGCATGTTTCGATTGCTATCATTTCAGGTCTGTCTATCATGCATTCTTGCTTATTTATATTCCCGCATTTCGGCACCGCATGATATTTAGACTGTCTTGTTTGTCGTTTCATGAATTACTCGTTATATTCTTCTCGGCTTTACTTTCAATTTCTCTCAGTTGCTCACCGTCTAGTTTGTGACGGTGGGTGCAGATAAGACGGAGAGTAGTAGGGGCAAGGGACCGTGTCTAGGAGACTTTTTGTGAGCAGCTGGACGTGAGGTACCGAGATGTAGGCTCGTACCTATCCTTTTTGTATGACGTTTATGTATATACATATATGGTTGTTTTGGAACCGGGAACTAGGTTTGAGGTGATTTCCATAATTTCATTTTGTTGACTTGGATATGACTGTCTTGGGGGTTTCCACATTTATATAGATTCCTAATTTCCTTGATTGAGTTATTTCCCATTATTTGATTAGAATATGATTTTTGCTTCCGCTTGTATTATAACTGCAATAACTCTTTCATAAACCTTAAAAACCTAAAAATTTTGATAAGTTGAGGCTGACTAGGCTCGTCCAGTTCACGAGAAACTGACTTGGGACCCGCACGGTCTAGCGGGCGTACCCAAATGCATTGGGAATTTGGGGCCGTCACAAGTTTGTCTCGAGATTCATGCAATGCGGATCTCGAGGAAATCTAATATTTATCTTTTTCACAACAGCCGCCTCATCTCGTGCTTCAATGAAGTTTGAAAATTGAGAGGAAAAGATAGAGAAATTGAGAGTTTGAGAAAAGAGGATCAAAAAGCGGGGGAAGAGAAGAGGGAGAGATCGAGTCTTAAGGTGAGGCTATTGTTGATACGTTGAGGATGGAATGGAGGCTCGGGACGAACTCTACATAGCAGATTCGTCCGAAGAAGGAGATGACACGAGGTCGTCTTCTCTCCGCGAGGATGCTATGGGGTTGGATCGGATCCAACATAAGGAAAAATCCTAAAAAATTATATTTTGATAAATTAAATAAAAAAGAATTTGGGATTTGTGCGACATTTTATACTGGGTTTTACCTTGAAAAACTTGAAATGGTCACACTGGCCTATATTTAATAAATTGGTTTCGAATACGATTATAGTCGGTTTAAGGGTTCTAATTAATGAGTATTGGACCCAAATTGATGACAATCAATCTATTTTAGGTTCTTGGTCAACGAGAAAAGATTTATGAATCTCAGGAATCATGTACATCAGTATAAAGTTAGGAAAGCTCGGCACAGGTAAGTGGGACTCGTATTCTTATTAATTATGCAACGTAATTAGTATAATTAGTTCATATAGCATTATGGACTAGGAATGGGGCAATGTACTATTACTTGAACTGGTTTTTATGAGAAATTATCCGAAAAGAGGTACGACGGGAGAACTCGACTATAGTGACACTGAATGTGATTGGCTAGCTACCGACACCTTCCCTTCTGCTACCTTGAGGTACCTAATTGTCACTTTCCTTTTTTTTATATCAAAAAATGAACTCGGAGAGGCGTGCGATGGGGGAATCTGACTGAGGTTGGCGACCAAGGTATCGAGAGGCCAACCAATACCCTTCCTTCAGATTCGTGAGGCTAACCGATTGTTATTTTCCATTTAAGAGTGGGTAGCTATGCAATGCTTAGATACACCACAAAAATCATATGTCGGCCAACGTGTGAGGTTCTATGGACCGTAATTCAAGGTAATAGGAGTCTACAACTCTTGTTTTGAATGCAAAAGAAATGAAAAATAAAACAAGTCATGAGTACAATTGCAATTAATCTATGAACTTGCATTCTGTTATCTATTGTTATATCATTTTAATGCCTGAATATATATGTTTTGGAATCATATTGCTATTCATTGATTCATTGATATTAGTTGATAATTGATACATGTATGAACATCACATACCGAGCAAGTTGGAGCGTTCATTCCCCAATTAACATTTCAGGTTGTCGACGTACGCTTCGACTCAGGAATGGAGAAAATTAGGAGTCTATAGTCTTCTCTATGGTGAAGTGATTTTCCTTCTGTTTATATATTGTATTGAATTACTATTTTATAAACAAGGTTGAGATATGATTTAACGACCGAGGTTTATGCTGGTTTTTGTATATCGTATATTTTATCAAAAAGTTTTAATTTTGTTGCGTTTTTAATAAATTATTCGATATACGATATACTGTAATTGTGATTACCAAGTATGAAGGACGACTGCATTATTACTCTAATTGAGTTCGGCTGGTGTATCGAGACTTAATTAGAGTTTCAAGCTGGGTATCGCCCTAATTTAAAATAGGGGATGATATACTACTTCACAGCAAGGATAGATCAACAAGCCACAAGTGACTTGTTTGTATGAGATAATGAGGAAGGGTAAGATCAATATGGGAGAACTGATCCTTGAGGTTCTAAGATAGGGAATAATGAGAGAAAGAGATAACTTATTCATTTTCCCACTATTGATAATGAGATTGTGTCAAAGGGAAGGATTGAGGATATATGAAGAGGAATTTTATTTGGATGCCTAAGACACACTGAATAATGAGTTCATGAAGACCCTTATGAAACAAATAGGGTATATTGATTCTAAAGATGAGAGAGAGATAGAGCAACAATAAGTGGAGAATAAGGAGATCCACAGGGCAGCAGGTGAGGTGGCAGTAAAGCTTAGGGTTGGGGGCTTTATTGATGATGAGCAACACGAAGTAGCTCTGAAGCATAACCAGTAAAGTTATGCTGATGGCTACGAGTTTATAGACCCACTAATTAGATAGCAGAATTTGACTAGTACTGAAGTTTTCCTACCACCACAACCCCCAGTGCCACTACCAGAGGATTCGACACCATGTCAGCATAAAGCGTGGATTCTATGATGCATAGGCAATATAAAGAGGACACATTATATTATGGGGCAACAATGGAAAAATATGATTAAAGATATTTATAGAATGATCCAAGTTAGATTGAATGGATAAATGAATTTCATGTTATTTGCATATCATCATAGAGATATCAGATGAGCAGAGGTTTCAGACTTACTGACAAATCTATCAGATTTCTAGAAGCACCAAACTACACGTTAGATCCATAAATGGTGCAGAATAAAAGAGTGGAACATCTTTTGACCTCGTCTTTTATTGGAGCATAAGATGATGATGATGATGATGATGATGATGATGATGATTGACAAGTCAATAATTAGACATGTTTTATTGTTCATTTTTGGATGATTTTAGATGTAAAAGACTATATTACATGAGGTTTTCTCTTGTTTTTCGTATTTCAGTTGATAAATAAAATATTTGAAGAAATGAAGGAGAAAAGGAAGAAAATGAAGGAATTGACCGATTGAAAAGATTGCATGAAGATTCACCAAGGAATCAAAGAAAAAATAGGATTTTATACCCAGCTATTCCTACTGCACACATAATCTCCATTGACTAAATCGGTGATACTAAACCTCCGATTTATGTACATAATCTACACAAGAATCACTAGGAACCGCTTGTTAAATTGGTGAAACAAGGATTTTGAAACCTAGGATTTATGTATTACCTAATAAACTATAAATATAAGCATTAGACTACGAAATTAAGGGCCTTTTGTTAGTTTTACACTTTTTACTTTAATTTGGAGGTCATTTTTTATTGTTTTACTTTTGGAGAAGATTGAAGATTGAAGTTATCAGTAAGGTATTTTTAATTATGTCTTTTAATTATAATGTTATGGTGTTATTTATTATCATGAGTGAGTAGTTTGTTAATCCAAACAAAACTTCAAACATGAACTAGATCTGTTTTGCAATGTAGTCATGATGAGATGTATGTGTACTTAATGCTTTAAACCAATCATAGTCTTTGATTCACTATTTTTATAGATTGTTATTTACGGATTGCAATTATGGATTTGAGTATTATATGCATAGTGGCCAATATGTATGTGTTGTTTCAACTCATTATCTAATTGAAATAGTAACTAGGATTGTTTGAAAGAAAAACAACGTTTAGATGTCCTAGGTGAATTAGATATCTAAATCCGATGTTGAAGTGACTTTTCGAAGGTGTTAGATTTATTAGTTCAAAGTTTGTTTAATGCGGTTTTATTGTGTGAAGTTAATGTCTTTATGTATTTCAAGGGGTTAGCTCAATAAAACTAGAGCGTGGCTTTTCCTCCGATATAAGAAGAATAAATGGCTGGCTAAAGGATGTTTACTTACTTATGATGAGGGTTCAATTATCTAAGATACTTTATAAAGTATGTACATGACTATGTAATTAAAGTAACATGTTTGGATGCAAAAATGATTGAAGTTTCATTGGTTAGGAGGATTGTTTAGATGTTTATTAATTATAGTGTTTTATTGAATTGAATTGCTTTGAATTTAGTGACCACGATTTGTGTTATTTAAATAAGTTTAGTTAGTTTAATTGATTTTTATTTAGAAAGTATTACTTTAAATTCTGGTTTTTATTAAATTAAATTAAAAATATAAATATAAAAAATATAAAAGCTCTTTTCTTAACGAATTTGCAAAATCCCTGTGGACACGATTCCTGTCAGCCCCCTCGTCATTAGGACGACTTACTAGCCTAGATTACTTTAATCTCCTGATAATCTAGTCAGCCTATTAATTCTTTTAACTTTGACCTCAAAAAGATTTTCATCAAAATCCTTAATAAAGCTCCAAAAGTAAATTTATATCCTCAACGAAAAGTCAATTTATTATTTGTTCAATTAGAGCAAATTAGGAAATGATATGGATCATTTTCCATAATTTGTAAAGATTTCGGTTGCAATTCCCCTAAAAATGGCCTGCCAGAAAACTTTCACCTAATAGAGAACAAAATTGGAGAGAGGCCTAAAAGGACTCACAACTCCCCGTAGTTCACAATATATATCAAATTCAAATTTATACTCAAACTTAAAGGACTCATAATTATTTAATGAAACTTCACATCCTAGACTCACCCCAAGAATTCCAAAATATTGATATATAAACAATTTAAAATAAGCATTTACTTTAAATTTGATAAACAATCACCACAATCTTCGAGTCTTGTCCATTCTTCCCTTGTTGTCATATATAATCTGACATCATCAAAAACAACTTAAAGATGTCAGGTAAGTAAACATGCAAACTGACCCGTACTCCTGCAATTGTTAGTCTGATACATGGATACATGTAATGGGATGTCATGGCCAGAATATCTAAATCCTAGTTTAATTTCCTTAATCAAGATCAATGACCCATGACATTGGACCCGTATCGAGATACGTGTTGTGATCGATGCAATATGGTCGAGGTGTATGTTATATTTGTTATGATGTATGCTTAGTGTATTGTATATATGTAGATTTCTAAGTCACTCCTACTTGTGTATAGGTGCCGAGACGTGAGTGGGGATGTGGCTCGAAATACGTGTCAACATGGGACCGAGGTAGAGAGTAATGTAGTGTGTTAATTTAAAGCTTAGTGTAGCTTAAATAGTAGTTCTAATGTTGCTATAGTTGATTATATATTAAATGTACATATGTTAGTAATTTAAAACAATAGTCATTTGATATTCCTCGATATATGTGTTGACACATCGAGAAATCATTTGAGTTGGATATTTGTGTTAGCTATATTAAGATAGTGGAGAGTTAGTGGGGCATGTGACAAAGTGTAGGCCATTAGATTAGTCTCGTGATATGTATGCACATAAAGATCAATGGCTAGTAATTAACCATATCTATTATATATATAAAGCTTAAGATCAACACATGCAATCAAACCTTTTCATTTACAAAAACTTATTAGCTAAGAAAGCTTATTGGAGAAGAAGAGACCAACAAGGATTTGGTGAATTTGATGTAGGAGGAGTGATCAAGTGTAGGTGATCATTAACTAGGTAATTCTCTTACACTAGCAACTTAGCTTAATTTGGTGGATTTATGAATTATATGATGTGTGTTACGAGTTTTGAGGTGTTGGGAGGCCGAATTAGCTAGGAAATTACGTGGATTGTAAGTAAACTAATTGAGATATTTATTTACATTTCATTCTTGTTATGTTATTCAATTCCAGTCATTTGGACTGATTTGCCTATTGTAATATAAATACCATGACTTGTTTCCTTTCTCATTTCATGAGTTTGATATCACAATATTGGTTTTGATTAACTAGTTCATTGACTCTAAATCATGTGCTATGTCATTTTTAATTGTTGATACATGTAGCTGAATGAAATAACATGCTATTAGGTAGATATTTGATGGTTTTGTGTATTCCATCTTCTTTGTGTATTAGATATGCAATTCTATTGTTGGATTCCAAAATCATGTCATTCCTTGAAATATGAAAGTAGTTCTTGTATCTAAGACTATGATATGATAGAGGTGGCACAACACATGGGGTTACTAGACTTCCGAGGTGATCGAGATCTCTCCACTAACTTGGGTGACATAAAGGGGGATGAGACCCGGGGTTGTTGGCAAGTATACATCGCAAGTGACTGACACTTGGAATTAATTATAAAGGCGTAGAGCGCAACTCCGACCTTCACAGAGATGTAGAGCTTAGCTCCATCTTTATATAGTGGAAAAGGCATTGGTGATAGGACTCCCGGGCGACCGACCCTAGATCATTACTACTTAGCCGAGTGTCAGTTTCATATTGATTAACTAAAGTATCTCGTAGCATAATTTCTTTTCAGCATAGTTGCTTTTATTATGCTTTCAGATACTTGTTGTATATTTGGAGATGTGAACAAATGTCTCTCAGTGTTACTTTCTACTTTCCTATACTCACCACCCTTTTTATAACGATGGGTGCAGATCGATCGAGTAACAGGTTAGGCAAAGAGGAGATCGACGACTACCTCTGAGCCAGTGAAGTGCCGCTACACCAGATTTTGTATGTTTTGGATTTGTTGTATGATTTTTATATTTCTTCCATATACTTTTAGGGTTGTATTTATGGGTTGAGATAGTACTTTGACCAGATACGTGATGATATATTATCGTCGTTTCATATATATATATAAGCGCATGTGATCTTTATTTCCTGATTTTCCACAATTCTAAAGTATCATGTTAAAAGCTTCCGCTAATTTGTTAAGACTTCCACTGAATAAACTTTAAGTTTGTAACATTTTAATTAACTCTGATTTATTAATTGACATAAGATAAGAAAACATTTATTTGAATTAGTAAAGTTTTGGAAAGGCTGACTAATTCCTTATTAAGCCCTACGTGGCGAGATTAAGTCTTAATGATGGGATTAGGCTGGCGGTGCCCTAATTTAAAAATGGGTCATCACAGGTGGTATCAAAGCTTAGGTTTGTAAAGCCTAGGTTTACAGAGCTTAGGTAGTGGAATGTCATTATTCTACACTGTGATACCAAAGCTACAGTTGGTATTAGAGGCCAACTTTTCCAATAAGTAACAAATAAAATTTAAACAAGGAAACACAAATCTTAGATGTGGAAACCAGATGATCCTTGCCTAGAAACCATTAGTTGGGAAGTGAGTGAAAGTGAGATGGGGATATCTTATATTTACATGTTAGTTTCTATATGTATATATGTATATATATGTTATCTACGTAATAGCTGATTCACCTTCGCTATCAACTTGTAGACACCGATGGCTGATTCACGCGATAGTGGGGATGTAGGTACTAGTGGAAGCCAGCCTCTTATTCCATCAGCTGATGATTTTCTGAGGCTATCTGACTTAGTAGTTGTGCAGAGACAGTAGTTATCAGATTTCATTGCTATAACGACATCACGTTTTGCTCCTCTAGCACAAACACCGGCCACTACTACTACTTCCATATTACCGACTGCAGTCGCTCCGTTAGTACAAATTGTACCGGTAGTGAAAGAACTAGCCATAAAGATAGTTTATGCACCATCTTTCACACTTACATCTTTTAGCTCGATAATAGAGGTTTAGCTGGTGAAGGATTTCATTAGACTGAAGCCAGTGTACTTTGATGATTATTGAGACTTTGAGAAGATAGAGAAGTGAGTTTTATCTCAGAAGAAGCTATATAGATAGCTTTTGATGGAGACTTTGAGTCTTGTGATTTCACCATACACTTTGCAGAGAGACATCGATGTTTGGTGGTGTGTGAAGATAGCTTTTGATGGAGACTTTGAGTCTTGTGATGCTTTCAAGAAGAAGTTCTACCAACAGTACTTCCCACCTACAGTGATGAAGAGGTTGAGGAAAGAGTTCATGAATCTGAGATAGGGAGCTGATGAGCCGGTGATGAGTTATAGAGACAGATATGGTTATCTGAGACAGTTTACTGGGGATCTAGTGAGAGATGATTCGGAGGATGTGTACCACTTTGGAGATGGATTGAGGCAAGATATTGGATTTTATGTGGTCAGTTCAGGTGCCAAGACTTTGGGCGAGATTTATGAGCGTGTAGATAGGACCCAATTGGGACTAGCATTGACACCTGATTAGGTTGCAGAGTTTAAAAGGAGGAAACAGAGGGGCAAGGGGCTGAGGAGATGGGATAGAGGTTCTCAGGGATCAGGGATAGCTACCTCAGTTGTACCCTATGTATCATCCCCTACTCCATTGCAGACTATAGTTGCTAGAACTCCCTTGCCACCACTAGTCAAACCGGCGTTACCAACTCCTACTACTTTGTCAACTCTTCCAACACCACCAAAGCCTCGTCACCATCAGCATGGTTTTAGAGGTTGAGGCAGAGGTAGAGGTCGAGATGGTTCTCGACAAGTACAGGCACCGACCCAGGATCAGACACAGAGTCAGCGTAGGTCGATTACTTGCTTCAGGTGTAGTCTGGTTTGATATGTGATTAGAGATTGTCCATAGCCAGTAGCCATGATTCCACCGCAGAGTCGAAAGGGTGTACACATGGTAGCACAGCCTGTAGCTAGTAGCCGTTTCATTTTTTTATCCTTATACATGCATTTATATATAAACCCTCAACTGCTTATCAGTAGCTTAATTTTTTATTTATTAATTTCAGAAATCCCTATTTTTACGTGTTTAAAGTTTTAGTGCTTGTTTTGGATCTGATTTTTCACCAAATTGAGCCAACCTCTCGACAAAGTAGTCTAACTTCATAAAACGTCCATGACACTTGTTTTGGTCATGCCAAAACCCCAAAATTTTTACTTTGTCCACGACATACAAAAATTATTCGGACAAATTCTCTTGTCATACTTAGCCAAACTTGCACCAATTTGGACTCAATCTCAACCTCGACCACTGCTTACTGATATGAAACTCGAGGAAATAACTTGCACCAACTTCATTCTTATTTTAAACTACCACCGATCCCAACTTGCACGTAAATTGAGGCAAAATCCCCACGTGATATTTGACACTTGATTTACGAGTTTTTAAGCAACCAATAATTTGTCTTCACTCAAACACGCACTTACAACCTCGATTATGATAAAAACTGAGGATACACCTCAACTCGACCCTATTTCGCGATGAAATATTGTATAATACATCAAATATGCATGCGATACAGAAAAATAATATTTTATTTATGATCTCCGATCTGTAACGTGTAGGTCCCACCTTAGATACTTAAATATCATTTTAAATATGAAAGTACTTAATTAGTCGCCTGATCAATTTTATGAAATTCTAGGATGTCACAATTGTTCCCAACTAATTAAAAATCCCGTCCTCGAAATTTAACTTACAGGTTACTGAACCAAAAGAGATATGAGAAAAAGATCCATTAGATATGACTATTTCAATCCAAAACTGTAAAAACCATTTTCAAGGTGAACCGTTAAGTGGACCTAATCACTATTATTGTAATTAACAACTCAGTGATAAAGATCATAAATATTTCAACTTTTTCATTTCCAAATCCTTGGTTTAATGAAAAGTTTTCTCCGTTCCTTTGCCAAGCCTGACAATTTGTGAATTTCTGATGAGTTAAACAATTAACTTTGCGGAATATCTGATAACCTTACTTCACTAGTCATGCCTTGAATCTTATTTAAGCATCAATACACATCAAGACCTAGCCTATCTTGCTTTTCATTAAACAATTTTTCATTCGTAATCAAATGTTATTCCACAAACCATTGATAAATCTTTTCATATCCACCCAAACTATAGTACACATCCCAATTTACTTTCTCATCACTAATCATCCCTTATTAGAATTTTTTGTTGATCAATTTTTAGATTGTCATTAGTCTAAATACACAATGGTATAAATAATATTTGAGCACAATATTAGATACAAACTAGAGTTACGTGTCTATTTGATCCATCACCATTCTAACGTTTCTCAACAGAAACCTAGAATTACATAAGTCATCCCTTGACTATAGATCTCTAATTACTTCTGTCATCTCATGACAAGAGATCTTGAAATTCAATCCGATCAAAAATTGAAACCTGACATATTTTGCAACTCTCACTTATTCTCTAAATGTCTACTCAAAATGTCATTTAGATTTGTGGACTAGAAAGCAATTATCAATTTTGACTTGTCAACCAATTCACTTAACATTCCATTTGTCTGGTTAGAAAATTCACGACTTTTCTAACTTCGTCAAATCATTTTGTATTCATGAATTCACCAAGAACCTCATTCCATTTAATTACTGAGATCTCTCATTGTCTGAATAGAGATAGTTATCCTTAACTTGAGTAGACATACGTTTCTAAATAGAGATATCGACATAATCTAGGATTATACTCTCATCATATAACTTCTAACTTGTATCTCATGCAAGTTATAAATATGATATCTCTTTTCCATCTCTACTAAATACATAATTCTGAATTTTTCTCAAATCACAGTGGAAGAATATTGAATTCTTCAAACATGTTTAATTAGATACACTGTACTCTATTCAACATTTCTAACTAATATGGGTAATACTTACTATCTGCGCTTTAAGTTGTGTGTTTCTTTTTATTTCATTTAAATCTTCACCATCCATGCATGCTTCTTACATCAACTCCAATTTAAGATAGCCTAGTGCTTCAAAATTCTCACCACTGACTAATCACATAATGTAGCACTACATTTGAACCAATATACAACATCCTCACAGATATCAACTGTATACTACTTTAGTTCCACATTTTCAACTTTTAGAGTTTGATTCCTTGTAGGATCCTTGTGAAGTTAAATCAAGTTCTATCCAACTTACAGTTTGGCATTATAATTTGATTTGGACTCGTTAACCTGAAATTTTCATTTTTTTTACGGATATGTGAGAATTTCTTGACCATTTGGTTGCATATACTTCAGCTTCCAATTGACTCTGATAAAACTTCATACTCTTATACCGAACCTCACGAATTCATTCGATTATTCAAAAATGGGTGGGGCCCTAACACCAGTATTCTACGACGTGAATGAATCATGATTACGATACAGAGTCTACTCGGTTCCATTTTTTGTAAATCTTAGCTATTCTCTGATTTATCTTATTCTTAGTCATTTTACAAACTTTCCACAACTTTCCCTTAATACTTAAATCACTTACAACTTCTTAGTTTTAACTTACTAAGGCAATTGCATATCTCTTCTCTTTTCAAGAATTTAGCTAAGAATGGTGCAACTTCTTGTGATCATTCAATCAATCGAAGTCTTCCTTAACTATTCTTAATTCGAAACAAAGAAACTTTGTGACTCAAATAGTTCTACTATTTGTTATCACCTTAAGTTATTTCCATTTGTCTCAAGTTTTTTGAATTTTCTTTTCTCAAAAAAATTTTGGTACTTTCAATAGACTGTTTAAGTGTAAAAATCCAGAACTTACCAATAGTGAATTAGTCCCTAATAAGGGTTACTGACTTGTGACATGGCCCGAGAGTAGGTATACGGTTCGAATACTCTGTGTGAGGATTGAGTACTTATAGTTTTTTTGAGTGATGGATGCAGAGTGTAATGTATATATGTAGACTATAACGTCACTCCTACTTGTATATTGATATCGAGAAGTGAACAGAGATACGCCTTGAGATGCGTGCTGGCATCAGACCGAGGAAGAGAGTGATGTGGTAAGCTAATTAAAGTTAATGTAGCTTAAATAATTAAATTTGATGTGGCAATAGTTGATTTACATTAAATGAAACATAAGTTAGCAAGTTAAAATTGTTGGGGTATGTGCCATAGGCCAATTCTCTAAACATTGTTTAACTATTATAAGTAGATGCATGTTTCTTTTATAATAGTATCCATGGATAATTATTGTATTATTCTAAATGTCCCTAGTTAGTTATTATTGTGGAAACAATAATAAATTAAGACTAGTATGAGTCTTGATTGATAATAATGTGATGATTATGCATATACGGATACGGATCAAGATAATGGGTATATGTTGGGAACAGATGCTGGACCGACCTGCTATGAGAACACTACATGATTAATGTCATAAGTGATTCTCATGAGAGTTATATCATTTAGTCATGTGACTTGAGATCACCAGAGACTCCAACATTAGGAGCATAATGATTTGATACAATCAAACATCGTTTTTAATCGGATGATTATAAAGATTGTGATTGGTCATTGTTCGATTAATGTGTGGATGTTGTGTGATCAAGATGAAATTTGTCCCTCTCTTTTAGAGAGATATATCTATTGGGCCCCTCGATATGTTAGACTGATAAATGGCCATGTCTAGTGAATTGATTGGATCAGTGTCACTTGACAATTTTAGTCTACTCGGAGATCGAGACTAGTAGATTGAACTATAAGGGTGACATTCCATGTCTTATGTTCAATCAAAAGATATCGCGTGACAAAGGGATATGATATACACTGTCTATTAGGTTGTATCGATTGATTAATCTTCATGATACTTGGATAGTCATAACTAGAGACCGCTTATGACTTATATACCAAAATGGTTTTGGTTCACTGCCAACATTGTATGAACCTATTGGGTCGCACACAAAGAACGAATTTGCGCCATTTAATATTGTCTGGGTTAATGAATTTTATTCGATAAAATTCATTTTGAAGATTCTCATTAAATGTCATAGTTTGACTAGGATTCAAGATTCTCTTACATTTCTAGTGTGACTAGAAATATTATCTCTTAGTAAATCCTATTTTGAATAGGACTCTAATTAGAATTATAGTATGACTTTAATTCTTATTTGAGTTTTAGATAAGTTACAACTCTTATTGGGTTAGTAATTGTAGATTCTCTATGACTCTATCCTTTTTAGAGTCGGACTTTATCTAGGACTCTATTTGGAGTGTAACTAGGAGATGGAGTTCTTTTACAACTCGACCTAGTGTACTATAAATAAGATATTAGGGTCACAGTTGTGAAGTGATTTTTCTTGAGAGAGAATTCCCGAGAGAGATTTTTCCTAGAGAATTTTTGTCCTAGGATTTTTGGGGCTAGCACTCCGGATTGTGATCGTCTGTTCATGTGTAGATTTTTGATAGAGGATGTTTGTCTCTGGCAGCGTCTTAAAGGAATCGATCAACACGAAACAAAGCCGACATGGAGTTATTCTTGCTAAGGTATGATTTTTTATTGGCACATCAATTTAATGGAATCAATAGGATCTTGGTTCAGGGATGTTCGAAAAGGCTTCGAAAACTTCCACTCCGCATGATCCCCGAAACCCAATAGTGGTATCAGAGCCAGTAGGCATGATTTAGTTAAATTGTAATGTGCCCTTATTTTTTATATACATGATATATATATAAGTCAATCATGATAATTTATACATGGTTGCATCATTACGTTTAATAGTCTATATGCAAAAGTGTGAAAGTATCGGCATGGTGTTGTTGATGTAGTCGCACTGTCACGCACATACATGGACATAACGGGTGCACATCAAATTTGGCGGATAAGATCTCACTATTTGTGTACGTAGATATGTGTAATATAATATGTTGGTGGTTGTATGGGATATGAAAGCCATGATATTGATTAAAAAAAAAAGTAAAAGGATTTTGGCTAAGATGGGATTTGATCCCTAGCCATTCAACTCTTTTTGGAATGATTTAGCCATCCTAGCTAGCAATTCAACTTGTAACAAGATTACGAAATAAAATTAAAAGGAAAATCTATTTGTAATATGATTACAAAAAAATAGAATAAATAGGTGGCCTTTTGTTGATAGTAGGATCCGATCCCTCATCCACTGACTCGTTGGAACGACTTAGTCATCTAGGCTATCCATTCCAAGTTGTTATAGGATTAGAACTCTATTTATATTAATTGAGTTATATATATTAATTGAAATAAGTTTTAATTGATTAATTACCATTAATTAAATGGGGTTATTGTTCATTAATTGGATTGAATTAATTTAATTGGAAGGTGTTTTAATTGAATTAATATCAATTTAAATTAGTGGGACTATTATTAATATTAATTAAAATATTTAATTAAAAGGGGTTTTAATTAAATAAAGTCCGATAAAAATCATATTGAGATATACTTAATTAATGAGATTAATGAAAATATAATCTTTCATGCACTTGGAAAATTTTAAGGTATTTAATTTCCTTGATTTGTTTTATGATGCCTTGTTGATATATGAAGATGTTTATTCTTGTTTTATATAAACGATCTTTATTCCATGCATATTGGGTATATATGATATTCCATAATTAAATAGATGCTAGAATTAAACATTGTAAAAACACTACATGGATCATAAAACTTGATAAAAATCCCTCGATTAGAATTTTAAGTTAATGCCACCCATTTTAAACACTTGTCAAGGCCTCGATCACATCAATAAAGGTCTACCTTCGCAGAGTGTATTATGTTATCTTGGTGAGGCAAGCTGGGTAAATGTTACCTGAATGTTTTTAATTGGTTTGACTTAATAAAGCTATCAAAAGGGTTTTGGGATTTAGGCATAGATGAGACGTAACATGTTGTGACGTATGATGTCTAGGTCTCATAAGGAACCTAAGAGTTGCATATGATGCAATTGGTAATGGTTACCTAGCTAAATAACTTGATTTTGAGTGTCATGCCTTAGCTGTCTCAAAATTAAGTGAAATATGGATCTTAGACCACTAAATTAATATTTACGAGGGTTATTGATTTTGCGGGAGTTTAATTACTCACTAATAAATTATTCTGCATAATCTTCTAAGTGTAGATGTTAAACTTCTAGTAACACTAATCCAGAGCAACTGCGATCAATCCTTGATAAGGATAAAATCATTTCTAAGACTAATTTCTCTATTTTAATTAGAAACCGATAAATGTCATCAACCATATAAACAAAGATGTATGTTTTAGATTAATAGTTCTTTTAAACTACCATTTGTTAGTACAAGGATTATATGTCATGTTAGTAAATATAAAACCGGACTTTAGGAAAGATTCGGGTCGTGAAAACTAATGACATGATAGTGAAACTTAAGGAAATGTTCCAACAATAAGTCACACGAGAAGGGCATAAGATTGTAGAATTCTTAGATTATTGTAAAATGGTTGAAGACCTATTAATATGTCTTTATGTTTGGAACATGAAAGAACTATATTAATTATCTCAAAAGGCTTGAATCTTTATGTGCCAAAAGTTGGCAGTAGATTTGATCTATAATTCATCAAAATAATTTTAAACTACATAATTTGAAAGACATGGAGAACACTATTTACAGTTGCATATGATGTTTAAAATTGTAAAACGAAATAACAAAAAATGGGCCTTATATATATTTGATGGTTGGTAACATAAAGGAATTTAATAAAGAAAGATAAAGGGAAGGTAAAAGCTACAAAAGGTGCTTGTGTCAGACACATAAACTTTAGTTGTGAGCTTAACTTTGTCAACTTCTAAAGAAAGCCTTTAAAACGGATTTTGTTTTTCATCGAATGAAATTGTTCATTTTATAATGAATTACAAATCCTATCAGGAATACATAATTTTGAATTGTTACGAATATTTCAAAATGAGTATAAAAAAATCACTTGGCATATAAAAAATCACTTGACAAACTATTAACATACTTTGATGAGATCAAGGTGGATAATATTTGAGCCAAGAGTTTAAGTGACCATCTTTGAAATTGTGAAATTCTCTTGCAATTAACTCCACTAGGAACATCATTTGAGAAATGATGTTTTAAGAGGATAAATCGAACTATATAGGATATAATTTGATTTATGATGTGTCACACAGACTTTTCTATGATGTCTTATTGAGGCTATACTTTAGAAACCAAGGCACTCGCACTAAACCTTATTTTCGTTAAAGTGGTTGATAAAACTCTATATATGATATGGAATAAAAAGATCTAGTTTGTCTTTTCTTGAGATTTGAGGTGGTGAGACTTGCGTAAGAAATTTTGTTACATAAAGTTTGATGCCTAAATCTTTTATGTCTAATTGAGGTTGAACACTATGATACTATTTTATACAATTGAGAAAAAATTGTTTGTTGCTAAAAAATGATGTCTTTCTAAGTAAAGTGTTTATTTTAAAGACACTATTGGGAATAAAGTAAATCTTGAAATGTTCAAGTGCCATAAATAAGAACCAAACCACTTTAGGAAGATCAACAAAGTTTTGAACTAGTTGAGTATACACAAGTAACATATATCTCTTGAAAATCTAGAATAATTAGAAATTGGCCAGAGAAATTTTGAATTTCTTGTTATTGATAGTTGTGATTTATTTTTGATATTGGATCAGAATAAATCACTACTTATCAAGAGACATGTCTTGTCTAGATTGAACGAAGAAACTAAGTGTTATTAACTCTGAATTTTAATTCATTTATGTTAACCAAGTTTGGAACTTGAATTATTTACCTAAAGATGGCATGACCATTGGATGTAAATGAGTTAAAGTGACATGAAAAAAGAAAACATGCATACTTAAAAGCACGGCTTATCGAAAATTCCAATCTAAATCAAGGTGTTGATTATGATAAGATTTTCACTGGTAGCTAAGCTCAAGTTCTAGAATATTATTGTCATTACTTCATAGTTTGACTATAAGATATGACAAACGGATGTCAAAAATAGCATTGCTTTATGCTCCTTAAATATGTGTATGATACATCTTAAGGGTTTTTTTGATTATTTTGAGGATTTGAGAAAGGTATGCAAGCTTAAAGGATCCATTTATGGATTATAGTAAGCTTATTAGAGTCGGGATCTTTGTTTTGATGAAATAATTAATGAACTACATTCATTGAATCGAAGATAAACCTTGTGTATCCATAAAGGTTAGTCGGAGTGCAATTATCTTTTGGAATCTATATGTTAATGATATATTATTCATTGGAAACGACGTCCTAACCCTACATAATGTCAAGTCTTGGTTAAGGAAAGTTTCTTAATGAGATTCTTAGCTAATTAGGCCTATATCCTTGTGATATAGGTCTATAGAGATAGATCTAAGAGGCTAATTGCTTTAAATAAGAGTGCTTATATAAACAAATAAATGAAAAGGTTTCAGTGTACAAGATTATTAAAAGATTTCGTACTTATGTCTTATAACATAAGTCTCTGCAAGACTCAAAGTCTTAAGACAAATGATGAGCGGGACAATGTGAATTTGATTTCTTACGCATTAGCTATGAGAATCATCACATATGTTATATTTTGCATTCAACTCGATATGTCATATGATTTGGGCAAAACATACATATATCTCATAAATTCTGGTGAGGGTCACTGGATATTTATTAATAACATTCTTAAGTACTTTAGAATTTGAGAGATGTTATTAGATTTGAAGAGGTTTGAAAGATATGAGTCTTGTAAATGGTTACACGATGCAAACTTTCAAATATAAAAGATTAATGATCGCAATATGGATATGTGTTAGCTTCGTAGGAATGAGTTGGAAATGTTCTAAACTCACTCTAACAAGTCCTATAACATAAACTGAGTTTTTAGCGGCATTTGATGAAGCCAAAGAAAATGTTTAGATCGTAAGGTTCATGATTGAATAAGGTGTGGTTCCAAGTGTTGGAAATAATGTTGGCTTTTATTGTAAAACCAATTGACAACTTTAGGTTATGGAACCTAAATCACATTATAGATCTAAACAATCACTTGACAATTTTTGTCTTATAAAAGAGAGAACGTAAAGATTTGCAGAACATCAATAACAAACAATGTAGCAGATACATAAACAAACTTCTTCCACTAAAAATGCATTAAGGTTACTCAGTACTGGATACGTGTAGGATTGGACCTAGTGCAAGTGGAAGATGTTGGGGTATGTGCCTTAGGCCAATTCCGTAAACGTTGTTTAACTATTATAAGTAGATGCATGTTTCTTTTATAATAGTATCCATGGATAATTACTGTATTATTCTAAATGTCCATAGTCAGTTATTATTGTGGGAACAATAATAAATTAAGACTAGTATGAGTCTTAATTTATAATCATGTGATGATTATGCGTATACGGATACGGATCAAGATAATGGGTATCTATTGGGAATAGATGTTGGACCGACCCGCTATGAGAACACTACTTGGTCAATGTCTTAATGATTCTCATAAGAGTTATATCATTTAGTCCTTTAACTTGAGATCATCAGAGACTCCAACATTAGGAGCACAATGATTTGATACAATTAAATGTTATCTTTAACCAGATGATTATAAAGATTGTGATTGGCCATTATTCGATTAATGTGTGGTTGTTGTGATCAAGATGAAATTTGTCCCTCTCTTTTAGAAAGAGATATCTATTCGGCCCCTCGACATGTTAGATTGATAAATGGCCATGTTTAGTAAATTGATTGGATCAATGTCACTTGAAAATTTTAGTCTACTCGGAGATCGAGACTAGTATATTGAACTATAGGGGTGACATTACATGTCTTATGTTCAATCAAAAGATATCGCGTGACAAAGAGATATTATATACACTGTCTATTAGGTTGTATCGATTTATTGATCTTCATGCTACTTGGGTAGTCATAATCCCTTGCTAGAGACCGCTTATGATTTGTATACCAAAATGGTTTTGGTTCACTGCCAACGTTGTATGAACCTATTGGGTCACACACAAAGAACGGATTTGCATGATTTAATACTGTCTGGGTTAATGAATTTTATTTGATAAAATTCATTTTAAAGACTCTCATTAAATGTCCTAGTTTGACTAGGATTCAAAATTCTCCTACATTTCTAGTATGACTAGAAATTTTATTTCTTAGTAAATCTTATTTTGAATAGGACTCTAATTGGAATTATAGTATGACTTTAATTCTTATTTGAGTTTTAGATAAATTACAACTCTTATTGGATTAGTAATTGTAGATTCTCTATGACTCTATCCTTTTTAGAGTTGGACTTTATATAGGACTCTATTTGGAGTGTGACTAGGAGATGGAGTTCTTTTACAACTCGACCTAGTGTACTATAAATAAGACATTAGGGTCACACTTGTGAAGTGATTTTTCTCGAGAGAGAATTCCTGAGAGAGATTTTTCCTAGAGAATTTTTATGAGAATTTTTGTCCTAGGAATTTTGGGGCTAGCACTCCGGATTGTGATCGTTCGTTCGTGTGTGGATTTTTGATAGAAGACATTCGTCTCTGGCGGCGTCTTAAAGGAATCGATCAACACGAAAAAAGGCCAACATGGAGTTATTCTTGCTAAGGTATGATTTTTATCTGCACATCAATTTAATGGAATCAATAGGATCTTGGTTCAGGGATGTTCGAAAAGGTTTTGAAAACTTCCGCTGCGCATGATCCCCGAAATCCAACAAAAATATTAGTTATTGATATTCCCCGAGATACGCATTGACACATCAAGAGACCAATTGAGTTTCAATTAGTGTTAGTTAGATGAAGTTAGTGGAGAGTTAGTGGAATTGTATCAAGATGTAGGTCACTAGATCAGTCTCGAGATCCGTGTACATATCAAGATCAATGAGTATTAACAAAGCTTATCCTATATATATGCTAGTTTAATATACATGTTTCGCACAGTCAAACCCGCTCGCTTGCACTCGCGGAAATTTAATTAATTTAATATATTATTTCTATTCTCTGACCTCTATTACATAGATTTACAAAAAAAACACAAATATTCAAATTGAAATAAAAAATAGTTGCACATTAGCTTGCCATTTTCCAATTCTAATTTATAACTAATAGAAGCTTAGTAAAAACGAGTAAAACTTAATTTCCTAAATTTATAATTGCTTTCAATTAATAATATAAAATATTCTAAATTAAATAAATCCTTATAATATAAACTTATTAATTAAAGGGTAAAAATGACCATTCAAGTGACGATGGAATCTTTAGTTATTGGTGCTTATTATATTACTTACATATATAATGGATGGGATAAACATGCATTTCATTTCATTTGAAAACTTCAAGAAGAAGTAAGTTGGAGAAGAAGATCAACAAGAAAATTGAAGGGAGTTTATGGTGAATTGGAAGGTGATGATTAAGCTAAAGGACTTGCACCATTAGGTAAGCAAATCTATACAACTAGTTACACATAGTTTTGATAAAATTAGAGGTGTTAAATCAATTTTGGTTTTTGTGGGATTTCAGAGGTTAAATGAGATCATTTTTGAAATTTGTTTACATATTTGGATTCCTTGCAAAAAACCATTAGATTTTCTATAAAAAGTTTGGAATTTGGAGTTAAATTGACCAAATTATGATTAATCAAAGTGTTAGGTGATTTCTCGAGTTTTATTAAAAATGCATGCATATTTTGATGGTTTAATGAATATATATGAAGTGTATGCTGAAGTTGTTGCTATGATGGATGCGTTGGTCTCTGGTGGAGGGTAACCAGGATCCAAGGCAATGGAGAAGGCCAATTGGAGGAGGAAACCCAAAAATTTGACGCTAGGCGTGCTAGTAATATTGTTGGGTTTTGGGATTTTTGAAATTACAAAATATTTTGGATCCGATATGATCCGAATCTAATTCCATTAAAAACGTTTAAACCATGAAAACTTAATCATACCTCGGTCGCAATATACCTTTCTGAATGTTTATCGATCTCTAAGGCGCTGTCAACGACGAATGCCCTCTACCAGCAGTCCACACACGAACGGCGGCCGAGATTTGAAGTGCTAGCTTCGAGAGAATACCAAACCTTTTTGTTTCTCTCCAAAATGATCCAGAGCGTACCAGAAAACCCTAATTCGTTTCTAAAACGAAAATAGAGTTTCGGCCCTTAATCTTTCCTTATCAGTGTGTTCTAACTTAAAGCATCTATTTATACAACCATTGTATATAGACGGTTAAGTAAATTACACATATACCCCTACTTAAAGAAGTATAAGTGTAATACACCACAAGGACATTTCTGTCATGAATTTTATCATATAAAATTCATTTTTTTGAACCATCTTAAAATCTCGCAAAACCATTCTTAGTGTGCGACCCAATAAGCTTATACAACGTTGGCAGTGTACCAAAACACATTTTGGTATACAAGTCATAAGCGACCTCTAGCAAGACATTATGACTACCCAAGTTGTACGAATATCAAATCGATACAACCTAATCAATAATGTATATAACATCCTTTTGTCACACGATATCCTTTTGATCAAACATAAGGCATGGAATTGTCATCCAACATGTTCAATCGTACTAGTCTTGATCTCTAGGTAGACTGAAAACATCCGAGTGACATTGATCAATATCAATTCACTTAGATTAGGCCTTTTAACAGTCTAACACATCGAGGGATCCACTGGATATCTCTCTTTATATGAGTGGGACAAATTATATCTCGTTTACACAACTTCATCACATTGCTCACACACTAACCAATCACAAACTTTATAATCGTCCGGTTAAAGACAACGTTTGATTATGTCAAATCACTGTGTTCCTAATGTTGAAGTCTCTGGTAATCTCAAGTCAGAGGACTGAAAAATATACCTATCATGAGAAACAACTATGACTTAATCCATGTGATGTTCTCATAGCGGTCGGTGGTCAAGACTTTGTTCCTTAACAAGTACTCGTGATCTTGATTCGTATCCCTATACGTATAATAATCATATGATCATCAATCAAGACTCACACTAGTCTTAATTCATTATAGTTCCTAGTATAATGATCGACTAGGGACATTTAGGATATTTCTGTAAATACCCATGGATCTTATTATAATGTAAACATGCAAATTAATTATAATAAACAGCAAATGAAATCCTCTATTTTATTAACTAAAAGTATTCATAAAGACAGTTAATGGATTGACCTAGGGCACATGCCCCAACATATGGGAAGCGCGCTAAGGGGGTCACTAGCGTGCTAGACAAACTACCCAGCACGGTAGGTACTTTTAACGGCACACCGACTGCAAGTTCCTAACTTAAACTCAAACACCTTAAATAAGCTTAACACCATAACTGATGGTCTAAACACATTCTAAAATGTATGAAATGATAACAGGAGCTTATGGAAGAGTCTGAGAGGTTCGGGTATCAGTTTTAAAGTGTCAAGAAATCGGTTTAGCATAGGAGCTTGACGTGGTTTGTAAGTAAAATGATTGAGATATTTATTTCCATTTCTTTCCATTATGCTTCTTGTTTACAGTCATTTGGACTGATGTGCTATTGTACTTTAGATGCCATGACTTTGTTGTCCTTTCTCATTTCATGAGTTTGTTATCATGACATTGGTTGATGTTTAGATTGTATTCATCGACTCTTATTCACGTGCTATGTCATTCTTGATTGTTAAGTGTGTAAATCAAGTAGAATAGCATGCTATTAGGTAGGAGATCTATGGTAATGTGAATATATTTTCTTGGTGCATTACTTATGCAATCTTATTGTTGGATTCCTAAACTATGTCATTACTTGAGTTATGAAAGTAGTTCTTGTATCTAGGACCTTTATAGAGATGGGTCATTAGATTTTTGGAGATGTCGGGATCTCACCACTAGCTTGTGCGGCATACAGGGTCTGGGACTCGAGGTTGTCACCAAGTAATTCTATATGTACGTGTGTGTATGTGTGTGTGTGTGTGTGAAACGGGCATTATGAGTATATCTACACACTAAATAGTGGAAAATAGTTGATGTGATGTAATTTCATAGTCAATCGGTCCCAGATCTGTGAGGATCCCTTCTCGAATTAGGGCATTGTCCGGTCTAATCCCGTCGCTAAGTCTTAATCTTGCTACGTAAGACTTAACAACAAACTAGTCAGCCTTTCAAATAAGTAATTTATGTTAATAAATAAGTCAGAGTTAATTGAAAGTTTAAAACTTAAAGTTTATTTAGCGGAAGTCTTAACAAATTATCGAAAGCTTTTAACGTGATTCCTATGTGAAAAATCAGGAAACAAAAACAAATCCATATATATAACAAAATGGCGATGATAATATATCAACATGTATTTGGCCAAGTTACTATTTCTTAACCCACCATATACATCCCCAAAAATATATGAAAGACATATATAGAAGTCATACAACAAAACCAAAACCTAAAAAAATCAAAAGTAGCAGCACTCCGCTGGCTCAGAGGTAGTCATCGATCTTCTCCTTGCTCGGTCTGCTACTCAATGGATCTGCACCCACCGTCATAAAAAGAAGGATGAGCACAATAAAATAAAAAGTAACACTGAGAGGCATTTTTCACATTTCCAAATATACAAGTATTTGAATGCACAAGAATAGCAACTATGCTGAAAATAAATCATGCTACAAAATACTTCAGTTAAACAATATGAAACTGACACATGCTAAGAAATAATGATCTAAGACCGGTCAGCCATGAGTTACATCACATCAACTTTATTTCACTAGTTAGGGCGTAAATAACACCATGAATGCCTTCACATCCTCACAATGCATATCTTAAATATAAATACTCACAAGTGCCTCTCACATCTGATGTATACTTATCAACAACCTCGGGCCATATACCCCGTATGTCGCACAAGCCATCGGTGAGATCCTGACAACCTCGGAAGTCTAGCGACCCCGTTTGCCACGCATATCTCTATCATATCATGGTCCTAGATACAAGAACTATTTTAATGACCCAAGAAATGACATGGTTTGGGAATTCAACAAAGTAATTGCATATTTAATGCATAAAGAAAAATAGATTTACAACACTATCAACACCTACCTAATAGTATGCTATTCATTTGACTAAGTGTCTCAATAATAAAAAATGACATAGCATATGATATGGAGTAAATGAAACTATTAAATCAACAATCAATGCCATGAAAACAACTCATATAATGAGAGAGGAAACAAGTCATGGCATCTAGAGTACAATAGCTAACTCAGCCAACTGACTGTAAATGAACATTAAAATCGGAATGAAATGTAAAAAAATATCTCGATCAGTTTACTTATAATCCACACAAATTCCTAGCTAATTCGGCCTCTCGACACCTCAAAACATGTACCCGAACCTTTGAGATTCTTCACTAAGTTCCTGATATCATTTAATATGTTTTAGAGTGTTTTTAGACCTTAAATTAGGATATTGAATTTGTTTAAAGTGTTTAAGTTATAATTAGAAAATTGCAGATTTTGTGCTGTAAGAGCACCAAGCGCGCTGGGTGACTTATCTAGCACGCTAGTGACCTCATTAGTGTGCTACCCATAACCCTTATGGCATGTTTGGTTCGTGGGATTAGCCCGGATTAGTCACACTGGACTAGTTAATCCGCTGTTTGCTTGGAGGATTAACTAGGCCAGCGGATTAGTTAAGAGGCATGGTAGTGGATTAAACAATACCACTATTTTTGGTGGGATTAGCTAATCCATTGTAACTGAAAGAGGAGATTACCACTTTACCCCTCACATTCAGTGAAGCTCTTGAAACAAACAGAAGCTCCTTAGAAGCTTCTAGGAATACTTGCCCGACAACATGTTTTCGGATAAATCGATGATTTGTGAGCTCACTCAGCTCCCTAGTTCATCGGGGATTGTGCCCACCAAGTTGTTCTCGCCATATTAGCAGACTCGAAGCTTCTTGACTCTCCAATTCGCTTCTGTATCGAACCCGATATTGAATTCGATACGATACGGGTTCCGCAATTCGATACGATTTGCAATCTCTTACGGTATTGGACCCGACAACAAAGATGTGTACATTGCAATTGTTTGAAGGTTCTTCAACAAGCTTCTCGAAAGCGGTATGCTCCCAAAGTGATACTAGTCTCGCGACGCCGAGCACAACCAAGTTACTGCAATTCCCAATCTCCCATGGAAGCTCACCATTCAGATTCTGATTCCCACCTACCCGAAATATCTCGAGCTTGCCCAACCTCCCAATGTTCTTCGGGATTTTGCAGCTTAGTCGGTTATCGAACTGGGATTTCTCCAGATATTGCATTGCTACTGAGATCAAGAAACCTCATTTCCTGATATGATCCAATCTCTGGAGGGATTGACGTAGGTGAGCAGCAGCGGTCTTCATTGGAGGAGATGAGAAATGTGTGAAATGGGGGGATTTTTGGTGTTATTTATCTAAAGGGTAAATGTACATGTACAACCTCATTTAATCCCAACCTTAAAACTCCCAACCAAACAAGATACACAAATGGGATTAAACTATTTAAACCCATGTGTTAGTCCCATCACTACTTAATCCTATATGTTAGGATTCACTAAAATGTGAACCAAACAGGCCATTAGTGCGCTACACGCAGGTAGCACGCTAGCTAGCACGTCTAGCACGCTATGTGCAGGAAAACCTAGAATTCGGCACTTTGAATTCTGAGTTTTCTCCACACATGGCCAATTTTCAACACCTTGGGATCCCTGTTCTAATTTACCAGAGACCCGAAACACCCACCAACAACATAAGAACCGCCATACTTCATATTTATCATAAATTCATCAATTTAAACTAAATTACTAGTGTAAGTAGAATTACCTAATTGATGAACACCTATAGCTTGATCAATCTTACACCAAATCCTAAAAAACTCCTTTACAACAATTCTTACTGACCTCATATGATCTTCTTCTCCATCTTTTCTTGACTTCTAAGTTTATGAAATGAGAATGAAATGATTTGCATGAGTTGATCTATTCAATCTTATATATATAGAGTTAAGATTGATTAATAGCCATTGATCTTAATGTACACACGTATCCCGAGATTAATCTAATGGCCTACGTCTTGACACAATTCCTCTAACTCCATCTAACCAATACCAATTAAAACTAAATTGGTCTTTTGATATGCCAACACGTATCTCGAGAATTATCAAATGACTATTATTTTAACTTGGTAACTTAGGTTTCATTTAATGTAAATCAACTACATCCATATCTAATTTAACTATTTAAGCCACATTAACATCAAACTAACTTACCTCATCTTTCTCTACCCCGGTCCCACGTAGGCACACATCTCGAGGCGTATCCCCACTCACGTCTTGACACCTACATATAAGTAGGAGTGACTTAATAGCCTACACATATATAATACACTAGGCATACATCATAACAAATCCAACATATACCTCGGCCATCTGCCTCGGTCAATACACGTATCTCGATGCGGGTCCCACGTCACGGGTCAATGATCATGATTGAGGAAATAAAATTAAGATTAGGAATTTGGGACGTGGCAAGATCATTACTACTTAGCCGAGTGTTTGTTACATGATGTTTAACCGAAGTATCTTACACCATGACTCTTGTTCAGCTTTCTTTGCTATTGTTATGCTTTCATATACTTGTTGTATATTTGCAAATGTGGATAAATGTCTCTCAGTATTACTTTCTACATTACTGTACTCACCGTCATTTTTATGACAGTGGGTGCAGATACTTCGAGTAGCAGATCAGGGAAGGAGTAGATTGATGATTAGTTTTTGAGCTGACGAGGATAGTTCTTGCTACTTTTGTAGGTGATCATTTTATGTATCTATTACTTATGTCTTTTAGTATAACTTTGGGTTGTATATTGGGTTGAGAGACTAAACTTCTCTACTATTTCATGTATTACTTTGGTTGGTTTATATGATCGTCTGTTTACCTGGTTTCCATAGTAGGTGTTTTTATAAATGCTTCCGCTATTTTTATTAAGTTTTCGCTGAAAATTAAGATAATAATAACTTCTTAATTAACTCTATAACTCATAATTAATTTTTAATGAATAAGATATATGTTAAACATGTGTAACAAGGTGAATGAGTGGAAAAGGCAGACTAATACGTTGTTAAGTCCTACGTGGCATGGATTAGGGCTTAATGACGGGATTAGGCCGGGCGATACCTCATTTGGGGAACCGATCCGTCATAGTAAGATAACTAAATATCTTACAAATCATATTAATGAAAATTCTCACGATATAGGAGTTCAAACCGAATTCCTATACATAAGTTAATTTCGTTAGAAGTTATTATTAAGTAGTTTGAATTTCAAAACACAACTACTTGTGTTATATTTAATAGCTAATCCTACATGTTTTCATAACATTTACCCCAATCTCAACTTCTAACATGTTGATCTTATCACTACACTGTTCATTTTTAAGTTAGAAGTTTTTCTGATCTTTGATTATTTTCAACAATGGTTCTATTCCATATTTTACTTGGTGTTTTGTTTTTGAAATGAGACAATACTTTGCTTCAATGTATTTTAATTTGATAGAAACCAACTTAGACAACTTTATTTGATCCTATCACAATCCCATTGTGATTTTAGGTCAAAATTCTATTTGTCTAATCAATTTCTTATTTCAAAACCGCATGTCTCCGTCTTTCTTGTTGAGACTATTTTTGGAAGCAACCCTCAATTGGTTATGAATTCAACCAATACTTTATAGAATAGATCTTCCTAAGTTGCTAGTTCAACCGGTACTAACCTCATACTATAATCAATATCTTGTGCTTCCCACAAGTCTCAATTTCATTTTACATTTTCCAAACGATTCTCTATCGTTTGAAACTATGTTTGAGTCTTTTCCAGCATTTTCCTGAGTGTTTCATGATTGTAATAGTTCGATACTTCCAATTTTAAAAGACCTCATTTCAGTACTTACGTACCCGAATCATTTGGACTTCCCTTTTTCGACCAATTTCCTATTGGTTTCATAACTGATACTTTCATCAGTTATATTAGTATCAAACTATTTACAACACCTTTGTGAATTCAGACTTCATAAGTGCATTTCACATCCAAATATGTTCAGTTTTGTTTCATAAGTCTATTCTCTCTTTTATAATTTATTCCTATGTAACTCATCATTTCATACGAGTTAAGTATCAAACAAACAAGGAGAATAAACTTCGTATCGCGTATCTAGCAATAATACATACATACATCACAAGCATAACACAATAATTCAAATACTTCATCTCACGATCATTTTCCAATTAATCGCGCACAATCACTCTTTGGTTTCAAACCAAAGCTTTTCCTCATTGAACCAAACCTAGGCTCTAATACCAACTTTGTCAGTCCCCTCATCATTAGATGACTAACCGCCCTATATTACTTTAATCCCCTGATAATCTAGTCAGCCTATCCATTCTTTTAACTTTGACCTCAAAACAATTTTCATTAAAATCCTTAATGAAGCTCCAAAAGTAAATTTATATCCTCAACGAAAAGTTAATTCATGATTTGTTCAATTGGAGCAAATTAGGAAATCATATGGATTATTCTCCGTATTTTGTAAAAAAATTAGCAGTAACTCCCTTAAAAGTGACCTGCCGAAAAACTTTCATATAATATACAACAAAATTTGGGAAAGCCCTAAAAAGACTCACAACTCCTCGCAGTTCACAATATATATCAAATTCAAATTTGTAAACTAACTTAGAAGACTCTTATAATTATTCAACGAAACTTCACGTCCTACACTCACACTAAGAATTCTAAAAATATATATATATATATATATATATATATATATAAACAATTTAAAACAAGAATTACTTTAAATTTGATAAACAATCACCACAATCTTCGAGTCTTGTCCATTCTTTCCTTGTCGTCATATAGAATCTGACATCATCAAAAAATGATTGGAATATGTTATGTAAGTAAATATTTACACTGATGTGTACTCCCGCAATTGTTAGTCTGATACATGGAGACATGTAATTGCATTTTCAAATAATCAATAAGATATATGCGTCAACATGACATGCAATCCACTCTTTTTATGTCTATAAACTATAATTAGATGTCGATTTCCAAAAATAGTACAGAGTCAATATTAAGAGATCATAAATTGCAGAGATAACTTGTCGGCATTTGACTCCGCTAGTCTCACTAGCCGACACTTAAGGTAGGATTGAAATCTAATTTCAAGCAAATCAGACTCCGAAACAAGCTTATTTCCTATACTCACTCCGTGCATACATGATCAAGAATGATGAAATGCAATGTAGAGTATGATGCAATTACAAGTACAAAGATATTCAATAAATAGTAAAAATCATTGTAAGGTTTACTTACAACCAACTAATTTTGAGCTTATTTTTGGGGGTTCCCGGAGCTTTGGATCACCTTGAAAATAGTTACAATAGCTTCCCTGCATACCTAATCATATTATGAGCCAAGCTTCAAATGAAACCAAATCACTAAACCCAATAAAAATTGCGGCCAAAGTTTGCTTGAGAACAATTTCCAAAAATATTAATTTATATAACTGTTTCAGCTTGCTTTCAACTAGCCAACTTGGGTTAACTTTTTAACCTTGAAAAACTCAATATTTGTCATGATGAACTAAAAGGAACTTGTAGCACTCATGTCCTACTTTCCATATACTCCAAGAACACTCAAATCGGATCACCTACGGAGAAGTTATGAGTTTCTCAATATGATTTGTCAACTAGGCAAACATTATTTATTTTGAACTGAAAACTTCTCCAAATCAATATTTTCGCAATTAAATCCTTAAAACTCGACAAAAAACATTACAAAACCACTCGATACCAATATTAAAATATTTTCATAGCCTGTGGAGTCAAATTGGATCAAAACTAATAATCAATTCATCCTGAAACCCAATATAAATTAATATCAACTATAAAACATCTATAAAATGGTTATCAACTCAATTTCAATAACTTGATTTATCAAAACCTTAACCGACATCGTTGGAATTTATTCCAAATTGATGTAAATCAATCCAATGTATCAATTCACAACAAATCTCTACCAATTTCTATTAAAACTTTATCAAAGAAATCAAGAAATCGTGAGAATTCAAATTGAATTGAGAATTTACCAAATCTCGAACCCAATACCTCATATCCGTCGTGAAAACTTGGCTTGAACTGACAGTCTTGCGTCGCTCTACTATTTTGCGGAAAGAAACTGGGCAAAAATCGGACGTCGGGAGATCGCGGAGTGAAAATTCGAGTTGAGTGGGTTTAAAGAAATAACTTTTAATTCGTTCTGCTGAAATGAAACCTCACTTCAATTTTTTTATATTTATATATGTATTTATATATACAGACTCAGCTCCTTGACAACAAATTAATTTTTTATTTATTAATTTTAAAAATCCCTATTTTGACGTGTTTTGAGTTACGATGCTCGTTTTGGATCCGAATTTTCTCCAAATCAAGCCAACCTCTCGACAAAACAGTCAAACTTTATAAAACATCCATGACATTGGTTTTAGTCACGCCAAAAACCCAAAATCTTTACTTTGTCCATGACATACCAAAATTATCCGGTTCAATTCTCTTGCCGTACTTAGCCAAACTTGCACCAACTTGGACTCAATCTCAACCTCGACCACCACCAATTGATACGAAACTCGAGGCAAAGACTTGCACCAATTTCATTCTCATTTTACACTGCCACCAATCGCAACTTGCACTTAAATCGAGGCAAAACCCCCTGTGATACTCGACACTTGATTTATGAGTTTTCGAGCAACCAATAGTTTTATTTTTACTCATGCCCCTCAAACACGCACTTACAACCTCGATTATGATAAAAACTGAGGATACATCTCAACTCGACCTATTTCATGATGAAATAGTGTATAATACATCAAATAGGCACGCGACACACAAAAATAATATTTAATTTATGATCTTCGATTCGTAACGCGTAGGTCCCCCCTTGGATACCTAAATTCCATCTTAAATCTAAAAATACTTAATTAGTCATCTAATCAAGTTTATGAAATTCTCGGATGTCACAATTCCTATTTACCACTACTGCAGAATACTAATAGTATAAGAAAGGAAGGGAATTCATTATATACGCTCGACATGTGTCAATTTTTGGCGCTATTGTCGGGGATTTTGAAATAATTTCTTAAGAATCTTTCTTGTTGCATGTCATACAACATGACAGAGATCAATCAAGAACTTATTTTTAGGCCAGCCAATAAAAATATTATAGCTTATGAACCTATGTGTATTGTTTTTCTCGTGGATTTCCTTGATTTTGAGTTAAAATTGAGATTCATCAATTCTTTACCTCACTTTCAAGGTGAAGGTGATGAAGATCCTCAACAAATTATTAGAAAATACACACATATAATAAGTGTGATAAAATCCAAAAACATAGAGTTAAAATATGACAAACTAAAAGCTTTCCCTTCTTTTTTAAAAGGTCAAGCTTAAGATTGGCTATTCTATCTCCCTCAAAATTCCATAACCACATGGTACGAAATGTTAGAAACTTTCTTAGATCGATACTTTCCAGCATGTAAAATTAGTTTGAATTGGAAACGAATTAGCAAATCTAGGATGGAGACCGAGGAGCCTTTTGGTGAGTTTTAGGATATATACCAAAGATTAATATCATCATGTCCGTAATATGGATTTTAGAAAAAAAAAAAACTTTATTAGAATACTTTGACGAAAGACTAAACCATTTAGAACAAAGATTCCTAGGCACGATATTGGAGGATCTTTATTCGGCATAACGCTAACATCAGCAAGATACACTATTAACAAAATGGTGAAACAATCAAAACAATATTGCAAGAAAAACAAATTTATGAAAAATCATTCTTATGAAATCAATATAGGAATATAGTTAAGACATCGGATGATAAGTTCGATGAATTAAAAAGTAAGATTGAATTACTATTAAAGATAGGTCAGTCCAAACTAAAATTTGTGCTTTTCGCAACGAGGTCAATCATCTATATAATGAATGTCCATTAGTGTAACAAAATTAAATCAAAGATTCTAACACTATGATGAATTATTATAATAATCTTAATCAACCTACTTATATTACTAGTAACAATGCAAATTAACTAAGACCCAATATAGGTAATGGTGTAGACAATCAGAATTCTCAAAAATATAGAACACCCGCATTAACCGATAGAACAATAGCACTAAAAAATTCAAATAAAACAAAAGATCAAAAGATCCAAGCCTTACAAGATGATATAGTTGAACTAAAAAAATTAATTAAGTCAAATGGCAATGCAAATGAGTCCGTGGGTTAACCAAAGTAAATTATCTTCTCAACCTTACCTTAGTTTGAAAGCAACACTTTGAGAAGCGGTAAACAAATGGATGAACTAAAAATGCCAGAACAACTAGTTCCTCGAAAAGAATTAGAAGCTGAATTAAAAAAAGAAATAGAGATTAAAGATAATAAAATCCGAAAGAGAAATGATTGTGATTTCAAAAAGAATAAACCAAGTTTAGCAAGACTACCATTTCCCCCATCGTTTGGAAAATAATAAGAACGTCAAGAAATAACAAGAAAAAAGGAAACCTTAGACACTTTAAGGAAAGTGGTAGTAAAAATATATTTATTCAAAGTCATACAAAACGTACCTAAATATCAAGAAATTTAAAAAAGACTTATGCCACTAATAGAATTAAACCTAATTAAAGAGTAAACCTAGGAGAATATGTGTCAACAATAATCCAAAAGAAATTAGCCCTTAAATGTTCTGACCCTGGAATGTTTTTTGTTCCATGCACAATAGAAAACATAAGGATATTCAAAGCATTATATGATCTAGGCGCCTCAATCAACGTTATGCCTTTGTCAATATATTTGCAAATGACAAACGTACCCTTAGAAGAAACTATTATAGTAGTACAATTAGCAGATAGATCTGTTGTTCAACATGTAGGAGCATTAGAAGATATACTGGTTAGGGTTAATACTTATTTTTTCCAGCAGACTTATATATTATAGACATGAAAGAATATCACTTCTCTAGTAAAATTTCTCTTATCATAGGACGCCCTTTCTTAAAAATGGCAAAATCCAAAATAGATGTTTCTAATGGAGCTCAAACAATAGAAGTAGATAATGAAACGGTAAACTTTAACATCCACAACACTATGAAATATCCTTTAGATGTTTCATCAGTATGCACCGTAGATATGTTAGATCCTATAATAGATAAAACTTTTAGAAATGATAAGTCAGATAAACTTGAAAAGGTGATAGAGGATTTAAATGACGATGATGATACAGATGAAGAGATAAGATTAATAATTAATGCCTTAAAATCTTATAATACACTCCCTGAATTCTCTTAGATATGGATCCGCTGATAAATCATTCGAAAATTTTACCCGTTATACTAAAAGCTCCTGACTTAGAGTTAAAAGATCTACAAAGCCTTATTAATTATAATTTTTAATAAATTATCAAACTTAGAATAGGAAAAATTAGTAAATGTTCTTAAAGAATTCAAGAAAGCAATAGGATGGACAATAGCCAATTTTAAAAGAATAAGTCTAGCGACATGTATGCATATAATTAATCTCGAAGTAGAAACAAAACCCTCTAAACAAGCTCAACGTAGATTGAATCCACCAATAACTGAAGTAGTAAAAAAAGAAATATTAAAACTACTAGATGCAAGAATGATATTCCAAATAGCAGATAGCAATTGGGTCAGCCCAATACAAGTAGTTCCAAAAAAGACAGGGATCATAGTTATAACAAATGAACATGGAGATTTAGTAACTACTAGAATCCAAAACGGTTGGAGAGTGTGCACATATTATAGGAAGCTAAACGCAGTAATTCTTTCGATTAATGCTTACTTCACTTAACTAAAGTACTTAAAATATTTATAAAAAAAATCTAGTATTGAACTATGAAAAATGTCATTTTTTGGTAAATCAGGGAGTTATATTAATACACATAGTGTCAACAAAAGGAATAGAGGTAGACCACACTAAAATCCAAGTTATAAAAAATTACTTTACCCCACTATTGTGAGGGAGGTAAGATCTTTCCTTGGCCATATAGGATTCTACAAATGTTTGTGAAAGATTTTTCCAAAATAACACAACCCTTATGCAAATTTTTGCAAAAAAATGTTATATTCGAGTTCACACCAGAATGCAAGATAGCTTTTAATAAACTAAAAGATGCCCCGATCACTGATAAGTTTTTATTTAGACTTATATGTAAGGTTAGTTTAATAGTATATTTACTATAAATATCACTAAAAAAACTCAAATTGATGGTGTTTATGCATTTTCAGGTACACAATGCATAAAGGAAGGAAATGAGTGAATTCGGAAAGAAACGGAGCTAAATCACACCAAAGTAGATTTGGCACAATAGCTAAGCTGTATGGTGCTATGGGATAAGAAGGCACACTATGGGAAGGAAAGGCACGACGTGGGAGGGCAGGCAAGTGAAGGGATTGAGACATGATGGTTCGCATAGTTGCGGCACCGTGAAGGTCAAAGGACGGTGTTAGGGACACATAGGGACAACACCAAGACCACTGAAGGGAGAAATTGACACACAAAGTGCTCGATGTAGTGGTGGTGCCATGGGATTGTACACACAGCATCAAGACTTAAGTGATAACGCCGAGAAAAGAAAAAAATACAAAGTAGAGTTCTATTTCATATTAAATTGTTAAGTAGGGTTTTTAATTGTTTTAAAACATGATTAGAGAGTATAAATAGATATGAGAACTAGGTAAACACAAGAAATTACCATAGATTAGCCACCATTAACATAGTTTAGTATAGGTTTACATAGTATTAAGAAGATTTGTGGAGAGAAAACATTGAAGACTTACGTGGGTTTGGGTATTATTTTTTTGATTGAATAGAAAGTTATTTTGTTATATCTATGATTTCAATGAATATCACTATGTGAGTGTTTATTTCAATGAAATATGAGAAGTTTTTTAATCTTAAGGATTAATAGATTCTATAATATTAATGCTATGCTATAAACATGAATATAGTAGAAATATAAAAAGTGCAATGATTAGAATTTGTATTAATTTTGAGCGTAATGCTACAAACAACTTGATCACGTGTTTGTTGATATTAGGTTTTAAAATATATCATGGTCGTTGAAGCTTTTAAGTCGGATATGGATGGTACAACCATAAAATACACAACATCGAGCGATAGTTATTGATTAGGGAGGCATGGATAGTAAACTTAATTGGTTATGAATCTAAAGATTTGGAATATTAAAGCAATGTGGAGCTTACGTTATTCACATCAATATGTGGAGTTCTATTTTGCACATTAGAATCTTTTCCGTAATGACAGTGGGTTAAAGTGGATTTGAAGGAAATATGTCTATTCTAATTAGGCATTGAACACACATAATAAAGATGATAAAATGAGTTAAAAGCATAGTAGATAGTCTTAATATTTAAGTTAAATTAATTTGCATTGATTTGTTAGTATAGATTAGTTTAGTTTAATTATAAAACCAACTAAAATAATTTTCTTAGCAATAGAGTAATTTTAGCTAGGTACGTATTGATTGCATACACCTTTCCCTGAGGATGATATCCATAATTAACGCAAGTTGGTTACACTTTTACTACAAGCCAGCTATTATAATTACGACCATACACACAATCAAGTTTTTAGCGCCGTTGCCGGGGATAGGTAGCCACTTAGACTTTGTTAGTTTGAAAAGTTTCTAAGTTTTATTTTAAGTACTTTACTTTCAAGTTTATAAAAAAGGCTTAAGTTTCAAGTATTACTTTTTGCACTTGATTTTTTGTCTTTTCTTTTCAAGGAGAACTAGTGCACGCGTAGCAAAAGAGAGAAGGACTTAGTGCCTTATGACCCTGAGATTGACAGAACAAACAAATGAAAGAAAAAAAAGGAATCAAAATGGCTAAGGATCAAGCAAGAAACCAACAACAAGGGCGAGGGAATAACAAACCCGAAGGTGATCTGATAGTGCAGGATGGAGTGCGGGGACAAAGATCCCTTCGTGACTACTTCAAGTCAGAAGTTCAAGAGACTCACAACGGAGTGATGAGGCTTCCAGCCAACACCACCGAGTTCGTGATGAAACCGTATCTAATTAACATGGTGCAAAATAGCTTGTTCAACAAGCTAGCCAATGAAGATCCAATTGCACATATAAAGAATTTCTTGGAAAAATGTGACACCATGCACATTATGAGAGTTACAAAGGAGGTAATCAGGATGAGACTTTTCCTATTCTCATTTGGTGGAAAAACCCCTGGTTCTAAGGATTAAATGCAGGGAGTATGACCTCATGGGTGAAAATCAATTAAAGATTCAATGAGATAGTGAGGAGATGTCCAGGACATGGATACGTGAAATGGGCACAAGTCCACATTTTTACTATGAGATTAACCACAGCACGAGAATACTAGTAGATTTCGCAGTAGTTAGTTCTCTACTAACCAAGGATGAGGATGGAGCATTGGATCTCTTAGATCTTAGTTATCAAAACTCTACAGCCAGTACTCGTTTCATTGTGAGGAAACTAGCGGGCGTATATGAGATTGATTCATAAGCGCGATTATGGAACAACTATCCAACCTGAGCAATCAAATGGCAAAATTTCAAATGGGACAACAAGGTTCGCAAGTGCTGGCAATACAACAACCCATTAATTACCAAGCAATTGTGATTAACCAAACGAAACATGCAACAAGGAATGGAGTATAAAGACATTAATTTTATGAACAACTAAGGCTATGGAAACAACTTCAGGCCGAGAGGAATGGCTCCTCAAAGATTTTATACAGGATACAACAATGACAACCCAAACTTCTTGTATGGAAGTTTTGATAACGCACTGAAGTTACCTCCAAGCTTCGATCAACAAGCCCAATAAAGGAAGCTAAGGCAGAGCAAAAAGGTGACTTCATTGAAGTCAATTAAGAAATATTTGCACGCCATGGACATGAGCAAGAGGGAACACCATGAGAAACACAAAAAATAGATTGAAGGAGTGAATCAAGCCATGAAGAGAATGGATGATGAGAGATCACAATCCATCAAGAACTTAGAGAGACAGATTATTCAATTAGCCATTGCCTTGAATTCAAGGAAGGAAGGAAAATTTCTGAGCAACATGATCATGAATCTCAAGGAGTATGTTAGTGCTATTCACATGATGAGCACTATGGCAATGAACGAGCTAAGACAAGAGCAAGTGATATATAAACCAAAAAAGTCAACACGTTGGCTATAAGGAAGCATGAAAAGATGCATGAGAACGAAACGGAAGTAAGGCAAGATGAACTTGAAGGATTCAGGCAACAAAAAATCAATACCTTGAATAATAACAAGAAGGTGAAAAAAAAACAATGGAAATCTAATCAAAAAGATGAAGGTCCTTTTGAAGAAACACCAAAAGGAAATAGCATCAAGGTAGTTCAAAGGAAGCCGAAACAAAATTTCAAGTTCATACTGAGACTTCAACCAATCAAAAGGAAACATGGAGAAATTTCAAGTTCGATTTAGAAATGTCTTATATGACTTCAACCAATAAAGCCAAAGGAGAGATCATGGAGAAATATGCATACCAATAAGCATTGATGGGCACCGATTTAGAAATGTCTTATATGATATGGTAGCACAATATTCATCATAGATTTTGAGGTTATGGATCACAATATGGATGATGATATGTATATGATACTTGGGATGTCATTCTTGAACATCGCCAATGCAAACTTGTTCACAAAGCAGAAAAAAATCACAATGAGTGTCAATGAAGACGATGATGCAGAGAACATAGTCTAAGATGATGGGAAAGAAGTATATCTAAACGGGAATGAAATAATTATCTCTAATCTACAATTGGAGTATCTCGATTCAAACTAAGACTAAACGAGCGAAAAAGGAGTCAGGCTAATGACGTTAAACTAAGCACTACTAGGAGGCATCCCAAGAGTTTTAAAATTTCAAGTTTTCAATTTCAGTTAGTTAGTTTTGTTAGTGAAATTTACACGTAATAGTTTCTAACTTTCAAAGTAGTTTTGTGTTAAATGTGCATGTAAGGCTATTCATCAAAATGGAAATGTCTCAACAAACTCATTAAAGAGTGTAGAAGAATGAAAAAGTTCAAGCGGCAAAGGTGAGGTAATTGGCAAATCACGGGTAAGTTTTTATGAAATTTTTAGATATATACATGGATTTTACGCAGTCATAACATCTTGTGTTGTAATACACAAAGTCGAGGAAGCGCCAAATAGGAATAAATTAAAAATATATGCAAAAAAATGTGGACACAGAGGTCGACGTCGTGTGTTTAATCACACGGTGCCATGGGTATTAAGCACAGTGCTAGCAGGGCGCCATCCATTGAATGCAAAAACACTACGCAATGGTGTTGACGTCTTCGTGGCACTGCCACGGCACCATGGCTTATAATGCATGGCGCATGTGTCGTGGAATGAGATTTAATCCCCATTTTCACCATATTTTTCATACTTGTATCCAAACTGTAACACAACCAAATAAGTATGCATCCCTCTAGAGCCAAAGATTGATCATTTTTAAGTGAGGAAAGAGAGTTCCTAGTGATTGAGAGTGAAAGGAAAATGTGCATTATGGAATTGCACAAAGTGGAAAACTAAGGCTTTGATTTGGGAATTTGATTTCAAGGAGCACTAGGGTTCTAAGTTGATTGAGAAATGAGAAGGCTTGGATTGATAGAGACTTAGAGGAGTATTCTACACCGAAAAATAGTCTGGCATTGAGGTAATTATGCAATTTCATTAGTTATGTTTTAAAATTTTGAGAAATTTTGATGAAATTATATGAATTGTGGATATGAGGTTGTTGGATAGGATTTTCAAGTTGTGTGAATGTTAGGCATCAATGTGACGTATGGAGACCTAGTTTATGCCTTTTGCCTTATTTTGCATGTGGATAATTCGTGTACTATAAATTTTTATTTTTAGGTGCTTTTAAGACCCGTATTGCTAGTTGTGTTGTGTGAATTTGAGAAAATGCCGAGAACAATAAGGCAAGTGAATCAAGTAAGAGCAAATGATTTTGAGGCATCAACCTTAAGAGACACCAATGAGGAGGAACCTAGGCCATTTAAGTCGAAGTACTTCAATAGTAGAGAGGCCAAGGGATACATATGTGGTGATTGAGCATATAAAGTTCATTTGAAAATATGTATTAATCTACTGGGAAAGTATGATAAACGCGTGAATAACTTCATTAGGCAACAAAATTGGAAGCATTTCATTCAAGATTATAGAAAGAATGATGTTAGAGGAGTGATTAAAATTTTGTATGAATTTTATGTCAATGCAAAGTTTACTAGGAAGAATGAGCCAGTGAATGTGAGAGGGGTGTTTGTCCCCTTTAATTTGCGTGAAATTAATAGCATCTATAGATTGGAGCATTTGAGTGGAGCTGAAGCTGACCCAAGTTTCTGGAATGATCTATATGAGAAATCATATAACTCTTTTAGAGCCATAGAGCGAGCATTGGTTGTCCAAGGACGACAAGGCTGGGTAATGGGAGTTGAGAATGTGCCGAAGCACATTAAGAAGGGAAGTGTTAGGAAAGTCTACCGAATTTGGAAAATTTTCCTTGTTGTTTCTCTATACCGCACTACTCAGCAGGAAGAGATCAACAAGCCAAAGATGGCTTGTTTATATGAGATTACGAAGAATGGGGAGATCAATGTCGGTGAGATCATCTACAGCAATCTAAGGGAGTCCATTATGTTAGACCGAGACAACAATTTTTTGTTTCCAATTTTGATCACTCAGATGTGCTTGAAGGTCGAAATGCGTTTGATTAGAGATGAAGAATTCAATATTGAGGCCCAAGCAACCATGGATGAGACGTTTATGCTTACACTGAAATCACCACATAGTTATCAAGACTCCGAGGATGAGAGGCAGAGAGCCGAGGGAGACCGACTTGAGTTAGAGTTGTTAGCTAAGCAGTAGGAGGATCACACAGCAATAGTAGCAGCAACGGAGTTAGCCTAGAAGTTGGAAGATGAAGAATATGGAAAAGATGATGAGTAACAATAAGGATTCTCTGAAGGCTACGAGTTTATAGACCCACTTATTGGAGAGCATGACTTGGATGGTCCTAAGATTTTTCCACCGCCTCCTCCACTACAACCACCAGTACCACCAGAGGACTTGACTTTACGGTAGCAGAGGATGCTGATTGTTGAGATGAGGAGACAATACTAAGAGGACAAGGCTAAGTATCGTGAAGCCTTGATGAGATATGAGCAAGACAGACTGAATGGTCAGCGAAACTTCATGTTGTTCGCAGATCATCAGAGGGATGTAACTAGATATGAAAGGAGCAGCGGATGAGACCTATTGATAAGTTTTTTGGCTTTTCATCAGCACTAGCTTATGTGTTTGATCCGGATGTAGTGTAGAACAGGAGAGTGGAGCGTTCATTGACAACATCCTATACTGGAGCTAATGATGCGGATGATGATGATGATGACGACGCGCGGTCCTGATGTCAATGTCTTAGGATTTCTTTAGACTTGGGGAGATGAGATATGCATTGATACCATTTCACTTTAAATTTGAGATATTTTGTTACTTATTTAGTTGTTTAAATTCGATGTTTAATTTATGATTTTATATATTGTGCTGTTATTATGTTTGTGTTTTAGTGTTTTCATGTTTCGGGCTTATTTTTAAACCTTTGGGACTAGGTTTGGTTTAAGTTTAGGGGCATTAACACTACACTTTAGGAAGTGGTAAGAAAGGTTGAAATCGGGATAAACACTACAAGTATGATCGTTTAAATTTTATTTTTGAAGCAGTTAAAGAGGACAACATGGTAGTGTATCATTTTTATTATTTCATTTACTTACTATTTAAACATGTTTAGGTAGTATAAATTAGGTTATATATAGTAATATATAATGAATAAGTAATTCATATGCATGTTCATGCCTTTAATTAAGGATGAGTAAAATACAAGTGCCTTGAGACTTAAGATAGTGTTTTTAAATTTTTGAAGAAAAAAATGAAATGTAGTAAACAACTGTATGATTTCATCATTAGAAACCTAGAGTTCGGAAAGACCATGAACTTGAAACAAAAGCAAGAAGAATATTAGAACACTTGTTGTGGAAAAAGTTAGATCTCTAAGGAAATCTATAATAAGTGTGAATCTTACTTGAATAAAAAGTAAATAAAAACTTAGTACAAAGAGTGGAAGAAATAGGCACATTTAATGAAAATTTGGAGTTAACTTGCTTGATAAAGTGAAAGTGAGAAGTGCTAACAAGAGTTTTAAAAATAAAAATTAGAGTGTCCCACAAGTTCTACAGGAAATGGAGCAGACAACTTGATGGTTGGAAAAAGAGAGGAAAACGGAGTCCATGGGAAAAGGAGTAGGGACCGTGAAATAAGAAATATAAGGATAAATGAGAAAAAAAAAAGAAAATAAAATAAAAATAAAAAAGGTGGAAGTTAAATTAAAACTCTTCAAATAACAATTTTAGTTCGAGTATTAGTAGCTTAATTGAGTTAATTTTTATTTTCAACTATATTAAGTCTTATAAACTCTTGAAGTGCTAAAATCTACCAAAATTAGTTTGATATGTTTAGGCAACGGCTAAACGGACCCCAATTTTTGCTAAACGGACCCCATTACTCGAGCATACCCCGGTTTTGCTAAACGTTACCCACTTTTATTTTCATAAATTCTAGAAATACCTTTAATTACCCCATGCCCTAAAAGTGAATAAGTGTCGCCTGCCAGTTTCGGCCATACGTGGCCAAGACCTCTTTATAGGTCTCAGTCGTCTTAAACCGAAACATCTTTAGAGATCTCGTCCGACTTCTACTAAGACTTTTGAAGAGGTCTTAATCTTGTGTTGGTTTTGGTGGGAGCCGACCGAAACCTCTAAAGAGATCTCGGACTTGTGTGACCGAGACTTCCAAAACGATCTTGGCCCTGTGGTCCGAAACCCGCAGGCGACAAGAACAAACAAAAAAGATTAAAACTCCAAAAAATACATGAAGCCGACCAGAAAGTTAGTGGGTTTTGCTCGGAATCGCTAGATATTCTTGATTTCATCGATCTTTTGTGCCAAAAATGCTAGATTCGAGCTCCAAATCAAAAGCTCTAAATCCAACAAAAAACCACAAAAACCACTACCGATTCAAAAAATGCAAAAAAAAAACCCAAGAAAACCCATAAATCGAAATGAAAATAAATGGAGAATACACCCACGACGTTGAATCGGTGTGATTTTGCTCGAATTTCGTCAGATTGGGGCCGAAGTGATAGCATGATTTGAGAGATGGGTGACTAAGGTATGAGTGAGTGAGTGTGAGCGGGGTATGGGTAAGCAAAAATCTATTTATATAAATGTTGGGTCATTTCACACATGAATTAATTTTTTAAAAAAATTGGGGTCCGTTTCACAAAAATTGGGGTCCTTTTAGCCACTGCATATGTTTATTTGTGAATTCCCGAGCTTAATGAGATATCATGAGATTATACATTTGCTACTTGAGTGTCGAGGTGAAACAAACTTTTGAGTAGTTATGGTTTTGGTTGTGATCTACTTTGGTGTTTCGAAAGTGAGTTATATGAGTTTGTTAAAGCTACGTATCTTGAAAATTGTAAGTTTTTGAAAAGAAAAACTCTTGAGTAGATTATTACTTGAGACTTAGTTGGATTAAAGGATACCCTATTAACAATGTAAAATGAATGTGAACTATGTAATATGAGTAGTTAGGAGACTTAGTAAAATACACTTTTGCTAGGGACGTGCAAAATCATAAGTTTGGGGGTATTTGATAAGTGATTATTTAGACTTATATATAAGGTTAGTTTAGTAGTATTTTTAGTATAAATACCCCTTTTTGTTCTCAAATGGTGTTTATGCATTTTCAGGCACACAGTGCATAAAGGAAGGAAATGAGTGAATTTGAGAAGAAACATAACTAAAACACACCAAAGTAGGTTTGGCGTTGTGGTTAAGCAGTGTGGTGTTGTGGGATAAGAAGGCACGATGTGGAAATGAAAGGCATAACGTGGGAGAGCATGCGAATGAAGGAATTGAGACAAGATGGTTGGCGCAATGGCGACACCGTGAAGGTCAAGGGACGGCGCCAAGGAGACATTGGGATAGCGACAGGACTACTGAAGGGGAAATTGACACACAAAGTGCTCGGCGTAGTGGCAGCACCATGGGATTGTACACACAGTGTCGAGACTTAAGTGACTGCGCCGGTAAGAGAAGAAAATGTAAAGTAGAGTTCTATTTCGTGTTAAATTGTTAAATAGGGTTTCTAATTGTTTTAAAAGTGATTAGGGAGCATAAATAGATTGGAGAACCTGGTAAACATAGAAAATTACCATAGATTAGCCACCATTAACATAGTTTAATATATGTTTACTTTATTCTTGAGTATTAAGAAGATATGTGGAGAGAAGACATTGAAGACTCACTATGGTGATTTGGGTATTGTTTTTATTGATTTAATAGAAAGTTTTTTCATTATATCTCTGATTTCAATGAATACCACTATGTGCGTGTTTGTTTCAATGAAATGTAAGTAGTTTATTAATCTTACGGATCAATGGATCCTATGGTATGAATGTTATGCTATAAATATGAATAGAATAGAAATATAAAAAGTGCAATTGTTAGAGTTTTTATTGATTCTGAGCATAATGCTACGAACATCTTGATCAAGTATTTGTTGATATTAGGTTTTAGAAGTTATCATGGCCTTTGAACTTTTAAGCCAAATATGGATGATACAACCATAAACTACACAACATTCAGTGATAGTTGTTAATTAGGGAGGCATGGATAGTAAACTTAATTGGTTATGAATCTAAAGATTTGGAACATTAAAGCAATGTGGAGCTTACGTTATTCACACCGATAGGTGGAGTTCTAGTTTGTACATTAGGTTTTTTCCATCATGACAATGCGTTAAAGTAGATTTGAAGGAAATCTATCTATTCTAATTATGCATTGCATACACATAATAAAGATGATAAAGTGAGTTGAAAAATATAGTATTTCATTACCTAGGTCAAGTTGTGAACTAAGATAGTCTTAATATAAGAGTTAAAGTAATTTGCATTGATTTGTTAGTATAAATTAGTTTAATTTAGTTATAAAACCAACTAAAAGGATTTCCTTAGCAATAGAATAATCTTAGCTAGGTACTTATTAAGTGCATACACCTTTCCCTGATGATGATATTTGTAATCAACGCAAGTTGGTTACACTAATACTATAATCGAGTTGTTATACTTGCAACCACGCACACAATAAATTACCAAACCAATAATAAAGTCCCCAGATCGGTCACAACCTTTTGAAATAATGTGTGATGCAAACAACTATGCAGTAGGAGCTGTTTTAGGTTAAAAGTTAGCAAAAGATTCTCATGTCATATGTTATGCATTAAGAACTTTGGATCCAAACTAACAAAAGTATACCACCACAAAAAGTACTCCTAGCAATTGTGTTCGCATTAGAAAAGTTTAGACCATATTTACTAGGAATAAAAGTAATAGTTTACTCAGACCACGATGCATTAAGATATTTGATGGCAAATAAAGACGATAATTGTCAGGATTCGTCTTACAAAGTCTTGACTTAACCTAATTACTCTAATTAGACACATAAACCATATAATTAACTATATGTTTTAAAATACTTTCCATTTTAATCTTTAATAACGTTCCAAAACTAAATCAAAATCCTCGACAAACTTCAGTTCTTGATTTATTTCATTTGGAGTAAATTATGAAATAATATAGAATGTCTTCTGTATTTTATAAAAATTTTGACAGCACTTTCCCTAGAAGAGGCTGGCAAAAAACTTCACCTAACAGACACCTGAATTTAGGAGAGGCCTAGAAGGACTCACAACTCCCTGTATTTCATAATATATATCAAATTCAAATTTACAAAATAACTTAGAGTCTTTGATACCTTAATTACAACTTTATAATCCCAAAATGGCCAAAAATAAATCATAAACCTAACTTACTTCAAACTAATTTAGGAGAATCTCATAACCTATTCAAAAGTATTTCAAGACCTACACTCACCCCGAAACCTAAAAAATATATATAAAATGATTACAAGAAGAAAAATAAACTTTTAAACACAAAACATTCACCGAAGATCTTTGAGCTTTTCTCGTTCTCTCTGATCTTCACAGAGAACTTGACATCATCAAAAACAACTCAAAGATGTCAAGTAAGTAAACTCCAACATTGCTCTGTAATCTTGCAAATGTTATTCTGAATACATAGAGACATATAATTGCATTTCCAAATAACAACAAATTTATATAACAACATGGATCCCTCATTTCCTATTTTAAGCTAATACCAAGTGGGCCACTCATAATGAACCTAAAACAGTCTTATGAGTTCAATGCATACTACCCCAGAGTCGGCATTACCTGCCTTAAATGCCTGCAATACGTCTAGTATGGAGTGGAGCACCTCACACTCTTATGACCGAAGCAGGGGCAGCTCTATCCGGATGCCATGTATGCATGATCGAGAATGATGCGAAATGCAATGCAGACTAAACACAAATACAGTAACAAAGATAAATTTCATAAATTCTCAGGGTTCCCAGAGCGTTGGATCACCTTGAAAATGGTTTCAATATCTTCCCTACATACCCAATTAGGGTTAAGCTTCAAGTGAAACCAAATCAAGAAACCCAATAAAAACCGTGGCCAAAGCATGTGTGAGAACAATTTTCAAAAATATTAATTTATATAACTATATCAACTCGCTTTCAAGTAGCCAACTTGGGGTAACTTCTTAACCTTGAAAATCTCAATATTTGTTATGATGAACTGAAAGGAACTTGTAGTACTCATGTCCTACTTTCCATAAACTCCAAGAACACTCAAAACAGATCACCGATGAAGAAATTATGAATTTTTCAATATGGCCTGTCAACTAGGCAAACTTTATCTATTTTGAACTGAAAAACTTATCCAAATCAATATTTTCGCAATTAAATCCTCAAAACTAAACAACAAACACCAGAAACCACTTGATACCAACACCAAAATATTTTCACAGCCCGTGGAAGTCAAATTGGGTCAAAATCAATAATCAATTCATCCAGAAACCCAATGTAAATCAATATCAACTATTAAAACATCTCCAAAATAGCTATCAACTTAATCGCATTAGTTCAATTTATCAAAACCCTAACCCACATCGATGGGATTTCTTCTAAATTGATCCAAATCAACCCAATACATCAATCCACAATGATTTCTACTAATTTCCATAAAAACCTCGCAAAAAAATCGAGAAATCGCTAGAACTCAAATTGAATTGAGGAAAATACCCTAAATTGAGTATTTACCAAATTGCGGGCTAATACCCCATTTCTGTCGCTGAAAGTTAGCTCAAACTGACCATCTCGCGATGCTCAATAGTTTTTACGGAAAAAAATCAGGTGAAAATCGAACGTAGGGAGACCGCGGAGTGAAAACCCGAGTTGAGAGGCTCAATGAAAAACCTTTGAAACGTTCTGTTGTTAAAAATGAAAAATGGGATCGTTTGGTTTTTTCATTTTTTTGTTTATTTATATATAAACCATCAGCTGCTTGTCAACAACTTAATTTTTTATTTATTAATTCCTAAAATCCCTATTTTTTAGCTGCTTTAACTTCCGACGCTCGTTTTCGATTCGATTTTTCACCAAATTGAGCCAACCTCTTGACTAAACAATCAAACTCCATAAGACGTCCATAACACTGGTTTTGATCACGCCAAAACCCTAAAAATCTTGATTTTGTCCACGACATGTCATAATCATTCAGACCGATTTTGTTGCCATATTTAGCCAAACTTACACCAATTTGAACCCAATCTCACTCTCGGCCACCGCCAATTGATAGGAAACTCGATGCAATGTCTTGCACCAACTTCAACCTCATTTTACACTGTCATCAATCCCTAATTGCACAAAAACCGAGATAAAATCTTCGCGTGATACTTAATCCTTATTTACTAGTTTTCGAGCGACCAATAATGTTTATCACACTTGTGCCCTTCAGACACACACTTACAACCCCAATTATGACAATTGAGGATACACCTCAACACACCTCGACATCGTGACAAAATGCTATATAATACATACAGTAAGCATTCATCATTGAAAAAATAACATTTTTACCTTATGATCTCCGGTCCGTAACGCGTAAGTCCCACTTCGGATACCTAAAATCCAATTCAAATTTGAAAATACTTAACTAATTATCTAATCAAGTTTATGAAATTTTTGGATTTCACAATTCTTCACAACTAATTAAAATCTTGTCCTCAAAACTTAAACTTGCAAGTTACTGAACCAAAAGAGATAGAAGAAAATATTGTTGTATATATAACTCTTGTAATCAAAACCTGTAAACTATTTCCAAGGTGAAACCGCCCAATCACTTATGTTTTAATCAGCAACTCAGTGGTAGAGATCGTTAACATTTCAACTTTTCATTTTCAACTTATTGGTTTAATGAAAAGTCATAACAACTTCTCCGCTAATCTTGGCGTTTTGTGAATTTCTGACTAGTTAAATGATCAACTTTGTGGAATATGCAATAACCTTACATTTCTTCACTACTCATTTCATGCCTTGAATCTCATCCAAGCATTAATATTTAGCAATATCTAGCCTATCTTACTTTTTATAAAACCATTCTCATTCTTATCTAAATACTATTCCACAAACTGTTGATAATTCTTTCCCTATCCACCAAACTCTGGTATACCATTTAAGTTTACTTTCTCTTCACTGATCATCTATTTATTTGAATTTTCGGCCGATCAATTCTTAAAGTATCATCAGTCTAGAATTACATAGTGACACAAATAATATTTGAGCACAACGTTAGATACAAAGTGGAGTTGCATGTCTATCTGATCCATCAACATTCCAACATTTCTCAATAGAAACATGGAATTACACTAGTCATCATATAACTATAGATACAACAACATAGCCTCAGTCCCAACTTAATTGGGGTCGGCTACATGGATCAAACTTTTTCATTGTGCTTGATTAAGTGCAATTGATGGTGAGCTTTCTAGACCATTCAAATCCCTCATAATCAATGCTTCCCATGTTAAATTTGGTATACCCCTACCTCGTCGAATTTCTACAGTTTTTATTGGGTCAAGTTTTTTAGTGGGGGTATTTGTAGGCCGTCCTTACAGGTGACCAAACTACCACAACCGCCTTTCTCTAATCTTTGTATCAATTGGTGCTAGTCCTACTTGTCTTTAAATTTCTATATTTATTATTATATTTTTACGAGTTTTACCACACATCCACCTAAGCATCCTCATTTCTGCTACATTCATTTTATGTAATTGTTGTTGCTTTACCGCCCAACATTCACTTCCATAGAGCATAGCTGACCTAATTGCGGTCCTATAAAATTTTTCTTTTCACTTAGTAGGAACATTTCGATCACAAATCACTCCTATTGCACTCCGCCATTTCTTCCATCCAGCTTGAATTCTATGTGTGACATCATTCTCAATATTACCATCATTTTGTATGACTGATCATAGGTATCTAAAGTGATTCACATTAAGAACTTTTGCTTCCCCTAATTTTACCACTCCATAATCTCGATGTCTAGTGTTTCTAAACTTACAGTGCATGTATTCGATTTTCGTCCTACTCAACTGAAAGCCTTTAGATTCTAATGTATTCCTCTATTCCTCTAGAGTTCTAATTTCCTATTCACTCCATCTTTTGTTTCATCCACTAAGAGAACATCATCTGCAAATAGCATACACCATGATATATCCTCTTGAATAGGCCTAGTTAGTTCATCCATAACTAAAGTAAATAGATATAGGCTTAAAGCCGATCCTTGATGTAGTCTTATCGTAATGGGAAATTCTTTTGTAGCTCCTCTAAATGTCTTAATACTCGTTACTACTCCATTATACATATCCTTAATAATGTCTATGTATCTAGCATGCACTCATTTTCTTTCTCGAACCCACCAAAGAACATCTCTAGGAACCTTATCATATATTTTTTTCTAAATATACGAATACCATATGAAGATCTTTTTTCTTTTCTCTATATTTTTCTAACAATCATCTTACAAGGAAAGTCGCCTTCATAGTTAGCATGAAGCCAAATTGGTTCTTTGATATTGTTGTTTCTCTCTTAGCCTATTGTCAATTATCATCTCCCAAAGTTTCATAGTGTGACTCATAAGTTTAATTCCTCGATAGTTTGAGCAACTTTGAATGTCTCCTTTGTTTTTGAAGATTGGCACAAGCGTGCTTCTTCTCCAATCCATTGGCATTCTATAACTATAGATCTCTAATTATATTTGTCATCCCATGACGAGATCTCGGATTTCAATCCGATCAGAAAATGCAACCTGACACATCATGCAACTCTCACTAATTCTCTCAATGTCTATTCATAATATCATTTAGATTGGTGGACAAGAAAATAATTACCAATTCCAACTCGTCAATCATTTCACTTAACTTTTCTTTTGATTGGTTAGAAAGTTAATGACTTTTCTAACTTCGTCAAATCATTTTCTATTCATGAGATGACAATAAACTTCATTCTTTCACATTACCAGCGTACTCACATTGGTTTTTATCATTTTTCCAATTTATGAGATTTCCCATCATCTCGATCTCAATCACTAACTGTTTGCTAGACTTCTTTCCTTACTTTAATAAAGACATTTATCCTTATCTTGAGTAGATATACGCATTTTAATTAAGATTAACATATTCTTTGATTATACTCCCATAGTATAACTTCTAACTTGTATCACATACAAGTTTATAAATATGATATTTATTTTTCATCTCTACTCAATACATACTTCTGACTTTTTTAGTTTACAATAAAAGAATATTGAATTCTTCAAACATAACTTAGCCAGATACATTGTACTCAATTTAGTATTTCAAACCAATACATATAATACTTACTAACTAAGTTGTAAGTTATACGTCTCTTTTCATTTCATCTGTATCTTCAATGTCATATATGTATTTACGTCAACTCCAATTTAATATAACTGATGCTTCAAAACTTCACCAATTACTAAGCACATGATGTAGCACTACATTTGAACCAATGTATAACATATTCACTCATAGCAGTCGTATTCAACTTTTGGTTCAACATTTTGGAATTTTTGAGTTTGCTTCCTTATAAGATCCTTGTGAAAATATATTAAGTTTCATCAAACTTATAGTTTGAAATCCTAATTTGATCGGGACATGTTGACCTAAAATTTCCTTTTTTCATGCGTATATGAGAATTTCTTAACCATTTAGTTGCTTATGCTTTAGCTTCCAATTAACTTCAACGAAACATTATAGACTCTTTTATTCCGACTATCATCAATTCATTTAATTATTCAAAGATAGGTGTTGTCACGCTGGTCTTTTACGCTGTGAATGAATCATGATTATGATACAAAGTTACTTAAACTTTTGGTCATGCACAACTACTCCAGTGCCTTACCTTGACTAAAGGAGTCCGTTCATGTCACTTCCAGCGATCACAAGTCATCTCAACGTCTCATTTTATTTTATACACAAAGTCTATTTCGTTTGGTTTTTGTCAATGTTAGCTATTCTTACATTGATCTCGTTCTTATCCGTTACATACTTATTACACCCTTCGTTCAACACTTAGATCACTTACAGCTTCTTTACCTTAACTTAGAAAAGCAATTTGTTTCATCTCTTCTCTTTTCCAAATTATAGCTAAGGACGATGCAACTTCTTATTATAGTTCATTGAATCAAAGTCTTCTTTAGCTAATCTTTGTTTGAAATAGAGAAATTTTGCGAACCAAACAGTTTTAATGTTTGTTATTACCTTAAGTTGTTTCCATTTGTCTCAGATTTCTCAACTTTTCTTTTTTTCAAAAAGAAATTCGGTATTTTTTAAGAGACTGTGTAAGATATCAAAGTATCTTATTGTTCATCCATTTCGTTTTTACGAATTCACCTTTCCATTATTGTTCATTTGAAGAGATATACGAATTTTAATTTCCAAACTCTTATTAACTTGACATCTAATCAAACTCTTAAAGGATGATATTTCAATCCTATGTGTCCAATAAATGAAAATTCTTATTGTATAAGAGTTCTTACTGACTTTCTACATAAATCACTTATGGATATTCCATCAATACATCTATCTCTTCATTTGTTACATTTTAAGTCGTAGTGATAGACATCATAACTTAATTTGGTTAGAAGTGACTATTGGGTAATTTGAGTTTCAAAACACAACTACTTGTGTTTTATTTAATACCAAATCCTAGCTATTTTCATACCATTTTCCCCAAATCTCAACTTCTAACACGTTGATCTTATCATCGCACCTTTCATTTTCATGGAAATTGACTTGGACGATTTAACTGATCCTGTCACAATACCATTGTTTTTTTTCAAGTCCAAACTCAATTTGTCTAATCAATTTCTATTTTCGAAATTCTTGTCTTTTTTCTTTCACTAAGGTTGTGTTTGATAGCAAAAAAAAATCTTCAATGAGAAAAAACTTTTTTTTTAGCAAATCTTCTCGAGAGGATTTTATAAAGAAAATTTTATCATAGTTGTTTGATTGCACGAGAAAGAATTTTCTTTTATGGTTCAATGCGTGTGCGCGTCTAAATCATCGTCGATGTCGGGCGGCTCGACGATGATGTTGGTGACGAAGCCGGAGACGAAGAGAGAAAGAAAGAGTGTGTATCCGCGAAAGAGTAGCAGATGCCAAGTTTGTTTGGGTGGAAGAAATGATCAGTTCGTGAGAGAGATTGAGAGATTTTCAATTTTCCACGCTAAAAGATGAGAAAATAAATGAGGAAAATAGGGGGATGTGGTTTTTTTTCTCAGTGCAGTTACAAAGTTATCAAACAGTGAAAAAAACGGTTACATAAAAAAGTAGACAATTTTCTATGATTTTTTCATTTTCTTTGCTATCAAACGCACCCTAAGACTATTTTTGGAAGCAACTGTTCAATTGGTTATGAATTTAACCAATATTTCGTAGAATAGGTCTTACTAAGTTACTAGTTAAACTGGCACCAACCTTTTTATAAAATCCAAGATATCCATATCTTGTACTTCCAATAAGTATCAATTTTATTTCCAAGTTTACCAAACGATTTTCAATCGTTCAAGACTTAATTTAAGTCTATTTTAATATTTTCCTGAGCGTTTAAAAATTTTAGTAATTCAATATTTTCAATTTCCAAGAAATCTATGTTCAGTACTTATGTACCCGAATCATTTGGACTTCCTTTCCAATCAATTTCTTATTGATTTCATAACTGATACTTTCATCAGTTATATTAGTAATGAACTACTTACAACACCTTTGTGAATTCAGACTTCACAAGTCCATTTTACATCCAATCACACTAAGTTTCGTTTCATAAGTCTATTCTCTCTTATATTCTTTGTTCATAACTTTACTCGTCGTTTCATACGAGTTAATTATCGAACAAACAAGGAGAATAAAAGTTTTATCACATATCTGGCGATAATATATATAATTACATAACAAACATAACACAATAACCAAATATCCCAACTCACAGTCACTTCTCAACTAATCATGACCTAATTATTGAACCTTGTTCTTCAAGACCATCACTTAAGTTCATGTAACTTATTGTAATCTAAGAGCCTTAAGCCTAACTTTCTGATCGACACAATCCTAAACTCAACATCATTATTATTTCTTACATTTCCTTAATTGAGCTTAACCATAGCTCTGATACCAACTCTGTTAGTGTAACGACTCGTGTACTTAACCTGATGATTAACGTTAATCAGATATCTAATTAACCCGAGTTAGACTCGTGATTAAGCTCAGCTTGTCTCGATTAGCGTGTGAGTGAGATTGTTGTGTTGTATTGTGTTTCTTTGGTGTGAAAAAATGAATAAAATTGACGGTACGTCTGGTATGACACATGTAAAGTGTAGGGATCACACGAAAAAACGTGGAAGCAATTTGTACGTTTGGGTGTACTCATTGGCGTAAGTGGCAAGCAGAAAAGCCATAAAATATATAGGTATATATTTATATATACATATATGTTGATATATGTAAATATATATAAATAAAACCTATTGTTGGAAATAAAATAATTAAAAATTATGGGATGTCTAATACCAAGTGTGGATCAAGGGTGATACACATGGGTCGTGGGATGGTGTGCAGGCCCGAAAGTACGCGTTGGCGCGCACGACGAAGGGTTAAACGCATAAATATGTGTTTATGTATATATATTTATATATGATGTATATAAAAATATATATTTGAAATAATAAAGAAATTGGAGGGCATCTAGTGACACGTGGGGTCGAGGGTGACACACGTAGGGTGTACAATAGTGTCCACGCCCGAGGGTGGTCGTTGGCGTGTATAATGAATTTTAAATGAGGAAAAACATAGGTGTATATATTTATATATATAATTGATATATATAAATATATAAATAACATATAGTTTGATTTAATTTAATTAAATCAATTGGATGTGTCTCGATATGCACAGTGTGCAAAAATCGAGAAATATTTAATCAAAACAAATATAAGCGGTTGAAATGGTGGGATGGTTAATAACCATCAAGGATATATATAAATATATAAATAACCTATAGTTTGATTTAATTTAATTTAATTTAATCAATTGGATGTGTCTCGATATGCGCATTGTGCAAAAATCGAGAAATATTTAATCAAAACAAATATAAGCGGTTGAAATGGTGGGATGGTTAATAACCATCAAGATTAACCTCGGGATATGCATTAGCGTATATCGAGAATAATCAAAACATGAGTGAGAGGAATGGGGTCATTAGATTTGCCTCGAGATTTGCAATGCACGGATGTCGAGGAAATCAAATGTTTATCCTCAAACCCCAACCGAACCTCTCCTTCACCCAACTCGATTTCAAAACCGGGAAGAGCAGAGAAGAAGAAATCGAAACTGGGAGAGAGCGTAACTGTGAGATTGATAGAGAGGCGAAGGAAAGGGATCACGAATTGAAGGTAAGGATTGTTATTGACTTCGTTGTTGTTGTCGTGAGTTCGTTGTTGGGTTGCCGTTAATGGTGTGGAGGTCGATCGGTGTTGTTGTTTGGGTTGATGATGATGGAGGTTCGGCTGCCAAGGAAGGAGATGACCTCTCACGGTCATCTCCCTCCCAAGGTCGCTCTGGGAGCGAACCAGCGAACCAAAACAAAATAAAAAAAATGAAAAACAAAGAGGGGGCTGTTGGAGATGCAGAGCATCGAGAGGAAGAAGGAAGGTTTGGTTCCCTCGAACCGGGCCTGAACCGGAGCCAAACCCATCCTTAAATTTTAAAAAAATATATATATATAGGAAAACTAGAGAAATAAATGGAAAATGCTGGAAATTTAGGGAAAATTCCAGAAGAATTGGGGAAAAATATATTTGTGGACCAAATCAATAGAAATTCGGTATTTCTATAAAAAGTTGAGAATTTAGGATTCTCACGAGACTTTATACTCATGGTTTTACCTCGTAAAGCGTGAAATGGTGAAATTGAGCTAAAAATTAGCAAATTTGTTTCTGATTCAAATGGAACCAATTCAAGACTGTTAACTAATGAGAATTGGACTTGAATTGATGATTATCAACTTATTTTAGGTTCGTGATTGACGAGAAATGGATTGAGGATCGCGGGAGTAAGTAAGTCGGTAAAAAGTTAGTAAAGCTCGGTACAAGTAAGTGGGACTCATAATTTTGTCAATTATGCAATGTAAACTAGTATTCAGTAGAGCACGTAGTATTATGGACGGGGAATGGGGCAATGTACCATGACTTGACTTATGTTTTATCAAATTTTGTTTTAAGATCTCAAAGTGAATCCGGGAAGAGGCTCATCAGGAGCAAATCCGACTGGGGCGTGATCTTGGATTGGGTGGCCACTCAGTACAAGTCCCCAGTAACGCGAATACTCCGTTGATGCTTTCCATTTAAGAGCGGGTTGCTACGTTAGGCTTTGACATACTACAGAATTACCGGTCAGTGATTATGTGGTGGGGTTTTGGGTGACGGGAGTATACAACTCTCTTTACCAAAACAAAAAGATAATACAAGTCATGGGTACAGTTGCAATTGACCAATGAACATGCATCTGTTTATGTATTGTTTATATTATTTCAATGCCCTGATAACTATGATTTGGAATCATGTTGTTATATATCATTCTTTGATATTAAATTGATAGTTAATGGATTAATGAGAGTCACTTACTGAGCATGTAGGAGCTCACCCAACTTAACATTCTAGGTAATTGGCGTATACTTCGACTTGGGAATGGAGAAGATTCAGGAGTTTAGTGTCTTCTCTTCGATGGATTGAAAGACCTAGTTATATATATTGTATTGACTTATTGATTTGTAATAATCAGGGTTTGGATTTGGGTTTTAATACCGAGATTTATATTGATTTTGTATATCGCATGTTTATCGAAAAAAAAAAAGTTTTAAATTTCCGATGCGTTTAATAATTGTTTTAATTCGATATACGATATACATGTTTATGAATAGGTATAAGTGTAAGGCTGCTGGCTTTAGTTAGACCCGATCTGGTTTACCGAGGCTTAATTGGGGTTTTAGCTGAACGATTCCTTAATTAGGATAAGGGTCGTTACAGTTAGGACCCATCTCACCAAAACCTGACTTAACCTAATTACTCGAATTAGGCACCTAAACCATAAAATTAATTATATGCCTTAAAATATTTTCCATTTTAATCCTTAAGAACGCTCCAAAACTAAATCTAAATCCTCAAAGAACTTCAGTTCTTAATTTATTTCATTTGGAGCAAATTGAGAAATCATACAGAATGTCTTCCGTATTTTGAATTTCGGCAACACCTCCCCTAAAAGAGGCATGCCGAAAAACTTCACCTAATAGACAGCAGAATTTGGGAGAGGCCTAGAAGGACTCACAACTCTCCGCATTTCATAATATATATCAAATTCAAATTTACCAATTAACTTAGAGTCTTTGATAACTTAGTTACAACTTTACAATCCTACAATAACCAAAACTAAATCATAAATCTAACTTACTTCAAACTAATTTAGGAGAATCTTATAACATATTCAAAAGTATCTCACGACCTACTCTCTCCCCAAAGCCCAAAACAATATATATAAAGTTATTACAACAAGAAAAATAAACTTTTAAACATAAAACATTCATCGAAGATCTTAGAGCTTTTCTCTTTCTGTCTGATCTTCATAGAGAACCTGACATCATCAAAAACAACTCCGAGATGTCAGGCAAGTAAACCGCTACATTGTTTTGTACTCTTACAAATGTTAGTCTGAATACATTGAGACATGTAATTGCATTCTCAAATAACAACAAATTTATATAACAACGTGGATCCCTCATTTTATGTTATAAGCTTATAACAAGCAGGCCCACTCACTATGAACCTAGAACAGTCATATGAGTTCAATGCATGCTACCTCATAGTCGACATTGCCTGCTTTAGACGCCTACAGTACGTCTAGTCTGAAGTGGAGCACCTCACACTTTTACGATCGAAGCACGGGCAACTTTATTTGGATGTCATGTATACATGACCAAGAATTATGTGAAATGCAATACAAACTAAACACAAACGCAGGTACAAAGATAAATTTCATAAATAGTAAATATCATTGTAGGGTTTACTTACAACTAACTAACTTTCAGCTAAATTCTTGGGGTTCTCGGAGTGTCGGATCACCTTGAAAATGGTTCCAGTAGCTTCCCTGCATACCCAATTATATTATGCTTCAAGTGAAATCAAATCACGAAAGTCAATGAAAACTACGACCAAAATACGTTTGAGAACAATTTTCAAAAAAAAAAAACAGTTTATATAACTGTTTCAACTTGCTTTCAACCAGTCAACTTTGGTAACTTTTAACCTTGAAAATCTCAATATTTGTCATGATGACCTGAAAGGAACTTGTAGCACTCATGTCCTACTTTCCATAGACTCCAAGAACACTAAAAACGGATCACCGACGGAGAAATTATGAATTTTCTAATATGACTTGTCAACTATGCAAACTTTATTTATTTTGAACTGAAAAACTTCTCCAAATCAATATTTTCGCAATCAAATCCTCAAAACTCGACAACAAAAGCCACGAAACCACTTGATACCTGCATCAAAATATTTTCACGGCTCGTGGAAGTCAAATTGGATCAAAACCAATAATCAATTCATCCATAAACTTAATGTAAATCAATATCAGCTATTAAAACATCTCCAAAATAACTATCAACTGAATCGCATTAGTTCACTTTATCAAAACCCTAACCCACGTCGGTGGGATTTCTTCTAAATTGATTTAAATCAACCCAATACATCAATCTACAATGATTTCTACCAATTTCCATTAAAATCCCCACAAAAGAAATCAAGAAATCATGGAATTCAAATTGAATTGAGGAAAATCCCTGAATTGAGTATTTACCAAATTGCTTGCCGAATACCTCGTTTTTGCCGCAGAAAGTTAGCTCGTACTTATCGTCTCGCGTTGCTATACAGTTTTGCGAAAAGAAATTTGGCGAAAATTGAACGTCGAGGAGACCGAGGAGTGAAAACCGGAGTTGAGTGGCTTAATGAAGAACGCGTGAAACGTTATGCTGTTAAAAATAATAAAAGGGACCGTTTGTTTTTTTGACATCATCCGACAAATGATGTAACAATGTTTGACAACCATATGATGGTTTCTTAGAACTATTTAGTTGGGTAAAACCGTGAAAATGATGATTTGTTTGTCAACGTAGGGTTTGGTAATTTCCTCAAATCCGAACTTGTTTCCACTATATAATGGAGGATTATCTGCTACGGTGCAAGAGGAGGTTGAACTTGAGGTAATTTTGCGAATTTATTGTATTTTTTATGAGGTTATCCGAAGTTTATGTCGATGTGCGCGATTGTTTCGGCCTCGCAGGACCGAGATATATTGAAATGTCTCGGTCATAGAGGACCGAGCCTACTCTAACCCTCTCGCCAGTGTACAACCGAGAGTAGGAGAAAATTCTCGGTTGTACACCACCGACGCCACATTACCTATCACTAATTGTAGCTCTCGTCATGTCTCGGCCGAGATAACTGAAGTATTCTCGGCCATGCGTAACCGAGACACTGTGAACTCTTCCGGCCTTCGTGGCCGAGACTGCGAGTTCCCAAAAATTTAGCTTATGTCTCGGCCATGCTTGGCCGAGACGGTAACACAGTATCTGGCCTGTGTGGCCGAGAACCGCGATTTCCCAATTTTTTTACCATTCTACAAACCGCCACACACACATTACAACTACTCTACCAAATGTGACTTAATTATACTATAAACGTAACTTCAAACGATCGATTTCGCGCAAAATCGTGTGTTCGACGATCTTCAACCGAGCCATAATTTGGAGACGAAATCGGCTCACACCCGACCCTACAAAATGCAAAACCTAGAACAACGAAGGAGAAACACACGACGAGGGACGGAAAACACGATTTCGGGATTCCTCTCACCTTTGGTCGGTTCAAAACAAATGGATTCTTCCACAAGAAGTTCGGTGAAGGTGGTGGTGGGGGTGGTGGGTGCGAGAGGTTTGCACGAGGGTGGGTGAGAGGGTTTTTTTGGGTATTTCGGTATTTTGGGTTTAATTTTTGGGTGCCCTGTAAATTGATTTGTGCCCACATTAACCGGGTGCCTTCATTAAATGGCCTTTAGGGCCCTTTTTTTGACCAAAACAAGTAAATACGATATAAATAAAAAAAAAATATGTAAATGAAATAGGCGGGATCCTTAGCGCCAAATTTTTTGGGAACCTTTTAGAGATGGGGATTTACATTAATACCCATGAAACACAATTCCCCTCATTAATTAGCAAAGTTTTAACCACTAAAAATAATTCCCCTCACTAAATTATGCTTTAAACCATGGGATTTTTGTACCCTCATTATTAATTGGTGGTTAAAAACACATTTTCTTGTAGTGATATATATATCGATGTTAGGTATATAATTTACAAAGCAATGAGACAGGCAATGACGACTACGAAGCACGACGACCTGACATTCCCAATTTTAATCACTCAGCTATGTATGAATGTCAGGGTTGGTTCACTTGAGATGAAATTTGATGTGCTACCTTATAGGATTATCACAGACAATAAAATTAAGAAGATGAGAGGAGTCAATGGATATAATGATTCAAAAGAAGATATGGAGACCAACAAGATAAGGAGGTCCAAAATTGAAGACCTGGCTATTAGGCAGAGACCCCATGCAAGCACAAAAGAAGAAGCGAAACAAGCATCGAATCTGATGGTTCAAGTATATGTTCCGGAGGCAGAGAGCAGTTCTAAATCTACAAAAAGAGCTAAAAAGAAAGGATTTTTCTAATTTGACACGTGTCGAACATGCACAATAATTTTTCATATTTTTCTATTATTTATAGTAGTGGTAAATGTGATATTGTCTTCATAGAGATTTTGCAAACTTCAAAGGAAAGTATATTTTTTTCTTAATTTTCTTCATTTAGTTTATCTAATCCAACATGAATTAAATACCAAATAACTAAAATCTATAACTACTAACTTAATTAACCAAATTAACTAAACAGTATCAAACAATTTAATGCAAACTAAATTAAACAATATCCAAATTCAATATAAATATAAATATCTTAAACAAACATTTAAACAAACCCCCACTAAACAATGTAATATACTTGGATTGCTTTCAAAAACTAGAACATAACATCACTTCACAATGTAGTTATAATCATAACACATGGAATCTTGGAATCATTAAGTCATAGTTCATAATATGTTGATAGTCTTTAGCCAGCCACCGATTTTCCTAATTTCAATGGAAAAGCCACATTTTTATCATTGTAAATCTACCTATTGGATAAAACGCAACACCATAGAGATACGATAGCATTAACATTCAATACAAATCATGCATAAGCTAAGCCAATAAAAACTAGAATATGCTAGTTAATAAATAACTTAGAACACAATCACCTAGAACATCCACTTGGGAAAAACCCTATAGATTAGTCCTAGTTACTACTTTTATAATTGTTGTCAATAATCATAAACATAGATTCAGAATCAAAATGCCACAGCACACATTTGCAACTATGCATGCAATATTAATCTTCATTAGTTGTAATACGAAAAAACAACTTGTTAAATCTGTGATTGATGTGTATGAATATATTTAAAGTATTAAGTATGTGATTCCTTAATTACAACTATCTAGTAACCCAAAGTATATATGTATAGGTTTTGTTTAGATTGATAAACTATTCACTCATGCTGGAAATAAATAACATAATAATATAATTAAAAGACATAATTAATAAATACCTCTTAAAATAAATCAAAGCTCCAATGTAGCTTCAAACATCAACTAAAACTAATAAAATACTTATTGAATATCTAAAATAGGTTAGAGAAAGAGTTATTTCGAAGCTCTCTGGTCCTATTTATAATCTACTAAGTTATACATACCCTAGATAAACTCAAACTTTTCATATTAATCTATAAAACTCGTAACCGACCTTACTGATTTGTCAGTGATTCCTAATTTGTACACAAATCACTGGGCCAATCACTGGAATTGGCTCTCTATGCTCCACCGATTCAGCAAGCGATTTCTAGTATATTTCCCAATTCACTAAAGATTCACTGATACTTTTCTACTGCTAATTTAGGTGGCGATTCCTAGTGTAAATGCAGATTGCTAGCTAATTAACAAGTGATTATTTATACATATATAGAGTTAATTTAGTAGTATAGTTAGTATAAATATCCTTAAATGAGTACTAATTCATAATATTATTGCATTTTGAGGAAATTAAGGTCAATTGGAAGAAATCAAGAAAAAATTAGAAGAAACAGAGCAAAAACCCATAAAAACAAAGTTAGCGCCGTAGGAGCATGTGTTGACGTTGTGGAAAGATAAGGCACAACGTGGGGATGAAAGGCACAGCGTGGGAGAGAAAAAGAAATGAAGAAAATCAACTTTGGAGGTCCGACGCATTGGCGGCGCCGTGGCTAACAAGGGACAACACTGGGAGACAATAGGGACGGTGCCGAGGCTCCAGGAGCTAAAACTCATAGGGTAAAGCTTTGGCGCAGAGGCGGTGTCGTAACTTAACACACATGGCACCGAGGCATTAGTGACAACGCAAACTTTATAGAAATTAGAAAGTGGAGCTCTAATTCAGGTTAAATTGTAATTTAGGGTTTCTAATTGTTATTAGGGAGTAAAAATAGGTATTAAGACTTAGAAGATATGAAAGATCCAACTACATATATAAAGGAGATTAGCCTCCATTAGCGTAATTTAGCATTGAGTTTAATTTGAGTATTAAGGAGTTTTTGTCGAAGAAACATTGAAGACTCCATATTTGCAATCAATACTTGGTTTCATTGATTAATTCAAGGTAATATTTATATTCATTTTCATTTTTCAATGAATTATATATTGAATTGTGATTTGTGTGTTTCAATGATGTGCGAGTAGTCTATTTATCTACGGGATCAATGGATCATATGGTATGAATGCTATACTTTGAAATATGAACAAAAAATGATAATAAAAAGTGCAATAGTTAGAATTTGTATTGATTCTGAGTGTGATGCTTTAGAAATCTTGATCATGTGTTTAATGAACTTAGACTTTAAGAGTTAGCATGGCCATTAAAGCTTCTAATCCATACATGAATAGTACAACCATAAAATACACAACATCGAGCGATAGTTGTTGATTAAGGAGGCGCGGATAGTAAACTTAGTTATTGGTTATGAATCCAATGATTTGAGACTTAAAATAATGTGGAACTTACATTATTCACACTAATAGGTGGAGTTCTAGTTTGCACATTAGAATCTTCTCCGCACGATAGTTAGTTGAAGCGGATTTGAAGGAAATATGTCTATTCTAATTAGGCATTGCACAAAACATATTGAGATGTACACATGAATACAAAGCATAGTATTAAATTACCTAGGTAAAGTTGTGAATTAAGATATCTTTAATATAAGAGTTCAGCTAAAGTTTAAAGTGATTTGTTAGAATAGCTTAGTTTAGATATAAAATCAATTAAAAGTGAATCCCTTAGCAATAGTTCAATTTAAGTATGTTATATACAACTAGTGTGAAAACCTTTCCCTGAGGACGATATCTATGATCAATGTAAGTTGATTGCAGTATTACTACAAGCTACCTATTATACTTACGACACACATCAAGTTTTTGGCGCCGTTGCCAAGGATAGGTAGCCATTAGTATTACTTAGTTAGTTTGAGTAGTTGCTAACTTTTATTTTCTGTACTTTAATTTTTAGTTCATAAACAAAATAAAAAAATATAGGTTTATGCTTCAGTTTGACTTTCTGCACTTGATCTTTTTGTGTTTTCTTTTAAGGGATACTCAGTGCATGTGTAGCAAGGGAGAGAATGACCTAGTGCCTTACGATCCATAGATTGAGAGAACAACCAAAGAAAAGAAGAAGAAAAGAGTCAAGATGGCTGAGGAGCAAGCTAGAAACCAAAAACAGGCAAAGCCACGGGAATAACCAACCCGTAAGTAATCTGGTAGTGCAGAAGAGAGTGCGAGGACAGAGATGCCTTCATGACTACTTTAAGCTAGAAGTTCAGGAGATGTATAACGTAGTGATGAGGCTTCCAGCCAACACCACTGAGTTCAAACTTAGACCGTCTCTGATAGCCATAGTGCAAAATAGTTTGTTCAGCGGGCTATCCAATGAAGATCTTGTTCCACATGTTAAGAATTTCTTGGAGAAGTGCGACACTCACAACACTGGAGTTATGAAAGAAGCGATCAAAATGTGACTTTTCCCATGCTCACTGGGTGTAAAAGCTAAGTCCGGGTTCTAAGGGCTGAATGCAGGGAGTTTGACTTTATGGGCGGAAATCAACGAAAGATTTCTCGACAAGTTCTTTCCCCCAGTGAAGGTCATCAAAAGGAAATTTGAGATTAATCAGTTCAAGCAAGAAGAAATCGAGTCTCTGGGTGAGGCTTGGGAAAGATTCAAAGAGATGCTGAGGAGATGTCCGGAAAATTGATACGTGAGATGAGCACAACTCCAGATTTTCTACTGTGAGATGAACCACAACACAAGAACGCTAATAGATGGTGCATCAGGTGGCTCTCTACTTACCAAGGATAAGGATGAAGCATTGGATCTCCTTGATCTTATATTTGAGAATTCTACCGCCGGTACTCGTTCCACAGTCAGGAAACCAACATGCGTCTACGAGATTGACTCTTAAGCGGTAATTATGGCACATCTATTATATCTGAGCACTCAAATGGTGAAATTTTAGATGGGACACCAAGGTCCACAAGTAGCACAACAACCCATGAATCACTAAGGCATGGTGGTTAGCTAGATGGATGTACTGCAGGGAATGGAACATGAAGGCATCAACTTCATGAACAACCAAGGCTACCGGAACAACTTCAAGCTGAGGGGAGTGGTTCCTCAATGATTTTATCAAGTATACAATAACAACAACCCAATTTTTTCTTATGGAAATCTTGATAATGCATTAAAGTTACGTCAAGGCTTCGAACAACAAGTCTAACCAGGGAAGTTGGGGCTGAGCGAAGAGATGACTTCACTAAAGTCAATTAAGAAATATTTGCAAGCTATGGAAGTGAGAGATAGATAGCGCCATGAGAAGCACGAGAAAGAGTTGGAAGGAATAAAACAAGCCATGAAAAAGATAGATAATGAGCAATCGCAATCCATCAAGAACTTAGAGAGGCAAATTGGTCAACTTATGATAGCCTTGAACTCAAGGAAAGAAGGACAACTTCTTAGCAAAACCATCACTAATCCCAAGGAGAACGTAAGTTCCATTCGCATGATGAGCACTACGGCAACAAAATAGCCAAAACAAGACCAAGTAATGTATAAGCATGAAGAGATGCATGAGCACGGAATGGAAGTAAAGCAAGATGACCTTGATGGTTTCAAGAAGCAAATAATCAATGCCTCAAAGAGAACGAAAGTGAAGGAGAAATAGAAGGCCAAGAAAAAAAGACGAAGGACCTCCCGAAGCAGACCCACAGGGCAATGATATCAAGTTAGTTCTGAAGAAACAAGAACCAAAGTTCAAGTTCATCCCACGACTTCAACCTATCAAAAGGAGAGATCCTGGAGAGATAAGCATACTGATAAACATTGATGTGCACCGATTTAGAAATGTTTGATGTGCTACGGGAGCCTTAGTTAATGTCATGCCGCGGATGAACATGATTCATGCAAACTTGAAATCGATTATCTGGATACCATGATTTTGCAAGTAGCATATGGAAATTGATATCTACTATAGGAAGAGTTTTGAATGCATGCGTGAAAATATGTAGATTCATATGCATCTCAGATTTTGAGGTCATGAACCACAATATCGACGATGATGTATATATGATACTTGGGCGGCCAGTCTTGAACATAACTAAAGCAAGTTTGGACGTGAGAGAAAGGAAGATCACGATGAGTATCGATGAAGACAATAATGTTAAGAAGGTTGTCTTTGTCGATGGTGAAGAAGTACATTGGAACGGGAATAATATCATAATCTATGATATACAGATGGAGCTTTTCGATTTAGACTCGTACTAAATGAGCTAAAAAGGCATTAAGCTAATGATGTTAAATTAAGCATTAATAGGAAGCAACCCAGGGTTTTACATTTTTGAGTTTTTAAATTTTAAGTTTTTGAATTTTAATTAGTAGCTAGTTATTTAGTTTAATAATTATAATTAATGAGTTTCAGTTCTAACTTTTGAAAATCTGTGTCGAAAAGTTAGAGGGCTTGGATTGGAAAAGACTTGGAGGAGTGATCTACACCAGAAATCAATCCGACATTGAGGCACATTTACAATTTCATCTAGTTATGCATTGAGTTTTGAAAATTTTGATGATATTGTATGAAATTGAGGATTTGAGGTTGTAGGGTAGGTTTTATAGGATTGTATGAATGTAAGCATTAATATCACCCAGTTGACATCTTTACATTATTTGGTGTATGTATGATCCATGTTATATGAATTTTGGTTTTTTAGGTGATTTGAATACCAAGTTGCATTGCATTGTTGTGTTAGTTGCTTGAAATTTGAAGGAAATGAAAAGAACAAGGAAACGAGTTAGCCAAATAAGAGCAAATGAGTTAAGGCATCTACTTCTAGGAACCCCGATGATGAAGAGTCTAAACCTTTTAAATCCAAATGTTTCGTTTGTAAAAAAGCTAAGGACCGATACGAGGATATTCAACATAGGGAGTTCATTTGCGAAAGAGGGATAAATTTGTCAGCCAAATACAATAAGAGTTAACAATTTCATCAAGCATCGAAATTAGGAGCCACTCTCTTAAGACTATAGGGAAAATAAAGTTAAGGGAGCGAGTGGGGTTGTTTTAGAGTTTTATGTTAATGTAAAGTTCACGGCTAAGGATGAGCCAGTGAAGGTGAGAGGGGTTTTAGTTCCTTTCAATAGACGTGAGATTAATAATTTATATGGGTTGGAGCACTTAGGATGGTATGGATCTGAATAAAATTTCCCAGATAAATTTTACGAGAAGCCTTACAGCCTATACCCATTTAGAGTCATAGAAGATGCATAGGTTGTCCCAGGACAACAAGGATGGGTAATGGAAGCTGAGAATGTGTCGAAACACATTAAGAAAGGGGGTATTAGAAAGGTTTATAGAATGTGGTAACATTTTCTTGTTGCATTGCTATACCCCATTTCTGAGTAGGGTGAGATCAACAAGCCGAAAGCGGTTTGTCTTTATGAGATTACGAAGTTCAGATAGATCAACATCGGAGAGATCATACACACCAATATGAGGGAGTCCATCATGTCGAAAAGGGACGAAGTTAGTTTTTCCTATATTGATTACTTAGATGTGCTTGAGGGCCGGAGTGAGAATGAGAGATGATGAAGAATTTAATATAGATGCCCAACAAAACATGGATGAAGCTTTCATGCTCACATTGAAATCACCACCTGGCTACCAAGACTACAAGGAGGGGAGAAAGAGAGGGTCGATGGAGCTAGACGCGAGGCCGAGTTGTTGGCCAAGAGGCAAAAAGATCAAGCAATAGCAGAAATAGCTGCAGCAGAAGTAACAACAGTAGAACTAACATAAGAGCTAGAAGATGAGGAGAATGAAGAAGAGGAGGAGCAACAACAACAAAGATTTTTTGAAGGCTACAAGTTCTAGACCCAGAGATAGGAGAACATGACTTAGATGATCTTAAAGTCTTTCCACCACCTCCTCCACCATACGCACTTATACCGCCACCTAAAGACTTGACTCCACGGTATCAGAGGTTGTGGATAGCAGAGATGATGAGACAATACCAGGAGAATAGATCGTAATATCAGGCAGCCATGCTGAGATACGAGTAGAATATGGAGAGGAAAGAGCAGCATAAACAGAATGAGCAGCGCAATTTCATATTGTTTGTCGATCATCACATAGCAATAGCCAGATATGAGAGGAGCAAACGGTTGAGACCTACTGATAGGTCATTCGATTTTCCAGCAGCACCAATAAACTTGTTTAATCCGGATTTGGTGCAGAGCAAGATGGTGGAGTCTCCATTAACACCATCGTAGGCTGGAGCTGATGATATAGATGATGATGATGATGCGCAGTCCTGAAGTCAGTGTTATAGGGTTCCTTTAGACCTGGGGAGTTGAGAGTGTTTTTGATACCATTCATACAATTTTCACATTTGGGATATTTTGTAAACTATTTAGTTATTTCGATTTTAATGTTTAGTTTATTATAACTTGTGTTTTTACATATGTTTGTGTATAGTGTTTTCATGTTTCAGGCTTAGTTTTAAACCTTGAGGGCAAGGTTTGGTTTAAGTTTGGGGGCATTAACACTACACTACACCATGAAAAGTGGTAAGATAGGCTGATAAATAAGGATAAACATTGTAGATATGATCGTTTAAATTTTAATTTGAAGCAGTTAAGGTGGAAAGTATAATAGTGTATAAATTTTTCGTTTTACTTACTATATGAATGTTTAAGTAGTATAGATTAGGTTATATATAGTAATGTGTAATGAATAAATAGTTCATTTGTAAGTTCATGTCTTTAATTGAGGATGGGTAGATTATAAGTATCTTGTTGTTATAAAACTTATAACGACCCCATTAATCTAATCCTAGTTGTACGTTTTGTAGGACCGTGACCAGGCATCCAACCCTACGTGGCGCACTCGATCAACACTCGGGCGTCGAAACCAAGGTAATAATTAAATTAATTATTTCTATTTGTGTTTGTATCATGTAATTTATTATACTTATCTAAATCAACCAATAAATGGTACTAGCTCTAACATTGGACGAACGAGCTATCGTATATTGAGATGTGTGCGTGCGAGTATTTAGATGAGTAGATGTGCTAATGGGAGACTTGGGTGGGCTTATAACTTAGGCTTTTATTTGAGAAATCAAGCCTAAAATATTTTGTGAAATCAAAATACTCACCTAAGTCATGAAATTAAAATGAAATACTTATCCTAGATATTAATCTAAGTTAAATGATATGCCATGCCACTAATTATATGATTAAGCCTAGGTTGGTTTATATGACCATGGGTAAACTAACTAATCTAGTTCATAGCATCAATTGTTTCAAGTTAAAAATGCAAGTCCTAAAGTCTTAATAAAGATCTCATGAAATATGAACCATGAGATCAAGTCTATGGTTGAGTCCTAGGGTAGGCATGTTTTAATTAAAACTCATCTTAGATCCACATAGAGATGAGTAATACATGGGATGCTAAGTAAATCCTGGGATAAGTGTTTAGACATCTAAAAGTCTATAAATTGAGGACTTAATGGAGAGACCACTAACTTCACCTCTACATGCATTTTCTTAAGAGAAAAAAGAGAGGAGACTAAGAGTGCTGGGATTTTAGAGAATTGAGAGGCTCAAGGAAAGGAACTTAAGCTAACATTGAAGAAATTTCAGCCCTAGAAGAGTTCATGACTTAGGTACTTTCTTCTCTTTTTTTCTTGCTCTATGTAATGCAAATTAAGGGTTTTGGAGACTAATTCCAATTCTGAATTTTTAGAACTTTAATTCTCTTTATAATGCAAGGATTTTGAGTCTTGAGTGGGGTTTTGAAAAGTTCTTTTATGGGATCAAATCTTTGTTTTCAAACAAGCCATGTTTCTTGTTCAAATTTGGAGTTTTAGTGTTTAAATTGATAATGGATTGTTCTCCAAAGTTGTCAAATACTTAGATCACTCATCTTCACTTTAAAAATAAGTATCTTGATTGAGTTTCAATTATTGACAACAACTTCTTGAAATTGGATTCATGATTTCTAAAATTTAGTGTTTATATTGTTGAAGAACAATGCATGTTTGATGAAATGCCACGATGAAGAGTTGCATTGTATTAAGTGTTGAGGATTCATTAATTCTTATTTTTTGGATTATTTAGTTAATTTGAAGAGATTATTAGGACCCTAATAGAGTCAAAAAATGGATGGAATCGTTGTCATGAGTTGGTGTCTTGAATTAAGTTGAATGGATAAATTGATGCCTTGAATTGAGCCAAAGTTATAGTTGAAATTCTAGATAGCATAAGTCCTTCATTTCCTCTTATAACTAGCTGATTTTTTTATGTGTTATTCTTGGATATTTGGACAAGCTTCTCACCAAAAATCACATTTTTCAGATGTGTGGTTTGAGAGTTATGAATTTCCTAACACTGCTGGTCTGAAACTCTCTTGAGTTGAGTTATTTTGGTATTATGAGCATAACTCTCTCAATTTTAATCGGATTTGAGCTTACTTTACCATTATGGAAAGCTAATACATAGAAAAACAACTTGAGATCAGTATTTCTTAAAAATTTAGTCATCTTATTTGTCGAAAATGGACTAAAATTCAGTGCTAATCCGTCGAGATACTTTTGCAAGTGTTTGGATGTCGAGACCTCTTCCGAAGGTCTCCACTAGTCCAATAATAACCAAAATATCCAAAATAGCTTGAAATAATATAAAGTAGATTCTCCAAAAGTTTCAAGTGATTCTGAGGTGTTTTGAATGGTTTTCTAAATGAGTTTTGAAATAGGTAAAACTTAGTTACTTAATGAGCTAATTTTTGACTTAAAGTGTTCCGAGCATCAAATGAAATCGGAATTGAACCAAAGTTTTCATAACGTGTTATTATATCATACTAATGGTATCCATTAAGGTTCATGATTTTTTGGTGTGTCTAACTTATTTTTCAAGTCATGCTTCGAATAAGAGATCGATAATTACAAATAAGAACTTAAAGTCTTACTTAGAGTCTCAAAGTTGGTTTATGATCATATTGATGAGATTTTACTACTCAAGAAACTTGGTTTAAAATTAATAAACTTCAATGAACCAACACCAAAAAATTTGAAAACTTCTATGAGTGTTTTAGCCGCATTTCAAGTTGCATAAAAACCAAGTTTTTTTTGGAAATTATATTAAGGTCCCTAACGGATTGTTTTACAAACCAATGCATTAAAACAACTTGAAATGATTTCCAATTGACTTTTATGATTCAACAACACTTGAAAACAATAGGAAAAATGTCCACAACTTTGTAACACCAAGTTTGGGCATTTTGGTCGAGTTAAGTGTCAAAGGGGTATTTAAAATGATTAAAAGAGGCCCCTCGGGGTTATTCCTTCGCATCAAGCCTTCGTATATGGTAAGAATAAGTGACTAGGAACCCCGAGGATTTAGCATAAACTTGTTTATGACACATTGAAGTTGAGATTTGGTCTAAGTTAAATAGAAAAGATATTAAGGCAAATAGTGGATTGTTTTTACAATGAACTGAGATAATCAAAATTAAATAAGCTCTAACACATACCAAATGAACTCTAATAGGTACCAAGGGCCTAAAGCGTTAATGCCGAGTATCAGGAGTGTGGTACGGATGTGTAGGAGCCGCGTTTATCTCGGATATTATTATGTTTTGAGGTAAGTAAACCAGTAAGAAGACCAACATGATTTCTTTTCAACTTCTTATTATTAATCTCTTGAAAAACATGTCATACTCGTATTCCATTCTTGTTTCAAGTGGCATAGGGTCTAGGTAGTCAACCAGTTGTGTCGTCTTGTGGGTTAAGCATTTGGAGTCACTGTGGCTTCTCTTTGAGGAATATTCAAGGGATAAAGCATATGGGATCACCGTGGCTTAACTTGATAGTTAAGGGGTTGTTGGAAGTGACTCAATGAGTCCGCAGTGCCTGAAAAACCATGTCGGGGCAATCGGAAATGGCCTTGGGCCCGCTGTGTTGACTTCAAGCTGTATTATGGTCTAAAGCCCGCAGTTTGGACCGAATTACCTATTCGCCTATCTTTTGCTTCCTTGCCACTTCACTACTTTACATGATTAGTCTATCTATCATGCACTTTGTCATTTTGTTTATAGCTTTCTTTAAATACCCACATAATTTAGAGATTATTATAATTTATCACTCAGAAATACTATTGAATCTCTTCTGGCTTTACTCACTGGAATTGTCTCCATCACTGGAGACAATTGCAGGTCCCTCTAGTAGCAAGGGTGAGGAGCCCAAGATCAGTGACTATCTCTGAGTTTTCCTCAGAGCTAGCTCTTCTTTTGTTACTATCGTAACTATTTTAACTGTATCTATTATATTATACTTTACGTTTTTATACACATTTGGGTATAGGTTTTGAGAGATACACTTGATATACATGTATATAATGCTTATTTACACTGTCGTCACCTGATATATACATGAGATCTATAGTATTCAGGATTTCCACATCTAGGACTTGTCCCGAACTTAGTTTATTTATTTTTGTTGCTTTAAATTACTTTCCGCAGTGTAATGAATATTAAACTAATTGACAAACTTAATAAGCAACCAATAGATGAATACTTCGAATAAGAGGCTGACTAGGCATGCGTTGATTCGGCGAGGGTTTACTGAGAGTTCATGTAAGCTTAGGCCAGGCGGGGCCCAGTTTGTGGGGACTGGGGCCATCACAAAACTCAAGATAATGTTTTGAATTTTTTAAGAAAATAAACAATGAGATGTAGCAAACGACAGTGTGATTTCATGATTAGAAACTTAGAGTTAGGGAATACCTTGAACATGAAACAAAAACAAGAAATTAGAACACTTCATGTAGAAAAAGTTAGATCTCTAAGGATTCTATAATAAGTGTGAATCTTACTTGAAAGTAAAAAAGCAAATAAAAACTTAGTGCAAAGAGGGGAAGAAATAGGCATTGTATAGTAAAATTTGGAGTTAACTTACTTGATTCAGTGAAAGTGAGAAGTGCTAAAAAGAGTTTTAGAAAAAAAAAAGAAAAAATGAGATAATCCCACAAGTTCTACAAGAAATGGAGCAGTGGTTGGAAAAAGTGAGGAAGAATAAAGTCTACAAGAAAAGGAGCAGGGACTATTATCTAAAAATAAGAAAAAGAAAATATATGAAAAGAAAATAGAGAAAAAAAGGTGGAAGTAAACTAAAACTCTTCAAATAAAATATTTATCTCGAGCGCGAGTAGCTAGTTAAGTTAAGTTTCCATTCCAACTATGTAAAAGTCTTATAGACTCTTGAAGTACTAAAGTTTACTAAAGATGAGTTTGTATACTTGCTACTTGAATGTTTAAACTAAACAAACTTGTGAGTAGTGATGGTTTTTGGTTGAGATCTACTTTAATATTTTAAAAGTGATATTTGTTGTTAAAGCTACATTTCCCCAAAATATAAGTTTTCCAAAGAAAAACTCTTGAATGGATTGTTAACTTGAGACTTAGTAAATTAATGGATACTCCATGAATAATGTGAATTGAATGAGGATTAGTTATTAGGAGACTAAGAAGAATACACCTTTCCTTGGGATACGTAAAACCTTAAGTTTGAGGGTATTTGATAAGTGATTATTTATACATATATATGGGTTAGTTTAGTAGTACAGTTAGTATAAATAACTATAAGTGAGTACTAATTCATGGTATTATTGCATTTCATGGAATTAAGGTGTATTGAAAGAAATCAAGGAAAAACAAGAAGAAATTGAGCAAAAACCCACAAAAATAGAGTTGACGTAGTGGGAGCATGTGTTAATGTTGTGGGAAGACAAGGTATGGCAAGGGGATGAAAGGCACGACGTGAGAGAGAAGAAGAAATGAAGAAAACCAACCTGGAGGTTTGGTGCAGTGGCGGCACAATGGCTAACAAGGGATAACGTTGGGAGACATCAAGGATGACACTAAGGCTCCAGGAGCTAAAAATCATATGATGAAGTTATGGCATAGTGGCAGCGTCGTGACTTAACAAACATGGTGTCGAGGCATTAGTGACGACGCCAACTTCAAACCAGAAATTCAGGAGAGAGTGCGAGGACAAAGATGCCTTCATGACTACTTCAAGCCAGAAGATTAGGAGATGTACAACAGAGTGATAAGGCTTCCAGCCAACACCATCGAGTTTGAACTTAGACTGTCTCTGATAAACATAGTGCAAAATAGTATGTTTAGAGGGCTATCCAATGAAGATCCAGTTCCACATGTTGAGAATTTCTTAGAAAATCGTCACACCGTGTACATCATCGGAGTTACGAAAGAGGCAATCAGGATGCGACTTTCCCCATTCTCACTGGGAGTTTGACTTCATTGGCGGAAATTAATGAAAGATTTCTCGACAAGTTCTTTCCCCTAGTGAAGGTCAGCAAAAGGAAACTTGAGATTAATCGGTTCAAACAAGAAGACACCGAGTCTTTGGGCGAGGCTTTGGAAAGATTCAAAGATATGCTAAGGAGATGTTTGGGACACAAATACGTGAAATGGGCATAACTCAAGATTCTCTAATATGGGATGAACAACGACATAAGAGCGCTAGTAGATGCTGCATCAGATGGCTCTCTACTTACCAAGGATGAGGATGGAGCATTGGATCTCCTTGATCTTATGTCTCAAAATTCTACTGCCAGTACTCGTTCCACAGTCAGGAAACCAGCAAGCATCTATGAGATTGACTCGCAAGCTGCAATTATGGCACAGCTATCAAATTTGAGCTCTCGAATGGTGAAACTTTAGATGGGACACCAAGGTCCACAAGTAGCACATCAACCTATGAATCACCAAGGCATGGTGGTTAGCTAGATAGACAAACAGCAGGGAATGGAACATAAAGACATCAATTTCATGAACAACCAAGGCTACCAAAAACAATTCAAGCCGAGGAAAGTGGCTCCTCAACGATTTTATCAAGGATACAACAACAACCCAAACTTTTCTTATGGAAATCCTGATAATGCACTGAAGTTACGCCAAGGCTTCGAACAACAAGTCTAACAAGGGAAGCTGGGGCAGAGCGAAGATATGACTTCACTGAAGTTAATTGAGAAGTATTTGCAAGCCATGAAAGTGAGAGATAGATAGTTCCATGAGAAGCACAAAAAGAGTTGGAAGGAATATGGCAAGCCATGAAAAAGGATGGATAATGAGCAATCACAATCCATCAAGAACTTAGGATGGATAAATTTTTTGAAATTTAGCTTCTAACCTAATCAATAAAAGGTTAGGTTTTCATTGATTGTCTTGAAAGTGATTTTTTAAAGATTAAAACTCTAAACTCTTCTTTAGAACACTCCTCCAATCTCCAACTCAAATTCCTCTTGCTCAAGGCCTAGGTGGCTCTACAATCTCAAAACTCACCAAATCTCGGATTGAATGTGTGAAGGTTGAGGTGAGAATCACTTAAATATAGTAAAATCTAGGTTTGGAAGGTTAAATCTAGTCAAAATTGGTTTTTTGATCGCAAGGTTGCTATAATTAGTGAGTGTAAAATGGATAAATGTGGCAATTTGGGGTTTCTATTTTTAAAAACTCGTATTCAATCTCAACAAATCAGGGTTTAAGTGGATTCAATGCGAAATCGCTGAAAATGAGCCTAAGTGGCTCAATGATTAGCGAATCATAGTTATTAGTTCAAATTGGTGACAAATCGCTAACCTAAAATTACATTGAAAATTATGCACACTGCTGCCGATTTTCTTAGCAAATTCCAATAAAATTGGAATCGTTGGGAAATCGTCAGCTTATTTTTATTGTTTTTCGAATTAAATTGATTTTCCCATATATTTATCACATATATATCCAATAAAAATGTAGAATTATTCAAAATTATTAGAATTTAACTATGATATATACTAAATAATAATTTCATTACTATAAATAGCTAATTAGCATAAAACAAATGCATAAAACTAATATAATACGAAAATAAATTAGCTCGATCAACCTCCTTACATGAAATTATTCTAAAATTAAATTCCTAAAAGATCCCCATTATAAGAGTTAAAAGTTGAGAGAATATAAAAACAATTAACTAATCCTAATACTAAAGCAGAAGGTAAATATAAAGTATGGGCTACCCTCCTACAGAGCGTTTTTGTCTACTATTGTTGGCTCGACTAAACTACGCAGTTCTAAACTGGTTCTATAAACTTAAGTGTAGGATTATCCACTCTAGTGTCATTCCAGAAAGTGATTGCTCGGCCATGGACCCTAAAAGTGATTGTCTTATTCAAAGTAACCATGACAGCTTGCGAAGTGGCTAAGAAAGGTCGTCTTAAGATTAATGGAGGATCTTCATTGATGAAGTGTGGTATAACCAAAAATTTTGCGGGAATAATGTACTTGTCTATTTGAACTGGTACATTAGTAATCACACTGATTGGTTACTGAATAATCATTTGGTAGAGTAACTCTTTCAGAAGTAAGTACATCCAATTCCAGTTGAGTATGAAAAAATAAGTGAATTGGCATGTAGTGTGTTCTAGAGCTTGTATCATAAATAGCTTAAAAATACCAAGCTCATTTAACTTTTATGTTTATGTATATATCGCCTGGATCATCGAGCTTGACAATTACTAGATTATTTGTTTTCTTCTTCTTATTTTTTGTAGATTTAAATTCCTCCATTTTAAGATCGTTCTCAACATTGTTCTGTTGCTTAACCTTTCATTCTCGAGTTATCGTCTTTTGATTTGAAGTGTCTTTAACTTGCTTATTATTTTTCATAGCATTTTCGTCTTCCATTGTTACTACATTAATAGCATATACTTCAGCTTCATGACGATTTAATTTTAACAATTCATTATCATTAATTTATTCATTATTAAATTCATCAAAGTTTTCATAGACATCTTCATCATTGAAATGGAAATTGATAATCTTGTTTTCAAATTTCATAGACATTGTTCCTCCAAAGATATCTAACCTTGTCTTAGCTATTTTAAGAAATGGACTCCCTAAAAGTATGGTGGAGATTCAGATTGTGACAACCCAAAAAAAATCAAAAGACTTGCCTTATGGGAAATTAAGTTATTTCATAAACCTTACACAAATTAACCCCACTATATAAATCAAATTGAAAACCCTAGCCCTCTTTTTTTTGAAAATTTAACCACGGAGAGAAAAGAGAGATTGAAGTGTTGGAAGTCTAACTCAAGGAGAACACCAAATCGAAGATACACATATCTCCTTCACCCTTTAATCTTGTTTTCAATGAATATTAAACTTGAAATCGACAAAACAATGGTGGAAAATCACGTTATTAATGATTTGTGGTGCCGACAAATCGAGCAGCAACCGAAGTGACCAACGGCAGCCTCATTGTCGCCACCGCCGGCACGGTGGGGGCGCCACCAGGCTGCCCCCACTAGCAAGGTAGAAGAGGAAGGGAAGGGGTGATATCATGACCACCCCCACCCCATTATCTTCTCAGCCTAGGGTTGGCAGGGGCACTATTGCGCCCTAGCCAGCCCTGGCCTGGGGCTGCCGGGGAGGCACCAGCGCTGGTCGGCGCTGGGCCCCCACCACCGGTGGTCAAGGAGGGAGGAAACCCCCTCCCTATCAACCACCGCACCAGATGCTGTTGGCCTCTGGTTTGGATACTAGGGGCCAATAGCTGCAAATTTGGTTAACACTAAGGGCTATTGGCCTCTGGTTTTGAAACCAGGGGCCAACAGGCGCTGATTTGGGCAACACCATAAAAATATAATAAAGTACAATAATATATATTATAAATAAACTAAATAATATATATACATTTATAATTAAATAAAAGCAAATATTTGCTTTCAAACGGGGCACTACCGCATCTCTGAGGGAGATTGACCAGGTCGCACCCCTCAACCCTCACATCGGGCGACGGGGGACCCGTGGGACCCACACTAGTGGATCTCAAAGACCAATAATATATATAATTCCTACATGCTTTCTACTTAATGTTTGATATTCAGTTTCAACTTCATGCTAGAATTTGCATGATTGTAGGTAGTACTTGCATATTTAATGTTTGAGTGAGGTTTTCCTCATATTGAGCTCTGTTGTCCATTTTAGCTCACCTCACTTCCTCTCTAGGTGCATCCACACCCGCATTAGCTCGTGACGAGGGAAAAGCGCTCACTTGAAGTCTTTCCTTGCTTGTGAGAAGTTGCATACTCCTATTATCTATTTATTTGATTTTGAGAACAATAAATTTGGGTTGTGACTTAAAGTAGGTTATTTGGGTAGTTTGAAACCCTCCTTATCTATTTTGGACTATTTAGAAACTTTATGGTAGTGTTAGAAGCTATTTGGGATGATTGAACCTACTTAGACAGTTGAACACTTATCATGTTGATTTTACGATACATGGAATTCTAGTTTTGATTTTACTTCTGCATTTATTATTCCATATGGTTAGTATGTTATTCTGCAGGTTGAAATAAGCATGCCATACTATTATTTGGGCTTGGTTCAGGTATTGAGATTGAGTAATAGTTTGGGTTGGGCGACCCGACCCTAGTTCAGGTGAGGGTCCTCTCAGTTGGTATCAGAGCATATGTATTAGAACCTAGGGAAAATGATTAGGTTACTGAAACCTAAGTATATAGAGCCTTCAAGTTTAAAGGTCGAGTTTAATTCGAACAACTCAATGAAATGGGACATTGGTTCAAGTCGACTTAAAGTGCATAAAAGACTAATCCTATGATGGGAAGGGGTTGAAAACATGTAATAGAACATTAATATAATGTTATTTGTTTTTGTAATGTAATATCTATAGCGTTTAGATATTCTTGCCTATTTTTTTAACTTGTAGGACTAATCTCCTTTTTCGTTGCTCCACATTGCACTATGAGTAACCACGGAGGGACATCCTACAACCTGAGGGAAACTTAGGAAAGAGAAGGAATGCAATGGCTCAGTCAGATGGAACAACGCATGTATGCTATGATCGAGGCACATCAGAAGGCCATACATGACTTGACCACCGCACATGAAAGGAACATGGCACAGATCTTGGAACTACTGCAAAATCAGAGGAATGATGGAGTAACCGGACATGCACTAACGGGGCCAGGGCCTGATCCATCGTTAGCACTGATACACGAGCACCACCTCGCGGAGGAAGGTGATGATTATGTCACGGCCGCAGCTGCAGTGGTCGTACCTATAGTCGATGGAGAGAACGAGGCATATCGGAGATGCATGATCTAGATGGAGTTTATGAAATACGATGTACCGCACTTTTATGGGGACCCTAATCATATTGAAGCAGAAGCTTGGATACTGAATATGGAAAAAAAGAAATATACTTTGGGCATTAATGAAAGGACTATGGTACCGTTGGTGGCATTCTTGTTGGAACATAAGGCACATAAATGGTGGTTATCTATCTCAAGAACTCGGGATCAAATATGAGTTGGTCGCGGTTCAAGTATATGTTCTATGATGAGTGGTTCCTGAAGACCATCAAGGCAGATAAGATCAGGGAGTTCCTTGCCTTGAAACAAGGCAGCATGACCATGGCTGAATATGCGTCTAGTTTCAATGAGCTGGCAGAGTTCGCATATGAGTATGTTCCATCCAAGATGACACGTAGGAGATGATTTATCCGGGGATTGAGGAAAGAAATACGTGTTATAGTGGCAACATCAGGGTCAGAGACTTACCAGCTGGCTTACCATCAGGTACTCAAATGTGAGTCTGCACTTCGTGTTGAGGATGATATACAGTACCAGGCGGGATCTGATCAATATAGTCAGGGTAGGCGTAGTTTTGGCAGTTATCAGAAAGGTCCGAGAGGAAACTTTAAGAAGCAAAGATTTGGGGGATCAGCAAGTCACCATGCGTCTCCAAGGGTAGCTTCAAAGGCAATATACACTCCGACGGGAACCACTACTCAGTCATGTGCCCACGCACCTCAACTACTCAGAGTGTGGCATATAGGCCCCCACATCCACCACAACAGGGCAAGGGTAGAGGGCCAACGGGGCCAAGGCCGAGTGCATCAGCCAGTACGGTGCAGCTACCACCGACCTACTAGAAGCCGCATATCATATGTTATGGGTATGGGACTGCTGGGCATTACAAAAGCTAGTGCCCTAATTCAACTCTATTCGATGGGAGTGCTGCTTCAATTACTCGAGGGAGAGTCCACACTATAGCTGAGCAGGATCAGGAAGCCATGCAATAGTTGGTCGCATGTACTATTTCAATTAATGGTCAAGACATTCATACATTGTTTGATTATGGTTCTATTGTTTTGCTTATATCAGGGACCATGGTTTATGCTTTGGGATTGACACCAGTTAGAGCATACACTTACTTAGTTTTGAGCACAGTTTCTACCAAATGGATTTATCCAAATATGAAATGTGAGAGGTACACAATTAAAATTGGGGATCACACGATGCCATTCGACTTACGAGTCTTAAAGTGCCTAGAGTAAGATGCTTTGTTGGGTATGGACTGTTTAGCAGCGTATCATGCCAAAATAGATTGTTTCCATAAGACTATGACATTCCAGATTTCGGGCATTTCACCGTTTGAGTTTGGAGGTTGTACATTGGCTAGCGTCACCACCCGTAGTAGAGTTGCAACTTTGGCTAAGATATAGTCCATTGCAAGTTTGACTGCCATGGGAGAAGAAGGACATGAAGTTCTAATTTAGAAGATTCCCGTAGTAAGAGATTTTCCAAATGTCTTTCCCTCGGACCTTTCGAGAATTCCACCCCATCGAGACAAACTTCATGATTGACTTTATACCCGGACAAGACCAGTTTCCAAAGCACCATACCATATGGCAGCTACCGAGTTGAAGGAGTTGAAGACGCAGTTAGAGGAGTTGACTCAGAAAGGCTTTATTACTCTAAGCGTATCACAGTGGGGAGTGTCAGTGTTGTTTGTGAAGAAGAATGATGGAAGTTTAAGGATGTGTATTGATTATCGGCAATTGAATAAAGGGACTATTCGGAACAAATATCCACTTCCCAGGATCGATGACTTGTTCGACCTGTTGAGAGGAGCGAAGTACTTTTTAAGATAGATATGAGATCGGGGTACCATCAGTTACGTATACAGGAGGAAGACATACCGAATATAGCATTTAGTACTCGTTATGGACACTTTCAGTTCACTGTGATGCTGTTTGGGCTTACCAATGCATCGGTGATGTTCATGGACTTGAAGCACCGAGTTTTCAAGTCGTTCCTTGACCAGTTTGTGATTGTGTTTATCAATGACATCATGATAACTCTAAGTCTGAGTCTGATCACATGAAACATCTCAAGAAGGTGTTGTAGACTTTAAGGAAACACAAACTATATGAACGTGAGTTTTGGATTTCAGAGGTGAAGTTTTCAGGACACGTGGTGAATGCAGAGGGAATGCCAGTTGATACAATGAAAATCGAGGCAATCCTTAGGTGGCCACAACCCACTAATGCTTTCGAGATATGGAGTTTTCAAGGATTAACAGGTTATTATCAATGGTTTGTGCAGGGTTTGTCGTCAATCGCTTCACCGGTCACCAACTTAACCAAGAATGACGTTTCTTATGTGTGGGATGATGCATGTGAGGAGGCGTTTTAGTTGTTGAAGAACCGTCTGACTACTGCATCGATCTTGATTTTACCAGAGGCTGGCAAAGAGTTGTCAGTGTACATCGATGCATCGGGGATTGGTTTTGGAGGAGTGTTGATGCAATACAACAAGGCAATCGCTTATGCATTAAGACAGCTGAAAGTACATGAGAAAAACTATCCAGTACACGAATTAGAGTTGGCAGCAGTGGTGTTTGTCCTGAAGTTATGGAGGCACTACTTTTATGGGGATAAATTCACTATCTACTCGGATCACAAAAGTTTGAAGTACCTATTCACTCATAGTGAGTTGAACATGCGATAGAGGAGATGGTTGGAACTCTTTAAAGAATATTATTTCACGTTTGAGTACCACCAAGGGAATGTTAACGCAGTGGCAGATGCTCTGAGTTGTGTAGACTAGAGACAGAGTCCGAGACCATAATGAATGTACATGGAATACCCGGAGATGGCTCAGTTGTTGGCTCAGCAGTCTTAGAGGGTCAGGCACAAGTTCAGATGAGAGCAAAGCCAGTGGCTATGTTTAGAGTGGTTGACTGTCAGAGAGTTGATTCAGAGTACGGGAAGTACAAGTCACTTGCGATAGCACTGATGACATGGATTGGAGACTTTCAGCTAATGAAGCGTTGAGATTTTGAGACAGATTGTGGATATCATCTCATAGAAAGTTGAGGGATGACTTACTCCGGGAGGCGCACAGATCTCGATTCACCTTTCATCCCGGAGGAAACAAGATGTATTAGGAAATGCAGATGATGTATTGGTGGCAGGGGATGAAGGTGGACATCTCTACTTACATCCAGGATTACGAGATTTGTCAGCAAGTGAAAGCAGACCACCAAAAGTCGAGAGGATTGTTGCAATCATTACTTATTCCTTAGTGGAAATAGGAACATAAAGCCATGGACTTTGTTTCAGGGGTACCGGTGACTCAGAAAGGGCATGATGCGGTTTGGGTGGTTGTAGATCATTTGACTAAGTTATCGCATTTCGTCCCTATTTCTATGGAGTATTCAACATACAGGTTGGGAGGCATATACGTAGATGAGATCATCAAATTGCATGTAGTCTCGATGTCTATTGTATTAGATCGCGATACGAGATTTACTTCTCAATTTTGGAGTGGGTTTCAGCACCAGATGGGGACTCAGCTTAATCTTAGTACGGTTTTTCATCCTCAGACAGATGGGTTGACCGAGAGATTGATTTAGATACTTAAGGATATGCTCCGAGCTTATGTGCTGGATTTTTGCGGGAGTTAGGAGAATTATATTCCGTTGTGTGAGTTTGCGTACAACAACAGTTTTCAAGTAAGCATTAGCATGGCACCGTTTGAGGCACTTTATGGGAGACCGTGTAGATTTCCAGTTTGTTGGACCGAGGTCGAAGACGTTATGTTGATCGATCCTAAACTTGTGCATGACCAAACCGAGAGGATAAAACTAATTAGGCAACGATTGGAGACCGCCCAGAGCCGCCAGAAGAAGTATGCTGACAAGGATCATCGAGAGGTTGTGTTCAAGGAAGGAGAATATGTACTATTGAAAGCGTCACCAGTGAAAGGGCATTACCAACTCAAATTTAAGGGAAGGTTCATCGGGCCATTTGACATCAAGAAACGAATAGGCCATGTAGCTTATCGCCTCAAGTTACCACCACAGCTAGCTAGAGTTCATAATGTCTTCCATGTTTCTATGTTGAGGAAGACATATAACAAACATGCACCGATGATCGACTGGGGGCAAGTTGACTTGAGGGATGACATTTCATACGATGAGCAGCCAATTTCAATCATGTATAGGAAACTGCATATCTTTGAAAGAAAGAAATCTCGTTGGTGCAAGTCCGATGGCAATTCCATGGAGAACAAGAGTTGACTTGGGAGTAGGAAGATTGTATGATAGAGAATTTCTCATTTCTTTTCAAACCATAAGGTATGAATTTATTCTACTTTCGAGGAGGAAAGTTCTTTAAAATTGGGGATGTTGTGACGACCTAAAAAAACCAAAAGACTTGCCCTATGGGCAATTAAGTAGTTTCATAAACCCTACACAAATTAACCCCACTATATAAATCAAATTGAAAACCCTAGCCTCCTTTTTGTTTGAGAATTTAACCATGGGAAGAAAAGGGAGATTGAGGTGTTAGAAGTCTAACTCAAGGAGAACCCCAAATCGAAGGTACACACATCTCCTTCACCCTTTAATCTTGTTTTAATTGAATATTAAACTTGATTTCGACAAAAAAATGGTAGAAAATCACGTTATTAATGATTTGTGGTGCCGAAAAGCGAGCAATGACCGAAGTGACCGGCAGCGGCCTCACTGCTGCCGTCGCCGGCACGGTGGGAACGCTACCAGGCCGCCCCTACCAGCAAGGTAGAAGAAGAAGGGAGGGGGTGGTATCATGACCACCCCACCTCATTACTGTCCCAATCGAGGGCTAGCAAGGGCGTTGTTGCGCCCCTAGCCAACCTTGGCCTAGGGCTGCTGAGGGTCGGCGCTGGCCCCCCCTCTCAACTACCGCACCAAGGGCCAACAGCACCTGATTTGGTAAACTGGTGTTGACCGGTCAACCATAAAAAATATAATAAAGTATAATATAATAAAGTACAATAATATATATTAAATAAACAAAATGATATATATACATATATAATAAAATAAAAGCAAATATTTGCTTTCAAACGGGGCATTACTGCGTCTCCAAGGGAGACCGACCGGGTCCCAACCCTCGACCCTCGCATCGGGCGACAGGGGACCTGTGGGACCCACACTAGTGGATCTCAAAGACCAATAAATGGAAGATTTAATTAATTTTAAATTAAAGCATTTTTTGATGAGATGTGTTATGGTTGTATAGTGTTACGCGAAGGTTCACATCAGGCCTCGAGCGTACCAGGAGTTGTTATAGGCGTCGCGACGAGTCGAGGTATGTAAGGAGCTTTACTCACTCATTAAGTATGGCTTGCTATTAGAGGATTAAGTACCATGCTTTGAATGAAAGACTTGGGTTAAGGGTTGCATTGAGGTATTGGTTTGAATCTCTAAATCTATGAAATGTGAATGCATTTATTTCCCCATTTATGTCATTTATTGCCCCAGGATGTTTGTGGAGTTCCCACTAAGGGCCTAATTAGCAAGTTATCATATTTAAATACCCCAGGATGTTTGTGGTGCCACCGATGGCTTTACTAGTTAATGCCCCAGAATATTTTGTGGAATTCGCCACCGAGGGTTTTTACTTGTCTAATTGAATGCATAAATGTGTCATATAAGTATATGAGTTGGAGTTCCTACTCATGTAACTTGGTGATAGCGGGACATGTATCGGTAGCAGCTTTGGATGAACTCACTTTGCTATGGTGCTACTAGTTGGAGGGCATAACGGCCATTGCGTCCAATAATGGTTTGCATTAAATCAAATGTGAGGAATTCGGCCACTGGATTCCTACCAATTCCTAGCATGCATTGAATGAATCAATGACTTATAATTATTATTATCTTTTATGGTATATCTCTTGTGAACCCCTTGCTTGATTGATTTGAGTTCTGTTATGCTTTAAATGAATCTTGGAACTTGTTTTGAAAGTTATGAATGCATGACCTTTCCTTGTTTATGAAGATGAACCATACTTCCATGTTTCTACATGTTTTAGATCTTATCGACATGCTTAAATTTGAAATTGATCAATTCTTACATGCTTTCTAGTTAATGTTTGATATTCGGTTTCAACTTCATGTTAGAACTTGCGTATTTAATGTTTAAGCGAGGTTTTCCTCTTATTGAGCTCCGTTGTGTATTTTAGCTAACCCCACTTACTCTCCAAGTGCGTCCACACCCGCATTAGCTCGTGACAAGGGAAAGGCACCCGCTTGAAGTCTTTCCTTGCTTGTGAGAAGTTGCATACTCCTATTATCTATTTATTTTATTTTGAGAACAATAAATTTGGGTTGTGACTTAAAGTAGGTTAGTTGGGTAATTTGAAACCCTCCCTATCTATTTTGGACTATTTAGACACTATATGGTAGTGTTAGAAGCTATTTGGGATGATTGAACCTACTTAGACAGTTGAACACTAATCATGTTGATTTTATGATATATAGAGTTCTAGTTTTGATTTTACTTCCGCATTTATTATTCCATATGGTTAGTATGTTATTCTGCAAGTTGAAATATGCATACCAGACTGTTATTTGGGTCTGGTTCAGGTATCGGGCTTGAGTAATGGTTTGAGTCGGGCGACCCTAACCTAGTTCAGGTGAGGGTCGTCTCATAGATGATACTGCATCTTCCATTTCCATGATATAGAAGGCAGCTTTAAATACTAAGTCATTTACTTTTACTAATACATCTTTTAGTAAACCATAAAATTTAATAATTATGTTGTCAACTAAGGTAAGATTAATAGGTGTATTAGTCAACGAACCTATTTTCAATGACTCATATAAGTGACATAACATTTATTGATGCTCCAAGATAACACATTAAAGAAGTCCCTATTGTAATAGGAATTCCAAACATTATTGGATTGGAACATTTTTCAGGTATTTTCTTTTTAATTAAAGTATACACCTTTTGTCCTAAGTTTTCTTCTGATTCTTCTAAACATTTATCCTTTGATTCAGAGAATTCTTTCAAACCTTCAACATAATTAGAAAATTGCATAATTGATTCCATCAATGGTTTGTAGATTTCAATTTTCCTAAACGCTTCAAGAATGTCTTCATTATTTTCTTCCTTCCTAGCATCAGCTAATCGTTGTGGAACGATAGAATATGAACATATAACTTTATTCAAATTATTAGAAATTTTATCATTTTTATCCTTATTAATTATTTCAGACCTTTGTAAAGGTTTTTCATATGCTTCAACTCTGCCTAAATACCATGGGTATAGCCTTCTGAAAAAATGTGTATATATCAATTGTTCAGCTATCCATTCTCATGTAGGAATAACATTAACCATCATTTTTTCTTCTTCTTCTTCAATAGTTTTATGTGCTTTCTTTTTATTATTCTATTTAAGTGTATTTCTAGTTATAGGTATGTCTTTCTTAATATTGAATAAAGCATTAACTTGTGCTTGATTAGTAGAAGCAATAGTAGCTTGATTAGGTGTTTTAGATTGATTACTCTATTTAGTACTTAACCTATTTATTTGTAAGTTTATTTAACTTAACTGATTTTTTAGTTCATTAATAGTATTTATCAGTCTTAATCTGGTTTTGAGAAATATGTATAAAGTTTTGATGACTTTGGTTCATAAAATTATGCAAGATTTACTCTAAATTTAGATTCGTAGGTTGAACATTTTGTTAAGGTTGCTGATTAGGTACAGATTGCATCTGAGCTCTTAGTGTATTGTAATTTTTATTTTGAGGACCATAACTAAGATTTGGGTTTGGTCTTCCAGAATAATAAGTATTATAATTATATTGATTATTGGGGGACCAAAAAATTGGTTCATCATTGCATTGACCTCTTCAATATTTTCTTACGTAGAGTAGGACACGTATTTGTAAGATGTGTAGCCTCATTACAGAATCCTCAAGCTTTAACTTGATTAGATCTATCATTAATTAACAGCTTAACCATCTTAGATAATTCATCAACTTTATCATCAGATGCATTATTTCTATTATCAACTTCATAGAGTTTCTTTCTTGAGGATTCAACCTTTTCATCATATCGCTTAGATTGTTTTACCATTTATTAATCGTTTTTTTGCTAAAGTAGGTGTTATTTCAAATAAAGATCCACCACATATTGTCTCTAATAACCTTTATTCAAAGTGATTGAGTCATTTATAAAAAATTTCTAATAAATCTCTTTGAGTATATCCATGTTGTGGACAAGAAGAAATTAATCTTTGGAATTTATCCCAAAATTCATTAAATTTCTCATCATCTTTCATTTTTTGCAACTGTGATTTGCTTTAAAATACATTCTTTCGGTTTCATCCCAGTAACTTTATGTTGATATTCCCTTATGAATTTATGTGGGTTTCAATCGTCTTTACCATAGAAGTTAGGTAAGGCACTAATAAATTCATATATAAGTTCAAATTCAGGAAATCCATTGGGGTATGCTTTACACATAGGCTCATATGCTGTAATATTTTGATTTGCTTATCTAAAAGTGAGTTCTCTATTGTTGTTATTATTATTGATAACTCTATTATCATTATTATTAATGACATTGTCATTAATTTCATTATTATTTTCCTCCATCTTATTAGCTAAATCTTCCCTAAATTGTTGTTGTCTTAAACACTGATTAAAAGTTTTATCTATTTCATGATCAAACGGATGTAAAGATCCTGTAGAATTAACACGACAAAGTGTGTGGACCATACAATATCTAAAATCCTTAGAAATTATTTAAAAATCCCCAGCAACGGCGCCGAAAATTGACACGTGTTGAGCGTGCATAATAATTTTTCGTATTTTAATATTATTTGTAGTAGTGGTAAATAGGATATCGTCTCTACAGAGATTTGGCAAAATTTAAAGGAAAGTGTTTTTTTCTTGTTTTTTCTTAATTTAGTTAATCTAATTAAACGGGAATTAAATTACCAAATAACTAAAATTTATAACTACTAACTTAAATAACCAATTTAACTAAACTAATTCAAACAATTTAATGCAAACTACTTTAAAAAATATCGAAATTCAATATAAATATAAATATCTTAAACAAACATCTAAACAAACCCCCACTAACATCACTTCATAATATAGTTATAATCATAACACATGGAATCTTAAAATCATTAAATCCTAATTTATAATAGGTTGATAGCCTTTAGCATGCCACCGATTTTCCTAAATTCAATGGGAAAGTCACATTCTTATTATGTTAAATCTACCCATTGGATAAAATGCAACACTATAGAAATACGATAGCATTAACACTCAATGAAAATCATGCTTAATCTAAGCCAATAAAACTAGAATATGCTAGTCAATAAATAACTAAGAACACAATTACCTAGAACATCCACTCGCAAAAAGCCTTATAGATTAATCTCAGTTACTACTTCTTTAATTGTTGTCAATAATCATGAACATAGATTTACAATCAAATTGACATAGTACACATTTGCAACTATGCATGCAATATCAATCTTTATTAGTTGTAATACACAAAAATAACTTGTTAAATCGGTAATTGACATGTATGAATATATTTATAGCATTAATTACGTGATTCCTTAATTACAACTATCTAGCAATCTAAAATATATACAAGTTTAAGGTTTGTTTATATCGATAAACTACTCACTCATGCTGAAAATAAATAATACAATAATATAATTAAAAGATATAATGAATAAATAAATAAATACCTCTTAAAATAAATCAAAACTCTAATGTAGCTTAAAAAGATAAAAAGACTTATTGAATATGTAAAATAGGTTGGAGAGTGAATCATTTCGAAGTTCTCTGGGCCTATTTATAGTTTCCTAAGTTATACATATCCTAGATAAACTCAAATTCTTCATATTAATCTAAAAAAACTATAACCGACCTGTGACGACCCCTCTCCTAATCTAGGGCACCGCCCAGCCTAATCCTGTAATTAAGCCCTAATCATATCCACGCAGGACTTAACTACGTATTAGTCAGCCTTTACAACCTAGACGTCTCTTTTCTCGTGTTCAGGATAAGTAATACACTAGTCCTACAAGTTTATAAAATTTAGAGTTAATTAAAACTTTTTATTAAATTAATTAATTAGCGGAAGTCTTATTGATTATGCAGAAACAATTAGTAACTTATGCGGAAGCCATTTATAAAACCCTAAGTGTGGAAAAACAGGAAATGACATCACATATATAAAGTCTTCAAAATGCAATGAAACAGTAAAATAGTCTAAGTCAAGTCGGGGAAACTAACGCTCAACCCAATATACAATCCCAAATAGTATCTGAAAGACATATATAACATATACAATCAAAATACCAAAAGAAGACCTACAATCGATGCAGTGACGCGTCGCGGGCTAAGGGATAATCGTCGATCTTCTCTTTGCCGGCTACTGGTAGTAGACTGACTCTGCACCCAGTCATAAAAAGGACGGTGAGTACAAGAATAAAACTAGTAATCCCCGATGACAAGTTTAATTTGCATTTCCAAATATTCAAATGGTATTTAAAAGCATATAAATGGGAAAACAGGAAAAGAAACCATATGCGAGTAAATACCAGAGTTAAACAAGTGATACTGACATTAGGCTAAGTAGTGGTGATTTAGGTCCGGTCGGCAGTGAAACATGTCACTCCGACTCAATAATCATATAGCACAAGGGACTCTAACTCAAGTGTTACCAGGGACTCTAACCCCGGTGTGTAGACCACCTCAGGGACTCTAACCCCGAGTTTCATACAGTGTCAAGTAACATGTGCCGACATCCCCAGGGACTCTAACCCCGTAAGTTGCACACACCTCGATCGAGTACGGGACCTAAATGCGAAAACTACTTTTTGAATTTCAAGAAATACTAAGTATGGATTGTCAAGGCATAGGCACATCTACACACCTAAACAAATAAGGAATACAAGTCCTCTTAAACATTTATAAGATATTCACTAGCCTAATAGCATGCTATTTATCATTCAATTCACATTTAAAACAACAAGAATAGACATAGCATGAGATAGAATCAATGAATCAAATCAAATGAATGGATATCATGCAAACTAGACTCATCAAGTGAGCATAGACACAAAGAACACATGATATAAGAATACAAAGGCAAAATAGTCAAAAGGACTATGAAAGAACAACAATTAATAGAAATGAAATGCCAAGTAAAGTTTTCATTGGGTATACTCACCACAACAAAGTAAAGTCCTAGCTTTACTGGCCTCCCAATACTCCAAATCTTGTATTCGCTCTCCCGTACCGTTTTCCTAGGTTCCTGAGTTTGGTGTCTCATTAGTTCAAATATAGTGGGTTTAAGCTCAATTTAGTGGTGTTTATTGTGTATTCAAATTGGTTCAATAGATTATAAATCAATCTTCCTAAATCAGCCCCTAAAGACTAAATTAAGTTTCAATTTCAGTCCTACATTTTAATGCACTTTTAGGCATGAAATGGTCCAAATATCGAAATCCTCCATCACTACAATTATTGTTGGTCTCTCTCTTAGCTTTTTGGAAAGGTTTAGTTTTCAAAATTCTGATTTAAAATGAAGGAGATGTCATGATTTTACTAAACATAGGTCTAATTGTAATTTAATTCGACCAGCGGATTTAGAAAATCTATTTCCCCTAATCTGTAGTTCCTAAAAATGTAATTTTTGTTCACAAGGCAGAAAATATACCCAAATACAACATACTAAAAGATCATGTTATTTGGATAAGTAGTTAGGGATTTATGCCCTTAACAAGTTTAGTTTCAAAACTTTCCTTTTTAATTCCAGTACCTATTTGTAGAGCATGTTTGGATATAAAAACATTTGAATCAGAATACCTTCATTTAAGAAAAGTTATTCCCCTTTAAATAATCTTTCAAATGCCACTGGTTTGGATCAATTTGGATCTAAAATGGGCATATTATGACCAAATTACCCAGGTTGATTCGTAATACAACATGCAGAATTCTAGTTTTGGTGTTGCAACTTCAAAAACTCATATCTTTATGATTTAAAAACCAAATTAAGAACTTCAATATAGCTGGATCATAAGCTTGAAATGAGGAATCCAAATATATAAATCAATTATAAATACTCAATCATCTACCTTATGGAATTAGTCTAAAACCAGAACTTGTTCTAATTTCAACTAAAAAGATGTGTACCTAGTTGATGTAGCACTCTAGCTTGAGAATTTCTCACCAACTCCCATGGATTCCTTCAACACCTTGATGATTCACTCCTCTCCAGCAATTCCTTCTTCTTCTCCAGCAAAAATGAATGAGTGATTTGGTTTGCATGTTGTTTGATCACTAATATTATATATTAAGGTGATGTTCCTTCCTGGCCCTTGATCTCCATGAATTTATGTATCCCGAGGAATATCCAATGGTCCACCTCTTGCCATATATCCCACTAACTCTCACTAACTCAACCTCAAGTGACACCATTTCATTACTCACCTAGTTCCTAGATGCGTCAATGTGAATCTCTAGACCAATCTTATGCTTTCCATTTAATTTACTCGACTATAGGCCTTTAATTTGATTTACATTAACAAACACAACCATAGGCTTATAAGTAATTTCTTATTTCATATTAGTATTAAATAAGACTTATCAAAATGCTAACTACCCGGTTCCCCGGCTCGCACGCTACTCGAGGCGCGTCACCGCTCTCGTCTCGACGTCTACAACTGTACAAACCGACTTAGCAACTCTACACAATACATAACACTTGACATACATCAATACAAAAATACAATATACCTCGGCCACGTGCCTCGTTCGGTGCACGTATCACGGTGTAGGTCCCACGTCAAGGGTCAGTGATCCTGATTAAGGAATTAAAACGGGGGTTAGAGATTTAGGCCGTGACACGACCTCAACGATTTGTCGGTGATTCTTAAGTTGTACATAAGTCTTTGGGTCAATCATTAGACTTGGCTCTCCGTGCTCCACCGATTCAGCTAGCGATTTGGTATATTTTCCAATTTGTTGAGAATTTTCTCTGGCACTTTTCTGCTGATTTAGGTGGCAATTTCTAATGTAAATGCAAATTGCTGGCTAATCACTTGACTTCTTATCTGATTGACTATTTTGCTCTCCTTCCTTTTTTCTTTCATTTCTTCATTTTCCTAGTTAAATCCTAAAATCACAAAAAGAGAATAACTAGTGTAATATCATCATTTATATTTAAAATCGGCCTAAATTACATTATAAAACATGTCTAATTATTGACTTGTCAAAATCCTTATTTTCAGCTTTCAACGCAATGAGAAGCAAATCTTGAGGAATAACAAGATGTTATAAGGAAATGAAAGAACTCTGGTGCGCCACCATTCCATGTCAGAAAGGAGGATGGAACGTATACTAGATCCTAGAAGGAGCATCGACGTTCTTTCGATGCAGTCGAAATTACTATCGGGAGTTCATAATCCCACTGTAAACTACACTTCACAACCTACTGCAGTGAGGAATGACGACGAAGCTGAAAAGAGCGATGAGGAATTTACTTTTGCGTAAAGTACTTTGTGATTTTTTGAAGTATTTGCTTATATGTGTGGAATGAGAACTCTGTTTGAACCTTAATGAGAGATATATGCTTTACTCCATTATGTATCTCTTTTATATGATGTTTATTGTTAACTTCGAAAAGAAATTTATATTTCATATTCAATTCTTTTATGCTTCACGAGGTATATTATTTTTCTTTTGAAAAACCCGACTTACATTTTAAACTTTATGGACAAGGTTTGGAATGAGTTTGGAGGTATATAGGTGAAGTAAACTATAAAGAAGCCAAGTATGAAAGAATAAAGAGATAGAATTTATTTGACTGAAAATTTTTAAATTTTTTTCCGCAATTCAAGTAACATTTCTTCATTTTCATTTATGCATTTAGTTGGAAATGTGAATTGAATATAATTTAGATTTAAATTGAAGTGATATATTATCATTACCCATAAAAATATAAATTTTATGATGGAAAGGAATTGTTATACCCTGTTTGACTCAACCTAGGTTGTCTATGCACTAGAGGAGTTTAGAGGGGGTTGATTGCTTTGTGTTAGATATTATAATGGATAGAAGATCGAAACGATAGTGCAAGATAAACAAGACAAATTGCTAAGAATCTTTTTATACAAAAGTTATTGGTCAAGTTTTTATATATCTATATATGTATTGAAAAAATTTATGCCACAATTGAGAAGAAAAATATGAAATAGCCAATAAACTTACTTGGAAAGAATACTTTCTTGACTATAGTGAAATGAGAAGAGCTAACAAAAGTTTTTAAAGAAAAAATAGAAAGACCCGTAGAGTTTAAAGGAAAATGAGCAGATAATCTAGTGGTGGGAAAAATATGAGGAAGAATTTCTATATAAAAAGAATAATAGTATCCAGAAAATGGAGTAGGGAACCGTAAGAATACAATATGAAGAAAAAGAATACTTTCATATGAAGAAAGAAATAGCGATATATAGAAAAATGGAATGATGTTCATGAAAAACTCTCTAAATAAAAAATTTAGCTCGAGTGCTTATAGCTAAGTTGAGTGAAGTATATCTTGTTAAAACATTTAAACAAATGGATATAAATGATAATTATTGGTGATTAAAAGTTCATATCGACTTTGATTGTGGTGATATTTTAAATATTGTTTGAAAAAATGATTGATTAAATGATTTTTGCATCTTGAGATTCTATATTAGTAATCGTAAGCTTGATGCTTGTTGGTGAAGATTGAGAAAACCTATGTAATGGTTTGACCTTGGTGATTGGTTAACTTTAAATTTCTCGGTGTGTTGCATAACTAGAGGTTGAGTTGTTATATAAAGGGTATTGTTCTTTAATTCTTTCTATTATATCATAACTCTTATTTATATGAAGGTAATATGTTTTTATTTAAAGATCATTTCTATTTAAGAATAAGAGTATATAGTTATGAAATCAAAACGATGGAAGAAAATAGAATTTGATTGAGAGTATTCTTTCACTCGAACGGCAAAGTGCTAAGTTTAGGGGTATTTGCAAGTCGATAATTAGACACGTTTTATAGTTCATTTTATGACAATTCAATGTAAAAGACTTTATTACATGGGTTTTCCGTTGTTTTTTATATTTTAGGGGATAAATGGAATATTTGAAGAAATGAAGGAAAATAGGAAGAAAATGAAGGAATTGACCGAGTGAAAAAATTGTACGAAGATTCACAAAAAAATCAAGGAAAAATCAGATTTTACATCCAGCGTTTCCTACTACAAACAGAATCGCGAGCTAAATCGGTGAAACCAGAGTCCTTAAATTTATGGATTTTCCCAGTGATTCCACTTACACAAGAATCGTTAGAAATCGCTATTTACGAATTCGTGGATTTTGATTACAACAAAGATTTTGAGTCGATTTAGGATATGTATCACCTAATATACTATAAATATAAACCATATACTATAAAATTAAGGAGTTTACTTTATTGTTTTGCTTTTGGAGAATAATTAAAATTCAAGTTATCATTAAGCTATTTTTAATTATGTCTTTTAATTCTAATGTTATGGTGTTATTTATTATATTTATTATCATGAGTGAGTCATTTGTTAATCTAAACAAAATCCCAAACATGAACGAGATCCGTTTTGCAATGTAGTCATGATGAGATAAATGTCTACTTAATGCTTTAAAAAAAATCATGTTCTTTGATTCATTGTTTTTATAGATTGTTATTTACGGATTGCAATCATGGATTTGAGTATTATGTGCATAGTGGAAAATATGTATGTGATGTTTTGATTCATTATCTAATTGAAGTAATAACTAGGTTGTTTGAAAGGCAAACACCGTTTAGATGTCCTAGGTGAATTAGAGACATAAATCTAATGTTGAAGTGGCTTTTCGAATGTGTTAGATTTAGCAGTTCAGATTTTTCATAAAGTGTAATGCGGTTTTATTGAGTGAAGTTAATGTCTTTGTGTATTCAAAGGGGTTAGTTCAATAAAATTAGAACGTGACTTTTCCACTGGTATATGGAGAACAAATGGTACAAATAGTTGGCTAAAGGCTATTTACGTACTTATAATTAAGGTTTAATGATATAGGATACTTTATAAATTATAATCATGATTATGTGATTACAGTAACATGTTTGGATGCAAAACGGATTGAAGTTTCGTTGTTTAAGATGATTGTTTAGATGTTTATTGTGTTTTACTGAATTGAATTGCTTTGAATTTAGTGACCTCGATTTGTGTTATTTAAGTAAGTTTAGTTAGTTTAATTGATTTTTATTTAGAAAGTGTTAGTTAAAATTTTGATTTTTATTAAATTAAATAAAATATAAAAATATAAAAAATATACAAATTCTTTTCTTAAAGAATTTGCAAAATCCATGTGGAGACGATTCCCACTTACCACTACTACAAAATATTAATAGTATAATAAAGGTGGGAAATTTATTTTACACGCTCAACACGTGTCAATGATGATGATGTTGAGAATGATGATGATGCACAATCCTAAAGTCGAGTCTTAGGATTTATTTAGATCCTCATAAAAGATGAGAGGATACATTTTGTTACATATGGGATAAATTAGTAATTTTTAGACCAGTTTTTGTGATATTATGATTTCTTATGATAGTTATTATGATTTTGTTATCATGCATTCACTTGTATTATGATGTTATCATTATGTTTTGTGTTTTTAGTATTTTTGACATTTCAGGCTTATTTTAAACCTTGAGGACAAGGTTTTGTTTAAGTTTGGGAGCATCAAAGCACTATAGAATGTGGTTAGTATGGATGGAATAAACAAGACAATGCTATTGGAATCAATAACCTCCACTACTGTAGTCATAGCTGAATTGATGCAGATATAATCCGAACTTGATGAATTGAAGAAATTGTAGATTAAGGCTATAGTGTAATACTCTATCGCCTTAAGACAATAATGCCCCGCAATTTGTGCTCACGGTTGGTAGCACTTGCCTCCCATGATACAACAATCACGATCCTATAGGTATAACACGTTAGACCACAGGAACAAGTGGATCAAACTGTTGTACTCACTCTTTGTTAAAACAATGATTTTAATGACCGGAGAGAAAATAGGACTTTTCTTTTGATAATAAATCATAAATAAAAAAATAAAGTATATTTTTAAGTAGGAGACTCATGATATATATACTTACAATCAAGGATAGTGTCAATTAGTTGTGTTGGTTCACATACGTACGGGTATAATACATGTATTCAATGTATACATCCCACATATATGCAACGCTTTGAGTTAATTAGAATGTACATAACCAACACGTTCAATGCACTTGTAAGTGTCCCATGTATGTGTCGATTCCAAAATAAACTTATTGGTGTTTTCTTCAAAGATAAACTCTGTGACATCTTAAGTTTATCTCTAATTTCATAAATATATGATGAAGCAACGTGTTTCTTCAAACAAACACGTAGAATATATATGTACAATGTATCGTATAAAGGTAAACTACTTTCCATGCCTACAAATATTATTTGATTGACACCTATACGTATTATAGATAAACATGTCTTTTTTTTTAAATAATGAATACATATCTCATATGTGTGTATGTGTGTGTATAACACCAATAGTTTATATGTATACATATTACACGTGTATATTAACACATAACACCTACTCAATTTATCATTCATATATTAGATATATGGTTACTAAATATGTGTCATTATTCCAACAATCCCCCACATGAATGGAAATTGACCAATATCGCACATTATATATATTATCCCCATATAAATGGATTTTTCATGATTTTCTTGTAAAAAAATAATGCAGACTCTAGAATGAGTACGGTGGAAATGAGCGGCATCAGGATATGTAGCTTGTGGGTTTAAACCTTCCTTAGTGTAACATCATCGGGTTTGCTAGCTAATCAATGAACATGATGTCTTGAACTGTTCAGTCATTTGTGCAAACCAAGACAATAATGTACATATAGCCCACTTCAGACAATTTGAGTTCCTTGATTGTGTTTGTTAATATGGCCCTGAACAACTCCCTGATTTATGAGCACTTTAAGTCAAGCCCTGAACATTCTCAAAGAATTGGCCTAGTTCACACTCATATAGATGATTTTTATTAAGAGTATCCTGTTATAGCCCGCATAAGATTATGACATAGAAATTATTAAAAGAAAAGCTTGCCCTCTATAGTTTTATAGGTAACACTAAAACATCACAGGAACAAGTTGCAATTAAATTCTCTAGTGCTACACCATACTCCATCATTTAGTTGTCCCTTTTGAACCTGGATCTTGGGATCTCCAGTCAGCTAGCTTGGGTATCCACAATGGATTCTATTTTGTAGGCTTTAATCTCATTCCCCTCAATAAACAGACTACTTGATCTCTAGGCAAGCCTTTAGCTAACGGATCCACAAGGTTGTCTTTTGACCTTATATAATCAATAGAAACTACTCCATTCTCAAGCAACTATTTTACTATGTCATGTTGTCGACGTATATGTCATAACTTACCATATATATATATATATATTATTTTACGCTTTTACTATAGCAGACATACTATCACAATAGATACAAATGGTTGACACAGGTTTCGACAAACAAGGAATATCTTCTAAAAAATTCCTAGGCCATTTAGATTCTTCGCCAGCTTTATCTAAAGCTATGAATTCAGATTCCATAGTAGATCTAGCTATGCACGTTTGTTTAAAAGATTTCCAAGATATGGCACCACTTCCAAGTGTGAAAACATATTCACTTGTAGATTTAGTATCCTGAATATCTGATATCTAATTAGCATCACTATATCCTTCTAGAATAATGGGATATTTCTGTACCTTAAATATCTAAGTACTCTTATCATCGATTTCCAATGACCTTTCCCTGGATTGGTTGCAAATCGACTTAATCGATTCACCGCATATGCTTTGTCAAGTCTTGTGCATGACATGACATACATTATACTACCAAGTATATGTAAATACTCTACTTGATATATGGGTTGCTCTAAGTTTTAGTTAGATGTGCATTAACATCCATTGGTGTCTTTATTGGAATTGAGTCATTTTTATTGAACCTATCCAATATTTTCTAAATATAATGAGATTGAGACAACATCAATCCATTCGCTATCTTAGAAATTTTAATTCCTAAAATAACATCGGCAATTCCCATATCTTTCAACTCAAAATATTGTGTTAACATTTTCTTTATGGATTTTATTATAGTTTTCTTATTGCTTATAATCAATATATCATCTATGTATAGTCAAACTATGACAAAGTCTTTAGGTGTGTCTTTGGCATATACACACTTGTCACATTCATTGATTTTGAAACCATTTGATAATATGACATTGTCAAATTTGATATGTTACTATTTCGGAGCTTGTTTTAATCCATATAATGATTTAACAAGTCAACACACTTTTTCCTATTGTCCTGGTGCAACAAATCCTTCAAGTTGTTGCATGTATATTTTTCTTCTAATTCAACATTTAAAAACGTTGTTTTCACATCCATTTGATGAATCTCAAGATTGTTTATTACAGCAATTGCAATTAACATTCTTATGGATGTTATCCTCGTTACCGGTGAATATGTATTGAAGAAATCATATCCATGTTTTTGTTAAATGCCCTTGGCTACTAACCTAGCCATGTATTTATCAATTCAACCATCCGCCTTTAGTTTCTTTAAATCTATTTACACCCTAAAGATTCATACCAGATGGTAAATCTACCAACTCTCAGGTATCATTGTGCATAATTGATTCGATTTCACTATTAATCTCTTCTTTTCATAAAGGAGCTTCACGCATCTTTAAACGTTTGAGGTTCACTTTCTAACATATAAGCTAGAAAATCAGGACCAAAAGATTTTGCAACTTTTGTCCTCTTACTTTTTCTGGGTTCAACTTTTTTATTTTGAGGACTACTACTTGCATCATCACTAGTTTTTTTATTAGAATTTAATTCACGCAAATTTTTATAAGGAAAAACATGCTAAAAAAATGATGCATTTCTAGAATCCATGATTGTATTTGCATGTATATCAAGAATATCTTATTTAAATAAAAGGAATCTATATGCATGACTATTGTGAGCATAACCAATGAATATACAATCAACGGTTTTTTGTCTAATTTTAACCTTTTTAGGTTCAAGAATAATTACTTTAGCCAAACACCCCCATACTTTTAAGTATGTGTACGAAGGTTTTCTACCATTCCATAATTCATAAGGAGTTGCATATTCTTTCAAGGAATTTTATTAAGAATATGGTTGGCGGAAAGAATTGCTTCACCCCATAAATTTTGAGGTAACCCAGAATTTAATAATATAACATTCATCATTTCCTTTAAAGTACGATTTTTACATTCCGCAATTTCGTTTGATTGAGGAGAATAAGATGCAGTTGTTTGATGAATTATGTCATGTTCTTAACAAAAAAAATTAAATGATGCATCATATTTACCTCCTCGTTCACTCCTTATAGCCTTTATTGATTTACCAAGTTGATTTTCAACTTCATTTTTGTAGTGTTTAAAAACTTCTACAGCCTCATCTTTACTTTTAAGCAAATATACATAGCAATATCTAGTGCTATCATAAATAAAGGTTATGAAATATTTCTTGCCACCTCTAGTTTATACAAACTTTAAATCACATATATCACTGTGAATTAAATTTAAAGGTTGTGTATTCCTACCATCAATAGTGTGAATATAAGATTTTGTCAACTTGACCTCAACACAAATTTCACACTTATGATTTGGATCAATTTTAAGATTAGGAATTGATTTTAAATTCATTAATTTTCTTAACGAATTAAAATTGACATGTCCTAGCCTGTGATGCCACAAATTAGAAGAGTCCAACAAGTAAACATAAACTTCAATATTATTAATATCAAATTTACGAAGTACAAGCTTTGCATTCATCTTAAATAAATTATTAGCTACGTACCCCTTGCCTGCAAATACACTATTCTTAGATAGTACAAACATATTAAATTCAAAAACCATTTTGAATCCATTTTTGCTAAGTAACTATTTCAAATATCTAGCACATGCAGCACTTTATTCAAAGTAAGTTCCTTGCCAGATGTCATCTTCAGCACCACTTTCATAACTCCAATTATATTTGAAGTCGCAGAATTACCCATAAATAAGTCTCTCTAATGATAGGCTTGTAGGAGGAGAACATGTTTTTATCTGCACACGCATGTTTGGTGGCTCCAGTATCAATGTACCATTCTCGTGGATTATCTACAATATTTGCTTCAAAAACAACTGCAAATAAATTCAAGTTAGAAACATCTTTAGATAACCCATCTTCAGTAAAATTAGCATGACCATCACCGTGAGCTTTAGTCTGAGTTTTGTTCTTCTTCCACTTGCTGTAGTCTTTGGCTTTGTGACCATGTTTCTTGTAAATCAAGCAAGAATCAGCAAATTTATTTGCTTTCTCTTTGAATTGCTTGGGTTCATCACTAGAATGCTTCTTCTTTTTGAAACTCTTGTTGTTTTAACTCTGCAAAAGATTAGCTTTGGGCTCATTGGGCAAATCACCATTCTTGTTGTCATCTTCTTATTGTCCTCTTCAATGCTAAATCGAACAATCAAATATTCAAGTCCCATATCTTTGCGTTTATGTTTAAGATAATTCTTGAAATCTCTGAAGATGGAGGTAATTTTTCAATAATTGCTGCCACTTGGAATGACTCACTCAAAGACACCTTCTCTACATGAATTTCATGGAGGAGAATCTAAATTTCTTGGAATTGATCTAACATCGTCTTGTATTCCACCATCTTATAATCCAGAAACCTACTAACCATAAACTTTTTATAGCCAGCATCTTTCGTCTTATATTTCTTATCCAAAGAATTCCACAGTTCCTTAGCCGTACGCATGATAATAAAAAATATTACATAAAGAATTATCAAAACCGTTAAGAATGTAATTCTTACATAGAAAATCTTTATGGTTCGATGCTTGAATCGCTGCAATAACGTGTTTGTCGGTTTCATCTTTTCACAATTCTGGTTCATTTTCAGTTAGCACATTCACCAAATTCAACGTCGTCAGGTAGAATAGCATCTTCTGCTGCCAGTGTTTTAAGTATATTCCAGTGATTTTTTTGGCTTCTCTGACTTCATAAGGGGAACGGTGGTATGCGTAAAGGTGGAGCCTATTTGTATTGTCTTAAGCTTGTCGAGATCAATAACCTCCACTACGTCACTTGGTATAGTCATGGGTGAATTGATGCTGAAATACTTCAACCTTGATGAATTGAAGAAATTGTAGATTAAGGCTAGATTTTAAGAATTTGTCTCCTTAAGACAATAATGCCCCACAATTTGTGTTTGCGGTTGGTAGCACTTGCCTCCCAGGATACAACAATCACGATCTTACGGCTATAGCACTTTAGACCATAAGACAAGTGGATCAAACTATTTGTACTCACTCTCTGTTAAAACAATGATTTTAATGACCGGGGAGAAAATATGACTTTTTTTATAATAAAACCGGAATAAAAAAACAAGTCTGTATTTACGTTTGAGACTCATGATATATATAGACTTGCAATCAAGGAATGTGTTAATTAGTTGTGTTGGTTCGCATACGTAAGGGTAAAATACATGTATTCAACGTATACATCCCACATATATACAATGTTTTGAATTAATTAGAATGTACATAACCAACACGTTCAATGCACTTGTAAGTGTCCCATGTATGTGTCGATTCCAAAATAAACTTATTGGTGTTATCTTCAAAGATAAACTCTGTGGCATCTTAATTTTATCTCTAATTTCTTAAATATATGATGAAGCAACGTGTTTCTTCAAACAAACACGTCTATATATATCGTATAAACGTACACTACTTTCCATGCCCACAATTATTATTTGATTGACACCTATACATATTATAGATAAACATGTCTTTTTTAAAAATAATATATACATATCTCATCTATATATATATATATATATCACCAATAGTTTACATGTATACATATTATACATGTATATTGACACATTAAACCTACTCAATTTATCATTCATATATTAGATATATATATATATATGTTTAATTTTTGTTTTGAAAGTGGTTAAGTGGAAAGCATGGTTTTGTATTTCCTATCATTTTCATTCCATTTCTTTTCCTTTCATTCAAGATCTCACAATGATATGATGATATATTTGCATGCATGCATATATATGATAGATTAGGTTATATGTAGTAGTAAATAAATGAATAATTGAGTATATAGAATACCTAATTACAAGTTCATACCTTTGATTGTAGATAAGTACAAATAAGGTTACCTTTTTAATTTGAAACTTAAGAAAGATTTTTTTGAAAAATAAGACTTGTAGTTTGACACTTTTATGATTTCATGATTAAAAACTTAGAGTTAGGAAAGACCATGTGCTAGAAACCAAAGCAAGAAGAAAATCGAAACATTACTTGTGAAAAAAAGTTAAATCCCTAAAGAATTCTATAACAAGTGTGTATTTTACTTGAGTATATTATGTTGAGACTTAATACTAGAATGAGGAAGAGATAGACATTTTTTGTTATATTAGCCAAAAGCCTATTACCCTACCTAAAGTTATTCTCTAGCTAAACAGTTTGAGCCAAAAAGACATATAACTTCTTTGATACCTACTATTGTATCTAAAAAACAATAAACGAAGCCTTACCTAGTTCGAAAAAAGAACTTACTTAATGATAGTGAAAGTAAGAAGTGCTAACAGGAGTAAAACCTCAAAAATAAGAGGTAATGGGAAAAAAAGAATCCCACAAAAATTGGTATCCACAAGAAATGAAGCAGGGAATCGTGTGGTTGAAATAAAAAAGGTGAAAGTTTATATAACTCATCAAATAAAAGATTTAGCTCAAGTGCAAGTAACTAAGTTAAGTAAAGCTTCTTTCCAACATTTGAATATTTTGAATATATCATATTTATTAGTATTTTACATAGGCTTAAAAGAACCTCATAAATGAAGTCCTTTGGACTCTTGAAGTAGTAAGTCTACAATAATGAATAGTATGATGTATACTTGTTTGTGAATTCTTAAGTTTAATGAAAAATCATAAGGTTGTAAACTTGTTGCTTAAGTGACAAGGTTAAATAAACTTGTATGTAATTGATGGTCTTGGTTGTGAATTAATTTGGGAGCGACTAAACGGACCAAAGTATTGCTTAAAGGAACTCATTTTAATTTTTTTATGAGTTCTAATTCTGCCTATAGAGGAAATGACCAAGTTACCCTTCATATAAAAGGGTCTTTTTTCTCAAACCCCACCCTCTTTCTCCTTCACTAACTTGACATCATTCAAAACCCCCAAATCGACTTCACACTCTTATATCCGGTCGGAGAGCCTCCAGGAAAGGGGGTCGGTCAACCACGACCGACCAAAAACATGTGAATCCACACGAAATCGAATTGATAAGTCCGTTCTCTCCTTTTTTCTATTAGTTTGGTAGGTTTTTTTGAGATTTTTGGCCATCATTTTCATTGTTATTGATGTTGGTTTTTGTTTGATTTTTAGGGCTTTTGATTTGTTGATGATTTTCACATTTTTGGGACGAAATGTCGAAGGAGTCGTCGAAACGAAACCACCTTGACAACGATAAGTCATTTTATGGTTTTTATTGGATTTTTTCATTGAGGAAGGACCTTCATTTTTTGTTGATTTCCATGCGCTGTGCAGAGTAACAGAACCAAAACACATAGTTACATATCAGGTTTTGTTTGACCGACATAATTTACATACCCGTTCGTAGTTGCTACTTAAACCCCAACAAATTGAATATTTGGATTTTTAACTTAAGTGTCGGGCACAGTTGTTTGCGATATTACCAATATTATTGGCTACTAAAGACCGTAAGACATGTAAAGATTTCGTTAGTATACACTGTAATCATACATATACCCCACCAGTTTACTCCGCGAACCACACCCGATTGTATATTGAAATTTTAGGTAGATGTCAGAGTTACAAGTCTGCGATATTATTGGCAATATCGGTTAACAAAAACCGTTACGCCTGTAGAGGTTCCAATTTATCTAGATCGTAATCTTATATTACCCCACCAAATTACTACACGGACCCTACCAGACTATATTTTCGAATTTTAGTACACATACGACAGATCCGCCGAGATTCAACTAAAATAGACCCTCCTGCAACCTCAGTGACTGTGAAAGACAAAGAAGATGGGTTTTTTTAAGTTTCGTGAAAGTTCCGATTTAGTGTATAAATGTTGGAAACGAGTTAGGGGTGATTTTTTATTTGTTGAAGTAATGGGGTCCTCTAAGCAAAAAATGGGGTATATTTAGTCGCTTCCATTAATTTTGAGTTTCAAAAGTGAGTTATAATGTTTTTTGAGCTACTTGTGTATAAGATCTTAACTTTGAAACTTCTTAAGTGGATTTTTGACTTAATAACCATTGAGATTGAAGGGTACTCATGAATTTTGTAATTAGAGGGTATAGCTAATGAAAAATAAAAATGGTAGCTAATTTAAGACTTAGTAAAATACACTTTTACTCGGGACGTGCAAAATTCTAAGTTTGGGAGTATTTGATTAGTTATTAGATAGACTTATATTTATGCAGTATTTTAGTAGAATAAGTGGTCTAATTATCCTAAAATAAGTATTAAATTAAGATATTTCTCTATTCTCAAGTCTAAAGGGTAAAAAAAATATAAAGGAAGATATCCGGGAGAAGAAAATAAGAAAAAATCCAAATTCAGAGGTAACGTTGTGGGATTTACACGGACGGCGTGAAGACAAGACAAACTACGTGAAGAACATGCAATGTTGCTCAGATCACGCCGTGGAGTATAATATATGGCGTTGGAACCTTGAACGTACTGCGTCAAGTCTGCCGAGAAGAAAAAACAGAAAGTGTGAAGGTGTCTGGTGCCATGGGCTATAATGTACAAAGTGGGACAACATTAACTATGTGGACACAATAGAAAGTAACAAGTTTTGGACTTTTGATTCGATTGGGATTGTAATTCAGGTTCATATAAGTACTTTAAGGTCTTTTAGGGTTAGATATAGATACATAGACGTGGAAATACATAGAGAACAATATAGTTGAGAGATTTTTAGAGCTTTTGAAGGAGAAAACAATGAAAACTCGCTTTTAGCTATCATATTTCATTTGTTAAGTCAATTGAAGGTATTGCTTTAATTTAATTACCGAATATAATGAATATGATGAATTGTGTGTTTTTTATGTCTAATATGGAGTAGTTTACTTTATCTTAGGAATTAGTGGATCTTATGGTATGATAACAATGCGAAGTATAAATGATTTTATAATGTAATAGTTATGTAATAGTAAGAATTTTTAAACTTAATTCTATAAACATCTTGATCATATGTTTATGGATTAAGGGAGTTATGAATAACAATGACTGTGGAGCTTCTAAAATCGGATATGAAAAACATAGCTGTAAGAGAATTAACACATAGATATATGGTTATTGATTAGGGAAACATGGATAGTAAACTTAAATGTTTATAAATCTAAAGATTTGATATTTAATGCTTTTTTAGACTTACGCCATTCATATTGATATAGGTGAACTTTTAGTAGAACATTAGGATTTTTTTCACCACGACAGAGGGTTGAAGTGAATTAAAAGGACATGTTTAAGATGAATGAAAGTTGGATGTTATGAAAGTATAGTTTATCTTTACCTAGGTGAAGTTGTGAACTGAGAGTTTCTCACATATAAGAACACAATCAAATTTACATTCTTTTGATAGATAGAGTAGTTTAGTTTAAAATAATCATAAAAAGAACCTTCTTAAAAATTTAGTAGACTTAAAAATTTAGTAGACTTAACTGAGTAATTATGTCCATATACATCTTTCCCTGAGGACGATATCTGTTATTAACCTTTGTTGATCACACTATTACTACAATTATATCATTATATTTGCAGACATGTTAAGCTCCTTATTGCAAGGAAGCACGTTCCCTCATCAAAGAATGATGAACCCAAAAAGTGGAGAGTGCTCTACCGAAACAGGAAGCACGCTCCCTCCCTAGAAAATATAAATATGTTGAAATTTCTAATGAGCTTTTGCAGGTTTGGGGATCAGTTTAGGGGTTCTAAACCTAGTGTATTAGACCTATATCTGATAAAAAATGTTTTTTTTAATATTTTTGATTAACATGAAAAAGTTTAAGGTATTTCGAAGGTCAGATAAGTTGAGGTAAATTTAGGGAACTCGATATCGATAAGTGAGACTCATTTATTTTATCAATTATGTTGCATTATTTAGTTTATACAGTGTATGGATTAGGTTGTGGGGCACTGTACTATGACTTATGGTTTTATATGAAAATATTCAGAAGTGTACTCGACTAGGCCGATCCAAACTGGGTGACAAAAAGGTTAACAAAATGGGATTTCGTCCTTTATTCTTTGTATTGTGGACTTACCCTAATCATTTACTATCTATTTAGAGTTCAAAATGTGAGCACACTCGATTACACTTAATGGAGTGTAACAGAACGAATTAATTAAACCGGGGTTACACTTTAATTAAGGATTAGCAACATGTAATTCGGGTTGACGTGTTAAGCTCGGTCAACACCTTGAGCTCGAAAGCTGAGGTAACTTATTAATTATGATGTGATGCATGTATATTGTAGGTATTATTAAATATATGTGTCATGCGATGTAAATTCCAAAGCTTGCAGTGCGTTTTTAAGTTAGTTTTGGTGAGCGAGTATTATCGCGAGGTACGCATTGCGCACGAGTATCGAGAAGTCGACACTTAGGGATAACCATATGGCTTAGTGATTAAGTGAAATAATAATAATTTACTTTGCTAAGCTATGTGACTAAAATTAATTAAATTAGATCCCTAAGTATAGCTAGTAATTTAACTAATTTTACTGAGATTAAATTAAAATACCCTAAGCTCTATGATTTGATTTAATTTAATCGGTCAAAATCTTAATGTAGAGTTCTTATGTGTGTATGGAGAAAATGAGATCCCTTAGATTTAATTTGGGATGTGGTTGGTGTGAATCTCAAGAAGATACTTGGCTTTAGTATAATTGAGAGATATACCCCTCTCTCTTTCTTGTTCATAGTCAAGTGTTGCTTTCTTGTTCATAGTCAAGTGTTGCGAGTGAGAGTAGTAGGAGAAAAAAAAAGTGAAGATATTGTGAAATTTGATGAGAATTCTTGAGGGCCTTTGATATGGATTAATAGATCAACACTTGGGCAGTGTAAATCCACCAATTCGAAGCAAGATTTATGGAGGATTCTAACTTCAAGAGAGCCTTAGGTGAGAATCTAAATCCACACTTCTAATTCCTTATTTTAATGGGGTTTATTTTGGATTCTTTAAATGGGTTGAAGTTAGGAATAAGTTATCAAAAAGAAAAAAAAAAAAAATAATAAAAAAATTAAAAAAGTTAACTGCCATTAACGGGTAGCCAATGTGCTGCCCATACTAGGGACAGCGTTGCTCCCCATTTTGGATTTTTTTACAAAAGTACTAATGTTTTTAGTTTAAATCCGAAAAATAGGGTGGTTTTTTTTTTCCCAGAATAGGCAATAGCGCATTTTCAAAAGGTGCTATCAAAGTGGGTAAATTTGGTTGCTGACGTGGACGGTCCACGTAGGACCGCCCTTACACAGATAGCGCATTTTGAAAAGGCGCTATCTGTGTAAGGTCGTCCACGTGGACCGGGTTACACGGATAGCGCCTTTTGAAAAGGCGCTATCCGTGTAACCCTTGCTGACGTGGACGGTCCACGTGGACATCGATGGGTCGAATATCGCCTATGGGTTGTACGGGTTGTCCGCCTCGCAATACGCGCACTACGTGTAACCCGGTCCACGTGGACATCGGCCGTTTCGGTCGGCGGGTTGTACGGGTTGTCCGCCTCGCAATACGCGCACTACGTGTAACCCGGTCCACGTGGACATCGGCCGTTTCGGTCGGCGCCTATGGGTTGTACGGGTTGTCCGCCTCGCAATACGCGCACTACGTGTAACCCGGTCCACGTGGACATCGGCCGTTTCGGTCGGCAGTTAGGTTAGGTTTAGAAAATAAAGTTGAAGGTTGAAACCAATGTATATATATATATATATATATATTCAAAATTGGTTTCTTTTGTATACAAATATAAACTCCTTTGGTTGTAATTGTCGAGATCGCTCGACTACGACGACGACGACGGCCAGCGGCGAGGGACGGAGCGGCCGAGTACAACGCAGCCAGCAGCAACGTCCGCGGGGACGTCGCGGACCAGCGGTGGCGGAAAGATCGGCGAGTCCATTTGGTGATGTGGCGGTGACGTGGCGGCAGGCGTGTACAGATAGCGCCTTTTCAAAAGGCGTTATCTGTACACGTGGCCGCCACGTAACCGCCACCTCACCGCCATGACTTCCTACTGATAACGCCTTCTCAAAAGGCGTTATCAGATGTTGGTGAGTTGGCGGTGAGGTGGCGGTTACGTGGCGGCCACGTGTACAGATAGCGCCTTTTCAAAAGGCGTTATCTGTACACGCCTGCCGCCACGTCACCGCCACCTCACCGCCAACCAAACCAACTACACCCAATAGCGCCTTTTGAAAATGCGCTATTGCCTACTTCAGTAATAAAAAAAAAACCTCCTTATTTTGTGAAATTAATTGTAAACCAACCCTACTTTTGGAAAAACACCCCCCATTTTGGGCAGCAACAGTGCCTACTTAAGGCAGCAGCAATGCTCCCCACTTAGACATCGCACGTGTGTGCCGCGCGTACTTTAGGGCATGCTGCATGGGTGTAGGAGCGCCCAATTTATCCGCAACAGCATCTGTATTGGCTCTTGACGCATGCCCATGTTGAACCGCTATGTGCACCCATATTTGAGTCAACTATTAATCGAAACATATTATATAATCTAAATATAATATATATTGTATTATATATTATATATATGTATAATGTATATGTACATATATATAATCAAAAATTTAATTAATTGGTTCGAAAACATGGAAATAAAGACCAAATTCAACAAAATTATTATGACTTTACACGGTTCTTTTTTTTAGGGTTTTCACGCACCGAACTGTGTGCAAATATCATGAGAAAAATCTAAAATTGAAAATACGATCAAGGGAACTAGTTGAGGAACTTTGGGGAACGAAACTTGATGCGAGTAACGATGAGTGCACATTTCGAGGACTTCGAGGTGGTGTTTGACCGACTATTAGCGTAATTGTGTAGTAAGTAAAACCAATAGAAAACTATGCATGAATTCATGCTTTATTTTCGATTTAAATTCTAATATCCCATATTCTATTCTATAAATGAATGTCGTGGGCTAAACCCGTTGAGTTCCTCTCGGTGGTGAGTCGAAAATGGCGAAAGCCTACCCCACCGAGTGGAATTGCCCTACTCATTATGAGTCAAAATGACCCGAGAATTACCAAGTGAGGTGCGAAAGCTCTCGTGACGAGTCAAAAATGTCTAAAGGATTTACCTAGTAAGTAGTGTGGGTAGAACTGATCTACGACACCGACTAGTCACTATCGCACTGATACTCGACCTTGCGAAAGAGACGGACTTAGTGGCCATTCTTTTTTATTATTCTAGCATTCATTATTTATCTTCGTTTCTAGTCTTAAATTATATCCATAGAGTTGATGTTTTCCTTTCTTATTTATTTCCCATATGGACTTAAGTAATTATTGTTGATTTCTTATGAATACATCGTGGGCTCCTCTGAATTTTACTCACTAGAATTTATTATTGTTTGGTAACAAATTGCAGATCTTACAACGAGCCGCGACCAGGAGGTGCTAGGCGACCTTTAGGATTATTGCCTTCGACTGCTTTCTTTCATAGGTGTTTGTTATACACGTATTTATTTTTGTAGGTTTTGGGAGACTTTAGGGACACAGTTGAAATATATATATATATATATATATATATATATATATATATAACTTTTATATTTATCACCTTTAATGCATGATATCTATGTATATTTTGTTGATTTTCTAACCCTTAAGACTTTTGATTAATGAAAACACACTATATTTGCATTTCATTGTTATTTCTATTTAAGGCTTCCGCATTTATTGTTGGGGTATGTGCCTTAGGTCAATCTACAAACATTATTTATCTTATAATTTTAGTTAATAAAATTGAGGTTTTCATTTGTTGTTTTATTATAAGTGATTGCATGTTTACCTTATAGTAAAATCCATGGGTATTTGTTGAAATATCATAAATGTCTCTAGTCGGTCATTATACTGGGAACTATAATGAATTAAGACTAGTGTGAATCTTTATTGATGTTCATGTTATGATCATGCGTATAAGGATATGAATCGAGATCATGAGTACTTGTTAGGGAACAAGGTACTGGACTGACCCGCTATGAGAACACCACATAGATTAAGTCATTATAGTTACTCATGATAGGTATATCATTTAGTTCTTCGACTTGAAATTACAATAAACTTCAATATTAGGAGCATGGTAATTTGACACAATCAAATGTTGCCTTTAACTGGACGATTATAAAGATTATGATTGGTTACCATGTGAATAATATGTGAAGGTATGTAATCAAGATAGAATTTTTCACTCTCGTATAGATAGAGATATCAGTGGATCCCTCGATATGATAGACTAATAATGACAAAGTCCATGTGAGTTGATATGATCCATGTCACTTGGATGTTTTCAGTTTACCTAAAGATCGAGACTAATACGATTGAACATTAAGGGTGACTTTCCATGCCTTTTGTTTAATCAAAGGATATTGCACGACAAAAGGATAAGATATATAATAATCATTAAGTTGTATCGATTTTGATATTCATGCTACTTGGGTAGTAATAATGTCTTGCTAGAGACCACTTATGACTTGTGTACCATAATAGTTTGAGTTCACTGCCAACGTCATATGAACCTATTAGGTCGCGCATATAGAATAGCTTTGCTCAATTTCAATTGGTCCAGAGTAATGAATCTTATATGATGAAATTCATGACATAAAAACCTTTACAATTGTTCTATGATAACTTATTAATAGGGGAGTATGTGTAATTTACTTAAATTGCATAAATACAATAGTTGTATTATGAATAGGATCTTAAATGAGAGTTTATCTACACAAATAAATAGAGGTTGAGACCCTAAAACGAAATAAGATTTTTGCTTTTATTATTTTCAAGTTCTCTGGATTTTGGGAGAGAAAGAAAAACGTTTTTATCTCTCTTAGGGCTAACATTCCAAATTGTGGTCACCATTTGAGTGTGAATTTTTGATAGAGGACAGGTGCTTGAACATCTTCGAGATCGAACAATCAGAGAAGGAAATCACGGATTAAGGTATCGTTTTACTTTTGTAGATCTAGTTTAATGGAATTTATTTTTGATCCTGTTGAGGTTATTCAAAAATTGTTTTGGATTTTCAGCTGCGTATGAACTTCAAAATCCAACAGTGGTATAAGAGCCTTAGGCTCGATTCTATTAAATGTTTGCATATTTTCTCTGATGTATATATGATATATGTGTGAAAACGTGATCTCGATTAATATATATATGATGTGCATATAGGTTCTGTGATAATTGTTATCAAGAATTGATTTTAAAGCATGTTGTTAATTCATGTATTTGATACATACTCATGATTTGATTCAATGATAGAATTCACGTTTAGAATATTTCGATCAATATATGTTTTAATATTGAACGATGCGAATTTCGTATGTTCACATTGTAGAAGTCACATTTAGGTTAATGTGATTCTTGTGTTAAATACATATTTCATTTTTATTCAATAATTATGTATGTCTCCATGATAGAAATCATGATTACGTTAATATGATTAATTTAATAGGATTCTGGTGTTGAATACATGATTAATATTTCGTTTCTGGATTGAATTGCTTGTTTCGTATGAATAAGAATCGAAATTGATTTTGATTATATATCTCATTGTGGTTATCTGTTAGTATATTCCTATTAGATATGAGATAACTTATAATTGGATAAGAATTAAAAATCATATAAGATATGTGAGATATATAACAAATTCTAATTGATAAGGATTCAAAGTATCTTAAATTCTAATTGGATTAGGATAAGATATTAAGTTTGAGGTAGGTCCTAGTTAATTAAAAATATTTTAATTAATTTTTTCGAAATTAAAATAAGGGACAATTTTGGTCAATTGGATTGACTAAGATAATGAGAAATTTTAGGCGATTTTCAATTTTCGGAACTGGAATTCATTGACTAAAAAAAATGGGACCGTCGATAATTGTTCGTAGCGCAAGGAAATTCGTATAGTAGTCAATATTAGTAAAATTACCTAACATGTTTAGTGATTGTACATGCATTGTAATATATGATATTTATCTTGTTTAATTTATGATCACTAAAACAAATAAAAAATCCATTTTTCGTATTTTAAGTCAAGTGTCATCCATTCTCAAACACTTGTCAAGACTTCAATGACGTCTATATGGGTTTGCCTCCGCAGATTGTATTATGTTATCTTGGTGAGGTAAGTTGAGTAACTGTTACTCTACTATTTGAAATGGTTAGAATTGCTAAAGCTATCAAAATGGTTTTGGGCTTTAGGCACTAGATGAGATAAAACATGCTAAGACATATGATGTCATAATCTCATAAAAATAACTAAAAGTTACATATGATGTAATTGGTAATCGGTACCTACCTAAATAATCTAATTCAAAGTGTCATGCCTTAGTTGTCTTGGAATTAGGTGAATCATGGATTATAGTCCCTTAAATTAACATAGTGTTTTAAGGATGGTTGTTAATTTAGTGGGAGTTTATTTCTCTATTCTAAAATGAACTTTTGCATAATCTTTGTTGTAAATCTATGGCCTTTTCAAATCACATTAATCTCTTATCATTGTAATCCATCATTGAGAATGATAAGTTGTTTGGAACAAACTTTCTTAACTGGTTCAGAAACTTGAGAATTGTTCTTAAGCATGAACGCAAGTTGTATGTCCTGGATAATCATATTCCTAAGGAACCACCAGCCAATGCTTTAAAAGTCGTATTAGATGCACATGCTAAGAAAGTCAACAACTCAACTTATGTTGCATGCATTATGTTGGCAACTATGGTTCCTGATCTTCATAATGACATGGAACACATGGAAGCTTATGACATGGCTACGATGCTGAATGAAATGTTCCAACAGCAGGCTAGGTAAGAAAGGTTCGAGACAGTCAAGAAACTTCATTCTTGTAAAATGGCTGCAAATGAATGGATATATTGACCATCTTGACAACTTGAATTTCCCATAAGCCAAGAGTTGGCTACGGATTTGATCATGGATTCATTGCTTTATAGTTATTCACAATTTATGATGAACTATAACATGAATAACATGGAGAAGTCTATCTCAGAGTTGCATTTGATGCTTAAAACTGCTGATCACATTGTCAAGAAACCCATTGCTAATGAGTTGATGGTTCATAAAAGAAAGGCTATGAAAAAAAAGGCCGAAGCAAGGCTAAAATTGCTAAGGCTATTGTGACTATCACAAAGCCTGTGGAACAAGTCAATCCTTAGGCTACTTCTACTTCACAGCCCCAAAAGGAAAAGGAAAAAGAAGGATATTGTCATTTCTGCCATGCACCTTGACATTTGTTCAGAAATCGCAAGCTATATCTTGAAGATCTAAAGAAAAAAAAAAGAGTAGTGCAACTACTGCTTCAGGTATTTACATTATTGAAGTTAACTTATTTACTAGTGATTCCTGGGTATTGGATACTGGACGCGGATCTCATATTTGTATTAATGTGCAGAGTCTCACCAAAAGTAGAAAGCTAAAGAAAGGAGAAGTCATCTTACGAGTTGAAAATGGAGCAAAGGTTGTTGCGTTGGCTGTATGATGTTATGAATTAATTTTACCTAGTGGACTTATTTTAGTTTTAAATAAATGTTTTTATGTCCCTGCCTTGAGGAGAAACATCATTTCAGTTTCATGTTTGGATTTGGATGGTTTAGTTTCATTATTGCGAATAATAAATGCTTCATTTTTCATAAAGACTTTTTCTATGCGAATGTTGATTTGTGTGATGGTCTTTATATTCTAAACATTAAAAGGTCTACAAATACTCATATTATTAACATAAATACAAATAGATTCAAGTCAAATGACTTGATTCAAACCTACCTTTGGCATTGTCGTCTTGACCACATAAATGAGAAACGCATTTCTAAACTCCATAAAGATGGACTTTTAGATTCATTTGATTTTGAATCATATGAAACATGTGTATCTTGTTTACTAGGCAAGATGACAACGAATCTCTTTACTGGACATAGTGAAAGGGCGAGTGATTTATTGGGTCTAATACATACTAATGTATGCGGTCCTATAAGCACAATGGGTAGAGGTGGTTATCAATACTTCTTTACTTTTACCTATGATTTCAGTAGGTATGGTTACATGTATCTCATGAAACATAAAGGTGAATCTTTTGAGATGTTTCAAACATTTTAGGTGAAGTGCAAAATCAACTTGGTAAAACTATTAAAGCATTTCGGTCAGATCAAGGTGGTGAATATTTGAGCTAAGAGTTTGATTATCATCTTAGAAATTATGGGATTGTCTCACAGTTAACTCCTCCAGCAACTCCATAATAGAATGATGTTTCTGATAGGAGAAATTGAACTTTATTAGATATGTTTGATCTATGATGAGTCATGCAGATCTTCCTATTCCCTTTGGAGTTATGCCTTAGAAACTGTTGCATTTACACTGAATAGTGTTCCTTCTAAAGCGGTTGATAAAACACCATATGAGACGTGATTTGAGAAAAGACCAAGTTTGTATTTCCTTAAGATTTGGGGCCGTTAGGTTTTCATACGATGACAAATCTCAAAAAATTATCAGCAAAATTTACCAAGCATGTATTTGTTGGTTATCTTAAAGAAACTGGAGGATACTACTTTTATAATTCCACTGAGAACAAAGTGTTTGTTGTTCGGACTGGTGTCTTTATGGAAAATGAGTTTATTTCAAAAAACAACAATGGGAATAAAGTAAGTCTTGAATAAGTGTAAGAACCACAAATAAACACTCAACCGCTAATGCCGCTAATGGGAGATCAATAAAGTCTTGAACTAGTTGAACCTCTACAGGTATCACAAGGCACGTGTAGGTCTAATAGGGTAAGACATCAGCCTGAAAGATTTGGATTTCTTATTACTGATAGTAGCGAGGTGTTGTTATGGATCAAAATGAGCCTACTACTTATCAGGATGTTATGTCTAGCACTGATGCAGATAAATGGCTTAGTGCCATGAATTCCGAGATGCAATCCGTATATGATAACCAAGTTTGGAACCTGGTTGATTTACCTGAAGGTGGTAAGACCATTGGATGTAAATGGGTTTTCAAGAAGAAAACTGACATGGATGACAATGTGCATACTTATAAAGCACGGCTAGTTGCAAAAGGTTTCAGACAGACTCAAGGTGTTGATTATGATGAGACTTTTTCTCCTGTAGCCATGCTTAACTCCATTAGAATTCTAATTGTCATAGCCGCATATTGTGACTATGAAATATGGCAAATGGATGTCAAAACAACTTTCCTAAATGGAAAGTTACTTGAGGACGTGTATATGATAATGTCTGAAGGGTTTGTTCATCCTGAGAGTTCTAGGAAAGTGTGCAAGCTTCAAATATCAATTTATAGATTAAAGCAAGCTTCTCGGAGTTGGAATCTTCATTTTGATGAAGCAATTAAGGAATTTGGTTTCATTAAAAATCAAGATGAGCCTTGTGTATATAAGAAGGCTAGTGGGAGCGTGGTTGTTTTCTTGGTACTTTATGTTGATGATATATTACTCATTGAAAATGACATCCCAACCCTGCATAGTGTCAAGTTTTGGTTAGGGAAGTGTTTCTCAATGAAGGACTTAAGAGATGCAACCTACATCATTGGGATTAAGATCTATAAAGATAGATCTAAAAGGCTGATCGGTCTAAGTCAAAGTGCTTATATTGACAAGGTACTAAATAGGTTCAGCATGTAAGACTCTAAAAGAGAGTCGTTGCCAATGTCTCATGGTATAATTCTTAACAAGACTCAATGTCCTAAAACTAATGATGAGCGAGAATGCATGAATACAATTCCATATGCATCAACTATTAGATCTATTATAAATGTCATGTTATGCACTCGACCTAATGTATCATATGCTTTAAGCACAACAAGCAGATATTAGTCTGATCCCGGTGAGAGTCATTAGATAGAGTAAAGAATATTCTTAAGTACTTAAGAATGACTAAATAAGTGTTATTGGTCTATGGAAGTTTAGAAGACGAGCTTGTTGTAAATGGTTACATAGAGGCAAGTTTTCAAACTGATATAGATGACTTCAGATCGCAGTTTGGATATGTGTTTACTTTGAATGGAGGAGCAGTGAGCTGGAAAAGTTCGAAGCAAGACTAGTGGCAGATTCTACAATAGAAGTTGAGTATATTGCAGCGTTCGATGTAGCTAAAGATGCAGTTTGGATCAAAAATTTCATCTCTGAACTTGGTGTGGTTTCGAGTATAGCTAACCCCGTTTGCTTGTATTATGACAACAATGGGGTAATAGCACAGGCTAAGGAACCAAGATCACACCACTGATCCAAATTATACTTAGACGTTTTCATCTCATTAGAGAAATCATTGAAAGGGGAAATGTGAAGATTTGCAGAGTTCGTACAGAAGACAATGTCGCAGATCCTTTTAAGAAGGTTCTTCCACAAGCGAAACATGATGGTTATGTTAGGTCAATAGGTATTATACACATGAATGATTGACCCTAGTGCAAGTAGGAGATGTTGGGGTATATGCTCTAGGTCAATCTATTGTTTATCTTATAATTTTAGTTAATAAAATTGAGGTTTTCATTTATTGTTTTATTATAAGTGATTGCATATTTACCTTATAGTAAGATCTATAGGTATTTGTTGAAATATTATAAATGTCCCTAGTCGGTCATTATATTGGGAATTATAATAAATTAAGACTAGTATGAATCTTGATTGATGGTCATGTTATGATCATGCGTAGAGGGATATGAATCAAGATCATGAGTACTTGTTTAAGGAACGACCCGCTATGAGAACACCACATGGATTAAGTCATAAGTGTTACTCATGATAGGTATATCATTTAGTCATTTGACTTGGAATTACCATAAACTTCAATATTAGGAGCATGGTAATTTGACACAATCAAATGTTATCTTTAACCGGACGATTATAAAAGATTGTGATTGGTTACCATGTGAATAATATGTGAAGGCGTGTAATCAAGATAGAATTTGTCACTCTTGTATAGAGAGATATATCAGTGGATCCCTCAATATGATAGACTGATAATGGCCAAGTCCATGTGAATTGATATGATCAATGTCACTCGGATGTTTTCAGTTTACCTAAAGATCGAGACTAGTGCTATTGAACATTAAGGGTGACTTTCCATGTTTTATGTTTAACCAAAGAATATCGCACGACAAAAGGATGTGATATATAGTATTCATTAAGTTGTATCGATTTTGATATTCATGCTACTTGTGTAGTCATATTGCCTTGGTAGAGACTGCTTATGACTTGTTTACCAAAATGGTTTGGGTTCACTGCTAACATCGCATGGACTTATTAAGTCGCACACAAAGATTAGCTTTGCACAATTTCAATTGGTCTAGAGTAATGAATCTTATATGATAAAATTCATGACATAAATACCTTTACAATTTGTTCTATGATAACTTATTAATAGGGTTGTATGTGTAATTTACTTAAACTGCTTAAATACAATAGTTGTATTACGAATAGGATTTTAAGTGAGGGCTTATTTGAACATATAAATAGAGGTTGAAACCCTAAAATGATATAAGATTTTCGTTTTTGCTATTTGCGAGTTCTCTAGATTTTGGGAGATAAAGAAAAACGTTTTCTATCTCTTTTGCGGCTAGCACTCCAAATTGTGGTCACCATTCATGTGTGGATTTCAGATAGAGGACGGGCGCTTGAACTTCTTGGAGATCGAACAATCAGATAAGGAAATCACGGAGTAAGTATGGTTTTACTTTTATAGATCTAGTTTAATGGAACTTATTTTTTATCCTATTGGGGTTATTTAAAAATTGTTTTGAATTTTTCGCTACGTGTGAACCCCCAAAACCCAACATTTATAATTGTTTAATTTTATTAAGTCACTCAACTCAATCATAAATGCTTAGTCAAGTACTAACGAGACTTAAAATCTTCTAAAAATGGTTAAATAATGGACTAAGCATTTGAAAACGTGTAAGTTAAGTAATAAGAATTCGAGGCTGTCATTAAGATGCGTGCAGTGATATAGCGGTCTTAATGACGTGTCCGACAAAGTAGCGATGCCCTGTTTGTATCGAAATTTAGGGTCGTAAGCTACACAAGAAGTTATTGTGAAGGTAACCTAAGTGATTGACTTGTGTGGAAAAGAGTGGCCAACTCCGATGACTCTATTAACTTTTAAAATAAAGTTTATAAGTCACAATACAAGAGTGAAATAATGAATGACTTTCATCTGTTTATATATTGTTTATATTGTTTCTTATGCAATGTTTAACTATCAAGTCGGAATCATGTTGTTACTCATTCTCCATTGACTATTAGTAGATGAGTGTCAATTACTAAGCAAGTTGGAGTGCTCATTCCCCAAGTTGGAATCATGCAGTTATTCATTCTCCATTAACGAATGACGTTTTGACTCACGATAACGAAGAAGAGCTAAGAGTCTTGATCTTAAATGTAATGATTTTATTGTTTTCAATATAAATTATTGAATTACAGTTTTGTAATAAATACGGTTGGGAATATTTTAATGCCGACGGGTTTCCAGTTTTGTATATCTTTTGAATATTATCGAAAAAAATTTAATTTTCACAGTGTTTTGATTTATTTTTTGATTATCTAGATATGCAGTTCAAGAATAATTATTAGGTATTAAAGAGAGAGACAGAGAGAGAGACAGAGAGAGAGATAGAGAGAGAGAATGTTGTTACTCTAGTTAAGTTTGGCTGATGTACAAGGGTTAATTAGGGTTTCAGGCCCGGTAACGCCATATTTGGGATAGGGGATGCTACATTTTTATCGTCACAAGGTTTAGCAAAAGGCTTCATGTCCACATTGATTCTCTAAGTATATTTATTTTTCTACTTTTGGAAATCAACTTCTAATTAATTTGTTTTTGCTAACTTAGGTACTTGTATTAATTAAATTAAACCTAAGTCTTAAACAAATTAAGAACTCATTAAATGATTTAGGCTAATTTAATAAAATAGTTAAGAACTTTATTCATAGACTAGCCCAAGTTAAATTTTCACATAGCAACTTAGGCCATTTAATTGAAATTCATCAACTTAGGTATTTTCAATTAGCTTAGGCTAGTTCCATTAATTAAATTATCCTATTAATTAACTTATGTACTCATTTAATTTGATGTAAGACTTAAGGCATGGAATAGTTAGGCCCCATTAATACCTCGACCTACTCAATGCTCGTGTATGCACACATCTCGAGGCAAAAAACCTTACTTTCAAATTTGGTGATAAAACTTATAAAACTGTGTACACGAGTATAAATAGGTTATACACATCAACATTCACAAATAAAATATTGCGGACCATTACAATAGTGTCATTAACTAAATAGAATGGGGTTAGAATTGAAAATATAATATTTAATGCTTCATTGATTTCTTAATATGACACATATTGTGGAATAAGAAAAACTCCTAAAATGTGACACATATTATGGAACGGATGAAGTAACAACTTTTATAATTTTTAGAAAAACATCATGTAAATTTTGGTTATAGCACTATGTTAGGTTTTGGGGTTCATACGCAGCGAAAAATTCAAAGCAATTTTTGAAAAACATCAACATGATCGAAAATAAGTTCCATTAAACTAAATCTACAAAAGTATAACAAACCTTAATCCTTGATTTCCTTCTCTGATTATTCAATTTTCAGGACGTTCAATTGCGCGTCCTCTATCAGAAATCTACACACGAATGGTGACCACAATTTGGAGTGCTAGCTCCAAGAGATTGAAAACGTTGTTTCTTTCTCTCCCAAAATCCAGAGAACTCAAAAATAGTAAAAATGAAAATCTTATTGTGTTTTAGGGTTTCAACCTCTATTTATATGTGTAGATAAACTCTCACTTAAAATCCTATTCGTAATACAACTATTGTATTTAGGCAGTTTAAGCAAATTATACATACGTCCATATTAATAAGTTATCATATAACAAATCGTAAAGGCTTTTATATCATGAGTTTTATCATATAAAACTCATTACTTTGTACCAATTAAAATTGCGCAAAGTCATTCTTTGTGTGTGATCCAACAGGTTTATGCGACATTGGCAGTGAACCAAAACCATTTTGGTACACAAGTCATGAGCGTTCACTAGCAACGCATTATGACTACCCAAGTAGTATGAATATCAAAATCGATACAACCTAATGAATAATGTATATCTTATCCTTTTGTCGTGCGATAACTTTTGATTAAACATAAGGCATGGTAAGTTTCCCTTAATGTTCAATCATACTAGTCTCAATCTTTAGGTAGATTGAAAACATCCAAATGACATTGATCATATCAATTCACTTAATCTTGGTCATTTAACAGTCTAACATATCGAGGGATCCACTGATATATCTCTCTATACGAGAGGAACAAATTTTATCTTGATTACACACCTTCACATATTATTCACATGGTAACCAATCACGATATTTATAATCGTCTAGTTAAAGACAACGTTTGATTATGTTAAATTAACATGCTCCAGTCTATGGTAATCTCAAGTCGAAAGACTAAATGATATACCTATCATGAGTAACACCTATGACTTAATTTATGTGGTGTTCTCATAGCGGGTTGGTCCAATACCTTGTTCCCTAACAAGTATTCATGATCTTGATTCGTATTCCTATACGCATGATCACCACATGATCATCAATCAAGATTTACACTAGTCTTAACTCATTATAGTTTCCAGTATAATGACCGACTAGGGACATTTAGAGTATTACAACAAATACCCATGGATCTTTTTATAATATAAACATGCAATCACTTATAATAAAACAGCAAACGAAAACCTCAATTTTATTAACTAAAATTATATGATAAATAATATTTATAGATTGACCTAAGGCACATGCCCCAACACAGCGACCATTATTTTGGTGTAGTGGTTAAGACCTTCTTGTTGTTGACTTAAGTTCTTATAAGATTTCAAATTTTTTAAAGCACATCTTTTGTAGAGCAACTTATGAAATAGAATAGAAAATCTTGAGCATCACAATATCACAATATCTTATGATGCGCCAATTTCATGCACACTTGATTATGATGGTTAATTTTTGTATCGATATGCGCATATATGTGTATAAAACTTGATGTGCATCTTAGCGCAACTCCAATAGAATGCGGATTGGATGTCGATGTGTGCCACCTATGACTAAATAAATATTGGAGTAAAAAATCTCTCCAATGGAATGTGCAGTTTGAATGTCGAGCTGACGTGAATGTACATTGTCTATTTTGAATGCCTATTTCTAGATGATGCAATCCATAACTACGTCAGCAATTTTCTACAAAAATATATAAAAAATAATAAATTCTTAAAATAGAAAGTGCAATTCATATTCATTGAAGACCACTTTTGAACTTCAATGTCTATTCAAGTCATATCTTTTCCATGTAGACTTGACATTAATTTATACCTACAATCCACATTTACTATTGGAGATATTATAAAAGTGAGTATGAAATTAGCTGTGTCAAAAAGTGATCAAACAGGCCTCCCAAAAAATTACAGCTGAAAAATTCGTCATCCTAGGGCAAGTAAACTGTAAAAGCCAAATAATTATAGTCTAAATGTCAACATCACGCATCTAGATACCTATCCAACAACCCAAAAAAGAGAAAAAAATATTAGAATACATTATGAGTCTGACTAGAGTAAACAAAGTTTTGAGTATGGGTATGGCACTTGAGTGTTGTACAAGCCCTCCAGTTGAGGACAAAGGGCAGCTATAATTGTACCGAAAGAAGGAGGACTATGAAATGGTACCAAACAAATTTTAAAAATGGGTCATCAAAGATTCGAACGGGGACTCAGCAAAGTCAACAAAAGGGTGAAATCTGCCAAATTGCAGCCTTTTCTACTCCCATTTTGTTTTCCGACAATAAAAGCCCCTCTACCAATAAGGCAACAACAGGTTATGTAAGGGTGAAAATTCGTGTAGGTTCTATTTGTGGTGTGTCAAAATGGGTTACGACTCCTATAAGGCAAACTCAAACCCAATCAATTTATTGATCGTGTTAATCGTGGTTCATGTCGAAATGCGTCGTGTAAAATATATTGAGTATTCGTGTCACTTATTTATTAAATATTTTATTTAAACTTTTATAACTTGTTTACAACTTTTAAAAATATATCTACATAAATAAATTTAAATAAACATAACATAATTAAATAGCCAATAAATATAATGAAATTGTAGTCTTTAAGTTTTACTTTACTTTTTTATTCAAGTTTTATATAAATTTTAACAATAAAAAAATGACTCATAATAAATAATATATATATAATCTAAAAGGATTCTAAGAAAATCTGAATTTTATTTTCGGTAAGGATTTTATAATTTTTTCATAGAAAATAATTATTAATAAAAACGTAAGAAATAAATAATATATCAAAGTAAAATAAATACTTTATTTTTATTTAAAAATAAGATAAAGTATGATAAAAGATGTATATGCAAATAAAAAATAAATCATGTTATTAAGATGTTATCAAATAGGTGGTTTTGTACTAATCTATTTATTATTTATACATTATTCTTTTAATCGTGTTAAACGTGTCATTATCGAGTTATGCTGTGACTCAATTCTAAACAGGGCACCGCCCGGCCTAATCCCATACTCAAGCCTTAATCTTAACCACATAAGACTTAATTACGTATTAGTCAGCCTTTCGTCCATATATTCCTCCAAATCAAGGTACTAATATATTATTCAATTTAAAGTTAATTCAAATTCCATTATCATGTTAAGCGGAAGCATTCATTCTCCAAAATTTCTAAGTGTGGAAAACCAAGAAAAATACAGCATCACATGCATGTATATATATATATGAAACTATTCACTCAACCCAATGTACAATCCAAAATGACATAAACAATAATAATATAACAAAAGTCGAGACATACAAAATGAGTTAGGAGAGTCGCCGAACTGCTAAGAGGAAGTCATCGATCTTCTCCTTTCCCGGTCTATTGCCGCTCGACGGACCTACACCTACCGTTACAAACTAGACAGTGAGTATAGTGATATTTAAGTACTAACTGGAGAATTATATGTCACATCTCCAAAATAAACGAATGGTATTTAAAAGCATAAAGTAGCGAAATAAATTGCTGAAACAAGTAATGCAAGTAAATACCACAGTTAAGGATTTAGAGACAAACACGGGCTAAGTCGAGATGATCTACGTCCGGTCGGCGGTGAGAACTATCACCTAACCTTTCCCTATACTATATGGAGATGCGCTCAACATATCTCACACAAATAGCGGAGCTGCGTTCTACGCTTATCTAACATCTATCTCATGCTTGCCGACCACCCCGAGTCTCATAACTCGTGTGCCACGCAAGTGTAGTGGTGAGTGTCGGAACCCCGGTAGACTCATGTCCCCGCGAACCGCGCATCTCTCGTCCAATGGACACTAGATAATCCCTACTTTAATTTCGAAAACAAATAATTCTAAAATTGTAGGACTCCAAGACAAGTTAGGCTACAAAGCCCAAAGGAAATTGAATACAAGTCTAATTAAATCCAAATGATTCCATTCGCATGCTTTTCATCAATTTTGTTCAAGAATGACATCAAGTGTAGGAATCAGAGTCAATGAAACAATTCACAAGGCATCATGTCACAATATTCATCCATGAATAGATACAAGAACAACATGATGAGCGAGTTCAAGTAGTGTTGTCTACCAATAGACCAATAAATTAATAAAGGTGAATGAAATGAAATATAAAATTCTCACAGTTGTACTTACACTTCACACGTTTGTCCTAATTTATCCGATCCCTCGACAATTCGAAATGTGTGCCCAAACGCCTGAGTTCTCCCCTTAGTTCCCTAACATTTAATAATGTATCACGTTAGGCCCAATCAAAGTTGAGACAAATTTCTAATTTTTTTATTTTCGGCCAATCCGCCTATTTTGCGCTTTTCGAGGTAAAACCCCCGTAAAGTGCTCGTCCAAAATTTCAAATATTTTATTTTTCATATAAATTCATTAATTTCTATTTATTTTGTCAAAATATAATTTTTTTCGAAATTTTTCCATATTTTCTTGAATTTTTTTTCCATTTTTTTTTTTTTTTTTCTTTTTTTTTCTTTTTTTTCTTTTTTTTTTAATTTTGGTCGGGTCGACCAGTTTGGGTCGACCCGACCTTGGCCAGGGCGCTGGGCCTGGCTAGCCCCATGGGCCGAGCCTGGCCCAGGCCCTTGGCCCGGCCCGCTTGGGGGAAGGGGCACACACGCACGGCACGTGCGTGTGCCCCCTTCTTCTCCAACGAACCAGGGACTCCCTGATTCGTTAGGGAGTCAATTTTTTTTTTCTATTTTTTTTCACGAGCTGGGGTTGGCGATCCAACCCCAGCTCGTTTAAGGAGGGGAGACAACTCTTTCGAGTCGTCTCCTTCCTTAGAAGCACGGGAGCTCCCGAGCTCCCGAACCCCGTTGCCAAGCCAACCCTCGACGCCACAAAAATTGAAACACCACACTCACATTGGTCTTTTTTGGTTCTCTCTTTCTCCTTCTCCTCCACCCCCACCAGCGATTCTTCTTTCTCTCTTCTCTCCCGATTTCGGTTTGTTTTGGTGAGGATAAGAAGATGGCACTGTTGACTTACTATTTATATAGTGGTCATTTTAAACCATAGCCTTAGATCTTGGTGTGCACACGTGTCCCGATGCTCATCACATGAAGCACATTGTCCCACTTGTCCCCAAGTCACTTGTGAGTGACTCAACAAAGTGACACCTTGCCTCATGATAGGTTAATGCGTGTCTCGATGCACATCCAATGCCTAATGTTTTATTTTCCTAACTATTGCCCATTTAATCCTTTAGCTACTTGTGGTCATATTAAAACCACTCATTACACAATAAATTCACATTTTATTCACATAAATTAAACTTACATCGGTCCCACGTCGACACGCGACTCGAGGTACGTCCCCGCTCGTCTTGATACCTACACACCCGTAGAAAATTAACTTAATAGTCTACACATATACAATACAATAGGCATACATCACAACAAATATATAATGTACCTCGGCCCTTGCCTCGGTAAATGGACATATCACGGTGTGGGTCCCACAGTACGGTTCGTTGAGCCTGTTTAAAGTCGTAAACACAGTTAGCAATTTTGGGGCATTACAATTCTTCCCAACTAATGAAAATTTCGTCCTCGAGATTTAAAGTCGAACTACCATATATACATTACTCGAATAGGTACGGAAACCTATATCTCATATAGTCCTCCCATTCCCAAGTGAGTTATGTATCATCGTGAAACTGTCACTTGACAAGTACTTTTAGGATAGACTTGTTCCTCAACTGTTGTACCCTTCGATCTAGGATCTGAATAGGCTGCTCCTCGTATGACATATCCTCAGTCAAGTCTATCGGGCTCAAATCTACAGTCGGACGATCACCTGCTCTCGACTCAGCTAATCGAAGCATGAATATATGAAAAACTAAATGAACTCCTGACATCTGTTGTGGTAGCTTAAGATCATACGCAACCTTTCTGGCCCGTTTCTTAATTTTGAAAGGTCCGATAAATCTCGGTGCACGTTTATCTTTCACTCCAAACCTCTGAAGACCCTTCCGAGGGAACACCTTTAAATAGACAAATGATTCCTCAGTGTACGTGATATCACCGCGATATATGTCCGCATACTTCTTATGTCGATCATGGGCTCCCTTGAGTCTCTGACGAATCAGTCGTACCTTCTGCATGTGATCGACAACAATCTCAGGCCCCACGGTCTCTCAGTCCTCTAGCTTAGCCCAACACGATAGCGAGCGACACAGTCTACCATATAATGCCTCGAAAGGCATCATCTCAATATTGGTCTGATAACTGTTGTTATATGCAAACTCACATAACGGTAGGTACTCCTCCCATGATCCGCCAAACTCCAAGACGCACGCCCGTAGCATATCCTCGTGAACCTGTATCAATCTCTCAGTCTGCCCGTCAATCTGAGGATGAAAAGTCGTACTAAACTGTAGGCGCGTACCATACTGCTCCTGCATACTCCGCCACATCCTGGAAGTATACATAGCATCTCTATCTGACGTAATAGTCACTGGTACCCCATGCAGTCTAATAATCTCTCGCTCAATCAGTATACTCAACTGATCAAACGTATAATATGCGACCACCGGTAGAAAATGAGGAGACTTTGTCAGTCTATCAACAATAACTCAGATGGAATCATGTCTCCGGGTGGTTCTCGACAATTCTCTTATAAAATACATAGCAATGTCTTCCCACTTCCACCGTGGGATGGGAAAAGGTTGTAGCAATCCTCCAGGTCTGCGATGTTCAGCCTTCACTTGCTGACAGATCTCACAATTCCTAATAAACGTTGACACATCCGCTTTCATCCCAGGCCACCAAAAATGTCTCTTCATGGTGTGGTACATCTTGATCCCGCTGGATGAATAGTAAATCGGGAACGGTGTGACTCTTGAAGAATCTCATCTCTCAACTCTAGTAATGACGGTATCCATAGTCTGCCCCTGAAGCGCAAACACTGGTCAGACGTCTCCGTCCAATCAACACAATCTGCACTCTGCGCTAACTCACTAAACTTGGAGTACAACCTGTCGGTCATCTGACCCCTCTGACACTCTTTGTGTAGATACGGTTTGTACTCTCATCTGTGCGCAAATCCCATCACGAGATCCAGTAGGAACTTCCGCATCTCCAACAGGTATCCTACTCAGCGCATTCGCGACTATATTCGGTTTTCCCGGATGATATTTCAAGGAAAAGTCGTAATCTTTCAAAAATTATAACCATCTGCATTGCCGCATATTCAAATCCTTCTGTGTGAAGAGATACTTCAAACTCTTATGATCGTAAAGAGTGTAAACGTCCCTCCATACCAGATAGTGTCTCCATATCTTCAACGCAAACACTACTGCTGTCAGCTCTAAGTAATGCGTCGGATAATTCTTCTTATGTACCTTCAACTGTCTGGATGTATATGCTATCTTGTATCAAGACACTTCTTTGGAGCAATTGTCGCCCAAACGGCATGATCGTGAACCGAAAATGTTCATATCAGTGTGCCGAAATTTCGTAATGGACCTATCCTCGTCCCTGATCCTAAGCTGATGATACCCTGATCCCAAGTCTATCTTGGAGAAAAATTGTGCTCCTCTCAGCTGATCAAATAAATCATCTATCCTTGGGAGTGGATATTTGTTCTTAATTGTGACTTTGTTCAACTGTCGATAGTCGATACAAAGTCTCAACGTACCATCTTTTTTCTTCACAAAAAGGACGGGTGCTCCCCATGGAGACATAGAAGGTGTGATGAATCCCTTCTGTACCAAATCCTGATGTTAAGTCTTCAACTCTTCTAGCTCTCGTGGTGCCATATGGTATGGTGGTATGGAAATCGGTTTCATACCTGTCACCAACTCGATAATGAAATCGATCTCTCGCGGTGGCGGTAAACCAGGTAAATTCTCTGGAAAAACATCAGGAAACTCTCTAACAATCGGTATATCTTCCAACCTAGGTCCCCGACTCTCTGGTACAGTGTACAGCAAAATCAACGCATCCATCTCCTCACTAGTCGCAGGTCGACCTCTCGTTCCTACAGTCCTCGCTGCACTACCTTTATAAGTGAATGGCGGACGCATTGGGATCTCAAATATCATTGTCTTGCTGAAACATCGATATGAGCGTGGTATGCAGCTAACCAGTCCATTCCTAAAATCGCGTCGAACTCCAAACATTCGAGGACTCTAAAATCAGCAGGTAGCTCTACTCCAGCTATCTCGACGAGACATTTCACCACAATACTATGAGGGTAAACTCTATCCCCGACTGCAGTACTCAAGATCAAATGTATGCTAAGCCTAACAGGTTTCAACCCTAGGATATCTACCATGCGACCATCAATAAAAGATACGGTATATCCAAAATTAAATAAAACATATAAATCTCGATCGCAAATAGAAATCGTACCCTCAATAAGACCTCGTGTAACGTCGGCGTCTGGTTGGGCTACCATGTGAACCTTCTCTCGGGCATGTTGTGCGTACACTATTGCAGGATGCGGGCACTCTGTCATGATGTGTCTGACCTGTCAACATTTGTAGCATGTCAACTGTCTGCACTGACCCTGAGTCCGAGGCGGCCTTGTGCTCGATGCATCGACCCTTTCTTTGCACCTGTTCCGGTCTCTATCTCGTATCTCAACCTCTACCTCTGCCACCCTGCGGCTGCTGTCGCGAAGTGGGGCGGGAAGTGCATGAACAACAGGAGCTAGTAAGGCTGATCTAATGGGAGGTGGCAAGGGAAGTCTGCCCACTGTGCTCTGTGCTAGAGCAATGGATGATACATGAGGCACAACCAGTGGGTGCGTAGCTGTCCCCGAACCCTGAGATCCTCGGTTCCATCCCCTTGCTCCCTTGCTCCCTTACCCCTCTGTCTCCTCCTATCATACTCTAAGGCCTGCTCTGTAGATAAATCTGGACCCGGTGCTCTGCCATCAGCAACTTTGCCCAGATAATATGTCTCATGCGCTAGGGCTCGCTCATAAATCTCAGTGAGTGTCCTCGCGCTTGAACTAACAACGTAATACCCAATATCGGGACTGAGTCCATCACCGAAGTGATATACATCCTCAGACTCATCTCTCACTAAGTCCCTAGCAAACTAGCGCATATAATCGTATTGATCCATGTACTACATCACAGGCTCCTCTGGCCCCTGTCTCAAATCCATGAACTCTCTCCTCAATCGCTTCATGACTGAAGGCGGAAAATACCGACTCATCTCTCACTCGATAGAGCTTCGCTGAAAGCATCCCAAGTCTCGAACTCTCCGTGAGTGGCCACTGTCATACGCCACTAGACGTCGGAGTCTCTCTCGAGAGTATATGATGGGATCTTTGCCCGAAGTTTATCCTTAATTCTCAGTACCCGATGTAACTTCCCCTGCGACATGATCTATTTCTCAGTCTTCTGAAAATCCCTGACTCCATCGAAATAAGCTGGTTTGAGTCTGATGAAGTCCATCACCAGCTAAACTTCTACTGAAGTACTGGAAGATGCAGGCGTGGGAGACGGTATTGCCTCGACTGTCTCCACCATTGGTGCGGTCACGGCTATTGGCGCTGCTAAGGCGTAGTAGGAAGTATTGGCGCCTGGACAATCGGTGTAGCAGTCGTAGGAGTTGATGTCGATGTCGGTGGAGCAAAACGAGCGGTCATCATAGCGATGAAATCAGTCAACTGTTGGCCCTGAGCTGTCAATCGATCAGACAGTCGCTGTAAATCCTCCGCTATAGTAGGAGGCGAACTGCCGCTAGGCTCTGCATCTCCTCCTCGCTTGTACCAGCCATCTGGGTCTGCAATGGAGAGCGAACGCGAATCAGCTTCGACGAGACATATCGCATAAGTAGATAGATATAGCTAGAAATTAACAAGTACATATAAGAAATCCCCCATCTCCCTGTCACTCACTTCCCAACTAATAGTTTTTAAGTAATGATCATCTGGTTTCCACAACTAAGGTTTGTATTTTATGCATTTTGGTCTTTAAACCTAAGCTCTGATACCAACTGTGACGGCCCCAACTTCTAAACAGGGCACCGCCCGGCCTAATCCCGTACTCAAGCCTTAATCATAACCACATAAGACTTAATTACGTATTAGTCAGCCTTTCGTTCCTATATTCCTCCAAATCCAGGTACTGATATATAATTCAATTTAAAGTTAATTCAAATTCCATTATCATGTTAAGCGGAAGCATTCATTCTCTGAAATTCCTACGTGTGGAAAACCAGAAAATACAAAATCACATGCATGTATATATATGAAACTATTCACTCAACCCAATGTACAACCCAAAATGACATAAACAATAATAATACAACAAAATTCGAGACATACAAAATGAGTGAGGAGAGTTGCCGAACTGCTCAGAGGAAGTCGCCGATCTTCTCCTTCTTTGGTCTGCCGTTGCTCGACGGACCTACACCCACCATCACAAACTAGACGGTGAGTATAGCGATATTTAAGTACTAACTGGATAATTCTATGCCACATTTCCAAAATAAACGAATGATATTTAAAAGCATAAAGTAGCGAAATAAATTGTTGAAACAAGTAATGCAAGTAAATATCACAGTTAAAGATGTAGAGACATACACATGCTAAGTCGAGATGATATACGTTCGGTCGGCGGTGAGAACTATCACCTAACCTTTCCCACTGCTATATGGAGTTGCGCTCAACATATCTCACACAAATAGCGGAGTTGTGCTCTACGCTTATCTAACATCAATCTCATGCTTGCCGACCACCCCGAGTCACATAACTCGTGTGCCGTGCAAGTGTAGTGATGAGTGCAGGAACCTCGGTAGACCCATGTCCCCGTGAACCGCGCATCTTTCGTGCAATGGACACTAGATAATCCCTTCTTTAATTTCGAAGATAAATAATTCCAAAATTGTAGGATTCCAAGACAAGTTAGGCTACAAAGCCCAAAGGAAATTGAATACAAGTCTAATTAAATCCAAATGATTCCATTCACATGCTTTTCATCAATTTTGTTCAAGAATGACATTAAGTGTAGGAATCAGAGTCAATGAAACAATTCACAATGCATCATGTCACAATATTCATCCATGAATAGATACAAGAACAGCATGATGTGCGAGTTCAAGTAGTAGTGTCTACCAATAGACCAATAAATCAATAAAGGTGTATGAAATGAAATATAAAATCATCACAGTTGTACTTACACTTCACACGTTTGTCATAGTTTATTCGATCACTCGACAATTCGAAATGTGTGCCCAAACGCCTGAGTTTTCCCCTTAGTTCCCTAACATTTAATAATGTATCACTTTAGGCCAAATCGAAGTCGAGACAAATTTCTAAATTTTTTATTTTCGGCCAATCCGCCCATTTCCCGCTTTTCGAGGTAAAACCCCCGTAAAATGCTCGTCCGAAATTCCAAATATTTTATTTTTCATAGAAATTCATTACCTTCTATTTATTTTGCCGAAATATAATTTTTCTGAATTTTTCCCTATTTTCTGGAATTTTTTTTCCATTTTTCCCTTTTTCTTCTTTTTTTTTTTTTTTTTTTTTTTTTTTTTATTTGGGTCGAGTCGACCCGTTTGGGTCCACCCGACCCTGGCCAGGGCGCTGGGCTTGGCTCGCCCCCTGGGACCGAGCAGCCGGCCTGTGCCTGCCCGACCCGCTTGGGGGAAGGGGCGCACACGCCCGACACGTGTGCTTGCCCCTTCTTCCCCAACGAACCAAGGACTCCCTGGTTCGTTGGGGAGTCAGATATATTTTTTTTTTGTTTTTTTTCACGAACTGGGGTTGGCGATCCAACCCCAGCTCGTTTAGGGAGGGGAGACGACTGTTTCGAGTCATCTCCTTCCTCGGAAGCACTGGAGCTCCTGAGCTTCTGAGTTCCCGAACCCCGTCGCCAAGCCAACCCTCAACGCCACAAAAATCGAAACACCACACTCACATTGGTCTTTTACGGTTCTCTCCTTCTCCTTCTCCTCCACCCCCACCAGCGATTCTTTTTTCTCTCTTCTCTCCCGGTTTCGGTTTGTTTTGGTGAGGATAAGGGGATGGCAATGTTGACTTGCTATTTATATAGTAGTCATTTTAAACCATAGCCTTACATCTTGGTGTGCACACGTGTCCCGAGGCTCATCACATGAAACACATTGTCCCACTTGTCCCCCAAGTCACTTGTGAGTGACTCAACAAAGTGACACCTTGCCTCATGATGGGTTAACGCGTGTCTTGATGCACATCTAATGCCTAATGTTTTATTTTCCTAACTATTGCCCATTTAATCCTTTAACTACTTGTGGTCACATTAAAACCACTCATTACCCAATAAATTCACATTTTATTCACATAAATTAAACTTACCTCGGTCCCACGTCGACACGCGACTCGAGGTACGTCCCCGCTAGTCTCGATACCTACACACCTGTAGAAATTAACTTAATAGTCTACACATATACAATACACTAGGCATACATCGCAACAAATATAAAATGTACCTCGACCCTTGCCTCGGTAAACGAACATATCACGGTGTGGGTCCCACAGTACGAGTCGTTAAGCCTATTTAAAGACGTAAACACGGTTAGCGATTTCGGGCCATTACATATGCATGTTAACTTGTTAATGACCCGCATTTTATCGTGTCTAATCTTGTTGACCCGTTTATGACCGAAACCCGTTTATGTCAAACCCTAACCCGTTAATAACATGTAATGTCCTTGTTGAGTTATCGTGTCGTGACCTAAATTGTCATCCTAAATGTTGTGGCAAGAGACTTAGCCTGTTAAGCGAGAGGTCCAAGTTCTAGTAAATGAAAAAGAGAAAAGCTAGAATGACAATGACGAAGTCATACCAAAAGTTACATTGAGCATTTGAGCCGTCCGTTCATGCCTACTTCGAAATGTGGATCCATACAAATTCTGATGTATAATACACGGGTCGAGGTTGTGTGGATGGTCCCTATAAACCAATATATATGGGGTGTGACTTACTAATTGTTATTCTAATATTATTTTTTAAATGAAAAATCAAGATTGAAAGGCGACTTCCATATGGGTCTCAATAGTGCCCCACATAGGCCTTGTTTGGTATGTAGGTGAGATATTTCTCAACTTAGAGGAGAGGGAGTGAGTTATCTCCCCCCTCCTCCCCATAGAGAGATATCTCCCAAGAGTTCAATGAACAAAAATACCCCTCACAAAATCATCTTTTTCCCAAGTTACTTTCAAATCATCTTTTTTATTTTAAAAATATGTTTGACTGACATTTATATCAATTCCCCTATTTTGCTGTTTTTAAAATTTTGCAACTTCCCTGCAAGTTTAAAGTTCAACTAAATATGAAATATGAACTTACACTGTGAGTTAACTATATAGAGTTATCTCCACTCGCACTGTAAGTAGGCAAAAAGGAACCAAAAGAGGCCGGGGTTCCAATAGTGCGGTGACGTGGATTAGTGGCACGGGACAACAAGTAAAAAAAAAAAACCACTCCTTCTCGAGGGAAGCTTTTATCACCATTGATTCCTTTTAAATCTTTCGCACTCTCTGTTGTAAATTGTTGTTACAACTATTATTTACTGCTCGAGACAACAACAACAACAAATCATCCAACGACAATCCAAGTCTTTTCTACCCTTATTGGAAGTCAAAAGGAGGAGCTGTACGTTCTGATCGGTGGTGAGACGACTTTGACAATACCCATCTTGGGTTTTTGATTCTCCCGTGTTTTTTGGTTTTCCTGATTTCATGGGTTTTGTGATCAGATAGATAGATGGGTTTTCGATCCGGGTTTTGTTGAATTCGCTGAGAATTGCGGGTTCCGGAAGTGGGTTTGGGTTGGAATTTGTGGTGGCGATGTTCAGAATTCAGTGAGGGGAGTCCAAGTTGTCCAAGTTTTTTAGATGGACAGGTTATGCTGCTTTAATTCTAACTATTCTCCGGTGAGCAGATTTCTTTGTTTTGCTGTTTGGTTTTGTGTGTAAATTCTGTTTCCAGTTAATTTGAATTCTTTGTGGGTATGTTGATTCAAAAGGATTTGCCTTTTTTTTTTTTTGGTTTGGAAAATCGAATGATTGGTTTTTGAGTCCTTACAGGTTGTTAATTATTATGTGGAAGATTCTTGTAAGATGTTAATAATTTCTCAAAGTGAAATTGATGGGTTCTGGTTTTGTGGATTTAAATGATCTCATTCAACTCCAAGTATGTTAGTTTTTTTATGAGCCATGAGCTTGGGGCGCCCAACTGACTCTCATGGTGGGAATAGTCGAGTCTAAGTAGGGAGGGGCCGAGAAAATGGTTAGACATCCACGATTATTGGAAAAGAAATGATTAATGGTTCCGCTACTGCAAATAGAGAAAATGGTTTTGTTATGTCTTCAATTTTATCAGAGTATAGTTCAGCTTGCTTGAGGAAAATTGATTTGTGGAGCCCTGGTGTTAATTATGTATATTTTCAGTGGTTACTGTAATATTTTAGTGTTAGTTGAGAATTACGGCGTGTTCTTTTTAGTTTGCAGGAGGGAACTCCTCATATGGCTACGGGAAGGGTCGGAGCCATCAAGGGTCAGTCAAGTTTGGATATAGTCTAGTAAAAGGAAGAGCGAATCATCCTATGGAAGATTTTCATGTTGCTAAATTTGTAGAGAGCAGAGGGCATGAGCTTGGACTGTTTGCGATATATGATGGGCATTTGGGAGATAGTGTGCCGGCCTACCTACAAAAGCATTTGTTTTCAAATATCCTAAAGGAGGCAAGTTGATGGATTCTGATTTAAGTTTATGTATTTCAGTTCGTCTTGTAAACTCAACATATATATTTTTTACAGCCTTTCCGTGTCATTACATATATTTTTATCTGTGCATTTTAGGAAGAGTTTTGGACCGACACCACTAGATCTATTGCAAAAGCCTATGAAACGACTGACCAAGCGATTCTTTCCCACACTCCTGATTTGGGACGTGGTGGGTCCACTGCTGTCACTGCTATTCTTGTAAATGGAGAAAAATTATGGATAGCAAATGTTGGAGATTCACGGGGAGTTCTTTCAAAAGGAGGGCGGGCAATACAGGTGACAACAGATCATGAGCCCAACACTGAACGCGGCAGCATTGAAAACAGAGGTGGCTTCGTCTCAAACATGCCAGGTTCTGTAATATTGCCTTTGTTTTGGTGATTTATTGCTTCCTATATTATCAATTGGTTTATTTGTTCTATTTTCTGCATGGTAAAAAATTTCTTATCGAGACAATGTTTATTGGCTATTTAGTAATGAAAGTTCCATAATGTGCAATCATGCTTGAAGTTGATTGGGTGGCCTAGCCATTGGAGCAATGAGTTCTCCTTTGATTCATGCTTCGATAAAGAGAAAATGGCATGTGTCCTGCCACTCAGTCAGTGAGATTTTGAATATAAACTTGTCTTAGATGTCTATTTGATACTGAAAGGCATCACTTTGGGATTTGAAGTTAAATTAATTACAATAGGAACTTGGAGAAAATGGTAACTGTGTGTAATACTATAGTTTAGATCACCGTTGGTGGTGCAGTCTTATTGGCTTTGTTTCGTTGGCGCTAGTTTTTATTTATTTTTTTCTTTTTGGGTCAATGCGGTGACAGTTTTTTGAAAATTCTCACTATGGTCGATGGACAACTTAACTAAGTCCCTACTGAATCTTAACAAAAAACTCTATTGAGGGGGAATGCATTTTAAGTATATTTGGAAAATGGTTGCATCCTTTGTAGACCTAGGCTAAGCTGGCTATCTTCAACACAAAAGTCGATTTCTTTTTGGCACTAGGCTAACATAGTAATCTCCGACAGAAAAGTTGACTTTGTGCGGGATGTGCCCAAATGATTGGGAAAGCAAATAAATCATCCAGCACGTCAAGAAAACCATAAAATGAATGGGCAAGAAAATATATCCCAAAATCAAAAGTGTCAATTTACTATAGATATGCACTTCAAAGAAGTTGTTATCTGTTTTTTCATTTAAAATATTTGAAAATAGTTTTTAAAATATATGATAAGAAAAGTAGTTATTCAAATAGAAGAAACCTATGGCTGTTGGTTAATTAGGCCACACTGAAAGACATTGAATTTCTATGAAGTAAAGATATTGATATTGTGTTTATGCATTGGAAAATGATTAATATATGTCCCACGTATTGATAGCCAATAGGCGTTCATACGATGTGGAGAAACAAGCAAGTTCAGAGTAGTGTTGACCACAAGATTGAAGAAGTGAGGGCCAAAATACTTGACTTGTCTTATGTAATTTAGATTGATGGTTAGTTGATTATTTCTTGTCGAAACTTCAATACAAGGAGTATAGGAGTGAAATGAAGCTCTGAAATGGTGACCAACTTCATGTGAGGGCATTGAGTACGTTTGTCTTAGCTTAGAAACTCATTTGAGTTCTTGGAGAGTCCAACTTCTTGAATGATGTGAGATTGCTTGTTCTGTGGTTCAGTTCAGCAATTTATCTTCTTCTTTTTTCACGATTCTCTTGTTCTTTAGCTTGTTTTTGTTGATTCAGTTCAACTAAGATCAAGGGTTCTATCATTGGTATCAGAGCACACTCTCAAACATGGAAGATCGATTAGATCGAATAGAAGCTCGATTAGATCAAATTCAAGAGGAGGTGAAGAAGATTTCAGCCATTGCAGTATCAGTTGGGGAGCTTAGATATGAGGTGAGGTCTGCGTTTAGAGGGTTGAATCGGTGGCTTGACAAACGCCTTCGTCATCGCAGGATCGAATCAACCGACACAAAGAACAACAAAATCGAAAACTCTTGCGTTATGAACATGGTTTCAAAAATCGACAAACCATGGTTTCAAAAATCGACAAACTAGTTTGTCGATGTTGAGGTGAGTGAAGCGAAGTTCAAGGGCAGTTGAAAAATTGCAAAACTTCGACTCAACTTCGCCTAACTTCGACCAAACTTCGAAAACTTCGATGGAAGTTCATAAAACATAAAGTAAAATTGTTATGTTTCGTGGAAGTTGAACAACTTCGACTGAAACTTCGACAGAAACTTCAAAAACTTTGATGGAAGTTGATAAAATCATATTTATGCATTATTGTTGTATGATTAAATATATTCCTAGCATCTCTACGAAGAAACTTGAGTTTTCTAACTTTAAAGTGAAATTCCGTAAACTTCCGTACACCGGCGAATTTTTGTCAAACTTCCATCGTCGAAGTTAACTTCCTCGAATTAATTCCGAATTTTAAGTGAGCGAAGTCATATCCGAAGTCGAAGTTTCAAACCTTGGTTATGAAAGCACCAAATCCGCTAGATCCGACAATGTTTGAGTTGATTCGAATAGCTGAATATTCAGATCTAGTGATGACCTAGGTGTTTCCAATTGTCGTTGATCCAGATCTGGAAAAGCAACAGTCGTTAGACTTCGAATCTGTGGTGAATTCAGAGATCCACGGGGTAGTGTTGCACATTGAAGCGACTCTCGTTCAACTCTCAGAACCACCAAATCTAATGCTGATCAAGGTGTTGTCGACTTCCATGGGTTCTCTTTCATTCTTGATATGTGCTTCGATGAAACCGATCGATGACACTAAGGGCAATATAAACCTATATCCAACAAATTTGGTCGTGCTTAGAGAGTATTTGATTGAGGTCAATACCTCCCTTTGTCGAGACGATCACATTGCCGCCTTAGCTCCGCCACCGTGGCCACCGCCAAGATCTCCTTCGTGGCCATTGGTCTCCATGATTCGGGCGGTTTTCGCTTCCCTCGTAGATTTTCTTTCTTCTTCTTGGCGTAATCTCTCTCTTCCAATGCAATTGGAGAAGACTTACGCCGCTGGATGTGGTACTCGAGGTGATCGGACGATGAGAAATGTGAACTCTCGAGGATATTCATTGTTAGGGTTGCACAATCTTCATTCGCTTGGGAAAGCTCACTTCATGCTTGCACCACCTCCATGGCAACCACCCCCATCTCATCTATCGGTGTTCTTCATTCTTGATTTGGCGGACTTTTTTTTCATCAAGTCATTTCCTCATCTTGCTCGACTCGTCGAATCTCTACCGTGTCGTTCAATTTGGGGAAGAATCTAAAGTTGGGCATGCCTGTTCGTTGCACATCTCGAATCATTTTGAAGTTCATGCACTCAAGTGACTACATGGGAACATGGGTTCATACAAAGATGTACCAAGTGACTACTCTTCCTCTTTATTCTTGGGCTTTAACTGATTTGCTCGGTGTCACCACTACATTGGGCTCTATCCATTCTATATCATCCAAATTTGGGGTGCACGCTCGGAGTCTCATTCTTTCCACCAACTATCATATGGCGCCCCTTTCAAGTTTGTAATTAGCATATTGTCTCGCTCTGCCTTTCACGTTTGAAGAAATGTTTGTCGACTGGAGCATGGAGTTTGCCTATTCTATGGAGTCTCTTGCTCTCCGATTGTTTATATGTGCAACAGTTTTTGAAGATGTTCATTTGGGCGAAGTTAGTGTTGCGCAATATTGGGTGGACATTACTTGTTTGTTTGAGTGCTCTAAGAGACTTGGCAGTGCCTTAGGGCCCTTCTCATTCTCTTCATCTCTTATCTTACGGGGATTAATTGGTTATGGTAGTTTTGCAGATTTTTCTTTGGCCTTTGGGCTGATTAGTCTGCTCCTCATTTTTGTTAACGATACTATCCACTTGGATGGGGGATTTGCTTGCACAGTTTCGCTACCTGCGTTTCGTTTGGTCATACGTTTATACTTCCAGACCAATGTAACTATCTCTACGGATTTGTTGCACATCCGAGTGATGAATGGTATATGTTGTGACTTGGAGGCACGATTCATATGGCTCCTAGCATGTTATCCTCTCCAATACGTACTCTCTAGACATTGGTTTCAACATGTTCTTTGTCAACCTTGGCAAGGAGCATCAAGTGTACGATGCCATGGCATTCACGAATATTGGGCCGAGGACTTATTTCTTTGTGTCTTTGCTTTCTTACTTCCTTGGGTCCATGCTCCTCATGTTACTATTTCTTTTCTTTCCACCTTGAGGACAAGGTGGATGTTTATGGGAGGAGTACTGATACGTTCCCACGTAGAGTCATGTATAGAGTTAGTTAAAGGTGAGCATTATAAATAGGGGTAGAGAGTTCATGTGAGGGCATTGAGTACATTTGTCTTGGCTTAGAAACTCATTTGATTTCTTGGAGAGTCCAACCTTTTGAATGCTGTGGGATTGCTTATTCTGTGGTTCAGTTCAGCAATATATCTTCTTCTTCTTTCACAATTCTCTTGTTCTTTATCTTGTTTTTGTTGATTCAGTCCAACTAAGATCAAGGGTTCTATCATACAGAACTGGAATATATGGCTACGATGAAGAGCTAGTAACGGCTTTGACCTATGAGATAATGTATCAAATTCTTTGGCGATTCTTATGTTGATTGTTGAGAGCTACAAAGGTTGCATTAAAACTAAAATATATGTAGGGAGGGGTGACTTGCCTAATCAAAGAAGCTTTTAAGCATAGGATGTCACCAATGTAACTACTCATCCATTTTTTATGGGTAGAATCTCCTCAATTTTGCCCTTGAATAAGGGTTTTTTGCCACATCCTATGGGTTAGTTACTAGTCTTGCTGTCTTAGTATAAATAGGTGCTAGTTAGTGGTACTAGGGATTCTGAATTTGGTCATAGTCTTGGGCACTCTTACAGTGATTTGGGAGATTTCAGTATCTCGAACTGTTGTAGGCTGTGCTTATTGTGTTTTTGTTGTTCTTTCTACTCTTAATACACAGTTTCCCTGTCTCTATTCTCTGGATCTTCTCTTATTTTTTTTATTCAATATTGGGGTCAGTGATAGATCCCTAAACAAAGGTTTTTGTCCATATTCAATTGGTTTGTTACTAGAGTTGGTATGAATATGTGTGAGTTAGTGGTAATAGGGTTCTGAAGATTTCAACATCTCTAATTTCTACATTCTTTCTGTTGTGGAGAGACCTGTTTTCTTCTTGTTCTTCAATCAATACGATAATCACACTTACTTTTTTGGTTCTTATCAATTTTCCATTTGCCTATTGACTTGGTCGTTATATTTTTTACACTTTTCCGCTTCAGTGCTTTTAACTTTACTTGTTAAGTGAGGTTTTAGAGACATATTACAGGTAAAAGGCTGCCTTGTACTGATACTTGAGATTGGAAATCATTCTTTCTAGCGTCTGACTTGCCCCATTGACTCTTGAGTTTCCCTGTTTTTCTCATCAAACTATTCCTGACAACCTTGTGCTCGTTAGATAATGGTTTTTTAACTGCCACATTAGCTTATTAATATTATTTAGTCTGCTCATCTATCTTCATCTTGAGTCATTCCTTGATCTTTAGGTGATATGGTCCCGAGGTTGGATGATTTACATCTTGATATGATAAACTAAATGTTAAACCATTAAACTCTTGTTGTCTAGGTGTTCAGTCATTGCCCAGGTTATAAAGCTTAGTTTAAGATTTCTACAATTAAACAAATTAGGTCCTGGATAAACTTTTGAAGTATTAGAAACTGAAATGAATGATAGCTCTAGAATTGTGAAAAGCTGAACATATGTTTCAAAAGAGAAATGTGGTTGCGTTGTTATGCTTTTCTTATTGCCTTTTGAGCTATGCTTTTCGTTGTTCTTTTTTAACTACCTTAACTTGATGCTCAGTTGCGTAAATAGAATTATCAAACTGGTAACATTAGAGATGAAGATAAATGAAACAGAACTATGTAAATTAACCCACACTTCTTTTTTATAACACTAGGTAAACTAGCCCACAGATTTGAATGGTTTAGAAAACTCACCGTCAATTGCACTAAATCGAGCACAATTGAAGAGTTTGATCCATGTAGCCAACTCCAATTAATTTGGGACTGAGGCTATGTTGTTAATATCAATTTTGAATTAGCAGGATAATTACTCAGCAAACATTTCATCTTGTCGACTACCAAAGCAATTTTTGCTTAACTCAATCGTTAACCCGTTTAGGAGTGTGCTCAAGGTCTAACAAACAAATTCCTTTTAGTGAAAATGATCAGGAGAAAAACCGTAATGCATTTAAACATGTCAACTTGTCAGTTAACAATGTGCTAATTGTTAGCAACAAATGACAGATCATTTTTACAACCGGTAATTATTAGTTTCAATCAAATGCTTTTGATGATTGTGATTGTGAACAACTCACCAGTCTCGCTTGAACAGTCCAAGACGAGGATATGCAAACAATGATTTAACATGGAACCAAACTTAAAAAAGTTCTACATAAAATAAAGACACAGTTGTGTGTGAAGAATGCAAATTATTGATAGACATTAGAAGTGAATCATCAAGGATGATGATATATATGATTAGGAATTTTTTTTTTCTTTTTTCATAAGAAACCTTCTTACACCACCCCAACTCCCACACGGGAACACGTGAACCCTCAACCTCATGGTGAGGTGAGCACATGCCAAACCATTGAGCGGGAACTTGGTCGGTACTTGGTAGATAACAATGCTCAAGTATAGATGGAAGTTCTTGAAAAAAGTCTGATAATGATGATTGCATTCAGTTTCTCCATTGCAATTTATAATTTTCTTCTAAAAATGTGTAAGAATAACCTGGATACCTAAACAAAATTGTTCTCGTAAAATTAAAACTTCCTTTCTTAGGTTTCAATTCCATTGAATGTAGAATTTTCTAATCCTCTACTTATGTCTACTTTTAAAAGAGATGTTGAATATGATTTTGTGTATTTGTTGGACCATCATAGATGTTTTTCATTATGGGTTTTTGACTTTCACTATAAAACCAAGAAAACCAGTTCGTGTGATCAAAATCAAACTTTTGTGGAAGTTCCATATCTTCTTATTGTAATGAAACCCATGGTTACATGAAAAAGGGATCTTGGTTTAGTTTATTATCATTTTTACTAGTATCCCATGTTTCTTCATTTCTTATTTCTTATTTTTTTTTTGAAAGAGCATGTTTCTTAATTCTCTAATAGTGTCCTTGATAGAATATATATTCCCTCTTCCAAAATATGATTTTAACATTATTTTCATGGAAAAGAAAGAAAGAAAGAACAATTACTACCTCCGGTCAATAATATAAGTCGTTTTACCCAAAACACACATATTAAGAAAAGCATTAATTATAGGTTCAAATTCCATTATTGCTCGTTCTTTAATTACGTAATTAACTACACCAATCCTCTATCTCTCACTCTTTTTTTTTTTTTTTTTTTTTTGAGGTCACACCAATCCTCTCTTTGATCCAATAAAAAGAGAACAAGTATTTAATTGCAATTAAATGTTTAGGGGTAAAATGGGTAAAAGAGGTACAAAAGTTATTTGCAATTTCGAAAAACGACTTATATTTTTTGACAAAGACTTTTTGTACAATGACCTATAAAAATGACCGGAAAGAGCAAAAGAGTGAGGTGACAAAATCTGAAAATAGATATTCCTTGTTCAATAAACATCCTTGAAAATTGCAGCCTAATGATATATTCATAGATAAGTGAAGAAAATTCACCTCTAATACATCAAGGAGTGAAGGATTCGCAAAACAAACTAAACTTATGATATGACCACCAAGTACCAACCGACTGAAAATGTTATGAGTGTGTGACGACCATTATCAACATAAATTGTGCTAATATATGAAATGTGTGTGTCATCTTCAATGATTCATGTTGAAGGTTGATTAGAAAATACATAACGAGCCTTGGCATGGAAGAGTATTCGAAATGATTGTTGTCAGAATCATGATTAGAATCCTTGAATTACACGATTCAGGATTTGAATCCTTATACTCAATCCAAGTACCAGTGAAATCTACAATTCATGATCACAATAATCTAGGGTTATTTTCTCCTCTCTTAGTTTTTAGGGTTCACTAATTTTAGTTTTTTAATATATCTAACCTCGAATGACTAATAGATTTACAGATCAATTATTTGATCCTCATCTAGCGTCTTCTTATCAACAGGTCTTGAAGAAACCAAAACAAAAAGTTGTCCCTTAATTGTTCTTCCAATCCACACCGATTGCGAAACTTAATGTCCAAAATTTTGTCCTAGCATCAATTTCACATACCAAAAGACATCAAACAATTTTGAAACATTTGAGGGGACAAGATAAGTTGGTTTCTTTCTTACCAAAGAAAAAACAATTTTGGAACATTGGGATTTGAGTTGCTTAACAGGAGTTGATAGCTTATTCTCAAAATTTTATTTTGTAACAAGATAGGTGTCCGAACCTTTGTATTTCTGCATTCTAATACACTTCATTTTTATGATAACAATGGGTGTGCGAACCTTTGTATTTTTGCATTCTAATATACTTTATTCATTTATTTTTGGGTAAAAAGTCTCATGACACCCTTCTGTAGTGCTCTAAACTTTTATGACAGGTAGATCTGTTAATTCTTTCATCCTTTTGTTGTGCTATGCCGCTACTCTTTCTATCACATTGAGTGTAAGACCTGCACGGTTATATTACAACAATTGTGAAGCTCTTTTATAGGTTCAAGAACTGATATCTTTCTATATTCCTAGATGTTTTTACTCTATTACTAAAACTTAGGGTGACTATCCCCCATGTTTGTTGTGTTTAACATTAGGCTATTTTGGTACGCATAATGTAGACTATATCAGCATCTTTGGGAAAATAATATTTATTTTCTTCCAAATGCTAATGAAACATAATGTTGTTAAAGTGCCTGTGAAGATACAAGTTAGGTGGTGGAAGTGGAATGATATGTTAAAGGTGATGGCAGTTATTGAATTTTGATTTGCTTGTGTCAGTGGTCACTGTGAGAAGAGGAGTTTAAATGTCATGTAGCTTTTAGTGTGGAACTCCACCCATGTAAAACATATGGAGCTCTTATGCTTTACACCGCCAGCCCCATGTCAAGACTCAAGATAAAGGAGGAAGATGGAGATAGGTTGACAACCAATGTTACTTTTTATGTACACAAACCAAATAGATATAAACATTGGGGCGTTTTCGCGTTGTGAGGCTCTACATTGAAGCCTGGTTGTAGAGACAAGTGCACAAGGGTTTGCTTAACTTAATAAATTGAGCTGAGTGGAAATGCTCGATCCATGTAGTCGATTCCAACTAAATTGGAATGAGACTTCGTTGTTGTTATGGTCCTATCTTTTAGTGGGACTACAAATATATTGGTAATGGTGGCATCAATGATGTTGTGGGTTTGAATAATGGGTTTGGATAAAGAGTAGAGGAATGAAGCTGGAATTGAAGTTCTAGTTGGTTCTTAGGAATTTCTACTCTCTAGTATGGTAAATGCTAAAATATTTCCCTAAAGTCTCAACATGAAGTCATACACATACTTGGAGACTGTGAAATACACATTGGGATATGCACGGACGTATGCAGATGTGTATTGCATGGTCTCCAAGTAGGTGTATACTTGAAGTATGATTTTAGGTCGGTACTCAGTATAACGTCATTGCCCTCACTACAAGAAAGTTGCGTTTTACTACGAAGAAGTTTGTATTGTTTTTTGTATAAACTATGAAATTTGTACAACTGCTATACGACAAGCTTGAGAATGTCAACATAGCTTTGTAACATGAGCCATGCATGTTGTAATAATGCAACTTACTTGTGATAAACCACAAACCAACCCCCATGTTAGAGAGCTATCAAGCAAGTCACGGGTTAGAAAGTGTTAGAGAGTAAAAAGTTTTACCAATGGCTTGATTTATCATAAAAAAGCCAACTGTCTTCTAATGGCTCTTAGGATCAAACGTAAAACTTCTAGCCCTCTATGATTCTATATCTACTCCTTTTGAAATTTATCGGATGTTGCACGTAAGGTTGTGTCAGCCCTAACTCATCAAGGAATCATCATCAAAGCCTATTGAGAAGGTTTTTGGTTTCTGACCCATTCATTTTTATCTCCAAGTATGTTGTTCTCTTCAGTTTACGGAGAAACAACCACCACTCCACCTCCACCTCCACCTCCACCTCCACCTCCAAACTCTGTCTAAAATTAGTTGGGATCTGCTACATGGATCATACGTTTCCATTAAACTCTTTTTAATTCAACTGATGATGTTACTTAGTATTTTGTAGATCCTTTATAATTAATGTTTCAAGTTATCTTAGGTTCTCTCCCATCTCTTTGAGTTCCTTCAATTTATATAGTCTGGCTAATCGAGGTATATGCCTTTGGATGTGCCCAAACCACTGCAACAACTTTTCCCTTATTTTTTCCTCCATTTCTTTGAATTTTTATAATTTTTTAATATATTCTTACGAGTTGTACCACATATCGTCCTCATCTTATAAAGAATTCCTTTTAGCTTAATCAGTATATTTCTTGAAAATCGTTTAATTGATGGAAGTGATGTTTACCCAAGAATACTAATTTCCTTGTGGTCACTGATCAGAGAAGCATTAGCATTTATAAATCATGGTCATCGTTCATCCTATTCTCATTAGTTGTATTTTAGATGTCATGGTCATGCAGCGAGATGTGAAAATTATTAAGTTTGCATAATAGCATTTTACGCATCACTTAAATGATGCATTTTGGCTTCCAAATTCTTCACCATTGTCCCTGAATCTGCTACATTATTCTGAAAGTCCTATTTCATCATCTGTTTCAATCACCATCAAATGAAGGACGGTTCTTATGATCTTTTCCCAATAGCGACATATATGGAACTGGGTGTCTATGCTATTTGGTTTATTAGTGCCACACATTAAAACTCGTTTATTATCAAAAAGAAAATCATGCAAATTCTTTAACCTGGGTGAAATTGCGCAATTATTGTGGAGAACTCCATGGGTGTTGGTTGATACTTGGCTTGCTGAGCCTGTAACCAGTCATTAAAGGACCTTTGTGAGAGTTGCATCAGTGAGCAGTGTTGATATAGAGCTAAATTACAAAATTTTACCATTTTTGTTATTATCGTTTGAGAGGTTTTTACTGAATTACATATATATGTCGGATATGTCTGTTTATAATATGAAGGGTCTTCCATTTATTTCTGTTTGGCCTTGTTAAATATTATATAGCTGATATGTGTAGCATATTTGTTAGGAGATGTCCCAAGAGTTAATGGGCAGTTGGCAGTCTCTCGTGCTTTTGGCGACAAGAGTCTCAAGTCTCACTTGCGCTCGGATCCCGACATACGGTATGAAGATATAGATTATGATACTGATCTTCTTGTTCTTGCAAGCGATGGTCTGTGGAAGGTTAGTATTCCTGAAAATTACTCGTGGTTTACTTTTCCTATCATGCTTCAAGACACACAAAGTCCTTAACATTTGTGATCAATCCAGGTCATGGGTAACCAAGAAGCAGTCGATATTGCAAGAAGATTCAAGGATCCCCAGAGGGCAGCGAAACAATTAACGTCAGAAGCATTGGATAGAGACAGTAAAGACGATATATCTTGCATCGTTGTGCGGTTCAAAGGTTGAAGCCTGTTCGGTGTTGATTTCTCTTGCGAAGCATCTCTTATAAATTTCCTTGATGGGATACCAGTCAAAGTGCTGTGAAATATGGGATTCACGAAGCACAGCATAATATTCATGATACCCTGGAAATTGGGAATTCATGGAGGTCAGGTTATACATTTTCTACACCTATGTAAATTTGATTATCCTTTGGTTGTCATGTTGTTCTCTTATTGTTTGATTTCTATAAGGCACAGATTAAGCAGCGTAAGACCGTTTCCGTTTCATTCGCGTGAAAACTGAATAAGCATCCCATATGTGTATGTATCGTAGCACAGATATATTTGATTAGTGAAGTGAAAGTACATTTTCAGTATGTTTAGTGAGTCCTGTACTACACATGATTTTATGATCAATTGAATTCAACCAAAAGAATTCTCCTGTAGCAATGACCCCAACGATGATGCCCTTTATTCTTCACTGGATTTTCTCGCCCTGATAATGTTAGATTTGAGCCTATGCATAATATGGAGTGTACCTTTCGAGAAGTGGCATTTCACAATGTGGAGGGGTGCCTATACATATAAAATTGCACCAGATATACCTCGCAGCAAAACGATATGTTGGATTTTGGGGTTTATACGCAGCGGAAATTACAAAAACAATTTTGACAAAAACTCCAACAGGAAGCGAATCTAATTCCATTCAAAACATTTAAACCATGAAAACTTAATCATACCTCGGTCGCAATATACCTTTCTGAAGGTTGATCGATCTCTAAGGCGCTGCCAAAGACGAACGCTCTCTACCAGCAGTCCACACACGAACGGCGGCCGAGATTCGAAGTGCTAGCTTCGAGAGAATACCAAACTTTTTTGTTTCTCTCCAAAACGATCCAGAGCGTATCAGAAAACCCTAATTCGTTTCTAAAACGAAAATAGAGTTTCAGCCCTTAATCTTTCATATATGTGTTCTAACTTAAATCGTTTATTTATACAACCCTTGTATATAGACGGTTAAGTAAATTACACATATACCCATACTTAAAGAAGTATAAGTGTAATACACCACAAGGACGTTTCTGTCATGAATTTTATCATATAAAATTCGTTTTTCTGAACCATCTTAAAATCTCGCAAAACCATTCTTAGTGTGCGACCCAATAGGCTCATACAACGTTGGCAATGTACCAAAACACATTTTGGTATACAAGTCATATGCGGCCTCTAGCAAGACATTATGACTACCCAAGTTGTACGAATATCAAATCGATACAACCTAATCAATAGTGTATATAACATCATTTTTGTCACACGATATCCTTTTGATCAAACATAAGGCATGGAATTGTCATCCAACATGTTCAATCGTACTAGTCTCGATCTCTAGGTAGACTGAAAACATCCAAGTGACATTGATCAATATCATTTCACTTAGACTAGGCCTTTTAACAGTCTAACACATCGAGGGATCCACTGGATATATCTCTTTATATGAGAGGGACAAATTATATCTCGATTACACAACTTCATCACATTGCTCACACAATAACCAATCACAACTTTTATAATCGTTCGGTTAAAGACAACGTTTGATTGTGTCAAATCATTGTGTTCCTAATGTTGAAGTCTCTTGTAATCTCAAGTCAGATGACTGAAAAATATACCTATCATGAGAAACAACTATGACTTAATCCATGTGATGTTCTCATAGCGGGTCGGTCCAGTACTTTGTTCCCTAACAAGTACTCGTGATCTTGATTCGTATCCCTGTATGTATAATCATCATATGATCATCAATCAAGACTCACACTATTCTTAATTCATTATAGTTCCCAGTATAATGATCGACTAGGGACATTTAAGATATTTCTGTAAATACCATGGATCTTATTATAATGTAAACATGCAAATTAATTATAATAAACAACAAATGAAATCCTCTATTTTATTAACTAAAAGTATTCATAAAGACAAGTTAATGGATCGACTACTAAGGCACATGCCCCAACATCTCCCACTTGCACTAGGGCCAATCATACATGCATCTAATGCCTAATGATCTAATATGACCATCATGTTTTGCTTGTGGAAGAGCTTTTGTCAATGGATCCGCAACGTTGTCTTCAGTAGGTACTCTGCAAATCTTCACGTCTCCCCTCTCAATAATTTCTCTGATGAGATGAAAACGCCTGAGTATATGTTTGGATCTGTGGTGTGATCTAGGTTCCTTGGCCTGTGTTATTGCCCCGTTATTGTCACAATACAAACAAACAGGGTTAGCAATACTTGGAACTACACCTAGTTCAGAAATGAACTTTTTGATCCAAACTGCCTCCTTTGCTGCATCAGACGTTGTAATATACTCAGCTTCTGTTGTAGAATCTGCCACAGTCTCTTGCTTCGAACTTTTTCAACTTACTGCACCCCCATTCAAAGTAAACACACATATCTAGACTGCGATCTAAAATCATCTATATCAGTTTGAAAACTTGCATCTGTGTAACCATTTACAACTAGATCATTTTCAAAACCTCCATAGACCAAAAACATTTCCTTAGTCCTTCTTAAGTATTTAAGAATGTTCTCTACTGCTATCCAGTGACTCTCACCAGGATCTGACTGATATCTGCTTGTAGTGCTCAAAGCATATGATACATCACGTCGAGTGCATAACATGGCATACATGATAGATCCAATAGCTGATGCATATGGAATCTTATTCATACGGTCTCGTTCATCATTTGTCTTAGGACATTGAATCTTGCTGAGACTTATGCCATGAGACATTGGCAACAATCCTCTTTTAGAGTCTTGCAAACTGAACATATTCAACACCTTGTCTATGTAAGCACTCTGACTTAGTCCGATTATCCTCTTAGATCTATCCCTATAGATCCTTATCCCTAGGATATAGGCTGCATCTCATAAGTCTTTCATTGAGAAACACTTCCCTAACCAAGACTTGACATTCTGCAATGTTGGGATGTCATTTCCAATGAGTAATATATCATCAACATACAATACCAGAAAAACAACTACACTCCCATTGACCTTCTTGTATACACAAGGCTCATCTTCGTTCTTAATAAAACCAAAATCCTTGATTGCTTCATCAAAACGAAGATTCCAACTCCGAGAAGCTTGCTTTAATCCATAAATGGATCTTTGAAGCTTGCATACCTTCCTAGAATTCTCGGGATGTACAAAACCTTCAAAGTTGTGTCATATACACGTCCTCAAGCAAACTTTCCATTAAGAAATGTTGTTTTTACATCCATTTGCCATATCTCATAGTCATAATATGCAAGTAATGACAATTAAAATTCTTATGGATTTAAGCATGGCTATCGGCGAAAAAGTTTCATCATAATCAACACCTTGAGTCCGCTGAAACCTTTTGCTATAAGTCTTGCTTTAAAAGTATGCACTTTGCCATCCATGTCGCTTTCTTCTTGAAAACCCATTTACATCCAATGGTCTTACCACCTTCAGTAAATCAACCAAGTTCCAAACTTGGTTATCATACATGGATTGCATCTCAGAGTTCATGACACTTAGCCATTTATCTGAGTCTGGTCTAGAAATAGCCTCCTGATAAGTGGTGGGCTCATTTTGATCCATAAGCAACACATCACGACTATCAGTAATGAGAAATCCAAATATCTCTGGCTCATGTCTTACCCTACCGATTTACGTGGGCCTTGTGTCACTTGTGGAGGTTCAACGGTTCGTAACGTTGTTGAACTTCCGAGCTGATTCGTTGTTTATCTGTGATTCTTGAACTTCTTCAAGATTTATTTCTCTCCCACTAGTGTCTTTTAAAATAAACTATTTTTCCATAAAGGCACCATGCCGAGCAACAAACAATTTGTTCTCTGTGGGATTATAAAAGTAATATCCTTTTGTTTCCTTAGGATACCCAACAAATAAACACTTGTCAGATTTATGTGCTAGTTTATCTGAGACTTGTCGCTTTACGTAAGCCTCACAACCCCAAATCTTAAGGAAAGACAAACTAGGTCTCTTCCCGTACCATATCTCATATGGTGTTTTATCAACCGCTTTAGAAGGAACTCAATTTAGAGTGAAAACTGCTGTTTGTAATGCATAACCCCAAAAGGATAATGAAAGATCTACATGACTCATCATTGATCGAACCATATCTAATAAGGTTCGATTTCTCATTTCAGAAACTCCATTCCATTGTGGAGTTGCTGGTGGAGTCAATTGGGAGACAAGCCCACAATTTCTAAGATGATCATCAAATTCTTGGCTCAAATATTCACCACTTCGATCTGACCGAAGTGTTTTGATAGTTTTACCAAGTTGATTCTTCACTTCATTTTGAAACGTTTGAAACATCTCAAATGATTCAGCTTTATGTTTCATAAGATATACATAACCATATCTGCTGAAATCATCAGTAAATGTAATGAAGTACTGATAACCTCCTATAGCCATTGTGTTTATAGGACCGCATACATCAGTATGTATTAGACCCAATAAATCACTTGCCCTTTCACTGTGTCCAGTAAAGGGACTTTTAGTCATCTTGCCTAGTAAACAAGATACGCATGTTTCATATGTTTCTAAATCAAATGAATCTAGAAGTCCATCTTTATGGAGCTTCGTTATGCGTTTCTCATTTATGTGCCCGAGACAACAATGCCAAAGATAGGTTTGATTCAAATCATTTGACTTGAATCTCTTTGTATTTATGTTAAAGACTGGAGTATCAGTGGACCTTTTCATGCTTAGAATATAAAGACCATCACACAAATCAACATTTGCATAAAATATGCCTTTACGAGAAATGGAACATCTATTATTCGCAATAATAAAATCAAAACCATCCATATCCAAACATGAAACAAAAATGATGTTTCTGCTCAAGGGAGACACAAAATAACAATTATTTAAAGTTAAAATAATTCCACTAGGTAAGACTAAGTCATATGATCCAACAGCCAGGGCAACAACTCTTGCTCCATTCCCTACGCGGAGGATGACTTCTCCTTTCTTCAACTTTCTACTTCTGGTAAGTCCCTGCACATTTATACAAATGTGAGATCCACATCCGGTATCTAATACCCATGAATCACTAGTAGATAAATTAATTTCAATAACATAAATACCTGTAGTGGTAGTCGCACTACCATTTTTCTTCTTTAGATCTTCGGGATAGAGTTTGCAATTTCGAACCAATGTCCAGTGCATGGCAGAAATGAAAATTTCATTCCTTTTCTTTTGGGTGTTTTGAAGCAGGAACAGGCTGGGGCTTGACTTGTTCCACAGGCTTTGCGACAGGTGCAGCAGCAGCCTTGGCAACTTTATCCTTGCATTTGCCTTTCTTCTTCATTCCCTTTCCCTTTTGGACCATTAACACATTACTATAGGGTTTCTTGATATTTTGTTTAGCAGTTTTGAGCATCAAATGCAACTCTGAAATTGATTTCTCCATATTATTCATATTGTAATTCATCACAAATTGTGAGTAACTCTCCGGTAATGAATTCATGATCAAATCCGTAGCCAACTCTTGGCTTATGGGAAATCCAAGTCTATCGAGCTTGTCAACATAGCCCTTCATCTTCAGAACATGAGGACTAACTGATGCACCCTCAGTCATCTTGCAAGCATGTAGGTTCTTGACTGTCTCGAACCTTTCTTGCCTAGCTTGTCGTTGAAACATTTCCTTCAAATACATGCCCATGTCGTAGGCTTCCATTAGTTCCATGTCCTTCAAGTTCAGAACCATAGTTGCCAAGATAATACATGCAACATCGTAGAATCATTGACATGCTTATTATGCGCATCATTCACAAACTTTCGTAGCATTGGTGGTGGGTCCTCGGGATTGAAGCATCCAGACATACAACTTATGTTCATGCTTGAGAACGATTCTCAAGTTTCGAACCGATCAAGAAAGTTAGTCCCAGATAGTTTATCCTTCTCAAGGATGGATCGCAGTGACATGTGATTATTGTTACTTGAAGAGGCCATTGATCTACAATAAAGATTATGCAAAGTTTATTTTAGTATAGAGGAATAGACTCCCATTAAATTAACAACCCTCCTAAAACATATTGTTTATTTAGGGGACTAAAATCCATATTTCACCTAATTCTATGACAGCTATGACATGAAACACATAACTAGATTATTTAGGTAGGTAACAGTTACCAATTACATATTATGTAATTTTAAATACTTTTATGAGGTACGAGACATCTTATGTCTTAGCATGTTTTTTATCTCATCATGTGCCTAAAGCTCAAAACTATTTTGATAGCTTTATTAAGTCGGACCATTTTAAACATTTAGGTAACTCTTACCCAACTTGTCTCACCAAGATAACACAATACACCCAGCTATGGCTGAAACTATATTAGTGTGATCGAGGCCTTGACAAGTGTTTAAAATGGATGGTTCGAGACTTAAAATTTAATAGAGAGTTTTTTTTTTCAGTTTTAGTGATTTTATGTAAACAATGAAATATCATATATTTTATTGATTTGTTCAATCACTAAACAATTTGAAAATTTTTATACTGTTCACTAATAAAAGAATTTCCGTGCGCTAGGATTAGTTAGACGGCGGTCCCACTGGCCGGTTTAGGAGACGAATTTCAATTCCGAAAATTAAAATTCGCTATAGAAAATCATATTTTTCGCTGATTTTATTATCCTAAATTAACCCCTTAATTTATTCGAAATTAAGTCAATTAAAACATTTTAATTAACCCGGGCCCACATCTAACTAATCATCTTATCCTAATCCAATTATGACTTAAGATATTTGAATCCTAGCATATCACCAATAACAAAATTCTCGATATTTATCTCCTATCCAATAGGGATAACGAAACCGATTTTGCTAATATCTCATAATATAATTTGTTATCTATCTCTTATCAAATAGAAATTTCATAACAAAATAGATATAACGAGATAAATAAATAATTTCATAAAATAATTATTTGCAATTTCGGTCCTCATCCAAATAATCACAAACATGTAATTGAATCATGAACTACTATCCCAATCGAACCTAATCATATTAGTTTCGAATTAATATTAAGACTTATACAATTTAAGAAACTTAAAACAATGTAACCTAAATATGCATACTGAATTACAGAGATTTCATCCATGCATCAATACACGAAAAATAAAGATTATACCTAATGGCGTCATGGATCACATAACACGAAATTCAATTCATTAAAATTATTCGAATTAACCTAACATGGTTACTAGCATGTACGAAACTGATTTCAATTAAATCACGAATATATGTATCATATACACAAAACATGATAATAAATCTCACATAAAACTTATGTATATCACATATACATCAACTATTAACATGCTTTCAATCATATATCATGTATATATATCAGAAGAAAACATGCAATGAATTTAATGGAATCGAACTCGAAGGCTCTGATACCACTGTTGTGTTTTGGGGATACGCAGCGGAAATTACAAAAACAATTTTGACAAAAACCCCAACAGATCCGAATCTAATTCCATTAAAAACATTTAAACCATGAAAACTTAATCATACCCCTGGTCGCAATATACCTTTTTGAAGGTTGATCGATCTCTAAGCGCGCCGCTTAACGACGAACGCCCTCTACCAGTAGTCCACACACGAACGGCGGCCGAGATTCGAAGTGCTAGCTTCGAGAGAATATCAAACCTTTTTGTTTCTCTCCAAAACGATCCAGAGCGTACTAGAAAACCCTAATTCGTTTCTAAAACAAAAATAGAGTTTCGGCCCTTAATCTTTCATATATGTGTTCTAACTTAAAGCGTCTATTTATACAACCCTTGTATATATACGGTTAAGTAAATTACACATATACCCATACTTAAAGAAGTATAAGTGTAATACACCACAAGGACGTTTCTGTCATGAATTTTATCATATAAAATTCATTTTTTTGAACCATCTTAAAATCTCGCAAAACTATTCTTAGTGTGCGACCCAATAGGCTCATACAACGTTGGCAGTGTACCGAAACACATTTTGGTATACAAGTCATAAGCGACCTCTAGCAAGACATTATGACTACCCAAGTTGTACGAATATCAAATCGATACAACCTAATCAATAATGTATATAACATCCTTTTTGTCACACGATATCCTTTTGATCAAACATAAGGCATGGAATTGTCATCCAACATGTTCAATCGTACTAGTCTCGATCTCTAGGTAGACTGAAAACATCCAAGTGGCATTGATCAATATCAATTCACTTAGACTAGGCCTTTTAACAATCTAACACATCGAGGGATCCACTGGATATCTCTCTTTATATGAGAGGGACAAATTCTATCTCGATTACACAACTTCATCACATTGCTCACACAATAACCAATCACAACCTTTATAATCGTCCGGTTAAAGACAACGTTTGATTGTGTCAAATCACTGTGTTCCTAATGTTGAAGTCTCTGGTAATCTCAAGTCAGATGACTGAAAAATATACCTATAATGAGAAACAACTATGACTTAATCCATGTGATATTCTTATAGCGGGTCGGTCCAGTACTTTGTTCCCTAACAAGTACTCGTGATCTTGATTCGTATCCCTATATGTATAATCATCATATGATCATCAATCAAGACTCACACTAGTCTTAATTCATTATAGTTCCCAGTATAATGATCGACTAGGGACATTTATGATATTTCTGTAAATACCCATAGATCTTATTATAATGTAAACATGCAAATTAATTATAATAAACAACAAATGAAATCATCTATTTTATTAACTAATAATATTCATAAAGACAGTTAATGGATTGACCCCATGCCCAAACACGATGGTCTCCAATGCAATTGTGAATTGCTCTCTCCTTCATTAATGAGGTGGCAACCATGTATTGGACATCAATTTTGAATTTTGAATATATCTATATCTATCTATATCTATATTATATATAATGTCAATCCTCCCTATGATCCTATTAATTAAAACTTTCTAATATTGCTTATATTGCCCTTAGTTTGTTTTTTTATTGGTTTTAGAAATAAATGACAACTAAGAAATATGGGTATTTTGGGTAAACAAATTATATTAAAATGAAACTTTCCTTAATCTTCTCAACTTCCATATTTGATAACTACCTAAATAGAAATTGATTGGAAGTTATTAATTTTGTTTGATCTGTCCCCTTTCCGCCACCTTTCTCTCTCATCTCCATTCATGTTCTCTAATATCTCTTTGTAACTTTCATAGTTTAGGTTATTTGCAAATCAATTTCTTCATCTCATTATGGTGAAAAGTGAATAAAACTTTCTTGATTGTTTTTGAAATTCCTCAACCAATTAATGGTGAAAAAGGATCGCCTCTTCTCATATTGCTTTATGACCGATTCTACCTTTCCTTTGTATGTTCAATATACTGCATCTTATTATAGTCAACAATGTTTTACTACCAATGTTTTACTATCTTTAGGGTCTGTTTGGTTCAAGTGTTAGCTTATGTAAGCCTAGGTTTAGTTGTAAGGCTGGCGTTTGGTTCGAGTGTTAGATAACACATGGTCTTACCAAAGACCTCAAATCCATGCTTACCTAAAGACAGGGACTTGTCTTTAGATAAGCCTGGGGTATCTTGTTGGTCAAAAGACCATCCTACCCCTCATTAAATCAACAATAACTCTCAACCATCAGACACGGCTCGTTCTTCAAGCTTCTTCCTCACTTCGCCATCTCCATCTTCACATGCTCCTCCTTCCCGTCGCCTGCAAGAGAGAAGAGGAAGAAGATCTTCACATCCGCGATTTTGAGAAGACGCTCAAGAGTGAGAAGAGATCGATCTATGCCCGCATCTCAGTGACGAGGTAAGATTATGTAGGGTTTTGTTTTTTGTTGGACTGTTTTTGATGTGATGGGAAATATTGGGGCTTCTTTGTTCAAACCTTGAAAATCTATCAACTTTGATGTATAATGTTGCTAGGCACTGATTTCTTCGATACACCACTGTATGCTCTGTCGATCTGCACGCTCCGGTCGTGTACTGCTTGTTTGATGTTTGGTTGCTTCTTCGTGTTTGGTGTTTTATGTGATCTCTGTGTGTTGTGAACTGCTTGTCTGTGTGTTGCGTTAATGTGTGTGTATTTCGTATATACTGTTATGAAATTTCTGAATTTGTTGATGTATAATGTAGATTAGAAGAGGCAGGTGGGCGAATGTTAGTGGGTAGTTTTGCTATGTGATCTTCTTTTTTGGGTGTCTGTAAATGCACACACATGTTGTACAGGGGAGTGGAAAAAAAGTTCCCACCTCATTTTTTGGAATTTTTGATTTGGAATAGAGCATCTTTCTTATCAAAAAAAGCACTAGATGTCGAAGCTCAATGTGGCGATGATTGTAGCAGTGTATACTTTGTGTTGTTGATCTGTAAAATCGAAGATTATTTCTTTGTTTTGTTATTTGATTGATGAAACAAAAGATTGAACACAAAGGCCGGTCTTCTTTGTGGTTTATTCTGGAACTCTTTTGAATGCTTGGTTGAGAGCTAGGTTGGACTGTTGTAAGGATATTTTTGAGGTGCAACTGTTTTGTTCTTGTCAACTTTCTTTTGTTATTATTGTTGGTGGTGCTTGTATTTTCTCAAATAGTATTACATGTTTTGTATTGAAGCCCTTATTATATCACGTATGAAGTGATTATCAGCCTTGTAAACTCCAGATTCCACCATCTCTCTCATTGCTTCCACCAATTTTCCCACTTCAAAAATAGTCCATTTACGTCGGCCAACTTTCGCACCTTGAGAAGTTGCACTCCGCGAAGATTGAGAACTTCCCCGTAGTGCAGACTGAGAACTTCCCGATGCCATCAAATGGAACTCCAACACCCCCAACTGATGCAACAAAAAAAGGTTCAAAGTCCACAAACAAACTTCTTTGGTAAGGCAGTTCACGTAGAGTTCAAGACTATAAACTTGCATAAAGAATAAAGAATAAGTTTAAAATTGAGAGGACAAACTTCTTGAATGTTAAACTTGAACATTCACAAAAGTTATTCTTGTTGACATACAATATGCTCATTCTCATTACAATTAAGGAAGACCAAAAGATATAGCAAAACTAAATTTAAGGAACGTGCAGTTGGCATGCTTGTGGTGCAGAGAGGGCTATACTCCACAGATAAGACACACATTTATTGATATTCCACAGCATTCGAACTCGTACCGCTACCTAGCTAATTCCAAAATCAATTGAAATCTACTACATGGATCAAAACTCTTTCAAAACTATTTCATTTTGCTCGATTAAGTGCTTTTAGTTCAAAATTCAATAAAATAAAATAATTTTTTTTTCTAATTATTCCACAACAATATATTTTGAACTCGTATTATTTTATAATTAAAATGAAAACATGATTCATATTATTTTAAAAAAGAACTTGCCTTCCTAAAAAAAATCGTGTTTGGTGCCATAACAAATTTATGGTAAGATGAATGAGATATTATTTCTCAAAAAAAAAAAAATTGGGAAGGTCGTGACTTAGAGTTTGGTTGAAGTAAAACTTTTTTTTTTAAAAAAGTTTGAAAAAGAACAGAGATAGTTTGTGAACATGTTAAAAGGTAGAAACACCTTTTAACTAGCACCTTCCCCTGTTGAAGCAGGCGCTGAAAACCACCTATCCCTAACAAATGTCGCCTCTCCACTTAAATTGTGCAAAGCATAATCAGAATGGAATTTTAAAAGCTGTAGAAACAGTGGTAATCTATGACATTAGTAACAGTTAATTGGGTCAAAGTCTCAAAGAGTATGGATCGTACCCTTCATTTTTGTGGGCTGTGACCATAAGAACTTTTGTGTCAATATTGTGTGGCATTTCTCAAATTAGACTATACTCAAAATTGATCTATTTCTCTTCACCTTATTTACAGGATAGAATTCTAGAGATGAAGGAAATACAACTTGAGTCTCGAAATGAGGATGTTAATCCTCATGTATGCGAAGTATGTTTTGAAATGCCAAATGCAAAGTATGTTTTGAAATGCAAAGTATGTTCTGAAGAAGATGCTCTACAATGCAAGGATGAATTGTAAAAATGCTGAGAAGAGGAGAGATGGAGAGAGTACCAAAGTTTGCTGGAGAAGACACTGAGAAGAGAAGGCCGGGAGATCGATGAGAGAGTACCAAAGTTTAGGGCTTTGTAAATGTGGTGGGTGATTAAGTAGGCGGAAAATAAAGATGAGTATTTATGACTTTTAACCAACTTTTTGTTTCTTAAAGGGCTATAACACCAAAAGGTGGATACAAGAACCAAACAACTTTAAATAAAACACCTATCTCTCTCTAAGCCATGGCGTAAGAGGATCCCTCAACTTTAGGTTACACTTGAACCAAACATGCCCTTACATTTTAGAATTGTCCGTGTTGTGATTTTTTCATTATACTTACACATATATATTAATTACTTCTACAATATATCCATACGTATATTGTAGATATAGAGTACAATGATTAATATATAATCAAAATATTATTATTTTTTTTTTTGTATTATTTGTGTTGTGAATTTTGTTCATCTCCTTTCAGTTTTGAAACAGTTTCCAGTAATTTTTATTTTAATTCAATTTCAATTGATCAGTCAAAAGTGAGAATGGAGGGGAGAATTGGAAAGACTATGCAAAGCCACCATAATAGACTTAATAGTCATACCAATTGATGTGGAGTTTTCAGAATTGTTAGATACTATTGTATTTCTCTTAATGGATGATATATATTAATGAAGAAAATATTTTTTACTTTTGATTTATCTCCTCCCACCACATGCAATGCATGTGCCCGTCGACTAGTGTATATATAAAAGAAAATGTTGACGCGAATATTGTAGAAATATTTGACCACAATGCTAAGAGTAGATGGTAGGTTAGGCATTGTCTTGGTAATGTAAGATTCACATTGCTAATCTATAGTTATGTTGGAGAAGGAGTTTTTTTGGTTAGAAAGAAAGTGTTTTTGTTTGAATATTTACTTCATCCTGGCTGGTGGGCACATTCTCCCTCACCCTCAATCCAGAGTTGCATTGCAGATGCTCTTTAGATTAATGCGAACCAGATTTAATGGGCTTCATGTAGCATGCAACCAACGATGTTCAAACTTCTTAATTTATATCAATTGGAAAATCTCCCCATTATGCAAAGGAAAATACTAGAATGACAACAAAAATGTTACACCACAAGACACATCGGTTCACAGGGGACGTCCACGCGGTCTCGACCCACGTGTTATACATTGAGATTTGTGTTTGTTCGCATCTCGAGGCGTATATAGATGGCTCTTGTAAGCTAATGGGTCTTGCAGTGTGACATGCCATTGTCATTCTAACACTTCTTGTAAAGGAAAATACCATTTTAAAATGTATTTAAATTGCTTTTCAAAAAAAAAAAAAAAAAGAAGATTTGCTTATAAGTTGGAAATCAACATCCTCGGCATACTTGATTAACATAGAAATTTCAATCGTGGGTTTCAACTTAGGTCTTTTTGGTTTAGCTTGCTTATGGCATATACTTCGATTGCATGGATAAGTGCTCATCAAAATAAAAAACTAGGTAGGGAGATGTTTTTGAAAATCAGGGTAATTTTGGTAGTTTTAGTTGCCACAGTAGCGCCATACAGCAACCAATCGCATAAAATATAAAACGAAATTAACCAAACGGGACAAAAGCTGCTTCTTGAGTGTGTAACGACTCGTTACCTTAAGCAGGTGATTAACATTAACCCAAATTTCAATTAACCCGAGTTAAGCTCACGGTTAAGTTTGGCGTGACTCGATTAGTGTGTTTGCGTGAGCGCGCATTGGCGTGATTGTATTGTGTGTTGGATGGTGTGATAATGACTTAAATACACTATATGCTATTAATGCAAATTAATATAAGCTTATAGTTGAGAAATAATTAATTAATTAATTAATTGCCGGTGCGCCTAGTGCGACGAGAGAGTCGTGGAATGAATGTGCATGTTCAAGAGTACTCGTTGGTGCGCCCGGTGAATATATAATTGATATATAAATATATATAATAAACCTATAATTTGATTTAATTAATTTAGATCATTGGATCGCCTCGAAATAAGCGTAAGTAGAAGATTTGTCAAGATTAATGTTACTTTAGGACTGGTTTATTATATATATTATTATAAATATATATAATAAACCTATAAATTTCCTAACTTAAACTTAAACATTCGAAACAAGTCTAATACCATAATTAAAGGTTCAAACAAACTCAAAAAACATGTTAAATGATATCAGGAACTTAGGAAAGAGTCTCGGGAGTTCGGTTACGAGTTTTGAGGTGTCAGGAGGCTAAAATAGCTAAGAAGTTTGTGTGGATTGTTAGTAAACTGATTGAGATATTTATTTACACTTCATTCTTGTTTATTGTTCATTTCAACTCAGTTGGACTGATTTGCCTATTGTACTCTAGATACCATGACTTGTTTCCTCTTTCGTTTAATGAGTTTGCTATTATGATATTGATTATTAGTTAAATAATTTCATTGATTCTAAATCATGTGCTATGTCATTCTTGATTGTTGATATATGTGGTCAAACGAAATAGCATGCTATTATGTATGTGTTGATAGTCTTGTAAATCTAAATTCCTTAGTGCATTAGATATGTAAGTACATTATTGGTTAAATAGCACACAGGGTATGTGACTCGGGGTTGTTGGCAAGTATACACCACTTATGAGGGGCACTGGTGGGTATTTATATATGATATGGGCACTTGTGAGGATGTGAAGGCATTCGTGATATTGTTTACACCCTAAATAGTGGAAAAAGCTGATGTGACGTAACTCGTGACCGACAGGCCCTAGATCATTACTACTTAGCCGAGTGTCAGTTTCATTTTATTTACTGAAGTATCTCATAACATGACTCATTTCCAGCACAATTGCTATCATTATGCTTTTAGATAATTGTTGTATATTTGAGAATGTGAAAAAACGTCTCTCAGTGTTACTTTCTACTTTCCTGTACTCACCGTCCTTTTTATGACGGTGGGTGCAGATCTATAGAGTAGCAGACCAAGCAAAAAGAAGATCGACGACTACCTCTAAGCCAGTGGAGTGCTGCTACATTGAACTTTGTAGGTTTTTGGTTTGTTGAATAACTTATATATACGTCTTTCATACACTTTTGGGGTTGTATTTTATGGGATGAGAGATAGTACCTTGACCAGATACATGATGATATATTATCGCCATTTTGTTATATATATATGCATGTGATCTTTATTTCCTGGTTTTTTCCATAATTCTTAGGTATCATGTTAAAATTTTCCGCTGAATAAATTTTAAGTTTGTAAAATTTTAATTAACTTTGATTTATTAATTGATATAAGATAAGAAAATACTTATTTGAAATATTGGCTTGTAAGTAGGAAAATTTTGGAAAAAGGTTGACAAATTTGTTGTTAAGTCCTACATGGCGAGATTAGGGCTTAATAACAGGATTAGGTTGGGTGGTGCCTTAATTTGAGAAGGGGTCGCCACATAATGCTACTTTAAGACAATATCCATTAGATCAGCCTCGAGATCGTGCGATGCATATATCGAGGAAAATCATAATATAATATCAAACCTTAACTAACTTATCTATTATTCGATCAGTTGAGTAAAAGAGAGATTTTTTGAGTGAACGTTTGATCTAGAGAATTGATAGAGTGATCAAGGGAGGTGAAGGGAGATTGAGTCATAGTTAACTTGGTGATCATCACAGTTGAATTGATTAAGTTGGTGAATTTTTCACTTTCTTAAGTTTATTCTTGAATTAGTGATGAAAATCTTGTTAATTGTTGTTTCTAGTGGTTGGAATTGGTATAAGACCTCATTAGAGGCCCTCCCTGATGTAGTGGGGAGGTGTTTGAGGTTGGATAATGATTTGGTAATCAAACAAGAGTTGCTGCCCTGTTCTTTTTTTTGGACGCTTGATGGTGGAGTTCGCTCCCTATAGTAGGGAAGCGTCCCTTCATAAAAATTGATGAACCCATAAAGTGGAGCGTGCTCTACAAAAGCAAGGAACACACTTCAACCCTAGAAAACAACAATAATGCTAATTTATTCATGGGAATTTCTGAGGGTTTATGGACTGGTTTAGGGGTCTTAAACCTTGAGTATCAAACATATATTGATGTAGAATGATTTGTATTAGGTGCTCAAATATCAGAAGAGGTTCAAGTACCCCGTGTTAATGAATTTGGAAAAGAACTTAGGGGAATTCGACAAAGGTAAATGGGACTCAATTATATTATCAATTGTGCGATTTAAAGTAAATATTTAGTTCATATAGTTTATGGACTGGGAAATAGGAACAATGTATTGTTACATGCATAAAACTTAATTTACAGCTCGAAAATGAGTCGAATTGAGTTAACCAGAGACGAATGACACGTGTCGAGCGTGCACAATAGTTTCTCATATTCTTTTATTATATGTAGTAGTGGTAAATGAGATATCGTCTCCATAGAGATTTTGAAAACTTCTAAGGAAAATGTTTTTTTTTTCTTATTTTTCTTAATTTAGTTAATCTAATTAAATGTGAATTAAAATACCAAATAACTGAAAATTATAACTAATAACTTAATTAGCCAAACTAACTAAACTAATTCAAACAATTCAATGCAAACCGAATTAAACAAAATTCAAATTCAATATAATGTAAATATCTAAATAAACATGTAAACAAACCCCCTACTAAACAATGTAATATACTTGGATTGCATTCAAACACTAGAACATAACATCACTTCATAACCTTGTTATAATCATATCATACGGTATCTTGGAATCATTAAATCCTAATTTATAATAGGTTGATAGCCTTTAACAAACCATTGATTTTCCTGTATTCAATGGAAAATATATCATACTCTTATCATTGTAGATCTACCTATTGGATAACACGCAATAAAATAGAAATACTATAGCCTTAACACTCAATAAAAATCATGCATAATCTAAATCAAAATATTAATTAGAATATGCTAATTAATAAATAACTTAGAACAAAATCACTTAGAACATCTAATCGGGAATATAACCCTATAGATTAATCCTAGTTACTACTTCTACAATTATTGTCAATAATCATAGACTTAAAATCAAAATCATAATACCACAATACATATTTGCAACTATCCATGCAATATCAATCTACAATAGTTATAACTAGTCGACGGGCACGTGCGTTGCACGTGGTGGGAGAAGATAAATCATAAGTAAAGAATATTTTCTTCATTAATATATATAATCCATTAAGAGAAATCCAATAGTATCTAGCAATTCTGAAAACTCCACATCAATTGGCAAGACTATTATGGTGGCTTTGCGCAGTCTTTCCAATTATCCCCTCCATTCTCACTCTTGACTTATCAATTGAAATTGAATCAAAATAAAAATTACTGGAAAATATTTAAAAAATGAAAGGAGATAAACAAAATTCACAACACACAAATAATACAAAAAATAAAATAAAAACTAATATATTGATTATATATTAATCATGGTATTTTGTATCTACAATATATGTATGGAAATATTGTAGAAGTAATTAATATATAGTGTAAGTATAAAACAATCCCAACACGGACAATGCTAAAATGTAAAGATAGTAAAACATTGGTAGTAAAACACCGTTGACTATAATAAAATGCAGTATATTGAACATACAAAGGAAATGTAGAATCGATCATAAAGCAATATGAGAATAGACGATCATTTTCCACCATTAATTGGTTGAGGAACTTCAAAAACAATCAAGAAAGTTTTATCCACTTTTCACCATAATGAGACGAAGAAGAAATTGATTTTCAAATAATCTAAACTATTGAAGTTACGAAGAGAGATCAGAGAATGTGAATGGAGAAGAGAGAGAAACGTGGTGGAAAGGGGAGAGGTCAAACGAAACCAACAACTTCTAATTAGTTTCTATTTAGGTAGTTATCAAATATGGAAGTCATGAAGATTAAGAAAAGTTTCATTTGAATATAACTTGTTTACCCAAAATACCCCGATTGCTTAGTTATCATTTATTTCTAAAACAAATAAAAAAAACAAATTAAGGGCAATATAGGCATTATTAGAAAGTTTTAATTAATAGGATCCTATGGAGGATTGGCATTATATATAGTATAGATACGCAAAAACAACTTATTGAACTGTGATTGTTGTGTATGAATAGATTTAAAGTATTAAGTTCATGATTCCTTAATTATAACTATATAACAATTTAAAGTATATACACGTCTATGATTTGTTTAGATTACTAAACTACTCACTCATACTAGAAATAAATAACACAAAAAAATAATTGAAAGACATAATTAAATAAATAAATACCTCTTAAATAAATCAAAGCTCCAATGTAGCTTCAAGCATCAACTAACTTGCAACTAATAAAAGACTTATAGAATATGTGAAAGTGGTTGGAGAGAGCTTGATTTCGAAGTCCTCGGGTCCTATTTATAGTCTCATGAGTTATACATATCATAAATAAATTCAAATCCTTCATATTAATCTATAAAATCCGCAACCAACCTCAGTGATTTGTCAGCAATTCCATTATGTTCACAAATCAATGAGTTTAATCACTGAAAATTAGTCTCTGTACTCCACTAATACAGCTAGCGATTTTTAGTATATTTTCAAATTTGCTGATGATTTGCTGGCACTTCTCTGTTGCCGATTTAAGTGGAGATTCCCTGTGTAATCTTGTATTGTTGGCTAATAGCTGGACCTCTTCTACAGTTGACTGTTTTGCTCTATTTCTTCATTTTCCTAATTAAATTCCGAAATCACAAAAACAAGAGAATACCTAGTGTAATATTATCATTTATATCTAAAACCAGCCTAAATGACACTATAAACATGTTTAATTATCTACTTGTCAAATACCCCTAAACTCAGCACCTTGCAGTCTCGAGCAAATGAATACTCTTAATTATATTATGTTTTCATTCCTTATAAATTGTTTTCAATCTAATTCATTTTAACTTTAAATCATAGAAGTTTTAAAATTAAGTGTTTTCAAATGGAAACATATTACCCACAAGCAAATGGAAATTATGATAGAATAGAATGATTTAGACAAAATGTCACTTCCTTTAATGATAACTTAACCACCCAATGCACCACCCTTTAGAACTTAAAGTTCATTAGCAAGGCCAGTACATAATATAGGTTTTCTCAATCTCCACTGACAAACATTAAGCTTACGATGACTACTATAGAATCTCAAAACACAAAAACCACTAGATTAATCTTAATTTTAGAAAATACTTTATCATAGCACCACAATCAAAATCAATAGGAATTTTGCCAAGATACCAATAAATACATCGTTTAAAACGTGTTAGATTAAGAAATACTTTACTCAACTCAAGCTTCAAGTACTCGACCTAAATGTTTTCTTTGAAGGGTTTAAGAACATTTATCTTTTTCATCTCTCATTATTTTCTACTTCATCCTAATTATTTCTTTATTATATATTTCTTTTGCTTTTGCTTTTTGAGTCACTGCTACATTTCCTGAAATGACCCTTCCCTGACCTAAAGTTAGGTCGCCCGGCCCAGACCGCCACTTAGGCCCAATATCTAAACGAGGCCCAAATAAAGGTCTGATATGCCTAAACAACCTGCAGAATAATATATAGACAATATGACAATAAAATGCAGAATTAAGGTAATAAAATATCTATAAAGCTATTTTAGTAAAATTCATGAAATGAGTTTTCCAATAGTCTACTTATGTCATGATATCCCAAAAACAAACATCCATAAGTTCTAATTAAGATAAGGAATGGTTCAAACTACCCAACAAGTGTTAAGTTATAACCCAAATTTATAAGTTCTCAAAGCAAGTAGTAAATAATAACACTCAAGGCTCACACTGCAAGGAGACTTCAATTTATGACTTTCCCCTTGCTATGATCTGCCGTCCTCGAAGATGGACATGTAGAGTAAGTGGGGTGAGCTAAAGAACCAACGGAGCTCAATAAGAGAGAAGACTCGCTCAAACACTAAACATACAAGTATTACCTATAAAGCAAAACAGTTCTACACAAGAAGTAGTAAATCGAATTGTAAAACATTTAATGAAAAGTAGTGAAGACATGATTCTTGTTCATAATAAGGGGGTGTAAACAAGTTCCAAGTCCAGTAAAACATAAAGGTAGATTCATAATTCAATAAGCAAGAAAGTGAGCATTCTTTTGAAACCACATCATGAAAGTGAATTTGCAATTCGTAAATAAATTTCATTTATTCATACAATGGGGTCTAACAAGAGATTTATCATAAGAAATAATAATAAATATAAGTCGTTGTTCCATTCAATGCATTCTAGCTAATAGTATGAATTCGGTGACCGAAACACTCACCCTCGCGGTGATTTAAACCATTGGTGGTCACAATGGCCGTTGTAACCTCCATCTAATTCCATCAAACCAACAGTAAGTATTTCCAAGCTATTACCGATTGTGACCACTTGTGAACTTGATATTTCGTGGTGCAAACAACTCTATTTTTGGTGGGATAATAACCACACTACTGCAATTCGTGGCGTGGACAACTCTCTATTGGTGGGCACACTGCCACACCACCATTGCTCGTGGCACGGACCACTCTATTTTGATGAGCATATTGCCACATCACCTCTTTTGATCGAATAACACAATTATTCACATCACATGCATTCTATAGATAAGCATACTCATACCATTAACTAAATGCAACCTAATCCCAAGTCTTTCGATATGAACGTGAAATTTCTATTTATCTAATATTCAAGCCATATTTAATGCATGAGCGAAGCTCCCCATTCACCTCGACTCGCTGCGACGTCTATAACAATTCGTGGTATGCCCAGGGCCTAATGTGAACCTTCGCACGCCACTATACAATCCATAACATATCTCATAAATAAATGATTTGATTTAAAGTTAAGTAAATTTTCCATTTATTGATATATGGGGTCCACTAGTATGGGTCCGGCTTGTTCGGTGTCGTTCGGTGCCCTCGTCGGGTTGATGGCGCGCAAGGTCTCATTTAGCCTTTAATTTCATTGCAATGACCAATTTGGTCCCTATTCGTTGACCAGTGACCGATTTGGTCCCTATTTTGTTGACTAGGGGCCAAGAAAGCCCCTGGTCAATGCGATCAAACCCCCTAGGGGGTTTACTGAGTTAGGACTGGTAAACCCAAAGCTGACCAAACCTGGGCCGGTCAACCTTAGGTTAACCAAACCAAGAGCAGTTGCTCTTGGTTCGTCAGCCATGGGGGAAAGGGAGCAACTGCTCCCCCTTGCCGTGGTCGGGGAAGTCCCAGCGCGTCAGGCACCCTAGCCGGTTGCGACTCCGGTAGCCCCGCGGGAGGGGTGGCTTGGGTGCCACCCTTTTCCTTCTTCCTCATGGCAGTGGGGCTCTCTAGTGGGGTCCCACCTATTTTCGCTAGTAACTGCCGATTTGACGTTGTCGCTACCTCTATCGATCGTGCCGTTGTGGCACCGCCACCCTCTTGGTCTTCTTCCCCATTCAACTCACTTTTTATTTTTCAAGAATAATCTAAACCAAACTTAAAGAAAGAGAGAGGAGATGGGGATTACCTTCTTTGTGGATTATTTTGCCTTGATCTTTACGAACCCTCATAGATCTCATTTTTCTTGCTTTTTTTGATTTGTGCTTTTGTAAATCAATTGTGGTGGCTAGGGTTTTTATTTTAATCTAGTTTATATTAGGGTTCACAAAATTACTAGTTTGTCGTTGGGCGGGTTTTGGGTCGTCACAACATCCCGATTTTAAAGGATTTTCGTCCTCGAAAGTAAAATAAAGCCATACCTTAAGGTTCGAAAAGGAATGGAAAGTTCTCCATCATATAGTCCTCATGCTCCCAATTCAACTCCCGTTCTCTATGGAATTGCCACCGGACTTGCACCAACGAGATTTCTTTCTTGCAAAGTTTGTGCACTTTCCTATTCATGATTTGAATCGGCTGCTCATTGTAGGACACATCCTCCATCAAATCAACTTGCCCCCAATCGATCATCAGTGCATGTTTGTTATGTGCCTCCCTCAACATTGAAACGTGAAAGACATCATGAACTCCAGCTAACTGTGGTGGCAACTCGAGGCAGAAAGCTACAGGGCCTATTTTTTCTTGATCTCGAATGGCTCGATGAACCTGGGAGATGACTTTCCTTTCAATCCGAGTCGGTAATGCCATTTCATTGGTGACACTTTTAATAGCACGAATTCTCCTTCCTTGAACACAACTTCTCGATGGTCCTTGTCAGCATACTTCTTCTGGCGGCTTTTGGCGGTCTCAAATTGTTGCCTAATTAGTTTTATCCTATTGGTTTGGTCATGCACAAGTTCTGGGCTAATCAACACGACATCTACGACCTCGATCCAACAAACTAGATATCTACATGGTCTCCCATAAAGTGTCTCGAATGATGCCATGCTAATACTTGCTTGAAAACTGTTGTTGTACACAAATTCGCACAACATAATATATTTGTCCCAACTCCCGTAGAAATCCAACATACAAGCTATGAGCATATCTTGAAGTATCTGAATCAATCTTTCGGTTTGCTCATTTGGCTAAGGGTAAAAGGTCGTACCGAGATTGAACTGAGTCCCCATTTGGTGCTGAAACCGACTTCAAAACTGAGAAGTAGACCTCGGATCATGATCTGATACAATAGACTCTGAGAGTCCATGTAACCTGACAATCTCGTTTACTTATTTACCCCCAACTTGTATGTTGAATTCTATATGGAAATAAGGACGAAGTAAGCTAACTTAGTCAAACGATCTACGATCACTCAAATCGCATCATGTTCTTTCTAAGTCATCAATAGCCCTGAAACAAAATCCCTAGCTATGTGTTCCCACTTCCACTGCAGAATAGGTAACGGTTATAACAATCCTCCCAGTTTTCGATGGTGCGCTTTCACTTGCTGACAAATCTCACAATTCTAAATGTAAGAAGCGATGTACACCTTCATCCCCAACTACCAATGCATCATTCGCATGTCGTGATACATCTTGTTACCCATAGGATGAACGGTGAATCGGGATCTGTGCGCCTCTCTAAGTAAATCATTTCTCAATTGTCTATGAGATGGTACCCACAATCTGTCCCAAAACCTCAACGCTCAATCAACTAAAAGTCTTCAATCCACGTCATCATTGCTATTTGCAAATGACATGTACTTCCCGTACTCTGAATCGACTATCTGACAGTCAACCACTTAAGCACAGCTATTGGCTCTGCTCTCATATGAACTCGTGCTCTTAGACATCTGAGTCAACAACTGAGCCATCTGTGGGTACTTTTCCTGAACATTCAATATGGTTTCATACTCTGTCTTTAGTCGTACACAGCTCAGAGCATGCGCCACTACATTAGCCTTTCCCGGGTAGTACTTGAGTGTGAAATTGTAGTATTTCAAGAGTTTTAACCATCTTCTCTATCGCATGTTCAACTCGCTCTGGGTAAATAGGTACTTCAAACTCTTATGATTTGAGTAGACAATGAACTTTTCCTCATATAAGTAGTGCCTCCACAACTTTAAAGCAAACACAACTGCCGCCAACTCTTATGATTAAGGGAGGGGCTTTCACTCGCGGAGTTGCTAAACCAGTCCCCGATGTGTCGGTGTACACTGACAACTCCCTGCGGCCTCTTGCAAAAATAAAATTAGTGTGGTAGCCAGACGATTTTTCAACAACTGAAAGGCATCCTCACATGAATCATCGCATACAAAGCCAACATTTTTCCTGGTCAAGTTGGTGAGTGATGAAGCGATCGACGAGAAACCTTGCACGAATCATCGATAATATCCTGCCAACCCTAGAAAACTTCGTATCTCAGAAACATTATTGGATTGTGGCCACCTTAAGATCACCTTGAACATCGCAGGATCAACTGATATCCCATTTGTCTTCACCACGTGTCACAAAGACTTCATTTTTAAAACCCAAAACTTGCATTTACTCAACTTAGCATAAATTTTGTGTTCCCTCAAAGTCTGCAACACTTTCCTAAGGTGCTTCCTATGATCTAACTCATTCTTGGAGTATATCATGATGTCATCGATGAGCACAATCACAAACTCGTCAAGGAACGACTTGAAAACATAGTGCATCAAGTCCATGAACATCATCGATGCATTGGCGAGCCCAAACGACATTACATTGAATTGAAAGTTTCTGTAACAAGTGCTAAAAGCTGTCTTCGGTATGTCCTCCTCTCGTATACGCAACTGATGATAACCCGATCTCAGATCTATATTAGAGAAAAAATTTGATCCCCTCAACTGATCAAATAAGTTTTCGATAACAAGTCTTCGATCCAGGGAAGTGGATACTTATTTTAAATAGTCACCCTATTTAATTGTCGGTAATCAATACACATCCTCAAACCGATGTCTTTCTTCTTTACAAATAACACCGACGCTCCCCATGGTGATACAATCAGAGTAATGAAGCCTTTCCGAGTCAACTCCTCTAATTGCATTTTCAACTCCTTCAACTAGGTAGCCGTCATACGGTAAGGTGTCTTGGAAACTGGTCTCGTACTGGGTATAAGGTCAATCATAAAGTCAATCTCTCGATGAGGAGGGATTCTTAGAAGGTCTGAAAGAAAAAACATCCGGAAAGTCCCTAACCACTGGAATCTTCTCAATTAGAACTACTTGTCCTTCCTCTCCCATAGAAGTCAAGCTCGTAATGGTCTTAATCTTAGCCAAACTCACAACCCTACCACAGGTGGTGGCGCTGGTTGGTGTATAACCTTTAAACTCAAATGGTGGATTGCCCGGTATTTGGAAAGCTACAATTTATGAAAATAATCTCTTTTAGCATGATACACCACTAACCAGTCCATGGCCATTAACACATCAAACTCTAGACACTCTAATTCCCGTGAATCAAATATCATCATATGATCCCTAATTTTAATTTTGTACCCCTCACATACCATATTAGGATAAATCCATTCGGTAGAAACTGTGCTCAAAATCAAGTACGTTCCCTAACTAGTGTCAACCGTAAACAATGAACTACGGTCCCCGAAATGAGCGAAACAGTATAACCATAATCAAACAATGTATGCATATCTCGACCATTAATGGAAATCGTACCTTCGACCAATTGACGCAAGGCCTCCCCATCATGCCCAACAACTGCATGAATTGATCCTCGAGTAACTGGAGATGTGCCCTCCTTAGATAGTGGTAAGTTAGGGCATTTGATCTGGTAGTGCCCTAGAGTCCCACACCGGTAATAAAATCACTTGTGACTTTTGGTAATTTGGAGGTGCCTGCGCGATGCTGGCTGATGCACTAGGTCTAGGCCCTGCTAGCCCTCTGTCCCTGTTCTGTTGCGACTGCTGTGGTGGACATGGTGGTCTAAATGTCACACTCTGATAGATCGAATGTGCGGGGAAACGTAAATGTGTGGTGGTCCTCATAAGAGCATGCGGTACCCTCGAAGCTCCACCAAATGATACATGGTTACTCGCTGATCCCCAAATCTATGCTTCTTATAATTTCTTTCCTGACCTTTTTGATAACTGCCGAAACTGCACTTGCTCTGACTACACCGATCAGATCCTGCCTGAAACTGCATATCATGCTTATCACGAAGTGCTGACTCACACTCGAGTGCTCGATGGTAGTCATGCTGGTAAGTCTTTGATCCCAATACTGCCACCATAACGCGTATATCTCTCCTCAACACCTGAATAAATCGTCTCCTATAAGTCGCCTCGGATGGAACATACTTGTACGCGAACTCGGCCCTCTCATTGAACATGACGCATATTCGACCACGGTCATGTTGCCTTGTACAAAGACAAGGAACTCCATGATCTTATATGCCTTGACGATCTCTGGGAACCACTCATCATAGAACAAATGCTTGAACTACTACCAACTCATATTTGGTCCTCGAGTTCTTAAAATAGATAACCGCTACTTATACGCCTTATGTTCCAACAAGAAGGTCACCAACGGTACCATAGTCCTCTTGTCAATGCCCAAAGTATCTTTCCTCTTTTCCATGTTTAATATCCAAGCTTCTGCCTCAATATGATCAAGGTCCCCGTAGAAGTGTGACACATCGTATTTCATGAACTCCTTCTGGATCCTGCCCCTCCGACATGCCTCATTCTCTCCATCAACTATGGGTATGGTCCCTGCAGCTGTAGCCGTGATAGAATCAACATCTTCCTCCGTGGGATGGTTCTCGTGTATCGGTGCTAAAGAAGGATCAGGCCTTGGCCCTACACCTGCGTGTCCGGCTATCCTATCATTCCTCTTATTTTGCAGTAGTTCCAGAATACATGCCATGTTCCTTTCCTAAGACTGGGATAGATCAGCCAACCTCTGATCTTGTGTGGTGGTCAAGTGTTGAATGACCTTCTGATGTATCTCAATCATGGTAGACATCCGCTATTCTATCTGACTACGCCATTGCATTTTTCTCTTTCCAGAGTTTTGGTCAGGTTATAGGATGTCCCTCCGTGGTTGGTCATGGTGCACTAAGTAACAAAAAAAAGGAATTAGTCCCACAAGGTAAGTTTGTAGGCAAGAATATCTAAACATTATAGATATTACAACGCAAAGAAAATAACATTATTTCAATCTTTTATTCCATGTTTTCAATCCCTTCCCATCTTAGGATTGGTCACTTATGCACTTTTAAGTCGACTTAAATCAATATTTCATACCATTGAGTTGTTCAACTTAAACTCGACCTTTAAACTTAAAGGTTCTATATACTTAGGCTTCATTAACCTAACAGTTCCCTAGGTTCTAATCCCTAGGCTCTTATATCAACTGAAACGACCCTTCCCTTATCTAGGGTTGGGTCGCCTGGCCTAGACCGCCACTTAGGCCCAATACTTGAACCAGGCCCAAATAATGGTATGGCATGCCTAAACAACTTGTGGAATAATATATAGACAATATGGCAATAGAATACAAAATTAAGGTAATAACATATCCATAAAGCTATTACAGTAAAATCCATGAAATGGGTTTTCCAATAGTCTATTTATGTTGCGATATCCCAAAAAAAATATCCATAAGTTCTAATGAAGAAAAGGAATGGTTCAAACTACCTAACAAGTGTTATGTTATAACAAAAATTCATAAGTTCTCAAAACAAGTAGTAAATAATAACACTCAAGGCTTACACTGCAATGAGACTTCAATTTATGACCTTCCCCTTGCCACGATTTATCGTACTTGAAAATGGACCTGTATTGTAAGTGGGGTGAGCTAAAGAACCAACATAGCTCAATAAGAGATAAGACTCACTCGATCAGTAAACATGCAAGTATTACCTATAAAGCAAAATAGTTCTACACAAGAATTAGTAAACCAAATTGTAAAGCATTAAATGAAAAGTAGTGAAGACATGATTCTTGTTCATAAGAGGGATATGGTACATTGTGACCTCCATCTAGTTTCACTAAACCAACAAGAAGTGATGTAAACACGATACTATACAATCCATAACACATCTCATAAATAAATGCCTTAATTTAAAGTTAAGTAAATCTTCCATTTATTGGTCTTTGGGTCCACTAGTGTGGATCTCACATGTTCGGTGTCGTCCAAGCCCTCATTGGGAAGTGCCGGTGTACGTCATGGATAAGGTCAAAGACTTATTTGGCCTTTAATTTCATTGCGGGGACCAATTTGGTCCCTATTTGTTGACCAAGGACCGAGTCCTTGTTTTGTTGACCAGGGGGCCAAGAAGGCCCCTTATCAATGCGATCAAACCCCATAGAGGGGTTGATCGAGTTAGACCGGGTCAACCCAAGGTCGAGCGAACCTGGATCGGTCAACTTTAGGTTGAGCGAACCGGGAAGCGCTGTTGCTCTTGGTTCGTCAACCATGGGGAAGGGAAGCAATTGCTCCTTTCATCGTGGTTGGAGACGTCCCAGCCGCGGCAATCTTTGGGACGTCCGCCACGATCGTGAGGCGCGAGAGCGGCCGACCGGTCGTGGCTCTGTAGCCCCGCGGGAGGGTGGCTTGGTGCTACCCCTTTCCTTCTTCCTCGTGGCGGTGGGGCTCTCAAGTGGGGTCCTACCTATTATCGCCGGCGGCGGCGGCTATAACGCTGCCGTCGCCGCCCCTATCGGTGGTGCGGCGCGACACCGCCACCCTCTTGGTCTTCTTCCCCATTCAACTCATTTTTTATTTTCCAAGAATAATCCTAACCAAACTCAAAAAAAGAGGGAGATGAGGATTACCTCATTTATGGATTCTTTTGCATTGATCTCTACTAACCCTCCAAGATCTCCATTTTCTTGCTCTTTCTCCCTTTTTTTGATTTAGGATTTTGTAAATCAATTGTCACAAAATTACTAATTTTTGGGGCGGGTTTTGGGTTTTAGGTTGTCACATTTCCTATGGACATTCTCACATTTTCCCACTATAGATTCCTTACTCCATTTCATATAGAATCTATAGAACTCTCTCTATATATTTGTAAACTCTTGTTAACACTTCTCACTATCCACTTAAGTTGAAGAAAGTATTATTTCTAACTTATAGAAATTCTTCGATTTCTATCCCATTTCTTCTTTCAATTATGACATAATAATTTTCTATATGTACATACTATAAAAATATTTAATTAGTAGCTTTTTGTATAATAAGATTCTTAGAAATATGTCTTGTTCATCCTGCATTCTTATTTCGATTTTCTACCCATTCTTATGACTAACAAAAGGTATTCAATATGTTGTATACATCAACTAGTAAAGTTAATAAAAAAAGAATACAAATTGATTCCTTTTGTGACATCCGAAATTTTATAAACTTAATAAGACGACTTATTAAGTATTTTAGAATTTAATTTGGGATTTAGGTATCCAAGGTGGGACCCACGCGTTACGGCTCGGAGAACATAAATTTAATATTATTTTTTGGTGATATGTGCCTATTTGATGTATTAAACACTATTTCGACGCGAAATAGGGTCAAGTGATGTGTATATGCAAGGTGTCCGTGAGTTTCGAGTGCGTTGGAGAATATTCTCAAATTTTGATAATTTCGAGGTATTATTTCGATATAGGTGTCGAGACGGGTGCCGAGATAATTAAATGTTGACCTAAACTATCGTTTTGAAATTCACGAAAAAATAATTAAATTCAAGTTACAAATTTGAATTTGTATGTTTAAACGGACTTAATGAGCCCACGTCGGCCACACACCTCGATTTGCGTGCGAGACCAATTGTTTGGAAGTTTTGGAGCGCTTTGGTAAATTCTCCAACTTTTGGCGAGATTGGGGTATTTTTCATGGATTTATTTGGATGTAAATTGAAAAGATAATCACGAAATTAAATAAAATAATAAATAAATTAGTGAGCACCTAGCGACACGTGGGGTCGTGGGTGATACGCATGGGATGTACAATAGTTGCACGCCTGAGGTTGGTCATATGGCGCGCGTGGCGAATTTATAGCATGCGAATATATATGTGTATATGTATTTGTATATATAAATATATAAATCAATCATTTAGTTTGAATTAAATATAAAATATACCTTGGATGTGTCTCGAGATACGACTAGCGTGATCATTAAGGAGTTAAAATGGTTGGACGGTTCGGTGCCGTTAGTGAGGTGTTACATGCCTCGAAATGCACATTATCCAACCCCAAGAAAGAACAATAAAATAAAATAAGTGAATCATTATCTTTGTCTCGAGATTCGTGCGATGGGAATCTCGAGAAAATCCTAATATATATGTCATACCCAACAACCGCCTCATCAAATTTTTTAGAAACAAGGATTGACGAAGACCAAAATTTGATATTATGAAATTGAACCATATGATTTGTCTCTAGATTCACGTAATGTAAATATCGAGAAAATCTAATATATTTGTTTGTAAGCAAATAGTAGCTTCTTCTCCATTGTTTCCATTCGAAACAGGGGATTGTGAAATTGAGAGAACGAAAGAGGGAGGCAGAGAGGTAGATAGGTTTCGAGATTGAGAGATCGAGGAGTTGTGAGGTGAGTTGTTGTTTATTGTTGTGTTGTTGTTGGGTTGAGTTGTTGTTGATCGTTGGTTTTGTTGTATATTGTTTGGGTGTCAATGAAGAATATGAACAAGTGGGAGAGGGAGGTTGGTATCATGAGGAATAAGAAGAAGAAAGGGGAAAAGATGGTGGGAGGGGGAAAACCATAAGCTTTCCCACCCCAAGCCAATTAAAAAAAAATTGGGAACAAAACATCTCTATTTCGTTCCTAGGGAATGAGGAATGGGAAGACCTCCTTACCCTTATTTAAAAAAATAAAAAATAATAATGATAATTTATATATATATGGTTTTAAAAATAGGAAAAAAATTAAAGAAATTGCTGGAAATTTGGATAAATTATGAAAAATGAGATTTTTGGACAAATATATGAGACAACAATGACAACATAGCCTCGGTCCCAAATTAAAGGACAAATATATGAGAATTGAGGATTTTTATGAAAAATAAGGATTTTGGGATTTTGTCAAAAACTTTTACCAGGGTTTTCTCGTAATGCGTGTTACGAAACTTGAAAATATCAAAAATTTGAAAAATTATTTTAAAGCCTAGTCTAAGTTAATTTTCGATTCGAATCACAATTTAGAGTCGAAATTGAGATTCGGATATACGAGGAGTTGATTTAGAGGAATTTCGAGGTTTTTGAGTTATCGAAAAGCGATAAAAATATAAAAAATTAGAAAAATTATATTTAAGCCTAGACAATATAATTTTCGTTTCCAACAATAATTTAGAGTCGAAAATCAAATTCGGGTATCGAGAGCATTTATTTCGAAAAGATTTGAGGGTTTTGAGACGTGATTAAGTCAATTAAATTGCAAATAATTGGAAAAAAATGGTGAAGTTGTTGTGGAGGCTTATAGGGAGGTATTAATGAATTGTAGGACCGCGATTGGAGCCCCGTGTGAGTAGCTTATCGACTTGAAGCGCAAGAGAGTTTGCGATATCACATTTGTAAGGTTAAGTAAGTCCCTTAATAACCTTTACATTGTATGATTATAATCTCGTATAAATTACATTGATCCTTAATATTGTATTTTTGTTGTACATGCATATACGGGTTGAGAGGATAAGGCAATTTGAGTCTCCTTATAGTGTCTATTTGATTGTATTAGTATGGTAGAACTATTTAGTGTTTACCTGACTATGTGCACAAGGTATATTAAGCTACCTGAATGTGTATTACAAGGTAGAACTTATAGTGTCTACCTAACTGTGTACATGGTAGAATTATATTATGCTTGAGGGGCTAGAGTCACTGAAACTTTGCATCACGTGATTATCATGAGAATATGTTGAACCATATCATACTTTGATAGACTCGAGGTATGAGACTCGATTGGTTATTCTCTCCGTGCATGAGTCTTTATTATTGTTTACTTGCCACTTTTGGATAACGTTATCTGATTGTGGTCAGATAACGAAAAGGGGATGAATTCACTTGTTGTATTTAATTCTTTGGATTTTATTTTCCGTTTAATCTTTTGGGTTATTATGCATTTGATTATTATATGTATCTTGGATAATGTGGGATTTACTTATCTGACATTATCTAATTGTTATAATTGGGTAATGACAGGTTCTAGCGGTGACAAAGGAAAGGAAAAACTTTTCGACTGTATGTGACTTTTTTAGTTCTTTTATCTATGTATGTATTAGTTCTTGAATATATTATATTGTATAAATGGTTTTATGTGTTCGAGTGTGATTAGGATATCATTTGGAAAAGCTGGAACAATTTTAGGATGAATTGAAATAAATTTTGGAATTAAGGTAATGATAATTTAAGGATTTTGAAAATATGAGATAGGTTAGAATAAATAAATAATTTTTATTAATGCAATAAATATTGTTATCTGGTGGATTGTGAGTCCTTCCGCATTCCCACCAAAGCTGAGCAGGTTTTGTTGAAAATTTTTGAAAGCAGAAATTTTCGTGTAGGCTTAAAAATAGAGAGAGTCGAAAATTTGTTGAAAAAGTTTTACGAAACTTTTAGGTTTAAGATTTACTTTAGAATCGATTGTGGTTAATAAAGTTTTATAATTGATGATAATAAGATCTTAATATTAATTGTTTATTGATGGAGAGGTGAAATTTCGCTAGATTATCAAAGGGTTAAGATAACCTAGGTCGGTCGAGATGCCCTAATTAGGTGGGGTTTGACAATGTTGGTATCGAGCCTAGATTTGGCTCAATTGAGGATAAAACTTTAGTTGAGAAGCAAAGTTTGATTAAGCACGATTAGTTGGGAAGTAACGCGATGGAACGGGGTTAAAAAGTTTTGAAAAAATTTATTATTATGTTATATTTGTGTTGTATGTGTGTATTATCGCTAGATATGCGATAGAAAGTTTCTTCTCCTTGTCCGTTCGATACTTAACTCATAAGATATGATGAGTAAGCTTAGAAACGGATAATTAAAAGAGAGAATAAGCTTGTGAAATGAAATTGAGCGTAAATGGATGTGAAATAGATTTGTGAAGCTGAATTCACAAAAAGTGTTGTAAGTAGTTTGATGCGATATAAGCGATGAAGGTGTCAGTTATGAAACCAATAGAAAATTGGTTGAAAGGGAAGTCCAAATGATTGATGTATATAAACACTGAACATGGATTTCTTGGAAATTGAAAGTATCGAACTATTATAATTTTTAAACGCTCGGGAAAACATTAAATAGCCTTAAATTAAGTCTCAAGTGATTGAGAATTGTTTGAAAAATGTAATATGAAGTTGTGACTTGTGGGAAGGATAATATATGGATTATCTTGGGTTTTAGAATAAGGTTAGTACCTAGGTTACATGGTTAACTTGAGAAAACCTATTGTATAAAATATTGGTTTAATTTATAACCAATTGAGAATTGCTTTGAACGAGTCTCAAATGAAAGGAATAAGAAGACATGTGGTTGTCGAAAACATAAAATGGAAATTGATTAGGCAAATTGAATCTTGATTTGAAATCACAATGAGATTGTGATTAGATCATTCAAGTTTTCTAAGTTGGTTTCTAAAAAATAAAATACTTTGAAGTATTGTCTACTTTTTGAAACAAAATGTCAAGTGAAAAGTGAGAATTGAATATAATCGTGGTTTAAAACCATCAAACGACTTCTATATAGAAGTAATGAAAACTTTGATTGTTTACTACTCAAGCTACTTATCTATAAGTGACATTAAGTATTCATGGTTCTATGAATTGAATAAAGAACCGACAAAATGGATGGAAATACACGAGTTAGAAGTAATCTTTGTTAACACCCAATTAGGTGTTGTTACAAAACAAAGATCAACAAAATTTCTAACTTGAGAATGAAAAATGTAGTGATAAGATCGACGTGTTAGAAGTTAAGGTGTTGGGGAAGTGATCTAATAATAGCATGGATTAACTATTAGACTAACACAAGTGATTATATTTTGAGATTCAAAGTACCAATAGTCACTTTTAATCAAATTAAGTAATAATGTCTATCACTATGACTTAAAATATAATAAATAAAGAGATAGACGTCTTGATTGATTATCGATTAGTTGATATGTATAGGACATCAATATGAACTCCTATATTGTGAGAATTTCCATTTGTAGAACTTAAAGGATTGAAATAACATCCTTTAAGAATTTGATTAGTCATTAAGTTAATCAAAGTTTGAAAGTTCAAATTCTTCTATCTCTTAGTAGGATAATAATGAAAAGGTGAATTCATCAAAATTAATTTGACGAATAGTAAGATAGAAAGTTATCTTACATAGTCTCTTGAAAGGTACCGAATTTCTTTTGGAGAGTCGGGATATTTGAGACTAATGGAAATAACATAAGGCAATAAAAAAGGTTAACTGTTTGAGTCACAAAGTTTATTTGTTTTGAATTAAGATTAGCTAAGGAAGACTTGATTCGTTAAATGATAATAAGAAGTCGCATCGTTCTTAGCTATATTTTCAAAAGAGAAAATATATAAATTGCTTTTCTAGGTCAAGATTAAGGATCTGTAAGTGGCCTGACTGTTGAGCAAAAGTCATGGTAAGTTTATAAATGGACAAAAATTGAGATCAATATGGATATAACTAATTTTGATAAAACTGAACGGAATAAACTCGATGTATAAAATAAAATGAGACGTTGAGATGACTTGTGCACTTTGGAAGTGACACGAGATGGACTCCTTTAGTCAAGGTAAGGCACTTGGAGTAGTTGTGCATGACTAAAAGTCTAAGTAACTCCGTTTCATAATCACAATTCATTCACGAGCAGAGAAAAGCGGTGTGTGGCACCCAACCGTCTTTGAATAATTGAATGAATTGATGATAGTCGGAATAAAAGAGTCTATGAAGTTTTGTTGAAGTCAATCGGAAGCTTAAGTATAAGTTAACAAATGGTCAATAAATTCTCAAATGAGTATGGAAAATAGAAGTTTAAGGCAAACAAGTCCCAATAAGACTCGAGAATATCAAATTATGAGTTTGATAAAACCTAATGTAACTTCACAAGGATCTTACGAGGAATCAAACTCTGAATGATGAAGTCTTGAACCAAACTAATATACAACTAGTATCGAGTGAATATGTTGTAAATTGGTTCAATCGTAGTACTACACCTCACGATTAGTCAGTGACGAAGTTTAAAGCATTACTTACGTAAATTGGAGATGATGTAAGATGTTTATATGTTGGTGAAGATATAAATGAAATGAATAGAAATACTTGACTTACAACTCAATCGGTTAGTTTTATCATCCGTTAGGTTGGAAATATTGAATAGAGTACGATTGTATCGACTTGATATGTTTGAAGAGCTGAATATTCTTCAATTGTAATTGAGTAGAAATGCAAAAGTGATAACATATTTATAAACTTGCATGAAATATAAATTTAATTAAAAGTTATACTCACGAGAGTATAATCATTGAATATGTTGATATCTCTGTTTAGAAATGTATATCTACTCAAGTTAAAGATAACTATCTCTATTCAGGCAATGGGAGAAGTTGGTGAATAGTAAGTGATTAAGATGTGGGTTTGTGGGAGGTCACAGTTATGTGAAAAGAATGATGTTCTTAATGAGCTCATCATTAGAGAACGATATGACGAAGTTAGAAAAGTCGATGATTTTCTAACCAATCAAAAGAAGAAGTTAAATGAATTGGCTGACGAGTTGGAATTGGTAATTGCTTTCTAGTACACAATATAAATAATATTGTGAGTAGATATTTAGAGAATGAGTGAGAGTTGCACGATGTGTCAGGTTTCTATTTCTAATTGGATTAGGAATTTGAGATCTCTTTTCATGAGATAACAGATGTTTATGAAATCTATAGTCATGGGATGACTTGTGTAATTCCAGATTTATGGTGGGAAGCTTTGGAATGGTGATGGATCAGATAGACACGCGACTCTACTTAATATCTAATGTTGTGCTTAAATATTATTTGCATCGATCGTAATTTTAGATGATGATAGTATAAGAATTAATCGGTGATAATTGAAATAAAAAAAATGATGATTAGTTATGAGAAAGTAAAGCGGGATGTGTACCAAAGTTTGGGTGGATATGGAAAAAATTATCAACGGTTTGTCGAATAGTATTGATTAGAATGAGAATTATGTTATGAAAAGAAAGATAGGCTAGGTCTTATTAGGTATTTGAATGAGATTCGAGGTATGAGATGAGAAATAAAGCAAGGTTATCGGATATTCCATAAAGTTGATTATTTAACTTGTCAAAAATTCACAAATTGCGAGGATTGGTAAAGTAAGCTTGAGATAACTTTTCATTAAACTAAAGATGTTGGAAAATGAAAAGTTAAAATGATTATGATATCGCCACTTAGTTGTTGAATACAATAAAAGTGATTGGGTCCACTTAACGGTTCACCTTGGAAACGGTTTTATAGGTTAAGATTAAAAGATTTATATATAAAAAAACATTTTCTCATATCTCTTTTGGTTCATTAACCTGTAAGTTTAATTTTCGAAGACAAAGTTTTTGATTAGTTGGGAAGATTGTGACATCCAAGAATTTTATAAACTTAATTAAACAACTAATTAAGTATTTTCAGATTTAATTTGGGATTTAGGTATCCAACGTAGGACCCACACGTTACGGATTGAAGATCATAAATTTAATATTATTTTTGGGTGATGTGTGCCTATTTGATATATTAAACACTATTTCGACGCGAAATACGGTCAAGTGGAGTGTATACGCGGTGTCCATGAGTTTCGGAGCGCGTTGAAGAATTATCTCCAATTTTGATAATTTCGAAGTATTATCTCGAGATACGTGTTGAGACGGGTGCTAAGACAATTAAATATTGATCTAAACTATTGTTTCAAAATTCATGAAAAAATAATTAAATTTAAGTTACAAATTCGAATGTGTACGTTTAAAAGAGACTTAAAAGCCGACGTGGACCCCGCACTTCGATTTGAGTGTGAGACCAGTTGTTTGAAAGTTTTGGAACACTTTGGTAAATTCTCCAACTTTTGGCAAAATTGGGATATTTTTCAGGGATTTATTTGGACATAAATTGAAAAGATAATCACGAAATTAAATAAAATAATAAATAAATTCTTTGGGCGCTAGCGACACGCGGGGTTGAGGGTGACACGCGTGGGATGTACAATAGTGTGCACGCTCGAGGTTGGTCGTTGGCGCGCATGACGAATTTATTTCCGCGAATATATACATGTGTATATGTATTTATATATATAAATATATAAATCAATCCTTTAGTTTGAATAAAATAAAAAGGTATACATTGGATGCGCCTCGAAATACGAATAGTGTGATCATCGAGGAGTTGAAATGGTTGGATGGTTCGGTGGTTGTGTGGTGAGGTGTTAAATGCCTCGAGATCCGTGTTGTACAATCTCGATGAAGAACAATAAAATAAAATAAGTGAATTATTATCTTCATCTCGAGATTTGTGCGATGGGAATATCGAGAAAATCCTAATATATATCTCCAACTCAACAATTGGCTCATTAAAATTTTTAGAGACAAAGATTGACCTCGAGTACGTATCTCAAGGTAGATCAAAAATTTATATAATGAAATTGAACCATTTGATTTGTCTCCAGATTCATGTGATGCAAATCTCTAGAAAATCTAATATATTTGTTTGCAAGCAAACAGTAGCTTCTTCTCCATTGTTTTCATTCGAACCAGAGAGGATTGAGAAATTGAGAGAACGAAAGAGGGGAGATCGAGAGGCAGAGAGGGTTCGAGATTGAGAGATCGAGGAGCCGTGAGGTGAGTTGTTGTTTATTATTGTGTTGTTGTTGGGTTGAGTTGTTGTTGATCGCTGGTTTTGTTGTATGTTGTTTGGGTGTCAATGAAGAAGATGAACAGTGGGAGAGGGAGGCTGGTATCATGAGGAAAAAGAAGAAGAAAGGGAAAAGACAGTGGGAGGGGGAAACCGTAAGCTTTCCCACCCCAAGCCAATTAACAAAAATAAAATAAAATTGGGAACCAGGGAAGGAGGAAAGGAACCCCTTTCCTCTTATTTAAATAAATAAAATAATAATAATAAAAAAAATAATGATAATATATATAGTTTTAAAAATAGGAAAAAAAATTAAATAAAATGTTGGAAATTAGGATAAATTATGAAAAATGGGATTTTTAGATAAATATATGAGAATTGAGGATTTTTATGAAAAATAAAGATTTTGGAATTTTGTGAAAATTTTTGGGATTTTTCTCGTAATGCGTGCTTCGAAACTCGAAAATATCCAAAATTTGAAAAATTATTTTAAAGCCTAATCTATGTTAATTTTTTATTCCTAATCATAACTTGAAGTCAAAATTGGGATCAGATATATGAGGAGTTGCTTTGGAGGAATTAGAGGTTTTGAGTTATCGAAAAGGCAGATAAAAATATGAAAAAATTGAAAAAATTATATTTAAGCCTAGACAAGCGTAATTTTCGATTCGAATAATGATTTTGAATAAAAAATGAAATTCGAGCATCGGAGAATATATTTTGGAAGGATTTGAGGGGTTTCGAGAATTGATTAGGTCAATTAAATTGCAAATAATTAGAAAAAAATGAAGTTGTTATGGAGGCTTACATGAAGTATTAATGAATTGTAGGACCGCGATTGGAGACCGTGTAGATTAGTTTACCAGGCTCGGAGCGCAAGGGAGTTGTGATATCGCGTTTGTAAGGAAATCTCATACTAACCTTTACATTGTATGATTATAATTTTGTATAAATTGCATTTTTGTTATACATGCATACACGGGTTGAGAGGATAATGCAATTCGAGTCTCCTTATAGAGTCTACCTGACTGTATTACAGTTTAGAACTATTTAGTGTCTACCTGACTGTGTGCACATGGTATATTAAGCTACATGATTGTGTATTACACTTCAGAACTTATAGTGCCTACCTGATTGTGTACATGGTAGAATTATATTATGCTTGAGGGCTTTAGAGTCAACGATACTTTGCATCACGTGATTCTCATGAGATCACGTTGAACCATATCATACTTTGATAGAATCGAGATACGAGACTCGATTGGTTATTCTCTCCGCGCATGAGTCATGATTATTGTTTACTTACCACTTTCGGAGAACGTTATCGATTGTGGTCGGATAACAAAAAGGGGATGGATTCACGGTTGTATTTAAATTCTTTGGATTATGTTATTCGTTAAATCTATTGGATTATTATGCATTTGATTATTACGGGTGCTTTGGATAGTGTGAGATTTACTTATCTGACATTATTGAATTTTTATAATTGGATAATGACAGTTCTAGCAACGACAAAAGGAAAGGAAAAGCTTATGTGACTTGTTTGGTTCTTTTATCTATGTATGTATTGGTTTTTGAATATATTATATTGTATAAATGAGTTTATGGGTTTGAGTGTGATTAGGATATCCTTTGAAAGCATTTGGAACAATTTTAAGATGAATTGAAATAAATTTTGGAATTAATGTAATGATAGTTTAAGGATTTTGAAAATCCGAGATAAGTTAGAATGAATAAATAATTTTTGTGAGTGCAATATATATTGTTATGTGGTGGATTGTGAGTCCTTCGACATTTCCACCAAAGTTGAGCGGGTTTTGTTGAAGATTTTTGAAGGTGAGGATTTTAAGTGTAGGTTTAGAAACGAGGAAGAAGTCTTTGTCAAAATTTTTTTTACTGAACTTTGAGGTTTAAGATTCACTTTAGAATCGATTGTGGTTAACAAATTTTTATAATTGATGATAGTAAGATCTTAATATTAATTGTTTATTGATGGAGAGGTGAATCTTGCTAGATTATCAAGGGGTTAAGATAATCTAGGCCGGTCAAATGCCCTAATTAGGTGGGGTCGACACCTTCTATCATAAAACTCACTTGGGTGATAAAAATATCACTTCCATTCAAAATCTAATAGATACTCATTTTTCATTATCATTATGTTCCTAACTAAAAAATTAAATTTATACTTGCTTGAATTAGGAAGAAATTTGAAAAATCTCATAAAAACTTAAACTTTGCATCAATTCTTGACTTATCTTTTACCTTTCTTTTTCTTTCCTTGCTTCTTTTGCTATCATTGTCATACTTCACCTAAAATACCCCCAAACTCATTCAAAACCTTATTCTCGAGGTTTTACAATGAAGTCGGGTTTCAACAAAACAATTATACCTCGTGAAGTATAAATGAATTGATATAATCATAAATTGAACAATCAATATAAGAATAAACTCAAGTATAGAATTTTCATGTAACAGTGTGTATAAAAACTAGAATAAACATCACCAATATATGTCAAATGTAGCATCAAATGAATCACCAAAGCACTTTATAAAATGTATCACATCACCAATCATGGATCAATTAAAGTATATTACCACATATCACAAAGTATAATGTTAGAGATACAAGTAAGACCTTACACAATATCACTTAAAGACAAAGAAGATAAAAGGGCGTAAAGAAGTCAAAGTTGTTGCCGGAAGTCGCATCATCATCATCCTCCACTAGATTAATCCTCTAGGACTGGTAGCTTACAACGGGGTCATAGAGTTGGCAATTTTGTCTGTCACTATTGGAACATTAAGACTACTATTAAGTGGTAGCTTCATCGTATCGAAGGGACAAGAACCTATGCGCCTACTTGTCGTCTATGTCTTCTAGACATTGTTCTCTCCATTCTGTGAATACTCCTCACTAAGGCCTTACGGTTCTCAAACATCGATTCTTGATTCCTTAGAGTTTACATTTGATTGAGCAAAATTGTGCCCATAAAGGCCAAATCTAACTCTTCCATGTATAGTCCATCATAGTCCCTAGCAGGTTGCTCCATATTCGAATCATTTCTAGCTCTTGACATTTCCTCCAAAACACTCCTCATGTCATCTCGATTTTTCTTCTCTACTATATCTTATGGCTATCTTTGGCTTCTCTCTCTTCTTCAACGTCTTCATATCCATCAACTTTTCCATGTCTTTCTATGACATCATTCGTGATGGTCTTCTTCAGTAGAACATCTATTTCAAGTTCACTTGCCATGTTTACTTGATCATTTCTACAAAAAATCATGATCATCAAAGGAAAAAGTAGTCAATCGTTCTTCTTCATGGTGATGGCACTCCTTATCGACTCGTAGATAATCTTGCCAATATCCAAATATCTCAATCCCATGAAAATATGGTAAAATAAGACAACTTTATAGTTCACTATCTCATAATATTACAAGCTTGTAGTAAGCTGGTGTTGATGAAATAACATCATGCTTTTGTGATCTTCCTAAATAATTTAGTAGTTATGTGCTTGGTACCCCTCCATATAAATAATGAATCCATTACCATGGATTGCCTCTAAATCTCCCCTAATTGTCTCATTAGGGTAGAGGTACTTAATCGCGTATTCGGGTTTTAGATACTTATCATTTCCTCTATGGTGAGATTTCAGATAAACCAAAATATCGATTTATTCTTGCGTAGGAATAATCCGTTGTTCTTCCTCTAACTCGTGACTCTGTCTTATCATCACTTCCAAAAGCATTTGCATAAAACTCTCACACCAAAATATCACATCTTTTCTAACTAGGAACATCATCTAGGTCTAAGTTGTTATAGTCTCTAATCAACAATCCCCAGTTCCTCGCCTCAATGATATCTAGGATCCTAAGCCTATATTTTAAATCAATCTTCACATTGAATCCCTCTTCGGGATCAACTTCCTATCTTTCACTAAATCATTCTTAAATTTGGTAAAGGCCTTCTCATTGATAAAGTTTTCCTTCCTAATAACATAATTTCTCTCCCTGTCTGTATTTGTATCTCTGTTCTACTTCCTCCTCCTCCTCCTCCTCCTCCACTCCCTCCTCCTCCTCCTCCTCCTCCTCCTCCTCATACTCTTTTCGAATGATAGCTAAATGATAAAGTTGGAGTAGCTCTCTTTGTGGTCTAATTCTAGGTATGTTAAAAGAAATTGATGTGGGTTGGATTTGGAAAACTTTGGATTTATTCTTTGTTTTCTACTAACTTCCCCTTTCCTTTCTCCTCCTCGAACCTCTACCCTTTCCACTTCCGGCCATTTGGACAAGTACAAGTAAAAGAATGAACCAGTAAAACAATTTAAAACCAAATTGTTGGAAAAGTGTTCTGTAAAACTCAACTTATCTATCTAATTAGGAGAAACTCATCGGAAGAGTCATTTATAAATCAAGAGTTTGAAATTCATATGAAATTTATCGATAAAACAACATTGATAAAAACTATCGTTTGTAGGTAATTCGAATCATGCGATATAACAATACAAAAACCCCCCAAACTCATTTGAAATTTAGTCTCAAATTATTTTGTGTATAAAATTCAATCCATTCGCCATATACTAAAAATAGTTCAAAAATTCAATAGCAATAAACAAATCATCACACCACTCACGTACTAGTATTATAATTGAAAACATTCGACATTAAGACCAATTTAGAGTAAAAATTTCAAAATTTAGCTTTTAACTTATGTAAAAAATCAAAAATCGATGAAAACCCAAAAATATACTCAATAAAAAGTTAAGATTTTCATTGATTACCTTCTTCAAAGTGAGTCTTTCAAGATTGGAATTCTAAGACTCCTTCATAATATTCCTCCAAGCTCCAACTTTGAACTCCCCTTGCTCAAGCCCTAATTGCACTACACTCTCAAAACTAACCAAATTTTGGGTTGAATGTGAAAATATTAAGGTAGGAATCACTTAAATACACTAAAATCTAGCTTTGGAAGGTTGAATCTAGTAAATAATTGGTCTATTGATTGAAAAGTTGTAATGGTTCGTGAGTATGAAATGGACATATTTGGTGATTTTGGGTTTCTATTTTTTTTTTTAAAACGTGTATTCGTTCTTAGCGAATAAGGGTTTAAGTGAACTCGTAGGGACATCATTGACTAAATCGTTGAAAATAAGCTTTTGTGGTTCGGCGATTAGATCAACGAATCCTATTTATAAGTTCAAATCGATGACCAATCGTTGACCTAAAAGCGCATTGAAAATTTTGCACATTTGTTGCCAATTTTCTCGGCGAATCCTAGTACAAGCTGGAATCATTGGGAAAATCGCCAACCTATTTTAATTTTCCAACTTAATCGATTTTCCCATCTAATTATTGCATATATATATATCCAATAGAAATGTAGAATTGTCAAATCCCAAAAGTTTTAAATGGTAATTGCGGTTAATTAGGATTAAGAGAGACTAATTAAGGTTTTGGTAGTGAGTCGAGAGTTAAATACCGGTGAAATTGAGATTTATAATTAATTTTATTATTATGTGATGTTTGCCTAGTGTTGTGTATTATATATTATTTTATTTTGCAAAATTCAAATCGGCTTAGTGAATTCGATGTTTTCGCGGGTTTTATCTCGAGATACCTGTCGAGATGGGTGCCAAGTTAGTTAAAATGTTGAATTGAACATTAGTTTCAAATTTCGCGGGAAAATAATGGTTTTAAATTCAAAAATTTGAGATTTGGACTTTAAATAGACTTAATGGGCTGACGTGGGCCCCATGCCTCGATTTACATGCGAAGACGGGTTGTTTGAGAGTTTTGGAACACTTTGGTAAATTCTCCAATTTTTGGTCGAAGTTGGGTATTTTGCCGGATTTAATTTGGACTCAAAATTAAGGAGAAAATTATGAAATAAATTGAAATGGGCGAAAAGACACAAAAGAGCATAGAAATTATATAGGAAAGTATAGAAAGTGATGGGCAAATAGGTCTTTTGACAACCCTTCTTCTTAAAAATGGATCAACAGGGGTGTCTCCTCCTCAACGCCTTCTCACTGTTCATTATCTCCTCACCGTCTTCACGCCTTCATCGTCGTTCTCGAGATTCAGTGACCTCAATGTCTCTCAATCTCTTCTCTCGTCTCACTGATCTCTCTCTCTCACTGAGTAAATTGAATTGGAAGCAGAGGAGGCGTGGCTGTTGGTGAGGGAGTGTGAAGGTAATGATTTTAAATTCGATTTCTGGGATTTGTTGTTGTTGTTATTGATCGTGTGAAGTGAGAGAGGAGGAGGGAATTGATGAAGAAAAAAAAAAAAAAACACACGCACAGTGAGTAAAAAAAGCAGAGGCGTTGATAGAAAATAAGAAGGTGGGTGGTGGAAGAAGATAGAAGAGAGGGGAAGACAGTTGGAGGGGGTGGGGGGGGGGGGGGGGGAAAGAAGAAGAAGAAACAGAGAGCTTGAGTTCTCCGTTTCGATCTCTTAGGAAGATGGGGGGTTTGAACCCCCACATCAGATCGGACCAGGTCCGGTTCAACTGAACCGAACCGCACCGGTCCGGTTTAGGGGTCAAATCGGATCAGGTCCGGTTCAACTAATTTAATATATATATATATAGTGTGTGTTTTGAAAATGAAGAAAAAATTCAAATAAATTATAAAATTGGGGAATTGATCAAAATAATATAATTTTGATAATAAAATGGAAATTGGAAGTTTTTGGGTCGATATGCCAAGTGTTGTCTAGTAAAGCGTGTTACGACACTCGAAAATGCTTGAAAATTGAAAAAAATTAAATAAATCCCAGAAAAATTGAGAAAACTCAGGAAATAGGATTTTTGAACGAATTGATGAAAATTGGGAATTTTTATGAAAAATGAGGATTTAGGGATTTTCTCGACGATTTATCTTGGGTATGTTTCTCATAGTAGGTGTTACGATACTCGAAAATGCCTAAAATTAAAAAAATTATTTTATGGCTTAGTCTAGGGTAATCTTCGATTTCGGGCCACATTTTGAAGTCAGAATTAGGATCCGGACGTTCGAGGATATAATTTGGACCGATTTTGGGTTTTTAGGTTGAGTTTGGACCGATAAATATATAATAAATCAAAAAAATATATTTAAGCCTAGACAACATAATTTTCAACGCCGAACACTAATCCCGAGTCTAAAATGAGATTTGTGCATCGGTAATATATTTTGGAAGTATTTTAAGGGTTTTGGAACGTGATTAGGTCAATTAAACTGCAATTAATTGGAAAACAATGGTGGAATTGTTATGAAAACTTACCGGGCTTATAAATTAATTGTAGGACCGCAGTTGGAACCCTGTGTGGACTAGTTGACCGATTCGAAGTGCAAGGTAATGTTGGTATCACGTTTGTAAGGTTAAGTAAATCCCATGATAATCTTTACATTATATGAGTATTTCTCGAATATATTGCATGCATGGTTTATCGCATATTTGTTGATCATGCATTCACGGATACGAGAGGAAGGAGGCCTTCGGGGTCCCATTGTGTTCATTGGCTATATGTGTGGTAGGATGAACTCCGTGGTGCTTTCAGACGGGGTCATGATCGTTGTAGACACTTGTTTATGATGGATCGTGGTTGTGATGCTAGCCGGGATCATACTCCACTGGATAGTCGAGGCGTGGCTTCCCTGAGGGACTTCCTCTAAAACTCATGAATCTTTATTATTGTTTACCCATCACTTTTAGAAGAGACGTCTTCGATTGTGTCGGTCAATAAACGGGATTGATTGCATACTTGTATATTTATGATTCCTTGCGATATGATTGTTTGTTTAAATTCTTGGAATACTATGCATTTGATTATTAAAGTGTAATTGGATAGTGTGAGATTTACTTATCTAACATTATCGAATTTTATAATTGGGTAATGATATGTTCGTAACGACGACAAAGGAAAAGAAAAGTCATGTTGAATTATCTCTGTGACTTGATTAGCTCCTTTCTCATTATGTATGTATTGTTTTGAATATAATATATTGTATAAACTAGGTTTTTAGGTTCTGAAGTGTGGTTAGAATTTATTTTGCAATGGATTTGGAATGATTTTGGAATGAAATAAGATTATTTGGAGCCAAGGTAATGTTAATTAAATCTTTTTGATCCTTTAAGTTAGGTTAGAATGAATATACAATTAATTAATGCAATATATATTATTATGGGGTGGATTGTGAGTCCTTCGGCATTTTCACCAAAGCTGAGCAGGTTTGTCGAAGATTTTTGAAGGCCGAGATTTTCGGTGTAGGCTTAGAAATAGAGGAGGTGTTGTCGAAAAATTTTTACGAAATTTTGAGGATAATGTCGTTAACCTAAATAAACTTTAAGGATTATATAATTAATTTTTACGAGACTTTGACGTACAAGATTCGCTTTCGAATTCTTTGTGGTTGATAGAGAATCATATTTGATAATTACTCTGATAAATCTTTTATTATTTATTGATTGGAGACGTTAAGGCTGCTAGATTATCAGGGGATTAAGGTAATCTAGGCCGGTTAGATGCTATAATTAAGTGGGACAAGAATTATTCAAAATTATTGAGATTTGACTATGATTTGTATTAAACAATAACTTCATTACCATAAATAACCAACTAACATAAAACTAATGCATAAATATAATATAATACGGAAAGAAATTGGTTCGATCAACCCCCCTTACATGAAATTATTTCGGAATTAAATTCCTAAAATATCCTCATTATAAGAGTCAAAAGTTGAGAGAGTATAAAAACAACTAACTAATCCTAATACTAAAAATGAAAGTAAATATAAAGTATGGGTTGCCTCCCATAAATCGATTTTGTTTATCGTCGTTGGCTCGATTGAACCATTGAGTTCTAAACCGTTTCTATAAACATAAGTGTAGATTGTCCACTCTAAAGTGCCATTCCAGAAAATGATATCTCGGCCATGCATGCACCTTAAAAATGATTGTCTTGTTCAGAGTATATATGACAGCTTGCGAAGTGCTAAGAAAGGTCATCCTAAGATTAATGGAGGATCTTCATTGATGAAGTGTGGCATAACCAAAAAGTATGTGGGAGTAATGAACTTGTCCATTTGAACAGTACATTAGTAACCATTTCTATTGGTTTCCTGATGAATAACCATTTGGTAAAATAACTTTTTCAAAAGCAAGTACATCCAACTCCGGTTGAGTATGAAGAAAGAAGTGAATTGATATGTAGTTTGCTTTAAAACCTATTCACAAATAGCTTTAAAACACCAAACCCATTTAACATTTATATTTATGTATATATTTCTGGATCATCGAGCTTGATGAGTTGCTAAATTCTTCTTTTTCATCTTCTTATTCTTCGTAGCTTTAAACTCCTCTATTTTAAGATCATTCTCAACATTGTTTGGTTGTTTAATCCTCCATTCTCGGGTTATTGTCTTTTGATTTGAAGTGTTTTCAACTAGCTTATTCTTTGTCATAACATTTTCGTCTTCCATTATTCTTGCCTTAATAAGAAATATACTTCAACTTCATGATGATTTAATTCTAAAGATTCATTATCATTAGTTTGTTCGTTATTAAATTCATCGAATTATCATAGACATCTTTATCATCAAAACGAAAAGTGACAATTTTATTTTCAAATTCCATAGACATTGTTCCTTCAAAGATATCTAACTTTGTTTTAGCTATTTTAAGAAATGGTCTTCCTAAAAGTAAAACGGAGATTTAGATGATATCGAGTCTCCCATTTCCATGACATAGAAGTCACCCTGGAAATACTAAGTCATTTACTTTTACTAAGACATCTTCTAGTAAACCATAAGGTTTAATAACCGTGTTATCACCTAAGGTAAGATTATTTATTTGTCAATGAACCTATTTTAAATGACTCAAATAGTTTAGGTGACATAACATTAATTGATGCTCAAAGATCATATACTTGCAAAAGGAAAAAGTGTATGTTTCAATTGTTCACCATCTATTCTCTAGTAGTAATGACATTAGCCATTATTTCTTTTTCTTCTTCTTCTTCTTCTTCTTCAATAGTTTTATGTGCTTTCTTTTTATTACATTGTTTTGCCTTGTTTAAGTATCTTTCCAGTTGTATATGTGTCTTTCTCATCGCTAAATAAAGCATTAACTTGTGATTGATTAGTATGAGCAATGATAGCTTGATTAGGTGTTTTAGCTTGATTACTTTGTTTATTATTTAACGTATTTATTTGTAAACTCATTTGACTTAAATAATTTCTTAGTTCATTAATAGTAGTATCGAGTCTTAATTTGATTTTGAGAGATCTATGTAAAGCTTTGATGACTTTAGTTCATAAAATTGTGCAAGATTTACTCTAAGTTTGGATCCGTAGGTTCAACAATTTATTGATGTTGCTAATTAGGTGTTGATTGCATCCGAGCTCTTGGTCTATAAATATTATAATTTTGATTTTGAGGACCATACTAAGATTTGGGTTTAGTCTTCCAGGATAATAAGTATTTTTATTATATTTATTTCTTGGGGGACCAAAAACTTGGTTCATTATTGCATTGACCTTTTTAGTATTTTCTTCATGTAAGGTAGGACACGCATCCAGTAGGATGTGTAACCTAATTACAAAATCCACAAACTTTAACTTGATTAGATCTATCATTAATTAACGACTTAACCATCTTTGATATTTAATCAAATTTATCATAAGACGTATTGTTTCTTTTATTATCAACTTCATAAAGTTCCTTTTTGAGGATTCAATTTTTTCACCACATTCTTTGAGATTGTTTTGCCATTTTATTAATTGCTTCTTTTGCTAAAGTAGGTGTTGTTTCAAATAAAGATCCACCACATACCGTGTCTAATAACCTTTGTTCAAAGTGATTGAGTCCTTCATAAAAATATTATAATAAAGCTATTTGAGTATATCCAAATCGTGGACAAGACAAAATTAATCTTTGGAATCTATCCCAAAATTCATTAAAATTTTCACCATCTTTCATATTTGCAATAGTGATTTGCTTTCTATAGGAACTAATTTTTCTAGCAGGCATGTATTCATTTAGAAAAACATTTAACATTTGAGTCTATGTAGTTATTGAATCTTGGGGCAAATAGAACAACCAATCTCGTGCTTGTTCTTTCAATGCAAAAGGAAAAGCTTTACGTTTCACTTGTTCTAAACTACCGTCTTTCAATTTCATCCCGTTAACTTTATGTTGATACTTCTTTATGAATTTCTATAGGTCTTCATTGTCTTTACCATATAAGTTAGGTAATCCACTAATAAATCAAGATCTAAGTTCAAATTCAGGAAATCCATCGGGGTATGCTATGCACATAGGCTTATATGTTGTAAAATTTTGATTTGCTTGTCCAAAAGTAAGTTCTCTATTATTGTTGTTATTATTATTAATGACATTGTCATTAATATCATTGTTGTTATCCTCCATTCTATTAACTAAATTCTCCTTTGTTGTTGTTGTCTTAAACTTCGATTAAAAGCTCTATCTATTTCGGGATCAAACGGATGTAAAGATCCTGTAGAATTATCACGACGAAGTGTGTAGACCATACAACTGTTGGGGCTTGTGCTCTCGGGTCAATCTACAAACATTGTTTATCTTATAATTTTAGTTAATAAAATTGAATTTTTCATTTGCTTTTTTTATAGTGATTGCATGTTTACCTTATAGTAAGATCCATGGGTATTTGTTGAAATATCCTTTAATTTCCTTAGTCGGTTATTATACCGAAAACTATAATGAATTAAGACTAGTGTAAATTTTGATTGATAGTCATGTGATGATCATGTGTATAAGGATACGAACTGAGATCATGAGTATTTATTAAGGAACAAGGTACTAGACCAGACTGCTTATGAGAACACTTTGCTTAGATTAAGTCATAGGTGTTACTCATGATAGGTATATCATTTAATCATTCGACTTGAGATTATCATAGACTTCAATATTATGATCTTGGTAATTTGACACAATCAAGCATTGTATTTAACTGGACGATTATAAAGATTGTGATTGGATACCATGTGAATAATATATGAAGGTGTGTAATCAAGATATAATTTGTCACTCTCATATAGAGAGATATCGGTGGATCCCTTGATATGTTAGAATGTTAAATGGAAAAGTTCAAGTGAATTAATATGATCAATGTCATTTGGATGTTTTCAGTTTACTTGAAGATCAAAACTAGTACGATTGAACATTAAGGGTGACTTTCCATGCTTTATGTTTAATCAAAGGATATCGCACGACAAAATGATATAATATATGATATTCATTAGGTTGTATCGATTTTGATATTCATGCTATTTAGGTAGTCATAATGCCTTGCTAGAGACCGCTTATGAGTTGTGTATCGTAATGAATTTTTTCATCGCCAACGTCGCATGAACTTATTGGGTCACATACAAAGAATGACTTTACACAATTTCAATTAGTCCAGAGTAATGAATTTAATATGATAAAACTCATGAAATAAAATCCTTTACAATTTGTTATATGATAACTTATTTATAGGGGCGTATGTGTAACTTGCTTAAATCGCTTAGATACAATAGTTGTATTAGGAGTATGATTTTAAGTGATGGCTTATCTACACATACAAATAGAGGTTGAACCCTAAAACGTAATAAGATTTTTGTTTTTGCACATTTTAAGTTCTTCTGGATTTTGGGAGAGAAAGAAAAATGTTTTCAATCTCTCTTGGGGATAGCACTCCAAATTGTGGCTACCGTTCGTATGTGGAAATGATAGAGGATGCGCACTTGAATGTCTTAGAAATAGAACAATCAGAGAAGGAAATCAAAAATTAAGGTATGATTTTACTTTTTGTAGATCTAGTTTAATGGAACTTATTTTCGGTCTGTTGGAGTTTTTCAAAATTGTTTTGAATTTTTTCTTTGCGTATGAACCCCAAAAACCTAACAACAATATCTAAAACCCTAAGAATTTTTTAAAAAATCCCGAACGCACCGAAAATTGACACGTCTTTGAGCGTGCACAATAGTTTCTCATATTTTCCTATTATTTATAGTAGTGGTAAATGAGATATCGTCTCTACATGGATTTTGCAAACTTCAAAGGAAAGTATTTTTTCTTATTTTTCTTAATTTAGTTAATCTAATTAAGCGAGAATTAAAATACCAAATAACTTCAAATTATAACTAATAACTTAATTAACCAAACTAACTAAACTAATCCAAACAATTCAATCCAAACTAAATTAAACCAAAGTCAACTCCAATATAATGTAAATATCTAAACAAACCCCCACTAAACAATGTAATATTCTCGGATTGCATTTAAACACCGAACATAACCTCACTTCATAACCTAGTTATAATCATATCACATGGAATCTTGGAATCATTAAATTCTAATTCATAATAGGTTGATAGCCTTTTTAGCAAACCATCAATTTTCCTATATTCAATGGAAAATAAGCCTTATTCTTATCATTGTAGATATATATTGGATAAAACGCAAAAAAAAAAAAAAGAAATACGATAGCATTAACACTCAATGAAAATCATGCCTAATCTTAAATCAAATATTAATTAGAATATGCTTATTAATAAATAAATTAGAACACAATCACTTAGAACATCCACTCAGGAATATATCCCTATAGATTAATCCTAGTTACTACTTTTATAATTGTTGGCAATAACCATATACATAGAATCATAATCAAAATATTACAATATATATTTGCAACTATGCATGCAATATCAATCTTCATTAGTTGTAATACGCAAAAATAACTTATTAAAACTGTGATTGTTGTGTATGGATATATCTAAATCATTAAGTTTATGATTCCTTAATTATAACTATATAACAATCTAAAGTATATACATGTCTAGTGTTTGTTTAGATTAATAAACTACCACTCATACGGAAATAAATAACACAATAATGTAATTGAAAGTTATAAATAAATAAATAAATACCTCTTAAATAAATCAAAGCTCAAATGTAGCTTCAAACATCAACTAACTTACTACTAATAAAAAACTTATAGAATATGTGAAAGAGGTTGGAAAGAGCTCGATTTTGAAGCCCTCAGTCCTATTTATAATCTCCTAAGTTATACGTATCATAGATCAACTCAAATCTTTCATATTAATCTAAAAAACATATAACCGACCTCAAAGATTTGTTAGCGATTCCATTATGTTCATAAATCACTGAGTTAATCACTGGAAACTGGTCTTTGTATTCCACCGATTCATTTGGCGATTTCTAGTATATTTCCAAATTTGTTGATGATTCACTGGCACTTCTCTGCTACCGATTTAGGTGGCGATTCACTGTGTAATCTTGTAACGCTTGCTAATCGCTAGATCTCTTCTAAAGTTGACTATTTTGCTATCTTCCTCTTTTTCTTTCATTTCTTCATTTCCTAATTAAATCTTGAAATCACAAAATAAGAGAATACCTAGTGTAATATCATCATTTATATCTAAAATCAACATAAATTATACTATAAAACATGTTTAATTATTGACTTGTCAACGAAGTGTTTATGAGGTCGCTAAGGATTAACCTTACCAAACTACTTTCATAGTTTGTGGCTTAATATCATCGCCCATTATCCAAAAGAGCATGGGGACTTAGCTAGTTTTGATTACACTGATGAAATACACATCAACCGATGCGTAGATTTCATTAGTGATATTCTCGAGTAATTGAGAAAGGTCTCTTATAACTGAAATGAAAAGTGATGTGATAAGTCAATAATTTGACATATTTTATAGTACATTTTAGGACGATTTTAGATGTAAAAGACTATATTTCACGGGGTTTTCTTTTGTTTTTATTTTATTATTTCAGATGTAATAAATGGAATATATGAAGAAATGAAGTAAAAAGGGAATATTATAGAGGAATTGATCAAGTGGAAAGAGTATCCAAGGAATCATCAACAAGTGAAGGAAAAACTTGGATTTCAACAACAACGATTCTTGAACGACCGATTCTTATGTAGAAATTGCCACTTAGATTGGTGGAGCAATGAGACAAAAATTTAAAGGATTCTCCTAACGTTTCCACTTAAACATGAATAGCTGAGGAATTGTTGGAACATATTTCGAGGATTTTAGATAGCAACGATTAGTTTGAGTTTGTTTGGGATATTTACTACATAGAATACTATAAATATGACCACATGGCTACGAAATTAGTTGCCTTTGAGTACATTGATCAATATTTCATTCTTGTAGGAGCCATTCTTTATTATTTTATTTTATTGCTTTATTGTTCATTTCTTTTGGAGAAGATTTGAAATTTTAAAGTATTTATTCCAGAGGTATTTATCTATGTCTTTTATTTATTTTATTGCGATGTTATTTATGATCATGAGTGAGTAGTTAGTTGATCTAAACAAACTCGAACATGAATTTGATCCATTTTGCTATTTAGTTATGATGAGATGACTATGTGCTTAGTGCTTTAAACCTATCGTGTTCTTTGATTCATTGATTTAATAGGTTATTATCTACTAATTTTAATCATGAACTTTGTATTAAATGCATAGTCTAGAATGAATGTTGTGATATTTGGATTCATTATCTAGTTTAAAGAAGTAACTAGAATTGTTTGAAAGGTGCTCTTGTTTATTTGTCCTAGGTGAATTTGAGATCTAAAACTAATGTTGAAGTGGCTTTCCAACGGTGTTAGATTTAGTAGTTCAAGTTTTCATAAAGTGTAATACGATTTTATTGCGTGAAGTTAATATCTTTGTGTATTCAAAGGAGTTAGCTCAATAAAACTAGAACGTGGTTTTTCTAACGATACGATGGGAATAAATGGTTGGCTAAAGGTTATTTACTTACTCATGATTAGAGTTCAATGGTCTATGATACTTTATAAAGTATTTTCATAGCTATATGATTGAAATAACATGTTCGAATGCAAAATGAACTAATGTTTCATTAATTTGGTTGTTTGTTTAGATAGTTATCTATTATCAAATTAAGTTTATTTGATTGATAATGAATTTTAATTGTGTTAGTTAAGTTGGTATAATTAGTTTAGTTAATTATTATTATATTATAAATTGAATTAGTGAGTTTAATTACTTGTATTAATTAATTAAATAAATAAAAATAAAATAATAAAAACCATTAAAACTCCTTTTCCTAGAGACGTATGACAAATCCCTATAGAGATAATTCTCACTTACCACTACTACAAAAATATTGAAAGTATAATAAAGGAAGAAAGTTTATTGCACATGCTCGACACGTGTCAATTTTTGCACCGTCATTCGAGATTTAAACATAATTTCTTAGGAGTTTTAGACGTTATATGTTCTATCCACGGGATCATTACATTCGTTTGATCCTCGGTATATATGAATTTTAATCATAACTTAAGATAACAACAACGTAGAGAACACCAAACTACCACAATAGAAGCCAATAATAATAATAATAATAATAATAATAATAATAATAATAATAATAATAATAATAATAATAATAATAATAATAATAATAATAATAGAGAACTTACTTTTAGGCAAGCTAATCAAAATATCACTCGCTTATGAACCAATGTATATTGTCTATCTTGACGGATTTCCAATTTGACCTTAGATCTGGATTCATTGGTGCTCTACCTAACTTCTACGGTAAGGACAATGAAGACCCACAAAAATTTATAAGGGAATATCAACATAAAGTCAATAGGATAAAACCTAAAGGCTACACGTTAGAATAAGTCAAACTTAAAGCTTTTCCTTTTGTATTGAAATATCAAGCATAAAATTGGTTGTTTTATCTTCTCAAGATTCGATAACCACAAGGGCTCAAATGTAAGAAGCTTTCCAAGATCAATATATGCATGCAAGAAAAATTAGTATTTATAGAAGACAAATCACAGTCGTGAAAATTAAAGATGATAAAAATTTTAATGAATTTTGTGATAGATTTTAACATTTGATTTCATCTTATCCACACCATAAATATACCCAAATAGCTTTATTAGAATATTTCTATGAATGATAAAATCATTTTGAACAAAGACTATTAGATACCGTATGTGGTGGATCATTATTCGATGTTACACCAACTCTAAACAATATGGTGAAAAAACGATACGTCAATAAAGAAAGTTTATGAAGTTAATAATAAAACAAGTAGTAAATTCGACGAAAAACTTGATGAATAATCTAGCATGGTTAAACTACTACTAAAAAATAGATCAAATCAAGTTAAACCATGTAGATTTTGTAATGAAGTTACACATTCTACGGATGCATGTCCCGCTTTACAAGTAGATAAAAATGAAGAAGTCAACGCGGTTATGAACGAATATTTTGGTCCTCCTAGAAACCAATATAATAACAACAATTATTACACTGAAAAACCAAATTCAAACCATAGTTATGGTCCACAAAATCAAAACTATACCACTTATAGTACGAGAGCACCTATACAACCTACACCAATGCAACAACCTCAACGAACTATTTAACCTATGCAACTAAATTTATAACAAATATTACATAACCTTATTACTCAAACTCATCAAAAATTTATGCTAATTTCTCAAAATCAAGTTAAAATCGATACGTCTATTAACGAGCTGAAAAATCAATTAAGTCAAATGACTTTACAAATCAATAAGTTAAATAATCAAAATAAAGTATATACACAAACTACAAACACTACTAATCAAGCACAAATTAACATTTTATTTTGTGAAAATAAAAAAGAAACACATATGCAAGAAAAGACATCAAAAAGTGGTAAAAAGAAAATTAAAGTACCTAAAACAATAGAACAAGAAGAAGAGATGATGACAAATGCCATTCCCACTAGGGAATGGATGGCCGAACAATTGAAATACACACCTTTTCATGAAAGGCTATACTTATGATATTTAGCCAAAGGTAAAGCCTATGAGAAATCTCTACAAAATCTTGAATTAGTTAATCAAGACATATTAAGCAATATTTATGAATCAAATGAAGATATGCATTCTAATTTTACCGTTCCACAACGATTAGCAAATGGTAGGGAGGAAGAAACTCAAGAACTCATATTCGAGTCATTTAAAAAACTAGAAATTAATGAGATTTTAACGGAATCAAATTATGATGAAGCTACTAAAGAAAATGATGAATTATTTAATAATGAAACACATAACAATGACTTTTTGGACTTAAACTATTATGATATCTTTAACGCTGAAATTTATGCAATTAATGCAATAATAATGGAAACTGATAAAGGAGTTCCAAAGAAAGAACAAATTAAAGACACTTCAAAGAAAAGAAAGTAACTCAAGAATAGAGAGTTAAGCAACCAGAGAATGGTAAAAGCATTATCAAGATGAAAGTTTCTAGATCTAAGTACAATAAGAAAAAGAAAAAGTCAGATTTGAGTCTTATAAAGCTTAATGATCTTGGATTTATACATTTGCACATTAAAGTCAAATGAGCTTGGTACTTGTGAGCTCAAAGCATGATACTAACTCTAACGCAAATCTCATGCCCATATATTTATTTCTACATACTCAATTGGAGTTGAATTCCCTTGATTCGAACGATTTATTTTACCGGATGGGACCTCAATTCAGCTAATAGAGTGGCCACGGATGTACCAGTTCAAGTCCACAACAACACTATACCCATAGACTTTTTGTTCATGCCACACTTTATTAGTGAAGATCCTCCTCTAATTTCAGGATGACTTTCTTTGTTACTACTCAACCTATTATGGATATTCATAACAAAACAATCACTCTAACGATTAATGGTCAAACAGTCATTTTCCTGGAATGTCAATAGAGTAGATAATCCTAAATTCAACTTAAGAGATCCAAACTAATGCTAGAAGGGTTAAGTCGAGCCAACGACGATAAACAAAAACACTATATGGGAGGCAGCCCATATTCTATGTTTATTTAAATTTAATCGGAATTTAGTTTAGTTTAGTATAGTATGTTTTATTCTCTCACTTTTTTACTCTTGTATTGGAAATTTTCTCTGATTTAAACTCCGAGGTAATTTCAATTAAGGGGAGTGATCGAGTTGTTTTTGCTTACATGGCCTTTATGCAAGTTGCATTATTTACTTGCTTATTTTATATATATATATATATATATTTATTTTTAAAAGTATTTAGTTAATTACATGTCCTACTCAAACTTTCAAAATTAAAGTCAATTCTACCTTAACATAAATTTTTAATGAATGATATATAAGTTAATTATTGAACAAATTGCAAAAACATTGAATTAGGCCTAGCGATTCCCAACAATTTGGAACAATCGGGAATTATTGGCAAAATCGATAGTAGAAAATAGTCAATTTAGTACAAACTTGAAGTCTAACGAGTCTCCAACGATTTACCTTACAAGGGAATCGTGGGTCACTGAACCTCACTTCACGCCGATTCACCTAGCAAGGTCCCAACGATTCCACTAAAATAAGATTTTTTGGGCACGATTTTCAGTTTTTAAAAATAGAACCTCAAATCGCCACAACACAAACCCATTCACACTAGCAAACTATTGCATCCCTTCACAAAAATCCCAATTTCTTGCCTAGATTCAACCATCATAAGCTCAATCTCATAGTATTTAAGTGATTCTCACCTCAACCTAGTCTCATTCAAACCAAAGTTTTTGGTTTTTGGAGTGTTGAACCAAACTAGGGTTTTAGGAGATTTCGACTTAGAGCTTGGAGGGATGGTCTTGAGGAGTTCAAAAGCTTAAATTTTGAGGGATTCACTCTCAAGAAAGTAATTACATCAACCCTAGCTCTTTACCTTAACAAATTTTTGACTCGAAGGATTTTCACAAATTTTCAATGTTTTTGAATATGAATTGTTGAAATTTATTCAATTACCTTACATAAATGGTTTTATTGATTCCAATACGGTAGGAATTGCGATTACATTGATAGTTGATTAACAAATTCAATAATTTCATTATTTTGCTATATTTTGTTACGACTCGTATTTTTAATTTGATAATTAATCGCTAATCAAGAGTTATTAATGGTCGCGCGAGTAGTCCTTGTTGCTTTTGTAGGTGATCATTTTGTGTATTTATTACTTACGACTTTTTAAGTAATTTTGGGTTGTATATTGGGTTGAGAGACTTGACTTCCCTATTGTTGCATGTATTACTTTATTGATTTCATGTGATCATTTATTTACCTAGTTTGCACAATATGTATTTTTATAAATGCTTTGATGAGTTTTATTAAGTCTTCCACTGATAAGATTAAAAAGTTTTAATTAACTCTAAAAATCATGATTACGAGAAATTTATAATACCTTTATTAAACAAATATAACAATTTTAAAGAGATAAAAGGTTAACTAATATGTTGTTAAGTCCTATGTGGAGTAATTAGGGCTTAATGATGGGATTAGGCTAGGCGGTACCCAGTTTAGGAATCGGGCTGTCACATTGAACTTAGATCTAAATTCATTAGTGCTCTACTTAACTTCTACGGTAAGGACAATGAAGACCCACAAAAATTTATAAAGGAATATCAACATAAAGTCAATGGAATGAAACCTAAAGATTGCACGTTAAAACAACTAAAACTTAAAGCTTTTCCTTTTGTATTGAAAGATCAAGCACAAGATTGGTTATTTTATCTTCCTTTATATTCAATAACCACATTGGCTCAAATGAAAGAAGCTTTCCTAGATCAATATATGTGACGACTCATCACCAAATTAGACTAGACTCAAAGATGATCCGATGGATCGGAGGCTCGGACCGGTTCAACCAGTGTAGCTGCGGCCGTGCTCGACATAGTTGACCGTAGAACTTGATTATTTCTTTTGTATTTGGGTGCATGTATTATTTAAATAATAAAATAATATAATATAATACACGTGGCGAGACCTAAGATGTGCGATGACTATGTGGGCAGCATGATTAAGACCTAAGTACTTGGCTAAATACTAGGCTAGGCGAGGTCAGATTTATTTTTCGAGTTTTCGTTGATTTTATATCACAATAATACGTAACTCAAATAAAAGATATATATTATATAAGCTAATAATCTAACTAGGACTGATGGTAATAAAAAATTAGAATGAAGTTGGTACAAGACTTTGCCTTGAGTTGTTTGTTAGTTGGCGGAGGTTGAGGTTCGAATTGGGTCTAAATTGGTGCAAGTTTGCTAAGTACGGCAAGAAAATCGGTCCACAAGTGTTTGGCGTGTCGTAGACAAAGTTTTGATTTTGAGGTTTTGGTGTGATCAAAACCAGTGTTATGGACGTTTTAAGGTGTTGGACAATTTTGTCAAGAGGTTGAATCAATTTGGTGAAAAATTGGATTCAAAACGAGTGTGAAGTAAAAACATGTCAAAATAAGAATTTCGAGAATTAATAATAAAAAGAAATTAAGCGGTGATAAGTTATCGAGGGTTCATATATAAATATAAAAAAATAAAAGAAATCAAATGAAGATTCATATGAAACGTTCAACGAGAACAATTGAAAGGTTTTGGTTTCTAAACTTCTCCACGGACATTTTCGCTCACGGAGCCCATACGTTCGTTTTTTCCTCGATTTCTTTCCGTAAAACAATATAATATAACAAGACGGTCAATTCGTGCCAAGTTTCTTCGGCGAAGACGAGATATTCAACTGAAATTTCATAAATTCATAATTCAAGGCATTTTCCATCAATTTGAGTTCTCGCAATTTTTCGATTTCTTTCACAGCGTTTTAATAGGAATTGCTATGAATTGATGAGAATTAATGTATTATATTGATGTGCACTAATTTGAAATAAATCCCACCGATGTGAGTTAGGGTTTTGATGAAGTGAAATAATGCAACTCGGTTGATATTTTTTTGAAGATGTTTTTATAGTTAAAATTAATTTACATTAGGATTTCGAACAAATTGGATTATTGGTTTTTGTCATAATTGGCTCCACTCAATTATGTGAAAATATTTTGAATATGGTATCGAGTGATTTACTATTGCTTGGTGTAAGTCTTGATGATATAATTGTGAAAATATTGATTTAGAGACGTTTTGTTAGTTCTAAATTATTAAAGTTTGCCTAATAAACCGGCCTATATTGGAAAATGCATAACTTCTCCATTTCTAATCGATTTAAGTGTTCTCGAAATCTATGGAAAGTATGAAATGAACTCTACAAGTTCTTTTTTGGTAAATAAGAAAAATATATTGTTTATTATGCGCTACACTTTTATAAAACCTATTTGTTCACTCACCAGGGGCTTCAAAACCCAAATTTGTTGTTGAATCAGTTAGACTTGTAGTGGTTACAGAAAAGGCATGGCAATGGAGTGGTCAAAAACAGAGACGAGAGCACTTATCCACACTGTAGTTAATATATTAGTTGAATTGGTTTTATTTATTGATCACGTATCGCACGTGTCAAATGTAACATGTACAAGTTTACCAATCTTATTTGGAATGTAGTATATGCAAGCATGGGGTCGAATTCACAAGATTCAGTTAAGGCGAGTTCAACAAACAGAAAAGTAAATTTGGGGGTTTTTCGAAAGAGCTTTATCTTGAAGGTATACTAATTAAGAAAGTAAATAATTAAGACTCAGCAATGGTAAAACATACATGTGACGGCCCAGTCCCCAATAAATGGGCCCCGCTCGACCTAGACTTACGTGATCCCTAAGTCAACCCTCGCAAGGTCAATGCAAGCCTAGTCAGCCTCTATTTCTATTATTATTTAAGATTTAGTGATTTAAAGTTGATTTATTACATTTTTGCAAATTTTACAATTAAAGAAGCGGAACTAAACTTAACCAATTTATATAACTCAATAAATGACAAGTCGGGACAACCTATGGTGTAGGATCCCCAAAAAACATGATCTCGTGTACACGTAAGGTTAAAAGATATGGAAATATACAAGTGTCAAAGTGCACTCAGCCCATTTAACTAGTTTTACAATATATATAGCATAAATACACGAAAAGAACCTACGCATAGCAAAAATGGATGGCGACTCTGAAGAAGGCTCAAAGGAAGTCACCAAGTACCGGCTTTTTTCCCTTGCTTGACGAAAAACTTGCAATTGTTACCACGCTGGAGATAATTCTAGCGAGTAAAGCCAGAGGAGTCTCAACATTAATTCTAGTATCCAATAAAAGGTTAGCTAATAGATCATGTAGGTAATCGCAAAGAAATGAACTAGAAAGTGCATGATAAATAAGCTAATAAGGACATCAAAGAGAATTGAGCGACAACATCACATATATATGGTTATCCAAGTGGTCCAAGTCCATTCGCTTGCAACATACGATACACAACCTAACTTCCAAGGCGGGTTGTAGACTGAACTGAGTCACCAACAATTAAGATTGGTTCCATCAATCGTAGCTTACACACACAATCACCTCTACCAAACCTTGACTTTCCAATCCTAAAGCGTGGACATAGCACAATCCATAATCTGTGTAGTCACGATGGTACATATGATCACATAGCATGTCTACCGCACCCGTGACTACCCTTCGACCACTTAGACCCTATTCTACTCGATACTATAGTAAATCATGAAGATAAACAATATAAACCACACGTTAATATATAATGCATGTTTTTCCCAAAAAAAATTAATAACAATAATAAAAAAGAATAATTTGAGTCAACAATAGCATGCATTTGAGTTTCTAATAAAGAAATTTACCAATGAAGACATATCAAAAAGATATAATCAATTTAGGAATATAAATTTCACGAAGAATAGCATTTTCACTAAGAAATGATAAGATTCACAAGATAGCATTTTACAAAGAGATTAAACCAATTGAATGAAGAGAATTAGTATGGAGACCCTATTTGGTTTACTTACCTCAAACGTACGCGAAATTCAAACTTTCATGGCTCTTATATGCCTCCAACCGATCCTCGACACCGAACAGTATGCAACTAGGCTCTTGGTATCCATTTGGATCAGTTCTATATGTGTTAGAGTCCATTTAATGTTTTTTACATTTATTAATATAATCTCAGCCCTATATTGATTCATAGCTACCTTTTACAAATTTTACTCATAAAATGACTTAAAAATGATGTTAAAATGCCTAAAAAAGACTCTAGGATAGGCTTGAATCTTAATCCCATTGTTATTGAATGAAAATCAACGATAAAAGCTCGTTAAAACTCATTTGGATGATTTAAAATCACTTTTTTGAAATTCAGTCCATATATGGACTTGTTTGAACTAATATAATCGTCAAACTAAAACGCGTCTTGAAAAGTATGTTAATGAACATGAAATGATTTTAAAATCGACGGCAATGAAATCACTTAAAAGAAACTTGATCTGGAATAATTAGGCTAAATCTAATGAGTGGAAGGTCCCTGAAAAATCCTTAAACAAAACTAGCCCAAAAGTCGTAAAAGTGTTATCCCCAAGGATGAACCCCGACTTTCACCTATTTTTGACAAATTAAATGACCTTATTTTTGAAATCTAATGACCCTAAGTTTTTGTTCAGTATCTCTCTAAACTTTCCAACGGTATGCGTAGAAGCGTCAAAATTTGAGTTTAAATCGAATGATTTACGAGCATTTTATGAAAGTCATTCAAAATGATCATGAGGCTGCCTTGAACATGGAATGTGCTCTACGTTTTGGTGGAGCATGCTCCAAGTCGTCAGCGTAACTGCGTAAATGTAGTTCTGCACTCCCAAATCATCCAAAAATCATTTTAAATGTTCCCAAATCATACCCAATCACTAAAAATCGATAAATCTTTGTTATTGGCAACTAAACAACATTAATACAACAACTTACACTTCAATTTATTAAATTAAATCAAAATTTACGCTCATGAACCTTTAAAATATGAATTGAAATCCAAGTTTAAAAACATGACTTGGAATCTATTTGAAAATCAAATCCACCATTGAAAATCAGAATAGACACACTACTTTAAGAGAGAAAACAAATCCAAATTTTAGAATTTCTTAGCACAACAATACATTCAATTACACCACAAAAAACATGAATAAAAGGAGAGATATTACTTACTCAAGCTAAGGTTCTTGAATTGGCTTATCTTTATAATTTATTGACCACCAACATTCATCTAATCTTCCCTAAATCTCAAAATCTTTTTGAGTGCTCCAACCCAATTTTTTTTCTTCTCTAATGATTTGCTCATGAAAATGACTAAAGGTTGGTATTTATATTTCTTTCCCTATTCAAATTATAGTCCTACATCTTGTTTCATTATGTCCATCTAGAGGTGCATCAAAGGCCCTTACTTATCCTATAGATTTCCACTAACTCTTTCTAACCACTAACAAAATACATTTGATCTCTTAAGATCTAGTAGTATGCAAATCTCAAGGCAAGATCTATGGTTCTTATTTTATTCATTGTGAACTTAGGCTTATTTGATTAGGCCTACTTAAATAAATCAATTACCTAAGTAGATTGAGTAACCTAAGTACAAATATTCTTAATATATTTGAAACATATTTAGGTACTTACCACACCATTTACTATACGGGTCTCACACCAATATGCATCTCGAGGCGTGACTCCGCTCATGCACTCAACTATAAAATCACAAAATTTGCACACGAGTATATATAGGTAGTACATGCCACCACTCACAAATAAAATATTTTCGGCATGTTACAAGCCTTCCCAACTAATAAGAGTTTCACCCTCGAAATAAAATTTAACTTGCGTGAAATCTTACTAGAAGCACACAAATGGTGAAGTACTAGTTCACCGGTCCCACGTGGATTCATCACAATGTGAGTAAGTGGACTTGAGCGCTCTAAACTATGGTCACACATGCCAAATTGAATAGTTTAGGATTGATAAATTAATCTTAGACTTACATAGAGCCTCTTTGGTTGATCTCGGACTAACATAGATTCAATGCACACAAACTCGATATCTCACTTCGAAGTGTAAACTCATAAATAATCAATGCACACGGCTCGATACGTCACTACGAAGGTTGGACTCATACGGAGTCAATGCACACAACTCGAAACTTTACTTTGAAGTTTGGACTCACACAGAGTCAATGCATAAAGCTCGATACTTCACTTCAAAGTTTTGACTTGCACAGAGTTAATGCATACAACTCCATTTATCTAGTTCAAAGGATAGACTCACACAAAGGCACCACACAAAGCCTCGTTTTCTCACCTTGAACTATTGAATCACACAGAGTCATCGCACACAAATTAGCTCAATATCTCAACTTCAAATGAGTGATTCACACATAGTCGTTGCACACAACTCTTTATCACTACTTTGAAAAAATGACTTATACAAAGTCGTCGCACACAGCTCAATATCGAAAGTTTAAAGGATGGACTCACAAAGTCAATGCACACAACTCGATAACTTCATTTGAAATATGAACTTACACGAAATCATTTATTTATTAGTTAAACATTTAGTCTTACTTGTAGACTCACATAGAGTCATTTTACTGATAGTTCAGTAAATTGGACTACTAACTCACGCAAAGTCATTTAACTATTGTTTTATGCCATTTCTATTAACGGACTCACACAAAGTCACCTCATAATAGATATATAATATGAAACCACCATCTACACTCATGCCATGACATTAAAATAAATTGTACCCACAGTAGGGTCTCATGTCAGCTCTGGATTAGAATCTACAAATACGTGGGCTCTCTCTTATACGCGCAGCTGAGTACTACATACTAGCAAGATACAAACAATAAGCAGTAATATGCCCCATCTATCTATAATGATAACATATCTTTTTCCCATGCGATCTACTGGCTACACTTTGGGCACTCCACGTCTGATGCTGCACTAAATGTACTCCTTGAGGTGATCGACAAATGAAGCTAGGAGCTGAAGTACATTAGACTGCCACCTTGAGTACTAATTGTCTTGATGTTGCGACTACCTCTACATTATTAACCTTACCTTCGTCATAGTTCTTCTTCCTCCTTCCATCATATCTTAATTTCTGCACTGACCGTGTCTCGGTCGGTGACACACTATCCTGAATTAGATGTATGCTAAGGTAAGTCTCTTGATCTAAACTCAGCTCATATGCTCTTAGAAGCATCTCCAGCTTCGTAGTGACTACCTCACCTCCAATCTCTTGAATGAGACCCTCCATAAAGTAATTTGTCTGGTCTTTATCAATGTCTGCTATACCACCGACATAGTGTAACAGTTGCAGATATCGACCCATATACTGCATCACGATCTCCACCAGATGTTGCGTCGAAGACAAGAACTGAGCTCTCTTATGTTTCATGACTGGAAGAGGAAAGTACTTAAAGTTAAATTGTCTTTTGAACACTGCCCAATCCTTCGGCTCTCCTCTGGTCGCTAACATGTTGCATCACCAATCATCCGCCTCTTCAAATAATGACTTAGATGATATGGTCCATCTCATGTGCTCCGCAGTTTCTAGAATATTATGCATCTTCTCATGGATCTTCATAAATTTCTCAGTGACCTCAAGATCTATACCACCATAAAACTGAACTGGCCTGTATTGATTGAACTCGTGGGACTGTCTTACCTCTGCAGTCACATTAATGCTCATCTCGGTAGGCATAGGTAATGCAGTCTTTGCCTATACCAGTACTATTGCTGTCACTAAATGCATTGTTGGTATGATGGAAGTTGTGGGAATGGCCCATACTGTAGGTGCACTCGCCTCTTGAGTAGTGGGTACTGCTGATGAAGATGGTGCAAGTGAAGGCGTAACCTGTCCTCTCAAAATCCTAAGGATATCCTCAAGCTATCGTCCATGTGCTACGACCTGCTGGGACAACTCCTCGAACCTCTAGTCTAGATCCCCATTACTGATATCGGCCTCACCCTGATAGGCCATCGCGATCTACAATGAAAGCGAGCCTTGATCAAAATTATAGCTACTGATATATAGTATAATACATTTCATCAAATAACAAATATAGTTAAATTTTCTTATTTTCCCCAACTCTCCTCAATTCCTAACTAAGACTCTAAGTTAGGATCATAGGTTACATGGACCCCGAGTTTGCCCTTGCAAGGTCAACGCAAGTCGAGTCACCTCCGTTTCCATTATTATTAATTATTCAGTGTTTTAAAGTTGAGTTATTACATTTGTGCAATTTTACAATTAAAGCATTGAAACTAAACTTAAGCAATTTAAATAAATCAATAAATCACAAGTTGGGACAACCTATGGTGTGGAAACCCCAAGAAAATATGATTTCTTGTATACGTAAGGTGACAAGATATGGAAATACACATGTATCAAAGTGCACTCAGCCCATTTAACCAATTTTACAAAATATATATAGCATAAATACATGAAAAGAACCTACGCGTAGCAAACGTGGAAGCCGACGGTGAGAAGGCTCAACGGAAGCCACCAACTACCGACTCTATTCCCTTGCTAGACGACGGACCGCAATTTTCAACACACAAAAGACAATTCTAGTGAGTAAAGTAAGAGGAATCTCAACATTAATTCTAGAATCCAATAAAAAGTTAGTGATAGATCATGCTTGTAATCATAAAGAAATAAAATAGAAAGTGCATGATAAATAAGCTAATAAAGAGATCAAAGAAAATTGAGCGACAATATCACACATATATGGGTATCCAAGTGGTCCAAATCCATCCAGTTGGAACACACAGTACACAACTTAACTTCCAAGGCGAGTTGTAGACTTAACTAAGTCTCCAACTGTTTAGATTGGTTCCATCAATCACAGCAGACACAAATCACCTCTACCAAACTTGACTTTCTAATCATAAACTATGGACTTATCACAATTTTTAATCCATGTAGTCATGTGGTACATATGATCACACGTAACGTGTACTGCACTCGTGATTACCATTTGACCACTTAGACCTAAGTTCGCTCGAAACTGGAGTAAATCCAGAATATAAACAATATAAACCACGCGGTAATACATAATGCATGCTTTTTCACAAGAATTGATAAAAATCACAAAGAAGGTTAGTTTGAGTCAACAATAGCATGTATTTGAGTTTCTAAGAAAGCAATTTACCAATGAAGATATATTACAAAGATAAAATTAATTTAAGAATACCAAGTTCATTAAGGATAGCATTTTCACTAAGAAATGAGTAAGATTCACAAGATAGCATTTCACAAAGAGAATAAACCAATTGAATGAAGAGAATTAGTATTGAGGTCCCCTATTTGGTTAACTTACCTCAAACCTACGCAAAATTCTTCGTGGCTCCACATGCCTTCCACCGATCCCAAACACCCGACATAATGTGACTAGGCTCCTGGTATCTATTTGGATTAGTTTTAAGTGTGTCAAAGTCCATTTAACTTGTTTTACACTTATTAATATAATCTCATTTCTATATTGATTCGTAACTACTTATTTTTATCAATTTTACTCACAAAATGACCTAAAAATGATGCTAAAACGCCTAGAAAAGACTCCGGAGTCTCAATCCCGATGTTATTGAATGAAACTCAATGATAAAAGCTCAGTTAAAAATCATTTGGATGGTTTAAAATCAATTTTTTGAAATTGAATCCATCTATGGACTTGTTTGAAATAATATAATCTTCAAACCAAAATGTATCTCGAAAAATGTGTTAATGATCATGAAATGATTTCGAGATTGACGAGCAATGAAATCACATAAAAGAAACTTGATCTAGAATAATCGGGCTAAATCTGATGAGTGGAAGGTCCCCGAACAATCATTAAACAAAGATTGCACAAAAGTTAGTAAAGTGTTATCCCCATGCAGATGAATGCCGACTTTCACCATTTTCGACAAATTAAATGACTTTATTTTTAAAATCTAATGACCCCTAAGTTGTCGGTCTCTCTCTAAGCTTTCAATAGTATGTGGAGTGTCAAAATACGAGTTAAAACAAATAAGTTATGACCATTTTACAAAATTTAGTCAAAATTGTCTCGAGGGTGGCGAGAATGTGGAATGCACTCCACGTTTTGATGGAACGTGCTCCATGGTTAGGCGGAACTACGTAAATGCGCTCGCACTCCCAAATCATCCAAATATCATTTTAAATGTTCCTAAATCAACCCAATCACTAAAAATTGATAAATTTTTATTATAGGCAGCAAATAACATTGATATAAAAACTTACTTCAATTTATCAAATTAAATCATAGTTTACATTCATGAACCCTTAAAACATGAATTGAAATCCAAGTTTAAAAACATGACTTGGAGTCTATTTGAAAATCAAATCCACCATTGGAAATCAAAATAGACACTATTTTAAGAGGGAAAACAAATCCAAATCCCAGAGTTTCTTAGCACAACCAAACCCCAAATTACACCACATAAAACATGAACTAACAGAGAGATATTTCTTACTCAAGCTAGATTCTTGAATTGACTTATCTCCTTAGTTTATTGACTACCAACATGAATCCAATCTTCCCTAAATCTCGAGTTTTCTTGAGTGCTCCAACCCTTTTTTTTTCTTCTCTAATGTTGTGTTCATGAAAATGACTAAGGTTTTGGTATCTATATTACTTGCCCTATTCAAATCATAGTCATACATCTTATTTCATTATGTCCATCTAGAGGTGCCTCAAAGGCCCTTACTTACCCCATAATTTCCCACTCACTCTCTCTAACCACTAACAAAATACATTTGATCTCTTAGGATCTAGTGGTATGTGAATATGAAGGCAAGATCTATGGTTCATGTTTTATTCATTGTGAACTTAGGCTTATTTGATTAGGCTTACTTAAATAAATCACTTGCCTAAGTAGATTAAGTAACCTAAGTACAAATATTTTTAATATATTTGAAACATATTTAGGCACTCGCCACATTATTTAGTACTCAGGTCTCACGCCTGTACGCATTTCTAGGCGTGACTCCACTCACGCACTCGAATATAAAATTATAAAATTTGCATATGAGTATTTATATAAGTAGTATACGCCACCACTCACAAATAAAATATTTTTGTGTAGTTACAATACCTAAGTCTAGGAATCCACAATCTACTCCTATGTTATTTCCATGTCTTGCATCATTGGTTTTGAAAGATGGGTTTTTAAATAGTTTTCCTAGATAGGCTATGGGTATTGGGGTCACCAATACTCCCTATTCTCGATAGATATGGAAACCACTCTCTAAATAGTTATCGTACTCTAACGTACAACCTTAGGCAACCACTTTCAAGATTTAGCACGTGGGCAAGCATTAATAGCTTTGTGGGAACACATACCCCTAGATAACATTGGGCGACCACTCTCAAGATTTATCCTAGTTCTCGATGTTATTCATCTAAAACAACAAGTGTGTCGGGTTTCTTGTTCTAGGTGATTGTTACTTCTCAACCTAGTTGGTATCATAGATTCAACCTAATTGATAGCATGTCAATGGATTTAAGCCTAGAGATTTGCAATGAACTTCAAACTCTAAACTACCGTTGAGACATTGTTAAAAACCATAATATAAATATAGAGAACGAATCAAAACACTATTATTAAATAAAACCTTAACAAGACATGAAAACAAACCTACTACTAGCTAGAGAGCTTTATACCCAACCTAGGTATTAAAGAACCTAGTTGCACATGAATACTCTACCTTGCTCTATTATCAAATCACTCTAAATCTCAATGTGTTTTCGTCCATTGAGGTGCCTCCTTTATATAGGTGTGCTTGGGTACAAGAATAGCAACTCTCATGAATAAGAACTTTCTAAAAAGTCTCAAGACTTATATTTCATGAGTCCTGGCATCGCCATTGATGATGTGGTTACTAGGAGATGGCTTCGGGGACGGTGTGGGATGAAAATAGCAAGTTAGTGGGGGTAATTTGGTCAAATTTAGATATGGCGCCGTAGGTGACGCTTTCGGTACAAAATGTTGCTCGTCTGTGCATTTCTTGCACCCCTGTGTGTATTTTCGTGCACTTCTACAATAGAATTTTTGATTTAAGCTTGATTTTGCCCTTGAGATTGTTTAAAAACTCATATTCCTTCAAATGACCTATAAAACTCAAAAGTATGTGTTTAAGATCATAAAAAAGGTTTAAACCCCATTTCTATGATAAACTCCCTATATAAAAGTGCATAAATAAAGACTCATCATTTATGTATCTATTAATCAAACTTGTATCTACGCTTGTATTAGGGAATTAGATCCTTGACTTTGCTTTTATGAATTACCGCATATCATAATTGATGTTTCCACTTTAGATTCCCTGATCATTTTGCATGCTCAATTCCTTTACACACCACATGCGTGAAAAACAACTGAGCCTTTCAATACAATATAACGTTTTCGGGAATATTAACTTAAAAATGGTTTTTAAATTGGAATAATAATAAGGGAAAGTGAGTTTGAAATGTCTTTTGGGGTCGATGGTGTGACTAAACACCTCGGGAGATGGTTCGAGCCAATCAGACTGTTGGTTCGCGATACGGGTGTTAAAAACTTTGGTATCAGAGCCTACGTTATAAAAAAGCCTCGGGCTCGAAGTAAATTGAATAAGTTGAATAACTTGATCCACGGGAACTTAGAAAAGTGGATACGAGTCAAGGATTAAGTTGTGAAGCAAATTTTGGGTATAATATGGTTGATTTATATGTTAATGTATCATAATATGGTTATGTGTATTATCTATAATATCGTTAAATACGTCGACTCTAAAGCTTAATCCTTAACCACCTCATATTGAAGTGAGTTTGTGGATCGAGTTGACACTAGTGGCGACGGCGGACTCCAAAAAAAGTTGAGCAAGCGGGAATGAGTACCATGTATGGCATAATAATTTATTATTCTAGTAAGGTCTCTGGAATGTAGAAGTGATAGGACTCTAGTGATTTAAGTCGGAAGGATATGTTTAGTTATTATGACAATCGTTGGTTACTATAAAATAAAATTGTAAATATCTAAGAAATAATAATTAAAATTGTGACCTCAACTTTTATGGTTATGAAGAATGGTATTAGAGATACCTGGAAAATTTCTCCATTAGTCAAAAACGCGTGACACCAGTCTTGAGGATTTTTAGGAATAACGGAATGCAATTGGGTAGATGTCGAGGAGGAGACAACAACATCACTACCGACAAGTGATATAACATTCCTTAGTAAAAATGATGCAAGCTATAAGTAAAGACTCGACGCTTGAAAGCGCAAAAAAGATGAGATAAACAATTCACGGGAATTGTTGATGAAAACTTAATAAAAATTTAAAATTTAATTCATACAACTCATGTTAATAGTGGAGCTAATAACTTAAAATAGTTACGGCCACCAGTACTTTAGGAAAGTCTCATGCGAGTACAACCTCGACCAGAGAGATTTGGAGGATTATAAAACCATGAGGATCTAAATTGGGTAATATGACTATATTAGTTATGATGGAGTGTGTCATGGTGAGGAATTGAATCGAGTTAGTAGAAAAAATACGATGGTAACTTCAAATTACTTTAGAGGAAAGGTGTGTAACTTATGTTACGCATACCGAGTTATGTATATATGTTCTAATACTCGATTCACATGATACTAATGAAGGTAAGATAGGGTGACTTTCATACAAACCGATGTGCATACTTTTGCAAGCATTACGAATTTGGAAGATTTGACGGCACCCAAAAACTCTTATCAATTTACTTAGTTATGGAGAGTAAGGAAAAGTTGATTCATGGACTTACAATGTTTGTGACATGGCAGCTAAGGTAAACCATGTTAGATGGAATTTACTAAAAAAGTATAAACATCATTTAGTTTCCAAGGCATCACAAAAAAACATCCTTAGCTATATGCTAACAGTTGAATACTTAGATATGAGGGTGTGGCAATTCCCAATAGAATTTTCGACGTGTTACCAATGACTTAGATTGAGATTTTTCACGTAAGGAAATGTGATATTAGTGTGAGTCTAATAGTAGGGAATTTCATAAGAATAACAACCCTAGGAAGGGTAATATTGGTTAGAATACCAATACGACGAGAGAGTTACTCGATGAGTATTGGTTAATGAATCAGAGAACTGACTTAGGGTAGGTATAAAACCTATGAAAAAGTAATAGGCCGAAGTTCATAATATGTCGTACAACTATATTTGTACAATACGGTTAGCATACCTAGTTGGTTTTATTGCCATTACGGACTTGAGATATAATGTCAGAGAAATGAGATCAAGTGATTAGGTATAGTTTGTAATGAGGCGTACAAAATTTAATTGTAGGGTACAATGATATTAGATTCACCTTATTAGAAATTTGAATAATGTGTAAAATAATGAGAAGTGAAACGTGTTATGACATATAATTGGGAACACGCCTTCTCTAGAGATTGTAGGTAGCGTAGACTCGATCGGCTTACGATAATTTACAATTAAAAATTGTGACCTCACATCGAGGCACTATTGAGAAATTCTAGCATCCCAACTTGAAAGAGTTAGTGATTAATGGTTATGGGATTCGGGAATGGTGATTAGATGAACCACTAACTTATAAGTAAGGTAGAATAACTCTAGATTGACAAAGAAATGTCAAGATGATTAAAAAGATTGAAGATGACGTAAAATGGACTTCGGCCTTGATCAAGCTATGGAGTACTTGTGTCGGATTAGTAATTTATGGGACTCCACTTCGATTGATGGATTCACCTCTAATTTGAAAGGGTGGTGGGACGTCTCCATCTATGAAGGTGTAAAGGAATGAATTTATAGCGCAAAGAGTTATTACCTCGCCAAGGTAAGTGGGAAGGGTCTGAAACAATTTTAGAGGAATAGTTATCCTCTAAATCTTCAAAATGGGAATCTTGGAGAAAGTTATGGGACCCAATTGAACAAATATGTGCGAGAACTTCCTAAACCTAGGGAAAAGGTATTTAAAATACGTTTTTGTGACGTGAAAGAATAGGGAAGTTAAGTAATCTAAAATCCTTAAACATAATCCCTATAACTTAACATGAGGTCTCATCATACCACAACCACTGGAAAGACCTGAGAATTTTGGTGCATTTAAAGGAATAAAAACATCCTTATATAAGACACCTATGAATTTAAGGTACTGAGGTGTGCCTTAGAGTTTTATAGTTGTCCGATTGAGTATATACTTCAAACTAGTTGGAAAGGGGTGAATGTAGGGATTTATTCCAAGATGGAATAGAGAACTATGTTAAAACTAGTTGATTTAACTCTGGATGAGTTGATTTGGCTTAGAAGCTCTGTAATTGATTGGTTTTATTCACTTCACAAGATGACTATAATACTTAGCAGTTTTAGAGTCATATGATTAACGAAATGATAAAAAAATCAAAACTCGATGAGCTTTAGTTTGGTTATGGATTATACCGAGTGTTTGTTGCTTGGTTGTTCACAATAATGTTATGATCTAGTGTTTGAACTCATGTTATGATCTAGTATTTGAATGCAATCCAAGTATATTACATTGTTTAGTGGGGGTTTGTTTAAATGCTTGTTTAGATATTTCATTTATATTAATTTATTGACTATTTCATTATTTGTTTAAATTGCATTAGATTAATTTATTGAACTTAAATTGTTTATAGTTTAATAATATTAATTAATTGTTTATTTTGTCTTTAGATTGATAGTGTTTAATTCTCGTTTAATTAGATTAGTTAAATTAAAGCAATTTAAATCCAAAGTAAAACTTTAGGGTAGCCTTAATTCTTACGAGATTTGAAAAATCCCAAAGGGAGATGATGTCACATTTACCACTACTACAAATAATAAAAAATACGAGAAACTATTGTGCACGCTTGACACGTGTCAATTTTTGGCATCATTGCTAGGGAATTTAAAAATAATCTCTTGAAACCTTCTTGCTGAATGTCATATAATATGGTGAAGATGAGGAAGAATTAACTTTTAGGCAATCCGATAGAAATGTAACGGTTTATGAACCTATGAGGCAGAAACCAACGTAAGTTGAGTCTTCAAGAATTAGAAGAAATTAGGAATGACGCCTACAAAAATGCATCAATTTATAAAGATAAAACCAAAGCATTTCATGATAAGAAATTAATTTCTAAAAATTTTAAAGTAGGAAATAAAGTTCTACTCTTTTGTTCAAGACTTACATTATTTCCTAACAAACTCCGTTCAAGATGGGTAGGACCTTATATGGTTGTGAATTTACTACCTCATGACGCAATAGAAATAGATAGCTTAGAAACAAGACAAATATTTAAAGTAAACGGTCATAAGTTAAAATTTTAATATGAATTTTTTTTTGAACAAGAAATGGAGATCATCAATCTCGAGATTGAGAATCAAAGTTTAGGAATTAATGAAATGAAGTTCTATGTTTGCATCAACAGAGTACAAATGAAACCATTACACTATGGATATATAAGAAGTCATACAATAAGAAGAAGAAATAAAAAAAGTTAAATAGTATTTGATATGAATATGTTACTAGAAAAATGGTGCAGAAAGGCCAAGTTAAGGATCGATTTTATACCACCTTTAGTTCTCAATAAAGCAAATAGTGATAAGGTTTTTCCGGTAGGAACGTCGATGAATGTGTCGGTGCAAGTAGAATGGTTCAAGTATCTCACCAACTTATTGGTAGTACCATAGATATGAAAGGATGACATGATATTGATGGGATGAACTTTTCTCAAGAAGGCTAGAGCTATTCTCAATATAGAACAACATACAATTATGTTTAAGATGGGAAATGATTATATGTGTCTTCAGGATGGTTACGATATGAATGATTTCGTTAATGACAATAATTATGATGATGGCTATGAAGGGCTTAACTCCTACCATGATGATTACCCTAAAGAATGCTATAAGGATGCTGAGAATGATAAGGAAGATGAAGATGTCAAGAATGATGAGGAATCAGTTGATGGTCAGTTTGACTCGCTCAAGCTAAACGACTAGTGATTTTATCTATCAAGTCGAACCAATGACTATAAACAAAAAGTCTCTATGGGAGGCATAGCATACTCTATCTTTACTTTCAGTTTTAGTATTAGGATTAGTTAGTTATTTTTATATTCTCTCAAATTTTGACTCTTATAATGAAAATATTTTAGGAATATAATTCCTTAATAATTTCGTATGAGGGGGGTTGATTGAGCAAATGTCTCTTCGTATTAATAGATTTAGGATAGTTAGAATAGTTATTTTCTCTCTCATTTTAACTTTTTTGGGATATTTTCAATTTAAAGGAAGATGGTCGAGTTGTTTTTCAGGTTGAATCATATTTGTCTTCAATTATTTTAAGTAATAAAGTAGTTATTCAGTAGTATAATACTTCCTGCTTACATATCGAGATTTAATTTCAGAATATTTCTTATTGAATATTTATCACTTCTACCTTAAATATGATGGATGTGTGTGATAAATTAGCAAAATATTTGACATATTAGAAAAAAAGCAGGAATTGGTCATGATTTCCTAGTGATACCAAATAACACTTGAAATTGCTAGGTAAATTGCCAGCAGTTTGCAAATTTGTAAGTGTAAAACGACTTCGTGCGATTTGTTGTTGATTTTGGTTTTATACTATAACTGTTGAGCTAGTCGATGGACCATCTAGACCATTTTCAGCGATTTCACCGGCAATTTGTCATTGAATTCACTTACACACCGATTCATTGAACATGAATCCGTGTTTTTAAAAATAAAACCTCAAATTGCCTAACATGTGTCAAGCCGCATAATAGTTTCTGTATTTTCCTATTATTTGTAGTAGTAGTAAATGGGATGTCGTCTCCACATGGATTTTTGAAATCTTTTAAGTATTAAGGCTACCCTAAAGTTTTACTAGATTTAACTTGCTTTAATTTAACTAATCTAATTAAACGGAAATAAACAATATCAATCTAATAACAAAATAAACAATTAATTAACACAATTAAACTCTAAACAATTTAAGTTCAATGAACTAACATAATGTAATTTAAACAAATAATCAATAAACAAATATAAATGAAATATCTAAACAAACCCCACTAAACAATGTAATATAGTTGGATTGCTTATAAACACCATAGCATAACATTACTTCATAACATAGTTATAATCATAACATATGGAATCTCGAGTCATTAAATCCTAATTCATAATAGGTTGATAGTTTTTAGCTAGCCGAGTGATTTTCCTAAGTTCAAGTGGAAAAGCCACATTCTTATCGTTGTATATCTACCTATTGGATAAAATGCAATACCATAGAAATACGATAACATTAACACTCAATGAAAATCATGCCTAATCTAAATCAAATACAAATCAGAATATGCTAATAAATAACTTAGAACACAATCACCTAGAACATCCACTCGGGAAAAGCCCTATAGATTAATCATAGTTACTACTTCTATAATTGTTGTCAATAATTATAGACATAAATTTAGATACTCTATATTAAGGAACATATTGGCCACTATGCACTCAATACAAAGAATCACTAGTTGTAATACGTAAAAACAACTTGTTTAATCCGTGATTGACGTACATGAATAGATCTAAAACATTAAGTACGTGATTCCTTAATCATGACTACGTAGCAACCCGACGTATTTACATATTTAGAGTTTGTTTAGATTAACAAACTACTCACTCATATTGGAAATAAATAATGTAAATATATAATTAAAAAATATAAATAAATAAATACCTCTTAAATAAATGAAAGCTCCAATGTAGCTTCACACATGAACTCGATAAAACTAAACTTATATATGCAAAAGGTTGAAAAAAAGAAGAGAGTAATTTTGAAGCCCTAAAGTCTTGTTTATAGTTCCCTAAGTATACACATCATATATAAATACAAATTCCTTGTTCTTATCTAAAAAACTCATTAATGACCTCACGCGATTTGTCAACGATTCGGTTGTACAAAAATCCCTAAGTTAATCACTAAATTTAGCTCTTTGTGCTCCATCGATTCAGCGAGCGATTTTTAGTATATTTTCCAAGTCGCTATGGATTTGTCATGTCAAATCTCTCTTGCGATTTAGGTAGCGATTTCTTGTGTAAATGCAAATCGTTGGCTAATCATTGACTTCTTCTCCAATTGATTGTTTTACTCTTCTTCCTCTTTTCCTTCCATTTCTTTATTTTCCTAATTAAATCCCTGAAATCACAAAAGCAACAAATACCTAATGTAATATAATCATTTATAGCTAAAATCAACCTATATTACATTATAAAACATGTCTAATTATTGAATTGTCAATACCCCAAACTCATCACTTTACTGCCCCGAGCAAAGGAATACTCTAAATCATTCTCTTTTCATTCTTTATGAATTTATTTCAATCTAAGTCATAACTTTAAATAAAAATTTTAAAATAAAAGTTGTTTTAAAATGGAACTATATTACCCACAAGTAAATGAGATTTATGATAAAGTAGAATGATTTAGACAAAACAAAACAACCCTTAATGATAATTCAACCATCTAATGCAACACTCTTTAGCACTTAAAGTTCCTTACAAATGTCAGATTACACAATATAGGTTTTCTTAATCTCCATTTACAAGCATCAAGCTTACGATGACTAGGATAGAATCTCATAACACAAAAACCACTAGATTAATCTTAATTTTATAAAATACTTAATAATAGTACCACAATCAAAATCAATATGAATTTTGTCATGATACCAATGAATATATCGTTCAAAATGTGTTAGATTAAGAAATACTTCACTCAACTTTAGCTTCAAGCACTCGAACTAAATCTTTTTTTGAAGAGTTTAAGAATATCCATCTTTTCATATTTCATTTTTTTCTACCCCTTCTTAATTATTTTTTATTATATATTATTTCTCTTGCCTTTTCTTTTTATTCCATACTCCATTTTCTATGGACATTCTCACATTTTCCAACTATAGATTTCATGCTCCATTTCCTATGGAATCTATAGGACTCTATATATTTGTAAACTCTTGTTAACACTTCTCACTTCATCCACTAAAGTTAAAAAAGTATTCTTTCTAACTTATAGAATTTCATTGATTTCTAACATATTTCTTTTTTCAATTGTGGTATAATATCTTTCTATATATATACTATAAAAAATATTTAATCAATAGCTTTTGTATCATAAGATTCTTAGAAATCTGTCTTGTTCATCTTATAATATTGTTTCGATCTTCTACCAATTCTCATGACTAACATAAGGCATTCAATTTAGTGTATAAACCAACTAGTAAAGTTGATAAAAAAAGTTTAAAAAATTGATTCCTTCTATCATTGAATTCACTTGGGTAACAAAAATATCACTTCAATTCAAAAATCTATTATATTCATTATCATTATCATTCTTTTTCTAACTAAAAATAAAGTAAAATGAAATTAGTACTTACTTGAATATATATTCAATTCATTTGAATATCGATTAAGATTTCAAACTTATCATCTACCTTTCTTTCTTTCCTTGCTTTCTTTGCTATCATTGTTATACTTCACTTAAAATACACTCAAACTCATTCCAAACTTTGTCTTCAAGGTTTAAAATTATGTTGGGTTCCAACATAACAAATATACATTGTGAAGCATAAATGACTTGATATGTGTAATAAGAACAATGTAATTAAGTAGACAAATATTGAATTCAACAAATTTTAAATGAATGGAATGCAAAGTGAATATATTTCATTCGTGAGCAAAAATCTCATCAATAGGAAAACATATAATCATTCATTCATTGCTTACATACAAGAGAAAATAAATTATACTCGACAATGTCTAGAAGTAAATTCATCATCTTCATCCATTCTTTCGAGAAGGTTGAGAAACATAACTATCGGTTGGGTTGTAAGTCCCTATTTGGAAATTGCAAGCTCGCAAAGACGGGATGTCGATGCTTCTCCTCGAGTCTTGCAAATGACTATCACGCCTTCTCTCGGACATAGAATAGTAGCATTCACTACAAAAAAAAGAAATCAGAAACGGAAATTTCCGTCTCTGATTTGCATAAATTCCGTCTCTAATTGAAATCAGCAACGGAATAGAAACGGAATATATTCCGTCTCTAAAATCGTCGTCGCTGATTCAATCAGAAACGGAAATGTGATTCCGTTTCTGATTTAGAGACGGATCAGAGACGGAATAAATTTCGTTTCTAATCGAGAGACGGAATTTATTCCGTCTCTAATTCCGTTTCTGATTAGAGACGGAATAAATTCCGTTTCTGATTATTTCCGTCTCTGATCCGTTGCTATTCAGAAACGGATCAGAGACGGAATTTGATCCGTTTCTGATTCATGTATCTAATCCTCGAAAATTAGAGACGGAAATAGCAACGAAATCCAGAGATTCCGTTGCTATTTCCGTCTCTAATTTTCATTTTTGTTTAGTTTTTAAAGTCTTATATATATATATATATATAGGTCTCAATCCAAGCACATTTAACCTGCCAATATATAATACAAATCATAGCTAAATAATATATTGATATTGCACAGTTTATATAAACTTAACATATCCATAAAATTATCTTTCTCAATGTCTTGTACACGAAACAAAAAAAAAAAAAAAACAATCTAAAAAGTTTCTATATCGTATCTTTCTACAAAAGTAAAAGGAAAAATTGTTCTAAATGAAATTTTCGCATATTGTTTCACTAGTCTTGAAATTTGAAACCAAGTCGGGAACAAAGCTTTGCCACCTTGCCGACCACTCATGCTTTAAAATCTGCATTTTCAAAATTATACATTCGGTAGTAAGTAGACAAAACGAGGCGAAGAATGTAACCAATTAGTCGAGCATAGAGATAGCTATCAGTCTTACTTCCTCTATGACCTATTTTTCCACAAATTCCAGTTTCAAATAAGAATCCTACTAATCTCTATTGGGACATTATTGTAATATAATGGCGTAGTAAACCATTTTGTACCGCAAAGATGGTAAGATAACATTAACAAAGCAAGTTCCACTAGATATATTGCATATAATGAATTTATGATGGAAATTTAGAGAACTTAATCAAGCAGTCAGATAAGTCTATACCTAATTGCCCTTCTTTATTGCCTTGGATTGTTGAATACTGTTCAAAATCCTGAATGGTAAGTTAAGTCAAAAATCCATAAGCAAGGAAATCAACAAAACTAGGAAAGACAATATACCATCAGAAAATAAAGGTTGCCAATCATAATCAAAGAACAATTCAGGATATTCCTTTTAGATGAATAACCATTACCGCCAAATTATTAGAATTCTAATCAAAATGGTGGCTCCTATAATTTCATTATTTGATCCAACCCAAATCAACCTAAATTGCAAAACATGTAAAAGACAATCAATCTGAATCACACTTTATTTAAACTGAATAAGTAATGAATTGATGTAAAATGTCAAATAGCTAAAAAAACCTTTAAAAAAAACTTCTTTGCTGCTTTCATTCGTGTTTGCATTGATGTAAAAAGACGTAAGAACTACAGAATATCAGAAAAAAGAATAATTGGCTAGCTTTCAAAACCATTTATTCAGTTTATCTCACACATCATATGGGCAGATAAATACAAAAAGTATAGAGCAGAAATGAGATAATGTAATATGAACATGCATATATGACCACCATTGGCAGCAACAGAGAAAACCATAAATGGATATCAATAGTACCTAGGCCAAAAGAAAGAAAGAAGGAAGTAAATATTATAAGAAACACTAGAACATTTTTGACCACAACATTAGTATAGAATACAAGAACAAAAGGAAGATGGAAGATGGAAACTGAGAACAAAAGGAAGTAAATATTATAAGAAACACTCAACTATGCAACTTCTCCTAAGTTGTTCACTCGCGTTTAAAAAGGCAGTCAAACAGTTTGTTGTTTTAGTTTTTTTTACTTTCTTGCTAGGAAGATGGAAACTGAGAACACAACATTAGTATAGAATATAAGAACAAAAGGAAGTATCCAGAAAAAAAATAAGATGCACCAATGCACTCCAATGTAATTATGTAACATCACATATGTTTGAACAGAGCACATAACATGCAAGCCTTAATATCATAGGTTCAAATCCCAACTACTTGACCAACTCATGATATAATATTCATCAAAGAACAACTACAGCAGTTACTATTGGATGAACAGACAACTACTTCAGTCAAGAGAACATATAGAGAATACCGTGTCTGCCACTATTATGCAGTTTTTTTGAGCTTAAAGAGGGAAATGTTGATAATTAGTTGAATAAGCAGAATAGATAACACAGAGTATGCTTGTGGGATGCTATATTAAGCACATTTCAATCAAGCTAATAGCACGCGTATTAATTAAATGGACTTGGAAATTTAACCATACAATCAGTGTCAAAGAAAAGATTACAGGCGAACTGCAAATTATGACCTGCACGATCATATTCAGAAAATTTAACGTCATATTATCATCCGAGATGGTGGTAGGTGCAGTGTTTCTTAACTTCATCGTACATACTTACATACATGTATATGATGTTACTTTACCATGAACACCATGAAATAAATAAAGGAATTGAATATTTGAAATAAAAACCAAGCTTAATAGCACCAAAACAGTAGCACAAACAAAATATAGGGTAGATTGTTAAATGCTAATGAATTTAACCTTACTGACAATAGCTAAAACAACTAAGGTATCAAATTATTTTCTCACTTTTTTTTTTGACAAAATGAATAAAAAACGAATCAACATATAAAATGAAGCTGGTTTACTAGAAAATGGCAACATATAATAAGAGAAGAAATAAAACAGGAAATTATATGATTCAGGTACTTCAAATTAGAAGTAACTTAACCTCTAGCAATCAAGGACATTCATGTCAAACTGCAATGTGATTTTCCTAGATTCAAAGGTGCACCAGACACTATCAAAGTACTTCTTCAGCATTCATACTAATACTAAATGTATACCTTGCGACATGTCTCGTGGTGCAATTCCTCTTTGTTGGGGGCCTTGTGGAAGTACAATTCCTCAATCTGTATACTCTACTACTATCTGCAAAATTTGAAATTTTTAATCAACCGCAAGCCAGGAAGTAACAAAAAACATGCAAAACAAAAATGGAGGCCAGACTTAATGGCATTGCAGTTCAGAAATTTCAGACCCAGAAACCTAAATAATCTGTAGAGAAGTAAGATACTTTACTTTTTACTCAAGATGTCAAATAGAGTGAGCAGATAACACTTAATGCCAATACATCAGAACATAAAGAAACATGTTTAAACAAAAATTCTGCAACCAACTTATTCATGAATCATCTCCCATGCAGAGAAAACAATTAATTACACAAACTGGAAAGATATTCTGTGACAGTAAATTTGTCATGCACCCTAAAACTCTAAAACATCAGTAAGAGACATGATTTCATTTTCAGAAGCAATAGTAATCAAGTTAATAATCATCTATGATACGCAGTTACGCACGGATCCCTTAATGAGCATCAAAATTTGTGAATGAATCACGTCAAAACATGGCACATCCAAAAGCACAATCAGACAGTGACATTTGAACCAAGCTATAGCTATGCATAGGATGGTTGGTAGTTGCTCCCATGGTACGCCCTCACAATCAATCACAATGAAGTTTTTTCAATGTGCATGTGAGCAAATCAATCCATTAATAGTAGCCCTAGAATATTCAAAGCTTTTAGGTGTGATGGTACATACGGAACTTTCCTAGCTGCCATATCTAAATAGGTTGTTAATTAGGAAAAGATAGTTCTCGACAGTTGTGATCTAGTACTGAAGCTCTTCTAATAGAGATTTACCTTCCAGTGACTCGAGATAATTTTGTTAAGATGGAAAAAAAAAATCTTCGTAAAAAAATATAAACATAAACTCACCCTCATATTTGATAAAATCCCCGTAGGTACAACCATTACTTTTAATCATCAACAAAAGATAAAAGGTTTTCCATAATGTAATCAAATTTTAACCTGCCTATTTTGTAGCAAATGGTGGAGCACAAAGATCACCTCTGATACAAACCTCTAGAATTGGTCAAGTAGATGGGCCAGATTGTTTGATGGTTCTATCTTACCAAGAATTCTGGCACTTTTCACCCCTTTAAAGCCCTTGATCAATCCATTGAGTAATCCAGAGCTGTTGGCCTGTGGAGGAAGACCAAATGGTAAGCAACATACAACTATTACTTCATACAGTGCTTGAAACGAGTCAAGTTAAACCTGTCTTTTCTTCATTAGAGGATACTGATTGAGTTTGAGGAACCTTTCCAGCTAAAATCACCTTATGTTACTAGAAAGAGTTAAAGAAAAGTTGCAAACAGGCATTTTTCGACATTGAAAAATAACTTCATAAAAGTAAGATTAAAATCTAACTCCTGATTCACAGTGACAGCAAGATTACAATCGAAATACAGATAAAGATGCCTAGTTCAAACAACAATTACTAAACCAAGTCCACCATATTTATATATGATGTCGATATATAATTAAAATATACATGTATAAGAGAGTAATATGCACATCTTCAGCTGCGAAGAATAAACCCTAAAACCCTAAACAAGTCCACAATCGATCCCAAATTAGTTGAGGTCTCGACAAAGCCTAAATCAGAAATGCAAGCAAGAGTAATCGAAGAAAACACGATACCTCAACAACGAGATCGAGAGAGTTCGAAAGACAGAGACGAAGGTTTAATCAATACATAACTGCAAAGGTTCATCATTCCTCAAATGAGGAGGGAGATCACCTGTTCATACACGCATACTCTCATCAATACATAACTGCAAAGGTTCATCATTCCTAAGATGAATGTGTCCAATAGAATGTAAGTAGAGGGTATGTGAAAGTTCTGTGCTTTTTCTAGGCAAGTTATGTATAAGATGAGTTGACTTCTCTAAAATTTTGTTTCTACCAAATGCCACTTGTGGATTAGTTATTATTTGGACCATTTTGAAAGGGACAAGCAAGAGAATGCATTAGCAATATAAATGACTAATTCAAAGATAAGGGAAGGGTTCCTTCAAAGAAAACTAATAACTCTTGTCTCTTCCATTGACTTACTCATTCAATCAAATTTCAAATAAGTCTTATTTGGCGGAAACCAATAAGAAAAACAGAATGATTAAAATAAATAAATAAACAGAAGAGAAGTTATAGTTGAAGTCGTTAATTAGTAGAAAATCGAAATAACTAGTTTGTTAGTAGGTGGTGACCAGATCAACACGTTATTGCATCAAGAGAAGTTCCACTTGAAGTTCAATATATATAAATCCTTGTGTACATATCATACATACATACCTCAATCAGCAAAGCAGATTCAGCACCTTCACTAACTGTCTTCATAGGTGAATGAAAATGGAGAGTCTTCCCCATGAAATCCTTATAGACATCGTAACAAGGCTACCAATCACTTCTCTCATGCAATTCAAGTGTGTTTCCAAGGCTTGGTACTCACTAGCACAAGACCACTACCTCCTTCACATGTATGCAACACAGAACAATCCGTGTATCATCCTCCAAAGCGAGCACTCCCTTGATGATCAACTCCATGTCATTGGCACCGATCGTCACCAATACGAAAACTTGACGAGGAAACTAGCTCCACCGTTCAAGTTTTCGATGCCCAAGTTCAACATTGCAGGTTCATGTGATGGCATCCATCTTTGCTCATCTGTTTCACAAGAATCAGATACCATTTTCATTTACAACCCTTTCACCAATGAATCCAAACAACTACCCCCAACAAATACAAGCTTCTCTAATCAGAAAGTAGTACCTGTTCATACACACATACTCTCATCAGATTCACAACTGTCCAATCTCCGGCAGACGGCGAACAGCGGCGACGGCTTAGGGCTTCCGAGGCTCCAATCTCCGGCAGACAGCGGCGGCAGACCCGACGGCCTCGTCCGGCAAAGATTTAGGGTTTGGGAGAGAGATTTCGGTGAGAGAGAGTGGTGAGATTTCGGTGAGAGAGCGGTGAGAGAGAGAGAGAGCAGAGAGCGGCGACGGTGAGAGAGAGAGAGAGCGGTGACGGTGAAAGAGAGAGCAGAGAGCGGTGACGGTGAGAGAGAGAGGAGAAGGCGGTGACGGTGAGAGAGAGCGGCGGTGACGGTAGAGAGAGCGGCGGTGACGGTGAGAGGTTTCGTTGAGTGAGAGAGCGGTGAGGGTGAGGGAGAGAGGTTTCGTTGAGAGAGAGAGAGAGCGGTGAGGAGAGAGATTTTAGGGAGAGAGAGAGAGTTTTGGTCCCCATTTTTGAATCATCGAGATCGAAGCATGCACGAATCTCGAGACGTAACGGACGGTTGTAATAAATAAAAATTTTGGTGGGAATAAAAGCGCCTTTTTTTAGAGACGGAATTCATTTCGTCTCTATTTCCGTCTCTATTTGCGTCTCCGATTGTCTCAATTCCGTCTGAATTACTCCGTCTCTAACTAATTTTTTAGCAACGAAACTTATTTCCGTTCTTTAATTCCGTTTCTAAATTTCATTTTCCTTGTAGTGATTGTAAAGTCCTCTCGTTTCTTCGCTTATCATTTCCTTATTGCGAAGAATTTTAGTGCGGTTACACATAAGTGAAGAAAATAAGGTCGAGAAAATCATCCCATCCTAGGATGTGACGATGGTGGTCTTTGAACTCATCCACACTTGGTACATTCACTCTAGCCATTAATCTTATCGCTCTCTGTGAGTCTTTTCTTATCTTCCTCCTATTTTCAGTTGTGCTCCACCTTCTTCCTTCACTCGCATTTATCACATTAAATGATTCTCATTCATCTTTTGTGTCATTGTGTCCTACCACCTTCTTCATTCTTTGTACTCCCACATCATTGATTGTCTTGCAAGACAAAATACATCAAATTTAGTATCGAAACCCACCCTAACGTTTCTACATAATTGAGTGATAAAAAATGGGAATGGCAATCCTTTATTTTTGTAGTATGCATTGCGAACTTCATAGAATCGTGTATAATTCCCCCAACATTAATATACCCCTTCTTCATAATTATATGGAAAATTAGAGCAGCTCAAGGGTATTTCACTTCAAAGTGTTGCTTGGTCGGGTAAAAATATGCATCTATGATATACCTCTAACTCTTCGTAATTTCTCTAAAATAGGTGGTTTTGATGAATTTCAGGTGTTCTTCACTATCAAGTGCAAATCCCCTCCCCGGAGGTATTTCTAATGCGGATTGGATTATCTTAAATTGGTAGGATTCTTATCAACATAAATAACATTCGGGTAATCCTCTGCCATTCTCTGTTTGTTATATGGTAGACCGAAAAATCTGCTCAATCTCACAAGAAAATATCAATCTTCTCTCCTTTTACTACTACTTTGTCCCATTCATTACTAACATGCCCATTCGCATAAAATTGTTGTACAATTTTTGAACATCCTCCTTCTCCTCTACCGCATAGTCTCTCTAAAGACTCTCATTTCCTCTATCTCTAATGATGCTCACAATATTATCCTCATACTTGCTCACATTCTAAATATTGAACCCTCTCTCAAGAATTCTAACCCTTTTTTATCATTGAAGTATATCCACTAAGCTTTAGGTTTCATAAACAAAGAAGGATCATAAGGTACTAAATGACTAGGGTCCGGATTCTCAAAATATTCATCCTCATCAAATGACAATGGAGATTGTTCTCTAAGCTCAGCCTCTCCAGTCAGGTTCTCTAATACTAACTTTCATTAAGTGACCCGCATATTTTTGTTTTCATTTTGCTTGCACTACCCCTTCCCTTTGTCTTGCTTACTACTCTTACATCTTCCTCTACCTCCCCCGCTATAGAATAACTCAATTATGATGAAATAGGTAAATTGAAATCATGTATTCGAAAATATCAAACTATCAAGTTAAGGAAAACAAATTTATGAATAGGTTTTAGGATAGAGTCTCGAAAGATTTGAAATTAAAAATGATTTTATCGACAAATTCCTATTATATATATTGGAAAAACTCATAGAAACCCCCAAACTCATTTGAAAACTCATATTCAAACTGAAATTTCGTATATAAACCCATTTTCAAAAACAATTTGTAATAAAAACTCTAAAACTACATTCTTTGAAAATATCATCAAAATCCTATGTTGTTCAATACATCAAAATAAAAAATGGTGCTAGAGTGTTGATTTATTACCTTTTTCGAGTGAATCTCTCAAGTAATATGCTTTATTAGCTCATTAGACTCCCTCTCAAAGCTTCAATTCAAAAAACACCCACCTAAGCACTAACTTGTTTGTTTGAACTTGAGTTTGAAATTTCCTAGGTTGGGTTACTCCTAGACAAGGTGGAGTACACTTAAATAAGCTATAATTTAAGCTTCGAAGGGTTGAATTTAGACAAAAATTGATTAATCAATCGAATGGGTGCAAGGAATTTAGGTGTGAAAGGGTTTATTGTTGGCGATTTGGGGTTCTATTTTTAAAAATAGGAATTCGTGCTCAACAAATCGGTGTTTTAATGAATTTGTGACAAATCGCTAGGTAAATCGCTAAAAATAGGTCTCGATGGTCTAGTGACTAACTCGGTGAATTCTAGTATAAAACTAAAGTCGCACGACAAATCGTTGAGTTATTTTACACTTAAAAATCTCAAATCTTTGGCGATTTACCAAGCGATTCTAGTGTTATTTAGTATCACTAGGAAATCACCGACCAATTCCTATTTTTTCAATATATCTAATATTTTACTAATTTATCAACATATCAATCATATTTAATGTAGAAGTTGTTAGTATTCAACAAGAAATATTCTAAAATTAAATTTAAATTTGTAATCGGGAAGTATTATACCACTAAATTACTACTTTATTACTTAAAATAAGTAACAACAATTATGATTCAACTGAAAAACAACTCGATCACCCCCTCTCAATTGGAAATATCCCAAAAGAAGGTTAAAAGAAAAGAGAAAATAACTATTCTAACTATCATAAATCTATTAATACGGAAAGACATTTGCTCGATTAACCCCCACTTATGTGACATTATTTCAAAATTATATTCCTAAAATATTTCTATTTTTAAGAGTCAAAAGTTGAGAGAATATAAAAACAACTAACTAATTCTAATATTAAAACTGAAAGTAAAAATAGTGTATGGGTTGCTTCCCATAGAGCGCTTTTGTTTATAGTTATTGGCTCGACTTGATAGATAAGATCACCCGTCATTTAACTTGACCAAGTCAAACGGATCATCAACTGATTCTTTATCATTCTTGACATCTTCAGCTTCCTTATCATTCTCAGCATCCGTATAGCATTCTTCAGGGTAATCATCATAATAGGAGTTCTCCCCTTCATAGCCATAATCATAATTATTATCTTTGACGGAACCATCCATCTTCTAACCATCATAAAGGTACATATAATCATTTCCCATCATAAGCATAATTGTACATTGTTTTATATCGAGAACAACTCCAGGCTTCTTAAGAAAAGTTCATCCCATTGATATCATGTCATTTTTTGTACCGTGGTACTACCAAAAAGTTGGTGAGATACTTGAACCGTCCACTTGCACTAGCACATTCATTGACATTCCTCTTTGGAAAAAGCTTATCACCATTTGCTTTATTGATAACAAAATGTGGTATAAAATCAATCCTCTACTTGGCGCTTTCTGTACCATTGTTATGGTAAGATATTCATATCGACCTCTGTGTCAAGTAGAACATTAAGAAACCGACTTTATTGATCATCACGTAGAGGAAAATTTTCCATGGATTATCTTTGTAAATCTCAATCAGATGTCTTAAATCTTAAGGTTTTAGTTGCTCATCAGTAAATTTCTCTTCCACCGATTGCTTCCCTTCTTAATGTCGCACTTCAGGTTGTGGCCCTTCAGGTTGCTACTTCTTTGATTTCTTCTTCTTACTACGCAGCTTCTTATAAATCCAAAGTGTAATGGTGTCATTCGTAATGGTTTCACTCGCGTTGATGCATACATTGAACTTCATTTCATTACTTCCTAAACTTTGATTCTCGCTTTGAGATTGATGATCTCCATATCTGTTGGACAAGATTTTCATTTTAAGTTTTAACCTATGACCATTTACTTTAAATATTTGCTCCATTTCTAAGCTTTCTATTTCTATTGTGCCATGAGGTAGTAAATTCATAACCATATAATGTCATATCCATATTGAACGGAGTTTTTCAAGAAATAATTTAAGTCTTGAACAAAAGAGTAGAACTTTATCTCCTACTTGAAGATTTTTAAGAATTAATTTCTCATTATGAAATGCTTTGGTTTTATCTTTATAAATTGATACATTTTCATAGGTGTCATTCCTAATTTCTTCTAATTCTTGAAAACTTAACTTACGTTGGTTTCCTACTTTATTGTTGTTCATGTTAATTTTTTTATTGCCCAATAGGCATTATGTTATAGTTCTACTATTAGATGACATGCTTTTTCAAATACTAATCTAAAAGGTGTCATACCTATGGGTGTCTTAAATAATGTTTTATAGGCCGTAATGCGTCTTCCAATCTAAGACTCCAATCCTTGCGTGGTGGACTGATTGCTTTTTGTGTAAGGACTTAATTTATCTATTTGAAGTTTTAGCTTGTCCACTAGTTAAGTGTGTGATATGCGATAGATGTTCTATGTGTGACGTTGTACTTAGCAAGTATATTAGCAACTAATAGATTACAAAAATATGAACCTCTATCACTTCTAAGTGCTCTAGGTGCTCTAAGTACCCATTTAGACACAAAATATACAGCAAGTAAATTATAAACATAATCATTCGATAGTGGAAAGGTCCCATGAAATCTATGCCCCATACATTAAATACTTCACAAAAAATAAGAATTAAAGGCATTTGATTTCTACATCCTAAGTCTCCAGTTCATCGGCAATTTGGACAAGATTTTGTATAAAAAACAATCATGAAATAGAGTACGTCAAAAGAATCGGAATCTAAGATTTTATGAGTAGTTCTTCATGGGCCAAAATTTCCTTTACAAGCAAAAGTATGGCAATGAGATATAATTGATTGATCTCCTAAATGTGGTGTGCATCCCCTAATTATTTGGTCGGTGCAAGACTTCCATAAATAGGGATCATCCCATAAATAATTTTTATAATCATTTTTAATTTTGTTCTTTTGAGCTCTCGTCAAGTATGTTGATAACCTATTAACGGTAAGATAATTAACTATAATTGCATACCATGGGCCATCGGTCTTTATACTATACAAAAATTCATCCAAAAATTCATCCCTTAATGGTATAGGTGGTTCTTCATTTTCTAACCTACTCAAGTGATCTGCTACTAGATTTTTTGACTCTTTTCTTATCTTTTATAGTAATGTCGAATTCCTATAGAAGAAGTATCCATCTTATTAGTATTGGTTTAGCATCTTGTTTAGTTATTACGTATCGCAATGCCGCATGATCTGAATAAACTATTACTTTTGTTCCTAATAAATATGGCCTAAACTTTTCTATGGTAAACACTACCGCTAAAAGTTCCTTTTCAATAGTGGTATAGTTCTGTTGAAATTTGAATCTAGCTTCCTAGAAGCATAGTATATAACGTCGATTCTCTTCCTATTTTTGACCTAAAATAGCTCCAACCGCATAGTTACTTGCATTGCACATTATTTCAAAGGGTAATGACCAATCTGGTGATTTAATCACGGGGATGGTTGTTAAAGAACCATTTAATTTATTAAATGCTATCTTATAATCATTGGTAAATTTAAAAGGAACGTCTTTTGTAAAAGTTTGCTAAAGGTTGTGTAAATTTAGAAAAATCTTTTACAAATATTCTATAAAATCCTTCAATCTGCATGGCCAAGAAAATAATGTATTTCTCTCACCATATTGGGCTAATGTAACGTCTTGATTACTTGATTTTTTGTGGATCTACCTTTATTCATTTATGTGACACCATATGTCCTAATATAAGCCCTTGATCTACCATGAAATGACATTTTTCATAATTTAATACTAAATTCTTTTCTACATATCTCTTACGCACTTTAGTTAAATAGTAAAATCATTCATAAAGACTTCAATAAAATTTTCCATATAGTCAAAGAAAATACTAACCATACACCTTTGAAAAGTTGAAGGTGCTTTACATAGACCAAAAAACATATGTCTATAAGTAAATGTACGAAAAGGCAAGTAAAAGTTATTTTTTTCCTGATCTTCTTAGGGTACAAGTATTCGATGAAATCAAGAATAGCCATCTAGGCAAGCGAGAATGAGTTTTTCAACTAATCTTTCTAACATATGATCTATAAATGGGAGTAGATAATGGTATTTCCTAGTTGAGGCATTAAACTTTCTATAATCTATACATACCCTCCAACCGTTTTGGATTCTAGTTGGTACGGATTCTCCATGCTTATTTGTTATTACTATAATTCATGTCTTTTTAGGAACTACTTGGACTAGGCTAACCCAGTTTTTATCACCTATTGGAAATATTATTCTGCGTCTAATAATTTTAATATTTCAACTTTTACTACATCCATCATATGCGGATTTAATCTAAGTTGAGCTTGTCAAGCTTTTATGTCACTTTCAAGATTAATCTTATGCATACACGTAGTTGGACTTATTCCTTTAGTATCAGCTTATGGTTCATCCTATTGCTCCTTTAAATTCTATCAATACATTTATTAATTTATTTTCTTCTAAACTTTTCAATTTATTAGAAATTATTATTGGTAATTTATCATAGTCCCATAGATAACCATATGTCAAATGATCTGGTAAAGTTTTCAGATCTAATTTTGGGGCTTTAACTATAGAAAGTAAAAGGTTTAAATGAGATCTAGATAAGTCTAGTAATAAGTAAGTTCTGGCAATTCATTGTATGATTCAAAAGTAATTATTATCTATTTTGTTTCCTTATCTCTATCATCATTTTTTCTAAATCTTCAATTACCAATTCCAATTTATCTATTTTATTTTTTCTAAAAGATTTTTCTATTAATGGATCTATCATATCTATGTGCATATGGAAGAAAAATCCATTGGGTATTTCATTGCGTCATATTTATTAAAATTCATTGTATCGTTATCTACTTCCATTGTTAATGTACAATTTGAAACATCAATTTTTGCTTTTCTTTGCTTTCAAAAATGGTCTTCCTAAGATTAAGGAAGTCCTATTAGAGAAATTATCTTCTTTATATCTAGAACATAAATTTTTTTGAGAAGACTAATTCATTAACCACGACAAGTACATATTTTAGTAACCCTACCCGGTTTAACGGTGGATATGTGCGCTAATTGTACCACTATACCAGTTTCTTCTAAATGTACATATCTCATTTGCAAATAAATGCATAAATGCATGATATTTATGGAGGCTCCCAGTTCACAAGATGCTTTAGAAATTCATATACTTTCAATCATACATGGAACAAAAAATATTTCGGAATCGGAACATTTAGGAGGTAATTTCTTTTGATTTAATGTTGATACGTGTTCTCCCATACTCATATTTTCATTAGCCTTAATTTTATTAGTGCATAAATCTTTTATAAATTTTTAATACTTGGGTGCATTTCGAATGACTTCAAACAAAGGTTTGTTGACTACTACTTTCTTTAATGTATCATATATTTGTTTTTCTTTCTGCAATTTCTTAGCATTCCTATTATCTTCCAAACGAGAAGGAACGGTGGTTTTACATTAATTGGTCTTTCTTTATCGATTCATCACTCTTCTCATTGGGAATCTTATTACTTGTTACTTCAATTTCTTTCTCTAATTTTGCTTCTATTTTTTTCTATAAACGAATTGGTCTAGCATTTTAGGTTCATCCATCTACTTACCATTTCTTAATGTTATGGGTGGTGCTTTTTTATATAAAGTAGGATAAGGTTGAGATGGTATTTTCCTTTATTTACAAATTTACTCATTTGCGTTGCCATTTGACTCAATTGGTTTTTTAACTTGGTCATATGATTTCGTAATGTTTGGATTATTTGATCTTTTTCTCTTTGAATTATTCGATGTTTTATACCTTTGATAACCCCGATTATTAATACAATTTCCTAAACTTAGGCTGTGAGTAGTTTGTATAACTATTAAAGTTGTAAGTGGGATCAACAAACCCATCATATTGGTTCATTATAGCATTATCTTCTTCTATTTTGGTTTGTTGTTTCAAAAGGCATTCATCATTAGAATGGTTTAATTCATTGCAAAGAAACACAATGTCTTACTTTACTTGATCTATCTTTTAGTAATAATTCAACCATGTCTTTTAGCTTATCTATCTTATCATGTGGTGTCTTATATGTCATTCTATTCCTTTCACTTTGATTTTCTTTGATTAATTCACTATTCTTACCATATTGCTTAGATTTTTTAGTCATTTTATTTATAGTTTCTCTTACTAAAGTTGGTGTTTTGTTGAGCAAAGAACCTCCATATATTGTATCTAGGAATATTCGTTCTAAGTGATTTAATCCTTCATAAAAGTATTGCATTAAAGTTTTTCTATAAACCCATGCATTGGACATAATGAAAATCAATATTTGATACATATCCCAAAATTCATCAAAAGTCTCTCCAATCTTCACCCTAACATTACTAATTTTTTTTCCATATAAACTAATTTTTCTTGCTGGGACATATTGATCAAGAAGGACTTGTAGCATCTTTGACCAATTGGTTATGGAATTTTGAGGGAGGTAAAATAACCAATCTAAAGCTTGGTCTTTTAATACAAAAGGAAAAGCTTTTAATTTAACATAATCTATTTTTATATCTTTAGGTTTTAATGTGTTTATTTTATGTGCAAACTCCCTAATAAAGTTTTGAGCATCTTCATTATCTTCACCATAGAAACACGGTAAAGAATTTATGAAGCCAAACTTCAATTTGAATTTCAAAAATTTAGTTGTAAAAGTTATACACATAGGTTTATAAGTCATGACATTCCTATCAGATTGCCCGAAAGTTAATTCTTCCTCATCTTGACCATATTATATGACATTCAACAAGAAGGTTTCCAAGAGATTAATTTTAAAATCTCGACGACAATGGTGCCAAAAATTAACAAGTGTTGAGCGTGCACAATAGTTTCTCGTATCCTCCTATTATTTGTAGTAGTGGTAAATGGGATATCGTCTCCACAAGGATTTTTCAAATCTCTTAAGAATTAAGGCTATCCTAGAGTTTTATTGGATTTAACTTGTTTTAATTTAACTAATCTAATTAAACGGGAATTAAACACTATCAATCTAAAAACAAAATAAACAATTCATTAAAACAATTAAATTATAAACAATTTAAATTCAATGAACTTGCTTAATCTAATATAAAAAATAATTAAATAATCAATAAATTAATATTAATGAAAAATCTAAACATACATCTAAACAAACCTCCACTAAACAATGTAATATACTTGGATTGCTTTCAAACACCGAGAATATAAAATTACTTCATAACATAGTTATGATCATAACTCATGGAATCTCGAGAATCATTAAAGCTAATTCATAATAGGTTGATAGCCTTTAACCAAACACACCGATTTTCCTAAATTCAATGAAAAAACCACATTCTTATCATTATATATCTACCTATTGGATAAAACACAATACCATAGAAATACGATAGCATTAAAACTCAATGAGAATCATGCCTAATCAAATTCAAATCAAAATCAAAAAATGCTAATAAATAAATAACTTAGAACACAATCACCTAGAACATCCACTCGGGAAAAGCCCTATAAATTAATTCTAGTTACTATTTCTATAATTGTTGTCAATAATTATAGGCATAGATTTAGATACTCTTTAGTAAGGAACATATTGACCACTATGCACTCAATACAAAAATCACTAGTTGTAATACACAAAAACAACTTGTTTAATCTGCGATTGACCTATCCGAATAGATCTAAAGCATTAAGTACGTGATTCTTTAATCATAACTACGTAGCAATCCAAAGTATATACATGTCTAGGGTTCGTTTAGATTAGCAAACTATTCACTCATATTGGAAATTAATAATGCAAATATATAATTAAAAAACATAATTAAATAAATAAATAACTCTTAAATATATCAAAGCTCCAATGTAGCTTCACACATGAACTTGATAAAACTAAACTTATATGTGCAAAAGGTTGAAAAAAAAGAGTTATTTCGAAGCCCTAAAGACCAATTTATAGTTCCTTAAGTATATATTTCATAGATAAATACAAATTCCTCGTTCTTATCTAAAAAACTTGTCATTGACCTCAGCGATTCCAGTTTGTACACAAATCACCGAGTTGATCACTTGTGCTCCATTGATTCAACTGGCAATTTCTATTATATTTTCAAATTCACTGTGGATTCATTGTCCAATCTCTACTGCCGATTTAGATGGCGATTCCTAGTATAAATGCAAGTCGTTGGCTAATCACTGAACTTCTTCTCCAATTGACTGTTTTACTCTTATTCTTCCATTTCTTTATTTTCCTAATTAAATCCTAAAATCATAAAAAAAGAATACCTAGTGTAATATCATCATTTATATCTAAAATCAACATAAATTACACTATAAAATATGTCTAATTATTGACTTTTCATCACCAATAATAAACATTTTCACGCCTAAAACCCTTGCACCCATTCGATTGATTAATCAATTTTTGTCGATTCAACCCTTCGAGCTTGAATTTTAGCATATTAAAGTGTACCCCACCTTGTTTAAAAGTAATCCAACCTTAGACATTTCAAATTAAAGTTCATACAAACAAGTTAGGTCTTAGGTGGGTGTCTTTTCGAATTGAAGCTTGGAGAGGGAGTATAAGGAACTAATAGAGCATATTACTTAAAAGATTCACTCTAAGGAAGGTAATAAATCAACACTAGCATCCTTTTGATTTTGATGTCTTGAACAAAATCGAATTTTGATGGTATTTTAAACGAATGTAGTTTTTGAGTTTTTATTACAAATTGTTTTTGAAAATGGGTTTACATGTGAATCTTCAATTTGAATATAGGTTTTCAAATGAGTTTTGGGGTTTCTATAAATTTTTCCAATAAATACATAATACGAATATGTCGATAAAATTATTTTTAATTCCAACTCTTTCGAGGCTCTACGCTAAAACCTTTTCACAAACTTGTTTTCCTTACCTTGATAGTTTGGTATTTTCAACTACAAGATTTCAATTTAACTATTTCATCTTAGTTGAGTTATTCTATGGCGGGGAGGAGGTAGAGAAATAGGTAGGATTAGTGAGCAAGATAAAAGGAAGGGGTAGTGCAAGCAAAACCGAAACAGAAATATGCGGCCCACCTAATGAACATTATACCTATCGAGTTTAGAATTAGAGAACCCGGACACAGGAGGTGAGCTTAGAGAACAATCTCCATTGTCGTCGAGGAGGAAGAATATTTTGAGAATCCAGGACCCAGTCATCTAGTACCTTATGGCCTTTCTTTGTTTGTGAGACCTAGAGCTTAGAGGAGATACTTTGGTGATAAAAAAGATCATAATTCTGAAAAGAGGTTCAATATCGAGAATGTGAGCAAGTATAAGGTTAAAATTGTGAGCAAAGTTAATGATAGAGGTGGGGAGAGTCTTGAGAGAGACTATGTAGGTAGAAAAGAAAGAGGATGTTCGGGAATTGTATGACAATTTTATGCGAATGGGCATGTTAGTAAGGAATGGGACAAAGTAGCACTAAAAGGAAGAATATTGATATTTCACACCGTAAGATTGAACATATTTTTTGATCTACCATATAATAGACGAATGGAGGAGGATTACTGAATATTATTTATGTCGATAAGGAATCTTACCTCTTTGAAGAAGGGTTATATTGATGTGGGGAAAATTATACATAATTCTATGAAATTTGCTTTGGAGACTATAACGAATGAAGGACTACCATTCCCAATTTTGATCACTCTATTGTGTAGAAAAGCCAAGGTGGATTTCGATACTGAATTTGATGTATTGCTCGACAAGACAATCAATGATGCAGAGTACAAACAATAAAGAAGGTGGTAGGATAAAAATGACTTGGAGGATAAACAAGAATCATTTAATATGATAAATGCGAGAGAGAAGTAAGAAGGCGAGCACAACTGAAAATATGAGGAAAATAAGAGAAGACGCTCAAAGAGCGATAAGATTAATTGCGAAAGTGAATGTATCGATTGTGGATACGAGTTCGACACCATCGTCGTCGTCATAGCCTAGGATGGGAGGATTTTTTCGGACCATATTTTTTTTCACTTATGTGTAGCGAGATGAGAATTTTTCACAATGAAGAAATGATAACGAGTAAACATGAAGACTTTACAACGCTACCATTTTATGTCCGAGAGAAAACATGATAGTCATTGCAAGGACAAGCGTCGACATCCCGTCTTTGCGGTTGTATTTCCAATGGGACTTACAATCCGGTTGGTAGTTATTATTCTCAAATTTATGTAGGAATGGATGAAGATGAATAAGATAATGATGAATTTACTTTCGAGACATCACTAAATGTAATTTATTTTCTCTTGTATGTAAGCAATGAATGAATGATTATATGTTTTCCTATTGATGAAATTTTTTCTTATGAATGAAATATATTCCCTTTGCATTCCATTCCTTTGGAATTTGTTGAATTCAATATTTGTCTTTCTAATTACATTGTTGTTATTACACATATCGATTCGTTTACACTTATGGTGGTATATTTGTTATGCGGGAATCCAATTTAATTTTAAAATTTTGAGGACAAGGTTTGGAATGAGTTTTTGGGTATTTTATGTGAAGCATGAAAATAGTAGTAAAGAAAGGAAGGAAAAAAGGTAGAAGGAATGTAGCATCCCTTATCCCGATTAAAGTGATACTCGGCTTGAAACCCTAATTAAGCCCTGGTCCACCAAGTGGGATTTCACTTGAGCTAGCAGCCTACTCTCAAAACCTAATAAACTCAATACTTTATATCTTGAAAATTGAATATTAATTAAAACAAAATGCAGTAGAATTTAAAAATTTCTCAATAAAACATAAGGTATACAAAAATCAGTATAAACCTCGGTCATAAAACCATATCCCAACCCTATGATGTATGTCGAATACGTCAAAATATATATAATCCCGATGATATTACCAAATACCACAAGAAGCGTAGTAGTGGCAAGTACGAGGTCGATCTATAAAGACTAAGGTTTCTAACTTACGCTAACTAACAAGAAAGTAAATCGGGAGGGGGTTTAAATATTTGAGAAAAAAATTAAAAACTAAAGGAATGTAAAAATGCTTTTGTTAGAAGGAAATTCAATAGGGAAAAATGACCTAGGTTTTTGGGTTCTCGAACTTAGTCTAATGGCACATGGAATTCGGTCTTTGATCTATACAAAATATGCAATTCAATTTAGATTCTAGTGTAGCAATAGACCCGTAACGTACACGGTTCTTCACACTTCCTATTCTCGATAGCCAAGGTACGATAATGACTAGTTCTATAGCCAAACTTCTAACCTTATACTCAAGAGAATTGGGTTTAACACGATGAGCGCAATGAGTTTTATGAAGGCACTACACCTAGACAACGGGATCGCAGAAATATGGATGCTTCCAATTTAGCCTAGATTCTAAGGCACTTGATTGGTAGTAAAAAGGGTTAATCAATCAAGTATGGTCAATTGATACTTATATGAGTCTATTGCATAAGGACGGATGCTTCGACTTAATAACTAAAGATAGTCAATCTATTATGCATGCGAGGGCCCTTCAAAAACAAATAAATCTAACCCTAGATTCAAATCGGTGCCAAAATAAATAAAATATAAAAGAAAAACAAAGAATATAGATTACATAGATTTCACAATGATCCATGAAACCAACAACTTGTTTCGGTCCATCTTCGACCTAGATCGTAGAGATTAGCCGGACATGGCCTTGAATAACTCCATTAAAATATAAATGAAATAACTAGAAAACTAAAAGAGATCGATTATCTAGAGAGTAGAAGGAAACTAAATGAAACCCTAAGCTGTTTTATATTAACCCCTTTAATTTGGTCTTTGAAGGAAGGAGAAAGTGAAGAAAGGAATTTCGTGGGTAATTTGATGTCTCATTCGCCTTGGAAGATCCAACGGTTGTTGATTCATTGCTCAGGACGTGTGTCAGAAGCTGATTGGTGGAGAGCTGTTGTTGTGCTAACGTGGCACACAGGGATTGGTGGAGTAGACATGACTAGCAACTAGGAAGGCGACACATGGCGCTAGCTAGTTGGGACAGAACGCACAGAGGACTCGTGCGTCAAAATAGGAGTTTATGCGAGCACGAGCCCCAAGACAAATCCATGGCTGTTGAAGTGAGTAAATGCATGGGATGAATCTTGTAAAGAACTAAAAGCACAAGCTGGTGCATATCCCGAGGGCGATCAGAGTCTGCTGTGGATGGAAAGAATGCATTAGAGAATCACCGAATTTTTAGGTGTGTGTACTAGCACGCATCCCGATGCAACGTCGTCCCTCATTTCTCATCTGATGTAATTTGTATGTCGATCTCGAGGCTCGATCGAAGGCTCTAGACACGCTCGTGACTCAAACGTGTTTATTTGTTGCGTCTACTTGGTTGCTCTTCATCTTTTCATTATCGCGAGTGCGTATCTCAAGACATCAGAAGGTTCTTGATCACACCGCATATAAATACTTGATTTTACGTTTTTTGCCCGGATTCAACCGCGCACTCTATTTAACTTGAAAATGATAAATAAAGACAATTAGGCCACTATTTGGAGACTTAAATATAAAAAAATATAAATACCCTAAATAATACAATACAATTAATGACTTATAACCCTGTTTATTACAAAATAATAATTCAATATAATACATAAACAATGGGAAATCAATTCATTGTAGAGAAGACTATAAACTCCTAATCTTCTTCGTTCCTAAGTTGAAGCGTACATCAACAACCCTGAAATGTTAATTGGGGAATGAGCGTTCCAACTTTCTCAAAGTGAAGCTTGTAAAGGTATCAATTATCAACTAATATCAATGAATTAATGAATAACAATATGAATCTAAAACATATATATTTGGGCGGTATTAAAGCTCATTTCAATATATATCAATTATCAACTAATATCAAAACATAAACCGAATTCAAGTATTAAAGCTCATTTCAATATATATATATATGACTTGTATTTTCATTTAAAGCGAGCAAGTAAACTCACTGTTACCCTGGATAACGGTCCACAAATTCACATGTTGGCCGACATATGATTTACGTGGTGTATCCAGCATAGCGTAGCTACCAACTTAAATAGGAAAGCAACAATCGGATACCTCGAGGTCTCGAAGGGAGAAACTCTGGTAATGATCCAACACTTCCATCGTCACTCCAGTTCAATTCGCCATCGTACCTCTTTTCCGAGAATTTAATATAAAAACAAGTTCAAGTCATAGTATAATGCCCCATTCCCAGTCCATAATGCTATATGAACTAAATATACTTATTACGTGTTATAGTTGATAAGAATATGAGTTTCACTTACCTGTGCCCAAGCTTTCCAAACTTTTTACAGATTTACTCAACTCCTGAAATCCATAAGCTTTCCCCATCGACCAAGAACCTAAATTAAACCAATTATCATCAATTTGGGTCCAATATTCTTTGATTAGAACCATTAAATTGGTCTTAATCGAATCGAAATCAATTTGCTACTTTTTAGATCAATTCAATCATTCCACGTTTTTTGAAGTAAAAATCTCGTTATACGGTCTCGAATGAATCTCGAATTCTTTATTTTTCTAGAATTTTTCCCTATTTTCCAGCTTATTTCTCTTTTTTCTTGTTAAGTTAGGTCGACTCTAACGGTCCGACCCGACTAGCTAGGAGGAGAGGTGCACATGGACGACCGTGCGTGTGCATCTCCTTCCCTAAATTGAAACTAGGGATGTTGTCCTTGGTTTGATTTCTTTTTACCATTTTTTAGCTTGGCAACCCCATGGCTGATTTCAATTCAGGGGAAATCACTCCCGCCGACACTAGCGCAAGTGTACGTTAATCGTGTAAGTAATAGTGACACCAACTAGTGTTAGTGTCGAGTATATCATATCCTGAGGACAGTTTTGTGCTGATTTTCAATTTAACTAAGGAATAGAGTTAGGCAACTTTGATTTTAGTTTTGTAAATGAAATTAAAACTAAATTAATCTAAATAATCGCAAGTAATTAAAAGTGTTCTTAAGCTATTGAGAAAACTTCCTAAGGAATCTAATTCACCCAAGTTGTATCCTTTGAGTCCAATGTAATTAGAAAGTCTCCCAATCCATGTGATTATAGGCGAATTTCCTAAAATTCACTCCATCCCGAGGTCTCGGTGATGGAGATCCTAGCTTCTCACTCGGGCTCGACTGGTCTGCGTGATAGCATAAGTGATACACCACATTAAGCACTAAATTCATTTGCCTCCTAGTCAATGACTATCGGTCAATGCGCCATATGTTTTAAGGTTGTATTTCCCTAAATCCGAGTCCAAAAGCCCCAATGGTCATGGTGACTCTCAAACCTTAAGTTATGCACCTACTTGATCAAGGTAAGTATAACATAGCATATAAGAATACACAAATCAACACATTAAATTGAAAGAACAAACACATTTATATTGAAATCAAAAGGAATCCAACTTGGGGTTCAAAAACCCTTAGAACAAAAGGGATTACCCCATAAATGGGTTCAATTCAACACAAGTCATTATGAAAATGAAAGAAATCATGATTTCAAACCTAAAGTTCAGGAGAAATCTAAGATTCAAAACCCAATCTTCAAGCCTCCACAAGTTTCTCTTTAAGTCCTACAAAGCAAAAGATTTTCATTACGTCTCTAACACACTTATATATAGTCTATGGGTATTTTGGTCTAAGAAAATAGGCACAAAACCCTAAAAATCATCCAAAAAGGACTCTGGTTGAAGGCGACACTGAGGTGGGCACTGCGGCGCCGTGCTTAGAGCTACATTCGACAAAAATGGCTCGATTGGTGCCATAACGCCATATGGGCGTTGTGGTGGGCGCCACGGTGCCTAAGTGGTGCCATGGCACCGGGTGGCGCTAGGGCCACTTAAGATCATGGACCTTACGTTGTGGCGCCAAGAATAGGAGCTTGGGCTCTACAAGAGCTTTGCGGGAGGTGCCACACTGCTAAGTGGGGCGCGATCTTCGGGCACCATGGTGCCAAGTGAGGCGCCGTGGCGCTAACACATGGAGCTTCACTTTCTTTTGTCTTCCTTTTCTCTCTAGCCTCGCTCCACCCGATTTCGCTCCATTGTGTTGTCCCTTAAACCTAATACACCCAAAAATGCACTAAATAAGTCTCCAATCATCATTTATTTTCCTATATTATTAATCAAATCCTACTTAACACAATCAAAACCATGTTACGCATCACACCCACAAACTTGAGATTTTCCTAGTTCCTTGGAAAGAATTACACGCCAAGAGGTGCAATTTATTTTAAACCAACAAACTAAGCATAAAAGACATCCATCCACAGTTTGAAAACACTAAGTATATGCAAACACAAATTTCTTTTCAAATTTTGTATTTCTCATTTCTCAACCTTAGTGGCATCTTCCAATCTTAAATTCAATTCAAATATTGACTCAACCCAATGCTTTTCAATTGCCCATGAACCCAAATTTTCGGCCTCTACCTTCACAAGATCTCGGCCAACAACCCAAGTGTAGTTTCGAAACTCTAGCCGCCACTACTCAAGAGAGTCCACAAAAAGACTTGAAACCTCAATGATTCTTCATTTAAAGCATCAACTTCCAAGAGATTTCATAAGCTTATTTTTCGTTCCACTCTCCATTATCCTCAAACTTAAAAGACCAAGAATCCTTAGGTTTATCAAAAAGCAAATTTTTAAGCTCAAACAAAGTTAGATAGATTCTGCAAACCCTTTCCTTACATACATAGAGCACTCAACAAGAATAAACTCTCAAAATGCAAACTTTCTCATTCACTTAGGAGTTCATTCATAACTATTCTTTTCCATCACACCAGTCCATATATTTTTTTCTTTTTCTTTAGACTTAATTTGGTGGATTTATTCATTTTCTTTTGACATTCCCATTTTTTCATGTTGATTTCATCATTCACTCACAATTTACAAGCTCTTTTATCATGGATAAGGGTTGCTCATCAATCTGACTTTTGAGAGGTCTAAAGCTTATTAGCTCGAGACAATGCAGGTGCCAAAAATTCATGATATGCAAGGCTCAACGGGGTAACTAGCGATCTCATGTATGGGAATGAGATATAGGATCTTATGTAAAACATTCAAACATGGCCTAACTCCTCTCCTCAATCCTTTAAGTTCAAAATTTATCGCCTCAAGTGGCCCTAGAATAAGTTCTAGAATCCTCGAATCCTCATTAAAGCATGCCTACCTTTAGTTTATCCCATTTTTGTATAGGCATAAGTCCTTCCCTACACCAAGCATTTCCAGAGAAACCCTTATCTAGCTAAGCTAAACACTTAAGCACATGTGCCTTTTACTTTTCCCTAGGTATTTCCTCTCATTGGTTTGATCAATAATATATCATAGGATCGTCGACCACATAAGGAGAGAAACAAAAGAATTCTTTAACTAACATGCACATGCTTGCAAAATAGGCATTATGCACCCCAAACTTAAAATGTTCAGGTGCCCTTGATGAACCCCAAATTAAAACGAAAGAAAAACATGAAAGTGGGCAAGCATGAAAAATAACTCAACAGACAAATATAAAGAAGTCAAGATATTACCAAAATAAAAGAAACAAAATAAACAAAAAGGAGATAAAGTGTGGGAACAAAGACTCCCATGAGTGAAAAGTCTCGATGCTTAGATAGATAGATACGAGATCAATCCTCAAATAAGGAAAAGAATTCGTCCCTCGCTTGATGCTCGCCAGCATCATCATAATAACATGGGAAAGGTGGAAGTGGGTGACTACGATCATTGGGGTGACGAAACATGTGCCTCGTATAGCACGCCATCCCTTCTAGATGTAGCGCATTAGCACGCCGATATGATCATTGTGTTTGCTCCATCATGTCCAACTATTGTTGCATCGCTCGCCGATCTCGCTCCATCTCCTCCAATAATCAAAAGTATATATCCTCTGAGGTGTTTCTGCTAATGCTAATCTTTGGGATGAGCAATCATATCTAGTGAGTTGGGATCCACATCACCTTGATTAGTCATTGTCTCCTCATGTTGTTTCTTATGCCCCATAGTTTGAGTCGGTGCTCATTGGCATGAACGTTGATGTGGCCTACGCGATGGTCCCTTCTTACGCTCGCGGTTCATCATCGAATCCATGAATCCTGGAGGCGACCCACACCGCTATAGCGTATCATCCGAAATTATGCCCAACTTTACCAAAGTCTACATCATCTCCAGCTAAAATATGCACAAACAGAGTTGAGTGCTCAAGTGTGATCTCACTCGTATTCCTGGATGGCATTAAGGTTGCACATATGAAATGGAACTAACCTCGGTGGGACCGCCTCAAATTTTATATGGCTAACTGTTGATTAATAACTCCATCCTTACTCATTTTCCATACTACTCTCCCTAGAACACAAATAATATCCGCAATATGTTCCCTGGGTGTAATTCTTTGGATACCATGGAAAGTAGGACTTTTAGATCCATTGTTATGCTTAGAGCCTCATTCACTCTTGCACCATCAATAGGAACTTCTATACCACTCACCCATATTGCCTTTCTTGGACTTGGCGGATACAAGAAAACGACACTCGGACTTGATTTTCAAAGTGATCTAATACTTCATATACATCTTTTTCTGTCTCTTTATTGTAGTAATAAACAAGCTCCTCTTCGTCGGAGTTAGATTTGGATGCCACAATTAGATGCCGTGAGCGAGGAGGTTGTACTACAACGAAAGACTTAGATCGAGATGCGTGTGAAGTACTCATCTTAAGAAGAAAAGTATCGGTAAGTCCAAGTATGAATGACATAGAAAAGTGAGATATGGGTTGAGATAAGTTTGAATCCTTAATAATAGAGAACATAGGCATAAAAATTGTACCCATCTACAAACAAACATATGAAGTGGGGTAAAATACTAGATCAAAAACCTTAGCATGGTCTTTTATACCACATTATTTGATATAGCACGTTATAGCACAAATTCCACCCAAAACATAAGTGAAAGTACGTGATGCAACGTCTAAAAGTCAAAAATTGCTATGCATGGAAGTATTACCCTTGCAAAGTGGATATTTGGAATGCAATTTAACAAGCACCAAAATCGATCATGAAACATATTAATGAGGCTATTGAACAACAATTAAATGAGGCAATTAGAATACATTCGGATCACCCACACATGATTACACAATGGCTATGAGAAACATATAATGAATTGGGCAACATGGTGTCATAGAGGCATTTCATCAAACACCTTATAAGCAAGTAAAACACACATCTCTAAATCTCCAATTATTTCACAAAGCCAACATCAAAAACAAAATCACAAAGAAATCAAACTAATCATAAAGTAGACCTATCTCAAATTGAACTTAAGAAATCCAAAGTGGTGTGAGCATATAACTTATAGAGGAGAAGAAAGCACAACCCAAAAACCATAATAGAATTCCAAAAGTGAGAAAAATAAGTAGATCAATAGCCTTCCTACTTGATTTGGGTGTTATTTGGTGGATTAAATGGGAGATTTGTGGTGTTGGAGAGAGTTGGAGGGGGTGGGGGAAGGGGTCATGGGGTGGGCTAGAAGGGGAAGAATGAATATAGATGAGAAAAAAAAAAGGTATATAAAGGAAGCGGGCACCGGACCGGCGCCGTGGTCGCCCCTTAAAATAAGTGTGTTGGTTGTGGCGGCCGTGGGGCGTGGTACCATGGCGTCCACTTGGGCGCCACTACAACAATTATTTTATGGTAAGGGCACTCGCCAAGCACTTAGGCTAGCGCCTTCGAGCCTTCGAAGGCGACAAGTTCATTGGTTTGGGCGTTGAGGCACCAGCCTTAGCGCCGGGATCAAGACCTCTCTTCTTCTTGGTGCCCCGATGCGGCGCAGATATAGGGACAAGTTGGTTTGTGGCGCTGAACTCGGCGCGAGTTAACGCCCCAAACCAACATGTCAACTTTTGATGTTTTGAGCTCTTCACCCTAGCTCTTAGTCTCATGCCTCGCTTATCGAGTCAACACACACACACCAATTAAACATTGTTTTCAATACAATTTAACAATCTAAAATAATTTTACTAGAGAGAATGAATGAATTCAAAGTGCAAGCTAACGGTGACACACTCGAGCACTCCCTTGATCGGTTGTTTCGAATTCGTCCACTTTGATGATAAATCACCCAAACAAATAGAACCTAAAATCATGTAGATACACCTAGTGAGTCTTGCTAATAAGTCTAATCATTTATTAACTAAAACACTAAACAAAGTGACTCTAGGGTGCCTCCTAGTAGCGTTAAATCTTTCTTCGTTAACTCGGACGCCTAACACGGGACCATCATTTTTCGTTGAGCCAAACTCGCTCTCGCAGCACGTTCGAGCAAATAATAGAGCTTCACTATCTCGAGCGTTGACTTTGAACGCCTTGCCATCGTCACTCCAGAAGCTCTACCACTCTAAAAGGCCATGTTTGAACAACGAGTGTATTATCCATACCACCTTGATTTCGACTTTTTCGAAAAGTGCTTCACCCGTGAATTGTAGAGTAAGACCAACTGTCCCACTCGAAAGTTTTGTATTCAATAATTTGATCGTGCCACCTATTTATTTCTCTTTATATAGCTTAGTATTCTCATAAGAATGAAGTCGGAACTCGTCCGACTCCATCAACTCAAGTAATAGAGCATCACCGGCGGCTTTGATGTCAAGATTTAACCTCTTCAATGCCCAATATGCTTTGTGCTCCATCTCAACCAGTAAATGACATGCCTTCCCATATACCAACCTATATGGAGATGTCCCGATTGGTGTCTTGAACGCCGTCTTATATGCCCATTGTGCCTCTTCGAGATGTAATGCCCAATTTTTTCGACAATAATCAATGTTTTTCTCCAAAATTTATTTCACCTCCCGATTACTCATTTCGGCTTGGCCGTTGGTTTACCAAAGAATTCTTGTGTCGCGTACCACACTTCCAGAGTACCGCCTCTAATGCTCTATTGCAAAAATGAGACCCTTCATTACCAAGGCCTGAGGTGTCCCAAATCGATAAAAAAAATATTCTTTTTCAAGAAATCAATAACAGCTCTAGCATCATTCTTTGTCATTGCCACAACTTCAACCCAATTTGACACATAATCAACGGTGACGAGGATGTATTGTTTCCCATGAGACAATGGGAAAATGACCCATAAAATCAATTCCCCATACATCAAACAATTCTACTTCTTGAAAAGCATTTGAGGAAATTCTTGTCATCTCGAAATGTTAGCGGTCCTTTGACATACATTGCAAGTCTTGACATAGATATAGGTGTCTTTGAAAAACTTGGCCAATAGAAACCACATTGGAGCACCATTGCCGCCGTCCTTTGCACACCAAAGTGACCGGCAAATGGGGAAGAGTGACATCCTTCCAAGATCCCCATAAACTCATCTTCGGAACACATCGTCTCGACCAACCCATCATTGCACCGTCGAAATAAATATGGCTCATCCAACCGAATAATGTTTCATATCACTAAAAATTTCTTTTGTTCTGACCGACTCAATTAGGAGGCAACACTCAATATGCCAAGTAGTTCATAAAATCCACAAATCATGACGCATCTTTTTGAACTTCCACTCTAAATAGTTGCTCATCCAAGAAGTGTGTATTCGATCGGCTTCTTTATATCCGCCTCTTGATGTGGTAAGCCCAAAAGGTGATCGGCTACCACATTCTCATCGCTCTTCTTGTCCTTGATTTCAAGGTCGAACTCTTGCAACAAAAGAACCCATCGAATCAACCACGGCTTTGTATCTTTTTTGGCAAACAAATAACAAATGGTCAAATGATCCATGAAAATCGTGACTTTAGATCCCGCAATATACGGACAAAATTTGTTACAAGCGAACATGACTACCAATAACTCCTTCTCAGTGGTAGTGTAATTCGCTGAGTTGGATCCAACGTCTTGCTTACATAATACATAGCTCATAAGATCTTCTCTCTCCTCAGCCCTCATGGAAAAATCACTCGCATCGCATATGATTTCAAAGTCGACTCCAATCGGGAACAACCACAATAGGCACCAAAATCAATGTTGTTTTCAACGTGTAAAACGCATCATACAATCATCATTCATGTGAAAAGGAACATCATTTTCAAGCAACCAACACAATGGTTTTGTGGTTTTAGAGAAATCCCGAATAAAGTGACGATAAAACTGGCATGGCCCAAGAAGTTCCAAATATCTTTGACATTTATAGGCACTAGAAGATTCTCAATTGCAAACTATCTTTGCGTGATCTACCTCTAACCCGTTAGATGATACACGGTGGCCAAGAACAATACCCTCTCATACCATGAAGTGACATTTTTTCCAATTCAAGACCAAATTGGTGTCTTGACACCTTTTAAAACCAAGGAGAGATTCGCAAACACAAGTCAAAAGAAGCCCCAAAGGTCGAGATATCATCCATGAATACTTTCATTATATCCTCCACCATATCAAAGAAGATTGCCATCATACACCGTTGAAATGTCGCAGTGCATTACAAAGATCAAAAGGCATTCTTGAAATGCAAAAGTACCATAAGGACATGTGAAAGTAGTCTTCTCCCGATCCTACGGTGCTATCGCAATCTGATTATATCCTGAATACCCATCAAGGAAGCAATAGTAATCAAACCCAGCTAGTCTATCAAGCATTTGGTTAATGAAAGGCAATGAGAAATGATCCTTTCGTGTCGCCTTTTCAGCATTCGGTAGTCAATGTAAACATGCTACCCCATCACAGTTCTTGCCTACAACGTTTCTACTTCTTCATTTTGAAATACGGTCATATTCCCCATTTCTTAGGGACAACATGCACCGGCGAGACCCCATGAACTGTCAAAAATTGCATATATGATTCCCGCATTAAGCTACTTCAAAATTTCCTTCTTCACCACTTTCTTCATCTCGAATTCAAACAAAGCATTGATGCTCCATCGCTTGCTTATGATCCTTCTCCATCAAAATTTTGTGTATATAAATTGATGGTCTACTTCCTTTAATATTTTTTATTATCCACCCCAAAGCTGATTTGTGCTCACGTAAGACACGAAGCAACTTTTCTTCCTCCAACTTGGTCAACAAAGACGATATGATCACAGATATGTAGACTCGTATCCTAGGTAAAAGTATCACAAATGCACGTGCAAAGGTTTCAATTCTAGAGTCGCTCTTCTTGAACATCCGATTTGAAATAATCTCGAAGACACCTTGGCCTCTCCTCTTCTTCTTAATTCTCTGCCTAATTGCCAACCTCTTGTTGTTGTTGCTCATGTGTCTCCTCTATAAAATTTTAGCGAGTTATATCAAACTCGGAGTCTTCAAGTCCCACCTCGATCTCTTATTCATTTTGCATAGACATAAAACACCTGAAACAATAGTAAAGAGAAGATCAAGTGTAGGTGGTTATTGAAATTAAACAAAAAAAAATTAATAAATATTGCTGAAAATAAAATCCTCAACAAACTATCCTAATCAAACTAGAAATTAGCTACCATCCTCGCAACGACGCCAAAAACTTGAAGCTAGTTGTTAGTGTACAGCAATCATGTAAGCAATAGTGGCACCAACTCGTGTTGGTGCCAGGTATATCGTATCCACAAGGACAATTTTGTGCTAATTTTCAATCTAACTAAAGAATAGAGTTAGCAACTTTGATTTTACTTTTGTAAATGAAATTAACAACTAAATTAATCTAACTAATTGCAATTAAAAGTGGTCTTAAGCTATTGAGAGAACGTCCTAGGGAATCTAATTCACCCAAGTTGTATCATTTGCGTCCAATGTAATTAAAAAGTCTCCTAATTCATGTGATGATAGGCGAATTAATTAAAATTCACTCCATCACGAGGTCTCGGTGATGGAGATTCTAGCATCTCACTCAGGCTCTGTCGGTCGGTGTGAATAGCGTAAGTGAGACACCGCATTAAGCATCAAATTCATTTGCCTCCCTTGTCTTTGACCATCTGGTCGATACGCCATATGTTCCAAGGTTATGTTTCCCCAAATCTGAATCCAAAAGCCCTAATGGTCATGGTGACTCTTGAACCTTAAGTTCTACACTTACTTGATCAAGGTAAGTATAGCATAGCACACAAGAATACACAAAGCAACACATTAAATTGAAAGAACAAACACATTCACATTGAAATCAAAAGGAATCCAACTTAGGGTTCAAAGACCCTATAACAAAAGGGATTACCCTATAAATGGGTTCAATTCAACACAAGTCATTATGGAAATGAAAGAAATCATAAGTTCAAACCTAGAGTTGAGGACAAGTCCAAGATTCAAAACTCTATCTTCAAGCCTTAACAAGTTTCTTTTCAAGTCCTCCAAAGCAAAAAATTCTCATTCTATCTCCAACACCCCTATATATAGTCTAAGGGTATTTTGTTCCAACAAAATAGGCACAAAACCCTAAAAAGATCCTAAAAGGACTTTGGTGACGACGGCGCTAAGGTGGGCGCTGCTATGACGCATTTGTGCTCACCGCCGCATTCCAACAAAAATGGCTCAATCGGCGCCATATGGGCATTGTGGTGGGTGCCACGGTGCCCAAGTGGCGTCGTGGCACCAAGGGTGGCGTCGGGGACACTTAAGGTTCTGGACTTGGCGCCGTGGCGCCAAGTCCGGTGCCATGGAGCTAAGAACATGAGCTTGGGCTCCACAAGTCTTTGCGGGAGGTGCTACGGCGCACAAGCCGGGCGCCAGAGGGCGCCATGGCGCCAAATGAGGTGCTATGGCGCCGAACCAAGAGCTTCACTTTCTTTTCTCTTCCTTCGCTCTCTAGCCTCGCTCCACCCGATTCGATTCCATTACGTTGTCCCTTAAACCTAGTACACCCAAAAATGCACTAAGTAAGTCTCATATCATCATTTATTTTCCTATATTATTAATCAAATCCTACTTAACATAATCAAAACCATGCTACACATTACCTGCATCTCCTTCCTTTTTCCCAAATCATCATTTTCACTAACAACAATACCAACAACATTATCGCCGTCAACAACAAAAACAACAACCCAACTATAACGACAACGATCAACAACAACAACTAAAATCGTCTTACCTTCCTCAATCCCATCACCTCAGTCTCCTTCCCTCCTCATTCAAATTCTCTCCTTCTCTCTACTTTGAAAATAAATTGGGATGAGGCGGTGTTCGTTCGTTTGGGATTAATATGAGATTTCCACGAGATTCGCATCCCACAAATCTCAATCTAATGGTTTCTTTCTTTTTATTTAATGTTTTCATCTTTATCAAGATATGTGTTGTGTATTTCTAGGTCGGTATTTGTGGCTATAAACCAACCAAACACCCCCGACTAACTTACATAAGGTTAACTACAAGTTTTCTCAAGATTCGTGCATACAAATCTTGAGGACAATCTAAGGGACAGGAGATAAAGTCACAATCCTTAATGTGACACGGAATTCGACACATGCATACACATACACATTGATTTTATTTGTGATGTGGTTGCATGCTTCTCAAGGCATCACAATATCAACCACCACAACCGATCAACTTATTTACTTACTCGATTCTCATGCTACGCATATCTCGAGGCAAATCAAATGTATAATTTTATTTGATTTAAACTTAGGATTCATTTATATATATAGACAACTATGTAATTTGCGCCTATAAATTCATTCGTGCATACCAACGACCACCCCGGACGTGCACACTATTGTACATCCTACGCGTTCACCCTCGACCCCGCGTGTCACTAGGCGCCCACCAATTATTAATTATTTATTTATTCTCAATATAGATTTATATATATAATTTATATATAAATATATAAGCCTATATTAACGCGCCTATAACTTTCATTCAAGCGCGCCAACAAGAACACTCAAGCGTGCATGCATGCTACCCTATGACTCGTGTGTCCCTTGACCCACACAAGGTATTTGGCATCCCATAATTTGTCAATTATTTAATTATAGGCCAATAAATCCAATTATTTCCATAATTAATAATACACGCCATACAAACATAATACAATCACGCAAATATACGCACATGCTAATCGAGACAAGTCGGGTTTAACAAACCACGAGCCTAACTTTGGTTAGTAAGAAATCAAATTAACATTAATCATCTACTTAAAGTAAAGGGTCGTTACAAGATAAGTTCAAACTTTTGATCCGATATTCAAGTGAGTTGATGAAAATTTTCAAATTTCTTCCAAATTCAAATAAGTATGAATTTTATTTTACTTTATTTTAAGTGAGGAAAAGAATGATAATGAAAATGAATACATAGTAGAATTTTGAATTGAAGTGATATTTTTATTACCTAAGTGAATTCTATGATATAAGGAATCAATTTTTATACACTTTTTATTAACTTTACTAGTTGACGTATACACTAAATTTAATGTCTTGTGTTAGTCATGAGAATGGGTAGAAGATTAAAACAATAGTGCAAGATGACAAGACATATTTCTAAGAATATTGTGATACAAAAGACTATTGATTAAGTATTTTTATAATAAACATATATATAGAAAGCACTTATGCCACAATTAAAAAAAGAAATGGGTTAGAAATGAAGAAGTTTTATAAGTTAGAAAGAATATTTTCTTCAACTTTAAACGGTGAGAGTGTTAATAAGATTTTAAAAATATATAGAGAGTCCTATAAATTTCATAGAAAATGGAGCAGGGAATCTATAGTGGGAAAAATGTGAGAATGCCCATAGAAAATAATGCAAGGACGCAAAAGCAAAAGCAAAAGAAATATATAATAAAAATAATAATTAGGATGGAGTAGAAAAAATTGAGAGAAGAAAAAGATGGATGTTCTTATTCTCTTCAAAGAAAAGATTTAGCTCGAGTACTTGAAGCTAGAGTTGAGTAAAGTGTTTCTTAATCTAACACGTTTTGAACGATATATTCATTAGTATCTTGGCAAAGTTTCTATTGATTTTTATTATGGTGCTATTATAAAGTATTTTCTAAAATTAAGATTAATCTAGTGGTTTTTGTGTTTTGCAATTCTATATTAGTCATCATAAGCTTGATGCTTGTTGGTGGAGATTGGGAAATCTATATTGTGTCCTGACCTTAGTAATGAAGTTTAAGTTCTAAATAGTGTTGCATTAGATGGTTGAGTTATCATTAAGGGATGTTTCATTTTATCTAAATCATTCTATTCAATCATAAATTTTATTTACTTGTGGGTAATATGTTTCCATTTGAAAATCGCTTCTATTTCAAAATTTCTATTATTTAAAGTTAAGTGACTTAGATTGAAATCAGTTTATAAATAATGAAAATAGAATATGATTGAGAGTATTACTTTGCTAAGGATAGCAAAGTGCTAAGTTTGGGGGTGTTTGAAAAGTCAATAATTAGACATATTTTATAGTGTAATTTAGGTTTATTTTAGATATAAATGATGATATTACACTAGGTATTCTTTTGTTTCTCTGATTTCATGACTTAATTAGGAAAATAAAGAAATGGAAAAAAAACGGAAGAAGTGCAAAGCAGTCAATTCGTGAAGAAGTCCAACGATTAGCCAACGACTTGCATTTACACTAGAAATCTTCACCTAAATCGGCGAGCAGAGATTGGTCGGTGAATCCACAACAAATTAGAAACTATACTAGAAATCGCCAAATTTGAATCGGTGGAGCATAGAGAGTCAAATTCAATGATTAACTCAGAATTTGTGTACAAACAGAAATCGCTAACAAATCGTTGAGGTTAGTGACGAGTTTCTTATATAAGATTAAAGAATTTGTATTTATCTATGATATGTATACTTAGGATGCTATAAATAGAACCTTATGGCTTTGAAATTACTCTCTTCTTTTTAGCCTTTTGCACATATAAGTTTAGTTTTATTTAATTCATATGTGAAGTTACATTGGAGCTTTGATTTATTTAAGAAGTATTTATTTATTTAATTATGTATTTGCATTGTTTATTTCCAGCATGAGTGAGTAGCTTGTTGATCTAAACAAACCCTAGACATGTATACACTTTGGATTATTACGTAGTTATGATTAAGAAATCACATACTTAAGGCTATAGATCTATTCATATACGTCAATCACGGATTAAATAAGTTGTTTATGCGTATTACAACTAGTGATTCTTTCTATTGAGTGCATAGTGGCTAATATGTTCTTTAGTATAGAGTATTTAAATCTATGTCTATAATTATCGACAATAATTATAGAATTAGTAATTAGGATTAATCAATAGGGCATTTTCTCGAGTGGATGTTCTAGGTGATTGTGTTCTAAGTTATATGTTTATTAGCATATTCTGATTTTTATTTGATTTAGATTAGGCATGATTTTCATTGAGTGCTAATGCTAATGTATTTCTATGATATTGTATTTTATCAAATAGGTACATATACAAAGATTAGAATGTGCCTTTTCAATTGAATTTAGGAAAATCGTTGGCTAGCTAAAGGCTATCAACCTATTATGAATTAGGATTTAATGATTTCGAGATTCCATGTGTTATGATTATGACTATATTTCAAGTAATGTTATGATTTAGTGTTTCAATGCAATCCAAGTATGTTACATTGTTTAGTGGGGGTTTGTTTAGATGCTTGTTTAGATATTTCATTTATATTGATTTATTGATTATTTGTTAAATTGCATTAGGTTAGTTTATTAAACTTTAATTGTTTATAGTTTAATTGTTTTAATTAATTGTTTATTTTGTTTTTAGATTGATAGTGTTTACTTTCCGTTTGATTAAATTACTTAAATTAAAGCAAGTTAAATCCAATAAAACTTTAAGATAGCCTTAATTCTTAAGAGATTTGAAAAAGCTCTGTGGAGAAGATATCTCATTTACAACTACTAAAAATAATAAGAAAATACAGGAAACTATTATGCACACTTGACACGTGTCATATATGGTCAAATAGATTATGGTAGAGAAGGGCAAAGCGAAAGCTTGCGAGATTTGCTATGAGCCGAGTCACTTTATAGATGAATGTCCTCAATTTTTCGAGGATACTATGGATGTAAGGCAATTTTCAAGACCATCAGCAGGGCAATTTGGGCAAGCAAAGTAATTTCTATTGGGGAAGGACAGAATTCCTAACTTCAACTATGTTGCCGAGAAATTAAAACTACTAGAATTTTGTACCAATGAGACAAGTCATTATCGTTAGCACCATAGAGCCAGCCACATCATCCACAAGGACCTACTTTAGAGAAGATGATGAAGCGATTGATCCTATCACATAAGCCGCAATACGAAGCTAGAGGTGAAGCTTCGATTAAGGAATTGCATGCTAGGTTATCGACATGTCGGCTTAGATAAGCAAAGCAAGTAACTAAGGAAAATTGTCATGTTAGCCGGTCTCCAACTCTAACGTGCAAGTGATTGTTATTTCACATGTCAACGGATCATCTCGTGACAAAGGAGCCCGAAAGGAATACTAAAAGAGGATGATGGATTAATGTCATCCATCACATGGCACCATTTCTCGGAGATTGTATTCGGAGAGGTAAGCATTCATTATTAAGAACCAATTCGAGGAATAAGTGGAAGCTAAGACAGAGTTTCTTGCGAGCCATTTGACATCGCATGACTTTTTGGACAGGAAGAAGAGAATATCCTAACAAGTAACACAAATACACCCAAAAAATGTGGTGATCCAGAATATTAAGCATTGCTTGCACAGTATGAGCTTTGCATGTAGAAAAGGCGATGTTTGACTTAAGTGCATCCATAAATATCATGTCATCGTATGTTTTCTTATCCATGCATGGTCATGCTTTAAAGCATTCTGACATAACCATCCATTTAGCGGATGGATCTTCAATCCGATCAATTGATATGTTGGAAGACGTGACTATTTGCGTCGAGGAACTTGACATAGATGACACTTCGTTGTCCAAACTTACTTTGGTTGTCTTAGGGATGCCTTTTATAAAAATGACGAAAGCTAAAATTGATGTGTTTAATGGTAATATTTCACTCGAACATGATGACAAGGTAGTTCATTGTGCTATTCCTGATTGTGTGGACTTACCTTCTAATGTTTCCACTATATATGCAGTTTTGTCCCTTACTGACGATGATTCGTAGGATAGTATAGAATTCTTCATATACCATTTGAAAAAGATGACGACAAAGAGCGAGAAAAGAAGAGAAAGATGTAAGAACAAAGGGACAGAGTACCTGAAGGTTGGGAGTTGACACAAAATTACTGACCTAGGGAGATTTAAGTCATCAATATCCATCCATATCTTATAAAGTTTTGGCAAAGTAGGCCTGATGGTGCATTTAATGATTATTGAAATAAGAGCATTCGAAAACATCATTTCTATGAAACTCTTGCAAACAGCTGAGTTGGAAATCATTGAGCGCACCCCGGACAAGTTTCTTTTCTAGCAAATGGTGTACGTACCAAGATTTATGGAGTTGCAAGGAAGGTACCTATGAGATTTGGAGAACTGGAGTTCCCGATAGACTTCTTAGTCATTCATGAAGGGCTTCGTGAGATTAACACCATGTTGTTTGGGATGCCATTCCTCTACATAGCCAAAGCCAACTTTAACATCTACAATGAGAATGTCACATTCTGAATTGGTGATAAAAGCGCTTTATAGCAATGGTAGGTTGTGCGTGAAGAAGGAGCAGGGAACTATCAAGCGTCAGAAAGTGTCTACAGCGCCAACCAAGGAAAGGAAGCCACTAATTGATGTGATTGACTTGGACTCTGATTAGTCCAAGAATGTGGTAACGTCGATCCATAGACATTAAATACCGACGCTTTGTAGGAGGCAACCCACATCCAATCATTTGTTTACTTAGCTATTTTACATAAACTTGGTTTAATTATTTTGAGCTGGAACAAACTTTGGATTTGAATAAGTAGATTTTGGTTAATTAAATTAGAGGAATCAATGTTTGATGGAATTTGTTGCATATATCTAATACCTATAAATTATGCAGAGACATGATGATTGATTGGAGATTTGCGGAATATTTTGCACCCACCGAAGTCCGAATGACGTTTAGTGACATAATTCAGGGTAAGTATACTTTAATTTGTTGCATTTGCATGACATCATTTACATATACAGGGAGGTGCACACACTGGAAACTTTTTGGGAATTAATTTGCGTTTCGAGGCCAACAATGTCACAACACCGCAATGTTGTACATAAATTGTTGTGATGGCACTAAAAGGATATTCCAAATTCGAAATATTCTACTTTTAGGCCCAGTGATTCGAGTATGATCGTAGGGCGCTAGATGACATTTTAGGAATTTTTTCAAATTCGCCAGCGAATCCTCAGTGCTGTCACGTTTGTGCATCACATTGGTACGTACGATGATGAGCTCGAATTCCAATTTTTTATAAACGGCAGAACTCCATTGTCATCTTCCCCATAAAACCCTAGCGATTTTCCACCACCCCTTTGAAAACCTACTTCTAGCCACCAAGTCCACCGATTCCAAGCTCTAATCTCACTCATTTTTGATTCTCCATTTAATGGAGACTATTTTAAGCCATGAAACCGCGAGATTGACGAGCTTAATTTTTCGACCTCTTATGGCGGCTACTAGGCCGAGAAAGCCCCCTTTAGCTCGTGGGAACTCATTTCTGAGTAGGTGGCACCTTCAATTTCTCAAGATTTTTAGTCATTATTATAGGATTGTCCTTTAGCCAATTTAGGCAAAATGTGTGTTCTAGGAGTGAAATTGGTTGCTAGAGCCATATGAATTTTGTTTGTGAAGTGATTTGGAATGATTTGGTTGGATTAATTATGATTTTTTGTGGATATTAAAAATTTTGTTTTTTCGTAGGAAAGCCTATGTTTTTTTTGGAAAATTGAGATTTCGGATCCAATTTTTGATTTTGAGTGTTTTAATGGCTTTGAATTGATCAATATCGCATGGATTAAATTTGGGGGAAAGTGAAGGCTTGTTTATTAAAAGTTGAATTTCAAAATTTTGGTGTTTGTTCAAAATTCATCGACACCAACGACACTTTAGGTACATTCTATTTTGGGGTTTGATAGTGCTTGTATATGTGAGTTGATGGACTAATTGGAATGCAAGTTGCATCCATATTTGTTGATTTGAGCGCTTGTGTGATTTCAAGATTTTGAAAATAGTTTTTAATCGATTTTTCTTGAAACTTCATTCGCCATGGATTTTGAATGCCTGGAGTCATTTTGAGCAAACTTTTGTATTTTGAACTCTATGTTATTTGGTTTGCCGGATGTGATGGACTGATTTGCTCGTGATATCATGATTGGACTTTTTGTAGGTTTTTTGTTTGTTGTATTATTATCTTTGTGCTTTGAAGAAATAGAAGAGTGCAGTGGATCTGCAGGACCTAGACAGAGGAGAGGTAGTCTGTTACCACTTCTTATACCTAGAGCCCAGCCACCTAGAGCACCCTAGCCTTTTGAAAAGTTTAGCTTTGTAAGTGAGTTAGTTTTAAAGAGGTATGAGAGTGACCAAAACATTAAGAACATGAAACCTTTAGCTAAGAGGGGATTTGGGATAGCGACTCCCAAATATATAAGGAGAGTCATATCCATCATCAAAGAGAGGGGTTGGGAGTTTTTTACTAGGGATTACCAGGCATTGACCATACCGCCCCATGACCTATACTTGATATAGGGATGTGAGGAGTTAGTTCACGAGTTTTACGCGAATGAACATACTACCCATCATAGCTTTAGTGTAAGAGTCCGAGGAGTTCAGGCTGACTATAGTGCGTAAGCAATAAAGCCTACTACGACTTACCTTATTTAGAAGCCTTGGGGATATCTGATATCCCCCACTTATGCTACACCCATGACTCTCACAACCCTTTCGCAGATGTTAGGGCAACTCTCACTTGTTTCCTACATCATGATTGGACCTATGCCTATTCTTCTCAGCACAGTAAGTACCTGCTTAAGGCCTACTTTAGGAAAGCTCTTAAGGTGTGATCCTACTTTGTTAATGTATCTTTCTAACGCACCACACAGCATGGTGACATTACACGACCCCGATGTGCAATGCTTTATCATATATGGGAACGTGTTAGTCGCATCGATATGAGGAGATTTATGTTCAAGGTTCTTAGAGAGAGATGATGGAAACAAAGAAGAATGAGAGTTTTGCATTCCCTATCCTCATCACTGATTTGTATCAATGAGCTGAAGTTCCTCTCAACGGTCTATCGTTTGAAATCCCTCAAAGCCGACCATTAATGATGAGGATATCTTTGGATACGACAATTTGGATGAGATGGATTCTAAGGAAGAGCATGAAAGCGCATTTGAGAAAGAGAGCAAGACATAAGCTAGGAGAGCCGTATAGAGGAGGAAAGGAACATGAGGCCCTGCAACGAGATCTTCTTCATCTGCACCACCACCACCAGGAGGAGTATTGGGACAGATGTCCCAAAAGGAGATTATTATCCATAATTAAAAAGAGAGCTGCTATTTCTTGTATCATGATCACATGTGGCATCGACATGTGCATGATCTCTCTATGCAGCCAGCTGAACCGACACTGGATAGTTCATTCATTATCATGCCGGATTACCAGATTTATCGAGCACACGAGTATGAAGCACTCTCATCCTACAATTATGTACAGAGTATGTAGACACCTTTCCAGACCCCACAGCCTAGTGAGCAGCAGCAGGACAGCTCTAGCTAGTATGAGATTTGATTATGTTGTCTTTGTATATATTTTGAGATAGGAAAACTGAGAAACTTGTTATTTTTGTAATATATTCGGAGGAAATACATTATGATGATGTTGTATTTTGTACTATCACCACACAGCACGCATTTGCATGCATTTTTAGCTTATCAATGTACTTATTTCACTCCATTTCATTTCATTCCTTTTCTTATCTTCCAATATTTGATTTCACTTATCTTCTGGAATGTGTATTGGATGTCCTACTTTCTTGAACCTTGAGGAAAATGTTTATGATAAGTTTGTGGGTATGTAGGTATGCATGTTCGATGGAATGTATGGATGAACAGTAAGGATTTTGGTAATTTTTTTGCGTTTTTTAGATTTTTTTTCAAATTTTTTGGTGAAATTTAGGTAATACGATTTCATTTTATTCATTGGATTGATGGATTGGTAGGATGTGTAAACTTTCCATACTTGTGCTTTTTTTTTTGTTTTTATCAATGTTTTTGAGCTTAATGTGAATGCTTAGTTCTAGCTTAGAATAATGGTTGACAATTTGAGAATTCATTTGTGGATTGATGTTGCCAAAATGGACAAGACCTTAGGTAGAGCATAAGTGAAAAATCATGTTCTTGTAATTGGTCTATTGAGCGGTTTCACACCAAAGAGTGCTAGTGTGGAGTTAATGCTCTATGCTAGATATGGAAGTTGGTAGAAGGTCACAATAGGACAAGAGTCAACTAAATCTCTATAGATTTAAGAATAGATTTGCATCCATTTAAAAATTAGCATAACTTAAGAATAAGTTTGGGGGAAGACTTAGGCACTGTTTGTTTAGCCTTTAGCTTAAATCCAACTATAATTTATCTCTTGTTAGCCTTCTGGAGACAAACCAACCTGATTTCTTCATCATCCATTGTGAAACCAATAACCATTGACTTTATTATTCTTTTACCTACATTGGTAAGCTAGCTTAGTTATAGCAAAAGTGTATCCCACAGGTTTCATAGAAAAAGTAGCAGGGAATCTAGTGGTAAGAAAAAGTTAGAAAAACCGAAATCCACTGAAAATGGAGTAGGGACCGTACTAAAAAAATATTTGAAAAAAATTATAGAGAAGATATGTAAATGAAATTAATAAAGGCAGAAATCTATAAAAACCCCTCAAATAAAAAGATTTAGCTCGAGTGCTTGTAGCTAGATTAAGAAAGTTTTTCAATTGGTTCAAATCCTTTAAATATCCATCCTTGTTAGCTTTACCCAGCCTTTACAACCCAAAAGAAAGTCCTATTGACCCCAAATGATGTTTTGAATGTGTCAGTGGAATGGATTCATGATTTTCTACTTGTAGAATCTTGGTATTCAATTCCCTATTTAGAGATTAAGTTTTCGGCTTGTTAAAAGTTCCGAGGTAACTCATAATTAATTGATGGCTTTAGTCTTGATGAAGCATGTTATTTTGTCGAGTATTCCTTAGGAAAGTGGCCCAAATACCTTGACTAAAAGTAACCGGCTTTGCTTAAGTGTTGTCGTTTCCTATTTGGCAAATTTGATGAAAAAATTGGACGAAACCATTTAAGCTAGAGTAGGGTATGTTATGTATGAAATTTGATTATATTATGATCCTTTGCTTGGGACGAGTAATTGTTTAAGTTTGGGGGTATTTGATAAGTCGTCGTTTGTCCTATATCTTAGGGTAATTTTGCCACTAATTTCATGACTTTTATCATCATTTATGTTGTTAAATAGTTGTTTTTCTATTTTTAGGTAAAAAATATATTCTTACTATAAATAGGAGACCCTAGAATGACGAAAGATATATAGAATTCCATATAGAATTCCATATAGAATTCCACATAGGAAGACTTTAGTGTTAGGTCTTACTTTTGAATTCTTGTGCGAGAGACGCTTGTTGAGATTCAACCATTAGGTCTTATAATTTTTTATTTTATTTTTTATATTTTACATTTTGATTTATTGATCGAATAAATTCCAGAGTTTTCTTTATGATAATGAGTGGTTAAGTTCCACTATCTAGGCCAAAATGTTTGAGTTCTAGGCATTTATAGGATTCGGGAGGTTTGTTCACTTTGATTCTTAATTTGTTTGTTACCGATTTTTGTATTTTTAATTGCACCTTTGTTCTAAATTTTTTAATTATAGTTTTATACCTTAAGTTTCCCTTTTTGTTGTGTAATTGCACGTGCATGGTGATTACGGTTAGAAACTATCATCAGTGATCATACCGCCGCTCGGTAAGGGGGATCACGTTAGGTGGCAAGTGGGGCCTTTTCGGTTGCCAATCGGTGTGCCTCTGTGCGGTTGGGATATGAGATGGATGGCGTGGTTTGTAATCTTCACACGTGACAAGTGAGCAATTCGACACTATTTATCACTAATGATAGGTGTTTTCACTGTATTCGCTAATGCTTGCTAATTTGTTGAAAGCCTATTGCATATCTAGTGTCTTTGCAAGTCTAGTTAGTATGTGGTTGTGTCGCACGCTCCTCCGCTAACATAAGGATAATGAGGTTATGAGAGTCACTATAAGCGTGTACGTGAGAATCAATACTTGGACAAACATTTGATAAACTAATGATCGAATATGTTTCCTATAGTCTAGAGTATTTTATTTATTGATTTCACTTTTTAGGTGCTTTAATTTGCACTTCGTATTTGATTTCCTAGCATAATTTAGTTTTTGTTTTAAAAATCTTTGTTTTTTTCATAACCTAAAAAAGAACATCCAAATCCATGTGGGTTCGACCTCATACTTGCCTCAATACAAATAAATTATAGTCGGTGAAATTGAGGCTTTTTTGGTGTTGTACGATGTTGCATCACCCGGGCCGACCAAAGTATAAATGGCAGTGCTCGACATAATGGACCGTAGAACTTAATTATTTCTTTTGTATTTGGGTGCAAGTATTATTTTAATAATAAAATAACATAATATAATACATGTGGCGATACGCGAGATGTGCGATGACTACTGGGTAGCATGGTTAGGACTGGCACGTTGCTAAATACTAGGCTAGGCGAGGCCGAATTTATTTTTGGGTTTCCGTTGATTTTATAATGTAAAAATACATAACTCAATAAAAGAAATATATATAAAAGCTACAAATTTAACATGGATAGCAATAATGAAAAATGAGAACAAAGTTGATACAAGCTTTGCCTCGAGTTGTGTGTTATTTGGCGGTGGTTGAGGTTGAAATTAGGTCTCGAATTGGTGCAAGTTTTGCTAAGTATGGCAAGGAAATTGGTCCACAAGTGTTTAATATGTCGTGGACAAAGTTAAGATTTTTGAGGTTTTAGCGTGATCAAAACCAAAGTGTTATAGACATTTTATGGAGTTAGGCTATCCTATCGAGAGGTTGACTCAATTTGGTGAAAAATCGAATTCAAAACGAGCGTTGGAAGTTAAAACACGTCAAAATAGGAGTTTTGAGAATTAATATAAAAAAGTTAAGTCAGGCATGACGGTGAGGACTCATATATAAATATAAAAAATAAGAGAAATCAAATGAAGATTCACTTGAAACATTAAATAGAACGATTATAAACCTCCCGGTGGACATTTTCGCTCACGAGCTCCATAGATTCGATTTTCGCTCGATTTCTTTCCACAAGATAGTAGAGCATCACAAGACGGTCAATTCGAGCCAAGTTTCCACGGCGAAGATAAATTCAGCTCGAGATTTGGTAAATTCTCAATTCAAGGAAATTTTTTCTACAATTCAATTTGAATTATCACGATTTTTCGATTTCTTTCACAGGTTTTAATAGAAAGCTGGTAGGGATTGTTAAAAATTGATGTATTGCGTGAATGTGTGCCAATTTGAAATAAATTCCATCGATGTGGGTTAGGGTTTTGGTAAAGTGAAGTGAATTGATGCAATTCAATTGATAACTATTTTATGTTTTGTAGTTAAAATTGATTTATATTAGGAATCTGGACAAATTGGATTATTAGTTTTTGTCCAAATTGACTTAACGGGCTTTAAAATTGTTTTGAATGTAGTATTGAGCAATTTCTTGGTGTTTGGTGTTAAGTCTTGATGATATAATTGTGAAAATATTGATGCGGAGAAGTTTTGTTAATTATAACTTGTTAAAGTTTGCCTAATCAACATGCTATATTGGAAAATGCATAACTTTTGTTTGTGATCCTATTAAAGTGCTCTTGGAGTCTATGGAAAGTATGAAGTAAGCTCTACAAGGTCCTTTTTGGTCAATATGAAAAATATCAAGGTTTTCAAGGTTAAAAAGTTACCCCAAATTAGCTAGTTAAAAGCTAATTGAAGTTGTTATAAAATAATTGTGTTAGGAGTTGACGATGCGGAGTTCGATTATACCGAGTGTGAGGCTCAACTAAGTCGGGGCATTTGACATGGAACGCACTGTAAGTGAGAAATAGGAATTTATAAACTTTCAGGATGCAGCATATATCTAGTGCACTCGTTGGATATATGTTCACCACTGGGAGCTTCGGAACCCGATTTATTGTTAAGTTAGTTAGACTTGAAGTGGTTACATAAAGGGCAAGGCACTAGAGTGATCAACGATGAAGCGAGCACCCTTATCCTTGACTTGTAGGTAATATATTGGTTGAATTGGTTTTAGTTATATATCCGTTAATCAAGCTTGTGTATGATTTGTATTTGGGAGTTAGTTCCTCAACTCTGCTTTTATGGATTACACTATATTATAATTGATGTTTCCACTTTAGCTTCCCTAATCGCTTTGCATGCTCGCTTGCTTCACACACCACGTGTGAGGTTGTCAATACAATATAACGTTTTTCAAAAAACTAACTTAGAAAATTATTTTTAAACTAGAATAATAATAAGAGAAGGCGGTTTTGAAACGTCTTTTAGGGTTGATGGTGTGACGGGACACCTCAAGAGACGGTTTGAGTTGGTCGGACCATCAGTTCGCGATACGGGTGCTAACAAGTAATCAAACTAAAGTATATACACAAACTACAAACACTACTATTCAAGCACAAGTTAACACTTTATTTTGTAAAAACAAAAAAAACACATATGCAAGAAAAGACATCAAAAAGAGGTGAGAATAATTAAAGTACCTAAAATGATATAACAGAAAGAAGAAGAGATGATGGCAAATATCATTCCCACTAGGGAAAGAATGGCCGAATAATTGAAATACACACATATTCCCAAAAGGCTATACTCATGGTACTTAGCCGGAGGTGAAGCCTTTGAAAAATCTCTACAAAATCATGAATTAATTAATCAAGACAAATTAAACAATATTTATGAATCGAATGAAGATATGCACTCGATTTTACTATTCCATAATGATTAGCAAATGATAGGGATGAAGAAACTAAAGAAAACATATCCGAGTCATTTAAGAAACTAGAAATTAATGAAATTTTAATGAGAATCAAATCATGATGAAGGTATTAAAGAATAATCTGAGTCTAAAGACAGATTTTTAGAAGAATTTAATGAAAATTTACGACAAAAGATGTCATCCTTAAAGAGAATGCCTGAGAAATGTTCCGACCCAAGAATGTTTGTCATACCCATCACAATAGAAAATTCTTATATTGAGTTTGCTATGTATGATCTCGAAGCATCAATTAATGTTATGTCATTAAAACTTTATGAATCATTGAAAATAGGATCGTTAAATAATACGCCTATTAATCTTACTTTAGCAGATAATATAATTACTAACTCGTATGGATTATTAGAAAACATCTTAGTACAAGTACATGACTTAGTATTTCCAACTGACTTTTATGTCATGGAAATGAGAGACTCAAGATCACCCAATCCTTTGCCAATACTAAAAAGTAGACCTTTTCTTAAAACAACTAAAACTAAGTTAGATATTTCTAAAGAAACAATATCTATGGAATTTGAATATAAGATTGTTAAATTTAAAATTAATAATGAATATAACCATGACACCTATAAAGAATATGATGAATTATTTGATAATGAAATACATAATAATGACTTTTTAGACTTAAACTATTATGATAACTTTAATTTGAAATTTATGCAATTAATGCAGTAATATTGGAAACGATAAAGGGATTTCAAAGAAAGAACAAGGTGAAGACATTTCAAAAGAAAATAAAGTAACTCAAGAATGGAGAGTTAAGCAACCTGTGAGAATGGTAAAAGCATAAAAAATATGAGATTTTCTAGATCCAAGTACAATAAGAAAAAGAAAAAGTTTGGATTTGAGTCCTATAAAGCTTAATGATCCTGGAAGTATAAATTTGCACATTAAAGTCAAATGGGCTTGGTACTTGAGCTCTCTGATACGAACTCTAATGCAAATCTCATGCCCATATTTTTTTTCTACATACTCAATTGGAGTTGAATTCACTTGCTTCTAAATGATTCTCTTTTCCTAGGTTGGAAATTCAATTCAACTAATAGGAGTGGTCACGAGATGTGCCAATTCAAGTCAACAACTTTGTACCCAGAATTTTTGGTCATGCCACACTTAATTAATGAAGATCCTCCTCAAATTTTAGGATGGCCTTTCTAAGTCACTACTAAAGCTCGATATGGATATTTAGAACAAAACAATTACTTTGACTATTAATGGTCGAGCACTAACTTTTAGAATGACACTAGAGTGGGCAATCTTAAATTCAAGTTTTGAGTTCCAACATAATTCTAAAAGGGTTAAGTCGAGCCAACGACGATAAAAAGGCTCTATGGGAGGCATCCCATATTCTACATTTATTTTATGTTTATTTAATTTTAATGAAAATTTGATTTAGCTTAGTATAATATATTTTTATTCTCACTTTTTGACTTTTTTATTGAAAATATTTTTGGATTTAAACTCCAAGGTAATTTCAATTAAGGGGAGTGACCATGTTGTTTTTGCTTATACGACATTTATTCAAGTTGCATTATTTACTTGCTTATTATTTATTTATTTATTTATTTAAAGTAATTAGTTGATTACTTGTCTCACTCAAACTTTCAGGATTTTAGTCAATTCTACCTTAACATAAGTTTTTAATGAATGATATATAAGTTAATTATGGAATAGATTGCAAAACAATGAATTAGGCCTAGTGATTTCTCAGCGATTTGGAATAAAATTAGGAATCGCTGGCAAAATAGTAGAAGCGATCAATATAGTGCAAATTTGGAGTCTTGCAAATCCCTGACAATTCGCCTTATAAGGGAATTGTTGCTCAAATCGGTGGGTCACTTTGAACCTCACTTAACACTAATTCACCTAGCGATGTCAAATGATTCTCGCTAACACAGGAATCGGTTGGGCGTAATTTTTAGTTTTTAAAAATAGAACCTCAAGTTGCCACAACACAAACCCATTCACACTAACAAATCGTTGCATCCCTTCAAAAAATTCCAATTTCTTGCTTAGATTCAACCATCCTAAGCTCAATCTTATAGTAATTAAGTGATTCTCATCTCAACCTAGTCTCATTCAAACCAAAGTTTCGATTTGGGGAGTGTTGAATCGATTAGGGTTTTAAAAAATTTTGACTTAAAGCTTGGAAGGACGGTCTAGAGGATTTCAAGAGCTTAAATCTTGAGGATTCACTCTTGAGAATGTAATTACATTAACCCACTTTACCTTAACAAATTTTTTATTCGAATGATTTTGCTAGTTTTTCAATATTTTTCGAAATTGACTTGTTGAAATTTACTCAATTATATAAATGGTTTTATTGATTCTAATAGAATAGGAATTGTGATTACAATGATCGTTGATTTACAAATTCAACAATTTAAAAATTTTGCCATATTTACACGTATTTGCAAGTGGTTTGAAAACCGAGTTTAAAATGAATTTGGGATTTTGGTTATGGTTTTGTTTTACTTTAATTTGCTTTGTTTATGAAAGACTAAAGATCGATCGCACAATTGCTTTACAAAATCTAGAAAATCGATTTTCAAGTTTATATATTAATTAACACATTAACGCCAATTTTATTTTAAAGTTTACGATGAGTTTTAAGCTAGCTTCCAAAAGGATTTCTCTTTTTAAAATAAAGTCTAGAATTTTACCGAATTATTTCTAACGATGTTGTTTTTATGATCTACGGGTTTATTTAGTTTTTGGACTTGTGAGTTTTGAAATTTGAGATAATGGCCGGAGGAGGTAGAGGTAGAAGCTCACGAGATGAGAAGGGGAAGGCACCATTAGTTGAAAAACCAAATAAAAATCTAAGGCTCCACCCACACCAATTAGGCCAACGGGGATTTCGATTAATGACCCCGAACTAGAGTATCAAGTGAACCTTCTCCATCTTTAACTTTGACTAATGAGCGTGAGGGAGAGGAAGAGATTGAGGAAACACTACGCATTTCCTTCTATGTACACGACCTAATCTATGCCAAAGCTCTTGATAGGATGCAGAGTGACATTAGTAAGAAGAGAAAAATCAAATCGGAGAGAGGTTTTAATGTTAGAAATGAAGCTAAGTATGGGCCTAGGATCCTAAATATAATAAGGGAGCGGAACCAGGGGTTGTTAACTAGAGACTATTACGCCGATAATGATGCGGGGTCCTCGGTTGAAATGTGTTGTGAAGTTCTAGTGAGAAAGTTTTACGCAAATAGGTAAAGAGATGAGAATAAAACAATGGCCATAGCCCGAGGAAGACCACTGGACTGACCACTCACTTTGAAAGAATAAATCGGTATTATGGTTTACCAAAAATACATATGAGACAAAATAACTAGTACCCAAAACCCAAGTATAGGTATACACATGGATTTCCCTACGAGACCACTAGAAATACATGGTATAGAAGCTTATTCCGAGGGATGGATTTCTTTTTATAAAGACGGGTACCCAAAACACATAAAAGCCAAATGCTTTAGGAAAACCACCAAAGCTTGGAGTTTTTTTCTTAAATGCGAGCCTACAACCTAGTTTGTAACACTATGATATAGTGAACTATACCACAAAATTCAAGGGATGGCTATATTGATGTCGGAAAAATAATCTATGATTCGATTAGGAATGTCATGACCACCAAGAAAAATGAATGATTGTCTTTTACCTTAATGATTACGAAGTTTCGCAAAAAAGATCGAGTTCTAATGAGAGGTCTAGGGTTAAATGTTTACTCGGATAGGACCATCACCAATAAAGTCATTGAAAGCACCAAGAAGGTGCTAGGATATGTTGATTCGATGAGTAACGAGAGAGAAATGAAACACACAAGAGAAAGAAAGAGAGAGAGGCCATATAGAGAATGATAATACTAGCGAGAAAATCGAAGAAATTTGGAAGAAACGCAGAATGTCGCATATCATGAATAAATGAACTAGAGGATATATGGTTTTGAGCGATGCATGACTAAGAGGATGCAACGCAGGGGAGCTAACATTCAAATTCCATCAACCTAACTCGAGAATGCCCAATCAGGAAGTCTTTTAAGAAGATAATCCAGTGGCGGTAGTGGATTACATGTTATATGATCCTACAACGAGCTTTCAATCTCAACAACAGATCATGGGGATGGCGGTTACGATGCGACGTCTTCATGGCGGTGATTCGATATTTTATTCTTCTCCGTGTATTTTTTTCTCGAGTGTTATTGTGAGAGGTCTATGTTTGTAATGCTTTAATATGATTGATATGGTATGTTACTATGATACTATTGCTTTGGTGTGTTCACATTTGATACAATGGTTTAATATGTTACTTTAAATTCAATGATGCTTGGAAATGTTTCAATTTATCAAATTTAAAGATAAGGTTTGAAATGAGTTGGGGGATATTAGGTGAAGTGAAATATGAAGATGCGAAGTATGGAAGAAATGAGAGGTAGAATATAGTTGAACATTGTAATTTTTTAAGATTTTCCACAATACAAGTAATATTTTCCCATTTCATTTACTTTATTTAGTTAAGAATATGAACTGAATATAATTTGGATTTAAATGGAAGTGATATATAATTATTACCCATGAAAATAAAAAGTTTATGATGGAAATGAATTGTTATACTCTATTTGACTTAAACTAGATTGTGTATGTACTAAAGGAGATTAGAGGGGATTAATTGCTTTATGTTAGACATTATAATGCGTAGAAGATTGAAATAAAAGTGCAAGATAAACAAGACAGATTTCTAAGAATCTTGTTATACAAAGATCAAGTATTATATATAACTAATGAAACGAACTTGCCACAATTGAGGAAAAAATAGGAAATTAGCCAATAAAGCTGTACTAAGTTGGAAAGCATGCTTCCTTGACTATAGTGAAAGTGTGCAGAGCTAACAAGAGTTTTTAAAGAAAAAATAGAGAGATCCACAGATTCCAAAGGAAATAGAGCAGGGGAATCTAGTGGTAGGAGAAAATGAGATGACGAATTCCTATAAGAAAAAAAGAATTTTAATGGATTCCAAAGGAAATGGACCAGAGAACTATAGGTTACAATATGAAGAAAAAAGAATATATATATATATATATATATATATATATATATATATATATAATTGAAGAAGAAAAAAAGAGAAATATAAAAAGAAAATAAAGGAAGTTTATTAAAAACTCTTCAAAGAAAAGATTTAGCTCGAGTGCTTATAGCTACGTTAAGTAAAGTTTATCTTTTTATTCCAACAAATGGATATGAAATGATGATTGTTGGTGAATAAAAACTCCTATTGACTTTGATTATAGTGATATTTTAAATATTGTTTAAAAATGAGATTGATTTAGTGATTTTTTTATCTTGTGATTCTATATTAGTTATCGTTAGCTTGATATTTATCGGTGGGAGTTGAGAAAACCTATGTAGTGACTTGACCTTGGTGATTGCTTAAACTTTGAATTTTGAGGTGTCTTGCACAATTAGAGGTTGAATTGTCAAATAAAGGAGTTGTTCCTTAAATCTTTCTATTCTATCATGATTCTTATTTTTATGAGGTAATATGTTTCTATTTAAAGATCATTTATGTTTAAGAATAAGAGTATATAATTATGAAATCAAAACGAGGGAAGAAAAGAGAATAAGATTGAGAGTATTCCTTTGCTCGGGACAACAAAGTGCTAAGTTTAGGGGTATTTGATAAGTAAATAATTAGACATGTTTTATAGTACATTTTAGGACGATTTTAGATGTAAAAGATTAAGTATACGGGGTTTTCTCTTGTTTTTGTTATTTAGAATATAAATGGAATATATGAAGAAATGGAGTAAAAATGGAAGATTATAGAGGAATTGATCAAACAGAAAGAGTATGCAAATAATCATTAACAAGTGAAGTTAAATTGGATTTCAACACCACGATTCATGATCTGATTCCTATGTACCGAGAATCGCCACTTTCAGATTGGTAGAGCACTAAGACTACAATTCTAAGGATTCTCCCAGGGATTCCACTTAAACTTTAATCAATGCGGAATCTTGAAATGGATTTCGAGGATTTTAGATAACAATGATTAGTTTAATTTAGTTTAGGATATTTACTACTAGGGTTACAAACTTAGTTGTCCTTAAGTACTTATATCAATATTTCATTACTCTAGGAACCATTTTTATTATTTTAGTTTATCGCTTTATTATTTGCTTTTTTAGAAGATTTGAAGATTTAAAGTATTTATTCCAAAGGTATGTATATGTCTTTTATTTATATTATTGTGATATCATTTTTTATTATAAGTGAGTAGTTAGTTGATCTAAACAAACTCTAGAACATGAACAAATTCTATTTTGCTATGTAGTTATGATGAGATGATTATGTGCTAAATGCTTTAACTAATTGTATTGTTTGATTCACTAATTTAATAGGTTATTATCTACTTATTTTAATCATGAACTTTGTATTGCATGCATAGTCTAAAATGTGTATTGTGATATTAGGATTCATTATCTAGTTCAAAGTAGTAACGAAGATCGTTTGAAAGGTGTTACAGTTTAGATTTCCTATGTGAGTTTGAGATCTAAATCTAATGTTGAAATGGCTTTCCGAATGTGATAGACTTAGTAGTTCGAAGTTTTCATAAAGTGTAATGCAGTTTTATTGCGCGAAGTTACTATCTTTGTATATTCAAAGGGGTTAGCTCAATAAAATTAGAAAGTGATTTTTCCATTAGTATAAGGAGAACAAATGGATTGCTTACTTATGATTAGAGTTTAATTATCTATGGTACTTTATAAAGTATGTTCATACCTATATAATTGAAGTAACATGTTTGGATGCAAAACAGATTGATGTTTCATTATTTTGGATATTTGTTTATATATTTATTTATTATTGAATTGAATTTATTAGATTGATAGTGAATTTGAATTATGTTAGTTAAGTTGGTATAATTAGTTTAGTTAATTACTATTATATTATAGATTGATTTAGTGAGTTTAATTACTATTTTAACTAATTAATTAAAGTAAAGTAAAACGAATAAAAACCATTAAAAGTCATTTTTCCTAGAGAAGATTGATAAATCTATGTGGAGACGATGCCCACACCACTACTACAAATATTAAAAATATAATAAAAAAAAGAAAATTTATTGTACACGCTCGACACGTGTCATGATTTCATTAGTACAGTTGCTATTAAACTATGATTTACATTTGTTATTTATTGTTATACCATTCTGATGCACTGAATACATATTTAATGGAATCATGTTGTTATTCATTGTTCTTGTTTATTAAATAGATCTTTTATATATAATTGTGAGTCACTTACTGAGAATGTAAGAGCGCTCACCCTTTTAAACATTTCAGGTTCACAACTTGGCGCTTCAGTTGAAGGGAAAAAGAAGGCATATGATACTTTTATTCTTCTCTACTTTGTAATGAGCCTTCTTTGTATATAGATATTGTTTGAATTACAGTGTTGTAATATAACAAAGGGATTGGGAAGTTTTGTATAATTAAGTTTTGATTTGGTAAACTCGGATTTACCTATATCGTTTAAATTATCGAAAAAGTTTTAAAATTTTCATTGTGTTTACTTCGATTTTTATTTTGATATCGATATATCGACAAAGTTTATCATGTACAAAAGAAGTGGTTGTTGGCTCTAATTAAGTCTAACGTGTACCAAGGCTTAATTAGGGTTCAGTGAGTATTACCCTAATCTGAATAAGAGATGCGACAAAGTGTCACATCAAGGATAACATAGCAAAAGCAAAACTAAACAAAGGCCTCATATTTTGATCAAAGGTTCAACTTTAGCCCAATTTGACCCAAACCTAACTAAGCCATCTTTAAATTGGTCAAGCCTGGATCACCTTATAATACATATTTATAAGGTATTTTAAAAAAGTAATGATGTTTGTAAGATTTGATCTTTAAGATCGAATGGACATACCTTGCATGAAAATTTACCATTTGAGCTCATGATTGGCAATTTCTTGTCCATACCCATCGGTCTCGATTTTGTCGACTCAAAATAAAAATGGTCCAGATAATTTTTTAATAAAACAGTTCTGTCTGGACAAATAACACTTGTCAAATTTAAAAGCGGGTTGAGTATGGACAAGACCTTGTAAACTCAGATCCATTTCGAATGGCCCCGAATCGACTTGAATTTTAATTATCCTTCAATAACAAAAAGTTTATTAGACAGTTAGCACTTAACAATTATATTAAAAAACATTAATTTACTCTAATACATATATAAATTAATGTACTCAAGATATCTATAATTTTAGAATGATTTTTTTTACTTCCGAGAGTCAAACCAACGACACTCCTTAAACCTTGCCTTTTGGCAAGTGATGCTTCATCTATCTCACAGAGATGTTTTGGCTTAATTTTTTAATGAATTAAACTTTAGTTTCTTTATACTTTAACATTTCCTTCTTTATGTTTAAAGTTTATTTCTAAGTTTTATTTACTTCTTTTAGTTACATAAGTTATTTGCTCTAACGTTGCACCGATTTATAGTTTGTGATATTTGTTGAGACTTTCCATGACCTTTTAAAATTATATCAATTGAGATTATATAATATATGTATATTTTTAACATTTGAAGAGGATTTCATCAAAACGGTTTCCAAAATGCCTGGATCTCAAGTTCAAAAAATCAAAAACAACAAAAATGAAAAAAGACAGATAAATTGCAAAGACCACGAACAAGGATGCTCGATAAACTCATTGAAAAGATTGCCACAAGCAATGAATTTCGCGATAAGATCATGAATGCCAAAAAATTAAAGTACTTGATAAGTTCAAACACATAAAGGTGCAAAATCTCTCTTACATAAAGGTGCAAAAAAAAAAAGATGGATATATTCACAACCCTCTTTTTATTGAATGATATAAGTGCATTTATACATGTTTACATCAAGAATTTAAAATAGAAAGCTGTCAAGTTCGGACTTAACCTAATTACTCTAATCAGCACCTAAACTATTCAATTAACTTTACCCATCGAAATATTTTTCTTGAAAATCCTTTATAGTGCTCCAAACCTAATTCTAGATCCTTAACAAACCTCAGTTCTAAATTTACTTAATTGGAGAAAATTAGAAAATCATATGGATTATCTTCGTATTTTATAAAAATTTCAACAAAGACCTCCCCTAAAAATGTATTCCCGAAAAACACTCCTAAAAGATAACGGAATAGGGGAAGCCTAGAAGGAATCACAACCCTCTATAGTTCACAATATCTATCAAATTGAACATATGAACTGTGATAGCACGGGTCCTCGAACTTGGTACCGCTTGGCCTAATCCCGTTATTAAGCCCTAACCCATGCCATGTAGAACTTAACAACGTACTAGTCAGCCTTTTCACCTCATTCACCTTGTTACTCACGTTCAACATAATTACTATTCATTTCAAAATCATCAAAATTAATTAAGAGATCGTTATCATTACCTTAACTTTTAGTGGAAGACTTAGTACAAATAGCGGAAACATTTATAAAACACCTACTATGGAAACCAAGTAAGCAGACGATCATATAAAACCAACCAAAGTAATACATAATACGATAAGGAAGTCTAGTCTCTCAACCCAAAATACAATCAAATGTTATACAAAATAACGTAAGTAATAGATACACAAAGTGATCACCTACAAAAGTAACAGAAACTATCCTCCGACGGCTCAAAACTAATCATCGATCTTTTCCTACCCCAGTGCGCTACTTGAAATATCTCGCACCCACCATCATAAAAGGACCGTGAGTACAGTAAAGTAGAAAGTAACACTGAGAGACATTCATCCACATTTCCAAATATACAATAAGTATCGAAAGCATAACAATAGCAAAGAAAGTTGAACAATAATCATGCTATCAAATACTTTAGTTAAACATCATGAAACTAACATTCGGCTAAGCGAGTAATGATCTAGGGCTAGTTCACTTAGAAATTACATCACATCAACTCGTTCCACTATCTAGGGCATAAATATGCTCATGATTGCTTTTTTCATATATATATGCTTACCAACAACCTCGGGTCTCATACCCCATGTGTCGCTAAAGCTAAAGGTGAGATCCCAACATCCCCCAGAATCTAGTGACCCTATATGCCATGGCCATATCTATATTTAATGGTCCTAGATACAAGAACTACTTTCATAACTCAAGAAATGACAAAATTTAGGAAATCAAACAAAGGTGAATGCATAACTAATGCACAAAGGAAGTAGATTTTAAATACCATAGATCTCCTACCTAATATCATGTTATTCTACTTGATTTGCATACTTAACAACTAAGAATGACATAGCATGTGAAAAAATTCAATGAATACCACTTAAACATAAACCAATGCCACGATAACAATCTCATGAAATGAGACGATACAACAAAGTCGTGACATCAAGCGCATACAATAGGATCATTAGTCCAAATGACTATAAGTAATAAGCATAATGGAAAAGAAATGGAAATAAATATTTCAATCGGTGTACTTACAAACACGCGAAATTCCTAGTCTAATCCGACCTCCCGACACCTCATATCTCACCAATAACCTTTCGAGACTCCTTCCTAGTTTCATGAGGTTAATTAAGGTGTTTTAGAACTTATAAAAATTATCAAAGATAGATTTAACCAATTAGAAATACCAGAGACTTTATTAGAAACTTCACTACTCTTTAGGTCTGGACGTTATGGTGGCGCATTGCACTTTGCATCCACGGTGTGTATGGCGTCAAGCCCGTGTTTCTTACTAAGAGTTCAACCTTACATTCTAATAATCCATACATCTCCAATACACCTAAATCAAGCTTGATCATCAACAATTTACCCTAAATTTATATACTTAGGTGTTTAAACCAAAAATCATAGTTTTTCATTAAAAAAGATTCATCAAAACACCTACCACTTCAAAATATCATAACTTTGTCAATTTAAATCGAAATCGGATTTTCTCGGATAGCAAGTTTATTGATAATTCACGAGGAATTCAAAAATGCTATTGGTTCCTAAAATCAAAAACATCTTCATATCAGGATTTGGTAAAAATTAGTTTCACGACTAAAATCATTATTTTTTACCAATTAACTTTAAATTTGAGATTCAAGGTTCAAGAACTCATTTGATGCTTCAATTAACTCATAAAATCAGTGAAAAATGTTTCTCAACTCATTTGAAATAAAATCATGATTAAGACCAATTCATCATAATATACTAAATTAGTGGTGTAAGTAGAATTATTTAGTTGTTGTACTTCACCAAGTAGATCAACTTCTTTAATTCCATTAAAATTCCTTCACTAACTTGTTGATCTTCTTCTCCAATCTTCCTCTTCGGTACTTTACTTCTTCTCTAAGTTTAGAAATGAAATGGTTTGTATGAACTAACCCATTCAATCTTAAATACATATATATTGATAAGGTTGTTTAATAGCCATTGATCTTAATGTACACACTTATCTTGAGACTAATCTAATGGCTTATATCTTGATTTTTTGAACCACTAACTCTCCACTAACTCTCTCTTCCTAACACAAATCCCAACTCAATTGGTCTCTTAATGTGTCAACACGTATCTCGAGAAATATCAATGACTAATATTTTAATTTGCTAATTTATGCTACATTTAATATAAAATCAACTATAGCCATATCAAATTCAACTAACTAAGCCACATCAACTTATGTTAGTTTACCACATCACTCACTACCTTAGTCTCACGCCAGTACGCATCTCGAGGCACGTCCCTGCTAACGTCTCGACATCTATATACAAGTAGGGGTGACTTAGTAGTCTACACATATACATCACACTAGGAATATATCACAACAAAACTAACATATACATCGGCCACATTGCCTCGGTCAATGCACGTATCTTGATGCGAGTCCCACGTCACGATTTAATAACCCACGATTAGGGTCTAATTTACTATTAGTGAATTTTGGGTACATAGCCTGATCTTCCAATTAATAGAAATTTTGTCCTCGAAATTAAACTTAATCACAAGCTTAATCTCATAACATAGTCTTATTCTTAAAAAATTGGAGTCACCGGACTAGTCAACTTTTGTTTCTTCATCATTTAACACATATGGGATAAATTCTTCCCATTTTATTCTCTCAATAATTACCCGAGCTAAGGTTTTAAATGATACTAGCCCAAAAGCCCGTGTTTCTCAACTACCACAGGTGGATCCATTGTCCGCTTACCCTGAGTTTAATTATTATTGTGGGTAAGTCTATGCTCAGTTACCACATGCACATTATCACAATATACGGCACTCTGGTCATGGTACTTAAAAGAAGTCTCACAAGGAAGAGTTTTCCTTATGAAAGTTTTTAGTGTGCTTATTAGGCAACACAAATTTCATTATCCTTTCAACTCGTATGCTATGAATGTATTCCAATCATTCTCGTCAGTTTAGTGATCACTTTTAACTCCCAAATAACCAGTGCAGCCTATTGTTATACCTAAGTCCAATAGTGCATGAATAACGCAACAATAAATGTGTATACTCATCGGGATCATGTGCCATCTCTAAGTTTGGCTCTATTTTCATATAAGCTCCATGTCCGACATGTGGCTACATAACAGGCTAATGATAGTCGTGAAGTGTGAACATTGTCTAAGTATATGTCCGATATGTCCACATTCGTAGCAATCAGTTATCCTCTCGATGTTATCGAGATTGCCTGACCGTGCACCAATCTCTATCTCTATGGACTATTATCACTATCTTTATGTCCACTCTTTATCTTTGGCTAAAGAAAATATACGGGTTATGGACACTGTCGAGCTATGTGTCTAATCGATGACATCTATAACATGTCGGTATTCTCCTCCACTATGTAATCGCAATCGGTGTCCGTCCCTACCTCGATGTATCTCTCGCCACTATCGCTTTGATGTCCGTAGAATCTGCGATAGTGATAGTACCAATCCTTCATATGGTGGCATGAGAAATCTACTCACTTTGATTGTGGATCAGTAACTCATGATGTGTCCCTCCCGACCACATCTACAATATGTCATGTGTCTCACTTACTTTATCAACTCGGTTGATCTTGAAGTGAGTCCCTGCTCCTACCTTGATGTATACCGGTCTCTATCGCCTTGAGCTTGCGAAATTCTTGCAATGGTTGCACTATCGGAGGTGTTCGGTGGCAAAGTCAAGAATAAAGGTAGGTAGAACCATAATGATCATAGAAACGGATGGAAGTCTACTTGCCATAGCATGAGGAAGTAGAGAAGTGTGTACGTACGGTACTGCCATAGTGATTGTATTCGTAGTCCTGATGAACTGGATCCCTCAGACGTTTTCTTCAATCCCTTGTCGCTCTTCCTCTTCCTATTATTTTCGGTCAATGCAGGTGTAGAGTCAACCGAAATCTCTCCAGGTACTAGCACAGAAAACTTCTCTGATGAAATAGGTCTTGTTGGCGCTACAAGTAGCTCAGGTGCTAGCAGTATGGTGGTGGTAGTAGCCGATACAATTGGAATCTCATGTGCCGAAAGCTCTGTACCGCAACTCTATCCGATAACCTCTAAAAATTCTCAGCCGATACTTAGGTTGGCTATAATTGGCTCTACCATCTATGCTCTCTCGTTGATCTACCATCATATTCTGCATATTGATAGTGATCGCAACATTAGACACTACATAAATATTGCGTATATATACATACAAAACATAACATATACACATATAACAATCCCCAACTCACATTCGCTCATTTCCCAACTAATAGTCTTAGGTAAGGACAGTCTGGTTTCCACATCCAAGATTTATGTTTTATTCAATTTTCATTGTGTACTTATCGAGAACTTAGGCAAGGACAGTCTGGTTTTATTCAAGTTTCATTGTATACACATATAACAATCCCCAACTCAGAAGTAGTAGTGGTAGTAACTGACTATGCAAGTAGGGAGGTCTAGTTTCCCAACCCAATATACAACCCAAAGTTATACAAAATTATGTAAGTAATAGATATACAACGTGATTACCTATAAAAATAACGGAAACTACCCTCTGATGGCTCAAAATTAATCGTCGATCTTCTCCTTCCCTGGTCAATTACTCGAAATATCTTCACCCACCGTCATAAAAAGGACGATGAGTACGGTAAAGTAGAAAGTAACAATGATAGACAATCATCCACATTTCCAAATATACAACAAGTATCTAAAATCATAACAATAGCAAAGAAAGCTAAACAAGAATCATGTTATAGGATACTTCAATTAAACATCATGAAACCGACACTTGGGCTAAACGGTAATGATCTAGGGTTGGTTGACTTTGAAATTACACTCATCAACTTTGTTCCACTATGTAGGGCGTAGATATGCTCATGATTGCCCATTTTTCATATATATATATATATATATATATTTACCTGACAACCTTTGGTCCCATACCCCGTGTTCCGCTTAAGCTAGTGGTGAGATCCCGACATCCTTATAATCTAGTGAACTTTGTGTGTGCTATGGCGATTTTTATATATAATGGTCCTAGATACAAGAACTACTTTCATAACTCAAGAAATGACACAATTTAGGAAATCCAAGAAAGGTGAATGCATAATCAATGCATAAAAGAAGCTGATTTTCAATACCATAGATCTACTACCTAATAGCATGCTACTCTACTTGATTTACATACTTAACAACTAAGAATGACATTGCACATGAATAAGAGTCAATGAATACCACTTAAGCATAAACCAATGCCACGATAACAATCTCATGAAATGAGACGAAACAACCAAGTCATAACATCAAGAGTACAATATGTTCATAAGTCTAAATAACCGTAAATAAGAAACATAATGGAAAAGAAATGGAAATAAATATCTCCATCAATGTACTTACAAACCACGCGACGTTCCTAGGCTAATTCGGCCTCCCGACACCCCTATCTCACCAATAACCTCTCAAGACTCCTCCCTAGTTTCACGAGGTAATTTAGGTGCTTTAGGTCTTATACGAATTATCAAGATTAGATTAAACCAATTAGAAAAATCTTAGACTTCAATTAGAAATTTTACTACTTTCATGTCTTGATGCTGTAGAGGCACTGTGCACTCTGCACCCACGGTGTCGCCACGACGTCAAGCATGTGTTTCTTACTAAGAGTTCAACTTTGCATTCTAATAATCCATACACCTCAAATACACCTAAATCAAGCCCGTTCATCACCAATTTACCTAAAATTTACGGACTTAGGTGTTTAAAAAATCATAATTTTTCATTAAAACGATATTCATCAAAACACCTACAATTTCAAAATACCATAGCTTTATCAATTTAAATCAAAATCTGGATTTTCTTGATAGAAAGTTTATTGATTTTTTGCGAGGAATTCTAGAATGCTATTGGTTTCAAAAATTAAAAACATCTTCATATCGTAATTTGGTAAAAGTCAGTTTCATAACTAAAATCACTATTTTTTACCAATAACTTCAAATTTGAAATTCAAGGTTCAAGAACTCATTTGATGCTTCAATTAACTCATAAAATCATGAAAAGGTTTCTCAACTCATTTAAGACAAAATCCATATCATTAAGACCAATTCATCATAATATACTAAATTAGTGGTGTAAGTAGAATTACCTAGTTGTTGTACACCACCAACTAGATCAACTTTTCAATTCCACTAGTATTCCTTCACTAACTTGCTGATCTTCTTCTCCAATCTTCCTCTTCGGCAGTTTACTTCTTCTCTAAGTTTAGAAATGAAATGGTTTGCATGAACTAACCCATTCAATCTTATATATATTGATAAGGTTGTTTAATAGCCATTGATCTTAATGTACACGCGTATCTCGAGACTAATCTAATGACTTATATCTTGATTTTAGCTCCACTAACTCTCTCTTACTAACACAAAATCCAACTCTATTGGTCTCTTGATGTGTCAACATGTATATCGAGGAATATCAATGGCTAATGTTTTAATCTACTAACTTAGGTTACATTTAATATAAAATCAATTATAGCCATATCAAATTCAACTAACTAAGCCACATCAACCTGATTTAGTTTACCACATCACTCTATACCTCGGTCCTACGCCAAGATCGTATCTCGAGGCGTGCCCCCACTAACGTCTCAATATCTATATACAAGTAGGAGTGACTTAGTGGTCTACATATATACATCACACTAGGACTACATCACAACAAAACCAACATATACATCAGCCACATTGCCTCGATCAATGCACGTATCTCGATGCGGGTCTTACTTCACTAATCAATAACCCTGATTAGGGACTAATTTACTATTAGTAAATTTTGGGTTGTTACATGAACTTACTTCATACTTATAAATCCTTATTTACAACTTTACAACTTCAAACTGAAATTAATTTATTTCATAACCTCGAATAATACATAAATTAAACATTTCATATCTTAAAACCACTTTAAACCAATTAAGGAGACTCTCACCACTTTTCCAATGAAGTTTCACACCCTACACTCACCCCAAGAACCTCAAAACACATATATAAAATGGATTACAACAAGAAAATTGAACTTTAAAAGCATTACCAAAGTCTTCAAGCTTTTCTATTCCTTTATGTTCCTCGTTTGCTTCAGAACCTAACAAAGCCATTTCGATGACACCAAAATGATAGTGTACACAAAATAAATAGTCTCAGATAAGTAAAAATATTTCTTGCTTCATAAAATAGGTAATAAACATGAAATATTGCATAACAAATGAAATAATGAAGTAAATATACAACTTGGGTCCCTCGTTTCCTATTATATGTCTCCATTCTTTAGTAGTGCTTGAGTGGTTTAAGGGATAAACAAGCTAAGTGTCTCTTTATATAGTATCTTATGCATGTCATTTATGCCCACTAAAATTATGTATGCATACATTGTATTATAATTGTATTCCTACATTGTACTTATACAAGTTTTATACCCATATCCTACATACGTTATATTATTTATTGGACTATATATCTTAGAAATCTTACCTTGTCCAAATTGTTTAGATATAAGAGAGCTATTATTTGTTCATCATGTTCTACCTAAGCCCATTTATTCACATGTATACCTAGACAACATATCTAGTTGTTTATATAACTTAGGATGTCCTATATGTTTCTACCAACTTGTCTTATATGTATATACATACAAATTCATTTAACCTTATATAGCTAAGTTAGGAAATTTTCCCATGTCTTTCCATCTCTTCGACTCGTCCCATACACTTGGTGTGTTGCATTCGCAACTCGTGACAATACCTTACCGCAATTCTAGCAAAAATGAGTAGAATACTATTAAATTGATTCATTGAGTTATAATAATGTAATACAAGCATCACACAAAAAATAATATACCTCAATGTCGACTCCAAGGATGACTAAGATCACCACGTCACTCCAAGTCTACGCCAGTCTGACGATAATGACACGTGGCACGAGTTTGAGTTTTAGGGTTATTAAACCATCCCATACAATCCCCTAATACCGAACCCTATTTGCATATCAACCGCACCAACAACGACATCAACAACATCAACAACAAGAACTTTGCTTTGTTGTTGCACATCGTCATCAAAACCATCTCCACCATTTCCCCTCCAAATCAAAACTAAACAACCACAACAAATCGGATCAACCAATCAAATTGAACTTGAACTCACCTCAACTCGGTGGTCCTAATCCTCTCGCTTCACCATCACCATGCCCTTTGGATAAAATCTTTGAGTTAAATGGTCATCCTTAAAATTAGATTTAAAGTCTTTATTTCTTAAGCGCATCAAATTAGAAAAATTTTTCAATTTGAGATTTTGATTTCTTAAAGAAATCTCGGTAGAGTCTCCCATGTAAATAGCGTTGTCAAAAATCCAAAAACTTGATAAACAATAGAAGGAGAAGGCCTAGAATGACTCACATCTTCATCAATATCCATAACAGTTTATATATCAAAATTTATACATCATAACGATCCACTTAAACAAATCCATTAATTGTTAAATCATTTCATGAAACTATATAACCCCAAATTCAAATTTTGTATTCGCCATTATACGCCATTGTCTTCATATACTTCTTCGAGAATTCTTAAAATAGAGAATCGGCCTAACTCACTCAATGTCCAAAGCCCAAAACATAATAATTAAATTACTATATAAAGAGAAAGAAATAATATAAAAAAGTCACCAGAATACTAAAGATCGCTCTTTCCTATCTTCAGATCCATTAATTGAACCTGTCATTACCCAATAATAAAAATTTGATAATGTCAGATAAGTAAATCTCACACTATCAAGTGCACTAGTAATAACTAAATGCATCATAATAAAAGAATTTAGACAAAATAGTAATATTTCAAGGAACCGTAAATATACAAAGATGCAATATATCCCGTTTATGTTCCTTAACTATTACCATACGTCGACTTCCAAAAGTAGTTCCAAAACATAATAAAGAATCATGAGTTTGAGAGGAAGTCCCTCGAGAAGCCACGCCCTCGACTATAAATGGAGTATGATCATGGCCAACACATTCCCACAAATCCTCTTAAACAAGTGTCTATAATGATCAATAACTTCAGCCGTAGAGTACCACGGTGTTCACCCTACCACACATATAGCCAATGAACACAATGGGACCCCAAAAGCCTCATTCCTCTCGTGTTCGTGTATGCATGATTGAAAAATAATGCAACATTCAATCGTGCATGCAATTATACTCAAGAAATATTCATACAATGTAAGGGTTACTATGGGATTTACTTACAAACATCCAACTTCGATCTTAATTTTTTGGGTCCCGAAGCGTCAAATCACCTTGAAAGTAGTTCTAATAGCTTCCTTATATAACCAATCATATAAAGGGTCAAGCTTCAAGTGAAACAAAATAATGAAACCCCACGAAAAATAGTGTTCAAAGTATGCTCAATAACTGTTTCCAAAAATAATTATTTATAACTTCAACTAGTTTTCAACTAGCTAACTTGAGGTAACTTTTTAACCTTGAAACCTCAATATTTGTCATAAAAATCCAAAAGAAACTTGTACAAGCTTACTTCGTACTTTCCATAGACTCCAAGAACACTCAAATCGTATCACAAATGGAGAAGTTATGAATTTCCTCTGTATGGCATATTGATTAGGCGAACTTTATCTATTTTAAACAAATGAAACCTCTCCAAATCAAATGTTTTTGCAATTAAATCATCAACACTCAACATTAAACATCGAGAAATCACATCAAACAAACTCAATATATTTCCATAGCTCGTGGAGTCAATTTGGACAAAAACTAATAATCTAATTCATCCAAGAATCCCAATGTAAATCAATTTTAACAATAAAAACATCTTCAAAATAGTATCAACTGAGTTTTATCAAGTCAATTCGCTAAAACCCTAATCCATGTTGGTAGTATTTATTCCAAATTATTACAAATCAATTCAATATATCAATTCACAACAATTCCTACCAATTTCCATCAAAACCTATGAAAGAAATCGAAAAATCGCAAGAATTCAAATTGAGTTGCGGAAAAGGTTACCAAATTGTAGGCTGAATACCTCGTTTCCACAATAGAAATTTAGCTTGAACCGACCATCTTGCGATGCTCTACTATTTTGCGTAAAGAAGTTTGGCAAAAATTAGATGGCGGGAGATCATGGAGCAAAAGTGGCCCCTAATTTTGAGGCAAATCGGGCACCGCCATGTCGCCGCACACATCACCAAGTCATGTCACATCACTTGCACACATGTCCATGACGGCCCATGAACTAACCATCTAATATTCCAACTTAGTCAATTTCGATGTTTAATTTATTATTTTGTCAAAATATACTAAATTATGGAGTTTTACAACTTGATTTGTTTATTTTGATTTATTTATGTTATTTAAATAGTGGAAGTCTTAATAATATGCAAAGAATTAATGTAAACGAATTTTGCATTGATCAACAAACCTATGGGGTGGAAACCGGTAAAAGGATACCATGTATATCAATAAAAGGGGATAAAAAGGTATGATAAATGTCGATACACATGTATCAGGTAATAAGTCTCTCAAAATGATCCCAAAATTATTATATATAAATGCATACACCTATAAGTGAAGTTATTATGGCTCTTTAGATCATCCTCGTCATACGAGCTGCAACTTGCCACCAAAAATAATGACAAGTTCCAGTGAGTAAATCCTAGAGAAATTCAGTTAGTATTCACAAGAAATCCAAGAAAATGGCTACAATTCATGCATATAAAGTAAAGGAACGGGAATGTAAAGCATGAATATAAATCGCTGAGATAATCAAGAATACGAAACGCGAGTGTGGTGTATAGATGTCGAGCCTTGGGACACAAATACTAAATCAAGAAGGCCCTGGATGAGAGAAAAACCATGCCTTCTCTTCACGGTCAAAATGAGGAACTTTGTTAGTCGAAAGGTAGACTTCCGCCCAACGCCTCAAATAAGAGGAACTCGTGACGGAGGCGAGCCTCATGTCAACCCACTCTTGAGATCATCGACTCGCGAAGAGGAATCACATGCAGTGATCTAAGGTATGACTAACACCGTAGCAACAATCGGGTCGTCATCTACAAGAAAGTTGAAAAGGGGTCTGTAACGCCTCAATTAAGTCTTATGTGCTTTGGATTAAGGCTTGATTACGGGATTAGCGAGGCGGTGCCCTATTTTGTAGAAGGGACCGTCACGGGGTCATAGTCCCTTCAACCATACACACACAATGCGAGAATAGAGTAAATATGCAAGTCGAATGTGCGAAAAGTGATGTGAAATTAATAAATTTACGAAGGAAATAAGTAAATTCTAAGCTGATTTTTCTCATGGGTTTACTTACCTCAAGCAATCACAAATAACCCTCCAAAATATCTCGCTCATGCCTCAAGATGCGCACCCAACACCCGACTATAGTTTCATAAGTCCCCAGTGTCCAATTATACTACGTTAAATATCTTAAAGTCATATCAAGTGAGTTTATAATGCGGGATCGAAATTCGAGATTTTATTCCAAAATTTTAGTTTTTGCACACTTTTCGAGTTATATTGGGGTGGCAAACCCCAGAAAAAGCCTCGAAAACTACTTATTTTTTTCATATTTTATTATATTTTCCTAACTTTTCTAGATTTTTCCATAATTTTCTACTTATTTTTCTTATTTTTCTGTCATTTATTTTATTTGAATTGTATTTTATTTATTTTTTTAATTTTTTAATCAATTTAGGGAAGGTTGGGCCGGAGAATCGGGCTGGTCGGTCCTAAGCTAGGCCCGGTTTTCAACCGGCTCTGGGTAGCAGGCCCAACCCACTAGTTACCTTCTCCCCTTATTCTCGTTCACATGTCTCTCTAGAGACATCACGTTTCTATTTTTTTCTTCATTTTTTTTTCTCAAATCGATAACGACAACTACTACATTAACACTAACACCATCAATACAACTACAACAAACAACACAACACTAACCATTAAAAATCTCAAATTTCTTCAAAAACTCAACCACGACAACCACAACTTACCTCGATCATGGAAGGTCGCCGCGAAGTGGAGAAGTGGTGATGCAGAGCCGTTAGAGACCGAGTGTGTCATGGGAGATAAGCTTGTGGATTAAGATGAGAGCTTGGTGATTTGGAGAATAAGAATGAAATAAAATTAAGGAGGAAGAGTTCGGGTAGATAGAGTGTGTGTGTGTGTGGTGGCAACATGTGAGCCCTTAGATTAGGTGGTTAAGTGGAAATGTGTCAAAATCTTATGATGAGAGAGAGAAAACTTGTTTGAGGTGTAGGATGTGGTTTAATTAGGTGTCAATTACCCATTTGTTTCCTTCACTTGTTTATTCAACACCTATATCCACTCAATCTATTTCTCTTTAAATCATAAAACACCACTAATTTATTTCCCTTTTCAAATCAATAATCTCCTTTATATTAATTGGTAACTTAGGCTAGCTTAAATCAAATTAATTAGCTACTATAGCTAAAGAAACATTTATATAACTAAATAAATTCACTAGCCTCAAATTTTAGTCTAAGTTGCAAACCCATCCCACAAGCATGTTATGCGCATTACGATGTATCTCACACTCGTTATACAACTCACGCACAATGCGACGATAAAAATCCTAACACTAGTGCGACGTAAATATTAAATAATATTACAATAAATTAACACGCGCCACACAAAAACAACTAAAATTATCTCGTCAAGCGTGTCCGCGACGTCTACGTGGTCCGAGCTTAGGGTCATAATTTGTAATTAATCAATTAATTATGATTAATTACTACAGGCCGTTACAATCTTCCTAACTAAAAAGAATTTCGTCCGAAATTTGAACTTAAGTTAAATCTTTACCTTGAAAGAAATGGGGGTATCGTTCCCGTATGGTATACTTTCTCCCATGTGAGGTCCTCATCTTTATGGTACTGCCAATAAGCGAGTACAAGTGCTATTTCTTTCCTCATAAGAGTCTGCACCTTGCGATCCACAATTTCAATGGGGTGTTCCTCGTATGTCACATCCGGTTTGACCTTGATCCTAGTCATCTCAACCATCGTCTTGCCCCGATCGGCCAACCTCAAAGCATAGAAATGTTGAAAACATATTGAAGTCCCGCTAACCGGCTTGACAATCACAATTGATAGGCAACATCCCCAACTCGTGAGACTATTTGAATCGAACCTATGAGTCTCGGTGCAAGTTTTCCCTTGATCCCAAATCTCTTCGACCCTACATAAGAGAAATCTTCAAGTAAACCAGTGGTCTACCTCATATCTTAGCCCATCGTGGTACTTATTCACGTATATCTTTCATGCTTACTTAACTATCTAGAACCCCATCGTATGTGTCTGATCCTACCTGTGTGACCCTGCGCATCTCGAGGCACTATCCCGACTCAATTTGTCGCATTATTTGATATTGTATGAAACCTTATCGGTCTTTACTACAAAGCCTTTAAAATCTTTGACTAATTAGTGACTGGTAATTCTCATTTTAAGCGCTTACACAAACCGTATTCTTTTCACATGTCGTTTGACAACAATTGGGTGCCCTGGACATATACACAATCCTTTTGTATCCAAATTTGGAGGTAATCATTTTTATCGAGATAAAAGTGCTTGTCAATCCGACACGGGAATAAGACTTTCATGGCGATACCTTTGCTTATGTGTCATCTCTGTTGACAACCCCGCAACCTACCATCTCGGCTCATGTCCTATCCAAAAACTTGTTAAGTTACTCGATCATAGTGAAAACATTATTAGCCACTTCTTCGTCGTTTTGCTTTATTATCACCTTTAAGGTATTTGAAACTCTTTTACGGTGCTAAACAATCACGATTAACTATCGAACTACACTTGAATCTCACATGTTTAACCTCATGTATATGCATCGGTTAAAAACAGGACTGTGTTATTCCTTGGGCACACGCGTATGTGTAAGAAGCAATAATATCTTTACAAGTCTGCGATTACATCCTTCATGAGTAACACAATCTCATGTATAAGTCACATATTGTCTCATCCTACCTCTCTGAAACGTATACCTAACTAAGTCATACATCGTGCGTGCTAGAAACTAAAAAGAGTAACTACTCATAAGATAAGGTTGACCCTTACTTCCCTTGATTCTCTGAAGAGTCGTGCATGTATAGATTCTAGATCTATAAACAACACGCATCTTTTACTTCCTATCAGGATGCCAGACCTAATACTTATAGTGAAAGTCTTCCTGCTAACTCCAATTTTGTCTCTTAATGTTTTCTATTGGATTTCTTGAGTTAAAACCATACTATTCATCCTTAACGTGTATCAAAAATATTCAACTTATCGAAGAAATGATTAAATCTTTATTTTTAACCGCGATAAGCCTTTTCATTTTGGAGTTAAGTTTTCGTTATTCTCTTAGTATGGGCATCCATCTATCCGGTTGAACTTAACAAAGTCCAACTCTTCCCGAGTTGGCTTGGTGGATCTTGCTCATATCTTCTAAGCTTCACCTGTGGATTAGCCGAAAATCATGGCCGATTAAAAACCTAAAGAATCATTTGTTGTCGTGGCGAGTTTAAACTAATTGTTCAACATCCTAATCATAATTAGGTGAAATGATCTCAAGTGGAAAATTTCTTGTGACGGAGTCAATTATAGATTCGTGAGGAATTCGAAACAACTTGTTCCTTAGATTGACTTGAGGTCATACTTTCGACCTCAAATATATTCGCAGACTTTATCTCGGCCCGCACTCCTGATTTGTTCTCTGTTCAAGAGGTGGTAGTGGGGCCCCCACCGACCTCACAGACCGCGAACAAATCTCGACACTATAGTGGAGTTACTTAGGTTACTATTCCTGCAAGACTACTCCAGTACTCTAGCCAGAGCTAAAGGAGTCCGTACTTGCTTTCCTATAATTCTGAGTCATCTCAACACTATACGTTTCCATAGAGTCCACTGAAAACCTATTTGTCTTACGTCCTTTACTTATTGATCGTCGACCTAACGATATCTAAAATCTACGTTGATGTTTAAGTTAGATTTTTTTTCTTTTTCAGCAATCATATGATTTTCTATAAGCTATACCTCACTCACAATGCTAGCTGTCATACTACACACCTTGTAAGGGCCAGCTCAGACAGAGGTCATTCTTGTCTTGTATATGTCATTTCCTTAAAGGGTGTTCAAGTTAATAGAATTTCTCGACTTACAACCCACAGTATGCGTGAAATAATTATCATACATCATAGTCTCGTCGAGATCTTAAGTGCAATAATATATGTTTCCATGGATACTTTGAACTTCATTTTAGACTGCTTTTCCATACTTGTTGCAGTAACCTACTTGGTGGCATATTGCTCGAACGTCCTGGCTTACGAAAGCCTTTTTGAAAATTATCATTTGTGAACCTAAAATAGGCATCCTACATGAATTTTGTTAGGAAAACACCTTACCTTCAATTTTCATGCCGAAAATAAGGTATGTGTTGACTCTAATTATAATCGAATCTTAACTCACTTATCACGTAGCTAGGTATAAGATGAGATAACGTCACTATCTCTAAACTTGTAAGAAATGAACAAGTAGTTAAATCTTGCCCTTAGTGTACTATTTAGACATTTCCCGAGCTGGGGGTTTTAGCCTATAACGACAGCGTTAATATCGACGATGTTGCAATTGACACCACTAAGCTTCTGTGAAAATTTAATCTTGTAATGTCATAGTTGCTTGCATCCGAAGCAAATAACATTTAATCTTCATTGCCTTAATACTCCGCTTAGCCGATGCCGTCTCTGGCAGAGGTGTGAGTACCAATGTATGAGTCCTATATTTTGTCGCATTTGCCTCAATCACCATGCACATCTCTAGTCGCATCAACTAGTCGTCTAAGCCTTAAGGAATGTGCGTATCTCTGCCAGATTTCGATTATGTGCAATAACCATCTCACGAAGAGTCAGATCAAAAATTAACTACGGGCATAGTATCACTTGTCATAATTCAAATGCCAACTGCGATCGATTGTCATACATTGGTGTATACAATGGTATTGGCGTGTCGGATCAAACTAGTAATACGTGTAAATATAATACAATCAAGACATAACATGTATATAATCATTGGCACTACACTTCCCAACTAAAAGGTTCTAAGTCAGGATCTTCGGGTTTCCACATCTAATGTTTGTTTGTTAAGATTTATTCGGTAATATTAAACTTTTCCCTAGGTTCGCCTAAATCTAGGCTCTGATACCAACTGTGACGGCCCCAAATTTCGAGGCAAACCGAGCACCGCCATGTCGCCAGACACGTCACCAAGTAATGTCACCACTTGCACACCTGTCCATGACGGTTCGCAAACTAACCATCTAAGAATCTAACTTAGTCAATTTCGATCTTTAATTTATTATTTTATCGAAATATACTAAATTATGGAGTTTTACAACTTGATTTTTTTTATTTTTATTCATTTATGTTATTTAAATAGTGGGAGTCTTAATAATATGCAAATAATTAATGTAAACAAATTTTAAATTGATCAACAAACCTATGGGGTGGAAACCCGACAAAAAGATACAATGTATATCAATAAAAGGGGATAAAAAGGCATGATACGTGTCAATATACATGTATCAGGTAATAAATCTCTCAAAATGATCACAAAAGTATTATATATACACCTACAAGTAAAGCTATTGTGGCTCTTTAGACCCACCTCGTCGTATGAGCTGCAACTTGCCACCAAAAACAATGACAAGTTATGGTGAGTAAATCCTAGAGAAATTCAGTTAGTATTCACAAGAAATCTAAGAAAATGGCTACAATTCATGCATATAAAGTAAATGAACGGGAATGTAAAGCATGAATATAAGTCGCTGAGATAATCAAGAATACAGAACGTGAGTGTGGTGTACAGTTGTCGAGTCTTGATACGCAAATACTAAACCGAGAAGGCCCTGGAGGCAGGAAAATCTACACCTCCTTTTCACGGTCGAAATGAGGAACTCTTTTGGTCGGAAGGTAGACTTCCGCCCAACGCCTCAAATGAGAGGAACTCTATGACAGAGACGAGCCTCATGTCAACCCACTCTCAAGACCAACGACTTGCAGAGAGGAATCTCATGCGCAGTCTAAGGTATGACCAACACCGTTGCAACAATCAGATCGTCATCCAATAGACAGCTAGAAATGAGTCATATTATCCCTTCGACCATACACACACACGGGAATATAGTAAACATGCAAGCCGAACTGGCGAAAAGTGATGTGAAATTAATAAATTTAAGAAAGAAATAAGTAAATTCTAAGCTGACTTTCTCATGGATTTACTTACCTCAAGCAATCGCAAATAACCTTCCAAAATGTCTCACTCACACCTCGAGATGCGCACATGACACCCGACTATAGTTCTTAAGTCTCTGGTGTCCAATTATACCTCTTCAAATATTGTAGAGTCACATCAAGTGAGTTTATAATGTGGGACCAAAAAATTTGAAATTTTATTCCAAAAGTTTAGTTTTCACACACTTTTAGGTTATATCGGGGTGTCAAACTCCTAAAAAAGCCTCAAAACTACTTTTCTATTTTTTTCTATTATATTATATTTTTCTTGATTTTTTGGAATTTTTCATAATTTTTTACTTATTATTCTTATTTGTGTAATTTATTTTTATTTAAAATTGTATTTTATTTATTTTTTTAATTTTTTTAATTAATGTAGGGGAATGTTGGGTCTAAACCGAGCTCGATCCTGCTAGCCCGATTCGGCCCAATCGGGTCGCCCCGGGTCTGGGCCAGCTTGGCCTAACCCGGGCCTGGGGTAGCCAGGCCCGTCCCATTGGCTACCCCCTCCCCCCATTCTCGTTCGCATGTCTCTGGAGAGAAAGACGAAATGTCTATCCAGAGACATTACGTTTCTCTTTTTTTTTCTTCTTTTTTTCTCAAATCAATAACAATAACAATAACAATTACATTAACACTAACACCAACAATACAACTACAACAAACAACACAACACTAACCATTAAAAATCTCAAATTTCTTCAAAAACTCAACCACGACAACCACTACTTACCTCGATCATGGAAGGTCACCGGCGTGAGAGGTGGTGATGTCGGAGCCGAAAGAGACCGAGTGTGTCATGGGAGATAAAAAGCTTGTGGATTAAGATGAGAGCTTGGTGATTTGGAGAAGATGAATGAAATAAAATTAAGGAGGAAGAGTTCGGGGTAGAGTGTTTGTGTCTGTGTGTGTGGTGGCAACATGTGAGCCCTTAGATTAGGTGGTTAAGTGGAGATGTGTCAAAATCTTGTGATGAGAGAGAGAAAACTTGTTTGAGGTGTAGGATGTGGTTTAATTAGGTGTAAACTACCCATTTTTTTCCATCACTTGTTTATTCAACACCTACATCTACTCAATCTATCTCTCTTTAAATCACAAAACACAACTAATTTATTTCCCTTTTCATATCAATAATCTCCTTTATTTTAATTGGTAATTTATGCTAGCTTAAATCAAATTAATTAGCTACTATAGCTTAGGAAATATTTATATAACTAAATAAATTCACTAGCCTCAAATTTTAGTCTAAGTTGCAAACCCATCCCACAACCGTGTTACGCGCATTACGATGTATCTCACACTCATAGTACAACTCGCGCACAATGTGACGATAAAAATCCTAACACTACTGCGATGCAAATATTAAATAATATTAAAATAAATTAACACGCGCCACACAAAAATAACCAAAACTACCTCGTCAAGCGTGCCCTAGAATTTTCCATGACGTCTGCGTGGGTCTGAGCTTAGGGTCATAATTTGTAATTAATTAATTAATTATGATTAATTAGGGCGGGCCATTACAAAAAGAGTAATTTGAGGGCTTTAGAACTAAACAGTAAATCATTCTCTTTTGAGAACGATTTCATTGTTATGTTTCTTTTATATCTTTTATATTTACATATAAACCCTCAGTTGCTTGTCAGCAAGTTAATTTCTTTTTATTTATTAATTCCTGAAATCCCTATTTTAATGTGTTTTGACTTTCAATGCTCATTTTGAAGCTAGTTTTTTACCAAATTGAGTCAAACTCTTCACAAAACAATTCCACTCCATAACCTGTCCATAATACTAATTTTGGTCAAACCAAAATCTCAAAAATCTTAACTTTGTCCATAACATACTTAAATCTTTCGGATCAATCCTCTTGTCATACTTAACCAAACTTGCACCAATTTGGGCCCAATCTCAAGCTTGACCATCTCCAATCGATACAAAACTCGAGGCAAGGTCTTACACCAACTTTGTTCTCATTTCACACTACCATCGATCCTAACTAGTACACAAACCGAGGCAAAATCCCTACGTGAAACTTGACACTTGTTTTATGAGTTTTCGAGCAACTAATTATTTATTTTCACTCGCATCCTTCAGACACACACTTGCAACCCCGATTATGTCAAATTTAGGATACACCTCAACATACTATGATGTCGCGACGAAGTACCATATAATACACATACTAGGATTTCACCAATGAAAAATAACATTAACCTAATGATACTTTTTTCACCAGTCATAATCCTTAACACATGTCGTAATTAAGACCCACTAACCATGTAATTAAATCTAAAAACTTTATTGAAATCAAGGATTTGACAGAATTTACTGTTTGCCACCAAGAGGGAGAATACTAGTTAGTAAAAAGAGACAAGACCAAGAGAGAGATAGATCTCTTGGTAGAAAGAGTTGAGAGAGTGATGAAGCTGATGAGCCGATAGAAGGGCCCACCCGTGAGAGAAAAACATAGTGAGTGAGAGATAGGAGTGGAGAGGAAGTTTGAGGTAGACAGCGAGATTGTCACAAAACTGAAGAGATGGAGAATGAGAAAAAAAGACCTTAGCAGAGAACAAAATCGAGAGATGTGAGGCAGGGAAGATAGTTGAGAGAGAAGGGAACGGGAGAGAATAGGTTCCCATCCCAATTTTTCTTTGTTTACATTTAAGACAATGGGTTTTGGCTTGACTAATGACCAAACTGTAACAACTCGAATATTCTAACTTGTGTCACGTGTCATTTTAGAACTATGACCCAGACTTGAAGGGATGTGGCGAGCTCGGTCAACCCTCGGGAGTCGACACCGATGTATATTACTTTTATTTTATGATGATTGTATTACTTAGTTATACCAACTACGCACAATTTAGTTTTTTATTTATTTATTTAATGTTATGTAGTTGAAGTCGAGTGAGAAGTCCCTCGAAGTGTGAGCATGCTACGAGTGACGGGTATATAGATAAATCGGTTCAAGGGTGGAAATTAGGCTAATACTAATTTTATTTTTTTGTACAATAGCCTAAGCTATGAAATCCCATTACTAAGCAAAGTATCTAATTAAATGAAGAAAAAACCACTTAATTATATAAATCCAAATGTCTAACTCTATGGAAATGGAAATAATAAGCTATATAAACTCCAAGTAATTTATCAAGACCTTAATTTACATTAGGAGGGTTCTAGTGATTTTATGAAAAAAAAAAGAAGAATTTATCTCATCATAACTAAAAATACATACTTTGATTTAAATTTATTATATTAATGTAGTGCATATGGTATGGATGTTAAATATCACAAGAAGCATGGTTATTGATTAGGGAAATGGACATAGGTTGCATGGAAGATTTCTAAGCAAACCAAGGGCACTCTAATAAGTTCACTATTCATGGGTAAGGTAGACCAATAATTTGATAAGTATAATCCATATGTCACAATGAGAACAATGATGGGAAACTTTAATTTGAAGAAAATTAAGTTAGATTAGCTTAGTCAATCAAGTCTTAATGACTCTAATCTTATTTCTCATATATAAATAGCTAGCTTATTCTATCTTCTTCAATTAGAGAAGAAAAACACACCACTAATGGAGTAAAAGAAAGCTTGAATAGCAAGAAGAAAACAATCAATTAGACTCACATTATCTCAAGGCAAGCATTACTTTCCTTCTTTCCATATTCTTTTATTGTGTACACACATGAACTGCTTCACCTTCTATCTCCCTATCTTAGATTATGGTCTATTCATCTCTTCGATTACCCTATTTTAATTAGCTTATGCAAAACATGCGTGCTTATATGTCTCATTAATATCTTATTTAAGTGAGAGTTCATTCTTCCTTGCATTACTAAAATTGAAGTAAGTGTGTGTCTTCTCTTTACGAATCAATTCAATTTAATCCATAAGATTAATGTTTTAGTGAAACTTCATGTAATTAAGATATGCACTTTATGTGAAAATAAAAATTAAAAATGTGTACATGGTAGATTAATGGCTAATACATACAATTTATGTTTTGTGATTTTTTTTATATGCACCATCTATTCTAGGATTTTCATAGTTATGGTAGTTTTTGGAGGTATTTATTGATATGTAATTTAATAAAATGATGGTGAATGGAATATCATGCCTATAGATTATTCTATTCAATATTAATTATTAAAACCTTAGATAGCTAATGTAAAATATACATATAAGGTGATTAATGGCTTAAAAAACTTAGTAAGTTGTAGTGAAATAAATAAATAAATGAGACAAAAGTATGAAATAATTAATCAATAATCATAATATATCATGGTTGGAAGGTGACATATACACATATATGTGTCTATATATATATATATATATATATATATATATATATATATATATATATATATATATATATATATTCAAATAACCATATCAAATCAATGGTTGGAAGGTGACAATTAGAAATATGTATAGACATGTATGTATATGTATCTATAAGACATTAAGTATATTTGTATAACATTACCTACACCTATACATAGATAGAAGAATGTAAAATAAATTAAATTGGGATTATTTTGAACTAAAAGAATCTAAACCAAATTTTAAAGTCAGAAAAGAATGACAGAATGGAATGAATTTTATTCAGCCATTTTGGCGTGTTTAAATAGAAAATTACAGAATAAATGTTTTACATAAAAATAGCAACTAATTGATCCTAATTGATCCTAATTGATCATATCTTATCAAAACAGATTACAGCTATAAAAAAAACCGATTATACAGCTAATTACTTCTAATTCTAATTAATTACAAATAGAATAAATATACTAAATAACAATCCTAATAATTATGGTAATATTCTCGACACCCTCCTCAATTTGGAGAATAGATATCGATCATTCCCACTTGGATAGAAACCCTTCGAACATAGCAAAAAAAAGTCCCTTAGTAAGAACATCAACGAGCCGCTCGGATGATGGAACAAAGTGGTATGCAGATATCGCCGTTTTCCAGTTTCTCCTTGATGAAATGTCGATCTATTTCGACATGTTTTGTCCAGGTCATGTCGCAGGATTCGAGCAATATTGATTGCCGATTTGTTGTCGCAAGACAACCTCATCGGTTTATCTCCTTCAACCTTCAGCTCTCCTCTAAGATCTTCCGAAGCCATAACAACTCACATACTCCTTGAGCCATAGCTCGAACTCGGACTCACCGCTTGCTTCGAGAAACAACTGGTTATTTCTTGCTCCTCCAAGTAACTAAGTTGCCCCAGACAAAGGAGCAATAGCCGGTGGTAGATCTCCTGTCTGTAGAACTTCCGCCCCAATCAGCATCAGTGAAGATCTCCACTCTTCGGCTCCCATTCTTTGAAAACATAACTCCTTTACCCGGGCTTCCTTTCAAGTAATGAAGAATCCGATGAACAGCCTTTGAGTGTTTTTCTGATGGACAATGCATAAACTGACTAACCAAGCTCATTGCAAACGCAATATCGGCCTTGTATGCGCCAAATAAATTAGCTTCCCACCAAAGCCTTCTCGATATCCGGTTCTTGTCCACAAACCTCAAGCACCATCTTCTTTTTCGAGTTTCGATTCGGATCGACGGGAGTTGCCACCTTTGGTTTACATCCGAGTAATCCAGTCTCTTTCAAGAGATCAAGAACATATTTTCTTTGTGAGATAACTATTCCTTTTGAGGATCTAGCCACCTCCATTCCAAGAAAATATTTGAGTCGTCTCTAGATCTTTGACTTCAAAGCTGGTTGGATAAGAAGTTCTTCAAAGTGACTCCAACTCTACTATGTCATCTCCTGTCATCACAATGTCATCTACATACACAATTAAAATAGCAATTTTACCATGATTGTGTTTGTAGAACATCGTATGATCTGAATGAGCTTGAGTGTAACCACATTGTTTCACAGTTCTCGTGAATCTTTCGAACCATGCCCTCGGAGATTGTTTCAATCCATATATGGATTTCTTTAGCTTACATACTCGCCATCCTTCTTTAGCTCATCAAAGCATGGTGGAGCTTCCATATACACCTCCTCCTCTAGCTCGCCGTTTAAGAACGCGTTCTTCACATCAAACTGTTTGAGAGGCCAATCCAGATTAGCGGCTAACGAGAGAAGAACACGTACGGTGTTTAGTTTGGCCACAGGAGCGAAGGTTTCCTCGTAGTCAAGGTCGTATGTCTGAGTGAAGCCTCGTGCTACGAGTCGAGCCTTGTATCTCTCAACCGAGCCATCAGCATGGTATTTTATGGTAAACACCCACTTGCTGCCTACACATTTTTTTCCTTCGGGTAAAGAGGTAAGATCCCACGTGTCATTCTTCTTCGGGGCCTTCAACTCCTCAAAGACCACCTCTCTCCATCTCGAACCTCTAGAGCTTCATGTATCGACTTAGGTAGTTCATCATCCATAATCCCTGGTGGAAAAGGCTTTGAAATCGGTGAGAGCTTATGATAAGATACGAAATTGGATATTGGATGTTTTGTGGTACATGATCTGACACCTTTGCGTAAGGCTATGGGTTCAAAGAAATCTGTAGAAGGTTCTAAATTTGGAAGAGAAGTAGGAAAAAGAGTAGTCGTACCTTGGACCTTGGTCGAGTCCGATGATTGGCCCACCTCGGGAGCTGGTGGAATATTACTTGGTTGAGTCCTCTTTTTAGAATAAACACGAAGTTCGTAGGTGGTTCCACGTTGTTTTCTACCTGGGTCTCACGAGGTTGTGAATTTATAGGTTGTGAAATCCTAGGATTAGTTACAGAAATAATTGATTCCACTGAACTATTTTCAACCGATTTTGGCAAAGATATTTGTTCCCAAAAACTCATTTCGAATCATTCTCCCCGGAATTGAGTTTTTTTCAAAAAAAGGTTGTTTTTCAAAAAAGTGACATCCATACTCACGTAATATTTTCCAGATTTAGGATCAAAACATTTATACCCTTTTTGTGTTGGTGAAAAATCAAGAAATATGCATTTATGTGCCCGGGGATCAAGCTTTCCTCTATTATGGCCGTGTATATGAACAAAAGCAATGCAACCAAAAAATTTAGGTGTTAAATCGGTGAACGATCTATTTTCGGAAACATATTCTTTAGTGCTTGCAAAGGAGTGATGTAATTAAGAACTCTTGTAGGCATTCGATTAATCGAGATAAGTGCTGCGATTAAGAGCGCTTCATTCCAAAAACGATTAGGAACATTCATAGCAAATAATAACGCCCTAGACACCTCTAATAAATGCCTATTTTTCCTCTCAGCCACTCCATTTTGTTGGGGAGTATCAACGCAAGAACTGTGATGAATAATTCCTTTTTCTTTCAAAAAATCACCTAAGATTGCATTAAAATATTCTCGGCCATTATCGGTTCTAAGAGCTTGAATATTAGTATGAAACTGAGTATTAATCAAAGAGTGAAAATTTTTGAAAACATTTGCGGCCTGGGATTTTTCCTTTAGAAGATAAATCCATGTGACTCTAGTGTGATCATCAATGAATGTGATGAACCATCTAGAACCTGAGGCAATTTTTACTCTTGAAGGACCCCAAATATCACTATGCACGAGTGAAAAAGGTTTTGATGGCATATACTTCAAAGAAGGATAAACAGATCTATGATGTTTTGCCAACTCACAAATTTCACAACAAAAAGATGAAATGTCTTTATTTTTAAAAAGATTTGGAAACAAATATTTCAAGTAATTAAAACTGGGATGGCCTAACCTATAATGCCACAACATTATGTCATTCTCGCAAGACAAGGTAGTTAAACATCTTGGTTTCGAACTTGTTCATCTCGAAGAATTTTTCGAGACCAAGTGATAGAGTCCATCAACTTCCTTAGCATTGCCAATCATCTTCCCGAACAAGGGTCCTGAAATTCAAATCCAAAGGCAAATGTTATTGTAGCAATACATTTGCAATCATGAATAATACGACTAAAGAGATGAGATTGCAAGAAATCTTTGGAACATGTAGGACATTTAGTAATGTAAGAGATGGAGACATAATAATAGAGCCTTTTCCAAAGCAATAGAGGTTAGAGAACCATCGGCAATTTTAACTTTCAAATTTCCAGACAAAGGATAATATGAAGAGAATAGGGAGGAACTACCAAATCATATGATCGGTTGCCCCTGAATCTATGATCCAAGGGTTTAATTTGAGTCATTTGTGAAAGTTGTAGGGTAAGTACCTTTTTGAGCTAAAGAAGAAGAGGCAATGTAAGATGATGAGTTAGGAGTGTTGGATACAATTGAATGAGAACTCATTAGTTGATACAATTGCTCTTTGTTCTTTTTTGCCGGGCGACGTCTCTCGAGGCGATTTCGGCTCTTTGGAAGTGTCTTCGGATGAGGCATGAAAACCCTTTGAATCACGAGGATTCCGGTTAGATGAAGGGTTCTCGACTGGCTTTCCATGCAGCTTCCAACATTTGGCCTTAACATGCCCTGGCTTGTTGCAATGCTCGCAGATTGGCCGGTCTTTATCGCTGCGACGGTCGTTGCGGCGTGGTGGCTGACTAGAGAACAGGGCCGAAGGCTCGGTGGGAGCTGGTGAGTGTCCTCCGAGCATGACTCTGGTCCGCCGCTCTCTCTCTCTCGACCTCGGCAAAGACTTCTCTAGTACTCGGCAAATGGATCACGACCAAGAATGCGTCCTCTCACTTCATCTAATTCCTTATTAAGGCCGACGAGGAATTCGAAGACACGTTCTTTTTCCACCATTTTTCGAAACAAAGCCCTGTCCTTCGCACAGGCTCCACTCATAATCGCTGAACATATCTACCTCTTGCCACAAGGTTTTTAAGTCAGTATAATATTGAGTGACAGTTTTCTCACCTTGTTTTAGCCTCCATAGCCGAGTTTTTAGCTCAAACCACTGTCCCCTGCATTCCCGAGATCGAATAAGTCTCGTTCACAGCAGTCAAATGTCATGAGCAGTAGGTAGGAAGAGATAGGTTCTTCCTACACTCGAGTCCATAGAATTTATGAGCCAAGACATGATCATCGAATTCTCTGCCTCCCATTTTTCAGAACCTTCATCTTTCTCAGTGGGTCTCGCATTGGTACCTGTAAGATAGTCGAATTTTCCACGGCCTCGAATGAACAGTTTCACCGATTGGGACCACTGTAGGAAATTGTTTCCATTCAGCTTGTGAGAAGTGATGGAAAGGTTTTGGAAAGATTCAGTGGTTAAGGGAATTGAGGGTGAGCGAATAGAGCTCATAGAATCGATACCAGAGGTATCATTAGAGGGTTTAGCCATTTAGGCTCTGATACCATAAAGTCAGAAAAGAATGACATAATGGAATGAATTTTATTCAGCCATTTTGGCGTGTTTAAATAGAAAATTACAGAATAAATGCTTTACATAAAAATAGCAACTAATTGATCCTAATTGATCCTAATTGATCCTATCTTATCAAAACAGATTACAGCTATAAAAAAAATCGATTATACAGCTAATTACTTCTAATTCTAATTAATTACAAATAGAATAAATATACTAAATAACAATCCTAATAATTATGGTAATATTCTCGACAAATTTCAATGGTTCTAACACACCTAAAACCAACGTAAATGGATACCAGGGACCTAGCGAGCTAGAGTCGAGCGTCGGGTGTTGATTGGGACGCGTGTTAAGAGCTACATAGGCATGTTTTTTCCGCGTAGTTTGAGGTAAGTAAACCAACAAGGATCTCCATAGTAATTCATTTTCATTTTCTCATTCTTTAAATCGTGAATTAGCTTTTCCATGGACTCCCACTCCTATTATGAGTGTTCGAGGGCCAAGTGAGTCAGGAAGGTGTCTCCAAGGTGTGATTGTCGACTTACAACCAAGACCGCAACCTCGATTCACTGGATTTAGTCAGAATGAGATGTGTTTTATCCGAGGCATCGTTGATATCCCTCATTCGCGATGGTCAAGGTTAAACAGGTATTGTCGAGTCCTAAGACCCGAGTCTGCCTGGCGTTGCCGCAACTCTATGACCCCGACCATGTGGCACCCGCACTCGGTGGTCTGGACTACTTAGACGCATCTCTTTTTAGCTTTTTTTACACTCATTTCTCACGGTTTACATCTTCCAATTTTATTATCATGCATTTTACTTATTTACTGCTTTCATTATCTCCCGCACGATTATTGGACTATTTTGTATTACTCATGCATTACTGTCGATATCCTTCTGGCGTTACTCACTGAAATTGTCTCCTTTAGTGAAAATTGCAGATCTGAATGCGAGTAAGGCAACGCACTAGTGATTGGTGACTTACTCTGAGACATCAGACCGGCCCTCCCTTTTACCATTTTGTAGGTTTCTTTTTGTATTGTATTTACTATATACTCGATGTTTGTACACCTGGGATACATTATGGGTTTTGAAAGACACTTATGACTTGTATATTACTTTGTTTACTTTCCGCACTTGGTCACCAGATATACAGGTTCATATATATATATGCAGGGTTCCACACATTGGTTGTCCAACTTTTTCATTTTACTTGTCTAGTTATTTAATTTTCTAAATTGCTTCCGCTTAAATTTTAAAACTTACCAGAATTATTAACTTGTAAAACTTAGAAATCTCAAATAACTCAACTCATAATTGTTAAATGTCTCAAATTATGGAAAGGAAGGCTGACTAGGCATGCGTTGACCTTGCGAGGGCTGACTCGGGGGTTCCACGTAGACTTAGGCCAAACGAGGCCTAGTTTGTGGGGAACTGAGGCCATCACACAAACTGCCTCATGTCTATTCATATCTCTTTATACACCAACTGCCCTTATGTGTCATTTGCATTTTTTTCTTTGTATTTCTCATGTTTATCTCAAATTTTAAACCCAAATCAAACCCATGAAAATACCCTAATTTTGTCAAAAATTGGCAAAAATACCAACGCTCTTCAAAACACGTGAACATCGCGCCTCGACTTTGACTTAAACCTATTTCGCATCAATTAGAGTATAATACACCCACTAGTCACATGGCACGCAAAAACAGATTTTACCTTATTATATCTAGTCCGTAACACGTAGGTCCAACCTCGGATACTTAAATCTCAATTAAAATGCGAAAATATTTAATTAGACATCTAATCAAGTTTATGAAATTCTCGAATTTCACAATTCTTTCCAATTAATTAAACTTTCGCCCTCAAAATTTAATCTTACAGGTTAATTAAACCGAAAGATATATAAGAAAATGATCCATCATATACAACTCTTCTACTCCAAACCTATAAAAACAATTTTCAAGGTGAAACCATTAAGTGGTCAAAATCACATTCGTTGTAATCAACAGCTTGGTGGTAGAGATCATAAACATTTCAACTTTTCATTTCAAACTTCTTGGTTTAATGAAAAGTTATAACAATTTCTCTCTTGAAAATCCTGGTAATTTATGAATTTCTGACGAGTTAAACGATCAATTATCATTCCAGTGTTTCTCAACATAACTTAGAATTACATACTCGTCCCATGACTATAGATCTTGAATTACATATGTCATCTCATGACAAGAGATCTTAAATTTCAATCCGATTATAAAATGAAACCAGACACATCATGCAACTCGCATTCATCCTCTAAACATCTACTCAAAATATTATTTAAGTTATGGAGTAGAAAGCGATTATCAATTTTGACTCATCAGTCAATTTACTTAACTTTCCATTGGACATGTTAGAAGATTTTAACAACTTTTCTAGCCTTATCCAAATATTCTTTATTCATAAATTAACCAAGAACCTCATTTTTTCATTTAACCACCAATCTCTTCCAGATGGCCTTGATCACTACTTCTGTATCTACCATTTCTCCAATTTTTGAGACTTCACATCATCTCACATCTCAATCACTTACTATTCATCAGACTTCTTTCATGACTTGAATATAGACAGTTATCCTTAACTTGAGTTGATATATGCATTTAAGTAGAGATATCGGCATATTTCATGATTATACTCTCATAGTGTAATTTATAACTTGCATCACATACAAGTTATGAATATGCTAACTCTCTTTGCCACTACTCAATACATATCTTTGGCTCTACTCACTTTTAATGGAAGAATATTCAATTCGTCAAATCTATTTAGCCAAATACATCGTACTCTATTCAGTATTTCCAACCAAAAGAGATAATACTGACTAAATGAGTTTTACGTTGTGCGTATTTAAGAATAACATAATGCTTCAAAACTTTACCACTGATTAATCACGTGGTGTAGCACATTACATTTGAACCAATATATAAAATATTCACTAAAATCAGTTATATACTACTTTGGTTCAAAACTTTCAAATTTTAGAGCTTGACTCTTAGTAAGATCCTTGTGAAGATATATTAAATTTCATCAAGCTTATAGTCTGATATCTTAAGTCTTATCGGGGCTCGTTAACCTGATATGATGTGAATGAATTGTGATTATGATACGGAGTCTACTTAGTTCCATTTTTTCAATCTTATCTATTCTCACGATTATCTCATTCTTGGTCTCTGTACTGACTTATCCAACCTTTGTTCAACACTTAGACCACTTAAGTCTTCTTAATTTTGACTTATAAAGGCGATTTTCTTCTCTTCTTTTTTCGTATATTTAGCAAAAGACGATGAGACTTCTTATAACCTTTGATAACATGAAGTCTTCCTTAACTAATCTTTGTTTGAAATAGAGAAATTTTGCGACACAAACAGTTCTAATGTTTGTTATTGCATTAATTGTTTCTATTAGTCTCAAATTTTTTCGACTGTTTTTTTTCTCAAAAAGAATTTCGATACTTTTCAAGAGACTGTAAAATATCAAAGTATCTTACTGAACATCAATTCATTTTTTATGATTTTACTTGTCCGTTATTTGCCTTGTGTTTTGTTTTGCAAAAGAGACTATATTTTGCTTCAAAGTATTTTATTTTTGTAGAAACCAACTTAAACAACTTTATTTGATCCTATCACAATCATATTGTGATTTAAAAGTCAAAACTCAATTTGTCTAAACAATTTCTATTTTTGAAACCATGTATCTCCTTCTATTATCATTGAGACTATTACAGAAGCAACTTTCAATTTGTTATGAATTACACCAATATTTCGTAAAATAGGTCTTACTGATCTACTAATGTAACCGGTACTAACCTCATTGAAAAATCCAAAATATTTATATCTTGTGCTTCTCATAAGTCTCAATTTCATTTTATCATTTACTAAGCGATTTTCAATCGCTTGAGACTTAATTGAAGTCTGTTCTGACATTTTCTTGTGCGTTTCAAAATTGTAATAGTTCGATATTTTCAATTTCAAATGAGTCTATTTACAATACTTACATTCATGAATCATTTAGACTTCTTTGTCACCCGATTTCCAGTTGGTTTTATAATTGACTAGGGCTGGCAAAAGTTGTCCAGACCCGTTTGTCCGGTTTTGTCCGGACCCGTTTTAAACGGGTTCGTGCAATATTTTTGTAAAAAACATACGGGACTGGACAATTTTTTGTGTCCGTTTAAAAATACGGGACCGGGTCCGGACAAAAATTTAAAAAAAAACGGGTACCCGTTTAGTGATTAATTTGAAGGGCATATATGTAATATCACACTCAAATGATTCCAACGTCCAAAACGGACTAAAGTCACCAAACCCTATGTGGCCCTTTTCTCCCTCCCCTCTCCACCTCTCCCTTACGAAATCAAAAACCCTAAGGTCTCCTCTCCTCTAGCCGCTCTCGACTCTCGCCTTCTCGAACTCGACTCTCCGGTGTCTCCGCGGCCTCTCGAGCTCGACTCTCAGGCGTCTCCGCGACCTCTCGAGCTCGACTCTCCGCAGCACTGCAGCAGCGCAACTAACAGCCAGTCGGCCACCCTCAAAATCGAAATGCCTCACTCCGCCTCACGGTTGTCTCTCACCTCATCGCGTCTCACGGCCACGCACCGACGCACGGCGTGCCTCAGTCCGCCTCCGTCCGCCTCTCACTCGCTCAGCCTCACGGTCGTCTTTCACCGCCACTATGCCTCACACAACTCACTGCCACTCCTCGTCACCCTCAGTCATCCATCTCACGAATCACGGTCATCTCTCACCAGTCACCACCATTGCGCCTTACATGGCTCACTGCCACTCCGCCTCACCCTCGGGCCTCAGTTACACCAGTCAATCACTCCGTCGCGGCTCTGCCTCTCACTCTCCCGACTTTCATCTCTCCCAACTCTCATCTATCCCGGCTTCGTGTTCATGGTCACTTGATCCGCCGCGGCTCTGCCTCTCACTCTCCCGGCTTCGTGGTCACTCCGCCACAACTCTGCGGCCTCTGCCTATCACTCTCCTCTCCTATCGCCTCTCAATTTTTGGTCCCTCTTGTTTGGTGGGAGTGTTAAGGTTGGGATTAAATGAAGTTGTCCAGCATTTACTACCACGCCCACTCATCTCTCTCGCTCTCAATGTAAGTTTTTTCTACTCCTTCTCCATTCACATACATGTTTCTTGTTTGAATTTTCTAAAATTTGTTTCAAATCTATTTTCTCACTTAAGCTGATTTGATGATGTTGTTTTTCATTACTAAGTTTCATACTTCCAATACCCTAAGATTTGAAATTAAAGAATTACAGATTTGATTCTTCTTGAATCTTTATGTAGCATCACATATTAAAGCATCCATGGTGTAATGTGATTTGATGATGTTGTTGTTCAATAAACACATATTTAAAAATAAAAATTGGACAAAACGGGAGCCGTATGTTTTACAAAAATACGGGACTAGACAAAAAAAAGTGTCCGTTTTAAAAACGAGAACGGGTCCGGACACTAAATTTAATTATTATAAGAAAGGGGTGTCCGGTCCCGTTTATATCCGGTCCCCTTTTTTTGCCAGCCCTATAACTGACTATTTCCTTAAGTTATATTGATATCGAACTATTTTCAATACTTCCTCTTGTGAGTTTGGACTTCTCAAGTCTATTTCACGTCTTAATTACGCTAGGCTATCGTTTCATAAGTCTATTATCTCTTTTATTATATGTTCCTAAACTAACTCGTCACATCTTATGAGTTAAGTATCGAACAAACGCAAACAATACACTTCATATCGCATATCTGGCAATAATACATAAATACATAACAAACATAACACAATTGGAAAGTATCACAACTCACAATCACTTCCCAACTAATTGCGCTCAATCATTCTTTAGTTCCTAACCAAAAATTTTCCTCAAATTGAGCCACACCTAGGCTCTGATACAAAGTTTGGCGAGACCCATCCCATTAATTCTTGACGTAGCCTAATTACCTTTTAGGCACCTAAATCATTTAATTAACTTTACGCTTCAAAATATTTTTCATAAAATCATTTATAGTGCTCCAAACCTAATTCTAGTTCCTCGATGAAACTCAGATCTGGATTTACTTAACTAGAACAAATTAAGAAATTATATGGATTATCTTTCTTGTTTTATAAAAATTTCGACAGCACCTCCCCAAAAAATGGACTGTCAAAAAACACACCTAATAGATAGCATAAAAGAGAGAGGCTTAAAAGGACTCACAACCCCCCGCAATTCACAATGTATATCAAATTGAACAAATGAACTTACTTCAAACTTATAAATCCTTATTTACAAATTCAAATTGAAATAAAACTATTTCATAAACTCGAATAACACATAAACTGAACCTTTCAGGTATCAAAACCACTTTAAAGCAACTTAGGAGACTCTTACCACTTTTCCGATGAAGTTTAATACCCTACACTCACCCTAATAACTCCAAAACACATATATAAAATGGATTACAACAAGAAATTAAACTTTAAAAGCATCACCGAAGTCTTCGAGCTTTTCTATTCCTTTGTGTCCCTTGCTTGCTTTAGAACGTGATAAAGCCATTTCGAGGACACCAAAACGATAATGTACACAAAATAAACAGTGTCAAATAAGTAAACATATATCTTGCTTCGTAAAACAAGTAATAAATATGAAATATTGCATAATAAATGAATAATGAAGTAAATATACAACTTAGGTTCCTTATTTCTGTTTTAAGCTCATAACAAGCGGACCCTTTCACGATGAACCTATAACAGTCATGTGAGTCTGATGCATGCTACCTTGGACTCGACATTACCCGCCTTAGACGCTTGTAGAACTTCTAGTCTGGAGTGAATCACATCACACTCTAACGACCAAAGTAGGGGCTACTCTATCCGGATTTCATGAATGCATGAACAAGAGATTCACTCTCTCACCGTGCAAAATATAAACTATATTATTGTGAAAAGCGAGAAATGGTGTTTATTTATTGTTAAACAAACTCAAAGTTGGTCGCGAAGCCTCTAACAATGTTCCCCAGCTTTCACGTATTTCCACAAATCCTATTAAACAACAAATTTAATATTATTCAACTTCATTGGATCATTTACTCATCAAACTAAACATTTCATCTCATTTGCTTAACAACAACTAAATTCACTTGTTGTTGGCCAATTTCCTAATTTTTCATCACTTCTCCCATTTTTTCTTTAATTTAAAATTCCCCTTAAAATTTCCCAATGCGGTGCATTGGCCGAGCCAAGGCTCAGCCTTGCGAGCCTCCCCGACTCGTATATTGCCCTAAGTATAACCCAGGGCATCGATCCTAGGCTTTAAAAAGTAGTGCCTGCTTTACAAGGCACAAACTTGCTCAAGCAGATATATGATATTCCCTGACATGGGCAAGGAAAACATTTCCCCATGGCAGGGTTACCTTGGGCACTACCAAAGTACTGCCTAGTGTCTTCCTGAGCCATAACAACAGCCACCCTTAGCCCCAATGACAGTAGCCCCAACAACAATCCTCTCTGTTGCTCTACATCTTTAAAAGCACCTAAATTGATCCTCAATTACTCAAACCCTCCTCCAACCGAAAGAAACAACAATAGCAACAACCACATCCCCCCGTTCATTGTTCTCAACTTCCCAACAATGCAACAATAACATCATCGTCGCCATCCCCCCTACAATCCCCCATAACCGAACCATATTTACATATCAGCCGTACCAACAACGACATCAATAATAACAACAACAAGAAGAACTTTGTTCTGCTGTTGCACATCGTCGTCAACACCATCTCCACCATTTCCTCTCCAACCTGAGACTAAACAACAATAACAAATCAAATCAACGGACCAAATTGAACTTGAACTCACCTCAACTCAGTTTTCCTAATCATTTTCTTCACCATCACCATGCCTTTGAATTCATTGTCTGCCATTGAGAAGGAGAATGACTTGCTGACAAAGATAGATGAGACCGAGATAGAGATCAATCGCTCGGTAGAGAGTTCAGAGAGTGACTAAGCTGATGAGCAGATATGAGAGCTCACCTATGAGAGAAATAATGAAGAATAAAGATTTTAATAGAGAACAAAATATGTTCTCATCCCAATTATTCCCTGTTTACACTTAAGAAAAGCTAATGACCAAATTGCCTTCATGTCCATCCATATCCCTTCATACACCAACTGCCCTTACTTGTCATTTGAATATTTTTTCTTTTTATTTCTCATGTTTATCTCTAATTCTAAACCCGAGTTAAACCTCTGAAAATACCTTAATTTTGCCAAAATTGGTAAGAATACCAACACTCTACGAAACACGCGAATAAAGTATAATACACCTACTAGTCACACGACACGCAAAAATAAATTTTACTTTATGATCTCTGGTTCGTACACGTGAGTTTCGCCTTGGATACTTAAATTTCAATTAAAACCCCAAAATACTTAATTAGTCTTCTAATCAAGTTTATGAAATTCTTGAATTTCACATAAACGAAACAAAAAAGTATACTTCATAATTCTTCATAACTTTCTAATTCCTAAAATAGAAGCAAATAACTTAAAGAAACTTTAATTACATAGAGAAGTCATAAAATAGAAATAAAACTCTAAAAAAAATTTATAAATTCATCATAAACTTATTTAGTAACAAACTAAGTTTAAAACCTACTAAATATCAAACCTTAAAAAAGATATGATTTTTTTCTTCGTGACTTTAAACTGGATCACATCAGGCTTTAGTATGAAAAGTAAGTTTTTAAGATTGCGACAAATCCGGACAATTGATGTAACGATCCAAAATTCTAACCCTTGTTTTATCCTTAATCGGGATCATCGACCCGTGATGTGGGACCCGCCAATAGATAATAGATACGTGGTATGACCTTGGTGTGTGGCGGAGGTATATTTTATATTTGTTATGTTAGGCATCGTGACGCAAGCAGGGATACACCTCGAGATGCTTGCAGATGTGGAAACCCGGTAGAGAGTGATTGATGAGTTTTAAATTAAATCATGCACACATTTAATGTAACTAAATTAAGTGTATTATTTTGTTTAGATTATAGTTTAAAAATCAATTAAATTAAAGTACCTAAGTTTATGTAAATATACATAGACCATGGATATGCCTTGAGATAAGTGTTGGAATAAAATCCATAAGATTTGTGTTAGTGTGAGTGTGTAAGTGGAGATGTTAGGATGATTATAAGTCAGATTTTGCATCTAGGTGAACAAAAATAAAAAATGAGGGGTTAGAAATGAATTGTAGGTTCATATATAAGTAGAGTTCTTCATTTCCATGCAAATCATAGAAAGAGTTCTAGGATATCAAGTGTTGGATTTCATTGGAGGGATTGAGTATTGAGAATGTCAATTGATCATCTAGTGAAGAAAACCGAGAGATTGAGATCTACACAAGCATAGGTAACAAACTCATGCTTCATTTCAATTAATTCATAGAATTTGAAACTCAAAAGGTGTTTGAATGAAAACAAGTTTTACGTTAATCTTCGCTATTTTTTAGCTATTTGAAGGTTTAATTGAGCTTATAATGTGATGACCTCAGTTCCTCATAAACTAAGCCCCGCCCAGCTGAAGCCGACTTGGACCCCCGAGTCAGCCCCGCAAGGTCAATGCAAGCTTAGTCAGCCTTCAAATCCATCATATTAAGTTAATTCATAATTTTAAGTTGATTTATTAATGTTTTACAAGATTTAAGGATATAACTGAAGCAATTAATAAAATTAAATAACTCAACAAGTAAAAAAGAAAGAGTCGAACAACCCAAGTGTAGAACCCTGCATATATATACCTATATATCTGGTGACCAAGTGCATAATGTAAACATAGCGATATACAAGTCATAAATCTCTTTCAATACCCATCATGTATCCTAGGTGTACAAAATATCATAAGTATGTAAATACAAACAAAGGATAAACCTAAAAAAGTGAGAATGGAGGGTTGCTCTAATGTCCAAGAGTAAGCCGACAATCACCTGCACCTTGCCTTTGCTCACCTGCAAATCTGCAATTGTCACCAAAGGAAACAATTTCAGTGAGTAAAGCTAGAAGGATATCAACAGCAATTCATGAGTAATATGAAACAATTTGAGAAGTCATGCTAGCAATAAATAAATGGAAAAAAAATATAAAGTGCATGATAATAAGACTGAAAGAATATAAATTGCAAGAAATGAGTGTAAAGAAAACCAAAAGAGAGGCGCCCAAGTATTCCAGACCACCGAATGTGGGTGCCACAAGGTCGAGGTCATAGAGTCGTGGCAACGCCAGGCAGACTCGAGTCCTAGGACATGACAACGCCTGCTAAATCCAGTGAATCGAGGTCGTGGTCCCAGTTGCAAGTCGGCAACCATACCCTGGAGACACCTTCCTGACTCTTTTGGCCTTCGGACAATCATAATAGGAGTGGGAGTCCATGGAAAAGGTAATTCACAGTTTTTAAAAAAAAAATGAAGAAATGATAATGAATTACTATGGAGATCCTTGTTGGTTTACTTACCTCAAAATACGTGAAAAATACACCCTCGCAGCTCCCAACACGCATCCTAATCAACCCCTGACGCCCAACTCTAGCTAGCTAGGTACCTGGTGTCCTATTTGATCGATTATATACATGTTAGAGTCATTAAGTTGCATTTACCATCATTGTTTCTAATATGGTTCAATTGTAATCTAACTTGACTATTTATAACTTAGCACCCATTTTGCTCTTGTTATTAGGCTATTAGGGGTTGTTATTATATGAGTAATGTAACTTGACATATCGGTACTAAACAATCTCATGAAGAGTCTTACAAATCATTCCAAGTCAATTTGGTGTCTAATGGTTCCTTTTATTTATTTGAAGTCCTCTTTGGGCATTTAGCTCGGCCAAAAGTGTTCGGACTTGCTTAATATTGTTCAACATACTTTATCTATTATTTTTGGGTGTTATTAAATTAATTAGGATCATTAGAAATCATTTTAAATGAGTGTACAACACTTTTTTGCAAAACAGTCACCTAGGGACTTCAAAATAAATATTTGAAAGTTAGTTTTCCTTCAACTTGAAAAAAAAACTTAAAATAAATAAAAATTTCTAAAATTCTCGAGGTTGTTTCCGTGAAGTCTAAATACTTGAAAAAAAGGTTTTTGAGTGATAAAATCTCATTTAAAAGTTCAAAAACCTGGTTTGCAACTTTGAGTGAAATTCCAAGTTCTTTTTTTTTTTTGAAAAGTCCTTACTTGTAAATATTGAATTCTTAGTTGAAAAGCGATTTGAAAACTAAGTTAGACATGCCGAAAAATCACGAAACTTGATGGACAACTTCACTATGATTCAATAACATATTTTAAAATTTTTGGTTCAATTCCGACATCATTTGATGCCTGGAATACCTTAAGTCAAAAATTAGCCACTTAAGTAAGTACATTTCGCCTATTTTAAGATCCATTTAGGAAACCGGTCAAAACAACCTCGAATAATTACGAAACCTGGTGAAAAATTTCCCTATGGTATAATTATATGATCTGAAGAGTTTGGTCCAGTTTCAGTGTTTTTTTATTCTCACAATGTGCTTAAATCAATTTCAGGTCAATTAAAAACTCTTCTTTTTCCTATTTCAAAACTATTTTTGAAAACCACTCTAAACATGTCAGAATCACTTGAAGATTTCGGTGAATCAAATTTATAGTATGTTGATATTCTCCATAAATTTTGGTGATTTGTGAACTAGTAGAGACCCTTGAAAAGGTCCCAAAATCCCAGCCAAAAAATAAAAAATTTAGGCAAAGTCAAGTTTATGTTGTGGGCATGGTCCCATGGTGCCCCTCACGGCATCATTTTGGCAGCAATCCATGCCGTGGAATCATGCCCACAACGCCACTAGAAGCACCGTTCGAAAAAGAGGTGAAAAGGAGGGTTTTTGAACCACCGTCTTCCTCGCCTACTCCCGAGCCTAAATCCATCCATATAGGGCTTCAAAACCTACCAAAGAGTGCCCTTAAATGGGGTCTTACCTCAATTATAGCATCTAACATCATAATTCACATCATGCATCAACAATTCACCGACTACAAGCATTTATTTAAATCATAGACATTCATGAAATTCAAGATTGGAAACCCTTAGTTGATCATCATTCATTGAGAAACAAGAGTACATTTGCATTCTAAATTCATCATAACACTCCAGAATTCCTTGACACACCAAAGCCCCAAATTTTCATCATTAAATTATGAGTAGATATATGAGTTTTTACCTTAAATTAGGGCTCCAAAAGTTTCTTGTCTTCCTAGTTGGATAGATTTCTAAGTGACCTTGACACCCCATCTCCATCTCGAATTTTCAGCACTCTTGGTGTTCTCTCATCCTAAGCTCTTCCTATTCAGGGATGTTTCATGCATGAAGTTAGAGAAATAGCTCTTATATATATGAGCCCTTTTTATGTTGAAACTTTGGATCTTTCTTGTATCTTCACTCACCACTCATCTCTGTGGAAATCTATGATCTCTAGACTTCTCATCATCTCAACCATAAACTCCCACTAATGCTAACTATAGTCTTTTCTTTATGCATTTTTACATTATTTCATTTACTTAGGCCAATTTAGGGACCTTTTAGCATAAGCTTTGGTTCTCATGAATCTTAGGTTCTACAAATCAAGGATTTTTATCATATGTATCTATATGTTATAAATTTCATTTATGTGTAAGTTTTTTGGCTTACAATGTCAATATCTTACTTTATACTAAGTATCAAGATTTACACAAGTCTTGTCAACATACCGCCCATTCATTCCCACGATGCATCGTACATACTCCTATGCGACCTTACTCATGATTTCGAAGAGAACTATCATGATCCATTTAAAATGAATTAAATTATTAGGGATAATCGCATAATACAACCATCATGCGAAAATAATATACCTCTGTGTCGACCCCGACGGTTGACCGAGCTTACCACATCATTCTTAGTCCACGTCATGGTCCTGAAAATGACACGTGGCATGAGTTAGAGTTTTAGGATCGTTACATATAAGTCCTAATTTTCAAATTTACAAGTTTTGGCAAAAATTAAAGTTTTGTCAATGTTCAGGTTTTTATTGAATTTCAATGGGTAAATGAACTTAGTTTCAAAATATGATACTACTATTAGACTCTTTGTGGAATTTCACTAATTTGCTATAAAGAAGTTCAGGGTTTGATTTTGTTTTGAGGAAGTTATGGTCAATCAAAGTTTAAGTGTTTTTTAACAAAAAAAAAAATTGAAGCAATAAACTTGTTTAATTTGGTAATTATGGGAGTGTAATTTGTAGTTATCATGTGGAAGGTGTTTTAAACCCTTAGTGAAGCGAACAAGGGTCCTAGATGTTGAATTTGTTGGATTCACATGGTATGAACCCAGATTTCTGTTACAGAATTCTAGGTTCAAGCGTGCCTAGAGCATTAATGAATCAACCTAGCACTTTAAGGGTTATTAGCGCGCTATAATGACTTTGAACAACAAAAAATCTACAATTTTTCCTAAGTGTCTAAAACATAAAAATTTAGTTTAAACCCTATTAAACTATTCAAACACACTCTAAACGTTATACAAACACCTAAAGAGTGTAGAATATCGACGCCGAGGTATGAGACGCAAGTCGTGAGCAAGGTTTGAGCTAGGGATTACATGCATTTGAGGTAAGTAAACATGTCGGGTATTCATTTCCATTTCATTTCCAATTTACCTCTGAAATACAGTTACTTGAACTGTTTTCCTAGTTTTAAATTCTCAAATTCCATGACATGTATGTATGTGCTATATATGCTTGTTATAAGTTGATAACATTATGGTTTGATTTGAATTATGGCATTCTTTCTACTTGGCTTCTTATCTTGAGTTGGACTCTTATTGTTATTGATCTCTGACTTTGTGTAATGTGAAATAGCATGCTATTGTGTAACTTATTTTATCTAGTGTTGTTCACCTCCATGTTCATATGTTTGTTTAATTGGTCTTATTTGGGTTCATGATATATGATGGTTCATAATGTCTGTAAGGTAGTCCATTCGTTTGGGTTCCCTGATTTCATGAGTTTAGTGTGGCACACAGGGTTAGATTCTATGGGGATGTCAGTACCCCGCATAGATGATGGGACGTATCTTACGGCTTACCGATGAAGAGTCTTATTGGGTGATGTGACGTAGCTCATGGCCGAGTGTATAAGATGATGTGACAAAGCTCACGGCTGACCAGACCCAGATTTGTGTGACTACCTCGTCTATTCCTTTTGGTGTACTACATATTTGCATACATTCTTTTCAGCTTTTCTTTTGTAGCTATCATATACTTTCAGTTACCATTTCTTATATATTTGGAAATGTAAATGAATGACCACAAGATTCTCATTGGAATTGTCATCTTTGGTGACAATTACAGATCCATCAAGTAGCAAAATGGGGAAGGAAAAGATCAACAACTACATCTGAGCCCTCAGCGCTATAGGCTACCTTATTTTGTAGGTTTCACTTGTTTATATTCATTATATATGTTTTTTATACATTTTGGGTTTTATTTGTATGACGGCCCCAGTTCCCACAAACTGGGCCCCGCTCGGCCTAGACCTACGTGGACCCACAGTCAACTCTCGCAAGGTCAACGCAAACTTAGTCAGCCTTCTTATACCATTTCATCGTTAGTTTTGTATTTTAATATTGAGTTATTAATTTCGCAAGATCTAAATTAGTACGCAGCTGAATGAAAATAAACGAAACAATTTAAATAACTCTAAAACATGTAAAATGGGACAACCTATGTGTGTAACCCTGTAATATATACCATGTATACATACGGCTGCAAAATGAGCATATATATGTTTCTAAGTGTCGCTCGACCCCAATATCCTAAAGTTTTACAAAAAAACATCAAAATGTATATATATATATATATTACAAAAAACTACAGTATCGCAAAAGTGTGAGCCGCTCCGTAAGCCCTCAGAGGTAGTCGCCAATCACTGGCTCTTTGCCCTTGCTAGACGAGGGGCCTCCAATTGTCACCGCGAAAGGAGACAATTTCAGTGAGTAATTCCAGAGGAGTCTTAACAGTACTTCAATAATTAAATAAATAGTCGATAAATCATGCGGGAATATAAAAAACAAGAAATACAGTAAGTGCATGATAAATAGAATGGAAATAAAGGCAATGAAATGAGAGTGTCATGAAAACAAAAGAGAGAAGCCAAGTGGTCTCAAATCCATCGAGTTGCGACTATACCGCCACGAACTCGACTTCCTAGAATCGCGGCAGAGCCGACAAATTCAAAATTTGTCGTGAACGTAGGGGTATCAACGGCACCCTGAATACTTCACCTCCCGTCCACGACCCAAATCCAATAACCCGAGGTATGCTTCCGGTTGCGAATCGGTCGCCATACCCAAAAGATTACCTTCCTGGGTCACTTAGCCCTCAGACACTCTAACTAGGAGTGGAATTCCATAAATAGACACAATTATAGAAATAAAATTCAAGAAGTAGAAAAAAATTACTGATAATGCTCCTACTGGTTTACTTACCAATAACCATGTAAATCGCCTAGTCACGTATGTCGTTCGACGTACTCGAAGCCCGTACTATCATCCCGTATTCGACGCGTCCTAATTCCCTAAATTATTTCACGATTTCTATTAGACTCAGTTACGAGTTTTTTTCATACTTTTTGGTTATACACACGTTATGAGGTCGATCTCAATGCGAATCACCTTATAAAAACATTTTTCAATTGTTGCACGTATTTCGAGACAAAATTCCAATCATGGTATTCACGATTGGACCCAACACCGATTCGACAAATGTCGTATCGGTAGTTTAGGTCCGCAATTTTCGATCCGAAAACCCAATTTAAACATTAATTTATTTGATCCTATTTTCTTTCCATTAATACCACAATTTCTAAAAATATTAGGTTTTCAGGTTACAACCGCATTAGCAACGTCTTGGGTCGAGTCGAGTTAATTGGACTTCGGCTCGGCCAATTCTCTCGAATTTGGCTTTTTTTCTTTTTATTCTTGACCAAGTAATTAATGTATTATCTTATTTTATTGATTATATATAAAGTATACTAATACATATATATACACATATATATAAATGTATTAGTATTGCATATACATATATATATATATGTGTGTAAATTACTATATACTATACATTCACGTTTCCTATATGTATGTATATATTTATTATTATTTTTTGATTATTTATTTTATTCTTAAAATCAGCACGCGTCTCGAGGCACTCTCGAGATGCATAGAATTTCAATGTTTACCTGATGCACTATCGGGATGCGTGAAATTTCAGTGCGCATCCCGAGGCGACCATCTACGTTGTGAAATCAACATGAAATCTCGAGGTATACACACACTAAACTCACCTCCTATTACTATGCACACACCATCTTCTTCAATTAAACCCACGCAACAATGACGCTTACCTCGGTCAGGGAGTCGCCCGAGTGGGGGTGGTCACCGGCGGCGAGAGAGGAGCCGAGAGTGGTGGAGGGGCGTCATCGGCGACGGTGGCCGCTGGAGCCGCAAGGAGGCCGAGTGGGTGGTGGTGAGGCCGAGAGGGGTGAGTGATGGGAGTTGTGAGTGGAGGAGAGTAAAAAGAAAATGAGATATGGAGGAGTTGTTTTCGGGTAGAGAGAGAATAAGAGAGTGAGATTGGTTTGAGAGGAGAGGGAGAGAGAGAAAGAGCACGTGAGAAGAGAGGGAGTGATTGCTAGGATAGAAGAGAGAGTGTGAGGTGTCAAAAAAAGTAGAGGTGGAGTGTAGATATGAGGTTTGACTTTTATTTTGAATCGTGCGGGTGTTGTGACCTCATTCCATTGGTCCACATCAAGCTTAATTAACACCAAGTTGTATTATATCTCTCTCATATAAATCACTACACCATAATTTTTAAACCGCTTATTATATTAATTAATCATTTTATCAAGACTATATGACACATTTAAACTTAATTAAAAACTATAACTTTATAAATTGTAGAACACATTAATTTAATTCAATTAACTTATATAGTATCACATCCATATAGCTAATTTAATGTGTTATACTATTATAATCCGGCTTCGATGTTCAATGTTTGACCGAGTGTTCCGCGTCGGACTAGGTCAAAGATCAAAATCTTCAAATTAGTGTGTAATTCGGATTTTAATTTTTTCGGGCCGTTACAATTTGGGTTGAGAGACTAAACTCCCCGACTGATGCATGATATTCATTGGTTATCATCGTTTTAGGATATATATACATGTGATTTGTTTCCTAGCTTCCCCATTTATCTATTTTATAATTGCTTCCGCAATATTATTAAGACTTTTGCTAAAATGTTAAAATGTATAAAAAGTTTTAATTAGCTCTAAAAATTACAAATAATGAGAAATAAGAATTACTTATCCTGAACACGAGTTAAGAGGGGAATAAGACCAAAACAGCTGACTAATACATTGTTAAGTCCTACGTTGCTGGGATTAGAGCTTAATTATTGGATTAGGGAGGGCAGTGCCTTGATTAGAGTTTCAGGCCGTCGCAATCGGACAACCCGGATTTTAAACAAAACGGATCTGAATAAGCTAGTTTTATCCAAATCTAAAATTGGGTAAAGTTGATAAGTGTTTAATTAGACTTATATATAGGACTAGTTTAGTTGTATAATTGGACTAAATATCCCGAAATGAGCTCTAATTGATGGCATTTATATGTTTTTAAGCTTACAATGTACAAAAGAGACAAATGAGTGATTTCATGATGAAAAGATGAGAAAAAGAACAAAATCACATTTGATGCGTGGAAAATACCAGTGAAGTCGTAGGAAGTGAGTACAAGGTGTGGAGAAGGCTTGGAAATCAAAGAAGAGGGGCAGTACACTTGACGTAGTGGTGGTGCTGTAAACACATGGTGTTGGTTCAGTACACACAGGGTGTCGAGCTTACTGTGAAAAGAGATTACATACACAAAGGTCAATTTGTACCGGTGTTGAGCATTTACACAGACAGCGTTGATCACTTACACACAGAGCCGAGAAATAAAAATAGAAATTTTTAGAATTCTAGTTCGTTTAGAATTGTTAATTAGGATTTCTAATTGTATTCTTAGGAGTCTTAAGAGTATAAATAGGTATTGAAACGTGGTAAACTCATCAAATATCACCACAAGATACCAAATATCATAGTTTACAATAGATTAGTTTGTTTTTGAGTATTGAGAAGACATTGGAGACTCTTATCTGCAATTCAATCTTTGTTTCATTGATTCAATTAAAGGTAATATTTAGTTTAATCTCTGATTTCAATTATGCTTATGAATTGTATTATGTTGATTTCAATGATGAGTTAGTAGTTTATTTATCATATGGATTAATAAATCATATGGTATGAATGCTTTGCTAAAGGAAGTATGAATGGAGTATAATGTTAAAAAGTGCAATAGTTAGAATTTGCATTGATTTTATACATAATGTTATAAATATCTTGACCACGTGTTTGTTGATTAGAGTTTTTAAGAGTTATCATGACCATTAGAGCTTTTAAGCCGGATACGAACAATACAACCGTAAAATATATAACATCGATAAATAATTATTTATTGGGGAGGCACGGATAGTAAACTTAAGTGGTTATGAGTCTAAAGATTTGAGACTTAATGCTATGTGAAACTTACATTATTCAAACCGATAGGTGGAGTTCTAGTTTGCACATTAAGATCTTTTCCATCACGATAGTGGATTGAAATGAATATGAAAGAAATCTGTCTATTCTAATTATGCATTGCATACAAATAATGAAGATGAAGGAAGTATGAGATGGACGCATAGTAATTCATTACCTATGTGACGTTGTGAACTAAGAGTTTTCTCAATATTAGAGTACAAGTTAATTTACATTAATTTTATAGAATATAGTAGTTTAGTTTAAATCCAAACGAAATAGACCTTCTTAATAATTTAGTGAATTCAACTAAGTGAACTGTATCCAAATAAGCCTTTCTCAGAGGACGATATTTGTAATCAACTTTTGTTGATCAGTTTATTACTACAATTGAACTATTATACTTGCAATTACCATCAAGTTTTTGGCGTCGTCGCCAGGGATAAGTAGCAACACATTAGTTTATTTAGTTTACACAATTATTAAGATTTTATTCTCAGCAATTTACTTTTAAGTTTATAAAAAAATAAAAAATAAAAAATTTCAAGCTTGACAATTTGCACTTAATATTTTGTGTTTTCTTTCTCAGGGAACAGTTAGTGCATGCGTAGTCAAGGTGAAAAGGACTTAGAGCCTTACGATATGGAGGTCGACAGAACTAATAAGGGAAAGAAGAAGAAAGGAACCAAGATGGCGGATGATCAAGTAGGAAACTGGAACCAAAATCAAGACCGAGTGAATAATCAACCCGAAGGTGATCTAGTAGTGCAAGACAGAGTACAAGAACGAAGATGCCTTCGAGACTACTTCAAACCAGAAGTTCATGAGACATACAATGGAGTGATGAAGCTTCCAGCTAACACCATTGAATTTGAGTTAAGATCTTCTCTCATCAACATGGTGCAGAATAGCCAATTTAAAGGGCTAGCAAATGAAAATTCAGTTGCACATGTGGAGAGCTTTATGGAGAAGTGTGACACTATTCACATCATTGGAGTTACAAATGAAGTAATCAAGATGAGACTTTTCCCATTCTCATTAGGTGGAAAGCCAAATCCTGGTTCTAAGGACCGAATGTAGGGAGTATGACTTCATGGGCGGATATTAATGAAAGATTCCTAGACAAATTCTTTCCTCTAGTTAAAGTCAGTGAAAATAAATTAGAAATCAACCAATTCAAGCAAGAGGATACCGAGTCTCTTGGTAAGGCTTGGGAAAGATTCAAAGAAATATTGAGGAGATGTCCAGGACATGGATATGTGAAATGGGCACAACTGAAAATCTTCTACTATGTAATGAATCACAGCATGAGAACATTAGTGGATGTCGCAGCAGATGGTTCTCTAGTAACCAAGGATGAAGATGGAGCATTAGATCTTCTACATATTATGTCCCAAAATTCTATAGCAGGAACTCGTTCCACAGTGAAAAAGTCAGTAGTGGTGTATGAGATTGATTCACAAGCAGCGATCATGGCACAACTATCAAACCTGAGTAGTCAGATAGCGAAGCTACAAATAGGACAATCAAGTCCAAAATTGCAAGCAATACAACAACCCATTAATCACCAAGTAATGGTGGTTAATCCATTGGGCATACAACAAAAGATGGAGTTTAAATATGTCAACTTCATGAACAACCATAACTATGGAAACAACTTCAGGCCAAAATGAATGGCTCCTCAAAGATATTATCAAGGATACAACAACCCGAACTTTTCTTATGGAAATCTTGATAATGCACTGAAGTTACCTCCAGGTTTTGATCAACAATTCTAACAAATGAAGCTAGGCCAAAATGAAGAAATAACTTCATTAAAGTCAATCGAAAGATTCTTGCAAGCTATTGACATCAATAATAGAGAACGTCATGAGATGCACGAGAAAAAGATGAAATATGTGAAGCAAACTCTTAAGCGGATGGATGATGAGAGAAGACAGTCAATTAAGAATCTGGAGAGACAAATTGGTCAGCTAGCCATTGCTTTAAATTTAAGGAATGAAAGAAGGGAAATTTCCAAGTTACATTATCACAAATCCTAAGGAGAATGTTAATGCTATTCACATGATGAGCACTATGGCAACAAATGAGCCAATGCAAGAGCAAGTGATGTACAAGCCAAAAAGAGTAAATATTTTAGCCATGAGAAAGTTGAGAAAATCTGAAGTTATGCATGAGAAGGGAACGTAAGCGAGGTGAGATGAACTTAAAGAATTCAAGCAACAAAGGATCAATACCTTAAAGAATCAAAAGAAAGGGAAGAAATAATGGAGAGTTAAGTAACTAGATGAAGGACCTTCTGTCAGGTTCTTATGGTTCAAAACGCAGCGAAAATTTTAAATTTTATTTTGAAAACACTAATAGGATCAAATCCTAGTTCCATTAAACTGATTAATTGAAACTAAACCGTACCTTAATCGCAAGTTTCATTCTATGTGTTAATCGATCTGTAAGAAGCTACCAGAGACGAACATCCTTTATTAGAAATCCACACACAAATGGCATTCGAGATTCCAAGTGCTAGCTCAAGAGAGATCACAAAACAATTTTTGTTCTCCTTAAAACTCAGGAGACTGAAAACCTAACTCGTTTCTCAAAAGAATTCTAACCCTAATTTCACACGTAATGTGAATTCACTTGACTTGCCTATTTATATAACCCTTATATAAAGTCGACTAAGTGAATCACCATTATACCCCTACTTAAAGAGGTATTAATGTCACATCATATGGACTTTTATGTTATGAATTTCATCATATAAAATTCGTTGTTCCGAGTTATTTGAAATCCCATAAAATCATTCTTTGTATGCGACCCAGTAGGTTCATGTAACGTTGGCAGTGACTAAAACCTATTTTAGTACACAAATCATAAGCGGTCTCTAGCAAGACATTATGACTACCAAAGTTGCATGAAGATCAAAATCGATACAACCTAATTAATTGTGTATATCATATTCTTTTGTCGTATGATATCCTTTAATCAAACATAAGGCACAAAAAGTCACATTTGATGTTTAATCATACTAGTCTCGATCTCTTAGTAGACTAAAAGCATCCAAGTGACATTGATCATATCAATTCACATGGACTTGGCCATTATCAGTATATCATATTGAGGGATCCACTGATATCTCTCTCTACAAGAGGGACAAATTTTATCTCGATTACCCACCTTCACACATTATTCACATAGTAATCAATCACAATCTTTATAATCATCCTGATAAAGACAACGTTTGATTGTGTCAAATCATTATGATCATAATGTTGAACTCTCTGGTAATCTCAAGTCAGAAGATTAAATGATATACCGATCATGAGTAACACATATGACTTAATATATGTGGTGTTCTCAAAGCGGGTCGGTCCAGTACCATGTTTCATAACATGCACTCATGATCTTGATTCGTATCCTTATAGGCATGATCTTCACATGACCATCAATCAAGACTCAAACTAGTCTTAATTCATTATAGTTCTCAGTATAATAACCGACTAGAGACATTTAGAATATTTTAGCAAACATCCATAGATCTTATTATAATGTTAACATGCAAATCAATTACAATAATGAACGGCAAATGTAATCCTTCATTTTATTAACCAAAATAATACTAGAAACAATGTTCATAAGATTGACCTAGGGTATATGCCACAACACCTTCTGAAGAAGCACCGAAATGAAATAGTATCAAGGTTATTCCAAAGAAGTCAGAACCAAAAGTCAAGTTCACACCGAGAGTTCAACTAGTCAAGATGAGAGATCCTGGAGATATATCCATACCATTAAGCATTGATGGGCACCAGTTTAGAAACATCTTGTATGACACAGGAGCCTCAGTCAATGTAATGCCCATAAAAGACATGTTACAAGCAGATTTAAAAATCAATTGTCCTGATACAACTGATTTGCAAGTCGTTGATGTACTAATGATAGGGAGAGTCTTGAATGCGCATGTGAAAGTGGGTAGATTCACATTTATCACTAATTTTGAGATTATGGATCATAATATAGATGATGATGTATTTATGATACTTTGGCGGCCATTCTTGAATACTACCAATGTGGTATTGCACACGAAGAAGAAAATGATCATAATGAGTATCGAGGAGGGTGAAGATAGCAGGAAAATTGTCTTTATTGAAAGGCAATAAGTGCATCCGAACAGGAGAGATATCATTATCTTTGATACATAATTTGAGTATCTCAATTTAGACTCAGACTAAACGAGCGAAAATGCGTCGGGCTAATGACGTTAAACGAAGTGCTACTGGGAGGCAGCCTAGAGGTTTCTAATTTTAGTTTTTAAATTTCAGTTATTTACTTTTTTTAGTTAGAACAATCCAAATATTTTAGTAGTTTAATAATTTTGAAAGTTTTGTGCTAAATGTGTAGGAAATACAAGTTGTCAGGTGAATGTTCATCAAATGGAGGAGTCTCAGCATACTCAGCAAAAAGCGTAAACAAGCAAAGGAGTCAGAATAGTAAAAGTCAAGTAAATGGACAAATCACGGTAAGTTTTTATAAAATATTACATATACAGGGTATTTCACGCTGTCACGACGCCATGTGTAGTAATACACAGAGCCGGGAGAGTACCAATAGAGAGTTAAATGAAAAACTGAAAAATCATGGAGTAAGACTAATCGACGTCGTGTGTTTGAGCCAACACAGGTGGCTCTAAGGCGACGCCAACCTGTAAGCATAAAATGCTCATAGTGAGCTTAACGTCGTGCCCACGTTGTGGTGGCGTCGTGCCTTATAAGGGACGCCGTCGGCATTGAAGAAAATCTTTAAAACCCTTTCAACCCAAAATTTACACACTTGAACCTTATTCCAAACACCACCAACCAAGTATATGTCCCTCTAGAACCCTAGTTTGAGAATTTTTCCTAGTGATCAAGAGTGAAAAGGGAAGTCACATTGCGAATTAGCAAAAAAGAAGAGAGTTAAGGTATTGATTTTAAAAAGAGAGTCAAGAAAGCAATATGGTTTTAGTTTGTGAGCAAAATGAGAGGGCTTTGATTAATAGAGGCTTAGAGAAGCAATCTACATCAGAAAATAGTCTGACATTAAGGTAAATTTACAATTTCATTAGTTATGCTTTGAGATTTTTGATATTATAAATGAAATTGCATGAATTGTGAAAATTAGGTTTGTGGATAAGAATTTGAAGTTTTGTGGATTTAAAACATCAATGTGTCTTATGGTGGATTAGTATATGTCCTTTTGAATTATTTAGCATGTGAATGACCCTTGTGAATGGAAATTTTTATTATAGGTGATTTAAAGACCCGTTGTTGAATTGTAGTATTGTGTGAGTTTTTGAGATAATGGCAAGAACAAATAGGCAAACAAGTCATGTTAGTGAAGTTACAGCGAATGACAATGACACATCATCCTCGAGAGCTACAAGTAAGGATGCCCCGAGGCCTTTCAAGTCAAAGTTCTACATTAATAAGGAGGCCAATGAGAAGTATGAGGCCATAGAAAATAACGAATTCATTTTTGAGAGAGTAATCAACCTACCGGCCAAGTATGATAAAATAGTTAATAACTTCATTAGGCAATGGGGTTGGGAGCAATTCACGCAAAATTATGAGAATAAGTTTTATGGAGTGCATGAAATTGTTTATGGGTTCTATGTCAATGCGAAGTTCACAATGAAAAGTGATCTAATTAAGGTGAGAGGAGTGATGGTCTCATTTAATGAACATTACATAAACGACATCTATGGGTTAGAATACATGAGCATGAATGGAGAAGCACAAACTTTCCCAAATGATTTATATGAGAGACCATATAACATATATCATTTCAGAGTCATAGAGAGAGCATTAGTTGTCCCAGGACAACAATGATGGATAATGGGAGCTAAGAATATGCCGAAGCACATTAAGAAGGGGAGTGTGAGGAAATTTTATAGAATGTGGCAAAATTTCTTAGTTACTTCATTATACCCAACTACTCAGCAGGGTGAGATAAACAAATCCAAGGCGGCTTGTTTATATAAGATTATAAAGAATGGGAGAATCAATGTTGGGGAGATAATTTACAAGAACTTAAGGGAGTCAATCATAACTGAGAGAGACAACAAGTTGTTGTTTCCAATCCCCATAACCCAAATATGCTTGAAGGCTAGAGTGAGATTGATACAAGACGAAGAATTTGATATAGAAGCCCAAGCGGTTATAGATGAAGAGTTTGTGTTAATTTTGAAATCACCTACTAGATACAAGGACTATGTGGATGATAAAGAGATAGAGCCGAGAGTGACAGACTTGATGTCGAATTGTAAGTAAAGGAAGAAGAGGATCAAGCAGTAACAACACCAGCAGCAACAGCAGTGGAGTTGGCCCAAGAGTTGAGGAATGAAGGATATGGAGAGGAGGGGGATAACCGGCAAACGATTTGCTGAGGGTTAGGAGTTTGTAGACCCATTAATAGGAGAGCAAGACTTGGATGGTCCTGAAGTTTTTCCACCTCCTCTACCACCACAGGAATTGGTACCACCACCTGAGGACATAACTCTACGAAAGCAGAGGTTGTGGATTGTTGAGATGAGGAGACAGTACATAGAAGATAGGGCTCGGTATCATGAAGCCTTGTTGAGATATGAGCTTGACAGGCAAAGAAGGATTCAAGATCGACTGAATGGACGAAGGAGTTTCATGTTATTTTTAGATCATCATAGAGATATAGCTAGATATGAGAGGAGCAGAATGTTGAGACCTACTGATAGGTTTATTACATTTCTAGCAGCGATGAACTACTCGTTTGATCCTGATTTGGTCCAGAACAGAAGAGTTGAGCATCCTTTGACATCATCTTATGTTGGAGCTTATAATAATGATGCTAATGATGATGCACAGTCCTAGAGTACGAGTCTTAGGATCTCTCTAGATCTCGGGGAGATGAGTGACACTGAAATACTAATTATTTTAAATTTGGGATATTTTGGCAATTTAATAATTGTTAAATTTTATGTTTATGCATTTTATATTTAGTTCTTAAATTATATTATATATGTTTTGTGTGTTTAGTTTTTTATATTTTAGGCTTATTTTTAAACCTTGAGAACAAAGTTTGGTTTAAGTTTGGGGGCATTCACATTATGAGAAGTGGTAAATAAGGATAAACACTACAGGTATTATCATAAAATTTTATTTTTAAAACAGTTAAAAATGAAAGAATTGTAGTATATGTTTTTAATTTACTTATTATTTAAATGTGTATAGTAGTATTGATAAGGTTATATAGTAGTATAGAAATGAAATAAGTAATTCATTTGTAAAGTTCATGTCTTTAATTGAGGATGAGTAAAAATACAAGTATCTTGTTGATATGAAACTCAAGAGAATGTTATCATTTTTTTAAGAAAATAAGAAATGTAGCAGACAACGGTATATTCATGATTAGAAACTTAGGGTGTGTTTGATAGCAAAAAAAATCTTCAATGAGAAAAAACTTTTTTTAGCAAATCTTCTCGAGAGAATTTTATAAAGAAAATTTTCTTATAGTTGTTTGATTGCACGAGAAAGAATTTTCTTTTATGGTTCAATCCGTGTGCGCGTCTAAATCATCGTCGATGTCGAGCGGCTCGACGATGATGTTGGTGACGAAGCCGGAGACGAAGAGAGAAAGAAAGAGTGTGTATCCGCGAAAGAGTAGCAGAGACCAAGTTTGTTTGGGTGGAAGAAATGATCAGTTCGTGTGAGAGATGGAGAGATTTTCGATTTTCCACGCTAAAAGATGAGAAAATAAATGAAGAAAATAGGGGATGTGATTTTTTTTCTCAGTGCAATTACAAAGTTATCAAACAGTGGAAAAAACGGTTACATAAAAAAAGTAGACAATTTTCTATGATTTTTTTCATTTTCTTTACTATCAAACACACCCTTAGAGTTAGGGAATACCATGAACTTGAAACAAAAGCAAGAAGAATATCAGAACGCTTCTTGTGAAAAAAAGTTTGATCTCTAAGGAAGTCTATAATAAGTATGAATTTTGCTGGAGTACAAAGTAAATAAAGATCTAGTACTAAAAGTGGAAGACATAGGCATGGTGTTTAAAAAAAATTGAAGTTAAAACTTGCTTAATATAGTGAAAATGAGAAATGTTGACTAAAGTTTTTAAAATAAAAAATTAGACAGTCCCACAAGTTCTATAGAAAATGAGCAGAGAACTTGATAGTTGAAAAAAAATGAGAAAAACAAAATCCATGGGAAAAGGAGCAAGGATCATACAACTAAAAAATGAATATAAGGAGAAAAAGAGAAATATATAAAGAAAGAAAGGCGGAAGTTATATTAAGATTCTTTAAAAGAAAAGATTGAGCTCGAGTACAAGTAGCTTAGTTGAGTTAAGTTTTCCTTCCAACCATATTAAATCTTATGGGACTCTTTAAGTACTAAAGTCTACAATAGTATGATCTATACTTATTTGTGCATTCTTGAGCTTAATGAGAAATCATGAGATCGTACATTGTTGCTTGAGTGTCGAGGTGAAATAAATTTGTGAGTAGTGATGGTTTTGGTTGTGAACTATTTTTGAGTTTCGAAAGTAAATTATATATGTCGTTAAAGCTACGTGTTTTGAAAGTAATAGTTTTTTCAAAGAAAAACTCTTGAGTGGATTATTAACTTGAACTTGTGAATTAAAGGTTACTCTCTGAATTATGTAAAATGAGTAAAGACTATAAGTGGTAGTAATAAGAGTACTTAGTAGAATACACTTTTACTCAAGATATGCAAAATCTTAAGTTTGGTGGTATTAGTAAGTGTTTAATTAGACTTATATATAAGACTAGTTTAATTGTATAATTGGACTAAATATCCCGAAATGAGCTCTAATGATTACATTTATGTGTTTTTCGGCTTAAACAGTATAAAAGAGACAAATGAGTGATTTCAAGATGAAATGAGAAAAAACACAAAATCACATTTGACGTCGTGAGAAGACCAGTGACGCTGTGGGAAGTGAGTACAAGGTGTTGAGAAGGCTTGGAAATTAAAGAAAAGGTGCAGTACACTTGGCGCCATGGCAGCACTGTGGGGTTACACACACGACGTCGGGTTAGTACACACGGGTCGTCAAGCCTACCGTGAAAAATTACACATATATAGGTCGAAGTTGTAGCAGCATTGTGCATTTATACAGACGACGTGGATAACTTACAAACAGCACCGAAAAATAAAAATTGAAATTTTAGAATTCTAGTTCATTTGGAATTGTTAATTAGGGTTTCTAATTGTATTCTTAGGACTTTTATGAGTATAAATAGGTATTAGAACGTGATAAACTCATCCAATATCACCACAAGAGACCAAATATCATAGTTTACAATAAATTAGTTTGTTTTTTAGTGTTGAGAAGAGTTTTGAAGGAGAATACATTGAATACTCATATTTGCAATTCAATCTTTATTTCATTGATTCAATTAAAGGTAATATTTAGTTTAATCTCTGATTTTAATGATATTTATGAATTGTATTATGTGACGGACCCAACCCAACAAATTGGGCACCGCCCGGCACTAGGCCTCCATCAACCCCCGATAAACAAATGCGGCGTTAATAAAGGCCTAATCATCCTCACAAACAGGTCTTCAGTACCTGATAATCCACACAACAAAGTATATATATGAAATCATATGCGGAATTTAAATGTCGTGAAAATCCGATAACAAATAAATTAAACACACAACAAGTTTTAGGTGTGGAAGCTAGTCTGTGGAAACTTCGTACAACATATACAATGTACAAATTATAGTGACGAGGAGAAATACACGTATCTCTCAACCCAAACACCCATTTATAAAATATAATAAATGTGATATATCTATCATATATATAAAAGCACGAATCACAAATTTTTGAGTGGTAATGAAATTTACCTATTTACCCATATTTCTTTTTTTTCATCTCCAAATCAACCTTTTTTTTGTCTCCAAATCAAACTCTAACTCATTATCAATCCACCACACGTTTTTTTTTCTTTATCTCCAAATCAATCCCGAACTCCTTCTCATCAATCCAATACACGATTTTCTCTTTCTCTCAGTCTTCAATCGATCACTCGCTCGTGTTCCGGACGAACTCCTTCTCATCAATCCAATACACAAACTCATTCTCATTAATCCAATACACGGAGACGAAAAGGTTGATAAATTAATGGAGACTTCTAAATTGGAATGTGCACTTGTTTCTGGGGCAAATCGATTTATATGAACATTGTATCTATTGAAAGCTTGAATTGCATGCTACCATTTGGTACATTTTAAGGGGGTGCATACAACTGGTCATCGTCTTTATCATTCTCACCAAAACCCTCATTATTCTCTCTCTCTCTCTCTCTCTCTCTCTCTCTCTCTGTTGGAGATCAAATTCAAGGAGAGTCGTGAGTGTTGGTGGCGTTATTGAAGAACAATTGAAGGTGAGATAATATTTCAATTTTTGATTTTAGTGACTGTGGGACTGGTTTTGTCTATGAATTCGAAATTGGAATTAGGAGGGGTTGTTGTGGTTGGTTGTTGATTGTGTGATGAAGAGATGAGAAGGTTCGGTTATATATATAAACAGTGAAGAAGAGAGAATCCGAGAGGGAGAAGAAGAAGGTGGGGGTTAAAGAAGAATGTGGTTTGAAAAAGGTGTTGGGGGAAGGCACAAACCCAAAACCCAGAAGAAATTTGAATGAAAAAAAATTATGATTAATCATATGAAAAAAAAAAGAAGGTGTCTCAAGCTTTAATCCTAACTAATTCAATTATTTACATTCATAATTTCAAAGTTATATTTTATATCTATAGAGTTTGAGGTAAAGATTGAACTTTATGTACAATTCTACGGAATCTCCACAAGCAAGTGATCACAAATTGATGGGTCAAACCACTTGTGTTTTTTTTCCTTGTCTCCTTTTTTTTGGAGGAAGTAATGTCCTAGCAGGACTAGCTTGTTTTTTCATTCACATCTTATATCAATCACATTAAAGAATATTGACAAGCTAAAAAAGGTACTTGTATTTCTAATTTTAAATTTTAATTACAATTTTGAATTTTATTAATAAATTCTTAGAAATTAATTCCCGCGAGCGAACCGAGCGGATCAATCGTGTGTAGCACGTCCTGAAACTAGTATATATATACACCAAATGACCTACATATGTCGCACATCAATGTTCTCGAACTTGGAGATCATGCTTACAATTATCACCAAAAGCGGAGACAATCTCAGTGAGTAAATCCAGAAGAAATTCAATAGTAATTAAGATTAAACAATAAACAAATCTATAAATCATGCAGGAAAGAAAGAAAGCTAAAAAGAACAATAAAGCGCATGATAGACATACTACAATGGTTAACGATAGAGACCAAGTGATCTGGAAGCAAAAGATAGGCGCCTAAGTGGTCTTGACGCTCTACATCTGGGCTCAAAGTCACTTGACTACGGGTAAGGGTCAAATACCGGTACGGCAGGACCAAGTCCGCTTCAATCGCACCTAATCCGTTCGGCACTGTCGGCTCACTTGAGCAGCAACCTGAGAAAACTCTAAAGGGAGCCACGGTCGTAATCGGATGCTCGACCGCAATGGAATCCTTGAAGTCCTGTGAGGAGCCACGTCACATGGCGGATGCTCACTCAGAGGATTCTGTCTCGTCTAGGATCCACGAGCGCGACTCGGATGCTCAACCCACGAGTAAACAACGACTCAACTCAACCACTTAGATCCTAGGTCACTCGGTAGGGAAGTAGAGTCCAACAATAAGTATCATTTCCATCAAAATATGCAAGGAAAGGAAAAGAATTAATATTGAATTTCTTACTGATTTACTTACTATACAATCACATAAATCGCCACGTCCAATCGATGATTCGAATATCTTAGTTGAGTTATTCTTGCATATCTACAATCATACATAGTACAGCAAAGTTGTATTATGGACCATTTGCTAAATAGAAGCCTTGTGCAGCTCAAATGAACTAACACATCAATTAGTTCTATTAAAAACTCAAGTCTATTAAGACAATTTTATATTAATTTCATTCTTAAACTTAATGAATATAAGTCTCGGAACCACAAGTTTATAAAACATTTGTTCTATACATCAAAACATCAATTATAGCTTCAATAAGTTGGGTTCATTTTCAAGAAAATAGATTAAAGCTCTCTTTTTATCTCAAACACATTGTATGCAAGAAAAAGAGTTTTCCTCAACTTTCAAAATTCGCTCAAATCACTTTGAAGCTCGAAATCCATGCAAGTCATACTCGAATTGTCATCAATACCCAAATTTCATAACAAATAGGTCAAATGTGACAATAATAAAAAGAAATCCATAATTCATAGCATCGATCAAACTTGAATTAAAAAGATTTACAATCTTGTCGAGCTCAATTTGAGCTTCCAAACTTTTCGAGAAAAAGAACGAAGTTCTCCCTCGAGCATTTTATCACACACTAAGAGTGCATTCATTTTCAAGACTATTTACAAAACTTAGAAGAACATGGTAAGCTCTCTTTAAGGCATTTCAAAACGGTTTTACCAAACCCAATGCAAACTAGTCACAATCATTTCAAGACTCCAAATCCATGTCAATGACACTCGATTAATCAAATTATATAAACCAAACTTGAAAAAGAGTCCGCAAGGCTTAAAATTCATACTTTTCCATGCATTTTGTTTGAAAGAGCAAGTTAATGTCTCTTTGATAATTTCATCAAATACCTAGAGTTCAAGGACAAGGGGTTTCTCCAAACTTAACCCAATTTAGTCTTAAATTGGCAAAATCAACTTAAAATTATTCATAGAATCATTCTCAAAAGCAAACAAGAACTAACCCTTCTAGATTTGACTTGAATTTAAATTTTAAATGTGGTTTACCTCACCATGGCCTTCAATGGGGTTCTTCAACTCCAAATCTCATACAAGAGTTCAACTCTAGCATAGATCCACTCTTTTCTCACAAATTTGAGGCTAGAACTCATTTTCTTCGCGAGCAATCCACCGTCGGAAACCTCGCTGCTACTCCGCAACTCGCTGTTTCCATGCCGGCGTTGTCTTCGCCGTCATCCGTTCTCGCCAGAGGTGTTGGTGAGTCCCTCCGCGTTGCACTGGTCCGCCGCTGCCGCCGCTCGCTGCGCTGCTGGTCCGCGGCTCACTAGTCCGTGCCGCCGCTGCCCATCCACACCGCTGCTGGAGCGTCGTCAGGGAAGCCGTCCGCCACCGTCGCCTTTCCATGCCGCTGTCGTGCTGGAGCACGTCTCTCCCCTTGCGCGTCTCCTCCTTATTATACGGATGAAGTGGTGTTTTTCCAAAAGTGGGGACATTTACATTTTATTTCACAAAATATGGTAGTTTACTTTTTATTTTCAAAAATAGGTGATAACACCTTATGAGAATGCGTTATATCATATGACTAGGCTTCATGGGTGTGAGGTGGCGGTGAGGTGGCGTTGAGTTGGCAAGGCAATATGTATAGATAGCTCCTTTTGAAAATGAGCTATTTATACAAAACTATACTTTCTACTGATAGCTCCTTTTGAAAAGGAGCTATCAAGACAAATTCTTTTCCCTATGACCGCCACGTGCATATGGAGATGGACGACCCGCGCCACTCGCGTATCTCGAGGTAGACAACCAATGTAAACAATGCGCACGCATATCGACGTGGACAACCCATGCAAACGTGACCCATGTATGCCGAGGTGGAGATTTCATGCAAATGGCAGACACGTATGTCGAGGTGGACGACCCATGCAACCTCGTGCAACTCATGCAAAAGTCACGCACGTGTTTCGAGGTGATAAAGACAATGTAAACGTCGCGCACGTATCTCCTGGTCGACAACACATGGAAACGTCACGCACGTATGTCGAGGTGGGCCAGCCATGCATATCCATAGTAAGCATGCAACTCACCCGGGTTGTCCGCTCGCGATACGTGAGTGACATTTGCATGGGGTCCATAGTCTGTAGTGGATATGCATAGCTGGCCCACCTCGACATACGTGCGTGGCGTTTCCATGTGTTGTCAATCAGGAGATATGTGTGCGACGTTTACATTAGTTTTACCACCTCGAGACACGTGCGTGACGTTTGCATGAGTTGCACGAGTTTGCATGGGCCGCCCACCTCGACAGACGTGCCTGACATTTGCATGAAATCTCCACCTCGGCATACGTGGGTGACATTTGCATGGGTTGTCCGCGTCGATATGCGTGCGCGTTGTTTACATTGGTTGTCTACCTCGACATACGCGAGTGGCGCAGTCGTCCATCTCCATATGCAAGTGTCGTTCATGGGGAAAAAAATTTGTATTGATAGCTCCTTTTCAAAAGGAGTCATTCATAGAGTGTATAATTTTGTATAGATAGCTCATTTTCAAAAGGAGTTATATATACAATTGTCTTCCACCTCACTGTCCACGTAAGACGCGTAGATTACACAGATAGTGCCTTTTGAAAAGGCGCTATCTGTGTAATTTACGCCACCTCGCCCGAACACATGGATAGCGCATTTTCAAAAGGCATTATCCATGTGTCCACGTCAGGAAAAAAATTTACCACTTAGATAACGCCTTTTCATTGGGCGACATTGCCTATTTGCCTGAAATAAAAGCATTTCAGCCCTATTTTTCTCATTTAAAGTACAAACATGTGTACTTTTGTGATTTTTTCCGGATGAAGTAGGTAAAAGCCCTATTTCATTCCCTTTTTTTTGTAAATTACCTAATTGCCCCTTTTACTTATAATTTGATTAAAAATTGGACCGTAGCCCATTATTCAAATCAAGGTATAGTTAACTTAATTTAAATCAAGTTGTACATCACACAATTAACACATCAAATACAATTTTTTTTATTCCTTAAGCATATCTACTAACTGCAAATTCATAATTGGGTTTTGGACCACTAATGACTCATGATTAGTGATTAATTAACGAATTAAAAATACGGATCATTACATATTATGTTGATTTCAATGATGAGTGAATAGTTTATTTTTTTGAAAAATCAATGGATCATATGGTATGAATACTGTACTAAAAGAAGTATGAATGGAGTATAATGTTAAAAAGTATAGTTAGAATTTGTGTTGATTCTATACGTAATGCTATTAACATCTTGATCACATGTTTGTTGATTATAGGTTTTAGAAGTTACAATGGCCATTGAAGCTTTTATGCCAGATATGAACAATACAACCATAAAATATATAACATCGATAGATAGTTATTGATTAGAGAGACACAGATCGTAAACTTAAATGGTTATGAGCCTAAAGATTTAGAACTTAATGCTATTTGAGACTTACATTATTCACACCGATAGGTGAAGTTCTAGTTTGCACATTATGATCTTTTCCGCCAAGACAATGTGTTGAAGTGAATATGAAGGAAATCTATATATTCTAATTATACATTGCATACACATAATGAATATGAAGAAAGTATGAGATGGAAGTATAGTAATTCATTACCTAGGTGAAGTTGTAAACTAAAAGTCTTCTTAATATTAGAATACAAGTTAATTTACATTGATTTTATAAAATAGAGTAGTTTATTTTAAATCCAAACAAAAAGACCTTCTTAACAATTTAATGAATTCACCTAAGTGAACGGTATCCAGATAAACATTTCTCAGAGGACGATATACGTAATAAACCTGTATTGATCACATTATTACTACAATTGAACCGTTATACTTGCAGTTATGATCACGATTCTGGATAATGGGCATACTACTTTATAGTAGAGGTTGTCCAGACCTGAACTCATCCGGACCCGAATTTTTGTCACTCTTATTTAAGCTACATCTTTTTCTTGCACAACAACTATTTATAAATATAAGTATAAATGGTGCTGAAAAAAGTATATAAAAATAAGTTTTATGAAATAAATAAAAAAATTTATATTTTTTATTAAAAAAATATTTGTGGATTTGTTAGGCGGGGCTTTGATTTAATATTTTTATATGGGTTAGGTTGGTGTTAATGTATAAACCCACCGCATGTAGGTAGTGGGTTCAACCTGGCCAAGGTTTTTAGGTTTGAACCTAGTTAGGTTCGGTCTGAGCCCATCCCTAGCTTGCCCCATGAACAATTCTATTAAAGATAAGGCTTACCCACTATGAACTCAATCTTGGTATTATTTTGTATATGAAAAAAATCAAAAATAGAACACAATTAATCGTTAATAGTTTAAGAAAAGCTATATTCCCATTATTGGCTTTTGATTTCCAATGTACAAGTTTGTTCAGACAAACATTAGAGCATACTTTCATACACGATGGTGTTGTAATTTATATATGTATATGATATATAATAACATATTTTTAACAATATATAGCATTGTTACAACAAATAAACTTAGAGTAATTAGCCCCGTATCTTCTGGTTTTCTTTATATAATGTTAATATATTTTTTAAAACAAAAATGTATGCACTATGAATTATGCACATAATAAATAATATTTTTGACTAAGATGTCATCTATCGATACTAGACTTTGGCCGGCTCAAAATCCTTATTTTGTTTTCTTTGGTTCTAGCTTTTTGTTAATTCAACCTTTTGAACCACCGCTGATCCTTTCTTCTAATCGGCGATGGTTCCAATAACCTCTTTTGCCTTTAACTTTCAAATAAACTTCAGATTTGTTCATATCTGATGAGATGATTGGGTTCATCTATCTTGCTGCCATCAAATCTACTATTAACAACAATCACTTCTTTAAATATGCATCTTCAAATACTATGTATGGATTTGCATTTATGGAGTTGGTACTCGTCATCAATTAATTTTTATTTCATAGGTAGTTTTTTTTCTCTTGTTGAAAGGTTTAGATTGTCTTCCCTCGTTGGAAGTTTTATGTTTGCTTTCCTTATTGGAAGTTTTATTTTTCGTTATGTTTTAAGTAATGTATATGTTAATTGTCGTGTTCCAGACGTTTGTCAAGAGAATAATTAGTAATTGCCAACCTATTCCATTATTACAGTCACAGTTCTTTAAAGTCAACTTTATGAAAGTTGAATGTTCTTTTGAACAATTAGGATTAGTGAATCAATTTGGTATATTGATTGATTCTATGTCTCGTCGTGTTCCTTTGAATTTATTGAGAGCCATTGATAATGAATGAAATTTCTAATTCTTCAAAAAAAAAGATCAACCATAACAAAATGAAAACGATTTGAACTGATTTGAATTAACAATAATTAACCATTCGAGTTATGTGTCCACAGAAAAATTTCTTGATCTTTAGAAAACTAGAAAAAAGAAAACAAAAAACTAGAAAGAACTTTTCGTATACAAAAAACTTGTTGTGAACTTTTCTTATTAAAAACATGGATCTTGGTAGTTATGCGAGTATATTGGTTTTGCTTTGTTCACTTAGAAAAGAGAGAATGAAAAACTAGAGATAACTTATCTTATAAAAAAAACTTGGTGTGAACTTTCTTTATTGAAAACATGGATCGTGGCCTAAAAACAAAGGATCCTAGTAGTTATGCGGTATGTTGGTTTTGTTATGTTCACTTAAGCTCCTTGGGTTCATTGTCTTTGTCTCATATGTTCCATAGCTCTATTATTGTTGGTTAGATCTGACCATTTAATATCAGTAAGATTCACTTAAGCTCTTTAAGTTCATTGTCACCGAGAATTCATAGGTTTATTATTGCTGATTACATCGACCACGTTAGTAAGCTTGTAGTTGTTCCTTCTAAGCTTGACGCGATTGCTCCTCTTGTAATAGCTTATTAGTAGTTAGGTATGTAATTCACAAATTGATTTATTTATTTTTTAATGGGCTTCAGATACCAGGGTTGGGTTGGGCCCTCGCCCTTTAAACCATTTGAGCCGAAAGTTGATACTCAGGGTTGGTGGGTGAGGCCCTGGCCCATTAAACCATTTAGGCACCGCGAATTTTGTGACGGTCGGTACTCTTTCTCTTTCTGTAATATTCGATGCATGCTCAGAGGCGCCATTGATTCATCTCCAAACACCTCCAAAAACCCTAACCATTCGCCTTTAGGTGATCGACTCATTCATTCATTCAAAGCTGGAGACCTCAAAGTCGATCAAAGTTGGGAAGATCAATGTCGCCACCACCAAAGCTTGGATCGTCATTGGAATCGGCGTCGTTAGCGTCGCTGGTGTCGTTGTCTTCTTGAAGACGACGCGACGCCGAAGAAAAGCCCTAAATGGCTCCACCAAGGAAGACTTCGGCGCTTTCGTCGAGCGATTTGTGCTCGCTCCTTCTCCCCAGCCTCCTCCTCCCGCGGCGCGGCACTCGCTTTCCGGTCTCACTTTCGCGGTCAAAGACATGTTTGTATTCACCCTATGCACCTTCACGTTGTGCAAGTTTCGTATCTGCTTGGTTCTGAATTGTTTTGTTGTGGAATACTTGCAGTTTTGATATAAAGGGTTACGTGACTGGGTTCGGGAATCCGGATTGGAAGAGAACGCATGAACCGGCATCGAGGACTGCAGTAGCAGTGACTCGAATTTTGAAAAATGGGGCTACTTGCGTCGGGAAGACGGTCATGGATGAATTCTCTTTGGGGTGGGAGTTCTGAGTTCATTCTTATTTTTTTACTAGTTGATTTCTTGCTCTCTGCATAGGAGTTATTGTCACGGGGCCGTTAAGTGAGGGGTTCACCCTAAGGAAAATTTTTCTCACCCAACCCAACCCGTGGTGCCTAAGGACCGCCTTAGTTCAGCACACCAACGAAAACGTGAATGAACATCAACAATGGCACAAAGGAAGTTTATTGCTTAGCTCAATGCAATTACAACTCAAGCATTTCATGCATCTCATACATGAAACCCCGTGTTTCCTCCATTTCTCTACTCAAGCTTACATGCCTTGGCTTTATAGAACAACCAATCAAGTAGTTACATAACCAACCAGGACACCTGTCCTGATTACATTGATTCATAGACTAAGTAAAACCCCACTCCCTTAGTGGTCAAGGCAGTTACCCAACTGCCTTGCTCCCTTGCTGCCACCTGGTTCCATAACCGCCTCCACAGCTTGGTCAATCGCTACATGCTCGGGACATTTTTCGGACGTGCCTTGGTCATGCCTCCAGCCATGACCAAGGTAGTTACCCAACCGCTCGGAACTGCCTTGACACGGTCTCCCCACTCCTCAAGGGACGTGGTCCATGCTTCTCTACGGGACAGGGACAGCTTAGTGTTGCCTGGGTCCGCCCAGGCGCTTCGGGTGCTAGCCGGGGCTCGGTTCGTCCGAGTCCCACCGGCTCGGGGTGGCCGGCACCATGGTCCGTCCATGGGTCTTGCCTTGGCATGGTGCCCAAGGCATGCTCGAAGGTCCTCCTTGCTACCGAGCCCATGCCGCCCCTAGGAGAGACCACCTCTCCTTATAGTAGATGTTAAGCCGTTTCCTCAGCTCCAATAGGAAACATCCCAAAATGAGACCAAGCGTACTTTGACCAGGGTCAACGCCCAGGTCAAGATTTGTCAACCCTTGCCAAGGTATGCCTTGGCCGTGCCAAGGCATGACCTTGCTCGTGCCAAGGAATCCGCCAAGGTATCGCCTTACTCGTGCCCAAGGAACTTGCCTAGGTTCGGCCTCGCTCGTGCCAAGGCGCGTACCTAAGTCCGTCTGTGCTGTGCTGTGCCACGGCTCGTACCTAAGTCCGCCTGTGCCCGTGCCAAGGTTCGTACCTAAGTCCGCCTGTGCCCGTGCCAAGCCTCGTACCTAAGTCCGCCCGTGCCTGTGCCACGACCCGTACCTAAGTCCGCCCGTGCCTGCGCCTAGGCTCCGTGCCAAGGCGTGCCCGTGCCTTGCGCCAAGGCGTGCCCGCGTCTCGCGCCAAGGCGTGCCCGCGTCTCGCGTCAATGCGTGCTCGCGCCTTGCGCCATGGCATGCCCGGGCCTGCGCCTAGGCTCCGCGCCTAGGCGCGTGCCAAGGCTCAACCCCCCATTGTCTTTGCGCACTGCCTTAACCGTTTCGCATGCAACCAACCTTCATGGAACCACCCGAGTCCTCCGGAACTCGGTCATTTGCTAGGTTTTCCGCTGCCCTGCCCAGCCTACTCGGTTCATGTTATTGGGGGTGTGACAATAAAACTTTAAGAGAAAATTAATAAATTAATTTACATGAATATACTGTAATATTTTTTACAATTAAAATTACAATTCAGAATAATCAACCCAAATTTCTTAGAAAAAAATATACAATAGAGGGTAAAAAAATATTTACTTATAAATCACGTACATAGCGAACATCTTGAATAATCCTCATAACAACGAACATGGCGATATGAAGTTGTTAATCGCAGTGCAAGATTTTTGTTACGTTTTGGAGTGTCATACGGCTCAATAATCGCCACAACATTGCATTCATGTGTGAAGAATCTGAGAGAGGTACTTGAATGTTGCTAGACCTGCAGTACTTGTGAACTTATGATCTATATATAAAAGAGAAGATTAATGTTTTATATAAATGATGTTGCAGTAATCAAAGGGATGATATAAGATTTGAAACGGAGATTAAATGCATTGAAACAACCTTTCATTAACCAAAAAAAGAATTCAAGTACACTTAATTGTGATTTCGGTGCCCTAAGCAATATAAATGATGTTGTGTTAACCAAAGGGATGTGTAAGATTCGAAACGGAGACATAACGTATTGAAGTAACCCTTCATTAACAAAAAAGAATTCAAATGAACTTAATTGTTATTTCAGTGCCATAAAAACCAAAGGGATGGTGTAAGATTCGAAACAAATACTTAATGCTTATCGAAGAAATCCTTCATTAATTAGACCGTCGTTTGATTGTTCAAGTTTGAGTTTTTCGTTGTTCAAAAATATGAGAGGATATATCAAAAACATGGGAGATGAATATATCTCAAAACAATAAATAACACAAATAAATTAATATCTTAAAACAGAAAAATTGAGAAAATCCTAAAAATGAAATGCTGGATGGAGAGAGCATTTGAAACTTTCTCTCTCCTCCAACTTTTATATGTATATTGATTGATAGTTACATTTTTGCATTTTTGAAATTGGGTCATATGCTAGAATGTGTCATTTGCACACCTCCAAAGACGGCCTACAAATTTTCTCCACAAGAAAACTTGACTCAATAAAAATGAAGGAATTCGACGAGGTAGGGGTAGACCGAAGTTAACTTGGAACACATTAATTAGGAGGGATTTAAATGGTTTGGAAAACTCACATTTGCACTAAATCGAGCAAAATGGAAGAGTTTGATCCATGTAGCCGACCCCATCTAATTTGGGAATGAGGCAATTGTATGTCATATGCTAGAATGAAGTAACAATAGGATAAAATTTGATCAGTTCCTTAAGTTTGGTTAATAACTTAATATCAGTGAGCTACCAAAAAAGTTTAACTAAGTTCAATATCTACTCAATCTCAAGAAAGGATAGCTTGAGAGATTCTCAAAACAGAAACCATAAATTGTAAAGTAATTGAAAACACTAACAATAAAAAATTATCAATTAACAAAATATGGGAACTGAATTTAGCAATTAGTTACATTACAATACTGTACATAATTGGAAAATATTCATAAATAAAAGGAAATGGAAAGGAGAAAAAAAAATCAAAAGCCAAAATTGAAAAAAAGAAAAGAAAAAAAGAGAATAAAGAAGCATAATACTTGCAGTGCTTATAAATTGACGGAAGCATAGGACAACAACAACCTCAATTGCGAAGTAGTTGGGGTTTGCTAGATTGATCAAATGTTTCCATTGATTTAATGCAGTTGAAAATTGCAAAAAACAGAGCATTAAAATCTTACACTTCCTGGTTTGAGGCTTGTGGATGACCATCAGATTTTAGTATTTTTAGTTGTCCGACATTTTGTTTCTCTTTATGATTAATTGAGGTTGTTCCCTATCTTCTTATGGCGAACTTTTGATGTTGCGTTGTGAAAACCACATTGAACACTATTTTTGCATATATGAGTGTAGCAGTTTGAATATGTTGACAAAACTATTATTATTTATATCAAATTAATTCGAGTTCTTAGAGTTGACCAACAAAAATGGTCAACAGCTGAAGAAAATTGTGATGCTTTTCCCTTCGACTAAATTGAAAATTTTGCATGTTGGTATCGTTCTATTTTAGTTGCAGGACGAATTTACTTTGGACAAATCAAATGCAGATTCATGAGTCGTACTTTTGATGATGGATCGTGATTGATTTTGAAAATTTTGTATCTTGAAGATTTATGTTTGTTGTTGTAGGTGCTTTTCTACTGTTTGTGCTTAGTAGTGTGCCAGTATCTCTTTCTTTCCTACTTTTCATATGATAATTTTTTTGCAGCTTCACTGGAGAGAACATGCATTATGGAACTCCTGCTAACCCAGAAGTGCCAACTCAAATACCTGGTGGATCTTCAAGTGGTTCAGCTGTTGTTGTTGCAGCTCAAATTGTTGACTTCGCTATTGGTATGGAACAAAGTATCAACCATCATGCTTGTGCTTGGTCGCCAATGAGAATATGTCCTCTGTTATTGTGATGTCTCCTTTTGTTTCAATGAGCTCAAATTCAGCTTATTCGTTTTTTTTATATGAATCATTAAATTAAGTTGCTATTTTTGGGCTCTTTGTTTTAATTCGACGAGGTAAGGGTAGACTGAATCTAATTTGGGACACCTTAATTACGAGGGATTTAAATGGTTTGGAAAGCTCACCATCAATTGCACTAAATCGAGCACAACGGTAGAGTTTGATCCATGCAGCCGACCCTAACTAATTTGGGATCGAGGCTATATTGTTATTATTGTTGTTTTTGTGTGCTCTTTGTTTTATTAATTATAATTATTAATGAATTATTGTCTATTTGATTTTATAGTTCGAATTGGAATTATAATTTGGGATCGGGGTTATGTTGTTGTTATTTTTGTTTTTGAGTGCTCTTTGTTTTATTAATTATAATTATTAATGAATTATTGTCTATTTGATTTTATAGTTCGAATTGGAAGTATAAATAATTTAGATTTTAATTTGTTAGAGGAATTGCCATGGAAAACAAGCCTAAGTCCATTCCCAAATTAGTTGGGTTTTACTGCATGGATCTGACCAGTGTTGTCAAACTCCTACGATTTGACGAGGTGACTTGGAATGCATGAAAATCGAGTTGAGTTGTCACTCAACTCGGGTTTCAATTAAATCGACCAATTTATTTTTGAATCGGTCAATTCGAACCCAAAAATCGAAAAAAAAAAAAACGTTTCGACTTTCAAAGCAAAGGGGGGTATCGATTTGGGTTTTTGAGAGGGGGGAGCAACTTTTGGAGCTCAAAACACAAAAAAAGGGTTTTCTATCTACTTTGCTCTCTCCTTCTTCAACAGTCCAGGCTTCAACTTCAAGGTAAGTGGGGTCCAAACCCTAGATTCTTTGTTCTTTTTTCTTCCCTTTCACTTAATTTGAGGAGAACTCTTGCTCTATCCTTTTGTCTTTTTTTCTTTTTGGACAAGATTCTTAAACCCTAGATTGCACATACATGCTTAATGCTCATGACTTTTTGATGGAATTTACAATATATGAGTACAAGTACAACATTACAACTTGGTTCTTATAGAACAATATTTAAGTTCAACACCACCAACATTGGATGCTAATAGCGATGAATCCCTGCTTGTCTATAAGGACCCAATTGATATTGTTGTTGACTTGTTTCCATGATAGATGTCAACACATCATCCATCTGCACACAAAAGAGAATTTTCAATGAATAAACAAAAATAGATCACACTTTTATAGATGTTTTTGCTAATTTTATGACTTTTTGTATGAAAATTCATGAAATTTGTAATTTATGAAGTTCCTTTTCACTTATAAGTCAATATTATAAGTTTATATGTATATTTAAAGTCATTTTGAAGTGTTTTGAAAGAATCATAAAAAATCTTATGATTTACAATACGATTTACGATTCGATCCAAAAATCCCCCATACCGATTTTACGATTCGATTCCTAGTTGACAACTTTGGATCTGATGTTTACGTTTAGCTCAATTTGATACAAAAATGTCTTGATGATGCGATTTGGTGATCTTTTAAATCTTTTATAATTATAATAAGGCACCCCAAGTTATTGTAGGTCTACCCCAATACATTCAAATTTCGTCAATTTCTAAAGCATCTAGTTTTCTAACTATGACGTTAATAGTTTTTTTTCTTTAAATGTGCCCAAACTACCACAATCATCTTTCTCTTATCATTTACGCTATTTGTAGTACATAGAAACATATGTATGTATTATGTACATGTAGATAGTAAAAATTCCCTTCCAATGAGGTAAAAATTAGATTTTTCTTTTGAGGGAAATTTTGATCTGTATTTCATTGACTAAAAGTATGAATGCAATTAGAAACTCACAACACCTTAAAACCATGAGAACTAAGAGTAATGTTAAAGCACTATAAACACTTCACATTACGAGTCCCAATTCCTTAACAACTCATTACAGTATAACCTTGATGTTCTTACAAGAAAATATAACTTTGATCTAGCTTACAAGTGACTATCCTAGCCAGGTTGACCATAAAGTAAGGCTGGTTGTATAAAGGAACTTATTGGATTTAATTGAGCATTTAAAATGTTAATAAGTGATGGGAATTTCCTCTCAAAGCATCTTGTTCCTAGGTTAAAGTGATGGGAATCTCCTCTCAATTCACTATTTCATAGGCTTTTGGGAGTAATCTTGGTTAGAGCTCTTGCTTCCCATGTTATATCTTTTCCCATGCTTGCTTTTTATCGCTTTGACTCACAAAGCATCTTGTTCCTTCCTCAATTCCTCTTTGGAATATTCATAGTCACGCTCCTTTTCCTAAATATTTTTCTAATGCTTATCCCTCCTTTTCAATCACAGTTTTCTGCACTTTTTCCCACTTAACCAAATGATTCGGCTTATTTCATTCCTTTTTTTTTTTTTTTTTTGCTACATTTGCAACTTCTCGTGCTATCTTAAACATTGAAGTAAGTTGGAAGAGCACTCAACACATACTTGACACCTGTTAATTTACCATTTTTGATGAGAAACTTGTCTTTTGCCTGTCAAGCTTTCCCTTAATCTTGATGAGTACTGGCCTCCACAAAGTTCTAGAATTCTGCTTCCTAGTTCCCCCTAATGACATGCGTGAGGTGAAGGTGGCACTCTCCAATACCTTAACCCTTATGTGCAGTCACTGCACTTGCAAAAAGGTTGTTGATTATGCTATGCTTCGTGTTATTACTCCATATATGAGATTCAAAGGTACTAATTGGAAGGCCGAAAATCTAGCAAATGGTATGTTGGGTTTATTAGACTTTGCCAATTTCGTTGTGTCCTCGACTCCTCGTCCAATAACAAAAGCGTTATATTGGCAAGTAAACTTTGATGTTTTCTCTCTCCAAATATTGCAAGGCATTGCCAAATTTAAAAAAAAAACATTTTTTTAGATGTCTCTAAAAAAATTATTTAATTATTTGTTGGCCCCCTTTCTATCTACTAGTACTGCTAGTCATTGACCTTAATAGTCAATATTTGCTTCAAAAAGTACTAACTAAAGACACTTAATAATTTGAAATGATGCATATTTGCCATCAATTATCAAACACATTTAGTGTCTAAAATTATTTACAACTCCCTGAACTTAAAAAAGGTTATATATGTAAGTTTTCTGTTGGGGTGGGGTTTACATTATTTGGGAGTTTACATATGGAAGTTTTTTGAAATTATTTTCACTTCCCTGCACTTAAAAAGATTTCTAAGAAAGCCACCGTCCGCCTAGGTCACCCCTAGGAGGTTTGAGCAAAGCGCCTATGGCATCGTCTTACAATCACTGGTTTTCTCTTTCGTCTCTCACCCACACCATTGTGGAACATGACTATGTTAGGAAAAGCCCAATACATTGCTATAAAGATGTAATCAAATTTAAACACAACCTTACTTTTCTTGGATTTATACTCTGTTGGCAACTGTCGCTTCATTAGTCGCCAAAATACCTTCTAGAAATTGTCATTCCTTCATGTAAGCATATTGATACTCCTCAATGGTGTGACGAATAACACCCCTTGATGTGGTAGCAAGTACCTTTTGGATATTTGTTACCAAGCTAATTGGTCTATAGTCTCATACTTTCATGAGGTGAGCTTCTTGGGGATGAGACAAATATAAGTCTTAGTCGTGACTTTGTTGATCACCCTTCTATGATGGAACTTGTTGATTATCGTAAACGAATCTTTTGTCATTTAATTCCATATTTGTTTTGAAAAAGAGCATAGCGAGTCCATCTGGATTCGATACTTTGTTACCATCTGAATTGAAAGCAACTCTCTTGATTTCCTTTATCTCGGAAGGCTTTTCAGCCAACACCTCACGTCGGCTGATGGCTGATACTACATGTTCCTCACCCCAAACCTCACCTCTAGTTCGTGCATGCAAATTCCTCATGTCCACAATCTCTTTTCATTACATACCACTTCACCTCTTCCATTTTTGGCTTAGATATTGCATTTTCTGCACCAACACCCTGACAACAACAACAACGACAACAACAACAACAACAACAACAACAACAAGAAGAAGAAGAAGAAGAAGAAGAACAACAACAACAACATAGCCTCAGTCCCAAAATAACTGGGGTCAGCTACATGGATCAAACTTTTCCATTGTGCTCGATTAAGTGCAAAAAACCCTGACAACAAACGATGGAAAATTTTTGAGTTGAAGCCTCTTAGTCTACTTCCCTTGGATTGTTTTGTTAGTTTTCTTTCCATAGTTGGTGACACTCCATTTCAGCTGACTTCCTTATGTCAATAATTTCATTATTCCATTCCTCTCTTTCCTTTGCCTTGTTTAGCAGCAATATATCCCCTTCAAGCTCCATTTATTTGAGAGAACTTGCCTTGCTTTCTCCCCATTCCACAACTTCAGCCTACTCTTGACAGATCTCCATTTCTTCATAAATTCTGTAACCTGCAAAGCCTTGTCCTCCCTATTTGTTATCTAGATGTGTCCAAACCATCGCAACCGCCCTTTCCTAAATTCTTTCATCGATGGGTGCTACTCCTATTTTTCTTTGAATTTCCGTATTTCTTATTTTAGCTTTACAAGTTTTACCATACAATCACCTAACTGGCATTTTCATTACCGCAACATTCGTTTTACGTGCATCTTGTTTCTTTACCGTCCAACATCTACTTCCATGAAACATAACTGACCTAATTTTGTTCATATAAATCTTTAATCAAGCCAAAGATCCTGAAGTCAAAATGTTGATGAGCCGCATTTGACCGAATTGTGTCTAGTACAAGGTGGCACTAATGAAAATTTACTTTAGTAAGTGCCTCAAGTCTTATTGACATGTAAAGACCTCTTCATTTTCTAACATACAAAAATCTTTCTAATCTGCAACACGAGATGATTACTACATGTGGATCTTGCGTTGAGTAAGGGAAAATCTACTTGTAGAAGTTTAATAACTAGTAATTCTATTATGTCTTCCTTGGATGGATTTATCATTGAGATTTCTTACAGTGTTGTAGTCATTGCCAATGCAGTAACAACTCTCACAAAAATAACTTCTAGCTGCGAGTTTATCATAAAGCAACTTTCTTCTTGAGTACTGAACTGGTCCATATATGATAGCGAGCCACAAAGCCCAACCTTATGCATCCTCAATCTGAACCAAAAGTGAATAGGTGCTAGAAAAAGAATCTTTGATCTTAACTGTGTGAGATTTCCCGTCAATCATGGTAACCCTCACAATCCCTATTGAAGGTGAACTCTAACAATAATGAAATTATAAATGCCACAGCTGCTCCTCAATTCTTCTATCCTTATCGTGTTGCTTTGTTCCTGAACATATCGATCTTAAGATTTTTATTTTGAGTAGAATCATATTCTTGATGGCTTTTTTTTTTTTTTTTGGTCTTCTCCCACAACCTTTGATGTTCTAGGATAATCTTCATTGACGAAAACATCAGAGGTTCGAAGGACTTGCGAAGCTTTAAAGAAATGAATCATGTACCTTTTTGTTCAACCGTGTTAATTTTTATTGGAAGGTATTCTTATTGATTGAAGTGATGAGGTTGGTGGTGTCGAATAAATAAAAGCTTGAAGGCATCATAGGAGGATAGGAAGACAAAGTAGGTTTAGAGATCCAAGAGTTAGTGTTGTAATCAAGAAAATAGTAAGAATAATTGGTGAGTGGTGGATAACTTATGAAATTATTCTCTTCCCAACCATAAGGTTCGATAGAATGAATAGTTTATTTTTTTTTGGAGCTATCATATAAATTACGGCATGGAGGCTCATTAGAGGTGTAATGGGGCCAATATTTGTTTTGTCTCACTCTCACTTAAACAAGAGAAAGAGAAATCACAAATCTCTTATGCATGTTCCATATGACATCCATATAATTCTACCATATGCAATGCGTGAAGACTCCGTATTGTTAGTTTTATTGTATTTATCATTATAAATCAATGTATTCGATACTTGAATAAGGTCTAACGGTAGAAACATACATTATAAGTTGTTTTGATAGTTAAATAAAATTCTTGAAACCTTACTTTGAGGATGCATTATTTAGTCATTCTTTTATTACCTCTCTCTAAATCATTTGCATTTTAAGTACTACAGTTTGGGGGAGAAGTTGAAATGTGCCGATTGAGTAATTGTGCCTAGTAATGTTTTACTACAGTTGTGAAATGATTGATAGTCTTTGAAACCTTTTTCTGGAGCTAAACCTCTTTTGCGCAATTGCCCTTTATGAGATAGGTTATTGCTGGTTTATTTTGTGTGCTTGATTTCTAAAATTTAATTGTTTTGCAGGTACAGATTCCCTTGGATGTGTGAGAATTCCAGCTTCATTTTGTGGCATCCTTGGATTTAAAGCATCTCATGGGGTTATTTCTTGTGATGGAGTCTTGTCAAATTCACAAAGTTTTGACACCATTGGTGCGTGTTTATTTTCGAATTCTTTCCATTATTTTTATGATTTGTCCAATAAGCATGGAGATGCTATACAGGATATGCAGCATGATGCATAGCAGGTGGTGTTAAAGTTTTACAAGTATACCTCACATAAGATGCTATTGGAAGTTCTAGGAAATGGAGTTTTGCGTTTAATGATTACTATATGCCATTAAATTGTTGTCTCTAAAAAATATGGCCTTGTGCCTGACCGTTGGATGCAATGATACAATAGGGCTGCAAGATATTGAATGAAAAACGATCAAGATTTATCCTAGATGGCTTAATATTATTAAAGATTTTAGAAAGAAGGAGATAACGGGAATTCTAATGATAGAAATTCTTTGCACTTGGTTTGTGGTGGTCTGTTTGTGGAGCTTTATCATGCTAGCTTAGTTGATTATGTAGGATGGTTTGACCACAAATTGAATTAATTAACAATAACAACACCACCAACATAGCCTCAATCCCAAGTTAGTTGGGGTTGGCTACACAAATTGAATTAATCATGAATTATATTTAGTTCTCTCAAGTTATTTAAGTTTAGATTGCTTAATGAATGATGTGAAACACACCAATTTATGCTTTCTTACGTCTGAAATTTTTCTCATTCATTGTGAAACTACATGTGTTGATCCATTTCATGAAGAGTGACAACCTATCGCAACCCTCCTTTGAAAAATGGGCTTGGGGCTTTCCTCCCCTATTTTCGGGTATGAAAAATGGGGTTGGGACCTCCCTCCCTCATTTTCCGATATGGAAAATAGGCTTCGGAGTCCTTCTCCTTTATTCAGACTTGGGACCGGCTATGTAGCGCAATGTTCTACATAGGTGGAGTTTGATCTATATTTGCACTAAATCGAGCACAATTGAAGAGTTTGATCCATGTAGTCGACCCCAAGTAATTTGGGATTGAGGCTATGTTGTTGTTGCTTGTGAAACTACATATGGCAACATGATAAAGTCAAATAAAGTAAAAAGGAACTTTTGAGACGAATTTTTCAAATTTTGGTGTCACAATTTAGAACAACAACAACAACAACAACAACAACAACAACAACATAGCTTCATTACCAAATTAACTGGGGTCGGCTACATGGATCAAACTTTTCCATTGTGCTCGATTAAGTGCAATTGATGGTGAGCTTTTCATACCATTCAAATCCCTCCTAATTAATGCATCCCATGTTAACTTTGGTCTGCCCCTACCTCGTCGTATTTCTACAGTTTCTATTGAGTCAAGTTTTCTAGTTGGGGCATTTGTAGGCCGTCTTTGCAGGTGACCAAACCACCGCAACCGCCCTTCCCTAATCTTTGTATCAATTGGTGCTACTCCTACTTGTCTTTGAATTTCTATATTTCTTATTCTATCTTTACGAGTTTTACCACAAATCCACCTAAGCATCCTCATTTCTGCTACGTTCATTTTATGTAATTGTTGTTGCTTTACCGCCCAACATTCACTTCCATAGAGCATAGCTGACCTAATTGCGGTCCTATAAAATTTTCCTTTTAACTTAGTAGGAACATTTCGATCACAAATCACCCCTGTTGCATTCTCGCCATTTCTTCCATCCGGCTTGAATTTACGTGTGTGACATCATTCTCAATGTTACCATCATTTTGTATGATTGATCCTAGGTATCTAAAATGGTTTACCTTATGAACTTCTACTTCCCCTAATTTTACCACTCCGTCATCTCGATGTCTAGTGTTTCTAAACTCACAAGTGCATGTATTCGGTTTTCGTCCTACTCAACTTAAAGCCTTTAGATTCTAATGTATTCCTCCAGAGTTCTAATTTCCTATTCACTCCATCTTTTGTTTCATCCACTAAGACAATATCATCTGCAAATAGCATACACCATGGTATATCCTCTTGAATATGTCTAGTTAGTTCTGTCACAATTTACAAATGACTTGGAATTTTCTTAGAATATAGAATTGCATATTCTCCACATTAGCAGAATCTCGAGTACAATTCCATAAAGATTTGATGGCTTCAATGGTGTGTTGAGGATCTTCTACATGGCCTCTCCATCGATTTTCCTTGTCTATACTAATCATTGAGGGAGTAATTGGTTTGGATGTGTAAGAATTGATTCGTGGTCATTGCATGTCCTATCATTTTGCCCGTGTTATTAATGAACGTTAGAAATGTATATGGCGGGATCCATTGATCATCGTTGGATAGAATTTTCTTGGGTTTCTTTATTTGAAGATTTCAATGTTGGTTTGACCAAATGACTTAGGAAACCACACTCAGGGTTAACGCACTGGAAATTCATGTTGTTGTATACAACGTAACTTGTTTGGATTGTATTAATGGAAAATTCAAATGCATTGCTATAGCTTCTATGGTTGACGAATGATCATGATTTTTATCTTCATGGGATCCAACAACTTACAAAGCAATGCTGTTAGGCATTGTTGTTGAGGCATCATGTAGGTGTCACCACAGCCTAGGCAACTTATACACCCACCATTGAGGCCTTTAACAACTTACACACCCACAATCGAGGCCTTTAATAAGGTGTTAGGTTGGTGCTTAAATCATGAATAGAAAAGCTTGAGGAGTAGTGGATCACTTAGCAAATAAAAGAATTGCGATATAAAAATATATAGCTATTCTCTCAATGAAAACCTGGCTTTAAACCTCCACCCATACACCATCACCATATCTCACCTATTCGCCATCTCAAGAGAGTTGAACTCCAAAGATGACCGAAACAACGAATCAACAACTTTGAGAAGGTTTTTTTTTAGGAAAGCTTTGAAAGGTTTTTTTGATCAGAAACCAACAACTTTCTGACTCAAACGTGAGCCAAACCCCCAACCTTGCCTTTGGTAAGTGGCACTTCATCTATCTCACTAGAGAGAAATGCTTTTCTAGCAACTTCGAGAAGTTGATGATGTTCTTTTGGAAAAAAAATTGTTTTCGATGATCATGACTAGTGGCTTAGACTTAATTATGAGGCTTTCTTGTATTCTTAATTTTTTTTATGTGATAAACAGGGCCGAAGCCCAAACCTAGGAGATTACAGTTAGCACATTATAGGGAAGGCTATACCTCGAGCGTTTTCTAGTTGAATGGGCTTGACTACATCCGGCGGTCGTGGTAGTTCCATGATGCCTTGTGGGAGATTCCTTGCAACATTCGCCAAGATATCCGATGCTTTGTTCCTTGTACAGTATGTGATAATGAAGATCAAAGTCCAATTGCGGGAAAGTATTTTTATGTCCCTCACCAGTCTAAAGTAGGAGTCCTTGTAGTGATCGCTCCTGAATCATTTACAAGACTAATTTGCTATCCAACTCTACTTCCTCATTTTTGAATCCATTCTCCCAGCATAAGGAGAGAGACCTTGGTAAACACCACCACCACTAGGATTTGAAGTGCTTACTTACCCAACATAAGTTAGTAGTATTTGATATTAAACAACGACTTCATACGAATAAAAGAGACAAGGACCCTAGAATAAAATGGTGGAACCAAGGTTCAAAACTTCGACTCTGCCTTAAGCTTCGCTCACTTAAATTCAGAACTAATTTGAGGAAGTTAACTTCGACAAGGGAAGTTTTACAAAAATTCGCCGGTGTATGAAAGTTTGTGGAATTTCAATTTAAATGCTAGAAAATTCAAATTTCTCTTTAAAGATGTTAGAAATATACTTAATCATGCAACAATAATGCATAATAATCACAATACAATTGTTTAAAATAGTTATTTTGCAATAAACACCCAATTTGCAACACACGCCACATTAACGTTTGTTTTTATATTGATTTAAATGATAATTTTGACCTTATTTGCTATTTGATGTGAAAAGAAGTTAATTTTCATATTTTATTTTATATAGGGGTAACTTCGATAAGTTCCCTAAAACTTTGGTAACTTCTCCAAAAACTTCGTTGATTTCTTTGAATTCTTGCATTTTTTGTCTTTTTTAATGGTTTCGATGGAAAACATCAAATCGATCGAAGTTTGGCGAAATATGTCGAAGTTTCAGGTGAAACTTTGCAAGTTTTACATTTCCACATAGTTTCGCTTCCCTATTTTCATTATCGACAAACTTCCACCGAAGTTCGATGAAGTTTATCGATTTTTCAAACCTTGGGTGGAACCTAAAAATAATAAACCATTAGAATTTAGAGAAAAGCTACTTAAGGGAAAAGTTTGGAACCTTGAAGTAGATGCCAATGCGATGTGGGTAGAAATGAGTAACTGCATAAGGAAAGTATCATTGAACGTGTTAGGTGTATCTAAAGGCTTATGGCCCCCAAAGAAAGAAACACGGTGGCGGAATGAAGATTTCCAAAAAGCAATTAAGACTAATTTATATATATATATGTCCGTGATCAAGGATCGAAACTTCGACTTTGTCATATAATTCTCTCTTATGAAAATCATAATTAATTTGAAGAAGTTTAACTCGCCATGGAGAATTTTGTAAAAACTTGCCTACTTAGAGAAGTTTAGAGAATTGTTATTTAAATGAAAAGTATACATAATTTTATTTTATAGAATGCTAAAAGAAGCACAATTATGCATTTCTACTATAAAAAATCTATAATTAGTGGTTTCAACCTATTTTATTGACACTATTTAAATTTTTTTTTCTTTTTGTTTTCCTTTCATTTTTTTTTTTTTTTTTGGTGAGCAACACACAAATCATAAACCCCAAATACAAGGTTGACTTAAAAAAACACTAGTCTGTAAGTTTTTTTGTGAGCAACATTGTACAAACAAATCTCGATGCAAATATCAAAGGCTTACTCAACAAAGTAAAGTTGATGTGTTCCAAAGTTTGTCATGAGATTTGCCCTAACTTAAACGCTTCCTTAGGTGTCTTCTTCTCTTCGAGTCTTCGTTCTTCTCTTCATCAAGTCGAGCAACTTGACAGTTTTGACCTCCTTAGTGCACTCCTCAAATTAGAGATTCATAGCCTCTTCCTCACTTTGCCTCTTCGTTGCTCCGCCTCCTAGGCTCCTAGTTGTGTCTTCTCCATTTTTCTCAATCTTCACTCTCCATCTCTAAACTCTCAACTCTCAAAGTGGTTGACAACAACAAAAGGATAGAAGATTAGGGCACTGCACTGAGAGAAGGAGATTTAAAGTAAAAAGGGTGGTTGAGTTCCAAAAGCCAAAAAAATGGAAAGAGAAGTAGAGGAGAGTGATTGGAGTTCCTGTTTGTCCCGTGAAAGGTGTCGTGCTCTTTAAGCAAAGGGAGAAGAATCTTTAAGCTTGTCAGCGTTTGAGGTGACTAGGCGGCTGGAAACGTGATCGATCACTGCAAGGTAGTCGATTCGAGAGGTAAGTATGAATATTCCCTGATTCTTAGGGTTTTTCTAATATTTTCGATTTTATCGCTCAAACTTTTGTAATTTCCTTTGTGTTTTGTTCACACGTGACGAAAAAACGAAAATTTCGAAGTTTATCCAAAACATCGACGAGTTTTTGCACTTTTAAAACTCAAAGTGAGTTTTGTTTCGGCCATATATATCTCTACAAATTTCGCCTAAAATTCGGCGAATTTTTTCGATTTTTTGATCCTTGCGTATGATAAATATAGAGAAGCTAGAAAGAAAGCTAAAAAAGTAGTTAGTGAAGGTAAAACAAACTTATGGAGGATTTATATAAAAAGTTAGCTAATAGAGTAGCCAAATTAAGAGATAGAAAGAAACAAGATCTAAGTCGTGTAAGATGTATTAAGAACAAAACTCAAAATGTTTTAACGCGCGAAGATGATAGTAAGGAGAGATGGCAAAGCTACTTCGATAGTTTATTTAATGATGGCCAAGTTGATATCATAAGAGATTAGAACCCACACCAGCAGTCATTTTTCCAAACCACCTGATTTGTCCCTCATTTATTATTCGGATGCCGATTGGGCAAGTTGTTCGGATTATTGTCGAAGCACAAGTGGTTGCTGCACATTCTTAGGCTCCAATCTAATTTCTTGGTCTTTTTCCAAATATAAGGTTGTTTCTCGCTCAAATGCGACATTCGAATATCGGGGATTAACCAACGCCGCCGCCGAACTTAGTCGGCTCATTTCATCACTTAGTGAACTTCATCATTCAGTTTCTCATACTCCTCTCTTATGTGGAACTTGATTATCATTTTCTTTGTGAGAAGGTGGTTCGTCGTGGTCTAATAATTCAACATTTCGCAGCTTCTGATCAGCTGGCTGACACTTTCACAAAAGCCTTGCCTTCTCCAACTTTTCATTTGCTGAAAATCAAGCCCATTGTTGTTCCCTCTCCTGTTCGCTTGTTGGATAAGCAAAGTAGTGGGCAAGTTTCAGTTACTAATCTACCTACATTGAAGAGCACGTCTCAGAGTAGTGGGCACGTTCCTCACACGTCCAAGAATCATGCTCCAGATTGAACCCGCACATGTCATGTATATATTGTAAAGTATCAATTCACAAAGTGTAAGATAAAGCTCTATAACTAGTGCTTCATTATTTTATATATTCAACACAGAGTATACACATTAAAGCTTATCCGTTTTGTTCTTTGTTTGTTGCTCTGTATTTCTGTGTCATTGTCATTCTTCTTCTTGAATACCTTACAAGGTTTAAAAAATCGACAAACTTAGCCGAAGTTCGGGCGAAGTTTGTCGATTTTGAGGTGAGTGAAGCAAAATTCAGAGGCAATAAAAAAATTGCAAAAATTCGACTCAACTTTGGCTAATCGAACTTCGAAAACATTGATGGAAGTTAATAAAACATGAAGTAAAATTGTTATGTATCGTGGAAGTTTAGCAAATTTCGACGAAAACTTCGCCTATGCTAGAAATATACTTAAAATTTGGAATATCCTCCGGTGACATGAGTTTTATGCATTATTGTTGTATGATTAAGTATATTTCTAGCATCTTTACGAAGAAACTTGAGTTTTCTAGCATTTAAAGTGAAATTTCGTAAACTTTCGTGCACCGGCGAATTTTTGTCAAACTTTCATTGTCGAAGTTATCTTCCTCGAATTAATTCCGAATCTAAGTGAGCGAAGTAATAGGCGAAGTCGAAGTTTCGAACCTTGATACCTTATAATTTCATCAAAGAGAAATTGGATAATGGGTTCATTTGCATTACTTATGCCTCAAGTCAAATCAGCTTGCAAATGTGCTTAGTAGGGGTCTGAACAATTATTCATTTCAAAGAAATGATTCCAAGCTGGGAATGACGAATCTTTATTCACTGGCTTGAGGGGGAGTGTTGGAAAGAAGGAAATAATTGATTGATTGATTGAAGATCTTTTTGGAAGTTTCCATAATTGTCGCCATCTCCGTAACTCTATAAATATGGAGCTATTGTAACTAAAGAAGCATGATTGAAATCATACACTCTCCTTTCTCTCATGGATGTAGGTCTAGAATCGAACCACGTAAATCATTGGGTTCATCTTTTTATTAATTTAGTTTTCAATTCTAACACTAAGTTCTCTATTTTGTTAGTTCCTATTTTGCTTGCGTATTGATGTGCATGCTCCTTTAAATAGACTAATCTAATGAAAATAGCTTGTGATAAAGTTCGATTATGCTGTGAATATAGGGTAATGTTAAATGTTTGTCACGTAACAATTTAAATTTGACTGAACATGAAATCATAACATTAGATGGTTTTTCTGATTCATTTAAATTTAGTCCAACGTAAACTCCATTATTTGTGGTTGAAAAGATAACTTTTTGAACGTAATTCAATTATTATTTTTAGCAAGTTTGTCTAGTGGTGAGTTTTTAAGTGGCAGGAATTTTTTTTTTCATGCATTTAAATTTTATTGCAATGTAAATTTTGTTATTTATTACTATTTTTAAACCATTACAGCAAGCTGTTCAGCTTAGTATGTCTTTTTTTTAATCTATGTGGCATTTTGGTAATAAATTTGTACACTAGTAGGCCTATGGCAATGCTGAACATGTACATGCAGTAGAGAAAAGATTATGATGTTACATTGATTATGGACATTAAGAGGACTACTTCTCGAATTTTCTGATTTTTAAGCCCTGTACTTTATTATTTTTTATTCTTTTGAGTTTTATTCAAAGTTTTCTTCAATTTTCCTCTCTTCAACAAACCTTTGCAACACAATACATATACGTATTTTCGTTTGAAATAGTAGAACTAGCATTCTTGTAGAGCTTTTGGCCAGAACAAAGATGGAAATTCAAGAACAGAATGATGCTTTCTTAAGATAAATTAATCAACTGGAGAATAACCCAATTATACATGTGGTTCATATCCTATATAGCTTTGATTCATCTTTTTATATACCGCTAAGACTTCGATGAGATTCATTAAATCTTTGACCATTAGGTAATGTATTTGAATTGTTCTAAAAAAATCTCGTTTTTCTTTCTTTTTTTCCTTTTCTTAAATGTGATTTACTACCATGTACATGTCTTGTAATTCATCTTTTGTACTCTGTATCTAATTTTCATAAAGCTTCCAAGTGATTCAATTCTAATACTTTTGTTTGATGAATTGGTGATTGGTAATCCTTCTCTCTCTATGTAAAAAACTTTCGGTTTGTAAATTCATCTTTAGCTGAGTACTTGCTTAAGTGACTGCGTAATTTGTTTGCAACTTTGGGTATTATTTTTCTTTTCTGCCAAAACTAATCAACAGAAATTTAACTTGCTTTGAGGTCTTCGATCTAAAATTCTGAAATTCATTTAAAGCTTTTGTTTAATCTTAAAGATGAAAGTTGTGTAATGTTTATTTTCATTTCTTCATTGTGACTAATTGAGATTTATCGTTTCATATCTTTTCCCATTCATTCTTATAACTTCAGGATGGTTTGCACGAGATCCATCTATTTTGCATCGTGTTGGTAGTATGTTGTTGCCAGTGCTTCCAACAGAGAGAAGACGGATGAGGCGTCTTATATTTGCTGATGATTGCTTTCAATTTTCTAGAGTTTCCAGTCAAAGAACAATTCCTGTAATCAATAGAGCAATTGAAAGTCTGTCAGGATGTAAGTTTATCAGCCTATGTGCAGTTTGCCTTTTGTTATTAGTTGACTACTCTTTTGTTAATATGCTGTGATTTTGCAAAGATCATTTCATGCTTTCACATGGAAATTTATTATTATTATGATTATTATCATCATCATCATCATCATCATCATTATTGTGTATTTTCTTTTTATTTTTTTTAATCCCTTCAGATCAGCAACCGCAACTTGTGAATATTGGGAAATTTATTGCTTCCAATGTATCGAGCCTAAAGGGGTTTTGTGAAAAATCATTAAACTCACAACACGGAGTTTCTACTTTGAAGGCTTTGTCACGTGTGATGATTTCGCTGCAAAGGTACTCGAAACTTCTTTCAAATTTCGACTAAAATGTTTTATCATTTTTAATTACAAAAACTTTTGTTTGTCATCTGGTAAGCCTTGTAGTTTCTAGGCTTGTGCTTTGTTTTGATGGTATTTTATATGTTAGAAACCTCTAACTATTGGTGAAAATCGTTTCTTGAAAGCACATGGTGAAGCAGTTCACATAAGTACTCGTAAGAAATATACGTGCATGCTTTCACCTTTTGAATGTTTGAAATTGCACACTTTTTCTTTTGCTTTACCTTTTTCTAATGTTTTATTTGTTGTGCTCGCATCAATCATCATAGAAACCTTATTCCAATAGCTTAGGTTAACTACTAGTGTGACGGCCCCAGTTCCATAACCCAAATTGGGCCCTGCCCGGCCTAGACTTACGTGGACCACGAGTCAATCCTCGTGACGTCAACGCAAGCCTAGTCATCCTTCCTAACCATTTTTCATTACAAGACAGCGAAATTTAACATTTATGGTGAGTTATTCAAATTTGTAAGTTATCAAAGGTTATGCGGAAACGATTTCAACTTAAACAAATCTAAACAACTCTAAACCAATCAGTGAGGACATCCTAGATTGTGGAAACCCCGAATAACACAGTCAACATATATAATAAACAGAGGAGAGAGAAATAATATCATATACATGTCTCAAAGTATCTCACAAAACCTATATACCCCATGTGATAAAAACAATATACATAAGTAAATACAAAACCTACAAAATTACGAGAGGGAAGGTCGTTCCAAAGTCCTTACAGTAGGTCTCCTAGTACTGGCCCCTTTCCCTTACTCGATTGCGGATTAGCACTCAGTCAAACACAAGAATGACGAGCCCAGGTAAGTAACGCCAGTAGGATACTAAACAACATTTCAGAATAAATAAATCAGTTTATATTCATGCAGATAGAAAGAAAGGTATAAGGACGCATGAATAAATAAAAGACAGTAAATAAATCAAAAGAAATCGATACATGAGTGTCCAGGGATGCAAACAGAGAGGCGCAAGTAGTCCCGACCAACAGGTCGTTGAGTCTTGGCAAACCATCAAGACTCGGGTTCTAGGACTTGGTACATTCACAAGCCCTAAACCCACGAGATAGTGAGACTTCCTAGGACAACTACGCTAAGAACTCACACTCCGTCAAAAATTAGTATCCAGTGCAGTGCATCCCGAGGTCATGACTCTGGTATGTTACCTCAGCCAGCGACTCCTTCCAAGGATCACCATTGACTCACTTGCCCTCGGACAACTCAATCAGAATGGAATTCCAAAGATAGATAACAAAGCAATGAACAACAATATTCAATAACTAAAAATGAAATACTGTGCATTTCCTAGCTAGTTTACTTACGAGTCACAATGCTTATTCCTAGCTTATCCGGCCTCCCAACACCCCAAAACACGTTCTCGAACTCTTGAGACCTCCCCTTAGTTTCCTGGAGTTGTTTGATATGTTTTAGAGTGGATTAGAGTTGCTAGGGTTGGATTAAAACTGGTTTAATTGGCTTTAATAAGTTTTTAAAATTTTCAAAAGTTTATGTCCTGAGCCTCGGTAGTGCGCTAGGGAAGTCACATAGCGCGCTACGTAACTTTAGTGCGTTGGATGGAAACATATAGCGCGCTAGTGTTCTTCTTGTTGAAGAACACCTAGTTGCCCAGAACGTCTAACGCGCTACCCAGAGGACATAACACGCTAGACATTGCAAAACCCAGAATTCTGCACTAACCCGGAATTCTGCAAGTGCAAAATTCTGGTTTCTTGGATGTCTAGGCCTGTCCTCCAATGCCCCGGATCCCTCTCTCTCCTCCGCCAAGGGTCCGTAACAGACCTCCAATCAACACCATCAAATTCATGACTTCATTGAATTGAATTAAATGGATTAGTGTATGAAAGTACCTAATTGGTGCACACACCAAGCTCGATCACCAAAGCTTCACTAATCTCACTGGTTTTTTCAACCTCTCCTCCTCCTTGATGACTCCAGCAACTCTCTCTTCTTTGCTCAATCGATGAGATGGAAAACTTAGGTCATAAGTTTGCCATGTGATTTTTTTTTTATAGGTGAATGGATATGGTTGAACCATAGCCACACATCCATTTCCACCTATGTATCCCGAGACATGTCTAATGGTATATGTTGAAACACTTTTCTCACTAACCACTCCTAATTGACACCAATAGTTAACTCCTTTTGTCTCTAGATTATTCAATGCGTGGCTCGATGCAAATCATGTGGCTATTTAATTTGCTACACTAACTTAGGCCCATTAGTTGTATACTAAATAATACAAGCACCAACCAAAAATAACACACCTCGGTGTCGACGCCCGAGAATTGGACATGCGTATCACGACAATTAGGTCCCACGTACGACCTTAAAATGGCACGTGACACGATTTAGATTTTAGGGTCGTTACAACTAGAGTGTTTCCATCCCTTACTTGTGGTCTATTTTCTTGAAGTTAACACCAGTGTTTTCTTTCGTTTATCTGGTTATCATCAATTTCAGCACTCTTTTAGTTTTTGATACCCATGATCGACGCTCTTCTTTAAATGCTTTTTTATCTCATTTCCTTAATTGAAGTGACCTACACTTTTTTTTTTTTTTTTGCATGCTTTAAATATTTCTTTAAACACATGCTAAAACCTAGAGTCTATAATAGTCATATTTTACAATTATCACTCTCCTCTCATCTTAATCATAAAGAGTGAAAAGGGTTATTTTGGCTGTCAGCCTATTGCAACCTTCCTCCACTATCCGAGTATGGATAATGGGCTTCGGAGTTGGGACCCTCCTTCTTTATCCGGACATGGACCTGGCTATGTAGTGCACATAAGATGTGTAGGCGGTGTTCTCATCTTAATCATATTGATGAATCTAAATTCTAATTTGCCTGGAGAATTTGTCACTTAACATTTCGAACTGTTTTGAGGAAGCTATGACTTGCATAGGGTGATCCGTATTTCTTTTATTGTATTCTTGCATAGGCCCGATTAATCTTTGAATATACTATATTGTATGTAATTTATGGGAAAGTTGGATGACCTTGACATATTTTTGGTAGATAGCGATCAATTGTGAAAATGTTTTTAAGAAATAAACTACTCGTGTAATTGAAAGTCTTTTATATGTATACATCATGCACACATATTTCTGAATTATTTATTCTTGTTATTAAGTAGATCATTTATGTTATAGTACTTTATTTGTTTCATTCAGTGATTAAATTTAACAAGCAGGCTCTTAAATGTGGTATTTGGTTTTTTGATTTCTCTGTATCTCCTTCATTCATTCATCTTTTTTTTCTTGAGAAGCTCAGATATGCGATTCAATCTTTCTTATTTCAATGCATTTGTTCCCATTGATTTTCTGTCATTTATATATATATATATATATATATATATATATCTGCATAGGGAATTTTAATTTAACCTTTAGTTTTCTTATGTTTTAAATGATGCTATAATTTCGGTAAATCTAATTTCTTTCGCTATTTCCAGATATGAATTCAAAACAAACCATGAAGAATGGATTAAAACAATCAAACCCAGGTCGGCACCTGATGTATCTGAACGTGTTTTTGCAGCAATTAACACCACCCATGAGAACATTAAGACTTTCTACAAAGTAAGGACGGAACTAAGAGCTGCTCTACATAGTCTCTTAAAGGTACACAACTATATGCATTTTGTTACTTCTTCAAAGTAGAAAATTTCTTACTTCACATTAACCGGTTATATTGTGACATATTGACATTCTCTTTTTTGCGCAAATCAATTAACTTTTCTATGCTAGCTTTTGTTTTTGTGTATATTATGATATTGCTTTTGCACCATTTTTTCAACTTGGGAAAAAGGATAGAAGTTGAAGAAAGAACCCAAACAATGAAACTAAGGATCTTTATTGGTCTCTTATTACTAGCAAATATCTTCTTTACTAGTTTAGTTTTACTAGGTATTTGGTATGTTCAGTTCTACAGATTAGTGAGTTGAGTAAAAGCCAATTCTCTTTTCTTCTCTTTATTTTTTTTGCTTGTGTTCTTTGTTTAATTAGCGCAGTCATATTGCTGTGATCAGTCGATCTTTAGATCTTGGTTTCATTAGATATCTTGTTGTGGCCCTGTGGGGGAGTGGATTCTCCTTGTTTCTCCTCGAGGAAAGGTCTTGCTAAAGTTGAAAAATAGATCTATAGATTATTTTCCATATTATTACATTTTTTGTTTGTACAAATTGCATGCTTTCTTTACCTATTGTTGTGTTTTAAGAAAATTAGATCTAGAAACCTTAATGTGAAACTTACTGTGGACGTGGTGGTAGATTTTTATAAAGATAGACTAAGAAATACATAGATCCAAAGAAAAGAATGACAACAACAGAGGAAAAGGATAAGAAATGGCCTTGCAAATGTGGTGATAAGATTGTATTTGACAACAAATGTCCTTGCAAATGTGGTGAATATTCCTACAACCAATGGTCTTTTGGAAAGATATGTGGTTAACATTTCTAAAGCATAGGTTCTTTTGGAAAGAATATAGAGTGTTTACACCTAACGAGAGATGGAGTGAATAGGAAATTAGAACTTTGGAGGACTATGTTAGAATATAAAGACTTTAAGTTGTGTAGGACTAAGATCGAATACATGCACTGTAAATTTACAGATATTACACATGAAGATAATGAAGTAGGAAAATTAGGAAAGTATGAGTTTCTAAGGTTAACCATTTTAGGTATCAAGGATCAATTATACAAAAAGATGGTCATATTGAGGATGACATTACACAGAATTCAAGATAGATGGAAGAAATGAAGTGCAACAGGTGTGATATGTTATCGATATATCTCTTTAAACTAAAAGAAATTAGGCCAACTGTGCTTTATGGAAGTGAATTTTGGGTGGTAAAGAAACAACATGTACATAAATGGAGTGTAGTGAAAATGAGGATTGTTAGGTGGATATGTCATAAAACTTGTAAAGAAAAAATAAGAAATACAAAGATTCGGCGAAAGGCTCAAAACATCTCTAGTGAGATGGATGATGCATTGTTGCTGAAGGCAAGGCTGGGGGAGGTTGTGGGTTCGACTCATGTTGGACTCAAGTTTTTGGTTTCTTATTTTTATATATATATATATATATATTAAAAAAGAAATGCAATAATTCGAAGAGTAGTTGTAGCAATCGACACAAAAATTAGGGAAGAACAGTTGCGATGGTACGAACAGTTCCAAACACAAGTGCAAATGCCCTAGTTAGAAAACTCATCATTGTAGAAACTGAAAAAATTCGACCTTGTAGAGGTAGGCCAAAGGTAACATGAGATGCATTGATTAGAAATAATTTAAAAGATTTTGAAAGCATGCCATCAATATCATTAAATCGAACGAAGTGGAAGAGTTCGGTCTCAATAGCCAAACCTAACTAATTTAGGATTAAGGCTTTGTCGTCGGCGTCGCCATCGTTGTACATGAAGCGAAGCAGCCCAAACCGGTCTATCTGATTGAGCAACGTCTTCGATTACAAATGCTAAATAGGTTAATCTCATAGCTGGTAATCCAACTTTGTAGTTTGTAACACTTTGGTAACCAAACTCAAGTTTGTATTAAAAAACACACACAATTTTGTTAATTGTTTCACTAAAGTCACTCAACCATATTTTAATAATTAATTTAATTATGTTGCATATTTTCCCTTGCTCTTAAAAGAGCATGGAGAGAGAGGGCGGCGTAATTGGACGGAAGGGAGGAGGGGCCGATGCTTGGAGGTGGTGGAAATGGAGGAATAGGGTAGGAGGAGCCGGGAGATGGCAGAGATAGGGTAGGAGATGCCCATCTCTATTTCATGATTTTTTTTTTCTCTTATGTTCTTCACTCCTCTCTCGATCCAACTGAGGCCTAACAGGTCCTCTCAACCCAAATTTGATCAAACCCAACACCCTTTAATGTTTGCCACTCTTCTCCGAACTCTCCATCGATCATCACATCAAAAATCCTTCAATTCCCACTCAAACCCCCCTTCAAAAATCCATGATACCTAGCAAACTTACTCCTAATAGTTCTAATAACCATGTAAGCATTCCTCCCCTGTCAAAAAGCACGAGACTTTGGCGAAAACCGGGGCTAAAAAACAGACTCCAAGATCAACAACACCACCTCTTGCACAATGAGGTCTTGAAAACTGACTCTCGATTTCATGAAATCGTTCATTTCGAACCTGCATCCTCTACCCTATCTCTGCCATCACCTGGCCCCTCCTCCCTTCCCTCCAATTCCACCGCCCTCTCTCTCTCTCTCTCTCTCTCTCTCTCTCTCCATTCTCTTTTAAGAGCAAGGGCGAATATGTCACATAATTAAATTAATTATTAAAATATGGTTGGAGTGACTTTAGTGAAACAATTAACAAAGTAGTGTGTTTTTTTTATGCAAACTTGAGTTTGGTTTCCAAAGTGTTACAAACTACAAAGTTGGATTACCATATATGAAATTAACCCAATGGTAGACCAAGGTATTTCAATTATGGGTCAAGAGCTCGTGGTCATTTGTGTAGCAATGCTTTGCACCTCCCCTTCCACATTAATATCCAAGATCTCTTCTCTAGACTTACATTGAGCAAAGGTCTTCACCACTTCCAGTGTGTACGACATATTCTCTTCCCGCCCTTATAATAATATAAAAAAGTGTATCATCTGTGAACTGGAGGTATTTTCCTTAATGACTTTTCTTCTTATTTTGACTGCATTAATCAATTGAACTTCTCTAGCCCTTTCCATTAATCTGCTAAATGCATCTTCCACTAATGTGAATAGAAATGGAGAAAATGAATCACATTGTTGTATAGCTCTCGTAGCTTTGAACTTTCCCCTTATTCTCTCCCAACACACCATCGCCCTCCACCCCCATGATACTGAGTGCCCCAGCTCATCACCGAATGACTCTCTCCATGTATCTAGTTGGACCATAGACTCTCGAAAACCCCCAATTCTCTCGACCTTGACCATTAATCCGTATCAAAATGGAAAATTGGCTTACGAGGGTCTCCTAAACCTCAATTGATCTATAGCTCCACATTAAAAATATAGCTCCAATGGCTCCAATTGACTGTACACATGCCCACTCAATCTCTCTGACGTGAAAATTGGCCCAATATGTTACAATCAATTTCCTCTATGTTAGTCTCGTGCATTGCCAAGATGTATTGTTGGCACGTGTAACCGGTTCTCTTATGACCCTTCTTTTTCTACCATAACCCCTTATATTCCATGCCAAGATATTAATGAGAGCGCCTTTATCCTGTCATTGCTTCAATATCAGCCTTTGCCAACCCTTTAGGAGCTCCTTGATCTTCCTACCTTTCTGCTCTTTCTTTTGGATGAGATGTGGAGGAGACTGAGCATTTTGTCAGCTTCTCTAATAGAATAGTCAGTCTGATCAACCCCACAATGCCTTAGGGTACTTTGTTGATGGCAATAGAACAATATAACTTTAGAAACTTTCATTCCTTAAAGTTAGTAATAGTATCCCTATGCTCTATAGAAAATAATTGAACATTAGAGGGAGTAGGTAAGGATGAGATGTTCACATAAGGGCCAGGAACAAACTTAACCCCCATTCAGCCTATCCTCAAGTGGCGTTTGGCAAGGTCCTCTCAAGACTGCAAACTATCAGTTAAAGCCTGCTCTATTGCCTCTATTTCAGCAATGAGCGAGAGCTCTTCTGAGTCTTGATCTTCACCCTCGTCAGACCTGAAGTCATTTTCCCTCGGCCAACAAAAAAAAAATTGTTGTTTCGGCTAGTTGAAACATCCTATCCTTCTAGCAGCTCTAGATCTCTTTCGATGCTCAGCCACCACCTTCAACGGAGTGTCAGAGTCCCACTCACGTGCTTCTAATGATTATCTGTTGGCTGCTTAACTTGTGACCTTGGCAGTTGGCCTTCATTCCACCTTAGGGCGAGACTTTTAAAACACTTGATGAAGTTAGATGCTCAAAATCATCTGGTAACTTCCTTCTTTTAAGTTTTTAAAGCCAATGCTTATATGTGGGATATAATCTATTAGTCTTGTAGACTTGACTACATGCTTGTATGTATGGAGAAAAAACTCTTGAAACTCAAGGTTGGTACAACTTGGTAGTTTCTTGAAATTCAAGGTTCCCTTGATGTTAACAATCGAATGAGTTGTACGCGTTTTAGTTAACATTGTGCGTCTGATGCCATATTGAAACAAAATCTGTTGTATCGGGTAGTTACTTGACTTCAGTAATTTAATTGTAGACTTTTGTTCTTTACTGTGGTTTTTTTCTATGCTTTGGTTTTTCCACATAACTTCTTGCGATCGATTCAAGTTGTGCAATTCAGTTGTTGAATCTTGAGACCAGTTGAAGTTAATGCATCCGCAGTGGGGCATCATCTTCAAAGTGCTTATTTGAAGCAATGTTCCTTTTTTTTTTTCTTTTATCTGAAGCCTTAACAGGCAAATGCATTTGAATTTGGAGGTTAGGCATTACATTTGTGGAAATGGCTAATGGAATAGCATCACTCCAAGTACAATATAGATTCTCTCTAAGAGCTAGATTAGCATGTGTTCCACTCTAATTTTCTCTTAAGATGTATCTGATCTGTCCCAACTTTTCTCTCGAGATTCTTGAAATGGGCACGCATGCCAAACTCCAACACAGGGAGACTGAAAACTCTTAAACTCATTTAGAGGCGAGCACATGACAAACCAATTAAGCTACTACTTGGCTAGTAATTTATTATATCAACCATGAAAAAGGATGCTTACTTTTTTCTTGTTTTTCTTGTTCTCACTCCACATCCTATTAAAGTGCTATTTCAAGGGACTGATTCGCTAATGCTTCTTATAATTTTTTTTTTTTTTTTTTTCAGTTATTGTTTCTTCGAAATCCTTTATTAACTTACTACATTATTTTTGTCATGTTTTCCTTCCCCCACAAGAGGCTTTCACTTCCCCATAAACTTCTAGTAATGTTCATCAATGCTGTGCAGAGTACCTTTTAAAATGCATCATCTTGAAGAAACACCCATCTTCTGATCAACTTCATATTTGGAACTGAATTATGAATTATTTGTGTATTTTCTTTGAATTTTGCAGCAAGTTCAGTTATTCTAACTACTGTCTGTATAATTTTGTTGCTGACAGTTTAGTGACATACCTTATTTATATTTCGTTGTTAAATCTTTTCATTGTTTTCTTCCATATAAGGATGTTTGCTTCCTTTATTTTTGCAGGATGATGGAATATTAGTTATTCCAACTGTTCCAGATGTTCCATTGAAGCTCGAGTCAAAGAAAAATCTTACCTCTGAATTCCAAGATAGAGCATTTGTATTATTGAGCATTGCGGGGATGTCTGGCTGTTGTCAGGTTTTTATTTTTTCATTTCCTGTTGTTAGGCTTATAAGTTTCAATATGGATTCAATGCGATATATTCTGTTATTCTTATCTCTTAGGTTACCATTCCCCTAGGGAAACATGATAGTTCTCCAATCTCTGCTTCATTTATAGCATCACATGGAGAGGATAAGTATCTACTCGATACTGTATTGGATATGTACTCATCACTTCAGGAGCAAGTTAACATTGCCTCAAATCTTCCACTGCTGCCTGACACCAATGGGAGTATTGATGCTTCAGAGCTCTTAAAAGATAAGGTATTTTTCTCCAGTTGTGTGTGCTTGTTTTTTTTTTTTTTTTTTTCCGGAACTGTTAAATTGTGGAGTGAAGGTTCTTGGAAGAGCAATCCTGTTGTTTTTTCTTTAATTATAAAAATAAACATGGCATTGCAAGCTCACCTGGCTCTGTTTAAGATCTATGAAGTTCAGCTGTGTCCAATCTACGACTGATTATTTGTTTACTCGTTCCATGGTAACATACTAACATAGGCAGTCTACAGATATATTAAAGTGCCGTAAGATGTCAAATTGAGGAATTGATATTGGCCTGTGTTCGTGGAAGCCTATTGGAAATAAACTCATGGTGGTTCTACTTAATCATCTCTAACCTCTCAAACTCTTTCAGCAGAGATGTTAGATGTTGCTGCAGTTACTTTTATCCACTGAAACAAAAAGTATCTTACTATAACCATCTTGCCGAAGCTACTTATTGAACAGTTTTGAGAATTCTGATAACCACAAATGGGAGTATTAGTGTGGAAAGATCCTTTAGTTAATGACCTATTGGTTCTATACATTTCTGGCAATGAATTAACAACCAGATGTTCATTTCTTGCATCTTCTTGTTGAAGCAGCATTTATATTTTCATTACAACATAGTGCTTACATATTATGTATTTTTTTTTAGGGAAATGCTGCATTTAAAGGAAGGCAGTGGAATAAAGCAGTTAACTACTACAGTGAAGCTATCAAACTAAATAGTGCAAATGCGACCTTCTACTGCAATCGCGCAGCTGCTTATTTAGAATTAGGATGGTAGGATGCCCATACATATATACTCCTTTGTATGTAGGCTTTAGTTTTTGTCCAAGAAATTTCGCATAATCAAATTATCCCCATCGTTGCAGTTTTCAGCAAGCTGAAGAAGACTGCAACATGGCAATATCATTCGATAAAAAGGTGAGCTTTTAATAGTCGATTGTTTCAACTAAATGAATCTCTTGTTTGTTCAACCTTGCTTCTTTTATTGGAGATCTATATAAAACTAATTTATTGTTAGTTTTCTGTTTGGATGCATTTTATTTTTCTTCTATTCTTTTCACCATTGATTATAAAATTAAGAAGTAATTGTTAGGATTAATTTATGTTCCATGTAGAAGAATTGGAAACAATATATGTACATTTGGAACTTGAACAGGCTTTCATAGGAAGTTTAGAGCAGTAAGAAAATCACTTTCCTTTGGCTACTATGTATTGAATGATTACTATGTTGGTCCAATTCTTTTCTTTGGATAGGCATCTCATTGATTTCGTCAGAGATTTTTTCTTTATTTAAACTGGAATTTGAATACAAGTGTCTTCCTTAATGGGTTTGTTTTTGTCTGTTTTTCTTTAATTTAGGTTTGTTTCATTTATTGTTCATCTTTTATCGGTTCTTCAAATTTTTATACTACCTGTTTAGATTTATTGAGCTCCCCTTCCCAGCTCATGTCGTTTGATTTTTTGAGCCCGATGATAAGATCCCACATAGAGTAATCACATAGAATTAGTGAGAAGTAAACACTATAAATAGGGGTGAGTTAGTTAGATGAGACATCTTAGAATTTGAATGTAATTGGGCACTCTTGGAGTGATTGGGTTGAGAGAGTTTTAAGACTCTTCTCTGGGGTTACTTTTGGGTTTGTCATCGTTGTTGTCTCTCTCAATTCAATAGATCAAAATCGGTGTTCTATCATTGGTATCAGAGCATACTTGATAGATGGAAGCTCGTTTGGATCGAATTGAAGATGAGGTAAAGAGGATATCGGCCATTGAGGTGTCGATCAGGGAGCTGAAATTTGAATTAGGTCGCAAATCCAGAGCATCACTCAACAAATGGAGTCCTTGTTTCTTCAACAACTCCTATTCAAGAGGCCAATGGCTCCAAGCAACCCAGATCCGCCACTGACAAACTTGAACCACCAGATATGCTGGTCACAAAATCCTTAGATCCATAAGATCGTGCTCTTTGTCCACCCGCGCAATACCCGTCTTCGTCCTTACCAACAAAGCCACCTTTGCTTGCTCTGAATCTGTCCAAACCATTGCTTCCTTCAGTGATTCCAACCACTCCACTACAATTTAGTAATGGTAAACCCTTCGCTCTTGCTTTTGTTGATCCATCTCTAATGGATACAAATGCACTTTATCCGTCTTTGGTGCTTTGTGATGCGATACTGTTCGCAAACCTGGATGCACTCTTCACGAAGAGAGGATGTCACTTCGCTACCTTGGATCTACCTCCTTGGCCTCCTATGCAATGTGCTCATTTGATGAAGGTTTTCATTACTTTAAAGGTTTTCACTAAAGTCACATACCCATCAGATCCGACCATTCTCATGGAGAGTTCAATTGATGATTTGGATCCACCGCCTTGGCCACCACCATCTTCACTACACTCGGTGCCCGATCTCGCACCTGTAAATTTGGGGAAGAAGACAATGATGAACCAATGCTCCACTCGAGGATATCATACGGTGAGCTTTAACCCACAACAAATTTGTTGTTCACATGTTATTTGCCCATGCAACCACACCTCTACCAAGTTTTTTCTTCTTCTGTTTGATTATCATCGACTTACGTATTTTCTATCAAACTGTAAGTTTTGGGCCCACATACATTTCCTATTGTTCGATAATAATCTTGTGGTCTTGGTGTTCTATTCAACCTTTGATGTGGTGCTCCTAAGCTCGACTGTCAAACAAAAATCGATTTGTTCTTACTCGTCAAATGCCAATCAGTGCCGCTTCCTTGTCTTGAAAGGTGCACTCGATGATTCTTCTGCAATATCTCTCCCACCTCATATTCCATCTCCATCTTGGGCAACATTGATGCACACCACCACTTGGCTCTTCAGATCTTTCGGGGAGTTGTTGTTTGCTTTTTGAACTAGGGCAGTGCGGTTGGCTTGGTTCGTGCCTTCTTATGTTGGTGCTACATTGTGCTTTATGGTTAGTTCCGATTTGGGGTTCTTGTTGTCGTAAGATGTGAGTCGGTGGCGGTACATTCTTAATGATAGATTGGGGCAATACATTCACATAGCTACTGGAGGTGGTGAGGTTTTGCATGCTTCAAACATCATGTTCGTACCGTACTTTGTGCTTGTCTTTGTGAAGATAGGGGGAAGGAAGTGATGCACCACTTGAATTTGATCATAGTCCCATGCATGTCACCAAGGTTTTTATGGTTCTTGTTGTCACTTTTGGCTCCTTTCATCTCTCACAGTGCTCATATGCTTATGATGGCTATTTGGTGCGCACCGAATGATGTTGTTACTGGACTTTTTACTTGGGATTAAGAGTCGTCCATTCATCAAACTTGCGACGGTGATTGTTTATCGCCACTCAATACCGAGGTTGGTTTGGTTTTTGCAATGGCTTTGGTCTGCGGTGTTGTTCCTCCCTTTCTTGATGGATGCTTTTCAGTCATCTTCTCTCGTGCACCAGGTGTTCGTTGAAATGAAGTTGAGAAATGTTGCACCCAAGATTGATTCTCTATGCGCCATTGCTTCCTTATTTTGTTGGGTTTATGTTCATGCCATTCTATCGTTTCTTTGTATATTTCTTCTTCTTTCCACCTTGAGGACCCCACATAGAGTAATCACGTAGAATTAGTGAAAAGTAAACACTATAAATAGGGGTGAGTTAGTTAGATGAGACATCTTAGAATTTGAATGTAATTGGGCACTCTTGGAGTGATTGGGTTGAGAGAGTTTTAAGACTCTTCTTTGGGGTTATTATTGGGTTTGTAATCGTTGTTGTCTCTCTCAATTCAATAGATCAAAATCGATGTTCTATCACCCGACTTTATGCACACCACCTTTTGAGTGCACCCCAAATTCAAATTTCAATTTATGAAGGCACCTAAACACTTTTACCAAAATACCCCTTCATCCAAATTGAAGCACCCAACTCTAAAACCTTGGTCGAGACATCTATTTTAGGTTCCGCGACATGTGGCCGATTCTTGTCTTCTACGTTCTATGATGTCAAACCGAACTTCTTTCGTGGAAATGTGATTGACAACTGCCGACCTAAAAATTCGGTGGGCTTTGACCGATTCTTCAACTAGAGATTCGGACCTGCGAGGTCGAGCCAGTTGATGATGCCCTACAAATCACAAGAAGAGAGTCTATGGAGGGATGATGGTGGGGTGCACAAAACAAGAGGAAAAGGGTGGTGGGATGCACTAATCGCAGTGAGGGGCATAAAGGTCATTTTGCAGTAGAATTGACCTTTTTTTAAGTTTGACTTTTTCACTAGGGTATGTATAGCCGAGCTGATTTTTTTTTTTTTACCTAGATGAAAAAGTTAATATGCACAAAAAGTTTTCTATCTTTCTATCTCACCCTCTGCCATCAAGGATCAAAAATTCGACTTCACCTTTGACTTTGATCACTGAAAATCCGAAAGTAATTCGAGGAAGTCAATTTGATGCAGGGAATTTTTGCAAAATCTCGACACTAAGAAAAAGTTTAAATGAGTCCATCTAAGTGCTACAAGACTAATTTTTCCAATACACTTTAAAGAGCATTTTTTAATAATAATTTTTGCCTTTTCTCTTTTTATAACTCCTAAAAAGTTTTTTTAGTTCAATTTTAATAATTTTAATCTTTTCAGATATTAGTTCTTTTTTTTTTTTTGGGCAATATGTTAGACTTCTTTCATCATACATAGATATTATTTTCTATTTTGCACTATCTAATGTGCTTCTATTAATTACAAGTTTTTTTTCTTTTGGTAGAATTATAAGTATCTTTTGAAAAAAAAAAAAACATCTATTGTAGTATCTTTTTCTTCCAAGATAGCATTAATTATGGTAATTCATAAAGTTTCGATTGTTTGCATTGTTAATTTGACGTTTCAAAAAAAAAAAAACTAAATAAATTGGGGAAGTCCATAGAAGTTCTGGGAATTTTAGTATCATGTTTGCCATATGCACATTAAGCAAATGAGGCAAACTTATGAAATTAAGTTTTCTTTGAATAATATTGTATTTATTTTATTTGATATTAATTCTCCATTGCAGAATGTGAAAGCTTATTTAAGACGAGGAACTGCAAGGGAAATGCTCTTATGCTACAAAGAAGCTGCTCAAGGTGACAATTTTTGTTTATGATTTTTTCCTATTTCAATTTCGGTTTTTCTGAATTTGCATATGGTGTTTGAAACTATCTTTGAAGTTTTATCTATTTCCTGATAGTTTCGATAAAAAAAATCTATTTCTTGATGGTTTCGTTACGGTTTTATTATTCACATTTCGGAAGATGTTATCCCGACCCCCAACATATTTGGGGTTCTGGCTTTGTTGTTGAACTTACTAGAATATTCCAAAGGATATATCGTGGTGCCTTACTAGGAAACACAACAAAATAGAACTTGAAGGGATTTGGCGGTGAATGGGTAGACCTAAGATATGTCGAGACGCAATCACATTATCAATTTCGTTAAATTGAGTTGACTGGAAGCGTTTTGATCCATGTGGATGACCCCAATTAATTTGTGGTTGAAGTTTTATTGTTGTTGAATTACGCTATTTGCAAACAATATTGTTTTAATGGACGAAACATGAGACGGAGCAAAAAAGATATTCGAACTTCGGAGGAATGCGTTAGATTTTGAGGACTTTTAATTGAGTTGAACTAAGATTGAATATATGCATCGTGAGCTCAAGAATTGTAGAGATGAAGATGATAGGGTAGTTTATTATGGCTTGTCCACTTGATCGGATTAGACTAACTAGTCCGATGATTAGGGTCTAAGCCTATTTTCGTATGGAGGACTACTTAATCGCGATGGATATCGATTAGATAAAGTCAACTCTCACCTTCTCGCATGTAATCTGGATGGTAAGGGACTGTCTAATGATCGAAATACTCCTCTCGTATATAAAGGAGAACGAGCCCTAAATTGTTAAACTCACTTGGTTGTGGTAGTTGAAGGTTAGTTTGACAGTTTGTATGAAAATTAGGGATTTCAGTACTGATTGTACTGTTTTATGGCCTAGTTTTGGAATTTGAGTGAGTTTTGTGTGTTGGTGTTTGAAAGTTTGGATTTTTTTGGGTGTGTTGTAATGGTTGAGAATAGAATAGGTGTGGATGATGATTTAGTGTGTTTGTGTTGCAGATACTAAGTTAAATGTTTTTACATTTGATCAGTTCTTTGATTTGTGAACTACTTTATAGGAATCCAAGAAAAATATGTTAATAAGTGATTACAATTCAATTTGTTCTCCTTGATTAGTTGGTGTTACGAAACTCATTAGTGCAATGAACCGAAAGGGGAATTTCGCGTCGAAGGTTTGTCGAGAAGAGGTGTAGAGGAGGACAAAACGAAAGGATAGCAAACTCTAATGTGGTTTTTCGATTTGTTTGCAAGGGGCAATATGGTAATTTCATCTGACTTTTGCTTACTTAATCTGTCGTTTATCCTCCACCGTGAACAACTCGCCAAATTCGGACTAAATCGTTAAACCCGACTCTCAATCCCTTTTTTCGCTAATCCACACTTCATGCGAACAGACCACTAGAAGTAGAAGTACCATAGGTGACTATTTAAGATAATTTGAATTCATCGTTCAAAAGGATGATCATATTGAAGGTGCTGACACTATAATAAAACTCGAACTCGATGGAAGAAGTGGAGTGCAACCAGTGTGATATTTGATTGACCAGCTTTGTTTTACGGAGGTGTATATTTGGTGCTAAAGAAGGAACACGTACATAAAATTATCGTAGCAAAGATGAGTGTTCTAAGAGGGACTTGCTTTAAAACATGTAATGATGGAATATGAAGTTAGAAGGTTCAACACATACGTAAAAATATCTGAGTGGAGATGAGTATACTAAGATCTATGTTACCGGGACTTGGGTAATGATGATACGTGTCTAAAGTATACGTAAAGTTAGCGTAGCTGAGATGAGTATACTAAGATCTATGTTACTCGGACTTGGGTGTGGTTATATGTCTAAAGGTGAGAATTGGTTATTCTCAGTGACTTGGCTAAAAGTGTCGAAAATTTTGGACGAAGGTACTTGAACAAGGATAAAAACTATTAATTTTTAATATATTTTTCATTATCGTGGTTTGTAATACATATAAATATTAAAAATAAGAAAAATAGGTTTTATTTTTTAGAAGTTGAAATAAGAAAAACAGATTTTGTAGTGAAAGGCCAAACATGTCCTACAAACATCTTGTGTAACAATTCGTGTATACAATATTTGCATTATATATATAATACAAGTATTCCAGATGGAATTTGGGAAGAAGTTTCCATGGATTTCATAGAGGGTCTACTTCCTTCTCGAGTATCTAACGACATCCTTGTTGCAGTGGATCACCTCAGCAAATACGCCCTTTTTTCTTCCTCTACATCATCTCTTCTCGGCTAAGATTGTTGTTGATGTTCTCATCAAAGGAGTGGTACGCCTCCATGAATTTCCCAAATCCATTATGTCTGACCCCGACAAAGTCTTCGTCAACCATTTCTGGTGCGAGTTGTTTTGCCTTCAACACACTCAATTGAATCGCAATTCCGCCTACCATCCTCAATCCGACGGCCAAACTGAGGTGGTTAACCGATGCGTTGAGTCTTATCTTCGTTGCTTTATCTCCTAACGACCCAAGGAGAAGTCGGATTGGCTGCATTGGGCTGAATTCTGGTACAATTCCTCCTTTCACTCATCCTTGAATTGTTCCCCTTTTAAAGTTATGTATGGTAGGGATCTTCCTCCCTTGGTGTATTATGAGTCCCTCCGACGAGTAACTTTGATTTGGATGACATGATGCGTTCTCGAGATCTAGCCCTTACAGAGCTACGTGATCAGTTGCTTTTAGCACATAATCGTATGAAACAACAGGCCGACAAGCACTGCCGCAAACTATCCTTAAACAACAGGTTGTAGGGGGATCTAGCTTACCTTAAATTGCGCCCCTTACCAACAACTTTCGGTGGCCTAACGCACTATATGCTCAACTCCCGATTTTTTGGTCAATACGTTCCACCTTGAGGACCCAGGCCCATACCCATTCACTAGGGTGCACCAACGCAAAAACAAGGAGAGCAGGGGATCGGTTCCTAGTGGAGTCAGTACGACTGCTTCAACAGTGGGTCTCGCAGCAAGCAACTAAGGGTAATGCAAGCAAGCTAGTTGTGTGGTGGCATGTATGTGGCATGCCCATTGTATGGTAGGCACATAGAGAAGGATTAGGTGAGGTATATAAAGGAGTATTGTTCACTCCTAGGGGTATCTGATTTGTTATTTGTGACTAGAAGATTGTTTAGGGGAGAAGAAGAGTCTTCTGTCTCCGAGGTTCTCGATCTATCTTTCTCTATTTGTTGTAGTATGTTTTTCTTAATTCATCAATAAAGCTTGATGGTTCCTCTCTGATCTCACATTGATCAAGAGTCTTATCAATCCGACACTCCTCACCACCTTTCTTGGTCACCACACCAGGCTGCACCACCACACGCCACCCCCGACCACCACCACTTTAGATTTTTCAGTGGCCACGTGCTACATTTAACAAAAAATTGTCGAAGATATTCTTTGAGCCTATTAAAAAATGTCTTAAACCAATAATAGGAGAAAAGACATGAAGAAAAGGAAGAGAAAAGAGAGCTTGGATTTTGCTTGAAATTCAAACTTGATGTGATGGTTGTCACTATACACACAACTTTTGATAGATTTTGATTGACTTTTTTTCTTTTTCAATTCGATCAAATAAAATTGGTTCTCGAGTGGTAGGGTCGGTATCAAAATGGATTGACGTGTCGTATCAGTGTCAACCCGTTTATGGCTTTTGGGCTGCATGATGAAGATGTTGGGCTGCCTTTGGCACTTGGGCCATAGGAGTAAGTGACTTGGAATGGGCGATGGGTTATCTTGCCCTGGGTTGGAAATAGTGTGGGTGACCCATCCAGCATGCTTGGCCTCACCCCTAGTACCCAACCCGCTTGAATTGGATTGGGCCTTGGTCGCACCGAGCCCAAAGGAATCCGTCTCGCCGAGCTTCTTCTCCAATCGAACTGCTCGAACAACCACCACCTTTAAGGTCGCCAATCTTTCAAGCCGTTAATTAACGCTGCCGCCTTCTGTCTCCCCAGCAACCCCTCCCGATGCAAGGATAGTAACTCAAACCGTTGTCGATATTCGTCGACTGTAGTTTCTCGACGGGTTGAGAAGAATTTTTGACACAAAAGCAAGGGATCTGCTTGTGTGAAATGAATCGAGAGCTAGATCTTCATTTCCTCCCAGCTTTCAAACAATCGAACCTTCTCCTCTATTTGAAGCCAGATCTGAGCAGATAAGATTATCGCCGTTGCATGTGGGCATTTTGATCTTGCAGACCTCCAGCCAAATCTATAAGGAACTACACTCTGATATGAAATCTCCTCCCTTAGATCTACCATTCCGGGGCCCAGATCTCGCAGATTTGGTGTCTTCTTACCGCTGGAGGATGCCTTCTGAATCGGTTTCCCCATCTTCGCTCGCTTCTGGTGGAAGAGCTCCTCCATGCATTGAGCCAGGGACTGGATCCGAGAGTTGATCTGAGTCTGGAACTCTGATCACCACCCTTCAACGGAACTTCCCAGCTCTTGAACCATCTTCAGCTCTGCTTCGACTGCATCCATGCAACTATAAACTTTGGGACCCATGTAGAATGGATTGTCAGAGACCACTTATAAGACTTTTGATCAATTGAGATAGAGGAACCAGCAATGCTTCATTGATGAATCACAGAAAAACAAACTACAACATAGAGAGAGAGATCTAGAACTCTAGAGACAGAAGTCTCTTCTTCTCCCCTAGACAATCCCCTACCCACAAATGACAAATCAAATATCCCAGGAGTGAACATAACTCCTTTATCTACCCCACCCAATCCTTCTCTTTGTGCAGACCACACATGGACATGACACACACTTGACACCACACATCTAGCTTGCTCGTATAACCCTTAATCGCTTGTTGAGGGACCCACTGCTGAAGTAGTTGTACTGACTCCACTAGAAATCGATGCCCTTCTCCCCTTGTTCTTGCGTTGGTACACCTTAGCGAATGGGTACGGGCCTGGGTACCAACCACAGATCAGGCAGCCAAGCTATGGTGGCAGGGTCACTAAGTGATGGCGTGAGATGTGACGCGACAAATGCGATAACTCTACCCCTTTCCAATTTTCACTAAGAGTTCATTGGATTGTGGATTGAAGACTTGCAGAAAAAAATAATTCTGGATTGAAGAAAACCTTTTATTTGTCGTAAGACTCATAACCTCTGATGATAAACTTAAAGAGCAGCCTTACTTCAAAAAAAAAAACACTATAAGTGCAACCCAATTCAATTAATAAAGAAAAAAAAAGTGATACATTACAGTTCTCTTCTTTAGCGAATGAAAAAAAAAATGTGACTACTTAGTCTTTTGGTTCTAGCGCAAGGTACCTAATTAATTTTGTACCCAACTTGATCTTCTGGATTTTGTGGATTTTTTTTTTTTCTTTTGAGAGAAATATGAACTTGTGTCTTTGTTCAAAATTAAAAAGAAATCTCATAACTTAACAAAACATTTATAGCTTTGATCACATAATGTGCTCTAAACAGGTCAAAAATGAAGGTACTCATTCTATAAGTTGATTATGCAAATATAGGTTTTGAAATGCATAAGAGAATTAAATGAACTTCTTAAACTAAAAATTTCAAGTTGAAACTCCTTATTTTAGTGGAATATCTGTTTTTTCATTTCACATGTGTTTATTACATAAGAATGTTTGATCGATCTTCACATTGATTATGTTAGAAAGCCAAAATAATAATAATAATAATAATAATAATAATAATAATAATAATAATAATAATAATAATAATAATAATAATAATAATAATAATAATTTATTATTATAATTAATAATGCATCATGCGCACGGAGTTGATAAAGAACCATCTACTCATCTTGATGCTGAAAACCAAAATCTTGCTTCGCCTATTTGCAACAAATATTTAAAGCTCTAAATATTAAATCCTTGCTAAAATACGCATTTCTTGATCTCTTCTGTATTTACCATATATTTTATGTAGTGGATTTGTTGAAGATATTCTTTGAGTTTGAAAAAAAATTGTCTTAAACCAGTAAGAGGAGAAAAGGTAGGAAGAAGAGGAAGAGAAATGAGGAGCAAAGAGTGAAGATGAAAAGAGACCTTTTTGCTTGAAATTCTACTTGATGTTATGGTAGTCATTGTACACAACTTTTGTCAGATTGTGATTGACTTTTTTCATTTTGGATTTGATCAAATAAAATTGGTTCTGAAGTAAGTGGTAGGGTCCGCGCGATGAGCTGTCACACGAACATTAGCACAATGCCTAAGTGGGTGTCCAAATTGGGTTACTGAAGCATTTTCCTTTTAAAAACTATCCAATGATTCCATTCACCATCAACTGCATCAAATCGTGTTTAATAGAAACTTTTGATCCATGTAAGCTGTAGCCAACCCTAACTAATTTGATTAAGGGTTTGTTATAGTTGTTTGTGGTGGGGGTGGTGGGGACGATGTTGATGGTGTTGGTGGGGAATGCCATTGAAGATATAACGAATGTTCTATAGGAAAAAAAAATTATTGAAAAAAATTATATGATAGATCTCATTGCTAATACAGAACCTCCATGGTCCTATCATGAAAATATTGTGAGGCCTTCTTGGCAACTGTTTTTCCTTAAAGTGTCTTTGTATTCAATCCTTATAGACTCTCATCTAAGTTTGCGTGAGATACTTTGATATTTTTAACTATTTAAATTTACATGTTTGTTACAAAATGACAACTATATCTTTGGCGCTTCTAGTGCTCGACTTTGCTTGTAATTCACCCACTTAAAACTCAGAAATAATTCGGGGAAGTTTAATTCGATGAGGGGAAGGTGTGCAAAAATCCGTCAGTGTATGGAAGTCCATGAAATTTCATTCTTATTAGAATTTGTAGGATGAAATTCTCAAGTCAAAAGATTACATAGGAGGGAGAGTGTGCATTGATTGGGGGATTTAGGTTTGCAGTGGAGGCTTCACCAAAATGCCAAGGCAAGATGGTGTCTCCAATCCGAACTTATAATCCATTTATTTTTTATTTATATACTCGATATGGGATTAACCTTAACACTCCTCCTCAAGTCAAACGAGCGATAGCCAAGTTGAGACCTGAATTAATTAGGGCAACTAGCTAACTTGGGACAACTCAAATCCAACGTGACAACTAGCCAACTGAGATGGTCCAACGTGACATTGGCCAACTTGAGACCAAGAGGATAGCCTATATGGTAGAAACAACTTGGACTTAGCCAACCTGATGCTTTGGTACCATTTTTAAATTTTATATTGGGCTCGCCTGCACACGCTGGCACGCACCTGTGGATCTCTGCTAGTACTGATATTGTCTCCAACTTAACCACCTTCAACTCATTGGTGTAGGGTTTTATCTCAAAAGGCTTCAGTACTAGTTGAAGGGAGATCATGACTTCTATATTTCATTACAAAGTTTCACTTAATCGATGTGGGTCTATTATATTGGTCCACACATCTCCAACACTCTACCTTGGATCAAAATCCATCCATGGGGCTTTTCCCACTGGTTCGAGCTGAACCGTTGACTCTGATACCATGTTAATTTTTATGATGGGCCCACCCACACACGCGGACGCGAGCACATGGATCTCCGCCAGTATCGATATTATTTTTAACTTAACCACCTTTAACTCTTAGGTGTGGGTTTTACTCCAAAAGGCTTCGCTATTATTTAGGGAGACATCTACACTTATTTACTTCTTATTAAGTCATTTAACCGATGTGGGACTAAACCTTTCGATTCACACATCTTCAACACTCCACCTTTGACTGAAATCCATTCAAGGTGTCTTCTCTGCAGGTCCCATCCGAAATACCTGCTCATTTCCTTCTGATCACAACCTTTCTCATATATATTGCTTGTGGCTTCATCATCTTCAACACGGGCATCCTTCTTTGAGCACTCTTAAGGTCATGTTCCCTCTCTTGTTTGAGTCATTAAATGTTAGTGATTTTCATTGTGAAGTGTGTGAACTTGCAAAACGCAAATGTGTGTCTTTTCCGTTGAGTAATAGTAGAAGTTCCACTCCTTTTGACCAAATCCATAGTGATATTTGGGGACCTACACCTACTCCAAATATTTTTAGTGCAGGTTGGTTTGTATCCTTTAGTGATCATTGCACTAGAGTCACTTGGATTTTCTTGCCTTAAAACAAATCGGATGCGAGTCTCATTCTCCCAAAATTCCATATGATGGCACATACTCCATTGGGCGCCAGGATTAAGAAGTTTTTGTCCGATAATGCTAGAGATTATTTTAATCAAACTCTTATATCATACTTTCAAAAGGAAGGAATCATTCACGAATCCTCCAGTGTTCACACCTCACAACAAAATGGTGCAGCTGAAAGAAAGAATAGTCACTTACTGGATACAACATGTGCCTTCCTATTTAATCACCATGTACCTAAGCCATCAGGGGGAATAAGTCATAACGGTCGCACATCTTATAAATAGATTACATTCTCTTGTCCTTGGCCTATTATCCCAATTTTATCTTAACTTTAGAACTTAAAACAATTTGGTTCGTAAAATATTCGGATGTGTCACCTTCGTTCGTATCCACCATTTGAAATGGGGGAAACTTGATCCAAGAGCTCTCAAGGTGTCTTCATAGGGTATTCCTCCACTCAAAAAGGGTACAAGTGTTATCACCTACCTTCTAAAAAATTATGTCTCATTAGATGTAACCTTCAATGAGCACAAGTCATATTTCCCCGCTCCTCTTCAGGGGGAGAATTCCATAATGGAAGACGTGGCTCCAGACGAGTTAATCTTTGCCCTTTTAGACATAGATTTATCACTTGAGCCACCAAACACTGGCTTGGCACGGGCATGAAAAAGCAAGGCATGGCTCTTTAGCAAGGCAAGCAATATGATTGGTCTTACTTTTTGATGTTTCCTATTGGAGGGTCAAGAACAGCTTAACATCTATGATAGTGGGACCTCTCCTGAGGATGGCTATGGGCATGAAGGCATGAAGGACCCTAGAGAAGGCCTTGGGCAGCCATGCCCACGAGGGACCATGGGGGCAACCACCTCAGTGCCGGTAGGACCCGGGCTCGGCCGGGCTCCAACAAGCATGACCCTTAGGATCATATCATTCAATTACTCTTTGAAGGCAAGCTCTTTTTTTCTAATAAGAAACCAAATTATTTCTTTCCAAACTTGCATGAGTGACTCAACCCTTAACCACTTGCATTGGTGACCACTGACCACATACCAAACCACGTAGTTACCTCTTGGTTGGTTATGAATGCATCTTTTTTTCATCCCCATTTTTTCTTGTCTGAAATGGGGCGGACATGTCCCCATGTGTGATTCTTCTTCTCTTCAAACCGGTCACTTGGGTAGCCTTTGAATATTAGTAAGAAGAGAGGGTCTTACTGCCACTCATATCTAGTTTGGACATGGTAATGGAGTACATTCGATTTGCTATGGAGCCCTTCAGTAGATTTTACATGGTGAAACTATAAAGAACGATGTGTATTTAGCGTCCCAGGATGAGAAGTGATTGATGAATAGTTCCCTTGCTAATTATTAGAGGTTTAATCTTTTCATTGACAGCCATAAATGGGAGAGAAGAGGGTATGTAAAATCTGCAGTGAAAGAGTTGCAGAAATCTGATATTGATCTCTAGGAAGAAGCACACAACTCATGCTCTTCATTCTAGTCTTTTATATAGAAGATTTCCTACACAAGGCATAGGTAACTTGCTGTACAAGTCATAGTAGTAACTTACTAACTTGTTACACGACATAATAGTAACTCCTAATAAACCACAAAACAACCTTGTCCATACTTATCTATGTTCACTACTAATGGACCACAAAACATACATATAATATAACTTTAGAGTATATAGAAAATTATCAATTCTAACACATTCTTTTATTTTTTCGTTTACAGATTTCAGACATGCACTGGTTCTGGAGCCAAGGAACAAGGTTGCAGATCTCGCAGAGAAGAGATTAAGGAAGTTACTGAGCTCCTGAAGTTGAAGGTAATTTTGTACATGACTTTATTAAAAAAATAAATCGCTGGAGAGGTTTATCATCATTTGAGGAAACCAAGTTTGAATTGCGATTGAGGCTTTGTCATCACAGTTCACGCGGTCTGTGTCTACCTTGCCTACAACAGTTCAAAGGGCGCTGGAGCAGCAAGTATTGCAGAAACAGAAGGTGCGAGACAGTTTACCTTTGAAACTGATTTACGGGTTGGCCTACTATCCTGAAACTGTGGATGGGCATGTTCTCATTTAGCGATCAAACAATCAACACAGTTTTTATTTCATTTGATTATTTTTTGTTGTATTAGTTATTGTCATACTTTATGACATGTTGTCTATGCCAGAGCAGATTTTGGATTCTCTTCTTTTGTTCTGGACTTTCCATGGTTTTGCTCTACCAACACTTTGTAACTTTCGATACATATACAGATTGGAGAGGAGTTTTGTATTGTACATATCCTTGGTGGGATTTTACCCAACATTCATTTGTTCTGGTGTAGTTTCAATTGCAAGAGCCTGCTAGGCTTATGGCGACCATATGGTCTGTTTTTAATGGTTTAGGTAGAAAACTAGAATTGACTAACATGCTAATAAAATCAATTAATACTCATAAATTGAATAACTATATTACTCTGTTGTTGTGAATTACAGAATCTCAGACCTTTAAAACATACAAGACAGCCCCTATGTATAGATTCTCTCGAATGGGACTTGGAATCAAACTCATCGGATTCCTCTTTCCTGCTTGTCGCAGCGAGCATGCTCTTCATTGTCCGTCACAATCACTTATCGCTACTAAACAGATCCTAATAGCAAACTCTCACTGCAACGCGAACTCTAAAACTTTCTTCAATTTTGCAGACAACAATGTTGGCATATTATCTGCGGCCTCTTAAACTCAAGAGGTCAAAAAAATCAGTTTTTTCAAAAGTAAAGATGTCTAGAACATTGGTAATGGGTAGTGCATTTATACACCAAGACAGGCATGAAGATGGGGATTTTAAAATATAATTTTTTTGGTCGGATTAAAATTTAAGTTTCTAGTTATAATAAACTTCTGAACTGCTAAAGTTGTTTTTAAAACAAAAATCTTATATATAACTAGTTGACATCCCTAGCGCGCGAGCAAGATAAAGTATCAAAATATTATATGAAACTGAATTACAACTACATTATATACCTAAAAAATAGGAAAAAAAAAATAGAAACATCTATATAAAATATGCCATGTGTAATGAAAAATTACCTAAGATAACAAAATAGAGACTGTGACATCATCGTGCCACGTGTCAATCCGTAAGAACTTCTCACATGCCATGTATCGCATTGTGAGACCTCACAAAAACAGTTCCTTTATATATATATATAGAAGATGCATATATGCCTCATAAGATCGTGGTGAGGGCAAAATAAACTTCTTTTTTATATATAACTATGGGTATCAAAACTTTTTCAGCATCTCTTTACTTTGGTTTGACTAATCTTATGGGAGTTAGTCGGACACCTTAATTCTATAACTCCAATAAACTGTAGCGGCCCATTTTTCAAATGAACTGCCACGGGGGCCAATGCAGGCTCACAACTTGGCTTACCAGCGCAAACTATGTCCCACATGCAAGCTTATCCACCATTTAATCATTATTAACCTCAATAAACAACAATTTACTATTTAAGTTGTTAATGAACTCAAGTTATCTGTTTTATTGTTGTTTGAATCCTTTAAACCACAACAAAAGTCAATAAACATGACAAACTCAAATATAAAACATCAAAGTCATGCCTTTAACTTGGATACCTAGTGTGGAAGACTCATAAGTTATCATAGACTAAAAATACACCTCAAAGGTCTCAAAATATCAAAAATATAGGGTCCTGAAGTGTCTCACAATCCCAAATCCCCAAAATAAAAACAAAAAATATATAATACAAACGTACAAGTCCGGCTCAATATCTCTGAATCACAGGTACTCTGCAAGCTTGCTCTTGCCACGACTCGTACTCAGATCTGCACTCAAGCCATCACAAAAGGCAGATGACGAGTCCAGAGTGAGTATTCCCAAGGAAATTAAGTGAGCAATACTGAAAGTAAATACTGGAATTTAAACAAAACTATTAAATAAACATGCGGAAATAAATACAGGCAACTGTGATCATCGCAAGGATAAATGATAGTGCAAGCTCAAAGTGTGTTCCTAGAGCCTAGGGTCAGACTAGTGTCATACCTCGAACACTCCAGAGAATACTGACGGTGAGTACCACTCAAGCAAGGTCAGTATCTGGATCCGCTGGGTGGTCGGCGTAGAACCTACGACGCACCTAAACGTGGCCCGACGCGACTCTCGGGTCGAACTATTCACCGAGATCCCTGACACACGTGCTATGGCCTAGTGGACATACACACAGGAATGGTACGGAGTGAAAGCCTCAACGTCCATCCATTTAAACCAAAACCAAGAATAGAGTATTAAATGATAGAATTTGAATTCAAAAGCAAAAATAAGGTAATGCTCAAGAAATTTCAGTTGAGATACTACACACCTCAACCCGCACTCCGTGTCCTGATAAATAACCCCCGGTCCGGCTCTGTCGAGTCCCCAATATCCAAATTACCGCTCGAAATGACCTATTTCCATTTATAATTGATTTTTAGTCAATTGGATGTATTTTATGTTACTTAGTAAAAACATTCTGAAATCTGCAATATCTAGCGCGCTAGATTTCTGGGCAGTTAAACGTTCTTTGACAGGAAGAACATTAGCACGCTATACTTTTCACCTAGCGCGCTAATCGTCATGTAGCGCGCTAGGTGACATCCTTAGCGCGCTAATGAGGTTATGGACAACAGTTTGGTTGAATTTTTTTTTTTTAAACATCACTAACAACAACAAAAACAACAACAGCAACAACAACAACAACAACAACATATCTTACTCAACTTCATATCACTTGAAACCCATCAAAACAACCACTTAACACTCCATTACAAATTCACACAAACACTCCAACAATTCATACCAAAAAATGAAGAAAGTTGAGGTGATAGTGTACTAACCTTGCTTTGATGAATCAACCACTCCAAGCTCCTCAAATGATCAAATTGAGTGCTCCAAACCCTTGCTTCTTCTTCTCAATTTTCGGATTTCTTGATAAGGAGAGAGAAAAGGTGGTGAATTTGAAAGTTAAGGTGACTTTTATATCCTTAAAGGATCTCTCCTCACTTGTGCATCCCTATGCCATCCAATGAGCACTGTTTGCTCCATTTTCCAACCTGTAATGACTCCTAATGTGACTCCAATGGCACACTTGTCCTTGTTCTTAACCCAAAAAGTCGTCTTTCGGTTAATCCGACGCCCAATTTCGCGTCCCGAATCGCGATATACGCGTACTACAATGATCATAACCATCAAATATGCATTACATATTATTATTTAACTCATTTTATTCATTTAATGTGTGTATTATTTTCCTTGGCCTAGTATTTAGTCTTTTAGACTACCCGGTACCCGCGTCAACACGTATATCGAGGTGAATACTTATCACACAATCTCGCACGTCAAACGTAATATAAATACACACGTAACAATGCCGTTTAATCTATTTCAACATAAACATCGCAAATTAGACAAATCAACACGCAAAATAACTATTTACCTAGCTTCAAGCGTGTAATGACCCTAAAATCTAACTCGTACCACGTGTCATTTTAGTGTAGTACATTGGACTACCCACTTGTCGTGATACGTATGTCAAAACCCCGGAAGTCGACACCGAGGTATGCTATTTTTGTTTGATACTTGTATTAAATATTATGTATTATACAAGAATGAACGATTTAAACTAATCAATTTTGGAAATGTGTGGGTAAGGTACACGCGGGCATATCGGTGTCGAGACGAGCGAAGACGTAGCTCGAGTTGCGTGTCAACGTGGGACCGAGGTAGCGGCCTATGGGGTAAGTTTTTATGTGAGTTAATTAAGGTCTTAACTAGCTTTAATGTAACCACATTTAATGTGAAATTAGTGGGCCTATAGTATTGAAATTATTCAATTGTCACATGATGTGCATCGCGATACGTGTCAACCAATCAAAAGATTAATGAGTCCACTTGCAGAGTCACTCATGCATGACTTGGTAAATGATTGAGTGAAGGTGGACCACAAGACATACCTCGAGATACGTGTGCACACGAGATCAATGGCTAAGGTTTAAACCTATTTAATACATATAAATCAATAATTTTGATTTCCATTTCCACACCAAAATTGTTAAATAGGAAGGAAAGAAAGAAGATGAGGTGCTGGAGTACTCTTGGGAAGGAGGAAGGTGAACAATTTAGTGATGGTGTGTTGAAGAAAAAGATCAAGACATCAAGATAGGTAACTCCATCAACTTAGCTTGGTCAAGTTGTTCAATTTGATGTTGTTGTTGTTGTTTTTACGTTGGGGTTGATGTTGGGGACCTCTAGTAGGGTGTATGAGGGGTCCCAAGCAATTAACAAGGCCTATGTGTAGAGGAAACCCAGAATTCGAAGTGCAGAATTCTGGGTTCTGCTGCACATAACGCACTAGGTGGATAATCTAGCGTGGTAATATGTATTAGCGAGCTATATATCGAAAGTAGCGCGCTAATGTTCAAATTAACGTGCTAATGTCAATAACTAGCACACTAACCTTGATTAATGCGCTAGAGGTTTAAGGTAGCGCGCTAAAGTTGGAAATTAGCACGCTAATGTCAAAATTAGCAAGCTAATTACCCTGGCAGTACAAAAATCTATAGTTTTCAAAAGTTTCTTAAACACTCTAAATTGGTGTAATAGTCCAAGTAAAGGTTCCAATGCACTCAAAAACCTATAATATGATATCAGGAAGCTAAGTAAGAGTTACGAGGATTCAAAAACACGTTTAGGAGTGTCGGGATGCCGGATAGGCTAGGAACAAGTTTGTGGATTTGAGGTAAGTAAACCAGCTAGAAAATGCACAATATTTCATTTTAAGCTATTGAATATTGTTGTTCATTGCTTTGGTATCTATATTTGGGAATTCCATTCTGATTGAGTTGTCCGAGGGCAAGTGAGTCAACGTTGATTTTCGGAAAGAGTGGCTGGCTAAGATAACATACCAGAGGCATGACCTCAGGATGCACTGCATTGGTTACTGATTGTTGACGGGGTGTGAGTTCTTAGCGTGGTTGTTCTAGGAAGTCTCATTATCTCGTGGGTTTAGGACTTGTGAGTGTACCAAGTCCTAGAACTTGAGTCTTGATGTTTTACCAAGACTCAACGACCTATTGGTCGGGACTACTTGCTTCTCTCTGTTTGCATTCCTGGACACTCATGTATCGGATGCTTTTGGTTTATTAAGTTTTTTATTTATTCATGCGTTCTTCATACCTTTCTTTCTATCTGCATGAATATAGACAGATTTATTTATTTTGTAATGTTGTTTAGTATCCTACTGGTGTTACTTACCTGGGCTCATTATTCTTGTGTTTAACTGAGTGCAGATCCGCAATCCAGTAAGGGAAAGGGGCCAGGACTGGCAGATCTATTGTGAGGACTTTGGAGCGGCCTTCTCTCCCCTATTTTGTAGGTTTTGTATTATTTATGTATATTATTTTTGCCACATGGGATATATGGGTTTTGTGATGTATTTTAGGACTTGGATTATATGCGGGGTTTCTACACTCTGGGTCGTCCTAACTGATTTGTGTAGAGTTATTTAGATTTGCTTAAGTTGAATTCGCTTCTGCATAAACTTTGATAACTTACAAATTTGAATAAATCATTATAAATGCTAAATTATGTTGTCTTGTAATGAAAAATGGTTAGGAAGGTTGACTAGGCTTGCGTTGACGACGCGAGGGTTGACTCGGGGTCTACGTAAGTCTAGGCCGGGCGGGACCCAGTTTGGGTTGTGGAACTGGAACTGGGGCCGTCACAGTTGGTATCAGAGCCCACGTTTTTACGCCTAACTCAAGAACAACCCACAACCAGTATAAGACACAAATCAATAATAGAGTTATGATAAGGTTGGAGCTTAGAGTAGAACCCTATGATCTTGACTTAAGTCTTAGTTTAGAAGTGATGAGAGTTGTGGAAATTAAAATTGGACTATATGAGCTATTTGATGTGTTGTATATTATTATTATTATTGATTGCTATATCATGATTGAGGAATCACATTCTTTGCAGATTGCGAAGGCCGATTAGCCCGAGATCAGTGATACCGGTCCGGGTGACGTTCCAGAGAGGTTAGATGAGATGTCCCAGCTGGTCACCTTACATTGCCAGCAACTTCAGGAGATTCATCGACTGTTGAGGGCACATACTACATCATCGCCTTCGACATCTGCAGTTGTAGCACCAGCCATTCAGGGCGGGAGTACGCCGATAGTACAGGTCGCTGTTACGACTCCTACAACGCCGACAAGACCTGAGGGAGTACAGGTTCAGGCTGAGAGAGTACCATCTACTCCTGATACACCGACGAATGATACCCCGAGCACGCCCATTGATGGGAGCACTCGAGCGACAGTCGAGACAAAGCAGTCTCGCGAGTTTCAGAGACATCACCCGAAGATGTTTCACGGGGGTACAAATCTCGGAACAACCGAGAAATTTATGAGTCACGAGAAGATCCATGATGTCTTGGCTACACCAAAGCATATGAGGCCGAGCATCTCATCAGTTTTATTGTTCGGAGAGGCTGATGTGTGGTGGCGTATCATGGTGGCTACGAAGGGGAAGCCCAAGGACTGGGTTGAATTCAAGGAGAGGTTTAATCAGAAGTATTTCCCTCATTCGGTCAAGAACAAGAAGAGGACCGAGTTTCAGAACATCCGATAGGCGGCCGATGAGACAATGATGCAGTATATGAGCTAATATTTGTGGTTGATGGACTATACTGGAGGCATAGCTGATACAGACGCTGATCAGGCCTATTACTTCATGAATGGCCTGTTGGGTGAGATCGGGTCTATGGTGGTGACCACAACTTCAGGGACTTTACAGGAGGCGTGTGAGAGGAGTTTGGCCAGTGAGACTTTTCTGAGCACGCCCACTGGTCTAGTAGCCGCAGCTCCACCACCAGCACAGTCAGAAGTTAGGCCAAGTGGTGACAGGAGGAGGAAGAGACCTAGACAGTGTGGGTCGAGGGATCGAGCTCAGAGTGTGGAGTCTGTTGCATCTCCACCTCCTGTGGCGCGTACTGCACCAATAACATATGCTCCAGTTCGGAGTTATATCAAGACACACCACAGCCGCCGCCTGCGCGTCGGGTTCTCGGCAACAGCGAGATCGAGGCCGAGAGCATGGCGATGTGGCAAGGGCAGAGGTAGTAGTCGGGGGCAGAGGTATGGACGGGGACAGAGTGTTCCATCTGGATCAGGATCGCAGCGTACGTGTTGGGAGTATGGACAATCAGGTCATTTTGTCAGTTCGTGTCCACGACTAAGCAAAGGGCAGCCACAGCAGAGCCAGGAGCAGGTTCATGATGTTGTCGCGCCAGATCCGAATGCTACCCGTAACCTGATTGAGGGTATGATCTATATTTGCAGTCGTTTTATGTATACCAGGTAAGATTCTAGTTCTACAATATCTTTTATTTCTGGTAGCATGGTAGATGAGTTAGGTTTGAAACCCATTAGACTAGTGAGACCCTTGATCCTTAGCACAACTGATAGGGACAAAATATACTCGAACTTGTTATGTGTTGATTGTTTAGTAGAAATAGAGGGTCATGTATTGCCAGCAGATCTGAGAGTGTTGGAGTTCCTAGAGTTTGATGCATTACTGAGCATGGATTGGTTGAGCGCTCATCATGCACAGATCCATTGCTTCTTTAAGAGAGTTACGTTTCAAATTCTCGGATATCCTGAGTTCACTTTTCTGGGGACTTCAACTAGTTTACCTATCACTTGAGGCAGAGTAGCTTCCAACGTAGAGGTCGAGACATTCGCTAATGTTTTGAGTACGACGGAGAGGGTCGAGACTAGGTTGGAGGAGGTACCTCTTGTGTGCGAGTTTCCAGATGTTTTTCCTGCATAGTTACCATGATTACCACCGCCTAGGGAGATTGACTTCATCATTGATTTGGTTCCGGGAACCAAACCTATATCTATTCCGCCGTACCGGATGACTCCAAAGGAATTAGAGGAACTGAGAAGACAACTTGATGAGTTGTTGGAATTAGAGTTCATCCACCCGAGCATGTCACCTTGGGGCGCGCCAGTCTTGTTTGTTAAGAAGAAAGATGGCAGCCTGAGATTATGAATTGATTACAAACAGCTCAATAGGGTGACAATGAAGAATAAGTATCCACTTCCTCGCATTGACGATTTGTTTGACCAGCTGACAAGATCACAGTAGTTCTCAAAGATTGATTTGAGATATAGATACCATTAGCTGAGGATTAGAGCAGAGGACAGGGAGAAGACTATTTTTCGCACTCGATACGAGCATTATTAGTTTACAGTCATGCTTTTTGGGCTAACTAACGTCCCGACGATGTTCATGGATCTCATGCATTGAGTGTTAAGAGAGTACTTGGATAGGTTCGTCATTGTGTTCATCGACGACATCCTTATTTACTCCAAGACTCGTGAGGATTACGACGAGCACCTCAAGATGATCTTGCAGACTTTGAGGATGTACAGACTGTATGCAAAATTCAGTAAGTGTGAATTTTGGCTTACAGAGATCGGATTTCTTGGTTACATCGTTGGAGCCAGTAGAGTGTCAGTGGACCCCGCTAAGGTCAGAGTTGTGATAGATTGGCCTACAATACGGTCAATGACAGATGTTCGCAGTTTCTTAGGGTTGGCAGGCTATTACACGCGTTTTGTTCAGAACTTCTCAAAGATTGCAGCACCAATGACGCAATTGACGAAGAAGGATACGAGTTTTCAGTGGAACGACAGTTGTGAACAAGCCTTAAAGACTTTGAAGGAAAAATTAACTATCGCACCAATTTTGGCACTACCAGAGTCAGGGAGGGGTTTTGAGGTGAACACTGATGCTTCTAAGGTCGGTTTAGGCTGTGTTTTAATGCAGGACGGTAGGGTGATTGCCTACACGTCCCGACAGCTGAAGATTCACGAGATGAACTGTCAGTTTCCAACAAACTGGGCCCCGCCCAGCCTAAGTCCACGTGGACCCCCGAGCCAATCTCGCAAGGTCAACGCAGGCCTAGTCAGCCTTACAATCCACCATTATAAGTAAATTCATGATTTTAAGTTGAGTTATTAGTATTTTTTCAAGTTTTACAAATTAGCGGAAGCAATTAATGCATTAAATAACTCAACAACAATGTAAAAGAGTTAGACAACCTAATTGTGGAACCCTGTAAACATGTTCATTCATGTATATCTTGTATCAAGAGTTATAACTAAGCAAAAAGATGTACCAGTCGTGTGTATCTTTCAACCCAAATAAGTATCCCAAATGTGATAACATTAGATATAAGAAATACAAAAAGTCAGAAACCTACAAAAGTGTGCAGAGGAGGGTCGCTCCGATATCCTAAGAGTAGGTCGCCAAGTGTCGGTGTCTTGCCCTTGCTCGGCTGCGGATCTGCACTCGGTCAAACACGAGAATGCCGAGTCCAGGTAAGTAAAAGCCAGTAGGATCTAAACAGTAATTCAAAATAAATGAAGCAGTCTAAAAGTCATGCAGATAGAAATAAAGCTGTATGGAATGCATGAAAATAAGACTGTAAAAATGAAAGTATAACGAGAAATGAGTTTCAACGGAAACAATAGAGAGGTGCCCAAGTAGTCCTAGACCACCGAGTGCGGGTGCCACAGGGTCGGGGTCATAGAGTCGCGACAACGCCATGCAGACTCGGGTCTTAGGACGCGGCATCGCCTGCTATACCTAGACCGTCGCGAATGAGGGATATCAACGGTGCCCCGGATAAAACACATCTCATTCCGACCAAATACTCAAGTGACTCGAGGTCATGGCCCCGGTTGCAAGCCGACAACCACTCCAATCAGAAACACTCGTATTATTCACTTGGCCCTCGGACACTCATAAGTGGGTGGGAATTCCAATGAAGGGACACAATACAATATTAGTAAAATATAAGCTCAAATGAAATACTGTGCATTTTCTAGCTGGTTTTACTAACCTCGAGAAATCGCAAATTGTCCTCAAAAAGTCTCGCTCACGCCTCGATATGGGCACCAACACCCGACTATAGCATCCTAAGTCCCTGGTGTCCATTTATACCATTTTAACTGTTTAGAGTCACATTAAGTGAATTTACACCATGGGATCATAGATTTGTAACTTATTTTCAAATTAAATTGATTTTTGGCACCCTTTTCGAATTATACCAGGGTGCCAAATGCCCGAAAAAGCCTCGAACTCATTTTCTAGCTTTCCTTAATTTCTTCATATTTTTCGAGAATTTTCTGAATTTTTTCATAATTTTTATCTATTTTAATATATTTTCTGTAATTTATTTTTATAAAAATCAGTTTAATTTTATTTAATTTTAATTATTATTTTATTAATGGGGTGGGTCCGGGTCGACCCGGCCGTCCGACCCGGACGGTCGGTCGGACCAGTCCACCGGTCGACCGACCGTTCTCCAGGCCTCGAACCCGGTTTGTTAGACCCGGTCCACCCGGGTCGACCGACCCGATCCAGCCGGACCCGGGTAGGTCCGATCCGGTCCACCCGGGTCGACCCAACCCGGTCCAGCCGGACCCGGGTCGACCCGGCTCACTTACCCATATTCTTCATTGTTGAACGAACATAGAGCTTTTGTTCTTTGTTCGTTCAACATATTTTTTTTTTCTAACAACAACAACAACACTACAACATCAACATCAACCCAACAACAACATTAAAACTTCGATTTCTTCAAGAATTTAAAACATAAACAACCACTTACCTCTATCAACAAATAGGTCGCCGACGAGGGAGGTCCTACTGCCGAAATGGACGCGCATCAAGAAGAGGCCGAGATCTTGAGGCCGTGGAGGAGAGGTGAGTGAGACCGAGGGGTGAGAATGAAGAACGTGAGAGGGAGAGGATAGAGTTCGGGTAGAGGAAGAGGGGTGGAAATGTGTGTTTGATTTGGAGAAGATAGAAAAATTTATGTGAGAGAGAGAAAAATGGGAATAGTGATATGATTTGATTGGTGATGTGATAAGATGTGTGATGTGACAACCAAATCCCGGACTACCCCATACACCCGCGTTCCGCGTACACTGCAACGTGGTACTCTCTCGTCACTACGCGCGCACATTACGACCACCAAAAATATTAATTGGTGCGATGTGAATTAACAATAATACAACTAATTTAACACACGTCACATAAAAATAAATGTTTGTACCTCGATTGGCATGCCCTAGACTTATCGATGGTGTCCCCGTGAGTTCGAGCTACGGGTTATAATCTCGGTGTCAACTCTCAAGGGTTGACCGAGTGTGCAACATGACAACGAGTCCGGGTCACGGTCCTGAGATGCCACGTGGCACGTGTTAAATTTTTAGGGTCGTTACAGTCTTCCCAACTAATAAGATTTTCGTCCTCGAAATTAAAATAGCTTGGACTAAGACTTACCAGATTCAAAATAAATATGGAAAGTGTTCGCGCATATAAGACTCTAGTTCCCAAGTCAGCTCCTCGTCCCCGTGATGTTGCCGTTTAACGAGGACTGACGGGATGTTCTTATTCCTTAGTCTCTTCACCTGACGGTTCAAAATCTGAATAGGTTGCTCCTCGTATGTGATGTCTTCCCGCAGATCTATCTGACTCATATCCACTATTGGTCGTACACCTCCTCTCGACCTATCCAGCCGAAGCATCGTAATATGAAATACGGGGTGGATCCCGGTTAACTGAGGCGGTAACTCTAACTCATATGCAACCTTGCCGACTCTCCTCTTGACTTTGCAAGGACCCATGAATCTCGGCGCGAGTTTTCCTTTGATTCCAAATCTCTTGTGACCCCTTTAAAGGTGAGACTTTCGAGTACACGTAAGCTCCCTCGTCATATTCTAACTCACCATGGTACTTGTCATTATATTTCTTTTGTCTCTCTTGCGCACCCTTCAAACGTAATCTGATCTGTCGTATCTTCTCTGCGTGATCTACCTCAATCTCTGGCCCAAGAATTGCCACATCCTTCGGCTCTGCCCAACACGATGGAGATCTGCATGGCCTACCATACAGTGCCTCAAACGGTGTCATCCCAATATTGGCCTGATAACTGTTATTATAAGCAAACTCACAGAGATGAAGATACTCTTCCCAAGAACCACCATACTTCAGCACACACATACGAAGCATATCCTCTAACACCTGAATTAACAGCTCCGACTGTCCGTCTGTCTGTGGGTGATAAGCCGTACTCAAATCTAATCTGGTGCCAAACAGTGCCTGCATGCTCTGCCAAATTTGCGATGTGAACTATGATCCTATATCTAACACGATAAATAATGGAACTCCGTGTAACCTGACAATCTCTCGCTCGTACAACGCAGCTAATTTATCCACCCTGTGTGTCGTCGATACTGGTAAGAAGTGCGCTGACTTAGTCAGCCTATTCACAATCACCCAGATGCTATCATGGCCGCGCCGAGATCGAGGTAATCCACAGATGAAATCCATGGTAATATGTTCCCACTTCCACTGAGGAATGGGAAGTGGCTGTAATAATCCTCAAGGTCTCTGATGCTCAGCCTTAACTCGCTGGCATATCTCACACGCTCGAATGTAACCACTAACATCGGTCTTCATCCCCGGCCACCAGAATAGACGACGCATATCCGCATACATCTTGGTCCGACCCGGATGAATCGTAAAACGTGAGCGGTGAGCCTCCTGAAGTATCTAATCATGTAACTTTGCCACTGATGGAATCCATAATCGACCTCTAAATCTTAGGCATGAGTCTGTCGACCGACTCCAATCTGGATGATCCGAACTCTGAGCAAACTCCAAAAATCTCTGGTACTGCTCATCTGCCTGCTGACCCTCAAGTACACTCTGACTCGACACTGTCTGAGTCCTCATCTGCCCACAAATCAACATTCTGGTACTGGTCAGTATATCAACTGAATTCATCAACTCTGCTGCTTCGAGTAGCCCATGTTCGTGTGTCATATGGCACGTCACTATCTCTGGATCTGCTCATCTCCGACTCAATGCATCTGCTACGGCATTGGCCTTCCCTGGGTGATACTCCAAAGAGAAATCATAATTTTTAAGGAACTCTAGCCAACGCCTCTGTCTCATATTCAACCCCTTATGAGTAAAGAGGTATTTCAAACTCTTGTGGTCAGTAAATAGCACAAACTTTTCTCCATAGAGATAATGACGCCAAATCTTCAATGCAAAGACTACTGCAGCTAACTCCGAATCATGGGTAGGGTAGTTTTTCTCGTGAATCTTTAGCTGTCGGGACGCGTAGGCAATCACTATACCGCCCTGCATTAAAACACAACCCAAACCGACTTTAGAAGCATCGGTGTTCACCTCAAAACCCTTCCCTGATTCAGGTAGCACCAAAACTGGCGTAGTCATTAATCGTTTCTTCAGAGTCTGGAAAGCCTGCTCACAACTGTGATTCCACTGAAATTTGACTTCCTTCTTCGTTAATTATGTCATCGGTACCACGAGTCTTGAAATAGATTAGAAAGTCGTCGATGAACACTATCACGAATCTATCTAAGTACTCTCTCAATACTCGATGCATTAGATCCATGAACATCGCTGGGGCATTCGTCAGCCCAAATGGCATGACGGTAAATTGGTAGTGCACATATCTCGTGCAGAATGCTGTCTTCTCCCTATCCTCATCTCGAATCCTCAATTGGTGGTATCCCTATCTCAAATCAATCTTAGAGAACCAGTGTGCCCCTGTCAGCTGATCGAACAAATCATCAATACGCGGGAGTTGATACCTGTTCGTCACTCTGTCGGTAGTCAATGCAAAGTCTCAAACTACCGTCTTTCTTTTTGACAAACAATACTGGTGCACCCCAAGGTGACATGCTCGGATGTATGAATCCCAACCCTAACAACTCATCTAGCTGAGTCCTCAGCTCCTCTAATTCCGTAGGAGCCATCCTGTACGGTGGAATCGAAATAGGTTTGGTCCCTGGGACCAAATCTATTATGAAGTCAACCTCTCTGGATGGTGGTAATCCTGGGAGCTCTGCGGGGAAAAACATCCGGATACTCGCATACAACGGGCACCTCATCTATCTTCGTCTCAACTATATCGGTCGTACTCAAAACACTAGCAAATGTCTCGAGATCTGAACTCGTGGCCACTTTGGCACGGGTGATCGGTAACGTGGTCGAAGTCCCCTGAAAGCTAAACTCTGCTCGGTCCGGAAGCCGAAACGTAACCACCTTGCTAAAACACTCAAGTTGTGCGTGGTACGCGGCTAACCAATCCATGCCCAACAAGGCATCAAACTCTAAGAACTCCAATACCCTCAAGTCTGCGGGCATTTCCTGGTTCTCTATCTTAAGTGAGCAGTCAACACATAGTAAGTTCGGGTATATCTTGTCCCCAGCAGCCGTGCTGAGGATCAAGGGTCGCTATAGCCTAATAGGTCTCAATCCTAACTCATCAACCATACGACCCGAAATAAAAGATACCGTAGAACTCGAATCAATCATAGTATGCATAAATCGATTGCAAATGTAAATCATACCCTCGATAAGGTTACGAGTGGCAGCTGGATCCGGTGCAGCTATGACATGAACTTGCTCTCTGAGCTGCTGTGGCTGAGCCCGCCTAGTCGTGGACATGTACTGACGAAGTGCCCTGTCTGTCCACACTCAAAACATGCTCGATGTGGTCCCGACCCTGGTGGAATCCAATGTCCCTGTCCCTGCGCCTGATTGGACCTCTATCCATGTCCCTGGTCATATCTCTGTCCCTGACCATGTCCGTGCCTCTGCCCCTGACCACCGCCTCTGCCTATGCTCTTAGTCCGTTGATACTGCTGTGGCGGCCCTGACGGTGCTGGCTGCTGTGGTGTACTTGCATAACTTCGTGCCGAAACAGATGGTACTGACACCGTGCGCGCTGGATGGGATGGCGGCGCCACGGATCCTGTACTCTGTGCTCTGTCATTTCTCGATCCGAACGGTCGGTGTCTCTTCCTCCTCCTGTCGCCACCTGACCTATAATCCAACTGTGCTGGTGCTGGTGCTAGGATGATCTCATCGGGGTGTGTGCTCAGGTATGCCTCTCTGGCCAGGCTCCTCTCATATGCCGCCTCTGGCTCCGTAGTCACCACGGTGCCACCGATATCCCTCAACAGACCCTCCACGAAGTAGTGTGCCTGATCGGCGTCTGTGTCAGCTATCCTATCCCCGCAAAGATAATCCAATAACTGCAAATACCTGCCCATATACTGCATCACCGACTCTTCAGTGTACGTCGGATGCTCAAGAACTCGGCTCTCTTCTGCTTTAGGACCAAAGACGGGAAGTACTTCTGATTAAATCGCCTCCTGAATTCTGCCCAATCCTTGGGCTTACCCTAGGTAGCCACCATACTGCGCCACCACGCATCGGCCTCTCTAAACATCAGCCCTGACAATATACTCGGTCTCATATACTCCGGTGTGGCTAGGATGTCATATATCTTCTTGTGGCTCTTCATAAATTTCTCTGCCGCCTCGAGATTCGTGCCCCCATAGAACTCAGCTGGTCTATGTCTCTGGAATTCTCGCGACTGTCTCGCCTCAACTGTCGCCCCAGTGCTAGTCGGCGTGGTTTAATCGGCGCAGATGGTGCGGGCAATACCGTCTCGGTCTGAACTTGTACTATCTCAGCTATAATGGATGGTGTCGGTATAGCGAGGGCCGCTGGAGTGGCTTGTACGGTAAGCATACTCCTCTCCTGCACGGTGGGTACTGTCGACGAAGATGGTGCTGGTGTAGTTGTGATTTGTGCCCCGAGTATCCTAAGGATCTCGTCCAATCGCTGATCCTGAGATGTGACTCTCTGAGTCAATGACTGTACCTCCTCAATACTCGCAAATCGAGGACCTGCTGCTCCACTATCATCACTCGAACCAGGCTGATCTGCCATTGTGATCTGCAATCGCAAGCTTGTATCTAATCAGCGTATAGTTACCGGTATAATATAGTACAATACAACAATTAACACATAGAATCCAAATTTTAATTTTTCCCAACTCGCCTCACTTCCCAACTAAGACTCTAGGTCAGGATCATAGGGTTCCACTCAAAGTTCCAACCATGTCCTAACTCTATTTTTAATTTGTGTCTTATATTAGTTATGGGTTAATCAAGAGCTATAAGTAAAAACTTAGGCTCTGATACCAACTGTGACGACCCCAGTTTCTCACAAACTGGGCCCCGCCCGGCCTAAGTCCACGTGGACCCCCGAGCCAGTCTCACAAGGTCAACGCATGCCTATTCAGCCTTTCAATCCACCATTATAAGTAAATTCATGATTTAAGTTGAGTTATTAGTATTTTTTCAAGTTTTACAATTAGCGGATGCAATTAATGCATTAAATAACTCAACAATAATGTAAAAGAGTTAGACAACCTAATAGTGGAACCCTGTAAATATGTTCATTCATGTATATCTTGTGTCAAGAGTTATAACTAAGCAAAAAGATGTACCAGTCGTGTGTATTTCTCAACCCAAATAAGTATCCCAAATGTGATAACAACATATATAAGTAATACAAAAAGTCAAAAACCTACAAAAGTGTGCAGAGGAGGGCCGCTTCGATATCCTCAGAGTAGATCGCCAAGTGTCGGCGTCTTGCCCTTGCTCGGCTGCGGATCTGCACTCGGTCAAACACGAGAATGCCGAGTCCAGGTATGTAAAAGCCAGTAGGATCTAAACAATAATTCAAAATAAATGAAGCAGTCTAAAAGTCATGCAGATAGAAATAAAGCTGTATGGAATGCATGAAAAAAAGACTGTAAAAATGAAAGTACAACAAGAAATGAGTGTCAACAGAAACAATAGAGAGGTGTCCAAGTAGTCCAAGACCACCGAGTGCGGGTGCCATAGGGTCGGGGTCATAGAGTCGCGGCAACGCCAAGCAGACTCGGGTCTTAGGACGCGGCATCGCCTGCTGTACCTAGACCGTCGCGAATTAGGGATATCAATGGTGCCCCGGATAAAACACATCTCATTCCGACCAAATACTCAAGTGACTCGAGGTCATGGCCCCGGTTGCAAGCCGACAACCACTCCAATCAGAGACACTCGTATGACTCACTTGGCCCTCGGACACTCATAAGTTGGTGGGAATTCCAATGATGGGACACAATACAATATTAGTAAAATATAAGCTCAAATGAAATACTGTGCATTTTCTAGCTGGTTTTACTTACCTCGAGAAATCGTAAATTGTCCTCAAAACGTCCCGCTCACGCCTCGATATGCGCACCCGACACCCGACTATAGTCTCTTAAGTCTCTGGTGTCCATTTATACCATTTTAACTATATTAGAGTCACATTAAGTGAATATACACCATGGGATCATAGATTTGTAATTTTTATTTCAAATTAAATTGATTTTTAGCACCCTTTTCGAATTATACCGGGGTGCCAAATTCCCGAAAAAGCCTCGAACTCATTTTCTAGCTTTCCCTAATTTCTTCATATTTTCGAGAATTTTTTGAATTTTTTCATAATTTTTATCTATTTTAATCTATTTTCTGTAATTTATTTTTATAAAAATTAGTTTAATTTAATTTAATTTTAATTATTAATTTATTTATGGGGTGGGTCCGGGTCGACCCGACCCGGTCCAACCGGACCCGGGTCGACCCGACTCACCTACCCATCTTCTCAATTCTTGAACGAACAGAGAGCTTTTGCTCTCTGTTCGTTCAGCAAATTTTTTTTTTCTAACAACAACAACAACACTACAACATCAACCCAACAACATTAAAACTCCGATTTCTTCAAGAATTTAAAACATAAACAACCACTCACCTCTATCAACAAATAGGTCGCCGACGAGGGAGGTCCCACTGCCGAAATGGATGCGCATCAAGAAGAGACCGAGATCTTGAGGCCGTGGAGAAGAGATGAGTGAGACCGAGGGGTGAGAATGAAGAAAATGAGAGGGAGAGGAGAGAGTTCGGGTAGAGGAAGAGGGGTGGAAATGTGTGTTTGATTTGGAGAAGATAGAAAGATTTATGTGAGAGAGAGAAAAGTGGGAATAGTGATATGATTTGATTGGTGATGTGATAAGATTTGTGATGTGACAACTAAATCCCGAACTACCCCATACACCCGCGTTCCGCGTACACTGCAACGTCGTACTCTCTCGTCACTACGCGCGCACATTACGACCACCAAAAATATTAATTGGTGCGATGTGAATTAACAATAATACAACTAATTTAACACACGTCACATAAAAATAAATGTTTGTACCTCGATTGGCATGCCCTAGACTTATCGATGGTGTCCCCGTGAGTTCGAGCTACGGTTTATAATCTCGGTGTCGACTCTCGAGGGTTGACCGAGTGTGCAACATCACATCGAGTCCGGGTCACGGTCCTGAGATGCCACGTGGCACGTGTTACAGGAACTACCCTACCCATGACTTGGAGTTAGCGGCAGTGGTCTTTGCATTAAAGATTTGACATCATTATCTCTACGGAGAGAAGTTTGTGTTGTTAACTACACAAGAGTTTGAAATACCTCTTCACTCAGAAAGAGTTGAACATGTGACAGAGGCGTTGGCTTGAGTTCCTCAAGGACTATGATTTCTTGTTGGAGTATCACCCGGGGAAGGCCAATGTTGTTGCAGATGCGTTAAGCCGCATAGGGGCAGACTCAGAGGTGGTTACTTGCCACATGACACACGAGTATGGTTTACTCGAGGCGGTCGAGTCGATGTAATTTATTGATATCCCGACCGGTACTAGAGTGTTGATTTGTGGGCAGATGAGGACCCAGACAGTGTCGATTCAGTGTGTACTTGAGGGTTAGCAAGCAGATGAGGGTACCAGAGATTTTTGGAGTTTGTTCAGAGTCCGGATAATCCAGATTGGAGTCAGTCGACAGACTCGTGCCTGAGATTTAGAGGTCGACTGTGGATTCCATCAGTGGTAGAGTTACGTGATGAGATACTTGATGAAGCTCATCGCTCACGTTTTACGGTTCATCCGGGTCGGACCCAGACGTATGCCGATGTGCGTCATCTTTTCTGGTGGCCTGGGATGAAGACCGATATTTCTGATTACCTTCGAGCGTGTGAGGTATGCTAGCGAGTTAAGGTTAAGCATCGAAGACCCGGTGGTTATTACAGCCACTTCTCATTCCTTGGTGGAACTGGGAGCACATTGTCATGGATTTTGTCAGTGGCTTACCTCGATCTCAGCACAGACATGACAATATATGGGTGATTGTGGACAGGTTGACGAAGTCTATGCATTTTTTACCGTTCTCTACCATACATCGGGTTAATAGGTTGGCGAGTTTGTACGAACGAGAGATTGTTCAGTTACATGGAGTTCCGTTATAGATTATGTCTGATAGAGGGCCACAATTTACGTCTCAGATTTGGTAGAGCATGCAGGCACAGTTCGGCACGCGGTTAGACCTCAGTACAACCTATCATCTACAGACTGACGGACAGTCGGAGAGAATGATTCGGGTTCTCGAGGATATGTTGAGGATGTGTGTGTTAGAGTATGGAGGATCATAGGAAGAGTATTTTCATTTGTGTGAGTTTGCTTACAATAACAGTTACTAGGCCAATATTGGTATGGCACCATTTGAGATACTCTACGGTAGACTGTGTAGATCTCCATCTTGTTGGGCAGAGCTTGAGGATGTGGCAGTGATTGAGCCTGAGATTGTAGTAGATTACACAGAGAAAATGCGACTGATCAGATTGAGGCTGAAGGGTGCGCAGGAGAGGCAGAAAAAATATTATGACATGTATCGCGGCAAGTTAGAGTATGATGTCGGAAACTATGTGTATCTCAAAGTTTCTCTGATGAAGGGTCACAAAAGATTTGGAATTAAAGGAAAGCTTGAGCCGAGGTTCATTGGTCCATTCAGAGTGAAGAAACAAATAAGCAAGGTTGCGTACGAGCTGGAGTTGCCACCTCAGTTATCTAGGATTCACCCTGTATTTCATGTTTCTATGCTTCGACTAGATAGGTCGAAAGAGAGTAGACGTCCGACAGTGGATTTGAGTCAGATAGACTTGAGGGATGATATTACGTATGACGAACAACCTATTCAGATTTTGGACCGTTAGGTGAAGATTCTTAGAAACAAATAGATCCCATCACTCCTTGTCAAAAGACAACATCACGGTAATGAGGAGCTGACGTGGGAGCTCGAGTCATATATGCGCGAGTACTTTCCCTATCTCTTCTAAGTGTCGGTAAGTCTCTTGAGAATTGCTTCAATTTTGAGGATGAAACTCAAATTAGTTGGGAAAACTATAACGACCCAAAAATCTAACTCGTGCCACGTGTCATCTTAGTGTAGTACGTGAGACCCACTTATCGTGATACATATGTCCAAACCCCGGAAGTCGACACCGAGGTATGTTATTTTTGTTTGATGCTTGTATTATGTATTATGTATTATAAAAGATTGAACGATTTAAACTAATCAATTTCAGACATGTGCGGGTAAGGTACACGCGGGGCATATCGGTGTCGAGACGAGCGAAGACGTACCTCGAATTGCTTGTCGACGTGGGACCGAGGTAGCGGCCTATGGGGTAAGTTTTTATGTGAGTTAATTAAGGTCTTAACTAGCTTTAATGTGACCATATTTAATGTGAAATTAGTGGGCCTAAAGTATTGAAATTATTCAATTGTCACATGATGTGCATCGCGATACATGTCAACCAATCAAGAGATTGATGAGTCCACTTGTAGAGTCACTCATGCATGACTTGGTAAATGATTGAGTGAAGGTGGACCACAAGACATACCTCGAGATACGTGTGCACACAAGATCAATGGCTAAGGTTTAAACCTATTCAATACATATAAATCAACAATTTTGATTTCCATTTCCACACCAAAATTGTTAAATAGGAAAGAAAGAAATAAAGAAGAGAAGGTGTTGGAGTGCTCTTGGGAAGGAGGAAGGTGAACAATTTAGTGATGGTGTGTTGAAGAAAAAGATCAAGACATTAAGATAGGTAACTCCATCAACTTGCTTGGTCAAATTGTTCAATTTGTTGTTGTTGTTGTTGTTGTTGTTGTTTTTACGTTGGGGTTGATGATAGGGACCTCTAGTAGGGTGTATGAGGGGTCCCAAGCCTTTAACAAGGCCTATGTGTAGAGGAATGTAACGACCCGAAAATTTGACTTGTGCCACGTGTCAGGTCAGGGTCGTATGTGGGATTCACTCGTTGGAATACGTATGTCCGAATATCCAATTTGAGATTATAATGCTAATTGTTGAGCTGTTTTACGAGTTGGTATACGCGAGGAATTTGGTGAGCCGAAACACAAACGGGGACGCGCCTCGAGTCGCGTGCCGACGTGGGACCGAGGTAGCGGCTTAATGTGGCTTTAGTGGCTAGAGTGGTTTTAATGTGGTCACATTAAAAAAATATACATCGGATGCGCCTCGTGATGCGTGTGGCACGAGTGTCGAGATTGTGAAATGAGGTGGTACTTGTGTGAATATTTGTGGTGCCTCGAGATGCGCGCTGCCCAATTTTTAAGGAAAGCATTTGAATAAATATGTTTTTGATGTGCCTCGAGTTTCGCTCCGTACGAATCTCGAGGACACATTTGATTTCTTCATTAAGAAGAAACGAAAAGAGAGAGAAAAAGAGAGATAGAGAGAGGAGAGAGATCGGATGAGAGAGAGAAAGAGAGAGGAGAGAAGAGAGAGAGAGAGAGAGGCCACAGATAGAGAGAGAGAAGCCGCCGGGAAGGGAAGAAGAATAAGAGGCGGCGGACCAGCGGCGCGGATGGCGGTTCGCGGGCGACGCAGGGGCCGCGGACGGTGGCTCCGGCGAGACGGGAGTCCAGCCAGGCGAGCGGTCGCAGCGGCGGATGAAGCGACGGCGCGGACGGCCAGCAACAGCAGCGGCAGCGGCGGTGGCGCGACAGTGGCAGCGACTCCGGCACGGTGGCGCGTACCAGCAGCGCGGCTGCAACCGCGGACCAGCGCGACGCGAAGGAGCTCGCCAATGGCGGCGGGCGGCAGCGACGTCGGCAGCGGCGACATCGACGCGGCGGTGGCAGCGACGCCAGCGACACGGCGGCGACAGCGACGCGACGGTGACAGCGGTGACGGCAGCGGCGCGGTGAACGGCGTGGAGCAACGGCACGGTGGCGCGTTGCCGGACCGATCGATCCCCGACGAGACAACAACAGTGGACAAAGCATCGCGACTTCGACGAAGCTCGACGACGCGATGAATTCAAATGGATTTTGAAGGCCATGGTGAGGTTTACTTCACCTAATTTGGTTGTGATTTGAATGACTTAAGTAACTTAAATGGTATAAATGGACACCAGGGACTTAGGAGGCAATAGTCGGGTGTCGGGTGTACAAATCGAGGCGTGAGCGGGACGTCTTGAGGACGATTTGTGATTTCTCGAGGTAAGTAAAACCAACTACGAAATGCATAGTAGCTCATTTTAGCTTATATTTTATTGATGTTGCATTGTGTCATTTTCTTGAAATTTTCACCCACTTATGAGTGTCCGAGGGCCAAGTGAATCATACTCGTGTCTCTGATTGGAGTGGTTGCCGGCTTGCAACCGGAGCCATGACCTCGAGTCACTTGACCCCAACCCTGTGGCACCTGCATTCGGTGGTCTTGGACTATTTGGGCACCTCTCTATTGTTTCATTTGACACTCATTTCTCGTTGTACTTTCATTGTTTTTACAGTGTTATTATCATGCATTCCGTACAGTTTTCTTTCTATCCGCATGACTTTTAGACTGCTTCATTTTATCTTGAATTACTGTTTAGATCCTACTGGCTTTTACTTACCAGAACTCGGCATTCTTGTGTTGACCGAGTGCAGATCTGCAGCTGAGCAAGGGCAAGACGCAGACATTTGGAAATCTACCTTCGTACATTTTCGTAGGTTTTTGTTGGCTTTTTGTATTACCTATTTATATATTATTTTTGGGTAGAGAGATATACATGAATGTACATATTTACTGGGTTCCACAATTAGGTTGCCTAACTCTCTTACATTATTGTTGAGTTATTTAATGTATAATTGCTTCTGCTAAATTGTAAAACTTGAAAAATACTCATAACTCAACTTAAAATTATGAATTTACTTGTAATGATGGATTGGAAGGCTGACTAGGCTTGCGTTGACCTTGCGAGACTGGCTCGGGGGTCCACGTGGGCTTAGGCCGGGCGGGGCTCAGTTTGCTGGAAACTGGGGCCATCACAAGGAAACTCAGAGTTAGAAGCACATAATTATGGGTTTTGCTGCACATAGCGCGCTAGGTGGATAATTTAGCGCGCTAATATGTATTAGCGTGCTAATGTTCAAATTAGCGCGTTAGAGGTTTAAGGTAGCGTGGTAAAGTTGGAAATTAGCACGCTAATGTCAGAATTAGCGCGCTAATTACCCTGGCAGTACAAAAATCTATAATTTTCAAAAGTTCCTTAAACACTATAAATTGGTGTAATAGTCCAAGTAAAGGTTCCAATGCACTCAAAAATCTATAATATGATATCAGGAAGCTAAGGAAAGTTACGGGGATTCAAAAACACGTTTAGGAGTGTCGGGAGGTCGAATAGGCTAGGAACAAGTTTGTGGATTTGAGGTAAGTAAACCAGCTAGAAAATGCACAATATTTCATTTTAAGCTATTTAATATTGTTGTTCATTGCTTTGTTATCTATCCTTGAGAATTTCATTCTGATTGAGTTGTCCGAGGGCAAGTGAGTCAACTATGATCCTTGGAAAGAGTGGCTGGCTGAGATAACATACCAAAGTCATGACCTCGGAATGCATTGCACTGGTTACTGATTGTTGACGGGGTGTGAGTTCTTAGCGTGGTTGTTCTAGGAAGTCTCACTATCTCGTGGGTTTAGGACTTGTGAGTGTACCAAGTCCTAGAACCCGAGTCTTGATGTTTTGCCAAGACTCAAAGACCTATTGGTCGGGACTACTTGCGCCTCTCTGTTTGCATTCTTGGACACTCATGTATCGGTTGCTTTTGCTTTATTACAGTCTTTTATTTATTCATGCGTTCTTCATACATTTCTTTCTATCCGCATGAATATAGACTGATTTATTTATTTTGTAATGTTGTTTAGTATCGTACTGGCGTTACTTACTTGGGCTCGTTATTCTTGTGTTTAACTGAGTGCAGATCCGCAATCCAGTAAGGGAAAGGGGCCAGTACTAGGAGATCTATTGTGAGGACTTTGGAGCGGTCTTCTCTTCCCCATTTTTGTAGGTTTTGTATTATTTATGTATATTATTTTTGACAAATGGGATATATGGGTTTTGTGATATATTTTAGGACTTGGATTATATGCGGGGTTTTCACACTCTAGGTCGTCCTAACTGATTTGTGTAGAGATATTTATATTTGCTTAAGTTGAATTCGCTTCTGCGTAAACTTTGATAACTTACAAATTTGAATAACTCATTATAAATGCTAAATTATGTTGTCTTGTAATGAAAAATAGTTAGGAAGTCTGATTAGGCTTGCGTTGATGACGTGAGGATTGACTCGGGGTCCACGTAAGTCTAGACCGGGCGGGACCCAGTTTGGGTTGTGGAACTGGAACTGGGACCGTCACAAGGCGTGCCCTAGCCTAGCTGCGGGTCCCGCGAGCGTCTGAGCTGTCAGCCACGTCTGCAACTACGTCATTAATAACGACGAATTAAATTCGGACTATCACATAAACTAATTAAGGAAATATAATATAGGTACCAAGAATCGAAAAGTACCCTTATTTTCAAAAATACCCTGGCCATCCCATGTCCTATATATTAAAAAAAAAAAGAAAAAAAAAAGTGCTGGAGGTCTTTTCCATGTTAGTGTCACGTAAAGGGGTGTTTTTTCAAAAGTAAGGTAGATTTACATTTTAATTCACAAAATAGGGAGGTTTTTTTTTATTACGAAATAGGCAATAACGCCTTTTGAAAAGGCGTTATTGTGTGGTTGGTTTGGTTGGCGCGACGTGGCGGTGACGTGGCGTGGGTTTGTACGATATAGCGCCTTTTCAAAAGCGCTATATCGTACATGTGTCCGCCACGTCACGCCGCACCTCACCGTAGCTAGCCACGTGTACGAGATAGCGCCTTTTCAAAAGGCGCTATATACGCCACGTCACCGCCACGTCGCGCCACCTCACAAATAATAATTAAAATAATTAAAATTATGGAAAAATTAAAATAATTTATATAAGCGTAAATTACGAGAAAATAGATTAAAATAGACAAAAATTATGAAAAATTCTCGAAAAATATGAAAAATAGGGAAAGCTAGAAAAAAATTAGTTCGAGGCTTTTCGGGCGTTTGGCACCCCCGGTATAATTCGATGGAAAAAGTAAAGCGATTTATATAAAGCGTAAATTATATAAAATAGATTAAAATAGATAAAAATTATGAAAAATTTTCGAAAAATATGAAAAATAGGGAAAGCTAGAAAAAAATAAGTTCGAGGCTTTTCGGGCGTTTGGCACCCCGGTATAATTCGATGGAAAAAGTAAATGGCGATTTATATAAAGCGTAAATTACGGAAAATATATTAAAATAGATAAAAATTATGAAAAAATTCTGAAAAATTCTCGAAAAATATGAAAAATTAGGAAAGCTAGAAAAAATGAGTTCGAGGCTTTTCGGGCGTTTGGCACCCCGGTATAATTCCAAAAGGGTGCTAAAAACTTAAATTGACACCGGGGACGTAGGAGTCGGGTGCGCAAATCGAGGCGTGAGCGGGACGTCTTGAGGACGAATTACGAATTTCGAGGTAAGTAAACCGAGTTAGAAATGAGTTTTCCTATTTTTCATATTTTTCAAGATTTTTTCCGAATTTTTCCATAATTTTTATCTATTTTAATCTATTTTTCGTAATTTACGGTTTATATAAATCGGTTTAATTTAATTTAATTTTAATTATTATTTTATTAATGGGGTGGATGTGCCCACGTGGACAGGACACATGGATAGCCAACTCACCGCCACCTCACAAACTTCAAAAATAGCCAATATTGGAAATTTGTGAGGTGGCAGTGAGGTGGCGGTGAGGTGGCAGTGAGGTTGTATGGATAGCGCATTTTGAAAAGGCGCTATCCATACAACTCTCGCCACCTCAGCTGCCACCTCGGCCTATACGCCCACGCGTGGCCGGACACATGGATAGCGCCTTTTGAAAAGGCGCTATCCATGTGTCCACGTCAGCAAAAAAAGTGGCTGATGTCGCGCCACGTGGCGCCACATCAGCAATAACGCCTTCTGAGAAGGCGTTATTGCTTAGTGTGGGGAAAAAAAAAAAACCCCCGTACTTACCTCTTTTAAAGTATAAAATATTGTACTTTGGTAAATTTTCCCACGTAAAGGTGCCAAATGATTTTGTGACTTTACAACTTTGGTTTCAGAGAATTGGTCTTTCTCTTGAGATGAACTGCACAAGCTCCTTTCAAAAGTGAATAACAAAAGGAGGGTGCCCAGTTCACGGTCACTGCCCACCATGTATCCACTAGGACTCCACATCATTTTCACAGAAACTAACAAGTAAATCCCCTAATTTTCCTAACAAAGTCACATCAACACATCACTCTACCCTTTGTCTGCCTATTTCCATGCTAGACCTCCACTACAGTGGTTGGATCCAACTCAGTTTCTTAAAGTTACAAAGTCCCTTTACTTGGCCTACAAGACATAACTGATTTTATATGCCTCGACCATGGAGTGCATGCATTACATGATTCAGTGTTAAGTTTTTCTACCATGGCTAATATTTCCAATTCATCTAATAAGAACTGCGAGACCGAATGTATCGAGATACACAACCGATGGGGTGACCGTTTGAATTATCTAGCTCAAGCTATGGCTCACCGAACAAGCTACGAGAGGCAACAGATCAGAGAAACTTACAAGGCTATGTACGGGGAAGATCTTGTCGATCGCTTGCAGAAGACGCTACTGAACAATTACGATGGAAATGAGGTTAGAGTTGCACTGATGATTAGTACTGATATTGAGCACTTCAATTTGTTAAATTTATATATACTAATGAAACTCACTGCCTATGCTCAGATATGCAATGCTCTGTCGCTTTGGTTGCTCAATCAACATGAACGTGATGCTTTGATAGCGAAGGAAGCATTTGAAAATGGCGAAACGAATTATAAGGCTCTCGTTGAAATTTACACCGGAAGAAAGTCAAGTCATCTTCTGCTCATCAAGCAAGTTTATCAGACAAAGTATAGGATGCAATTGGATCAAGATATTCTCAACAGTGAGCCCCCTCACTCCTATCAAAAGGTATATAAGGAATTCAATCACAATATTTTAGTGTCATGAGAACTACACAAGAAAATATATTGTTGGTTTTGAAGACTAATAAAAGATAGGAAGAACAATTGAAAAAATTATGCCAGGAGAGAAATCATCAATGGAGTCCAAAAATCTTGTTTTGGTTCTTAAAAATCAGCCCTGCACACAAAAATATGAAACACTTAAAAATGAATTTCAATTTCTCTTGACTTTTGCAAAATTGCACTACATTATATATAGTGAAAACATAATTGAATAAATCCTAAAACTTCTAATCTAAGACACCTACAAAATAGCAACTAAAAGATCTTCTTGTTGTAATTAACTAAGTTGTAAGCCAACTAGAACTTAAGTTGGACTTGCTACAGACTTAAGCATAGAAGACATAAACTAAGAACTACTAAAACAAGTAGAGAAGATGAGACAAGAGAGAAGAGAGCTAGAGATGAGAATGTAGAGATTTCATTCATACATTGGTGTGTGAATTACAATGAGGTTGACACCATTTATATAGGCCATTTGGTGATGATGATAATTATACTTATACAATGTGTACAAGTTATACATACACCACAAGTCATACAACACATCACAAGCAACATAGACAATACATGGAAGAGTTAGTGTACATTGGAGAAGATTACAAGTTACATGAAGTGTGAGAGTAGGGGTGTCGGTGAGTCGTAAACGTGTCGTGTCATAAACAGGTCATGACCCATATAATGTAAACCCATTACATGACATGTTTATTAATCGTGTTAATCGTTTTCGTGTCTAAATGGGTCGTGTTAAACATGTCGTGTATTCGTGTCACCCATTTATTAAATATTGTATTTAAAAATTTTATTTTATTTAAACTTTTATTATTTGGTTACTACTTTTTAAAATATACCTAAATAATTAAATTCGAACAAACATACTAAAATAGCCAATAAAATATAATGCGGTTGTATATAGTCGTTAGTTTTACTTTACTTTTTAATTCAAGTCTTTATTACTCTTAATAATAAAGTAAAAATGACTTGTAATAATAACATAAACAAAATTATAAGAATCATCTAAAAATATATCTAAATTTTACTTTGGAGAAAAGTTTTATTTTTTCTTAATAAATAGTTACTAATAAAATCTAAAACATAAATAATATATTAAAAGTAAAATGAGTATTTCCTCTCAAATATAAAATAAAATATGATAAAAGATGTCTATAACTAAAATAAATAAATTATGCTATTAACCCTAAACCCTAAAATAAAATATGATAAAAGATGTCTATAATTAAAAGATGTCTCAAATATAAACATAAATTATGCTATTAACTAAAAGATGTCTATAACTTTGGTGAATTTTGTACCAATCTATTTATTATACTATATTTATTATTTATACATTATTCTTTAGTCGTGTTAAGCGAGTCATAAACGAGTTAAGCATGTTGACATGTTAATGACTCGTTTATTAACCGTGTATAAACGTGTTAACATGTTTATGATTCAAACCCACTTAAGCCAAACCCACGACATGTTTATTACGTGTCGTGTCGTGTCGTGTTAATCGTTTCATGACCCAAATTGCCAGCCCTATGTGAGAGTCATGCTTGATGTTACAACTCAATGTGAGAACCATGCTTCACAATGTGGTAACCCACATGCACAAATGTCCATCTATTTCATAACACTCCCCCTTGGATGACATTTGTTGAAAGAATGTGTCTCGTTAAACTTCTACTAGAAAAAACTCTGTGGGAAAAAATCTAGTACAAGAAAAAGAGTATAATATTGCTTTGTAGTATAATATTTGTTGATTGCCTCATTAAAAACCTTGCTAGGAAAACTCAGTAGGACAAAACCATAGCTAAGGAAAAGAGTGCAACACATTGATACAGTTAGAGAGAATATAAATGTCTCATTAAAACCTCTACTAGAAAAACCCCGTGGGAAAAATCTAGTATAGGAAAAAAAAAGGTACATTAATTGCTCTCGTAATTTATTTTTATTTTTTATTTTTTTATATGGAGTATAATAATGTCAGGATTGCTTCATTAAAAACCTTGCTAGGAACACCTAGTGGGATAAAACCATAGCGAAAGGAAAAGAGTGCAATACACTAATCAATCTAGATACAAAGTTTTAATATTGTTAGAATTGCCTCATTAAAAACCTTGCAAAGAAAACCCAGTGGGATAAAACCATAGCAAAGGGGAAAAAAGTGCAATGCACTAACCAATAACTCATTTTGATTCTCCCCCTTATGTTTACATGAGTGAGACATCTTGTGCATTTTGTTGCACATAGACATCGTTTTCTATATGAACTATTTAATGTTGAAGCATATGATTGTCACTCTTTTGTATATAGTACTTGCATCAAGTAATTGATTCATAACTTGTTGCTACTGAATGATCCTTTGAACTTCGAGTTCATATTAATTTATACATGGATCATAATACAACAAATTTAATGCAATTTGATGTGTTTCAAGTAATTTCGCGTCATTCCTTTTGAATCGGCTTATATCTCCCCATAATGGTGGGAAAATTGCTTCATCAATGTGACAATTAGCAAAACTCGCTATAAATAAATTCTCTATTAGGGATCCAAGACATCTTATAATATGATTGATGGAGAGTTAAATCAATATAAGTATCCTATTGATTTGTCTTGAGATAATTTTCAGCTAATAAAAAAAATCCGGTTCGATAAAGGATGTTCGTGCGAATTTACGATATTTTCGCATTATTGATAATTATGGATAATCAAATAGATCTTTCCACATTATGAATGTCATTTGATTTATGACGACATTCGTTTTAATGTGCCTTATATATTCCAGAAGTTAAAGCCGGGAATATTATACTCAGATTAAATCATATTCATATAGATAAATTTTCTATTATTCTAAGTAGACTTCTTCTGAACAAGACATTAACAACAAAATTGTTGTACCTGATATTGTCTGAACATTAGCCTCCGCTAAGTTCGAATTCGAGAAATATTCACTTTTATATTATAATGTATATGTATGTAGCACGATACACAAGACATAAACTCATCGCTCATATTTAGGTCACGATTTAAACACATCTCGATGTGCCTGTTTTATCGAGTCATTTTCAATGATAAAATTCATAATATTTTGCCTTTGATTTTGAAGGCATAGTAAAGGTCACAAAAATATTCGGGTATATATATGACAATATTTAGGCAAAATAGCCTTTCATATATGACAAAAAAATGTCGCAATTATGAGCGCTCATTGTCAATAATTATTTGCCCTTTTGTAGTGGTGCACCACTTTTGTTCCAATTTTTGGTCGAATTGTCAATACGACATTTACCTGATATTTTTACCTTTTCCACGTCCATAAATTTGTTATTGCGATCGTGATCAGTATATGCAACATATTCTTCTTAATTTGAAGCTGAATTAATTGGACGGGAGCGGTATTATATTTATAATATCTCATTATTTTACTCAGCTATCATGAGACAAGAAATCAATCCTTAATATTTATCGGATTGACGTGCGCACTCGATATTTGTTGCAGCAATAAATCGAGGCGGGCCACGTGACCTTATTTTTATTGTCTCATCAGTCGTATTTCCACATAGCATCAACATATAGGTAATTAAAATTGTTGAATTATAATTAATATTTGACTGATTATATTTTGTAGCTTGAGACTCAACCGCTCATTTTGAGCTTTTGGAGCATTTCATTTTTTGGTATTTATATATTTATAACTCCATAGGGTGAAAAGATATATAAAGCGAAATATTCACTTTTCAAATCTCTAAGGAGATATTGGCAAATGATTTAAATTTTGTATAACACAACATAGTTTTGCATAGATGTTTTATTCACAAATTATAGTATCTAATTGTCATGACAAGTAATTCTTGTCGGTAATATAATATGGCAACAAGTTCAACTATGGTTGAATAATATTTTGAAAATAAATTTAATATAAAATAGTTTTCCTTTTTTATGTAAAAACATACATATGATTAAATATATGTTCACAACTTGATTCATTAATAAACAAAATGTATTATTCGTATGAGTTGGTGGGACAACCTCTAGGTTGGGTGGCGAGACATAGTCTACTTAATATCATGCCTCCTCGAACGGGATAACTCGTCTCCCTTTCAATGTTTACCTTTACCGGGGACAAGGCTTACCCACTATCAACTCAAACTTATAACATTATTTGTATTATAAAATCAAGAATAGAACAATAACTAATCGTTTGTAGTTTTAAGAGAAAAACTATATGTCACACATTGACTTTTGATTTCTGATGTAAAAGATCGTACAAGACGCAGCTACAGAACATACTTTCGTAGTCGGTGACGTTATAATGCATAATGTATGAATAAAAAACATTTACATAATTAAATATGCATGTAACAAAAAAGAAATTAACCATGACAACATAGAAATAAATTGAACTTATTTAAATTAATAAAAATTATACCTTCTTAGCTTTATATCTTTGAAAAGCTTCTTGATCTTCAAGACCTCCTCTTGTAGAGCAACTTCGTGCCGATAACGTGTTGTAAACTAAGTTGTAAGCCAACTAGAACTTAAGTTGGACATGCTAGAGACTTAAGCATAGAAGACATAAACTAAGAACTACTAGAACAAGTAGAGAAGATGAGACAAGAGAGAAGAGAGCTAGAGATGAGAATGTAGAGATTTCATTCATACATTGGTGTGTGAATTACAATGGGGTTGGCACCCTTTACATAGGTCAGTTGGTGATGATGGTAATTGTACTTATACAATGTGTACAAGTTATACATACACCACAAGTCATACAACACATCACAAGCAACATAGACAATACATGGAAGAGTTGGTGTACATTAGAGAGGATTACAAGTTACATGAAGCGTGAGAGTCATGCTTGATGTTACAATTCAATGTGAGAACCATGCTTCACAATGTGGTCACCCACATGCACAAGTGTCAATCCATTTCATAACACTCCTAAACATATAGGAAGTTCCTATTTTCTAGGACTTACTAAAAACAAAATCATGCGCACATAAGAGCATCTCCAATGGTAAATGTGGATTTTGGCTGTGGATTCATGACACATCATCACCGTGGAGGGGATGATTATCCTAGTTGGCATAAATACACATTCAATGTTTAAAATAGTCTTCAATGAATACTGTGGATTGCACCATCTACCCATGAGGTGGCTACTTTTTTGGATTCAATAATTATTAAAAGATTAATTTTTTTAGTAAGTATTAATCGATTATATTTTTTTGGTTAGCATTAAACGATTATACAAATATTATATTTATAAAACTCATCGATTGCTATTTATATATATTAGGCAACGTTGAAGATATAGCATTGGTTGTATTTATCTTTTTTTCAATAACTTATTTGTATTTATCTTATATATATATATATATATATTATATATATATATATATATATGATAAGTACAAAAAAAAAAAAAAAAAAAAAAACGGAAAGTATACAAATGAAACTAGATAACGCAAAGTAGTGTAGTTCCCTTTTTTTTAGTTGTTTTTTTGTATTTTTATTTAATTTTTTTTATGAGGTGGCATAGCACACACTATCTATCGCACATTCTAGAAATAGATGGTGTGGTAAACGGTGTAAACGATTATTTGTGTCACATCATCTCCACAGTGTTAGTCCACATTACCATTGGAGAGTTTTTTGGTTGGGATGTATATTCTATCCTACGTGTCCCACATCTACCCCCAATCTACATCCCCATTGGAGATGCTCTAAAGTAAGAAAATTCCTAAAATCTAGGGCTTGAAATTAGAATGTGCACACAATAACAAAAATAGAAACTATCGTGTAGACTAAAGCACTAATTTTAACACTCCTCCTTGCTTTAGGATCCCTATCATTGAGGAGCTCGAACTTGTTGACTTGAATTATATTAGGAGGATGACTAACCAATTTGAATATAACATTGAACTTTCCAAATTGATTTGTGGAGAATGTACCAATAAATCTTGAACTTTAAGATAACCGCCAATTCTTATATCTCCTCCTTTAATTGAACCACCAATCTTTCTTTTAGAAGAAACATCCAATGTGTTAATTTTTTCAACTCCATTAACACATGTTGTAAGAACACCTAGTCAGAAAGAACCAGTGACATCATGAACTTGAGAATTTTCTTGGTTAAAATTAAGTTTCTTTTTTTTTTTTTCAGTGGAGTGTCAACAAAGTACCTCACATTGTGAAACATCTTCAGTTGGAGCTAAAATAATGATGACCTTCTTTCGTGCAATGATGGCCTTCTTTGAGGTCTTGCAACATCTTTCTTCTTCGTATTCAAAATTTTTGGAATGTGACAAGCATCAAGTTTTTTGTGCCCAAATTCTATGGTATTGACTTTATTATTGTCGGTCTTCCGCTCCACTTCCATTGGATTGAATGAGAAGCTTTTACCTCTAATTTTAACTCTCAAAATCTCATGACCAATAGCATCAAAAATAGCACAATGCAAATCTTCAAATGATAGTTTATATCTTTTTTCAATCAATTGGCCTACACTAAGTAAATTCTGATCAATATCGGGTATGTAAAGAACATCTTAAATTAATTTTGTACTCGAACTTGTTGTGAGTGCAACGATGCCTTTTTCCTTTTGCTAGGATGTAACCATCGTTTCCAATTCTGACTTTCTTGATTTCAACTGGCTCCATATCTCTGAATAAGGTTTTGTCACGACACATGTGGTTTATGCAACCACTATCAATCAACCAACTTTTGTTGAAATCTTCAATTAAATCACAACTTGCAACAAAAATTCGATATTCATCACATAGATCAACAACTTTGGCCTTAACATTATTTTGAGACTCACTTTTGCAAATCACAGCTTCATGTCCAAGCTTATCACACTTGGTGCACTTTGCATCTGGTCTTTGTCAGCACTTGTATAGTGGATGATCTTTTTTCCCACAGTGGTGACATGGTGGACAGTTTCTCCTAGAGTTTCTACCCATGTTTTCTCCACTTGTAGTTGGACCTTTTTGTAAGGTTTCTTGTCATCTTGATGCATGACTTAGAGCACCTTCAACAACACGATCTTCCCTTATAAACCTTCGTTGGTCTTGTGCTTGCATGACATTTAGCAACTCCCCCAACGTGATCTTGGAAAGTTCTTTCGTGTTCTCCAAAGTGGTGATAGATGCTTCGTATCTTTCTAGCACTGTAACGATAATATTTTCTACAATTCTCGAATCGAAAAAATCCGTGCTAAGTAGCCACACCTTGTTGACAACAATTAGTAATCTATCTGAGTATTCTTTAATGGTCTCATATTCTTTCATCTTTTCCAATTGAAATTCTCTAATTAGATTGAGAACTTGCATACCTCGAATTCTTTCGTCTCCTTCATACTCTTTCTTCAAGTAGTCCCAAATCTCTTTCGCGGATTTGAGAGACATAATTCTAGTAAATAGGGTTGTTGAGACGGAAGCAAACAAATAAGCCTTTTGCTTTTGACTTCTTGGTTTTTCTTTCTTTATGGCTCTTAATTTGAGTCATTGTAGGACAGTGGCAACGGAGGGATTTTATAATATTCTTCTACTACTTCCTACAAATTCAAAGCTTCCCAGTAAGTCTCTATCTTCACCGCCCAAAGTTGATAGTTTTCTCCATCAAAGATGGGAGGAACAATTTTGTCGAAACTCTTTCCAGAATCCATTCCACAGATCCCTTAAGATGTAAGCTCTGATACCAATTGTTGGTTTTGAAGACCAATAAAAAATAGAAAGAACAATTAAAAAAATTATGCAAGGAGAGAAATCATCAGTGGAGTCCAAAAATTGTTTTAATTGTTTCTCCCTAAAAATCAGCCGCACACACAAAAATATGAAACACTTAAAACTGAATTTCGATTTCTCTTGACTTTTGCAAAACTTCCGTACATTATATGTAGTGAAAACATAATTGAATAAATTATAAAACTTCTAATCTAAGACACCTACAAAATAGCAACTAAAATATTTCATAAAGATATAGGAAGTTCCTATTTTATAGGACTTGCTAAAAACAAAATCCTGCGCACATAAAGGAAGAAAATTCCTAAAATCTAAGGCTCGAAATTAGAATGTGCACACAATAACAAAAATAGAAACTATTGTGTAGACTAAAGCACTAATTTTAACATAAATTACTTAAAAATTGATTTTTCAGATTCTAATTGCTTTGGCAACATCACACAAGTCGCATCAGACCGAAGTCAGCCCACACGTAGCTAAATGCGATGCGAGGAGACTATATGAAACCGGGGAAGGAAGAGGTGGAGCAGGAGGCATTGAAGAAGGTGCAGTTCTTGAGATACTGAGCAAGAGAAGCATACAACAGCTAAAACTAACATTTGCAACTTATAAGCGCATTTATGGACATAATTATACCAAGGTAAAATTAATATGCCGCGAAACATACATTAGCGCATGTATGGACCTTATAGAAAGCCATTTCATTTGCTTGTGCAGTCACTGAAGAAGCAAAGAAGTGGAGAATTCGAAGGTGCTCTTCGAGTTGTTATAAAGTGCATGTACACACCACCTAAATACTATGCAGAGGTATATACATACATGTCAGGACCAATGAAGGTCTTCTGGCTTTCGATTTAAACTTCGGTTTTCATCCTAAATGTAGCACTACAGTAAACTTTCTTCTACTAATTATGTATTCAGATGTTGCACTTCTGCATCAAAGGAACAACGTTTGACAAGACTGCGTTAGGACGCATAATGGTAAGTAGAGCAGAGATAGACATGGATGAGATCCAAAGGGTCTACAAGAAAAAGTATGCCAAGGGCCTAAAAGATGCCATCGGCGATAGCAACTATACTGGTATCGATTGCAAAGACTTTTTTGTTGCTTTGGCTGGCATTCGCACTCCATGATTTCTGTGTGTAAATGGATACTGGATCGAAAAAGAAAATGATCGCTGTTTGACAATTTCAGAACCATTAATATGTTTACCTGGGCTATGTGTAGTTGATTTATGTTTCAACATCCAACGTGTGTAGAATAGTAATCTTAAATGCGTTATTAGATATCACAATAGTAGTGGGTTCAACTCCCGCTAAAGTAGAAAAAAAAAAAAAAAAAAGATGTTATTAATTAGATACCGCAATGTTGAAGAGATCATATGATGTTTTCATCAAAAGTTATTTGTTCTATAATAAACTATTTTTGTATATCATCAACAGTGCAAATATAAAAATCAGGCTTTGCATCAATGATGTCTAAATATTATACATAATCCAATTACACATGCTACTTTTGTTTTCTTGCATGGTATTTGGAGTACATAATTCAATTACACATGCTACATAAGTTCCTTAAGGAACGATAACAGACTCATTAGTTTCAAGCATACAGAAGGCAGAATCACAGTATGCACACCTCAAGGAGCAATAACAGCCATGTCCTGAAGTTTTCAGGTACAAAGCAACTTCTTCTGTAGAAACCAAATGTTATCATCGATTTCTATAACGCTAATTAAAATTCACAGAAAATCTTAACATCCCTCATCTTCCACCCGATAATTCAATTGCGTCTTGGTTATAGATCGAATCTTCTCCCCAGTCAAATCTCCTCTGAAATCTCTCGTACTCTTGTCTTCGAGTAATCTCCACCTGCTGCCATTCTTCCCATCTCTCAGCCAGACCCTCTCCTTCCAACATCCGAACCACTACTGACATTGTTGGACGCTCCTCAGGTGATGGTTGGGTGCAGAGTAGAGCAACTTTGATCATCATTTCCACTTCTTGGCTGTTGAAGTTCCCGTTTAGGTTACTGTCAACAATGGCGTGTAAACGTTTCTCCCGTTGAAGCTTCTTCACCTGAAAGAAGAAATGCACACGACACAAATATCCAACATTTATCAGAAAGGAAGATTTAAAACAAAAAAATAAACTAAAAACTTAGAAGCCAGCCAGGCTTTACTTGTCCTAATTTGAAAGCACATTTAAAGCACATTTATCACAACTGGTAGCATCCAGTTCGGAGTAAAAAAAAAAAAAAAAGCCAATTTTCAATGGGAATGTCATTCTTATAAGATCATGACAAGAAACTCTGCATTTATAAGCTTGTAAGGTACTAGCATTAATAAGCATTTACAAGTGACCAGCACATTACATTATTTCAGGTTCGAATGCATGCTTTCTAAAAGTTTAGAAGCATAGGATTAGCTTCTATCATTTGATGTGATCTGGTGCATCAATGTTGGTATGATCGCACCCAGATCAGCTTCTATCATTAATAACTAATGCTCATTGCCATCGTCTTCACCGTAACCAATAATAAAGCCCTCTCATAGGGGAATAAGGAAAAGAAAGAAAATAAATAATCCAAACTTCAAAACTATATAAAAAAAAAGACAACAAAACAAAACACACGCATATCATTCAAGATAACTGTGACTATAAGAAGAATGACACATGATGTATGTACTATGAATCCATGATGATGAAATGGAGAATGACATTAGAAGTTAATGGTCTTTCAACCACTATGCTTTCGACTGAGATCTTCATATGATATCCACTAATATTAATTTCATAAGTTAGCAACAGTTTTGACTTTGAAAAAGGCTATGCATTATATTCCCTTGGTTTTTCCTAGGTTAGGGTTTGGGGCGTTTGACTAACTCTTGCAGGATTAGTCAAACAAAAGTAAGGAGAGGCTGAAAACAAAAACTATGCAGTAATAGTCAAATGAATCTACTAGAACAAGGTAAACTATCTGCTTAGTACTTTGAAGAACATTAGTCTTACATGGTCAAGTAAAAGCACATCATCTTCTTCCTCCAACCGTGAGAAATCAATTGCGCGTTGCCCAGTTACAAGTTCCAAAAGCATAATCCCATAACCGAAAACATCTGTCCTCTCTGATGACTTTCCAGTGGATAGATATTCTGGTGCAATATGTCCCATAGTCCCACGAACTTGAGTTGTCACATTAGTCCTTCTAACATCGACCAACTTGGCCAGGCCAAAATCTCCCACAACAGCTCCAAAATCTTCATCCAGTAAAACATTAGCAGCCTTCACATCACGATGAATGATCTTGGGGTTGCAATGTTCATGAAGGTACTCCAAGCCACGAGCTGTTCCAAAAGCCACTCGTTTTCTAGTGGCCCAATCTAAAACTGGCTCCCCAGGCTTAAACTCTGCAATAGCATTATCGATAAACATAGTTTATAAGATTGTTGGGATAAATTGAAATAAAGAATATTTATAAGACCGATACTTGAGATAATGCAATTTATGAAAGGACATCTGAACATCGAAACTAAGCAAACCATGAGATAATGCAATTCAGAAAATGCTCCCCATGGAATTTGGATGTGTGCCAACAGAAATGGAACGTGGTTCAAGTTTTTTTTTTTTTAAGAGTTAACCACGTAAGATTTCTGAAAGAAAAACAATCATTTTGTTATCTAAAAGATAGAAACAAAGGACAAGAAGTCATCAATAAAATGGACTCAGAAAAAATACAAGAAAAACAGGACAAGCGGAATTCTAAGTAACACAGGTTTGTTTATACATTACGGCATTGGAAAATTTTACCGACAAACCAATCAGTCTTCTAAGACTCTTTTTTCCTCTTCATGGGAAAGAACTACAGATACTAGAGAGGCTCACACTTAACGAACCTAAAATTAGATAAGCAAAGAGGGGCAGCCTGAAAATACTTCATATGCCTTCGCACGTGCACATAGATGTCAACAAATTTAAGTGGAAGTGGGGAAATATAAAATCACTCTGAACGATTAAGCTCATGTGGTACATCAAGTAACTAAATTCTAATCCATCAAAACATTGAAAGATTAATCAGGGCTTATGGTTATTAAAAAGTTGGTAATGGTTAGTATAAGACAAATGCATTAACTAAATAATCAATTGCACCTTATCTTATAATTGAAATATGGAAAGAAGTAATAGATCAAAGACTCCCAGCAAATAAAAGAAATACCTCTCAACCGATAGGCGACACTTAAATTCTGCATAAAGGGATAAACCAGAAGTCGTTCTGACGGTGTTGTACAGAATCCAATCAGCCTCAAAAGATTCCTGTGTACAGCTACACTTATCAACTCCACTTCACGTAGGAAAGCTTGTTCCCCACCGGGGCTTTCATAATCAGTTAAACGCTTTACAGCAATTTTAGTGTTGTCTGGCAGCACCCCTTTATACACTTTTCCAAAACCTCCCTGTCCAAGAACGTTCTTCTCACTGAAGTTATCTGTAGCCAATTGAAGCTCCCTCCACGCAAATCTCTTTAGCTGCCCAAAAGCAATTCTACGGTCTACTTCACCTGAAGGTCATCAAAAAGATTTCTCGGTATGCAATTTACTGGAATTCACATTTCAATGGTCAATTAACTTCAATGTGTAACCTAAACAAAGGAACGGTCTAATCATTGAACATCGAAGCATATCGTGAAGTCAGGGCCAAGACCTTATTCTATGTTACATATAAGACAAGCAAATATTGAGACAGAAACTCAGATCAGACACTTACCTACCTTAAAAAGATGTTAAATATAGTCATGCTTATCACAAATAACAAAAAAAATAAAAATAAATTGCGTAGTCTGTACAAAATCAATTGCCAATAATTCCACCAGAATGTGCTAAATCTAATGATGACCAGGAACAAACATTACATTTTGACAAGTACTACTAATCTTGATGACCTGCCTGCTTTTTTTTTTTTTTTTTTTTTTTTTTTGATAATGGGATTCTATCACCCAACCACATAGAGGTGGGAGCATGCGTTTTCCATAGCGCTACAGGCGTATTTGGCATCTTGATGACCTCAATAAGCAATCACTTCACCAAATAGTACAGACAAATAAATAAAATCAATAAGAATAATGTGTCTTTGAAGTTTCCATCTGTCAATTTGAAGCTAGAAGACAGTAATGCACAGTACGATCAAGACAAGAAATGATCCAGTCCTACTTTGGCTGTAAGTTACAAACTCTAAGGCAGCATATTGGAAAGCAAAACATACGATAATCAATAAAGGAGAAAAAAAAAAAAACTATAAAATCGCAATAAATAAGGGAAGTTCAGCATATCATTGATATCAATCACCACTAGCCATTCAAGAACATCATCAATGAATAATCAAAACATACCTGCAACATCAACAAAAATCTCACGCTTGTAACCTTTGTGTTTGCCCTTACAAACAAGAAACAATGCAACTCCCAAGAGGAGTAACACTATTCCTCCAGCAACTCCAACGATAATTCCACGCTTTGACTTGTGAGAAGAACCTAAAAATCTCTAAAGTTAATTGAATTGACGTCTAGAGAAACAAAGTGTCAAACTATCGACACGAAAGATCTCAAAAGAACCAGCTGTTGGAAGATCTAATTAAGAGTTAGAAATCAGTGCTGTTGAAGAGAACATTGATCAGAAAGCTTATCCTCTGACACGGTATATACATGATGGATAGTGCTAATGACTGAAAGCTTGTGGTCCTGGACCCCTAGTGCGTGAATTGTGAATGGAAATGAGTTAAGAGACTAAGCAACATTTTGAAAGAAAAAAATATTTATGAGGGTAGCCAGGATTATTCTTGCTAAAAGCCTAAAACAAACAACAAAGAGTGAAGTTTTCTGGATCAATTTAATAGCTAGTGAGAATTCAAGAGTACAAATATCAGAATCCTTTAAAGGTAAATTGAGGTGTACAGTCATTTTTATTATCTTCACAATTTTTTTCCCGCTACCCTGTGAGGATAAGTATAACAGTCCATGTTTTTCATTCTCTAAAGAGGTTTTTACAGCATTAAATACTTGACCGTAAATGTCTTTTGAATGGTTAGTGTGGATTTTAAAGCTTGGTGTTGTATTGGAAAAGAACATAGATCTACGATATCTATCAAAAGAAAGATGAGACATTTATACCGACAAAAATAGGAAGAAAATTTTCAGGAACACCAAACAGCAAGTTTAAGGAAGCTTGCCTGTTTCATTAGCATCAGATGCGCAAGGGTTTGAAAAGTTTATGCCACAATTTAACTTGTTTCCTGTGAAACTGCATTGCAGCCAAACAATTTCTTAAATCCAAGAATATAAAAGTAAGAATCATATCAGGCTTAAGGCATCACTAACAATGAATGACTAGAGCATGCGATGTGCAATGTCCAACTGATAATAAAAGAGATGCTGTTCATACTTGTACTTTGGGACTTTAAATAAACGTTCAGGTATTGGACCACCGAGATCATTCGATGCAACTTGGCTGTCAAGAAGGTAAATATTGTCAAATATAGCTGGAATACATAATTAGCCAAATTATCCAAAGAAAATTTACTTTGAACCCCTGAATCTGAAGACATTAAGTAGCTTCCAAGTGTTTTTTCAGTAACCCATGTTATACTATCAGTTATCACCAAAACAAAATATTACAACATACAGATTAATCAAGCTCGGGAGATTCGAAATAGAGTCAGGAATTTTTCCGCTGAGATTGTTTTGACTCAAAATCCTGCATAAATCACACAACAAAACTAAATTTCACACGCCAAACAGCTTAGATAGCAATTTCGAGTAGAAATATAAAGGAACTCAAAGCATTCAACCAATGGAGACTTCCACTTTACAGAAACTGAAGCTTTTCAAGATTGCCTAGAGAAGATGGTATCTCTCCACTCAAATTGTTATTTTCCAAATCCAAGTTCGTCAAACTTGATAAATTTCCAAACTCGGGTGGTATAACACCTGTTATGCCATTACCTTGCAGAGTTCTGCAAGATTAACACAAATAGTACATATTACATATAACAGCAGACCAAGACACAAGATGCAAAAGGAAATTAGTAGGAAAATTACCAAATGCATAATTAGGAATGGTGAAAGAAGCATGAGATCTGATTAGAAATTTTTTGCTACTTCAAAATGAGTGACTCTTCTATTTCTAACAGGGAATTGAATTGAATTTCACAACTTTCAAGCAAGATAGTAACAAGAACAGCAGTAAAGCCTCAATCCCAAATTAGTTGGGCTCGGCTACATGAATCGAATTCTTCCACTGAGCTCAAGTTAGTGTAGTTGAAAACATGCTCTTATAGTCCTTCAAATTATTCATAATTAAACCATCCCTAGCTATCTTAGGTCCACCCCAATCTCGTCGAATTCCTTCAATTTTTGTGTTTCTAGTTTTCTAATGGACCTAAATATTTTCTATTTCCCACGTGGTTGGCGCACCGACTAATCCACTCGGGCACACCTATGAAGTAATTAAGGAGAACAGTGAGGTTTTTTGAAAATTTGAAGTTTTAAGAAGGTTGACAAAATTTAATTTTCATGTGTTTGCATAAATTCATTTGGCACATTCTCACTAGCTCTCAAAGAATGCCCAAAATAGAAATTTAACGAAACAAATATTTCATTTAAATTTACGGTTCTTATGGCACTCCGCATTCTACGTGATTAAGTAAGTACCATGAAACCAAAGTCAAACCTCAGAGATATAAAAGACAATAAAAAGGCTTCAAACAACTATAAATGAGAAGAAAAAACTAGATTTTCTTATCAAATATACTTACAGGGTGGAAAGACTTTTTAGACGTCCAATTTCAGGAGAAAGAGTCCCAGAAAATCCCATGGATGACAATGAACTATAAAAAAAAAGTTAATGAAATGAGCAAGATTATAACTATTAACTTCTTCAGAATTCAGATGATAGAGAGCTTTCTATAAGATTTGAAATTAAGATATTGGAAAATAATACCAATTAAGACGAAAATTCAATAGATGCGACCAACATTAGCTTACACGGAAGTGACACGAGAGGCAGCATCACATATAACATTTGACCAAGTGCATGGAGTAACTTGATCTCGATTCCAATCCCGCAGCTGAAAGGGAGAGGCCTTCAATGAACTCTTCAAGGCAAATAGTGCATCCCCTAAAATAAAACCAAGGATCAAAGTCATTGCATTCGTGAGTCTTACAATAACTCCTGTCAAATTGAACATTTTCTCAAAACTTAGCAAACGAATATTCCCTTAAAATTGGCACGGGAGATGTTTCTAGCCTCATGTAATTAGCTTTTGGAATTTATTGTTTCGCCTTTTGGGACTCCATTTGGCTAGGAAAGCATTCTCCATGCTAGTTTTTCTTTGAACATTGCTTTCATTCTATAAAAGCCAATACACTGTTCTTCTTCGCAAGAGAGAGGGTCACATCCCAAAGAAATTAAATTGAATAGGAACTCAAATTTCCACTATATAATAGTACTAAGTAACTAACAGAAAAATTCTCAAGATTCATATATGAAACGTTGAAAGGGTAAATGGTGATGAATTGTTTTGACGTCATATTTGAATCGAGTCCGTTTAAAGGAATTGGAAATTACATAAACTCATTTTACCCCTGTTATGGACTCGAGATTTGTAATTGACATAAATAAACAGAAAAAGAGTTTAGATCTTGTGGCCATATTATTGGGAGAATCAATTACCCTAGCACCTTATACATTGTCTAAAGGAGAACCTTATTTAGAGAAGATATTGAAGTTCGCCATCTCTCTTATGAAGGGAAAAGAACCATGAGAAATGACGGATTGTCTGTAAGTGGTTCGTCACTTGTTTTGTTAGCAATTTTGGCCAACTTCCCCTTAGAATACAATTGTCGTCCTTCAAGATATTGTTCTTTTGAAGTAGCAGACCCCTCATACGAATAAAGAGGGTCATAGTCAATAACAACAATTTACTATAACACTCTTCAAAAAAATTTGAAATCTAAAAAGTGTTGTAGCCAATCACGACAATTTGGCCCCCAAGGGATATTGCGGAGTAGCAATGACACGAGCACCACTACACTGATTGAGGTAAAGGTCATGACTCCAATTCATGGTAAATCCATCATTTTCTTGTTATCTCTTGGGATATGGGGCCAGAACGCACATCGCTCGACTGGCCCTATGGGATTAGTCAAACCAATGGTTTAGATACCTTTGGTTCTCAAAAAAAAAAAAAAAAATTCACAACAATTTAATACTTTAAATATCCAACTTCCAAAGAAGTTGAAAGCTCAACCAAACACATATATTACTTTTCCGAGGAGCGCACTTCTTAGGAAATCAATCTCAAACGACGCCAAAATACATGACATAATGATATAAAATGCTATTGAATGCTCATGGTTTCTGGATGTGGGAGGGAACTATGGAAGTCACGACTTGTTGTTCAACTAGATTTTTTTTTACCAAGATCCAAACAAAGCCTCAATCCCAAATTAGTTGGGGTCGGCTATATGGATCAAACTCTTCCATTGCACTTGATTTTACTAGGATCCATTGACGAGTTTTAAAGTAAGATATTGTTTCAAAATTCATTTTCGTTTTCATGTTAAATACTCACAATGAACATGGAGATGGAATATGTGGAGAGAATCTACTGCTTCCTTCTATAATTAGCAATAAATGCAAAAGGCGTTCAAGAGTTTGCGACTATTTATTTCTCCACATATGCACTCACTCTATTTATGTTCACCTGTTCTTGATTAGGTCTCTTTGTTTTTCCTTTATTGTTCCTTCCATTTCTATGGTTCACTCTCTCCGCTTGTGATTGTGAAAGCGGTGATTATACATGTGTATGAGTTTGAGTTGGGATCTTGTTCGGTTGTCTATTTTACTTTTTCATTTTTGTTTCTTAATTGCTTTATTAGGTGGAATGAAATGATTTTTTGCTTATTGTTGGGGTGTGTGTTTGATGCTTGATTTTGTGTTTTATAGACTGAACTTGATAATAGAGAGGTATTAGAGAGGTTCTAAATAGAAGAATATGTGTTGGGTGAATTAAAAATGAACAGTAAGCACAACATTTTCGCTTAAAAATTCAGTTCAACAAACAAACAACAACATAGCCTCAGTCCCAAATTAATTGGGGTCGCCTACATGGATCAAACTTTTTCATTTTGTTCGATTAAGTGCAATTGATGGTGAGCTTTCCAAACCATCAAATCCCTCCTAATTAATGTATCCCATGTTAACTTTGGTCTACCCATACCTCGTCGAATTTCTACAGTTTCTATTGAGTCAAGTTTTCTAGTGGGGTCATTTGTAGGTCGTCTTTGCAGGTGACCAAACCACCGCAACCACCCTTCCCTAATCTTTGTATCAATTGGTGTTACTCCTACTTGTCTTTGAATTTCTATATTTCTTATTCTATCTTTACGAATTTTACCACACATCCACCTAAGCATCCTCATTTCTGCTACGTTCATTTTATGTAATTGTTGTTGCTTTACCGCCCAACATTCACTACCATAGAGCATAGCTGGCCTAATTGCGGTCCTATAAAATTTTCCTTTTAACTTAGTAGGAACATTTCGATCACAAATCACCCATGTTGCACTCCGTCATTTCTTCCATCCAGCTTGAATTCTATGTGTGACATCATTATCAATATTACCATCATTTTGTATGATTGATCCTAGGTATCTAAAGTGGTTTACCTTAGGAACTTTTACTTCCCCTAATTTTACCACTTCATCATCTCGATGTCTAGTGTTTCTAAACTCACAGTGCATGTATTCAGTTTTCGTCCTACTCAACTTAAAGCCTTTATATTCTAATGTATTCATCTAGAGTTCTAGTTTCCTATTCACTCCATCTTTTGTTTCATCCACTAAGACAATATCATCTGCAAATAGCATACACCATGGTATATCCTCTTGAATATGCCTAATTAGTTCATCCATAACTAAAGTAAATAGGTATGGACTTAAAGTCGATCCTTGATGTAGTCCTATCGTAATGGGGAATTCTTTTGTAGCTCCTCCAAATGTCTTTATACTCGTTGTTACTCAATCATACATATCCTTAATAGTGTCTATGTATCTAGCATGCACTCCTTTTCTTTCTAAAACCACCAAATAACATCTCTAGGGACCGTATCATATGTTTTTTATAAATCTACGAATACCATATGAAGATCCTTTTTCTTTTCTCTATGTTTTTCTAACAATCGCCTTACAAGGAAAATCGCCTCCATAGTTGACCTCCCAGGCATAAAGCCAAATTGGTTCTCTGATATTGTTGTTTCTCTCCTTAGCCTATTGTCAATTATCCTCTCCCAAAGTTTCATAGTGTGACTCATAAGTTTAATTCCCCGATAGTTTGAGGCTTAAAAAACTCAGTTCAAAGAAAAAAAATGAAGATGGAAAATTTAAGATGATATGATAATTTACCTCAAAAAATAACTGCGTTCATATGGAAAAGTAGTCTATTTACTGGCAAGTTCTGGGTAAACAATTTTAGTTGATTTAAACTGTTGGGGCAATATTTTGTATTTATTATTTGCACACCCTTGTTGATGGAAAGTTTGAATACGACAAGATCTTGGATTGAGATTCATGATGATTTTGGAAGATGTGGATCCTTGATTTAGTGTATTGGATATGGTTAGATTCTTGATTGGAAGCGTTGAGTGTGATTGCCTACAAAATATGGAGAGTCAGAATGTTCTATATGTGCAATTGTTCATTGTGATCACAAGGTCGTACCACAAAGAACTACCACAGCAGATCCCACAGTTAAGGGAAATCTGAATTAATTTTATATTGGAGCTGATTTTATGGGAGATCTTACCAAATCTACAAGAAAAATCTTCTCTTGGATATATATGCTGGATCTGAGAGATTATTTTGAATGAACTTTGAAGACGCACAAGGCAAAAAGCTTGAAGAACTTCGTGCGTATTTTCTTTTTGGTTTTTATGTAACAGATCAATGTGTTCTTATTGAGAATCATTAGATCTGGTGTTTCGGAACTTCGGTTCATACCTTTCGAGTCGAAATCTACCATGGGGATCTTGGATATTCCAGTCAAGGGGAGCTTGACATTCGAAGAGTGTCTTGGGTATTCCAATCAAGAGGAGCTTGACATTCAAAGAGGGTCTAAAGTATTCCAGTCGAGGGGAGCTTTGTTAGGTTTTGGGAAAAATATTGAATTAGATTATTTAGGACCAATTAGTTCAATATATAGTTACATATAAATGGGCCAAACATGGGTCAAGTGGAACAAGTCCTAATACCCACATATATACCTTAACACCCCCCTCAAACTCAAAGTGGATCAACAGTCTCCAGTTTGCAACAACAACTCAGTCCCAAATTAATTGGGGTCGGCTATATGGATCAAACTCTTCCATTGTGCTCGATGCACGAATAAGTAAAACGAAATAACTTACTCAAATTATAGAAAGAACGATAATAATATTAATAATAATAGTAATAATAATAATAATAATAATAATAATAATAATAATAATAATAATAATAATAATAATAATAATAATAATAAAGACGATGACGACAAATAACCAACGAGAACTAAGGAAGAAGTAGACACAGATGCACGAATAAAATTGTCTGGCAAACAATGGCGACGACGAGGGGCTAACGAGAAGCATGCACATAGGGTTGCTACGAAAATGAGCGTCCGACAAACAATGACGACGAAGGGCTGGCAAGAAGAGCACACACAAGAGTCTACGACGAATATGATGAACTAAAGTGGAGAGATGCGAACCACCATATTACCAAAACGATGATGCCACTGAGGAAAACTAATAGAAACAAAACATGGGCCGAGAAGAGGACATACAACCCTGTTGTCTCTTTACGGCGACGAACAGCACCTACGTGTGTCCATGTACGACGATCCTAACTAAGTTTTCGAAGGTGTAGCCGAGCTAGCATAGCCCGTGGAATGTGGTACATCAGAAGAAACAACTATTTGGCCAGATGAAGAGGAAGCAATTTGAGACTGAACAAACTGATGCATGAGTGCCCTGAATTGTTCATGAGAAAACGAATCTGGAACAGGTACCCAAGCTGGTGCACTAGGAGTTGTAGCAATTGAAACAGTGCCACCACGTGATTGAAACTCGGGACATTGTCTGATCATATGACCGGGCAACTTGCAATAGCGACACTGAACATCTTCTTTTGACTTAGAACTCGGGGGACGTGGCGCACTAGGAACAGGCTGTAAACTCGTAGGTAGGCTAGGAAATAGACCAACAAAGGAAGTGGATTGTTAAGCAGCTAAAACACTGTGAGATAGAGGCATTTGGGTAGGCGTAGCCAAAGAACAAAGACGTTCCCTCTCAGCAAGAAGTGCATTAAGTGCCTCCTCTATGTTTGGAAAAGTAGGACGGCCAAGAAGTTGAGACCAAATGGACTCAATCTCGGGACGAAAACGCATCATGAGCATAAAGAGATGTTGTCGCTCCGGCCACGTACGCTGACCAGTGCGACAATCGAAATTGTGATAAGGGATGAAGTCATTGCGTCCATCTAATGCCAAATTGTACGAAACTGACCATAGAACTCTTAAACAGAGGAGTCATGTTGTTGAAGAGTAAAATAGATGTTGAAGTAAGGAATACTGTTGAGCCACACTGCTGGGAAGGTATCGGCGCTGAAAGTGCTCCCACATCTCCTTCGCTGAAGGCAACTCACATATGTCCATCCGAATGAAAATGTCGGCACTTTGACAAAGAACAACCTTTGCACGAGCCTCATCATCTTGCCATTTCTCAAGAGCCTCCTTAGTAACCTTTTCACCAGTTGGCTTAGTCAAAGTGCCAATAATATGATCCTTGAGACATATCCCATCAAGAATCATTCGAATGGTAGAAAACCACTCCTTATAGTTTTTCCCATTCAACTTAACATCATAGGTGGACAGAAAACCAAGAAACATGGCAGAAGCCATAAGCATCAATACGAACAGAGAGATGGAGATCGTTAGGTAGATCAGAGGATCAAAGATGGCCAACCACGCAACAGAGGTAAGGATCGGTCCGTAAGGTTGTTTATACAGTTAAAATATTGATTGCTAAATCAATTCTTGATTGCAAAAGAGAAAAGGAAAAAATTGTCTTTTGTTCTTGTAAAAGAGAAACGGATGATGACAAAATTGTAGACAAACAAAAAGAGAAATGTGTTCAATGTTGTGAACTTCGCACACGGATGATGGACACGTATGAGAGATGAAGGTGAACAAGAGATGATTGCACGATGATGGCAATCAAGAGATGAACAGAACAGAGGCGTCAAACTGCAAAGAGGGAGGTCTCGCCACTGCAGACTGAAAAGAAAAATAAAACTACACCTAATTCTCTGATACTATGTTAGATTTTGGGAAAAATACCGAATTAGATTATTTATGACCAATTAGGTCAATATAAACGTACATATAAATGGGCAAAACATGGGCCAAGTCCTAACACCCACATATATACCTTAGCAAGCTTGACATTCCAAGGGAATCTTGGATGAGTTCATTATAAGAGTGAAAAGAGAGTGCTACAAGGCTAGCACTGAGGGAGTCACTAGTGGGAGTTTTATGCAAGTATGTAATCATTCATCTTAGTGGATTTTCACGTTTGGGTGTGGCCTCGCAGATGTAGGTCGAAGAACGAATGCGCCAACAATCCATTCTCTCTTTGTTGCTTGATCGTTAATTACATGCTTATATTTTGTATTATCGTTCCATTGGAATATCATAAACTAATTTTTGTGTAATGTTTGATAGCTAATTTAATTTTGATGGTAATGTAGTAGGTGTACAAGTGCCCAATCTTTGTGGTCTACCAGATTGATTTGTGTAAAGAGCATTTATTTTAGGACTATTTCTATGTGTATGCACGAAGTACGCAATTTGTGTATATATCGACATATTTCACTATTGATAATGAAAAATTTTAAGTGTGTATGTAATTAGATTGAGATTAGTAATTGCACTTGTTTAGACTCAATAAACATTGTAATTTGTAATTCAGTTAAAGAATTGATTAATTCTTATATTCTTTTTTATCAATATGTAGTTTTAGCATGTGCATGATTCAACGCTTTAATTTTGACAACACAACAATAAGTTAAATTTTTAAAAGGTTCTTATCACAATTTTCAATTACAAGAAAAAAGTAATAAAATATTCCCACAAGCGAAGCATGCGGTAAGAAAATTTGTTCACAATTCGTGCGGAGCATGAGCCAAAACTAAGCTATAAAGCCTGCAAGCTTAGTAACAGGCAAGAGATTCTTTATCATAATATACAGGTAAATTTCAAGAACTGAAATAGCACAATAAATTTAAAAATTAATGAAAGAAGGCTTTGTACCTTGCGGATCAGCTGACACAAGAAACTCCACATAAACCAAAATCAGAACTGCACAAAGCAATTGAAGATTTGACGACATTCGTCCGAGTAGGCAACTCTGGGTACAGTATGAAGTTTCTGCCTTGAATGACTGTTGTTGCAACGAAGATGACCCATCAGATGGAGAACAAAACAGTTAAATTATTAATTAATCAAAGGAAATACCCTTCAATAGAAAAAAAAAGGGGTCGAATATCCATTTCTAATTTCTAACAACAACATTATCACTTTTTTCAAAAAAAAAAAAAAAAAAAAAAAGCATTATCACAAATATATAAAATAAACTGGCACAATAGACTTAAAACACTGCATGAGGAATCTACAAAACAATAGCTGACCTACATTGCATGTGCATTCGAATTTTCCTATATAATCAATTGAAAAAAATTTCTTCAATCTTGAAAAAGCTCCACCGTTAGGCACCTAAGCAAATGCTCGAGACCTTACAAGCCCTTTGACCTTAATTTTTTGTTCTTTTCTTTTATTTTGAAAATTGCGCATCTTGAACAATGATTACTACCTGGCATCGGCAACTTTCTCTGGTAGCTGAATACTTAATTTGAACTCGATTTCACTAATAAAAATCTAGAGAACTATTCCACTTCTCTAAATTATAGTTTAAGTAATTAGTGTTACACAAAGAAGTACCGACATTGCTCGGCTTGTTTGAGTATAAGTGATTGATGATTTGAACCCATATCCACTTCAACCAACAACCCATTTGCGTTTTTACACTAACCATAGTAAAATATACAATGCCCTAGGAAAAACTTTGGTTATTTATTTATTCATTTCTTTTACCCTTGAAAAGAACATAAAAGAAAGAATTGCAACAACACAACTACCTTTAGCTAGCTATTACAAATTGTGTTTATGAAAAATTGCACAAAATTAATCCATTTTTGGCCACTAAATTCTCGACCCAGAACATAAAACTTCAATTAAAACTGTCTCACTCACTACCCACAAACTGCCTAAGAAAAAATTGATCCAATTGAAGCAGAATTCACGGCAAAACAAGCCGAACAATCAAGAAATTAAAGAGAATCAGGTTTACAGATTCATGAGAACATACCATCGAAACAATCAATTATTGGCTCAGATTCAAAGATCCATAGAGAGAGAAGTGACTCAAGAAAACTCACTAAAACGACCAGAACTCGGAAGTGGTGTGATTGAGAGAGAAAATGTGAAGGAAAATTGATGGGGAATCGAGATTCACAGTTAAGTCTTATCCCGACAGTACAGATAAACACTGGAATACTGTGAGGAGCTCTAATCATATTAGCAGCATTAACTAATAAGGGAAGCTATGAGTGTCTGCTAATCTACATTTTGACTTGCTTTTCTACACCTAAAGATAAAGATATTATTATATTTCAATATAAGACAACCGTGTTTTTTGGTGAGAGACCTAATTTGGGATTTGCTGTTTATGGGTGGTGATGATATATTTTAGTTTCTTAATTTGCAAATTAAATTATTTACTTTTTAGTTTTAACTAATTATTAGCTTGAAGAATTTTTTTAACAAATTTTACCTGGAACAAAATAGCGTCAATCTCAAATTAATTTGAATCGGCTAAATAGATCCAACTCTTCCATCGTGCTCGATTTAGTGTAATCGATGGTATTTTTAAATCATTAATTTAAATCTCACTTAATTCTTAATTAATATGTCCAAAGTTAATTTTTATTAAGTCGACTTTTCTAGTGAGGCATTTATAGGCCGTCTTGGAGGTGTTCAAACCACTGTAACTGCTCTTCTCTAATTTTTTATCAATTTAGGATTTTCCACTATATTGCAGTCATACGCTTGTAGTTAGCAAAAAAGTCCCTAAACACTCTTTCTTTTGCCAAAGAGCCATAAACCCGAATTACTTGCGCATATTGGGTTTCGCATATTAACTTGGTTTAATTCCTCTGTGCTTAAGCCGTAAGTCATTGTTTGTATGACTTGATCCTCCTTAGCCTCAAAGTTTATGATAATAGTCTACAAAGATATGGAGAATTCGCTGCTAATTATAGCACTCAAATGCACATATGTCGTTTAAGGTCTCCAATAGTAACATGGATTTAGACCAAGGATTAGTGCTACATCATGAATGTGGAGAATACGTCTATCTTATGTGACACTAAATAGACATTCACCTCTTAAAATGATCTTCAATGGTAATGTGGATTTAGACTATGAATTGATGGATTGACACTTTTATTTTCAATTTTCATAATATTAATAAAGACTTGAAAAAAAATAAAAACTTTAAAAGAATTAATAATACTGACATGACAGTCTACCACAATGTCTAGAAGTAGACATTGTAGTAGACACATCCACTTTGATTCCATGTTACATAGGATGGACATTATGAATCTATGGTCCCATTGGAGATTATTTTTTGGATTGGATGTAGATTGTATCTTAAGTGGATCCATTTCCACCTCAATTCATGGTCCAATTGGAAATGCTCTAAGGACACAAGAATTAAGGTAGCCTTAATTACGAGTGTAATTTACATATATGTCCTTTAACATTAAATGTAGTGAAGAATTGAAAAATTATAAATGTTTGAATTGTATAAAAGTAAAATGGATAAAAATGCAATAAATACACTATTGAATTCTGAAAACGACTTACAATTTTAAACAAAAGTTTTTGCTAAAATAATTTATATAAATAATCGGGGGGAGTATTAGATTAGTTATTTGGGATATAGACTATTGCTAGTTATTTCATGTGGGAGTGGGACTGGTACTAGATTTCCTCTAGACTAGAACAGAATATCATGTGAATGTGAATGTGAAAAGAAAAGAAATTCAATAAAAAATAACAAAAGCTGATATGCGAACTTAACTAATTAAAAAGTTGGCTGATATGCATTCTGAGATGGAATGGAGCCCACTTTTTTGGGCAGCAAAAATGCAATCACAACAGATCGCTTTGTAGAAGTTCCTTTCCACGTTGAAGTGCTTGCTTTTCAAAGATGTAAAAGAAAGAAAGCGGTCATCTGAAAAAAATAAAAATAAAAAAAAATAAAAAGCTCGGTCAAAGAAACAGCCCACGCAAGACGGTATTAATTGGATGCTTTGGTTTGGTAATAATTAATAGTCATAATGATCAGGATTGGCCCGCGGTAACTTGGATTTTTTTTAGGGCTGCTATGGGCACCCCACTAATTCATGAAGGCACCCAGTTGTTGATGGCACAAAGTCATTTACCAAGGGCACCCAAAATTGAGGCCCGAAATCCCCAAAATACCACTCGTTCAAAACAGAGGCACCCCACCACCCCACCACCGTCCTCTTGAAGCAACTGATACTCTCTTGAACGAACGAGCAAGCAATCCCGAGAGTCATTTGTCTTCGTTCCTCTCCGTCTCTCTCCTCTGTTGTAGGCGGAATATCGAGTTTGAAGGCTCTGGGTTTTGGTCGATTTCGTCTCCACATTAGGGCTCGGTTCAAGTTTTTCGTTCACACACTCAAGTCGTGAAATCGATCGTTTGAAGGTACGTTGATAGTCTAATTAAGTTGCATTTGGTAGAGTAGTTGTTATGTTTGTGTGGCGGTGCATTCGATGGTTCCTTTATTGGGAAGTCGTGGTTCTCGGCCACACAGGCCAGATATGTTATTTACAGTCTCGACCAAGCATGGCCGAGACAGAGGGGAAATTTTTGAGAACTCGTGGTTCTCAACCAGACATGCCAAAATAGTTTATACAGTCTCGGCAACGAATGGCCGAAAGTAATTGTGTTATCTCGGTCACCACATCACAAGAGTAACCATTAGTGTATAGTTTATGTCATGTCGGGGATGTACAACCGAGAATGTAGCATTGCTCTCGGTTGCCCATTACCGAGACTATTATTGTCGTCTCGGTCATGCGCCACCGACATTCTTATGGTTTTCTCAAACCTGCATGATCGAGACTATAAAAATGAAAGATTTTGTTCTTATTTTTTTTGAATTGTTCTAGGTAGCGTAACGCTGTGTTTGCTCTCGGTCACCACATCACGAGAGTAAGTCGAAGTGTATAGTTTATGTCATGTCGGTGATGTACAACCGAGAACGTAGCATTTCTCTCGGTTGTCCATTACCGAGACTTTTATTCTTTTCTCGGTTATGCGTCACCGATATTCTAAGGTTTTTCTCTAACCTACTTGATCGAGACTATAGAAATAGAAGATTTTGTTCAAATTTTTTTGAATTGTACTTTTGTTTCTGCTCCAGACGCTTACATGTTGTAGTATTTTCAGGTATGGCTCGTTCGAAAACCCCGGTGACTAGGGAGGAGGTTGGTGTTGAGGTGTCGAGGGGTAACCATGGGCGAGGCGGTCGGAGACCCCCGACTGCATCTTATCGGAAAGAGAAAGAGAAGGAAAATGTAGATGTTAAGGGAAAGGCTAAGGTTGATGGAAATCGTGCAAGGAATTTACAATTGCATGATGAGGGTTCCAACATCGACACGCGGCGACGAAAAATCTTGTTGTTGCCCGAGGCGAAGAGGAGGCTCATGCATCGGAGTCTAGTAGTAGTGACTCATCGCGGCGGCGAACACCACGAAAGCGATCGTAATGTGGGTGGGAGTACTAGTGGTGGAGGTGACCATAATGAAGGAGAGTCACGAGGGCTGTAGAAATGCGTGCTCCTTTCCCGGTGGTCCTTTAGACGGTGCTTTGTTGAAGAGCTTTAAGGATCATGTCGCATTAGCGATTTGGAGCAATGAGGTATATAAAGTTTCATTGAATGTAGTACTTAAAAACTTAGGGTTTTCACTAAGGCGATGAGATGTTTTTGTTGTTGCGGGCAAGAGCGTCCGTACTCAAGTGTAACAATCACGGAGCTCGGATCCAAGAATGGGACTTACTGATCGTGCCACCACGACAGGGACCTTCGAGAGGATTATTCAACATTCTGCGTTAAATACGTTGATAGAATGTTCATACCGCAAGGCTAACAAGGAGGTTATCTCTGCCTTTGTGGAGCGGTGGCAGCCAGAGACGAACACATTTCACTTACCATTCGGTGAAATGCCGATCTCATTGGAGGATGTGAGCATTCTCCTGAAGATTCCTATGACGGGCAAAGTGGTGGCAGTTGAGAACTTCGCGAGGTACACGGAGGAATCTCGCTCGGATGCTATTAAGCTGGTGTCGAAACTACTTGGGGTTAGCATTGAAGATGCTGAGGAGGAAGTGAACATCAGCAAGGGGCTCACAGTGTGAAAATGTTGGTTGAAGAGTCGATGGTGCCCCAAAGCTGGTTCGAGGAACACAACTTATCCTCTTGTGGAATGCACAGCCCGAGCGTACTTGTTGTATCTACTTTCTTCCACCCTGTTTGTGGATAAGAGTGGATCTCGGGTATCTATCGCGTTGTTGAAGCTTCTATAAGATTTGGACGACATGGGAAAGTACGCATGGGGTGCAGCTGCATTGGCCTACTTGTACCAACACTTGGGGTCTGCCACCAGATTACAAGTTTCTCAGATTGCCGGCTACCTTACATTACTTGAGGTTTATTATAAAATTGACTTACATTGTTTAGGGTATAATTATTATTAATTTTTGCATTTTCGGACAAACTAACGTTGTATGTATTTGCAGGGATGGTGTACGACCATTTCAAACTTGGGCTCGCCACACCCAATGCAAAATACATGGACTACGTGCAACCTCGTGTCTGCAGATGGATTCAAAAGCACGAGACCGTGATGAATATTGACAAGGTCGGGTCCATTAGGAGAACGTTGGATAGGTTGCGCCCAAGTGAGGTGAGATATTTAGCCAAATTCGGATCTTAGTGTTGCATCTAGTGTATGGTTACTAATAATGGTTGTCTATGTTTGATTAGGTCTTTTGGGACCCATATGTTAATTACAGGGATAATGGAGTTGTGCACGCGATGGCCTTCTACAGTGGGACACCGAAGTACATGGATGTGGTGGAACCCTACCATTCGGAGAGGATTCTCGAGACGGTTTGGCCACGTGCAATCTATACCAGATCCTCCGTACCGCCCATTGGAAGCACATCGAGGCCCATCTGCAAACAAATACTCGGTCAAGTATGGGTTCCAACAAGACAATTGAGAACGTTGGCGGAACCATTTGTTGGCCCCCGAAGTTCGTGGTGACAAGGCAGAGTTCGAGTTTTTGGCTACACCGGACTACCTACCTTGGTTCCTCAAAGTGTCTCACCCAGTGATCACCAACCCGCGTTATGAGGATGAAGACATGGTCGCCACTACCATCGCTGACAATGAGCTATTGGAGGTATTGAATGTGTTATACGTATTATGTAGAAGTACGTGCAATTTCTTGAAATCCCGATATGTATTACATTAAATGTTTTATTTTTCTTTTCATCAGCGTAATAGGCGTGCTTTGGACGCGACATTAACATGGATGGACCTCTAGCCGGAGTTGTGTACGCTAAAGTCTGCGAGGAAAATGGCAATTGACATCGTCAATTTCCTTTCGGGGAGGAGTATTTGTCCCTCCACCACCACTACCACTCCGACCACCGCAACCGGCACAACCGACACATCCCCCCTACCGAAGCAGGCCCTAGGCAGTCCCAGCACGATAACACTTCTACACACTCCACCCCGGCTAATGCTCCGCCCGCAACGGTCGATGCTCGCCCCCCGAAGAGAATGCATGGCAAGGAATACCAAAGGAAAAATTTGAAGAAGCCAAAGCAATGATTGTTTTTTTGCTGTTTTTCACCTTAATTTGCCTGGTTGCATGAAACTTGTTATTTTTTTTGATTTGAGGAACTAGGCCCACTTGTGGAATGTTGGATAATTTGTTGGATGATGAAACTTGATGATTTTCGGTGTAAAATTTGATCCTTTCGAAAGTGTTGGTGCTATTATCGGTGTCGCGTAACGTTTTGATTAATTCTGGTTTATATTACATAGCAATTTTTGGAACAGGTAAGTGTCTCGGTCATTCAGAGCCGAGACCTTATGAAAATTCTTGGAATCAAACAACCGATACATTCCAAGCACTCTCGGATATGTCCCACCGAGAACTTCCAATGACCCGAATAAACGGTCCAGTCGGGTCGTGCACGGGTCAACGAGTCATTTCGTGCAGGATCAGATTACATAGCGAACAAATTCTCTCGGTAGGGGCATACCCGAATAAAACGTGCTGACAATGTGTTCAGTTAAACCTCAACGTTTAGTTTCGGTATCGAGGTACCGAGAATTTTAATTTTGTCTCGGTCTGCCGCGTAACCGAGAATGCTCTCGTCGGGTCGCGCACGGGTCAACGTGTCGTTACTGGAAATTGACAGATTACATAGAGAAACATCACTATCGGTAATGTCGTGCCGAGAAGTTACGTTTGTTTTCGGTAGGTAAATGCCGAAACTATTGAGTGGGTGACGGACGAGCTATGCCGAGAGGTTAATTTTGCACAATGAAAAACCATAACATATCAATAAAACTACTTTACAATGTTTACAGTTAACAAAATATACAACACACTCGTACTTAGATACATGTTTTATACTACGGAGTACCTAAATCTACCACGGAAAGCGTGCCTTCTTCAGAAGTTACAACTGGCACGATATCTCGAATTAAGAATCCATCTCGCCAACCTTTTGCGCACTCCTCAACATACCATTCCCACGATGGATATAATGATGGCAGTGGTGCATTCACAATCAACTTCATCTGTCAAATTCATAGTAGAACAAAAAATCTATTATCATATTAACAGAAAAACAATTCACTAAAATTGTACAAACTTACCCTAACCTAATGGATATTCCTTTCATTAATCATCGCAATGATGACTCGACTATGGAACGATGACGGTGGAACACTCCGTAGAGGAAGGAATGTCGAGCAGCTACCATGCGAGAGGTTTACTAGTACGACATTAAATGCCGTTGATATTAACAATCCCATGTCTGGAAGTGTCAACCATTCGTCAAAAGAGGCACCAACATGATTATTGTCCAATGCACAACAGTCTTGACCTTCTCGTAACTCGTTCCAAGCACTTCCCGCCAAAGATTTTCATACCCGATTATCTCATCAAACATCATTCTACGTACTATCTTCTAACCATCGACATCGGGAAGTCCTAGCCCGGAGGCAACACAACGATATCCACAATTACCATCGCCTAGCACATCAATAGTGCTCTCAACATATGGCAACCAATCCGGTTCTATGCAATGAGAATAACCAATCTTAGCTGCACTGGTCTGTCGACATGAACGATGTACTTTAGGCCCCACTTTCATTTTCTTTTTTCCCGAACTAGAAGCCTCTTCTGTCGATAGTACGTACTCAAATCCACTAGGCATTCTTGTCGTCGAAGTATCGTCTTCATCGTGTTTCCTCTTTGTCCCTATCTTCTTTCCTCTATTCAACAAACACCCAATTGAAGACCCCGGTGTCCTTCCCTTTGTCTTTATTTTTGTAAGTGACACCACTCCCTGTGTAGATGAAGGTCGACTAATCTCCCTAAGTTGCTGAATAATCCTGATGCGATCGTCCTCATCAGTGCAAGCATGAAACTTTTGCAACACTCTTTCAATCTCATCGTTCACATTGTACCCAGACCGATCCACATGATTCTCTGGTATCATACTCAACTTTCGCCAGTACACATGAATGTCCTCGAGAGGGATGGGTGAACCAAAAAATTTATGAAAGTTTAGCTTGTGGGCGCAAGGAAAACCATGCGTGGTACGTATCTCACAACCACAACGAGTAGAGTCGTGTCCAACATCCTCTCCACGTTCCAATTCGTCTCTAATTAACTTAAGCGCCCTTTGAGAGACATAACCAAGCAATCGGCGATAAAACCCATCAAAATATTCATGTTGCACCACATTCATACTGAGCTCAAATGATGCCTTGATGTTGTTATGTTGGATCCTAAGAAGACCATCAACCACTCTCCACAAAGTCTCAAAATTAGCCTGACTGTTGCCAAGGTGTAGCTTCAAAGTGGAATGCGCAGACTCAACCATCTGTGTCGTTGTTTCCCCAAAATGCATAATTCGATTTGTCCATGCCGGTACAAATTTCTCTTTGTACATCTTCACCCATGTGTTATCCAAGTAATCAGTAAGACCCTTTACATGACCGAACTCACAACGCAAGTCATTCATCCTAAGTTCTAATAACGCCTCAGACTTAGCATACAACACACTCGTCCACCTATCCATGAAACGAGCGAATCCTTCGTTATCCCCAAACATCTTCTTACTCTTGGCCAATATTACTTTGTTGATGTGCCAAGAGCAAAGAAGGTGAGACGATGATGAAAACACTTCTTTGATGGCACTAATAAGGCCTAACTCCCGATCCGTAACAAACACGTCAGGTTTAGGCCACCCATCCAATATGGATCTCAAGTTCTCAAGTGCCCAAACATAATTTGCATGAGTCTCCGATGATATGAAAGCAAACCCAACGGAGAACGTCAAATGCGTAGAAATGATGCCAACAATCTCCAATAACGACATTCGATACCTATTTGTTTTGTAAGTGCAATCCATCAAAATTACCGATGAGAAACACCTCAGTAACTCTATTGAATCAGGATGTGAACAAAATAAATCGGTGACGACATTCGTATCGGGATGCTTCTTATGCCACGACATCCACTTATTCTTCTCCGATATGTGCAATAGTTGTTGCATTTGAGTCCTTCCACCCGCATCCTCAATTCGGAATTTTTGTCGTGCATTATATATTGTCCGCATTGTCGATACGTTTTTAACATCCCTTTGCTTCAACGTATTGAAGATATCTCTTGGCTTCACATTACCCTTAGTCATTTGCACCACAACCACCTCCTCACCCTTATCCAATCTTCGTGCAAATGAGTGGCCGTCCAAGTTTTTGGCGGGGTCGTGATTGTGCCTCCCACATATGATAGTGACATACCACAAAGAATCAACATTTTCCTTGATGTTAATAAGGAAAGGGCATCCACATTTCTTTGTACCAGTTTGAGTCCGCCCCGTTTCCTCTTCTTCTTCAGTTCTTGGTTTCAAAGCAATTTTAGCTGCTTTACCCTTCCCTACTCTTTGTGACATTCCCCTATATGTGGGACCTCTCACAAGCAAGTTTGACCCTTCCCCTGCGCTTAATCCCTCCGGCATCAGAGTGCTTCGTTACTAGCACAAACTTGTTCTCATGACCAATCATTTGAAGCCATGAAATAGCCGATTCTCTAGATGGGAATGGCCTACAGGGAGTAAACGCATCCTTGTAGTCTGGAAATAAAGTTGAAATCGACATTACCTGCAATGCATACATTGTAACATTGCGACTCAACCAAATTGCACAGCAAATTCACCAAAAAACCTACAAAAACAAATTTTCGGTAGTACAGGTCTGCGAGTCTGAACCAATTCTCGTTCAATGGCAATCGAGATTTACGTGATAGTCTCGGTAGTTTTAACCGAGACTATATCATTTGTTTCGGTCACAGCATGACCGTGACTTACTCATAAGTCTCGGTGGCTCTTGACCGAGACTTATGTATAAGTTTCGTCCCTGCGAGGCCGAAACAATCGCGCCCGTGCAACTTCGACTGAAAACATGAAAAACCAAAAAAAAACATAATAAATTTCACCAAATACCTCTTCTTGTTCCTCCTCTTGCACCATTGCAGTACATTCGTCCATTTTATAGTGGAAACAAGTTCGGATTGGTCGAATTTACCAAACCCTACATTGACAAACCAAATCATCAATTTCATTGTGTAGATCAAAAAAACAGTTCGTTCAAAGCTTCATATGGTTGTAAAACAGTGTTACCTCGCTATCGGATGATGTGAAGACGCAAGAATCGATACACGCCCGACAAACAAAATTGTGGCTTTAGGTTTCACTTGAGATCCAATGTGGTGGGGTGCCCCAAAATTGATTTGAAAATGGGTTGTGAGATTGGAGAGAGTATATATGAAGGGGCAATAGAGTCATTTACATCAAAGTGTAATTTAGATGGGAGAATGACAAAAAACTGGGTGCCTTCATGAATTGGTGGGGTGCCCATAGCGGCCCTTTTTTTTGTAGTGATATTTGGAGTCATGAGTCCGAACTCAAAAGCTTTTCTTAATTTCAAAGTCATCCTCAAGTAATTAATGAAACAAACACAATCACTTGTAAAATTCCTTTGATACCCCTTAAATATTTGTGAAAATTTTAAAAACACCCATATGAGTCCAGACTCATGAGTCCAAGTAGATTTATTATTATTTTTTTTTAGTAGAAAGTAATCGGGTAACAAACCTTTCTAACATAAGTTTGCTAGGTACCGGGGTAGCAATTTGGGTCATGAAACTGGTCATGAGTTTACTATAAATGGGTCTGAGTTTGTTATAAATGAGTCTGGATCATAAACATGTCAATACGTTTATGCATAGTTAATAAAATGAGACATTAACAGGTCGCCCTTTTATAAAACGTGTGTGTGTGTGTGAGTGCGTGCGAATTAGTCGTCTTGGGTAAAAATAAAATATGACTTGTTTATTTTAAACGTTTAATATACAGGTCACCTGTTTATTAATCGTGTCGTGTTTGGGTATTGCGACACATTTAATAAACGTATCGTGTTCGTCTTTAGGGTAATCATGCCATGATTCGTTTACGACTCACCAACATGAATTACCACCTCTACTAGGTACCAAAGTTTTAAAAATCGATAAATTTTGCCAAAGTTCACGCAAAGTTTGTCAATTTTGAGATGAGCGAAGGGGAATTTAGAAGCAGGAGAAAAATTACAAAAACTCGACTCAACTTCGACTAACTTCGACCGAACTTGGAAAACATCGATGGAAGTTAATAAAACATGAAGTAAGATTGTTATGTTTCGTGGAACTTGAGCAAAATTCGACTAAAACTTCACATATGCTAGAAATATACTCAAAATTTGAAATATTCTTCGGTGACATAAGTTTTAAGCATTATTATTGTATGATTAAGTATATTTCTAGTATCTTTACGAATAAACTTGAGTTTTCTAGCATTTAAAGTGAAATTTCGTAAACTTTCGTATATCGACGAATTTTTATCAAAATTCCATTATTGAAGTTACTATCACGGCCCTAACTTCTAAACAGGGCACCGCCTGGCCTAATCCCGTAATCAAGCCTTAATTCTAACCACATAAGACTTAATTACGTATTAGTCAGCCTTTCTGTAACGGCCCAAAATTTCTAACTGTGTTTATGTCTTTACACAGAGAAGCTAGAAAACAAGCTAAAAAAGTAGTTAGTCAAGCTAAAACAAATTTCATGGAAGATCTATATACAATGTTAAGTAATAAAGATGGCGAAAAATATATATATGCTAGCTAAATTAAGAGATAAAAAGAAACAAGACATAAGTCATGTAAGATGTATTAAGGACGAAAATCAAAATGTTTTAACGCGCGAGGAGGATATTAAGGAGAGATGAGGAAGTGAATTCGATAGTTTATTTAATGATGGCCAAGTTGATACTATAATAGATGAAAACTCACACCAAGAAAGAAATGTAAACTATACACGCAATATTAGAATTGTAGAAGTTAAAAAGACATTGAAAAGAATGAAAATAGAGAAAGCATGTGGCCCAGATGAAATACCCATAGAGGTTTGGAAATGCTTAAGAGAAATTGGATTGACTTGGTTAACAAAACTTTTCAATAAAATTTTAAAATCAAAACGGATGCCAATGGATTGGAGAAGAAGCACGCTTGTGCCAATCTTCAAAAACAAATGAGACATTCAAAGTTGCTCAAACTACCGGGGAATTAAACTTATGAGTTACACTATGAAACTTTAGGAGAGGATAATTGACATTGGGTTGAGTGAATAATGTCTTATATATACGTGCTTGTGATGCTGTCTTTTCTTGGTTTTCCGCACTAAAGAATTTTTGGAGAATGAATGCTTTCGCTTAATGATAATAGAATTGGAATTACCTTTAAATTGGATAATATATCAATACATGCATTTGGAGGAATATAGGAACGAAATGCTGACTAATACGTAATTAAGTCTTAGGTGATTTAGATTAAGACTTGATTACGGGATTAGGCTGGGCGGTGCCCTGTTTAGTAGTTGAGGTCGTCACAGTTGGTATCAGAGAATAGGTTTAGAGACCAAAATGCATAAAATATAAACCTTAGTTGTGGAAACCAGATACCATTGCCCAGACACCATTAGTTGGGAAGTGAGTGACAGTGAGATGGGGGACTTCTTATATGTAATTGTTAAGTGCTAGCTGTATATATTTACTTACGCGCTATGTCACGTTGAAGCTGATTCGCGTTCGCTCTCCATTGTAAACCCCGATGGCTGCTACACGCGGGGGAGGAGATGCAGAGCCTAGCGACAATTCGCCTCCCACTATAGCGGATGATTTACAACGACTGTCTGATCGTGTGACAGCTCAGGGCCAGCAGTTGTCTGCCTTCATCGCTATGATGACCACTCGTTTTGCTCCACCGACATCTACATCAACTCCTACGACTGCTACACCGACTGTCCAGACGCCAGTACTTCCTACTACAACCTTAGCAGCGCCGATAGCCATGACTGCACCAGTGGTGGAGACAGTTGAGGCAGGACCGTCTCCCACGCCCGCATCTTCCAGCACTTCAATGGAAGTTTAGCTGGTGAAGGACTTCATCATACTCAAACCAGTTTATTTCGATGGAGTCAGGGATTTTCAGAAGATTGAGAAATGGATCTTGTCTCAGGAGAAGCTTCATCGAGTATTGAGGATTGATAATAGACTTCGGGCAGAGATCTCATTTTATACTCTCGAGAGAGACGCCGACGTGTGGTGGCGTATGACAGTGGCCACTCACGGAGAGTTCGAGATATATGATACTTTCAAGCAGAAGTTCTATCAGCAGTATTTTTCGCCTTTACTCATGAAGCGATTGAGGAGAGAGTTCATGGATTTGAGACAGGGGCCAGAGGAGCCTGTGATGCAGTACATGGATCGATATGATTATCTGCGCCAGTTTGCTGGGGACTTGGTGATAGATGAGTTCGAGGATGTATATCACTTCGATGATGGACTCAGACCCGATATTGGGTATTACGTTGTTAATTCAAGCGTGAGGACACTCACCGAGATCTATGAGCGAGCCTTAGCTCATGAGACATATTATTTGGGAAGAGTTGCTGATGGCAAAGCACCGGGTCCAGTTTTGTCTGCAGATCGGGCCTTAGAGTATGAGAGGAGGAGACAGATGGGTAAAGGAGCAAGGAGATGGATCCGAGGATCTCAGGGTTCGGGGACAGCTACGCACCCACTGGCTGTGCCTCATGTATCATCCATTGCTCCAACACAGAGCACAGTGGGCAGACTTCCTTTGGCACCTCCCTTCAGACCAGCCTTACCAGTTCCAGTTGTTCCTGCACTTCCCGCCCCACAGGCTTCACGGCAGCAGCCGCAGGGTGGCAGAGGTCGTGGCAGAGGCAGAGGCCGAAATACTAGACATAGATCGGAACAGGTGCAGAGACAGGGTCAGTATCAAGCACAGGGCCAGTCTCAGACCCAGGGTCAGCGCAGACAGTTGACATGCTACAAATGTGGACAGGTCGGACATATCGTGAGAAAGTGCCCGCATCCTGCAGTAGTGTACGCACAACAGGCCCGAGAGGAGGTTCACATGGTAGCCCAGCCAGACGCCGACGCTACACGAGGTCTTATTGAGGGTACAATTTCTATTTGCGATCATGATTTATATGTTTTATTTGATTGTTGCTCTACTGTATCGTTTATTGTTGGTCGCATGATATACATCCTATGGTTGAAACCTATTAGGATTAGTGTAAATTTGATCTTGAGTACTGCAGTCGGGGATAGAGTTTACCCTCATAATATTGTGGAGAAATGTCTCGTCGAGATATATGACGTAAAGCTACCTGCTGACTATAGAGTCCTCGAATGTTTGAAGTTCGACTCACTTTTAGGAATGGATTGGTTAGCTGCATACCATGCTCATATCGACTGTTTCAGTAAGACAATGATATTTGAGATCCCAGGACGTCTGCCATTCACTTATAAAGGAAGTGCAGCGAGGACTGTAGGAACGAGAGGTCGACCTGCGACTAGTGAGGAGATGGAAGCATTGATTTTACTGTACACTGTACCAGAGAGTCAGGGACTTATGTTGGAAGATATACTAGTTGTTAGATAGCTTCCTGATGTTTTTTCAGAGGATTTACCTGGTTTATCACCGCCGCGAGAGATCGATTTCATTATCGAGTTGGTGCTAGGTACGAAACCGATTTCTATACCACCATACAGGATGACACCACGAGAGCTAGAAGAGTTGAAGACTCAGCTTCAGGATTTGGTACAGAAGGGATTCATCACACCTTCTATATCACCATGGGGAGCACCAGTCCTTTTTGTGAAGAAAAAAGGATGGTACGTTAAGACTTTGTATCGACTATCGACAGTTAAACAAAGTCACAATTAGGAACAAATATCCACTCCCGAGGATAAATGATTTATTTGATCAGCTTAGAGGAGCAAAATTTTTCTTTACGATAGACCTGCGATCAGGGTATCATCAGCTTAGGATCAGGGATGAGGATAGGTCCGTTACAGCTTTCAGCATGAGATATGGGCATTTTCAATTCACAGTCATGCCGTTTGGGTTGACCAATGGTCCAACAGTGTTTATGGATCTGATGCATCGTGTTTTCAGACCGTTTCTTGACCGATTAGTGATAGTCTTCATCGATGATATACTGGTATACTCGAAGACGAGGGAGGATCACGAACACCACCTCAAAGAGACGTTGCAGACTTTGAGGGAGCATAGACTATACGCCAAATTCAGTAAATGTGAATTTTGGCTGTCAGAGGTCAAATTTCTGGGGCATGTTGTTGGAGCAACAAGGATATCAGTGGATCCAGCCAAGACTCAGGCGATTATTGATTGGCCAGCACCGACTTCAGTGATTGAGATCAGAAGTTTTCTGGGTTTGGCAGGGTATTATCGCCGATTCGTGAAGGATTTTTCGAAAACCGCTTCACCGATTACTAAATTGACTTAGAAAGACGTGAGATTTCATTGGTTTGAGGAATGTGAGGAAGTATTCGCTCAGTTGAATATGTTATTGACTACCGCGTCTGTATTAGTGTTACCAGGTATTGGACATGGATTCTCTATCTATACTGATGCTTCTCATAGAGGTTTGGGCTTTGTGTTGATGCAGGGTACTGGTACAGTAACATATGCATCCTGACAGTTGAAGGTACATGAGAAGAATCATCCTACGCATAACTTAGAGCTGACAGCAGTAGTGTTTGCTTTGAAGATATGGAGACACTATCTGTATGGAGAGACGTTTACACTCTTTACTGATCATATGAGTTTGAAGTATCTCTTCACACAGAAGGATTTGAATATGCGACAACGCAGATGGTTAGAATTTCTGAAAATTACAACTTTTCCTTGAAATATCATCCGGGAAAAGCGAATGTAGTTGCAGATGCGCTGAGTAGGATACCTGTTGAAGATGCGGAGGTTCCTACTGAAACTCGAGTTGAGATTTGCGCACAGATGAGAGTACATACCGTATCTACACAGAGAGTGGCAGAGGGTCAGAGGATCGACATGTTGTACTCCAAGTTTAGTGAGTTAACGCAGAGTGCAGATTGTGTTGATTGGACGGAGACGTCTGACCAGTGCTTGCGCTTCAGGGGCCGACTGTGGATACCGTCAATACCAGAGTTGAGAGAGGAGATTCTTCAGGAGTCACACCGTTCCTGATTCACTATTCATCCAGGCATGACCAAAATGTACCACAACATGAAGATGCATTTTTGGTGGCCTGGGATGAAAGCGGATGTGTTAACGTTTATTAGGAATTGTGGGATCTGTCAGCAAGTGAAGGCTGAACATCGCATACCTGGAAGATTGCGACAGCCTCTTCCCATCCCACGGTGGAAGTGAGAAGACATTGCTATGGATTTTGTGAGAGGATTGCCGAGAACCGCCTGGAGACATGATTCCATCTGGGTTATTGTTGATAGACTGACAAAGTCTGCTCATTTTCTACCAGTGGCCGCACATTATACATTTGATCAGTTGAGCATACTGTTTGAGCGAGAGATTATTAGACTGCATGGGGTACCAGTGACTATTACGTCAGACAGAGATGCTATGTATACGTCCAGGATGTGGCGGAGTATGCAGAAGCAGTATGGTACACGCCTAAAGTTTAGTATTACTTTTCATCCTCAGACTGACGGGCAGACTGAGATATTGATACATGTTCTCGAGGATATGTTACGGGCGTGCGTCTCGGAGTTTGGCGGATCATGTGAGGAGTATATATCGTTATGTAAGTTTGCATATAACAACAGTTATCAGGCCATTATTGAGATGGCGCCTTTTGAGGCTTTGTATGGTAGACCGTGTTGCTCACCGTCGTGTTGGGCTGAACCAGAGGACCGGGAGACCGTGGGGCCTGAGATTGTTGTCGATCACACGGAGAAGGTACGACTGATTCGTCAGAGACTCAAGGGAGCCTTGGATCGACAAAAGAAGTATGCGGATAGATATCGCGGTGATCTCACGTACACCGAGGGAGCCTTTGTTTATTTAAAGGTTTCCCATCGGAAGGGTCTTCAGAGGTTTGAAGTGAAAGGTAAACTTGCACCGAGATTTATCGGACCTTTCAGAATTAAGAAATGGGTCGGAAAGGTTGCATATGAGCTTAAGCTACCTCCACAGATATCAGGAGTTCATCCAGTTTTTCATATATCCATGCTTCGATTAGCCGAGTCGAGAACAAGTGATCGTCTGATTGTAGATTTGAGCCAGTTAGACTTGACTAAGGATATGTCATACGAGGAACAACCTGCTCAGATCCTAGATCGAAGGAACAAGTCTATCCCAAAAGTACTTGTCAAGTGGCAGTTTCACGATGATACGAAACTCACTTGGGAAAGGGAAGATTACATGCGAGATATGTTTCTGTACCTATTCGAGTAAGGTATATATGGTAGTTCGATTTTAAATTTTGAGGACGAGATTTTCATTAGTTGGGAAGAGTTGTAACGACCTGAAATTTCTAACTGTGTTTATGTCTTTACACAGGCTCAACGACCCGTACTATGGGACCCACACCGTGATATGTCCGTTTACTGAGGCAAAAGTCGAGGTACATTTTATATTTGTGGTGATGTATGCCTAGTGTATTGTATTTGTGTAGACTATTAAGTTAATTTTCTACGGGTATGTAGGTATCGAGACGAGCGGGGATGTACCTCGAGTCGCGTGTCGATGTGGGATCGAGGTAGCGGCATATTGGGGTAAGGTTACTTTATTTACATTAAATGTGAATTTATTGGGTAATGAGTGGTTGCAATGTGGCCACATGGAAACTAAATGAGTAAATGGCCTATAGTTAGGAAAATAAATCATGAGGCATAGGATGTGCATCGAGACACGCGTTAACCCATCATGATGCAAGGTGTCGCATTGTTGAGTCACTCACAAGTGACTTGGGGGACAAGTGAGACAATGTGCTCCATGTGATGAGCCTCGGGATACGTGTGCACACCAAGATCTAAGGTTAAGTTTTAACCTTACACTACATACATACTTAAGTCAACATTCCTTATCCTCACCAAAAAAAAAACTGAGAAAATCGGGAGAGGAGAAGAGAAAGAAAAATCGGTGTGGAGGTGGAGGAGAAGGAGAAGGAGAGAACCCGAGAAGAATCAAGGTGAGTTTGTTGTTCCATTGATGGGGTGGAGTGGTGTCGGTGGGGTGTTGGTGAGGGAGCTCGGGAGATTGGGAGCTCCCGTGCTTCCGAGGAAGGAGACGACTCGGGAGAGTCGTCTCCCCTCCCTACAGGAGCCGGGGTGGGTCGCCAACCCCAGTTCGTGACAAAAACCAAAAAAAAAAATATTCCTCCCCAACGAATCAGTTCGTTGGGGAAGAAGGAGCCCCAAACGGGTCGACCCGACCCAAAACAAAAAGAAAAAAAGAGAGAAAAAAAGAGAAAAAAATAAGAGAAAATGGAGAAAATTGGAAAACAATTCCAGAAAATAGGAAAAAATTTCAAAAAATTATATTTCGACAAAATAAATAGAAAATAATGAATTTCGATGAAAAATAAAATATTTGGAATTTTGGACGAGCATTTTACGGGGGTTTTACCTCGAAAAGTGCGAAATGGGCCGATTGGCCTAAAAGAAAAAAATGTAAGAAATTTGTCTCGACTTCGATTTAGCCTAAAGTGCTACATTATTAAATGTTAGGGAAAGGGGAGAACTCAGGCGTTTGGGCACGCATTTCAAATTGTCGAGGGATCGGCTAGACTAGGACAAGCGTGTGAATTGTAAGTACAACTGTGAGAATTTTATATTTCATTTCATTCATCTTTATTGATTTATTGGTCTATTGGTAGACAATACTACTTGAACTCGCACATCATGTTGTTCTTGTATCTATTCATGGATGAATATTGTGACATGATGCCTTGTGAATTGTTTCGTTGCCTCTGATTCCTACACTTGATGTCATTCTTGAACAAAATTGATAAAAAACATGCTAATAGAATAATGTGGATTTAAGTAGACTTGTATTCGATTTTCTTTGGGCTTTGTAGCCTAACTTATCTTGGTATCCTAGAATTTTGGAATTATTTGTCTTTGAAATTAAAGTAGAGATTATCTAGTGTCCATTGCACGAGAGATGCGCGGTTCACGGGGACATGGGTCTACCGGGGTTCAGGCACTTACCACTACACTTGCGCGACACACGAGTTATGAGACTCGGGGTGGTCGACAAACATGAGATTGATGTTGTAAAGCGTAGAGCGCAACTCCGCTATTTATGTGAGATATGTTGAGCGCAGCTCCATATAGTAGTGGGAAAGGGTAGGTGATAGGTCTTACCACCGATCAGACGTAGATCATCTCGACTTAGCCTGTGTCTGTCTCTACATCTTTAACTATTGTATTTACTTGCATTTCTTGTTTCAACAATTTATTTCGCTACTTTATGCTTTTAAATACCATTCGATTATTTTGAGAATGTGGCATATAATTCTCCTGTTAGTATTTAAATATCTCTATACTCACCGTCTAGTTTGTGACGGTGGGTGTAGGTCCGTCGATCAGCAGCAAACCAGGGAAGGAGAAGATCAGCGACTTCCTCTGAACAGTTCGGCGACTCTCTTCACTCATTTGTATATCTCGACTTTTGTTGTATTATTATTATGTCATTTTGGGTTGTACATCGGGTTGAGTGAATAATGTCATATATATACGTGCTTGTGATGCTGTCTTTTCTTGGTTTTCCACACTTAGGAATTTTTGGAGAATGAATGCTTTCTCTTAATGATAATGAAATTGGAATTACCTTTAAATTGGATAGTATATCAATACATGGATTTGGAGGAATATAGGGACGAAAGGATGACTAATACGTAATTAAGTCTTGAGTGATTTGGATTAAGGCTTGATTACGCGATTAGGCCGAGCGGTGCCCTGTTTAGTAGTTGGGGTCGTCACACTTTCGTCCTTATATTTCTCAAAACACATGTCCAGACATTATTAGATTTCAGAGTTAATTAAGACATTTTATTATTTTAATGTTATTACATATTATCATGTATTTTAAAGATTATGCGAAAGCTTTTATTATTCAAAATCCTAATTGTGGAAAAACCAGGAAAATAGAACATCACATGCATGTATATATATATTAGTTTCAAAATAGGAGTTATACACTCAACTCGCTATACAACCCAAAATTCACAATAAAGACATAACCAGTAATAATATAACAAAAGTCGAGTCATACAAAATGAGATAGAAGAGTCGCTGAAATGCTCAGAGAAAATCGCCGATATTTTCCTTCCCCGGCGTGCTTCTGCTCGACGGACCTACACCCACCATCACAAACTAGACGATGAGTATAATAATATTTAAGTAATAACTGAAGAATTCTATATAAAATTTCCAAAATATAAGACAGGTATTTAAAAGCATAAAGTAGCGAAAGAATTGCTAAATCAAGTAATGTAAGTAAATACCACAGTTAAAGATGTATAAACCGACACAGGCTAAATCGAGATGATCTACGTCCGGTCTACGGTGAGAACTATCACCTAACCTTTCCCACTTCTATATGGAGTTGCGCTCAATATATTCCACACCAAAAGCGGAGCCGCACTCTACGCATACAAATCATCTATCTCATTCTTGCCGATCACCCCGAGTCCCACAACTCTTGTGCCGCGCAAGTTTAGTAGTAAGTGTTGGAACCCTAGTAGACCCATATCCCCATGAACCGTGTATCTCTCATGCAATGGACACTAGATAATCCATACTTTAGTTTTCAAAGACAAATAATTCCAAATCTCTATGATTCCAAAACTAGATAGGCTACGAAGCCCAAATGAATAGATTACAAGTCTAATCAAATCCAAATTATCCTAATAGCATGCTTTTCATCAATTATTTATCAAAAATGATATCAAGAGTAGGAATTAGAATCAATGAAACATTTCATTAGGCATCATGTTACAACATTCAATCATGAATAGACACAAGAACAACATGACGTGAGATTACCAGTAGTAATGTATACAAACAGACCATAAACTAATAAGAGAATGAAATGAAATATAGAATTCTCACAGCTTTACTTACAACTCACACGTTTATCCTAGCCTATCCGATCCCTCGATACTTCGAAATGTGTTCCCAAACTCCTGAGATCTCCCCATAGTTCCCTAGAGTTGTTTGATAAGTTTTAGAGTGAGTTTGAACCCATTTATAGTATTTAAACCATCTTTGGACTTTGCTGATTTTTGTACTAACAGAGGCAAATTAGCGCGCTAGTTTTCGACATTAGCACACTACTTCACATATCTAGAGTGATAATTAACATTAGTGCGCTAGATTATCGACCTAGCGCGCTATGTGCAGCAAAACCCAAAATTATACACTTCGAATTCTGAGTTTGTGCGACACATATGCCTTATTTTCGCCTTAGGAACTCTCATACACATTACAAATGGTCCCTAACACCCATCCCAACACAAAACAACAACAACAAAATCAACTTCATGAATTCACAAAGTTTATGGTGTTGAGAAGTTACCTCACTTGATGAACTCTTTCTTCCTCACCAAAGCTTCAATGATTCACACTTCTCCTCCACCAAAATCACTCTAGAATTCACTCTCCATTCTCTTCTCTTCATTGTCTACCGATTTGATAAAGATAAAATGAGAATTTTTTGACTTTTAAGGTTCATTTGACTACATTAGATATATTTGAACTATAACCATTGATCATTGTGTGCACACGTATCTCGAGGTTTATATCATGGACCACCATATCCCACTTGTCATTCAAGTCACCATTGAGTGACTTCACATGTTGACACCTTGTCTCATGATGAGTTAATGCGTGTCTCGATGCACATCTAATGATTCTTGTTTTATTTCATCAACTTTAAGCACTTTAATGCTTATATTAAATGTGACCACATTAAGCCACTAAAGTCACTTACAAAACCAACATTAACTCAACTTAATTAAGCTTCCCCCATAAGCCGCTACCTCTTTCCCACATTGACACACGACTTGAGGTACGTCCCCGGTCTTATTTGTACCTATACACTCGTATAAAATTGACTTAATAGTTTACACATATGCAATACACTATGCATACATCACAACAAATATAAAATATACCTCTGCCCTTGCCGCGGTAAATGGACATATCACGGTGTGGGTCCCACAGTACGGGTCGTTGATTTTGTTTAGGAAATTAACCACAGTTAGAGATTTTAGGCCGTTACAATTCTTCCCAACTAATGAAAATTTCTTCCTCAAAATTTAAAAAGTCGAACTAGGATTTATACCTGACTCGAATAGGTATGGAAACCTATCTTGCATATAGTTCTCCCTTTCCCAAGTGAGTTTAGTATCATCGTGAAACTGCCACTTGACAAACACTTTTGGGATAGACTTGCCTCTCAAGTTCTGTATCAATCGATCCAAAATCTACACAAGCTGCTCCTCATATGAAATATCCTCACTCAGGTCTATCTGACTCAAATCTGCAGTCAGACGATCACCTGCTCTCGACTCAGCTAATCGAAGCATGGATATATGAAAGACTGGATGAATTCCTGACATCTGTGGAGGTAACTCAAACTCATACGCAACCTTCCCGACTCGTTTCTTAATCCTGAAAGGTCCGATAAACCTCGGTGAAAGTTTACCTTTCACATCAAACCTCTAAATACCAACCTTTAAATATACAAAAGATCCCTCAGTATATGTGAGATAACCACGATATATGTCCGCATATTTTCGTTGTCAGTCCTGGGCTCCCTTGAGTTTCTAACGAATCAGTCGTACCTTCTCCGTGTGATCAACAACAATCTCAGGCCCCACAGTCTCCCGATCCTCTAGCTCAGCCCAACACGATGGCGAGCGACACGATATACCATATAAAGCCTCAAAAGGTGCCATTTCAATACTGGCCTGATAACTGTTGTTATATGCAAACTTACATAACGGTAGGTACTTCTCCCATGATCCTCCAAACTCCAAAACACAAGCCCGCAACATATCCTCGAGAACCTGAATCAATATCTCAGTCTGGCCGTCAGTCTGAGGATGAAAAGTCGTACTAAACTATAGGCGCGTACCATACTGCTTATGCATACTCCGCCACATCCTGGACGTATACATAACATATCGATCTGACGTAATAGTCATTGGTACCCCATTCAGTCTAATAATCTCTCGTTCGAATAGTATACTCAACTGATCAAACATGTAATGTGCGACCACATGTAGAAAATGGGCAGACTTCGTCAGTCCATCAACAATAACCCAGATGGAATCATGTCTCCGGGGCGATTCTCGGCATTCCTCTCAAAAAATCCATAACTATGTATTCCCACTTCCATCGTGTAATGGGAAGAGACTGTAACAATCCTCTAGGTATGCGATGTTCAACCTTTACTTGCTGATAAATCCCACACTTCCTGATAAACTTTGACACATCCGCCTTCATCCCAGGCCACCAAAAATGCCTCTTCATGTCGTGGTACATCTTGGCCCTGCCCGAATGAATGGTGGATTGGGAACGGTGTGACTCTTGAAGAATCTCCTCTCACAGCTCTGGTAATTACGGTATCCATAGTTTGCCCCTGAATCTCAAACACTGGTCAGATGTCTCCATCCAATCAACACAGTCTGCACTTTGCGCTAACTCACTGAACCTCGAGTACAACCAGTCGGTTCTTTGACCCTCTGACACTCTCTGTGTAGATACATTTTGTACTCTCATTTGAGCGCAAATCTCCACCCGAGTTTCAATAGGAACATGTGCATCTCCAACAGGTATCCTACTCAGCGCATCTGCGACTACGTTAGCTTTTCTCGTATGGTATTCCAAGGAAAACTCGTAATCTTTCAAGAACTCTAACCATATGCGTTGTCTCATATTCTGATCCTTCTGTGTGAATAGATACTTCAGACTCTTATGATCAGTAAAAAGTGTGAATTTCTCTCCATACAGGTAATTTCTCCATATTTTCAGTGCAAACACTACTGTTGCCAACTCCAAGTCGTGCGTCGGATAATTCTTCTCATGGACCTTCAGTTGTCTGGATGCATATGCTACTGTACCATTACCCTGCATCAACACGCATCCCATACCTCTATGAGAAGCATCAGTATGCACTGAAAATCTCTGTGCAACCTCTGGTAACACCAATAATGGCGCAGTAGTCAATAATTTCTTCAACTGAGTGAATGCCTCTTCACATACCTCAGTCCACTCAAATCTAACATCTTTCTAGGTCAATCTCGTAAGTGGTGAAGCGATTTTCGAGAAATCCTTCACAAATTGGCGATAATACCTCGCCAAACCCAAAAAAACTCCTGATTTCAGTGACGGAAGTCGGTGCTGGCCAATCCATAATCGCCTGAATCTTGGCTGGATCCATTGATATCCCTGCTGCTCCGACAACATGCCTTAGAAATTTGACATTTGATAACCAAAATTCACATTTATTGAATTTGGCGTACAGTCTATACTCCCTCAATGTCTGCAACGTCTCTTTGAGGTGCTGCTCATGATCCTCCCCCGTCTTCGAGTATATCAATATATCATCGATGAAGACTATCACGAACCAGTCAAGAAACGATCTGAACATCAAATCCATAAACACTGTTGGAGCATTGGTCAGCCCAAATTGCATGACCGTGAAATGAAAATGTCCGTATCTCGTGTTGAAAGCTGTAATGGACTTATCGTCATCCCTGATCCTAAACTGATGATACCCTGATCGTAGGTCTATCTTGGAGAAAAACTGTGCTCCTCTCAGCTGATCAAATAAATCGTCAATCATTGGGAGTGGATATTTGTTCCTAATTGTGACTTTGTTCAACTGTTGGTAATCGATACAAAGTCTCAAAGTACCATCATTTTTCTTCACAAAAAGGACGGGTGCTCCCTATGGCGACATAAAAGGTGTGATGAATCCCTTTTGTCCCAAATCCTGAAGCTGAGTCTTCAACTCTTCTAGCTCTCGTGGTGCCATCCGGTATGGTGGTATGGAAATCGGTTTAGTACATGATACCAACTCAATAATGAAATCAATCTCTCGTGGCGGCGGCTAAACAAGTAAATCATCCGGAAACACATCAGAAAACTCTCTAATCACTGGTTCTTCCTCTAGCCTAGGTCCTCGACTCTCTGGTATAGTGTACAGGGAAATCAACACTTCCATCTCCTCACTAGTCGCAAGTCAACCTCTCGTACCTACTGTCCTCGCTAAACTACCTCTATAGGTAAACGTCGGACGCCTTGGGATCTCAAATATCACTATCTTACTGAAACAGTCGATACGAGAATGGTATGCAGCTAACCAATCCATCACTAAGATCGCGTCAAACTCTAACAATTCAAGGACTCTAAAGTCAACAGGTAGCAGTACCCCATCTATCTTGACCAGACATCCCTCAATCACATTATTAGGGTAAACCCTATCCTCGGCTGCAGTACTCAAGATTAAATGTATGTTAAGCCAAACAAGTTTCAACCCTAGGATGTCTACCATGCGACCATCAATAAAAGATATGGTAGATCAAGAATAAAATAAAACATATGCATTTCTACCGCAAATAGAAATCGTACCCATAATAAGACCTCGCGTGGCGTTGGCATCTGGCTGGGCTACCACATGAACCTCATCTCAGGCCTGTTGTGTGTACACTACTGTAGGATGCGGGTACTATTTCACTATGTGTCCGACCTGTCCACATCTGTAGCATGTCAACTGTCTGCGCTAACCGTGAGTCTGAAACTGGCCCTGTGCTTGTCTCTGCGCTTGTTCTGGTCTTTGTCGAGTATCTCGGCCTCTACCTCTGCCTCGGCCTCTGCCACCCTGCGGCTGGCGCCGTGAAGCCTATGGGGGCGGGAAGTACATGAACAACAAAAGCTGGTAAAACTGGTCTGATGGGAGGTGGCAAGGGAAGTCTGCCCCACAGTGCTCTGTGTTGGAGCAATGGATGACACAAGAGGCACAACCAATGGGTGAGTGGCTGTCCCTGAACCCTGAGCACCTTTACTACATCTTCTAGCTCCCTTACCCCTCTATCTCCATCTCTTATACTCCATGGCCCGCTCTGCATATAACACTAAACCCGGTGCTCTGCCATCAGCAACTCTGCCAAGATAGTATGTCTCATGTGCTAGGGCTCGCTCGTAGATCTCGGTGAGTATCCTCGCGCCTGAACTGACGACATTATACCCAATATCGGGCCTAAGTCCATCACCGAAGTGGTACACATCCTCAGACTCATCTCTCACCAATTCCCCAGCAAACTGGCGCAGATAATCATATCTGTCAATGTACTGCATCACAGGCTCCTCTGGTCCCTGTCTCGAGTCCATGAACTCTCGTCTCAATCTTTTCATTACTGAAGGTGGAAAATACTGCTGATAGAACTTCTACTTAAAATAATCCCATGTCTCAAACTATCCGTGAGTAGCTACTGCCATACGCCACCACACGTCGACGTCTCTCTCTCTATCGAGAGTGTACGATGAGATCTCTGCCCGAAGTCTATCCTCGATCTTCAGTATCCTATGAAGTTTCTCTTGAAACAGAATCCACTTCTAAATTTTCAGGAAATCACGTACGACATCGAAATAGACTGGCTTGAGTCTAATGAAGTCTTTCACCAGTTGAACTTCCACTGACGTGCTGGAAGATGCGGGCGTGGGAGACGGTACTGCCTCAACTGTCTCCAACACTGGTGCGGTTACAACTATCGACGCTGCTAAAGCTGCAGTAGGAAGTGCTGTGTGACGGCCCCATCTACAACTAAGCTCCCGCCTAAGCCCACGTGGACCCCAGAGCCGGTCTCGCAAGGTCAACGCAGCCAAGTCGACCTTCCAATCCATTATTACAAGATATTTCGAAATTTTAAGTTGAGTTATTAGTATTTTTCAAGATTTAAAAATTTAGCGGAAGCAACTAATACATTAAATAACTCAACAAAAAGATCGGGAGTTAGGCAACCTAATTGTGGAACCCAATAAATATCATCCAGAGGAGAGTAAATAAAAAAATATACAAAAATTCACCTAGCTATGAAGCCTTCCCTCTGCGCTACTCGTCATGGCTCGCACTCGAGTCAAACATAAGAATGACGAGCCCATGTAAGTAAATCCAGTAGGACATATACACAACATTTCACAATATCCAAAGCAGTCAAATTCATGCAAATAGAACGAAAGGAATAAAGAACGCATGAATATACAAGACTGTAAACAATCCATTAATGAGTGAGGCCAAATAACAAGGAGTCCCGACCAAAAGGTCGTTGAGTCGCGAGAAAAATCACAAGAGACTCGGGTTAGGGCGAGCCCCATGCCTCTCAACCCTAACCCTTGCGACTATGAGATATCTACGAACCCGGATTAGAGCCCCCAACGTACACTCAATTGGGAGATATCGACGACGTCCGGATAAGAGCTCATATCGCAGATAAACAGTAACCATGACTCGCTTGCCAGTGGACCCACTCGATCGACAACAAATTTCAACGATAGCTATCATCACAAAGCAGTGAACAACAATAAAGCTATCAAATAACAGTAACAACAACAGCCAATGGAGAGAAATGAAATAATGTATAATTCCCTAGCTGGTTTACTTACCTCGAGAAATCGCGAACCTCAAAACGTCGCTTGCGTCTCGATTTGCGCACCCGACACCCGACTCCTAAGTCCCTGGTGTCCATTTCGACATTTTAGGCCTATTTTACGTAAAATCATTGCAAACACAACTCGGTTTGGTGAAATACTATCACCTCCATCGCATCATCGCGATTTTGTCGAACTCGCGATCCGATCGATCGACAACGCGCCATCACATTGTTGTCGGGCTGCCGCGCTTCACGCTATGCATGGCGCCGGCGGCTGGCATGCTACTCACCGGCCATGTCGACCACCACCACCGCTGACCACCGCCATTGGCCGTTGCCGCTGTTCCATCGTGTTGCGTCGCGTCGCCGCGCTCGCGCGCCATCATTGTCGATCCGAACCTTTGCGCGCTTATTGCTGTCTCGCTGACGTAGTTTGCCACTGCTGCTGCGTCGCATCGTTGCCGCTGACGCCTGGGCTGATCGCTGTCTGACCAGCAGCAGCTCAAGCGCTAGTTCGCGCGAGATGATCGAAGCGCCTCTAATCCACGCCTCTGCGTTGTCTTGTCCACGCCACGCTGCCAGCCCACTGTCGTCCTCGCCGCCGGAGCTCCGGCCGATCACCGCTGAAGCCATTGGTCCGATCGCGCGCTGCGGGCTGATCCGCCATTGCTCGCGTCTGCTCATGGCTGCTTTCCCGGCTGGAGCGCGCTTTCGCCATCGTCTCCGCTGCTCGCGGCCGGCTCCTCATGAGCTCGGCGCGCTTCCTTGCTCGCCGGATCTCCTCTCTCTCTAGCTTTTCTCGTCCTCTTCCTCACGATCTCTCTGTTTCGTTCTTATCCAAATCAATCTATATATATATATATATATATATATATATATATATATATATATTATACATTTTCTTTTTATTTTCTTTTTTTGATTTCAAATCAAAAAAGTGTCCTCGAGATTCGTGCAACACGAATCTCGAGGCAACTCAACAACCGAGTAGCGTGCATCTCGAGGCACCAACCCGCCTCATTTCACAAATCTCGACACTCGCACTACACGCATCACGAGGCATATCCAATGTACATTTTAAACCCACATAAAATTACTATTTCAGTCCCACGTCGGCACGCGACTCGAGGCGCGTCCTCGTTCTTGTTTTACTCACCGAATTCCTCGCATAGTTAGCATTATAATCTCAAATTGGATTCGGACATACGTATTTTGACGAGTGGGTCCCACATACGACCTTGACTTGACACGTGACACAAGTCAAATTTTCGGGTCGTTACGTCTTCCCAACGAATTAAAATTTCGTCCTCGAAATTGAAGCAAGTCTCAAAGGACAATGGTGTTTTATGAACGAAGACCCAAGGCCATACCCACCCAAGGCCATGCGGCCCAAAGCCATACCCCATCTTACTCGTAGGCCGGGCTCCTCCGCGACAAGTTTGTGCTCCTCCGCGACGGTGGGCTCCTCCGAGACCTCCAAGCAAAGAACACACCATCTCTGTCTCCTCCCATCGATATATGCCAGGGCAACATCCTCGCAACATATATTGAAACACAAATGAACATTTTCATTTCGTGATCCACCGTCACTAACATACGTATATCTCGTCGTATGCTCGCGAGAATGTAAATCGTCTCTCTCATCGAGTGAGTTTCAACCCAACTCGTACCCTCTATCAGGTTACGATGGATAGTAGTCGGACCTGACGTGGCAGTAGCATGAATTTGTTTTTGGCTGTCCACACACCCATACATGTACGTTGAAATCCCGCTCCAATTGGAACATGTCCATATCCTTGCCCCCGTGCATGACTAGATCGTGTCCCCTGTCGTGCACTCGATCGGATCTCTAACTCTGTCTCTATTCACTACCTCTCGCCACCAACCCGTCGATGGTACTTACGCTAAGGATATGACAAAGGTCTTGGCTTTGTAATGCACTAGCATAACTCTGTGCTGGACCATCTAACGCTGGCGCCATACACGCCGCACATGGTGGAAACGCAATACGCTCTGAGGTTGATCTCTTTGCCACGACCGTCTAACCCTCGTTTTCCTCTGATCATCTCCAGACCCTCGCACTGAATGTGACGATGCCGAGAATGCGACTGGTACTCCGATGCGTGTACTCCCACACTCTCACTAGCCATTTACGCGTCAGTGGACATGAAAAAGTCATTGGCAACCCATTCTGGTATATCAAGAGAAAATCCAATACCATGAAGCATCAGACGTTCATTACTTTTGTCGTAAGCATGTAACATGACTAAAGGGGCCTCCTTTGTTAAAGCCCTAAGTCCCGAAAGCAAAACGTCAGCAACAAAACTACAACCTCAAAAGGTAGGTGACCAAGACATTCAAGAACAAATCTCGATGCAAGAAAAACTGGTTCATTGAATTGTTTATCACTTGGGTCACCTTCTTTTTGTTTTATTTTCTCCATTGAGTTCATCACAACTACTTTGCACAGCTGCTCTATCAACATAACTTTTCAAGATAACCTCCATCGCTCTTTGAGCATGAGATTTAAATAGGGATAGAGGAACATGCTGCTTCCCACCATACGAAGCATACAAAGAAAGTAATTTTACAGCTGTCTGGAATGAAGAACCCTTTAGTAAAGCATAGTAAAGCATCCAAGAACTTATCAACGGAAGCTAAATGATTAATTCGTATTATCTTCACATCCTTTGGTAACTAACCTTTCTAGAAGAGAGCCAAGTGAGGTTGCAAATACATGATTCCAATGCATAATTACATTATGATTGTGATGCTAACCTCATTGTGACAATATGATCAAATGACCAAAACCAAACTCTCCACTCCACAGCCATGGCCTTCTCATAGGCCTCCTATAATGTGTTCGAGCCGTCGTCACTACCCCAGAACCAATCGAGTCCAGTAGACCGTGTACAAAGTAGTAAGCCTGATCGGCATCAGTATCGACTGCACACCAGCCTACTCCATCAAGCGTACATACCGATCCATATAATGCATAACCATTCACCCAATCCTTGAGCGTCCCCATCGACGCTACCGTAGTGCGCAACCAGACATCGGCCTCGACGAACAACGAAGCTGATAAGATGCTCGACCTCATATGATCTGGTGTGGCCAAGACGTCATGAACCTTTGCTGCTCCGAGATTCGTACCACCGTGAAACTTTTTCGAGTGATGTCGTTGAAACTCGCGAGCATGCCTCGCCTCAGCTGTAGCCCTAACACCCGTATCGATCGACGTGCTCGGCGTATCCTCAGCCGGTGTCTCAGGTATAGGAGATACTATCTCGGTCCGAACATGTCTCCTTGACCACCGCAGTCCAACTAGCACTTCGGCGACGACGACGGTGTAACATGTGCTCTTAACAATCGAAGAATCTCATGCGATTCTTGGTCGTGCGATGTATGCGGCTCATCGCTCGCAAACCGCGAACCTGCAGCCTCACGAACATTCCTAAACCCGGTCCGAAACGTCGTCACATTTTCCATAGCCACGAATCCTCGATATCGTATATATATTACAACACAACAAATATACCATATCGGATACATTTTTACAACATGTACTACTTGCACGTAAATTCTCTTTCGCACGTTTACTAACGCATCTGAACAAATTTTAGCATGCAAGAATTCTTGAGATATACGATCTCATAGGATTTATACTTAGGTAGCCCCTAACTTTTAGAACGAATTTGCAGACTCTACCTCAACTCGTAACACTTAATTCATTTACCAGTCTCTAAAGGTGGTGGTTGACTTCAAAGCAACCCAGAGACGATAAATGCATAGTGTCACTAAAGTGGAGTTACTTGGGCTTCTGATCCAACACTACTACTCCAAAGCTTTCGTCAAAGCTAAGGAGTCCGTACATGATGTAATCGTTAGCTCTCAAGTCATCTCAACACTCTGCTTCCTTAGAGTCTGCTCTTCGTCATTTTTCCTTCTTTTTCAAACTTTACTTTCCTATGAACTCCTATTCAGATTTTCTTCTAGGGACGTGCATAGGCAAAGTAATCAATTTCTCTGAATCCGATAAATTTATCGTCAATCCTATTCAATTTACTCATCGTGTCTCACGTGATACACAAGAGTAAATACGGCTACCAAAGTAGTTCTATCGTAAGTGTATAATACAACACATCAAGTAATCTCATCACTTCCCAACGAAGACTTAAGTTAGGATCATAGGGTTCCACTCTAAGTTCAACCATTCCTAACTTCCATTTGGTTTATGTCTTAATGAATTGTAATTTCCTTCACGAGTCGAGTATTTACAACCGTGGCTCGATACCAACGCGTGACGTCCCCAATTTCCCATAAAATTGAGCCGCCCGCCCGCCTAAGCCCACGTGGACCCCGAGCCGGTCTCGCAAGGTCAACGCAGCATAGTCAACCTTTCAATCCATTATTACAAGAAATTTCGAAATTTTAAGTTAAGTTATTAGTATTTTTCAAGATTTAAAAATTTAGCGGAAGGAACTAGTACATTAAATAACTCAACAAAAAGATCGGGAGTTAGGCAACCTAATTGTGGAACCCAAGTAAATATCATCGATGAGAGTAAATAAAAAAATATACAAAAATTCACCTAGCTATGAAGCCTTCCCTCTCGCTACTCGTCCGCGCTACTCTGACTCGATCAAACATAAGAATGACGAGCCCATGTAAGTAAATCCAAGAGGACATATACACAACATTTCACAATATCCAAAGCAAGTCAAATTCATGCAAATAGAACAAAAGGAATAAAGAACGCATGAATATACAAGATCAGTAAACAATCCATTAATGAGTGAGGCCAAATAACAAGGAGTCCCGACCAAAAGGTCGTTGAGTCGAGAAAAATCTGAGACTCGGGTTAGGGTGAGCCCCATGCCTCTCAACCCTAACCCGCGACTATGAGATATCTACGAACCCGGATTAGAGCCCGCAACGTACACTCAATTGGGAGATATCGACGGCGTCCGAATAAGAGCTCATATCGCAGATAAACAAGTAACCATGACTCGCTTGCCGGTGGACCCACTCGATCGACAACAAATCTCAACGATAGCTATCATCACAAAGCGGTGAACAACAATAAAGCTATCAAATAACAAGAATAACAACAATGACCAATGGAGAGAAATGAAATAATGTATAATTCCCTACCTGGTTTACTTACCTCGAGAAATCGCGAACCTCAAAACGTCGCCATGCGTCTCGATTCTTGCGCACCGACACCCGACTCCTAAGTCCCTAGTGTCCATTTCGACATTTTAGGCCTATTTTATGTAAAATCATTGCAAACACAACTCAGTTTGGTGAAATACTATCACCTCCATCGCATCGTCGCGATTTCGTCGAAACCGTGCATCCGACCGATCGACAACGCGCTGTATCGGCGCCGCTGCCCCGCCGACGACGCCGCCACTGCTTCGCCGCTGCCCCGCCGGCGACGCCGCCACTGCTCCGCCGCCGGCCGGCGCTGCTCGCCGGCCGCGTCGACCACCACCGCGACCGCTGCCGACCGCCGCTGGCCGCTGTCCCACCGCGTTGCGTCGCGTCGCCACGCTCGCGCGCCATCGCTGTCGATCCGAACCTTTTGTCGCGCCTTCGCTGTCTCACCGGCGCAGCTGCTTGCCGGCGTCGCTGCCGTCGCCGACGCCGCTGATCGCCGTCTGCACCGCGCAGCCGCGCTAGCCTGCGCCAGATCTGAAGCCGCCTCTAATCCACGCCTCCGCGTTGTGCTGTCCACGCCACGCCGCTGCCAGCCAGCCCGTCGTCCTCGCCCGCCGGAGCTCCAGCCGTCCACCGCCGAGCCGCTGGTCCGATCGCCGCCTGCGGCTGATCTGCCGCTACTCGCGTCTGCGGCTGCTCCGCCGCTAAAGCCGCGCCTGCCATCGTCCGCCTCTGCCGGCCGGCTCCTCCGCGAGCTCCGGCGCGCTCACTGCTCGCCGGATCTCCTATCTCTCTCTAGCTTTCTCTCTCTTCTCTCTCATCTTCCTCACGATCTCTCTGTTTCTTTCTTATCCAAATTAATCTTATATATATTATATATATACAATTTCTTTTTATTTTCTTTTTTTGATTTCAAATCAAAAGTGTCCTCGAGATTCGTGCAACACGAATCTCGAGGCAACTCAACAATCCAGTAGCGCATCTCGAGGCACCAACCCGCCTCATTTCACAAATCTCGACACTCGCGCTACACGCATCACGAGGCATATCCAATGTACATTTTAAACCCACATAAAATCACTATTTCGGTCCCCGCGTCGGAACGCGACTCGAGGCGCGTCTCGTTCGTGTTTCGGCTCACCGAATTCCTCGCACGATTAGCATTATAATCTCAAATTGGATTCGGACATACGTATTTCGACGAGTGGGTCCCACATACGACCTTGACTTGACACGTGGCACAAGTCAAATTTTTGAGTCGTTACAGGCACCGCCCGACCTAATCCCTTAATTAAGCCATAATCTCTCCTATAAGACCTAACAAGGAACTAGTCAGCCTTAGTTCAACACCTAAACATCTACATCTACTAATTATGATACCACCTACAGTTAACTAGCTAGTTAAATTTTTTTTTCTAACAAGTTATTCAGCGGAAGTCATCGTTACTAGTGGACCTTCAATCCTACGGCCTAACCTATTGTGGAAAAACTAGGAAATAGATATCACATGCATATATAAACAAAAATGGTAATATATACAACATGTGTCTAGTCAAATGTTCCTATCACTCAACCCAAAAGTAAAAAGAACATGTACATATAAATGTAATACAAAAGAATACAAAACGTACAAAAATATGTCGTAGCAGTCTTTCACTGGCTCAGAGGTAGTCACCAAGCTTCTCTTTGCCTGGTCTGCTACTCGGCTGATCTGCACCCACCGTCACAAACTAGACGGTGAGCACATGAAATTATTTAAGTAATACTGAGAGACATCGATCAACATTACCAAACAGACAACAAGTATCAAATTGGATAATTTAAATAGAAACTATCTTTGAAAGAAACATCATGCAAAGAGATACTTGAGTTAACCAAATATGAAACCGACTCAAGGCAAAGTTGTAATGGATTAGGGTAGGGTCATTTTGTGATCTTCATCACATTAGCCTTTCCACTACAATGTGAGCTCTGCTCCATAGCATTTCATTAAAATTTGAGCTCTATATCGTAATGTCAAAAGGTCGTACGGACGATTACGCCTTTTCTATTCCAAGTGAATTAGTCGTCACGGAATGTATACTTGCTAACATACCCGAGTTTTAAAACGCGTCATGTTCACCCAAGTTATTCTTGCGCCAACAAACCCCGAGGTCCGGTTACCCGTTCGAGGCACGTTACCCCGTGTGTCATGCAAGGTAGTGGAGAAGTCCCTTGACATCCCGGAAAGTCTAGTGACCCCCGTATGAAAGCTAAATTTCTATCATCAAATGACCCTAACCACAAGAACCACTTTCATATTAAAAAATGACACATCATTGGAATCCAAAAGATGTAACACATAGTAATGCACAAAGGATTAGAGTCAACATAACCAAACTAACCTAATAGCATGCTATATCACTGACTTCCACACACAACGATCAACATGACAAAGTATATGAATTGGAATCAATGATATACAAAACAGAGTATGCTATGAACAATATCATAAAATGAGCACCGAACAAGTCATAGCATATGGATTTCAAAACGCAATTCAGTTTGAATAAGCGAGAATAAATAAATAGATAGAATGAAATGTAAATAAATGTCTCAATCGGTTTACTTACTTACACAACAAGTCCTAAGCTATCCGCTTCTCGTCGCGTCGATGTACGCACCCAAACCCCGTAATAGCTCCTTTACGGTCCAAACATTTGACAAATTATCAATTTAGGTTCAAGCTTAATGATTTACAACTCCTAAATTGGTCGAAATCGAAAATCGAATTCGAGACCAATTTGCCGATTTTCGCGTTTTTTGAGGTAAAACCCGGTATAACGCCTCAACCGACTCCCGAATTCTTCACTTTTTATAGAACTATCGAAGTTCTATTGATTTGGGTCGCAAATATATATTTTTCCTATTTTTCTGGAATTTTCCAAATTTTTTCATAATTTTATCTATTTTCTGGAATTTATTATATATAAAAATTTGTTTAATTTAATTAAATAATAAAATATATATAATTAAATATATATATATATATTGAGGTGGGTCGGGTCGGCCCGACCCGGTCCAGCCGGACGGTTCAGTCGGTCGACCGGTCCCCATCGGGTCGTGGTCGGCCCGCCCGACCCATATGGGTTCGGGTCGACCCGACCCGACTCCCATATTCTTCCTCGTCGCGGACTGTTTTGCAACTTTTTTTTTTTTTTCTTTGAGGCGTTGGGGTTGGCTCCCATCTCCAACCCCAACTAGAGTCGATGGCGGGGAGACACCCCCGCCATCTTCTTCCTCGCGCTCTCGGCCATGGAGGCCGAGCCTTCCATGGCCGAACATGGCGCCAACAACGACAACCACAACAATGACTACGCAAAGCAACAACCACACCAAATCAACAACAAACAACAACTCAACTTGCTTCGAGTTCCTCGATCTCTCTATCCGGTCTCTCTCTCTTTCTTTCTTTCTTCTTCTTCCGGTTTCTCTCACTCGGTCTCGTTTTTTTTTTTTTGGTTTGGAGAGAATGAGATAAAGATGACATATATATATATATATATATATCTATGTGGCTACTTTCCCACCACAAATTCTATTCATTTAATTTTTTTTTTCCTTTTTCTTTTTATGCAGTTACACTTACCCCACGAGCTGCTGCCTCGGGCCCACGTCGGCACGCGACTCGAGGTGCATCCCCGCTCATCTCGGTATCTGAATACCCGCAAATGACTTAGTAGTCTACACATATACAATCCACTAGGCATACAACCCAACAAATATAACATTTACCTCGGCCACCGTGCCTCGGTAGAGACACGTATCTCGCTGCGGGTCCCACGTCACGAGTCATTTTGTCATGCTTAACGACTTAAACGTGTATTAATTATTGGGCCGTGATAATACTTCCCAACTAATAAGAAGTTCGTCCTCGAACTTAAACGAAACGAATATAAAATATACCTGACTCGAAGAGGTACGGAAATCTGTCTCGCATATAGTCTTCCCGTTCCCAAGTGAGGTCTAAATTTCCATGAAAACTGCCTAACTTTCGGGATAGACTTGCTTCTTAATCTTTGTACCCTTCGGTCAAGAATCGAACCTGGTTGCTCTTCATAAGATATCCTCACTCAAATCAATCGACCCAAATCCACTATCTGCCTCTCGCTTTGTCTTTGACTTAGCTAGTCGAAGCATTGATATATGAAACACCGGATGAATTCCCGACATCCGTGGAGGTAACTCTAACTCATATGCAACCTTTCCAACACGTTTCTTGATCTTGAAAGGCCCGATGAATCTCGGTGCTAATTTTCCTTTCAAACCAAATCGATGATGACCCTTACTAGGAGAAACCTTTAGATACACTAAAACTCCCTCATTGTACGTGAGATCGCTGCGATACATGTCTACATACTTCTTTTGCCTCTCCTGGGCTCCCTTAAGCTTCTGGCGAATCTGTCTTACCTTTTCTGTGTGATCGACAACAATTTAAGGCCCTAACAAATTTTTGTCTTCAGCTCACCCTAACAAGATGGTGAGCGACACGGATCCGCCATATAAAGCCTCAAATGGCGCCATTTCAATGCTCGCTCGATAAGCGTTGTTGTATGCAAATTCACACAATGGTAAATATTCTTCCCACGATCCGCCAAACTCAAGTACAAACGCCCTGAGCATATCTTCGAGAGTTTGAATCAACCTCTTAGTCTGTCCATCAGTCTGAGGGTGAAAGGTTGTGCTAAACTGTAAGCGTGTACCATATTGCTCCTGCATACTCCGCCACATCCTGGACGTATACATAACATATATGTCTGACGTAATAGTCAAAGGTACTCCATGCTACCTAATAATCTCTTTCTCGAAAAAATACACTCAGCTGGTCAAATGTGTAATGAGTTGCAACCGGTATGAAATGGGCAGATTTCGTCAATCTGTCTACAATCACCCAGATAGAATCATGTCGATGAACAGTCCTCGGCAGTCCTCGAACGAAATCCATGGCTATGTCTTCCCACTTCCATTGTGGAATGGGAAGCGATCGTAGTAATCTCTCAGTCTACGATGCTCTGCCTTCACCTGTTGGCAGATCTCACAGTTCCTAATAAACTCTGATATGTCCGCTTTCATCCCAGGCCACCAAAAATGTCTCTTCATATCATGGTACATTTTAGTCCTTCCTGGATGAACAAGAACCGGAACGACGATGTCAATCTGAAGAATCTCATCTCTCGGCTCACGCATTGCTAGGTATCCACAATCGCCTCGAAATCGAGAGACACCGATCTGTCGTCTCGGTCCAGTCAAGACAATCGGGACTCGAGCTAACTCACTGAATCTCGAATATAGAATGTCAATTTTTCGATACTCGACACTCTCTCGAGTCGACACTGTCTGAAGTCTCACTTGAGCACAAATCAGTACCTCAGTGTCATTAGCAATATCTGACTGACTCAGCCTCGCCGCCGCCTCGAGTAAACCATACTCGTGCGTCATATGACATCGAATAGTCTCAGCATCTCCGGTTGGAATCCTACTCAGCGCATCTGCAACGACATTAGCTTTTCCTGGATGATATTCCAGAGAAAAGTCATAGTCTTTTAGAAATTCTAACCATCTCATATTGTCTCAAGTTCACTCTTTTCGTGTGAAGAGATATTTCAAACTCTTATGGTCAGTATAAAGTGTGAACTTCTCTCCATACAGATAATGTCTCCAAATCTTCAGAGCAAACACTACCGCCGCCAACTCTAAGTCATGAGTTGGATAATTCTTCTCATGTATCTTCAACTGTCTTGATCTATAGGCCACTGTGCCTTTCTCTTGCATCAACACACAACCTAAACCCATATGAGAAGCATCAGTGTACACCATGAAACCCTTTCCAGCCTCTGGCAATATCAGCACTGGTGCAGTAGTCAACAAGTTCTTCAGTTGAGCAAATGACTCATCGCATTCCTCTGACCACTGAAACTTCACGTCTTTCTGGGTCAACTTGGTCATTGATGAAGCGATCTTCGAAAAATCCTTCATGAACCTTCGATAATAGCCTGCTAACCCCGAAAACTTCTAATATCGCATCGACGTCGCTACTGGCCAATCCAAAATCGCCCTGAATCTTTTTTGGATCTACAAAGAATACCTGTTCGCTCCGACTACATGACCCAAAAATCGACATCGACAACCAAAATTCGCACTTACCGAATTTGGCATATAGTCTGTGCTCCCTCAAAGTCCGCAACGTCTCCCGAGGTGATGTTCGTGATCTTCTCGAGTCTTCGAGTACACCAATATATCATCAATAAACATGCACAAAGCGGTCAAGATATGGTCTCATCACTCGATGCATCAAATCCATAAACATAGCGGGAGCATTAGTCAAACCAAACAGCATGATTGTGAACCGATAGTGTTCATACCTCGTACTAAATCTTTGTTATTTATCTATCATCCTCCCCGATCCTCGGTGATGATATCCCGATCGTAAATCTATCTTGAGAAAAAGCGTGCTCATCTCGGTCGATCGAATAAATCGTCAATATGCGGTAATGGATACTTGTTCTTGATTGTGACCTAGTTCAATTGTCCGTAATCAATACACGTCTCAAAGTACCGTTCTTCTTCTTCACAAATAGGACCGGTGCTCCCCATGGTGATATCGAAGGTGCGATGAATATCTTCTCGCTCAATTCTTGCAACTGTTTCCTTAATTCTTCCAATTCCCGTGGAGCCATGCGATATGGTGGTATGGATATCGGTTTCGTACCTGACACCAACTCAATAATGAAATCTATCTCCCTCGGTGGTGGTAATCCAGGTAAGTCTTAGGAAACACGTTCGGAACTTCGCACACAACCATAATCTCTTCAAGTTTCGATCCATGACTCTCTGCAACGATATATACCGATACCAAAGTCTCCATCTCCCCACTAGTCGCAAGCCGACCTCGAGTGCCCTCGCTCTCGGTGTACTACCACTATACACGACCACTGGACGCCCTGGAATCTCAAATCTCACCGTTTTCGCAAAATAGTCGATATGAGCATGATATGATGCTAGCCAATCCATCCCTAGCAACACATCGAATTCCAGAAATTCAAGCACTCGAAATCTGCAAGTAACTCGACCCCGTCAATCTCTACTGGGCATCTCTCCACCAGAGAATTAGGGTACACTCTATCTCCGGCTGTAGTACTCAAAATCAAATGGACTCCAATACTAACCGATTTCAACCCTAACATGCCGACCATGCGACCAGAAATGAAAGAAACGGTAGAACCCGAATCAAACAAAACATAAGCTTGATGACCACAAATGAAAACCATACCCTCAATGAGTTTCGTGTAGCGTCTGCGTCAGGCTGTGCAACCACATGTACGACCTCTCGACGCTGTGATGGAATCATTGTCATTGGTCGTGGACACTCTCGATCGATATGTCCCACCCGACCACATCGATAACAAGTGATCGCTTCTCTCGCCGACCCTCGCGCCCGATCCCGGGCTGTGCGAGATGCATGTCTCTCTGCTCCGGTCCGGAACTATCTCGTCCTCGTCCTCTACCTCTACCTCCGCCTCTACCACCGTGTTGCCGACGTGGAGCCGGTGGTGGTGCCGGTAAAGTTCGGTAAATTAGACGTAGCAAGAGCCGGCAATGCATGTCGATGGTGGTGGTTGTACGGGAGGTCTACCCACAATCGTCTGCAAAGGTGTAGGAGATGATGCATAAGGCATAATTGCCCCTGAACACCTCTATCCCACCTCCTCGGTCCATTTGCCCTTCTGTCTCCTCCGCTCATACTCCGCCATCTGATCAGGTGTCATCGCGGGTACTAAGGGTGTCCCGTCAGCCACTCGGCTCATATAATACGTCTCGTGAGCAAGTGCACGCTCGAAAATCTCTCCCAGTGTCCTGGCACCTGAACTGACCACGTAAAAACCAATATCCGGCCTCAGTCCATCGCCAAAATGATATACATCATCGACATCCTCCTTCACAAGATCTCCGGCAAACTGCCTCAAATAGTCGTATCTGTCTCGGTATCTCATCACTGTCTCGTTGGCTCCCTGTCTCAAGTTCATGAACTCCTTCCTCAACCGCTTCATCACCGCGGGTGGGAAGTACTGCTGATAGAACTTAGTCTTGAAGGCATCCCAAGACTCAAACTCTCCTCAGCAGCTATCGTCGTACGCCACCACACATCGGCGTCTCGTGCAATGTGTACGATGATATCTCGCTCCGAGTCTATCATCAATCTGCAAGACTCTATGTAACTTCTCTCGCGACAGACCCACTTCTCGATCTTCTCAAAATCTCTCTCGACCGTCGAAGTATATCGGTTTCGATCGATGAAATCTTTCACCACCGAACTACTACTGTGGAACTAGGCGATGGGGGTGTGGAAGATGGTGTAGACACTGTCTCTATCGCTCTTGGAGCGCTATCATTGGTGTTGCGGGTATGACCGACACTACGGTCGCAGTCGTAGTCATGATAGGACCCGATGTCCGAGATGGTTTGTCTTTGGTGGAGCAACTCGGAAGTCATTAATGCGATAAACTCCGCCAACCGTCGTCCCGAGCAGCTACTCGATCTGACAGCCTCTGAAAATCCTCCGCTGATGGTATCGAAGGTTGGCTACCGCTCGCACCGGCATCATCGCTATCGCGTGAATCCGCCATCTCCGACTGCAAATGGAGAACGAACGCGAATCAGCTACTACGTAGATAACACATATATACACATAACAAAATTAACATGTATATACTCGATCAAATCCCCAACTCATTGTCACTCACTTCCCAACTAATAGTTTCTAGGCGAGGATCATCTGGTTTTCCACATCTAACTAAGGTTTTCTAATTTCTACAATTTTTTTAAATCTTTTAATTGTTTCTAGCTGAACAAGGTAGGTCGTTCACTACATATAGTAGCCGTGGTATCATATTGTAGAAACTCCATATTATACAATCTTAGAACCATGTTTTCTCAAAACCATGGCACTGATACAAACTGTGTTGGTATCATATAGCCTAAAACCATATAAGTAAGCCAAGTTTTATAATCATTGGCTCGATACCACCTGTGGTGGTATCATATGGCCTTAAACCATCGCGATATCTAAACCATGGCTCTGATACCACCTGTGACGGCCCCATCTACAACTAAGGGAACCGCCCAGCCTAATCCCTTAATTAAGCCCTAATCTCCCCTATATGACCTAACAAGGAACTAGTCAGCCTTAGTTCAACACCTAAACATCTACATCTACTAATTATGATACCACCTACAGTTAACTAGCTAGTTAATTTTTTTTTCTAACAAGTTATTCAGCGGAAGTCATCGTTACTAGTGGACCTTCAATCCTACGGCCTAACCTATTGTGGAAAAACTAGGAAATAGAGATCACATGCATATATAAACAAAAATGGTAATATATACAACATGTGTCTAGTCAAATGTTCCTATCACTCAACCCAAAAGTAAAAAGAACATGTACATATAAATGTAATACAAAAGAATACAAAACGTACAAAAATATGTCGTAGCAGTCTTTCACCGGCTCAGAGGTAGTCACCAAGCTTCTCTTTGCCTGGTCTGCTACTCGGCTGATCTGCACCCACCGTCACAAACTAGACGGTGAGCACATGAAATTATTTAAGTAATACTGAGAGACATCGATCAACATTCCCAAACAGACAACAAGTATCAAATTGCATAATTTAAATAGAAACTATGCTGAAAGAAACATCATGCAAAGAGATACTTGAGTTAACCAAATATGAAACTGACTCAAGGCTAAGTAGTAATGGATAGGGGTTGGTCATTTGTGATCTTCATCACATCAGCCTTTCCACTACAATGTGAGCTCTGCTCCATAACATTTCATTAAAATTTGAGCTTTATATCGTAATGTCAAAAGGTCGTACGTACGATTACGCCTTTTCTATTCCAAGTGAATTAGTCGTCACCGGAATGTATACTTGCTAACATACCCGAGTTTTAAAACTCGTCATGTTCACCCAAGTTATTCTTGCGCCAACAAACCCCGAGGTCCGGTTACCCCGTTCGAGGCACGTTACCCCGTGTGTCATGCAAGGTAGTGGAGAAATCCCCTGACATCCCGAAAAGTCTAGTGACCCCCGTATGAAAGCTAAATTTCTATCATCAAATGACCCTAACCACAAGAACCACTTTCATATTAAAAAACGACACAGCATTGGAATCCAAAAAATGTAACAACATACTAATGCACAAAGGATTAGAGTCAACATAACCAAACTAACCTAATAGCATGTTATATCACTGACTTCCACACACAACGATCAACATGACAAAGTATATGAATTGGAATCAATGATATACAAAACAGAGTATGCCATGAACAATATCATAAAATGAGCACTGAACAAGTCATAGCATATGGATTTCAAAGGCAATTCAATTTGAATAACTGAGAATAAATAAATAGATGGAATGAAATGTAAATAAATGTCTCAATCAGTTTACTTACTTACACAACAAGTCCTAAGCTATCCGGCTTCTCGTCGCGTCGATGTACGCACCCAAACCCCGTAATAGCTCCTTTACGGTCCTAACATTTGACAAATTATCAATTTAGGTTCAAGCTTAATGATTTACAACTCCTAAATTGATCGAAATCGGTCAAAATTGAATTCGAGACCAATTTGTCGATTTCACGTTTTTCGAGGTAAAATCCCGGTATAACGCCTCAACCGACTCCCGAATTCTTCATTTTTTATAGAACTATCGAAGTTCTATTGATTTGGGTCACAAATATATTTTTTTCCTATTTTTCTGGAATTTTCCAGAATTTTTTTCATAATTTTATCTATTTTATGGAATTTATTATATATAAAAATTTGTTTAATTTAATTAAATAAGTAAATATATATAATTAAATATATATATATATATGGAGGCGGGTCCGGGTCAACCTGACCCGGTCCAGCCTGACCGGTCGGTCGACCGGTCCTCATCGGTCGAGGTCGGCCCGGCCCGACCCATATGGGTTCGGTCGACCCGACCCGACTCCCATCTTCTTCCTCGTCGCGGAGCTGGTGCTTCGCAATTTTTTTTTTTTTCTTTGAGGCGTTGGGGTTGGCTCCCATCTCCACCCAACTAGAGTCGACGGCGGGGAGACACCCTTGCCATCTTCTTCCTCACGTCTCTCGGCCATGGAGGCCGAGCCTTCCATGGCCGAACATGGCGGCCAACAACGACAACCACAACAACGACTGCAGCAACAACCACACCAAATCAACAACAAACAACAACTCACCTTGCTTCGAGTTCCTCGATCTCTCTATCCCGGTCTCTCTCCTATTTTTTTCTTTCTTCTTCTTCCGGGTTTCTCTCTCTCGGTCTCTGCTTTTTTTTTTTTTGGAGAGAATGAGATAAAGATGACATATATATATATATATATATATATATGTATATATATCTATGTGGCTACTTTCCCACCACAAATTCTATTCATTTAATATTTTTTTTCCTTTTTCTTTTTATGCAGTTACACTTACCCCACGAGCTGCTGCCTCGGGCCCACGTCGGCACGCGACTCGAGGCGCATCCCCGCTCGTCTCGGTATCTGCATACTCGTAAATGACTTAGTAGTCTACACATATACAATCCACTAGGCATACAACACAACAAATATAACATTTACCTCGGCCACCGTGCCTCGGTAGTGACACGTATCTCGCTGCGGGTCCCACGTCACGGGTCATTTTGTCATGCTTAACGACTTAAACGTGTATTAATTATTGGGCCGTGACATGCTGGTGCCCGGACAGTCGGTGTAGCAGTTGTAGGAGTCGATGTCGATGTGGGTGGAGCAAAACAAGCGGTCATCATAGCGATGAAGTTAGTCAACTGCAGGCCCTGAGCTATCACTCGGTCAGACAGCCTTTGTAAATCCTCCGCAATAGTACGAGGCTGACTGCCACTAGGCTATGCATCTCCTCCCCCTCGTGTATCAGTCATCGGGGTCTACAATGGATAGCGAACGCGAATCAACTTCTACGTGACATAGCACATAAGTATATATATACATGTAGCAATTAACAAGTACATATAAGAAATCCCTATCTCACTTTCACTCACTTCTCAACTAATGGTTTCTAGGAAAAAGTCATTTGGTTTAAACAACTAAGATTTGCATTTTATTCATATTGTTCTCTAAACCTATTCTCTAATACCAACTGTGTTGGTATCATATTGCCTTAAGCCATATAAGTCTCTAAATCTGGCTCTGATACCAACTGTGACGGCCCCAACTTCTAAACAGGGCACCGCCCGACCTAATCCAGTAATCAAGCCGTAATCCTAACCACATAAGATTTAATTACGTATTTGTCAGCCTTTCGTCCCTATATTTCTCAAAACACATGTCCAGACATTATTAGATTTCAGAGTTAATTAAGACTTTTTATTATTTTAATGTTAATTACATATTATCATGTATTTTAAAATTATGCAGAAGCTTTTATTATTCAAAATCCTAAGTGTGGAAAAACTAGGAAAATACAACATCACATGCATGTATATATATCAGTCTTAAAATAGGAGCTATACACTCAACCCGCTATACAACCCAAAATTCACAATAAAGACATAAACAATAATAATACAACAAAAGTCGAGTCATACAAAATGAGATAGGAGAGTCGCTGAAATGCTCAGAGAAAATCGCCGATCTTCTCATTCCATGGCCTGCTGCTGCTCCACGAACCTACACCCACCGTCACAAACTAGACGGTGAGTATAGTAATATTTAAGTAATAACTGGAGAATTATATGTCACATTTCCAAAATATAAGACAAGTATTTAAAAGCATAAAATAGCGAAAGAATTGCCGAATCAAGTAATAAGGGTAAATACCACAGTTAAAAATGTATAAACTGACACAGGCTAAATCGAGATGATCTACGTCCGGTCGGCGGTGAGAACTATCACCTAACCTTTCCCACTACTATATGGAGCTGCGCTCAACATATTCCACACCAAAAGCGGAGCTGCGCTCTACACATACAAATCATCTATCTCATTCTTGCCAATCACCCCGAGTCCCATAACTCGTGTGCCGCGCAACTGTAGTGGTGAGTGCCGAAACCCCGGTAGACCCATGTCCCCGTGAACCGCGCATCTCTCATGCAATTGACACTAGATAATCCCTACTTTAGTTTTCAAAGACAAATAATTCCAAATCTCTAGGATTCCAAAACTAAATAGGCTACAAAGCCCAATGGAATATATTACAAGTCTAATCAAATCCAAATTATCCCAATAGCATGCTTTTCATCAATTATTTATCAAAAATGACATCAAGAGTAGGAATTAGAATCAAAGAAACATTTCACAAGGCATCATGTTACAACATTCAATCATGAATAGACATAAGAACAACATGATGTGAGATTACAAGTAGCAATGTCTACAAATAGACCATAAACCAATAAGAGAATGAAATGAACTATAGAATTCTCACAACTTTACTTACAATTCACACGCTTGTCCTAGCCTATCCGATCCCTCGATACTTCAAAATGTGTTCCCAAACTTCTGAGATCTCCCCTTAGTTCCCCGGAGTTGCTTGATAGGTTTTAGAGCGAGTTTGAACCCATTTATAGTATTTAAATCATGTTTGGACTTTGCTGATTTTTGTACTAACAAGGACAAATTAGCGCTATTTTACACCTTATAGCGCTACTTACATTCTACACGCTAATTAACATTCGCGCTAATGTTATTATCGACCTAGCGTGCTATGTGCAGCAGAACCCATAATTCTGCACTTCGAATTCTGGGTTTGTGCAACACATAGGCCTTGTTTTCGCCTTAGGGACCCTCATACATAGTACAAGTGGTCCCTAACACCCATCCCAACACAAAACAACAACAACAAAATCAATTTTATGAATTCACAAAGTTTATGGTGTGGAGAAGTTACCTCACTTGATGAACTCCTTCTTCCTCACCAAAGCTTTAATGATTCACACTTCTCTTCCACCAAAATCACTCCAGAATTCACTATCCATTCTCTTCTCTTCCTTGTATATCGATTTGATTAAGATAAAATGAGAGTTTTTTGACTTTTAAGGTTAACTTGACTACATGAGATATGTTTGAACTATAGCCATTGATAATTGTGTGCACACGTATCTCGAGGTTTATATCATGGACCACCTTGTCCCACTTGTCCCTCAAGTCACCATTGAGTGACTTCACATATTGACACATTGTCTCATGATGAGTTAATGCGTGTCTCGATGCACATCTAATGATTCTTGTTTTATTTCATCAACTTTAGGCACTTTAATGCTTATATTAAATGTGACCACATTAAGCCAATAAAGCCACTTACAAAACCAACATTAACTCAATTTAACTAAGCTTACCTCATAAGCCGCTACCTCGGTCCCAACATGCGACTCGAGGTACGTCGTCTCGATACCTATACACCCGTATAAAATTGATTTAATAGTCTACACATATACAATACACTAGACATACATCACAACAAATATAAAATATAACTCGGCCCTTGCCTCGGTAAATAGACATATCATGAGGTGGGTCCCACAGTACGGGTCGTTGATCCTGTTTAGGAAATTAAACACAGTTAAAGATTTTGGGCCGTTACAGTTAACTTCCTCAAATTAATTCTGAATTTTAAGTGAGCGAAGTCATAAGCGAAGTCAAAATTCCGAACCTTGCTATGACGCATGCTAGAGCTTGCAGCTGATGTATATTGTTAGATATGTATCTCGAGATATATACACACTTCAATGCATGATCCATTATATTTTATTTCAACATTTTTTTTCATTTGAAGCCCCTCAAGAGTAGACCTGTGGAGCGGGCGTGCCGCTTGCGTGGCCCGCCCAACTTGAATCGGGCTTGGGTTCTTAAAAACATACCTAAGTCCGGCCCGACTCAAGCTCGTAAAAGCCTGCAATTATAACGGGCGGGCCTGGTTTGATTTCTTGAACCCGAGCCCGGCTCGTATAAAACATAAACTCTTAAATTTTTATATACAACTTAAAAAAACTAAATGGTGGTTGTGAGGATCGAACCACAATCTTGGACTTCGCATAAAGCTCCAACACCACTAGGCCACAAGTTTACTTGTGCTACTTTTGTTAAATTAATTATAGTTATATAAAACAAGTTAACCATAAATATTAAAAGACTAAACCGACTGTAAATCCTATAATAGCTGAACTAAATCTTTCATATAATATCTAATCTTTAATAATCTAACTAAATCGAAAAAAAAAAAAAAGAAAGAAAATATATAATCTCTAATCATATTTATTTACCTTAACAAAAAAACAATACTTTTTCATCAAAAAAATAAAACAATAATTTTTGAAAATAGCACTAGTAAGCCCGTTTAGGCCCGCCCAAGCTCGGCCCATATTGGGTTTGGGTGGGCTTGGGCCCACCCAATGAAAAAATGGGCTTGGACGGACTTGGACGGGGCTTTAAAAAAAAGCCTGCGTAAGCCTAGCTGTGACGACCCAAATTTAATTCGTCATTATTAATGACATGGTTGTAGACGTAGCTGACAGCTTAGACACTTGCGGGACCCACAACTAGGCTAGGACGTGCCTAAAGTTAGGTAAATAGTAATTTTGTGTGCTGATTTATCTAATTTGCGATGTTTACGTTGAAATAGATTAAACGGCATCGTAATGTGTGTATTTATATTACGTTTCACGTGCGAGACTGCATGTTAAGTATTCGCCTCGATATGCGTGTCGATGCATGTATTGAGTAGGCTAAAAGATTTAATATTAGGTCGGGGGAAATAATACACACATGAAATGAATAAAATGAATAAAATGAGTTAAATAATAATATGTAATGCATATTTGGTGGTTAGGGTCATGGTAGTACGCGTATGTCGCATCTCGGGACGCGAAATCGGGCGTCGGAACACCTGAAAGATAACTTTTTGGGTTAAGAACAAGGGCAAGTGTGTCATTGGAGTCACATTAGGAGTCATTAGAGGTTGGAAAATGGAGTAAATAGTGCTCATTAGATTGCATTGTGATACATAAGTGAGGAGAGATCATATAAGTCTATAAAAAGTCAATTTGACTTTCATTTCCACCACCTTTTCTCTCTCCTTATCAACGAACCCGAAAATTGAATAGCAAAACAAGGGTTTTGGATCTTCAAAATTAGTGATTTGTGGATCTTGGAGTGGTTGCTTCATCAAAGCAAGGTGAGATTCACTAACATCTCAACTTTCTTCATCTTTTGGAACCATTTTTGAGGTGTTTAAGTAAATCCAATTTGGATTGTTAAGTGGTTCTTTTGATGGGTTTCAAGTGCTATGAAGTTAAGTAATATATGTTGTGGTAGTTGTTGGTGGTGGTGATGTTTGGAAAACAAAATTTTCAACCAAACTGCTGTCCAGAACCTGATTAGCACGTTAATGAGGTCATCTAGCGCTCTAGACGACGATTAGCGCGCTAGGTGAAAAATATAGCGCGCTAATGTTTTTCTTGACGAAGAACGTTTCGCTGCCCATAAATCTAGCGCGCTAATCCTAAGACCTAGCGCGCTAGATATTGCAAATTTCAGATTTTTTTTGCTAAGTAACATAAAATATATCCAATTGACTAAAAATCAATGATAAATAGAAATATGTCATTTCGGGTGGTAATTTGGATATCGGGGATTCGGCAGAGCCAGATCGGGGGTTATTTATTGGGACATGGAGTGTGGGTTGAGGTGTGTAGTATCCCAACTAAAATTTCTTGAGCATTACTTACTTTGGCTTTTGAATTCATATTCTGTCTTTCAATACTCTATTCTTGGTTTTGGTTTAAATGGACGGACGTTGAGGCTCTCCCTCTGTGCTATTCATGTGTGTATGTCCACTAGGCCATAGTGTTGGGTGTTGGGGTTCATACGCGAGCGGAGATTACAAAACAGTTTTGACAAAAACCCCAACGGGATCCGAATCTAATTCCATTAAAAACGTTTAAACCATGAAAAACTTAATCATACATCAATCGCAATATACCTTTCGAAGGTTAATCGATCTCTAAGGCGCGCAACGACGAACGCCTCTATCGTGATCCACACGAACGGCGGCGAGATTTGAAGTGCTAGCTTTGAGAGAATACCAAACCTTTTTGTTTCTCTCCAAAACGATCCGAGAGCATACCAAAAACCCTAAGTCGTTTCTAAAACGAAAATAGAGTTTCAGCCTTTTTTCTTTTCGTATCGTGTTCTAACTTAAAGCGTCTATTTATACAACCCTTGTATATAGACGGTTAAGTAAATTACACATATACCCTTACTTAAAGAAGTATAAGTGTAATACACCACAAGGACGTTTTGTCATGAATTTTATCACATAAAATTCATTTTTTCGAATCATCTTAAAATCTCGCAAAACCATTCTTAGTGTGCGACCCAATAGGCTCATACAACGTTGGCGGTGTACCAAAACACATTTTGGTATACAAGTCATAAGCGATCTCTAGCAAGACATTATGACTACCCAAGTTGTACGAATATCAAATCGATATAACCTAATCAATAGTGTATATAACATCCTTTTGTCACACGATATCCTTTTGATCAAACATAAGGCATGGAATTGTCATCCAACATGTTCAATCGTACTAGTCTCGATCTCTAGGTAGTGAAAACATCCAAGTGACATTGATCAATATCAATTCACTTAGACTAGGTCTTTTAATGATCTAACACATCGAGGGATCCACTAGATATCTCTTTATATGAGAGGGACAAATTCTATCTCGATTACACAACTTCATCACATTGCTCACACTTTGATAACCAATCACAACCTTTATAATCGTCCAGGTTAAAGACAACGTTTGATTGTGTCAAATTACTTGTGTTCCTAATGTTGAAGTATCTCGGCAATCTCAAGTCAGAGGACTGAAAAATATACCTATCATGAGAAACAACTATGACTTAATCCATGTGATGTTCTCATAGCTGGTCAGATCGATTACTTTGTTCCCTAACAAGTACTTGTGATCTTGATTCGTATCCCTATACGTATAATCATCATATGATCATCAATCAAGACTCACACTAGTCTTAATTCATTATAGTTCCCAGTATAATGATCGACTATGGATATTTAGGATATTTATGTAAATACCCATGGATCTTATTATAATGTAAACATGCAAATTAATTATAATAAACATCAAATGAAATCCTCTATTTTATTAACTAAAATTATTCATAAAGACAGTTAATGGATTGACTAGGGCACATGCCCCATCATCTCCCACTTGCACTAGGGTCAATCATACATGCATCTAATGCCTAATGATCTAACATGACCATCATGTTTTGCTTGTGGAAGAGCTTTTGTCAATGGATCCGCAACGTTGTCTTGATAGGTACTCTGCAAATCTTTACGTCTCCCTCTCAATAATTTCTCGATGAGATGAAAACGCGCTCGAGTATATGTTTGGATCTGTGGTGTGATCTAGGTTCCTTGGCCTGTGCTATTGCCCCGTTATTGTCACAATACAAACAAACAGGGTTAGCAATACTTGGAACCACACCTAGTTCAGATATGAACTTTTTGATCAAAGCGCCTCCTTTCTTTGCATCGGACGATTTGCAATATACTCGAAACTTTCGTTGTAGAATCTGCCACAGTCTCTTGCTTCGAACTTTTCCAGCTTACTGCACCCCCATTCAAAGTAAACACATATCCAGACTGCGATCTAAAATCATCTATATCAGTTTGAAAACTTGCATCTGTGTAACCATTTACAACTAGATCATTTTCAAAACCTCCATAGACCAAGAACACTTCCTTAGTCCTTCTTAAGTACTTAAGGATGTTCTTTACTGCTATCCGGTGACTCTTTGGATCGACCGATATCTGCTTGTAGTGCTCAAAGCATATGATACATCAGGTCGAGTGCATAACATGACATACATGATAGATCCAATAGCTGATGCATATGGAATCTTATTCATACGGTCTCGCTCATCATTTGTCTTAGGACATTGAGTCTTGCTGAGACTTATGCCATGAGACATTGGCAACAATCATCTTTTAGAGTCTTGCAAACTGAACCTATTCAGCACCTTGTCTATGTAAGCACTCTGACTTAGACCTATTAGCCTCTTAGATCTATCCCTATAGATCTTTATCCCTAGGATATAATTTGCATCTCCTAAGTCTTTCATTGAGAAACACTTCCCTAACCAAGACTTGACATTTTGCAATGTTGGGATGTCATTTCCAATGAGTAATATATCATCAACATACGATGTACGAGAAAAACAACTACACTCCCTTTGACCTTCTTGTATACACAAGGCTCATCTTCGTTCTTAATAAAACCAAAATCCTTGATTGCTTCATCAAAACGAAGATTCCAACTCCGAGAAGCTTGCTTTAATCCATAAATGGATCTTTGAAGCTTGCATACCTTCCTAGAATTCTCGGGATGTACAAAACCTTCGAGGTTGTGTCATATACACGTCCTCAAGCGACTTTCCATTAAGAAATGTTGTTTTGACATCCATTTGCCATATTTCATAGTCATAATATGCGCAATGACAATTAAAATTCTTATGGATTTAAGCATGGCTCTGCGGCGAAAAAGTTTCATCATAATCAACACCTTAAAGTCTGCACTGAAACCTTTTGCTACAAGTCTTGCTTTAAAAGTATGCACTTTGCCATCCATGTCGGTTTTCTTCTTGAAAACCCATTTACATCCAATGGTCTTACCACCTTGGGTAAATCAACCAAGTTCCAAACTTGGTTATCATACATGGATTGCATCTCGAGTTCATGGCACTTAGCCATTTATCGAGTCGGTCCGACATAGCCTCGATAAGTGGTGGGCTCATTTTGGTCTATAAGCAACACATCACGACTATCGGTAATGAGAAATCCGAATCTCTCGGCTCATGTCTTACCCTACTAGATTTACGTGGGCCTTGTGTCACTTGTGGAGGTTCAACTGTTGGTTGGAACGTTGTTGAACTTCCGATGAGCGGTTCGTGTTTTTGTGATTCTTGAACTTCTTCAAGATTTATTTCTCTCCCACTAGTGTCTTTTGAAATAAACTGTTTTTCCATAAAGGCAACCATACCGAGCAACAAACACTTTGTTCTCGGCGGGATTATAAAAGTAATATCCTTTTGTTTCCTTAGGATACCCCACAAATAAACACTTGTCGATTTAGGTGCTAGTTTTTCGAGACTTGTCGCTTTACGTAAGCCTCACAACCCCGAGATCTTAAGAAAAGACAAACTAGGTCTCTTCCCGTACCATATCTCATATGGTGTTTTATCAACCGCTTTAGAAGGAACTCGATTTAGAGTGAAAGCTGCGATTTGTAATGCATAACCCCAAAAGGATAATGGAAGATCGCATGACTCATAATAGATCGAACCATATCTAATAAGGTTCGATTTATCCTTTCGAGAAACTCCATTCCATTGTGGAGTTCTTTGGTGGAGTCAATTGAGAGACAATCCCACAATTTCTAAGTTGATCATCAAATTCTTGGCTTAAATACTCACCACCTCGATTTGATCGAAGTGTTTTGATAGTTTTACCAAGTTGATTCGCACTTCATTTTGAAACGTTCGAAACATCTCAAATGATTCAAACTTTATGTTTCATAAGATATACATAACCATATCTGCTTTGAAATCATCGATAAATGTAATGAAGTCCGATAACCTCCTCTAGCCATTGTGTTTATAGGACCGCATACATCGGTATGTATTAGACCCAATAAATCACTTGCCCTTTCACCTTGTGTCCGAGTAAAGGGACTTTTAGTCATCTTGCCCAAGATAAACAAGATACGCACGTTTCATATGTTTCTAAATCAAATGAATCTAGAAGTCCATCTTTATGGAGCTTCGTTATGCGTTTCTCGTTTATGTGCCCAGAGACGACAATGCCAAAGATAGGTTTGATTCAAATCATTTGACTTGAATCTCTTTGTATTTATGTTAAAGCTGGAGTATCGGTGGACTTTTTCATGCTTAGAATATAAAGACCGTCATACAAATCAGCATTTGCATAAAATATGCCTTTACGAGAAATGGAACATCTATTATTTGCAATAATAAAATCAAAACCATCCATATCCAAACATGAAACAGAAATGATGTTTCGCTCAAAGCGAGACACAAAATAACAATTATTTAAAGTTAAAATAAGTCCACTAGATAAAACTAAGTCATATGATCCAACGACCAGAGCGCAACTCTTGCTCCATTCCTACGCGGAGGATGACTTCTCCTTTCTTCAACTTTCTACTTGGTGAGTCCCTGCACATTTATACAAATGTGAGATCCACATCCGGTATCTAATACCCAGGGAATCACTAGTAGATAAATTAATTTCAATAACATAAATACATGTAGTGGTAGTCGCACTACCCTTTTTCTTCCTTAGATCTTCCGGATAGAGTTTGCAATTTCGAACCAATGTCCAGGTGCATGCGAAATGACAATTTCCTTCTTTTTCTTTTGGGTGTTTTGAAGCGAGAACAAGCGGGGCTTGACTTGTTCCACAAGGCTTTGCGACAGTGCAAAAGCAACAACCTTGGCAACTCTAGCCTAGCCTTGCCTTTGCCTTTCTTCTTCATTCCCTTTCCCTTTTGGACCATCAACACATTACTAGAGGTTTCTTGATATTTTGTTCGGCGAGTTTTGAGCATCAAATGCAACTCGAAATTGATTTCTCCATATTATTCATATTGTAGTTCATCACAAATTGTGAGTAACTCTCTCGGTAATGAATTCAAGATCAAATCCGTAGCCAACTCTTGGCTTATGGGGAATCCGAGTCTATCAAGTGGTCAACATAGCCCTTCATCTTCAAAACATGAGGACTAACCGACGCACCTCGGTCATCTTGCAAGAATGTAGGTTTTTGACTGTCTCGAACCTTTCTTGCCTAGCTTCTTTGTTGGAACATTTCCTTGGCGTTATAGCCATGTCGTAGGCTTCCATTAGTTCCATGTCCTTCGAAGTTCGGGAACCATAGTTGCCGCATAATACATGCAACATCGGTAGAATTAGGGGTGGGCAGCGGTTTTCGAAAAACCGCCCAAACCGCCCAAACCGACCAAACCGCGCGGTTTGGTTTGGTTTTTAAAACTCGCGGTTTGGTCGCGGTTTGGAAAATGACCAAACCGCGATTCTGCGGTTTGGTCGCGGTTTTCGTTTGAGAAAACCGCGGTTTAACCAAACCGAGGGCATTTTGGTAATATAAACCAAAAACCCTAAAAGTTAACTATAAAACCAAATCTTCTTCGCTCTCCCACTGCGCACAACCCTCTCCGCACAACCCTCACAACCCTCTCCCTCTCCCACGCCTCGCACAACCCTCTCCTCTCTCCCTCTCCTCTCACTCCCGCCGCCGCCACCTCCCTCACTCTCGCAGTCACCTCCTCACTCTCGCCGCCATCATCTCCCGCTCACGCCGCCGCCATCACCTCCCGCTCACGCCGCGCTGGCTCTTCGATCTCGCCTGTATTGCCGTCACCTCTCTCTCTCTCGCTCACATGCGCGCTTTGTCGCGCGCTTTCCACCGCGAACGTTCACCGCCGCCTCGCCCCATTGCCTCTCGCATTGCCTCACACCAAAACCGCAACCAAACCGACCAAACCGTGCAAACCGCGGTTCGGTTTGGTTGCGGTTTTGGTGGTTCATGGTTTGGTGGTGGTTTGGTAAATCACTAAACCGAGACCTTCGGTTTGGTCGCGGTTTGGTGGTTTTCACCACCAAACCGCGGTTTGCCCACCCCTAAGTAGAATCGTTGACATGCTTACTATGCGCATCCTTCACATGACTTTCGTAGCATTGGGTGGTGGGTCCTCGGGATTGGAGCATCCAGGACATACAACTTGCGTTCATGCTTAAGAACAATTCTCAAGTTTCGAACCGATCAAGAAAGTTAGTCCCGAGATAGCTTATCCTTCTCAAGGATGGATCGCGATGACAGGGGATTATTGTTACTTGAAGAGGCCATTGATCTACAATAAAGATCATGCAAAGTTTATTTTAGTATAGAGGAATAGACTCCCACTAAATTAACAACCCTCCTAAAACATATTGTTTATTTAGGGGACTAAAAACCATATTTCACCTAATTCTATGACAAACTATGGCATGAAACACATAACTAGATTATTTAGGTAGGTAACGATTACCAATTACATCTTATGTAATTTTTAGATCCTTTTATGAGATACGGGACATCTTATGTCTTAGCATGTTTTTATCTCATCATTTGCCTAAAGCTCAAAACTATTTTGATGGCTTTATTAAGTCGGACCATTTTAAACATTTAGGTAACTCTTACCCAACTTGTCTCACCAAGATAACACAATACACCCTTGACTATGGTATTTGAAACTATATTAGTGTGATCGAGGCCTTTGACAAGTGTTTAAAATGGATGACATGAGACTTAAAATTTAATAGAGGGATTTTATTCAGTTTTAGTGATTTTTATGTAAACAATGAAATATCATATATTCTATTGATTTGTTCAATCACTAAACAATTTGGAAATTTTTTATACTATTCACTAATAAAAGAATTTCCGTGCGCTAGGATTAGTTAGACGGCGGTCCCGTTGGTGGTCAGCGCCATGCGTTTTTTTTTTTTTTTTATTATTTTTTTTAGAAGACGAATCTCAATTCCGAAAATTGAAATTCGCTATAGAAAATCATATTTTTCGATGATTTTGCTATACTAAATTTACCCCTTAATTTATCCAAAATTAAGTCAATTAAAACATTTTTAATTAACTCGGGCCCACATCTAACTAATCATCTTATCCTAATCCAATTAGGACTTTAGATATTTGAATCCTAGCATATCACCAATAACAAACTTCTCCATATTTATCTCTTATCCAATAGGGATAACGAAACCGATTTTGCTTATATCTCATAATCTAATTTGTTATCTATCTTTATCAAATAGAAACTTCATAACAAAATAGATATAACAAGATAAATAAATAATTTCGAAAATTAATTATTTATTTTGGATTTAAGATATTTGAATCCTAGTATATCACCGATAACAAGATTCTTGATATTTATCTCATATTCTAATTTGTTATCTATCTTTATCAAATATAAACTTCATAACAAAATAGATATAACAAGATAAATAAATAATTTCGAAAATTAATTATTTGCAATTTCGGTCTTCATCCAAATAATCACAAACATGTAATTGAATCATGAACTACTATCCCAATCGAACCTAATGGTGTCATGGATCATAGAACATGAAACTCAATTCATTAAAATTATTCAAATTAACCTAACATGGTTACTAGCATGTACTGAAACTAATTTCAATTAAATCACGAATATATGTATCATATACACAAAACATGATAATAAATCTCACTTGAAAACTTATGTATATCACATATACATCAACTATTATCATGCTTTCAATCATATATCATGTATATATCGAAGAAAACATGCAATGAGTTTAATGGAATCAAACTCGAAGGCTCGATACCTTTGTTGGGTGTTGGGGTTCATACGCAGCGGAGATTACAAAACAGTTTTGACAAAAACCCCAACAGGATCCGAATCTAATTCCATTAAAAACGTTTAAACCATGAAAAACTTAATCATACCTCAATCGTAATATACCTTTACGAAGGTTAATCGATCTCTAAGGCGCCGCAACGACGAACGCCTCTATCAATGATCACACACGAACGGCGGCCGAGATTTGAAGTGCTAGCTTTGAGAGAATACCAAACCTTTTTGTTTCTCTCCAAAACGATCCGAGCATACCAAAAACCCTAAGTCGTTTCTAAAACGAAAATAGAGTTTCAAACTTTTTTCTTTCGTATCCGTGTTCTAACTTAAAGCGTTTATTTATACAACCCTTGTATATAGACGGTTAAGTAAATTACACATATACCCTTACTTAAAGAAGTATAAGTGTAATACACCACAAGGACGTTTCGTCATGAATTTTATCACATAAAATTCATTTTTTCGAATCATCTTAAAATCTCGCAAAACCATTCTTAGTGTGCGACCCAATAGGCTCATACAACGTTGGCGGTGTACCAAAACACATTTTGGTATACAAGTCATAAGCGATCTCTAGCAAGACATTATGACTACCCAAGTTGTACGAATATCAAATCGATATAACCTAATCAATAGTGTATATAACACCCTTTTGTCACACGATATCCTTTTGATCAAACATAAGGCATGGAATTGTCATCCAACATGTTCAATCGTACTAGTCTCGATCTCTAGGTAGATGAAATCCAAGTGACATTGATCAATATCAATTCACTTAGACTAGGCCTTTTAACGATCTAACACATCGAGGGATCCACTAGATATCTCTCTTTATATGAGAGGGACAAATTCTATCTCGATTACATAACTTCATCACATTGCTCACACAATAACCAATCACAACCTTTATAATCGTCCTAGGTTAAAGACAACGTTTGATTGTGTCAAATTCTTGTGTTCCTAATGTTGAAGTCTCTACGGCAATCTCAAGTCGAGGACTGAAAAATATACCTATCATGAGAAACAACTATGACTTAATCAATGTGATGTTCTCATAGCGGGTCGGTCCAGTACTTTGTTCCCTAACAAGTACTCGTGATCTTGATTCGTATCCCTATACGTATAATAATCATATGATCATCAATCAAGACTCACACTAGTCTTAATTCATTATAGTTCCCAGTATAATGATCGATTAGGGACATTTAGGATATTTATGTAAATACCCATGGATCTTATTATAATGTAAACATGCAAATTAATTATAATAAACAACAAATGAAATCCTCTATTTTATTAACTAAAAGTATTCATAAAGACAGTTAATGGATTGACCTAGGGCACATGCCCCATCACATAGCACGTGTGCTGGGGATCTCGGTGAATAGTTCGACCCGAGAGTCGCGTCGGGGCACCGTAGGTGCGTCGTAGGTTCAACTGACCACCGACCACCTAGCGGATCCAGTGGACTATCGGCCTTGCTTCGAAAGTGGCACTAGTCTAACCCTAGGCTCTAGGAACACACTTTAAGCTTGCACTATTATTTATCCATGTGATGATCACAATTGCTTATATTTATTTCCGCATGTTTATTTAATAGCTTTGTTTGAATTCCAGTATTTACTTTCAGTATTGCTTACTTAATTTCCTTGAGAATACTCACTCTGGACTCGTCATCTGCCTTTTTGTGATGGCTTGAGTGCAAATCCGAGTATGAGTCGTGTCAAGGGTAAGCTTTCAGAGTACCTGTGATTCTGAGATATTGAGCCAGACTTGTACGTTTGTATTATATGTACTTTGTTTTTATTTTAGAGATTTGAGATTGTGACACTTTAGGAATCTATATTTCTGATATTTTGAAACATTGAGGTTTATTTTTGGTCTATGTTGACATATAGGTTTTCCACACTAGGTATCAGAGTTAAATGCATGACTTTGATGTTTCATAATTTAGTTTGTCATGATAAAAGACTTCCATTGTGGTTTATTAAGGATTAAAAGGATATTAAAACAGATGACTTGAGTTCATTAACCATTTAAACAGTAAATTGTTATTCATTGAGGTTAATAATGATTAATTGGTGGTTAAGATCGCATGTAGGATACAGCTAGCGCTGGTAGGCCAGGTTGTGGGCCCGTATTGGCCCCCCGTGGCGATTCATTTGGAAAATGGGCCGTTACATGGCCCAAGCCCGCCCGTTGAACAGGCCTACTCAAGAGGCAAATTACATTCAAATTCGAAGATCGAGAGTTGTAGCAGAGGATATTGCTAATGGCACAGTACCCCTCCATTTACATGAAATATTGTTCCCTCTAAGTGCTAGCCTAGCCAGGGTATGAGCTACCCTATTAATTTACTGTGTCACACATCATTTATTCACTATGCGAAAATAATAGGTTGATACAATGATTCACTTTGATTATGTCCAAAATTATAGCCATGCTTAACGTACCCCACCTTTACTTAGGGCACCAAACAAGAAAGTCAAACTTAAAAAAGTCAATTCTACAGCAAAATGACCTTTATGCCCTCACTGTGATTAGTGCACCCCACTATCCTTTTTTCTCTCATTTAATGCACCCCACCACATCCCTCCACACACTCTATTCTTGTGATTTGTAGAACATCATCAAGTGGTTGTGTCTCGCAAATCCAAATATCCAGTTAGAGAGTCAGTCAGAGCCTACCAAACCTCTAATTGGAGAGTCGGTTATAGCCCACCGAACCTCTAGTTGGAGAGTCGATCAGAACCTATCAAACTTTTAAGTCAGTAGTTGTCAATCAAATTTCACGAAAGAAGTTCGGTTTAACAACACCGAACCTAGAAGATAAGTCTTAGCCACATGTCGCCAAACCTAAAATGAATATCTCGACCAAGATTTTGGAGTTGGGTGCTTCGATTTGGATGAATGGTACTTTGATAAAAATGTTGGGGTGCCCTAATAAATTGAGATTTGAATTTAGAGTGCACTTAGAAATTGGGTGCTCTAAGTAAAAGATGAGGTGCGTTTAGCCGGGCCAAAAAATTAACATTTTCGATGCAAACATGTAGATTAAGGAGATGTTTCACGGTAAAATGAAATGGACATTAAAACAAAACAAACTTTCTCCAATATAATTGTCGATTTATAATGTGCAGCTGGTATGACATGAAGAAAATAAAAATTATTTACCGCTCAATAGTCAACCTTCGCACGTCCCTTCGATGAGCCTCGGGCACATATGGCAGCAAAAATCAAGTTTGGGCGACTTTAGCATTTTCCTAATTTTATACCCCTCAAAGGGTCTTGTTTTCATTTTCCTTTTGAAATAGCTATGAGCCTATCAGTGACTGAAATTCTGAAATATAAAGACAACGTTAATGTTCACATGTAGATAATTAACTAAGAGCGCCACTATGGGCACCCCACCAATTAGTGAAGGCACACTACTGTTGAGGGCACCAAGTGGTTTACCAAAGGCACCCAAAAAATTTGAATGAAAACTCAAAATTACCCCGAAGTGCACCCCACCACACAACAACCGATTTGATAAAACGCAAGCACGAGGAAGTGAAAAATTTTCGAACTCTAAACCACATTCTCGATCCTTGGCAAGTGCAATCGACTCATTTGTGTTTCTCCTCTGATTATCGCTCTCTGAAGTGGTGGTTTTCTTCCCGTTTGAGAAATCTCAAGTTATCTGGACAAGTTAAGGCTCGGTTTTAGGGTATCAAGTCAAAAGGAGGCGTTTATTTGACAACTTATAGGTATGTATAAACTTGATTTTGATAGATTTTGGTTTGATTTTGGTTTGTTTTGTGTATTTTGTCAGCTAGATTGTAGAATTTGCAAACTCGTGCTTCTCGGCCACACATATCCGAGAAGATGAGCACAATCTTGGTTAAGCATGACCGAGATGTAGGTCTTTTTGTAGTTATTGTAGTGCCTCGGTTACTTATTACCGAGAGTCACCTTATAGGCTCGGGGAGTAATCTCCAAAAGTTGTAGTATATGTGATCTTCGATTGTCTCGGTTAACAATAACCGAGAGTTTGGTTAGGTAGTATTATCCCAAGTACACTGACACATGGATTACTCTCAGTCACCACATATCGAGAGTAGTTCAAAATGTGTGATTTGGTTAGTCTTGGTTATGTACAATCGAGACTGCTCCAACTGTCTCGGTTGTCGAATACCGAGACTTGGAACACTATCTAGGTTATAGACCACCGAGATTAGTGTTAGTTTCTCGAACCTGCTTGACCTAGACTATAAAAAATGGTAGAATTTTGTCTGTCTTTTTGAAATTCATTTTTGTTTCTATTGTAGGTGCTTACATGTTATTGTCTTATCAGGTATGGCTCATTCCAAGACCACAGTGACTAGGGAGGAGGCTAGCGTTGACACGTCGAGGGGTAACCGCGGGCGAGGCGACCACAGACCCCCGACTACGTCTTATCGGAAAAAGAGAAAAAACGTTGATGTGAAGGGAAAGGGAAAGATTATTGCTGATCGGGCAAATAATGTTGAATTGCATGATGAGGGTTCCAACGTCGAAACACGTCGACGCAAAGATCTTGTCATTGCCCGAGGTGAAGTTGAGGATCATGCATCGGAGTCTAGTAGCAGTGTGTCCTCAGCACCAGCTGACACCACTAGTAGGCATCGTAGTAATGTGGGTGGGAGTACTAGTGGTGGAGGTAGTCGGAATGAAGAGGAGTCACAAGAGCAATCGAAAATTTGTGCTCCTTTCTCGGGTGGTCCTTCAGATGGATCATTGTTGAAGAGCTTTAAAGATCATGTCGCATTAGCGATTTGGAGTAATGATGTATATATAGTTTCATTGAATAGAGTACTTACAAAATTAAGTTTTTCATATAACTGATGAAAAATTTCTTTTCTTGTTGTAGGATCGCCCAATACTCAAGTGTATCAATCACGGTGCTCAAATCCATGAATGCGACCTACAGTTGTGCCACCTTGATACTGAAGGCCTTCAGAGGATTATCCAGTGGTCCGGGTTGAATCCGCTGATAGACTGCTCATACCGCAAGGCTAACAAGGAGGTTATATATGCCTTTGTGGAGCGATAGCAACTGGAGACGAACACATTTCATTTACCATTCGGTGAAATGTCAATCTTCTAAGAGGATGTGAGCATTCTCCTGAAGATTCCTTTCACGGGCAAAGTGTTTGCACTTGAGAACTTCACGATGTACACCGAAGAATCTCGCTTGGATGTAATTAAGCTGATGTCCAAACTACTTGAGGTTAGCATTGTAGATGTTGAGGAGGAAGTGAACATCAGCAATGGGCTCACAATGCAAAATTGTTGGTTGAAGAGTCGATGGTGCCCCAAAGCTGGTTCGATTGACACTACTTATACGCCCGTTGAATGCACTGCCCGGGCGTACTTGTTGTACCTACTCTCTTGCACCCTTTTTACAGACAAAAGTGGATCTCGGGTATCTATCGCGTTGTTGAAGCTTCTAGAAGATTTTGATGACGTGGGCAAGTATGCATGAGTTGTAGCTGCATTAGCGTACTTTTATCGACACTTGGGGTCTGCCACCACAGTACACGTTTCTCAGATTGCCGACTACCTCACATTACTTGAGGTATATTTGTAAATCTATGTACATTGTTTTTTGAATAATTTGAATTAGGTTTTGCATTTTCCTAATAACTAACGTTGTATGTATTTGCAGGGATGAGTGTACGACCACTTCAAACTCGGGCTCGCCACACCTAATGCAAAATACATGGACTACGATTCAGAAGCACGAGAGAATAATAAATCTTGACAAGCTTGGGTCCATCAGGAGAACGTTGGAGAGGTTGCGGCCAAGCTAGGTGAGTTAGTTAGTCAAGATGTAGCTTCAGAGTGGAATGCGCAGACTCAACCCTCTGCTTCGTTGTTTCCCTAAAGTGCATAATTTGATATGTCCATGCTGGTACAAATTTTTCCTTGTAGATCTTCACCATGTGTTATCCAAGTAATCAGTAAGACCCTTCACATGACCGAACTCACAACGCAAGTCATTCATCATAAGTTCAAATAAGGCATTCAACTTAGAATGCAACATGCTCGTCCACCTATCCATGAAACGAGCGAAGCATTCGTTATCCCTAAACATCTTCTTAGTCTTGGCAAATACTACTTTGTTGATGTGCGAAGAGCAAAGAAGGTGAGACGATGATGGAAATACTTTTTCGATAACATTAATAAGGCCTAACTCCCGATCCGTAACAAACACGTCACGTTTAGGCCACCCGTCCAATATGGATTTCAAGTTCTCAAGTGCCCAAACATAATTTGCATGAGTCTCAAATAATATAAAAGCAAACCCAATTAAGAACGTTAAATGCGTCGAAGTGATGCCAACAATCTCCAATAACAGCATCCGATACCAATTTGTTTTGTAAGTGCAATCCATCAAATGAACCGACAAAAACACCGTAGCAATTTGATTGAATCAGGATGTGACCAAAATAAATCAGTGACGACATTTGTATCAGGATGCTTCATATGCCACGACATCTACTTATTCTTCTTCAATATGTGTAATAGTTGTTGCATTTGAGTCATCCCACCCGCATCCTCAATTCGGAATTTTTGTCGTGCATTATATATTGTCGGTATAGTCGAAACATTATTCCATCTATTTGCTTCAACCTGTTGAGGATATCTTTTGGCTTCACATTCCCCTTAGTCATCTGCACCATAACCACCTGCTCATCCGTATCCAATCTTCCTGCAAATGAGTGACCATCCAAGTTTTTTGTGCGGTCGTGATTGTGCCTCCCACACACCACAATGACATACCACAAAGAATCCACATTTTCTTATATGTTAATAAGGAAAGAGCACTCACATTTCTTTGTTCCAGTTTGAGTCATAGTAGTTTCCTCTTCTCTTTAGTTCTTGGTGTCAAAGCAAGTTTTGCAGCTTTGACTTTCCCTACTCTTTGTGACATTCCCCTAAATGTACCGGACCTCTCACATGCAAGTTTGACCATTCCCCTGCGTTTAATCCCTCCAGCATCAGAGTGCTTCGTTACTAACACAAACTTTTTTGCACCACCAATCATTTGAAGCCATGAAATAGCCGATTCTCTCGATGGGAATGGCCTACAAGGAGTGAAAGCATCTTTGTAGTATGGAAATAACGTCGAAACAGGCATTACCTGCGACACAAACATTGAACCATAAGTACTCAACACCAATACACAACAGATTCACGAAAAAAACCTAAAAACCATTGTCTCGATAGTACATGGCCGCGACCTAACACAAAGTGTCGGTTGTTGGGTACCGGGACCTTATTTGATGTCTCGGTATGTGGGAGCCGAGACTCCTGAACATGTCTCGGTCTCAGAGTGACCGAGACCTCTTCATAAGTCTCGGCTCCCACATACCGAAACTTAATTGAATGCCTCGGTCCCGCGAGGCCGAAACAATCGAGACCGAACACACCAATGAAAAAAGGGAAAAAAAAACAAAAAAAAAAAGCAATAAATAGCTCTTCCTATACCTCCTCTTACACTATTGAGGTAGATTCATCCATTGTACGTTGAAAACAAATTCGACAAGGTCAAATATTTGAAACCCTACAATGAAAAATCAAATCATAAATGTCACTATTTCCAACACAAAAAACAGTTGATTTGAACCTTTATATGGTGTTAATCGAGTGGTACCTCGCAATTGGATGGTGTGAAAGCGCAATAATCGCTAAACGCCCACAAAAAAAGAAACGTAGGTTTAGGTTAGAGATGATAGACAAAGAAGGGGTGGGGGGTGCCCCAAAAAATGGTTTAAAAGTGTGGTGTATGATTGTTGAGGGTTTATATAAATGGGCGATATTGTCTTTTACATCAAAGTCAAATTTAGAGGAGAGAATACACAAAAAATGGGTGTTTTTGTAAATTGGTTGGGTGCACATAGCAGCCCTCTTAACTAATTAACCTGAACCAAAGTTGCTCGCTAGAGAAAGAAAAATAGATACAAAATAGAGGAAAAAAAGTAAAAGCTTATTTTTAGTGACCATGCATCACTAATCATAATTAACATATGTCTGGCAATACATATTTTTTAATGTAAAAAAAACAAAATTCAAATAAATTAAAAAGATAGACTAGATCGAATAATGCATTAGCAAACTAACATTTTCAACCTACTTCCCATTTCGGGTGGAAATTTCTAATATTACCCTCCCAATTTTATTTTATTTTTTGATAAAAATGGAACATCTTGGCCCCCCTATGGTTCCAACCTATGACCTCTTACTCCCAATCTCCGTGTCAAACCATTGGGTCACCCAATTGGGTGGTAGCCTCCCAATATTGCAAAGATAGCTGAACAAGAAGCTCCATCTTTTCAATAACAAAATAAACAAGAGAAGGTTAATTTGGTGGTAGAAAACTGCAATGTATGTGTTCCTTTCAAGAGACCCTGAGTGATTTTCGAAGACTCGAAAGTTTTTTTATCATAGATCCCGCAGCAACTCTTTTATCCACAATCTGTTCTGAGCATAAAACTAATTAGCATAGGAAAGCATTACAAATGACAATAGAAAAAGAACATGTTCGAAATGATTTATAGTCCTTCGGAGCAGTACAAAGCCTTATTAATACATGAAAGCAAACTATAAACTAAAATAGCAACGTCAGTCGTGAAGGATTTTCAACTAGCGGTTTTTTTATTTCCAAAATGTGCAGTAAATTTTCAAGTCTCAAAGGGTTCACCTGTTAAATTTCGAAGTCTTGGTACCAAGTTTTTCAACGAAAAAAGACAGATATTTTCTAACCTCTTATGGTATTGTGAACAATGCTAGGGTGACCTTTTCGAGACATCGAGAAATGACACCTGATTATTAGTGTCCATTCAATACAGATCAATATGTGTGCGCACAAACGATGAAGAAATCAATAGACACCAACAACCGGGTGTCCATTCCGGGTGTCCCAAAATGGGTCACCAAATCATTTTCCATATGTTCACAAGGCATGATTTTATTTTATTTTATTTTATTTTATTTTTTTTTAAGTGGGTGGCTGAAACCGCCCCGGCCTCTCCTGATTAAGACCCGACTTAACCCACGGGTCAGGAGGCACCCCTACCACTAACCTGAGAAATAGACATTACAACTGGAATGACCTTTTGGGACAGCTGCAAAACCATCGCAAAAAGTCTTAAGCCGCCACAGCTCCAAGCCATTGCAATTATTTGTGACGAAAGGTCAGCTGTCGCACCTAACTTGCATGCTCTAACGTCCACGTCCTCTTTTGGTTTTCGGTTTTTGCGACAATCCCCCCACACCGTACACCGTCGCAAATATACAACCGCATCAAAAAGGTCAAAACCAGCACTTCATTCTGCAGACCTATTGAATGCCTCTAATAACCATATACAAGAACATATATGATATACTTAGAAACTACAAACAAAAAGATTATTAATTATCAAATTTAGTTCCAGATATTCATAATTCTCTTGAACAAAGGTGGCCATCTTTCCCGCAGAACCAACAAGTGACTTTCTGCTTCTTTTGATTCTGATTTTGGTTGTTCGGTTTTCCCGAACCAGCAGGCTTTTTGAAGCCACTAGGCTTGTTAGGCCTGTTCAGGAAGGGCTTTTTGAACTTAGCTGCTTCCATCACATGCACCTTTGAAATCTCCTGAGCATTCTGCTCTTTTTCATTTTCCTGCATGCGACAATCCTCTTCTACACGAAGATGGTTAGCAAGTTCATCAAGAGATATGTCCTATTTTTTATGCTTAAGAGTTCGTTTGAACTCCTTCCAGATGGGGCGGTTTATCAATAATAGAAGACACAACAATTGTTTCATCCATGACAAGATTGTGTTGAGAGAAATTATTTCTAATCCTCTCAACTTCACGAAATTGTTCCATGACAGACCTTTCATCAACCATTTTAAAATTAATAAACTTTGATATAAGGAATTTCTTACTTGTCGCATCCTCCTTATGGTACCTTGCCTCCAATTTCTCCCACACCTCCTTGGCGAGAGGGACGTCATGGTAGAGGTCGAACAGTGAGTCCTTCATGGGTTGAGAATATGACCTCTCGCAGTGTGGTCATCTGTCTCCCATTTCTGCCTCTTCCTGATCTGCTCGACAGTTTCATCATCGGACTCCATAGGTTTCGGTGTATCCAGAACATACACCAGATGAAGCGCCACCAGCAGGAAATGCACTCGCTTCTGCCACCTCAGAAAATCGCCTCCATCAAAGCGATCCAGCTTCACAATGTTAGCCGACAGTTCTTTGATTGAAGCCATTGCAACGACAACAAAAGATTTCCTTTAGATTGTTATAACAGAGGGACTTGCAATGACTTCAAAGCGTGTAACACTGCCACTTTCCTAAAGGAAATTTTGCTCTCTATACTGCAAGAGTAAGCAAATATCCTAAAGGATACGATGAAGTAAAACCCAACTTTCACTTGCAGTAGTGAAAGATGAAAACAAGAGCAATTGCTGGTGAATTTCGAGATGATTTCTTCCTTCTCAAACCTCTCCTCTTATAGAGCACTGGTCATGACCAGCTGGAGAAGTGGAACAGTCAAGCATTGATGCAATGGAGTAATGGAGCGACCAAGCATTGATGCAATGGAGTAGTGGAGCAGTAATTCCTTAATGGAGAGCAGTTTCAACTGCACCCACTCAGCCACTCTACTAACTACCCATTTAATCTCGAAAATGGTAAAAATTAATGGTAAAAAGTTTTACCCATGGTTAGCTTGCACACATATAGACACACACGCAAGTGCCAAGTGCCAAGTGCTAAGTGCGCCTATATGCCAAGTGCTAAGTGCGCCTATAAAAGCGCCATATGCGCCGCGCGCGGCTCATTTTGCATAGCACTTGTATTTTATTTTACACACACTATGGTGCAAGAGTACATATATACTCTTTAAACTTGAAGTTCATAACCAATGTGGGATTAAACATTTATTTTGAAAATGTTCAACAGTTTCTTCAATAGACTACAAAATTCATTGCTATAATCAGATTTTTATTATATACATTTTTATTTGAGAACAAAGAAATAAAATGTGTCAGTCCTTGATTAATGAAGCGGAAAGACTTATCTTTCTTCGAGATCGGCGTCAAATATGATACAAAAATATCAAAACACATTTTATAAGATCTAATGAAAATCCAAATTTTCAGGTAACCATGAAAAGCACATAAATGAAGGAAACAAAGAAAGGATAATTAAAATGAGGACAACATGACAAACAAATTGTTAAATTTTATGTTGGGCTCGCACACATGCTTGCGCGAGCCCTGGATCTCTACCAATACCGATATTGTTCAAAACTTAACCACCTACAACTTATAGGTGTGAGGTTTTACTCCAAAAGGCCTCGATAGTAATTGAGGAGAGATCCACACTGATACACTTTATCATGAAGTCGCATTTATCCGATGTGGGAGTAACTTTCTGTCCATACATCTCCAGCACAAACAGCCTCCAATTATTTTAACATTTAAAGAAGCACGAGTTTATTTACAGGTGAAGCGCAATATTCTAAATTCATTACCAAAGCTTCCTTTGATTCAAACCTCCGGCCATAAGAACTCATCAATTATATAAATAAAAAAATTTTGAAAAAAGAAAACTCAGTTTGAATTGCACACTGAATTCACAGGTTGGAGAAAAACTTAGGGGTAAATCTCACCCGTATCTTTGTTATCCTGAAAGTTCATGTCAAGAAAGAGTGTAAAAAAGAGAAATATCCAATAAGCTTAAGCCCAAAGTTTGACAAAACCCTAAACCCTAAACTCTAATCTACTACCGCAGAATTTACCTATGAAACAATGAATGGCAACAAAGAATAACAAAATAAAAGAATAATCAGTAATTGTTAGCTATTATAAAAGCTCTACTACCACAATTCCCTAAAAATGTCTAGCTGTTCTTTGGCACTTATATTCAATTCGCTAAGCACTTTACACGAAAGAGTGAGGCAATTCATAAACTTGAAACAGTTGTCTCATTTGATTCTATAGGAGGCAACTCATGATGAGTGTAAACTAGTTCATGAAAACTTTAATATGATTTAAATTGATCCATTAAAGCATTGTCGGCCTTGTTTGGTATGAGGTGGAGATATTTCCAAGGAGATAACTCACAGGGAGTTGAGAACTAATCTTGTTTGGTTGTCTAACTTGCTTGCAAGTTATATCCCAACTTACACCATAGGGTGAGACACAATTACCCCTCATTGATGACCCTTTTATTACTTATTTCTCTCTTGTTTGAAGGCTATTTATATCAATTCATACTTTTTATTGTTTAAAAATTTGAAACTTCCCAGCAAGTTTAAAGTTGAACCAAACATGAAAATATTAACTGCAAGGAGATATTTCCGAACTAACACTGTAAGTTAGCAAAAATGAACCAAACGAGGCCGATATTTACGTAATAACCAAGTGCGTCAACTTCAAAGCAAGTGATACTAGGTACCTAATAGGCCCAGTAAAAATACTAAACTCAGTTCACCTTCTTCGCTCTTACGATGAAGTTGTAATTACTGAAGTAGGCAGATTAAAAGTTATTGCTTTAATTTGCATGTTTTCTCCTACAACTGTAAATGACAACATAGTGAAATAATTAGCAAGCAACAAAAGAAAAGGAATGACATATGTAATCGTGACATATTGTTCAATCAAACCTAGAAAGAAAATAGAATAATCAAAGACAATTAATAGTGAAATAGCCCTTTATGGTTTCATATGTATAATGATGTAGGCGACTGCAATATATACTTAGCATACAGAAAACAAGAATCAGAACTAAATAACACTTTTGAAAGTTGAAAAACAAGATTTATAATAAACACACAAAGAAATCATGAAAAAAAAAAATCCAGGTATCAACATCTTCCCAGAAACATTCAATGTTTACTTAGCTATAGATCATGTTGGGGCATGTGCCCTAGGTCAATCTTACGAACATTGTTTCTATTACTATTTTAGTTAATAAAATAGAGGATTTCATTTGCTATTAATTATTATAATTGGTTTGCATGTTAACATTATAATAGGATCTATGGATGTTTGCTGAAACATCATAAATGTCCATAATCGGTCGTTATACTAGGAACTATAATGAATTGAGACTAGTGTGAGTCTTGATTGATGGTCATATGATGATCATGCGTATAAGGATACAAATCAAGATCATGGGTACCTGTTAGGGAACAAAGTACATGACCGACCCGCACCACATGGATTAAGTAATAAGTGTTATTCATGATATACAACAACAACAACATAGCCTCAGTCCCAAATTAACTGGGGTCGGCTACATGGATCAAACTTTTCCATTGTGCTCGATTAAGTGCAACTGATGGTGAGCTTTCCAAACCATTCAAATCCCTCCTAATTAATGCATCCCATGTTAACTTTGGTATGCCCCTACCTCGTCGAATTTCTACAGTTTCTATTGAGTCAAGTTTTCTAGTTGGGGCATTTGTAGGTCGTCTTTGCAGGTGACCAAACCACCGCAACCGCCATTCCCTAATCTTTGAAGTGTTATTCATGATATATATATATATATCATTTAATCCTCTGACTTGAGATTACCAGAGACTTCAACATTAGAATCATAGTGATTCGACACAATCAAACGTTGTCTTTAACCGGACGATTATAAAGGTTGTGATTGGTTACTATGTGAATAATGTGTGGAGGTGTGTAATCGAGATATAATTTATTTCTCTCGTTTATAGAGAGAGATTAGTGAATCCCTCGATATGTTAGACTAAAAAATAGCCAAATCCAAATGGATTGATATGATCAATGTCACTTGGACGTTTTTAATCTACCTAGAGATCAAGACTAGTACGATTGAACATTAAGGGTGACTTTTCCGTGCCTTATGTTTAATCAAATGATATCGTACGACGAAGGGATATGATATACACTTTTGATTAGGTTGTATCGATTTTGATCTTCGTGCAACTTGAGTAGTCATAATGCGTTGTTAGAGACCGCTTATGACTCGTATACCAAAATGGTTTTGGTTCACTGCCAATGTTGCATGAACCTATTGGGTACACAAAGAATAGTTTTGCGAGATTTTACATAACTCGGAGCAATGAATTTTATACGATAAAATTCGTAACACACAAATCCTAAGATGTGTCATATTAATACCACTTTAAGTAGGGATATATTGGTAATTCACTTACCTGACTTTATAAAAGGGTTGTATAAATAGGTATGTTAAGTGAATTCACTTTACGGGAAAAATTAGGGTTGAAATCTAATTTTCGTTTTTAGAAAACAAGTTAGATTTCTCAGCCGTTCTAGAGTTTTTAGGGAGAACAGAAATTGATTTTGTGTTCTCTTTCGGGCTAGCACTCGGATTCGCGACCGCCATTCGTGTATAAATTTTTTATAGAGGATGTTCGTCTCTGGCAGTGTCTTAAACATCGATCAACATAGAGAAGCAAATTAGCGATTGAGGTAAGGTTTGTCAAGTATAGCTGTCAAAGATATCGTAAAAGATATTGTAAATATATACTTTCCTAGAATAGGTTGTTGTATTTTAAAATGTTATTAGATAAGCTTATGTGATTAGATACTTCCCTTTGCAGTATTTTAGGATGTGATTAGTGAGTTGATTTGCTATAATTAAGGAATATACTATGTTGTACCAGTGCTATATAATTGAAAGAATAACTCATAAACTCAATGAAAGACACAATTTTATACAAGAATACTCTTGTTTTGTTATGGTATCAGAGCCGATGGTTCCGTTAGGACTTATCGAGATAAAAACCCCTTGGATGGATTTTGGTCCAAGGTGGAGTGTTGAGATGTGTGAACTGAAATAATAGTCTCACATCGATTAAATGAAACTTCATAATGATGTATATAAATGACGATCTCCCCTTAACTAGCACTGATGCCTTTTGAGATAAAACCCCGCACCTATGAATTGAAAGGTGGTTAAGTTGGAGACAATATCGGTGCTGGAGGAGATCAACGAGCTCATGCATACATGTGCGGCGCGGCCGGGAGAATTTAACACGGTTTACTTTTGTTAATCAGTTCAATGGAATTCGCATTAGATCATGTTGGGGTTTTGAAATGAAAATTTAAAATTTCCGCTGCGATTTGAACCCCAAAGCCCAACAGATTATTATATATAGTTGGACAAGTTCATTACATGAATTTTAACTCTACAAAAGCCTCGCAAGAAGTAGTATCATAAAAGATGCAACTGAATGCGATGTATTACATGAGTTTGGAATCTACATATGTGGAGTACATACTGATACAATAGAAACTAGTTGTATGCATAATGGTAATAGATTGGTTCGGAGAAATTCATTGTTCTTTGCCAATTTATACAGTCAATGTTATTGATTAAATTAAGGAAGCCGTGTTGTACGTTCCTTAAAAGTTAGGAAGGTATCCTAAAATTTCCATTCCAGCACCTAAATAACGAGGAAAAGGTGAATAAAAAAATGATGTTATTTAATTCTAATTATTATTTCTCTCTATAATAATCACAGAATAGATGATTAGTGAGGAGGCCCAAAAAGTATGGTTCGTACAAAAAACTAAAGGAGTTACACAAACTAAGGGAAATCCCAAAGAACAGAGAAGGAATCATGTAAAAGTTTTACAGTTGGAAGGAGTGTCAAATGTGTTTTGAAAACTTAACTACTAAATTCGAGTAAGCTATTGGTTTGAGATGGCGGTATTGAAGAATCGAAAACAAAACATTGCAATGGTTCAATACCATATTCTTAAGCAAGGTGTGTTTACCAGGAGCAAAACTGCTAACTGCGAAACCAGAGCAAATCCATCAGATGATCAAAATTAGTTTCACACCCTTGGAGAATAAAAGAGGGAAGGTTTTTATACGTTCATCAATTCTGACATTCAAAAGGAGTAGTAACTTCACTATGGAGATTTATGAAACACATAAGCACCTCAATTTAGGAGAGCATTAAAAACAAGCAAAGAAGAACAAATAGTAAGAACAAACTTTTGCACCCCTTGGCTGCAAAAGTAAAGTGTGATCCTCCCTTTTACGTTATAACTTCCAAACAAGGCTGACTTGTAAGAGAGAATGCGGATGTTTTTCATCAGCACCTTCATTGCTGAGAGACCTGAGTCTGTTATAGTCTTCTTGACCTGCAAAAAGTTTTCAAAATTTAAAACCTAGGAAAGGAAAATCTACATAGCTCAAGTCACTATTACAGCTAGGCAAGTCGAAATATTTTGCAGACTGAAAAAAAAATTAAATCATACGTTAATTCAAATGACAAAAAATAGAACTATTCTCTAGGCATTAGTTCAGTTCATGATCTTATATTGATCCAAACAATCCAAAATTTACCAAATAAAATAACAAAATTATTTAAATAAGTCCAAAGTCAAGAAAATTAATATCCATCTTGCATTTCACAAGGAGTATAGATCATGAGAAGCAAACAAAGGAAGGACTAGCATACCAGGAAAAACACAAGGGAAGGAATACATTCCAGAAATTTGCACGAGTGAAGCAACTTCTTCTGAGAAGAATGTGGGTGAAGCTGTAATGGACACGAAGACAAAAGAATGTAGGCATTAAGCAAAGACGGTGGCTAACAAAATAACAAGAACGTTTAGACTTGCGATTCAGGTAGGCCAAGGCAATAATCACCAAATTGTTGCTAAGCATAGCATAAGCAATTACCTCACCTACCCCAAGCCACTGCCAGGAATTTTTAGTTGGAAGGCTGTGTGAATGAATGTTGTGTCCAAGTGTTTCGCCTCCAAGCTTAGGTCCCTGCCAAGCGACATGGACATGAAACGTCAGTAGGATAGTATCAGAGTACTATTGCAACATTAGGAGCCTCAAAACTTTTTTCCAACTATATTTATTTGTTTACTCGCAGCACTTGCATATGTAAAGTTGAGAGATTAATGAATAAATGATAAAAAACTCCACGCTGTGCATATGCAAAAGGAGACACCCAAAAGCCATAACCCACCACAGCTCCTATCCTTGCTGCTTACAGAAACTACAAATAAGTGCTGAAGGCCTATGCAGGGCCCACAATCAATTTAACATGATAAGAAAACATAACCCAACCTTTCGGTAGACAAAATCCCATTAAAAACAAAATCACCATAATACCAGAGGCAATCGTATCTACTATTACAATACAACAACAAAACAAAAGCCCCAATCCCAAATTAGTTGTGGTCGGCTACATGGATCAAACTCTTCCATTGTGCTCGATTTGTACCTATTAATACTATCACAAATTCATAATATCTTGTGTATAGCATCTATCAAATTGAATAGAGCCAACGTCATCAGATGCACTTCAAAGATCAAAAATATGAATCTGAAAACCCTAGAATTTTGGAAATTAGTCAGTAACTACAAATCACCAAATATCGAAAACTTGACTTTGCTAATGATTTCGCTTACTTAAAATTCAGAATTAATTCGGGTAAGTGTAATTCGATATTGAGAATTTTGGTAAAACTTCAACATTGTAGAGAAGTATAAATAACTCCATCTATGTGCTAGAGAACATTAAGTTTCATTAAAAGACATTAAAAAGTATGACTTTTTTTAGAAAAAAAAATATGTTTTTCATGATGTTTCTAATAGTTTCTCTTTCTATACTTGACCTTAATTTTTAAAACTTCAATTTTGACGAGATTGATCATTTTGGATATTATTTTTTTTTCGTCACGCAATATGTCATAATCCATTTTTAATACATGAGATTTAGTTGTGGTCTTGTTTCTTCTATCATGTTGTCATTCTTTAGAGTATCTTCTAGCAAAAATTAACACCAATTGTATTTCACACTTTTCTTACAAGTAAGCAATAAAATCTGGAAACGTTATCATTTTTCTTTTCTAACTTCAATGAAAGTTTTGTAAAGTTTCATTTATATCTCATTCTTAATTCGATGCTTCAAAAAACCTAATTAATTCGGAGAAGTTTGGAAAACTTTCAAACCATTCATATCACCAAGAAGCGGAAAAAAAAAAAAAAAAAAAAAAAAAAAAAACACACACACACACTATAAAATTAATAACTTAAATAGCCAAACAAATGATACCTCTCAGAATCAGGGGCAAAGCCAACTGTGCAACAACGATACATGACCATACGATGCCTTGGATGGCTGAGTAAGGTGCACACATTATCCAATTAGGAATTGACCAAGCCCAAGCAGGATGGAATTGACTATCTCTTTGTTTATAGAAAATTGGAAGTCAAGAGATCATTATTGAGAGTGCAGAAAATCCATCGCATGTCAAGTGCATCAGCCCCAAAAAAACAACCAAGATCAAGGTTCCCATTTGCCTCATCTGTTGATTGAATCTAGTCTGAAGAAACATGATGCATGTCACAAATATTGCAAAGAAAGCAACCTGTGAACATAATTAGTACGTTCTGCAAGTTCCATTCAGTGTTGAATTACATATTTTTTAGAGGAAGTTATGTTTAAAGATAAGCCTTTACAAGAAGTGCATTCCACTCCATGTGACAACTAGTTCCAATCCTTAATGCAAGTACAAAGTGCATAGTAATGCAGGTAAGCATACCGCATACCTAGCCTCTTTCTTATAAAAAAAAGCCAGTAAGCGTACCGCCAACATTCTGAACATGTAAACGAAACAGTTCCTGCTCATTAGTAGATTCTCGAGCAAAGAACATCCTGAAAAGCTCCCATTCAGCCCAGTATTAAGCATGATCCTTCTTGGATATAACCTGACAATGAATTACTTAATTTACAAGGAAGTCCATAGCTAAAGAAAAAGGAGTTCAACCATTAAATTCCCATAATTTGCTTCCTGAAAGTCCGACAGGGTTGATCAAGTGATTACAACTTGAACCTTACCTTTTGCAGAAAATCAGCAATTCCCCAGCAAGGTGCATTTTGACTCCACCACATGTTCCCGAGGACCTTTATAAACCATGTGTCCTTCATATAGTAGCATTGCATCGTCAAAAAGATAAAATGTTTCCGGTGCAGGTTGAAGAAGAGCCATCAATACTGTACCCTCCATTAGGTGGACAAAATTCCTTGTACATTTATCTAATCACAATTTAGTACTTTGTAAAACTATCAAGTCCAGTAGATATTTCATCCAAGAAGAGGGTCTTCCTAGAACCAATGACTGCTTCTCCTAAGGAAAGTAGGAGACAAGAAATTACATATGTTAATAGTAGTCATGTACATAATTATGCTAAAAACAAACTCACTTGTGCAAAGCAACCCCACCAACAAAAGTCTACAGGGGCAATGAAATGAAGTCTGAGGAAAACAAGCATAAGCCCCCAACTACAAAATAAAGTTTATAGAAAGCAAAACCCATCATTTGGTCCCTCGACTTTGTGTTTTTTATGCTTTTGGTCCTTGAACTTTTATTACTACACAGTGGTTCCTGAACTTTCATGAAGATGTACATTTGGTCCTTCCACCGTTTAAGTTGTTAAATCCCGCTAATGTGGCTAACATAAATGTCATGTGGCTAGCCAAGAATAACAAAGTGGTTTATATTACTGAATTGGATGACTAAAAGCAACCAACAAAAACCAAAAAACAAAACCCAATTTCCCCAAAACTATAAAAAACCAAAAGCATAAAAAACTCAAAAAGTTTAGGGACCAAATGTACACCAATGAAAGTTTAGGGGACCAAATGCACACTAACGAAAGTTAAGTTCATGGACTAAAAGCATAAAAAATTTAAAGTTCAAGGACCAAAAGATATGTTTTGCCTAGAGAAAAAAAGACTTCGTTGTCAGTGATCGATTATTGGAAGTGCGTAAACCAACTGTAATATGATCTCTAGATCTTGAAAGCGATTTAAGAAAACAATTAAAAAATGTAAAATGCAGAAGATAGAGAGAGCTTGAACTTTCTCAGAAAGTATATTGATTATCTCATTACTCTAACAAAAATAGCATTAACTTTGAAAACAAGGTAAGTCTATTTTGGCTTATTATATGGGCACTACACAAGTCGAAACAGAAGGTTCATGGAGTTACCAGAGAAAAAAATATTCGGTGTTGAGTTACCTGCTTGCTTGGATATGTTAAAGCAATCACATTTTCGTTACATGTTTTAGTATGTAAGGGTCTTATAAAGTTAAACTGCACTCCAGCCAGCTAACTTCTTCACCCCTCTATTCTTCATCATCTCTCTCACCTTCTTCGCTTCTTCCCACTTCCCCCAAGAACTGTAAATGTTAGACAAAATAACATAGTAACCATCATTTTCAGGGTCAGATTCAATAGCTCTCCGAGCAACCATTTCCCCCATCTGAAAATCATTGTGAATTTGACAAGCACCAAGCAATGCTCCCCATACACCACCATCAGGAGGTATAGTCATCGATAAGACCATAAATTCAGCCTCCTGAAGATTACCGGCACGTCCAAGAAGGTCCACCATGCATGCATAGTGCTTTAAGGTAGGCAGAATACAGTAGTTATTTCTCATTCTATCAAAATGATATTTCCCTTCTGCGACAAGGCCTGCATGAGCACAGGCTAACAGAACAGCTAAAAAGCTTACTTCAGTTGGCTTCACACCCGAGTTCTCCATTTGTAAAAAAACCTCCAACGCGGATGTAGCATCTCCATGATTTCCATATCCTGATATCATCACATTCCACAAAATAACATCCTTTTCAACAATTGAGTCAAATATTTCCCTTGCAACTCCAAGTTGGCCACATTTTACATACATGTTGACGAGTGCAGTTGCAACTGAAAGATCGGAAACTAGTCCAATTTCTTTGATAAGGGAATGCACCCTTCTTCCATGATCCAAAACTCCTATATGAGAACAAGCGGCAAGAACAGTCAGCAAGGTAACCTTATTTGGCTGCAAGTTAGCTTGAACCATCAGGTCGAAAAGTTCTAAAGACTCCTTATGGTGCCCGTTATTAGTACATGCTGATATTAATGTGTTCCACGTAACAATGTCTCTATCAGCCTTACGGAAAAGCTTTCTTGCAATGGTTAGATTTCCACATCTTGCATACATGCCTAGAAGTGAATTCGTGATAGAGATGTTCTCATCCATCCCACTTCTGATAACATAACAGTGGATAGACCGGCCTAGTCGTAATGCCATCAATTGGGAACATGAACAAATTGCAGAGACTAGACTGCAAGCGGTAGGTCTCATGTTTAGATGTTGCATTTCCCTTAATACTTCAACACATTTAACACCCAACTCTAGCTTTGAGTACCAAAAAACCATAATTTCCCAAGATTCAACATGCCTCTCGCAAATCGTATCAAAAAGCTCCTCAGCTAGCGACATACATCCCAACTTGCAATACATCGACAATAATGATCCAACAACTGTCTGATCAAATTCAAAATTCCTTCGGATGATAACTCCATGAAAAGCCTTGCAATCATACACCAATCCGGCATCTCCAAAATAAGAGACCAAGCAACTGATGATTATTCCATCAGGTTCCACTCCCAGTGCTAGCATCTCCCAGAACAACTCCAAACATTCATGAATTCGGTTGCTCCGAGCATAAGCTCCGATAAGAGCGGTCCACGAAATGAGATCCTTATTCGGCATCCCACGGAAAGCAAGATACGCGTCTTCAGCAGTCCCATGTTTAGAATACATTGACAATAGTGACCACTGAACAAATTGAGAAGAGTCATTTCCAGTTTTCACTGCATAACCATGTAAAGATCTGCCTTTTAACATGTCCCCCATAATTCCACAAGCTTGCAACCCACCTTCAACAGTCCTAAAATTCGGCTTACAGCTCCTACGCATATCGCAGAAACAATCCCAACTCTTTTCACTCTCACCATTCTGCACATACCCAATAATAAGAGCTGTCCAAGCTACTACGTCTCTCACATGCATTTCATCAAACACTCTCGACGCATCCACGACTTTGCCGCACTTCGAGTACATGTACACAAAGGAAGAGGCTACCGCGGAATTGCCTTGAAAGAGTCCGAGTTTGAACGCGACAACATGGGCAGCTCGTCCGTCTTTAAGCGCGAAAAGCTCAGCACAGGAGGCAGAAACCATGGGGAGAGTGAATTGGTTAGGAAGGGCATTAGATAGGCAGCGCATTTGGAGATAGATTTGGAAGGCCTGGGAGAAGGCGGCATTGGAGAAGTGAGATTTGATGATTGAGTTCCAAAGAAAGGTGTCTTTTAGGTTGACTGCATTGAAAACATAAGTGGAGAAATGGTGTTGGTTGAAGGAGGAGTAAGACGAGATGAGCTTCGCTGCTAAGAAAATGTTGTTGTTTGAGTGGCCAGTTGTGATGATGATTGCGTGAGATTGGAGAAGGGGTTTGATGTTTGTGATTGGATTTGAAAGGAAGTAGTGAAGGTGGTCGTAAACGACATTAGTCGTTTGATCAATTGATGATAGTGATGATAGGGAATAGAGTTGAAGAGTTAAGGGTATGCGCTGGTGTAGATTGTTCCGCCTCAGAAAATGCATGGGAATTTAGGACTCCCCACATTTCAAGCTCACCTCCACATTTCAAGCTCACCTCAATGTGGATTTATTTCACTAATCACCAATTGTGATGAGTCACAGCGACGCCAACCAATGTGGTGGTTTTACTTTTATTATCATCGTTGGGTTTAATTACACAAGTAGTCATCTAACTTGCATTTTGTAACACTATGGTAACTAGTACAAAATAGTCACCGAACTTTGTTTCACAAAAGTCACTATAGTTATATTTTACCGATTAAGTTAATTTATAGATAAACTTACCCTTTCTCTCTCTTAAAGAGAGACCGAGAGAGTCGGGTTAGGAAGGAGAAGAAGCCGCGGTGGAGTTGGAGGGGAGGCCGTGCTTGGAGGATGTGGAAGAACAACTTGTTCAAATGAGCTTTTCAAAGATTAACTTAGAACATACCCATTTACTTAATTTTCCATTGCACGTTTTTCATTGAGATTGATCAATTTGTGAGGATTGAAATTTCTGGTGATGAGATTTGAGAGTTTCTTCGACAATAATTATGTGGTGTTGGTGACGCAAAAGTGAAGGGCGAGATTCCTTTCAACACCAACAACTTGTCGCGGGAAGATGGGGTCATCTGACCAAATCAGATATGCACACCTCGTCAACAATAAAGAGCGTTGCCTTTACTTCCTCACACTACAAAACTGTACGAGCCGGCACTATTCTGGTATATTATTAACAGATAGCGACGAGATTAGCAACGAGCAACCCGTCGCTAATTGCCTGTCGCTAATCTCGTCACTATCTTATTTAGCGATCGGTGTCAAAGTTTAGCGACGGGACCTGTCGCTATACGCCGTCGCTAATCTGACATGTGGATTTGGTCATCCACCATTTCCTGCCACATCACACATTTTAGCGACGTGACTCGTCGCCATTGGTTACACGTGGACATATTCAAAGCAACGTGTAACGGGATTAGCGACAGAACCTTGCGCTAACTTTGTCGCTATTTTTTGAAATTTTTATTTTAAAAAAACAGTTTTGTTTTTGAATAAATAATACTTTTAATAAATAAATTATTTAAAAAATTATTATTAAATTAAATTAATAATAAATATTATTATTATTATTATAATAAATATTAAAATAGTAAATTTGTAAACAAAACAATTGAAAATTACTTTTAATAAATTAATAATTAATTTAATAAATAACTAATTAATGTTATAAGTATTAAATTGATTTTGTTTAGTTAAAAAACATTCTCAAACAATTTGAACTATTTTTTGTAATTATAATTAATACCATTTTTTTAATTTTAAAAGATTATAAAAAATTGTAAAATAAATATAAAAATAGTTTGTTTGGTGAAAAAAATTATTTTTTTGAAAGTTTGTCTCATCTATAAATATCAACAAATTAATTTAAAGAACTAAATGAATATGAGCAAATTAAACTAAATAATCGAAGTAAATAAAGAACTAAATGAAATAAATACAACAAAAGAGTTGTTACAAGTATAAAATGTACACAATAAGATAGTATGTGTCAGTGACAAGTCAATAAAATCTATGGGTATACATTAGTGAGAACTCAATCGTCGGGTTCGTCGTCGGTCTCTGAGTCATCATCAGGAACATTTATCGGAGGCGTGAATGGAATCCCAAGTCTATCCATTAGAGCTTGCTCCATGCGACGCAACTGTCAATGGACCTCTCACAACTCATCACGGGTTAAAGTGTTATCCTGCATAACCCGAAGATTATTTGTCTGCATCTGCTTGAAGTCCCTCATCAAAAGCTCAATGGGCTCATTAGGAGCAGAAATAGGCCGAGAAAATTCAACTACATCTCCAGCTCCATAATGTCTACGCCGCGACCCCGATGGTGTCTACCCTAATCCATAAGTCCGTCCGTCACACTCCAAGACGGACAAATATAACTCGGTCTCATCAATCAGAGTGTCAGGCTGCGATTGTGTGAGCTCAATACGTCTGTTCCTAATCGCCGTCTAAACTAAGAATTGAAATTACAAGTCATATATATAAGTCATTGATACCCATCATTAATTAAGTAAACAAAATTTTAAAAAAAAAACTATATTCTTACGACAATCCTCTCTACTCTCTCATCCAGGAAAGTGACGCGGTCATGATCTTTTATGTGGAAGCATAGGCATAGCTCTAAAGCAGTCGACCTAATTTCTCCGCCTACAAAATATATGTTTAATTAATATTAAATAATATTATATTTGTATATGAACTTGTTATAGCACAACTTACCAACCTCTCTGCATGCTGATAGATGGATATTGAACCACCTGTATGCACAGTAATACCCGTACCGGGTCCCCCTGTCTCTGTTCTCATATTCTTGCTTGCTCGCTCAGATTTCTTTTTGAAGTCAGGGGTTGACCGCATCTTCTTGAAATGGTCGAAAATCTCGGTAGATACATGACCCGACTTCTTATCCTTGGAGCACATCTTGCTGATGAATTTGAAGTAACGCGTGGCAATCTGCCTGTCATATGCCTCTCTGATAGCCGCGTCATCCGATGGATCCCAATCAAAAGAAAGCTATGTACAAACATAATGTAATTTAACTTATATATTCTAATTTGTAAAAGAAACAATTTTTGGTAAAAATTTGTTACCTTCCACTGATTCCAATATATTTCTCAAACGTGCTAGGGAACATGCTCCCATGAGTAGCCATTCTTATGCAAGGAGTATTTGTAAGCCCTCGTCATCTCCCGTGCAGCTCTATCGGACGGGTGCAACTTTCATCCACTAAATTGAAAATTTATGTTAGATCTTATTTTGGTCAATTAACAAAACACATTTGAGTTATAACTAAATTATGTATACTTACTATCTATCGTCCTTAACAACCACGAATATTCACCCCTGATCGCGTAGAAGTGTTGCCTCTAGTGGCCTGAGCACCTCGTCGTCGTCCTCATGAGGTTGTGCTGATAAACGGGTCGCTAGAAGGGTGTGGTATAGAACTCGATGACTCAGAGGCATGTAAATCAGACGGGCCTGGTCATGCGGTCGTCTGCTGGTCGGGCTGATGCGATGGAGATGCTGATCCACTGGATGAGAATGTAGGCCCATAACATGACCGCGTGGCAATGTGACCCGCGACGGGGGTGTCGGTAGCTGCCACAAGAGCGTAGAGTATATCTGCATGGAGGCTGGGTCGTTGGAAAATACAGATGGGAAAAGGCATGCCGTACGCTCAAGAGGGAGGTGGTGGATGTAAATAAGAGGGGGGATGTCTGATGGAAGAAGGAGGACTGCTGAGAAGGTGGGAATGGGTACGGATGAGATAAGGGGGCCTGTGGAGGGTGATGCTGTTGAGGATGCTGGTGAACGGGATGCCGCCCCTGATTAGAGTCTGAAGTGACATCGTCTGGAGATCGGAAGTCTGAATGATCTGAATGGTGAGATCAATTATATCTGCTGTCATTGGACCGTCCACTGGATCTCTCACCCTGTGAAGGACTTTATCGTCTGCGTGACATGAATTTATTAAAAAAAATAAGAATAAGTTGGAAACATTTTTATATAAATGTTCTACATTTTAGATATTACGTAACAAGACAACAAATATAAGACTATGTTACATATTCTTTAATTTAGTTAATATCAATGTTCCCATCATCCGATGAATACTAGGAATTATCGGTATCATCGTCTTCCTCATCGACGTCTGACATTTGTGCGCCACTAGGATCAGCTAGCGAAATTGCAATATTGTTGTCAATATCAACCTCAGTGTCATGCTCAGGTAGCTGCTCTTGAAAAACGTCTTCTTGGGTAGGCGCACTATCTACGTTTTCAACCCAGTTTTGTTCATCGATGAACTTTGGTTGAAGTCTGCACATGCCTTGTCGTTTGTTCAACGCACTTCTTACACTCATGTAAGAAAGATAGTACACTTGACTAGCTTGCATTGCTAGTATAAAAAGGCTCGTACTTATTCAGTCGCAGATTTCGATGTACGTCGACGAGTTTTAAGGAACGATGAACTCTTGTCCCCACGTTTGGTGTGGGATCGAACCATTCACACTGAACATCACACTACATAAACAACCAACGTATTCGATTTCTATCACTTCTTCCAATTGCCCATAGAAGTTGTTATCACATTCCGCGTAATTTGTGCCTCTAACGCACACTCCGTTACCAAGAGTATCGTTGTTTGCGCTATGTGATATTGTTTGAAACTTGTAGCCATTAACAAGACACACGTGATATACGGTGCAAAGACGACTTGGGCCATACGAAAGCATCAGAAGAGTTAGATCTTGAATGTACAATGGCGTTTACATTTGAAACAATTTCGTATGATAAACCATATGTTCTATTATATTACAAAACAAAAAGAATTGTGTCAATACACGAAATTTATTAATAACTTCCAAAATGTTGGAACTAAGTTGAGAATTGTTTCTCAAGATGTTAATCGATTGCACTTTGTGTGATATTCGACTGTTTCGATCGCAACTCCGATATGTACATCCTTACAGGAGATGAAAGAAATGAAGAATTACGATTAAATCAAATAAAACTAAACAAATGACATTAAAAACTTTGTGTACAATAACGTATTTATGTATACCTCATGAAAAGAGCAACTTCGAGACAATTTAATAACACATAAGCGTGTACGGCGCTACACTCATCATCCGTGAGATAACACCTCTTTGATATCCCAATGGCTCGACCTGGATGGGTGAAGATTGAGAATGTGCCATTAAAATTTTTACTTGGACCGACTCCACCATTGTAGTTGCGGGGCAGGCGATTGTGCGATGTGGAGACGTTTTCCTCAAAATAGTATGAATAAACAGATGTTGCCTCTTCCACCAAATAAGCATTGCATATTGAGCCCTCAACCCTTGCTTTATTTTTAACATTATTTCTCAAATGTTTCAAATACCTACATTTATAGAGTTAAACAAGTTAGACATAAATTTCAATTCAAATTAAAGTAGCAAGCAATAAGTATAACTTATTACCTCTCGAACGGATACATCCACCGAAATTGTACGGGGCCTGTAAGAATAGCCTAATGCGCCATATGGATAGGGAAATACTCCATTTTATCGAAAAAACTTGGAGGAAAGATTTTTTCTAACTTACACAATATTTTAGGAATGTTTTCATGAAAAAGGCGTAGATTCACAACGTTTAAATTTCTAGTTGTTAAATCTCTAAAGAAAATGCTAAACTCGCTGATTGCAATCCAAATGTCCTCCTCCAAGAGATCCTGAAATGCAATCGGCAGTAATCGTTGCATGAATACATGACAATCATGGCTTTTCATTCCAAACATCTTCAACTTTTTGGATTCTACACAACGTCCGATATTAGATGCGTAACCATCAGGGAAACGCAATTCCTTAATCCACTTGCACAACACTTATTTTCTCTACTTGTTTAAGGGGTATCGTGCTTTTGGATATTTCTTAGATACCGGATCGTAATGTAGTTTTGGCCGATGAAAAATTTCCTTTAAATCCTCCCTAGAATTTGCGTTCTCTTTCGTCTTCCCTAGTACACTCATAATTGCGTTGAAAATGTTGTCAAACACATTTTTCCCAATGTGCATTACATCTAGATTGTGCCTTACAAGGTTCGTCTTCCAATACGGCAAGTCCCACAATATGCTTCATTTTCTCCGCCCACTATTATTTGAGATTTCACGATTTATAGCATCGGATCCTAATTTAGTGACCTTCATCAACCCTAATGCCTCAATTTCACGCAAAATATCTTCACCCGATTTATCGGCCGGTGGCTTACTTGACACAATTCTATCTTTACGAAAACTAAATTTATCTTTTCTCTCATTCGAATACCGCGACAAGAAACGCCGGTGACAGTTAAACCAAGTCACTTTCCCACCAAACCTCAATTAAAAGGCGTCCATATCATTCATGCAATACGGGCAAGCTGTCCACCCATGCGTGCTCCTTCCCGACAATATGTTGTAGGCTGGGAAGTCGCTCACAGTCCACATAAGTGCGACATGCATTTGAAAGTTCGTCTTAGTCGATACATCGTAAGTAGAAAATTTGACATTCCATAAATCTTGCAATTCTTTCACCAACAGTTGGAGGAACACGTCAATTTTTTGTGATGGATTGGTCGATCTAGGTACAACCACTGTTAAGAATATCACTTCTTTCTTCATACACATCGATGGAGGCAAGTTGTACGGGGTTAAAATCACCGGCCACGAGGAGTATGGTTTGCCAGTCATTCCGAAAGGTTGAAACCCATCAGTGCATAACCCAAGTCGAATGTTACGAACTTCCGAGCTGAAGCTAGGGTTAATTTGATTGAAGTGGTTCTACGCAATGGAATCAGAGCAATGCTGCATATGGTCTTCATCTCTAACATGCTCTGCGTGCCATTGCATGTGTTTCGTTGTAGCTTTCGACGCGAACAAACATTGTAAATGAGGGGCGAATGAAAATTAAAGCATTGTCTTGTGCGAGCGTTTGTTGGAGTTAAATTTACCTTCGCCGCAAAACTTGCAAGACGTAAGATCAGAATCGGCCCCCAATAAAGCATGCATAACTGAGGACAACAATCGATTCGCTTATAAGGCAGACCTAACCAGTGCATTAAACATTTACATTTGTAAAAACTATCTACCAAACAATTGTCTTTGGGCAACATGTCTTTACATACCTGCAAGATTTCATTGAATGCTTGCTCCGAAATGTGGTGATTCAACTTTATCGTCAACAAACGTGCCATTGCCGACAGTTTCGTCATCTTCTCGTAACTCTGCCAATGCGGTTGATTCACTGCGTCAATCATTTCAAATAAATTTTTCGCCTCCTCACAATTCCAATCGAAACTCAGTCCCGCGTGGTCATGTATCATTTGATGATATGACGTTGGATATTCGTCCACTGGATCATCACCTTCATCGTCCATATCGTTTGATAATTCTTCCTCCCCATGTTCGATCTAACAATAATAATCGGGAAGGAATCCTTGACTCACTAGATGAAACTCTACTATGCTTATATCGTAGTATTTTTTGTTGCAACATTTTTGGCATGAACATCGTATTTTCCTTTTGTTTAGAAAAGTCGTGCAGTGTTGCATGGCAAGTTTTATGAACTCCTTCACGCCAGCCACATAATCCGATCGAGTGTAACTGCCTTCAATCCGGTTGTACCTCCAATCTCGAGACACATACATCTTGAAAGATCTAAACAACCCGAGTTAAACAGACCAACACACTAACAAATATACACATTTTTGTCAAATGTTGATCATGTTTGGTCGAATTGGTTGCATTTGCACATACTTTGCGTAATATTTATTATACATTTTTAGTCGAATTTTAACCGCAATTAGTCGAATTGATTACATTTGCACATACTTTGCGTAATATTTATTAGACATTTTTAGTCGAATGTTATTTGTACTTAGACAAATACATACTTGTTCAACTACGGTAAGTACTATTTTTTGCTTCAAATACATACTCGGTTACATTTGCACATACTTGGTTTCATTTGTACATACTTGGTTACATTTACACATACTTTGCATAATATTTAATTAGTCAAGATTAATTGAACTACGGTAAGTACTATTTTTTGCTTCAAATACTTGTTGTTTAGTTTCAATTTATAAATTTAAGTGCTTTTCTAAGTGGTTTTCTTTTACGGTACATTAATAGTTTTAAAGTACATTAATAAACTTGTACATATAGTATAAACTATTATAACTTATATATAGTGTAATTATTAATCTTTTAAGTGGTTCTCTTTTACAAATAAATTAACAGTACAAGTTCTATATATATAGTATAATTCATACATATCATCAATCCATATAGTATATATAATTAAGTTTTTTAGTGTTTCAATCTAATTTAAAATTTTTGGTTTAATGTAGTTTTTTCGCATAACATATCATATAAGTAATTAATATTTATAAATAGTATAAAATTAAGCGTTGTTATATTTTTTTTGTTTAATCAATTATATATTTCTATATTCCTTTTAAAGTGCTTTAAATATATATATATATACATAAAAAGAGATAATATATATATATATATATATATATATATATATATAATATTAGTCCTTTACTTTTTCTCCTAATTGAAATGTAATTTATCATTTAAATAAAATTGTATTACTAAAGTGTACACTATTAATTAATATTTTCATTTTACTTTTTTAACAATAATTGTTCTTACACTAATTAACATGCAATCTAATGATATATATATATTATTTTACTTTTTCTCAATCAAATTATAGCACATTAAAATAGTTCATATCAATAATAAAAATTATATACAAACAACGAAAATTAAATAATCACAACGAAAACGACATTACAATCACACATATCACCATAAAAAATTCATACAAATATATATTAATAAAAATCATACATATCATCACCATGCATAGAATTTTAAAAATAATTTTATTTTTCACCATAAATATTAAAAATTTCATACAAATATATTAATACAAGTTCTATTTAAACAATTTTATCCAAACCATATAATTTTAAATAAATATATTAATAAAAATACCTAAAAAATCATTTTAAACAATGTTTCTTCATAAATATTTTGTTATATCACCATAACAAAAATTCTTAAAATTTATTTTAAAATTTTTTTATTTATAAATATTATATTGTTGTAAACTAAGTTGTAAGCCAACTAGAACTTAAGTTGGACTTGCTAGAGACTTAAACATAGAAGACATAAACTAAGAGCTACTAGAACAAGTAGAAAAGATGAGACAAGAGAGAAGAGAGCTAGAGATAAAAATGTAGAGATTTCATTCATACATTGGTGTGTGAATTACAATGGGGTTGCCACCCTTTATATAGGCCATTTGGTGATGATGATAATTGTACTTATACAATGTGTACAAGTTATACATACACCACAAGTCATACATCACATCACAAGCAACATAGACAATACATGGAAGAGTTAGTGTACATTGGAGAGGATTACAAGTTACATGAAGTGTGAGAGCCATATTTGATGTCGCAATTCAATGTGAGAACCATGCTTCACAATGTGGTCACCTACATGCCCAAGTGTCCATCCATTTCATAACATATATCATCACCATATCAAAAAATTTTAAAAATTCATTTTAAACAAATTTTATTCATAAATATTATATCACCATAACAAAAATTCTTAAAAATTTATTTTTAAACAATTTTTCTTCATAAATAGTAAAAAAATCTTAAAAATACATTTTAGACATTTTTTTCCAAACAAATTTAATTTTTCACTACAAATTTTATCCTAAGACCAAAATAAATTAAATAAATACATTCGACAAATAAAAAATAAAAAATAATACTTACAGCCCGTGGAATGCGGCACCGAAAGTGATGGTCGGGGTTGGAGGGGAGGCGGTGGACTGGGAGGGACGGTGCACCACCTAGGGCTCGGCGGACTGTGGAGGATGCAAGAGAGAGTGAATGGAGCAGAGAGAGAGAGTGGTCGGAGGCGAGGGAGACCAGAGCGAGAGAGAGCGAGGGAGGGACCAGAAGAGAAGAGAAAGAGAGAGACAGAGAAGACCAGCAGGATGACCAGAAGAGAAGAGAAAGAAAGAGGGAGAGGGAGGGACTCGCCCCCCTAAAAATGGTTTTTTGTCTGGTAACGGCCACGTGGCATACGAAACGCCACGCGACGCAAACGAGCAGGAATCTTCCCGCTCAACGTTTAGCGACGGGGACTCGTCGTTATCCCCGTCGCTAAACTAGTCAAACGGTCAAACACGGGCCCCGTTGCCAATCCCTCGCTAATTAACGACGGGAGATAGCCCGTCGCTATTCTCTCATTTTTTTGTAGTGTCACTCTACCAACAACATTTTCCTCCGTTTCTAATTCCTTTCCTTTGTCATTAATCTCAAAGCCTATGTCACAATCAACAGCCACCTATGTTCCTCACTCCAATGCTTTTGTGAAAATGTCTGCCACTTGGTCATTTGTAGAGATCCCTTGCAGCTCAGTTCCTTGACAATACCTTCTCTAGAATGTAGTGATATCAAACTTCTATATGCTTCGTTCGTGCATGAAATATAGGATTAGAAGCAAGCTTGACAGTACTTTCATTATCACACACGATCAATACAGCATAATCAACTTTGCATAACATATCTCCTATAAAACTTCTCAACCATATGCATTCTTAAGCAGCCATGGTTGTTGCCACATATTCAGCTTCAGTGTTGGATAAAGCAACTACCTTTTGCTTCTTGATACACCAGGATATCATAGCTGAACCAATGTTAAAATAATAACCTGAAGTTGAATGTCTATCATTTGCATCTCCTACCCAATCTGGATTTGTAAAACCCTTTAGCAAAAAATTATCACATCTTTCATACAATAAACCATAATCAAAAGAGCCTTTTACATATCGAAGAATTCTCTTTACAACATCAAAGTGAGTACTCATTGGACACTTCATGAATCGTGAGACGACACCAACAGAATAAGAAATTTCTAGCCTTGTGATAGTTAAATAAATTAAACTACCATCAAGTTGCCGAAATTTTGTAGCATCATGCAGTAACTTTCCTTCATCTTTCATCAACTTGAGATTTGGTTCCATTAGAGTTGTTTTTTCTTTTGACTCCCCCATGACAAAACGATGCAAAAGCTCCTTTGCATATCGTTTTTGAGAAATAATGTAACGACCCAAATCAATTAAACTAGGATTAACGTTAATCTTAGGGATTAACGATCGTAATTCGAGCGTTACGTAGACAACTCGATTGACTTGAACACGAGAATCGAGGGTAAATGTTATTTATGGATGATGGTTGCTTATAATGCGGTGTTTAAAATTATTATATTATTGTATTGCATCGCATGTGTGTACGTTGCTAACGTGAAATTGGTGTGATGGGTTGGTACATTGGGAAGCGTGTCGACTTGGGTATTAGGTAGGAGTCACCTAGGGATGTTAGACTAATCTAAATAATAGGATATGGTGTCTAATTAAAACTATAGCCTAAGTAAGTTCATTCAATAAAGTAAACTATGATTGTGATGATCGCTTGTAAAATTAGGGCATTGCCCGGCCTAATCCCGTCATTAAGTCTTTAACCTCCACCACGTAGGACTTAACAACATATTAGTCAGCCTTTCTAATACACTTACCATAATAGCTACTTTTCTAATAAACCTTACACTATTTCTTAAACTTAATAGTATTTAAGAGTAAATTAAAATTTTACACAATTTAAAGATTATTCAGAAGAAGTCTTATCAAATTAGCGGAAGCCATTCACATAAAACCTAATTATGTGGAAAACTAGGAATTAAAGATCACATGCATATATATAACAGACGGTGATAACTATATATCAACATGTGTATGGTCGGGTTACTATCTCACAACCCAGTATATACATCCCCAAGAGTATATAAAAACAAATATAAAAGTCATACAACGAATTCAAAAACCTATAAAATCAGACGTAGCAGCACTCTACTGGCTCAAAGGTAATCGCTGATCTTCTCCTTGCCCGATCTCCTACTCGATGGATATGCACTTACAGTTATAAAAAAGACGGTGCGTACAGGAAAGTAGAAAGTAACACTAAGAGACATTTGTTCACATTTTCAAATATACAACAAGTATCTCAAAGCATAACAGTAGCAATTATGCTGAAAAAAAATCATGGTATAAGATACTTCAGTTAAGTAAAATGAAACCGACACTTGAATAAGTAGTAATGATCTAAGGTCGATCGGCCGTGAGTTACATCACATCAACCTTTTTCCACTATTTAGGGCGTAATCAATTCTTTTAAGATGCCTTTACATCATTATAAATACCCTTCCCATATATAAATACTCACAAGTGCCCCTTACATGTGATGTATACTCGCCAACAACCCCGGGTCCCATACCCTGTGTACTGGAAAAGCTAGTGGTGAGATCCACACATCCTCGAGCATCTAGTGACCCCGTGTGCCGTGGCTATCTCTATATATCATGGTCCTAGATAAGAACTACTTTCATAACCCAAAAAATGACATGATATAGGAATCCAATAAAGTAATTGCATATCTAATGCACAAAAGCAACTAGATTTACAATACCATCAAACACCTACTTAATAGCATGCTATTTCATTTGACTAGATATCTTAACAATCAAGAATGACATATCACATGATTTATAGTCAATGAAACCATTTAATCAAAAATCAATGCCACGATAGGAAACTCATAAAATACGAAGAGACAAAAAATCATGACATGTAGAGTACAAAGGATAATTTAGTTCAAATAACTGAAAATGAATGGAAAAATAGGAATGAAATGTAAATAAATATCTCAATCAGTTTACCTACAATTCAAGCAAATTCCTAGCTAATCTAGCCTCCCAATACCTCAAAACACGTATTTGAATCCCGCAGACTTTCCCCTAGGTTCCTGGTATCATTTCATATGTTTTAGAGTGTGTTTAGACCTTTAATTAGGGTATCAAACTTATTCAAAGTGTTTAATTTATAATTAGGAAATTGCAGATTTTGTGCCGTTAGAGCACTAAACGAGCTGTATGGAATGTCTAGAACGCTAATTACCTCATTAGCGCGCTACACATAGGTAGCGCGCTAGCTAGCACATCTAGCGTGCTATGTGCAGGAAAACCCAGAATTTTGCACTTTGAATTCCGAGTTTGCTCCACACATGGCTAAATCCAACATTTCTGTCTCTCTTATACCACACCTCCAAAGCCCCAGGACACCTATCACAACATAAGAACGACCACACTTCAATTATATAAAAAATTCATCGACTTAAACTAAATGACTAGTGTAAGTAGATTTACCTAGTTGTTGTACACATAACTAGATCAACTCCTTCAACTTCACTTAGAATTCCTTCACTATTTTGCTGCCCTTCTTCTCCATCCAGCACTTTACTTCTCATCCAATCTTTGAAATGAAATGAATTGCCTGGGTTGATCAATTCAATCTTATATATTTAGATAAGATCGATTAATAGCCATTGATCTTTATATACATACGTATCTCAAGACTAATCTGATGGTCTACATCTTGACACAATTCCATTAACTCTCCACTATCTCCATCTAACTGACACCAAATGAAAACTCAATTAGTCTATTGATATGTCACTATGTATCTCGAGGAATATCAATACATAATGTTTTAACTTGCTAACTTAGGTTACATTTAATATAAAATCAGCTATAGCCACATTTATACTACTATTTAAGTTAGATTAAGCTTAAATCAACTTACCACATCACTCTCTACCTCGATCTAATATCGGCACACATCTCGAGGTGCATCCCCATTCACGACTCAACACCTAAATGCAAGTAGGAGTGACTTAGTAGCCTACACATATACAATACAATAGGATTACATCACAACAAATCTAACATATACCTCGGCCAAATCGTCTATGTCTGTATACGTATCATGATGCGGGTCCCACGTTACGGGTCTATGATCCTGATTAAGTAAAAAAACTAAGATTAGAAGTTCAGGTCGTGACAAATTTTCCCAACTAATGAAAATTTCATCCTCGAAATTAAACTTAATTTAAGATTATACCTGACTAAAAAATGTATGGAAATTTATCTCGCATATAGTCTTCCCGCTCCCAAGTGAGTTTTAAGTCACCATGAAACTGCCACTTGACTAACTCCTTTGGGATAGACTTGCCTCTCAACTGTTGTACCTTCCAATCTAGGATCTGTACTGGCTGCTCTTCATAAGAAACATCCTCGCTCAGATCAATCTAACTCAAGTCAACCATCGGTCTCACACCTGCCTTCGACTTGGCTAGTCGAAGCATAGAAATATGGAAGACTGGATGAATCCTTAACATCTACAAAAGTAACTCAAGCTCATATGTAACCTTTCCAACCCTTCTCTTCATCTTAAAAGGTCCGATGAATCTCGGTGCTAACTTGCCCTCCAAACCAAATCTATGAAGACCTTTCTGAGGAGAAACCTTTAAACACATAAAGGCTCCCTCGGTATATGTGAGAATCATTGTAATACGTGTCTGCATACTTCTTTTGCATCTCTTGGGCCTTTTTAAGCCTTTGATGAATCTGCCGTACCTTCTCCGTTTGATTAACATGAATCTCAAGCCTCACTAACTCCCGGTCCTCTGGCTTAACCCAACAAGATGGTGATTGACACATTTTGCCATATAAAGCCTCAAACGATGCCATCTTAATGCTAGCCTGATAATTGTTATTGTATGTAAACTTACACAACTATAGGCACTCCCTCAAGACCCGCTAAACCTAACTACATAAGCCCTGAGCATATCATCGAGAACTTGAATCAACCTTTCAGTCTGTCCATCAGTCTGAGGGTGAAAAGTTGTGCTGAATTATAGGCGCAAACCATACTACTCCTGCATACTCTACCACATCCTGGATGTATACATGGTATCTATGTCCGATGTAATAGTTAATGGTACCCCATGTAGTCTGATAATTTCCCTATCGAATAATATGCTCAACTGGTTAAATGTGTATTGAGCTGCATTGGTAAGAAATGGGCAGATTTCGTCAATCTGTCTATAATTACCCAGATAGAATCGTGCCGATGGGCACTCCTCGGCAATCCCTTGACAAAGTCCATGACAATGACTTCCCACTTCCATCATAGAATGGGAAACAACTACAATAATCCTCCAGGTCTACGATGCTCAGCCTTCACCTGTTGGCAAATCCCACAGTTCCTGATGAACTCTGATATGTCCGCTTTTATCCCAGGCCACCAAAAATGTTTCCTCATGTCATGGTACATCTTGGTCCTACCAAGATGAACAGTGAACCGAGAATGGTGTGAATCATAAAGAATCTCATCTCTCTGCTCTGCCATTGACAATATCCACAATTTTCCTCTAAATCTTATATACTAATCCATCGTCTACGTCTAGTCAATACAATCAGTACTCTAGGCTAACTCACTGAACCTCGGGTATAAAATGTCGGCCCTCTGACCCTCTGACACTCTTTGTGTAGACATTGTTTGAAGCCTTATCTATGCACAAATCTTCACCTTAATGTCTTTAGGAATATCTAACTGACTCATTATCGCCGTTGCTTCAAGTAATCCGTACTTATGCATCATATGACATATGACAACCTTGACGTCTCCAGTAGGTATCCTACTCAGCGCATCAGCAACTACGTTAGCTTTTCCTGGATGATACTCCAAAGAAAAGAGGTAGTCCTTAGGAAACTTCAACCATCCGCGTTGTCTCATGTTCATCTCTTTCTGTGTGAAGAGATACTTCAGACTCTTATGATTAGTGTAGAGTGTGAATCTCTCTCCATGCAGATGATGTCTCTATATCTTCAGAGCAAATACCACCGTTGCCAACTGTAAGTCATGAGTGGGATTGTCAGCCCCCTCGTTATTAAAATGAGTGACTGGCCTAGATTACCTTAATCCCCTGATAATCTAGTTAGCCTAATTCATTTTAATAACTTTGACCTCAAAATACTTTTCCTTTGAATCCTATAATAATGCTCCAAAACTAAATTTATATCCTCAATGAAACTGAATTCATGATTTATTCTATTGGAGAAAATTAGGGAATTATACGTATCATACTCTGTATTTTTGTAAAAAAAATCGGTAGCACCTCTACTAAAAATGGCTTGCCGAAAAACTTCCACCTAATAGACAACAGAATTGGGAAGAGGCCTATAAAGACTCATAATTCCCCACTGTTCACAACATATAAAAAATTCAAATTGATGAACTAACTTAGAATCTTCGATAGCTTATTCATAACTTTACTATCCCAAAGAGACCAAAATGGAAACATAAACCTTCTAAACTGATTTTAAAGTAACTTAGGAGACTCTCATAACTATTCAACCAAACTTTATGTCCTACACTCATCCTAATAATTCTATATATATATATATATATATATAGATAAACAATTTACAACAAGAAAATACTTTAAGCTTTGAAAACAATTACCATAATATTCGAGTGTTGTCTATTCTTCCCTTGTCTTCGTATAACATCTGACACCATCAAAATCAACTCGAAGATGTCAGGTATGTAAATTACTACATTGATCTGTCCTCCTGCAACTATTAGTCTGATATATAGAGGCATGTAATTGCATTTCCAAATAAACAATAAGATTTATGCGTAAACAAGACATGCAATCCATTCTGTTGCTGTCTCCTAACTATAATCACATGTACACTTCCAAAAATAATATAGAGACACTATTAAGAGATCATGAAATGCAAAGATAACTTGTCGGAGTTAGACTCCGCTAGTCTTACTAAATAGAGTATAAATATGACCGAAACCTAGTTTTAATCAAACCAGACTCGGAAACAAGCTTATCCCCTCACTCACTTTATGTATGAATGGCCAAGAATAATAAAAAGCAATACAGACTATGATACAATTACATGTACAAAGATAATTTCCATAAATAGTAGAGATCACTGTCGGGTTTACTTACAACAAAACCAATTTAGAGCTTATTTTTCAAGGTTCTCAGAGGTCGGATCACCTTAAAAATGGTTCCAGTAGCTTCCCTACATGCTCAATTATATTATGGTTCAGACTTCAAGTGAAACCAAATCAATAAACCTAATAAAAATTGTGGCCAAAGTACGCTTGAGAACAATTTCCAAAAATATTAATTTATATACCTGTTTCAACTTGAGGTAACTTTTTAACCTTGAAAACCTCAATATTTGTCATGATGACCTAAAAATAACTTGCAATACTCATATACTACTTTTCCATAAACTCCAAAACACTCAAATCGGATCATCGACGGAGAAGTTATGAATCTCTTAGTATGGTATGTCAACTAGGCAAACTTTATTTATTTTGAACTGAAAAATGTCTCCAAATCAATATTTTTCGCAATTAAATCTTCAAAACTTGACAACAAACACCACGAAACCACTCGATACCAACATCAAAATATTCTCACATCCCGTGTAGTCAAATTGGATCAAAACCAATAATCGATTCATCCAGAAACCCAATGTAAATCAATATCAACTATAAACACATCTTTAAAATAATTATCAACTGAATCACATTAGTTCAATTTATCAAAACCTTAACCCACGTTAGTGGAATTTATTCCAAAATGGTGCACATCAACCTAATACATCAATACACAACAATCCCTACCAATTTCTATCAAAACCCCATAAATGAAATGGAGAAATCGTGAGAATTCAAATTGAATTAAGCAAAATGCCATGAATTGAGTATTTACCAAATTGTGGATCGAATACTTCGTTTCCACCGTGAAAACTTGGCTCAAATTGACCGTCTCGCGATACTCTATAGTTTACAAAAAGAAATCGGGCGAAAATCGGACGTCGAAAGCTCACAGAGCGAAAGACCGAATTGAAAGTGTTTAAAGAACGAACTTTTAATTCGTTCTATTGAAATGAAACCTCATTTCATTTGTTTTTTTAATCCTTATATATGTATTTATATATAAACACTAAGCTGCTTGTCAGCAGCTTAATTTCTTTTTATTTATTGATTCCTAAAATCCCTATTTTGACGTGCTTTAACTTCCTGCGCTCATTTTCAATCAGATTTTTCACCAAATTGAGCTTCTTGACAAAATAGTCCAACTCCATAAAATGTCCATAACACTGTTTTAGTCACACCAAAATCCAAAAAATCTTAACTTTGTCAACGACATACTGAACCCTTATGAAAAAAATTTCTTGCCATACTAAACCAAACTTACATCAATTTGGATTCAATCTCAACCTCGACCACCACTAACTAATACGAAACTCAAGACAAAGTCATGTACCAACTTTGTTCTCACATTACTTACCACCAATTCCGACTTGCACGCAAACTGAGACAAAATCTTCACGTGAGGATTAACACTTGGTTAATTAGTTTTTGAACAACTAATAATTTATTTTCACTCATGCTATTTAGACACGCACTTCCAACCCTGAGTATGAAAAACCGAGGATACACCTCAACACAACCCAACTTCGTGACAAAATACCATATAATACACACAATAAGCATTCATCATACAAAAATAAAATATATCTTATGATCTCTGGTCCATAATGTGTGGGGTCCCACCTTAAATACTTAAATCTCAAATTAAATCCGAAAATATTTAATTAGCCACTTAATCAAGTTTATAAAATTCTTGGATGTCATAATTCTTCTCAACTAATTAAAAATTATGTCCTTAAAATCTAAACTTACAGGTTACTGAACCAAAAAAGATATGAGAAAAATGATCCATCATATACAACTCTTTTAATCCAAAACCATAAAACTATTTTCAAGGTGAACCATTAAGTGGATCCAATCACTTTCGTTGTATTTAACAACTCGTTGGTAGAGATCATAACCATTTCAACTTTTCATTTCTAAAATCTTAGTTTAATGAAAAGTCATCTCCATTACTTTGCCAATTCTGGTAATTTGTGAATTTTTGATGAGTTAAACAACCAAATTTATGCAATATCCAATAAGTTTATTTCCTTTCTCTTGTTAGACCTTGAATCCCATTCAAGAATTAACACTTAGCAAGATCAAGCCTATCTTGCTTTTCATATGACACTCCTCATTTGAAATTGAATGTTATTCCATAAACTGTTGATAATTCTTTCCATATCCACCCAATTCCAACATAGACATATCAGTTTGCTTTCTCATCACTTATCATTCCTTTTATCAGAATTGTTGATCATCAATTCTTAGACTATCATCAATCTAAATAAAAGTGATGCAAATAATATTTGAGCATTGCATTAAATACAACGTAGAGTTGTGTGTCTATCTGTTCTATCACCATTCCAGTGTTTCTCAACAAAATTCTAGAATTACATAAATCATCCCATGACTATCGATCTCTAATTACATCTGTCATCCCATGACGAGAGATCTCAAATTCGATCCGATCAGAAAATGAACTTGACACATCGTGCAACTCTCACTCATTCTTTAAATATCTACTCACAATATTATTTACATTGTGGATTAGAAAGTAATTACTAAATCCAACTCGTCTGCCAATTCACTTAACTTTTTCTTTGACTGGTTAGAAAATTAATAACTTTTCTAAATTTTTCAAACCATCTTCTATTCATGAGTTCACCAAGAACCTCATCCTTTCACTTAACTGCCAAATTTTTGAGATTTTCCATCTCGATCATTACTGCTCATTAACTTCTTTTATTTACTAAATAGAGACAATTATCCATAACTTGAGTAGATATAAGTTTCTAAATAGAGATATCAACATATTTGATAATTATTTCACCTCTACTCAATATTCAATCTTTCAAACATACCAAGTCAGATACATTGTCCTCTATTTTACATTTTTAACCAATACGGATATTACTTACTAACTAAGTTGCAAGCTATACGTCTCTTTTCATTTCATTTATATCTTCACCGTCATTTAGGTATCTTACATCAACTCCAACTTAAGATAACATAGTGCTTTAAACTTCATTGCTGACTAGTTATGTGGTGTAGCACTATATTTGAACCTATATACAACAAATTCACTAATATCAATTGTATATTTCTTTGGTTCAAAACTTTCAACATTTAGAGTTTGGTTTCTCGTAAGATCCTTGTAAAGATAAATTAAATTTCATCGAACTTATAGTTTAATATCTAAATCTTATCAGGACTCGTTAACCTGAAATTTCTTTTTCTTCCATACATATGAGAGAATTTATTGACCATTTATCTGCCTATACTTAAGCTTCCAACTGACTTCAACGAAACTTCATAGACTCTTTTATACCGACTGTTATCAATTTGTTCGATTATTCAGAGACAAGCGAACGTGTTACACTAGTCTTTTACGTTGCGAATGAATCGTGATTATAAAACGGAGTTACTCACACTTTTGGTTATGCACAACTACTCCAGTATCTGGCCTTGACTAAAGGAGTCCGTTCATGTCACTTCCATCAGTCACAAGTCATCTCTACGTCTCATTTTATTTTAAACACAGAGTCCATTCCATTCGATTTTTGTCGATCTTAGTTACTCTCACATTGATATCAATCTTGGTCCTTTTATAATCCTACCATGACTTTCGCTCAACAACTAGGCCACTTACAACTCCTTAATCTTGACTTAGAAAAGACAATTTATATCTCTTCTCTTTTCAAAAACTTAGCTAAGAATAATACGGCTTCTTACGATCATTCAATCAATTAAATTCTTCCTTGGCTAACTTTTATTCGAAACAGAGAAATTCCTAACTCAAACAGTTCCATTATTTGTTATTGCCTTATTTTATTTTCATTAGTTTCAAATCTCCCGACTTTTCTTTCTCTCAAACAAGAGACTATGTAAGATAACTTTATTTTTTGTTCATCATATTATTTTTGATGAATTCATTTGTCCGTTGTTGTTCATCTGAAGAGGTAGAAAAATTTAAATTTCCAAATCTGATGAACTTAATAACTAATGAAGCTCTTATAGGATGTTGTTTCAATCCTCTAATTCTTATCAATGGAAATTTTTGCAATATAGGAGCTCATTCTGACGTCCTATACCAATTACTTATTGATATTCAATCAGTATACTTATCTCTTCATTGCATATATTTTAGATTATAGTGATAAACATCATAACTTAATGTCGTTAGAAGTGATTATTGAGTACTTTGAATCTCAAAACACAATCACTTATGTTGATGTTTAATAGCTAATCCAAGCTATTATTAGCTCAATTCCCAAATACTTAACTTCTAACACGTTGATATAATCACTACACCTTTCAATTTAAAGTTTGAAACTTTTGTTGATCTTTGTTTCATAACACCTAGCTAATCTGGTGTCAACAAAGATTACTTCTAACTCGTGTATTTTTATTTGTTTTATCATTTATTTATTCAACTCATAGAACCATAATACTCAACTTCACTTATGGATAAGTAACTTGATTAATAAACAATAAAAACTTTCAGTACTTCTATTTAGAAGTCGTTTGATTATTTTCAACTGTGGTTCTATTCCACATTTCACTTGATGTTTTTGTTTTGGAAAGGAGACAACAATTTACTTTAAAGTATTTTATTTTTGTAGAAACCGACTTAGACAACTTGACTAATCCAATCACAATCTCGTTGTAATTTTTCAGTCAAATTCAATATTTCTAATCAATTTCTAATTTCAAAATCACGTGTCTCTATTTTCCTTATTGGGACTATTTTAACATTTTCTTGAGCGTCTTATAATTGTAATAGTTCAATACTTTCAATTTTCAAGAAATCCATGTTTAGTACTTACATACCTGAATCATTTAGACTTCCCCTTTCAACCAATTTCCTATTGGTTTCATAACTAATACATTCATAAGTTATATTAGTACCGAACTACTTACAACTTTATGAATTCGGACTTCACAAGTCCATTTCACATCTAGTCACGCTCAGTTTGATTTCATGTCTATTCTCTCTTTTAATTATTTGATTCTAATCTTACTCGTCGTATCTTACGAGTTAAGTTATGAACGGAAAAAGAGAATGACTTCATATCGCATATCTAGCGATAATACATAAATAGAACAAAGATATAACACAATAACAAAAACATCATAGCTTACGGTCACTTCCCAACCAATCGCGCTCAATCACCCTTTGGTTTCCAACCAAAGTTTATCCTTAAATTGAACCAAACCTAGGCTCTGATACCAAGTTTGTCAGCCCCTCGTCATTAAGACGACTGATTGGCCCAGATTACTTTAATCCCCTGATAATCTAGTCAGCCTAATATGTTCTTTTAACTTTGACCACAAAATACTTTTCCTTTGAATCCTTTAATAATGCCCCAAAACTAAATTTATATCCTCAATGAAACTCAATTCATGATTTATTCTATTGGAGAATATTAGGAAATCATACGAATCATACTCCGTTTTTTTGTAAAAAATTTGGCAGCACCTCTACTAACAATGGCTTGTCGAAAAACTTCCACCTAATAGACGGTAGAATTGAGAAGATGCCTAAAATGACTCACAACTCCCCACAATTCACAACATATAGAAATTCAAATTGATGAACTAACTTAGAGTCTCCTATTGCTTATTCATAACTTTACTATCCCAAAAAGACCAAAATTGAAACATAAACTTTCTAAACTAATTTTAAAGTAACTTAGGAGACTCTCTTAACTATTCAACCAAACTTTACGTCATACACTCATCCTAAGAATCCCAAAATGATATATATATATATAAACAACTTGCAACAAGAAATTACTTTAACCTTTGAAAACAATTACTATAATCTTCGAGTCTTGTATATTCTTTCCTTGTCTTCATACAACATCTGATACCATAAAAAACAACTCGAAGATGTCAGGTAAGTAAATTCCTACATTGATCTATACTCATATAATTGTTAGTCTGTTACATAGAGACATGTAATTGCATTTCCAAATAAACAATAAGATATATGCGTCAATATGACATGCACTCTACTTTGTCGCTGTCTCCTAACTGTAATCATATGTCGATTTTCAAAAAGTGTATAGAGGAGTATTAAGAGATCATGAAATTCAAAGATAACTTGTCGGCGTTACTATTCTAGTCTCATTAGATGGCGTAAAGGCAAGACGGAAACCTAGTGCAATCAAACAAGACTCCGAAACAACCTTATCCCCCTCACTCACTCTATGTATGAATGATCAAGAACAATAAAATGCAATGTAGACTATGATAAAATTTTAAGCACAAAGATAATTTCCATAAATAGAAGAGATCACTGTTGGGTTTACTTATAACAAAACCAATTTTGAGCTTATTTTTCGGGATTCTCGGAGTGTTGGATCACCTTGAAAATGGTTCCAGTAACATCCCTGTATGCCCAATTTTATTATGGGTCAAACTTTAAGTGAAACCAAATCACTAAACAGTTTCCAAAATCATTAGTATATATAACTGTTTCAACCGACTTTCAACTAGCCAACTTGGGGTAACTTTTTAACCTTGAAAACCTCAATATTTGTCATGATAACCTGAAAGGAACTGTTAGTACTCATGTCCTACTTTTCATAGACTCCAAAAACACTCAAATCGGATCATCGATGGAGAAGTTATGAATTTTCTCATATGGTATATCAACTAGGCAAACTTTATTTATTTTGAACTGAAAAACGTCTCCAAATCAATATTTTCACAATTAAATCTTCAAAACTCGACAACAAACACCTCGAAACCACTCGATACCAACATCGAAATGTTTCAACAGCCTTTAGAGTTAAATCGGATAAAAACTAATAATTAATTCATCCAAAAACTCAATGTAAATCAATATTAACTATATAAACGTCTCTAAAATAGTTATCAACTGAATCACATTAGTTCAATTCATCAAAACCTTAACCCACATCGATGGAATTTATTGCAAATCGACGCACATAAATCCAATACATCAATTTACAACAATACATACCAAATTCTATCAAAACCTTGCAAAAAAATTGAGAAATTGCGATAATTCAAATTGAATTGAGGAAAATGCCATGAATTGAGTATTTATCAAATTGCGAGTCGAATAACTCGTTTCAACATGTTTGGGGAAAGAAATCGAGCAAAAATCGGACGTTGGAAGCTTGCGAAGTGACAGACTGAATGTAGAGCGTTTAGAGAATGAACTTTTAATTTGTTCTGTTGAAATGAAACCTTGTTTCATTTGTTTTTTTAATCCTTATATATGTATTTATATATAAGTCCTCGGCGGCTTGTCGGCAGCTTAATTTCTTTCTATTTATTAATTCCCAAAATCCCTATTTTGATGTGCTTTAACTTCTGCGTTTGTTTTCAATATGGTTTTTCACCAAATTGAGCCAACCTCTCGACAAAATAGTCAAACTCCATAAAATGTCCATAACACTATTTTGGCCTTACCAACACCCTAAAAATCTTAACTTTTTTCCACGACATACTAATCCTTTATGAAAAAATTCTCTTGCCATACTAAACCAAACTTATATTAATTTGGACAAAATCTCAACCTCGACCACCGCCAACTGATATGAAACTCGAGACAAAGTCTTGTACCAACTTTGTTCTGACATTACATTACCACCAATCATGACTTGCACGCAAAATGAGATGAAATCGTAAAGTGAGGATTAACACTTGGTTAATTAGTTTTTGAATAACTAATAATTTATTTTCACTTGTGCCCTTCAGACACACACTTGCAACTCCGACTATGAAAAACCGAGGATACACCTCAACACAACCCGACTTCGAGACTAAATACCATATAATACACATAATAAACATTCATCATACAAAAATAAAATATATCTTATGATCTTTGGTCCATAATGTGTGGGCCCCATCTTGGATAGTTAAATCCCAAATTAAATCTGAAAATACTTAATTAGCTGCCTAATCAAGTTTATAAAATTCTCGGATGTCACAAGGATAATTCTTTTCATGTATCTTCAGTTGTTTAGAAACATAAGCCACATGACCCACGTTTTGCATCAACACACAGCCTAGATCCGCATGACAAGCATCTATATATACCAGGAATCCCTGTCCAGCCTCTGGAAATATCAACACTGGTGCGGTGGTCAAAAATATCTTCAGCTGAGCAAATGCTTGCTCGCATTCCTCAGACCGCTCAAATCTGACGTCTTTTTGGGTCAATCTGGTAATCGGTGAAGCAATCTTCAAGAAATCCTTCATAAATATGCGGTAATACCTTGCTAATCATAGAAAACTCCTAATCTCCATGACTGATGTCGGTGCTGGCCAATCCATAATAACCTGAATCTTGGTAGGATCAACAACAATACCCGCTACTTTAATAACATGCCCTAAAAACTTGACCTATGATAGCCAAAATTCACACTTGCTGAACTTGGCGTATTATCTGTGCTCCCTCAAAGTCTGCAATGTCTCCCTGAGGTGTTGCTTGTGATTTTCTTGAGTCCTCGAATATATCAATATATCATCGATGAAAACTATCACGAAGCGGTCTAGAAACGATCTCGACACCTGATGCATCAAATCTATAAACATGGCAGGAGCGTTAGTCAAACCAAACAGTATGAGTGTAAACTGATAATGTCTATATCTCGTGTTGAAAGCCGTCTTAGACATATCCTTATCCTTGATCCTAAGTTGATGATACCTTGATCTCAGGTCTATTTTGGAGAAAAACTATGCTCCTCTCAGTTGATCAAACAAGTCATCAACACGTGGCAGTGGATATTTGTTCCTGACTGTGACCTTGTTCATCTATCTATAGTCGATACATAGTCTCAAGTGACCATAATTCTTATTGACAAACAGGACAGGTGCTCCTCATGGCGACATGAAGATTTAATGAATCCCTTCTGTCCCAAATCCTAAAGCTGACTCCTTAACTCCTCCAATTCTCTCAGAGCCATGCGGTAAGGTGGTATAGAAGGTGCCTGGTACTAAATCAATAATGAAATATATCTCCCTCGATGGTGGTAAACCAGGTAAGTCCTCCGAAAACACATCAAAAAACTCACACACAACAGAGATTTCCTCAAGTTTGGGTCCTTGACTCTCTGCAACTATGTACTATAATACTAGAGTCTCCATCTCTCCTCTAGTCACAAGTCGACCTCTAGTGCCCTCGGCTCTCGATGTACTACCACTATATGTAAATATTGAATGCCTCGGAATCTCAAATATCACTATCTTACTGAAACAATCGATATGAGTGTGATACGCTGCTAGCCAATCCATCATTAACAACGCGTCGAAGTCTAAAAAACCCGAATCAAACAAAACATATAATCTCTACCACAAATCAAAACCATACCCTCAATGAGTCCTCGCTTGGAATCGACATTTGGCTGTGTTACCATGTATACCCCCTGTAACTCTATGATGGTAATCCTACTACCGGCTGTGGATAATCTATAATCATATGCCCAACCTGGCCACACCTATAGCAAGTAATCGGCCTACGCTGACTCTGTGGCTGATCTTGGGCATGTCCCTGTCGAGAAACATCTCAGCCTCTGCCTCTACCACGCTGCTGCCGCTGTGGCACATGTGGTGCTGGAAAAGCTGGCAAAGTAGCAGGAGCTGACAACGTAGGTCTGAGTGGTGGTGGTAAAGGAGGTCTACCAACTATACTTTATAATGGCGTAGGAGATGACACATAGGGCACAAATGATGTAGCCATCCCTAATCCCTAAGAACCTCTCTCCCATATCATTTATCCCTCGCCCTTTGTCTCCTCTCAAACTCTGCAATCTGATCAGGGTCAACGCTGGTCCTAACGACGTCCTATTGGCAACTTTATTCAAATAGTAGGTCTCGTGAGAAAGTGCACGCTCATAAATCTCACCCAAAGTCCTGGCTACTGAACTGACCATATAGAACCCTATATCCGGCCTCATTTCATCTCTGAAATGGTATACATCCTTAGAATCTTATCTCACTAGATCCCCAGCAAAATGTCTCAGATAGTCTTATCTATCTTTGTAGCTCATTATTGACTCATCAGCTCACTGTCTTAGATTCATAAATTCCTTCCTTAACCTCTTCATCACTGCAGGTAAGAAGTATTGCTGATAAAACTTCCTCTTGAAGGCATCCCACGACTCAAAATCTCCATCAGTCGCTATCGTCACACGCCACCAAACATTTTTGTCATTCTGTAGTGTATATGATGAAATTTCAGCCCAAAGCGTGTCTTCAATCCTCAAGACTCTATGTAGCTTCTCCTGAGACAATACTGTGGGAGCCCCTTCCCTAATCTAGGGCACCGCCCAGCCTTATCCAATAATTAAATCCAAGTCCTAGCCACGTATGACTTAATTACGTATTATTAAGCCTTTTATCCTATATTCCTCGATATACGTGTTCAGGATAAGTAATACACATGTCAACATATTACTAGATTTCAGAGTAATTAAAAACTTTTTAAAAGTTTATAAAGTTTAATGGAAGTCTTAACAGATTTTGCAGAAGCAACATAAATAAATCCGAAGTGTGGAAACTAAGAAACAATAATCACATGCATATATATAATATAGTGTGAAATATAAACAGTATGATGGTTATCATAGGTCGGGGAATTAAATGCTTGACCCATTATACAACCCCAAAATGTAGCAAAAGACATAACTGTATAATACACAAAATAATAAAACCTACGAAATGTCGTTGTAAAGGCGCGCCGCTGGCTCAGAGGTAGTCGCTGATCTTCTCTTTGCCGGGCTTGCTCGTCGACGGCTCTGCACCCACAGTAATAAAAAGGACGGTGAGTACAAAAAGTGACAATAACCTCTGTTGACATATTCATTTACATTTCCAAAAGACTAAATGGTATTTAAAAGCATAAGTTCAATAAAGAAAGACTAGTACTAGAAATATGCTAAAAAATGCCACGGTTAAGCAAGTGAAAATGACACGAGGCTAAATAGTTATGATCTAGATCTGGTCGGTCGTGACATGCGTCATTGAAGCCTTTAAGGCCACTAAAGGATGTGCATGACATCGCATAGTTTAATATCACTAGGGACTCTAACCTCAGTGTCACCAGGGACTCTAACCTTGGTGTATTGACAACCCCAATGACTTTAACCCCGTGTGTCGTGTCATAGTGGCGAGTACCGACATCCCCAGGGACTCTAACATAGTGCAATGGACTCTAGATTCTATAACTACTTTATAATTCTAAGAAATTGACTCGTTAGGGGTTCCGATGCTTGGCTATGCTATAAAGCATAATTCCCAAAGGGTACAAGTCCATAAAGTCATTCACTAACTTACAATTCCTAATAGCATGCTATTTACGCCTATAACCAATGTAAAATAACAAGACATGACATAAAACACATGGATGGATTTCAAAGGAATTCAATTCATCATAATATCATGAAACTCAAGCTCAACAAGTGAGGAGTGTCAAATAAGTTCATGATATGAGAGTACAACGCTAGACATAGTTAATATAGGCTTCATTTGGTTCATTTTTCCAACTTACAGTGTGAGTGGAGATAACTCCATGAAGTTAACTCACAATGTAAGTTCATATTTCATGTTTGGTTGAACTTTAAACTTGAAGAGAAGTTGCAAATTCTTAAAAATAGTAAAATGTGGGAATTGATATAAATGCCCTTCAAACAATTTTTAAAATAAAAAAGATTATTTGTGAGGGACTTGGGAAAAATGTGATTTGTGAGGGGTATTTTTTTCCATTAAACTCCTGGGAGATATCTCCCTATGGAGGATGGGAGATAACTCACCCCTCCCCTGTAAGTTGGGAGATATCTTACAGGGAGTTGGACAACTAAACAAGATTGGTTGCCCAACTCCATGTGAGATATCTCCTGGGAGATATCTCACCTACATACCAAACAAGGCCATAGACTACAACAAATAAGCATAAATGGATATGAAATGCAAACAAAACAACTAACGAATATACTCACATCAACCAATGTAAAGTTCTAGCTTTACCAGCTTCCCAATACCCCTAATCTCGTATTCGAACCCTTGAGACTCTTCCCTAGGTTCCCGATATCAAATTAACCCAAATAAATTGGTTTAGATCAGGTCAAATGAGTTTAGGAACCTTAACTAAAAACAACCTCTTAAGACTAAACAACATTGAAATTTTAGTCATGTATTGCAGTGCAATTCTAGGCATGAAATTGTCCAAATCTAAAAATCTTCCATTAGTACATAGCTTTTGGTCTTTATCTTAGCTTTTCAAAAAGTTCTGGTTTGCAAAATTTCGATTTAAAACGAAAAAAATATCATAATTCTACCAAAAACAGCTCAAATTGAAACCTAATCCGATCAACAGACTTAGAAAATTTATTTCTCCTAATCTATAGTTTCAAAATTCGTAATTTTCAGTCACAAGGCAGCTAACATATCAAGTAACAACATACTAAAATATATGATCATTTGGATAAGTAATTAAGAAGTTATGCCCTTTAAAATTTTAGTTTCAAAAATCTCGTAATGCATTCAATTACCTATTTGTAGAGCATTTCAGGACATGAAAACATTCGAATTACAAAATTTTCAATAGGAGAAATTTGTTCCCCTTAGAGTTAGATTTCAAATGCCACTAGATTGGTTTCATTTCAATTTAAAATGAGCAAGTTATGACCAAATTACATAGGCTGGTTCATAATACAACATGCATAATTTCAATTTTGGTCTTACAAATTCAAAAATTCATATCTTTTTTTATTTCAAAATCAAATTAAGAACTTCTTAATAGTTGTATTATCAGCTTAAAATGAGGAATCAAAATATATAAACCAATTGCAAAGACTTAACCATCTACCCTCTGAAAATGGCCAAAAACCTGAACTGGTTTCAACTTGAAATAAAGAGATGTGTACTTAGGGTTGATGACACTTTGATTTGAGCTCCAACTCTCCTTGATCTCCCTGAATTTTTTAGCCAAAACCCTCATCAATTCCTCTGATTTCTTCTTCTCCAACTTACTTAGCTTCTAAGTTATGGAAATGAAATGAATTGCATGGGTTGATTTATCCAATCTTATATATAAAGATTAGGTTGATTAATAACCATTGATCTTTATGTACACACGTATCTCAAGACTAATCTAATGACCTACATCTTGACACAATTCCACTAACTCTTCACTAATTGTAACTAACTAACACAAATCCATACTTTATTGGTCTCTTGATATGTCCTTACGAATCTTGAGGAACATCATATTGCAATTGTTTCATCTTGCTAACTTACGTTACGTTTAATATAAAATCAACTATAGCCACATTAATTCTACTATTTAAGCTACACTAAGCTTAAACCAACTTACTACACCACTCTCTACCCCGGTCCCACGTCAACACACATATCAAGGCGCGTTCCCACTCACGTCTTGACACCTATACACAAGTAGAAGTGACTTAGCAGTCTACACATATACAATACAATAAACATAAATCACAACAAATCTAACATATACCTCGACCATCTCGCCTCGGTCAGTGCACATATCACGGTGCGGGTCCCACATCACATGTCGGTAATCTTGATTATGGATAATAAACGAGATTAAAAATTTGGGCCATGACCACTTCTCAATCTTCTCAAAGTCTCGCTGACCATCAAAGTAAACTGGTTTCAGTCTGATGAAATCCTTCACCAACTGAACCTCTGTTGTCGAGCTAGAAGATGTAGGAGTGAAAGACGGTGGATAAACTATCTTTATGGCCGATGATGTCACTACCAGTACAGTCTGTACCGCCGGAGCGGTTAGCGTAGTAGTAGGAAGCTCTAGTGCCGGTAATGTGGAAGTGGTAGTATAGTAGTAGTAGGGGATGGTGTCTATTCTGGTGGGGTAAAATTTGTTGTCATCATGGTAATGAAATTAGCTAACTGTCGTCCCTAAGCAGCAACTCGATCAGATAGCCTCTGATAATCCTCAGTAGATGGAATAGTAGTTTGATTGCCATTAGCACCTACATCCCTTCCGTCGCATGAATCAGCCATCGGTGTCTACAAGTTGATAGCGAACGCGAATCAACTACTATGTAGATAACACATATATATACATATAGAAACTAACATGTACATATAAGAAATCCCCATCTCACTTTCACTCACTTACCAACTAATGGTTTTGAGGCAAGGATCATCTAGTTTCCATATCAATATTTGTGTTTTTCGGAATTTTATAGGTTGACTATTAGAAAAGTTAGTTTTTGATACCAACTTTGAAGTTAGTATCACTTTATAGAATAAACTGTACTCAAAGTCTGATACCAACTATGACGATCCATTCTCAAATTAGGGCATCGCTTGGCCTAATCCGGTCATTAACCCCTTAACCTCCACCACGTAGGACTTAACAACTTATTAGTCAGCCTTTCTAATATACTTACCACAATAGCTACTTTTTCTAATAAACCTTACACCATTTCTTAAACTTAATAGTATTTCAGAGTAAATTAAAATTTTACAAAATTTAAAGATTATTCAGCGGAAGTCTTGTCAAATTAGCATAAGCCATTCATATAAAACCTAATTATGTGGAAAACCAGGAAACAAAGATCACATACATATATATAACAAACAGTGATAACTATATATCAGCACATGTCTGGTCTGGTAACTATCTCACATCCCATAATATACATCCCCAGAGTACATAAAGACATATAAAAGTCATACAAAAAGTCAAAAACCTACAAAATCAGACGTATCAGCACCCCTCTGGCTCAGAGGTAGTCGTCGATCTTCTCCTTGCCCGGTCTGCTACTCGATGGATCTGCACCCACCATCATAAAAGAACGGTGAGTACAGAAAATTAGAAAGTAACACTGAGAGATATTTGTTCACATTTCCAGATATATACAACAAGTATCTGAAAGCATAACAATAGCAACTATGTAGAGAAGAAATCATGTTATAAGATACTTCAGTTAAGTAAAATGAAACTGACACTCGGCTAAGTAGTAATGATCTAGGAACGGTCGGCCGTGAGTTACATCACATCAACCTTTTTCTACTATTTAGGGCATAATCAATTCTTTTAAGATGCCTTAACATCATTATAAATGCCCTTCCCATATATAAATACTCACAAATTCCTCTCACATGTGATGTATGCTTGCCTACAACCCCGGGTCCCATACCCCGTGTGTTGCACAAGTTAGTGGTGAGATCCCGGCATCGGTGAGCATATAACGACCCCGCGTGCCGCGACTATCTCTATATATCATGGTCCTAGATAAGAACAACTTTCACAACCCAAGAAATGAAACGGTTTAGGAATCCAATAATGTAATTGCATATCTAATGCACGAAGGAAATTAAATTTACAATACCATCAAACACCTACCTAATAGCATGCTATTTCATTTGACTAGATATTTCAACAATCAAGAATGACATAGCACATGATTTAAAGGCAATGAAACCATTTAATTAAAAACCAATGCCATGATAGCGAACTCACAAAATGAGAAGAAACAACAAGTCATGGCATATAGAGTACAAAGGATAATTCAATTCAAATAATTGAAAATGAATAGTGAAATAAGAATGAAATGTAAATAAATATCTCAATCAGTTTACTTATAATCTACGTGAATTCCTAGCTAATCCGGTCTTTCGACACCTCTAAACGCATATCCGAACCCCTGAGACTTTCCCTTAGGTTCTTGATATCATTTCACATGTTTTAGAGTGTGTTTAGACCTTTAATTAGGGTATTGGACTTATTCAAAGTGTTTAATTTATAATTAGGAAATCACAAATTTTATGCTGTCAAAGCACCTAGCGCGTTGGGTGGAATGTCTAGCGAGCTAATTACCTTATTAGCGCGCTACACATAGGTAGCACGCTTGCTAGCACATATAGCACACTATGTGAAGGAAAACCCAAAATTTCGCACTTAGAATTTTGAATTTGCTCCACACATGGCTAACTCCAACATCTAGGGCTCTCTTGTACCACACCTCCAGAGACCTAAAACACCCATCACAACATAAAAACAACCACACTTCAATTATATGACAAATTCATCAACTTAAACTAAGTGACTAGTGTAAGTAGATTTACCTAGTTTTTGTACACCTAGTTAGATCAACTCCTTCAACTTCACTTAGAATTCCTTCACTAACTTGCGACCATTCTTCTCCAGTTTTGCTTCTCCAACACTTTACTTATCATCCAAGTTTTGAAATGAAATGAATTGCATGGATTGATCAATTCATTCTTATATATTTAGATAAGAATAATTAATAGCCATTGATATTTATGTACATACGTATCTCAAGACTAATCTAATGGTCAACATCTTGACACAATTCTACTAACTCTTCACTAACTCCATCTAACTAACACCAAATGAAAACTCAATTAGCCTCTTGATGTGTCAACATGTATCTCGAAGAATTTCAATACCCAATGTTATAACTTGCTAACTTAGGTTACATTTAATATAAAATCAACTATAGCCATATTTATACTATTATTTAAGCTACACTAAGCTTAAATCAACTTACCACGTCACTCTCTACCCCGATCGCCTGCCGGTACGCATCTCGAAGCATGTCTCCGCTCACGTCTCGACACCTAAATACAAGTAGGAGTGACTTAGTGGCCTACACATATACAATACACTGGGCATACATCACAATAGATCTAACATGTACCTCGGCCACATAGCCTCAGTTTGTCCACGTATCTTGATGCGGGTCCTATGTCATACGCCTATGATCCTGATTAAGGAAATAAATTAAGATAAAAAAGTCAGGCCGTGACAATGGCATACCTCAAGATGCGTCTCAAGGTGCGAGGCACCGAGTGTCGGGTAATTGAGGGTTAGTGTGACCGTAAATACGTTGAATATATGACTAAAAATACTAACCATATGTAATTATGTGCCTAGGTGAATTAATTTGATTTAATATAAAATAAAGTCCTATAGTTTGATCGGAATTAATTGAACCTTTGATCAACTATTGATGATCCTAGAATACATATAATAAGACAAGATGAGTGGCTTTCATATGGGACAAGTAGTTTCATTTAGGGATAAGTGGCATTGAGGGAGGACACATGTCCTAGCAATTAAGTAATAGAAAATCAAAGATTTGGCAATTCGCTTACTAATATAAGTATATAAGGCCCAAACTTAGTGGATGAGCTCAACATATACATTTAAGCTAAAAAATCAGAGGAATTTATGAGGGTCTTGGTTGAGAAATTCAGGGAGATCAAGGAGAGTTGGAGCTCAAATCAAAGTGTCATCAACCCTAGGTTCACATCTCTCTATTTCAAGTTTGAAATCGGTTCTGGGTTTTGGTCATTTTTAGAGGGTAGATGTTTGAATCTTTGAAATTGGTTTATATATTTGGATTCTTCATTTCAAGCTGATAATCCAGCTGTTATGAAGTTCTTAATTTGGTTTTGAAATAAAAAATATATATGAATATTCGAAGTTGTAAGATCAAAATTAAAATTCTGCATATTGTATTTTGAACCAGCCTATGTAATTTGGTCATAACTTCCTCATTTTAAATCGAAATGGACCCAATCTAGTGGTATTTGAAAGCTAACTCAAAAGGGAACAACTTCATTTTAATGAAAAATTTATAATTTGAATATTTCAAGTCTTAAAGTGCTATGCAAATAGGTGATTGAATGCATTACGAGATTTTTAAAACTAAGCTTTTAAATGGTATAACTCCCTAATTACTTATCCAAATGAGCTGATCTTTTAGTATGTTGTTATTTAGTATGTCAGCTGACTTGTGACAACAAATTTAAGAATTTTAAAATTATAAATTGGGAGAAATAAATTTTCTAATTTTGCTAATCAGATTAGATTCCAATTTGAGCTGTTTTTGGTAGAACTGCGAAATCTCTTTCATTTTAAATTGGAATTTTACAAACCAAACCTTTTCGAAAAGCTAAAATAAATAAATAAAAAATTTATACAAAGGGAAGATTTTAAGATTTTGACAATTTCATGCCTAAAATTGTGCTGCAATACAAGACTAAAATTTAAGTGTTATTTAGTCTTATGTAGTTGTTTTGCGTTAAGGTTCCTAAACCCATTTGACATGACCTAAAACCAAATTATTTGGATTAATTTGATACTAGAGACCCATAGAATTGTAGTTGGGTATAAAGTACACTTTTGGGGTAAGTTTAGGAGCTCGCGAGTGAGGATTCGACGTATTTGAGGTGCATAAACCTATTGAAATGCCTCACTAAATTCATGGTTTGTTTTATCAATATTAGATTACATATATGATTGCTGGTGGGCATACATTGGTTTTACTCTAACTCGATTCCATATATATTGGTTGTGGCTAAATCACTTTGCACGGGTTTACTTGTTTTTAGCGCCCGTGTTGATGGCATTAGAATGTATTTACGACCATTGGGAGGGTTGTAAGATGTTCCCTTGACTTGAAACAGCGTATGGAGGGGTTCATCCATTAACCATATTTGGGGTCAGTCATTGTAAGCCTGTAAGTATATATGTGGTTCCCGTCCTGTTTTATCGATTACCAGCTGGTTTAGGTCGGGGTTTTCTCAAATTATTCACTTGTTTATATATTCATTATTGCTTTATTTCTGAGCCTGCTTTATTGGTGTGTGTTGTTACATTTATTCGTTGTTATTTTTGCTTGTCGTATGTCGCCTACATTCATAGGAATATGACTTACTATTATCAGATGTTATATTCGCATGTCTATAGTTTACCAGTTTTATTTCACGAATATTATGTGGATTTCTCTTGGGACTTTACTCGTTGGACTCGTCACTGTATGTATTGGGTAACTGAGTGCAGATTCTTCGATGAACAAGGGTAAGGGAAAATAGGTATTGGGGGATTACCTCTGAAATAGAGACGTCAGCTCGTGTTTGATTACAACATGTATGTATTTACTTTTCGTTGGGTTTCAGGGATTGTAAAACACTGAATACATGTATTTAGATCTTTTGCTATACTTATTTTGCGTTTGATATATACATGGTATCTTTTTACTGGGTTTACCATTACTTAGGATCGTTAAATATTGCATAATTTATTCACTTAAAGACTTTCGATGTAAAATTGTATTAATAATCGATAAACGAATTAACTGGCTAAGTTAAATTGCTAATAATTATATGAAGATTAATTAGCTAAGTTAGAGTTTAATGTAAAACGTGTCAACAATCAGTTAGGTCACAAGGCGTCGTAGATAAGCAGGCCAGTACGTGGCGAGACTTGTTGACGTGTGATGTGACGTGGTGATTTCCTTGGCGACCTTGGATTTTGGGGTCGTCACAAATAAAGTATTATTGATCCGATTTTTCAAATTTAGACCAAGAAAACAACCAACTTCTCCCATGTTTTTCATCTCAAAATGAATAGAAAGTTCATCTTTCAGTATTGAGATATCAACTTCATTATCTCTAGTCATTATCATAACAAAACTAAAAAATGCATATGTGAATTTCGTTTGATGAACAAACTAAAATCTGCCTTAATTATTTAAAACCATAAAAGATGAAGTATTGAGCAACTTTACCATACCAAGCATGTGGTGCTTGTTTGAGTCCATATAGTGCCTTCTTTAGCCGACAAACATGATAAGAAAATTGCTTGGAAACATACCCTTAGGGTTACTCCATGAATATTTCACGGTCTAACTCCTCATAAAGAAATGCATTCTTTACATCAAGCTGCCACAACTTCCAATTTTTATAAGCTGCAAGAGAAAAAATAGATCATATTATTACCATTTTTGCAATCGAACTGAATGTCTCCTTATAATCCAACATGTAGCTTTGAGAAAACCACAAGTAACAAGTCTAGCTTTGCATTTATCGATAGTCCCATCTGATTTTTTCTTCAATCGGTAAACCCATTTGCAAGTAACATGCTTACAATTTTTTGTTTTGGAACCAACTCCCATGTCTGATTTTTGTGCAAAGCCTCAATTTCTTCTTGTATAGCAGCTTCCCATACTGAGTGGTCTTTGGATTCATCATAGCTTGCATGCTCTTCTTCAATTGCTCTAATAAAGAAGCATGCCACAGTTGTATAATGATTCAGCTGTACTTCATAATCTTGAAAATAACTTGGCGGTCTTTTCTCCCTTGTAGACTTTTATACACTACAACAAAGTGGGTTTATAACAACACTTTTTTGCCGACACTAATAAAAAGCGTCTCCAAATTTAAATTTTAGAGACACATGATGTAAAAGTGTTGCCAAATTTAAAATTTTGAGACGTATAACATAAAAACGTCGCCAAATTTAAAATCTTGAGACGTATAATATACAAGCGTTTCAAAATTAAGGACACTTAATAAACAAGTGTCGCCAAATTTAAAATTTGGAGACACTAATTTATAAGTGTTGTAAAATTTCAAATCTAAGGACACATAGTTTATAAGCGTCACTAAGGTTAAAATTTAGGACGCAAACAACAAGTGTTGTCAATTTAAATATTTAGGGACGTATAATTTATAAGTGTCTCATATATTATAAACACTTAGTAAACTAGTGACGCCAAATTTAAAATTTGGGGACCCTAATTTATATGTGTTGTCAAAATTCAAGCATAAGGACACATAATTTACAAGTGTTGTCAAAATTTAAATCTAAAGACACATAATTTACTAATGTTGTTAGAGATTTCAAATCTAAAGACATAATTTACAAATGTTTTTAGAAATTTCAAATCTAAAGACACATAATTTACAAGTGTTGTTAGACTTTAAATCTAAAGACAAATGATTTACAAGTGTTGTTAAATGTCAAATCTAAAGACACATAATTTACAAGTGTTGTTAAATCTCAAATCTAAAGACACATAATTTACAAGTGTTGTTAAGTTGTTAATTTCAAATCTAAAGACACATAATTTACAAGTGTTGTTAGAGGTTTTGGGGTTCATACGCAATGAAATTACAAAACAATTTTGACAAAAACCCCAACAGATCCGAATCTAATTCCATTAAAAACGTTTAAAACATGAAAACTTAATCATACCTCTGGCCGCAATATACCTTTCTCAAGGTTGATCGATCTCTAAGGCGCCGCTAACGACGAACGCCTCTACCAAGAAATTCACACACACGAACGGCGACCGAGATTCAAAGTGCTAGCTTCGAGAGAATACCAAACCTTTTGTTTCTCTCCAAAACGATCCAAAGCGTACCGTAAAACCCTAATTCGTTTCTTAAACGAAAAATAGAGTTTCGCCCTTAATCTTTCCTATATGTGTTCTAACTTAAAGCGTCTATTTATACAACCTCAGTATATAGACGGTTAAGTAAATTACACATATACCCCTACTTAAAGAAGTATAAGTGTAATACACCACAAGGACGTTTTTCGTCACGAATTTTATCATATAAAATTCATTTTTCTCGAACCATCTTAAAATCTCGCAAAACCATTCTTAGTGTGCGACCCAATAGGCTCATACAACGTTGCGCAAAGTGTACCAAAACTCATTTTGGTATACAAGTCATAAGCGGCCTCTAGCAAGACATTATGACTACCCAAGTTGTACGAATATCAAATCGATACAACCTAATCAATAATGTATATAACATCCTTTTGTCACACGATATCCTTTTGATCAAACATAAGGCATGGAATTGTCATCCAACATGTTCAATCGTACTAGTCTCGATCTCTAGGTAGATCGAAAACATCCAAGTGACATTGATCAATATCAATTCACTTAGACTAGGCCTTTTAATAGCCTAACACATCGAGGATCCACTGGATATCTCTCTTTATATGAGAGAGGGACAAATTCTATCTTGATTACACAACTTCATCACATTGCTCACACAAGAACCAATCACAACCTTTATAATCGTCCGATTAAAGACAACGTTTGATTGTGTCAAATCATGTGTTCCTAATGTTGAAGTCTCGGTAATCTCAAGTCGAGGACTAAAAATATACCTATCATGAGAAACAACTATGACTTAATCCATGTGATGTTCTCATAGCGGGTCGGGCCCAAGACTTTGTTCCCTAACAAGTACTCGTGATCTTGATTCGTATCCCTATACGTATAATCATCATATGATCATCAATCAAGACTCACACTAGTCTTAATTCATCATAGTTCCCAAGATAATGATCGACTAGGGACATTTAGGATATTTCTCATAAATACCCATGGATCTTATTATAATGTAAACATGCAAATTAATTATAATAAACAACAAATGAAATCCTCTATTTTATTAACTAAAAGTATTCATAAAGACAAGCTTAATGGATTGACCTAGGGCACATGCCCCAACACATCTCCCACTTGCACTAGGGCCAATCATACATGCATCTAATGCCTAATGATCTAACATGACCATCATGTTTTGCTTGTGGAAGAGCTTTTGTCAATGGATCCGCAACGTTGTCTTCGTAGGTACTCGCAAATCTTCACGTCTCCCTCTCAATAATTTCTCTCGATGAGATGAAAACGCCGAGTATATGTTTGGATCTATGGTGTGATCTAGGTTCCTTGGCCTCGTGCTATTGCCCCGTTATTGTCACAATACAAACAAAAAAGGTTAGCAATACTTGGAACCACACCTAGTTCGTAAATGAACTTTTTGATCCAAATCGCTCCTTTGTCGCACGGACGCCGCAATATACTCAACTTCGTTGTAGAATCCGCACATTCTCTCGCTTCGAACTTTTCCACTTATCGCACCCCCATTCAAAGTAAACACATATCCAGATCGCGATCTAAAATCATCTATATCAGTTTGAAAACTTGCATCTCGTGTAACCATTTACAACTAGATCATTTTCAAAACCTCCATAGACCAAGAACACTTCCTTAGTCCTTCTTAAGTATTTAAGAATGTTCTTTATCGCTATCCAAATGACTCTCACCAGATCCGATCGATATCTCGCTTGTAGTGCTCAAAGCATATGATACATCAAAGTCGAGTGCATAGCATGGCATACATGATAGATCCAATAGCTGATGCATATGGAATCTTATTCATACGGTCTCGCTCATCATTTGTCTTAGGACATTGAATCTTGTCGAGACTTATGCCATGAGACATTGGCAACAATCCTCTTTTAGAGTCTTGCAAACTGAACATATTCAGCACCTAGTCTATGTAAGCACTCTGACTTAGACCGATTAGCCTCTTAGATCTATCCCTATGGATCCTTATCCCTAGGATATAGGTCGCATCTCCTAAGTCTTTCATTGAGAAACACTTCCCTAACCAAGACTTGACATTCTCGCAATGTTGGGATGTCATTTCCAATGAGTAATATATCATCAACATACAAGCACTCGTAAAAACTACACTCCCACCGACCTTCTTGTATACACAAGGCTCATCTTCGTTCTTAATAAAACCAAAATCCTTGATTGCTTCATCAAAACGAAGATTCCAACTCCGAGAAGCTTGCTTTAATCCATAAATGGATCTTTGAAGCTTGCATACCTTCATAGAATTTCTCAGATGTACAAAACCTTTCAGTTGTGTCATATACACGTCCTCAAGCAGCCTTTCCATTAAGAAATGTTGTTTTTACATCCATTTGCCATATCTCATAGTCATAATATGCAAGCAATGGCAATTAAAATTCTTATGGATTTAAGCATGGCTATCGGCGAAAAAAAGTTTCATCATAATCAACACCTGAGTCGCTCTCGAAACCTTTTGCTACAAGTCTTGCTTTAAAAGTATGCACTTTGCCATCCATGTCGCTTTTCTTCTTGAAAACCCATTTACATCCAATGGTCTTACCACCTTCAGTAAATCAACCAAGTTCCAAACTTGGTTATCATACATGGATTGCATCTCGTAGTTCATGGCACTTAGCCATTTATCCGAGTCCGGTCCGCACATAGCCTCCCGATAAGTGGTGGGCTCATTTTGATCCATAAGCAACACATCACGACTATCGCAATGAGAAATCCGAATCTCTCTCGGCTCATGTCTTACCCTACCGATTTACGTGGGCCTTGTGTCACTTGTGGAGGTTCAACTCGGTTCGTAACGTTGTTGAACTTCCAAAGAGCGGTTCGTTGTTTATCTCGTGATTCTTGAACTTCTTCAAGATTTATTTCTCTCCCACTAGTGTCTTTTGAAATAAACTGTTTTTCCATAAAGGCACCATACCGAGCAACAAACACTTTGTTCTCACGGGATTATAAAAGTAATATCCTTTTGTTTCCTTAGATACCCCACAAATAAACACTTGTCGATTTAGGTGCTAGTTTTTCCGAGACTTGTCGTTTTACGTAAGCCTCACAACCCCAAATCTTAAGGAAAGACAAACTAGGTCTCTTTCCGTACCATATCTCATATGGTGTTTTATCAACCGCTTTAAGGAACTCGATTTAGAGTGAAAGTCGCAGCTTGTAATGCATAACCCCAAAAGGATAATGGAAGATCTCGCATGACTCATCATAGATCGAACCATATCTAATAAGGTTCGATTTCTCCTTTCGTAAACTCCATTCCATGTGGAGTTGTTGGTGGAGTCAATTGGGAGACAATCCCACAATTTCTAAGATGATCATCAAATTCTTGGCTCAAATATTCACCACCTCGATCCGATCGAAGTTGTTTTGATAGTTTTACCAAGTTGATTATGCACTTCATTTTGAAACGTTCGAAACATCTCAAATGACTCACTTTATGTTTCATAAGATATACATAACCATATCGCCGAAATCATCAAGTAAATGTAATGAAGTACCGATAACCTCCTCTAGCCATCGTGTTTATAGGACCGCATACATCGCATGTATTAGACCCAATAAATCACTTGCCCTTTCACCGTGTCCAAGAAAGGGACTTTTAGTCATCTTGCCTAGTAAACAAGATACGCACGTTTCATATGTTTCTAAATCAAATGAATCTAGAAGTCCATCTTTATGGAGCTTCGTTATGCGTTTCTCATTTATGTGCCCGAGACGACAATGCCAAAGATAGGTTTGATTCAAATCATTTGACTTGAATCTCTTTGTATTTATGTTAAAGACTCGGAGTTTCAAAGTGGACCTTTTCATGCTTAGAATATAAAGACCATCACACAAATCAGCATTTGCATAAAATATGCCTTTACGAGAAATGGAACATCTATTATTCGCAATAATAAAATCAAAACCATCCATATCCAAACATGAAACATAAATGATGTTTTCGCTCAAGTGTGCACAAAATAACAATTATTTAAAGTTAAAATAAGTCCACTAGGTAAGACTAAGTCATATGATCCAACAAACCAGTGGCAAGAACTCTTGCTCCATTCCCCACGCGGAGGATGACTTCTCCTTTCTTCAACTTTCTACTTCTGTGAGTCCCCGCACATTTATACAAATGTGAGATCCACATCCAGTATCTAATACCCAGGAATCACTAGTAGATAAATTAATTTCAATAACATAAATACCGTAGTGGTAGTCGCACTACCCTTTTTCTTCTTTAGATCTTCCATATAGAGTTTGCAATTTCGAACCAATGTCCAGTGCATGGCGTAAATGACAATTTCCTTCCTTTTTTTTTGGGTGTTTTGAAGCAGAACAGTCGGGGCTTGACTTGTTCCACAAAGCCATGACACAAAAAGCAAGAAATTTCTTGGCAACTTTAGCTTTGCCTTTGCCTTTCTTCTTCATTCCCTTTCCCTTTGGACCATCAACACATTACTGTAGGTTTCTTGATATTTTGTTCAGCAGCTTTTGAGCATCAAATGCAACTCGAAATTGATTTCTCCATATTATTCATATTGTAGTTCATCACAAATTGTGAGTAACTCTCCGTAATGAATTCAGATCAAATCCGTAGCCAACTCTCGCTTATGGGAAATCCGAGTCTATCAAGTCGGTCAACATAGCCCTTCATCTTAAGAACATGAGGACTAACCGACGCACCTCGCTCATCTTGCAAGAATGTAGGTTCTTGACTGTCTCGAACCTTTCTTGCCTAGCTTGTCGTTGGAACATTTCCTTCAAATGCATATACCATGTCGTAGGCTTCCATTAGTTCCATGTCCTTCAAGTTCAGAACCATAGTTGCCGCAAGATAATACATGCAACATCCGTAGAATCGTTGACATGCTTATTATGCGCATCCTTCACAAGCCTTTCGTAGCATGGTGGTGGGTCCTCGTGGATTGGAGCATCCAGACATACAACTTGCGTTCATGTTTGAGAACGATTCTCAAGTTTCGAACCCAAGAAAGTTAGTCCCAGATAGCTTATCCTTCTCAAGGATAGATCGCAAATGACAGTGGGATTATTGTTACTTGAAGAGGCCATTGATCTACAATAAAGATTATGCAAAGTTTATTTTAGTATAGAGGAATAGACTCCCACTAAATTAACAACCCTCCTAAAACATATTGTTTATTTAGGGGACTAAAATCCATATTTCACCTAATTCTATGACAAGCTATGGCATGAAACACATAACTAGATTATTTAGGTAGGTAATGCTTACCAATTACATCTTATGTAATTTTAAATACTTTTATGAGATACGGGACATCTTATGTCTTAGCATGTTTTTTATCTCATCATGTGCCTAAAGCTCAAAACTATTTTGATAGCTTTATTAAGTCTGACCATTTTTAAACATTTAGGTAACTTACCCAACTTGTCTTACCAAGATAACACAATACACCCAAAGCCTATGGTCGAAACTATATTAGTGTGATCGAGGCCTTGACAAGTGTTTAAAATGGATGGCTCGAGACTTAAAATTTAATATAGGGATTTTTATTCAGCTTTTAGTGATTTTATGTAAACAATGAAATATCATCATAAATTTTATTGATTTGTTCAATCACTAAACAATTTGGAAATTTTTATACTGTTCACTAATAAAAGAATTTCCGTGCGCTAGATTAGTTAGTCCCATGGTCCCGCTGGCGATGGGTCAATAAGGATGGTGGTTCCATGACTGGCAATGGACGGGGGAAAGGGGGGGGCGCCTTTTTTTTTTTTTTTTTTTTTTTTTAGAAGACGAATTTCAATTCCGAAAATTAAAATTCGCTATAGAAAATCATATTTTTCGCTGATTTTATTATCCTAAATTTACCCCTTAATTTATCCAAAATTAAGTCAATTAAAACATTTTTAATTAACCCGGGCCCACATCTAACTAATCATCTTATCCTAATCCAATTAGGACTTAAGATATTTGAATCCTAGCATAACACCAATAACAAGATTCTCGATATGTATCTCCTATCCAATAGGGATAACGAAACCGATTTTGCTTATATCTCCTAATCTAATTTGTTATCTATCTCTTATCAAATAGAAACTTCATAACATAATAGATATAACGAGATAAATAAATAATTTCGAAAAATAATTATTTGTAATTTCGGTCCTCATCCAAATAATCACAAACATGTAATTGAATCATGAACTACTATCCCAATCGAACCTAATGGTGTCATGGATCACAGAACACGAAACTCAATTCATTAAAATTATTCGAATTAACCTAACATGGTTACTAGCATGTACGAAACGATTTCAATTAAATCACGAATATATGTATCATATACACAAAACATGATAATAAATCTCACGTAAAATTTATGTATATCACATATACATCAACTATTAACATGCTTTCAATCATATATCATGTATATATCGAAGAAAACATGCAATGAATTTAATGGAATCGAACTCGATGGCTCGATACCATCGTTGGGTTTTGGGGTTCATACGCAATGAAATTACAAAACAATTTTGACAAAAACCCCAACAGATCCGAATCTAATTCCATTAAAAACGTTTAAAACATGAAAACTTAATCATACCTCTGGTCGCAATATACCTTTCTCAAGGTTGATCGATCTCTAAGGCGCCGCTAACGACGAACGCCTCTACCAAGAAATTCACACACGAACGGCGCCGAGATTCAAAGTGCTAGCTTCGAGAGAATACCAAACCTTTTGTTTCTCTCCAAAACGATCCAGTAGCGTACCGTAAAACCCTAATTCGTTTCTTAAACGAAAATAGAGTTTCGCCCTTAATCTTTCCTATATGTGTTCTAACTTAAAGCGTCTATTTATACAACCCTCAGTATATAGACGGTTAAGTAAATTACACATATACCCCTACTTAAAGAAGTATAAGTGTAATACACCACAAGGACGTTTTCACGTCACGAATTTTATCATATAAAATTCATTTTTCTCAACCATCTTAAAATCTCGCAAAACCATTCTTAGTGTGCGACCCAATAGGCTCATACAACGTTGCGTAAAGTGTACCAAAACTCATTTTGGTATACAAGTCATAATAAGCGCCTCTAGCAAGACATTATGACTACCCAAGTTGTACGAATATCAAATCGATACAACCTAATCAATAATGTATATAACATCCTTTTGTCACACGATATCCTTTTGATCAAACATAAGGCATGGAATTGTCATCCAACATGTTCAATCGTACTAGTCTCGATCTCTAGGTAGATCGAAAACATCCAAGTGACATTGATCAATATCAATTCACTTAGACTAGGCCTTTTAACAAGTCTAACACATCGAGGATCCACCGGATATCTCTTTATATGAGAGGGACAAATTCTATCTTGATTACACAACTTCATCACATTGCTCACACAAGAACCAATCACAACCTTTATAATCGTCCTAAGTTAAAGACAACGTTTGATTGTGTCAAATCACCGTGTTCCTAATGTTGAAGTCTCTCGGTAATCTCAAGTCGAGGATCGAAAAATATACCTATCATGAGAAACAACTATGACTTAATCCATGTGATGTTCTCATAGGGGCCTGGCCCAAAGACTTTGTTCCCTAACAAGTACTCGTGATCTTGATTCGTATCCTATAATATACGTATAATCATCATATGATCATCAATCAAGACTCACACTAGTCTTAATTCATCATAGTTCCCAAAGATAATGATCGACTAGTGGACATTTAGGATATTTTCAGTAAATACCCATGGATCTTATTATAATGTAAACATGCAAATTAATTATAATAAACAACAAATGAAATCCTCTATTTTATTAACTAAAAGTATTCATAAAGACAAGCTTAATGGATTGACCTAGGGCACATGCCCCAACAGAAGAACCTCAAACTAACCATATATTGATAAATAGATCGATCGATCAGCTCCATCATCTCCAGCGCCCGCTCCTATCTCACCAGTAAGCTCATCGATCCGAAATCTCTGCCAAATTTCACAGTTTCTGTACAATTTGTTTGGTTTTGAGTTTTGTTTTGCCGATTCATTGGAGATTTGTGAGGATTTGAGTTTTGGTTGATTTAATTTTTGGATTCCGACCTTCGCTTGGACACGAAGCTCGCGCTTCGACTTCGGATGTTACTTTTCGGACTGCTCGGACGACGACTTGAAAGGCTTATTCGAGACCTTGTTCGGTGGATTCGCGGACTTGGATTCGGAGAACTTTGGTTTCTTTGAGACCGCTTTCGTTCCTTCAGATTTAGCATTTGCTGCGACTCGCTTTCTCTCTTCTTCGGAGAGGTGGTGTTCGCGTTGCCACGATTCTTCACCGCCATGAGAGGTGTTGAGAGCTTTCTCTCTCTCTCTCAGTATGGAAACGAAACCCTAGGGTTGGGGAAGCACAACGAGTTTCGAAATGAAATCGAATGGTTGGGGGAAACACAATTGCCCAATGTACGTCATTCCAGAAGACATGCCCTTGTACATCGCCAATGTCGGCCCTCTCAACAATCCAAGGTCACCTCGATCTCCTCCTCTTCAATCTTCGTTGATTCTCCATCGATGATTTAGTCTCTCTTTGTTTGATCACACTAGTTTGCCGAGATTGGTGTAGAGTTGGCTCATTCTTGAGAAATTTCTAGAGCACTTGGAATCTTGATTCAGATGTAATGAATTGTTGATGTGAATATATTTCTATCTGTAGATCTATGAATTGGTGAGAGTGTTGGTTTAGTTTACGCATGGTTTATCAAGAATTTTGTGTTTTTGAGTGTTTTGGTTTAAGAAATATTAGGCATTTTGAAGTTAGGGTTTGGTATTCATCTGAACAATAGCAGATGATACTGTTGATGTAAAAGTTGAGTTGTATCTAGAGATCTTCGGGATTCCGGATGGATTCGAAAGCATGGTCACAATGCGATATTATTGATTTAGGTTATTTAGGGTTAAAGGAATATTAGGTATTGAAATTAGAGTTTGGTATTTTATTTTGCGTGTTCAAGATTTCGCCATTATTGAAGATTGCGCACTAATCTTTGATTTTCCTTTTCTTTATGTGAAATCATCAATTTTGTAGGTATCGAAACTTGGATTTGCTTGTTGTAAATGCAAGGGAAGTTGCATCCTAGTGTATACATGGAAAGAGATGCATAGCTGAAACAGAGAGGGTCATACGACTCCTTTTGGAGATGATATTGTGATTGAGAGTCCAAAAATGGGGTTCTAAAAGGAAGTATGTGTTCTTCCAGGTATTTCAACTCAATTCCAGCTCGCATTGTCCAATGTAGGAGATCGAAATCACTATTTCATTTTTAGTCGAATTGATAGTTTGTTTTTTGCTTCGATATTGTTTCGGTGTCGTAAAGTTCAAGTTTTGATGAGAAATTTTGTTGACATTATCAAAGGCTTGGTTTGTTAGGGTTTTATTTCATTTTTAGAATCTCTCTTTGTTTTCCTCTTCATTTTTGAGAAATTTTGTTGACATTGTTGCATTAGCTGGATTAAATTGGCTTCTACGAATGTACGAGAATGGTAATAATGGGATTCTTGCTGATGAGATGGTATGATTGAGATTTATTTCTTATTGATTATTCTTCTTATATTCATTAGATTTGTGGTTTTTCTACTTCATAGTTGAGGAGTTAGTTTTGATGTTGTTTTGTGAACTTGAAATATACAAGTATGTGAGTGTAAGCCTGAACTTAATATTGTTTGGTTTATATATGTGGATTTCTCTATACCTTCAGCTTATAGAATATGCGGAGGCTCTTTTATGTACATAATAATTACTAGGATGGATTCTTAAACTTCTGAGTTTTTACTTTGATCAGACAAACACATATATGGATGGACTTGTGAGTCAGGCATTGGAATTAGTGATGCTATAGTTATTGAAGTAATTTGTTGATATGTTGAAGAGTATGACTAATTCCTTTTTTGTGAAAATGACTAATTCCTTTCTCTACGCATGTAGTACGGATTAAAGTAGTGCTGCACATATTGTGCTTGCCTTTCAATAACAATGAATATATCTGCTTTGTTGATGAATTTAATTTGTTTTTCATTGAGTTTTTCATTGCGCCAGGTGAGGCGCTGTGGCGCCAGAATCAGCAGACACAATGTTTTTATCTTTTTTCTTCTCTTGCTTTCCAACCTCGTTCCCCCTGACTTCGCTTCACCCGATCTGTCGTACAATCGCGTTGTCCCTTGAACCTAATACACCCAAAAATGCACTAAATAAGCCTCCAATCATCATTTGTTTTTCTAAATTATTAATCAAATCCCACTTAACACACTCAAAATCATGCTACGCATCAATAGCCTTGTAGGTTCATCTGAAAAAGTCATCTTAACCTCTATTATTTCTTTTATTTATTATTAATTAAGTTCCTTTGCGCCTTTGTTCAATTGTCTTTTCTCTAATTTTAAGGCACTTTCTTTAAGCTCCCTATATATTATTAATAAAAGTTGCCTTTTTTACTTCTAAGATAAATTGTCGTATGCTTAAGATGTTCAAAGGCCATTGCAACTAGAGAGGCTGAAGTAGATGTGCTCTTGATTCTTCTGTGAAAATTCGTCTCACTTGGTTAGATTCTTAAACCTTCTAACTTCAAGGTATAAATCTCGTCTTTCAATCTAATCTTCTTTGTTTGCTTGTTTGTTTGTTGTATTTGTGGGTTTTATGTTTTTATTTATGTTGGTCTATGCTAACCAAGATGAACCATAACTAGTAGACATTTATGTATTTGAGAACTGAGATTAGATATTTTTGTAGGATTTGAACTTAAGGTACATTGACTCACTTGAAGATGTCAAGAAGAAAGGTCTTGTGAACTTGTTGTCCAATTTATTTAAGACCAAAGAAAATTGGGTTAAGTTGAGCAATGCTTCTAGAATGGCATATGATCAAGACATTCCTTTAGAGGTGAATAACTAAATATAAAAAGAAGACCTCTATTCAACTGCCCATCTTTTGTTGGATAGGAACAGAATGTTGGCAAAAAAACTCAATCTCCAATTAATTAAGGTCGGATGCATGGATCAAACTCTTCCATTCTACTTGATTTAAAGTTGGCAATTGAGAAATTCTGAAATAACATGTTGGAGAAGCGATTCTAATGCATATGCAAGTGTCGGTTGATTATATTAGTAGAGGTTCCTTTTACGTTTGAAATGTGGTTCACTAATTCCTTTAATCATGCTTGACCTATGCAATTTTGTTGTTCTTCTTAATTCCGAAAATAACTTTCTTTGCTTTTGCAGGTTACACTTAAGATTGTTTATCTCTGCATTGATAATAGAAAAAACATTGATACAACAATTTGGTGCTTATTGTTTGATTACAACTGCAAGTGGGAAATTAAATTTCCTTTTTTCTTTTTAAATTCCTGGGAAAACTTGTTTTGTGGAAGAATAATCGGTTTGTCATCATATTGACTACTTTATTCGTCTTTATATATTCTTTACTTGGTAGAGTCTTTTATTTATGCATCTTTAAGCAAATTATAATTATAGATATGCCTCAGCATTTGCGTGTGTTTGTTTTTATGAGTGTGCATTTCTCACTATATTTGATTACTATTAATCTTTCTTATTTTTTTTCATCCAATAAATTTCACATTTTCATTAGTGACAAAAACTTCTATTTATTTGAAGGTGGTGGTCGTCTTTTCTTAGTAACAACTTTGTCCTTTGTCACTTCCATGAAGTTGGAATAATGTAATTATTTCAGTATTAGTAATCACTGCAGTGTAGAAATGTATACCATTTTCCTACCTTTCATTTGTTGTTGTGATGGATGAATGCTATTAGATGTGTTTTCGAAGTCAAGCATTGGTCTAATATGCAGTCTTAGCATGATTATTTGTATGCGTCTCTAATGAAGGTTTTTTTATTTGGGGTTTTTCATTTCTTGAATTGATTGATTGAAGGTCGGGGAGGTGGCAAGTGAAGAAGAAAGTAAGATTTGCGAATGATGTGGTGGAGCCATCATCCAACAATGAAAAGTATTGAAGGAGAAGTTCAAGAGTTTTTACAAGTAGAAGTAAGATTTGTAGATGTGTCGATTGAAACATCAAAAATAGAGTTTGTAAAGCTCTGTTTTAACAAAGAAATTCAATTGTATATTGTTGTTTTTTTTTCACCTTAAATTTGTACATTTGTTAGTTTGATTTTTGTTCAAATGATATAAATAAAATTTTCTTTTCTATTGATAAATAATATTCATGAAAGTAAAACTAGAAACATCTTTAATTTATAAATAAAATTCTTTTTCCAATAATATTAATATTAATTGCTTTATATATATACACACACGACGACGCTATATATGAATGCGTTGTCAATTTAAAGACACTAAGTGAACATGCGTTATCAACTTAGAGACACTAAGTGTATATGCGTTGTTAATTTAGAGACATTAAGTGTATATGTGTTGTCAACTTAGAGACACTAAGTATACATGCGTTGTCAATTTAAAGACATTAAGTGTACATGTGTTGTTAATTTAGAGACATTAAGTGTGCATGTATTGTCAACTTAGAGACACTAAGTGTACATGCGTTGTCAATTTAGAGACACTAAATGTACACGTGTTATCAATTTAGAGACACTAAATGTACATGCGTTGCCAATTTAGAAACACTAAGTGTACACGTGTTGTCAACTTAAAGACACTAAGTGCTTAAGTGTTGTCAATTTAAGGACGCTTAAGCTTACAAGTGTCCTTAATTTAGGGATGCATAAGCAAATAGTGTCTCTCAATTGGAGACGCATAATAAATAAATGTCCTAAAATTAAAGACACATAAACAACAAACGTCTCGACTTTAAGGACGCTTTTAGCAAAAGTGTCTTAAATAAATGTTACCAACACATACCTTTTGTGTCGTAAAAAATGGGGGCGACATCACTTTTACCAACACAAGTGGCGACATTTTATGATGCGTCGGTAAAAATTTTAGCGACACTAATTAGTGTCGTTAAATGATAAATTAATGTCGCTAAACACAATGTCTTGTAGTGATAGAGCTTGTTGTTCAGCACCAACTGCATTCGAGATGGTTGAAGTTGAGCCTTCATCATTTTTTGATGCCTCCATTCTATTTCCGAATCCATTTCCAAATGCTCTTGATCCCCTTCAAGAAAAGCTTCTTGAATTGAAGTAGGCTTCATAGTGTTAGATGACACTTTGTCGAACACCACATCTCTAAAAGTGACATACTTCTTTGTTTCATGATCCATACACATCAAATGTAGGTATCATTGCCAAAATAAAAATTATACTTATTTGCTTTTGGATTAAGCTTAATTCGGTTAGATTTTGGAATATGAACATAACAAGTTGAACCAAAACTCGAAAGTAATTTACATTTGGCTTCTTAGCATATAGAAACTCAAAAGGAGATTTCTCTTTACCTAGCCATGGAGGTAAGCGATTAATGACATGGCATGCACATTAAATAGCTTCAGCCCATAGCTCTCGAGGGCGATCTTTATCATGCAGCTATGATAAACTCATTGAAACAAGATGAGATAACTTCATTTCTGAAATGCCATTTTGTTGGGGACTACTTGGACAAGTCATTTGTCGTGTAATGTCATTTGTACTGCAGTAGTAGAAGAAATTATGTGACATGTATTCTCTTCCATTATCACTGTGCAAGCTTTTAATTTTCTTCCCGAATTCCTTCTCTACAACATCCATGAATTCAACAAACTTGGACAATACTTCACTCTTTTCTTTTAAGAATTTCACCCAAGTGTACCTTGAAAAATCATCTACCAACACCATAACATGGTGATATCCACTATAGCTTGGTGTTTTTATCGGTCCCATCAAGTCTATATGGACTAACTTAAGCATGACAGGCCTGCGATTTGAAGAATGCATGAAAAGAAGACGATGTGATTTGCCAAATTGACACCCTTGACAAATTACATCTTCACGAACATTTAGTAGACTTGGTATGCCATCCACCAGCTTCTTGAAAAAAAATTTGCTACAGTAAATGATAGTCTAAATGACCAAACTGAGCACAATAAACTGTTGCACTCTCAGTTTGGCTTGTTTTCTTCACATAGGCTTCACCTGCTGACATAACAAACAAGGAACCTTTCCTCTCACCATAGGTAAGAACATCAGCAAATATACTTCTTGCATTATCAAGAACTTTCACATCTTTAGGTCCAAACAAAACATATTTTTCGGAACCTATAATTTGAGAAATTGAAATTAAGTTTCTTTACAAACCAGGGACATGAAATGCATCATTAAGTTGGACTGTAATGTTACTAAGAACGCTAATCTTCACGACTCCTTCATTTGCTACTGGATAGGCTGATTTTTCAGCAGTAATAATGACACGGTCTCCTTTGTGTTGGCATACATTGGAGAGTAGCGGATCATTTTCAGTTACTTGTGAGAGCAACCAGAATCAATAATGGCAGATAATGTAGAAGATAGCCACAGATAAAGACTTTTGGCAAAGAAGGTGTAGGCGGAATAAGTTGTTAGGTTTGAAATGAGGCTTCTGGCTCGGCTGGTCCTATTGGAGAGGAGAGTTTTGACTGCGCTGTGAAAGAGGTAGGAGCACGTCTGGTGATATCGTATATAAGAGAACGGCTGCATTTATGAGTGATGTTTCGTAGGATGCCACTGAAATGGCATGAGAGATGGAAAACCCGCACACTAGCACCCGGGATCTCCGTACCACAGATTTGGCATAGATAGAGATTCGGAGTGACAACCAGGTAGAGTGGCACAAGATCTGCCTCTTGGCTCTTGGCTCATGTCGAGATATTGATTCATCCACAAAACAATTTGCTTCTCTCATTCACCTTTGCAGATTTCTTGATCAATAGGTGTTTGAACATGTGTTGATTCAGCTACAACAATGTTCCTTTTATTACTTCAATAGTGAATCACTGCTCCCATTTCAACTTATCCTTATCTTCTCTTTCCCTAGCAACATTTGCTTTGAAAAGCTTCACTCTGCAGTTTTTCTTGATGTACCCAATTTCTCCACATCTGTAGCACTTGATAATGTTCTTATTTTGTGAATTATCAGAACCTTTTCCACTATTTGGCCCATCTTTGTTGTTCTTTAGTGAGTATTTGTTAATGTGCTTTCCCTTAGCGAAGAGAACAGCTTCTGAGTCAAAGTTCTTAACCATTTGCTTTGCCAAAGCCTCTTGATTGAAGAGCAAGCTCTCCAATTCTTCAACTGAAGGTTGATTTGCCCATCCTTGAATGGAAGTGGCGAATAGAATGTACTTCTTCTTCAACCCTCGAATGAGAAATCATCGCAGCCTGGCTTCACTGATCTTCTCATCCACATCTAGTTCTAAAATTTCAGCACAAATGCTTTTAACTTGTAAGAAATATTCAGAAATAGACATATCTCCTTGTGTTGAAGATGCCAACTCGTTTTCCAAGAATTGCAACTTTGCTATATTCTTTTTGGAAAATGGCCTCTCTAGTGTCTCCCACACACTTCTTTTGGTGAGCTAATATCTCCAACATGATCGATGAACTCTTTGCTAATTGAAGTTCTTAAAGCAAAAAGAGCTTTGCCACAATTCAACATTTTCTGGTGCATCTGCAGGAATTTCAGCATTAACTCCCGAAACTAAATCTCATAGATCTTGACCTAGAAGATATGCCTCCATACACATTCTCTAATACTTGTAGTTTGTCCCTATAACCTTCTCCACACCATAGTGTGAGTTTGAGTTGTTTCCCCCATTTGCAAGATCCATCTCTTACACAAATTTCAATCTTCTCCAACAAGACACAAGCTTGATACACAAGCTTTAACCAGGCTCTGATACCATAAAACAAAAAATAGAAGAGAGGAGACTGCTGCAATATGGAATCAAAGAAAAATGATAGTGAATATTGGAGAAAGATTTTATTAATCCGAACTCAAAAAATTACAGCATAATATAGCTAATTTATTGGCTAACAATAGTAAGTAACTGCCCCTAAAAAAACTGCCACTATTTAAAATTAGTTCTTCCTGAATTTACTGCTGAAACTCTTGGAATTGATCTAGTTTCCCACACAAAATATGAAACAGAATTATTTGACTGAAACAGAATAAAACATACTTCAAGTAAGACGCACTAAATTCTTGACATGCATAGGCTGCTAAATTGGCTGATCTATTAACATAACAAACTCAATAGGATCTCACGTCCTTCAATATCTCATTACAATCATTAACAACAGAACCAAAATAGGAGAAGTTTTTGACGTTGCTCTTTAGTGCTGTGACCACCACCTGCGCATTCGTTTCAATTTTGACCTTTGTAGCATTGATCTCCTTGAGCCAGCCGAGTGCTTCTCATACTCCTATGGCGTCGGCCTCTTTTGGATCAAGAACTCCAATGATTTGTTCCCCTACTGCAACGATAACTGCCCCTGAGTCATCTCTAATGAGTGCCCTAAAAAACTGACCCCTATTCCCCGACACTGCACCGTCTACATTGCAGGTGAATTTCCCACTCCCTGGTGTCTTCCATTTCCCCTTCTCAAAGTTCCATGGCCTTCCCAAAATACCTCTTACTGTCTTCCCTTTTCTGATATCCCAACAGTGCATTCCGCCAAGCTTCTAGATGCGTTCTTGCTTCCTCCACAATTTGTAAGAAAGTTTGGCTGCTCTGCTGCCAAACCACTGCATTTTTGTTATTCCATACATTCTAGGAGATCATCGCCACCAATTTGACAATGTTTGGAGAGGAAGCTTTGATCAAAATTATCACCTAGTCTACAAATGACTGCACACCAGTATGTTGGGTAGCCAGTGTTATCGTCTCCCAGCATTTTCAAGGAAAATCACACCCCGCCGATGCATGATATTTATCTTCCCCACTTAGTTTGCAAACTAGGTATAGAGGGTCGAAGAGAACCCTTCTTCGTTGGAGATTCATGATGATTGGAAAGGACATTTTTTACATTTGGAGGTATTACTAATCCCTATATCCTCTGCTAATATCCAAACTGCAACTGGTTATGCTCCAACTGCTGACCTCCAACCATTAATCGATACCTACTCTTCAAAGTTTAGGACGCTCTTGAATCCCTTCCTAACATCCTAAGAGGACTTGCATACTGGAACTCTTATTTGAAGAGTCGGTCAAAGCCCACCAAATCATTAGTTTTGCAGTTGTCAACTAAGTTTTAACAAAGAGGTTTAGTTGGAAAAAATCGAACCTAAAAGATAAGTCTCCACCATGTGTTGTCGAACCTAAAATAAATGTCTCGAGTCTGTATCACTGAACTGTACGAACCATTCAAAAATTACCCAAAAACTTAACGAACGACTAACGAAAGGAAAAAAAACAACCCTAATCGCATCAAATCAATTCAAAATGTACAAATATCACTATACAATTAAGAGACGATATAGTCAAATCAGAGTAAATTGTTGGAAAGTGATCGAAAACACAAATAAATGGATCTAAAGAAACATAGAAGCGCAAGGTAATACCAACCAATTGATTGAAAACACTAAGAAGAAGTGAAGAATATGATTCGGGAGGGTCTGATTAAGGTTTTGGAAATAAGTTATTTGGCAATAAGTATTAATTTTATAATTGTCAATCTGTGTGACTTGATCTTATCCAGTCAACGTTTAGTAAATTCGATCAAGTCGAATTAATAAAATATATGAGTTGGATTGAATTGCAATTTTTAATCATAGTTGCATATCAAGGATTGACTCTAATTTGACTGGCTTTTTGCACCCTTAGATAAAATAATTCGAGTTAATTATAGATTTCGTAAATTATGCAAGCCTGTTGGTAACCAAGTTTGTTGTTTGTTTGCTGCGTTTGCGAACTTGAAAGGTTTGACATGACGCTTGTGTTTCATTGTCGAAGGAGCTGAAGAAGAAAACTGATTCTTGTTCTTGTTCAACAATTGGTAGTTTTTCCTTTGGGAGTCGTTTGAAGGCACAACTTTATTTTTCATTTGTTAGTGTCTGATAAGAAAAGGAAAAGGACAAAAATCTTTTGTCTTTCAGTTCTTTTGTTTTACTTCACTCTATACGCACAATAAAAAAGGAAAAGGTCAACACGGAAATAGAAAAGAAATAGAGCACCGCTAAGGGCACCCCACCTTTTCATGAAGTCACCCAGTTAATGTGGGCACAAACCAATTTACCTGGGGCACCCAAAAATTAAACCCGAAATACCCAAAATACCCCTCGTGCAAAACCTCTCGCACCCCACCACCCCCACCACCACCTTCACCGAACTCCTTGTGGAAGAATCCATTTGTTTTGAACCGACCAGTGAGAGGAATCCCCGAAATCGTGTTTTTCGTCCCGCCGTGTGTTTCTCCTTCGTTGTACGAGTTTTTTCGCAGTTTGTAGGGTCGGGGTGTGAGCCGATTTCGTCTCCAAATTAGGGCTCGGTTGAAGATCGTCGAATTAAGTTACATTTGGTAGAGTAGTTGTAATGTGTGTGTGGCGGTTTGTTCAATTGTAAAAAAATTGGGAAATCATGGTTCTCGCCCACACAGGCCAGAGACTGTGTCAACTGTCTCGGCCAAGCATGGCCGAGACAGAAGCTAATATTTTTGGGAAGTCGCAGTCTCGGCCACGAAGACCGGAAGAGTTCACAGCGTCTCGGTTACGCATGGCCGAGAATTTTCTCCTACTCTCGGTTGTACACTGCCGAGAGGGTCGCAGTAGGCTCGGTCGTGATAGGACGAGAGTAAGGCGAATTGAAATGGTCAATCCATCTCGGTGGTGTACAACCGAGAACTTGCTATTGGACTCGGTTGTACACTGCCGATATATTGGACTCCTTGTCGGTCATGGGTGACCGAAAATATGGGTTGTTTGACGAACCTGCTTTACCGAGACATCAGAAATGGATGAATTTGAACATTACTTTTTGTAAATTTTTTTTGTGGTATGTCAAACTAACTATACAAGAATGAAAATCCAGCACGACAATTTGCACCGAAACTTAACTAATTATATATCTCCGTAACATTCAAACTGACTCTACAAGTGTCCATCCATAAGTAAACAAGAATCAAAATACGAAGACGACATTTGTATATCCATAGAACATTCGAAGTAAGCTTGTCAAAATTTCTAAATGTACGACCATCAAGGTTTCTAGGTACAAGCTTTACATTACGGTGTATCTAAATCTACAACGGATATGGTGGCTTCATCAACAGTTGCAATGGGCGCGATGTCTCGAAATACGAATCCATCTCGCCAACCTTTGGCGCGATCCTCAACGTACCGATCCCACGATGGATATAAGGATGACAACGGTGCATTCACACGCAACTTCACTGTCAAAGTGAACAGTAGAACATAAAAGGTATTGTCACAAACCCGATTAAGGGGGAAACAAAACAATTCACAAAAAATCATAGAACTTACCCTAACCCAATGGATATTCCTTTCATTTATCATTGCAATGATAAGTCTGTTGTGCAACGACGACGGTGGAGCACTACGTAGAGGTAGAAATGTCGAGGCACTCCCACGCGAGAGGTTTACAAGAATGACATTGAATGCAGTGGATACTAACAATCCCATGTCTGGAAGTGTCAATCATTCTTTGAAAGATGCACCAACTTGCTTCTCCGGGCAATGCACCGCATTCTTGACAGTTTCGAAACTCGAGCCAAGCACTTCCCGCCAAAGGTCTTCATACCCAATAATCTCATTGTACATCCTTCTACGCACAATCCTCCACCCGTCTACATCGGCAAGGGCAAGGCCAGAGGCTACACACCGATATCCACAATTTCCATCGGAAACCACATCGATAATGCCCTCAACATGTGGCAACCAATCCGGTTCTAAGCAATGGCCGTAAGCCATGTTAGATGCACTTTGCGTGCGTCGACTGGCACGACGCATTTGTGGAACAACCTTGCCTTTCTTACGCTAGAAGTGGAGGCCTCTTTTGTGGAGTGGGAGGACTCAAATCCGCTCGGCAACCGTCTCGTCGAAGAATCGTCATCATCGTGTTTCCTCTTCGACACTGCCTTGCCTCCGATTGGAGACGTCCTTCCCTTTGTCTTAATTTTCGCCGGCGGCACAACACCCGGTGTAGACGAAGGTCGACTAATCTCCCTGAGTTGCTGAATTTGAGTCTTCCCACCCGCATCCTCAACTTCCTGCTCCCCCTTATCCAATCTTCCGGCAAATGAATAGCCGTCCAAGTTTTTTGCGGTGTCGTGATTGTGCCTCCCACATATAACAGTGACATACCACAAGGAGTCAGCATTTTCCTTTACGTTGATAAGGAAAGGGCATCCACATTTCTTCGTACCAGTTTGAGTCCTCGCCTTTTCATCATTTCTTGATTTCTTTGAAATTTTGGCCGCTTTCCCCTTCCCTACTCTCTGAGACAGTCCCCTATATGTCCCAGACCTCTCACACGCAAGTTTCACCATTCCCCTGCGCTTAATGCCCCCGGCATCCGAGCGCTTCGTTACTAACACAAACTTGTTCTCACGACTAATCATTTGAAGCCATGAAATAGCCGCTTCTCTAGAGGGGAATGGCCTACAAGGTGTAAAAGTGTCCTTGTAGTCTGGAAATAGGGTAGAAACCGGCATTACCTGCAATACAAACAGTGTAACATTATAATCAACCAAAATGTACAGCACAATCACCATAAAACCCCAAAAAAACAGGTTCTCGGTTGTACAGGTCCGATACTTTATTCAGAGTCTCGCTCACGTACGACCGAGAGTTACTCAGTACTCTCGGTCGTACCATACCGTGACCTACGTAAAACCTCTCGGTCCTCTATGACCGAGACATTACTATACATCTCGGTCCTGCGAGGCCGAAACAATCGCGCACATCGACAGAAACTTCGGATAACCGCATAAAAAACACAATAAATTTGCAAAATTACCGTGAGTTCGACCTCCTCTTGCACAGTAGCAATACAATCCTCCATTATATAGTGGAAACAAGTTCGGATTTGAAGAAATTACCAAACCCTACTTTGACAAACAAATCATCATTTTCACAGTTTTACACAACTTAACAGTTCCAAAAAAACCATCATATGGTTGTCAAACATTGTTACCTCGCTGTCGGATTATGTCAATCCGCAAGAATCGATAAACGCTCGCCAAACGCAATGTCGCTTTATGGTTCAAGCTTGGTGGTGGGGTGACCTTTTTCTTTGTCAAAATGGTTTGTGGGGTTTGAATCATTATATATACAGGGGCAAAATGGTCTTTTCCATTTTTGTTGGAATTTTTACAAATAAGTTGGGTGCCTTCATGAAACGGTGGGGTGCCCTTAGCGGCCCTCAAGAAATAGGAGGTGTGCGCGGCACGACTGCGCAGATTCGAGAAAAACATAGAGTTTGATCAACGGTTGAAATTTTTTTCTTGATATTCAAGTCGTTCGGATTTTTTGCGTTAGAATCGTGATGGCTAGGCAGTGGTAGGTGCTGATTGTGGTGGCCCTACGCCTCGAGGCCGCCAGGTGAGCTGCTACGCGGATCCTGCAGCCTCATTGATGTCATCGACATGTCAGCACTCCTCGATAGCCATGCTAACTCCTTCATAAGTGATTATATCAATCAATTATTCCATTATTTAGTTAATTTTTCATTAGTCGTTTACAGAGTTGCAAGTTGATAATTATTAATTTACAACGAAAGTCTTATTATAGCATAACCATATTTTTAATAACTTACAAGTTATATAAAGCATCGATCCTTGTAAAATTCGAGAATTTCATAAACTTGATTAGGTGATTAATTAAGTATTTTCGGATTTTAATTGGGTTTAAGTATCCGAAGTGAGATCTATGCATCACGGATCGGAGATCATTAGGTAAAACGTTATTTTTTCGACGATGAATGCCTAGTGAATGTATTATATGGTATTTGTCGCAAAGTCAGGGTGTGTTTAGGTGTATTCTTAGTTTGTCATACTCGGGGTTGCAAGTGTGTGTTTGAAGAGCACGAGTGAAAATAAATTATTGGTTGCTCGAAAACTAATTACACAAGTTTTAAGTATCACTCGGGGATTTTGCCTCAATTTACGTGCGAGTTGGGATCCGTGAAAGTGTAAAATGATAATGAAGTTGGTGCAAGACCTTGCCTCGAGTTTCGTATCAGCTGGTGGTAGTTGAGGTTGACACGAGTCCAAATTGGTGTAAGTTTGGCTAAGTATGACATCAGAATTGGTCCGATAGACTTTGGTATGTAGTGGAAAAAGTCAAGATTTTTGGGGTTTTGACATGATCAAAATCAGCGTTATGGACGTTTTGTAGAGTTGGACTGTTTCGTCGAGAGTTTAGTTCAATTTGGTGAAAAATCGGATAAAAAACGAGCACTAAAAGCTAAAACACGTCAAAATAAGAATTTCAAAAATTAATAAATAAAAAAAATTAAATTTGTTGACAAGTGGTGAGGGTTTATATATAAATATATTAAAACAAATCAAATGAAATCAATCTCATACACAAGTTCTAACTTAACGTTTTATTCATTTGATCCCTAAACCCTCACCGCTCCTACTTTCACTTCGCGAGCTCTCGATGTTCGATTTTTGCTTGGTTTCTTTTTGCTAAACTTTAGAGCATCGCGAGACGGTCAATTCGAGCTAAATTTTCGCGGAGAAAATGAGTTATTCAACCCGCAATTTGGTAAATACTCAATTCATGACATTTTTCTCAATTCAATTTGAGTTCTCACAATTTTTCTATTTTTTCGTGTGGTTTTAATAGGATTTGGTAGGGATTATTAAGAATCGATGTATTGGGTTGATTTGCACCAATTTGGAATAAATCCCACTAACGTGGAATATGGCTTTGGTGAAATGAATTGATGCATTTCAGTTGATAACTATTTTGGAGATGTTTTATAGTTGATATTGATTTACATTAGGTTTCTGGATGAATTAATTATTGGTTTTGATCCAATTTGATTTCACGGGCTGTGGAAATATTTCGATGTTGGTATCAAGTGGTTTTGTGGTGTTTGTTGTTGAGTTTTGAGGATTCAATTACGAAAATATTGATTTGGAGAACTTTTTCAGTTCAAAATAAATAAAGTTTGCATAGTTGACATGCCATATTGGAAAATTCATAACTTCTCCGTTAATGATCCGATTTGAGTGTTCTTGGAGTCTATAGAAAGTAGGACATGACTACTATAAGTTCTTTTCAGGTCATCATGATAAATATTGAGGTTTTCAAAGTAAAAAAGTTACCCCAATTTGGCTAGTTTAAAGCCAGTTGAAACAGTTATATAAATTAATATTTGTGGAAAATGTTCTCAAGCGTATTTTAGCCGCAATTTTTATTGGGTTTCGTGATTAATTAGTTTCACTTGAAGCTTGACCCATAATATAATTGGGTATGTAGGGAAGCTATTGGAACCATTTTCAAGGTGATCGATGCTCAGAATGTAACAATAGACAGAGAGGAGGAGGAGGAGGAAGAGGAAGCGGGAAGGAGAGAAGAGAGCGCGGAGAGCCGGGAAGGAGGTAAGCCATTGTTTTTTTTTCTTGTTGTTGTTGTTGTTGTTGGGCGTCGGCCATGGAGGGCGAGAGGAGGTTCGGCCATGGAGGCCGAACCGGTTAGGGTGGAGATGGCAGGGGTGTCTCCCCCTGCCATCGAGTCCACCGGGGTTGGGGATGGAGGGTAACCCCAACCCAAACCACAATGGGAAGAAAAAAAAAAAAAAAAAAAAAAAAAAAAAAAAAAACAGACCAGAGAACGCCCTGGGAAGAAGGAGAAGATGGGGTGAGGGAGGTGCGTGCGCGCACCCCCTGGACCCGGGCTCGGCCGGTTGGGCCCAACCCAGTTGGGCCGAACCGAGCCGGGCCGGGGCCCGACCCGGGTGGGCCGGACCGGGTCAGCCCGACCCGGTTGGACCGGGTCAAACCCGGTCCAGTGGGGCCCACCTCTATATTAAAAAATAAAATAAATATTAAAAATATAATTTAAATACATTTTTAAATCAAATAAATATAAGAAAAATAGAAAAAATAGCTAGAAAATTATGAAAAAAAAAAATCCATAAAATATAAGAAAGTGGGAAAAATATAAAAGGGTAGTTTTGAGGACTTTTGGGGCATTGGCACCCAAGGCACAACTTGAAAAGTGTGTCAAAAATTAAACTTTTTGGAAACGAAAGTTCAAATTTTTAGTCACACATTATAAATTCTTTTAATGTGACTTTAAAATAACAAAAGTGGTATAATTGGATACCAGGAATTTAGGAGACTATAGTCGGGTATCGGACGCGTATCTCGAGGCGTGTGCGGGAGGTTCGAAAGCGTTCGAGGTAAGTAAACCCACGAGAAAGTCGGTTTAGAATTTACTTATTTTCCTTGTAAATTATTTATTTCACATTACTTTTCGTCGATTCAAGCATTCTTTTTACTCTATTCCCGCGTGTGTCTGTGTATGGTCGAAGGGACGGTATGACCCCTTTTCGGCTCTCTCGCTGATGACGATCCGATTGTTGCTACGGTGTTGGTCATACCTTAGACTACGTGTGAGATTTTTCTCAGCGAGTCGATGATCTCGAGAGCGAGTTGACGTGAGGCCCACCTCCGTCACAGATTTCCTCTCTTTTGAGGCGTTGGGCGGAAGTCTACCTTCCGACCAACAGAGTTCCTCATTTCGACCGTGAAGAGGGGGTGTGGAGTTCCTCACCTCCGGGGCCTTCTCGGTTTAATATTTATGTCCCAGGGCTCGACGGTTGTACACCACACTCGCGTTCCGTATTCTTGATTATCTCACGACTTATATTCATGCTTTACATTTTTCGTCCATTTATTTTATATGCATGAATTGTAGCCGTTTTTCTTGGATTTCTTGTGAATACTAACCGAATTTCTCTCGGGATTTACTCACCCGGAACTTGTCATTGTTTGTTGGTGGCGAGTTGCGAGATCTGCGACGAGCCTGGGAAAGCGGTGATTGGCGACTACCTCTGATTTGGAGCGCCTCCACTAGCTTACTCGTAGGTGTTTTTATTTATATATATACTTTTTGGGATATTTTGAGAGACTTTTACCTGATACATGTATATCAACACCTATTATACATTTTTGTCGCCTTAAATGATATACATGGTATCTCTTTTTGCTGGGTTTCCACCCCATAGGTTGTTAAATATTGCATAACTCGTTTACATTAATTATATGCATGCTATTAAGACTTCCGCTACTAAAATAACTTAAATAAATCAAAACAAATGAATTAAGTTATAAAACTTAATAACATAGTATATTTTGATAAAATAATCATTTAAATATCAAAATTTACTAAGTTGGAGTATTAGATGGTAAGTTCGCGGGCCGTCACAGACATACGTGCAGGTGACGTGGCAGGGTTTGGTGACGTGTCCGGCGACATGGCGGTGCCCGGTTTGTCTCGGAATTTGGGGCCGTCACAGTTGGTATCAGAGCTTAGGTTCAAGCGAACCTAGGGAATAGTTTAATGGCTTAAGACATTGTGATACCGACGTCACAGTTAGTATCGAGCCTAGGTTCAGGCGAACCTAGGGGAAAAAGGTAATACAACTGAATAAAACTTAACAACAAAATTTAGATGTGGAAACCCAATGTACTTTCCTTAGAACTTTAGTTGGGAAGCGAACATGGGACGGGAAGTGCCAAGGCTTATACGTTATATATTTTGATGTGTAATAGTATATATGCGTATACGAGGCTGATACGGACGTTCGCGATTTGCAAATTCGACATGAATGGACGATCAGTTCTTCATACGGACGATAGAGGTCAGCTGAGCGGCTCGACACCTGTCAACTCGGATAAGATATTGTGCGACACGGTCGCACTCCATAGTTTGCAGCTCGAGGAGATGTTCGATTGCTTCGAGCGCAGGCACCGGCCACACCGGCCCTGCCGCACTCGTCGCCACCACTCTTGTAGAAAGCGACAGTGTCGCGCCGGAGAACCCCGAAAATTAAGCTCAAATTCTAAGTAAACCATACAGTGGTCTTTACTATCTATGGAATTTATCTTTGTACCTGCATTTGTGTTTAGTCTGCATTGCATTTCGCATTTTTCTTGGTCATGCATACATGGCATCCGGATAGAGTTGCCCATGTTTCGATTGTAAGAGTGTGAGATGCTCCACTCCATACTAGACATACTACAAGCATCTAAGGCGGGTAATATTGACTCCGAGGTAGCATGCATTGAACTCATAGGACTGTTCTAGGTTCATCATAAGTGGGCCCGCTTGTTATGAGCTTAAAACAGGAAATGAGGGATCCACGCTGTTATATAAATTTGTTGTTATTTGGAAATGTAATTACATGTCTCCATGTATTCAGGCTAACATTTACAAGAGTACAGAGCAATGTAGGAGTTTACTTACCTGATATCTTCGAATTGTTTTTTATGATGTCAGGTTCTCTGTGAAAACTAGACAGAATGGGAAAAACTCGAAGATCTTTGGTGAATGTTTTATGTTTAAAAGTATAATTTTCTTGTTGTAATCACTTTATATATATTGTATTGGACTTTGGGGTGAGTGTAGGTCGTGAAATACTTTTGAATAGGTTATGAGAGTCTCATAAATTAGTTTGAGGTAAATTAAGAGATTTACGATTTAGTTTTCAGTTTATTTTTGAATTATAAAGTTGTAACTTAGGTATCAAAGATTCTAAGTTAGTACCTAAAGTTTGAATTTAATATATATATATATATATATATTGTGAACTGCAGGGAGTTGTAAGTCATTTTAGGCCTCTCCCCAACTCTGCTATCTATTAGGTGAAAGTTTTCCGGCTGGACATTTTTAGGGGAGGTATTGTCGAAATTTTTACATTATATGGATATTTGCTCCAATTAAGCAAATCATGAATTGAGTTTGAATGAGGATATAAATTTAGTTTTGGAGCATTATTAAGGATTGAAATAAAAGTTTTTTTGAGGTTGAAGCTAATTGAACAGATTAAATGCCTAATTAGGGGAATTTGGCTAAGTCAGGACTTAGCGAGGCGCGCCCTGACAATCCTACTATGGAAAACTCGGAATAGAGTGCACTGTATATAAGGCAACAAAAATAAATATATACAAGTACATATGTTTTATAAGTCTCCTATAAACCCAAAATATATAACATAATATGTAAATACAAACACCCGCGAGTAGTGTGCCAAACAGTGGGCGAGCTTAGAGATAGTCACCAAAAATCCCTTTACCTTTACTCGTAAAAGGATCTGCACTCAGCCATCACAATAAAACAGATGATGAGTCCAGTGAGTAAAATCCCAAGAAAATTCAATGAGCATTGATAAAGTAAAGGAAATTTAATAAATATTGTTAAATAAACATGCGTAATGTAAACAGACAACTGTAAATGGATCATCGCATGTGTAAATAACAATAAAGCGCAAACGTGTGTGCCTGTCCTGGTCAGACTAGACTATAATTCGAATACCCAACCCAAGATCCCACCAGAAGGTGCACCCAACTGGCCTGTCACCTGGTCCTCTCGGTGGCCGGTGTAGACTTACGATGCATTGACAAAATAGCTCGAGTCGTTATTCACCGATGACTCATGGTACTCATGCTATGGTTTAGCATGCCATAGGCACACGACGAAATACCCGACGTGAGTAAACTCAACCAACCGTTCAAACAGTAATACAGACATAGATAATTGAAGTAAATAAGAAATAGAACAGGAATACATTGAACATGATAGAGTAAAACAGTAATGAAAACAAGTAACTAATCAAGTGACGTTTCATGGAGTTTTACAAACCTCACATACGCGCTGCGACTTCCCCAGACTCTTTAATCCGACCCCGCCTAGCTCTCTGGTACCCGAGCTACGTTCTCTCAGTCCCCTGAAGTCAATTAAGTATGTTTATTATGTATTCAGATTGGTTGAATAGGTTTTAAATTGATCTTCCCAAATCAGCCCCTAAAGATTAAATAAAGTCTCAATTTCGGTCTTGTGTTGCAACGCGTTTTTAGGCATGAAATTGTCCAAATCTCAAAAACTTTCCTTGGTACAAAGTTTTTGGTCTCTATCTTGGCTTTTCAAAAAGGTTTGGTTTCTGAAATTCTGATTTAAAACGAAAGATATATCACAATTTTACCAAAAATGGCTCAAATTGAAACCTAATCCAACCAACAGACTTGAAGATTTATTTCTCCCAATCTATTATTTCAAAAATTGTGATTTTTGGTCACAAGGCAACTAACATACCTCATAACAACAAACTAAAAGATCAGCTCATTTGGATAAATGATTAGGGAGCTATGCCTTTTAAAAGTTTAGTTTAAAAAATCCAGTAATGCATTCAATCACCTATTTGTCGAGCACTTTTGAACATGAAAACACTCGAATTACAAATTTTTCTGTAGGACAAATTTGTTCCCCTTTGAGTTAGCTTTCACATGCCACCAGATTGGATCTATTTCAATTTAAAATGAGGAAGTTATGATCAAATTACATAGACTAGTTCATAATACAACATGCAGAGTTTCAATTTTGATCTTACAACTTCAAAAATTCATATATTTTTTATTTCAAAACCAAATTAAGAACTTCATAATAGCTAGATTATCAGCTTGAAATATGGAATCCAAATATATGAACCGGTTTCAAAGATTCAAACATCTACCCTTTGAAAATGACCAAAAACCAAAACTGGCTTCAAATTTGAAATAGAGATATGTGTACCTAGGGTTGATGATGCTTTGATTTGAGCTCCAACTCTCCTTGATCTCCTTGATTTTTTCAGCCAAGAACCTCCTCAATTCCTTTGATTTTTCAGCTCAAATGTATATGTTGAGCTCCTCCATTAAGTATAGGCCTTATATACTTACATTAGTAAGTGTATCAATTAGCCAAGTCTTTGATTTACTATTAGTTAATTGCTAAGACATGTATCCTTCCTCAATGTCACTTGTCCTACATGAAGCCACTTGTCCCACATGAAAGCTACTCATCTTGCCTTTTTATATGTATTTTAGGATCATCACTAGGCTGATCGAGGGTTTTCTATTAATTCCTATCTAATTATAGGACTTTATTTTATCTTAAATCAAATTAATTCATCTAGGCACATAATTACATATGGTTAGTGTGTTTAGTTATATATTTAACATATTTGCAATCACATTAACCATTAATAATCCGACACCCGATGCCCTGCGTCTTGATACGCATCTTGAGGCACGCCAATCCTTGATGTACCCAATTATTTTGGATTAGCCTAAAGTTTGGTTCTCCATTTTATGTCATATTCACCTTGATTCTTAGTCATTTTATTCAAGTTAGTATTATAAAACTTAATGTACCCCTACTACGCCTATCCAATACCCACGTCGACATGCTTTACGAGGCAACTACCTGCCACACCATCTCACCAAACATAACATGATATTTACAAGCACGCGATGATTTATGTAATATTAAATAAAATACACCGCAATAAAAGCAACCAATCAGACAATATATAACTAGTACGTAGTCAGACATGCACTTAGCCTATCTGCGGCGTCCACGTGGGTCCGAGCTGGCGTCTTAATCTATAAATAATCTAAATAATGACGTCAATAAATATTCGGTCGTTACACTGATAGCTGAGATGGCTCCAAAATACAAGGTTGAGTAATTTTATGGGAAGAATGACTTCAACTTGTGGCGGATAATGGTGCAAATCTTGTTAGTTCAAGAAGAGTTGGAGAAGGCGCAATAGGGAAATAATGCATTTCTGACATCATTGACAGAGGATGAGAAAGACGAGGTCATACAAAAAGCACATAGTACAATTTTGTTGTGCTAGGGTGATGAAGTATTGGGTGAAGTTTCGGAAGAGACAATGGATGCGGGATTGTGGTTGAAATTGGAGAACTTGTACATGACACAACCAAACTCCAACAGATTATATCTCATGAAACAACTACATTACTTGAGGATGATAAAATGGAAGTTTGTTGAAGAACATGTTGATGAATTCAACAAGATAATCAGGGCACTGAGGAATGTGGGGTGTAAGCTTGGTGAAGAACAAGAAACTATGTACTTTATATGTTCATTACTGGAATCATACGAGAAACTTAATGATACAATATTATTCAGCAAATATTCCTTGTCTTTGGAAGATGTTAAGACTGCACTGAGTTTAAAAGAGTTACAACGGATGATGACAAAAAATATATGGTAAGAATCTGGGGAAGGATTGTCAATCAGGGGTAGATGTGAGCAGTGCGGTAGATGCCAGAGAAGTAAATTTAGATCAAAATCCAGGATCAGAAAATTAAAATGTTTTGAATGCCACAAAGAATGACACTTTAAGAAAGATTGTCCGGAGCAAAAAGGAAATGGTAAGCAAAAGGCTGAAGATTCTGGATATGCATCAGTTGTAGAGGAAGATGGGGTTAATGTTCTTTTAGTCATCATGGGAAGCTTGAGAGACGCGTGGATATTAGATTCACGATGTTCCTGTCACGTGTGTCCCAAGAAGAATTTGTTTACTACTTATTAGTATATTGATGGTGGTAAAGTCTTGATGGGGAATGATGGAGCCCGTGAGGTTGTAGGAGTTGGAACAATTAAAATCAAAATGCATGACGGAATTGTGAGAACTTTTACATATGTCAAACATGCTCCTAATATGAGAAAGAATTTGACTTCCTTGGGCTTGCCTGACTCCGTTGGTTGTAGTGTAAAAATACATAATGAAGTGATTACAATATCTAGAGGTGCTCTAGTCATGATGAAATGGTTGAAAGTGAATGACATGTATACATTGAAAGGAAGTATCATCTTGGGTACTTTAGCGGTATCATCTTCAAAGATAGAGACAAACACCAACAGGTTATGGCATATGATATTAGGTCATATGAGCGAGAGAGGATTGACAATATTGAGCAAGCAAAGCTTGTTAGCTGGGGAGAAGACATGTAAGCTTGATTTTTGTAAGCATTGTGTGCTTGAAAAATAATGTAAGGTCAAGTTTAATACTGCAGTGCATAAGACAATGGGTACTTTGACTTATATCCATTTAGGCCTTTGGGTTCCTTCTCTAGTTCCTTCTCTAGGTGGTTGTAGATACATGTTGACTTCCATATATGACTTCTCCAGGAAAGTTTGGATATTCATCTTGATGAAGAAAGATGAAGTGTTTGGCAAATTCAAACAATAGAAAACTTTGATATATAAGCATATTGGCAGGAAAGTCAAGCGATTGAGAACTGATATTGGCCTTGAGTTTTGCAGAGGAGAGTTTAATAAGTTCTGCATTGATGAAGGAATTGGAGATACCACACAATCTGATATGCTCCTCAGCAAAATGGACTTGGAGAACGAATGAATAGAACATTGATGGAGAGAGCATGGTGCATGCTTTTTAATGTCGGATTATCGAAAGAGTTTTGGGTCAAAACTGTTAGTACAACTTGTTATTTGGTGAATCGGTCGCCATCTACAATGATTGAGTGTAAGAATCTTGAAGAAGTGTGGACAGAATCCCCACCAGATTATCAGAATTCGAGAGTGTTTGGTTATCCTGCGTATGTTCATGTGAATGAAGGTAAACTTAAACCAAGAACAAGGAAGTCCATCTTCATGGGTTACTAGCATGGAGCGAAGGGTACATGTTATGGTGTCCCAACACAAAGAAGATTATGATAAGTAGGGATGATATTTTTCATGAGGCAGCATTGTTAAGACCTAAAAGTGTGCAGAATACGCCAGAGAAAGGTTAGAGAGTTGAGGAACATGTGGAGTTTGAAGCTGATGATAGGAGGAACATGAAAAAGAATGTTTCTGAGCAGTTGAGTGATGGTAAAGCGTAAGACACCAATCAGATACCGACGACACCTGTTGATGAGCAGCCGAATAGTATAACTAGGGATCGACCGATGAAGGAAATAAAGCTTCCGGACTGATACGGTCATGCAGATCTTGTCGCATTTGCACTCAGTGTGACATATGAGGTTCAGTGTGAAGTTTCAGGGAGCAAGTTCATAGGTTGCCTAGAAGCTCGGAGACACTAAAGGCCCTTAGGGGGCATTTGCAGAGTGAGATTTTTAGGAAGGTTAGAGAATTCAAGCCAAAGTGGAGATTTGTTGATATTGGCTTGAATATGGTTGGTAAATAACCCAGATGCGTTAAGGTTAGTTTAACCAAGTTAGTAAAACCCAATTATTACGTTAAGTAGACTCATAATACAACATCGTTTTGTCTCTTAGTACAACTCCGATACTTTAGTGTATATAAGTATGGTAGACCATTAAATTGGTAATGTCTTAAATCTCAAAGTTAATATCTTGATTAGTTGATGAGAGTGAAAGAGTTGAAGACTCGTCGTTAGTGTAATCTTCTACATTAATAAAATCTCTGTATTCTTTTCCGTGGATGTAAGCATATTGCCGAACCACGTAATTTTCTGTGTCGATTGTGTGCGTGTGTTGTTTGTTTGCTGCGTTTGCTCTAACAAAGTTCTATAAGCATCCAAGGCTCTTACATGAAGTCTATGAGGCATACAATTACTAGGCTCTTACAAGAAGTCTATAGCAGTCATACAATTACTATGCCTAGATACATACACAAAAGCATTTCATATATATATATATATATATATATATATATATAACACATAAGTATACAATTTAGCCCGTTGTAATACACAATCAAGGCAGTTAACTTCGGAGGTTCTCCGACCCTTGTGTCGATGGTGGTTAAAGGCGGCGCTTTTGGGTTTACTTTCTTTTGTAATCACCCTTCCGTTTGTCAAGTGTTTGTATGTTTATGTGTTTGCGAATAAGATATGTTACATTTGCAAATAGTTAGGTTTGTTGTTGCTGCTGTTTTTTTTTTTTTTTTTTTTTTTTTTTTTTTTTTGTCAAATGGTTAGGTTTGTTGTTTTACCTTGTAAGTTTCGATGTCTTTTTTGTCAAGGGTTGTTATCTCCGATTAAGGGCTGTCACACCTCTGTGCAAGGTGCAAACTTCACTTCTGAGCTACAAGTCTTAGTATCTATTCATTGGAATAGATTGCTGTACCCGTTTGTAACCTTTTAATACAATTAACTTTGACAAAAAAAAAAGTCTAATTAAATTGCATCTAATTCACACAAATGGTCTCCCACTCCATTAAGAAAATCTATTACCATTTTCGCATCAGACTCAATTACCATCTCCTTGTCCTCATTTCCAGCATTTTGCACAGCATTTGGTACTTGCCCATAGTTCTGGTACTTCCACCGTTCCACGGATGGAGCACCTAGTGAAAAGGAGCCAGGAAAATGTTTTCCCCATTAATCAACCAAAATCCAACGACAATCACATTGTCCCAATACCTTTTTATTGTAGCATATATATATATATATGTGCTTCTACAATGGAATCCAATTACATAACATTTATTGCGCATTTAATAAATGCACTACATCAATCACCATTAGATTGAAATCCCATAGTAATCCAATGGTGAGATATATAGTACTCATGACATGGGTATATATTTGAACTCCATTATAAAAACTTCCTATATATATATATATATATATATATATATATATATATATATATATTCAACTTCACTATTTTCCTTACAATTTTGTTACTTAGCAACGATTCAACAACCAAGAACATGAGCAAACAAAACGAGAAACAAACAACTACAAGAAGTTTTATTTGAAACTCATTCTCTGATGAGAGTTCTCCAATGTACAAATTATAAATATGTACATTATTGGTATAAATAGCCATCTATTGGATTACCACACTGAAATATTCAGCAAAGGCTCCTTCAACTTAATCTTTCACCTATTCTTGGCAGCTTTTTTGTTGCCAAGGCCTCAGATCTCTTTCATCCTAAGTTTGATTCAAAAAAATAGATCCTTGTTCCATTGACATGCACCAACTCGTTTGCGGGCACTTTTTTACACTACATCATCCTACCAACCAACCTGTTCACTCTACCTTGTTTTGATTCAGAGGTGAAGAAGGTAGAGGTAAAGAATCAATGAGGAAAGCCTTCAAGTGCCTGTAGAACTCTTTGGCCTTCTCCATATTGGCAGCATGCCCGGCATTTCTAATGACCACCAGCTGAGCATTCTCTCCCAGATGACTGCACCGTTCCATATATATGTAAATTCATTCAATCAATGAACAGATAAACTGAATGAGAGCAGCGATTATGAATCAAACCTTTTCAATCTATGAGCCAATTCCAGTGGGAATATCTGATCTTGATCTCCCCAAATTATCAAAGTAGGCTGGATAAAAAGAAGCTTCAATATTAATATAATAGGAAAAAACAAATGGGGAAAAATCTTTGGCAACAAAAACTACGAGAGTTTCATTCTAGAACACCTGAGTGATTTTAGGAAGTTCTGAAAGTTTCCTATCACGGATTATTGCTTGAAGCAGCTCCCTTTTCTCATTGATGTATTCTGTACACATAACCTACAAGATGACAATGTCGTCAAATGATGTGAAATAAGAAAAAGAATGTGGCCGTGCTCCATATCAATTGGATATGAACTATCCACTTCCTCACGAAAGATCTTCCAACAATACTACAGACACAAGATTGCGAAATTACCACAAAGATACCATTAATGCTAATAAACACAACAGAAATATCAGTCAAGATCTTTTTGTCGCCTTAACTTCCTCATCTTATTAAGAGAAACACACATATTCATGTGTTTTTCAGTTGGTAATTCATGTCTAAAATATATATCTACATAATCCACAAATAGAGTTCCTATTTGCGGATGTAATTGATCATGACAAACACAAACTTCACTATTAACCATAATATATAATTTCCACTATAAGTAGAATCTTTTTGGGGAAGGAGAAGTTGAATTCTATTATTCCAAAAATTTTGAGATGTTTCAAACTCATGTTGATGCGAATTGTAAATGCTCATGTTGTGTGGAATCTTATCATGTGAGCAAGTATTCGGATTGTTGAGTAATAAAATTCCAAAAGTGAACCATTTGAAATATCTAAGATCAATGATACATAAGATTGAGTTCCCCACTTACGACAACACTGAAAACCCATGGGGATGGTTAAAAAGATGCGAGGATTTTTCTCTATCAAAAGACCTGGGAGGAGACATGGTTGTTGGACAGCCACGTTCCACAATTTGTCTGAGGCTACTTTGGTTTGACCAAGTAGAGCAAGAGAATGGTGACATTAATAGGGATTTCTTCAAAAACCTATGTCAAGTGCGGTTCAGACCACCGATGAGCAATAATCAGTCATGAGACTGATACGACTTATAGTAGTTTCCATTTTAGGAAGTTGTTAGTAGGAAAGTTTCTACTACAGTAGATTTCTTATTTTCTAATCAGTAGTAGTTAGTTCGTATTATTAGTTTCTAAGTTGATTGTAAGAAGTCTATATAGAGAAGTATAATGCAATTAATGAAACAAAGCTAGTTTATTGATAGCCCCCCCTAGATACTTGAAGTATTCAAGGAAGCACAAGAAACCTGGAAGGCCATGTGGCGATGGATCTTATGTGGCGGAAAGGTGAAGCATGAGGAGGGAATTACTAGTTAGTTACAGATTGAGAATATATGCATAAAAAAGAGTGGGATAATGTTTTTTTATATGAACTCATGTTCTGAGAGCACTTAGACAGCTTGGGTTGTCTTCTTTGCCTTTTTGCTCTCTCTCTTCTCTTAGTTTTTACTATAAATTGCTCTTTATTTGTTATTGGATTGGTCTCCATCATAAAGATACAAGTAGTTTAGGAAACCTTTTATCTTCCATTGAACATAGAAACAATTGTATTTAAGTTTAATAACAATGTAATATTAATGATGTAAAAACTTAATAAAGTTATAGGTCAAAAATCAATCAAAAGTAAATGACCAAGTGATTGATTTATGAAAAATGTGGACAAAAAACCTAATATATCACTAAGACCCTATTGCTTTGGGTGAAGTGCTTCAGTCGATCTGACACTTATAAGACATGAACATGACACTTAATGATATGCATTCAAACTATAAAAAAATTAATCTTATTAAATACTTAAAGTTTTATTTATTATCCAAACGAAGAAAAAAGGAAATAGAAGAGAAGAACTAGTACTGGGAAACTGGGAAACAGGGACTGAAGAAATACCTAAACACATTGGTTAACTCCATCTGTCATTTATTGGAAATGAGTGAATTTGACTTCAAGATGCATATCCATATTTGATTTCGAGTAATATATTAATAATTTAATTAGTGTTATCGAAGGAGAGAGGCACACTTGAGGCGATGGTTGCCTAAAATGCCTAAGGTGCAAGGCGAGGTGCACGCCTGAGTGAAGCCAATTGTACTTAATTATTAATATATAATAGAAACAATTATGCATATATTTTATATAATATTGTATATTATCAAAGTTATGAACTGCTAAAAATCTAAAAGAGAAAAAGAAGACCAACAAACATGAAAAATCCAAGTATCAAACATTATGTAAAAATAAGATTATCAGAACATTACGATAGGAAAAGAAAATCATGACAATAGCATATCATTATGATAAGTAATTTTCTTTCCTCGTTCTTGCTTTTTTTTTTCTTTGGGATTGAGGCTTTGTTTGATTTTCCTTTACGCAAACTTTCCTTCTTTTATGGATTTTGAAATCCTCACTCTTTCTTCCTTCTTCTTTATGCGAACCTTTCATCTTCTCTTTAAGAAGCTTTGAATGGAAATTGTCTAATAAACTTTCTCCCTCTCTTTTTTAGTTTCTTTTTCTTTTACATTTTTATCCAATAAGGTAAATCTATGGATTCCATAACTAAATTAACATAAAAAAACCCAAACGAAAAAGCGAATAAAAGTGATTTAATGGGTTAGGCGTGCGTCTCGATGCGCCTTGTTGAAGTCACATTGCCTTAGTGTTGTTGACGCGCAGAGGTTGCGTCTCGCCTCAAGGCGCGCCTCATGCTTGCACCTCACTGCGCCTCAGCAACACTGAATTTAATACCACTTCCCCAACTTATCACTTAGAAATATATGCAAAGCTCCCACATATCATGCACTATAAAACTCAAAACTAGTAGCCTAATTTTTATATTTTTAAATAATAAAATTATGGTCATGCAATAAAGAGGGCAACTACAGGGGAACAAGGAGACTAGAGATACATGTAACAAACAATCAAACCAACAAAAGTTTAGGGAAAAAAAACCCATAAATATTAGATTGCACAAGCCACGCTTACCCAATCTCACACTCCATAACCTGAAGGAAACTTTTTAGACGGAGCCACATGGAAGGTAGAAGTTCAAATGACTCCCTAGTTATCTCGAGATAGAGCAACACTTGTGCTCTTCCTCTCCCTAAAAACCCATGTGGGAGTAAAATGAACACTTGGAAATGCACGAAAGAATAGAATGCCTGACAAGGATAAATTCTAGATAAGTGGTAGAGACGCATAAAGAAATTAGTTTTATTTTCACCTCAATCTATATTTGAGTGGACGTGTATCCATAGAAATTGGCATTTATTTAGGACTAATTAGAATTTTAAATTTTAATCTAATCAAGATTTCGATGTGCTTTAGAATTAAAATAGAGTTTAAAATTCTTATTTTAAATTTTCTATTTTGGTGTTGAGACTCAACTCTTGCAATTCTCAACCTACATCAATAAGGTGGTCCAAAATGAAATTGTATGAGATATGGCTGGATCGATCAAGGCCCAAGCTCTTCTATCCTCATAGTGGGCTTCTATTATATTTTAAGTACCGATTTGTAAAATATTATATTTTGTTATATTGTTTATGTTAGAGGATATTATTTTTGTAGGTCAGCTATTTATGTTAGAGGATCATTGGTTATCTAATCAATCCTTTGTAATATTTTGTGATTTATATTTTTATTATATAAACTAGTGGATGGGCACGTGCGTTGCACGTGGACGATGGATATAAGATTAACCACAATAAAAAGAAAAATAAATTTCCATTTGGTTAATAAGTAAAATTGATGAAAAAACATGCATATATATAAACAACCCGTGCACATTGAAGAAAAAATTACTTTAGAACACAAAATAGTCAAACAAAGCATACATCCATAGATCATACATACATATTATAGGGTATTCCAATCTCTATATGAACCACGCTTCTCAATGCTACTGGTTGAAATATGTATACAAAAAATGTTCTAGTGAAGATCTCCCAAGCTATTAAAATTTCTGGACTCTAAAATTTCAATGTATCCATAAGAGGCATTTGGTTGTAAATTGTGTGGGTGAATTTCATTAGAAATAAGAGAGAACTTTATTGTTGCCCTTTAATTTCAAATAAAAATTGTCTCTAAACTCTGCATGGTAGCCAAAGTAGGAACCCAATAAATTATGCATTGCAAAGAGTGAAAACTCTATTATTGAACTTTGAAGACGAATTAAGTTGAAGTTTTTTTTAATTATTAAGAAAAAGAATATTTTCATAACATAAAGTATTACCATAAAATTTATGAAAAATACAATGGCACCGCATTGCATCACTTTGCATCAATAAGATTGACGTTACGTACCTTCCCAATTTCCGAAGCAAATTAAAATATAATACTTCACAAAGATCCTCAAGAGCAACATGGCGAAAGTGAGTGCGCACTCTCCAATCGAAAGATTTGTATCTCTGCCATTTTTTTCATAGAGGTCTTCATGGAGGCGTGAAGAATAATAGACTTGAAGATGATGTGAAAATGGTAGCGATTAATGAAACTCATTAAAACGACATCTCAATGGTTAAAATCATCATTTTTTATTTTAGGAAACCATATGTAAATAAAAACGTGAATGGAGATAAAGGAAAGAACGCCGGAGGAGAAAGTGAGAGAGAGAGAGAGAGAGAGAGAGAAGTGGAGGAGAGAGAGAAGAACGAGTGGGAGAGAGAGAGAGAGAAAGAGAGAAACGTGGATGTGTGTGTGTGAGAGAGAAGTAAATCTTCAAATCCCACTTTATTAGGAATTGGGATACTTTTAGAAAGTAATTCAATTTCGGTTTGCACATTTAAATTCGAAAACGCCTATTAATTTGGAGTTATCGATTAAATTACCAATTTATCCCAAATTTTAAATATTTGGATCAAAGTACTTAGGGGCATTATCGGGACTTTTAGCCAAAAAGGCTTCACGGTTAACCGCTTTGGGTTTGCTATTATAATAGTATAGATAATATGCTTGTTGCCACTCAAAAAAGGAAAAGTTGTACAAGAAGTTAGGAGAGAAATAAGGGAACTTATTTATCATTCTATTCTTTAAGACAAAAGAAACAAAATGGGGAAAAGACTATGATGCAAAAGTGGAGGTTGAAATGGGATATCTATATGAAAGAATGAGATGAGATAAACCCTCAAATAGGAGGATTCTTGAGGATAACCACCATACCGTTGTCCTCCAAGACCCAACTTGAAGAAACTCTTGCTTTTCAAACGATTATAAAGCCACAGGTGGTTCTGATAACTCTAGGACAAGTGAACCATTTCCTTATAATGCAGTTTTGAACCAAGTCACTTGGAAAAGGATTTCTCGACCCCACTCCTATGCACTAATAATAACAGTGGTAAAAGAGAATAGCTTTTCAAGAAGCTTAAGCAACAGAAATCCAAACCAAATTAAGAGTAAATAACAAGAAGCATAATCCTCTTTAGCAACTCCAAGATTTCTTCGTTTACTTCTTTCCACTAAAATTTGAAGGGCACTAATTCACCATTTCGAATTTACACACAACTAACGTTAAAAGGGAAGTTAGATCTCACCACAAGAAACTGGAATCCTCAATTTTGAAACTCAATCAATCAGGTTAAAGACAGGGAGGCTTTACATAAAATGCCGTATTCAATACAACAACAACATAGCCTCAGTCCCAAATTAATTGGGGTAGGCTACATGGATCAAACTCCTCCATTGTGCTCGATTTAGTGCAAAATGCCGTCTTCAATAAAGAAGGTAAATTGACTCTAATCCTAACAAATACGAGATGCTCAATTCTCCAAAGGAATGGAATACCAATTTACCTAAACTAACAACAATGGTCATGGTGCATATTACTTCTCAAATCACTGTTTTCAATCCAAATGTTTGTCATTTTTTTTAAGTAGGAACGAGACTTTATTTTGATATAGCTAAATATTTACAAACTATGGCGAGAAACAGTGTGTTGTTTCCTAAAACAAAGTCGAAAAAAAAAAACCAACTACCAATGTAGTAGGGAAAAACAAGCCGAAATGTAGGAGTATGAAAAGCAGAAAACATGTTTTAATTTCTTCAAATCATAGAATGAAAGCATATTGAATGAATTTATATAAAAATGACTCACGTCAATGAAATCTCTAAGGAAGCAAGAAGGCATTGTCCTAGCCGGCTTAACAAACGACAACCTCACCAGCATCCTCAACTTCTCCGGCGTCTGCGGCAGCAAAATGCTGGCGGCCTCGTCCAAATCCGCCACCGGAAACAACCCTTCCTTCAAGTCTTTCTCCTCCAAGCAAACCCCGGCGCTGCATATAACCACCCTCTCCACCCTATCCGGAAACTGCGCCGCAGCGCTGTACCCAACGAACCCACCGTAGCTGAGCCCCACCAGGGTCAGCCTCCCGGCCACCCCGCGCGCCTCCAACAGGCGCATGACGCAGCGCGCCTGGAATGCCTCGGAGCGGTCGGGGAGGGAGGTGTAGGAGTCGCCGAAGAAGAGGAGGTCGGGGATGTAGAGGTTGCAGCGAGAGGCGAAGGGGCGGAGGAGGTCGCTCCACTGCCACATTGCGTTGGCGCCGAAGCCGTGGAGGAGGAGGAGCGTGGGCTTGGATGGCCGGTGGGCCTTGGGGACCCAGCAGTGCATGACCGTGCCGCCGTCGCCGAGGTCAGTGGAGATGGATCGCAGGCCCGATTGGGCGTAGGTGTAGCGGTAGAACCGGTCTCGCGAGGCCGTCAAGCTGAAGCATCTCGCCATCGATCAAAACCAAACACAATCGAATTTGCTAATTGCGTTTAGTTTAGCGAAATGATGGTTATGCGCCGAATTCAAGGGGGAATGTCGTCGGGTTGCACGTGTCCATACTCTAAGCTTAATATTGATATATTTGCCTTGCGCGTTTGATTAGTTAGAAAGTGCTTCGTAACAAAAAATATTTTTGTAAGAAAATTTTTCTTAGTAAATGTTAAAAAGAAAATTACTCATATAAAATTTTCCTTGAAACTCATCAATAGCAAATTTTGAAATAAATATGCAAAACTTATCATTTATATTAAATATATTAATTTTTATATTTAAAATATAAATTTAATGTGTCTTAATATGAAAACTCAAATTTTTTCAATAGGAAAACTCAATTCGCTCACCATAATAGGTGAAAAATTATATAAGTCTTAGTATGAAAAAATGACAATTATGAAAAAAATATTCCGCAAAAGAATTTTGGCTCAAACGCATGAAAATATCATTTTCTCAAGGAATTTGTCATTTTCCTTGGAATATTTTTCTTTTCCATCCAATCAAACAGGGCCTTAGGGAATGCTAAACTAATCCACGTACCTATCATCGACTACCTATGCAAATGAAGCAAGGAATCCCCATGGGAAAGGGGGATTCCCCGTAACGGGGACGGGTTCGGCCCGCGCTTGGTATAATATATTCATTATTTATATATGGCTCGATTTAAAATTCGAATAAAAAGTGTCTTATCCAAACTCAGTTTACTTTAAAACCGGGTTGTACTTATTGTTGATTTCAGTTAAACAAAACCCTATTTATGTTGTAACGACCTCTATTATAAGGTCACTCCACCTATTTCTAAAAAGATAATTGAATTTACAATCTTTCTAAATTATCCACCCTTACCGTTTCCCTCAGCTGCTTAGCACTAATAATTTTTTTCCAATCTCATCGTCTTGACTTTTGCTGCATCTATGTTGTGTCTATCGCTACCATTACCATCTCACCCCTTCCGTTGTGACATTGCCTCTGTGATTTTCGGAGTTGTTGTTGACGTTGTGGGTTGTTATTAAACCTAAATGTTGAGGTTATTTATGAAAATTGCACTTCCTTTTAAGATGAGTATATCAACTTTAAAAAGAAAATAGGCGGGTGAACTTAACAATAGGGCTGTTACAAAATAGATATGGTTTGGTTTAACAAGCTTTTTATTATTTTAAATTACAATACAATATAATTTTTTTTTTTTTTTTTTTTTTTTGTGAAAAGACGAAATAAGTTAAATAATGTTATCTCAAGAAATTTAAGTAAATCTTGAAATTAAAATAATACATTTCTATATTTGCTATGTTGTTTTTTTGAATTATACAATGTATGGCATTGTATTTTCAAAGTAAGAGTAGGTATCCTTTGAAATTCAGCCCATGACCTAATTTATAAGGTCTTGTCCAGACTCGACCCAGATTACAATTTGAACATATATATATGATGTCGCGTCGAATGCACCAATAATAGTCCCGAATTCATCGACTACTATGAATTTGTAGTGAGACGAGTACGGGGTCAAACCCACAGAGACTATGAAGAATACCTAGGCTATGAACTAAACGAAAATTGGGGGTTTTCTAGCGAGCCTATCCTAAAGGAAATTTACTTGACAAACTATCATAAGACAACTTAAACATGTATTAATAATCAAAATAGAAATAATAACTTGAATAATATAAATAAAGTCTGGATAGAGAATAGTTTCATATCTTGCAGACATTTAAATTAATCATCGGTTACTAAAAATATATTTTCTCCTATTGAATTCTTATAGATAAAATTAAGTGAAAATACTTAGTCTTTCATGGTCATTGGTAGGAACGTGCGACACTACCACATACTAACTAGACCCGCAAAACCCCGAGTGCTCTACAGATTTTCAACGGGCTAGCAGCCTCACACTCTATGAAAACACTTGCCATAAGTGGTAACTAGCATGAGTTGCTACCCTCCTTATACTCAAAAAGCATAAGAGCACATTGATTACCAACAGACAAGGCCCTATTTTGTCACCTAACGTGATTCCCCTTACCGAGCAACGGTAAGATCACATACAAGGCCCTATTTGTCATCAAAGAATATATGCTTAAACTATGACCAACTCATATTCGACCCTTTAGTCCTCTTAATGGATAGCCACCATTTGTGTGTTTTGTGTTCTGACAGGAAAGTCACCAATGATACCATAGTCCACTCATCATTACCCCAAGTCTTCTTCCTCTTGTCTATGTTCATAATCCAGGTCTATTTTTTAGTCGGATCTGGCTATTTGCAAAAGTGTGGTACATTATATTTCATGAATTCCTTATGTATTTTGCCCATAAGACACACCTCAGTGCCTTTGCCAACTGTTGGTACGACCGTTGCGGCTGCGACGCTGATAGAATCGACCCCCTCATCTGCGGGTTGATCCTTATGAGTGGGTGCTAATGAAGGGTCGGGACTGGATCCCAGAGGTGCATGTATTGCTACCCTAACACTCCCTCGCTAGTGTGATAGTTCTAGTTTGCTCGCCATATTTCTTTTTTGCACTGAAACCATGTCCTAAATGGCCTTCTAATGAGCCTTCGCCATCGTGGACATCCGCTGCTTCATTTGGTTACGCCATTGCCTTTCCTCTGTTTCCTAAGTCTCTCTCCGGTTGTAGGAACTTTCACCATGGTTGCTCATTGCGCTGTAGAGTAACAAAAGGGAATTAATCCTACAAAGCATGAAAGTAGGGAATATAGCTAACTGATGTGTGTATATATATATAAAGTAGTTCCACCATGGTGATTGAGAAAAATCACCATGAATGATGATTTTAAATTTTGACCCTTGGATTTAGATCCAATGGTGAATATGCCTTATTAGAACTTGTGTGCACATTTAAGAATCATAAATGTAGTTTTCATATTCACCATTGGATCTAAACCCAATGGTGAAAATATATAAGAATGTTTTATTTCACATTTTCAATCCATTCCCATGTTAGGATTGGTCGATTGTGCACATTAATTCAACTTCAACCAATGTCACATACCATTGTTTTGTTCGACTTAGACTTGATCTTTACACTTAAAGGCTCTAGATACTTATGCTTCACTAACCTTACGTTTCCCTAGGTTCTAATCCCTTCGATACCAACTATGACGAACCTCACCTAAACTAGGGTCGGGTCGCCCGATTAAAATCGTTACTCAAGCCCGATACCTGAACCATGCCCAAATAACAGTCTGGCATGCCTATTTCAACCTGCAAAATAACACATAGCAATATGGAATACTATATGTGAAATTAAGACAAAACTAAAATTCCATAAGTCATATAATCTATAAGATAAATGTTTGAATCCTTCCAAAAAGCTTCCAAAATAATATAACTAAGATAAAAAGAGGTTCAAACTACCCAATAGCCTATTTTAAATTACAACCCAAATTTATTTGTTCTCAAAATTAAATACTAAGATAATAGTAGCATGCAAAACTCACAATGCAAGGGAAAACTTCAAGTGGATGTCTTTCCTTTTTCATGAGCTAACGTGGATGTGGATGTACTTGGAGAGTAAGTGGGGTGAGCTAAAATGGACAATAGGGCCCAATAAGCGAAAAATCCGCTCCACCATCAAGTATGCAAGTACTGCTTAATAAACATGCAATAACTAGCATGAAGTTGAAACCAAATCATTAAGCATTGAATTCGAGCATGGAATCAAGTCTCATATTCATAACAAGTAAGGAAAAACATTGAGGTGAATCAATAAAACGTGGTTCATTTATAGATCCTTAAACATTAGCATAAAAGGTAAGATTCACAAATCATAAGTAACACAAGTTCATCATGCAAAGGGGTTCATAAAAGATATATCATAAAAGAATAATAATAAATATAAGTCATTGTTTCATTTGATGCATGCTAGCTATTGGCAAGAACCTGGTGATCGAATCCCTCACTCTTGATATGATGCGAACTATTAGTGGATACAATGACTGCCATGCCTTCTAACTAGTCCCATCAAAACAATTGTAAGTTCTTCCAAAGCCATCAGTGAATGTGAGCACTTATGAACCTGATATTTCATGATGCAGACCACTCTCTTTTGTGAGATCATAGCCACACCACTGCAATTCGTGACATGGACCACTCTCTTTTGGTTGGTATATTATCACGGCACCATTATTCATGACGTGGACTGTAGCATCCCCTATCCCAATTAGGGCGATACTCTGACTGAAACCCTAATTAAATCCCGGTAACCCAGTCAGACTTAACTAGAGCAAGCACCCTCTCCGTCTGTACCTGATAGACTCAACTTGTATATCGATATCAGATAAATAAATCAAAACATACGCAATGGAAAATTATAACTTTATCGATAATTAAATGATATACATAAATACATAGTTTATCAAAATCCAAAACCTTATTTATAAACCTCCCAACCTTGTTCATATACAACAAAATAACTCAAACAGTGTGTGTATATATAGGAAGGCTCATTACATCGTAGAGAAGATAATAAGACTCATAAATCTTCTTTTTCCCTTTGCTAAAGTGCTAGGTTGCGAACCTGAAATATTAAATTTGGGGTGAGCGTTTCAACTTGCTCAGTAAGGATTCACAAAGCCACCAACATTCCATATAATAATCAAGAACATTATGCAATAACAATATGCACCAATGTTAACTAACGGGATTATAAAAACATATAATTCAAAAAATAACGGATGCAAGTCAAACTGTCAATGACTATTACACTGTGATTCCCATTTTATTTATGAAATTAGGGTTGATTACTCACTGACACCATTAATGCTATTGCTAGACCAACACATTGGTCGATATGCTGTCATGTCAATCCATTAATGTCTAATGGTTCTATCCAAAACCCTATAGTGAATATGTAATCCACCTAACCTATCTAACTTAGTAGGAAGCTACATATAGGTGGGGAAGATAACCCATCTCCTATATAACCTAATCTCATTTTCAGGCAGTTACTCTCGTGAATCACATTAAACACTATTTCCCCATTTATTAAAAATATCACAGTGTACATAGCCCTCCCATTCAGTCCATAAATTACATGACCTACATATATTAAGATAGCCAGACAACAATGATAAATAAGCGAATCCATACTTACCTCGGTTTAAGTTTTTGTTAACACATTCCCTAACTTTCCGAGTCACTCATGCTTTCTCGATGATCTAACACCTATCATAAACCATTTGTGATCAATATATGTATAATACCTTACGTATAGAACCCTAATTTAGTCCCTAAGACCTTAAGAAATCTTCACCAATTACAGCAGAGTTGCTGTTTTCTGAGATGGGAGCGCGCTCCCTTAATTAGTGGAGTGCCCTCCATCAGCCGAGTTCATCCTAACTGATGAAGAGAGCTCATTCTTTTGATAGGTGGAGCACGTTCTACCCTGTACTGTCTCAATAGTAAATAGGGTAGTAGCCATTATTTCATCCTTAAATCATTACAACAACAATCAATACTACCAAGATTCATTAAGGAGGACCTCCACTGGGGTATACATCCATTTCAAATAAATAATAACAACAATTCACAGAGAAATCATCATCCATAATGAATTCAACTCAAAAACATCAAAATCAAACTTACCAAAGTGATAATATTTAGATTTCTAATCCATTCCTTCAAATCATTGAGACCTTCAGCTGCTCTCTTTTCTCACTCTCTCGATTGATTAGTGAGGATAAGTTTGAAGGTTTTTGTTTAAATATATGAATTTTCTTCGAGATATGCATCGCACTATCTTGAGGCTGATTAAGTGAGTGATGTGTTAACATGACACCTCCTAAAGTGACAGACATGTTGACACCATCAATACTTACGCTTATCTCAAGGCGATCCGACGTGCATATAATTTAAACCAAACTTATAGTTTCAATATATATATATCAAATATATATACCTCATGTATTTTTTCACAAATAAATTCACTTGACATGCCTACGAGTATTCTAGGGCGTGCACATTCATTTCACGACCCCCTCGTCGCACTTAGTGAACCGGCTATTTATTGTTTACTTATTTATTTTCTGATTATAGGCTTGTATATAAATTCTTTTTTATACTAAAACCTATAAAACTCATTAAACATTCCAAAGATATACAAATCATCACACAAACACACGCAAATGCTAATCGAGGTACGCTGGACTTAACCACGAGCCTAACTTGGGTTAATTAGGATTTGGGTTAACACTAATAACCAGTTTAAGGTAACTGGTCGTTACACGAACCACTCTCTTTTGACGAGCATACTGTCACACCACTGCTTTTGATCGAGTAACACATATGTTCATATCACAAAAATTCACATAGATAAGTAAGTTTATGCCAATAACAAAATGCAACCCTTAGTCCTAAGTCTTTAGTTGAATTCGTGAATCCTAATTTAACTAATAACATGCCATACTTGATAATGCCCCATTTACCTTGACTCACCGCGAGACTAATAATAGATCCTCTCGTGTTCAGAGTTCTTTGGGAACTCCTTCGCAAATCTAGACAATTTATATACATATCATATTCATACACTTTATAATTCAAAGTTATTGAATTTCCAATTTATTTATCTTTGGGGTCCGCTAGTGTGGACCTTGTGGGTTTATGTTGCCCGGGGCCCGCTTCGGGGTCACAACGCGATGTTGTCGGGGTGTGGGACCCACCATTGGGTTCGCGAGAAGTGTGAGTTCAGTCCAATTTGGTCAATTAAAAGTAAGGACATTTCAGCCCCTTAATTCTTAATATGAAGCTAGACTGGCTCTTGGTTGAAGTCCAAGGGCCGATCTGGCCCTTGGTCTAACCACTTTAGGGGTCAGTTTGACCCTTCGGTTGTCTAGGGGTCAAACTGACCCCTGGGGGCTCGAGCTAGGGGCGTGATAACCTTGACAGTGTTGGACACGAACTTTCCAATGCCCAAACACTCAAAAGAAGGAGCAAAAAGCTCCCATTTCCCTTTCCCTACCCTCGGGCATAGCGCCCGAGGGCACCCCCAGTGCCTCCCCGATTGGCTAGGGGGCGCCCTTGCCAGCTGGGTAGATAAGGGTGACAAGGTTGGGAGGGGTGGCCGAGTGCCACCCCTTATTTCCTCTCACATTAGGGGCATCCTTGGTGGTGCCCCTTCTTCTTACTTGGCGACACCGGCGGTAGCCCCACTGCTACCTTCGTCGGCGCCCTTTCTCTCTTTTTGATCAATTCAAATTTCAAAAACTCACATAAACAAGAACAGAGAAAATTAGGGAGATGATTGTACCTTCAAGTATAACCACCTTGGATCACTAACCCAAGCTCTCCTTTCGTTTTCTCTCTTGATTTAATGTTGGAAGAGCAAACAATGGAGGCTAGGGTTAATAATAATGTTTTATACTAGGGTTGAATAGTGTAGGGTTTGCGTAATCACTAAATTACCCCCAGGGTAGGTGTTTTGGGTCGTTACAACACTCTATTTTTCGTTTGGTTTTGTCCGGATATGAGCAGAGCGTCGTGCCAAGCTGTGTGTTGATGGTAAAGCACTGGTGTAACGACCCTAAAACTCTAACTCATGCCACATGTCATTTTCGGGACCTTGACGTGACCTAGCGGCTAATCCTACGTGGCATACTCAGTCAATACTCGGGTTTCGACACCGAGGTAATAATTAAATACTTTTACTTTTGTTTGATGCCTGTACTATACCTATCTATATTTGCATGCGCAATGTTAAATATTTTAGTATTGAAATTTGCGAGCTAGAGCGGTATCGATTGGATGTGTGTGCGCCGGACGATTGGGTGGATCGAGAAAAATCTAGACATAGGTCCAAAACTTAGCTATATTACTTAGGTTCTATCTAGATATCTAAGAATATGGTGAGCCTAAACAAAAACTAATATGAAATAGTTATTAATTGTATGCATCTTGTAAGGCCCAAAATCTAGTTGGTATAAAAAGTCTAAATGGGGACACTTATAATGACTCGTTTGAGGACCATAAAATTGGTCCATGGATTCACCTAGTGACCAAATCAAGTAGGATCTAGTGGAAACATTATGGAATCCTAAGGCTTTCATATCTCAATTAATTTGAGATGTTTGATGGACTTAAAGATGGGTTAGAAAAAATGATGTTAGGTCCATCTAAAAGCTCCTATGTAAACAAAAAATGGTATATATAAGAGACTTAGTATTTTTGTGCATGAGAAGGAGAGAAATTCATCAAATCTAAGAGAGAAAAGAAAGAGGTTTGCTAGAATCTCAAGCTAGGAAGAGATCAATTTCACCATCTAGGAGAGGAATTCAAGTTCTAGGAAATCAACAACAGCCCTAGGTGAGAAATCTAACTTCTTATGCTTCAAATTGATGAATTTGGATGTAGAATTATAGGGCTTTTGTATGAAAATGAATTTGAAACTCTTCTTCAGGCTTTATATATGTAAGTTGAAGTGCCAATTGAGTTCCTCAAGCTTGGATTCTGGATATTGGAAGTTTTCGACAATTTTTTAAATACCATTTTGATTTTTCAATGATTTCAGAGGGTAAATGTTAGATTCTTTGAAATTTATTTACATATTTGGATTCCTTATGAAAAATTACAAAATTTTCTATAATGAAGTCTGAAAATCAGAGGTGTATTGTTTGAGTTATGATCAATCAAAGATTGCATGTTATTTGTGTTAATGATTCTGATTTTTCTTAAATTCTGGTATGAAGGGTCCTTATTTTAAAAATCTAATTTCATTTTTGAATTCCTCACAAAATCTAGCTTAGACTAGATGCATTGGAATTCCTTTTTTAGTTTTGAAATCACAAAGTTATGATCAATTGAAGTTTTTTGGTATTCTTGAACAAAATGAGTTTTTGTTTTAAAAATGCATGATTAAAAAATGTTATGGATTGCAAATTGATGTTATTGTGGATATTGTTCTTGTTGTTTTGAGGAAGACACCCCATTTGATAATGTGTTAGGAGTAAGGAGATTACTTTCAACAAATTGTATCTCAAGTGTTTGATAAACTGCCAAATAAAAAAGGGACAGTTTTGGGTGGATTTTTGGGGAACTTTTAGGACCTTTTTGAGGCTCTTCACTAGTCCAAAAATCACCAAAATATACAAATAACATAAACATAATATAGATTTTATTCATCAAGATTCTTAAGTGATTCCGACATGTTTTGAATGGTTTTTAAATATAATTTTGAAATAGGAAAAATGCAAGTTTCTAATTGAGCTGAAATCGGTTTAAGCACATTCTGGGCATCAAAAGATGCTAGAATCGACCAAACATTATAGTTCATATAATTATATTGTAGGAAAGTTGTCCACCAAGTTTCGTAATTTTTCGAGGTGTTTTGACTGGTTTTCCAAATAGATCTTGAAATAGGCGAAATGTACTTACTTAATGGGCTAATTTTTTTTACTTAACGTATTTTGGGATTCAAATGATGTCAAAATTGAACAAAAATTTGTAGAACGTGTTATTGAATCATAGTGAAGGTGCCCACCGAGTTTCATGATTTTTGGGCGTGCCTAACTTAGTTTTTTAATCACTTATCAACTAAGAATTCAATATTTACAAGTAAGGACTTGAAATTTCACTTAAAGTCGCAAATTGGGTTTTAGGACTTTTAAATGAGATTTTATCACTTCAAAACCTTGGTTTCAAGTATTTGGAATTTATGGAACCAATCTCGAGAATTTTGGAAATTCCTACTTATTTTTTAGCCATTTTTCAATTTGAAGAAAAATTAAATTCATTTTGAAGTCCCTAGGGGACTATTTTGCAAACTAGTGTTTTACACCCATTTAAAATGATTTATAATGATCATAAATAGGTTGATAACACCTGAAAAGAATAGATTAAGTTTGTTGAACAATATTAAACAAGTCCAGACACTTTTGGTTGAGCTAAGTGCCCAATGATGACTTCTAATAATAGAAAGGAACCATTAGATCCTAAATTGACTTGAAATGATTTGTAGGAAGCCTTATACCAAGAACACAATGAGTGTTAAGTTGCAAATAGTCAGGTTGGATTATAATTGAACTAAATTAGCAACAATGATGGTAAATACTACTTAATGACTCTAACACTTATATAACCAATCAAATGGGACACCAGGTACCTAGCTAGCTAGAGTCGAGCGTTATGGGTTGATTGGGACACGTGTTGGGAGCCGCGAGGGCGTATTTTTTCACATAGTTTGAGGTAAATAAACCAGTAAAGACCTCCATAGTAGTTCATTTTCATTTCTTCATTCTTTAAATCATGAATTAGCTTTTCCATGGACTCCCACTCCTATTATAAGTGTTAGATGGCCAAGTGAGTCAGGAAGGTGTATCCGGGGTGTGGTTGCCGACTTGCAACTGAGACCACAACCTCGATTCACTTGATTTTGTTGGAATGAGTTGTATTTTATCCAGGGTACTATTGACATCTCTCATTTGCGATGGTCTAGGTTCAGCAGGCGTTGCCGCGTCTTAGGACTCAAGTTTGTCTAGTGCTATCGCGACTCTATGACCCCCATCTTCGGCACTCGCACTCGGTGGTCTGGACTACTTGGATGCCTCTTTTTTGTTTCTTTTACACTCATTTGTCATAGTTGTAACTTCTAGTTTTATTATAATTCATTTTATTTTTTTACCGCTTTCGTTATCTCCCGCATGATTCTTGGATTGTTTATTATTCTTCATGCATTACCGTCAATATCCTTCTGGCTTTACTCACTGGATCTGTCTCATTTGGTGACAATTGCAGATCCGCAGGCGAGCATTGGCAAGGCGCTGGTGATTGGTGACTTACTTTGAGACATCAGAATGGCCCTCCCCTTTTCCGTTTTGTAGGTTTCTTTTTGTATTGTATTTACTTATATATTTGTACACTCGGGATACATTATGGGTACAAAGAGACACTTATGACTTGTATATTGCTTATTTACTTTTTGCACTATATATGCAGGGTTCCACATATAGGTTATCCGACTCTTTCTTTTACTTGTTTAGCTATTTATGTTGATAAATTGCTTCCTTTAAGTTTTTTGAATCTTGCAAAAAAAACATAATAACTTAACTTAAACTTATGAATTTACTTAAAATGATAAATTGAAAGGCTGACTAAGATTGCGTTGACCTCGCGGAGGCTGATTCGAGGGTTCACGTGGGCTTATGTTGAGCGGGGCCGAGTTTGTGGGGAATTGGGGCTGTTATAGCTGGCAAGGCACTTAGATTCTTCTTGGAATTTAAGCTCTGACTTCTTCCTGGGTCTTCATAAGGCTTGATCTGCAACATTTTTAGTGAGCTTCATCTAAAACTTTCAAGTTTGATCTAGCGATTCCTTGGAGATTTCTTTACACTTGAAGGCATTTTGGAGGCGTTGGGCCTTTGTTCAACTTTTTTATTGGATTTTTTTGGGAAATCACTCATTTGTGTCCAAAAGCCTATATTTATCCTGAAAACACAAAAACAAAGGTTTAACAATATAAAACAAAGATATAAGTTTCGAAAATCACAAAAAGTGTACCAACGCATAGCACAATTAGCGAATTATCAGTATATATATACACTATGCGTGCGATGCACGCTTGCGGGTAGGGCTGGCGAAAATACGGGAACGGACTAAAACGGGACTGGACACCCATTTCGAAAATGTTAAAATTTGGTGTCCGGTCCCGGTCCCGTTTTTAAAACGGGCACTATTTTTGTCCGATCCGTATGTTTGTAAAACATACGGGACCCGTTTTGCCCGTTTTGCGAGACGTGCGAAACGAGAGAGAGATGCGCGAGAGGCGAGAGAGAGAGCCGCGAGAGCGAGAGACGTGCGAAAGCGAGAGAGAGATGCGCGAGAGAGAGAGAGAGAGCCGCGAGTGAGACGCGAGAGAGAGAGAGCGCGAGAGAGAGTGAGACGAGAGAGGCCCGACCGCGCGAGAGGAGAGAGTGAGTCGTGAGAGCGCGAGAGAGGCCCGAGAGGAGAGAGTGAGGCTCGAGAGAGGCCCAGAGAGCGAGAGAGGCCCGAGAGGAGAGAGTGAGAAGCGCGAGAGGCCTGAGGACCGGGCTGTGCGAAAGCGCGAGACGACGGTCGACGGAGCCGTGCGTGCGAGAGAGAAGAGTGAGAAGGCGGACGGAGGCGAAGCCGGAGCAGTGCGTGGCCGTGAAACACGAGGCGATGAGAGACGACCGCGAGGCGGTGAGAGACGACCGTGAGGCGGTGAGAGACGGTGAGAAGCGGAGTGAGGCGGAGTGAGGCGGAGGCGTTAGGGTTTGTTTGTTGAGTGAGGAAAGGAAATCGGGACGAGCAGGGAGATTTGGGAGATGATGACATATGAGATAAAATGATAAATATTAAATTATAAATCTTTATCACATAAAAGTTAAAAACTTTAAATACATTGTGAAATTACTTATATGCCCTTCAAATTAATCACAAACGGGTACCCGGTTTTTTGAAATTTCTGCCCGAACCCGGTCCCTTATTTTTAAACGGACACAAAAAAATGTCCGGTCCCGTATGTTTGTCAAAAAAATATTGTCTGGGCACATTTTGCCAGCCCTACTTGCGGGAACTGCATTATAATTTTTTGTCATTATCTAAAATGTTGGTGAGTGAGAGAGATTCTTGAGTCCTTAGATTGGTTACCATACTACTATAATGAGTTAAACAACAATTGTTGTTGTAAATATAATCGATATATAGTTGTTGCAAATAAAATTGATATATATTAGCTATTTTCAAAGGATCGATTATAACTTGATTTCGTTTATAGTTGTCGCATTTTTATTAAAAGAAATATAGATAACTGAAAGAATATCTAATTAGAATCAGCCGCTTTATGTATTTAATCGCTATTAAATAGGCAAAACCAAAAAAATTGAAATAGACTTTCGAAATGTTAGACCCCACCTAATTATGACATCTGATCAACCTAGATTACCTTAATCCCCTGATAATCTAGTCAACATTAACCTTTCCATTAATAAATAAACAAAACTTCAGCCTCGTAATCATCCAATATAAAATTTATCAACCTTATAGAATCTTAAAAGTTAATTTTAAACTCAAAGTTTATTGATACCAACATTGTTATACCCCACCTTATTAGGGTATCTGACTAACCTAGATTACCTTAATACCATAATAATCTAGTCAGCCTTAACCTTTCCATCAATAAATAAACAAAACCTCAGCCTCGTAATTATCCAACCTAAACTTTATTACGCTTATAGGATCCTTAAAAATTTTTTTGAACCTCAAAGTTCATTTAGATTGCATAAATAATCCTCAAAACTCATTAAAAACTTTTGGTATCACCTCTTCTATTTCTAAGCCTACACAAAAAAACTCGGCCTTCAAAAATCTTGAAATAAAACCTGTTTAGCTTGATGGAAATGCCGAAGGACTCACAATCTACCCCATAGCAATATATTTCATCAACATGACACATATTTATTCTAACAAATTTTAAAAGATCAAAATCATTTCCATCCGTAAACCAACTCATACTTAGCTCCCATAATTATCCCGATCCAACTCAAAACTGTTACAATAGTTTAAAAGAGATCATAACCACACACGAACCTAAAAACCCATTTATAAAATATAATATATCCAAAAAAATATATACATAAAGAGAAGGAAACTAAGCAACTCACAGAAAGTTGGAAAGCTTTCCCTTTCCCTTGTTGCCGCTCGAACGTGTAATCACCAACCATAAAGTAAAATGATTTCAGACGAATAAACCCCACACTATCCAGTTCACATGTAATACTCAAATGCATCATAATTTAAGAGATTAAAAGAAATAATATATTTTGAGGAAATTTAAATGCAATCGTGAATCCATCTCGTTTCTGTTATTTGACCACAATTAGTTGATATCCTCCAAAAGTGATAAGTAAAGAGTAATAAGGACTCATGTCATGAGACGATAACCAAACAAGTCTCATTCCTTTAGACTATGGGAGTATGATCTGGTTCAACGTGATCTCAGATAACCACGTGATGCAAAGAATCAGTGACTCTAGCCCTTCAAGCATAATATAGTGTTCTCCTCCATAACCTCAGTATAGTAAGCACTATAAGGATGCTCTAATCAACCTTATCCTCCCCCTATATATGCATGTGCAACAAATAATGCAATAACAAGGATCAATGCAATTTATGCGAAATTTATAATCATACAATATAAAGGCTACTATGGGATTTACGTACTTTACAAATGCAACATCATAACTTCCTTGCACTCCGGGTCAGTAAATTAGTCCATACGTGGTTTTAGTTGCAGTCCTACAATTTATTTATAGGTCTTGTAAACTCCCACAATAATTCCATAAATCTTCCAATTTATTACACTTAATTGGTATTGTCGCGCCCCGAAAACCCTGAAATCACTCCAAAATAAATCCTCGAATGTCCAAATCCTAATTTCGACTCCAAATTATTGTTTGACATTGAAAATTAAGCTTTACTAGGCTTTAAAACAAATTTCAAATTTTTTTATCCTTTCGGGTGTTGTCGTATGCTTTACGTGACAAAACCCCAATATAAAGTTCCGAGAAAATCCCGAATTTCTCATTTTTCATAGAAATTCACAATTTCTATTTATTTGACTAAAAATTCCATTTTCTATATTTTCTTTAATTTCCAGGGATTTTGTATTTAAATTTTCATGTAAAAACAATTTTTTCTCTTTTAAAAGGAAAGGGATTTGATCCCTAAACCGGGCTCGGTCCAGCTCAGTTGAGCCAAAATCGATTTAGCCTTGGTTTAGGGATCATCCCCTTCATTCCCCTAATGAAAACGAAATAGAAAGCTTTCTCTATTTCGTTTTCAATACATTTTTTTTCTTTTGATCAAGTGGGGTGCCCAACCCCATAGTTGTAGTTCGTCCAAGTCTTTGTGATTTTTTTTTTCTAAAACAACTGCTCCTCTCACCCAATTTAAAATCATAAACCTGTCCCCATGGTCTCTATTTGATCAACAGTCCTTCAATATCTCTCAGTTAAATGAAGACAGTGACGAGAGAGAGGAGTCACACCAAAAACGAAAGAAAATAGGGAGAGACAATGAGAAAGAAGGATGAGACGATGGAGGATAATGAATAGTGAGGACAATGAAACAAATTCGATCCCTTATATTCTTTCTTTTGATTTTGATTAAAAGGGAGGTGTTGATAAGTTAATAAGTAGGCATGTTTTATATTACATTTTAAGGTGATTTTAGATGTAAGAGACTATATTACACAATGTTTTCTCTTGTTTTTGATATTTCAACTGATAATTGGAATATATGGAGAAATGGAGTAAAAAGGGAAGAATATGAAGGGCTTGATCTAGTTGGAAGAGTACACAAAAAATCATCAACAAGTAAATGAAGAACTAGAATTTATGGCCAGTGATTCCTGACTGATTCTTCATTTGTACTAGGAATCGCTACTAAGATTAATGAAACACTGAGGCTATTTTCCAAGGACTCTCCCAGCGATTCCACTTAAAACCCGAATCATTGAGGAATTGATGGGTTTGATTTTGAGGATTTTAGATAATAACGAGACGTTTGAGTTAGTTTGGGACCTGTACTACATAGAATATTATAAATACGACTCTATGGCTACGAAATCAGTTGCCCTCGATTACTTAGATCAATATTTCATTACTCTAGGAGCCATTGTTTATTGTTTTATTTTATTACTTTGTTGTTCATTGCTTTTTGAGAAGATTTGAAGATTCAAAGTATTTATTCCAGAGGTATTTATCTATGTCCTTTATTTACATTATTGTGATGTTATTTATGAATATGAGTGAGTAGTTTATTTATCTAAACAAAGTTCGAACACGAATTAGATTTGTTTTGCAATGTAGTTATGATGAGATGATTTTGTGCTTAATGCTTTAAACCAATTGTATTCTTTGATTCGATTATTTAATAAATTATTATTTGCAAATTTTAATCATGAACTTTGTATTGCATGCATAGTCTAGATTATGCATTGTGATATTTGGATTCATGATCTAATTTTAAGTAGTAACTAGGATTATTTGAATGATCTATTACCGTTTAGATGTCCTAGGTGAATTTGAGATCTAAGTCTAATATTGAAGTAGCTTTCTGAAGGTATTAGATTTAGTGGTTCAAAGTTTTCATAAAGTGTAATGCGGTTTTATTGCGTGAAGTTAATGTCTTTGTGTATTCAAATGGGTTAGCTCAATAAAATTAGAACGTGACTTTTCCACCAATATAAGGAGAATAAATAGCTTGACAAGGGCTGTTTACTTACTTATAATTAGAACTTAACGATCTATGGTACTTTATAAAGTATACTCATGACTATATGATTCAAGTAACATGTTTGGATGCAAAACGGATTGATGTTTCATTATTCTTGATGTTTGTTTAAATATTTATTTATTATTGAATTGAATTTGTTTGAATATTAGTGAATTTGAATTGTGTTATTTAAGTTAAATTATATAAGTAAGATAGTTAAGTTAGTTTAATTAGTTTAGCTAATTATTATAGTATTATAAATTGTATTAGTGATTTTTAATTCCCGTTTTAATTAAATTAAAATAAAAATAATAAAAATCATTGAGAGTTTTTTTTATAAAGATGTTCGATGAATCCCTATGGAGAGGATGCCACTTATCACTACTACAAATAATAAGGATATACAAATAACTTATTGTACACGTTCGACACGAATCATGCGTGCCAAATGACCTATTTACCCCTCCATTTTTATATTTTTCTTTATAAAGCTAATACCCTTTTGGGTAATTTTCCATTTTCTATTCATTTTCATATTTATCTCTTCATTTTTTGTTCAAATTAAATACCAAAAAATACACAATTTCTCCAAAAACTGGAGAAATTACCAATGAGATTTGAAAATTGCAAACAAAGCACTCAATCACTCTTTGGTTGCCAACCAAAGGTTTCCTCAAATGAGCTAAACCTAGGCTCTGATACTAACTTTGTCAGCCCCCTCGTCATTAAGACGACTAACCGGCCTAGATTATCTTAATCTCCTGATAATCTAGTTTGCCTAATCCATTCTTTTAGCTTTGATATCAAAATACTTTTCATTAAGATCCTTAATAACTCTCCAAAACTAAATTTTATATCCTTAATGAAAACTCAATTCATGATTTGTTCAATTGAAGCAAATTAAGAAATCATATCTGTATTATTCTCCGTATTTTGTAAAAATTTCAGCAGCACTTCCACTAAAAGTGACATGCTGAAAAACTTCCACCTAATAGACATCATAATTGGGGAGAGGCCTTGAAGGACTCATAACTCCCCGCAGTTCACAATATATAACAAATTCAAATTTATAACCTAACTTAAAGTCTCCGACAGCTTAATTACAACTTTACAATCACAAAGTAGACCAAAATTGAAATAACCTAGTCTCAACTTATTTTAAACTAGTTCTGGAGATTCTCATAACCATTTATCTGAATTTCACGCCCTACACTCACCCCAAGAAACCCAAAATAATATATATATATAAATAATTTACAACAAGAATTTACTTTAAATTATGAAAACAATCACCACAATCTTCGAGTCTTGTCCATTCTTTCCTTGCCTTCATATAGATACTGACATCATAAAAAAACAACTCGAAGATGTCAGGTAAGTAAACATCTACACTGATCTGTACTCCTACAATTATTGGTTTGGTACACGGAGACATGTAATTGCCTTTCCAAATAATCAATAATATATATGCGTAAAAAACATGCCATCCACTCTGTTTCTGTCTCCTAACTATAATCAGATGCCGACTTCAAAAAATAGTACAAAGATAGTATTAAGAGATTATGAAATGCAGAGATAACTTGTTGGCGTTTGACTCCGAAACTAGTCTCACTAGCTAGCGTTTGAGGTATGATTAAAATCTAATTTCAAGCAAACAAGACTCCGAAACAAACTTATCCCCCTCTCTACGTGCATGCATGACAAAGAATGATGAAATGCAATTACAAGTATAAAGATATTCAATAAATAGTAAAGATCACTGTAGGGTTTAGTTACAACCAAACCAACTCAAAGTTGGTTGCGAAGCCTCACATAACGATCCCTAACTTTCACATACATTGAACCTAATTCCCTAAGGCTCATTCCGAGTGGTTTCTAGATCCTTGACGTTACCTAAAACCATTAAGAAATTCAGATACTCTTCTTATTCAAATTTCTTGAGTTTTCAATAATTTTCGAGTTATTTTGGTATTCTCAAGTTCGAAAAACCCGGAATCACTCCGAATAACTCCTCCGATGTTCCAATCACATTTTGGACTCAAAATTGTGGTTCGACATTGGAATTTAACCTTGACTAGGATTTAAAATAAAATTCTAAACTTTCAGACATTTTTTTGGTATTATAGCAGGTATTACGAAGGAAAACTCAGTACAGATCCTCTAAAAAATTTCAAATTCTCTACTTTTCATAGAAATACACAATTTCCCGCAAATATTATTATTTTTTATTTATTTTTTTCTATTTTTGGAATTTTTTTTATAAAACTCCCGCATTGTTTTCTTTTTTTTTATAAGGTGGGGTTGGACCTCTTAACCGGATCCGGTTCGATTCGATTTGGGGACCAAACCCATTCCTTCTTCCTTAGTTCCTCTGTTCGTGCATCTACAAAACAATTCATTTTTTTCATTTAGGGTTGGGTTTGACCCAACCTCTAAGCATGTTTGGCAGGGGAGACGACCCCCTACCATTTCCTTCCTCGAACGAACTGCACAACAGTTCATCCCAGCATCCTAATCCACCTTCCATCTCCATCGTAACAACCACACCAACCAACATCGACCACAAACAACAACACAACATCAATAAACAACAACATACACAACATCCTCACCTTCTCCTTTGATTTCGACCCCATTTCCATGTCTCCAACGTTTGAAGCTCTCTTTCTCTCTCCCTCTCTCTCTCTCTCTCTCTCTCTCTCTCTCTCTCTCTCTCTCTCTCTCTCCGGTTCAAACGATTTCTCCTTCCCTTTTCTCACTTTTGATTTCAATCTCGATACATAAATGAGGTGGTGTGTGTTCTGTTTGGATAAATATTAGATTTCCTTGAGATTCACACGTACGAATCTCGAGGCCAATTCTAATAACTTAAATAAAAGTCACCACTTAAAGTGACACCGATTTCAACACATAAATACACATGCACATTGATTTTTTCTTGAGATGTGGTTGCATGTGTCTCAAGGCATGGATAATTCCTTCGAAATTACCAACGATGAACCCGTTCACTTCATTGAGATCCACATTATGCGTATCTCGAGGCGAATCTAATGTATAAATATAATTTGATTTAAACTTTTGGATTCATTTATATATAACTTTGTATTTCGCGCCTATAAATTCACCACCCGTTCACCGATGACCACCCTTGGGTGCGCACACTATTGTACATCTCTTGCGTGTCACCCTTGGCCCACATACGGTATTAGACATCCCATAAATTCTCAATTATTCTATTGAACTTCATGATTACCTCTTATTTTTAGATCCATATTAAACTCCAAAAAATACCCCGATTTTGTCAAAAATTAGGAAAATTTTCCAACGTGCTTCAAAACATGCAGACACCGCATCTCGACCCTAATTTGGCTTTTTTTTCGCGACTAATAGAGTATAATACATTTACTAAGAAAATGACATACAAAAAATAATATTTTTACTCGTGATCTTCAGCCCATGACACGTGGGTCCCACCTCAGATATTTAATTCCCAATTTAAATATGAAAATACTCAATTAGTCGCCTAATCAAGTTTATGAAAAACTCTCGGATGTCATAATTCTTTTCAACTACTTAAAAATCTCAACATCAAAAATTTAAACTTACATGTTATTGAACCAAAAGAGATATAAGAAATGATAATTCATATACAACTCTTTTAATCCAAACCTGTAAAACAATTTCCGAGGTGAAATCATTAAGTGGATCCAATCACTTTCGTTGTAATCAATAACTCAGTGGTAGACATCATAAACATTTTTTTTTTCATTTCTAAATGTTTGGTGTAATGAAAAGTGACCTTCGTTACTTTGCCAATCCTGGTAATTTGTGAATTTATGACAAGTTAAACAATCAAATTTGTGGAATATTTGATAACCTTACTTTATGTCATATTTCATGCCTTGAATGCCATTCAAGCATCAATACACATTAATACCTAGCCTATCTTGCTTTTCAATGAAACCATTTTTATTCTTAACTGACAACAATTCCACAAGCCATTAATAATTCTTTCCCTATCCATCAAACTTTTGTACACATTCCAATTTACTTTCTTATCACCGATCATTCCTTATTAGAATTGTCAGTATATCAATTCTTAGACTATCATCAGTCTAAATAATTATATAAAGTGATACAAATAATATTTGAGCATGAAATTAGATACGAAGTAGAGTTGATCCATCACCATTCTAACATTTCTGAATAGAAACCTATATTTACATAAGTCATCCTATGACTATAGATCTTGAATTAATTCTTTCATCTAACGACAATAGATCTCAAATCACAATCCGATCAGAAAATAAAACCTAACACATCATGCAACTCTCACTCATTCTCTAAATGTCTACTCATAATATCATTTAAGTTGTGGACTAGAAAGCAATTATCAATTTTTACTTGTCAACTAATTTACTTAACTTTTCATTTGAGTTGTTAGAAAGTGAACGACTTATAACTTCATCAAATCATTCTCTATTCATGAGTTCACTATGAAACTCATTCTTTTCTGAATACTATTCCTCTATTTTTCCAATTACTGAGATATCACATCATATCACGTCTTAATCACTTACTGTTCACAAACTTCTCTCATTGCCTGAATGTAGACATTTATCTTTAATTTGAGTAGACATATGTTTCTAAATAGAGATATCGACATATTCCAGGATTATACTATCATAGTATAATTTTTAACATGTATTCCATACAAGTTATAAATATGATATGTCTCTTTACCTCTATTCAATTTACTGTAGAAGAATATTCAATTCTTTAAACATATTAAGTCAGATATACTGTCCTCTATTTAGTAATTTCACCCAACAGGAATAATACTGACTAATTGAGCTGTAAGTTATGTATCTCTATTGTCATTTTTAATTAGTATTTTCACCATCATACATTTATCTTACTTTAAATCCAATTTAAAATAACAATTGCTTCAAACTTCATCACTGACTGATCACATGGTGTAGCACTATATTTAGACCAATGTACAACATATTCACTAATATCAATTGTATACAACTTTGGCTCATTACTTTCAATATTTAGAGTTTGACTCATAAGTTTTATCAAACTTATAGTTTGATATCCTAAGTTTTATCGGGACTCATTCACCTGAAACTTCCTTTTTTATACTTATGTGAGAATGTCTTGACCATTTATTTGCCTATACTTAAGCTTCCAATTGACTTCAACGAAACTTCATAGACTCTTTTATTTCGATTGTCACCAATTCAATCGATTATTCAAAGATGGGTGGAAGCGTTGCATCGATCTTCTACGCTATGAATGAATTGTGATTAATAAACGAAGTTACTTAGACTTTTGGTCATGCACAACTACTCTAGTGCCTTACCTTGACTAAAGGAGTCCGTTCATGTCACTTCCAACAGTCATAAGTCATCTCTACGCCTCATTTTATTTTATACATAAAGTCCATTCTTTTCCATCTTTGTCAATTTTAGCTATTTTTACATTTATTTTGTTTTTGGTCCTTTTACAAACTTATCACAACTTTCTCTCAACACCCAGGCCACTTACAGCTCATTTATCTCAACTGACAAAGGCAATTCTTTTTATCTATTCTCTTTTCAAAAATTTAGCTAGGAGCAATATGACTTCTTATAATCATTCGATCAATTGAAGTTTTCCTTAGCTATTCTTAATTCGAAATAGAGAAATTCTTTGTGAATCAAACAATATAATTGTTTGTTATTGCCTTAAATTATTTCCATTAGTCTTATTGTTTCCCGACTTTTCTTTTTCTCAAAATAATTTTGGTACTTTCAAGTGACTATGTATGATATCAAAATATTTTACTTTTCATCAATTCTCTTTTGATGAATTCACCTTTCTGTTATTGTTCAACTAAAGAGATAGAAGAATTTGAATTTCCAAACTATTGATCTACTTAATGAATAATCGAATTCTTAAAGGATATCATTTCAATCCTTTAAGTATTCTTATCAATGGAAATTCTCGCGATATAGGAGTTCATACTGAATTCCTATACATATCACTTACTGATATTGAATTAATACGTCTATCTCTTCATTTATTATATTTTAGGCTGTAGTGATAGGCATCATGACTTAATTTCGTTAGAAGTGACTATTAGGTACTTCAAATTTCAGTTTAATAGATAATCCTAGAATTATCATACCATTTTCTCCAATCTCAACTTCTAACACGTTGATCTTATCATTGCACCTTTCATTTTCAAGTTAAAAACTTCATTAATCTTTCTTTGGTACAACACCTGATCCGGTGTTAACAAAAATTACTTCTAACTCATATATTTTCATTCGTTTTATCATTTCTTTATTTGACTCATAGAACCACTATACTTAACATCACTTATGAATAAGTAAATTGAGTAATAAACAATCAAGCTTTTTAATACTTCTTTTTAGAAGTCGTTTGATTATCTTAAATCATGGTTCTATTCCGATTTTACTTTTTGTTTTGTTTTGAAAAGGAGACAATACTTTGCTTCAAAGTATTTTATTTTGTAGAAACTGACTTAGACAACTTGACTGATTCTATCACAATCCCATTGTGATTTTTAGTCAAGTTCAGTTTGTCTAATAAATTTCTATTTTCAAAAATCGCGTGTCTCCTTTTTCTTTTCATTGAGACTACTTGGAAAGTAACTCTTAATTGTTATAAATGCACCTAATACCTCATAGAATAGGTATTTCCTAGTTAACTGTGCAACCGGTACTAACCTTATTTTAAAATCCAAGATAATTCATATCTTGTGCTTCTGACAAGACTCGATTTGATTTTATGTTTTCCTAACGATTATTAATTGTTTGGGATTTTATTTGAGTCTTTTCCAACATTTTCCTGAGTGTTTCATGATTGTAATATCTCGATATTTTCAGTTTTAAAGGATTTTATGTTCAGCAGTTACATACCTGAATCATTTGGACTTTCCTTTGAACCAATTTCCTATTGGTTTGATAACTGGTACTTTCATTAATTATATCGGTATCAAACTATTTACAACCCCTTTGTGAATTCGTACTTCACAAGTCCATTTCACATCCAATCACTCTCAGTTTCGTTTCGTAAGTCTATTTTCTATTTTATTATCTGTTCCTATTTCACTCGTCGTTTAATACGAGTTACGTATTAAACAAACAAGGAGAATAAACTTCCTATCGCATATCTAGCGATAATACATACACAAACCTTAAGAATAAAATAATAATTCAAATACCCCAGCTCGCGGTCATTTCCCAACTAATTGTGCTCAATCACTCTTTAGTTCCTTGCTAAAGTTTTCCTCAAATGAGCCAAGCCTAGGCTTTGATACCAATTTTCCTAGCCTCCTTGTCATTAAGACGACTTACCGACCTAGATTATCTCAATCCCTTGACAATCTAGTAAGCCTAATCCATTCTTTTAACTTTGACCTCAATATACTTTTTAAGATCCTTAATAATGCTCCAAATCTAAATTTTATATCCTCAATGAAAACTCGATTCATGATTTTTTCAATTGAAGCGAATTAAGAAATCATATTTGTATCATTCTCCATATTTTGTAAAAGTTTTGGCAACACCTCACTAAAAGTGGCCTGCCGTAAAACTTCCACCTAATAGATAACATAATTAGGGAGAGGCCTAGAAAGACTCACAACTCCCTGCAGTTTACAATATAAAACAAATTCAAATTTATAAACTAACTTCGAGTCTTCGATTGCTTAATTACAACATTACAATCCCAAAGTAGACCAAATTGAATAACCTTGTATAAACTTATTTTAAAGTAGTTTAAGAGACTCTCATAACTATTCAACTAAATTTCACGCCTTACACTAACCCCAACAACCCCAAAACAATATATATATATATATATATATATATATATATATATAAACAATTTACAATAAGAATTTACTTTAAATTATGAAAACAATCACTACAATCTTCGAGTCTTTTCTTTTCTTTAGTTGTCTTCATATAGAACTTGACATCATAAAAAACAACTCGAAGATGCCAGGTAAGTAAACATCTACACTGATATGTACTCCTACAATTGTTAGTCTGATACATGGAGATAAATATGTATAATTGCATTTCCAAATAATCAATAAGATATATGTGTTAACATGATATGCAATCCACTCTGTTTATGTTTCCTAACAATAATCAGATGTCTACTTCCAAAAATGTACAAAGGTGGCATTAAGAGATCATGAAAAGCATAGATAACTAGTCGGCATTTGACTCCAGAACTAGTCTTACTAATCAGCGTTTGAGGTAGGATTAAAATCTAATTTCAAGCAAACAAGACTCCAAAACAAGCTTATCGCCCTCTCCCTATGCATGCATGACCAAGAACGATGAAATGCAATGTAGACTATAATGCAATTACATGTACAAAGATATTCAATAAATAGTAAGGATCACTTTAGGGCTTACTTACAACCGAACTAACTCAAAGTTGGTTGCGAAGCCTCTTACAACGTTCCCCGACATTCATGTACTTTGAACCTATTTCCTCGAGGCTCATTCTGAGTGGTTTCGGGATCCTTGATGTGTAATGGCCCTAAAATATTTTATATTTGCGTGATGACATGTATTATATATCTATATTCATCATGCAATTTTATAAATTTATTGTCGAATGAGCGAGTTAGAGTTGCATCGAGATGTGCACACTTGGGCATTCTAGTAAGGTCGATGTGTCGATGAGACCTATGCGTAATTCATGACTTAGGTGTTGGCCCTAATTTAATACAAATATCTAAGTTATGAAGTGGCTTGGTTTTAAAAAATATAGTATAAGTGGACTAAATGAATCTAAATGTAACTTATATTTTTATTAAATTAGGGCCAACACCTAAGTCATGAATTATGCCTAGGTTTCATCAGCACATATACCTTACCAAAATGTTCGCGTACGTACATCTTGGTGCAACTCTAGCTCACTCGATCGATAATAAAATTATAAAATTGCATGATGAATGTAGTTATATAATACACGTCATCAAACAAATATAAAATATTTTTAAGGTCGTTACAACCTTCCCAACTAGTAAGAATTTCGTCCTCGAAATTAAATTTAACTTGAGTGAAATTTTTTTTCTTACTAGAAGCACAAAACAAAGGAATGCTTATTAATCAGTACCATCGAACCGAGGACTTAAAAATTTACACAGTTCGACATTTTACATAAACTACCAACTCACGTAGAGTCACTTTAATTAGTTCGGTATCTTAATGCATCAAGTTGGAAGTCTCGACTACAACTTGGTTTCCAAATCCATTAAGTTGCGGGTCTTGGCCACAACTTGACTTACATATTGAGCTATGGGATTAGTCTAGTTACTTGAAAACAGGATGAGAGCAGGTCCATCAACTATAGCTGGCTGCAAACACATCTACAAGCTAAAACTACTCAATCATGAACTATGAACTTGACCAAGTTGCCTTAGACAACTCAATGTATTCGTGGTGCAATGCTAATCACAATCAAATGCCACACGCAATTACTCAACATTTTGAACCATTGTTATATGTATGATGAAAAAAAAATGTTATACCCTCAATACAGTCGTGTGTTGCTTTTGGATCTAGCTCTTCAATGACATGGATTCTTTCTCTGGCTTGCGACGGTGCTCTGTCAAGTTGCAAACACTTGTCTCTAAAGTGCCCTGGTTGTCTACACTCAAAGCAAGATCTTTGCGGCCCTGGTCCTTGAGGTATAGATATCTACCTATCTCCCTGCTACTCACTCATCGTACCTCTGTCTTTGCTCTCGATACCTTGTTGCTGCTACTGCTAGACCGATTATGTTGCCAAAGGTGGTCGAATAACGTAATTGGGAGCTAGGGAATATGGGGTCACCGATGTGTATGCTGGCATGTAGATGGCGCCACTTATCCTACCTCTGAGCCCTATTATCACTCTGTCCATGATGCTTGCTCCTTTTCCTTTTCTTATCCTGCCTCGATAGAGTTTTCTTAGTCGGTGTCTCATTCGATGGAGCATAACCCTCTTCGAGGTGAGTGTAAAGGTAAGCCTCTTTGGCCAAACTACGGTCATATGTATGCTGTATTGTGGGTGGCAAAGTAGTGACCATGGTCCCTCCGATAGTTAGAACTAGACCTTTGCACAAAAATGGACTCGATCCTTGTCTCTGTCAGCCATACCATCGGCAAACGGTAGCAAGTGCTGATACCTACCCATATATTCCATGACTGACTCTCCATGTGTCTACCAGATATTCATAAACTCTGTCCTTTTGGCTGTCATCACCGATGGTGAATAGTACTTTTAATTGAAGTGTTTCTTGAAATCTAACCATGTCGTAGGTTCTGCGAGTGTGGCTATCAAGTTAGTCCAACATACATCATCTTCGCCCTGCAATGAGAATGTAGCCAAACTAGGTTTCTTGCTATCCTCAATCCTTAAAATTCTCCGAATCTTCTCATGAATATGAGTGTATCACTTCGCTTCATCCAAATCCGAATCACTACCGATCTTCTTAAGCCTGTATTCTTCATACTCTCTAGTCCACCTAGCCTCTACAGTTCGGCATACATCACTCTCATCGTAAGCCGGTGCCACTACTGTAACCTGTACGGGAATCACTATGGTGATCAGAGCTGTAGGTACTATGCTCGCGGTGGGAGCCGATGGAGTGGCCTGAGGCATGGCTGCACTCACATTAGTAGCAGGCGCCGCTATTGATGTAGATGGAGACGACGTCAATGTAAACTGGCGCCGATGTAAGGCAAGAAACTCGTCCATCTATCTCCCATGAGACTTTATCCTCTGAGTCCAAGCCTGAAAATCTATCGATATGCATAGCGTGGGTCTTCGGATCCTCCCTGGTCACTAGGACCTGTCTTATCAACCATCGCAATCTGCATTTGCAAATAGCGAGTTTTCGATCAGTTCATAACTATTGTTATATACATAACACATATCAAAAGATAACTAAGTTTTTTCCAAAATTCCAGTTGTCCTAACTCTAAGTTTTTTTGTTCTTAGTTGAGTTGTGGCTTATCAAGAGTTAAGGTAAAAACTTTGCTCTTTGAAACCAACCGTGAGAGCCCGAGTTCCCACTAACTAGGCTCCGCCCGACCTAGACCTACGTGGATCCCTGGTCAACCCCCGCAAGGACAAAGCAAGCCTAGTCAACCTTTTTTTTTTCTTACTTTTTGTAGTGAAATTGGGGTTTTTCTTGAACAAGTGTGTGGTGGATTTTTTTTTTAAGAAAACTTTATTTTCTACTCTTTTGTAAAGAGTTTGATTTCAAGTTGAACAAATTTAAAATCCTTTAGAAGACCTAATAGATTGTGTGCAAGTTTTGGGAGAAAAACCATGCTTTGACGTTCAAGAACTTCATGAAAGGTTACAAGGCTGAATTCTTGTTGAGAATGATTTCAAATTTTGTTTTAATGATCATGAATCATGGTTTTAAATCTCCTTTACTTCCGAACAAAATTGCGTGTTAGACTTCATGTTTTAGGTTCATGAATTGGGATTTTTAAGTTCAATTTATGCATGCATTTAGTTTGAATGATTATGGGATGTTGAGAACTTGGGTTTTCATACAAAAGATAAAAATTATTGATGGATTCCATGTATGGACAAAATTGAAATAGATTGAATGAATGTCAATGGTTTTGTTGTTATTCAAGTGCATGAATGATATATGTTTGATGAAATGTCACAATCAAGAGTTGCAAGAGTAGAAGTAGAATATTAATTCCTTAACTTATTTGGATTCATTTCTATTCCTTACAAGTGAGTCTCGATGGGAAAAAAATAAGTTATGTTGATGTCATAACATGTTGATAATGTTTTGATTCAAAAAATGCATTGTATTGTGAATTAATAATATGAATTGGTGGGAAGTGTTAGGAATTCATTGGTTCTAATTTTTTGAGTTATTTTAGTTGTTTGAAATGATCATTATGACCCAAGTAGAGTAGAAAAATGGATGGAATTGCTGTCATAAAAGCTTATAAAATTGAAATGAGTTGAATGGATGATTTGATGTCTTCAATAGAGCAAAACTAAAGCTGAAATACTAAATATCATAAATCCATCATTTCTTATCCAAATTGGCTAAAATTTTATATGATTGTATTGAATGTTTGAAAGAGCTTTCCATCAAAAATTATGATTTTTGGATTTGTGGTTTAAGAGTTATGAGTTTTTTAATATTACTGGTTTTCAATTTTATTAAGATGAGTTGTTTTGGTATTTTAGGCATAAATCTCTCAATTTTGATCGGATTTGAGCGTACTTTACATTTTTTGAAAGCTAAGATGAAGAAAAACCACCTAGAATCATTAGTCTTCAAAAATTAGACCATCTTCTTTATCAAAAATGGACTGAAATAAGAGTTAATGTGTAAGATAATTCTTTTAAAACATTTGGAGTGATTTTTCTTTGTGGTCTTTCCGAGGATTTTCAATAGTCTAAATAAGACCATATTGTCCAGAATACATCAAAATACTATAAATTAGATGTCCAATTAGTTTCGAGTCAAACCAAGTTTTTTTAACTACTTTTCCGATGCATTTTTGAATCATGAAAATATGAATATGCTAGTAGATTGGTTTACAAATTTGAACTTAAACTGGATCAAATGAATTTCTATAGGATTCTTATCGACATCCAAACATTCTAAATACATGGTATAAGTAGCTAGCAGCCTTAGGTATTGCTTTTAGAACAAATTGATTGAGATGAAAGGTCAATATGAGTTTAAGTGTCATAAATTCTAGCTAAGTTGAACTTATAGATTGTTTTGGTATTAAACTAACACAACCAAGAAAAATATGCTCTAACACACATGATATACATGAGATCACTTTTACAGGATTTCCACATTTAGGCTTGTCCTGACTTTAAATTGTTTAAAATTAGTTACTTTGTTTAACTGCTTCCGCAACACCACACTAAATAAAGATATGTGAATCTTGATAACTCTAACAATCGATCAAATAATGCTTAATAAAAAAAGAGGCTGACTAGGCTTGCATTGACCTTGCAGCGGTTGACACGGGGTCCACGTTGGTCTAAGCCGGGCGGGGCCCAGTTTGTGGCAACTGGGACGTCACATGACTTTACCTGAAACCATTGAGAAATCTAGATAAGTTTCCTATTCGAATTTCTTAAGTTTTCAATCAATTCCCAAGTTATTTTGGTATTCTCAAGTCCTATAAACCCATAATCACTCAAAATAAACTCCTTGAATGTTCGTATCCTAATTTTGACTCCAAATTGTGGCACGACATCAAAAATTCACTTTGACTAGGATTTTAATTTTTTTTTTCTAAATTTTTAGATATTTTCATGTATTGTAACACGTATTATGAAGAAAAATCCAGATATAAATCCTCGAGAAAATTTTAAATTCTCTATTTTTCATATAAATTCACAATTTCTATTTACTTAGTCCACAAATATTATTTTTTTTGGTTTTGTTTTTCTATTTTTTGGAATTTTTTTCCAAAATCCCAGCATTTTTTTCTCTTTTTGTATTATATGTGTACCGGACCCAGTGCGGTCAGGTCTGGGGATCAAACCCTTCCTTCTTGCTCATTTCTTCTGTTCATGCCTCTATAGATCAATTCATTTTTTTTCATTACGGTTTGGGTTTAACCTAACCCCTAGGCATGTCTGGGTAGGTGAAATGACCCCTTCCGTCTCCTTCTTCAGACAAACTGCATAACCTTTCATCCGAGCCTCCTAATCCACCTTCCATCTCCATTGTAACAACCACACAAACCAACATCGACAACAAAAAACCCAACATTAATAAACAACAACACACACAACAACCTCACCTTCTCCTTTAATTTCGACCCCATCTCTCTGTCTCCAATGTTTCGAGCTTTCTCTCTTTCTCTGGTTTGAACGATCTCTCCTTCCTTTCTCTCACTTTCGATTTCGATCTCGATACATAGATGAGGCGATGTGTGTTCTATTTGGAAAAATATTAGATTTCCTTGAGATTCACACGTATGAATCTCGAGGCTAATCCTAAGAACATAAATAAAAGTGTCACTACTTAAAGTGATACCAATTTCAACACATGCATACACATGTATATTAATTTTTTCTTGAGATGTGGTTGCACGTATCTCAAGGAATGGATAATTCCTCCAAAATTACCAACAATTAACCCATTCACTTCATCGAGATCCACGTTATGCGTATTTCGAGGCGAATCCAATATATAAATTTAATTTTATTTAAACTTTACAACTCATTTATATATATAAAGTTTAAATCAAATTTAATTTATACATTAAATTTACCTCGAGATACGCATAACGTGGATCTCGATGAAGTGAATGGGTTGATCGTTGGTAATTTTGGAGAAATTATCCATGCCTTGAGATGTGGTTGCGCGTATCTCAAGGCATGAATAATTCCTCCAAATTTACCAACGATCAACCTATTCACTTCATCGAGATCAATGTTTTCGCGAATCTTGAGGCGAATCCAATGTATGAATTTAGTTTGATTTAAACTTTAGGACTCATTTATATATATATAACTTTTTATTTTGCTCCTATAAATTCACCACGCGTGCGCCAACGACCACCTTCGGGCATGCACACTATTGTACATCTCCTACGTGTCCCCCTTGACCACGCGAGTCACCCTTGACCCACATACGATATTAGACGTCCCATAATTTATCAATTATTCTATTTAATTTCATGATTATCTTTTATTTTTAGATCAAATTAAAATCCAAAAAATACCTAAATTTCTTCAAAAATTGAAAAAAATTTCCAACACGCTCCAAAACACGTAGACATCGTGTCTTGACTTTAATTTGACCTTATTTCGCAACGAATATAGTATAATATGTCTACTAGGCAAACGACACATAAAAATAATGTTTTACTCATGATCTCCGGTTCGTGATACGTATGTCCCACCTCGGATACTTAAATCCCAATTTAAATTTGAAAATACTTAATTAGCCACCTAATCAAGTTTATGAAATTCTCGGATGTCACATCACTGATTTGTCTCGCGATTTATGTACAAACTGTAAATCGTTGCCAAATCTTTAGTAGTAATTTTAAGTTGATTCTTGATTCATTGCTGATTTGTTGTGCATTTCTTCCACTTGATTAAATCCTTCATTTTCTTCTTTTTTCATCCATTTATTCACATAATGTAATTGACAAGTCAATAATTAGACATGTTTTATAGTTCATTTTATGATGATTTTAAATGTAAAAGACTATATTACCCGGAGTTTTCTCTTGTTTTTGATATTTCACGTAATAAATGGAGAATATGAAGAAATGAAGGAAAAGGGAAGATTATGAAGGAATTAATTGAGTGGACAAAGTATACAAAGAATTATCACCAAGGAAGCAAAGAAGAACTGGAATTATGAACCAATGACTTTTAGCGATTCCTAGAGGACATTGAATCACTGGCCAAATCGGTGGACACAAAAAGGGACCAGTGAGCTTAAAAATTTGGATTTTCCAAGTGATTTCTATCAGCGATTCCTGGAAGACACTGAATCTTTAACCAACTACGAGTTGGTTAAGTTGTTTTGAGATGTTAACTTCTTAGAATATTATAAACACTAGCTTAGGGTTACATAATTAATTGCCCTTGATCTTACTTTGAAGCCTTAGAAGCCTTAGTTGTTCTTGGAGCAATAGTTTACATTCATTGTCTATTTTTCTTATTTTATTGCTTTTGGAGAGGATTTGAAGATTCAAGTATTTTAATTCAGAGGTATTTTAGTTATGTCTTTTATTTATATTATTGCAATGTTATTTATGATTACAACTGAGTAGTTTGTTTGATCTAAACAAAGTCTAAAACGTGAACTTGATCCGTTTTGTAAAGTAGTTATGATGAGATGAATATGTGCTTAATGCTTTAAATAGATTGTATTATTTGATTCATTGATTTAACAGGTTAATATCTATTGATTTTAATCATGATCTTTGTATTCCATGTATAGTCTAGAATGTGCACTGTTATATATGGTTTCATTATTTGTATGAAGTAGTAACTAGGATTGTTTAAAAGACAAACATCGCTTAAATATCCTAGGTGAATTTGAGATCTAAATCTAGTGTTTAAGTGGCTTTTCGAAGATTATAGATTTAGTAGTTCGAAGTTCTTATAATGTTTAATGCAGTTTTATTGCGTGAAGTTAATGTCTTTGTGTAAATAAAGGGGTTATCTCAATAGAATTAGAATGTGGCTTTTCCACCGGTATAAGAAGAATAAATGGCTAGCTAAAAGCAGTTTACTTACTTATGATTAGAGTTTAATGATTGATCTTAATTTATAAAGTAAGCTCATGACTATATGGATTGGATTTACATGTTTAGAATGCAAAACAGGTTTATGTTTCATTATTCTGGATATTTGTTTAGATATTTATTTATTATTTAATTTAATTTATTTGATTGATTGTGAATCTGGATTGTGTTAGTTAATTAAGATAATATAGTTAGTTAAGTATTATATTTTAGTTTGTTATTAGTTAGTTTAATTATTATCATAAAATAAAAAATAAAAATAAAAATAAAAATAATAAAACCTTTAAAAGTCCTTTTTCCTATAGAGGTTTGACAAATCCTTGTGGAGACGATTCTCACTTGCCATTATTTACAAAATAATTAAAGTATAATATAAAAGGGAAATTAATTGTGCACGTGATCACATGTTGCGCGTGTCAAATATAACCTGTACAAGGTTACAAATCCTATTGGAATGTAGTTGTGGCAATGTCAGGGCCCGTCTCACTAAGCGCCGACTTAGCCTAATTCCTTTAACTAGGCACTTAATTCATCCAATTAAGTTAACCTCCAAATAATTCATATTTCAATTCATAGTAATGCTCCAAAACTAAATTTATATCCTTAGCAAAACTCAATACTTGTTTACTTAATTGAAGCAAATTATGAAATCGTACGGATTATCTTCCGTATTCTAAAGATTTCGGCAGCACTTTCCCTAAAAGTGACCTGCCAGAAAATTCAACTAATAGACAACAAAATGGGGAGAAGCCTAGAAGGACTCTTAGCTCCCCGCAGTCTACAATATATATAAAATTAAATGATCAACAATAACTTCCAAGGTGAAATCTTTATTACAGCTTTACAACTTCAAACCAAACTAATACTACTTCATGAACCAAATTAACATCCAATGAAACCATAAAACATTTCCAAAACTTCGTAAAATTGATTTGTAATGCTCTCATACTTATTCGATGTTTCACGCCCTACACTCACCCCAAAGCCTAAAGTGATATATAATAACAATATACAACAAGAATTAACTTTATAACATGAAAACAATCACCAAATATCTTCAAGTCTTGTTCATTCTCTATTGTCTTCACTAAAAATATGACACCATCAAAAACAACTTGAAGATGTCAGGTAAGTAAACTCCTACACTACTCCTGCAAATGTTAATCTGAATACATGGAGACATGTAATTGCATTTCCAAATAACAAGAAATATAAATAACAACGTAAATCCCTCCGTTCCTGTTTCCTAACTATACTTGGACGTTGACTTCTAAATATATTATAGAAATTGTACTATGAGTTCATGAGATGCAAAAGGAATGTGTCGAAGTGGATTTTCAAGCCAAACGTGCCAGCTCAGTCATCTGCACCTACTACTAAACTTAGGGAATAGATGCTAAGTATGACTACTACTAGCTTAGGGAAATAGCTGAACACACTCCAACTGCATCCCTTTCCATCAATGCATGCTCGCCGGAAAACTTGTGTGCCTTGGGTCTTCCGTGTTTTAGTCTATCTAGTTAGGAAACCTAGCCCCAAGTCTCACTCGTGAGCCGTAGCACTAACAAGAGATCATCTGGAATGACATCAATGCATGACCAAGAATGATTCGAAATGCAATGAAAACTAAATAAAAATGCAGGTACAAAGATAAATTCCATAAATAATAAAGACCACTAGAGGGTTTACTTACAACCAATCAACTTTGAGCACAATGTTCGAGGTCCTCGGAGCATCGAATCACCTTGAAAATGGTTCCAACAACTTCCCTGCATACCCAATTATATTATGGAATAAGCTTCAAGTGAAAACAAATCATGAAACCCAATGAAAACAGCGACCAAAACACGCTTGAGAACAGTTTCCAAAAATATTAATTTATATAACTGTTTCAATTGGCTTTCAACTTGTCAAATTGGGGTAACTTTTTAAGCTTGAAAACCTCAATATTTATTATGATGACGTGAAAGAAACTTGTAGTGCTCCTGTCCTACTTTCCATAGACTCCAAGAACACTCAAATCAGATCACCGACGAAGAAGTTATGAATTTTCCAATATGGCCTGTCAACTAGGTAAACTTTATTTATTTTGAACTGAAAAACTTCTCCATATCAATATTTTCACAATTAAATCCTCAAAACTCGACAACAAATACCACGAAACCACTCGATACCAACATCAAAATATCTTCACACCCATGGAGTCGAATTGGATAAAAAACAATAATTAATTCATCTAGAAATACAATGTAAATCAATATCAACTATAAAAACATCTCCAAAATAGTTATCAACTGAATCACATTAGTTCAATTTATCAACGCCCTAATCTATTTCGGTGGAATTCATTCCAAATTGGCGCAAGTCAATTCAATATGTCAATTCACAAGAACTCCTACTAATTTCTATTAATACCTTGTGAAAGAAATTGAAAAATTGCGAGAATTCAAATTGAATTGAGGAAAATACCCTGAATTGAGAATTTGCTAGATTGCTGGCTGAATACCTCATTTCCTCCATGGAAACTTAGCTCGAACTGACCATCTCGCTATACTTTATAGTTTTGCGGAAAGAAACCAATCGAAAATCAATCGTCGGGAGCTCGCGGAACGAAAGAACAAATCCAGAGGTATAATGAACGAATATTCGTTATCTCTATTAATGAAATGAAACGATTAGATTTCATTTTTTTTTTCTATATACCCTCAGCTGCTTGTTAGTAGCTTAATTTTTTATTTATTTATTTCTAAAATTCATATTTTGACGTGCTTTAACATCCAACACTCTTTTTGATCCGATTTTTCACCAAATTGAACCAAACTCTCGACAACACAGTCCATCTTCATAAAATGTCTATAACACTGGTTTTGGTCACATCAAAACCCCAAAAACCTTAATGTTATCTATAACATACTGAACCATTGTAGACCAATTCTCTTGCCATACTAAACCAAACTTACACAAATTTGGACCCAATCTAAACCTCGACCATCGCCAATTGACATAAAACTCGAGGTAAGGTCTTGCATGAACTTCGTTCTCATTTTATAATACCACTGATCCCGACTTGCACACAAATCGAGGCAAAATATTCATGTGATGATTAACACATGATTAATTAGTTATCAAGCAGCTAATAATATATATTCACTTGTACCTTTTCAGACACACACTTGCAAGCCTGAGTATGAAAAATTGAGGATATACCTCAACACCTCCGACTTCACGACAAAATACCATATAATACACATACTAAGCACGAAACATACAAAAAATTTATGATTTCTGATCCATAATGCGTGGGCCCCACCTCGAATACTTAATATCTAAATAAAATTTGAAATTACTTAATTAGTCGCCTAATCAAGTTTATGAAATTCCCAGATTTCATAGGCAAGAATGGGGTCGAATCAACATGATTCGGTCAAACTGAGTTCAACAAACATAAAAGTAAATGCGGGGGTTTTGTTTTGCAAGAGTTTAATCTTAAAGGTCTACTAAACAAGAAAGTAAATAAGTTGTAAATCAGAGAATAGAAATATACCTAATTCTAAGAATCCAAAATCTGGCCTTATATTGTTTACATGTCTTGTATCTTCGATTTAGAAAGATTGGTTTTAAAATAATTTCCCTAGATCGATTATAGGTGTTGGGTTCGCCAACACCCTAGTTCCCCTATTCTCGATAGATAGGGTAACCGCTCTCTAAATACGTCCCTTCACCATACAACCACGGGCAATCGCTCTCAAAATTTAACATATGAGTAACATTTAGCACTTTGTGGGAACACCAAATCCTAGATAACCTTAGGCAACCGCTTTCAAGATTTGACCTAGTTCTCGATATTACTCACTTAAAACAATAGGTGCGCCATGTCTCTTGCTTTAAGTAATCTGATTGTGGCTAAAAGTGTGACGGCTCGAGTGTAGTAATAATATGATCAACTAATGTTGATTACGAATATTGTCCTCAAGGAAAGGTGTATTGCACACTACTCACTTAGTTAAATTTACTTTATTGTTCAGAAAATCCCTTTTTAATTTGTTTTTAACTAAACTATTCTATTCTAACAAAACAATGTAAATACTTGTACTATTTTCTTAAGAAGAACTTAGTTTACAACTTCACTTAGGTAATGAATAACTATACTTTTCAACTCACTTCCTTCATCTTCATTATGTTTGTGCAATGTTCAATAAGAATAGACGTATTTCCTTCAAATCCACTTCAACCTACTGTCACGATGGAAAAGATTCTAATGTGCAAATAGATCTCCACCTATCGGTGTGAATGACGTAAGTTCCAAATTGCTTTAAGTTCCAAATCTTTAGATTCATAACCACTTAAGTTTACTATTCGTGCCTCCCTAATCAATAACTATCTATCGATGTTATATATTTTACAGTTGTATTATCCATATCTGGCTTAAAACCTCCAATTGCCACGGTAACTCTTAAAAACTCTAATCAACAAACACATGATCAAAATGTTCATAGCATTACGTATATAATCAACACAAACTCTAACAATTTCACTTTTTAACTTTATAATCTTCTCATAACTACTTTAGTATATCATTCATACCATAGGATCCATTGATCCGTAAGATTAATGAACTGCTCACACAACATTAAAATAAACATACACATCATGGTATTCATTGCAATCAAAGATTAAACTAAATAACTTCAATCAAATCAAGAAAACAATATTGAATAACCACAAGTGATTTTTGAATGTTTTCTCCTCAAAAACTCTTCTTAATACTCTAAAACAAAGTAAAACTATGCTACTCTATGTTAATTGTTTGCTCTTAATGATAATGTATATGTCTACCATGTTCTAATACCTATTTATACCCCTAAGTCACTTTAGAATATAATTAGAGACTTTAATAGACAATTCCAAATGAACTAGAACTCTAAACTTTCTATTTTCTACGTCTCGGCGCTATCCATTAATGATCCGGCGCTATCTCTGTATATTTACAGTGCCGCCACAGCTTCGGCCTCTTTGTGTGCAATTTCCCTTCTCAATGAGCTCGGTGCCCTGCTTAAACAATCGCGACGCTGTGTGTACAACACCATGGCGCCACCACTGCGCCACCACTGCTGACCCACTTTTCTTCACTTATCTTCTTCTCCACGCCTTGCCCATGCTGTGTACGCTCTTCCCACTGTGTCAATCATGCTTTTGTGCATTTTATCATCTTTTCGTCATGAAAACACTATTTTATCTCATTTATACCTTGTATACTTGAAAAAACATAAATACCGTCCATTAGAGCTCATTCTGAGATATTCATACCAAATATACAACTAAACTAATGATATATATATATATAAGTTTAAATAATCACTTATCAATTACCCCTAAACTTAGGATTTTGCACGTCCCGAGCAAAAATGTGACGTCCCGAGCAAAAATGTATTTTTCTAAGTATCTACTACTACTACTACTACTACTACTACTACTACTACTACTACTACTACTACTACTACTACTACTACTACTACTACTACTACTACTACTACTACTACTACTACTGCTACTGCTGCTGCTGCTGCTGCTGCTCTTGCTACTCTGCTGCTCTCTCTGCTACTACCTACTACTACTGCTGCTGCTCTGCTAGCTGCTACTACTACCTACTACTACTCTACTGCTGCTACTACTACTCTATTGCTACTGCTACTGCTACTACTACTACTACTACTACTACTACTACTACTACTACTACTACTACTACTACTACTACTACTACTACTACTACTACTACTACTACTACTACTACTACTACTACTCATTTTACATTGTCTACTCATTTTACATCGTTCATGAGTATCCTTTAATTCAAATAAGTTCAATTTAATAATTTACTCAAGAGCTTTTCTTTGCAAAAAACTTTTACTTTAAAAAATATGTAGCTTTAACAACACATAAAACCCACTTTCTAAACTCAAAAGTAGTTCACAACCAAAACCATAAGTACTCATAAGTTTATTTCACCACGACACTTAAGTAGCAAGTGTACAATCTCATGATTTCTCATTAAGCTCAAGAATTCACAAATAAGCATAGATCATACTAGGTTTGGAGACTTTAGCACTTCAAGAGTCCATAGGACTTAATGTAGTTGGAAAGAAAATAACTTAACTCAATTAAGTTACTTGTACTCGAGCTAAATCTTTTATTTGAAGAGTTATAATCTAACTTCCACCTTTTTTCATTATTTTTATATATCTCTTTTATTCTTTTCCTAATATGTTTTTTAGTTATACAGTCCCTGCTCCTTTTCCTTTGGATTTTTTTTCTCCTTTTCCAACCATCAAGTTCTCTACTCCTTTTTTATAGAACTTGTGGGACTCTCTATTTTTTTTAACTAAAACTCTTATTAGAACTTCTCTCCTTCATTTTATTAAGCAAGTCTTAACTCCTACTTTTTATTAAACACCATGCCTCTCTTCCCCTTTTAATACTAAGTCCTTATTTACTTTATACTCAAGTAAGATTCATACTTATTATAGAATTCCTTAGAAATCTAGTTTTTTTCAGCAAGAAGGGTTCTAGTATTCTTTCTTGCTTTTGTTTCAAGTCCACGATCTTTCCTAACTCTAGGTTTTTAATCATGAAATCATACCGTTGTTTGCTATATTTCTTATTTTCTTAAAAAATTTGATAACACTCTATTGAGTTTCATATCAACAAGATACTTGTATTCTTACTCATCTTCAATTAAAGGCATGAACTTTGCAAATGAATTTCTATTCATTACATATGACTATAAATAACCTAATATGTACTACTTAAACACATTCAAATACTACCATTCTTTCCTCTTTAACTACTTCAAAAATAAAATTTTACAATCATACCTGCAGTGTTTATCCTTATTTCATCATTTCTTATCATTTCCCATAGTGTAGTGTTGATGCCCCTAAACTTAAGCCAAACCTTGTCCTCAAGGTTTGAAAATAAACCTAAAACATAACTTTAACTCCTTGGTGCTTTGTGAATATGTTGCATATGTTGAGACTTCTCTATTTCGATGAGATTTCACTCGACAAATGGTCTTTCCTACACCATTAGCATAAAACTTTCAAAAGCTAGAAAATTACTAAAAGGATTGGATTGTTCTAACTAAAATAAAATAAATAACTGAAATTTAAAAATTGAAATTAAAAAACACTTGGGCTGACTCATAATAGTGCTTCTTTTAAGATCCTTAGCCTAACGCCTGCACCACGGCTCTAAAATGATCACCATGATGCACCAAGGTTACTTCAATGATGTATCCTCGGGAAGGTCTTCATATCCTCTAATCCTTTTCTGGTATGCTACTCTATCCTTCATAATCTTTATATAATTTGGCATGCCTGACGATTCTTTAACAAAATGGATTGTCTTTGTAATTTTCTCAAATTTCTTAACAAAAATTCTAATTTTCTTACCATTCCATTAATCTTGTAGCTCTTCCTAAAATGGCATCTATGATACAATAAAATTGATTGCCCCTTGCACAAACTCTATATTGTGTGATATCAAGTTTTCCTTACTTTCGTGACTCATTATTATTTCAAGTTTCCCCAGATCAACACCACTATCATGTTTCATAATATCCTTGATATGAATCTCTTCTCTAACATGGTCAAGTGAATAATATTGCTATGAAGTATCAATAATATTATAATCCTATTGATTTGACTTCTCTACTTCTTCATATGCTTGATGACACGTTTCTTCGCTTAGTAACGTCTCCTCAACTTGGTTCTCCTTAGACTCAACTACAACCTCTCGTCTTGAATTTATGAATGTTACAATTTTTTCAAAATTCTTTTTTGAAATCAAGAATGCTTGATTATCTTTTTCTTCCTTTATATTAAATGATTGAGCATAAATCTCCAGTCTTTCCTCGTGTTTCTTGAGAACATTCTCGCTCTGCTCAGCCATTTTTCTTATCATTTCCTCTAGTGAAGTAATAGATGATTGTTTATCCATCTCTTGATCTTATCGTGATTACTAGTTGCCGTGAGAACTCCATGATGATTGATAGATATTTTCCAATTGAGGGTTATAAAAGCTCTGATAATTATGCCAAGTTCTCTTTCTTGTATGTAGTTGCAATGCCCTTGACTTCCCATAAATCCATACGAGTTGTAATATAGTTGATGATGTCCTGTCCATGCCACACCACTCGGAATGGGTTGTGCTTAGTATGTGGTATTGTCTTGAACAACTTCACTTTGATAAAATAACCTAGATATTTTATCAATGATTTCATTGTTTGATTCTTTAACATGATAGTCATACATTCTTTACATCCCTAAGGCATTAAAGACAAAAGAAAGTAGATCAAGTGCAGTAGAGTCAAACAACTTAAAACTAAAATTAAAAATTACAGTAAATTACAATTCTTAACAATTATGTAAACTATACTAAACTAGTGTGTAGCTACCTTTCTCCGGCAACAACACCAAAAACTTGATTGTGACCACAAGTATGATGGCTAGATTGTTTAATAATGTGATCAACTAATGTTGATTATGTATATAGTCCCCATGGAAAGTTGTAATGCACACTACTCATTTAGTCAAATTTACTCTAGTGTTAAGAAAATCCATTTTTAATTTGTTTTTAACTAAACTAATCTATTTTAACAAAACAATGTAAATACTTGAACTTTTATATTAAGAAGATCTTAGTTCACAACTTCACCTAGATAATGAATAACTATGCTTTTCAACTCACTTCATTCATCTTCATTATGTGTGTGCGATGCTCAATTAGAACATAAATATTTCCTTAAAATCCACTTCAACCCATTGTCGTGATGGAAAAAGTTATAATGTGCAAACTAGAACTCCACCTATTAGTGTGAATAACATGATATCAACATTGTTTAAAGTCCCAAATCTTTAGATTCATAACCACTTAAATTTACTATATGTGCCTCCCTAATCAATAACTATCTATCGATGTTATATATTTTACGGTTGTATCGTCCACATCATACTTAAAAGCTCCAATGGCCATGGTAACTCCTAAAACCTATAATCAACAAACACGTGATAAAGATGTTCACAACATTACGTATAGAGTCAATACAAATTCTAACCATTTCAATTTTTAACTTTATAATCCACTCATATCTACTTTAACATAATATTTATACCATATGATCCATTGATCTCTAAGATTAATGAACTACTCACACACCATTAAAATAAATATACACATCATTATCTTCATTGCAATCAAAGAATTAAATGAAATAACTTTAATTAAATAAAGAAAACAATACCGAATAGCCACACATGGAGTCTTCAATGTATTCTTCTCTAAAACTCTTCTTAATAGTCAAGAACAAAGTAAAACTATGCTACTCGATGTTAATTGGTTGCTTTTAATGATAATGTATATGTTTACCACGTTCTAATACCTATTTATACCCCTAAGACACTTTAGAGCACAATTAGAAACTCTATTAGACAATTCCAAATGAACTAGATCTCTAAACTTTCTACATTCTACGTCCCGGGACTGTCTATTATTGATCCAAGGTTGTCTGTGTATATCCACAGTGCCACCACAGCTTCGGCCTCTTTGTGTGCAATTTCCCTTCTCAGTGGGCTCGGCGCCCTACTGAAATAATCTCGGCGCTGAGTGTATAACACAACAATGCTGCCACTGCTTCACTTCTGCTGACCCACTTTTCTTTACTTCCCTTCTTTTCCATGCCTTGCCCCATACTGTGTATACTCTTCCCACGACGTCAAGCATACTAGCCACGACGTCAATCATGGATTTGTGCATTTTATCCTTGTTTCATCATTCACTCATTCATTTCTTTTATATATTGTATACCTGAAAATATATAAATACAATCAATAAGAGCTCATTCCGGGATATTTATACCAAATATACTACTAAACTAGTGCTATATATAAACCCGGTTGGTATCACAGACTCAACCTGATTGATAGCAGGTCAATGGGTTTAGCCTAGAGATTTGCAATGACTATACACACTCTAAACTACCATTGAGGCATCATGAGAAATAATAACATAAAGATAAAGAATTGAATCAAAACACTATTATATTAGAAAATCTTAATAATATATAGAAAACAACTAACTACTAGATAAGGAGCTTCATCCCCAACCTAGGTATTAAAGAACCTAGCCGAATATTGCTACTCTACCTTGCTCTACTCCTAAATCACCCTGAATACAATGTGTTTTCATCTATTGAGGTGCCTCCTTTTGTCCACATGTCGTACAGTAGATGTAAGAACGAGGTTGAATCCCTAGGATTCAGTCAAACTGAGTTCAATAAACAGAAAAATAAATATAAGGGTTTTCGAAAGAGTTTTATCTTAAAGCCTGCTAAGAAAAAAAGTAAAATAGTTGTAAAACATAAAATAAAGACATACCTACGTTTAGAAATCCATAATCTAGCCTCGTGTTGTTTCCATGTCTTGTACCATTGACTTTAAAAGATGGTTTTCAAAATATTTTTCCCTAGATAGGCTATAAGTTTTGGGGTCGCTTACACCTTAGTCACCCTATTCTCGATAGATAGGGAAAGCGCTATCTAAATACTTCTCTTACTCCAAAGTATAACCTTAAGCAATCACTCTCAAGATTTAGCACATGAGCAACATTAACAACTCTGTGGGAACACCTTATGCAACCGCTCTCAAGATTTAGCCTAGTTCTTGATGTTACTCACATAGAACAATAAGTGTGTCAGGTTTCTTGTTCTAGGTGATTGCCACTTCTCAACCCGGTTGGTATCAGACTTAACCTGATTGATAGCAGGTCAATAGGTTTACACCTAGAAATTTGCAATGATTATACAAACTCTAAACCACTATTGAGACATCCTTAAACATAAAGATAGAGAATAAAAATAAAACACTATTATTATAGAAAATCTCAACAAGACATAGAAAACAACCTACTACTGGCTAGAGAGCTTCATCCACGACCTAGGTATTAAAGAACACAGCCATACATTGCTACTTAACCCTGCTATATTCCTAAATTACTTTGAATATAATATATTTTCATTCATTGAGGTCCCTCCTTTAAATATGTGAGCCTAGGTATAAGAATAGGAAATCTTAAGAAATAAGAACCTTCTAAAAAATATAAAAACTTATATTCTGTAATTCTGGCGCCGTCATGGTGCCGTCATTATGTATGGATGATGTCGGGTCAGGGCGTATAGTCTTTATAGAAAGTCTTGGCCTCCAAGTCAGTTGAAACTTCTAATTTTGAGTTTAGCACAGTAGGTGATGCCGCCTGTATTGATCTCGGCGTCATCAGTTCAATTCTGACGCTGCATGTTGATCTGACCTAGTGCCTTAGTGACGTCGTTTGTTCTCTATTAGCGCAATTAGTTGTCCTTCACGACATCAAGCTCGTTGCTGCTTTGACCATCAGTTGACTTATTTCTTGGAATTGTCTAATTCATGCACAAATGCTCAAATACCTTGTAAATATCCAAAGTAAACATATATAGCCATAAAAACTGACTTTGGACTTGATTTTCAAAGCAAAACACCTATGAAAAAGTGCATAAATGAAAACTCATCAAATACCCCCAAACTTAGAACTTTGCACATCCCGAGCAAAGGGTTATCTAACTACAATGATTAAACATATTGTGACAAAATTTAGTGATGCTTTCCTAAAGACCTTATACTTTCTTTGCAAAATAATGGAGTTCTTTCAATCGAAACTTGGTCAATTTGTTTAACAAAAGGCTTAAAACTTTTGAAGGCTGGTCAAACATGGTCGCTTTACGAAGACAACATTCTTTGAACACTCGAAGCACTAAAAACCATAACCTTCAACTCTCTTATAGGTTTTCTAGGTCTTTTCATAAAAGCAATGGATCCAAATTGAACTCTTTATTAGACAGATTCTTTTAAACATACTTTATCACCACTTTTTGCTTATTTGTAGACCTTCACACATTTGGGAGTCAATATGGCTTATTTAAAGGTAGACTATTATTTGGTTCAAGGCATTGGAAAGACTCACTTAACCTAGCTACAAACACTCGAGCTAAATCTTTACTTTTTTTATAGGACTTTCTTTTTTGTGAACTTTCACCTTTCATTCAACTAGAGATCCTCAATTTCTCCCTTTGTATTTTTATTAAACATTCCCTATTCCATTTTCTGTGGATACCAATTTTTTCATTATTTTTTCCAACCATCAAGTTCCTTGCTCAATTTCCTGCGGAACTTGTGGTACTTTAAATTTTTAGAAATCTCATGTCAGCACTTCTCACTTTTGCTAGAGTTAAGTTAGTTCTCCAATGTAGAATCATCAAGCCCATATTATGGTGAATAAACCTACTTCTTCCTTTTACAAGTGCTAGAACTTTAACAATTATACTCTAAGTACTAAAAATCTCAAATCTTCCAGCAAAGTTAATTTGACCCTCTAAATACTTTGGTCTTAAGTCAAGACTCATCCATACTCCAAGTATCTATTAATGTTGTCAAGTAGGTGAAAAAGCACTTCTACTTCTTCTAAGTCTGAAGACAAATAGTTTGACCAAGTTTTTACTCCAAGAATCGAAAGCAAAGTCTCACTCGTAGGTAAGACTCTATAAAATAGTAAATACACTAAACTACCTAAGACATGCATGCATTATTGTACCAATTTCTAAGTGATGAAAGAAGTGGGAGATAAGAAATGGGATGAAATGGGAGTAATACCACCATGATTCCACTGAAGTCGCAAGTAAATTGAAAAGAAAAATGTAACGCTTATACCTGCGGGTCTTCGACCAATGATTCTATTCAACGGTCTACTCTCCTAAACACCCTCAAACTTGTTCTAAACCTTTTCCTTAAGGTTCAAAACAAGTTGGGAAACCAAACGTAGAAGAGATGGTGGAAATAAGAAAACAAGAAAAACAAGAATCACTGTGCATGGTTAGGAAAATAAGAAAAATAAGAATTAAAACCGATTACTAACTACAAATTATTTAAGGGCCGCCTCCAAGTAATGCTTTTATTTAATGTCGTTAGCTCTACGAATTTACCAATTACTTACCATAATCTAGCTCGTGAAGTGACTCATACTCCAAATACAGACGTGGGAAACCCTCGTTGTATGGTTTCAATCTATGCCCATTTATTTTAAATACATGGCCATTTTTCGGGTTCTAGATCTCCACGGCTCCATGATTGTGTACTATGAGCACCTCATATGGTCCCATCCATCTCGATCGCAACTTTCCTGCAAAAAAAAAAAATTAAGACGAGATTGAAATAAAAGTACCTTTTGTCCCACACGAAACTCTTTTCAAGAGAGGTTCCGATCATGATATTTTTTGGTCTTTTCTTTATAGATATGAGCATTTTCGTATGTATCATTTTATACCTCCTCCAATTCTTGCAAGTCCAATTTTATTTCATCCCCTACTTCATCAAGTTGCATATTAAGCTTTCTGATAGCCCTATACAACTTATGCTCCAACTTAATCGGTAAATGACAAGCTTTTCTAAAAACAAAACAATATGGTGACATCCCGATTGGTGTTTTGCATGCCATTTGATATGCCCAGATGACATCTTCTAGTTGTATGTTCTACTCTTTTTGAGAACGATTCACTGTATTTTCCAAAACAAACTTGATTTCCCTATTGGAAATTTTCGCTTGGACATTGTTTGTGGATGGTATGTTGTTGAAATCTTATGAGTGACGTTATATTTCCTTTAGAGGCTTTCAACCGTCCTATTGCATAAATGAGTTCCCCTGTCACTTATTAGGGCCCGTGGAGTCTTAAAAGTGGTGAAGATTCTAAACTTCAAGAATTCACAAACCACTTTTGCATCATTCGTGCGCGTAGCTTTTGTTTCCATCCATTTGGATACATAATCTACTGCAGGAAGGATGTAAACATTCCCGAAAGATGCTGGAAAGGGCCTTATGAAATCAATCCCCCATACATCAAATATTTGACATATATGTAGGTGGTAAGTGACATCTGATTTTGGTGGCCAAGATTACCCGACTTTTGGCTGTCAGGATAAGATTTGGTAAACGTGTATGAATGACACATGTTGAGCGTGCATAATAGTTTTCCATGTTTTTCTATTTTTATAGTAGTGGTAAGTGAGATATCATCTCCATAGGGATTTTGCAAACTTATAAGGAAAGTATTTTTTCTTGTTTTTCTTAATTTAGTTAATCTAATTAAATGAGAATTGAAATACTAAATAACTAAAAAAATATGACTACTAACTTAATTAATCAAACTAACTAAACTAGTTCAAACAATTTAATGCAAGCTTAGTTAAATGAAACTCAAATTCAATATAATATAAATATCAAACATCTAAAAAAACCCCCACTAAATAATGTAATATACTTTGATTGCATTCAAACACTAGAACATAACATTACCTCATAACCTAGTTATAATTATATCACATGGGATCTTGAAATCATTAAACCCTAATTCATAATAGGTTGATAGCCTTTAGCAAACCATCGATTTTCCTATATTCAATGGAAAATAGCCATATCCTTATCATTGTAAATCTACCTATTGGATAAAATGCAATAAAATAGAAATACGACAACATCAACACTAAATGAAATCATGCCTAATCTAAACCAAATATTAATCAGACTATGCCAATCAATAAATAACTTAGAACACAATCACTTAGAATATCCACTCTGGTAACTTGGCCTAATCCTAGTTACTACTTGTATAATTGTTATCATTAATCATAGACATAAATTCAGAAAATAAAATATCACAATAAATATTTGCAACTAAGCATACAATATCAATCCTCATTAGTTGTAATACGTAAAAATAAATTATTAAAATCGTGATTGTTGTGTATGAATAGATTAAAAGCATTAAGTACAAGATTCCTTAATTATAACTATATAGCAATCCAAAGTATATACATGTCTAGGGTTTGTTTAGATTAATAAATTGCTCACTCATGCTAGAAATAAACAACACAATAATATAATTAAAAGACATAATCAAATAAATACCTCTTATTGAAATAAACAAAGCTCCAATGTAACTCCAAACATAAACTCAATAAAAACTAACTTACGATTCTCACAAACTTATTAAGAGAAAAGAGGGCTTAAAGAGACTCAAAGGGACTAATTTCGAAGCCCCAAGGTCCAATTTATAGTTTCATAAGCTATACAAATTATAGATAAACTCAAATTTTTCATAATAAACTAAGAAACTCGTCATCGACCTCAACGATTTGTCAGCGAATCCTATGTTGATCACAAATCGCTGAGTTAATCACTGAAAATATCTTTTTATGCTCCACTGATTCATCTGGCAACTCCTTTGTGAATCTCAATTCGCTGGCTATTCACTGGCTCTTCTTTATTGCCGATTTATGCAACAAATCCTTTGTATTCTCATATTGCTGGAAAATCGCTAGACTTTTTCTCCAGTTGACTGTTTTGACTTTCTTCCTATTTTTGTCCATTTCTTCCTTTTACCTAATTAAATCCTGAAATCACAAAATCAAGAGAATACCTAGTGTAATATCATTAATTTTATCTAAAACCATATTAAATTATACTATAAAACATGTCTAATCATTGACTTATCAAATACCCCCAAACTCAACACTTTATTGTCCCGAGGAAAGGAATACTCTCAGTCGTATTCTCTTTTCATTTGTTATATCATGATTTCAATCTAATTCATCTTAACTTTAAATAATAATTTTTTTAGATGGAAGTGATTTCAAATAAAAATATATTACCCATAAGTGAATGAAAGTTATGATAGAATAAAATGATTTAGAAAAAAATGAACCATCCCTTAGTGATAACTGAACCACCCAATGCAATACCCCATAGAACTTCAAGTTCAATCAATACCAAGGCTAGTACAAAAGATAGGTTTTCTCAATCTCCACTGACAAACATCAAGCTTACGATGACTAGTATAGAACCTCAAAACACAAAAATAGTAGATTAATCTTAATTTTAGAAAATACTTTATAAATAGTACCACAATCAAAATCAATAGAAATTTTGCCAAGATACCAATGAATATATCGTTTAAAACATGTTAGATTAAGAAATAATTCACTCAACCCTAGCTTGAAGCACTGAGCTAAATCTTTTCTTTGAAGAGTTTAAGAACTTCTGCCTTTTTCATCTCTAATTTTTTTCTACTTCATCCTACTTATTACTTTCTTATTTATTTAAATTTTGCTTTTGACTTTTAAGTTGCTGCTCCATTTTTGTGGACAATCTCACATTCTCCCACTATAGATTCCTTGCTCCATTTCCTATGGATTCTATAGTACTCTCTATATATTTGTAAACTCTTGTTAGCACTTCTCATTGTCCACTAAATTTAAAGAATGTATTCTTTCTAACTTATAGAATTCATCGATTTCGAACCCATTTCTTCTTTCAATTGTGGCATAATAACTTTTTATATATATTTTATAAACATACTTAATCAATAGCCTTTATATCACAAAATTCTTAGAAGTCTGTCTTGTTCATCTTGCACTATTGTTTCGATCTTCTACCCATTCTCAAGACTAACACAAGGTAATCTAGTGCATACATCAACTAGTAAAGTTAATAAAAGGGTATTAAAATTGATTCCTTTTATCATAGAATTCACTTGGGTAACAAAAATATCGCTTCCATTAAAAAACTATTACATATTCATTATATTATCTTCCAAACTAAAGATAAAGTAAAATAAAATTCATACATACTTGAATTAGAAGAAATTTTGAAAAAAACTCATCAACTCACTAGAATATCGGATCAAAAGTTTGAACTTTACATTAATTCTAAACTTATCTTCTACCTTTTTTTTTTCCTTGCTTTCTTTGATATAATTGTCATGCTTCACCTAAAACACCTCCAAAATCATTCCAAAACTTGTCCTCAAGGTTTAAAAATTAAGTCAGGTTTTCAACGAAATAAATATACCTCGTGAAGTATAAATGAATTGATATACTCATAAATTGGATAATCAATATATAAAGTCATTATAGAAATTCTCATCAAATAAAGTGCATTAAAATATGAATAATTATTAACAATGTATATCAAATGTAGTATCACCATCAAATATATTACCAAAGTATCATATCAAATGTATTACATCACCAATCATAGTATCAAAGACAATATATCATTAACACAGATCACATAGTATCATCACCAGAGTTACATGTAAGACCTCACACATCATCACTTAGAGACAAGGGAGATAAAGTAGAGTAAATAAATCGATGTCGTCATCCTGAAGCCGCATAATCATCATCCTCCAGTGGATCAATCCTCTCGGATTGGTAACTCGCAGCGGGATCATAGAAGTTGTAGTCCTGACTTTGTAGTAGTTGATCATCAAAAATACGATTAATTGGCAGCCTCATTTGTGTAGATGGTACTAGAACCTCTACACCTCCTCATCTTCAATGTCTTCTTGACATCGTCCTCTCCATCTGTGAATGCTCCTTGCTAAGACCCTTTGGTTCTCAAACACCGGCTCTTGATTCATCAAAGTTGCGCTGGATTGCACATAATTAAACCCATAAAGGCCAACTCTAACTCTTCATGTAAATTCCATCGAAGTCAGTAGCAGGTTGCTCCACATTCAGATTGTTTCTTGATCTCGACATTTCTTCAAAACTCTCATCGTGTCATCTCTAATCTTTCTTCTTTGCTCTGTCTCTCTGCTGGCTATCTCAGCCTTCTCCCTCTCTTCTTTAGAGTCTTCATATCCATTGACTTTTTCATAGCTCTCGTTTCTTGCTTCCATGATAGTCTTCTCCGGTAAAACATCCATCTTAAGTCCTGCCATATTTACTCGATTTGCTATGCAAAAAGTCATGATCATAAAAGGAAATGATAATCCGTTATTCTTCTTCATTGTGATGGCACTCCTGATCAGTACATAGATAATCTTTCCAACATCCAAATGTCCCAATCTATTCATAATGTGGTAAAGCAAATCAACTTTGTAGTTCATGATCTCATAATATTATAGATTTGGCTGTAAGCTGACATTAATGATCTAACACCACGCTTTTATGATCTTCTTACAAAATTTGGTAGTGATGTGCTTCGGGTACCCTTCTAAGTCTAAAATGAATCAATCGTCATGGATTGCCTTTAATCCTCCCCTAATTTCTCCAGTAGGGTAATGGTAATTAATTAAATATTTTGGCTTTAGGTATTCATCTTATTCTTTGTGGTGAACTTCCATTAAACCAAAATACTAGTTTATTTTCGCAACAGAATAATATGATATTCTTCTTCTAACTCGTAACTTTGTTTTTCTGTCACTCCCATACACATTTGCATAAAACTCACTCACTTGAATGTTGCATCCCTTCTCACTAAGAACATTCTCAAGGTCTAAATGGTTATAGTCCCTAGTTAATAATCCCTAGTTTCTCGCATCATTGATATCTAAGATCCTTAGCCTATATTTCCACTCATTCTTCACATTGAATCTCCATTATGGGATCAACTTTCTTCCTTTCTCTATATCATTCTTAAACTTGGTAAAGGCATTATCATTGATAAAACTCTTCTTTCTAAGAACATTTTTCTTCACTCCCTTCGATATCTCTTTTTCTACTTCCTCCTCCTTATCCTCATATTCTTCCTCAGAATCATAGTTAAACGATAAAGGTGGGGTTGGCTTTCTTTGTGGTCTAATCTTAAGTGTATTGAAAGAAACTCCCATGTGTGTAATTAGGGACAACTTGGATTTATTCTTGGGTTTCTCTACTAATTCTCCTTTTCCTTTCTCTTCCTTCGAACTCCTACCCCTTCCACTATTGGCCATCTCAATATATATAAGTAAAAGAATAAACCTACAAAACCATTTAAAAACAATTTTTTAGAATTTTTTTTGGTAAAATTCAACTTATTTATCTAATAAAAAGAAATTCATCGGAACAACTCGTTTATAAATCTAGAGTTTGAAATTCATTAATAAAACATCATTGATAAAAATATTCGTTCGTAAGTAATTCAAGTCATACGATAGACAAACACAAGAATCCCCAAACTCATTTGAAACTTAGTCTCAAATTAATTTGCGTATAAAATTCAATCCATTCGCCATATCCTAATAATAGTTGAAAAATTTGATATCAATAAAAAATTATCACACCACTTCCATACTAGTGTTGTAATTGAAAATATTCGACATCAAAACTAATTTTGAGCAAAAATCTCAAAATTTAGGCTCTAAGCTAAATAAAAATCCAAAAATCCATGAAAAATAAAAAATATAATCAATAATATGCTAAGGTTCTCATTGACTACTTTCTTGAAAGTGAATCTTTCAAGATTGGAACTCTAGAAATCCTCTAGAACACTCCTCCAAGCTCCAACTCTGAATTCTTCTTGCTCAAGCCCTAGTTGGCTCTACACTCTCAAAACTCACTAAATTTTGGGTTGAATGTGTGAAGATTAAGGTGAGAACCACTTAAATACACTAATATCTAGCTTTGAAAGGTTGAATCTAGTTGAAAATTTAGTCTTTGGGTCGAAAAGTTGCAATTGTTTGTGAGTATAAAGTGAGTAAATGCGACGATTTTGGGTTTTAGTTTTCAAAGTGCGTATTCGTTATCAGCGAATCATGGTTTAACTGGATTCGCTGGGAAATCGCTGCCTAAATAGCTAAAAATGAGCCTCAGTGGCTCACCGACTATTTAACCGAATCCTAGTTATAAGTGCAAATCGCTGACAAATCCCTAACCTGAAATTACACTAAAAATTCTACAAAATGCTGCCAATTTTCTCAGCGAGTTCTAGTACAAACCGGAATCGCTAGCCTATTTTATTTGTTTTTGCAATTTAATTGATTTTCCCATATATTTATTACATATATGTCTAATAAAAAAGTAGAATTATTCATAATTATCAGAATTTGACTATGATTGGTACTAAACAATAATTTCTTTACTATAAATAACTGATTAACGTAAAAAACTAATGCATTACATAAAAATATTGGCTCGATCAAACCCCCTTATATGAAATTGTTTTAGAATTAAATTTCTAAAATATCCTCATTATAAGAGTCAAAAGTTATGAAAAAATAAAAATAGCTAACTAACCTTAATATTAAAACCGAATGTAAAGATAGAGTATGAGCTGCTTCCCACAGAGCGCTTTTGTTTACTGTCGTTGGCTCGATTGAACTACGTGGTTCTAAACTAGTTTATTAACTTAAATGTAGGATTTTCCACTCTAGTACCATTCCAGAATGCGATTGCTCGGCCATGCACCCTAAAAGTGATTGTCTTATTTAAAGTATCCATGACAACTTGCAAAGTGACTAAGAAATGTCGTCCTAAAATTAATGGAGGATCTTCATTGATGAAGTGTCCCATAGCCAAAAAGTCTTTGGGAATAATGTACTTGTCAATTTGAATTGATACATTACTGACCACTCCTATTGGTTTCATTGAATAACTGTTTGGTAGAAGAACTTTTTCAGAAACAAGTACATCCAACTCTAGTTGAGTATGAAGAAAGAAGTGAATTGACATGTGGTTTGCTCTAGAACTTGTATCACAAATAGCTTTAAAATACAAAGCCCATTTAACTTTTATAGTTATATATATGTTTATACATATATATATTTTGGATCATCGAGCTTGACAATTACTAGATTTTTCTTTTTCTTCATTTTATTCATCGTAACATTAAACTCCTCCATTTTAAGATCATTCTTAACATTGTTCGGTTGCGTAACCCTCCATTTTGAGTTATTATCTTTTCATTTGAAGTATCTTTAACTCGCTCATTCTTTGTCATAACATTTTCGTCTTCCATTGTTACTGCATTAATGACATATATTCCAGCTTTTAAATTATGGTGATTTAATTTTAAGGATTCATTATCATTAGTTTGTTCATTAATAGATTCATCAGAATTATCATAGACATATTCGTGATTAAAATGAAAAGTGATAATTTTGTTTTCAAATTCCATAGACATTGTTCATTCAAAGATATCTAACTTTGTTTTAGCTATTTTAAGAAATGGTCTTCCTAAAAGTATAGTCAGAGATTTAGATGATATTGAGTCTTCCATTTCCATTACATAGAAGTTAGCTGGAAATACTAAGTCATTTAGTTTTACTAAGACATCTTCTAGTAAACTATAAGGTTTAATAACTGTGTTGTCAGCTAAGGTAAGATTAATAGGTGTATTAGTCAATGAACCTATTTTCAATGACTCATATAGTTTAAGTGACATGGCATTAATTGATGGTGTAAGAACACACAACAAAATCTATAAAGAAGTTCCTAATGTAATAGGAATTCCAAACATTCTTGGATCGGAACATTTCTTAAGTATTTTATTTTTAATTAAAAAAGACACCTTTTACCCTAAATTTTCTTTAGATTCTTCTAAAAATTTATCATTAGATTAGAGAATTATTTGAAAACTTCCTCATAATTACAAAATTGCATAATTGATTCCATTAATGATTTATTGATTTTTATTTTCTTAAATGCTTAAAAATTGTCTTCATTATTTTCTTCCTCACTAGCATCAAGTAATCGTTGTGGAATTATAGAATATGAATACATATCATCATTCTAATTATCATAAATCTTATCATTTTCATCCTTATCAATTATTTCAGACTTTTGTAAATATTTCTCATCTGCTTCAACTCTGGTTAAATACCATAAGTATAGCCTTTCAGGATAAGGTGTATATTTCAATCGTTCAACCATCCATTCTTTAGTAGGAATGACATTAGCCATTATTTCTTCTTCTTCTTCTTCTTCTTCTTCTTCTTTTTCTTCTTTTTCTTCTTCTTCAATAGTTTTATATGTTTTCTTTTTATTACCTAGTTCAAGTATATTTCCACTTATAGGTGTGTCTTTTTCATTGCTGAATAAAAACATTGACTTGTGCTTGATTAGAAGGAGCAGTAGCAGCTGAGAAGGTGCTTTAGCTTGATTACTATGTTGAGTACTTAACATATTTATTATTTATTTGACTATACTAATTTTTTAGTTCTTTAATAGTAGTATCAGTTTTCACCTAATTTTTAGAAATCTATGTAACGTTTTGATGACTTTGGATCATAAAATTATGCAAGATTTGTTCTAAATCTGGATTCGTAGATTGAGCATTTTGTTAAGGTTGCTGAATAGGTGCAGGTTGTATCTAAGCTCTTGGTCTATAAGTATTATAATTTTGATTTTGAGGACCATAATTAAGATTCGGGTGTTGTTTTCCAAGATTATAAGTATTGTTATTATATTGATTTCTTGGAGGACCATTAAATTGGTTCATCATTGCATTAACCTCTTCAATATTTTTTCATGTAGAGTAAGAAATGCATCCATAGGATGTGTAACGTCATTACATAATCCACGAGCTTTAACTTCATTAAATCTATAATTCATCAATTTTATCATCAGACGTATTATTTCTTTTATTATAAACTACATAAAATTTCTTTCTTGAGGATTCGATCTTTTCACCATATTGCTTAGATTGTTTAGCCATTTTATTAATTGCCTCATTTGCTAAAGTAGGTGTTGTTTCAAATAAAGATCTACTTTTACTGTGTCTAATAACCTTTGTTCAAAGTGATTGAGTCCTTCATAAAAATATTTTAATAAAGCTTTTTGAGTATATCCATGTTATGGACAAGAAGAAATTAATCTTTGGAATTTATCCCATAATTCATTAAAATTTTCATCATCTTTTATTTTTGCAACCGTGATTTGTTTTCTATAGGAATTGGTTTTTCTAGCAGGCATATATTCATATAGGAAAGCTTCTAACAATTGAGTCAATATAGTAATTGAATTTTGCGGTAAATAGAACAACTAATCTTGTGCTTGATCTTTCAGTGCAAAAGGAAAAACTTTAAGTTTGACTTGTTCTAGGGTACATTCTTTCAATTACATCCCGTTAACTTTATGTTAATACTCCCTTACGAATTTCTGTAGGTCTTCATTGTGTTTACCATAGAGTTAGGTGAGGTAGTAATAAATCCAGGTCGAAGTTCAAATTCAGAAAATCCATCGAGGTATGCTACGCACATAGGCTCATATGCTATAACATTTTGATTTGCTTGTCTAAAAGTAAATTCTCAATTATTATTGTTATTATTGTTGATAATTCTAGTAGCATTATTATTATTATTATTATTATTATTATTAATGACATTGTCATTATCATTATTGTTGTTATCTTCCATCCTAATAGTTAAATTTTCTCTAAGTTGTTGTTTTATTAAATTTTGATTAAAGGCTCTATTTATTTCAGGATCTAACGGATTTAAAGATCCTGTAGAATTAGAACAATGAAGTGTGTAGACCATACAACGTCTAAAATCCTAAGAAATTATTTAAAAATCCTCAGCAACAACGCCAAAAATTGACACGTGTCGAGTGTGCACAATAGTTTCCCGTATTTTTCTATTATTTGTAGTAGTGGTAAGTGAGATATCGTCTCCACAGGGATTTTGCAAAATTTTAAGTAAAGTATTTTTTCTTGTTTTTCTTTATTTAGTTAATCTAATTAAATGAGAATTGAAATACTAAATAACTAAAAACTATGACTACTAACTTTATTAATCAAACTAACTAAACTAACTCAAACAATTTAATGCAAACTTAACAAAACGAATTTCAAATTCAATATAATATAAATATCTAAACAAACATGTAAATAATGTAAGATACTTGGATTGCATTCAAACATTAGAACATAACATTACCTCATAACCTAGTTATAATTATATCACATGAAATCTTGAAATCATTAAATCCTAATTCATAATAAGTTGATAGCCTTTAGCAAACCATCAATTTTCTTATATTCAATGGAAAATAGTCATATCCATAACATTGGAAATCTATCTATTGGATAAAATGCAATAAAATAAAAATACGATAGCATTAACACTCAATGAAAATCATGGCTAATCCAAACCAAATATAAATCACAATATGCCATTCAATAAATAACTTAGAACACAATCACCTAAAACATCCACTCAGGTAATTTGGCCCTATAGATTAATCCTAGTTGTTACTTCTATAATTGTTGTCAATAATCATAAACATAGATTCATAAAATCAAATGTCAAAATACATAGTTGCAACTATGTATACAATCCTTATTAGTTGCAATACGCAAAAACAACTTATAAAACCGTGATTATTATGTATGAATAGATTTAAAGCATTAAGTACACGATTCCTTAATGATAACTATATAGCAATCCAAAAAATATACATGTCTAAGGTTTGTTTAGATTAATTAACTACTCACTCATGTTGGAAATAAACAACACAATAATATAATTGAAGGACATAATTAAATAAATAGCTCTTATTGAAATAAACAAAGCTCCAATGTAGCTTCAAATATAAACTCAATAAAACTAACTTACGGCTCTCACAAACTTGTTAAGAGAAAAGATGGCTTAGATAGAGTCAGAGGGACTAATTTTGAAGCCCTAAGGTCTTATTTATAGTTTCCTAAGCTATATAAATTATAGATAAACTCAAATTCTTCATAATAATTTAAAAAACACGTCATTGACTTTTATAATTTGTTAGCGAATCTTATGTTGTTCACAAATTGTTGAGTTAATCACTGAAAATATTTCTCTGTGGTCCAACGATTCATTTGGCGATTCCTTTGTTAATCTCAATTCGCTGGCCATTCGCTAGCTCTTCTCTACTGCTAATTTATGCAACTAATCCTTTGTATTCACATATTACTAGGATATCGATGGATGTTTTCTCTAGTTGTATGTTTTGACTTTCTTCATCTTTTTCTTCTATTTATTCCTTTTACCTAATTAAATCCTAAAATCACAAAAAAAGAATATTTAGTGTAGTATCATCAATTTCATCTGAAACCATCCTAAATTACACTATAAAACTTGTTTAATTATTGACTTGTCAATGAATAATGTAAAATACTGGAAAAATAAAACCTACTTTCCAAAATTTTTTGGGCATTATGTTTGGGCCCAAAATGCCACTACAAGCGTAAAAATGACAAAATGCCAATATAGATTGGATTTCTGCATGGGACACACATATCCAGATTACTTGATCGGTGCAAAACTTTCATAGATATGGATAATCCCATTTATAATGTCGCGCATTATTCCTAAGCTTCTTTTTTAGTGCTCTAGTAAGGTGCGGACAAAACATGCTAGTTGTAATGAAGTTTATCGAATTCGATACCAAGGGATACCATCTATTATTAAATAAATGTACTTATCAAGAAATTCATCTTCAAGGGGGATGTGTGGTTCACTACCTTTGTCGATCCTGCTAAGATGATCTATAACCTAGTTCTTTGCATCATTTTTGTCTTTGATTGTGTCGTCAAATTCCTACAATAAGAGGATCCACCGAATCAAATGAGGTTTAACATCATTTTTATTTAAAAGGTGCCATGTGATCTGAGTATACTATGACTTTATATCCCAAGAGATATAGACGAAACTTCTCTAGTGCAAACAACATCATAATAAGTTCTTTTTCTGTAGTGGTGTAGTTCGTTTGTGCTGGATAGAGTATGAGAGGCACAGTAAATGACATGGGAAGCTTTTTCGACCCTTTGTCCTAGAACTGCACCGACTGCATGGTTACTAGCATCAAGCATAATTTCAAAAGGGAGTTCCTTAATGGGTGCCTGAATAATGGGCCTGCCAGTGAGCGAATCTTTAAGTTTGTTAAATGCATCTTTACATGCTTCACCAAACTCAAAGGTCAATTCTTTCCGAAAAAGGTAATAGAGGGGTTGCATGATTGCCGAGAAATTCCTGATGAATTGTCGATAAAAATCTGCATGCCCAAGAAAAGATCTTATCTCATATACATTAGAGGGGCATGATAATTTTTTATGACGTCGATTTTGGCTTGGTCTACCTCTAACCCTTTGGTGGAGATAATGTACTCTAAAATGAGTCATTGATCTACCATCAAATGGAATTTTTCATAGTTAAGACCAAGTTCTTTTCTATGCATTTGTCAAGTACTTTGGTCAAGTTTGCAAGGCAACTATCAAAGGAGTCCCTGCAGATGGTGAAGTCATCTATGAACACCTCAATGAGTTGTTCTACACAGTCCGAGAAGATACTTACAATGCACCTTTTGAAAGTTGCTGGTGCATTGCACAACCAAAAGGGCATGTGACGATAGGCAAAAGTGCCAAATTGATAAATGAAAGTAGTCTTCTCATGATCTTTGGGTGCCATTGGTATTTGGTTAAAGCTCAAGTATTCGTCTAGACAACAATAATGCGAGTGACCAACTAATTTTCCAACATTTAATCTATGAACAGAAGAGGGAAGTGGTCTTTCTTGGTGGCGATGTTGAGCTTTCTACAGTCAATGCACACTCGCTCCCCATTCTGGATGTGGGTAGGGACTAGCTTGCCTTACGAGTTAGTGACCACTGTGACTCCTATTTTCTTATGGACTACTTGAATAAGAATCACCCATTTTCTGTCAAAAATAGGGTAGATCTCCTGGCATCTAGCAGCTTCATGATTTCTTTCTTCACAACTTCTATCATGGGTAGGTCAGTTTCCTTTGAGCTTCTCTGGTTGCCTTTGCTCTATCTTCCATGTGTATGTAATGCATGCAAGTAGAGGGGCTCAGGCCCTTAATGTTTGCTATTTCCCATCTAATGCCTTGCTTATATTTGTGAAGTACTTAACAAGTTTCTCTTTTTCCAACGAAGTAAGTTTTACTACGATGATAACATGTAATGTATCATCCTCTCACAAAAAATACATACTTCAAGTGTCCGGGAATGGTTTGAGCTCGATCAAGGGGGTTTTCTCTAATGATGGAAAAGGCTTGGTGTCGGAAGGAGGTAGTTCAAATAACACACGTTAGCTGCCGATTCAAAGAAATCTAACTCGGATAGTGTTTTTTACTAGTTCAACGTCAAAGGATTCACTTTCTTTGTAGAGTGACATGCTATCTAGATGATTCTCCAAGATGATTTGAGCTTTATCTTAATTTTCTATGAGTAAGGCCTGCTAAACAAGCGGATCCACATCATTTATTGCGTACACTAGCATAGGCTCATCCACCGGATGTCACATGGCATCGTATATGTTGAACTTGATAACCTTTCTGTCGAATTACATAATTAAAGACCCACTGTGTTCGTCTATCTTAGCTATGACGACCAATAAGAATGGTCATCAGAGGAGCACCGATAACGATCTAGATATATCTTCCCCTTTCATGTCCACCACGTAGAAACCTACTGGGAACAAAAAATTGTTTACTAGAACTAGTATATATTCCAACACGCCCACAGATCTGACCATCGATCGATATGCTAATTGGATGACTATCCTTGTCTCTTCTAGAGGTCCTACTTTAAGTGTCTCATAAATGGATAATGGCATCACATTTATGAAGGCACCAAGATTTTTCATTGCTTTAGGAATGTTGACATCCCCTATAGTGCAAGGTACTGAGAATGTCTTGAGATCTTTGCATTTAGGGGGAATTTCTTTTGCAGGATTACAGTGATAGTTTCTCTTACTTGAATTCTTTCGTTGCCCTTCAATATTCCTTTGTTGGTGTCGAGCTTCTTGAGAAATTTGGCGTACCGGGGAACCTATTTTAATGCATCAAGAAGTGAAATGTTAATTTCTACTCTCCTAAAGGTCTCGAGAATTTCTTTATTTCCTCCTCCCTTTTTTGTCTATCATTAAACATTAGGGAAAGAGAGGTTTGACCTTATAAGATCTCAAAATTCATTTTCCACCTTAATTGACAGTTTTTTTGGGTGGTCTATTTGGGTGTTTGTGCCCTTTCTATCCTCTATCACTACAAAGTGTAATGGCATTGGCACTTGTGTTTAGGTTTGGGCAAGTCTGCACAGGAGACTTTCCTTTCCTCGCTAATTCTCCCAATTGTTGTATAATTTGGTCCACCTAGACCTCTAGGTTTGGGATCGCGACATTTGTGTCACTAAGAGCGTTCTCAGTGTTTACCTGGAACGGGTCGATGTTTCTAGCAAATTAGCTCTGTTAAGCCGTTAGAGATTCAATCATGTCCTCCAGTCAGGAATGATTAACCATTGGTTTAGGCAACGATTGTTCTTTTGGGGTAAAAGATAGATAATTATGGTTTCGAGGCTCCTAACCGAGGTTAGGGTTGTTCCTCGCTGTTGCTTGATTGTAGGTATTTTTGAAGGGTGATTAGGTCTTCCCTTAGAATTGGTTAACTAAAATATTGGCATGCTAATGGTCCTCAAACATAGTAGGAAATCCATTAGTCGCATGACTTGAGGCTGAGCAGAATCCACAAGCTTTAACATGGGCTTGGCCATTACTCATGAGACATTTAATTAGGGAAGTCAACTGATAGATTTTTTTATCAGTGGAGCTAGTAATAGCTCCAACTGACGGACTTTGGTGTGCGCCAACACAAATATTTCCTTTATAGTCAAGACTATTGCGCTATGTCCTCGTAGAGTTGCTTTATCTGCGCTGAGGTTTTGTTACGAATGTGACCAACACAGGCTTTATCAATCATTTGCCTATCTAGGGGGACATGCCAACATAGAAGAACCAGACAATGGCCCTATCGAATTGGCCATGCTATAGGCAATTGACAATTAGGTATTTATAACTGTCCCAATAATCACCAAAAGACTCACCGGTCTTAATCTTAATGTTGCATATCTCAAAGATGAGTTGGGCTTCCTTATCCTTAGGGAAATATTCCCTGAGGAAATCATCTATCATGTCGTGCCATGAGTTAATGGAGCCAGGGAGAAGATAAAAGAGTCATTGTTTGACTTTATCCTTTAAGCAGAATGGGAAAGCCTTAAGCTTTACCTCATTTACTTTCGCTCGGGAGGTTTCATAGACTGGCAACTTGTCTAAAATTGTTTAAAGAAAGCCACCGAGTCTTCACTCTCGATGCCATGGAAGGTGAGTATGAGGTGAATAAAGCCGAACTTAAGCTCGAAAGTTTCACCATTTGATGGGAAGTTTATACAGAGGGGCTGCCGAGTAAGAAAATTTTGGAGATCATCATTGATGCGCCCTATTGTAATCTGGCAGTCACTACCAGCGGGGCGAACGTTGTCAGTTATAGTAGGTTGGGGAATCTGGACTATCTGTTTATAGCTTCCCTAGCCAAACTCTAGTGGGTTCTGTCAATTTCTGAATCCAAAAGTTAACAGTAAAATAGTTGATTTAGATCTAGTTATCAGATCGTGCTTAAACTAGTAGACTCAAAGAACAAAACAAAAACAAAAATAAAATAAAAGTCAAACTCAATTTGGAACCGTATCCCCGACAACGCTAAGATCTGATCACGTGTTTTGCAAGTCGAATATAACCTGTAATAGGTTACCAAATCCTACCGGAATGTAGTAGAGAATCCACAGGATTAAGTCAAACCGAGTTCACCAACACCAAAGTAAATCTACGAGTTTTCGAAAGAGTTCTATCTTAAAGCCTACCGAACAAGAAAGTAAAATAGTTGTAAAACAAAAAATAAAGACATACATAAGTTTAGGAATCCATAATCTAGTCTCGTGCTGTTTCCATGTCTTGTATCATTAACTTTAATAGATGGATTTCAAAATTTTTTTCCTTAAATAGGTTTTAGGTGTTGGGGTCGCCAACACCCTAGTCCCCTATTCTCAATAGATAGGGCAACCGATCTCTAAATACTTTTCTTATTCCACCGTATAACCTTGGGCAATCGCTCTCAAGATTTAGCATGTGAACAACATTAACAACTCTGTGGGAACACCCGCCCTTATACAACCTTGGCCAACCGCTCTCAAGACTTAGCCTAGTTCTTAATGTTACTCACCTAGAACAATAAGTGTGTTAGGTTTCTTATTCTAGTTGATTGCCACTTCTTAGCCCGATTATTATCACAGACTCAACCTGATCGATAACAGGTCAATAGGTTTACACCTAGAAATTTACAATGAATATACAAACTCTAAACCACCATTAAGACATCGTTAAAAATAGCAACACAAAGATAGAGAACTGAAATAAAACACTATTATTATAAAAAATCTCAACAAGACATAGAAAACAACCTACTACTAGCTAAAGAGCTTTATTTCCGACCTGAGTATTATAAAACCTAGCCAGACATAGCTACTCTACCTTGCTCTACTCCTAAATCTTTCTGAATACAATATATTTTCATTCATTGAAGTCATTCATTTATATAGGTGAGCTTGGGTAGAAGAATAGGAAAGATCGGGAAATAAGAACCTTCAACCACTACTTCAACCATCAGTTGACTTATTTTCTAGAATTGTCTAATTCACTCACAAATGCTCAAGTACCCTATAAATCTTCAAAGTAAACATATAATGCCATAAAACTCGACTTCGGACTTGATCGACATAGCAAAACACCTATGAAAAAGTGCATAAATGAAGACTCATCACCTTTATATAGGTGTGCTTGGCATACAAGAATAGCAACTCCCGGGAATAAGAACCTTGTAAAAAGTCTCAAAACTTCTATCCTCTGAGTTTGGCGCCGTGGTTATTAAGGAACGACTTCAGGGATGACGTGGGATGAAAATAGCAAGTCAGTGGAGCAAGTTGGTAAAATTTAGATCCGGCACCATGGGTGACACCTTCATCATAAAATATGGCGCCGTATGTATATTTCTAGCACCTTGTATGTATTTTCCCGCACTTCTCTAACTGACTATTTCATTTAAACTTGACTTTGCTCCCAAAATTGCCCGAAACACTTATAGTCCTTTAAATGACCTATAAAACTCAAAAGTAAGTGTTTAAGACCATAAAAGAAAGGTTTAAATCCCATTTCCATGGTAAACTCTTTATATAAAAGTGTATAAAGAAAAACTCATCAAATACCCTTAAACTTATAACTTTACATGTCCCAGGCAAAGAGATTATACTACAACGATTAAAAACAAATTTCAAAATTAAGTGATCTTACTATTAAGATTTATACCCATTTCACAAAACAATGGAGTTCTTTCGACTAAACTTTGGTCAATCTATTTAAGAAGAGACTCGAAATTTTGGAAGGCTAGTTTGAATACTCAAACTTGTTTACCTATCAAGACAATAACTTTTCAAGACTCAAATTAGTTCACAACCATGTCCATTAATTACTCATAAGTTTTTTAGGTCTTTACATTAAAGTAGTAGGTTCAAGGGATCTTTAAATTTTATGAATTTGAGTGGATTCTTTAAACATACTTTTAATCACCACTTCTAAAGTTTTGCATTTAATAGAGTTCATATGACTTATTTTGAAAGATAGGCTATTATGAAACCAAATATCGAAAAAACTCCCTTAATTTAGCTTATAAGCATTTGAGCTAAATTTTTTTCGGAGGAGTTTTCATAAAGACTTCCGCCTTTTTTTACAGGTATCACCTCACTTATTCTCCTTCTTATTATTATTTTGTACGGTCCTTGCTCCATTTCCTGCGAAACCTGTGGGACTCTCTATTTTTTATTTTTGAAAACTCCTGTTAGCACTTCTTACTTTACTGTAATTAAGGCAGTTCCAAATAAAAGTTTCATTAACGCCTTTATGAATTTAAATCAAACATGCATAATTCTTCCCCTTAAAAGTATCAAATCATTAACAATTATGCTCCAAGTGGTTTTGTTCTAGTTTTAAGAATCTTAGAGATTTGAACTTTTCCATAAAAATAATTTAACCACCTACCTACTTTGGTCTCAAGACATGATTCATTCCTATTCCAATTCTCTATTTATGTTGTCAGGAAGGTGGAAAAAGCTCTTCTACTTCTTCTAAGTCCGAAGGTAAACAATTTGACCAAGTTCCTACTTATCCTCAATCGAAAGCAAAGGTTTAATCATGGGTACTACTACTAAATACTAAACTACTAAATTACCAATGCATGCATGCTAATTGTGTTAATTTCTAAATGGCATGTATGAGATGGGATATAAGAAATGGAAAGAAAAGGAAAACATACCGCCGTGAACCCACTGAAGTCGAGAAGATTTGAAATTTTTTTAAGGTCATACAAGCGAGTCTTCAACCAAAATTTTTGTCCAATGGTACATTTATCTAAACACTCCAAACTTATTCCAAATCTTGTCCTCAAGGCTCAAAATTAATCTTAGGCATACCAAAACATAGATGGAAAAGTGGAAAAAATAAAAATGGATATACTGTAGAAAGAAATTAATATAAGAGTCATTGATGATTAGATAATACAAAAACTAAACTAAAAACATACCATAGATAAAGCATAAATAAAACCAAAAGTTAAATTATATAAATATAGTTTGAAATCTTTTTTTTTCTCTCTCTCTCTTACTAGCTATGGGCATTAAAAGTTAGGGTTCAATCTCGTGAATCCCTCCATATATATATTCTTGAAGTTGGTGTCGTGCATGTATTCCCATGATGTGAACAAGACACCATGAATGGTCGTCGTGCAAAATGTTTTTGCCCCTAATTCACATTTGAAGCCATTCCTAGGGCCGTATGTGTATTCCTACGGCGCCACGAGAGGCATCATAAATTTATTCCTTATTTGCTAAGACATCCCTACAACGCTGTCTGGTTTTGGCTTGGCATCATGCATTTGAATGCATGACGTGGGCCACAACATTACCAACAGACTAAAAATTGGAAAAAAACATGATGAGGACTTACCTGACTGGGGTGATCGAGTGATTTCATACCCTTCAAAAATGCTTTAAACACCATAGCTATGAGTCAAAATTAAGATATAAGATTATTAAACTAACGAAAAATAATGAAAAAGATGAAAAGTACTAAAAGGGAAATAAATCTGGGCTACCTCCCGGTAGTGCCAGTGCTTAAAGTGGATGGTTCGATTTGGCATGACAGATCACGTGACACTCACTAACTTGGAGAAGTCGCAAACAAACGTCATCCTTGCTGTCTTGAGTAATGAGACATGCATGCCTTTCTTTATGGCTTTGTACTCATTTGCGACCTCCATTATGAAAGGTTCTACTTCGTCGTGACCATCTAACAAAAGTGCCACTGACGCATAAGATCTCTAAATGCCTTCTCTCCACCATCCCAATTTCAAACTCAACTAATATTCATGGCAAGACATGAGGTTTTACTAACACCAGGGGCTAGTCTTCTTTATTCTCTGCTTCTGGTTCCTCTAGTCTTTTCAAAGTGACTTCAATTTTCATCTCGACTTTTTCTTCAGGAACTTGTGCCATTATAATGTCCATTTTTTCTTGATCACAATGTACGTGCACAAGGAACTCTTCTTCATTAATCAAATTCTCGAGGCTAGTATTGATTTGACAAATTAAATTTCCCATGTTTTGGAAACTTGACTTTATCTCTCACCGATGTTGATCCATCTTTTCTTCGTAGCATAGATTGTCATGATGGAACTGTTCATTGGCTGAGGCTAGATCTTTCAAAATTTTTCAAGAGAATGCTTTTCTTGTCGATGAATCTGTAGACTTGGCATGAACTCATAGAAGTTGGGTTGTGGTAATGTATAGTTCCACTCGAGATAATTTTCATATTTTGGGTAGTAATGACAAGCATCAGTAGGATTAGAGGCATCCGCATAAACTCCATAAGCTTCTACATTACCCTGTTGCTTAATAGAATGCCAATTAGAAAATTCATGTCTAAAATTTGATGTACTTACCCCATTCATACTATAATAGTATGAGTTATCATAATAACCATAATTTAGGGAGTAAAAGGCCATTGTTCAGTTTCCTGCAAGATATATGCTAGAAACAAGGGTCTGCATACAAATATAGATACAACAAAAATAAAAGAAAAGGAAAAGTTAAACTCGATTTGGAACTTAATCCTCGGTAACGACTCAAAAATTTAATCATGTGTCCCACGTGTCAAATATAACCTGTACAAAGTTACCAATCCTACTGAAATGTAGTAGTGGCAAGCACATGGTCGAATCCACAGGATTCAGTCAAACTGAGTTCAACAAATAGAAAAGTAAATCTTAGGGTTTTTCTTGAAAGACTTTATCCAATAGGTCTACTTAACAAGAAAGTAAATAAGTCGTAAATCAGATAATAGAAATATACCTAAGTCTAGGAATATATAATCTAGTCCTATGTTGTTTTCATGTCTTGTATTATCAATTTAGAAAAATGGGTTTTAAAATAGTTTCCCTAGATCGACTATACTTGTTGGGTTCGCCAATACCCCGGTTCTCTTATTCTTGATAGATAGGGCAACCGCTTTCTAAATACTTCCCTAACTCCACCATACAACCTTAGGAAACCGCTCTCAAGATTTAGCATGTGAGCAACACTTAGCACTCTGTGGGAACACTGACCCCTAGATAACCTTGGGTAACCGCTATCTTGATTTAACCTAGTTCTCTATGTTACTCACTTAGAACAATAAGTGTGTTAGGTCTCTTGCTCTAACTGATCGCCACTTCTCAACCCGGTTAGTATCAAAGACTTAACCTGATTGATAACAGGTTAATGGGTTTACGCTTAGAGATTTGCAATGAATATACAAACTTTAAACTACCATTGAGACATCGTGAAAAAAATAAAACCTAAAGATAAAGAATTGAATCAAAACACTATTACATTTGAAAATCTCAACAAGACATAGAAAACAACTAACTATTGGCTAAAGAGCGTCATCCCCGACCTAGGTATTAAAGAACCTAGCCAGACATGGCTATTCTACGTTGCTATACTATTAAATCACTCTAAATACATTGTGTTTTCGTCTATTCAGGTGCCTCCTTTTTATAGGTTTGCTTAGGTACAAAAATAGTAACTCTAGGGAATAATAACCTTCTAAAAAGCCTTCAAACATTTTTTATGTGAGTCTGGTGCCGTCGTTATTAAGGGACGGCTTAAGGGATGGCGTTGGATAAAAATAGGAAGTCGGTGGAGCAAGTTGGTAAAATTCTATTCTAGCATCGTGGGTGACGCTGTGTGTACAAAATTTGGGGCCATTTGTGCATTTCTGGCGCCTAATGTGTATTTCCCTGCACTTCCTAACTGATTTTTTGATTTAAGCTTGACTTTACCCTCTAAATTTTCTAAAACACTCATATTCCTTCAAATGACCTATAAAACTCAAAAGTAAGTGTTTAAGACCATAAAAGAAAGGTTTAAATCCAATTTTCATGATAAACTACCTATATAAAAGTGCATAAATAAAGACTCATTAACACGCCCAATAACTGTCACTAATTGTAACCTAAAATCGTAAAAATAAGAGAAACCCAGTGTAATATAACCTTTTACATCTAAAATTACCCTAAAATATACTATAAAATAATGTCTAATTATTGACTTATCAAATACTTCCAAACGCAACACTTTAATATCTCGAGCAAATGAATACTCTCAATTATATTCTCCTTGCATTCCTCATTCTGATATCATAATTACTTACTCTTATTCTTCAACAGAAGTGATCATTAAATAGGAACATATTACCCTCATAAAAATAAAATCATGATAAAATAGATAGATTTAATGAATAACCCCTTATTTGACAACTCAACCTTCTAGTTATGCAACACACCTCATAATTTAAAGTTCAATCAATTACCAAGGCCAAGCATTATGTAGTTTTTCTCAATCTCCATTGATAAGCATCAAGCTTACGATAACTAATATAAAATCTCAATATACAAAAATCACTAAATCAATTTCATTTTCAAACAATATTTGAAGTGCCACCACAATCAAAGTTGATAGGAATTTTTAATCACCAATAATTATCATTATCATTTTCATTTATTGGAATGTTGGAAAAAAAGATACTTCACTTAACTTAGCTATAAGCACTCGAACTAAATCTTTTATTTGAATTTTTTTAATAAACATCCTTCCATTTTTTTCGATATATCTATCTTTTTCTCTTAATTCTTCTCTATATTCTTTTATTCTTTATATTCCTTTGGTTCCTTGCTCCATTTCCTTTGGATACAGTTAATTTTTTATAGGAATTCTTCCTCATATTTTTCCACCACTAGATTCCCTACTCTATTTCTTTTGGAATCTGTGGGTGTCTCTATTTTTCATTTAAAAACTCTTGTTAGCTCTTCTCACTTTTACTATAGTTAAGGAAGTATTCTTTCCAACTAAGTAAAGCTTTATTGGCTAATTTCCTATTTTTTCCTGAATTGTGGCATAGATTCTTTTCAATATATATAATACTTGACCAATAATCTTTGTATAACAAGATTCTTAGAAATCTATCTTGTTTATCTTGCACTTTTGTTTCAATTTTCTACCCCTCATAATGTCTATCACAAAGCTATCAATCCCCTATAAAATCTTCTAGTGTATCCATAATCTAGGTTAAGTCAAGTAGGGTATAACAATTCCTTTCTATCATGATTTTTTTGTTTTCATAGGTAATAAAAAAATATCATTTTTATTTAAATCCAAATTATATTCAATTCATATTTTCCTAACTAAATAAAATAAAATGAAGAAATATTACTTGTATCTTCACAATTTTGAAAAATTTCAGTCAACTTTGAACAATAAATAAATTGATTCTACCTCTTAAATCTTCTATCTTCGCTTCTTTATACTCTACTTTACCTAAATACCCTCAAATTCATTCCAAACCTTGTCCTCAATGTTTAAAAATTAAGTTGAGTTTTCAATAAAATAAATATACCTCGTGAAGCATAAGCGAATTAAATATAATAAAATAATTAATGAATGAACAAATTATCACAAGAATGAATTTCCATAAACAGAGAAAGCATGACAAATTAAAAATCTCCAAGCATCATTAACAATATTAATGGATCATAAACACATCAAATATAATATAAACCACAACGGTATCAAGTATCACATCATATCGCACAAAACATAGTATGTTATTACATCACAAAACCTTAGGTATTTACACTCAAAGATAGATAAAATAGAGAAGGAAATAGATCAGAACTTCCATCCATAAGTCGCATCATCACCACCTACCCCATGCTCATGCTGTTGAGATTGGTAGCTCACTGTAAACCATAGAGCATGAGTATACTCTCGCAACTGGAGTACTTTTTGAAAAAAACTCCCTTTTTTTGGTAATCTCAATTGGGTAGGTGGTATTGAAATTTCAGCTCCTCTGCATTGCATTCTACTGGCCATACGTATTTAAAACCCGTGCAAGTTCCCTGCAATGTCATGCTGGTTTTGAAACATGAACTCTTGATTTCTCAAAGTTTGCATTTGGTTCCGCAAGATTTACCCCATCATGTCTATCTTCATCTCGTTAGTATACATGCCATCGATATCTTCTGTAGGTGGCTCTGAGCTCTAGTTTATCCTCTCATTATCGTAGCGGATTGCATCTTTTCAAAAAATCATCTATTTTTTGCTCATATTATTCTTCTCTCTCTAGTCTCTCTTCTAAGTATCTCATTTCTCTCTCGCTCTTCCTCTGAATCAACATAAACTTGCACTTGTTTGGTGCTTTCTATGTATTCATTTGTGATAGTCATGTTAGGGTGAATAGTCAACTCAAGACCTAACATAAGAACTTAGTCTTGTATGCTAAACTCTTGTTTGCGGTCAAGGCATTCCTAATTGAGTCAAGATTACATTTCCAAAATTAATGTAATCTATCCGCTGAACTATGTGATATAACAATGCCACCTTGTAGTTCACAACCTCGTAGTATTGCAAACTTGGTTTCGCACTGATGAAATAGTTCCATGTTTTAATGGTTTTCATAAAATCTTTAGTTTGAATATGTTTTGGATACCCATCCTTATCCTAAATGAATCCATCCCCCGAAATTGCTTCCAATCCATCCCTAATGGTTTCATGGGAAAATCCATGTCTGAATCTGCCCAAAATATATATTTGGATAAGTTGTCCTTTTATCAAGGTTAATTTGGTTGATATACATGGTATATTTGCAATGGTGTGAATAATGTGTGTACTATATACTATTTAATTGACTTAGGTGTGAAATCAAGCCTTAGTTATGGAAATAGACTCGGATAAAGTGTTAAATAAATCAAACAAAAAATAATGGAATAATCGGTAAATAAATCCATAGAAGCGTATTTATGTAAAATACAAGAAATGATGGACTTAATGTGGACTCTAGGATCATCCTAGTACTTAAATGCATCAAAATGAGAAGTGGGGTTTTAATTTTGTCAATCAAACCCTAATCTCATTAACTAAGTATTTAAACCACAACTAGGGATTGAAGCCACTTTTGCTTGAATTAACTATTTAGAGAAATTGAGGAAGGAACTCTATAACACTTACTTGGTGGATTTGGTGGACGAGAGGGAACTCTCATCAAAGTCTTACAAAACAAGGTAATAACTTGTCTCTTCTTTTCTAATTTCCTCTATTTGATTCACATATTTGATTTTGAAATGAAATCATGGTTTCTCTTGGAGTTTAAGATGGAAGATGAACCCATATGCCTTGATTTGTGATTTGGGTCATTTCTATCTCATGTTTTTTGGTGTATTCAAATGAATTTGTGATCTATGTTTTAATGGTGGATTTGTAGTTTATATACATTCTTTGATGTGGTAGGATTGATCTTGTGGTTTCAAACGAGTTGTTTAATATTGTTTTGATCGAATTTGGACCCTTGGTGGTCGACATGAGTTGTTGGAAAATTTATAAATTTGATTTTGGATAAGGAATCTTGAGATCGTGCCCAGCGCCGCGCCAATGCCTCGTTCATAGGCGGTAAGGCTTTGGCTAAAATGCTGCCTAGGAACTCAAAGAAGTCGATCCAGCGATTTTTCGACGCCGTGGTGTGTAACATATGGCGCTGAAAAATCACTGAGACTAATTTGTAGTTCTTCGACTTGGAGCCATCAATTTTGCCCCAATTCCTTGTGGGTAAACCTGTAGTGCTGGGACGACGCTGAATGTTTTTCCAAAATTTAATTGAATCTCATTGTTTTCCAAAATTACCGATTTTTGTTGAGATATATCATCGGGACAAGGATCAAGGTAGTGGTAACTTACCCTGAAGACCTTTTTTGCCACGGCGATTGCGTGACATTGATTCATAAGGGGATTTAATATTAATTTCAAATATTAATACGATAGAATAACTTATCTCAATTAAGCTTGCTAATACAACATGATACATTTATGCCAATGTAGACACTCAAGGAGAAATGAATAGGAACTTCCCGAGTAGGATTGAAATAGAATAGCAGCGCTAGAGGTAAGTGAGGTTTGCTTTATCTTTAATCATGCACTATAAAAAAAATGCAAGATTAGCGATGGGAAAACCCTTCGCTAATCTTGTACGACCCGTCGCTATTTCGAAATAGCGACGAGATTGGCAACGGGGTAGCCCGTCGCTAATTCCCTCATCGCTATTTCGAAATAGCGACGGGTGTCAAAAAAAGCGACGGCTTAGCGACGAGACCCCTTCGCTATTTTTTGACCGATTGTCAAAAAAAATTATTCTAAAAAATAGTTGTATTTTTAAAATAAAACAATTTCACTTTTAAAATGAAAACAATATTATCTTTAAAATAAAACCACTGATTTTCCACAAAAATAAAAACAAATTAAACAAAAAAAAGACAAATTCTAAAAAAATAAAACAATTTTATTCAACCAAAACAATTTTATCCAAAAACATAGCAACAACAATGATTACAAAAAAAAAATCAATGAAGGATCAAAATTTTTTAAAAAATTTCAAAACAACTAATCAAAAAATTACAAAAAAACATAAAAATCTAACATATAGAGGAAGGCCTTGAGCGGCGGTGGTGGAACTCGGCTATGAATGATACAGCGGTAAGGGAGAGTTGGGACATCACCGGCGAGAAGATAGGGGAGAGAAGCTGGAGAGAGAATGCGGCAGGAGAGGGCGGTGGAGAGAAGAAGATCCGCCATTGTCATCATCATAATGTACTCCCTCCCGTCAACGAGAGCCCCACCATTCAACAACAACAACAACAACAACAACAACTCATCTCACCTACGAAAGTCTCCTTTCGGGACTCCGTCGGTGACCAGATCACTTATGGCAAGGTAAGGACCGAGTGGTGAGAGGGAGATAGCAACTAAAGATCTGAGGAGCATGTTGCGGAGAGAGGGAGAGAGGGTGGAGAGAGGGAGAGAGGGTGGAGAGAGGGAGGGAGGGCAGAGCGAGGGGCGGTGGAGAGAGGGAGAGACGGAGAGAGGGCGGAGAGAAGGGCGATGGAGAGAGGGCGGGGAAAGGCGGTGGAGAGAGGGGCGAGAGATTGGGGCGGTGGAGAGAGGACGGAGAGAGGGGCGGTGGAGAGAGGGAGAGGGGGAGAGAACTCGATTTTAGATATGGAAATCGACGAATAGCGACGGGGAATAGCGACGGGGGGGTTCCCATCGCTATTCCCCCACGTGGCCCTCTTAAGCGTGGCCATGTGGCGGCACTCTCGCCACATGGCAGAGCAGAACTGGGTTTGGGCGGGAGTTTTCCTTCCCAAAAATAGCGACCGGGGGCTGTCGCTAGCCCCGTCGCTATTTTGGTCAAAGGGTCAGCGACTACCACCCGTCGCTAAATAGCGAAGGGGAATAGCCCCGTTGCTATTCCCCGTCGCTATTGCAGACCATTTTTTGTAGTGATGCCATGATATTAGTTATTCTATGATCCATGGTAGTGAATGGTTGATATCTTGCTTGGAATCAAATTGAATATATCATATTGTTCCACTTTATCTTGTCCCTTTGAGCTCTCTATTTATAAATGCATGTGCAACTGATATGCTTGAAATAAATAATTGTAAATAGTACCTTAGATTGGAGAGCCGACAGCCACCGTTCAACTCCTTCTGCTTTTAAATGATACTTTGAAGGCCAATTTATGGCATGCAATATCATAATGATGCTTATACACCAATCTATGTGGCATGATCATATTTGATACCTTGAAGCTAGTTGGTTGTCATATCACACGGCTTATATCGGGTTTCCACTTCGTTGACTCTATAACATTCATGTTATCATTGTTATCTTATTGACCATCTACTTCGGGCTTTGCTTTGTTGTATCTTGCATTATATATTATGTTTGTTTATATTATCCTTTCATGCCCAAAATGACAGTAGAATTTGTCAATAACCTTATTCATGCTAGTTATTACGCATTAGGTATTACTTGAATGATTGAGGGTAAAGCAGGCTTCTACTTTACTGAGCCCGTTAAATATTACTCACCTTATTACTTTTCCCCTCCAGGTACCTCAGCTACTGCTTAGGATAGAGGAAAGATCAAGGCCATAGCATAAAAGCTATTTTCTTGTTTGCAAGGTTTATTTATATTTATTTAGTTTTTAAACATTTTTTGTAATAACCATGAGATTTTATCATGGGTAGACTTGTGAAACCCATAGCCTAGTTGTTTAACTTTTATAAGATTTTTTATTTTATTCAGCACCTGTTATATGTCTTAGTAGTCTATTTATAGATTGTCTTGTTGTATTTCCACAGGTCAAGGCTTACTAGATCATCACTCGACTCGCTGGGTAATCTCGAGGGGTTTGGCGATGGCTTAGGTTAGGCGACCCTCATTGTAGAAATTGGCTTCATCATAGAATCCATATTTAGATTTGGGTATTTATTATTTTCTCTCCTATGAAATTATGATAATTGTAGTACCGGTTTATTCTTTAAGGTGAATAATCCACTGGCCTTCCTCAAACCATGGATACTATTTTATTGTCACTCCCATACTTGTTGGCAAAAAAATTGCTAACTAAAATCTCATAACCCATTTCTTTAGGAATCTCCTCGTTATAATCAATGTTGTAATCCCTATTCAATAATCCCCAATTACTCTCCCTTATTATGTTCAAAATCCTAGGCTTGTGCTTTATTTTTTTCTTCACATTAAAACACATTCTGGAATTATTTTCCTATTCTACCTAATGTGGCTCTTCATAATAGCTAGAGCCTTTGCATTTATTAAATTACTCATCGAAAAAGGAATTTTCGGAGGCTTCTCAACTTCTTCCTCTTCCTCCGATTCCTCACTAAATTCTAATGGTGGAGAAGGTTCTCTTGGTGTTCTAACTCTACAATCCCCGTAGGCCTAATAAGTGTCGGTGGAACTTTAGATTTTGTTTTAAGTTTTTATACTAATGCTCCAATCCTTTCTCCTTTATTAAACTTCTACCATTTCCACTTTCGGCCATTTTTTTCGAATTCAAAAGTCACAAGTCAAAATAACAATTTAAACCTTTAGATCATAAAAAATATTTGTCAAAAATAATTCGGTAGGATTCAAAACTCTGCTTAAAAGGAGAAATTCATTCGAAAAGTTAGCTTGAAAATTAATCAAAAATTTAAATTTGGCATCAAAGTTTTAACTCAATTATAAACTTAAAATCAATTTTCAAAATAATATAAAATAATTGTGTGATAAATTTTAGTCTTTTCCAAAACAAATCAAACAAAATCCCAAACTCATTTGAAACGCAATTGCAATTATGTATCTTTTTGATGGATAAAAATACCAAAATTTTGAAAATATTGAATTTGTAAACCAATGATCATTGTAATCGCAATGCCTTATCAATGAAATTATTTATTCATGGTAATATAATGAATTCTAATAAAACAATTTTAAAAAACTGACAAGTCAATAATTAGACATGTTTTATAGTTCATTTTAGGATGATTTTAGATGTAAAAGACTATATTACATGTGATTTTATCTTATTTTTGACATTTCAGGTAATAAATGAAGAATATGAAGAAATGAACAAAAAAAGGAAGATTATGAAGGAATTAATCAAGGGGAAAGAGTATGCGAAGAATTATCATTAAGGATGCAAACGAAGAACTGGATTTTTATACTAGCGATTCCCAGCGATTCCAAATTGCTGGCCAAATCCGTAAAATAAGAGAGCTTCAAATTATGGATTTTCCCAGTGATTCCACTAACACATAAATCGCTGAGAATCGCTGGATAAGATTTCGAGAACTTAAGATAACTACGAGTTGTTTGAGTTGGTTTGGGATGCTTACTATCTATAATACTATAAACACAAACCTAGGGTTTTGAAATTAGTTGCCCTTTAGTACTTAGATCAATACTCCATTGCTCTAGGAGTCATTGTTTATTTTCATATTTTATTGGTTAATTGTTCTTTACTTTTGGAGAAGATTTGAAGACTTAAAATATTTATTCCAAAGGTATTGATCTCTGTCTTTTATTTATAATATTGCAATGTTATATATGATTATTAATGAGTAGTTACTTGATCTAAACAAAGTGCGAATGTGAACAAGATCCTTTCCGCAATGTAGTTATGATGGAAAGATTGTGTGCTTAATGCTTTTAAATGAATGTATTCTTTGATCCACTGATTTATTAGGATATTTTCTATTAATTTCAATCACAATCTTTGTATTGCATACATAGTTGCAAATGTGTATTATGATATATCATTTCATTATCTATTTAAAGTAGTAACTAGGATTTCTTGAAAGGCAAACACCGTTTAGATGTCCTAGGTGAGTTTGAGGTCTAAATGTAATGTTGAAGTGGCTCTATGAAGATGTTAAATTTAGTAGTTTAAATTTATCATTACGTTTAATGTGGTTTTATTGCGGAAAGTTAATGTCTTTGTGTAAATAAAGTGGTTAGCTCAATAAAATTAGAACGTGGCTTTTCCATGGGTATAAAGAGAATAAATGGTTGGCTAAAGGCTATTTACTTACTTATGATTAGAGTTTAATGATCTATGATACTTTATAAAGTATGCTCATAACTATATGGATTGAAGTTACATGTTTGGAATGCAAAAGGGTTTTATGTTTCATTGTTCTGGATGTTTGTTTAGACATTTATTTATTATTGAATTGAATCTATTTGATTGATTATGAATTTGAATTGTGTTAGTTAAGTTGATATAGTTAGTTGATAATTAGTATATTATAATTAATTATTAGTTAGTTTAATTATTATTTTTTAATTAAAAGAAAAGTAAGAAAAATAATAAAAACCATTAAAAATGTGTTTCCCTAGAGAAGTTTGATAAATCCATATGGAGACGGTTCCCACTTATCACTACTATAAAATATTTAAAGTATAATATAAAGGGAAGATTTATTGTACATGCCCGATAGGTGTCAATTCTTGGTGCTGTTACTCGGGATTTAAACATAATTTCTTAGGAGTTTTAGACATTGTACAATCTATCCACTTCGTCGTTCTAATTCCACAGGATCCTTACATCTGTTTGATCCTGAGGTTGATAGGACATTTAATCGTAATTTAAGACAATAACAACGTAGAGAACACCAATCTACCATAATGGAAGCCACTAATAAATTTAATATTAATAACAATAATGATAATAGAGAACTTTCTTTTAGGCAAACTAATCAAAATGTCACTGATTATGAACCAATGTGCGTTACCTATCCTGTAGGTTTTCTCGAATTTGAGCTTAGATCTAGATTCATTAGTGCTCTAGCTAACTTCTATGGTAAGGACAATGAAAACCTATGACAAGTCTATAATTAGACATATTTTATAGTGTAATTTAGGTTGATTTTAGATATGAATGATGATATTACACTAGGCATTCTCTTGTTTTTGTGATTTCATGATTTAATTAAGAAAAATAAAGAAAGGAAGAAAAAGAGGAAGAAAAGCAAAACAGTTTACTGGAGAACAATGCCAGTGATTAGCAAGCGATATATAATTACAAAGGAATCGCAAAAAAAATTGGTAGCAGAGAATAGCTAGCGAATCATTAGCGAAGATGAATATACACTAAGAATCGCCATATGAATCGGTAGAGCACAAAGAGTCAATTCCAGTGATTAACTCTGCAATTTGTGAACAAAATGGAAACGCTGACAAATCGATGAGGCCGGTTACGAATTTTTTAGATTAGTATGAAGAATCTGAGTTTATCTAAGATTTGTATAGCTTAGGAAACTATAAATATGACCTTAGGGCTTTAAAATAACTCTCTCTACCCCTGGAGCATTCTCTATTAGTTGTAAGTTAGTTTATGTTTGAAGCCACATTGGAGCTTTGTTAATTTCATTAAGAGGTATTTATTTAATTATGTCTTTTAATTATATTATTGTGTTATTTATTTCCAGCATGAGTGAGTAGTTTATTAATCTAATCAAACCCTAGAAATGTATATACTTTGGATTGATATATAGTTATAATTAAGGATTCATGTACTTAATGCTTTAAATCTAATCATACATAACAATCACGATTTTAATAAGTTGTGTTTGCATATTACAATTAATGACGATTGATATTGTATGCATAGTTGCAAATATGTATTATGATATTTTGATTCTGAATCTATGTCTATGATTATTGACAATTATTATAGAAGTAGTAACTATGATTAATCTATATGGCCATATTATTCGAGTGGATGTTCTAGGTGATTGTATTCTAAGTTATTTATTGATTAGCATATTTTAATTAACATTTATTTTAGATTAGGCATGATTTTCATTAAGTGTTAATACTATAATAATTTCTATTTTAGTGCAATGATAAGGCAATGGTTTATTTTCGATTGAATATAGGAAAATCGATGGTTTGCTAAAGGTTGTCAACCTATTATGAATTAGAATTTAATAATTCCAAGATTCCATATGATATGATTATAACTAAGTTATGAGCTGATGATATGTTCTAGTGTTTGAATGCAATCCAAGTGTATTTTATTTTTTAGTGGGGGTTTGTTTAGATGTTTGTTTGGATATTTGTTTAGATATTTATATTATATTATATTATATTGACCTTGAATTTTGTTTAATTAACTCTGCATTGAATTGTTTGAATTAGTTTAGTTAGTTTGGTTAATTAAGTTAGTAGTTATAGTTTTTAGTTATTTATTATTTTGATTCCCGTTTAATTAGATTAACTAAATTAAAAAAAAAAGAAAAAAATACTTTCCTTACACGTTTGCAAAATCCTTGTGGAGACGATATCCCATTTACCACTACTACAAATAATAGGAAAATACGGGAAACTATTGTGCACACTCGACACGTGTAAATTTTTAGTGTCACCGAGGATTTTTAAATAATTTCTTAGAACTTTAAATGTCGTATGGTCTACACACTTTGTCGCTCAAATTCTACAGGATATTTACATCCATTTGTCATGAAATAGATAGAACTTTAAATCGAAGTTTAAGACAACAACTTAGAGAAAATTTAGCTCATAGGATGGAGGATAACAACAATAATAATAATGACGATATCGTTAATAATAATAATAATGATAATAGAGTTATCAATAATAATAACAATAATATTAGAGAACTTACTTTAAGACAAACAAATCAAAATGTTACAGCATATGAGTCTATGTGCATAGCATACCCCAATGGATGTCCTGAATTTGAGCTTAGATATGGATTTATTAGTGCCTTACCCAACTACTATGATAAAGATAATGAAGACCCACAAAAATTCATAAGGGAATATCAACATAAAGTTAGCGGGATGAAACTGAAAGAAGGTACCCTAAAACAGGTCAAACTTAAAGCTTTTCCTTTTGCATTGAAAGATCCAGCACAAGATTGGTTTTTATATATTCTCCAAAATTCAATAACAACATGGACTTAAATGTTAGAAGCTTTCCTAGATGAATATATCCCTGCTAGAAATATTAGTTCCTATAGAAAGCAAATCACAGTTGCAAAGAAGAAATATGATGAAAATTTTAATGAATTTTTGGATGTATTTCAAAGATTAATTTCTTCTTGACCACAACATGGCTATACTCAAAGACCTTTATTTGAATATTTTTCTGAAGGACTCAATCACATTGAACAAAGGTTATTAGACATAGTATGTGGTGGGTCTTTATTTGAAACAACACATACTTTAGTTAAGGAAGCAATTAATAAAATGGCTAAACAATTTAAGCAATATGATGAAAAGATCGAGTACTCAAGAAAGAAACTTTATGAAGATGATAATAGAAGAAATAATATATCTGATGATAAAATTGATGAATTATCTAATAAGGTTAAGCTATTAATTAAAGATAGATCTATTCAAGTTAAAGCTTATGGATTCTTTAATGAGGTTACACATCCTACGGATGTGTGTCATACTTTACATGAAGAGAATACTGAAGAGGTTAATGCAATGATGAACCAATTTTCTAGTCCTCCAAGAAATCAATATATTAACAATACTTATTATCCTGAAAGACAACACCCAAATCTTAGTTATGGTCCTTATAATCAAACTTATAATACTTTTAAACTAAGAGCCCAGATGCAATATGCACCTAATCAGTAACCTCAACAAAATGCTCAATCTACGAATCCAAATTTAAAGCGAATCTTGCAAAATTTTATGAACCAAAGTCATTAAAACTTTACATAGATTTCTTAAAATTAGATTAAGACTAATACTACTATTAATGAACCGAAAAACCAATTAAGTCAAATAAATTTACAAATAAATATGTTAAGTACTCAACTGAGTAATCAAGCTAAAGCACCTACTCAAGCTGCTATTGCTCCTACTAATAAGTCTATGCTTTATTCAGTGATAAGAAAAACTCACTTATAACTGGAAAGATACTTAAAAAAGGTAATAAAAAGAAAACACATAAAACTATTGAAGAAGAAGAAGAAAAAATGATGGCTAATGTCATTCCTACAACAGAATGGATGGTCGAACAATTGAAATATACATCTTATCCTGAAAAGCTATACCCATAATATTTAGCTAGAGTTGAAGCATATGAAAAATCTTTGCAAAAGTCTGAAATATTTGATAAGGATGAAACTAATAAGATTTCTGATAATTTGAATGAAGATATGTATTCATATTCTACCGTTCCATAACGATTAGCTGATGCTAAGAAGGAAGAAAATAATGAAAACATACTCGAAGCATTTAGGAAAATTGAGATTAATAAACCATTGATGGAATCAATTATGCAATTTTCTAATTATGATGAAGTTTTGAAAGAATTCTCTGAATCAAAGGATAAATTGTTAGAAGAATCTAAGGCAAACTTAGGACAAAAGGTGTCTGCTTTAATTAATAAGAAAATACCTGAGAATTGCTCCGATCCGGGATTGTCTGGAATTCCTATTACATTAGGAACTTCTTATATAGATTTTGCTATATGTGATCTTGGAGCATCAATTAATATTTTGTCACTTAAACTATATGAGTCATTGAAAATAAGTTCATTGATTAATAAACCTATTAATCTTACTTTAGCTGACAACATAATTATTAAACCTTATGGTTTACTAAAATATGTCTTAGTCAAAGTAAATGACTTATATTTCCAGCTGACTTCTATCTCATGGAAGTGGGAGACTCAATATTATCTAAATGCATATACTTCAGGAAGACCATTTCTTAAAATAGCTAAAACAAAGTTAGATATCTTTAAAGGAACAATGTCTATGGAGTTTGAAAACAAAATTGTCACTTTTCATTTCAATGATGAAGATGTCTATGAATAATTATGATGAATCTAATAATGAACAAACTAATGATATTGAATCTTTAGAAATAAATTATAATTTAAAAACTGAAGTATACGTTATTAATGAAGTAACAATGGAAGACAAAAATGTTACGACCAAGAATAAGCGAGTTGAAGAAACTTCAAATGAAAAGATAATAACTCAAGAATGGATGGTTAAGCAACCAAACAATGTTGAGAATTATCTTAAAATGGAGGAATTGAAAGCTATAAAGAATAAGAAGAAGAAAAAAAAATTACCAATTGTCAAGCTTGGTGATCCAGAAGATATACATGAACATAAAAGTCAAATGGTCTTGGTATTTTAAAGCTACTTGTGATACAGGTTTTAGAGCAAAATACATGCCAATTCGCTTCATTCGTCATACTCAACTGGAGTTGGATGTACTTGCTTCTGAAAAGTTACTATGCCAAACGGTTATTTAGCGAAACCATTAGAAGTGGTTACTAATGTACCAATTCAAATTGATAAGAATATTATTCCCATATACTTTTTGGTTATGCTACACTTCATCGATAAAGATCCTCCATTAATTTTAGGACAACCTTTCTTAGCCACTTCCCGAGCTATAATGGATACTCTGAATAAGACAATCACTTTTAGGGTGGTACAAGTCAATAATTAGACATGTTTTATAGTATAATTTAAGTTGATTTTAAATATATGATGATATTACACCAGGTATTCTCTTATTTTTGTAATTTCAGGTTTTAAATATGACAAATGAAGAAATGGAAGAAAAAGAAAACAATCAACTATAGAAAAAGGTTTAGTGAATGCTAAGCAACACAGGAATGCATGGGAAATCACCACCTAATTCAGCAGCAGAGACATGACAGCGAATCATCAGCGATTGAGAAATACACTAGGAATTGCCAGCTAAATCGGTAGAGTACAGGGAGCTAAATCTAGTGATTAACTCAGCGATTTGTGTACAAAGTGGAATCTCTGACAAATTGCTGAGGTCAGTGACAAGTTTCTTTTATATAAGAATAAGAAATTTGTATTTATCTATGATTTGTACACATAGAGAAACTATAAATAGGGCCTTAGGGCTTCAAAAGTACTTTTTATTTAGCCTTTTGTCTTCATAAGTTTAGTTTTATTCAGTCTATGTTTGAAACAACATTTGAGCTTTTATTTATTTAAAAGGTATTTATTTATTATGTCTTTCAATTATATTATTGTATTTTTTATTTTCAGTATGAGTGAGTAGTTTATTAGTTTAAACAAACCCTAGACATGTATATACTTTGGGTTGTTGTATAGTTATGATTAAGGAATCATGTACTAAATGCCTTAAATATATTCATACGCGCAATCACGGATTTAATAAGATGTTTTTGTGTATTACAACTAATGATTCTTTGTATTGAGTGCATAATGGCCAATATGTTTCTTAGTATAAAGTATCTAAATCTATGTCTATGATTATCGACTACAATTATAGAAGTAGTAACTAGGATTAATCTATAGGGCTATTTTTTCGAGTGGATGTTCTAAGTGATTGTGTTCTAAGTTATTTATTAATTAGCATATTCTGATTTATATTTGATTGAAATAAGACATGATTTTCATTGAGTGTTAATGCTATCGTATTTCTATGTTATTGCGTTTAATCCAATAAGTAAATTTTCAATGATATGAATATTGCTTTTCCATTGAACATAGGAAAATCGATGGTTTGCTAATGGCTATCAACCTATTAAGAATTAGAAATTAATGATTCTAAGATTTCATGTGGTATAATTATAACTATGTTATGAAGTAATGTTATCTTCTAATGTTTAAATACAACCCAAGTCTATTACATTGTTTAGTGGGTATTTGTTTAGATGTTTGTCTAGATATTTAATTCATAGTGATTATTTGATAATTCGTTTAAATTACATTAGTTAGTTTATTGAATCTAAATTGTTTATAGTTTAATTATTTTAATTAATTAATTGCTTTTTTAGATTTATATTATTTGACTCCCTTTTTAATTAGATTTGTTAAATTAAAGCAAGCCAGTAAAACTTTAGGGTAGCCTTAGTTCTTAAGAGATTTGTAAAATCAATGTGGAGATGATATCCCATTTACCACTACTACAAATAATAAGAAAATACGAAAAATTATTGTATGCTCGACACGTGTCAATTTTTGGTGCCGTTGCCGAGGGTTTTTAAAATAATCTCTTGGAAACCTTCTTGTTCAATGTCATATAATATGGCTGAAGACGAGGAATAATTAACTTTTAGGCAATCTTATATGAATGTCACGGCTTATGAACCTAAGTGTATAACTTTTACAACAGAATTTCCAAAATTCGAATTGAATTTCGGACGTATAAATTCTTTACTGTGTTTCTATGGTGAAGATAATGAATGCTGCTCAAAATTTTATAAGGGAGTTTCCACACAAAGTAAGCACATTGAAACCTAAGGATATAGAAATAGATTATGTTAAATTAAAAGCTTTTCCTTTTGTATTAAAAGATCAAGTTTTAGATTGCTTATTTTACCTCCTTCAAAATTCCATAACCAATGCTACGAGTCTTTCTTGATTAATATGTCCCAGTAAGACAATTTAGTTTATATAGACAAAAAATATGTAATGCTAGGATGGAAACTGGAGAAACTTTTGATGAATTTTGGAATATGTATCAAAGATTGATTTAACTATGCCCAATGCATGAGTTTATAAAAAACCTTTAATGCAATATTTTTTATGAAATATTAAATCACTTAGAAGAAAGATTCCTAGACACAGTATTTGGAGAGTCTTTGCTCGACAAAACATTAACTTTAGCAGGAAAAGCTATAAATAAAATGGCTAAACAATCTAAGCAATACGGTGAGAATAGTGAACTAATAAAAAAAATACAACTGAAATGAATCGAAGGACATATAAGACATAACACGATAAGATAGATGAGCTAAAAGCCATAGTTCAATAATTACTAAATGATAGACCAAGTAAAGTAAAACCTTGTGTTTACTGTAATGAATTAAGTCATTCTAATGATTAGTGCCCTTTGAGACAACAAACCAAAATAGAAGAAGTTAATGCAATAATGAACCAATATAATGGGTTTGTTTATCCCACTTATAACTTTAATAATTATTACCAATTACTCACCGCCAAATGTAGGTAATAGTATTAACAATCAGGGTTATCAACAAAAGATCGAACAATTTAGAAAGAAAAAAGATCAAATACTTCAAACATTACAAAATGATATGACCGAGTTGAAAAACCAAGTCAAATGGCAACATAATTGAGTGAATTTGTAAATAAAGGGAAACTACCATCTCAACCTTATCCTAGTTTATATGAAAAAACACGGTAAGTAGATGGATTAACCTAAAATGCCAAACCAATTAGTTTATAGAAAAGACATAGAAGCATAATTAGAGAAAAAAATTGAACTAACAAGTAATATGATTCCCAACAAAAGGGTGATGAACCTGATAAAGATAGACCAATTAATATAAAACCACCATTCCCTCATCATTTGGAAGATAATAAAAATGTTAAGAAATTGCAAGAAGAAAAACAAATATCTGATACATTAATGAAAATGGTAGTTAATATACCTCTGTTTGAATTCATTCAAAATGCATCTAAGTATCATAAATTTATAAAAGATTTACGCACTAATAATATTAAGGCTAATGAAACCGTGAGTCTGGGAGAACATGTATCATTACTAATTCAAAAGAAACGACCTCCTAAATGTTCTTACCCTGGAATGTTTTCATTCCATGTACAATTGAAAATATAAGAATTTTTAAATCATTGTGTGATCTGGGAGCTTCCATAAATGTTATGCATTTATCTATTTAGTTAAAAATGACGCATGTACATTTAGAAGAAACTGGTATAGTGGTACAATTAGCAGATAAATCCACTTTAAAACGGTAGGGTTACTAGAAGATGTACTGGTCAGGGTTAATGATGTAGTCTTCCTAGCAAATTTCTGTATTTTAGATATTAAAGAAGATAATTTCTTTGATAAAACTTCTATAATCTTAAAAAGACCATTTTTGAAAACAACAAAAGCAAAGATTAATGTTTCAAATGTAACATTAACAGTGGAAGTAGATGATGATAAAATGAATTTTAACATATATCACGTAATGAAATACCCAATGGATGTTTCTTTCATATACATAGTAGATATGATAGATCCATTAATAGACAAATCTTTTAGAAAGGATAAAACAGATAAATTGGAATTGGTCATAAAAGATTTAAAGGAAGATGATGATAAAGATGAGGAAACAAAAGAAATAATAAATACTTTGGAAAATTAAGACGTTTTCTTTATACAAAATTTTGTAAAATTTTAGATTCCGGATTCTTTTTGCCTACTCTATTTCATGACTGTTTTCTTTATACAAAATTTTGTCTAAATTTACAACGAACTAGAAACTTAGGACGTAGAAATCAAAGGCCTTTACTTCCTATCCTTTTTTGTAAAACGAACCTCACCTGAACTATGGTCCGGTCACCCGGCCCAAACCTTTACTCAAGCCTAATACCTGAACTAGGCCTAAATAACAGTCTAGCACGCCTGTTTCAACCTGCGAAATAACTTATTAGCCCTATAGAATAATAAACGTGGAAGTGAAATAGAAATTAGAATTTCATAAACCATATAATCAAAATGATAAGTGTTCAAAAGTCTAAGTAGGTTCAACCATCGCAAAAAGCTTCCAATACTACCATAAAGCTTCTAAATACTCCAAAATAGATAAAGAAGGTTCCAAACTACCTAAATTTATTGTTCTCAAAATCAAATAAATAGATAATATGAGCATGCAATTGCTCACAATGCAAGAAAAGACTTCAAGCGGGTGCCTTTCCTTTGTCACGACCTAATGTGGATGTGGATGTACATGGATAGTAAGTGGGGTGCGCTAAAATAGACAACAAAGCTTAATAAGACGCTCAAACATTTAATATGTAAATATTACATACTATTTATGCAAGATCTAACATGAAGTTGAAAACAAATCTCAAACATTAAGTAGAAAGCATGCGAGCATTATTCCAATTCAAACTTAAGCATATAGATAAGATCTAAAACATGTAGAAACATGGAAGTATGGTTCATATTCATAAACAAGAGAAGATTCATCCATTCATAACTTTAAAAGCAAGCTCCAAGATTCACTTAAAACATAATTGAATTCAAATCATTCATGCGAGGAAGTCCACAAGAGATATACCATAAAATATAGTAATAATTATAAGCCATTAGTTCATTTGATGCATTCTAGATATGGTAGGAATCCAGTGACTGAATCCCTCACTTTTGATTTAATGCAAACCATTAGTGGACGCAATGGCCGTTGCGTCCTCCAACTTGTAGCATCATAAAAAGTGAGTTCTTCCAAAGCCGCCACCGATATATGTCCCACTATCACCAAGTTACACAAGGAGAAACTCCAACTCATACACTTAAATGATACATTTATGCATTCAATTAGACAAGTAAAGCCCTCGGTGGCAAACTCCACAAAACATCCTGTGGCATTAACTAGTAAGGCCCTCGGTGGCACCACAAACATCATGGGGCATTTATATATGATAAATTGCTAATTAAGCCTTCGGTGGGGACTCCAAAAACCTCATGGAGCAATGAATAACATAAATGGAGAAACAAACAAATTCACATTCCATAGATACAGAGATTCAAACCAATACCCCGATGCAACCCTTAACCCAATACTTTTATTCAAAATATGATACTTAATTATCTAATATCAAGCCATACTTAATGCGTGAGCGAAGCTCCTTACTTACCTCGACTCACTGTGATATCCACTCCCTATTCTCATATGCACGGGGTTCTATGTGAGTCGTTTCACGAATCTAGACAAGTTAAAACACGTCACATTAATGAAAAGTCACTTTTAAATTCCAACTTACCATTAAATTTACTTTGGGGTCCTATTAGTGTAGGTCCTACGGGTCCCCCTTCGCCTGTTGAGAAGGGTGGGGCCCGATCGGTCTCCCTTAGGGACGTAGTAGCGACCTGTTTAATGACAAGGATTTATTTTTAATATATATAAATTATATTATATTATATTATATTATATTATATTATAGTATATTATATTATATTATATTATATTATTATTTTTATTATTTTTATTATTTTTATTATTTTTATATTTATTTTTATTTTGTATTAGTTTTATGGTCCAGGGCCAATCTGTTAGGAAGGAGGACGATCCCCCTCCTTAGCTGCCAGTAGGGGCTGCCCTAGCAGCGATTAGCACTGGGCACCATCAAAACAATAGTGCAAAATCAATAGTGCAGAATCAACAAGAAAAGTTTCTAAGAATCTCGTGATATAAAGGCTATTGATTAAGTATTTTTATAGTACATATATAGAAAATTATTATGGTACAATTTAAAGAAGAAATGGGTTAAAAATCGATGAATTCTATAAGTTAGAAAGAATACTTCAACTTTGGAGGATGGTGAGAAATGTTAACAAGAGTTTACAAATATATAGAGAGTCCTATAGATTCTATAGAAAAAAGAGCAGAGAACCTATAATGTGAAAGATGTAAGAATGTCTATAGGAAATGGAGCAGGGACTCAAAAGTAAAAGCAAAATAAAAATATATAATAAAGAAATAATAATTAGGATGGAGTAGAAAAAAATGAAAGATGAAAAAGGTAGATGTTTTTAAACTCTTCAAAGAAAAGATTTAGTTTGAGTGCTTGAAGCTAAAATTGAGTGAAATATTTTTTTTCTAACACATTTTAAATGATGTATTCATTGGTATCTTGGCAAAATTCTTATTAATTTTAATTGTTGTGCTATTATAAAGTATTTTCTAAAATTAACATTAATTTGGTGGTTTTTATGTTTTGAGATTCTATACTAGTCATCGTAAGCTTGATGCTTGTCAGTGGAGATTGAGAAAACCTATATTATGTACTAGCCTTGGTAATGAAGTTTAAGTTCTAAAGGGTGTTGCATTAGGTGGTTGAGTTATCAGTAAGGGGTGTTTCGTTTTATCTAAATCATTCTTTTCTATCATTACTTCCATTTACTTGTGGATAATATGTTTCTATCAAAAAATCAATTCTATTTAAAATTTCTATTATTTAAAGTTAAGATGAATTAGATTGAAATTAGTTTATAAATAATGAAAAGGGAATATGAGTAAGAGCATTCATTTACTCGAGAAAGCAAAGTACTAAGTTTGGGGGCATTTGACAAGTTAATAATTAGACATATTTTATAATGTAATTTAAGTTGATTTTAGATATAAATGGAGAAATGAAAGAAAAAGAAAACAATCAACTAGATAAGAAGTCCAACGAATGCTCATCGATATAAGAATGCATTGCAAATCGCCACCCAAATCAGCAATATATAAATGCCAGCGAATTAGAAAATACACTATGAATCGCTAGTTGAATCGGTGGAGTACAAAGAGCTAAATTTAGTGATTAACTTAGCGATTTGTGTACACAGTGGAATCCCGGACAAATTGCTAGGTCGGTGACGAGTTTTTTAGATAATAATAAGGAATTTGTATTTATTTATGATTTGTACACTTAGGGAAACTATAAATAGGACCTTAGGGCTTCGAAAATACTTTTTTTTTAGCCATTTGCCTTCATAAGTTTAGTTTTATTGAATTTATATTTCAAGCAACATTGGGGCTTTGATTTATTTAAGAGGTATTTATCTATTATATCTTTCAATTATGTTATTGTGTTATTTATTTTTAGTATGAGTGAGTAGTTTATTAGTCTAAGCAAACCCTAGACATGTGTATACTTAGGATTGCTATATAGTTATGATTAAGGAATCATGTACTTAATGTTTAAATCTATTCATACACGTCACTCACAAATTTAATAAGTTGTTTTTGTGTATTAGAACTAATAATTCTTTGTATTGAGTACATAATAGCCAATATGTTTCTTAGTATAAAGTATCTAAATTTAAGTTTATGATTATTCACAACAATTATAGAAGTAGTAACTAGGATTAATCTATAAGGCTATTTTTCCAAGTAGATTTTCTAGGTGATTGTGTTCTAAGTTACTTATTAATTAGCATTTTTTGATTTATATTTGATTTAGATTAGGCATGATTTTCATTGAGTGTTAATGCTATCGTATTTCTATATTATTGTGTTTTATCCAATAGGTAGATTTACAATGATAAGAATACGTTTTTTCCTTTAAATAAAGGAAAATTGATGGTTTGGTAAAGTCTATCAACTTATTATGAATTAGGATTTAATGATTCCAAGATTCCATGTAGTATAATTATAACTATGGTATGAAGTAATGTTAGTTCTAATGTTTGAATGCAATCCAAATATATTACATTGTTTAGTGAGGATTTGTTTAGAAGTTTGTTTAGATATTTAATTCATAGTTATTATTTGATAATTTGTTTAAATTGTATTAAATTAGTTTATTGAATTTAAATTGTTTATCAATTATTTAATTAATTGATTGCTTGTTTTTATATTTATGTATTTGATACCCGTTTTAATTAGATTAGTTAAATTAAAGCAAGTTAAAACCAGTAAAACCTTAGGGTAGCCTTAATTCTTAAGAGATTTGAAAAATCCTTGTATTGATGATATCTCATTTATCACTATTATAAATAATAGAAAAATATAAAAAATTATTGTGCATGCTCGACAAGTGTTTGGGAGCATGGCCGAGCAATCATTTTCTAAGTGTTTGGGAGCATGGCCGAGCAATCATTTTCTAAACTGGCACTAGAGTGGACAATCCTACATTTAAGTTTATAGAGCAAGTTTAGAACTGTGTGGTTCAGTCGAGCCAATGATAGTAAGCAAAAGTGCTCTATGAGAGGTAGCCCATACTCTATATTTACTTTCAGTTTTAGTATTAGGATTAGTTAGTTGTTTTTATATTCTCTGAACTTTTGACTCTTATAATGGGGATATTTTAGGAATTCAATTCTGGAATAATTTCATATAAGGGGGATTTATCGAGCCGAATTCTTTCCATATTATAATGCCTTTATGCATTAAAATTTATGTTAGTTAGTTACTTATAGTAATGAAATTATTGTTTATTACAAATCATAGTCAAATTCTGATAATTTTGAATAATTCTACATTTTTATTGGTCATATATGTGATAAATATATGGAAAAATCAATTAAATTGAAAAATAATTAAAATAGGTCAGCGATTCCAGTTTGTAGTGAAAATCACTAAGAAAATCGGCAACAGTCTGCAAAAATTTTAGTATAACTTTAGGTCAGCGATTTGTCACCGATTTACACTTATAACTAGGATTCGTTGAGCTAATCGTTGAGTCACCGAGGCTCATTTTCAGCGATTTTAGCAGCGATTTCCCAGCGAATCCATTTAAACCTTAATTCACTTAGAACAAATACACATTCTTAAAAACGAAACCCAAAATCGATACATTTATTCACTTCACACTCATAAACAATTTCAACTTTTTGATAAATATACTAAATTTTTTACTAGATTCAACCTTCCAAAGATGGATTTTAGTGTATTTAAGTGATTCCTACCTCAATCTTCACACATTCAACCTAAAATTTGGTAAGTTTTGAAAGTGTAGAGCCAAGTAGGGCTTGAGCATGGGGAATTTAAAGTTGGATCTTGGAGGAGTGTTCTAGAGGAGTTTTGAATTCCAAACTTGGAAGATACACTTTCAAGAAGTTAACCAATGAAAACCCTAGCCCCTTTATAGATTATATTTTAAGTGTTTCATGGGTTTTTTAATTTTTACTAAGGTTAGATGCTATATTTCAAAAATTTTACTCTAAATTGGTTTTAACGTGAAATGTTTTCAGTTATAATATTAGTATGGGAGTGGTTTGATAATTCGTTTATTGATATCAAATTTTCAAACAATTTTTAGTATATGGCGAATGAGTTGAATGTTATATGCAAACTAATTTGAGACAATGTTTCAAATGAGTTTGCGGGGTTTTTGCGTTTATCTATCGTATTACTTGCATTATTTACAAACGATTTTTTTTTCAGTGATGTTTTATCGATGAGTTTTATATGAATTTCAAACTATCGATTTATAAATGTCTTTTTCCAATAAATTTCTCCTTATTAGATAAATAAGTTGAATTTTTCCAAACACTTTCTCAACAGTTTGGTTTTAATTGGTTTAACATGTGTTATATTTTTGCTTGCACCTATTGAAATGGCCGGAAATGGAAAGGGTAGAAATCCGAGGGAGGAGAAAGAAAAGGGGAAGTTAGTAGAGAAAACCAAGGATAAATCCAAAGTTTCCCCAATTAGACCTCTGTCAATTTTTTTCAATACACCTAGGATTAGACCACTCCTACTCCACCTTTATCATTTAAATATAATTTTGAGGAATATGAGGATGAGGAGGAGGAAATAGAATAAGAGATACCGAAGAGGGTAGAGAATAATGTTTTTAGGAAGAGAAATCTTATCAATAAGAAGACCTTTGACAACTTTAAGAAATATATAAAGAGAGGAAGGATGATGATCACAGAGAGACGATTCGATGTGAAGAATGAATTGAAATATAGGCCTAGGATCTTAGATATCACGATGTGAGAAATTGAGGATTATTGACTAGGGACTATAACCATCTAGACCTTGAGGATGTTCCTAGTAAAAAAGGGTGTGATGTTTTAGTAAGAGAGTTTTATGCCAATGCTTTTGAAAGTGACAGCAAAATATATTCATGAGTTAGAGGAAGAATAGTGGATTATTCTGTTACAAGAATAAACCGGTACTTTGGTTTATCGAAAGTTCACCAAAGAGAAAACAATGAGTACCCATAACTTAAATATTTCATTAAGTACCACTACCCCACTTAGCAAATTTGGGGAGGGTTAAACATAATCCATGGTGATAGATTCAATTTATACATGGAAGGGGTACCTGAAGTGTTGGGTTTTTGGAGTTCATACGTAGTGAAAAATTCAAAACAATTTTGAAAATCAAAAATAAGTTCCATTAAACTATATCTACATAATTAAAACCATACCTTAATTCGTATTTTCCTTCTTTGATTGTTCGATCACCAAGACGTTCAAGCATCCTTCTTCTATCAGAAATCCACACACAAATGGTGACAACAATTTGGAGTGCTAGCCCCTAGAGAGATAGAAAAAGTTTTTCTTTCTCTTCCAAAATCCAAAGAAGTTTAAAATAACAAAAATGAAAATCTTATTTCGTTTTAGGGTTTCAACCTCTATTTATATGTGTAGATAAGCTCTAACTTAAAATTCTATTCGTAATACAAATATTGTATTTAGGTAGTTTAAGTAAATTACACATTCGCCCCTATTAACAAGTTATCACATAACAAATTATAAGGTTTTTATGTCATGAATTTTATCGTATAAAAATCATTAATCTGGACCAATTGAAATTATGCAAAGCCATTTTTGTGTGCGACCCAATAGGTTCATGTGACGTTGGCAGTGAACCGAAACCATTTTGGTACACAAGTCATAAGCGGTCTCTAGCAAGGCATTATGACTACCTAAAGAGCATGAATATCAAAATCGACACAACCTAATGAATAACATATATCATATCATTTTGTCGTGCGATATCCTTTGATTAAACATAAGGCACGGAAAGTCACCCTTAATGTTCAATCGTACTAGTCTCGATCTTCGGGTAGATTAAAAACATCCAAATAACATTGATCATATCAATTTACTTAGACTTGATCATTTAATAATCTAACATATCGAGGGATCCACCGATATCTCTCTCTATATAAAAGGGACAAATTCTATCTTGATTGCACACCTTCACATATTATTCACTTAGTAATCAATCACAAACTTTATAATCGTCCGGTTAAAGATAACATTTGATTGTGTCAAATTACCATGCTCCTAATATTGAAGTCTATGGTAATCTCAAGTCAAAGGACTAATGATAAACCTTTCATGAATAACACCTATGACTTAATCCATGTGGTGTTCTCACAGCGGGTCAGTCCAGTACCTTGTTCCCATAATAAGTATTCATGATCTCGATTTGTGTATCCCTATACGCATGATCATCACATGACCATCAATCAAGATTCTCACTAGCCTTGATTCATTATAGTTCCCAGTATAATGATCGACTAAGGACATTTATGATATTTTTGTTGGGCATTTGCCCTAGGTCAATCTACAAACATTATTTATCTTATAATTTTTGTAGTGACCCAAAAACCAAATCGACTCGCCCCTATGGTCAATTTAGTAACTTCTCAAACCCTACATTAAAGTAGCCATAATATAAAATAAATTTGTAAACCCAAGCCACCACAATTTATTTACAAAACCTTAAATCAAAAAAAAGAGGGAGAAAGAACAAGAAGAGGGAGATCTAGGAGGTTCCTAGTGATCAAGGCAAAAGAATCCACAAACACGGTAATCCACATCTTCCCCATCTTTGTTTTTTATCTTAATGTGGTTAACTCTTTCGAAAAAATTTACAAAGTGACTCGAATTGTAAGAACACCAAGAGAGTGGTGCTACCGCGGTGGCTCCGCTGATGGGGGCGACAACGACGTCATGGCCACCACCGCCAGTGATAGTAGGTGGGGCCCCATTAGGAAGCCCTACTGCTGCGAGAAAAAAAAAAGGGGTGGCACCCAAAGCCACCCCTCCTGCGACGGCTGCCGGAGCCGCGACTGGCCGGAGCGTTCTCGCGCCGGCGTTGGGACGTCGCTGGCTAATGGATTGGGGGGAGCAGTTACTCCTCCTCCCCAATGGTTGACGAACTAAGAGCCTACTGCTCCCCCCTCCCCCATGGTTGACCGAACATGGACTTCCAGGTTCGATCAACCCTAAAGGGGGGGTGTTGACCCCCCTAGGGGCCGATTGAGGCCAGTCTCCCCCTTGGGCAGTTGACAGGGGCTAAATTGGCCCTTGGATAAAACAAATAGTAATAAAAAAAAAAAAAAAATAATAATAATAATAATAATAAATATATAACATAAAATACAATAAAATAAGATATATATATTATAAATAACCATAAAAATAATATGACTTTAAATGGGCTGGTGCGGGCCCCTACCTCGACCCTCTCACGGGCGACGAAGGACCCGCGGAGACCACACTAGTGGGCCCTACCCCGAAGTAATTGAATAAATAATTAACTATGAATTTCAAATCGTCGAATAATGCGATTATTATTTATATTGTCTAGATTCGTAAGGAGGTTCACATCGAGCCTCGTGCATGCAAGGGCGGCTGAAAGAGTCTAACTCGGGGAATCGAGGTAAATGGGTAGCTATGCTCATCTATTAAATGTGGCTTTCTATTAGTATATTTAGAATTCATGATTTTAACAAACTGACTTAGGATGGGGTTATTATCTACCTTGGTTGACTTCATGTAAGGCATCTTGGGGAGCCATAGTCATATGGTGGAACCAAGTCACCTTACATGCTTAAGGGCCTCTTGGGGAGCCGTAGTAAAGCGGTGGAACCAAGTCACCCATTTCTACAAAGGGCCTCTTAAGGAGTCATAGATGCAAGATGGAACCAAGTCATCGGGCCTCTTGAGGAGCCGTGGACAGACACTGGAATCAAGTCACCCACAAATATTTATTATATTATGATGATTGGTCAACAAGGGGAGGAAATGAAAAATGAGACAAATGACTTCCATTTATATCTATTACATTCTATGTATCTCTTTTGTAACCCCTTTGCATACAAAAGTTGATTTTCTTATGTTTTATAACTCTTGAAACTCCCTATCACTACTTAAGTTGCTTTATGAATATGATATGCTTACTCATTATGGGAATTGATGTCATGCTTCAGATTTCAATGCTATCTTGATTTTTAAATGCATGCTAGCTTTATTCTGCTTTATAGGTATTACTTGCATGTTTAATATTTGAGTGTAGTTATTCTCTTATTAGGCTCCATTAGTTTTTTAGCTCACTTACTTACACTATAAGTAGATCTACGAGTGCGATAGATCGTGGCAAGGGGAAGGTCACTGCTTGAAGTCTCCTTGGAGCGTGAGCATTTTATGACATATCTACCATTTGTTTTGGAAAAGATTAATAAGGGTTACAACCTAGGTAAGTTTTAAACCTTTCTTAGTTAGTTGGATACATTTATGAGTATTTGAAGGTTATGGAGATTTTATATGGTTTTGATTTGCTTAGGTGAATATGAAATACCCGATGGTTTGGTTTATGATGACATATGGTACTTATTGAAATTCAAATTCAGTATTATTTTGCCATATTTGTCTATATGTTATTCTGCAGGTTATTTAGGCGTGTCAGACAGTTATTTCGGCCTATTTCAGGTATTAGGTCTAAGTAGCGTTTGGGCTAGGCGACCCGACCCTAAGTCGGGGAACGATCATTTTCAGTTGGTATTAGAGTATAGGGATTAGAACCTAGGGAAATGTTAAGTTAGTGAAACTTAAGATTTTAGAGCCTGTAAGATTTAAAGGTCCAGTTTAAGTTAGACGAATCAATGTTATGGGACATTGGTTCAAAATCAACTTAACATATATAAATGATGAATCCTAGGATGGGAAAAGATTGAAAAAGTTCAATAAAACGCTTGAATAATGTTATTTGCTTTGTATTATAATATCTATTGCGTTTAGAAATTTTACATACTCTCTTGTTTGGTAGGACTAATTTTCTCTTATTTGCTCTGCAGTTGCATCATAAGCAATCAAGGTAGAAACTCCTATAATTTGAAAGAAACGATGGATAGGAATGAAAGAACTTGGCGCGCTCAAATGGAGCAGCGCATGACTGCTATGGTCGAAACATATCAGAAAGCCATTCATGACTTGAGATCTGCTCAAAACAAGAGGTTGGCGGAACCGCCACAATCACAGGAAAGGAATATGGCCCGCATATTAGAGCTGATGTAACAAGGAAACACGTGAGCGGTGGAGAGAACACCTGTGAGGCAGGGATCTAATCCTTCCTTGGTGCCTATACATGAAGATCATCCTGTGGAGGAGGGGGCCAATTTTACTACGGCTGCAGCTGCAGCTGCCGTACCTGTGTGGAAGGAGATCTAGAGGCTTGCCGAAGGGGAAAGATACAAAAGGAATTTATGAAATATGACGTGCCGCACTTTTATGGAGAGCATGATCCCATTGAGGCTGAGGCATGGATACTAAATATGGATAAGAGGATGAAGACGCTGAATATTGATGAATTGACCATAGTACCTCTGGCGGCATTTTTGTTAGAATACAAAGCACACAAGTGGTGGATGACTATCGAGAAGACACAGGGAACTAATTTGAATTGGCTCTAGTTCAAGCGTCTATTTTACGAAGAATGGTTCCCAAAGCCAGTGAAGGATGCGAAGATTTGAGATTTCCTTGCCTTAGTATAGGACGATATATCAGTGGTTGAGTATGCATCAAAGTACAACAAGTTGCTAGAGCTTGCACATGAGTATGTCCCGACAGATAGGATTCATAAGAAGAGATTTATTGATGGACTGAGGCCAGATATTAGTGTTATGGTAGTGGCGTCTAGATCTGAAACTTATCTCCGGGCACACCAACGAGCACTTGAGTGTGAGGCATTACTTCGTGGAGGTTTCATGCAGTTTCACCCTGGATTTGATCAATATGGTTATGGGAAGTGCAGCTTTGGAGGTTACCAGAACAGTCAAGGTGGCAGTTTCAAGAAACCAAAGTTTGGAGGGTTTTCTGGTGGATATGTAAGTTCAGTAGCTTCGAATGAGCCATAAACTCCTATTAGGACTGCTGCACATACACGTGCTCCTACTCATATGGCTACACAGAGCATGGCATTCTGGCCACCGCGTCTACATCGGCAGTCTTAAAGGAGTGGGAGAAAACGTTAAGGACCATCCAGGCCAAAGTCGAGTGCATCAACGAGTGTAATTCGGCCGCCTTTGACATACTAGAGGCCATAGGTGGTTTGTTATCGGTTTAGAACTCCAGGACACATCCAGAGCAAATGCCCTAACCCGCAACCATCTGAGGGGAGCACAACCCTAGTTACTTGAGGATAAGTTCATGCAGTTGTTGGGCAGGATGGGGAGGCCTCGCGTCAGTTGGTCACAGGTACGGTTTCCATTAATGGTTGAGATATGTTTGATTCTAGTTCTACTATTTCGCTTATTTTAGGGACCATAGTTCATGCTTTGGGGTTGACACCGGTTAGAGCACATACTTGCTTGATTTTCAGTACAGTTTCTACTAATCAGATTTATCCTAATATGGTATGTGAGGGGTGCGAAATTAAAATTGGGGATCACATGATGATATTTAATTTATTGGTCTTAGAGTGTCTTGAATTTGATGTATTGCTAGGCATGGGCTAGTTAGCGGCGTATCACGCTAAGATAAATTGTTTTCACAAAATTGGAACTTTCCAAATCTCGAGTATTCCATCGTTTAGGTTTCAAGGTTGTACAACGACGAGCGCAACCACCTGTGGCAGGGTTGCGAGTCTGGCAGAGATAGAGACCATTGCGAGCTTGACTTCTGTGGGAGAGGAAGGACAAGAAGTTCTAATTGAGAAGATTCCAGTGGTTCATGACTTTCCAGATGTATTTCCTTCAGACCTTCCAGAAATCCCTCCTATTCGGGAGATTGACTTTATGATTGACTTTATACCTAGTACAAGACCAGTTTCTAGGACACCTTATCGTATGGCGGCAACCGAGTTGAAGGAGTTGAAAACGCAGTTAGAGGAGTTGACTCAGAAAGGCTTTATTTTATGGGTAGCGCCGGTGTTATTTGTAAAGAAGAAGAACGATAGTTTGAGGATGCGTAATGATTACCGACAATTGAATAGGGTGAATATCTGAAATAAGTGCCATTTCCCAAGATAGAAGACTTGTTTGACCAATTGAGGGGATCAAAGTTCTTCTCTAAGATATATCTGAGGTCGGGCTATCATCAGTAGCATATAAGGGATGAGGACATACCGAAGATAGCTTTTAACACCTGTTATAGACATTTTCAGTTCACTGTGATGCCATTTGGACTCACCAATGCACCGATGATGTTCATGGCCTTGATGCACCATGTTTTCAAGCCATTCTTTGACCAATTCGTGATTGTGTTTATCAATGACATCATGATATACTCTAAGACTAAGTCAGATAACAAAAAGCACCTCAAGAAAGTGTTGCAAACTTTAAGGGAACATAAAATTTATGCTAAGTTGAGCAAATGCAAGTTTTAGGTTTCAGAAGTGAAGTTTTTGGGACATGTGGTGAATACAGAAGGGATATCTATTGACCCTGCGAAGATTGAGGCGATCCATAAGTGGCCACAACCTACTAATGCTTCCGAGATACAAAGTTTTCTAGGCTTGGCAAGATATTATTGACGATTCGTTCAAGATTTCTTGTCGATTGCATCACTGCTCACAAATTTGAATAGGAAGGACGTTGCCTATTTATGGGATGACTCATGTGAGGAGGCCTTTCAGTTGTTGAAGTACCTTCTAACTACCATGCCGATTTTGATTCTACCAGAGGCCTACAGAGAGTTGTCGGTGTATGCGATGCGTTGGGGACTAGTTTGGGAGGTGTGTTAATGCAAGACAAGAAAGTAATTACCTACGCATCAAGGCAACGAAAAGTACATGAAAAGAACTATCCGGTGCACGACTTAGAGTTGGCGTTAGTTCTATTTTCTTTGAAGTTGTGGAGGCACTACTTGTATGGGAAGAAATTCATTGTCTACTCAGATCACAAAAGTTTGAAGTACTTATTCACTCAGAGCGAGTTGAACATGCGACAGAGAAGATGGTTGGTGATCGTGAAAGACTACAACTTCACACTCAAGTACCACCCGGGGAAGGCTAATGTAGTGGCGATTACTCGAGCGTGTACGACTAGAGATAGAGTCGGAGACCGTAATGAATTTTCAGGGAGTACCCGCAAGTGGCTATGATGTTTCAAAGGGTCAGGTACAAGTTCAGATAAGAGCAAAGCCAGTGGTTGTGTTTAGAGTGGTTAACTGTTAGAGCGATTCAGAGTACGGGAAATACGTGACACTCGTAGATGACAGTGACGACATGGATTGGAGACTTTCAGCGGATGGAGCATTAAGGTCTTGGGACAGATTGTGGATACCATCTTATAAACAGTTGATGGATGACTTACTCCGAGAGGCGCACAGATCGCAGCTCACCGTACATCCCGGGGGTAACAAGTTGTATCAGGACATGCAGATGATGGATTGGTGGACGGGGATGAAGCTGGACATCAATACTTACATCCATAATTATGAGATTTGTCAGCAAGTGAAAGCAGACCATCCAAAGCTGGAGGGATTGTTGCAACCGTTACCTATTCCGCAATAGAAGTGGGAAACATAGCTATGGACTTTGTTTCAGGGCTATCGACGACTCATAAAGGTCATGACATGGTTTGGGTGGTCGTGGATCGCCTGACTAAATCAACCCACTTCGTCCTTATTTCCATGGATTATTCAGCATACAGGTTGGGGCATATATGTAGTCGAGATCATCAGATTACATGGAGTCCCGGTGTCTATTATGTCATATCGTGATCCGAGGTTAGCCTCTCAGTTTTAAAATGGGTTTCAGCACCAGATGGGGACTCAGCTCAAACTCAGTACGACCTTCCACCCTCAGACAAAGTGGGCAGACCGAGAGATTGATTCAGATACTTAAGGATATGCTCAGAGCTTCTGTGCTGGATTTCTGTGGGAGTTGGTAGAAGTATATTCTGTTATGCGAGTTTATGTACAACAATAGTTTTTAAGAGAGTATTGGCATGGCACCATTCGAGGCACTTTATATGAGACCGTGTAGATCTCCAGTTTGTTAGACAGAGGTAAGAGATGCCGTATTAATTTTCCGAAACTTGTGCATGACCAAAGTGAGAGGATAAAGCGATTAGGCAACAATTAGAGGCGCCCAAAGTCGCTAGAAGAAGTATCTTGACAAGGACCATCGAGAAGTTGTGTTCAATGAAGGGGGATTTATATTATTGAAAGTGTCACTAATGAAAGGGCGTTACCAATTTGGGTTGAAAGGAAAGTTATCTCCTAGGTTCATCGAACCATTCAAGATTAAGAAACGAATAGGCCCGATAGCTTTTCTCCTTGAGTTGCCATTTTAGTTAGCTGGAGTTCATGATGTCTTTCATGTTTTCATGTTGAGGAAGACACAAAACAAACATGCACCGATGATTGATTGGGGGTAAGTTGATTTGAGGGAGGATGTGTCCTACGATGAGCAGCTTATTCAAATCACGAATAGAAAAGTGCATAAACTTCGAAAGAAAGAAATCCCGTTGGTGCATGTTCGTTGGCAATTCCATGGAGAACAGGAGTTGACTTAGGATCAAGAGGATTATATGATGGAGAACTTTCCATTCCTTTTCGAACCATAAGGTATGACTTTCTTTTACTTTCGAGGACAAAATTTCTTTAAAATTAGGGATGTTGTGACGACCTAAAAATCAAATCGACCCGCCCTACGAGCAATTGAGTAACATCTCAAACCCTACATTAAAGTAGCCCTAATATAAAATAAATCAAATTGTAAACCCTAGCCACCACAATTTATTTACAAAAACCCTACATTAAAAAATGAGGGAGAAAGAACAAGAGAGGGAGATCTAGGAGGTTCTTAGAGATCAAGGCAAAAGAATCTACAAACTCAGTAATCCCCATCTTCCCTATCTTTCTTTTTGATCTTAATTTGGTTAATTTAAAATAAAAATAAAAATTGACTTGAATGGGAAGAACACCAAGAGAGTGGTTCTACAGCGACGGCTCCACCTATGGGGGTGGTGACGATCTCATGGCCGCCTCCATCAGTTGCAGTAGGTGGGGCCCCATTAGGAAGCCCCACTTCTACAAGAAAAAAAAGACAAGGGGTGGCACCCAAATCCACCCCTCTCGCGGCAGCTGCTGGAGCCGCGACTAGCCGGAGCATTCTTGCGCCCTTGGCCAGTTGTGACAATGTCCCAGCACGACAAGCGGCTGGAGGGGAGCAACTAGTCCCTCTCCCTGATGGTTAACGTAACCTGGACTTCCAGGTTCGGTCAACCCTAAAGGGGGGGTGTTGACCCCCCTAGGGGACGATTAGCCCTTAGACTATTCTAGGGGCCAGTTCCCCTAGGGCAGTTGACAGGGGCCAAATTGGCCCCTGGACAAAAAAAATAATAAAAAAACAAAATAAAAATAAAAAGAAAATAATAATAATAAATATATAACCTAAAATAAAATTAAATAAGATATATATTATAAATAACCATAAAAATAATATGAATTCAAATGGGCTGGTGCGGGCCCCCACCTTCGAACCTCTCACGGGCAACAAAGGACCCATAGGGACCACACTAGTGGGCTCCACACTCGTGGATGCACGATGGAACCAAGTCACCCAGGCCTTTTGAGGAGCCGTGGACACACGGTGGAATTAATTCAGCCACACATATTCATTATATTATGATGATTGGTCAACAAGGGGAAGTAATGACAAATGAGACAATGGACTTGCATTTATATCTATTACATTCTGTGTATCTCTCTAGTAACCCCTTTGCATGCAAAAGTTGATTTTCTTATGTTTTATAACTCTTGAAAGTCCCTATCACTGCTTAAGTTTCTTTATGAATATGATATGCTTACTCCTTTTAGGAATTGATGTCATGCTTCAGATTTCAATGCTATCTTGATTTTTAAATGCATGCTACCTTTATTTTGCTTTATAGGTATTACTTGCATGTTTAATATTTGAGCATAGTTCTTCTCTTATTGGGCTCCGTTGGTTCTTCAGCTCACCCCACTTACACTACAGGTCCATTTACGAGTGTGATAAATCTTAACAAGGGGAAGGCCATTGCTTGAAGTCTCATTCCAGCATGAGCATTGTATGAAATATCTACTATTTGTCTTGAAAACCATTAATAAGGGTTACAACCCAGTCAAGTCTGTTAGGTAGTTAAACCTTTCTTTAGTTAGTTGGATACATTTATGAGTATTTGAAGGTTATGGAGATTTTATATGGTTTTGATTTGCTTAGGTGAATATAAGATACCCAATAGTTTGATTTATGATGACATATGGTATTTATTGAAATTCAAATTTCGCACTCTTTTGCCATATTTGTCTATATGTTATTCCAAATGTTGTTTAGGCGTACCAAAACATTATTTAGGCCTGGTTCAAGTATTAGGTCTAAGTAGCATTTTTGGGCAAGCAACCCGACCCTAAGTCGGGGGAAGGGTCATCTCAATTTTAGTCAATAAAATTGAGGTTTACTTTTGCTATTTTATTATAACTGATTGTATGTTTACCTTATAGTAAGATCCGTAGGTATTTGTTGAAATATCCTAAATGTCCCTAGTCGATCATTACACTGGGAACTATAATGAATTAAGACTAGTGTGAATCTTGATTGAAGGTCATGTGATGATCATGCGTATAGGGATACGAATCGAGATCATGAGTACTTGTTAGGGAAGAAGGTACCGGACCGACCTGCTATAGGACCACCATATGGATTAAGTCATAGATGTTACTCATGATAGGTATATCACTTAGTTTTTCGAGTTGAGATTATATAGGTGGTACTCATGATAAAGAGAGATATCAGTGGATCCCTCGATATGTTAGACTATTAAATGGCCAAGTCTAAGTAAATAGATATGATCAATGTTATTTGGATGTTTTCGAGTCTACACGAAGATTGAGACTAGTACGATTGAATATTAAGGGTGAGTTTTCGTGCCTTATGTTTAATCAAAGGATATCGCACGACAAAAGGATATGATATATGTTATTCATTAGGTTGTATCGATTTTGATATTCGTGCTATTTAGGTAGTCATAATGTCTTGCTAGAGACCGCTTATGACTTGTGTACCAAAAGCTGTTTTAGTTCACTACCAACATCGCATGAACCTATTGGGTCGCACACAAAGAATGACTTTGTGCAATTTCAATTGGTTCAGAGTAATGAATTTTCATACGATAAAATTTGTGACATAAAAGCTCTTACAATTTGTTATATGATAACTTATTAATAGGGGCGAATGTGTAATTTACTTAAACTACCTAAATACAATAGTTGTATTACGAATATGGTTTAAAGTGACGGCTTATCTACACATATAAATAGAGGTTGAAACCCTAAAATGAAATAAGATTTTCATTTTGCTATTTTCAAGTTCTTTGGATTTTAGAAGTGAAAAAAAAAACGTTTTCTCTTTCGGGGCTAGCACTCCAAATTATGGTCACCATTTGTGTGTGGATTTCTAAGAGAGGACATACGCTTGAATGTCTTGGAGATCGAACAATCAAATAAGGAAAATACAGATTAAGGTATGGTTTTACTTCTATAGATCTAGTTTAATAGAACTTATTTTCGATCTTGTTGGGGTTTTGTAAAATTGTTTTGAATTTTTCGATGCGTATGAACCCTAAAAACCCAACAATTTCAACAAGTACTCACGGATCTTACTATAAGGTAAACATGCAATCACTTATAATAATATAGAAAATGAAAACCTCAATCTTATTAACTAAAATTATAAGATAAACAATGTTTGTTGATTGACTTGGGGCATAAACCCCAACACGAAGTACATTACTAACAAATTTTTAGGAATATCATGAAAGCATGGTGTTATTTCATCAACTACAGTTTACAACTAAGTCTACGGTATTACGAGATCGTGAACTACAAAGCTGCTTTGACATTTTAAGGGGATTGAAATATCTAGATGTTGGCAAGATTATCTATGAGTCGATAAGGAGTTCCTTTACAATGAAGAAGAATGATATATCACATTTTCCTTTGACAATTATGACTTTTTGTATCAAGTAAACATGGCAAGAATTGAAATGGAAATTTTACCAAAAAAGACCATCACGGACGAAGTAATAGAGAGATATGGGAAAATTAATGGATATGAAGACTCTAAAGATGAAAAGGAGAAGGCCGAGATAGCTAAAAGAGAAACAAAGCAAAGAAGAAAAACCAGAGATGACATGAGAAGAGTTTTGGAAGAAATTCCGAGAGCTAGAAATGATCCGAATGTGGAGCAACTTGCCTTGGACTATGATGGAATTTACATGGAGAAGTCACATTTGGACTTTATGGGTACAATTCTACATACTCAAATGAGGACTCTGAGGAATCGAGAACTGGTGTTCGAGAACCAGAAGGCTTTAGCAAAGAGCATTCACATAATAGAGAGGTTGATGTCTAGAAGACATTGAAGAAAATGAGGAGGAGAGGTTTTTGTACCATCTACACAGATTCGGTTATCGCTTAATTATGATTTTGATGTTCAACTACCACAAGGTCAAGACTATACCTTCTTTGATCCTGCTGCAATTCACCAGTCCCTGAGGATTGATCCAGTCAAGGATGATGATGATGCGACTTCCGGATGATGCCATTGATTTCTTCACTCTACTTTATCTTCTATATCTCTAAGTGATAATGTGTAAGGTCTTGCATGTAAAACTCTGGTGATATAATATATGTGATCTTTGGTGGTGATATACTATATTTGATATGTGCTTGGTGATTTGATACATTTAATGATGTTGCTACATTTAATACATTGGTGATGGTTTATTCTAATCTTTATGCACTCGGTTTTATGACATTGAGTTTATTTTTATATTGATTATCCAATTTATGATTATATCAATTCGTTTATACTTCACGAGGTATATTTATTTTGTTGAAAACCCGACTTAATTTTTAAACCTTGAGGACAAGGTTTGGAATGAGCTTGAGGGTATTTCATATGAAATATAACAATGATAGCAAAGAAAGCAAGCAAAGAAAAGGAAAGTAGAACATAAGTAAAGAATTGATCAAAAAAGTTCAAACTTTTGATCCGATATTGAAGTAAGTTGATGAATTTTTTCAAAATATTTCGAATTCAAGTATGAATTTTATTTTACTTTATTTTTAGATAGAAACATAATATAATAGAATATGTATAATAGATTTTGAATGGAAGTGATATTTTTATTACCCAAGTGAATTCTATGATAGAAGGAATCAATTTTTATACCATTTTTTATTAACTTTACTAGTTATTTTATACACCGGATTGATTGCCTTTTGTTAGTCATAAGAATGGGTAGAAGATCAAAATAATAGTGCAAGATGAACAAGACTAATTTCTAGAAATCTTATGATACAAAGGCTATTGATTAAGTATTTTTTTTGTATATATATATATAGAAAATTATTATGCCATAATTGAAAGAAGAAATGGCTTAGAAGCCGATGAATTTCTATAGGTTAGAAAGAATACTTTCTTCAACCTTAGTGGACAGTGAGAATAGTTTACAAAAATAAAGAGAGTCCTATAGATTCCGTAGGAAATGGAATACGAATCTATAGTGGGAAAAATATGAGAATGTCAATAGAAAATTGAGTAGGGACTCATAAATCAAAAATCAAATGAAAAAATATAAATAATAATGAAATAATAATTAGGATGAAGTATAAAAAAATAGAGATAAAAATATGGATGTTCATGAACTCTTCAAAGACAAGATTTACCTCGAATGCTTGAAGCTAGGGTTAAGTAAAGTATTTCTTAATCTAACACATTTTAAACGATATATTGATTAGTATATTGGCAAAATTTCTAGTGGTTGTCATTGTGGTACTATTTGTAAAGTATTTTCTAAATTTAAGATTAATCTAGTGGTTTTTGAGTTTTGCGATTCTATACTAGTCATCGTAAGCTTGATACTTGTCAGTTGAGATTAAGAAAACCTATATTGTGTACTGACCTTTGTATTGAACTTTAAGTTCTAAGGGGTGTTGCATTGGGTGGTTGAGTTATCATTAAGGGATGGTTATTTTTTATAAATAATTCTATTCTATCATGATTTTTATTTACTTATGAGTAATATGTTTCTATTTGAAGATCACTTCTATCTAAAACTTATATTATTTAAAATTAACATGAATTAGATTGAAATCAGTATATAAAGAATGAATAGAGAATATGATTAATAGTATTCCTTTGCTCGAAATAGCAAAGTGCTAAGGATGGGGGTATTTGATAAGTTAATAATTAGACATGTTTTAAAGTGTAATTTAGGTTGATTTTAGATATAAATGATGATATTACACTAGGTATTCTCTTGTTTTCGTGATTTCAATATTAAATTTGGAAAAATGAAGAAATGGAAGAAAAAAAGGAAGAAAAGAGAAACAATAAACTTGAGAACAAAGCTAACGATAAGCCATCGAAACAAAATTAGAAAGAAATCGCTGGGAAAATCGGCAACAGAAAATAAGCAGCGAATTGGGATTTACTTTAGGAATCGCTTGATGAATTGATAGAGCACAAAAAGTCAATTCTAGTGATTAACTCAACAATTTATGAACAAAATGGAATCACTAACAAATTGACGAGGTCGATTACGGATTTTTTAGATTAGTATGAAGAATTTGAGTTTATCTAACATTTGTATAGCTTAGAAAACTAAAATAGGACCTTTGGGCTTCAAAATTACTCTCTCTACCCTTGGAAACATTCTCTATTAGTCATAAGTTAGTTTGAAGCCATATTGGAGCTTTGTTTATTTCATTAAGAGGTATTTATTTAATTATTTTTTTAATTATATTATTGAGTTACTTATTTCCAACATGAGTGAGTATTTGTCACTACCAAAATCTCTAACCGCGTTTTAATTCCTTAATCGGGATTACCGACCCTTGACATGGGACCTACACCGTGATACATGCACCGATCAAGGCACGTGGCCGAGGTATATTGTATTTCGTATTGAAGTATGCCTAGTGTTATGTATTGTGTAGACTTATTATGTAGGTTTGTACGGTTGTAGGCGTCGAGACGAGAGCGGGGATGCGCCTTGAGTAGCGTGCGAGCCAGGAACGGGTAGTTAGCATCTTGGTAAGCCTTATTTAATACTAATATGAAATAAGGAATTACTTATAAGCCTATGGTTGTGTTTGTTAATGTAAATCAAATTAAAGTCCTAGAGATAGTTGAGTAAATTAAATGGAAAGCATAGGATTGTGTCTAGAGATACACATTGGCACATCTAGGATATATGGCAAGATGAGTATTTGCAATTGATTTATATATTTAGATTCCTCATTTCAAGCTAATAATCCAGCTATATTGATGTTTTTAATTTGGTGTTGAAATCATAAAGATATGAATTTTTGAAATTGAAACACCAAAACTAGAATTCTGCACGTTGTATTAGGAATCAACCTGGGTAATTTGGTCATAATCGGCTCATTTTAGATCCAAATTGATCCAAAGAAATGACATTTTAAAGATTATTTAAAGGGGAATAACGTTGCTTAACCAAAGGTGTTTTGATTCAAATGTTTTTATGTCCAAACATGCTCTACAAATAGGTGTTGGAATTAAAAAAGAATGTTCTGAAACTAAAATTGTTAAGGGCATAACTCCCTAACTACTAATTCAAAAGAGCTGATCTTTAAGTACATTGTATTTGGGTACATTTTCTGCCTGGTGACCAAAAATCACATTTTTAGGAACAATAGATTAGGAGAAATAGATTTTCTAATTTTGTTGGTCGGATTAAATTCCAATTAGACTTATGTTTAGTAAAATCATGACATCTCTTTCGTTTTAAATCATAATTTTGCAAACTAAACCTTTCCGAAAAGCTAAGAGAGAGACCAAAAATAATTGTACTAATGGAGGATTTTGATATTTGGAACATTTCATGCCTAAAAGTGCATTAAAATGTAGAACTGAAATTGAAATTTAATTTAGTCTTTAGGGGCTGATTTAGGAAGATTGATTTAAAGTCTATTGAACCAATTTGAATACACAATAAACACCACTAGATTGAGCGAAAACCCACTATATTTGAACTAATGAGACACCAAACTCAGGAACCTAGGAAAAGGGTACGGGAGAGCGAATACAAGATTTGGAGTATCGGGAGGCCAGTAAAGCTAAGGCTTTACTTTGTTGTTGTGGGTATACCCAATGGCAACTTTACTTGGCATTTAATTTCTTCTAATTGTTGTCCTTGCATAGTCCTTTTGACTATTTTTCCTTTGTATTCTTATATCATGTGTTCTTTGTATCTATGCTCACTTGATGAGTCCAGTTTGCATGATATCCATTCATTTGATTTGATTCATTGATTCTATCCCATGCTATGTCTATTCTTGTTGTTTTAAATGTGAATTGAATAATAAATAGCATGCTATTAGGCTAGTGTATATCTTATAAATGTTTAAAAGGACTTGTATTCCTTATTTGTGTAGGTGTGTAGATGTGCCTATGCCTTGACAATCCATACTTGGTATTTCTTGAAATTTTAAAAATAATTTTCGCGTTTAGGTCCCGTACTCGATCGAGGTGTGCGCGACTCATGGGGTTAGAGTCCCTAGGGATGTCGGCACATGTTACCTGACATTGTATGACACTCAGGGTCAGAGTCCCTGAGGTGGTCTACACACCGAGGTTAGAGTCCATAGTAACACTTGGGTTAGAATCCCTTGTGCTATATGATTATTGAGTCGGAGTGACATGTTTCGCTGCCGACCAGGACCAAAATCTCCACTACTTAGCCTAGTGTCAGTATCACTTGTTTAACTCTAGTATTTACTCGCATATGGTTTATTTTCTAGTTTTCCCATTTATATGCTTTTAAATACCATTTGAATATTTGGAAATGAAAATTAAACTTGTCATCGGGGATTATTGTTTTATTCTTGTACTCACCGTCCTTTTTATGATGGTGGGTGCAGAGCTGTCTACCAGCAGGCCGGGCAAGGAGAAGATCGACGACTATCCCTGAGCCTGCGACGCATCGCTGCATCGATTGTAGGTCTTCTTTTGGTATTTTGATTGTATATATTATATATGTCTTTCAGATACTATTTGGGGTTATATATCGGGTTGAGCGTTAGTTCCTTGACTTGACTTAGACTGTTTTACTATTTCACTGCATTTTGAGGACTTTATTTATGTGATGTCATTTCTTGGTTTTCCACACTTTGGATTTTATAAATGGCTTATGCATAAGTTACTAATTGTTTATGCATAATCAATAAGACTTTTGCTAATTAATTAATTTAATAAAAAGTTTTAATTAACTCTAAATTTTAGAAACTGGTAGGACTAGTGTATTACTTATCTTGAACACGAGAAAAGAGGAGTCTAGGTTGTAAAGGCTGACTAATATGTCGTTAAGTCCTGCGTAGATATGATTAGGGTTTAATTACGGGATTAGGCCGGGCGGTTCCCTAGATTTGGAGAGGGGTCGTCACAGTTGGTATCAGAGTATAGGTATTAGAACCTTAGGGATAAATAAGAAAAACACGAACTCGTATAAAACACAAACCTTAGAAGTGGAAACCAGATGATCCTTGCCTAGGAACTATTTTGTTGGGAATTGAGTGAAGGTGAGATGAGGATTTCTTATATATACGTGTTAGTTTCTATATGTATATATATGCATGCCACGTAGTACCTGATTCGCGTTCTCTATCCACTTGAAGACACCGATGGCAGATTCGTGCGAGGCCTGATACACCGGAGCTATCAGTTGACAATTTTTAGAGGATGTCCGACTGCTAGACTTCATCATCGACCTAGTACTAGGTACCAGGCTGATCGCGATACTGCCGTACCATATGGCTCCGAGGGAGTTAGAGGAGTTGAGGACATCAGCTTATGATCAAGGATGAGGATAGGTCCAAGACAACATTCAGCACCAGATACGGACACTACCAGTTCACATTTATGCCATTTGGGCTGACCAAAGCCCCCGCCATATTCATGGATTTTATGCACCAGGTACTTAGACCATATCTCGACCGCTTCGTGATAGTCTTCATCGATGACATCTTGATATACTCGAGGACACGTGAGGATCACGAGCAGCACCTCAAAGAGACGTTGCAGACATTGAGGGAACATCAAATTTTTGCTAAGTTAAGCAAGTGTGAATCCTGGCTTGCAGAGGTCAAGTTTCTTGGGGCACATTGTTAGAGCAGCAGGGATTGCAGTAGATCCGACCAAGATTTAGACGATCATGGATTGGTCGGCACCGACATCAGTACCGAAGATCGAGAGTTTTTTAGCAGGATACTACCGTAGGTTCGTGAAAGATTTCTTGAAGATCGCTTCACCGATGACGAGGCCGACACAGAAGGATGTTGCTTATGAGTGGACTGAGAAGTGCGAGGCTGCATTTACTCGAGTTGAATAGGTCATTAACTACCGCGCCAGTGTTAGTACTGCCAAAGGCTGGACATGGATTTCTAGTGTACGCAGATGCTTCTCATACGGGTCTAGGTTGTGTGTTGATGCACGACAGCGGTGTCGTGGCATACGCATCGAGACAGTTAAAGATACATGAGAAGAACTACCCCACGCATGATCTAGATTTGGCAGCGGTTGTATTTGAGCTGAAGAATTGGAGACACCTTCTGTATGGAGAGAGATTCACACTCTTCACTGATCACAAGAGTCTGAAATATCTTTTCACACTGAAAGAGCTGAACATGAAACAACGCAGATGGTTGGAGTTCTCGAATGACTACGACTTTTCCTTAGATTATCACCCAGGAAAAGCGAACATAGTCGCACATACGCTGAGTAGGAGACCGACTAGAGATGTTGAGGTGGTCGGATGTCACATGATGCATGAGTACGGATTACTCGAGGTAGCATTGACAACAAGTCAGACACAGGTTCCTACCGATACTCAGGTGATGATTTGTGCACAGATGAGACTACAAACCTTGTATGCACAGTGAGTGTCAGAGGGTAAGAGGATCGACCGGTTGTACTCGATATTCAGTGAGTTAGCGCAAAGTGCAGAGTGTACAGATTAGGCAGAGACGACAGATTAGTGTCTGAGATACCGGGGCATGTTTTAGATACCAGAGGTGTCGGAGCTGAGATATGAGATCCTTCAGGAGTCGCACCGTTTCAGATTTACCGTACATCCAGGCAGGACTAAGATGTACCACGACACGAGGAGACATTTCTAGTGGCCTGAGATGAAGGAAGACTTGTCTAGATTTATCAAGAATTGTGGTATGTGTCAGCAAGTGAAGTCTGAGCATCGCAGACCCGGGGGATTAATACAGTCACTTCCCATTCCTCGATGGAAGTGGGAATACATCTCTATGAATTTTGTCAAAGGACTGTCGAGGACCGCGAGTAGACATGACTCAATCTGGGTGATAGTTGACAGACTAACGAAGTCTGCTCATTTCCTGCCAGTGGCATCGCATTACACGTTCGATCACCTGAGTGTACTGTTCGAGAGAGAGATTATCAGACTGCACGAGGTACCATTGACGATCACGTCAGACCGAGATGCTACGTATACGTCCAGGATATGGCAGAATATGCAAAAGCAGTACGGTACGCGCCTACAGTTCAGTACAGCTTTTCCACCCTCAAACCAACGGGCAGACTGAGAGATTGATTCAGGTACTCGAGGACATGTTGCGGGCATGCGTGTTGGGGTTTGGCTGATCTTGGGCGAAGTACCTACCGTTGTGTAAGTTCGCTTACAATAACAGTTATCAGGCTAGCATTGAGATGGCGCCATTTGAGGCTTTGTATGGCAGACCGTGTAGCTCGCCATTGTGTTGGGCTGAGCCAGAGGACGGGGACATAGTGGGGTCTGAAATTGTTGTTGACCACACGAAAAAGGTCAAATTGATCCGCCAGAGACTCAAAGGAGCACAAGATAGACAAAAGAGATAGGCATATAAGTATCGCGGTGATCTCGCGTATTTCGAAGGAGCCTTTGTCTATTTAAAGGTTTTCCCTCGGAAGGGTCTTCAGAGAAGTGGGGTGAAAGGCAAGCTTGCACTGAGGTACATCGGGCCTTTCATGATTAAGAAACGGTCGGGAAAGTGGCATACGAGCTTGAACTGCCTCCATAGATGTCAATGGTCCATCTAGTGTTCCACATCTCGATGCTTCGACTAGCCGAGTCGAAGGTAGGCGTGCGACCGACAGTTGACTTAAGTCAGATCGACCTGAGCGAGGACATCTCTTACGAGGAGTAGCCCATTAAGATCCTAGAGCGGAAGGTACAGCAGTTGAGGAACAAGTCCATCCCGAAGGTACTCATTAAGTGGCAATTCCACGATGACACGGAACTCACTTAGGAGCGGAAGGACTTTATGCAAGATAGATTACCGTACCTGTTCGAGTCAGGTAGAACCGTAACTTAAACATAATTTCGAGGACAAAATTAACATGTTGTTGGGAATATTTGTCACGGCCCAAAATCTCTAACCCCATTTTAATTCCTTAATCAGGATTACTGACCCTTGACATGGGACCTACACCGTGATACATGCACCGATCAAGGCACGTGGCTGAAGTATATTATATTTTTGTATTGATGTATGCCTAGTGTTATGTATTGTGTAGACTTATTATGTCGGTTTGTACAGTTGTTGGCGTCGAGACGAGAGCGGGGATGCGCATTGAGTAGCATGTGAGCTGGGGAACCGGGTAGTTAGCATCTTGGTAAGCCTTATTTAATACTAATATGAAATAAGGAATTACTTATAAGCCTATGGTTGTGTTTGTTAATGTAAATCAAATTAAAGGCCTATAGTTGAGTTAATTAAATGGAAAGCATATGATTGGTCTAGAGATACACATTGGCACATCTAGGAACTAGGTGAGTAATGAAATGGTGTCACTTGAGGTTGAGTTAGTGGGATATATGGCAAGAGGTGGACCATTAGATATTCCTCGGGATACATAAATCCATGGAGATTAAGGGCTAGGAAGGAACATCACCTTAATATATAACATTAGTGATCAGACAACATGCAAACCAAATCACTCATTCATTTTTGCTGGAGAAGAAGAAGGAATTGCTGGAGAGGAGTGAATCATCAAGGTGTTGAAGGAATCCATGGGAGTTGGTGAGAAATTCTCAAGCTAGGGTGCTACATCAACTAGGTACACATCTTTTTAGTTGAAATTAGAACAAGTTCTGGTATTAGGCTAATTTCAGATGGTAGATGATTGAGTATTTGCAATTGATTTATATATTTAGATTCCTCATTTCAAGCTAATAATCCAGCTATATTGATGTTTTTAATTTGGTTTTGAAATCATAAAGATATGAATTCTTGAAATTGGAACACCAAAACTAGAATTCTGCACGTTGTATTAGGAATCAACCTGGGTAATTTGGTCATAATCGGCTCATTTTAGATCCAAATTGATCCAAACCAATGGCATTTTAAAGGCTATTTAAAGGGGAATAACGTTGCTTAACCAAAGGTGTTTTGATTCAAATGTTTTTATGTCCAAACATGCTCTACAAATAGGTGCTGAAATTAAAAAAGAATGTTTTGAAACTATAATTGTTAAGGGCATAACTCATTAACTACTTATTCAAAAGTGCTGATCTTTTAGTACGTTGTATTTGGGTACATTTTCTGCCTTGCGACCAAAAATCACATTTTTAGGAACAATAGATTGGGAGAAATAGATTTCCTAATTTTGCTGGTCGGATTAAATTCCAATTAGACCTATGTTTAGTAAAATCATGACATCTCTTTCGTTTTAAATCAGAATTTTGCAAACTAAACCTTTCCAAAAAGCTAAGAGAGAGACCAAAAATAATTTTACTGATGGAGGATTTCAATATTTGGACCATTTCATGCCTAAAAGTGCATTAAAATGTAGGACTGAAATTGAAACTTAATTTAGTCTTTAGGAGCTGATTTTGGAAGATTGATTTAAAGTCTATTAAAACAATTTGAATACACAATAAACACCACTAAATTGAGCTTAAACCCACTATATTTGAACTAATAAGACACCAAACTCAGGAACCTAGAAAAAGGGTACGGGAGAGCGAATACAAGATTTGGAGTATCGGGAGCCCAGTAAAGCTAAGGCTTTACTTTGTTGTTGTGAGTATACCCAATGGCAACTTTAATTTGCATTTCATTTCTATTAATTGTTGTCTTTGCATAGTCCTTTTGACTATTTTGCCTTTGTATTCTTATATCATGTGTTCTTTGTGTCTATGCTCACTTGATGAGTCTAGTTTGCATGATATCCATTCATTTGATTTGATTCATTGATGCTATCCCATGCTATGTCTATTCTTGTTGTTTTAAATGTGAATTGAATGATAAATAGCATGCTATTAGGCAAGTGAATATCTTATAAATGTTTAAGAGGACTTGTATTCCTTATTTGTTTAGTTGTGTAGATGTGCCAATGCCTTGACAATCCGTACTTGATATTTCTTGAAATTTAAAAAGTAGTTTTCGCGTTTAGGTCCCGTACTCGATCGAGGTGTGCGTGACTCACGGGGTTAGAGTCCCTAGGGATGTCGACACATGTTACCTGACACTGTATGACAGTTAGGGTTAGAGTCCCTTAGGTGGTCTACACACCGGGGTTAAAGTCCCTGGTAACACTTGGGTTATTGTCCCTTGTGCTATATGATTATTAAGTCAGAGTGACATGTTTCACTGCCGACTGGACCTAAATCACCACTACTTAGCCTAGTGTCCGTATCTCTTGTTTAACTCTGGTATTTACTCGCATATGGTTTATTTTCCTGTTTTCCCATTTATATGCTTTTAAATACCATTTGAATATTTGGAAATGCTAATTAAACTTGCCATCGGGGATTACTATTTTATTCTTGTACTCACCGTCCTTTTTATGACGGTGGGTGCAGAGCCATCTACCAGCATGTCGGGCAAGGAGAAGGTCAACGACTATCCCTGAGCCCGCGGCGCGCCACTGCGTCGATTGTCGGTATTCTTTTGGTATTCTGATTGTATATGTTATATATGTCTTTCAAATACTATTTGGGGTTGTATATTGGGTTGAGCGTTAGTTCCCCGACTTGACTTAGACTATTTTATTGTTTCACTGCATTTTGATGACTTTATCTATGTGATGTCATTTCTTGGTTTTCCACACTTAGGATTTTATAAATGGCTTATGCATAAGTTACTAATTGCTTCTTTATAATCAATAGGACTTTCCCAATTAATTAATTTAATAAAAAGTTTTAATTAACTCTAAATTTTATAAACTGGTAGGACTAGTGTATTACTTATCCTGAACATGAGAAAAGCGGCGTCTAGGTTGTAAAGGCTGACTAATACGTAGTTAAGTCGTGCGCGGATATGATTAGGGCTTAATTACGGGATTAGGTCGGGCGGTGCCCTAGACATGTATATACTTTGGATTGTTATATAGTTATAATTAAGGAGTCATGTACTTAATGTTTTAAATCTAATCATACATAACAATCATGGTTTTAATAAGTTGTTTTGTGCGTTACAACTAATGAGGATTGATATTGTATGCATAGTTGCAAATATTTATTATGATATTTTGATTATGAATCTATGTCTATGATTATTGACAACAATTATAGAAGTAGTAACTATGATTAATATACTGGGCTATATTACCCGAGTGGATGTTCTAGGTGAATGTGTTCTAAGTTATTTATTGATTTGCATATTCTGATTAATATTCGATTTAAATTAGTCATGATTTTCATCTAGTGTTAATGCTATCGCAATTTCTATTTTATTGTGTTTTATCCAATAAGTAGATTTCCAATGATAATAATATGGCTTATTTTCTATTGAATATAGAAAAATCGATGGGTTGTTAAAGGCTATCAACCTATTATGAATTAGAATTTAATGATTCCAAGATTTCATGTGATATGATTATAACTAGGTTATGAGGTGATGATATGTTATAGTGTTTGAATACAATTCAAGTATATTACATTATTTAGCAGGGGTTTGTTTAGATGTTTGTTTTGATATTTGTTTACATATTTATATTATATTGAACTTGAATTTTGTTTAATTAAGTTTGCATTAAGTTGTTTGATTTAGTTTGGTTAGTTTAGTTAATTAAGTTAGTAGTTATAGTTATTAGTTATTTAGTATTTTAATTCTCGTTTAATTAGATTAACTAAATTAAGAAAAATAAAAAAAAATAAATTTTCCTTAGAAGTTACCAAAATCCCTGTGGAGACGATATCCCATCTACCACTACTACAATAATAGAAAAATACGGGAAACTATTATGCATGCTCAACACGTGTCAACCCACAAAAATTTATAATGGAATATCAATACATAGTCAATAGGATGAAAACTAAAGACAGCACATTAGAACAAGTCAAACTTAAAGTTTTTCCTTTTATACTGAACGATCAAACATAAGATTGGTTGTCTTATCTTTGTCAAGATTCGATAACCGCATGGCTCAAATGTTAGCAGCTTTCATATATCAATATATGCCTACAAGAAAAATAAGTACTTATAGAAGACAAATCACAGTCGTGATAATTAAAGATGATGAAAATTTTTATGAGTTTTAGGATATATGTCCAAGATTAAATTCATTTTATCCATAACATGGATACGCTCAAAGCGATTTATTAGAATACTTATATGAAGGATTAAGTCATTTTGAATGAAGACTATTAGATATTGTATGTGGTTGATCATTATTTGATGTCACACCAACTCTTGCAAAAGAAACTATTAATAAGATGGCTAAACAATATAAACAATATGGTGAAAATACCTATAAATCAAGAAAGAAAGTTCATGAGTTAAATAATAAAACAAGCAATAAATTTGACGAATAAGTTGAAGAATTATGTAACATGGTTAAGCTACTATTAAAATATAGATCAAATCAAGTTAAACCTTTTGGATTTTGTAATGAAGTTACACATCCTACGGATGTGTGTCCTAATTTACAAGAAGATAACAATGAAGAAGTTAACACAGTTATAAACCAATATTCTGGTCATCCTAGAAACCAATATAATAAAAACAATTATTACACTGAAAAATCAAATTCAAATCTTAGTTATAGTCCACATAATCAAAACTATACCACTTATAGATCGAGAGCATCTACACAATAAACACCAATGCAACAACCTCAACAAACTATTCAACCAACACAACTTAATTTAGAAAAAAATATTAAACAATTTTATGACCCAAAGTCATCAAAACTTTACACAAATTTCTCAAAGTCAAATTAAAACTGATACATTTATTAACGAGCTGAAAAATAAATTAAGTTAAATGACTTTACAAATCAACAAGTTAAGCATTCAAACTAAAGCATCTACTCAACCTTTAAACACTACTAATGAAGCACAAGTTAACGTTTTATTTTATAAAAATGAAAAAGAAATGAATATGCAAGAAAAGACAGTGAAGAGAGGTAAAATGAAAACTAAAATATCTAAAAAAATAGAACAAGAAAAAGAAGAGATGGTGGCAAATGTCATTCCTACTAGGGAATGGATAGCCGAACAACTAAAATATACACTTTTTCTCGGAAGGCTATACTCATGGTATTTAGCCAAAATGGAATCCTACGAAAGATCTTTACAAAATTCCAAAGTAATTAACCAAGGCAAAGTAAACGATAATTATAAGTTGAATGAAGATATGCATTCTAATTCTACCGTTCCATAACGATAAGCAAATGCTAGTGAGGAAGAACCTAAAAAAGACATATCTAAACCATTTAAGAAATTAGAAATTAATAAAAACATAGAACAAAAACATTATCCTTAAAGGGAATGCTTGAGAAATGTTTCGACCTAGGAATGTTTGTCATACGAATCACAATAGGAAATTCTTCTATTGAATTTGCTATGTGTGTTCTTAGTGCATCTATTAATGTTATGTCACTTAAACTTCATGAATCATTTAAAATAGGATCGTTAACTAACAAGCCTATTAATATCACTTAAGCAAAATATTTGCAGAAAAGCCCCTACATGTTTCTTGAAATCATGATTTCTAGTTTTTGGGATTTATGAAATCATCCCGACAGTCCAAACGGGTCCGATGACTCATACTTAACATGTTCAATGTTTTCCCAAAGGTTTTGTTGAGTCATAGGTGTGTTAAGGAGCTGCTTACTTGATAGCAGAACGTATTTAGTCTTAGGTCCCTCCCGATTAGCGTGCAAATAGGACACATTAGCGCGCGACGACTGAGTTAGCACGCTACTAATGTCACCTTGCATGCTAAGCATCCTTGTGATAGCTTTTTAAAATAGCTTACACCTTTTGCTTTTGCTTGAATCAATGATTGATTTTGGGCCCGTAGATGAAGAAAATGGTCATAAATTTTTAAATAGGTTTGGAAACCACTAACAAACCACTTAGAACATCCTTTGTCCTCTAAAGCTTAAAAACTCATTTGTGTCCAAATTTTCACATCAAACAGTCTTGATTTTTTTGTTCAAACACTTGAAATCTTTTAAGGCTATTGTATCATCCTCAAAACAAGTGTAACTAAGGTGTTCGAAGGCTTGTAACCACACTCTCTAGAAATGATTTAATTCTCTCTCATTTGGGGTTGTAAGAAAGTTTGATTTCGTACCTCTATTGTGCGTAAATTACATCTTTTGGTGTGCTTGGTGTGTGAAAATCATTCATTGTGTTATTGAACACATTTGTCTTGGGTTTTGCACTTAAACTTGATTTTATAAACCATAGGACTGATTTTAAGAAGAGTTAGGCCTTAAACTTGATTTTTATCAAACTACTTGTTCATTATATTTGAATCGTATTTATTATCATCAATTTAGTTTAATCGGTTTCTTGTTTGAGATTGATGCTAAATCAGTGATATATTTCCATATCTCATTCATATTATACTTGCATGCATTAGAGGTGTTGGGCTCTAGGAGGCTTGTTAGTAATTGAACTTATTGCTGATTTACTTTGTAAAGTCGATTTTCATTATATTCATCTATTTTTTGTCAATGGCTGATTTTATGACTTAGTGGGATCCAAGTTAAGGGAAGACCTAGTTGAGGCTAGACATAAACCATAGTTGAAGTTAGGTGGGAAGTCCTAATTTGTGATTAGGCATTCTAGGCTTGTAGGCTTAGGTTGTAAAACTTATTTTATTAATATAAATGGGGGTTTAAACAATATTAACCGGGGAGATTAGGTAGTGGATGTAGATTGATTGGATCGAACCACTATAAATCATGTCTCTTTTCCATATTTTCTACCTCCTTCTCCATTGCATTGCACTGATACTTGTTGATTGTGTGAGCATTAAGCATTCTTGTTCATTGGAAGTTTTTAAAAGACGATAACCTCTCGGTACACCCGATTCACCCACTTTTTGGTGTGATTTCAAGTTAGACTTTTTCTAAAGATAGCTAGAACTAAGTTAGATATTTCTGAATGAACAATGTCTATGGAGTTTGAATATAAGATTTTCAAATTCAAAATTAATAATGAACACCACTATGACACTTATGAATAATATGATGAATTATTCGATAACGAAATAGATGATAATGAATTTAGAGACTTAAACTATTATGATAATATTGATGTTGAAATTTATGCAATTAATGCTGTAACAATGGAAATTGATAAAGGGATTCAAAAATAAGAATCAGTTGAAGACACTTAAAAAAAGAAAGTAACTCAAGAATGGGGAGTTAAACAACCAAAAAATGGTAAAATCATTAACAAACTGGAAGTTTCAAGATCCAAATACAATAAAAAAGCTGGACATGAATCTTATAAAGCTTAATGATCTTGAAGGCATGTACTTGCACATTAAAATCAAATAGGCTTGGTACTTCAAAGCTTAGTTTGATATGAACTTTAATGCAAATCTCATGCCCATACATTTCATTCTACGTACTCTATTGGAGTTGAACTAACTTTCTTTTGAACGATTCTCTTTACTGGATGGAACTTCAACTCAACCAATAAGAGTGGTCACAGATGTGCCCGTTCGTATGTACAACAACACTGTACCCACATACATTTTTGTCATGCCACTACTTATGTCGTTGTGGATATTCAAAACAAAACTATTAATTTGACGATTAATAGCCGAGAACTCACTTTCTGGAATGTCACTAGTCTGAAAAAAACCCTAAATTCAAACTTAGAGGCCTAAATAAATTCTGGAAGGGTTAAGTCGAGCTAAAGACAGTAAATAAAAGTACTTTATGGGAAGCAACCCATATTCTATGTTTATTTAATTTTATTATGAATTTAGTTTAGTTTAGTTTAGTATGTTTTTATTATCTCACTTTTTGACTCTTATATTGAAAATACTTTTGGGATTTCAATTCAGAGATGATTTCAATTAATAGGGAAGAGATCGAGTTGTTTTTGCTTATATTGCCTTTATGCAAGTTGCATTATTTACTTGCTTTTATATTTATTTATTTATTTAATAAAAGTATTTAGTTAGTTATATGTCTTACTTTAACTTTCAGATTTTTAGTCAATTCTACCTTAATATGGGTTATTATGAATTCGCCTGCAAAGACGACCTATAAATGCCGCCACTAGAAAACTTGACTTAATAGAAATCATAGAAATTAAACGAGGTAGGGCTAGACTATAGCAAATTTGGGATGCATTAATTAGGAGGGCTTTGAATGGTCCGGAAATCTCACCATCAATTGCACTTAATCAAGCACAATGAAAAAATTTGATCCATGTAGACCCTAATTAATTTGTGACTGAGGCTATGTTGTTGTTGTTGTTGATGTTGTTGTTGTTGTTGTTGAGTTATTATGAATGATGAATAAGTTAATTATAAGATAAATTGCAAAAATAGTAAAAATAGTCCTAGCGATTCCAAGCGATTTTGATTAACATTAAGAATCGCAGGCAGAATCGGTACCAGTACATAGGAAATTTTAGTGCAAATTTAGAGTTTGGCAATTCTCAGTGATTCGCCTATACATGAGAATCGCTGAAAAAATTGGTTAAAATAGTAAGTTAAGTTTTATCGATTTGCATAGCAATTCCCAGCGATTCCACTTACAAAGGAATCATGGGCACGATTTATGATTTTTTAAAACCAAAACCCAAAATCACCATACACATTACATCTTTCACACTTTTAAACCATTGCACCTCTTTACCAAAATTGTAATTTCTTGCCAAGATTCAACCATTCTAAGCTCAATCCCATAGTATTTAAGTGATTCTCATCTCAACCTAGTTTCATTCAAACAAAAAATTTCAATTTTGGAGGTGTTGGGCCGAACTAGGGTTTTAGAAAATCTCGACTTGGAGCTTGGAGAGGAAATCAAGAGCTTCAATATTGAGAGAATCACTCTAAAGAAGGTAATTGCATCAACCCTCGCTCTTTACTTTAACAACTTTTTGATTAAAGGGATTTTCACAAATTTTTCAATATTTTTTGTTATCTTTTTGTTGGAATTTATTCAATTGTCTTGCACAAATGATTTTATTTATTCTAATCAACTTGGAGTAGTGATCACATTGGTCATTGATTTACAAATTCAAAAAGTTCAAAATTTTTGCTATATTTACGTATATTTTCTAATGGTCTACAAAAGCGAGTTTGCAATGAGTTTGTGGGTTGGTTATTGTTTTAATTCAATTTAAGTTGCTATATTTTCGAAGAGACATACAATTTTTCACCTAATTGCATTATAATATTTAAAAAATTGATTTTCAAGTTTACATTTTAGTTATTAATTCGATGCCAATTACATTTACTACAAATTTCAAACTAGCTTTCCAAATAGATTTCTCATTTTTAAATAATTTCTTAAATTTTACCGATTTATTTTTAACAACGATTATTTCTATCATTTACAAGTATATTAGCTTTTGAACAATTTCGAAAGTTGAAACAATGGCCGGAGGAGGTGAGGTAGAAGATCTCGAGAGGAGAAGGGAAAGGCAGAACTAGTAGAGAAACCCAAATAAAAATCTAAAGCTCCACCCAAACCAATTAGGCCTACGTGGGTTTCATTAAATAATCCCCGAACAAGAGTACCTAGAGTGCCTTCTCCACCCTTAAGATTTAACTATGATTCAGAGGGAAAGAAATAGATTGAGGAGACACCCACTATATCTTTCCATGCCCATAATCTGATTGATGCTGAAGCTATTGCTAGAATGAATAACAACATTAAGAAGAATAGAAAGATTATACTGGAGAGGGGTTTCAACGTGAAACATGAAGTTAAGTACATGCATAGGATCCTAAACATAATAAGGGAGAGAAACTGGAGATTGTTAACTAAGGATTACTACGCCGATAATGATGCGAAGTTATTAATTGAAAAAGGGTGTGAGATTTTGGAAAGAGAATTCTATGCAAACATGCATGGAGATGAAAATAAAATAGTAGCCATAATATGAGGAAAACAATGGATTACTCGCCCGAGAGAATAAACTGATATTATGGTTTAACTGAAGTTCATTTGAGACAAAATAATGAGTATCCTAAACCTGAATACATGTATGCACACGTATTTCTGCATGAAGCCATTAGAAATGGTTTAAAAGCTTCTCTAGGGGATGGTTCCATTTTGATTCAGACGAGTACCCAAAACACATAAAAACTAAATATTTTTGGTAAATAACAAAAGCTTTGAGCCTTTTCTTGAATGCAAGCTACAACTTAGTTTACAACACTACGACATAGTGAACTATAGGGCAGCTCGTTTATGCCACATAGTCCAAGGGATCAAGTATATTGATGTTGGCAAAATAATCTACAAATCGTTTGGGAATGCCATGACCACTAAAAAAATGAAGGATTGTCTTTTCCCTTGATGATTACAGAGTTTTGAAAACAAGACCAAGGAAACGATTACGATGTTTTCCCAGATAAGACCATCATTAATGATGCCATGAAGAAACTCGAGAAGTTATTGGGATATGTTGACTCCAAGGAGGAACGAGAGAGAAGCAACACAAAGGAGAGAAACCACGGAGAGAAGAAGAGTACGGGTAGAAAATAAAAAAAATTAGAAGAAATGCAGAATGGTGCGCACAATGAGCATATGAACTAGAGCCTAAGACCACTTGCAGAGGACTTCACTGGTATGTATGCGGAGGAAACATAAATGGCCAAGATGGGGTCAGTCTTGCGTAATCAGATGAGAACTCTAAGACATCAAGAGTTGATGTTCCAGAACCAACGAGAGATCGCTCGAAGTATCATTAGATCCAAATGATGCAGGACCAGTAGGACTTAAGGCGGGGGAGCCAACATTTGCATTCAATCACTCTAGCTCAAATTGCTCAACTAGAGAGTCTTTACAGAAGATAATCCAATGGAGGGACTAGATTACACTCTATATGATCATGAGGCGAGCTACCAATCCCAACATCCTGATCATGGGGAAAATGGTGATGATGTGACGTTTGGATGACGGTTCTGACATTTTTACTCTTCTCTGTGTTATATTTTCCTAAGTGTTATTCAAGAGAGGTTTATGTTTGTAATACTTTGATTGAAGTGCTATATGTTCACAATTTGATACATTTGATTTACTATGTTAGCAATTTGATACAATGATTTGGTTTGAAATGTTAAATTCTATGCAATAATGTTCGGAGTTGTTTAAATTGTCATTAGTTATTCAATTCATTATTATGTTATGTTATGTTATTTATTTATTTATTCTTTTATACTTTATGAAGTATTTTTATTTTTTTTTGGAAAACTACTTAATTTTTAAACCTTGACAACAAGGTTTAAAATGAGTTTGGAGATATTAGGTGAAGTGAAGTATGAAGATGCAGAGTTTGGAAGAAACAAGAGGTAGAATCTAGTTGAACATTGTAAATTTTTCAAAAAGGTTCCACAATACAAGTATTATTTTCCCATTTCATTTTACTTTATTTAGTTAGGAATATGAATGTAATTTGAATTTGAATAGAAATAGAAGTGATATATTATTATTATTACCCATGAAAAGAGAAATTTTATAATGGAAAGGAATTTTTATACCCTCTTTGACTTTACCTAGATTATGTATACACTGGAATTGTTTAGAGGGGATTGACTACTTTGTGTTAGATATTATAATGGGTAGAAGATCGAAATGATAATGCAAGATGAACAAGACATATTTCTAAGAATCTTGTTATATAAAGATTATTGATCGAGTTTTTATATATATGTAATGAAAAGAGTTTATGCCACAATTGAGGAGAAAAATAGGAAATAGCCAATAAAATTTTCTAAGTTGGAAAGAATACTTCCTTGACTATATTGAAAGTGAGAAGAGCTAAAAGAGTTTTTAAATGAAAAACTAGAGAGAAACACATATTCCAAAGGAAATGGAGCAGGGAATCTAGTGGTGGGAAAAATGAGAGGAATAATTCCTAAAATGACCCAAATTTATTAACTAGGATGAGCATTAATATCAGAGATTAACGGTCATAATTTGGGCGTTACGTGGACAAATTGTTTGACTCTGACACGAGAATCAAGGGAATATGTTATTTATGGATGATAGTTGTATGTACGTGGTGTTTAAAATCATTATTATTGTATTGGACTGCATGTGTGTATGTTGCTATCGGGTGAGTCAGTGTGACGAGGAGTTACCTCGAGGTACGTATCGAGGTGCAGGGCACCGGGTGCTGGGTAGTCGAGGGTTAGAGGGATCACAAATTTGTCAATTTTAGTGAATGAAAACATTAACGATATGTATTATAATGGGCCTAAGCTAAATTAATTAAATCAAATAAATGAGGCCTATAGTTTGGTTAATTAATTTGGAAACCATAGGATTTTGGTCCAGAGATATGTATTGGCACATCTAGGAACCAATGGAGTGGAAAATTGGTTTCACTATGAGGGAATTAGTGGAAAGTAAGTGGGATACATGTCAAGGTGTGGACCATTAGAAGAGCTTCGAGATAGGTGTGTACATAGAGATCAATGGCTAGAAATTAACCCCACATTAATATATATGGGAGGACTTGATCAACACATGCAAGCCAAAACCCATTTCATTTATAATTCTAGAATTCAGAGGGAAGAAGAGGTGATTGAGGAGCTAGATTTCAAGAAGTTGGACGTGAAATTTGGAGATCAAGCTTAAGGTAATCTTCTTCTTCGTCTTCTACACTTTCAATTGAGTCGAGAATTTGGTGTTTGATGTAAAGGTGATAATTGAGGAGTAGGTCATTGTTTTTAATAATTTTTTGGTGTATTAAAAGTATGATGAATAATTCCATGGAGTTTATAAACTGGTTTTGATGGAAATTGAGGTTTTAGTAAATTTGGGAAAAAACTAGTGATTTCATGAAATTGATGAATTTGATCTAATGGTTGTTATTTTATTGGTTTAAATGATGTTTTGTAGTCACCATGGAGTGTACAATATGTTTATGGGGTCTGGTTAGCTAATTGGGGAATTGGTGACAGAACGCAGTTAGCACGCTAACCAATCTGGGCCTTTTACTATTTTTCAAAATAAAGAATAGTAGCGCGCTAGACTGATTCCCTAATGCGCTAGGCATTCCCATTAGCACGTTAATGAAAGAAGAAATTGAATTTAAAAGGCTTTTTTAGGGATTTTTGACTTAATACATACCCATACACCTATAAAAATACTAAATATGTAAAATTGGACTTCAGAGACTTAGGGGACCATAACTAAAGTATCAGGGAGCTAGTCAGGTTGGATTCGGGAGTATGGGGAAGTCGGAGCGCTGATTGTGGTGCGTAAACCCATTGGAATGCCTTACACAATTCATGGTTTATTTTATCGATATCGGATTACATTTGTGATTGCTGGTGAGCATACACGAGGTTTCATTTCTATTTCGGTTTGCGTATACATTGGTTATGACAAAATCACTTGCATGGGTTACTTCTGTTTAGTGCTCATGTCGACGGCAATAGAACATATCTATGACTGTCGGGAGGGATGTAAGATGTTCCTTTGACTTGAAATAACATCTGGAGGGGTTCATCCATTAACCATAGTTAGGGCTTAATCACTGTAAGCCTGTAAGTATATACGTGGTTCATGTCCTATTTTATCGATTACTGTCTGGTTTAGGTCATACAGTTGTTTACTTATTAATTCTTTATTTCCAAGCATGTTTAGATGTTATGTGATGTTTGTTCATCGCTACTATTTTTGTTTATCGCATGCAGCCTACATTCAGGGGAATATGACTTACTATTGTCAAATGTTATTTTCGCATGTCTTATAGTTTACCATTTTTATTTCATGATATTATGTAAACTTATCTTAGGATTTTACACACTGGACTCGTCAGTGTATTTGTCGGGTGACCGAGTGTAGATCTTTCGACAAGCAAGGGCAATGTCAAAAAGGTATTGGGGACTTCCTTTGAGATTAGGACACTAGCTCGTGTTTGATATCGATATGTATATATTAATATTGCGTTGGGTTTCGGGGACTGTAGAATATTGAATACATGTATATGGATCTTTTGATGTACTTATCTCCCTTTGATATATACATGGTATCTTTTTCCCGGGTTTTCCACTACTTAGGATTCTTAAATATTGTTTAACTTACTCATTTGAAGACTTACGCTATAAAATTGTTATACAACTTGATAAATTGAATAACTGGCTAATTAAGTCATTAATACTTATATAGAGATTAATTAGCTAAACTAGCGTTAGTTGGAAAAATATAAGCAACCAGTTAGGTCGTGAGCCGTCATAGTTAAGCGAGCCATGACGTGGCAGGGCAGGGTGACGTGGGATGCGACATGGTGACTCCCATATAGGCCTTGGAGTTTGAGGCCGCCATAGTATGATATCAGAGTGCGATTCGAGGGAGCCTCGGGAATAGTTTGACTAAAGAGAATAAAACTTAAACAAACAAACCTTAGATCAGGAAACCTAAAGATCCTGAATTAGAATCCTAGTTAGGAAGCAAACTTGAGACTGGTAGTGATAGGATTTATATATGTGTTATGTTTTTTATTGTATATATTATATACACGTATACGAGATGTGATCCGACGTACACTTTTTTATGTAGATAATAATGGAGGACCAGCCGACTCCACCTATGACAGATGTTGGTCAGATGAGTTATTAGACTAGAGATGAGGGTTTCGATTCCATAGTAGCCTCGCGATCCGTAGCTCATAATTGGCAATTTGAGCTATTGATGGATATGATGCACTCATAGACAACAAAGATTGCATCACTCAACGCCACTTGGGTATAGAGCATAACTTAGACGACAGTTGCTCCAATGATCATTCCATCAATGATTCAGGCTGGACTGACGCATATAGTAATACAAGAGACTCTGATAGTGGTTGTTGCACTGGCGATAGCACGGACTGAGACACCGAATGCTAAGCTAGCACATACAGAAATGTTTGATACTTTAATGATAGCAGAGGTTAAATTATTGAGGGAGTTCATTAAATTTAACCCAGGATAATTTCATAGAGGTAGAGACCTGGAGGCGGCCGAGAAATGGCTGATTGTACATTAGAGACTACACAAATTACCGTGGATTCAGGAAAGCATACATGCTTGGATATCGAGGCATATGTTGAGAGGTGATGCTGCCATGTGAAGGACAACTTATACAGACAAGCATCCAAATACGACCACATGAGCTGAGTTTCGATAGGTCTTCTATGATCAGTTCATTCTGATTGAGATCCGACTAAGGCTGAGAGAGGAGTTTCTAGCTCTAAGACAAGGCAATTGGTTAGTGTTACAGTATATGGATAGATACCAATACTTGATATAGTTTACCACAGACGTCGAACGAACCGAGAGACTACAAATATATTACTTCATTCGAGGTTTGATTGAGGACATAGCCAGAGCCATTGTTTTATTTGGAGCCCAGCCACTACAAGGGATGTATGATAGAGCACTTACCCATGAGACACATCTGATGCAGAGGGGAGACAAGCGTTTAGCTACCGAGTTAGAGAGACACATTAGATAGAGTTTTATATAAAATAGACACATAGATCGGGATGACGAGAGAGAGGATAGATAATACGGTCGAGGTCGTAGAGTTTATAATCGGGCAGCCAGAGCTTATGTTGTACCCGCACTACCAGCACCGCTGGAAAGATAGACTCAGGGCCAGCTATTAGGGAGTCAGCGGGCATGACCAGGATGGAAAATCACATGATGTCAATGTGGGCAGGGGGTCATGTCAGGAGAGACTATTCACGGAGATCGACGACTCCAACTGAGTAACGCTAGTGCAGACTCGAGAGGCAGTGCATGTGGTGACTAAGCCAGGCCATGAGAAATCCTAGTAGCGGGTTCAGGGTACGTGATTTTAAAGTTTGAATAATTACAGTTAAGGTTCATGCATGCATGGTAGTACAATGGTACGTCATGGTAGACTATTACAGGTCGTGGCATAGCATGAGATTGTCATCGTGACTAGGGTAGGTTGTGGTATGGCATGGGATTGTCACGGTGTGTCATGGTTAGTTAGGACTATTATGTTGTGATATATGATAGGAGAGATTTATGGTTACCTGGTGTTAGGTAACTGGTTTAAGGAAACTTGGGCACGGAATCGAGCTGAGAGTAGGTTGTAGAGGTGTTGGAGAGCGTGACAAATTATGATCACCTTGGCAACACGTGCATATGTCTCAATGCAACACTACGTCCCTTGTGATGGGTACGAGGGTAATGGAGTGTTTAAGGGACTGTGGAATGGTACTATCAAGGTATAAGGCGTGGTCACACGAGGATAGGTTAGATGCACCAGAGTTTACTCGAGATCTAAATTTCAGGGACGAAATTTCTCCTAATTGGGAAGAATTGGAAAAACTCAAATTAATTAAATTAGGATTAACGTTAATCTCGAGGATTAACGGTCGTAATTAGGGCATTACATGGATAACTCGGTTAACTCGGACATGAGAACCGAGGGAATATGTTATATATGGATGATGGTTGTGTATATGTGGTGTTTAAAATCATTATTATTGTATTGGACTGCATGTTTGTATGTTGCTATCGGGTGAATTAGTGTGGCGAAGAGTTACCTCGAGGTACGTGTCGAGGCCCAGAGCATCGAGTGCCGAGTAGTCGTGGGTTATCAGAAATTTGTCAATTTTAGTGAATAAAACACTAACCATATATATATTATAATGGGCTTAAGCTAAATTAATTAAATCAAATAAATGAGGCCTATAGGTTGGTTACTTAATTTGGAAACCACAGGATTTTGATCTAGAGATACGTATTGGCACATCTAGGAACCAATGGAGTGGAAAATTGGTGTCACTAGAAGGGAATTAATGGAAAGTAAGTGGGATACATGTCAAGGTGTGGACCATTAGATGAGATTCGAGATATGTGTGTACATAGATATAAATCGGCTAGGAATTAACCCAACCATAATATATATGGGAAGACTTGATCAACACATGCAAACCAAAACCCATTTCATTTGTAATTTTGGAATTTACAGAGAAGAAGAGGTGATTGAAGAGCTAGATTTCAACGAGTTGGAGGTGAAATTTGGAGATCAAGCGTAAGGTAATCTTCTTCTCCATCACCTACACTTTCAATTTAGTCCAAAATTTAGTTTTTGATGTAAAGATGAAAATTGAGGAGTATGTCAATGTTTTTAATAAATTTTTGGTGAATTATAAGTATGATGAACAATTCCATGGAGTTTATAAACTGGTCTTGATGGAAATTGAGGTTTTAGTAAATTTGGGAAAAACACTAGTGATTTCTTGAAATTGATGAATTTAATATAATTGTTGTTATTCTGTTAGTTTAAATGATGTTTTGGAGTAACCATGGAGTGGAGAATATGTTTATGGGGCCCGGTTAGCTAATTGGGGAGTTGATGACATAATTCTCTAGTTAGCGTGCTAACTAGTCTAGGCCTTCAAATATTTTTCGAAATGAAGAACAGTAGTGCGCTAGACTGATTCTCAAGGGCACTAATCATAACTAGCGCACTAGGTAGTCCCATTAGCGCGCTAAAGACAATTGAAATTGAATTTGAAGGGCTATTTTTTGGGATTTTCGACTTAATACATACCCAAACACATATAAACATACTAATATGTAAAATTGCACTTCGGCGACTTAAAGGACTAAAACTCGGGTATCAGGGAGCGAGTTGGGTCAAATGAGGGAGTCCGGGGAAGTTGGAGGGCGGATTAAGGTGCATAAACCCATTGCAATGCCACATAGAATTCATGGTTTGTTTTATCGATATCGGATTACATGTGTAACTGCTGGTGGGCACACATGGGTCACTCCTATTTCGATTCGTGTATATATTGGTTGTGACTAAATCGCTTGCACGGGTTACTTGCGTTTAGTGCTCTTATTGACGGCAGTAGAATATATCTACGACTGTTGAGAGGGATGTAAGATATTCCCTTGACTTGAAATAGCGTCTGGAGGGGTTCATCCATTAACCATAGTTGAGGTTTAGTCACTCTAAGCTTGTGAGTATATACGTGGTTCCTGTCCTATTTTATCGATTACTGGCTGGTTTAAGTCAAGGTTTTCTCTTGATTATACAGTTGTTTACTTATTAATGCTTTATTTCCGAGCACGTTTAGTTGTTATGTGATGTTTGTTCATCGCTACTATTTTTGTTTGTCGCATGCTGCCTACATTCATGGGAATATGACTTACTATTGTTAGGCGTTATATTCATATGTCTTGTAGTTTACCAATTTTATTTCATGAATATTATGTGGACTTCTCTTGGGATTTTGCTCACTAGACTCGTCATTGTATTTGTTGGGTGACCGAGTTCAGATCTTTCGACTAGCAAGGCAAGGGGAAGGAGGTATTGGGTGACTACCTCTGAGATTAGGATACCAGATCATGTTTGATATCGGTATGTATATATTTATGTTTGGTTGGATTTCGGGGACTATAGAACATTGAATACATGTATATGGATCTTTTGTTGTACTTATCTCACCTCGATATATACATGGTATCTTTTTATCAAGTTTTCCACAACTTAGGATTGTTAAATATAGCAACTTATTCATTTAAAGACTTCCACTGTAAAATTGTAATACAACTTGATAAATTGATTAACTGGCTAATTAAACCATTATTACTTATATAGAGATTAATTAGCTAAACTAGTGTTAGTTGAAAAAGTATAAGCAACCAGTTAGGTCGCGGAGCGTCAAAGTTAAGCGGGCCATGACGTGGTAGGGCAAGGTGACGTGGGATGTGACATGATGGGTCCCACGGTGGCCTCGAAGTTTGGGGCCGCCACATTTCCTATAAAAAGAATAACTAATTTCAAAGGAAATTGAGCAGAAAATTGTAGGAATACAATATAAAGAAGAAAATGAGTATATTGAAGAAGAAAGAAATATACATAATAAAATGAAGGAAGTTTATGAAAAAACGCTTCAAATAAAAGATTTAACTCGAGTGCTTAGCGCTAAGTTAAGTGAAGTTTATCTTTATATCCCAACAAATGAATATGAAATGATGATTATTAGTGTTTCATATTGACTTTGATTGTAGTTATATTTTAAATATTATTTGAAAATGAGATTGATGTAGTGACGTTTTTTTTCTTGATTTTCTATATTAGTTATCATAAGATTGATGCTTGTCGGTGGAGATTGAGAAAACCTATATAGTGCCTTAACCTTGGTGATTGGTTTAACCTTAAATTATGAGGTGTATTGCACAATTAAGAGGTTAAAATATCAAATAAAATGGTTGTTCTTTAGTTCTTTCTATTCTATCATGATTCTTATTTTTATGAAGGTAATATGTTTTTATTTTAAGATAATTTATATTTAAGAAAATGAGTATATATTTATGAAATCAAAACGAGGGAAGAAAAGAGAATATGATTGAGAATATTCCATTGCTTAGGACGATAAAGTGCCGAGTTTTGGGGTATTTGACCAGTCAATAATTAGACGTGTTTTATAGTTCATTTTAGGATGATTTTAGATGTAAAAGACTATATTACACTGGGTTTTCTCTTATTTTTGTTATTTTAGGTAATGATTGAGAATATGAAGAAATGAACGAAAAAGGAAAGATTAAGAAGAAATTAATCAAGAGGAAAAAGTATGCGAAAAGTTATCAGCAAGGAAGTAAAAGAAAATTTGGATTTTTATACCAGTGAATCCCAACGATTCCAAATCATTGGCTAAATCGGTGAAACTAAAGAGCTTTGAATTACAAATTTTCCCAGTGATTCCACTCGTACGCAAATCGCTGAGAATCGTTGGATAAGATTTTGAGAATTTAAGGTAACTACGAGTTGTGTGAGTTGGTTTGGGATGTTTACTACCTAGAATAATATAAATACAAACCTAGGGTTTTAAAATAAATTACCTTTAAGTACTGATAAGTCGTCATTTATGCTATATTTTAGGGTGATTTTACCACTAATTTCATGACTTTTATCATCATTTATGCTATTAAATCGTTGTTTTTCTATTTTCAGGTAAAAATATCTTTTATAGAAAAAGGAGAGATTTTCACATAAATTCAATCAAATAGCTGAAAATAGGCCTAGCGCCTTGGGAGTGATCTCAGTACAAAGCTAAATCGCCAATGAATCGTTGGATCAAATTTGGTTGGATTGCGGGAAGCTTACTGGAATTGTTGCGGGAAAGCCTTGTGAATACCCAAGAGAAAGTTGGAGCTTGTATATCGGGGAAAACCTCAGCACCTTCATTTCTATTTCTTTTGTATGTACAGTGCTGGCTAATTGATGGCTTCGACTCGGAACAGAAATGGGCAGAAACAGAGTGTTATAGCGATGTTGCAGTGATATCTCAGCGATGTTGTCATGTGAACATAAAATGTTGGAAAGATTCGGATAATGTTAGTTTCTATTTTGGTCATTTCTCAAGATTTATGTTTAAATCTTATTCTATCGTATTCTTACTATAAATAGGAGACCCCAGAATAGGGTTGCAAATGGGGCAGGGTGGGGATGGCATCGTAATTACCGTCCTCGTCCATGCGATGCGTGGGGCGATTTATTCTCACAAATTCCCAGAGGGGCGAACTTTGCCGCCCCATGCCCCACCCCGCGGGGATCCTTCAGGTGGGCAATCTCCGTGGTGCCCCATCAATTTTGTAAAAAATATCTATTTTGATCTTTGTTTCTTGGTCATTTTGGCACTTAAGCACTAGTTTCTAAATTTTTTTAAGAAAATGTTTTTATCAAATTAAAGGATTAATGTGGATTTGCTTTGTTGATTGAGTTACAAGTTATTGTAGTTAATTAAATATATAAGATGTCCAAAACTAGTATGGCATATATATTGCAATGATGTTCTAAATATAATTTCATACATCTATAATATATATTATATATATAAATATATATTATATAATTAATTTAATGGTAAAAATAAATTTTATTGTTGGAGATCTTGAGTTCCATTCCATATATTACATATGTTTTAAGTAAAAAAGTTATATAATTTTTTTTGCTAAACATAAAAATGGATAATTTTATGCAAGGGATGCGAGGCGAGAATCCCCATGGCGCGAGAACAATTCTCGTCCCTGCCTTGCCCCACCCCACGGGGAGCAAAAAGCAGGGAATCCTTGCCCCACCGGGGCAGGGCACCATGGGGAATGGGGATTCCTTGCCCCTCTTGCAACCCTACCCCAGAAAAAACAAAATATTTTACTTTTGGATTCTTATGCGAAGATGTATTATCGGGATTCAACTATTCTGTCTTTTTAAGTTTCTATTTTGTTTTTATATTTTACATTCTAATTTATTGATTGAATAAATTCCAGATTTTTTTTACGAAAATTAGTGGCTAAGTTCCACTCTTTAGGCCAAAGCGTTTGAGTTCTAGGGATTTATAGGATTCGGAAGGTTTATGCACTTCAGCTATTAATTTATTTGATGCTGGTTTTTGTATTCTCAATTGCACTGCTATTATTAGGTTTTTAATTATAGTTTTAAGCCTTACGTTTTCCCATTTTGTTATGTAAGTGTACGTGCATGGCGATTCCGATTAGAAACTATCGAAATGATCTTATCACTGCTCGGTTAGGGGGATCATGTAAGGTGGCAAGTGGAGCCTTATCTATAGGCAATCAATGTGCCTCTATGTTTTTATGATATTAAATGGATGGAAGTGGTTTGTAATTTCCACAAACTACAGGTAGACAATTTGACACTAGTTATCACTCGTGATAGGTGTTCTCATGGTTCGTTACTGTTGTTAGTTTGTTGAAAGCCTAAGGCATATTCGGTGGCTTTGCAAGTCTAGTAAGTACATGGTTATATCGCACATTCCCTCATTTGACTTGAAGAGAACGAGGTGACGAGAGTCACTATAAACATGTCTAAGAGAATCAGTACTAGTAAAAACCTTTGATAAACCAACAATCAAATTCGTTCCCTAGAATGTCAATTCAACCCTTGGTCGATAGTCTTTTATTTATTGATTTCAGTATTTAAGTGCTTTATTTTACCTTCAATCGATTTTCTAGTATAATTTAGTTATTGTTTTCAAAAAACCCATTTTTCCCCGAACATAAAAAAGAACATTCATATCCCTATGGCCTTGACCTCATACTTACCTCACTACAAAATCAATTGTAGTCGATGAAATCAAAACTATTTTTGGTGTTATTTGACGTGACATCAATTTTTTGCGCCATTGCTGATGATTGGTGCTAATTATTTTCTTATAGGTTTTTTTATTTTTGTTATATGGTTGCGGTCACCGACATTCACTTTCTGCTAATTTATTGGTTCCCTACTATCCCGAAATTGATTGGACTTACTGGATAAGGAACATAACTAGTAGAAGGAGAGAACAGTCAAAGGTGACTATAGAGGACAATTTGATAAATCAGAATTCTCTTGTTGTGCAGGCTGCTGGGCAGAACAACCAGCAAAATGTATTGCACGAACCGAAGCAAGAAAGGGAGCTCACTTTTAGGGAAGCGAACTAACACCAAGGAAGCTCATTACCACTATATATTGAGTATCCGATTGGCAGTGGTTAGTTCGAGCTGAAGTCGTGATTGTTACATAAGCTGCATGACTTTCATAGGAAAGAGAATAAGGATCCTCAAAATTTCCTCACAGAGTTTGAGATGGTGGTAGTAGGCATGAAGCCTACTACAGTTGTTGTTGATATAGTGAGACTGAAGGCGTTTCATTTATGTCTTAAGGATGTTGCACATGACTGGTTATTCCATTAGAAACTATAATAAGCTACATCAGAAGTTCCAGGATGACTATATGCTAACTAGGAGGATCACTCAGCCCAGGGTGGAGATATCTTACATTATCATGAAAAATGATGATTCATTGTCACAGTAGTGGGAAAGATTCAAAAGATTGTGCATGACATATCCTCAGCATGGTCATTGCGAGAAATCTCTAATGGAAAGCTTCTGTGAAGGGCTTACATACAATGAGAAGAGGCTTCTGGACACAGTGTGCAATAATAGTATATCTGATATTGTCACGGCCCAAATCTCTAACCCCCGTTTTAATTTCCTTAATCAGGATCACCAACCCTTGACGTGAGACCTACACCGTGATACGTGCACCGACCGAGGCATGTGGCCGAGGTATATTGTATTTTTGTATTGATGTATGCCTAATGTTATGTATTATGTAGTCGGTTTGTACAGTTGTAGGTGTCGAGACAAGAGCGGGGACATGCCTCGAGTAACGTGCAAGCCGGGGAATCGGGTAGTTAGCATTTTGGTAAGTCTTAATTAATACTAATATGAAATAAGGAATTACTTATAAGCCTATGGTTGTGTTTGTTAATGTAAATCAAATTAAAGATCTATAGTTGAGTAAATTAAATGGAAAGCATAGGATTGGTCTAGAGATACACATTGGCACATCTAGGAACTAGGTGAGTAATGAAATGGTGTCAGTTGAGGTTGAGTTAGTGGGATATATGGCAAGAGGTGGACCATTAGATATTCGTCGGGATACATAAATCCATGGAGATCAAGGGCAGGAAGGAACATCCTCTTAATATATAACATTAGTGATCAAACAACATGCAAACCAAATCACTCATTAATTTTTGTTGGAGAAGAAGGAGTTGCTAGAGAGGAGTGAATCCTCAAGGTGTTGAAGGAACCCATGGGATTTGGTGAGAAATTTTCAAGCTAGGGTGCTACATAACCTAGGTACACACCTTTTTAGTTGAAATTAGAAGAAGTTCTGGTTTTAGGCTGATTTCAAATGGTAGATGATTTAGTATTTGCAATTGATTCATATATTTGGATTCCTTATTTCAAGCTGATAATCCATCTATATTGAAGTTCTTAATTTGGTTTTGAAATCATAAAGATATGAATTTTTGAAGTTGCAACACCAAAACTAGAATTTTGCATGTTGTATTAGGAATCAACCTGGGTAATTTGGTCATAATCTGCTCATTTTAGATCCAAATTGATCCAAACTAATGGCGTTTGAAAGCTTATTTAAAGGGGAATGACTTTTATTAACTGAAGATATTTTGATTCAAATTTTTTTATGTCCAAACATGCTCTACAAGTAGGTGTTGTAATTAAAAATGATAGTTTTGAAACTAAATTTGTTAAGGGCATAACTCCCTAACTACTTATCCAAATGAGCTATTCTTTTAGTATGTTGTATTTGGATATATTTCTATCGTTTGACCAAATATCACATTTTTAGGAACTATAGATTAGGAGAAATAGATTCTCTAACTCCGCTGGTCGGATTAAATTCAAATTAGACCTATGTTTAGTAAAAGCATGATATCTCTTTCATTTTAAATTATAATTTTGCAAATTAAACCTTTCCGGAAAGCTAAGAGATAGACCAAACCTAATTGTATTGATGGAGGATTTCGATATTTAGACCATTTCACGCCTAAAGTGCGTTAAAATGTAGGACTGAAATTGAAACTAAATTAATCTTTAGGGACAGATTTAGGAAGATTGACTTAAAGTCTATTGAACCAATTTGAATACACAATAAACACACTAAATTGAGCTTAAACCCACTATATTTGAACTAATGAGACACCAAACTCAGGAACTTAGGAAAAGGGTATAGCAGTGCGAATACAAGAGTTGGAGTATCTGGAGGCCAGTAAAGCTAGGACTTTACTTTGTTGTTGTGAGTATACCAAATAGCAACTTTACTTGGCATTTCATTTCTATTAATTGTTGTCCTTGCATAGTCCTTTTGACTATTTTTCCTTTGTATTCTTATATCATGCGTTCTTTATGTCTATGCTCACTTGATGAGTCTAGTTTGCATGATATATATTCATTTGATTTGATTCATTGATTCTATCCCACGCTATGTCTATTCTTGTTGTTTTAAATATGAATTGAATGATAAATAGCATGCTATTAGGCTATGAATATCTTATAAATGTTTAAGAGGACTTATATTCCTTATTTGTTTAGGTGTGTAGATGTGCCTATGCCTTGACTACCATACTTGGTATTTCTTGAAATTTTAAAAGTAGTTTTCGCATTTAGGTCCTGTACTCGATCGAGGTGTGTGCGAATCACGGGGTTAGAGCCCCTGGAGATGTCGGCACATGTTACCTGACACTGTACGACATTCGTGGTTAGAGTCCCTGAGGTGGTCTACACACCGGGGTTAGATTCCCTGGTAACACTTGGGTTAGAGTCCCTTGTGCTATGTGATTATTGAGTCGGCGTGACATGTTTCACTGCCGACCGGACTTAAATCACCACTACTTAGCCTAGTGTCAGTATCTTTTGTTTAACTCTAGTATTTACTCGCATATGGTTTATTTTGTAGTTTTCCCATTTATATGCTTTTAAATACCATTTGAATATTTTGAAATGCAAATTAAACTTCTCATCGGGGATTACTATTTTATTCTTGTACTCACCGTCCTTTTTATGACGGTGGGTGCAGAGCCGTCTACCAGCAGGTCGGGCAAAGAGAAGATCGACGACTATCCCTGAGCCCACGGCACGTCACTACATCGATTGTAGGTCTTCTTTTAGTATTTTGATTGTATATGTTATATATGTCTTTCATATACTATTTAGGGTTGTATATTGGGTTGAGCGTTAGTTTACCCGACTTGACTTAGACTATTTTACTGTTTCACTGCATTTTGAAGACTTTATATATGTGATGACATTTCCTGGTTTTCCACACTTAGGATTTTATAAATGGCATCCGCATAAGTTACTAATTGCTTTCTGCATAATCAATAAGACTTCTGCTAATTAATTAATTTAATAAAAAGTTTTAATTAACTCTAAATCATATAAACTGGTAGGACTAGTGTATTACTTATATTGAACACGAGAAAAGAGGTGTCTAGGTTGTAAAGGCTGACTAATGCGTAGTTAAGTCCTACGTGGATATGATTAAGGCTTAATTACGGGATTTGGCCGGGCGGTGCCCTAGATTAGGAGAGGGGCCGTCACAAGTGGTATCAGAGCCTAGGTATTAGAACCTTATGGATAAATAAGAAAAACACAAACTCGTATAAAACACAAACCTTAGAAGTGGAAACCATATGATCCTTGCATAGGAACTATTTTGTTGCGAATTGAGTGAGGGTGAGATGGGGATTTCTTATATGTACGTGTTAGTTTCTATATGTATATATATGCATTATGCCACGTAGTAGCTGATTCGCGTTCGCTATCCACTTGAAGACACCGAAGGGGGATTCGCGCGAGGCTGGAGACACTGGAGCTAACGACAGTCGGCCTCCCACCGTATCAGTTTACAATATTTAGAGGATGTCTGATTAGACGAGCGCTTAGGAGCAACAGATCGACGATTTCATCGCTTACATGTCGGCGCAATGCACTAGTTTCGACTGCCCCGTCACCACAGCTACTACTACAGCACCCCCGACCACGAGACTTAGCACTACGAGAGTTCAGCTTGCATCTAGTAGAGAGATGGAGACTCTAGGTAGCGTTGTATGCAGTAGTAGAGAGTGAGGGACCCAGACTAGATGAGATACCAATTGTTCAAGACTTCCCAGATGTTTTCCTAGAGGATTTACCTGGATTACCGCCACCGCGAGAGCTAGACTTCATCATCGACCAAGTACCGGGTACCACGCTGATAGCGATACCGCTATACCTCATGGCTCTGAGGGAGTTAGAGGAGTTGAGGACTCAGCTTAAGGATTCGGGGGAGAACGGGTTCATCACACCTTCGATGTCACCGTGGGGAGCGTCGGTTCTGTTTGTGAAGAAGAAGGATGGCAGTTTGAGACTGTGCATCGACTACAGGCAGTTGAATTGAGTGACAGTCAGAAGCAAGTGCCCACTTCCGTAGATAGACGATTTATTTGATCAGCTGAGAGTAGCACAATTTTTCTCCAAGATAGACCTGAGATTAGGGTATCATCATCTTAGGATCGGGGATGGGGATAGGTCCAAGACAACATTCAACACCAGATACGGACACTACTAGTTCACGATCATGCCATTTGGCCTTACCAATGCCCCGCCATATTCATGGATTTGATGCACCCCGTACTTAGACCATATCTCGACTGCTTCGTGGTAGTCTTCATCGATGACATCTTGATATGCTCGATGACACGTGAGGATCACGAGCCGCACCTCAGAGACGTTGCAGATATTGAGGGAACGCCGAATTTTCGCTAAGTTCAGCAAGTGTGAATTCTGGCCTGCAGAGGTCAAGTTCTTGGGGCACATTGTTGGAACAGCAGGGATTGCAGTAGATCCGGACAAAATTCAGACGATCATGGATTAGCTGGCACCGACATCACTACCAGAGATCAAAAGCTTTTTGTGGTTAGCAGGATACTACCGTAGGTTCGTAAAAGATTTCTCGAAGATCATTTCACCAATGACGAGGCTGACACAGAAAGCTGTTGCTTATGAGTGGACTGAGAAGTGCGAGGCTGCATTTACTCAGTTGAAGAGGTCATTAACTACCTCGCTAGTGTTAGTACTGCCAGAGGCTGGACAGGGATTTCTAGTGTACACAGATGCTTCTCATACGGGTCCAGGGTGTGTGTTGATGCAGGGTAGCGGTGTTGTGGCATACGCATCGTGACAATTAAAGATACATGAGAAGAACTACCCCACGTACGACCTAGAGTTGGCAGCGGTTGTATTTGCACTGAAGACTTGGAGACACATTCTGTATGGAGAGATATTCACACTCTTCACTAATCACAAGAGTCTGAAATATCTCTTCACACAGAAAGAGATGAACATGAGACAGCGCAGATGGTTGGAGTTCTTGAAGGACTATGACTTTTCCTTGAAGTATCACCCGGGAAAAGCGAACGTAGTCTACAATGCGCTGAGTATGGGACCGACTAGAGATGCCGAGGTGGTCAGATTTCATTTGATGCATGAGTATTGATTACTCGAGGCAGCGGCGACAGCATGTCAGACAGAGGTTCCTACCGATACTTAGGTGATGATTTGCGCATAGATGAGACTACAGACCGTGTCTACACAGCGAGTGTCAGAGGGTAGAGGACCTACCGGTTATACTCGAGATTCAGCGAGTTAGCGCAAAGTGCAGAGTGTACAGATTTGGCAAAGATGAAAGATCAGTGTTTGAGATATCGGGGCAGGTTGTGGATACCAGAGGTGCTGGAGCTTAGAGATGAGATCCTTCAGGAGTCGCACCGCTCCAGATTTACACTACATCCAGGCAGGACTAAAATGTACCACTAAATGAGGAGACCTTTCTGGTGGCCTGGGATGAAGGCAGACGTGTCTAGATTCATCAGGAACTTTGGTATCTTTCAGTAAGTGAAGTCCGAGCATCATAGACCCGGGGGATTATTACAGCCGCTTCCGATTCCTTGATGGAAGTGGGAAGACATCTCTATGGGTTTTGTCAGAGGACTGTCGATGACCGCGTGAAGACGTGACTCAATCTGGGTGATAGTTGACAGACTTACAAAGTCTGCTCATTTCCTGTCAGTGGCGTCGCATTACACGTTCGATCAGCTGAGCGTATTGTTCGAAAGAGAGATTATCAGGATGCACGGGGTACCATTGATGATCACATCAGACCGAGAGGCTACGTATACGTCCAGGATGTGGCGGAGTATGCAAGAGCAGTACGGTACGCGCCTACAGTTCAGTACGACTTAAGCGGAGAAATTGATTCTGGTCCTCGAGGACATATTGCATGTATGCTAATTGGAGTTTGGTGGATCTTAAGCGGAGTACCTACCGTTGTGTGGCTTACAACAACAGTTATTAGGGTAGCATTGAGATGGCACCATTTGAGGCTTTGTATGGCAAACCGTGTCGCTCGCCATCGTGTTGGGCTGAGCCAGAGGACCGAGAGATAGTGAGGCCCGAGATTGTTGTTGACCACACGAAAAAGGTTAAACTGATCCGTTAGAAACTCAGAGGAGCACATAAGAGACATAAGAGATATGAAGATAAGTATCGCAGTGATCTTGCGTATTCCGAGGGAGCCTTTGTCTATTTAAAGGTTTCCCCTCAGAAGGGTTTTCAGAGATTTAGGGTGAAAGACAAGCATGCACCGAGGTGCATCGGGCCTTTCATGATTAAGAAATGGGTCGGAAAAGAGGCATACGAGCTTGAAATGCCTCCACAGATGTTAGGGGTCCATCCAATGTTCCACATTTCGATGCTTCGACTAGCCGAGTCAAAGGCATGCGTGCGACCGACAGTTGACTTAAATCAAATCGATCTAAGAGAGGACATATCATACGATGAGTAACCCATTCAGATCCTAGATCGGAAGGTATAACAGTTGAGGAGCAAGTCCATCCTGAAAGTACTCGTCAAGTAGCAGTTCCACGACGACACGAAACTCACTTGGGAGCGGGAGGACTACATGCAAGATAGATTCTTGTACCTGTTCGAGTCAGGTAGAACTCTAGCTTAAACTTAATTTTGATGATGAAATTTTCATTTTGTTGGGAATATTAGTCACGGCCCAAATCTCTAAACCACATTTTAATTTCCTTAATTAGGATCACTGACCCTTGACGAGGGACCTACATCATGATACGTACATCGACCGAGGCACGTGGTCGAGGTATATTTTATTTTTGTATTGTTGTATGCCTAGTGTTATGTATTGTGTAGACTTACTAAGTCGGTTTGTACAGTTGTAGGCGTCGAGACAAGAGCGGGGACATGCCTCGAGTAGCGTGCAAGCTGGGGAACCGGGTAGTTAGCATTTTGTTAAGTTTTATTTAATACTAATATGAAATAAGGAATTACTTATAAGCCTATGGTTGTGTTTGTTAATATAAATCAAATTAAAGACATAGTTGAGTAAATTAAATGGAAAGCATAGGATTGGTCTAGAGATACACATTGGCACATCTAGGAACTAGGTGAGTAATGAATTGGTGTCACTTGAGGTTGAGTTAGTGGGAGCTAGTGGGATATATGGAAAGAGGTGGACCATGAAATATTCCTCCGGATACATAAATCCATGGAGATCAAGGGCTAGGAAGGAACATCACCTTAATATATAACATTACTGATCAAACAACATGCAAACCAAATCACTCATTCATTTTTGCTGGAGAGGAGTGGATCCTCAAGGTGTTGAAGGAATCCATGGGAGTTGGTAAGAAATTCTCAAGCTAGTGTGCTACATCAACAAGGTACACATCTTTTTAGTTGAAATTAGAACAAGTTCTGGTTTTAGGCTGATTTCAGATGGTAGATGATTGAGTATTTGCAACTGATTTATATATTTGGATTCCTTATTTCAAGCTGATAATCCAGCTATATTGAAGTTCTTAATTTGGTTTTGAAATCATAAAGATATGAGTTTTTGAAGTTGCAACACCAAAACTAGAATTCTGCATGTTGTATTAGGAATCAACCTGCATAATTTGGTCATAATCTGCTCATTTTAGATCCAAATTGGTCCAAACTAGTTGTATTTGAAAGCTTATTTAAAGGGAAATAACTTTACTTAACTGAAGGTTTTTGATTGAAATGTTTTTATGTTCAAACATGCTCTACAAGTAGGTCCTGGAATTAAAAAGGTAAGTTTTGAAACTAAATTTGTTAAGGGCATAACTCCCTAACTACTTATCCAAATGAGCTGGTCTTTAAGTATGTTGTATTTAGATATATTTTCTTCCTTGTGACCAAATATCACATTTTTATTAAACAATAGATTGGGAGAAATAGATTTTCTAAATTTGCTAGTCGGATTAAATTCCAATTAGACCTATGTTTAGTAAAATCGTGATATCTCTTTCATTTTAAATCATAATTTTGCAAATTAAACCTTTCTGGAAAGCTAAGAGAGAGACCAAAAATAATTGTACTGATAGAGGATTTCAATATTTAGACCATTGCATGCCTAAAAGTGCGTTAAAATGTATGACTGAAATTGAAACTTAATTTAGTGTTTAGGGGCTGATTTAGGAAGATTGATTTAAAGTCTATTGAACCAATTTGAATACACAATAAACACACTAAATTGAGCTTAAACCCACTATATTTAAACTAATGAGATACCAAACTCAGGAACTTAGGAAAAGGGTACTGGAGAGCGAATACAAGTTGGAGTATCGGGAGGCTAGTAAAGCTGGGACTTTACTTTGTTGTTGTGAGTATACCCAATGACAACTTTACTTGGCATTTCATTTCTATGAATTGTTCTCCTTGCATAGTCCTTTGACTATTTTTCCTTTGTATTCTTATATCATGTGTTCTTTGTGTCTATGCTCATTTGATGAGTCTAGTTTGCATGATATCTATTCATTTGATTTGATTCATTGATTCTATCCCATGCTATGTCTATTCTTGTTGTTTTAAATGTGAATTGAATGATAAATAGCATGCTTTTAGGCTAGTGAATATCTTATAAATGTTTAAGAGGACTTGTATTCCTTATTTTTTTAGGTGTGTAGATGTGCCTATGTCTTGACAATCCATACTTGGTATTTCTTGAAATTTAAAAAAGTAGTTTTCGCATTTAGGTCCCGTACTCAATCGAGGTGTGCGCGACTCACGGGGTTAGAGTCCCTGGGTTTGTCGGTACATAATACTTGACACTGTATGATACTCGGGGTTAGAGTCCCTGAGGTGGTTTACACACCGGGGTTAGAGTCCCTGGTAACACTTGGGTTAGAGTCCCTTGTGCTATATGATTATTGAGTCTAAGTGACATGTTTCACTACCGATCGGACCTAAATCACCACTACTTAGCCTATTGCCAGTATCACTTGCTTAACTCTGGTATTTACTCGCATATGGTTTATTTTGTAGTTTTCCCTTTTATATGGTTTTAAATACCATTTGAATATTTGGAAATGTAATTTAAACTTGTCATCGAGGATTACTATTTTATTCTTATACTCACCGTCCTTTTTATGACGGTGGGTGCAAAGCCGTCTACCAGCAAGCCAGGCAAGGAAAAGATCGACGATTATCCCTGAGCCCGCGGCGTGTCACTGCATCGATTGTAGGTCTTCTTTTGGTATTTTGATTGTATATGTTATATATGTCTTTCAAATACTATTTAGGGTTATATATTGGGTTGAGCGTTAGTTTCCATGACTTAACTTAGACTATTTTACTATTTCATTGCATTTTGAGGACTTTATATATGTGATGTCATTTCCTGGTTTTCCACACTTAGGATTTTATAAATGTCTTCCGCATAAGTTACTAATTGCTTCTGCATAATCAATAAGATTTCTGCTAATTAATTAATTTAATAAAAAGTTTTAACTAATTCTAATTTTTTTAAAATGGTAGGACTAGTGTATTACTTATCCTGAACACGAGAAAAAAAGGCGCCTAGGTTGTAAAGGCTAACTAATACGTAGTTAAGTCCTGCGTGGATATGATTATGGTTTAATTAGGGGATTAGCCAGGGCGGTGCCCTAGATTGAGAGAGGGGCTGTCACAGATATCACACAAACTATGGCTAGGGGAAACATATAAAATGTAGCCAACCAAGCTAATAAGTATGGATTGACTAGTAAAAGACGAGGGGCTTCGGTATCTTTAGGGCAGAGTAAACTTGAGAACGAGTTTTCGGAGCTCAAGTCTATGGTTTAATAGATGATAGTAGAGAAGGGCAAAGTAAAAGTTTGCGAGATTTGCTTCAAGCTGAGTCACTTTAGAAACGAGTGTCCTCAACTTTTCAAGGATACCATGGAAGTAAAGGCATTAGGGCACTTTCTAAGAGAACCAGCAAGGAAATTTGGGCAGCAAAGTAATTTCTATAGGTGAAGGACATAAATCCTAACTTCAACTATGCTGCCAAAAATCAGAACTATCAGGACTTTATGCCTAAGGGACAGCCATCGCTGGTAGCACCACAGATCCAGCCACCTCATCCATAAGGACCCACCTTAGAGGGGATGGTAAAGCAGTTTATCCTACCGCAGCAACAATACGAGGCTAGGACTGAAGCTTCGATCAAGGAATTGGAGGCTAGGTTATCTGACATGTTACATAAGATAGGCCAAGCAAGTAACAAAGGAAATTTGCCGTCCCAGCTAGTCTCGAGCCCTAACTTGCATGTGAATGTTATTTCACATGTCAATGCATCATCTATGACAGACGAAGATGAGAGAAGTACTAAGAGAGGAGGATGGATTAATACCATCCTGCACAGGGCACCATTTCCTTAAAGATTGTATTTGGAGAGGTATCCGCTCATTACCAAGGACCAATTTGAGGAATAAGTGGAAGCTAAGACAGAGTCGAAGGACAAGTAAAAAATTCAGCCAAAGGTCGAAAAATCTTATGAGCCATTTGACATCACAAGACTTTTTGGACAGGAAGAGGAGAATATCCTAGTAGGTAATACATATACACCAAAAAATATGGTGATCCATGTATATTTAGCATTAGTTGCATAGTATGTGGTTTGCATGTAGAAAAGGCGATGTTTGAATTAGGTGCATCCATAAAAATCATGTCATCGTATATTTTCTTATCTATGCATGATCATGATTCAAAGTATTATGATATAAACATCCATTTAGCGAATGGATCTTCAATCTGATCGATTGGTATGTTGGAAGACGTGACTATTCGCATCAAAGACCTATACTTTCCTGTTGATTTCCATGTCATTGACATGGAGGACACTTCGGTGTCCAAACTTACTTCGATTATCTTAGGGAGGCCTTTTATGAAAATGGCTAGAGTTAAAATTGATATGTTTAGTGGTAATATTTCACTCGAGCATGATGATAGGGTAGTTTACTTTGTTGTTCCTAACTGTTTAGACTTACTCTCTAATGTTTCTACTATATATGTATTTGTTTCCCCTATAAACGATGGTTTGCAATATAGTATAAAATTCTTCGTAAACCATTTAAAGTAGATAGGTGAGAGAGTGAGAGAAAAAAAGAGAAAGAGGGGAAAAGAGCGACATAGTACCTAAAGGTTGGGAGTTACACAATATTACTAAAAAGGGAGATTTATAGTGCGAAACAAAAGGTAGAGCCACTAGCATACATCCATATCTCATGCATTTTTAGGAAAGTGTGCCTGATAGTGCATTCACATATCATTGACATAAGAGCATTCGAGAACATCATTTCTATGAAAGTCCTACAGACTGTTGAGTTGGAAATCACTGAGTGCACCCCAAAAAATGTTGTTTTCTTGCAAATGGTGTACCTACAAGGATTTATGAAAGTCGATGGAGTTGCGAGGAAGGTACCCGTAAGACTTAGAGAAGCTGGAGTTTATGGTGGGCTTCTTAGTCCTTAAAGAATGGCTTCATGAGATCAACACCATGTTGCTTGGGATGTCATTCCTCTAAAAGCCAAAGTCGATATTGATGCCTACAATGAAAATGTCACATTCAGAATTAGTAATAGAAAGGTGCTTTATAGCAATGGCAGGTTATGTTTGAAGGAGCAGGGGATTATCAAGTGTCAGAAAGTGTCTACACCGCCAACCAAGGAAAGGAAGCCACTAATTGATGTGATTAAATTGGATCTAACTAGACCAAGGAAATGGTAACGTCGGGTCATTGATGTTAAACACTAGTACTTTGTGGGTATGACCCACATTCAATCATTTGTTTACTTAGCTATTTTGCATGTAATTGATTTAATTATTTTGAGTTTGAATAAAATTTGGATTTGAATAAGTTTATTTAGGTTGATTTAATTAGTGGAATTAAAGTTTAATGGAGTTTTTTGCATATTTGTAATACTAGAAGTCCGAACGATTTTTGGTAATGTAATTCAGTAAGGGTATACTTTAATTTGATGAATCTGTATGACATCATTTATATATATAGGGAGTGTAAACACTTGAAATTTTTTGGGAATAAATATATTTTTCGAAGCCAGTGATGTGGCTGCATCGTGTAAATGTACACAAGGCACTGTGATAGTATGATAAGTGATGAATTATACTTATATAGGGTTAGTTTAGTCTTATATTTATTATAAATATCCTTAAATGAGCTCTAATTCATCCTATTATTGCATTTGAATAATTGAGCAAAAACGTGAAGAAACGGAGCAAAAACCCATAAAAAGGTTAAAGTCATGGCTACACATGTTGAAGATGTGGGAACATAAGGCATAGCATTAGAAGGACAGGCATGGCGTGTGAGAGATGAGAAAGTGAAAAAACAAAGTCTGGAGGCCAGGCGTAGTGACGACGTTGAGGTGTATTGGGGACAACGCCGAGTAAGTTAGTGATAGCACCGAGGCACCATGGAGATGAGAAAGTGAAGAAAATATATGCAAGTAGTGGCGGCACGGTGGTCTCGAAGGCACGACGCGGGGGTATTAATGACAGCACCAGATATACAAAAAATAGAAAGTTAAAGTTTTAATTCGAGTTAAATTGTAAAGTAGGGTTTTAATTATTATTAGGGAGTATAAATAGGTATTATGATGTTGTAAACTCACCACATACCAACTATTAGTTACCATTGGAGTAATTTAGCTAAGGGTTTACTTTGTGTTTGAGTATTAAGGAGTTTGGCGAAGAAAACATTGAAGACTTTATGTTTGCAATTCAAGTTTGGTTTCATTGATTAATTCAAGGTAATATTTATATGCATCTTTGATTTGCAATGATTTCCATTATGAATTGTGGTATATGTTTTTCAATGAAGTGTGAGTAGTCTACTTATCTTAGGGATCAATGGATCCTATAGTATGAATGTTATGTTTTGAATAATAATAAAAAATAATTATAAAAAGCGCAATGGTTAGAATTTGTATTGATTCTGAGTGTAATGCTTTAGGCATCTTAATTACATGTTTAATGAACTTAGGTTTTAGGAGTTATCATGGCCATCGAAGCTTTTAATCAAGAAATGAACGGTATAATTGTAAAATATACAACATCGAGTGATAGTTGTTGATTAGGGAGGCAATGAATGAGTGCGGGGACAGAGATGCCTTCATGAATACTTCAAGCAAGAATTTCAGGAGACTTACAACGGAGTGATGAGGCTTCTAGCCAACATCCACCTAGTTTAAACTAAGACGGTCTCTGATAAACATGGTACAAAATAGTGTATTGTATGGGCTATCCAATAAAGATCCAGTTGCACATGTTAAGAATTTCTTAGAGAAGTGTGACAACGTGCACATCACCAGAGTTACAAAGGAGGTGATTCGGATGCGACTTTTTCTATTCTCATTGGGTAGAAAAGCAAAATCCTAGTTTCAAGGGCTAAATGCAGGAAGTATGACCTAATGGGCAAAAATCCATGAAAGATTTCTTAACAAGTTTTTTCCTCTAGTGAAGGTCAGCAAAACGAAACTTGAAATTAATCAATTTAAGTAGGAAGACACTGAGTTTCTTGGCCAGGCTTGAGAAAGATTCAAAGAGATGCTAAGAAGATGTCCGGGACACGGATATGTGAAATGGGCACAAGTCAAAATTCTTTACTGTGGGATGAACAACAACATGAGAACGCTAATAGATGTCGCATCAAGTGGCTCTCTACTTAGCAAGGATGAAGATGGAGCTTTGGTTCTCCTTGATCTTATGTCTCAAAGTTCTACCACTGGTACTCATTCCATAGTAAGAAAAATAGCAGGCATCTACGAGATTGACTCGCAAGCTGCAATTATGGCATAACTGTCAAATCCGAGGAGTCAAGTGGTGAAACTTCATATGGGACACCAAGGTCCACAAGTAACACAATAACCCATTAATCACCAAGGCATGGTGGTTAACCGAATGGACAAATAGCAGGGAATGGAGTATGAAGACAACAACTTCATGAATAATCAAGGCTACGGGAACAACTTCAGGCTGAGAGGAGTGGCTCCTCAACAATTTTATCAAAGATACAACAACTACCCAAACTTCTCTTATAAAAATCTTGATAATGCACTAAAGTTGTCTCAAGGGATTGATCAACAAGTCCAACAGGGGAAACTGGGGCAGAGCAAAGAGATGACTTATTTGAAGTCAATTGAGTAGTATTTACAAGCCATGGAAGTGAGAAATAGAGAGAGCCATGAGAAGCACGAGAAAGAATGGAAGGAGTGAAGCAAGCTATGAAAAGGATGGATAATGAGCAATCACAATCCATCAAGAACTTATAAATATAAATTGGTCAGTTTGTTATAGCCTTGAACTTGAGGAAAGAAGGACAATTTCCTAGCAACACTATCACCAATCCTAAAGAGAATGTGAGTGTTATTCATATGATGGGAAATACGACAACAAATGAGCCAAGACAAGAATAAGTGATGTACAAGCCGAAAGAAGTCAACACTTTAGCTATGATGAAGCATGAAAAAATGCATGGGCATGGAATATAAGTGAGGCAAGATGAGCTTAATGATTTCAAGAAGCAAAGAATCAATGCCTTGAAGAAAATGAAAGGGATGCAATAATTCGAAAGCCAAGAAAAAAGATGAAGAATCTTTCGAAGAGGACCCACTAGGTAATGACATCATGTTGGTTCAGAAGAAATTAGAACCGAAGCTCAAGTTCATCCCACGACTTCAATCAATCAAAAGGAGAAATACCGGGGAGATAAGCATACCAATAAACAATGACAAGCATCTATTTAGAAACGTCTTATGTGATATGGGAGCCTCAATCAATGTCATGCCACAAATGGACATGTTGCACGCCAATTTGAAGATCGATTGTCCCGATACGATGAATTTACAAGTAGCAAATGGCATATTGATACCTATTATATGAAGAGTTTTAAATGTGCATGTTAAAGTGGGTAGATTCACATTCATTGTGGATGTCGAGGTCATGAACTACAATATGGAAGATGATGTGTCTACGATACTTAGGCGGCCATTCTTGAACACTGCCAAAGAAAATTTTTACATAAGAGAGAGGAAGATCGCGATGAGTATTGATGAGGGCGATGATACTGAGAAGGTTGCTTTTGTCGATGGTGAAGAATTACATCCGAACGGTAATGAAATCATAATCTCTAATTTGCAAATAGAGCTTCTCAATTTAGATTCGGACTAAACGAGCAAAAAGGCATCAGGCTAATGATGTTGAATTAAGCAATATTGGGAGGCATCCCATGGTAATAAATTTTAAGTTTTAAGTTTCAAGTTTTTAAGTTTCAATTACTAGTTAATATTTAATTCAATAATTACAATTAACAAATTTTAGTTCTAACTTTCAAAAATTTATGTCAAATGTGCGGGAAAGACTATTCCCTAGTGATGATTCATCAGAATGGAAATGTCTCGCTAACTTATTTAAAGAGCAAAAAATAGCGAAGGAGTTTAAAGCAGTGAAGTTAAGGTGCATGGGCGAATAAAAAGTAAAATTTATGATTTTTTATATTTTCATGGATTTCATTCGGTTACGACATCTTGAGTGAGTTATACATAAAGTCGTAGGAGTACTAGAGGAGAATTAGAGAAAAGAATATATGCGAGGATGTTGGCACAGTGGTCGACGCCATGGGTGTAGGTCACAATGCCGAGAGGCGATGAGGTAAGAAAATTAGAAAAACACCCCACTGCGTCGTTCATGCATTGGCGCTGCCGAGGTCGATATAAAGGGTTTAAACCCAATTTTTCATTCATTCTTCACACTTGCACTAAAACCCCAACACAACCACCAAGTATACATCCCTATAGAGCTAAAGTCTGATCATTTTCAAGTGAGATTAGAGAGTTCCTAGTGACTGAGAGTGAAAGAGGCAAATACATTGTGGATTTGCACAAATTGGAGAGCTAGGGCTTGGATTTTGGATTTTGAGTTCAAAGAGAGTTAGGGTTCTAGTTGGTGAGAAAAGTTAGAGAGTTTGGATTGAAAAAGACTTGGAAGAGTGTTCTACGCTGGAAATTAATCCGCCATTGAGGTAAATTTACAATTTCATCTAGTTATGCTATGAATTTTTAAAACTTTAATGATATTGTATGAAAATGTGGATTTGAGGTTGTAGGATATGTTTTGCAAGATTGCGTGAATGTCGAGCATTAATGTTACCTATGGAGACTTAGTTGATGTTTTTGTAATTATTTAGCGTATGCATGATCCATGTGATGAATTTTAATTTTTAGGAGAGTTGAAGACTGAATTGCATTGCATTGTTATTGTTTAGTTGCTTGAATTTGTTAAAATAGCAAGAACATGGAAACAAGTAAGTCAAATTAGAGTAAATAGTTTGGAGGCATCTACCTCTAGAAATCCCAATAAAGAGGAGCTTAGGCCTTTTAAATCCAAATTTTTCATTAGTAGAAAGGCCTAGGATCGATATGAGAAAGTCCTACGTAGGGAGTTCATTTGTGAAAGGGGGATTAATTTGTCGGCCAAATATGATAAAAGAGTGAATAATTTCATTAGGCGACGAAATTATGAGCAACTCACTCAAGATTGTAGAGAAAATGAGGTTAAAGGAGTGAGTGGGATTGTTTTTAAATTTTACGCTAATGTGAAGTTCACTGCTAAAGATGAGCCAGTGAAAGTGAGAGGGATCTTTGTTCCTTTTAATATATGTGAGATTAATACTTTCTTTAGGTTAGAGCACTTAAGTTTGTATGGGTGCAAACAGACTTTCTCGAAGAAGTTATATGAGAGACCCTATAATCTATACCCTTTTAGAGTTGTAGAGAATGCATTAGTTGTCTCAGAACAACAAGGATGGGTCATGGGAGCGGAGAATGTGGCGAAGCACATTAAGAAGGAGAGTATTAGAAATGTTTCTTGAATGTGGCAACATTTCCTTATTGCATTGCTATACCCCACTTTTCAGGAGGGCGAGGACAACACGCCAAAAGTGGCATGTCTTTATGATATTACAAAGAGATGGGAAATCAACATCGAAAAGATCATTTACAACAGTCTGATGGAGTCAATCATGCCGAAAAGGGACAACAATTGTTGTTTCCTATCTTGATTAATCAGATGTGCTTAAAGGCAGGAGTAAGTGTCACGACCCAAATCTCTAACCCCGTTTTAATTCCTTAATCAGGATCACCGACCCTTGACGTGGGACCTACACTGTGATACGTACACCGACCGAGGCACGTGGCCGAGGTATATGGTTTTTTTGAATTGATGTATGCCTAGTGTTATGTATTGTGTAGACTTACTAAGTCGGTTTGTACAGTTGTAGGCGTCAAGACGAGAGCGAGGATATGCCTCAATATGCGTGTCGACGCGGGTACCGAGTAGTTGACGGGACCGACTATTAGGTCGGGGAAACGAAAACACACAAAGTGAATAAGAAATTTGTCAAGTAAATAATATGGAATATATATATATATTGAGTGATTAGCAACGTGGCGGTACGCGAATATCACGATTCGGACGCAAAACCGGGCGTCGAACGCCCGGAAACACGAGCGAGTGTATTAGCTGTGTCACAATTAGGTGTCAACACACCTAACACCAGCACAAGTGGCAAAATCAAACACACACCTGTCTCAATTTCCCACCAGGTGTCACCACCCCACCTACCCACTTATATCACACACACACTTACGCACACACTGTTCACACATACGCAAAGAGAACCGAGAGGCCGAGAGCGAGGAAGAAGAAGAGGAGAGGAGGAGGAGAAGAAGTGATGCGCCGGGAAAGAGAGTGAAGATATCACAATTGAGGTGAGTCGTTACTGTTGTTGTTGTTTGGGTATCCGAGAGTGGGGGTTCGGCCTCCATGGCCGAACCCCATGGTCGCGGTGGTGATGGCAGGGGTGCCTCCCCTGCCATCGGCTCCACGGGGGTTGGGGTGGAGAACCACCCCAACCCATCACCGGAGGGGAGAAGAACGAAAAAATAAAAAATAAAAAAAATTACCTCCCCGATCGAACCAGAGGTTCGATCGGGGAAGAAAACCCTGCTAGGCCGGGCCAATAACGGGCCAGCCTCGGCCCATGGGCCAAGCCTGGACCGTTCGGTCAGGGCGGGTCGGGTCGACCGTTTGGGTCGACCCGACCCAAATCGAATCAGGGGGGGGGCGGGACCGACCGGCGGGATTGGGTCATACCGACCCGATCCGGTTGGATCGGGTCGGGTTGACCCGGACCCACTAAAATAAAATAAAATAAATATATATATATATTTAATTAGTTAAATTAATTAAACTGATTTTTAATAAATAAATCCCAAAAAATAGAGAAAAATATGGAAAAAATATATTTGTGACCCGAATCAATAGAAATTCGAGATTTTCATAAAAAGTCAAGAATTCGGAAGTTGGTCAAGACGTTATACGGGGGCTTTACCTCGAAAAACGCGAAATGGGCCGAATGGTTGAAAATAAATAAGAAAAGTGTTTTGAAATTTGTCTCGACTTCGATTTGGCCTAAGTGAGACATTATTGAATGTTAGGGAATTACGGGGGAACTCAGGCGTTTGGGCACGCACTTCGATTCGTCGAGGAATCGGCTAGACTTGGACAAGCGTGTGACTTGTAAGTACAACTGTGAGAAATTTATATTTCATTTCATTCTCTTATTGCTTTATTGGTCTATTGGTAGACATTACTACTTGTCATCTCAAATCATGTTGTTCTTGTATCTATTCATGGATGAATATTGTGACATGATGCTTTGCGAATTATTTCATTGCCTCTAATTCCTACACTTGATGCCTTGTGAATTATTTCATTGCCTCTAATTCCTACACTTGATGTCGTTCTTGAATATAATTGATGAAAAACATGCTAATGGACTACTTTGAATTTAAATAGACTTGTATTCGATTTCCTTTGGGGCTTTGCAGCCTAACTTGTCTTGGAATTCTAGAATTTTGGAATTATTTGTTTTTGAAACGAAAGTAGGGATTATATAGTGTCCATTGCACGAGAGATGAGCGGTTTACGGGGACATAGGTCTACCGGGGTTTCGGCACTCACCACTACACTTGCGCGGCACATGAGGTATGGGACTCGGGGTGGTCGGCAAGTATGAGATTGATGTTGTAAAGCATAGAGCGCGGCTCCGCTATTTATGTGAGAAATGTTGAGCGCAGCTCCATATCGTAGTGGAAAAAGGTAGGTGATAGGTCTCACCGCCGACCGGACATAGATCATCTCGACTTAGCCTGTGTATGTCTCTACATCTTTAACTGTGGTATTTACTTGAATTACTTGTTTCAGCAATTTATTTCGCTCCTTTATGCTTTTAAATACCATTTGTTTAATAATGTGACATGAAATTCTCCAGTTAGTACTTAAATATCACTATACTCACCGTCTAGTTTGTGACGCTGTCGAGCAGTAGCAGACCGGGGAAAGAGAAGATCGGTGATTATCCCTGAGCCCATGGCGCGTCACTGCATCGATTGTAGGTCTTCTTTTGATATTTTGATTGTATATGTTATATACGTCTTTCAGATACTATTTGGGGTTCTATATTGGGTTGAGTGTTAGTTCCCCGACTTGACTTAGACTATTTTACTGTTTCAATGCACTTTGAGGACTTTATATATGTGATGTCATTTCTGGTTTTCCACACTTAGGATTTTATAAATGGCTTCCGCATAAGTTACTCATTGCTTCCGCATAATCAATAATACTTCCGCTAATTAATTAATTTAATAAAAAGTTTTAATTAACTTTAAATTTTATAAACTGGTAGGACTAGTGTATTACTTATTCTGAACACGAGAAAACAGGCGTCTAGGTTGTAAAGGCTGACTAATACGTAGTTAAGTCCTGCGTGGATATGATTAGGGCTTAATTACGGGATTAGGCCGGGCGGTGCCCTAGATTAGGATAGGGGTCGTCACAGTAAGATTGAGAGACTACGAAGAATTTGACATAGAAGCCTAACCAACCATGGATGAATCTTCCATGCTCATATTGAAATCACCACCTAGTTACCAAGACTCTAAAGAGGAGAGAAAAAGAGAACCAAGGGAGCTAGACTTGAGATCAAGTTGTTGACCAAAAGGCAAAAGGATTAGGCAGTAGCAACATAATTAGTCCAAGAGCTAGAAGTGGAAGGATACGGAGAAGATAAGGACCAACAACAACATGGATTTTCTGATAGCTACGAGCTTTTAGACCCAGAGTTTAGAGAACAAGACTTGGATGGTCTTGAGGTCTTTATACCACCTCCTCCACCACAAGCACCAGTACCACTACATAAGGGTTTGATTACATGGCAGCAGAGGCTGTAGATATTAGAAATGAGGAGACAGTACCAAGAGGACAAGGCACAATACCAGGCAGCCATATTGAGATATGAGTAGGATATGGAGAGGAGAGAGCAACATCGACGGAACGGGTAGTGCAATTTCATGTTATTTGTAGATCATTATAGAGACAGCTAGATATGAGAGGAGCAGGCGGTTGAGACCTACTAATAGGTCATTAGGCTTTCCAGCAACACCAGCATACATGTGTGATCAAGATTTGGTGCAGAGTTGGAAGGTGGAGCGTCCATTAACACCATCCCAAGCTGGAGCTAATGATGAAAATGATGATGATGCCACGCAGTCCTGAAGTTAGTGTAATAGGATTCCTTTAGACTTGGGGAGTTGAGAATGACATTGATACCACCTGTTTTTAACTATGGCATATTTTGTTAACTATTTAGTTATTTCAATTCTATGTTTAGTTTAGTTTATTATAACTTCTTTTATTATATATATATTTGTGTGTTTTAGTGTTTTCATGTTTTTGGCTTATTTTAAACCTTGAGGACAAGTTTTGGTTTAAGTTTGGGGGCATCGACACTACATTACACTATGGTAAATGGTAAGCTAGGCTGAGAATTAATGATAAACATTACGGGTATGATCCTTTTAAATTTTAATTTGAAGAAGTTAAGGAGGAAAGCATGGTAGTATATAAATTTTTATTTTTTACTTACTATTTGATTGTTTAAGTAGTATAGCTTAGATTATATATAGTAATATGTAATGAATAAGTAGTTCAGTTGCATGTTCACACCTTTTAATTGTGGATGAGTAGATTACAAGTATTTTTGTGATAAGAAACTAAAGAGAGTGTTTTAAATTTTAAAGAAGAAATAATGAAATGTAGCAAACAACGGTGTGATTTCATGATTAGAAACCTAGAGTTAGGGAAGACATTGAACTTAAAACAAAAGCAAGGAATTATAACACTTTTATTGGAAAAAGTTATATCTCTATGGATTCTATAATAAGTGTGAATCTTACTTGATAATACAAAGTAAATAAAGACTTAGTGTAAAGAGGGGAAGAAATAGGCATTGTAAACTAAAATTCGAAGTTAACTTGCGTGATTTAGTTAAAGTGAGAAGTGTTAACTAGAGTTTTAGAAATAAATAAAAAATGAGAGAATCTCACAAGTTTCGAGAGGAAATGGAGCGAGAGAACTTGATGGTTAGAAAAATGTCAGAAGAATAAGGTCCATAGGAAAAGGAGTAGAGACTATTAAAAAAATGACAAGAAGAATAAAAGAAATGAGAGAAGAAAAATATAGAAAAGGAGGCGAAAGTAAACTAAAACTCTTCAAATAAAAGATTTAGCAAGAATACGAGTAGCTAATTGAATAAGTTTCCATTCCCACTATTTTAAGTCCTATAGACTCTTGAAGTGCTAAAGTTTATCAAGGATGAGATCTATACTTATTTGTGAATTCTTGAGCTTAATGAGAAATCATGAGATTGCATACTTGCTACTTGAGTGTTAAGAAGAAACAAACTTGTCTGTAGTGATAGTTTTTGGTTGTGATCTACTTTGGTATTTTGAAAGTGAAGTTATATGTGTTGTTAAAGCCACATGTCTTAAAATTACAAGTTTTTGCAAAGAAAAATTTTTGAGGTGATTATTAACTTGAAACATACTGAATACAAGGATACTCCATAAACAATGTAAATTGAGTGAGAATTAGTTATTAGGAGACTTAGTAGAATACACCTTTGCTTGGGATGTACAAAATATTAAGTTTGGGGGTATTTGATAAGTGATTAATTATACTTATATATAGGTTTAGTTTAGTCGTATATTTAGTATAAATATCCTTAAATGAGCTATAGTTCACGGTATTATTGCATTTTCAAAGAATTAAGGTGTAAAGGAAGGAATTGAGCAAAATTGAGAAGAAATGGAGCAAAAACCTATGACAAGGTTAGAGCTGTGGCTACACATGTTGAAGTTGTGGGAACATAAGACACAGCATGGGAAGGAAATGCATGGCGCGGGAGAGATGAGAAAGTGAGAAAACCAAGTCCGGAGGCAGCGCGGTGGTGGCATTGTGGTGCAAAAAGGACGACGCTAGGCAAGTTGCGACAAAGACCGAGGCTCCAGGGAGTAAGATATATGCATGCAGTGGTGGCGCATTGGCCTATAAGTCACGGCGTCGGGGAATTAGTGACAGCGCCCGACAAGCAGAAAATAGAAAGTTAGAATTTTAATTTGAGTAAAATTGTAAAGTAGGGCTTCTAATTGTTATTAGGGAGTATAAATAGGTATTAGGATATGGTAAATTCACCACATACCAACTATTAGCCACCATTAGAGTAATTTAGCATATGGTTTACTTTGAGTTTGAGTATTAAGGAGTTTGTGCAAAGAAAATATTGAAGACTTCACGTTTGCAATTCAAGTTTGGTTTCATTGATTAATTCAAGGTAATATTAATACTCATCTCTGATTTGCAATGAGTTCCATTATGAATTGTGATATGTGTGTTTCAATGAAGTGTGAGTAATCTATTTATCTTAAAGATCCATGGATCATATGGTATGAATGTTATGCTTTGAATAGGAATTAAAAGTAATTATAAAAAGTGCAATGGTTAAAATTTGTATTGATTCTAAGCGTAATGCTTTAGACATCTTGATCACGTATTTAATGAACTTTGGCTTTATGAGTTATCATGTCCATCGAAGCTTTTAATCCAGGCAACGAGCGATAATTTTTTATTAGGGAGGCACGGATAGTAAACTTAGTTGGTTATGAATCCAATGATTTGGGACTTAAAGCAATGTGCAGCTTACGTTATTCACACAAATAGGTGGAGTTTTAATTTGCACATTAGAATTTTTTCCGTCACGAAAGTAGGTTGAAGTGGATTTGAAGGAAATCTATCTACTCTAATTAGGCATTGCACACAACATATTAAGATGTAAAAGTTGTTGAAAAGCATTGTATTAAATTACCTTGGTAAAGTTGTGAACTAAGATATCCATAATATAAGAGTTCAAGTAGAGTTAGTATAAAACCAATCAGAAAAGTGATTTCCTTAGCAATAGTTCAAAGTTAAATAAGTAAACCACAAGTGCAAAAACCTTTCCCTGAGGACGATATCTGTATTCAACGTAATTTGATTGCAATATTACTACAAGCTAGTCGTTATACTTGCGGCGCGCATCAAGTTTTTGGCGCCGTTGTCCGGGATAGGTAGCCATTAGTATCACCTAGTTAGTTTGAAAAGTTGCTAAGTTTTATTTTCAGTATTTAACTTTTAAGTTCATAAAAAAGGCTTAAGTTTCAAGTTTGACTTTTTGCACTTGATCTTTTTGTGTTTCTTTTTAGGGATACTTATTGCATGCGTAGCAAGGGAAAGAAGGACCTAGGATCTTTTTGTGTTTTCTTTTCGATTTTTCAGTGAGATTTAGGTAATATGGTTTCATTTTATTCATTGGATTGATGGATATGTAGGTTGTGTACATTTTCCATACTTGTGAATTCTTTTTTTTATTATTTTTAACCATGTTTTTTTAGCTTAATGGGAATGCCTAGTTCTAGCTTAGAATAATGGTTAAAAAATTGAGAAGTCATAGATGGATTGATGTTGCCAAAATGGACAAGACCTTAGGTAGAGCATAGGTGAAAAAACATATTCTTATGATTGGTCTATTGGCATAGTCTACACCAAAGTGTGCTAGTGTGAGTCGAGGCTCTATACTAGATATGGAAGCAGGTAGAAGGTCACATTAAGATAAAAGTCAACTAAACCTCTACAAATTCCAAGATAGGTTTGCATCCATTTGAAACTGAGTATTAACTTAAAAATAAGTTTGGGGAAAGATTTAGGCATTGTTTGTTTAGCCATTAGCCCTAGCCCACCTATAATTTATCCCTAGTTAGTGCAGTTGAGCTAAACTAACCTAATTTCTTCATCGCCCATTTTGAAACCTATAGTCATTAGCCTTATTATCCTTTTACCTACATTGGGAAGCTAGCTTAATTATAGCAAAAGTGAGAAGTGCTAATAGGAGTTTTTAAAATAGAGTGTCTCAGTGGGTTATACAGGAAAATGGAGCAGGGAATTCAGTGGTTGAAAAAGTAAGAAAAATCAGAATCCACTGTAAATGGAGCAGGGATTGTACAAAAATAAAATAAAATAAGAAGAAAAGGAAAGATTTAAAAAATGAAATAAAAGGGGAAAGTTTATAAAAACTCCTTAAAAAGATTTAGCTCGAATGCTTGTAGGTAGATTAAGTTATTCTTTCAATTGCTTTAAATCCTTCAAATATCCATTCTTGTTAGCCTAATGTTACATCAGAGGATTTTATAAACTTGATTAGGCGGTTGATTAAGTATTTCAAATTTAATTTAGGATTTAGGTATCTGAGGTGGGACTCATGCGTTACGGATCGGAGATCATAAATAAAATATTATTTTTATGTGTCGCGTGACTAATTGATGTATTATACTTTATTCAATACGAAATAAGGTCAAGTTAACGCTTGGACGTGGTGTTCGCGTGTATCGAAGCGCGTTGGGGATTTTTCTCCCATTTTGGTGAAATTAGAGTATTTTTCGGGATTTAATTTAGACCAAAATCTAAGAGATAATCATGAAATTAAATAAAATAATTTATCAAATGATGGGCACCTAGTGACACATGGGGTCGAGGGTGACACGCTTGAGATGTCCAATAGTGTGTACGCCCGAGCATGGTTATTGGCGCGCGTGGCGAATTTATAGCTGTGAAAATACGTAAGTGTAAATGTATTTATACATAATATTGTTTATATTTATAAATATATAAATAAATTATATAGTTTAATTCAAGTTAATAAGTGTATGTTGGATTCGCCTCGAGAAACGTGTTGCGTGATCAATAAGGAAGGAAATGGTTTGGACGATTAGTGATGTTGGAAAGGTGTATCCACACATCGAGATGCGTGTCATTCCATCTCAAGAAGGATTGTTGCTTTAAACTCTTATATTTTGGATTATAATCGAGATTCGTGTGTTCGAATCTCGAGAAATGTTATTTGCTCTCATCTATGTCAGTTGTGACTATGTTGATTGCACAAAGATCGACCTCGTGATACGCATCATGCAAATCGAGGAAGATCAAAAAATATTGGAAATGATACCATCAAATCTGCTTCGAGATTCATGTCATGCAAATCTCGAGAAAATCTAAATATTTATCTTCAACATATCACTGTCTCCTTTGTTGTTCGAACCAGAGGAAGAAAAAAAACTAAACGAGTAAAAGAAGAAGAGAGGTGGCGAGATCAAGAACGAGGAGGGATTGATGAGAAGGTGAATTTTAGGTTATTATGTTAGATGACATTGTTGTGTGTTGTGTGTTGTTGATGTTGATTATTGTTGGGTATTGATGGTGGATGGGATATAGGAGACTCGGCTCGGTCCAAGGAAGGAGATGGCATCTCCCCTGCCCACACGTCACTTGGGGTTGCATCAAATCCAACCCCAATCGACAAATTGAAAAAAAATGATTTTGATGCATCTGGTGAACAGAGCATCGAGGAGGAAGAAAGGGAGGGTCCCTAAATCGGGCTTGTTCGGCTCGATTTAGCTGAACCCGATTTACCCCGGTTTTGGTCCAAACCATATTTCCGAATTTAAAATAAAAAGTTAGAAAATGAAAAAAAATTCAGAAAAATAGATAAAAAAAAATCAGTTTGCAATCAAAATTGGGATTTGGACATCTGAGTTTTGCATAACATAATACTCGAAAAATACATAAAAAATGATACCATTAGATTTCCCTCGTAATACGTGCTATAATATTCAATAATGCCAAAAATTTGGAAAATTGTATAAAATCCTAGTCAAAGTTAATTTTTGATTACGAACCACAATTTGCAATCAAAATTGGGATCCAGACACCCGAAGAGTTGATTTGGAGTTATTTCATGTTTTTAGGACTCGAGAATACCAAAACAACTCGAAAATTGGTCGAAAACTTAAGAAATACAAAAAGGGAACTTATCCGGATTTCTCAATGATTTTAGGTAACGTCGAGGATCCCAAAACTACTTGGAATGAAACTTGAAAAATAGGTTCAAAGAATGCGAAAGCCAGGGAAATATTGTGTGAGGCTTTGTAACCAACTTTGAGTTGGTTTGGTGGTAAGTAAACCCTATAATGATCTTTACTATTGATTGAATATTTTTGTACCTGTAGTTGTATCATAGTCTGCATTTTCTTTTATCATTCTTGGTCATGCATACATATAGAGAGTGTGGGGGATAAGCTTTTGCTTGAAACTATGTTTCAATCCTACCTCTATGTTGTCTAATGAGACAAGCAGAGTCTAAAATTGACAACTTATGTCTGCATTTCATGACCTTATAATATTGTCTCTGTACTATTATTAGAAGTCGACATATGATTATAGTTAGAAGATAGTAACAAAGTGGATTGCATGTCATGTTGACGCACAGATCTTATTATTTAATTAGAAATGCAATTACATGTCTCCATCTATCAGACTAACAATTGCAGGAGTACAGATGAATATAGGAATTTTCTTACCTGACATCTTCGAGTTATTTTTGATGTTGTGAGAATTTATATGAAGACAAAAAAAGAATGGACAAAACTCGAAGATTATGGTAATTGTTTTCAAAAGTTAAAGTAAATTCTTGTTGTTATATACATTGTTTTAAGATTCTTGGGGTGAGTGTAGAATGTGAAATTTTGTTGAATGGTAAAAAGAGTCTCCTAAGTTAGTTTAAAATGCGTTAAGAGGTTTTTGTTCAATTTTGGTTTACTTGTGATTGTATAGTTGGTTTTGGAGTCTCAATTTTGATTTTGATAGGTATATATATTATGAATTGCGAGGAGTTATGAGTCCTTTTAGGCTTCTTCCCAATTCTTTAGTCTATTAGGTAAATTTTTTGGCGAGGCCAATTTTAAAGGAGGTGTCGCTAAATTTTTTAAAATACATATATGATTTCGAATTTGTTCTAATTGAATAAATCATTAAATGATTTTCATTGAGGATATAAATTTAGTTTTGGAGCCTTGTAAAGGATTGAAATAATTATTATTTTGATATCAAAGTGAAAGAACAGATTAGGTGACTAGATTATCGAGTATTTAGATAATTTAGGACGAGTTAGTCATCCTAATGACGAGGGGGTGAGAAACTTGGTATTGGAGATTAAGTTTGGCTCGATGGAATATAAGATTTGGTTAGAAATAAAAGATTGGTTAACCGTGATTAGTTGGGAAATGATTTGTGAGTTGGGAAAAATGCATGATTGTGCTATGTTTGTTATGCATTTATGTATTATCGCCATATATGTGATAGGAAGTTTATTCTCTTTGTTAGTTCGATATTTGACTCATATGAAATGACGAGTAACATAAGAACAGAGATAATTAAAAAGAGAATAGACATGTGAAACAAAGCGAGCATGATTGGATGTGAAATATACTCGTGAAGTTTGAATTTACAAAGGAGTTAAATAATGACGAGTGATCTCGGTACAAAGCCAAAGCGCTAAGGAATCGCTAGATCAAACTTGGCTAGATTAAAGAAGCTCACTAGAAACGTTACGGGAAAAGCCTTGTGAAGACCAAAAGAAAGACGTAGCTCATATCTCGAGGAAACCTCAACACCTTCATAGCGATTTCATTTGTATGTATGGTGCTGAATGATCACTGGCTTTGATTCGGAACAAAATAGGGCAGAAACAAATTGTCGTAGCGATGTTGCTGCAATCACTCAGTAATGTGTCCATATGAAATTACGACACTGGAAAGATCCGAATAATGCTAGTTTCTAATTCGGTTGTTTCTTAAGATTTTCGTTTGGATCTTATTATATCGTATTCCTACTATAAATAAGAAACCCTAGATCGATGAAAAATATATAGAATTCCAGAGAGGAAGACTTTGTGTTCAACTTTACTTTTGAATTCTTGTGCAGACACGCTTAGTAGGATTCAACTATTCGGTATTTGTAAGTTTTTATTTCGTTTTTATATTTTACATTCTGATTTATTGATTGAATAAATTCTAGAGTTGCCTTTATGATAATTAGTGGCTAAATTCCACTATCTAGGCCAAAGTGTTAGAATTCTAAGGATTTATAGGATTCGAGAGGTTTATGCACTTTAATTATTAATTTGTTTGTTGCTAGATTTTGTATTCTTAATTGCATCACTATTTTGAGGTTTTTAATTATGATTTTAATTATTTCATAATGTCAAATGTGAGTCAAACGTGTCATATAACACCTTACTTTTCTATTATCTTTTGGAACATAATTTTCCCAATAGGAAAAATGATAACGATCATTATATTATAGTTTCTTCTATTGATGGATCTATAATAAAGAATAAGGGAATACTTAGAGATGTAGAAGTTAAAATTAGAAAATTTAGTTTCTTGTTAGATTTAATTATTCTGGATCATAAACCAGTGGATGATGTAGGTATTACATTAGGAAAACCTTTCCTAAAAAACATTAAAGCAACATTTGACGTAGTTCAAAGAATGATCAAAATAATAGTTGGGAATGAGGAGATTATTTTTAAGCACGGTATAGAAGAACAACTTCTTAATTTAGAACCAAATTAGGAAAGTGTGATTCAATCGAGCCAACGACAGTAAACAAAAGCACTCTATGGGAGGCAGCCCATATTCTATCTTTACTTTTAGTTTTTATATTAGGATTAGTTAGTTGTTTCTTATATTCTCTCAACTTTGGACTCTTATTTTGTGAATGTTTTAGGAATTTCGATTTCGGAATAATTTCTTATAAGGGGTTTGATTGAGCCAATTTATTTTCATATAATATTATTTTTTATGCATTAGTTTTATGTTTATTAGCTATTTATAGTAATCAAACCAATGTTTAGTGAAAATTATATTCAAATCCTAATAATTTTGAATATTTCTACCTTTTTATTGGACTTATATGTGATAATTATATGAGAAAATCAATATAATTTGAGAAAACATTAAAATAATTTGGCAATTTCCCAATGACTCGAATTTGTATAAGAAATTTGAGAAAATCGGCACAAACAATATGCATAATTTTCAATGAAATTTTTAGTTAGCGATTTGTTACCGATTTGAACTTATAACTAGCATTCGCTAGAAAAATCATTGCATTACTAAGGCTCATTTTCTGCGATTTTGTGAGAGATTTCCTAGCGAATCCATTAAAATCCTAATTCGCTGAGACCGAATACACATTTTTAAAAAAATTAGAACTCGAAATCGCCACTTTTATCCATTTCACACTTACAAACCATTGCAAATTTTCGATCAAAATACCAAATTTTCAACTAGATTCAACCTTTCAAAGCTAAATTTTAGTGTATTCTAGTGATTCCCACCTCGATCTTCACACATTTAACCCTAAATTTAGTGAATTTTAAGAGTGTAGAGCCAACTAGGGCTTAAGCAAAGGGCATTCGAATTGGAGCTTCGACTAGTATTCTAGAGGAATTTTAGAGTTCAAATCTTGAAAGATTCACTTTTAAGTAGGTATTAAATGAGAACTTTAGCCTTTTATTGATTAATCTTTTCGGTTTCTCATGGATATTTATTTAGGATAGAGCCTAAATTTCAAAATTTTCACTCTAAATTGGTTTTGATGACAAATGTTTTCAATTATAATAATTTTAAGGGAGTGGTGTGATAATTTGTTTATTGCTATCAAATTTTCGAACTATTTTTAGTATATGGAGAATAGATCGAATCTTATACGCAAACTAATTTGAGACAAAGTTTCAAATGAGTTTGGAAGGTTTTTGTGTTTGTATATCGCATGATTTGAATTACTTATGAATGAGTTTATTGATTGTCTTATTTACGATTTTATTAATTCATTTATGTTTTACGAGGCATATTTGTTTTGTTGAAAACCCGACTTGATTTTTAAACCTTAAGGACAAGGTTTTAAATGAGTTTGGGGTATTTTAGGTAAAATGTGACAATGATAGCAAAGAGAGGAATGAAAGAAAGAAAGGTGTAGGATAAGTCAAGAGTTGATGCAAAAGTATAAACTTTTAATCTGATTTCAAGTGAGTTGATGAGATTTTTTAAATTTCTTCCAAATTCAAGTAAGTATGAATTTCATTTTACTTTATTTTTAGTTAGGAATAGAATGATAATAAAAATGAATATAATGAATAAATTATGAATGGAAGTGATATTTTTATTACCCAAGTGAATTCTATGATAAAAGGAACCAATTTTATACCCTTTTGATTATTTTTGCTAGTTGATGTATACACTAAATTGAATGTCTTGTGTTAGTCATGATAATGGGTAGAAGATCGAACAATAGTGCAAGATGAACAAGACGGATTTCTAAGAATCTTGTGATACAAAGGCTATTGATTAAGTATCTTGTAGTATATATATAGAAGATTATTATGCCACAATTGAAAAAAGAAATGGGTTAGAAATCGATGAATTTCTATAAGTTAGAAAAAATACTTTCTTCAACTTTAGTGGATATTGAGAAGTGCTAACAAGTGTTTACAAACACATACAGAGTTCTATAGATTTCATAGAAAATGGAGCAGAGAATTTATAGTAAGAAAAATGTGAGAATGTCTATAAAAAATGGAGCAGGGACTCAAAAGCAAAAGCAAAAGCAAAAGAAAATGCAATATATGATAAAGAAATAATAATTAAGATGGAGTAAAAAAAAGAATGGGAGATGAAAAAAGTTGGATGTTTTTAAACTCTTGAAATAGAAGATTTTACTCAAGTACTTGAAGCTAGAGTTGAGTGAAGTATTTCTTAATCTAACACATTTTAAACAATATATTCATTAGTATCTTGGTAAAATTTCTATTGATTGTGATTAGGTTACTATTTATAAAGTATTTTCTAAAGTTAAGATTAATCTAGTGGTTTTTGTGTTTTGAGATTCTATACTAGTCATAGTAAGCTTGATGCTTATAAGTTGAGATTGAGAAAACCTATATTGTGTACTAACCTTGGTATTGAACTTTAAGTTATAAAGGGTGTTGCGTCGGGAGGTTGAGTTATCATTAAGGGATGTTTTGCTTTGTTTAAATCATTATGTTCTATCATAATTTCTATTTACTTGCAGGTAATATATTTCTATTCGAAAACCACTTCTATTTAAAAAATTTACTATTTAAAGTTAAAATGAATTAGATTGAAATCAGTATATAAAGAATGAAAAGAAAATATGAAAATCAGTATATAAAGAATGAAAAGAGAATATGATTGAGAGTATTTCTTTGCTCGGGACGGCAAAGTGCTGAGTTTGGGTATTTGACAAGTCCAAAATTAGACATATTTTATAGTGTAGTTTATGTTTATTTTATATATAAATGATGATATTACACTATGTATTCTTTCGTTTTTGTGATTTTTGGCTTTAAACAGGAAAAATGAATAAGTAGACGAAAATGGTATTAAAAGTGAAGAATTTAACTTGCACGCACTTCGAGAAAGCTTAGTGGGACCCACATGGGTTCATGTTGATACATGGCGATTTAGGAGAGGTATGGTGGTGCATTAGTTGAGAAAAGTCATTAAAAATGACTAAGTATAAAGTCATTCCTGCGGTGATTCATCAACCATCTAATAAGCCTCGAGACACGCACAACACAAATGATGAAGAGAGAGTAGCAACCAAGTGACGCATCACAGGGACATGGTTGTGAAACAACATATCAGTAGTAGTTCGTTAAGCCTCGAGATTCACACGTTAGGTCGATTAGATTAGAAGTGAGAGCCTTCATCTTCCTCGAGATCCATGTAACACACACTCCCACTAATTAGCATGATTCATCCACGATTTCTCTTCATGCCATAGTCCATGATCTGCCTCAAGATTCACATCCACACCATTTCCTAGTATTTCGCATGACTCTTCACCGCCTTTCTTACCCACTAGCCAGTTGCCACGCATCCTCACCTCATACGTCCTCATACGTCTACCACATCAACATAATGTTCTCCTCCAATCCAAGCACTCTACGTCAGCCAGGACAGCTGAAACTACCTATCAGATGCTGCCACGGATTCAAGACCTAAATAATAAACTCACCACAGCCATCAGATCTTCCTAGACGGGTGACACACTAAAAAACCTACAGATTCAACTTTCTCTCTTTTTTAGGATCAAATTAAAAGGTTTGATATAAATAGAACTTAAATTGGACTGTCTCTATACTCTCCTCTCTCTAATAAATTTCTCGTTTATTTTATTATGTTTTAAATGGTGTTTAGTTTTATTTAGTTAATGTTTAAAGCTACATTGTAGTTTTGTTTGATTCATTAGAAGACTTATTTATTATATTTTTTGTTTATTTATTCCAGTATGAATGAGTAATTTGTTAATCTTAAAAAACCCTAGACATGTAATATATTTTGGATTGCTAGATAGTTATAATTAAGGAATTATGTGTTTGATACTTTAAATCTATTCATAGTCGTCAATCATGGATTTAACAAGTTGTTTTTACGTATTGCAACTAATGAAGATTAGTATTGCATGCATAGTCATGAATATGTATTGTGGTATTATGATTTGATTCAATGTTTATAATTATTAACAACAATTATAGAAGTAGTAACTATGATTAATCAATAGGGCATTTACCGAGGGGATGTTTTAGGTGATTGTTTTCTCAGTTGTTTATTATGCGTCTTCGGTAATATTGACTTAGATTAGGCATAATTTTTATTAAACTTAATGCTATCGTATTTCTACAGTGTTGCGTTTTATCTAATGGGTAGATATACAGTGATAAGAATGTGGAGTTTCCGTTAAATTAAAAAAAATTGGTGGCTGACTAAAGGCTGTCAACCTATTATGCAGTAGGATTTAATGATTCCAATATTCCATATGTTATAATTATAACTAAGTTATGAAGTGATGTTATGTTCAAGTGTTTGAATGCAATCCAAATATATAATATTTTTTAGTGGGGTTTTTTTTAGATGTTTATTTAGATAGATATATTACATTAAATTTGAATGTTGGTTATTTTAGTTTGCAATTAAATTGTTTAGATTAAGTTAGTTTGATTAATTAAGTTAATATTTATAGTTTTTAATTATTTATTATTTAATTCTCGTTTAATTAGATTAACTAAATGAGAAAAACAAGACAAAAATAGTTTCTTTAGAAGTTTACAAAATCCACATGGAGACGATATCCCGCTTAAGATAGCTAAAACACAGAGTTATTTCATCACTTCTCCCAAAATTGTTAGGGTTTGGAACCCCGAACGAATTGGCCTAGTAAGGGTGAAGACATGACTTTATTGGTTAGGCACATGGTCTCGAGTTTGATTCCCTACAACAGCCAAACACCGAGCCACATCTGGTCTCTTTCAGCAATCGCATGACTCATGGAACTAGTTAGATAAGTTTCTAGATACCTATGATTAATCAAAAAGAAAATTTCTAGGGTTTAAAGAAGAATAGGAGGGATCGTAGAGCGTGAATGAGGGGAAGACGATGTGATGTTATGGTTCGATTTGAAGGTATGAAAATAACAATAATGGCTGCCATGAGTGTTGTTGCGCCTCTTGTCTCATTTTGTGTCATGGTTTAAGGTTCGAATGATTCTTCTTTTCTATAGTAGAACTTGGTTGAAGGTGAAGAAAGAGTGACTAATGTTGGGATTGACTCGAATTAAAAAGATCTACGCGTTAACCACAACAATGTAATCTTGTTCTTTTCGATCAAAGTTCTTTAAAGAAGAGGCGAAAATGGAAACATTGCCTTTTACTTAAAAACTCTAAATTTTTGAGATCGAAGTCTTGTCGAAACAAAAAATTTAACTTAGAATGAAAGGGGAGTGAGATAGAGAAAGAAAGAGAGAAAGAGAGAGGCGTGGGTGAGTTTTAGATAACGGTAGTATGGTTATTGACTTATCACATCTCTTCAAGGAAGTCCATGTTTAATTTTGGGATCTCTTTGAACCTTAGGCTTGCTATGCATCAAACTAGTGCTCTCTCCGTTTGGCAGAAATTTTTTTATAATCGTTTATCGACCAATTTGTTTTGTCAAACGTCTAAAGGAGTGACGGACAATTAGGTATTGAGGATATTTTCAACCATCTGTCTAGTTGTACACGTACTTTTACCAGTGAATATTATATTTTTACCTTTCTTGGAGGTTGCTAATAGTCATAAAGATATCCTTACTATTTTCAAGAGTTGATTTGCTTCCAAAATCTACTTTCTCTAAGGTTGCAGGTGTCCATAGTCACATCTTATATCAGGGTTCACCATTTTCGATGCTTAGAAATATAAATGTCATTGTTTCTACAAACACAATTGGAATAAGTCGAGCATATTGAAAGAGTTTGATCCATGTAGCCGACCCCAACTAATTTGGGGTTGAGGCTATGCTGTTGTTGTTTCCTCAAACAATATATTATTTATCATTTAGCAATAGCTTCTTTTTGCAGCATGCTTATAATGGAAGGAAACCCTCATCCTGGTGCGTTAAAAGGCAGGATATCATTTCAAAGCTTCAATCCTTCTATTGATGTGAGTGTCAAGAATAATCAATTATTTGGATTTCCTATTATTTTGAATTTGATGCCTCTTCTTGCTTGTCTTACATAAAAACAAATTTGATTTGATAGAAATTGAACGAAGAGGCAACTAACCTTCATCGGCAACCAGTGTCCAACCCAAGTCCTCAGAATTGGTATGTTGTGTTTGATCTTTTCCTTTTAAGATATTCATTACAGAGTTGCAGGAACAATATTAATAAAGTAGTCAAACAGTTTAGATATTAAGATTTCCTTTGTAGTCTAGTTTTCAACCAAAATTCCCATTTTCCTTCTAACTGATTATGGTGCTAACCTTATGCACATGATAGCGGGTCTTCTCTGATGAGCTTTTAAGAAACCTTTGTTTCAAAAACCAACAACGACTCTGATGGGGATTACAAATGAAAACAACTTGAAAATGGTGATCATAGAAAACAATAAAAACAACATGCACACAAGTCATCGAGGAACACAAACGACAAATCTCCAAACAACGAAAACATATCTCATAAGAAGCATCAGAACCACAAGCTAAACTGGAATCTCCTTAGACCACCAAAACCTTAGAACAAAAGGAGTTGAGCTCACATTTTTATGATTTGTTGTTCCTTTCTTTTCTCACCTATTCAATGTCTCTAAAATCCATTTTATAAGTAGTTGAGATTTTTAGTTCCAATAAGAAAAAAACTCATAACTTGCATGAACGCTCTAGTGTAGCATTTGTATTGCTTGATTAACTGTCACCATTTTTACTCACCAAATTGTTCTACACGAACCAGTGGCGAACAAAAAAATCTTGTTTTTGGGATGAGAAGGGTAAACATAAACCAAATCCATTAAAATAGTATTAGTGATGTTTTGAAGAACATATTTGGAACATTGTTAATTTCTTTCAAAAACTGTCTCCATTGATGTTTTTAGTTACATGGAGTGGTTAACCGTTTTTTGGGATTAATAATGATTTCATTTCATAAATTAGAAGATGCATCCCTTGTACTAATTTATATTAGCATCCAAGCCCCATTATAAAGATTGTCTTGACAACCTAGCTAGCTAAATCTATCGATTAGATTTGATTCATCAATTTCTTAATATCCTCCTCTACCTACCTCAATTTTTTATATGATATTTGTTACGAATATGTGAACTAAAACATAGTCTCACGTAAGTTATTAAGGAAAATTTTATACTATAAGTTATAAATCTATGGGAAACTTATTATTGTGCACACTCGCCATGTGTCAGACCATTTCTTAAAATAGCTAAACAATGTTAGATATCTTTGAAGGGACGATGTCTATGGAATTTGAAAATGAAATTGTAACTTTTCATTTCAATGATGAAGATGTTTATGATAATTCTGATGAACAAACTAATGATAATAAAACTTTAGAATTTAATCATTATAATTTAAAAGCTGAAGTACATGTTATTAATGCAGTAACAATGGAAGGCGAATATGTTATGACAAAGAATGAACGAATTAAAGATACTTCAAATGAAATGATAGTAACTCAAGAATGGAAGGTTAAGTAACTGAACAATGTTAAGAATGATTTTAAAATGGAGGAGTTTAAACTTACGAATAATAAGAACAAGAAAAAGAAAAAATCTAGCAATTGTCAAGCTCGATGATATATATATATATATATAAACAAGAAAGTTAAATGGGCTTGGTATTTTAAAGCTATTTGTGATACAAGTTCTAAAGCAAACTACATGCTAATTCACTTCTTTCTTTATACTCAACTAGAGTTGGATGTACTTGATTCTAAAGAATTTACTCTACCAAACGGTTATTCGGTGATATCAATAGGGGTGGTAACTAATATACTAGTTCAAATTGATAAGTACATTATTCCCACATACTTTTTGGTTATGTCACACTTCATCAATGAAGATCCTCTATTAATCTTAAGACGTCCTTTCTTAGCCAGTTCGCAAACTGTCATAAATACAATGAACGAGACAATCACTTTTAGGGTGTATGGTCGAGGAATCACTTTCTGGAATGGCACTAGAGTGGACAATCCTACATTTAAGTTTATTGAACTAGTTTTGGAATTTAATTTCGAAATAATTTCATGCTGGGGGTTGATCAAGCCAATTTCTTTCCATATTATAGCATTTATGCATTAGTTTTTATGTTAGTCAATTATTTATAGTAATGAAAATATTGTTTAATACAAGTCATAGTCAAATTCTGATAATTTTGAATAACACTAACTTTTTATTATACATATATGTGATAAATATATGAGAAAATCAATTAAATTAAAAAAAACAGTTAAAAAAGCAAGCAATTTCTCAGCGATTCATGTTCGTACTAGAAATTGCTGAGAAAATCGGCAGTAGTTTGCAGAAATTTTTGTGTAATTTCAAGTCAGCGATTTGTCACTGATTTGCACTTATAACTAGGATTCGCTGAACTAATCGCTAAGACACCAAGGCTTATTTTCAGCGATTTAGGCAGTCATTTCCTAGTGAATCCAGTTAAACCCTGATTCACTTAGAATAAATACATTTTTTTTTAAATAGAAACTCAAAATTGCCACATTTGTTAATTTCACAATCATAAACATTGCAACTTTTCGATTCGAAGACCAAAATTCTAACTAGATTCTACCTTTTAAAGCTAGATTTAAGCGTATTTAAGAGATTCCCATCAAAGCCTTCACACATTCAACTTAAAACTAGGGCTTGAGCAAGGAGAGTTCAAAGTTGCAGCTTAGAGAAGTGTTTTATAGGAGTTTTAAATCCCAAACATGAAAGATTCACTTTCAAGAAGGTAATCAATGAAAACCCTAGCCCTTTTATCGATTATATTTTTGGTTTTTCATTGATTTTTTATTTTTATTTAGGTTAGAAGCTAAATTTAGAAATTTTAACTCTAAATTGATTTTGATGTCGAATGTTTTCAATTATTGAGTTTATGGGTTTTTATGTTTTTCTATCGCATGACTTGAGTTATTAACGAACGATTGTTTTTTTATCAATGATGTTTTATCAATGAATTTCATATGAATCTCAAACTCTAGATTTACAAACGACTTTTTTCTGATGAATCTCTACTTATTAGAAAGATAAGTTGAATTTTATCGAATACTTTTCCAACAATTTGGTTTTAAATGGTTTTACAGGTTTATTCTTTTACTTATTGAAATGGCTAGAAGTGGAAGAGGTAGAAATTAGAGGGGGAGAAAGGAAAAAAGAAGTTAGTAGAGAAAACTAAGGATAAATTTAAAGTTTCCCCAACTAGACCCAGATCAAGTTCTTTCAATACGTCTAGGATTAGACCACAGAGAGAGCCTACTCCGCCTTTAACGTTTTGCTAAAATTCTAAGAAAGAATATGAGGATGACGGGCATGAAGTAGGATAAGAGATGCCGAAATGGTGAAGAATTATGTTCTCAGGAAGGAAGATTTTATTAATGAGAAAGCTTTTGACAAGTTTAAGAAAGATATAGAGAGAGGAAGGAAGTTGAACCTGAATAGGGGATTCAATGTGAAAAATGAATTGAAATATAAGCCTAAGATCTTAGATATCATTGATGTAAGAAACTGGGGATTATTCACTAGATACTATAACCATTTAGACCTTTAGGATGTTCCCAGTGAGAAAGGGTGTGATATTTTAGTAAGAGAGTTTCATGTGAATGCTTTTAGAAGTGACAACAAGACAGATTCATGAGTTAAAGGAAGGACAATGGATTATTCTGCTGTAAAAATAAACCAGTATTTTTTCGTCTACCGGAAGTTCACCAAAAAGAAAATTATGAGTACCCAAAAAACCTGAATGTGGCATTAAGTACCATTACCCTACTAAGCAAATTAGGGGAGTGTTAGAGGCAATCAATGGTGATGGACTCAATTTAGATAAGGTAGGTTACGCGAAGCACATCACTACAAAAAATTTTAGGAACATCACAAGAGTGTGGTGTTATTTCATCAACGCCAGCTTACAGCTAAGTCTGCAAATACTACGAGATCATGAACTACAAAGCTGCTATGCTTTACCACATTGTGAAAGGATTGAGATATTTGGATGTTGGTAATATTTTCTATAAATTGATAAGGAGTGCCATCACAACAAAGATGGATTACCATTTCCCTTAATGATTACAGTTTTTTTAAAGCAGATCGAGTAAATATGGCATGAATTGAAATGGATGTTTTACCTGAGAAGACCATCATTGATGAAGTAATTGAGAGATATGGAAAAATTGATGGATATGAAGATTGAGATAGCCAATAGAGAGATGGAGCAAAGAAGAAAGATTAGAGATGATACAAGGAGAGTTTTGGAAGAAATATTGAGAGCTAGAAATGATCTGACTATGGAACAACCTGCTATGAACTATGATGGACTTTACATGGAGGAGTCGGAGTTGGCCTTTATGGGTATAATTATGTGCATTCAAATGAGAACTCTAAGGAATCAAGAGCTGGTGTTTAAGAACTAGAGGGCATTATTAAGGTGCATTTAAAGGATGGAGAGGACAATGTCTAGAAGACATAAAAGACAAGGAAGCATGGAGGTTCTTGTACCGTCTACACAAATACGGCTATCGAGTAATCGTAATTTTGATGATTAACTACCACCAGGTCAGGACTACACCCTCTATAATCCCGTTCTAAGTTACCATTCCTAGAAGATTGATCTAGTGGCAAATGATGATGATGCGACTTTCGGAAAATGACATTGTTTTCTTTACTCTACTTTATCTTTTTTTCTCTGATTGATAATTTGTGAGGTCTTGCATGCAAAACTCTAGTGATATACTATCTGTGATATATGGTGGTGATATGATATATGTGATATGTGCTTGGTGATTTGATACATTTGATAGTCATGCTATATTTGATACATTGGTGATGATTATTCATGTTTTTAATGCAATTTGTTTGATGAAATTTGTATATTAAGTTTATTCTTATATTGATTATCCAATTTATGATTATATCGATTCATTTACACTTCATGAGGTATATTTGTTTTGTTGGAAACTCAACTTAATTTTTTAACCTTAGGGACAAGGTTTGGAATGAGTTTGAGGGTATTTTAGATGAAGTATGACAATGATAGCAAAGAAAGAAATAAAAGAAAGGAAAGGTAGAAGATAAATCAAGAATTGATCCAAAAAGTTCAAACTTTTGATCAGATATTCAAGTGAGTCAATGAATTTTTTTTTTAATTTTTTTCGAATTCAAGTATGTTTGAGTTTTATTTTACTTTATTATAGTTAGGAATATAATATAATATAATGAATATATAATACATTTTTGAATGGAAGTGATATTTTTACTACCCAAGTGAGTTCTATAATAGAAAGAATCAATTTTTATAACTTTTTTTTTATTAAATTTACTAGTTGATGTATACACTGGACTGATTGCCTTGTGTTAGTCATGAAAATCAGTAGAATATCGAAACAATAGTGCAAGATGAATTAGACATATTTCTAGGAATCTTGTTATACAAAGACTATTGATTAAATATTTTTTTATTATATATATAGAAAATTATTACGCCATAATTGAAAGAAGAACTAGGTTTGAAACCAATGAATTTCTATAAGTTAGAAATAATATTTTCTTCAACTTTAGTAGACAAAGTGAGAAGTGCTAACAAGAGTTTAGAAATATAAATATATTCCATAAGAAATGGAGTAGGGAATCTATAGTCGGAAAAAAGTGAGAATGTCCATAGGAAATGGAGCGAGAAACTTAAAAGTCAAATGAATATATATAATAAAGAAAAAATTAGGATGAAGTAGAAAAAAATAAGATGTGAAAAAAATGGATGTTCTTAAACTCTTCAAAGAAAAGATTTAGCTCGAATGCTTGAAGCTAGGGTTGAGTGAAGTATTTTCTTAATCTAATTCGTTTTAAACAATATATTCGTTGATATCATGGAAAAGTCCCTATTGATTCTGATTGGTGTAATATTTATAAAGCATTTTCTAAGGGGTATTGCATTGGTTTGTTGAGTTATCATTAAGGGATGGTTTGTTTTGTCTAAATCATTTTATTATAGCATAACTTTCATTTACTTATGTGTAATTGATGTGCGTGCAGCAAGTACAATGACTCGTTTGTAGTAATAAAGTAATCAACTTACGTTGACTATGGATATCGTCCTCAGGGAAACGTTTTTGCACTAGTTAGTTACCTATTTAACTTGAACTATTACTAAGGAAATCCTTTTTTTAAATGATTTTATACTAAGCTACTCTATCTAACAAAACAATATAAACTTAACTTTAATCTTATATTAACGATATCTTAATTCACAACTTTACCTAAGTAATGAAATATTATGCTTCTCGACCACTTTTACATCTTAATATGTTATGTGTAATGCCTAATTAGAATAGATAGATTTCCTTCAAATTCGCTTTAACCCACTGTCATGACGGAAAAGAATCTAATAGGCCAACTAGAACTCCACCTATCGATGTGAATAACGTAAGCTCCACATTGCTTTCATGTCCCAAATCTTTAGATTCATAACCAATTAAGTGTACTATCCGTGTATCCCTAATCAACAACTATTCCTTGATGTTGTGTATTTTATGGTTGTATCGTTCACGTCTGGATTAAAAGACTTTATAGCCATGATAACATCAAAAACCTAACATCAATATCAATAAACACGTGATCAATTTGTCTAAAGCATTAAGCTCAGGATCAGTACAAATTCTAACTGCACTTTCTAAATTCACTTTCTACTCATGTTCATAGCATAGCACTCATACCATAGGATCCATTGATTGCTAAAATTAATAGACTACTCACACTTCATTGAAACACAAATATTACAATTCGTAATTGAAATAATTGCAAATTAAAGTTGAATATAAATATATTACTTTCAATTAAACTAATGAAACCAAACTTGAATTGCAATCGTGGAGTCTTCAATATTTTATCGACACAAATTTTTTTAATACTTAATATCAAAGTAAACATATGCTAAATTACTCTAATGGTGTCTAATGGTTGATATGTGGTGAGTTACCACGTCCTAATACCTATTTATACTTCCTAATGACAATTAGGCTTATTTACGATTTAACTTGAAACAAAACTCTAACTTTTTAATTTCCTCGAGTCAGGCACTGTCATTTATGCCCCCAGCGCCGCCACTGTGCCAACTCCTATGTGCACTTTATTAGCTCATATGACCTCGACGATGTCACAATGTCATCTGGGGCCGTCCCTTAATACTCTATAGCGTCGCCACTGCGTCGAACATCTAGACTCATTTTTCTACTTACTTTGTGCTCCCACGTCGTGGATTTCCTTCCCACTCTATGCTTTAGTAATCCACAGTGTCACCATGTGTAGCCACAGCGCCAACCATGCATTCGAGGGTTTTTGCACTGTTTCTTCTCATTTTTTCTCATTTCCTTCCTTTACACCTTAATTACCTAAAAAAGCATAAACACCGTTAATTAGAGCTCATTGAGGGATATTTATGCTTAATATAATACTAAACTAACACTATATATAAGTCTAAATAATCACTTATGAAATACCCCCAAACTTAGGATTTTGCACGTCCCGAGCAAGAGTGTATTTTACCAATTCTCCTAGTAACTAGTTCTCTTTCATTTTATATTGTTCATGGAGTATCCTTTAATTCATTAAGTTTCCAATTAATAATCCACTCAAGATTTTTTTCTTTGCAAAAACTTGTTATTTTAAGACATGTAGCTTTAACAACACATATAACTTTACTTTCGAAATGCCAAAGTAGATCTCAACCAAAAATCATCACTACTCACAAGTTTGAATTTAAAAACAAGCATAGATCATACTATTCTTTGGTAGACTTTAGTGCTTCAAGAATCTATAGGATTTAACATAGTTGGAAATGAAACTTAACTCAGCTAGCTACTCGTACTCGAGCCAAATTTTATTTGAAGAGTTTTATTTTACTTCCACCTTCTTTTCTTTATTTTATTCTTCTATCTTTTCTTCTTCTCCTTTTATTTTTTATTTTACTGTCCCTACTCCTTTTTCGATGGACTCTATTTTTCCTCACTTTTTCCAATCATCAAGTTCTCTGCTCCATTTCCTGTAGAACTTGTGGGATTCTCTCATATTTTATATATCTAAAAATCTTGTTATCACTTGTCAATATCACTTAATCAAGTAAGTTAAAACAACTTTTCATTTACAATCCTTATTTCTTCCCCTCTTTGTAGTAAGTCTTTATTTTCTTTGTATTATCAAGTAAGATTCACACTTATTATTGCTCTTTCCTTTGAAACGTAACTTTTTCCACAAGAAGTGTTTTAGTTTCTTGCTTTTGTTTCAAGTTAAAAGTTTTCCATAACTCTAGGTTTCTAATCGTGAAATCATACTGTTGTTTGCTACATTTCATTATTTTCTTTTTCAAAATTTAAAACATTTTCTTGAGTTTCTTATCAATAAGATACTTGTAATCTAATCATCCTCAATTAAAGGCATGAACATGCAAATGAACTACTTATTCATTACATATTACTATATATAACTTAATCTATACTACTTAAACATTCAAATAGTAAGTAAAATAAAAAATTTATACACTACCATGTTTTCCTTTTTAAGTGTTTCAAAATACAATTTAAATGATCAGACCTACAGTGTTTATCCTTAATTCTCAGCCTGTCTTACCACTTCCCATAGTGTAATGTAGTGTCGATGCCCCAAAACTTAAATCAAACCTTGTCCTTAAGGTTTAAAAATAAGCATGAAACATGAAAACACTAAAACATACAAATATTTGTAATAACACTAGTTATATAATTATCTAAGCTAAACATAGAATTGAAACAATTATATAGTTAACAAAATACCCCAAATAGAAAAATAAATGCTATCAATATTACTTTCATCTCCTCAAGTCCCAAGGACTCCAAATACATTGACATCAGGACTGTGCAGCATCGTCATCATCTACATCATCAACTCTAGCATAGGATGGTGTCACCCCTCCTACTTTGCACCAAATTAAATCAATTACATCGTCCGGTGCTACTGGAAACCAAATGACCTATCTGTAAGTCTCATTTGTCTGCTCCTCCTATACCTAACTATGTCCCTCTAGTGATCGACAAACAACATGAAACAACGATGCTCGTTCCATCAGTATTGCTCTTTCCACTCCAAAATATTACTCATATCATAACATATTATCGTGATACTACTGCGCCTGTCCTTTTGGTATTTTTTCCTCATCTCTGCTATCCACAACCTCTGTTGTCGTAGAGTCAAGTCCTCTAGTAGTGGTACTGGTGCATGTGGTCGAAGAGGTGGTGGAAAGACCTCAGGACCATCCAAGTCCTGCTCTCCAATTAGTGGGTCTACAAACTCATAAACATTAACGAATCCCTGTTGTTGTTGCTCCACCTCTTCTCCATATCCTTCATCTTCTGGTTCTTGTGCTAGTCTCGCCACTACTATTGCTGATGCCTGATCCTCTTACCTTTTGGCTAACAACTCGATCTCAAGTCTAACTCCCTTGACTCTCTCTCTCTTTTTCCTCCTCGGAGTCTCAGTAACCAGGTGGTGATTTCAGTGTGAGCATGAAAGCTTTGTCCATGGTTGATTGGGCCTCTATATTGAATTCTTTTTCATTTCTCAATGGCACTCTGACCTTCAAGCACATATGAGCAATCAAGATAGGAAACAACAATTTGTTGTCTTTTCTAACATGATAGACTCCCTCAGATTGTTGTAATTGATTTCACTGATGTTGATTTCCCTATTCTTTGTAATCTCATAAAGACAAGCCACTTTCGGCTTGTTGATATCACCCTATTGAGATGTGAGGTATAATGAAGTAATAAGGAAATGTTGCCACATTCAATAAACTTTCCTAACACTCCCCTTCTTAATGTGCTTTGGCACATTCTAAGCTCATTTGACCCATCCTTGTTGTCCTTGGACAACCAATGCTCTTTTTATGGCTCTAAATTGGTATAGGTTATATGGTCTCTCATATAACTTATTCGGGAAAGTCGGTTCGGGTCCATACAAACTTAAGTAATCTAATCCATAGATGGTATTGATCTCACACATATTAAAGGGAACAAAAATTCATCTCACCTTCATTGGCTCATCATTGTTAGTGAACTTTGCATTAGCATAAAATTCATAAACAATCTCACTCACCCTTTTATCTTCATTTTTTCTATAATGTTAAGTGATGTGCTCTCAATTTTGTTGCCTAATGAAGTTATTCACTCTATTATCATACTTGGCCAGCAAATTTATTCCTCGTTCACAAATGAACTCCCTATGTTGGATATCTTCATATCGGTCCTTAGCCTCTCTACTAAAGAAAACTTTGGATTTAAATGGTCTAGGCTCCTTTGTGGGATCTCTTGAGGTAAATGACTCAAAGTCATTTTCTCTAGTTTGGCTAACTTGTTTCCTTGTTCTTGCTATTTCTTCAAATTTAAACAACACGACAACAATGCAACTAGCAACTTGAGTCTTCAAATCACCTATGAATAAAAATTTATATCATACGGATCATTCATACGCCAAATAATGCAAACACATAGACAATGCCTCCATAGGTAACATTAATGCTCAACATTCACATAATTTTGCAAAACCTATCCTACAACCTTAAATCCACAATTCAAAATTTTCATCAAAATTTTTAAAATTCAAAGCATAACTAGATGAAATTGTAAATTTTACCTCAATGTCGGATTAATTTCTGGTGTAGAACACTCCTCCAAGTATTTAGCGATCCAAGCCGTCTCATTTATCTCACAAACTACAACCCTAGCTCTCTTTGAAATCAAAATCCTCAAATCAAGCCCTAGCTTTCCAACTTGTGCAAATCCATAATGCACTTACCTCCTTCACTCTCAATCACTAAGAACACTCTTATCTCACTTAGAAATCATCAAACTTTGGCTCTAAATGGATGTATGCTTGGTAATTGTGGTGGGGTTTTGGTGCAAGTGTGAAGAATGAATGAAAATGGGGTTTAAGCCACTTAAAACGACCCCGACACCGTGCTTTATAGGCATGATGTCGTGACAGCGTCGGGGTGTTTGTTCTATTCGTGCCTACCGCCCTCTCTGTGTTGTCACTAGCACCCACGACATTGAGTTGTCTGCCAACATGCTTCATGTGTATTTCTCGTAATTCCTCTCTAGGGCTCTTTCGACTTTGTGTAGTTTTCACACAAGATGTCGCGACAGCATGAAATCCATGTAAATATAAAAATTAATAAATTTTACCTTTGATTTGCTCATGCATCTTACCATTACCACTTTAAACTCCTTCGCTCTTTTACGCTATTTCATAAGTTAGCGAGACATTTCCATTCTAATGAATCATCACACCGCAAATGATCTTTCAAGCACATTCGACAAAAAAATTTGAAAGTTAGAACTAAAACTTGTTAATTGTAATTATTAAACTAAATATCTAACTACTAACTTAAATTTAAAAATCTAAAACTTAAAACCCCTAAGTCGCCTCCCAATAGCGTTTAATTTAACATCATTAGCATGATGCCTTTTCGCTCATTTAGTCCGAGTCCAAATCAAGAAGCTTCATCTGCAAATCGGAGATTATGATGTCATTCCCGTTTGGATGTACTTCTTCACCATTGATTCGTAGCATCATTGCACTCATCGATACTCATCGAGATCTCTTTATCTTTTGTATACAAATCTGCATTAGCAATGTTCAAGAATGGCTGCCCTAGTATCATAGACACATCATCATCCATGTTGTGATTCATAACCTCAAAATCAGCGATGAATGTGAATTTACCCACTTTCACATGCACATTTAAGACTCTCCATAAAGTTGGTATCAAATTGTCATTAGTTACCTGTAAATTTGTCGTATCGGGACAATTGATCTTCAAGTTGGTGTGCAAAATGTCCATTAATGGCATGACATTAACTAAGGCTCCCGTATCACATAAGACATTTCTAAATCGGTGCCCGTTAATGTTTATCGGTATGCATATTTCTCCAAGATCTCTATTTTTGATAGGTTGAAGTCTCATGATGAACTTGGACTTTGGTTTTGCCTTCTTCGAAACTGCCTTGATGTTCTTGCCTTGTAGGGCTTCTTCGGAAGGTCCTTTATCTTTTTGCTTGGCCTTCCATTGTTGCTTCCCCTTCTTTTTCTTCAAGGCACTGATTCTTTGTTTCTTGAAACCATCAAATTCATCTTGCCTTACTTCCCTGTTATGCTCATGCATCTCTTCATGCTTCCTTATAGCCAAAGTGTTGACTTTTTCCTACTTATACATCACTCGCTCTTGTATTGGCTCTTTCGTTGTCGTAATGCTCATCATGTGAATAACACTCATGTTCTCCTTGGGATTGGTGACGGTGTTGCTAGGAAACTATCCATCTTTTCTCCAATTCAAGGCTATAGAAAGCTGACCAATTTGTATTTCTAAGTTTTTGATGGAATGTGATCGCTCATCATCCATCTTCTTCATGGCTTGTTTCACTTCTTCCATCTTTTTCTTGTGCTTCTTATGGTGCTCCCTATTACTCATGTTCATGGCTTGCAAGTACTTCTCTATTGACTTTAGTGAAGTCATCTCTTCACTCTGCCCCAGCTTCCCCTGTTGGACTTGTTGATCGAAGCCTTAAGGTAACTTTAATGCATTATCAGGATTTTCGTAAGAGAAGTTCAAGTTGTTATTGTTGTTGTATCCTTGATAAAATCGTTACGGAGCAATTCATCTCGGCCTAAAGTTGTTCCCATAGTGTTGGTGTTCATGAAGTTGATGTTCTCATACTTTATTCCCTGTTATGTGTCCATTTGGTTAACCACCATGCCTTGGTGATTAATGGGTTGTTGTTCTACCTGTGAACCTTGGTGTCCCATATGAAGTTTTGCCATTTGACTGCTCAGATTTGATAGTTGTGTCATAATTGCAGTTTGCAAATCAATCTCATAGATGTTGGAGTATGTGCCCTAGGCCAATTCTGCAAATGTTGTTTAACTATTATAAGTAAATGCATGTTTCTTTTATTATAGTATCCATGAATAATTATATGTATCATTCTAAACGTCCCTAGTCATTTATTATTGTGGGAACAATAATAAATTAAGACTAGTATGAGTCTTGATTGATAGTTATGGGATGATTATACATATATGGATACGGATCAAGATCATGGGTATCTATTAGGAATAGATGTTGGATCAACCCGCTATGAGAATGCTACATGGTCAATGTCATAAGTGCTTCTCATAATAGTTTTATCATTTAGTCTTTTGACTTGAGATCACCAAAGACTCTAACATTAAAAGCACAATGATTTGACACAATTAAACTTCATCTTTAACGGGATGATTATATAAGTTGTGATTGGTCATTATTTGACTAATGTGTGGATGTTGTGTGATCAATATGGAATTTTTCCCTATTTTAGAAAGAGATATCTATTTGGCCCCTCGATATGTTAGATTAATAAATGGCCATGTCTAGAGAATTGATTGGATCAATGTCACTTGACAATCTCAGTCTACTCTGAGATTGAGACTTATAGATTGAACTATAAGGGTGACATTTCATGCCTTAAGTTCAATCTAAAGATACCGTGTGACAAAGGGATATGATATACACTATCTGTTAGGTTGTATCGATTTATTGATTTTTGAGCAACTTGGATAGTCATAATGTCTTACTAGAGGTCACTTATGATTTGTGTGCCGAAAAGGGTTTTGGATTATTGCCAACATCGTATGAACATATTGGGTCGCACATAGAACGGATTTGCGTGATTTAATATTGTCTAGGTAGGTGAATTTTATTTGATAAAATTCTTTTTGAATATTCACATTAAGTGTCCTAGTTTGACTAGGACCTAAACCTCTCCTACATTTCTAATGTGACTAGAAATTTTGTCTCTTGGTAAATCCTATTTTGAATAGGACTCTAATTCGAATAATAGTATGAATTTAATTCTTATTTGATTTTTAGATAAATTACAACTCTTGTTGGATTAATAATTGTAGATTATTTATGACTCTATCCTTTTAGAGTATTTGGAGTGTGACTACGAGATGGAATTCTCTTACAACACGACGTATTGTACTATAAATAAGATATTAGGGTCACAGTGGTAGAAATTTTTTTTAGAGTTTTTGTGAGAACTTTTGCCCTGAAATCTTTTGGGGCTAGCACTATGAATCGTGATTGTCCAATCGTGTGTAGATTTCTGATAGAGGATGTTCATCTCTGGCAGCATCTTGAAGGAATCGATTAAAACCAAACAAGGCGGACATGGAGTTCTTCTTCTTAATGTATGGTTTTTCTATATTGGTACATCAGCATAATGGAATCGACAGGATTTTGGTGATATTCAAAAAGGTTTCAAAAACTTTCGCTGCGATTGATCTCCGAAATCGAACAGAAAAAGCCTGCTTGTTTCCTTACTATGGAACGAGTATCAACTGTAGAATTTAAAGACATAAGATCAAAGAGATATAATGTTTCATCCTTATCTTTGGCAAATAGAGAGCCACCTGCTGCATCATCTGCTAATGTTTTCGTGCGGTGGCTTATCCCATATTAAAAAATCTAGAGTTGTGCCCATTTCACATATCCATGTCCCAGATATCTCCTTAGCATTTCTTTGTCAGCATCTCTTTGAATCATTCCTAAGCCTTGCCAAGAGACTCGGTGTCGACTTGCTTGAACTGATTAATCTCAATTTTTTTTTCGTCGACCTTCATTGGGGGAAAGGAATTGTCTAAAAAAATTTCATTGATTTCTGCCCATGCGGTCATACTCCCTGCATTCAGCCTTTGGAACTAGGATTTGGCTTTTCCTTTAATGAGAATGGAAAAAGTCGCATCATAATAACCTCTTTTGTAACTCCGGTGAAGTGCACGGTGTCGCACTTCTCCAAAAAATTCTACAGTTAAGATTAATCTAGTGGTTTTTAAGTTTTGAGATTTTATAATAGTCATCGTAAGATTGATACTTGTCAGTGGAGATTGAGAAAACTTATATTGTGTACTGACCTTGGTATTGAACTTTAAGTTCTAAGGGGTGTTGCATTGGATGGTTGAGTTATCTTTACTTTAAGGGATGGTTCATTTTGTCTAGATCATTCTATTCTATCATAACTTTCTTTTACTTGTGGGTAATTGATATGCGTGTCGCGAGTATAACAACTCGTTTTTAATAATAATGTAATGAACTTACATTGACTATGGATATCGTCCTTAGGAAAAAGTTTTTTGCACTAGTTAGTTACCTATTTAACTTTGAACTATTCCAAAGGAAATCCTTTTTTTTTAAATGGTTTTATACTAAACTACCCTATCTAACAAAATAATAGAAACTTTACTTTAACTATTATATTAAGGATATCTTAGTTCATGTGACGGCCCGGCTCCCCAAACTGGGTATCGCCTGGCCTAATCCCGTAATTAAGTTCTAACCCGTGCCACGTAGGACTTAACAATGTATTAGTTAGTCTTTTCATTTCATTGACATTGTTACACATGATCAACATAGTTATTAATCATTAGTTATTAATTATAATTTTCAGAGTTAATTAAGAAGTTATTAACATTGTCTCAATTATCAACGGAAGACTTAACAAAATTAGCGGAAGCATTTATAAAAACTCCTTTTGTGGAAACCAGGTAAACAAACGATCATATAAAACTGACCAAGGTAATACATGAAACAGTAAGGAAGTCTAGTCTATCCACCTACTATATTACGCATTCCTCAACTTGAGTACTCGAACCGTGTACTCGCTCTCGGCCATGGCACAGACTGGTAACCCTAATTATGGACTAATTTACTATTAGTAAATTCAAGGTCGTTATGTTCTTCCCAATTAATAGAAATTTCATCCTCGAAATTATATTTAATCACAAGTTTAATCTCATAACTCAGTCTTATCCCTAAAATGATGAAGTTACTCGCTAGTCGACTCCAAATTCTTCATTATCGAAAGCATATGTAAGAATTTGTTTCCATTGCATTCTCACAATAATTACCCTAGCCAAGATTTCAAATGATATTAGCCCTAAAGCCCGTGTTTCCTAATTACTGCATGTGGATCTACTAACTGCTTACCCTAGGTTTAAACATTATTGTGGATGAGTCTATGATCAGTTACCACATGCACACTATCATAATATACGGCACTCTAGTCAGTAGTACTTAAGAGAAATTTCACTAGGCATAAATTCTACTTTTGAAAGTTTTTAAGTGCACTTATTAGGCATCACTATTTTCATTATTTCATTAATTCATGTAATATGGACTTATTCGAGTCATTCTCATCAATTTAGTGATCATTTTTTACTCCCAAATCACTAGTGATGCTTATGTTATCTTATTCAAACAGTGCATGATTAATGTAGTAATTAAATATATACCCTCACTAGGGTCATGTACAATCCCTAGGTCTAGCTGTAACTCCACATGAGCTCAATGTCCGGCATGTGGCTGTATTGTAGGCTATTGATAGTCATGAGGATGCAGACATTGTCTAACCAAATGTTTGATCTTTCCACATCTGTATCACGCTGGTTGTTTTCTCGGTATTGTCGTAGCTGCCTAACTGTGTGTTAATCTCTGTCTCTATGGTCTAATGCCACCATCTCTAACTCCACTCTCTAACTCTGACTGAATGAGATTTGCAGATCTAACTCTGACTAAGGGAAATTTGCAGATTGTGGACGCTAATGAGCTATATGTCCCCCCTAACGACACATATAACACGTTGGTGGTGTCTACCGCTCTACACATGTAGTTTGTATTTGGCCCTGTCTCAACGCATCATGACCTCGGTCACCCAATATCTGCTAAATTTGTAAGGGTGATAGCACAAGTCTTGCCTAAGGTAGCATTAGAAACCAACTCACTGACTGTGGACCGCAGCTTATGATGTGTCCTTGACCACATCTATAATTCATCATATGTCTCATCTACTCTGTCAACTCAATCGATTTCGGAGAGTGTCTCTGCTCTTGCCTCGATGCATACTGGTCTCTTTTACCCTGAGCTTATTGAGACTCTTTCATTGGTTGCACTATCGATGGTGGTCAGTTGGCAAAGTCTGAAATAAAGTTAGGTGGAACCATAACAACTGAAGATATGGATGGAAATCTACTCACCATCACAAGTGCAATGGGGAAACGTGTAAGCTAGGTACTGCCGTGAATAACTGGTATCTCTAATCCAAAAGAACCAGGATCCTTCAAATCATTTTTCGAAATCCCTTGCCTCTCTTTCTTTCCGATTGTTCTCAATCAACTGGGAGTAGCGTCAAATGGAATCTCTACTAGTACTACCACAAAAAAACATCTCCAATGCAATAGGTACTATCGCCGTTATAGGTAGCTCAGGTGCTCGTAGTATGGTGGTGGTCGTAACTGATACAATATGAATATTAGGTGCTGAAAATAATGTTGTAGTAGGCTTAGAAGGGAACAAATTATGAAACTAAGTATACTCGTAGAACCCTGAGGAGCTCGATTAACTTCTGTCCCTAGGCAGTAATTGTGTCAGTCCAATGCAACATATCATTAGTCATAATAATGTGTGCCTCAGTTGTCGGTAGTACTGCAGTTGAGATAGTAGTAGTAGTAATAGACTGTGCAAGTGTAGACATACATATCATCATATCTGACATGAAGTCGGCCAACTGCTGACCCTGTGTCGTAATTCTATCGGATAGCCTCTAAATATCCTCAGCAAATGCCGTATGATGGCTATTGTTGGCACAACCATCTCCACCATCGCACTGATCTGCCATCATAGTTTACATGTTGATAGCGATCGCCATCAGCTGCTACGTAAATAATTTGTGTACATATACGTACAAAATATAACATATACACATAGCAATCCCCAATTCAAATTTGCTCACTTCCCAACTAATGGTTTCTAGGCAAGGATCGTCTAGTTTCAACATCTAAGATTTGTGTTTTATTCAAGTTTCGTTGTGTACTTATCGAGAACTTAGATTCTCATATCAACCATATTGAGACATTGGTATCACAATTTTGGACTACTACATAATATGTTCCTAAAGTTCTAGAAACCTATTCTCCAATACCAATTGTGATGGTCCGGCTCCTAAAACTGGGTACCGCCTGGCCTAATCTTGTCACTAAGCCCTAACCCATGCCACGTAGGACTTAATAACATATTAGTCAGCCTTTTAATCTCATTCACATTATTACACATTATCAACATAGTTGTTAATTATAGTTTTCAGAGTTAATTAAGAATTTATTGACATTATGTTAATTATTAGCGGAAGACTTAATAAAATTAGTGGAAGCATTTATAAAAACAACTGCTGTGGAAACCAAGTTAACAGATGATCGTGTAAAACTAACCAAAGTAATACATAAAATGGCAAGGAATTTTAGTCTATCCACCTTTTATCTACTTAGTCCTCAACCCAAAACTCGAACCGTGTACCTGCTCTCAGCCACTTCACAGATTGGTAACCCTGATTAGGGATTGATTTACTATTAGTAAATTATGGGTCGTATAGTTCACAGCTTCACCTAGGTGATGAAATATTATGCTTCTCTACCACTTTTACATCTTAATATGTTATGTGCAATGCCTAATTAGAATATATAGATTTCCTTTAAATCCACTTTAACCCATTGTCGTGACATAAACGATTCTAATGTGCAAACTAGAACCCTACCTATCGGTGTGAATAACGTAAACTCCACATTGTTTTAATGTCTCAAATCTTTGGAATCATAACAAATTAAGTTTATTATTCGTGCCTCCCTAATCAACAACTCTCGCTCGATGTAGTGTATTTTACGATTGTACAGTTTATGTCAATATTAAAAGTTTCAATGGCCATGGTAACTTCTAAAACCTAATATCAATAAACATGTGTTCAAAATGTCTAAAGTATTATATTTAAAATCAATACAAGTTCTAACCATTGCACTTTTTATATTCACTTTATATTCATATTCATAGCATAGCAGTCATACCATACGATCCATTGAATCGTAAAATTAATGGAATAGTCACACTTCATTGAAACTCACATATTACAATTCATAATTGAAATCATTGCAAATCAGAGATGAATATAAATATATTACCTTCAATTAAACCAATGAAACCAAACTTGATTTGCAAAAGTGGAGTCTTCAATGTTTTCTCTACATAAATCTTCTTAATACTCAAGATCAAAGTAAACCTATGCTAAACTACTCTAATGGTGGCTAATGGTTGATATGTGGTTAGTTTACCACGTCCTAATAACTATTTATGCTTCCTAACGATAATTAGAAACCCTGCTTTACCACGTAACTCAAAATAAAACTCTAACTTTCAACTTTCCTAGAGTCTGGCGCTATCACTTATGCCTAGGCGTCGTGTGTGTTAAGCAACGTTGTCACCACTGCGCCAACTCCTATGTGCACTTTTTTAGCTCCTGTGACCTCAGTGTTGTCACCATGTCATCTGACGTCGTCCCTTAATACTCCACAAAGCACTGCCACTGCATTGAACCTCCAGACTCATTTTTCCACTTGCATTGCTCTCCCAAGCCGTGCTTTTCCATTCCACGCTATGCCTTAGTACTCCACAACGCCATCATGTGTAGCCGCGGTGCCAACTATGCTTTCGTGGGTTTTTGCTTCGTTTCTTCTCGTTTTTGCTCATTTCTTTCCTTTACACCTTAATTACCTAAAAATACTTAACCACCATTAATTTGAGATTATTTAGGGAAATTTATACTAAAATACTACTAAATGAAACCTATATATAAGTCTAAATAATCACTTATCAGTAATATGTTTTTTATTTGAAGATAACTTCTATTTTAAACTTCTATTATTTAAAGTTTAAGATGAATTAGATTGAAATCGGTATATAAAGAATGAAAAGTGAATATAATTGAGAGTATTATTTTGTTCGGGACAACAAAGTGCTAAGTTTAGGGTATTTGACAAGTCAATAATTAGACATGTTTTATAGCGTAATTTTGGTTTATTTTTAATATAAATGGTGATATTACACTAGGTATTCTCTTGTTTTTGTGATTTAACGATCTAATTAGGAAAAATGAAGAAATGAAAGAAAAAGAGGAAAAAGAGCAAAACCGTCAACTGAAGAACAAATTCAATGATTAGCTAGGGATACAAGATTACAAAGGAATCGTTGTCTAAATCAGTAGTAGAGAAGAGCCAGCGAATCATTAGCGAATTGGGAGATACACTAGGAATTGACAAATGAATTAGTGGAGCACAGAGACCAATTTTTAGTGATTAACTCAACAATTTGTGTACAACTTAGGAATTTCTTACAAATTGCTAAGGTCGGTTCTGAGTTTTTTTATATAAGAACAAAGAATTTGAGTTTATCTAAGATTTGTATAGCTTAGGAAACTATAAATAGGACCTTAGGGCTTCGAAATAGGGATCCTGAAACTTTCTCTAAGCCTTCTATTTGTCATAAGTTAGTTTTACTAAGTTTATGTTTGAAGCACATTAGAGCTTTGTTTATATTATTAAGAGGTATTTATTTAATTATGTCTTTCAATTATATTGTTGCATTGTTTATTTCCAGCATGAGTGAGTAGTTTATTAATCAAAACAAACCCTAGACATGTATATAATTTGGATTGCTATATAGTTATAATTAAGGAATCATGTACTTAATACTTTAAATTTAATCATAAACAACAATCACGATTTTAATAAGTTGTTTTTCCGTATTACAACTAATGATTCTTGTATTGTATGCGTAGATGCAAATATGTATTGTGATATATGATTTTTGATTCAATGTATATGATTATTGACAACAATTGTAGAAGTAGTAACTAGGAGTAATCTACAGGGCCATATTACTCGAGTGGATGTTTTATGTTCTAAGTTATTTATTGATTAGTGTATTATGATTAATATTTGGTTTAGATTATGCATGATTTCCATTAAGTGTAGATGTTATCGTAATTTCTATTTTATTGCGTTTTATCCAATAGGTAGATTTACAATGATAAGGATATGACTTATTTTCCATTGAATAAATGAAAATCAATGGTTTGCTAAAGGCTATCAACCTATTATGAATTAGTATTTAATGATTCCAATATTTCATGTGATATAATTATAACTAGGTTATGAGGTAATGTTATATTCTAGTGTTTGAATGCAATCCAAGTATATTACATTGTTTAGAGGGGGTTGGTTTGGGTGTTTGTTTAGATATTTATATTATATTGAATTTGAATATTATTTAATTAAGTTTTCATTGAATTATTATAATTAGTTGAGTTAGTTTGGTTAATTAAGTTAATAGTTAAATTTTTTAGTTATTTAGTATTTCAATTCTCGTTTAATTAGATTAACTAAATTAAGAAAAAAAAATAAAAAATATTTTCCTTAGAAGTTTGCAAAATCCTTGTGGAGACGTTATCTCATTTATAACTACTAAAAATAATAGAAAATTACTAGAAACTATTGTGTACGCTCGACACGTGTCAGATCACTTTGGGAAAGTTATTACCTGATACATGTATATCGACACTTATAATACCTTCTTGTCGCCTTTATTAATATACATGGTATCCACTTACCGGGTTTCCACCCTATAGGTTTGTTAGTAAATGCAAAATTTGTTTACATTACTTATTTGCATATTATTAAGACTTTCGCTAATAAAATAACATAAATAAATCAAAACGAAAAAAATTAAGTCGTAAAACTTTATAACTTAGTATATTTTGAAAAAATAATCATTTAAACATCAAAATTTGACTAAGTCGGATTATTTAATGGTTAGTTCGTGGGTCATCATGGATAGGTGTGCAAGTGACTTGGCATGACCTGGTGACGTGTTCGACGACGTGGTGGTGCTCGATTTGCCTCAAAATTTGGGGAAGCCCATTTGATTTTTATGTGCAAATGTATACCTCCGGAATCATTAAGCTTCACAGGACTTCAATCCAGCTTTTTCTTTTTCTTATTTTTCTTAGATTTAAAATCTCTCGGCTTGTTAATATTATTTTCGTTCTCCAGTAGCTTAACTCTTTATTGTTGAGTTACTTTGTTTTCATTTGAAGTGTCTTCAACTTATTATTTCCTTGAAACTTCATTTTCAGTTGTCATTGTTACTGCATTAATTGCATAAATCTCAGCATTAAGATTATCATAATATTTTAATTCTAGTAAATCATTATCATGTAAATAAGCATATTCATTATAATTATGTTCGTTCTTAATTTTGAATTGTTCTAATTATGGCATCTGACTGGCCTAAATTACCTTAATCCCGTGATAATCTAGTAGCCTCAACCTCTCCATCAATAAATAAATAAAAATCCATCATCTTAATGATCAAATGTAATTCTTTATCAACCACCAATGATTCTAAAAGTAAATCTCAAATTTCAAAGTCCATTAAGATTGATTAAATTATCTCAAAATTCTGCAAAATCTTTTTGACAACACCTACTCTATTTTTAGGCTTACATCGTAAAACTCGGCCATCAAAAATCTTCAAAAAAACTTGCTCACTTGGTGAAAATGCCAGGGAACTTACAATATACCATATAACAATATATATTGCATTGACAAAAATTATTTATTCATTTTAACATATTCCAAGTTTTCAAAATCCTTAAACCATTTTTCCCTTAGCTCCACAAACATTTCAATCCATCCCAACACCATTATAACAATTCCAAAAGAGAACATAATCGTACACGAAACCAAAAATCCATTTATATAATTTATTATATTAAAAACAATAAATACATAAAGAGAAGAACGAGCAAGTCACACACAATTAGAAAGTTTTCCCTTTTCTTTCTCGTCACTAGAACCTATCATTACCCGATTATAAAAATTTGATAATGTCAGATAAGTAAATCCCACACTATCCAGTACACATGTAATAGTCAAATGCATAATAATCCAAGAGATGAAATGAATAGTAATATTGCAAGAAATCATAAATATACAAATATGCAATCAATCCGTTTCTGTTGACCGACCACAATCAGATGACGTCTTCCGAAAGTGGTCGATGAAAAAGTAGTAAAGATTCATGAGTTAGAGAGAAAATCACTTAAGAAGTCGCGCCTCGACTCTCCATGGAGTATGATCCTAGCCAAGACATCATAACCCTTCCTAAACAAGTGTCTACAACGATCAGTGACTCTAACCGCAGAGCATCACGGTGTTCATCCTACCATATATATAGCTAATGAACACAACGAGACCACCAAAGGCCTCCTTCCTCTCGTGTCTGTGAATGCATGACCAATTAATATGCAGCGATAAACTGTGCATGTAATTATATTCGAGAAATACTCAAACAATGTAAAAGTTACCATGGGATTTACATAACTTTACAAACGCCAACTTCGAGCTTAATTTTTGGTGTTCCCAAAGCCTCAGATCACCTTGAAAATGCTTCTAATAGCTTCTCTGCAAACCTAATTATATTATGGGTTGAGCTTCAAGTGAAATCATATCACGAAACCCAATGAAAGCAGCGATCAAAGCACGCTTGAGAACAGTTTCCAAAAATATTAATTTATATAAATGTTTCAACTAGCTTTCAACTTGCAAACTTGGGATAGCTTTTTAACCTTGAAAATCTCAATATTTGTCATGTTGACTTAAAAGGAACTTGTAATACTCAATGCTACTTTCCATAGACTTTAAGAACACCCAAATCGGATTACTGATGGAGAAGCTATGAATTTTCCAATATGGCATGTCAATCAGGCAAACTTTATTTATTTTGATATGAAAAACTTCTCCAAATCAATATTTTCACAATTAAATCATCAAAACCAAACAACATACATCACGAAAGCACTCGATACTAACATCAAAATATTTTCACAGCATATGGATTCAAATTGGGTTAAAACCAATTATCAATTAGTCCATGTACCTAATGTAAATCAATATCACTATAAAACATCTCCAAAATAGTTATAAACTGAATCATATTAGTTCAATTCATCAAAACCCTAACCCACGTTGGTGGAATTTATCCTAAATTGACACAAGTTAATCTAAGATACCTTTTAACAACAGTCCATAACAATTTCTATCAAAACCCTGCGAAAGAAATCAAAAATTGCGAGAATTTAAATCAAATAGTGGAAAAATGCCCGGCAGTGAAAATTTACCAAATTGCAGGCCGAATACCTCATTTTCACCATGGGAAGTTAGCTCGAATTGACCGTCTAGTGATGCTCTACAACGTCACGAAAAAGAAACTAGGCAAGAATCCGACGTATGGAGCTTCACGAGGGAAAGTGACAACGGAGAGGGTTTAGGGATTGAACATTCCTAAAGTTCTGTTATTGAAAATGAAAATGAATCATTTGATTTGATTTTTGATTAATTATCTATAAATCTTTGTTTCACTTATCCTCAACTCCCGACTCGTAGCCTAAACCACAATTAGGATTTATTAAACCCGAATTAGCTGTGATTATTGAATTACAACTTTTGGGATTTGACATGAACATAATAATTTTATTTTCAAATTCCATAAACACCATCCTTTCAAAAATACCTAACTTAGATTTAGTTATTTTAAGAAAAAGATCTACCTAATAGTATAGGTAGAGGATTAGGTGATATCGAGTCTCCCATCTTCTTGACATAAAAGACAGCTAGAAATACTAAGTCATTTATTTTTATTAAAATGTCTTCTAATAACCGATACGGTTTAGTAATTATATTATATGCTAAAGTAAGATTAATAGGCGTATTAGTCAACGATCTTATTTTCAACGATTCATATAGTTTACGTGACATTACATTAATTGATGCTCTGAAATTACAGATAGCAAATTCAATAGAAAAGGTTCCTATTGTAATAGGTATAACAAATATTCCTGGGTCGGAACACTTTTCAGGCATTTTTTATTAAAGATGACACCTTTTGTCCTGAGTTTTCTTTGGATTCTTCTAAAAATTTGTCTTTAAATTTAAGAAATTATTTAGAAATTTCATCATAATTTGATAATTGCATACTTGTTTTCATTAAAGTTTTATCGATTTCTATTTTCTTAAATGGTTCGAAATGTCTTTTTTAATTTCTTCCTTCCTAACATCCACTAATCGTTATGGAATGGGAGAAATAGAATACATATCTTCATTTAATTCATAAGGAATATCGTCTTTCTCTTGGTTACCTAACTCAAAATTTGTTAGTGATTTTTCATAAGCTTCAACTCTAGCTAAATATTATAGGTATAATCTTTCAGAAAAATGTGTATTTTTTAATTGTTTCATCATCCATTCTCTAGTGGGAATGACATTGGTCATCATCTCTTCTTCTTCTTCTATTGTTTTATGTGTTTTCTTTTTCTTTTTACCTCTCTTATATATATATTCTGGTATATGTCTCTTTTTCAATATTACAAAATAAAGCATTAACATGTGCTTGGTTAGTAAGAGTAGTAGTTTGAGTAGATGTTTAAGTTTGATTACTTAACTTATTAATTTGTAGGTTCATCTCACTTAATTGATTTTTTAATTCAATTATATCATCTTATACAACTTAAATTGTTTGATTTTTTCCTTATTTGAATTTTCTAACTCAATGGTTCTTTCAATTAATGTGGATTTTTTATATCTTTGATAACCTTGGTTGTCTATACCATTGCCTATATTCGGTCGTAGATAATTTGTATAGTCACTAGAGATATAACTAGGTTTAGTAAACCTCTCATAATGACTCATTATAGCATTAATTTCTTCAATTTTTTTTGTTGCATCAGAAGACATTCATCATCTCAATAATTAGTTTCATTGCAAAAAAAAAAAATATTAAACTTTAATAGATCTATCTTTTAATAACAGCTCAACCATGTTTCTTAGCTTGTCAAATTTATCATTTGATTTCTTATTTGTCCTTTTATCGATTTCACAAGATTTCTTTTTCTATGAATTTATTTTTTCACCATATTGCTTAAACTGTTTAACAATTTTATTATAGTGTCTTTTGCTAATGTCGGTGTTAGATCGAATAAAGATCCTTTACATACCGTGTTTAGGAATCTTTGTTCTGAATGGTTTAATCATTCATAAAAAATATTTGAATAAAGCTTTTTTTGTATATCCATGTTGTGGACATTATGAAATCAATTTTTGGTATCTATCCCAAAACTCACCAAAAGTCTTTTCAGTTTCCATCTTTTCATTACTAATTTGTTTTCTATCTAAACTAATCTATCACACTGGAACGTATTGATTTAAATAGGCTAGTAACATTTCGAACAACGTGGTTATGGAATTTTGAGGAAGATAGAATAACCAATCTTGAGCTTGACCTCTTAAACATGAAAGGCAAGATTTTAGCTTGACATATTCTAACTCTATATCTTTGGGTTTCATCGCACTTACTTTATGTTTGTATTTCCTGATAATTTTTTTTGGATCTTCATCATCTTCACCGTGAAAATGAGGTAAAGAATTGATAAATCCAGATTTTAATTCAAAATCGAAAATTTTGCAGGAAAAGCAATACACATATTTTGTAAGTTGTGACATTTTTATTGGCTTGCCTAAAAAAATGTTCTTGCTCACCTTCTGCCATATTGTATGACATATAACGAGAAATATTCCTAAGAAATTATGTAAAAATCCCTAGCAATGGCACCAAAAATTACACGTGTCAAGCGTGTACTATAAGTTTCCCGTATATCCTTATAATTTGTAGTAGTGATAAGTGGGATCGTCTCCAAAGGGATTTAGCTAATTTCTTAAGGAAAAAGATTTTTCTTAGGTTTTATTATATTTACTTTGATTTAATTAATTTAATTAAAATAGGAATTAAAAATCATTTAATAAAACTATAGTGATTAATTAAACTAATTAAATTAACTAACACAATTCAAAATCACTTAAATCATAGTCATAATCATGTTTTAATATCTTTATATAATATTTAAGATGATTAAACTGAAATCATAAGTAAGTAGATAGTCTTTAGCAAATCATCAGTTCTCCTTATATCAAAAGGAAAATCACATTCTTATTTTAACGGATTAATCCCTCAAAAACTCAAAGAATTAATTAAGTAACAAAACAACATTAAGTTCCATGAAAATTGAACTATTAAGCATAATAACTCCGGAAAGCCACTTCGACATTAAACTTAAATCTCAATCCACCTAGGACATTAATACAGTAAAATACCTATTTAAACAATCCTAGTTGCTACTAAAAATTAGATATTGAATCCAAATATCACAATACACATTCTAGACTACGCATGCAATATAAAGCTTCATGATTATAATTCACAAATAATAATCTATGAAATCAATGATTCGAAGAATACAATTGGTATAAAGCATTAAGTAAAAATCAATCTTTATTATGACTACATCATAAAATGGATTACGTTCATGTTCAAACTTTGTTTAGGTTAATAAACTACTCATTCATATTCATAATAAACATCACAATAAAGCAAATAAAAGACAAATAAATAGCTCTGATTAAATATTTTGAATCTTCAAATCGTCTCCAAAAGCAGTGAACAATAAATCTAAACTTAATAAAAACTAATATATATGGCTCCAAGAGCAATGAAATATTGATCTATGGTACTCAAGGGCAATTGATTTCGAAGCCATACATTCATATATATAATATTTTAGGTAGTACATATCCCAAACTAACTCAAACTCTTCATTTTTATCTAATATTCTTGATATCAGCTCCAGCGATTCCTGACTAATTCCACTTATAACGTGATTCGTTGGGCAAATAAGTGGAAATATGTCTCGGTACTTCACCAATTTGTTTGGCGATTTGAGTACAAACTATGAATCGCTGCCAAATCGCCAGCATTAATTTTAGGTTGATTCTTGATTTGATGATGATTTGTTGTGCATTTCTTCCACTTGATTAAAACCTTCATTTTCTTTTTTTTCCATCCATTTCTTCACATAATCTAATTATAACCTGAAATCACAAAAACTAGAGAAAACTTAGTGTAATATGACATTTACATCTAAAATTACCTAAAATATACTATAAACACTGTCGAATTATTGACTTATCAGTAAAATAGAAATTTCATTATTTATGATGATTTAATATATTCAATACAACGCCAAAGCATCTTTGGTGAAATTGACGAGACATCGCTAGCCAAAAGGCAAAGTTTAAGGAGGTTGTGAGCTTGACTCCGCTAAAGTCTAAAACAAATTCAATAGAACATGACCAACATAGAATCAGTTACGAGAAAAAAGATCATTAATTCGCTAATCATATATGTTCAAAAGAACATTCAACTTACACACAGTTACTTTTGAAGAACTGCGACTGTATCATGGAACAATATGACAATTATCAAATAGAGTTTTCTTGACAAACGCTTAAACATAACAATACACAGGCATATTACTAGAACCTTAACAAAAAATAAAAAACTTAACAAGGCCAGACAACATAAATTCTTATTATGGAAAGACGACTACGTATTAAAAAAATGACCTAATGAGAATATCAAATCAACAACTATAAATGCATATCTATGCAGGAGCAATAGAATTGGATATAGATTGAATGATAGTAGATGCACACGTAGAGGAGTAAGTGATGTTAATGATGATGAATTAGACAACTACTGCAGGATTAAAACTTTCACATTTGAGTAGACATGTGATTTATTAAAAAATTAATGAAGTAAACAGTATGATTGGAATAACCACCGATCAAAAGAAAATATAGGCGGTGTTTCAAACGCATGAATTATTGAGAAGGATCAAAGTGAGAAAAAATGGTAATGTAAGGTTTTTGAAGTCTCCACATAAAATTTATTCTATAATTGACTAAAGAAACAAAGTTATGTTACAATAAATTTAGGTAATGGTTGAACGAACCCATTTTTACTAAACATACCCCTTTTTTTAAAATAAATTAGTTTTTTATGTGAAATGACCCAATTGTCGTTTACATAAAAGAATTTTTTGCTTACCCATACACCGCTCACCCCATCAACGCATACCCCAGCCACTCAACTGATTCTTCTTCTCTCAAATCGCCCCGTACCTTCGACCTAAATCCTACAAATTCGGGCAAAAGCACATCGATTTGATGTTGTGATTGCATTCTCTACCTTTTTCATGTCAATTTTTGAGTTTTTATTATTTTTGGGTAGGTTTTTTGTCTTGTTGTTGGGTTTAAGGCATCGATTCGGGGCTTGAATCTCACATTTTATGCACATAAATGTCAAAGGAATCAAGCATATAGAGTGAGTTTGAGCAAAATCCACTAATTGTTTTGGTCGTTTTCATGTATATTTTGGAGTTTTGAAATTGTTTTGTTTGTTCTTGTAATGTCTTTAAAGAGGTCTTAATCGGCTCCCACCGAGATTTCTTTATATCTCTTGGTGAGAGTCAGCCGAGACCTTTAAAGTAGTCTCGATCGCCTTCTGCCAAAATTGAGACCTACGAAGCAGTTTTGGTAAGAGATGGATGAATCCGATTGAGACATCTGAAGATGTCTCAGTGGGAGTCAGCCGAGACCTCTTTATAGGAATAGACCTATAGGTGACGACCTCACCTGATCTAGGGTCGGGTTGCCCCCGCCATCTAGGTTCAATAACCAAATTAAGCCCAAGCAAATGATCTGACACGCCTAAAAAAATTGTGGAATATAAATTTAATGCATTTGGATAGATAAGTACGATTAATATATAAAAGGAAATCCATATGGAATATTATGAAACTATAAATGGAGTCCCAATCCTACATTCAAGTAAAGACATTCGAAATACTTCTAAATAGTTAACATAAAGAAAATTAAAGATCGACCCTGTAGACCTATTTAAATACAACCCATGTTCAATAGGTTAAAAATCGAATAAATAGTTAATAACAATACAAGAATCACATCAAAAAGAGAAGGCTTCAAGCTATCGCCTCTCATTTGCCTTGATATAGCGTAGATGCGGATCGTCCTGAGATATAAGTGGGGTGAGCTAAAAGGAACAATAGAGCTCAATAAGTGGAAAACTCGCTCAACCATCAAATACACAAGTAATACTTAATAAGCATGCAAAGACTAGCATGAATTGAAATCAAGTAGAAAAGCATTGAGTCGTAGCATGAAAGAAAGATTCATAAAGCATATGTAAATTAATTTCATTATGCAAAGGGATTCTCAAAAGAAATACCATAAGGCATAATAATAATTACATAAAGTCATGGGTCCATTCAATGCATACTAGTTATTGGCAAGAATCTGGTGACCGATTTCCCTACCCTCAAGGTGATGACAACCCCTAGACGACACACATGCCTTATGTGCCCGCTTGTTAGTCTCATCAAACCAATCATAGATTCATCCAAAATCGTCACCAATGCATGAACCTCTATCATAAAAGTAGAATAGAATGCAGTTCCAACTCGCATCCCTAAGTGATACACTTATGAATTCAATTAGACAAGTTAAGCCCTTGCTGGAAAACTCCATGAACATTAAATAGTAAAGCCCTCGGTGGCACCATCAACATCTTGGGGTATTAAATAAAATTACTTGCTAATATGGTCCTCAGTAAGAACTCCACAAACATCCTGGGCAATGAATATCATAAGAGGAGAAAATAAATGCATTCACATTCCATAACTACGTAGATTCAAGCCAATAACATGATGCAACCCATAACCCCAAGTCTTTAATTCAACTCATGGGTCCTAAATATAACTAATGATCATGACATATTTGATGGATGAGTAAGCTCTCCATATACCTTAACTCGTCGTGATATCATTTCCCGATCTTTGCGCGCTTGCGACTCAATATGAACCACCTTGCGAATCTAGACACTTCAAGATACATCACATAAATAGATAAGTCACATTCTTTGTTCTATTTTTCATTTTCGAATTCACTTTTGGGTCCACTTATGTGGGTCCCACGGGTCCCACATTGCCTGGTGCGAGGTTCGAGGGGTGGGACTTGCCCGGTCCTTCCCTTGGAGATGGGGTAGTGCGACTTGTTTGAAGGGAAGGGCACATTTCCCTTGTTTGTTTGTTATTTTTTTATTTTATTTTATTATTTTATTTTTTTATTTTTTTTATTATTATATTTGGGTTAGGTAAATTACTCATCTGAAATTGGTTCAAAAGTAGTTTGGACGTTGAAATCCGACGTTTGGCCCCTGAAATCTGGTCCAAGGGTTGATTCGGCCCTTGGAAAGGGTGCACATGAGTCAATTCAACCCTTTTTTTAGCACTGCATGGGTCATCTAGACCCATGGTTTGATGTTCAAGGGTTGAAATAACCCCTAGCAAGGGCGTCGGTGCTCTAGATATAAGGGCGTCTAGGGAAAGAACAACCTCCATCTTCCTTACCACCTCATTTAAGGTAGTGAGGTTGAAAGAGTAGGTGGCCATTTGGCCACCCCTCTCTCGGTTGTGGGGCCTTCTATTGGAGGCCCCCAATCTCCTTGGTGGTGACGATGGACCCACCGCACTACCCTGGTAGCAGTGGCGAGACCACTTCCCTTTTTGGGGTTTCCATTCATTACCATTTCTCTATTTAAGCCAAATGAGAGGGTTCCCCCACTGTTATTGGACAACTCTAAGCTTGTAACTCACGCAAATAAGAAAAGACATGATGAGGGAGATGAGTGTACTTCAAGTGAGGCTCCCTTGACTTTAGACCACAGAAATCACCATGAATATCCCCATTAAGTTATTCTCTCCCTTTCTCTCTCGATTGAATGTGTTTTGACAAGAAATTGTGGCTGGGGTTTTATAATAGGGTATTTATACTAGGGATAGTTAGTGTGGAGTTTTCAAAGGTTACCAAATTGCCCCTAGGCTTAGATTGTGTTCGGTTCACCTTAAGTTAAGTTTGTAGCCCTAACTTAGGATTAAATTTGACCACTTTAGGTTATTAACACTTAATACACATAAATCATGCAAACTAGACACAAATAAACATGACAATTTACCAAAGTTCCCCCAATGTGGCTATTTAGAATTTTCTATTCATTACACTGTATGTCTGAAACTCGTAGACTAGTAATGTTTGAATAGTTGGGTATATTCAACAAAAAATGGTGTACATTTAGAAAGAATATTTTAACAATTTTAGAAAAAAGTGGGGTACGTTTAGCAATTAAAATTCAACAGTAGGGTATGATGAGTAAACGGGGTACGCCTAGCAAAAATTAGGGGTTCGTTCATCCATTCCCTAAAGTTATATTTTGTTATATAAGTATAGTATTTAATTATTATTATTTAATAATATTTTTAAATATGCTACTAATTCATTTAATTTTTTAAGGTAATTCATATAACTTTTTAACAACAATTAAATAGCATACTTCTAATATGCTAAACTTTTTTTGTCGTCTTTAATATATACATATATATATATATATATATATATATATGTATGTATATATAATATCTATTTTTGTATTTTCACTATTTCTATTTTTGCTTCTCCACAATTTTTAAGCTTTTTCTAGGTATTTTTGTTTTTCAGGTTTTTTCAAGTCATTTTTACCTTTTTTGTTTGTATTTTGTACCTATTTGTTTTACTCAATAACGCCTAGAAAATTTGGAAGATTTTTTCCATATACTAAGATTTTGTTTATTTTAATGTGTTTTCGATTTTCTATTCTAAATACAAATTATATTTCAGTTAAAGAAAGGTTTTAACCATATTTCGGTAACTATAATGTTTAATTATTCCAAAGTTTATTTGATTTCGTACGTTAATTACAATTCTATTCCAATTAATCAAAATTTTAGCTATTTTTTTATATCTCGATCGACTATTTCTTTATCTTCCATCGATTTGTTTTTTACAAATTTGGCACATATATTTTTTACCAATACATTTTAATAACATGTTCTTTTCAAATTAAATTAAACCCGTATCCTTTTCGAGAGGATAGATGTGAAATTCAAGAATTTCATAAACTTGATTAGGGCGACAAATTAAGTATTGTCGGATATTTCACAAAATTGAACGTTTAACTCATCATAAACTCATAACTGCCAAGATTGGCAGGGAAAGTGATATAACTTTTCATAGAGTCAAGGATTTGGAGATGAAAGTTGAAATGTTCATTATCTCTACTACCGAGTTATTGAATACAACGAGAGTGATTGGGTCCATTTAAATGTTTCACTTTGAGAAAGTCCTTACAGATTTGAATTGAAGGAGAAACTCTCTCCTAGGTATAGTGACCCATTTAGAAATTGATAAATTCTTTCTAATCCACAAATCTAAATGATATTATGAGAAAACATTTAGAGAATGAGAGAGAGTTACATGTTGTGTTAGGTTTCATTTTATTATCGGACTGAAACTTAAGATCTCTTGTCATGGGACGACAGATGTAATTCGATATATCTTTTCATGGAATGACTTATATAATTATAGGTTTTTGTTAAAAAACCTTAAAATGGTGATGGATCAGATAGGCACGCGACTCTATTTCAGTATCTAATGTTGTGCTTAGATATTATTTACATTACTATATGATAAGTCAATAATTAGACAGATTTTATAGTGTAATTTAGGTTGATTATATATGCATATATATATGATATTACACTAGGTATTCTCTAGTTTTTTGTGATTTCGGGTTTTAAATAGGAAAATGATGAAATGGAAGAAAAGAGAAAGAAGAGCAAAACAGTTAATTAGAAAAGATGTCTAGTGATTAACCAGTTATTTGCAATAACACTAGGAATCGCCACCTAAATCGGCAGTAGGAAAATGCTAGCAAATCCACAGCAAATTGGAGAACGAACTAGGAATCACCAGCTAAATTGGCGGAGCACTGAGAGCTAAAATCAATGGTTTACTCAGCGATTTGTGTATAAATTAGGAATTGCTGACAAATCACTGAGGTCGATTAAGGGTTTTTTAGATTAATATGAAGAACTTGAGTTTATTTAAGATATGTATATGTAGGGAGACTATAAAAAATACCAGAGAGCTTTGAAATAACTTTCTTTTCTTTTGCTATACATTATTTATATTGCTATTCTATGTTTTTAGTTTATGTTTGAAAATACATTGGAGCTTTGATTTATATTAAGATATTTATTTATTCATTATGTTTTTTAATAACATATATGCATTATTTATTTCCAGCATGAGTGAGTAGTCTATCAATCTAAACAAATCCTAGACATATATATACTTTGGATTGCTACATAGTTATAATTAAGGAATCATGAACTTAATGCTTTAAATCCATTCATACACGTCTATAACGGATTTAACAAGTTGTTTTTGCATATTGCAACTAAAAAAGATTAGTATTGCATGCCTAGTTGCAAATGTGTTATGTGGTATTCAATTTTGATTCTATGTTTATAGTCACTAATGGCCCCTCCTTAATCTAGGGCACCGCCTTGACTAATCCCGCCATTAAGCCCTAATCATATCCACGTAGATTTTAACAATGTATTAGTCCGCCTTTTCACCCTATTTACCTAGTTATTCGCACCTGAAAATAATCATTTTAAAATTCATTTTTATTTGATTTAATTAATAAGTTGTTATTATTTTAAACTTATCAGCAAAAAAATACTTAACAAAAACACATGCTATGGAAACCAGGAAACAACGATCACATGTATGTAACCAATATAACGGCGATAAACAATGTAATTACATGTGTCTGGATGGGAAACTATCGCTTAACCTAATATATACAACCTAAAAAATATATAGAAAACATATATAAGTCATATAACAAAATCTCAACCTACAATATCAAAGGTAATAGTATTCCAAAGGCTCAAAGGTAGTCACATATCTTCTCCTTGCCCAATCTGCTACTTAATGGATCTGCACCCTACGTCATGAAAAGGACGGTAAGTACAGTAACGTAGAATGTAACACTGAGAGACATTTATCCACATTTTCAAACACAACAAGATAACAACTCATAATACATACATTCATTACACAACAGTACTTAAGCATAAACTTGTCACTAAACATCACATGTAAACAATGTGGCATCAACAAAAAAACTTATCCAAGAACCAAACCTAATAAGCCGTGTATCCAACACATTAGCCCATATATACCCTATTGATCACATAGACCTTGGGTAGTCACTTATTTTGTTGTACACATAGGCATTCTCCTTATTAGGTGTGGAATATGGCATATCGACCTCATGCAATAGGTCCGCACACATAGTACTTCGGTATTACCCTTATTGGTCGCCGATTATGCATAGGCATTCTTCTTATTAGTTGTGAAACATGGCATATCGACCTCATGTAATAAGTCTGCACACATAGTACTTCGGTATTACCCTTATTAGTCGTCGCTTATGCATAGGCATTTTTCTTATTAGTCGACCTCATGTAATAAGTCTGCACACATAGTACTTCGGTATTACCATTATTGGTTGTCGCTTATACATAGGCTTTCTTCTTATTAGTTGTGAAACACGGCATATCGACCACATATAGTAGGTCCACACGCATAGTACTTTGGTATTACCCTTATTAATCGTCACTTATGCGTACGCATTCTTCTTATTAGTTGTGAGACATGGAATATCAACCTCATATAATAGGTCTGGACACATAGTACTTTGGTATTACCCTAATTGGTTACTGCTTAATCATTTCATCAACCTCATATAGTAAGTACGTGACATTAACTAATCAGTATATCGATATCCCCAATTCCCCTACCCCATAAGCCGCTTGTACCCCTAACCACAACATAAACTTAAACACACATATTTTAATTTAACATCATATAATAAGATAAAGCACATCAATCATAGCACTAAAAATTCAGCAAGCCAAACAGTTCAGTCAAGCAATAATGAAAGAATGAAATGGAGATAAATATATCAATCAGTTTACTTACAATCCACGGAAAGTTCCTAGGCTAATCCAGTATCCTGACACCATGTATCTCGCCAACAACCTCTCAAGACTCTTCCCTAGTTTCGTGAGGTTAATTAATGTGTTTTAGGACTTATACAAACTATCAAAACATGCATGTGTTTTTAAAAAAAAAAATTAAGTATACACCTAACACTTTGATTGATCATAACTTGGTCAATTTAACTCCAAATTCCAAACTTCTTTATAGAAGATTTAATGATTTTTTTGCAAGGAATCAAAATATGTAACCCAATTTTGACAATAATCTCTTCTAGCCTCTAAAATCACACAAAAATCAGAATTGATTTAATACATCTAATTTTTTTGAAGACTTTGTTAACTAGTTGTGTAAACTTGCTTACTTAATGATGTAAGTCCCTTAGATTGATTATCCCTTCCAAATCATCATAAATTCACAATCAACCTTGCTGATCTTCTTCTTCATCTTACTTCTTCTCTAAGTAATTGAATAAGAATAAAATGGTTTGCATGAGTTGATCTATTCAATCTTATACATATAGATAAGATTGATTAATAGTTATTGATCTTACTGTACACAAGTATCTCGAGACTAATCTAATTGCCTACATCATCATTTACATCCAGTAACTCTCTACTAACTCTCCCTTGCTAATACCAATTTCATACTTAATTGGTGTCTTGATGTGTCCACACGTATCTCGAGGAGCATCCAATGGCTATTGTTTTAATTTGCTAACTTATGTTACATTTAATGCAAATAAACTATAGCCACATCTAATTCAACTAATTAAACTATATTAACTTAAATTAAACTTACTGCATCACTCTCTACTCTGGTCCCACGCTGGCATGCATTTCAAGGCGTGTCCCCGCTAACGTCTCGACAAATATATACAAGTAGGAGTGACTTAGTAGTCTACACATATACATAAAACTAGGCATCCATTACTTAAAAATACTATACTACTAAGTCCTCACACTGAGTATTCGGATCAAGTACCCGCTCTTGGGCAACATCATAGGTTAGTAACCCTAATTAGGGACTAATTTACTATTAGTAAATTCTGGGTCATTACAAGTAGTAGCTAGGATTAATCTATATGGCTTTTCCCGAGTAGATGTTCTAGGTGATTATGTTTCACGTTGTTTATTATGCGGCTTTGGTTAATATTGGCTTAGATTAGGCATGATTTTATTGAGTGTAATGCTATCGTATTTCTATGGTGTTGCATTTTATCCAATGGGTAGATTTATAATGATAAGAATGTGGCATTTCCATAAAATTTAAGAAAATCGGTGGCTGGCTAAAGACTATCAACCTATTACAAAATAGGATTTAATAATTCCAAGATTTCGTATGTTATGATTATAACTATAGAGTGGAGTGATGTTATGTTTTAGTATTTGAAAGCAATCCAAGTATATTACATTGTTTAGTGGGGGTTTGTTTAGATGTTTTAATTATATTGAATTTGAGTATTATTTAATTTTGTTTAAGTTGAATTGTTTAACTTAAGATAGTTAGTTTGATTAATTAAGTTAGTATTCATAGTTTTTAGTTATTTAATATTTTAATTCTCTTTTAATTAGATGAACTAAATTAATAAAAACAAGAAAAAAATACTTTCTTTTGAGATTCGAAAAATCCCTGTAGAGATGATATCTCATTTACCACTACTACAAGTTAATAGTAAAATATAAAAAATGATTGTGCACTTTCAACACGTGCCACTATATATCTTTATACTGATGATAGTCTAAGAATTGATATGTCGACAATTCTAATGAAAAAATAATTATCGATGAGAAAAAACTTGGACATGAGTACAATAGTTTGGTGGATATTGAAAGAAGTGTCAACTCTGACTCGTTAGCCAATTTAATTATTTTCATAGTTCCTTGGCAATTTGTTTTCCCTTCGTTAGCTATAATAATATTTTCCCATAAGAAAATGCTTCTAGTAATCATATTTTAATACTTCTCATTTCCAAGAAATTAACTCATTACTCGATATTACTAAAAGAATAATTCAGATCAACTGAAACTATTTATTTTTTTACTAGTTAAAAAGTTAACAACTTCTCTTACAATTGTCAAATCACATCCACTCATAAGTTCATAGAGAACTCATTTCTTTCTTTAGCTACCAACATATCCTTCAAATTGCCTTTTTAACTTCTTTGATTTTCTTATTACTTTCACATTACCTAAGACCATACCATCTCATATCTCAATCATTTACCATTCTCAAAAAAAATTTCATTGCATGAATAGATACATTTTCTTTTTCTTACTTAAGTAGATATACATCTAAATAGGGATATCAATATATTTCTTATTTATACTCTTACATCATAATTTTTTACTTGTATCTCATACAAGTTTGTAAATAGGCTATCTTTTTTCCATCTTTACTCAACATATATTTCTAGCTTTCTTCTAATATATTATAAAATAAAAATTGATTCTTCAAATGTATTAAGCCAGATATATTATCCTTTATTCAATATTTTAAACTAAGGGGATATTACAGTCCAACGGAGTTGTATGTCATGTGTATCTCTTTTGGTTTTAACTTATGTCTTCACTATCAAAAACAAGAATCTTGCATTAACTTCAAACTTGAAATAACTTGCACTTCTAAACTTCATTATTGCCAAAGCACATGATGAAGCACTACACTTTTGAACCAATATACTACGTATTCTTTAGAATCATCTGTAACTAACATATTCAAAATTTCAATTAGTGAAGCTTTGACTTCTTTTTGTCATATTCTTGCGAAGACATATCAGGTTCTATCAACCTTATTTCTTAATATTTTAAGTCTTATGAGGACTCGTTACTTTGGAATTCTAATTTCCATAGCCTTGTGAGAATTTCTAAGAAATTCGTTTGTTTATAATTCAGCTTCCAATTGACTTCAATGAAACGTTACAGACTCTTTTATATTGACCATCACCAATTCATTCTAATATTTAAAGACGTTGATATCCCACACATCTTCTATTTCATGAATAAAAAAAAGAAAATTATATCAAGTTACTTAGACGTTTGGTCATGCATAACTACTTCAGTGCCTTACCTTGACTAAAAGAGTGTTTGTGTCATTTCCATCAATCACAAGTCATCTCTACATCTCATTTTATATAAAAATTCTACTAACTTCTATTTTTTCAATCTTAGCTATTCTAACATTTTTTTCATCATTTACCCCAATTTTACATATTACTGCTCTATACAACATTTGGACCACTTGCGGTCTCTTCAATTTAACTTGCAAAATAAATTGTAGTCTTTTCTATTTTCGAATATCTAACTAAGGAAAATACGATTTCTTATAATCTTTTGATAAATTGAAATCCTTCTTAGCTAATATTTCTTCAAAACAAAGAAATTTAGAACTCAAACAGTTTCACTGTTTGTTTTTGCCTTTAGTCATTTTTGTTAGTCTCAGATTTCCCGACTTTCCTTTTTCTCAAAAATAGTTTTGTTACTTTTTAAGAGACTTTATAAGATAACTAAATATCTTATTGTTTATCAATTCACTTTTAAGCTCCAAAACATTTCCCTTACTAACCAAGTGAATAGATTGAAGAGTTAGAATTTCCAGTCTCTTGACTAGCTTGACAATCGCTCAAACTTTTAAAGGATACCATTTTAATATTTTAAGGTTATATAATGGAAATTCTCGTAATACATTAGCTCGTGGCGACTTTCGTTGAGACGACCTAAACCCCGATAGGCCTAGATTGTCTGGCCTAAACCATTGTCAAACCCCTCGAGATAACCATGTGATGTCAGGCAATGATCTAGTTAGCCTTAAATGATGAAAACAAACCCTAAAATTCTATAAAATAGACTAAACAAGGCTAATAAGTGTGGAATATAACAAAGCCTTTATTGTCTAATAAAATGTGGAACTAAATGTAGAAGTCTTGCATACCAAATTAAACATAAATTGAATCAAGTATTATGGGTTCAAACATCCACCCAAATAAATCCCCTATTTATTACATAAATTCTGAAAGCAAATAGATAATTACTATTCAACCTTGCAGACAAAAAAGGAGCTTATATGTTAAGGCCATGCCCTTTCCTTTGTCCTGAGCATCAGCTGAGGTACTGAGGGGGGAAATAGTGAGGTGAGCAAAATATATCAACAAGCTCAGTAAAGCAGAAGCCTGCACTACCATCAATCATCCAAGTAATACCTAGTAATAAAATCAAACTAGATTTCAACAGTTCAGATCATAAGATCCATTATCCTTTTTCGGGCATTAAAAACATAAATAATCAAGCATAATAATATAGCAAGATAAAAAAAAAAAACAACAATGCCCAACTGATACTTCAATAAGGATAACAATGATACCAAATGCCTTAAGTGTCAAAAAAAATGGCAATTGATATATCCAACTAGACAATGGGCAATAGTTTATCCTTCCTCCAATGTTTTGGTTAAGGCAACAAGAGGTTCACAATTTTGAATGTTATGAGTCCTATCATGCAGTAGGTCTTAGCTTATCCTTCCCCCAACACTGCGGATTAGATAGCATGGGGTTCATAAGTCTAGCAAAACTTCATAGAGTCATATCGAAGGAGGGTTCGGATGCCTCCAACCACCAAGTATATTCATTTGACCTATATCAGTTCCACAGGCATCCGAGAGATAGAGTAACAAAAAGGGACATGATAAGCAACATATCAATGAGAGATATCAAGCGAATTCCAACTAATTCATAGACAAATTATTGAAATAAAATCTTAGTATATCTACTAGCATGGCATAATTGATAATAGTGCAAACCCCACTTACCTTAAGCGCTGCTAAATCCTAATTCCAAACCTTTTATGAGTTCCCACGATGTTCCTCATGTATTTACATCTTATATACACTTTATTAGATTCATAACATTCTTGAGTAATTTTATCAAGAATTCTAGACCATGGGTAAGCCTGTACTCAGAGTTTGCACTCGAACTCACATTTAAGACCTTAATGGTGCTTTAATTTTTAACACATTTTCGAATAAGTTAAAAACTCATTTTGAGTGGTTTATCAATCTCATGTTGTTAATCTTTACATAAGCTTTCCAATGGTTTTCAAAATGTCAAAATCGAAGTTATAACAAAGAAGTTATGACCGTTTAAAGTCGAGGTAAAAACTGAGATTTTGCAAGGACGGCAGCCACAGCGCTGTACGGGCTTTTTGCCCTCCAACTATCTGATTGAGTCCCGACGACCCTCGAAACTCCCCCGAACCTTCCTCGACATTCCCTTGGCTCAAAATTTAGTAAATAGTCCCAAAACACATTTTCTAACAACAAAACTATCGATTTGATATCAAAACATCAAGGCTCAAATCTATTAATTGTTCTTGTTGAAAACTTGAAAAAACACTTTACCAAACCATCAAGGATTCGTTAAATATGGAAATCAAAGTACTCCATAATCAAAACCATAGCCACAATCACCACCAATCTCGGATTCAACACATACCCATCATGGAAACCCATGTGTTCATCACATATTTGCATCAATTCATCAAGGAAGGCTCCCAATCCATAAATACAACCATTAGGAATGTGAAGAACAACATTTGAACATAAAACCCTTGTAAATCCACTTGAACACATTGGATACGACACAAATCCGAGAATACATACTCAAAACCTAAATATCATGATACATCTCCTACCTTAAACCTTATGAAAAAAAAACAAATCAAAGAGTGGAAGATTAGAGAAGGAAGATGAATGATTTACCTAGATTTGTTTGCACTTGATGTGAGTTCCCTCCCCTCCACCAAATCCACCAACAAAGCTTCCTAGGGTTCTTTTCTCAAGTTCTCCTATAGCTTATTCAAATAAAAGTGGGTAGAAGCCCTAAAAGTGGTTTGTATAGCTTGTTAGAGAAACTAGGGTTTGGTAGACTAAGTCCAACCCTTCATCTCATCAAGATGAGTTTAGTGCTAGGATGATCCTAGAGCTCACACTAACTCCATCTTTTTATGTCTTTTACATATATGCCATCATGTATATTTACAACCCTTACCATCATTCTTTATTTACATCATTTAATAAATATTTTTCCTTTCACTTAGGCTAATTCCACCTCTAAGTAACTAGGTATCATGTAATATACGTATTAGTCACACCAATACACAAATACTATGCATATCTATTAATTTATTTTTATGTCATAACTATATTATAGATTTGGAAAATTAGGGGCATTACAGTATTCCCAATTTTAGGAAGTTTCGTCCTCTAAACTAAAAGGAAGTCATACCTCAAGATTTGAAGAGATTTGGGAAATGCTCCACCATATAATCCTCTCGTTCCCAAGTTAGCTCTTTATCTCCATGGAATTTCCACCGCACCTTAACTAGTGGGATCTCCTTGTTGTGAAGCTTTTGAACCTTCCTGTCAAAGATCTGTATCGGTTGTTCTTCATATGACATTTCCTCCCTTAAGTCCAATTAACTCCAATCGACTGCTGAGGTATGCTTAGTTAGTGTATTTGGCAACATAGAAATGTAGAACACGTCATGAACTCCCGCTAATTGAGGTGGAAAAGCCAATCTATATGCAACTGGACCCACTTGTTCGATCACTTCAAATGGTCGAATATACCTTGGAGCAAGCTTCCCTTTAAGCCCAAATCTATAATGTACCTTCATTAGTGAAACCATAAGCAACACTTGACCTTTTTCCTTGATAAGAACTTCTCGATGATCCTTATCTGCATACTTCTTTTGCCTATATTGTGCGGTACGTAGTCGTTGCCTAATCTGTTTAATCCTTTCGATGTGATCCTGCACAATCTCTGGCCCAATCAATGTCGTGTCACCAACCTTTACCCAACACATCGGAGACCTGCTAGGTCTCCCATAAAGTGTCTCAAATGGTGTCATACCAATGCTTGCCTAAAAGTTGTTGTTCTATGCTAACTCACAAAACGGCAGATAATCATCCCGACTCCTACAGAAATGCAACACACAAGCCCTGAGCATATCCTCAAGTATCTAAATAAGTCTCTCAGTCTTGCCATTTGACTAAGGATAAAATGCAGTACTAAGATTTAGCTTGGTTCCCATCCTAGTTTGTAATCCCTTCCAAAAATTGGAAGTAAATCGTGGATCTCGATCCGACATAATAGACACAGGGACACCAAGAAGCCTTAAGATCTCATCAAGATATTTCATTCTCAACTTTTCTACTGGATCCCCCATAGAAATTGGAATAAAGTGTGCAGACTTAGTCAAACGATCTACGATAACCCAAACCACATCGTGTTTCTTCCTTGTCGTCAGCAATCCGATTACAAAGTCCATGGTTATATGTTCCTACTTCTACTCAAGAGTAGGTAAAAGTTGTAACATCCCTCCGGGTTTCTGATGATCCGCTTTCACTTGCTTACAAGTCATACGATCATGGATATACCTCGTGATATATAATTTCTTCCCTGACCACTGGTACATTCATTTCATATCATGGTACATCTTAGTGCTCCTCGAATGAATAGTATAGCGCGATCGATGTGACTCCCGAAGTAAATCTTTTCACAACTGCGCATGCGATAAAATCCATAGCCTATCCTTAAACCTTATTATTTCATCTGCCGAAAGCTTCCAATCTAGAAATTCCTTACTGTCAGCCTATGATCTATACTTGCCATAATCTGAATCAACCCTTTGACAATCTATAATTCTGAAAATAGCATCTGGCTCTGCTCTCATCTGAACCCGTGCTGAGGAACCTAAAATGTCTGACTCATTCTCATTGATTTCATGAATACACATCACTGAAGCTTCCTCAAGTAACTTATACTCCTTTATCATCATCATGTCAGCATCTCTTGTTTCGTTCCTCACACGACTCAGAGCATCAGCCATAGCATTTGCCTTCCCCAGGTGATACTGAAGAGTGAAGTCAAAATCTTTTAAGAATTCGAGCCATCGCCTTTGTCGCATATTCAGCTCGTTTTGAGTAAACAAGTACTTCAAACTCTTGTCATCTAAGAACACTGTGAACTTTTCGCCATACAAGTAATGCCTCCACAATTTAGAGCAAAAACAACCGCTGCTAACTCCAAATCATGAGTTGGATAGTTCTTTTCATGTATCTCCAATTGCCTAGAAACATAAGTTATAACTTTCCCTTCTTGCATCAATACGCATCCTAACCTAATCTTTGAAGCATCAATGTAAAGAACCAACTCCATCCCTGCCTCTGGAAGTACCAATATATGTGATGATGTCAACCTATCTCGTAGTTCTTCGAACGCATTTCGACATTTTTTAGTCCACTCAAGTTGCACATTCTTTTGAGTTAGCCTTTTCATTAATGTTGCAATCTTTGAGAAATCATTTATGAACCTTCGATACTAACCCGCTAATCCTAGAAATCTTCTAATCTTTGTCACCATGATAGGTTGCAGCCATTTAGTGATGACATCAACTTTAGTGGAGCTACAAAAATTCCTTCTACATTCGCCACGTGACCTAAGAACTTCACCTCCGAAACTTAAAACTTGCACTTGCTAAACTTAGCATATAACCGGTGATCCTTCAAAAATTGCAAAGTCACCTTGAGATGACTTTCGTACTCTTCCTAGGTCTTATAATAAATCACGATATCATATATCAATACAATGACGAACTTGTCGAGGTAAGGCTTGAAAACTCTGTGCATGAGGTCCATAAACACTGTAGATGCATTCATAAGTTCGAATGGCATCACCGTAAACTTATAGTGTCCATATCTCGTGTAAAAAGATATCTTCTTTATGTCTTTTTCCCGTATTCTCAACTGATGGTACCTCGATCTCAAGTCAATCTTTAGAAAGAACTTCGCTCCCCGCAACTGATCAAATAGGTCATCGATCCTAGGGAGTGGATATTTGTTCCTAATGGTCACCTGATTCAACTGACGATAGTCAATACATATTCGCAAACTGCCATCCTTCTTCTTCACAAACAATATAGGGGCTCCCCAAGGCGACATGCTTGGGTGGATAAAACCTTTCTCTAGCATATCATCCAACTAATTCCTTAACTCTGCTAACTCCTTGGGTGCATTCTATAAGGTGGTATGGATATGGGTTTTGTATCAAAAACAACGTCAATAATAAAATCAATGTCCCAGGGAGGAGGGGTTCCAAACAAATCTGAGGGAAAAACTTCTGGGAATTCTCTTACCACTGGAATCTGTTCAAGTTGAAGTTCATGACCATCTTCCTCCATATATATGAGACTCATAATATTTCTTAAAACATTGTCAGTTGCTACCTTCCCACCGATGGCAACTAGTTTCGATGCGCGACCTTTGTATCTAAACGGTGGTATATCAGGGATTTGAAAAGTAACTGTCTTGCAAAAATAATCAATATTGGCATGGTAAGCTTCCAACCAATCCATCCCTAACAAGGCATCGTACTCTAAGTACTCCAACACTCGTAGATCATAAGATAAAACATGATTCCCAATTTTAATAATACGCCCCTAACACACCATATTAGGATAAACCTACTCACTAGTAGTGGTATTCATAATCAAATTGGTATTAGCTCTAACTGACTTTAGTCCAATATTATCAACCATTTAACCAGATAGAAATGAAAATGAAACCTAGAATCAAATAAGGCATGCATGCCTCTATCACAAATGTAAACCATACCTACCACCAAATGACGAGTGGCTGCAGCATCTGGCTCTATAATTGCATTCACTCCTCCCTTGACAGGTTAGGCTACACTAGCTTCTGACACTTCTGACCTCCTAGGATAGTTTGCCTTGTAATATCCCGGCTGTTTATATAAAAAACACAATCCCTTAGGCCTCTAAAATGACACAGATGACGACCCTACCGAATTTCATGCCTTCGACCCTGTCGGTCCCTTACTCTTACTCCGAGTGTTCTCTGACTGTCGAGGTGGAAGTGGTGGCTTATACATGGAACCATGAGTAGCCGAGGGGGCAGGAGTGTGAGAAATCCCCGCCGAGGTATGGGGTGCCCTCGAGTCCACTATGGATGGTAAATTCCCAACTAAAGATCTTGTTCCCTTGAGCTTATTGTTGAACATGTCATTGTGGTACCTTTCTAACTTATTCTTGTCAAACCTTTGTTGAGAATATGCCGACGCAATCTTATGCGATGTCGGTATCTTCCCCGTCCTTATCATAGCTACCTCACACTCAACGGTTGTGTTCAATACATCATTGTAAGTATGCGGCCTAACAGCAACCCTTAGTCCCGCAATGAATCTGGTAGTCCTTTCTGACTCAGTGGATACATACTCAATAGCAAACTCAAACAACTCTAGGAACTTCAGATCATAGTCTTTGACCCTCATGCTTCCCTATTTCAAATCAAGAAACTTACGTCTCTTAGCATCTCTAATGTCTTTAAAAAAGTACTTCGAATAAAACAATACCCTGAATTGTGACCAAGTCTTCATTGGTCCCTAGGTCCTCTGCATAGATTTCCACCATTTCTCATAACTTTCCTCTAGCAAGAAGGTTGCTAATGGTACCATAGTAGCATCGTCAATCTTCATAAGTTTCATCCTTTTTCAAGATTCATGATCCATGCCTCAGCAACTCCAGTCTCTAGAATCCCAAAAAAATTTGGTGCATCGAGTTTCATGAACTCCTTTTGGATCTTGAGCATCTTCAATGTCTCAACATCATGCCTTACCACTTGTATCGGAACTGCGGCAACTCTCAAGTCAACGGCTACATCTACTTAAACATTTTCTCTAATAGGTACTTGCGGTAGTAGTGGTGGTTGCAACTGTACTCGCGGTGCCTACGGTGCCTGCTGCACCTCCTGTCCCCTGATAACATCCATCAGTTCCGCAAGCATATGTTCATGCGCCGCATTCATGTACTCAAGCTGCTTACAATGATTCTTATTCATATTAGCCATAGGTTGCTCCATTTGAGCACGCCACTGCCCATCATCAGTCTCCCTAGTACTCCTAGTATCACAGGGAGCATAGGAACTTCCTCCTCTAGTACTCATTATGCACTGTGAGTATTTGAAGAGAAATAGTTCCAATCATATTAAATAGGAGACAAAATGAAATGAGCATTATATTTAAACGATATAAATAGTATCATACAAGCAAATAACATCATAACATATAATGGTTCATTTTCAAACCCTTCCCACCTTAAGTTTGGTTACTTGTGCATATTAAGTCGATGCAAATCAAATGCCCATACAAATGATTTCATCACTTAATCTTGACCAACCTTTCTTAGGTTTAACACTTACTTAGATTTTAAGATGACTTGTGGAGAACCGCTTTGGTTTAGATTATGATCCCAACTATAAGTCTTATTCCCAATTTTTGGATATAACTACACATTTCCTTCGAGGTGCCATTACCTAAGGATATTATACTATCTGTGATTTTCCCTATGTTCAAATACCTATGTTAAATACCAACTGTGGTGTTACTTATAAACTTGGATAACCTTAACCCACTTTGTTTCTTGGTTCGCTTAACCTATGCTTTGATACCAACAGAGACGGCCCAAAACCTCGGTAGCTTAAACCATCGCCGAACCCCTCGAGATAACCCGGTGATGTCGGGCGATGATCTAGTCAACCTTAACCTACGAAAATAAACCCTAACATTCTATAAAATAGACTAAACCAAGTTAATAGGTGCGAAATATAACAAAGCCTTTATTGTCTAATAAAATGCGGAACTAAATGTAGAATTCTTGCATACCAAATGAAACATAAACTGAATCAGGTATTATGGGTTCAAACATCTACCCAAATAAATCTTCGGTTTATTGCATAAATTCTGAAAGCAAATAGATAATTATTATTCAACCTCGCAAACAAGAAAAGAGCTTCTATGCTAAGGCCTTGCCCTTTCCTTTGTCTTGAGCAGCAGCTGAGGTACTGGGGGGAAAGTAATAGGGTAAGTAAAATATATCAATGGGCTCAGTAAAGCAGAAGCCTGCTCTACCATCAATCATCCAAGTAATACCTAGTAATAAAATCAAACTAGATTTCAACAGTTCAGATCATAAGATCCATTATCATTTTTTTGGCATTAAAGACATACATAATCAAGCATAATAATATAGCAAGATAAAAGAACAACAATGTGCAACCGATACTTCAACAAGGATAACGATGATACCGAATGCCTTTAGAGTCAAAAGAAGTGGCAACTGATATATCCAACTAGACAATGGGCAATAGTTTATCCTTCCCCTAATGTTATGGTTTAGGCAACAAGAAGTTGACAAGTTTGAATGCCAATAGTCCTATCATGTCGTAGGTCTTAGCTTATCCTTCCCCAAGTGGTGCGGTTTAGACAACACGAGGTTCACTAGTCTAAAGTCCTACTGACCTTGCATATCTTATCCTTCCCCCAACACTGCAGATCAGACAGCATGGGGCTCACAAGTCTAGCAAACTCCACAGAGGCATATCGAAGGATGGGTGGGATGCCTCCGACCCTTAAACCACAGTACCAAGTATATTCATTCGACGTATATCAGTTCCACATGCATATAAAAGATAGAGTAACAAAAAGGGACATGATAAGCAACATATCAATGAAAGATATCAAGCAGGTTCCAAGTAATTCATAGACCAATTATTGAAATAAAATCCTAGCATATCTACTAGCATGGCATGATTGATAATAGAGTAAACCCACTAACCTCAAGCGCTGCTAAATCATAATTCTGAACCTTCTATGAGTTCCCCCGGTTTTCCTCGAGTATCTACATTTTATAAACACTTTATTAGGTTCACAACACTCTTGGATAATTTTATTAAGAATTTTGGACCATGGTTAGGCCCGTACACGGAATTTATACTCGAACTCGCATTTAAGACCTTACTGGTGCTCTTAAATTCCAACACATTTTTGAATAAGTTAAAAACACATTTTGAGTGGTTTATCAATTTCATGTTGTTAAGTTTTCCATAAGCTTTCTAATGATTTTTGAAACCTCAAAATCAGATTTAAAACGAAGAAGTTATGGTCGTTTAAAGTCAAGGTAAAAACTGGGATTTTGCAAGGACGGCAGCCACGACGTTGTGCGGACTGTTTGCCCTCTAACTCTCCAATTGAGTCTCGACGACCCTCGAAACTCCCCTGGACCTTCCCCAACATTCCCTTGGCTCAAAATTTAGTAAATAATGTCCCAAAACACATTTTCTAACAACAAAACCATCGATTTTCTATCAAAACATCAAAGCTCAAACTATTAATTGTTCTTGTTAAAAAATTGAAAAAAAACTTTACCAAACCATCAAGGATTCATCAAATCCGAGAATCAAAGTACTCAATCACCACCAATCTCGGATTCAACACATACCCATCATGAAAACTCACGTGTTCATCACATATTTGCATCAATTCATTGAGGAAGGCTCCCAATCCACATATACAACCATTGGGAACGTGAAGAGCAACAGTTGAACATTAAAACCCTTGTAAATCCACTTGAAAACATTGGATATAACACAAATCCGAGAATACATACTCAAAACCCAAATATCATGATTCATCTCCTACCTTTAACCTTATGAAGAAAAAAACAAATCAAAGAGTGGAAGATTAGAGAAGGAAGATGAATGATTAACCTATCTTTGTTTGCACTTGATGTGAGTTCCCTCTCCTCCACTAAATCCACCAACAAAGCTTCCTAGGGTTCTCTTCTCAAGTTCTCCCGTACCTTATTCAAATAAAAGTGGCTAGAAGCCCTGAAAGAGGTTTGTATAGCTTGTTATAGAAGCTAGGGTTTGGTGGACTAAGTCCAATCCTTCATCTCATCAAGATGAGCTTAAGTGCTAAGATGATCCTAGAGCTCACATTAAGTCCATCGTTTTATGTCTTTTACATATATGCCCTCATGTATATTTACAATCCTTGTCATTATTATTTATTTACATCATTTAATAATTCCTTTTTCCTTTCACTTAGGCTAATTCCACCTCTAAGTAACTATGTATCATATAATACACGCATTAGTCACACCAATACACAAATACTATGCATATCTATTAATTTACTTTTATGTCGGGACTATATTATAGATTTGAGAAATTATGGGCATTGCATTTTGTACTGATCACTTACTGATATTCAAATTATTACATCTATCTCTTTGTTTTTTTTATCTTAAGCTGTAATGATAAGTATCTTAATCTAAATATTGTTAAGTGTAACTAGTAGGTATTTAGAATTACATAACACAATCATTTGTGTCCTATTTAATAGCTAACACAACTATTATCAGACCATTTCCCGAATATTTTAACTTTTAAACACGTTGATACTATCACCAAGCCTTTCATTTTTAAGTTAGAGATTTCGTCGATCTACGTATCTTAACAACAGCTGACATTGTGCCAATAAAGATCAGTCCTAATTTCATTATTTTCTTTCATTCTTATTATTTATTTATTTACACTATAAAACCACTATACTCAAACTCCGCTCATAACTAAGTAATTTGAATAAGAAACGATCAAAATATACAATACATTTTTGAAAGTTATATGATCGTTTTCAACCATGATTTTATTCGTATTTCACTTCGTGTTTTGTTTTGTAAATGAGACAAAACTTTGCTTCAAATTTTGTATTTTCATATAAATCGGCTTAGATAACTTAACTTGTCCTATCACAATTTCATTCTGATTTTTCTTGTCAACGTTTAGCTTAGCTATCCAATTTATATTTTCAAAAACACATCTTTTTTTATTCATATTAACACTATTTCAGAAGCAACTATTAATTAGTTGTTAATTTAAATCAATACTTTGTAGAATAGGTCTTCCTACGTTACGAATGCTATCGGTACTAACCACGTTTTAATTTTATTTCAAAAATTCTCAATTTTATTTCAAAAACAAATATCTCTTTTTATTCATATTCATACTTGTGCTTCTCAAAAAGTCTCAATTTTATTTCGTGTTTATCAAACGACTCTCAATCGTTTGAGACTTTAATTTAGTTTAGTCTAACATTTTCGGAATGTATATATATATTATAATAGTTCGATATTCTCAAATTCAAAGAAATTTAAGTTCAATACTTACATTCCTTAGATCCAATTTCAACCAATTATCCATCGGTTTTGTAATCCATCAGTTACTTTAATATCGAACCATTTATAATATTCTCTTATGAATTTAGACTTCCCATATCTATTTCACTTCCAATTATGCTCGATAATTATATATTAAGTATATTCTCTCTTTAACTCTCTGTTCTTAAGCTTACTCGTTACATCATGCGAGTTTAAGATTGAACATATAAGGAGACTGGACTTCATGTTGCATATCTAACGATAATATAATAATATGTATCAAATATAAGAAAATGTCAAACTATTCCCAGCACACGGTCACTTCCTAACTAATTGCAACCTCAATTTCCAAATTTTCTTTTAAGTCTTTCCAACCTAAGTTAATCCTTAAAGCCTTAACCAAACTCCCTGATCAACTCAATTATAAACTCAGCCTCAATATCATTTCATATACTTCCATGATTGAGATAAGCCTTATCTCTTATACCAATTATGCCAGAACACGTTTTATTAAGTATGTGACATTACCCTAATTAACTTAATCTCTCAAAAAAATTCCTTAATGATTTCAATTGTCTAAAGTCCAAAAGATACATGACAATCCTCAAGTTTTATTCAAGTCTTACTCTTAAAATTTGAAATGATTTAGAAAATTATACTATTAAGATTTCCACATTTAGAAAAACTTTGGCAAAGTCTCTCCTAAAAGTGGGTTGTCGACACCAAAAATTTGATAAAAGCAATTTTGGGAGAAGTCCTAGAAGGACTCAGATCTCCACAACAGTTTACAATATGATATCTAAATGAATTAATGGATCATATTCACATCAAGTCCACAAGTTTTAACCTTAAAATTCAATTACTATGATATCACCTTCACAATCTACATTTACATCAAAGTAAACTACAATTTGTTTCAAAATTCTTTCAAATCTTTGTTATTATTTCTCTATAATATTACGACCTACGCTCATCTCTGAGTCCCATAAACACAGTATGTAACAAAAAACAATATATGATCCGAAAAAGAAAATCAAAGAAATCACCAATAGATTTCTACACTTGTTTTTCCCTTACTTCTGCACCATATACGTGACATCATAAAAAACAACTCAAAGATGTTAGGCAAGTAAATTTCTAAAATGACCTCCTATAAATGTTAGTCTGATACATGGAGACATGTAATTGAGTTTCCAAATAAATCAACAAACTTATATAACAACGTGAATTCCTTTTATTTTTGTTCAAGGTTCACAAATAGGTTGGCTGCCCTAAATATGTAGCAATAAAAGTTCAATGGATGCTCCTCGGAATCAACAATGTACGCTTATAGATTTACTCACATATAGTATATTTCACCTAGATAGAATACTTAGTCTCGACTAGATTTACTCGCACATAGTTTATTTCACCTAGACGAGATACCTAATCGAGACCAAACCTAAAAATGTGACCTATATGCCATTTATGCATGACCAACAATTGTGAAATGCAATGCAGACTAAATACAAAAGCAAGTATATGTTGGGGTATGTGCCCTAGACAATTCTGTAAACATTGTTTAACTATTATAAATAGATGTATGTTTCTTTTATAATAGTTTCCATAATTAATTACTATATTATTCTAAATGTCACTATTCAGTTATTACTTTGGGAATAATAATAACTTAAGACTAGTATGAGTATTAATTGATAGTCATGTGAAGATTATACGTATACAGATACAGATCAAAATTATGGCTATTTGTTGGGAATAGATGTTGGACCGACCCACTATGAGAACGCTACATGGTCAATGTCATAGATGTTTCTCATGATAGTTATATCATTTAGTCCTTTGACTTGAGATCACCAGAGACTCTAACATTAGGAGCAAAATGATTTGACATAATTAACTGTTTTCTTTAACTGGGTGATTATAAAAGTTGTGATTGGTCATTGTACGACTAATATGTAGATGTTGTGTTATCAAAATGGAATTTATCCCTCTCCTTTAGAGAGAAATATCTATTGGGCCCCTCGATATGTTAGACTGATAAATGGACATGTCTAGTGAATTGATTGGATCAATGTCACTTGACGATTTATGTCTACTCGGAGATCGGGACTAGAAGATTGAACTATAAGAGCGATATTACATGTCTTACGTTCAATCAAAAGATATCGCGTGACAAAAATATATGATATACACTGTCTATTAAGTTGTATCGATTTATTGATCTTCGTGCAACTTGGGTAGTCATAATGTCTTGCTAGCGACCGCTTATGATTTATGTGCCAAAAAAGGTTTTGGTTCACTACCATTGTTGTATGAACCTATTGGGTCGCACACAAAGAATGGATTTGCATGATTTAATATTGTCTAGGTTGATGAATTTTATTTAATAAAAATCATTTTGAAGATTCTCATTAACTGTCCTAGTTTGACTAGGATTCAAAACTCTCCTCCATTTCTAGTGTGACTATAAATTGTGTCTATTGGTATGCCTTATTTTGAATAAGACTCTTACTGAAATTATAGTATGACTTTAAGTCTTATTTAAGTTTTAGATAAATTACAACTCTGGTTTGATTAGTAATTGTAGATTATCTATGACTCTATCTTTTTTAGAGGTGGACTTTATCTAAGACTATATTTGGAGTGTGACTACGAGATGGAGTTCTTTTACAACTCGATCTCTTGAACTATAAATAAGACATTAGGGTCACAGTTGTTGTAGAAGTTTTTCTAGAGAGTTTTTGAGAGGATTTTCGCCCTAGAGTTTTTGGCGCTACCAATATGCATCGTGATCATCCGTTCGTGTGTGGATTTCTAATAGAGAACGTACGTCTCTGGCGGCCTCTTGAAGGAATCGATCAACACCAAATAATGCAGACATGAAGTTGTTCTTGTTAAGGTATACTTTTTCTTTCATGGTACATCGGTTTAATGGAATCAATATGATCTTGGTTAGGGGATGTTCAAAAATGTTTTGAAAACTTCCGCTCCTCTTATTCCCCAAAATTCTACAGTGGTATCAAAGCCAAGTTTGTTCAATTCCATTGAACATTGATGCATTATTTATATATATGTGTGTGTGTGTGTGTGTGTGATATATTCGAATAAGTTGTATTAGTTAGATCGATGTATGAGATATATTACGATCACTTTGTGTGCATTTCATGTCGTATCGAGGTGGGTTACATGCTATATGCACTGTTAAACATGGACATGGTGATTTAGATAAAAACAGGCGTTTTTGCATAAGTCATCTGATTTTTTTTAAAAAGGGGTTTTTGCAGAAGTCATCTGATTTTCGGGCTTATGTTACGTGTTTTAAGATGTTCATTGTATTTAAATTTGGACAAGTCATGTATGTTTTCCTTTATTTGTAAGAGGGATAATGGCTATGGTGGATGGCTCACCATGGGAGTCAAAAGCACATGCTCTACTATGAACAAAACGTGATTAACTAATTAATGAAGTAATTTTATTGGTTCATATATGTTGAAACCCTAACACCACAACACAGTGATTGAACCAGAGAAAATGAACAAGAGAGAAAGAGAGAGTTCTTACCTGTCTCTCCTCACTGTTCTCTTTATATATAATGTCTTGTATGGAAAGAAGTGGACCACAAACGTCCACGTCTTTCACTATACACCACACACACACTACATACGCACACCCCATAGATATATACAACAATCACCTATACATATACATTAATGATTCATTCTCACATCCCCCCTCAAACGAAGGGGGAGAGAAGCAACACCGAGTTTGGACCGTAAGAAGAAATATCGAGATGCTGCAAAAGCCTTGGTGAAGCAATCAGCAATCTGGTCATGACTAGGAACATGATGAACAAACAGTTGACCACGCAACACCTTATCCCGAACATAATGGACATCCAGCTCGATGTGTTTAGTGCGCGAATGATACACCGGATTACGAGCAAGGGACTGAGCACTCACATTATCACACCAAACAACAGAGGTGCTGGAATAGTGAGCTGCAGTTCGGACAATAAAGACTGCAACCAGGAGATCTCCGCAGCAACTTGAGCCAACGCACGATACTCAGCTTCAGTGCTTGACCGAGCAACCACCTGTTGTTTCTTAGACTGCCACGAAATCAAATTAGCACCAAGATACACTGCAAACCCCGAAACAGAACGTCTGTCATCCGGTGAGGTCGCCCAATCAGCATCAGAAAAACCTGTAACAAACAATTGCAAACTGGGCCGAAACCATAGGCCCCAATCACACGTACCTTTCAAATAACGCAAGACACGTTTAAGTGCTTGCCAATGAGTCATAGTAGGGGACTGCTGAAACTGACTCAACCGATTAACAATAAATGCAATATCGGGACGAGTATTCACCAAATATTGTAAACCACCTAATAAACTTCTATATAAAGTAGGATCAGTAAACTTAGGAGATGTATCAGAAAACAAAGGCTTGCCCACTAACGCAGGTGTGTCAATAGCTTTAGCCTGAAGCATGCCCCCTTTCTGAAGAAGTTGATTAATATAGGCATTTTGTGTGAGAAACAGTCCAGTTTTATCACGACGAACCTCCATACCCAAAAACAAACTCAACTCCCCAATGTCTTTTAAAGCAAAACAATTATGTAATTTGGAAATGAACTGTTGAATCTGTGCAGTGTGTGACCCAGATTACAATAATATCATCAACATAAACCAACACATATAAAATCACAGATCACGACGAAAGATAAAAAGAGAGTTATCGCTTTTGAGTTAATAAAACCCCATGATAGTAATGTTGATTTCAATTTATCAAACCATGCTCGAGGCGCTTGTCATGCCCATATAAGGCCTTGTGCAACTTGCATACAAAGCAGTAGGAAACCGATCGTCTACAAACCCAAGAGTTGATTTGTATAAACATCCTCAATCAAAGACCCATTCAAAAATGCGTTATTAATATCAAGTTGCCTAATTGACCATCCAAACCGAATCGCAATGATAAAATGACACGAATAGTGGAGGCCTTAACAATCGGATGTAGGTCTCATCAAAGTCGATACCGGCATTTGTTTAAAGCCTTTAGCCACTAATCTAGCTTTGTATCGACTCACAGAGCCATCAGAGTTCTTTTTGATTGAAAAAATCCATTTATTTCCAACAATATTATGAGAGGATGAGGCAGGCACCAGGGACCACGTGCCCGTCCTGATAAGAGCCTTATATTCCATCTCCATGGCCTCTCTCCATTGAGGGTCCTTGAGAGCCAATTCAACAGTCTTAGGAATTTCAATGGTAGGCACAGTAGTTGTAGCCACAAACACCTTTTTCATAACAATGCCATCTTTAGATCGAGTTATCATTGGATGAGTATTAAGAGGTACCTCAGATTCAGAAATATCAGTAGACAAAGGCAAATGAGAATCAGACCCAGGAGGAGAGGTAGTAAGTGATGGAGATGCAGACTGATCAGATGTAGATTGATCAGATGAATTAGACTGAGAAGATGCATGAGCAGAATCAGCAACTGACATAGATGGAGACTTATCCTGACTCAAATTAGGACTAGAAAAAGATGTACTTATAGACAACGAAGGAGTAGGTAGAAAAATAGAAGAGGAAGACTCAGACCTATCAGTGGAAGACGAAGGAAAAAACAGCATATGATAAGGAAATTCTTCCTCATTAAACACCACATGACGAGTAATATAAAGACGACCAGATTTATGTAGATATTTATAACCCTTATGAGAAGAACTATACCCTAAGAATAAACAGCGTTCAGACCGAAATTGAAACTTGTGAGAGTTATATGGACGAAGATACGGAAAACATGAACATCCAAAAACCCTTAACAGAGAATAATCAGGTGGTTTATGATACAATTTCTCATACGGGGACAACCCCTTTAGGATCCTAGTAGGCAATCTGTTTATAAGGAACACAGATGCCTCACAAGCATCCCACCAAAACCTATGTGGCAAGTTACTGTGTGCAAGGAGAGTAAGACACATCTCAATAATGTGTCTGTGTTTACGCTCAGCTCTCCCATTTTGCTCATGCACATGTGGACAAGAGTGTTGAAAAGCAATCCCACAAGAATCAAGGAAAGGTTTAAAAGAGCGATATTCACCACCCCAATCAGATTGAACACGTTTAATTTTTGATGAAAACTGATTTTCAACAAACTTTTTGAAATGAAGAAAGGCAGGAAATGCATCAGACTTTATTTTTAAAGGATAAATCCAAGTAAAACGTGTACAATCATCCATGAAATGTACATAGTAACTGTACCCACTGGTAGACTTAACAGGAGATGGCCCCCATAAGTCTGTATGAATCAAATCAAGTACATGAGTAGAATTATGTAAAGATGAATGAAATGGTAATGCATGACTTTTACCTAAAGGACAACTAGAGCAAAATTCAACTGACTGAGCAGGTACATTTACCAACTGTAACACCTTCTGCAATGTATGTTGTGCAGGATGTCCCAGCCTGGCATGCCACAATGATGAAAGATTTTTGTTAACAGTAAGAAAAGCACAATTATTAACAACTGATGACCCTGGAGAACCGAAGAAACGATACAGACCGTTATGAAGAATGCCATGAAGAAGGACCTTCTTAGTTTTGATGTCCTTCACAAAACAATCACGAGCAGTAAATTCCATTAGAACATTATTATCATGAGTTAATTGAGACACGCTTATGAGATTTTTCTGAATCTGAGGGACACACAACGTATTTTTAAATGATAAGTTCGATCTAGAGGAGGGTAATAATGCAAAGTGCCAATACCGAGAAATTCCTAATGATTTGTCCATTACCAACCATTAATAATTTGTTACCTCCATATGGAACGCAATTATTCAACTGCGATGGATCTGATGTAATGTGTGAAGATGCTCCACTGTCGGCGTACCAGGACACATCCGATCCGATCTGGTTACAAAGAGCGACATAAAATGAATGTTTGTGGATTCTGTTGTGGAGGAGCTCGCATAAAGGATCGTGGTCGTCCTTGATGAATCGTGAACTGGAGGAGGAGGATCCCATGTACTTCATGTCTCCACGGAAGTAGCATACTTCTGTCATAGAGTGGCCAAATTTTCCACAAATTTGGCATGTGGGCTTATTGTTGTTCGAAATCGAATCCACCACGACCTCGAGATTTGCCTCCTCGACCTCTATACGGTTGATTACCTCGTCCACCGGATCTATGTTGCATGTTGCCACCATTGGAGATTTTCACCGGTGAGTTTGTCGATGGAGTTTCTTCATTTATTGACAACGATGCAACTGCCTGAGTACCTTGTATCTGACTGAGTGTAGCTTCAAAACTTAACAGTGAGGCTTGAAACTCCGGCCATCTCAATGACTCCTTATCTTGTAACACCGAGATTATTGGCAAGTAATCTCCATCCAAACCTGCCAGCGTATTGGAGATCAGATCGTCATTTGACATTGGTGCTCCTGCGATAGCCAGATTATCGGCGAGTTCCTTCATCTGAAGCACATATTCAGATATTGATCGAGATCCCTTCTTGTTCGACTGGATCTGTCGTTTATATACCTGGATCTGAGCACGGCTGTGAGATCCACAATGATCTTCTATGTTTCGCCACGCTTCTCTTGCATTCTTGGCACCAACTACAGCAGATGCAACTTCTTTGGATATTGCACTGATTAACCAGCCTAGACATAACTGATCTCGTGCATACCACTCTTCATATTCCAGATTCGGTGACCCTGTCTCAGCTACGATCTCAGGCGGACACGCGATTGTTCCGAGAAGATGACCATCGAGACGGCATCCTCGAAATAACGGTAGAACCATCGCTTTCCAGATCAAAAAATTCGAGCGATCCAGCTTCATCGTGACGATCTGGTTCAACGAGTTACCAAATGGATTTAACATTTGGTACTGTGATGTGGATCTCGTTGTTGTGGATGTAGATCCATCGCTCGGAAGTGTAGATCTGAGCACCGGAGGTGTAGATCTACCATCGTGATGTGTAGATCTGGTATCTTCCCGTGACGATGCTTCTGTTTCGTTCATCTTTTCTTGCTATGATGAACTTCTTCGCATCAGTTTGCTACTACGATCTGAGGCGTGTGATCACGGCGCTAGCCATCTATTGCTCTGATACCATGTTGAAACCCTAACACCACAACACAGTGATTGAACCAGAGAAAATGAACAAGAGAGAAAGAGAGAGTTCTTACCTGTCTCTCCTCACTGTTCTCTTTATATATAATGTCTTGTATGGAAAGAAGTGGACCACAAACGTCCACGTCTTTCACTATACACCACACACACACTACATACGCACACCCCATAGATATATACAACAATCACCTATACATATACATTAATGATTCATTCTCACAATATACAATAGATTTTGTTAAAGTCTTTGGATTTGATAGACATGAACTAGCTACATAGTCAGAATATAATAATTGCGGAGATTCCATATTGCTGAAACTTATCCGTTGGTGGCCTTATTTTAGCTTGGAGATCAAGCTTATCTAGAATAGGCGTGCGAAAAAAGCTAAAATGGCACCCATAATGACACCTTAAATGACACTTTTATGATGTGGCGGGTGGGTCCTATGTAAAAATGAATATGCGCAAAATAATTTTTAGTGCATAACACGCGTGGTGTGTATATCAAAGCAGGCATGACAACTCCCATGAATGTGGCCCAGCACGCCACGTTACATTTTTACGTTAGTCCTGCCCGCCACGTCATAGGAGTATCACTCGGGGTGTCATTAGGGGTGTCATTCTAGCATTTTCCATGTTGTGTTGTGTGTTGTAACTAATTTTTCTCCTATTATCATGGAGCAAATTTGTGTTTAACACATTGGGTCTGCCCGAGTCCTATACTAACAACATAACGACTCCAGCATGGTTCGCAAGTTAATATGATTAACTTGATAGTTGCTGTAAATTTTATAAGTTAATTATTAGTTAATTAAAAAACCCGAGTTAACTTGACTTATATGGATAATGGATAGGCTAATTTAATTAAAAAGAGTTTTAATTAAGATTATTCTAATGGGGTATTAATTGGTAATTTTGATTAAAAATATTTTAATTAGTTAATATCAATTGATATTGTCAGGTTATCGTGGTCAATAGGATTGACGAAAATTATTATTTAAAGGCCAACTTTTTTGAAATTAGAAATTGTCTCCTTAAAATAAAAATAAAAAAATACCTTAGATACCTTATCCTGTAATGGCCCACTTTAATTAATCCCGATTAACTGACTAATTACAGATTCTAAGCTCAGACCCACGTGGACGTCGCGAAAAAGTCTAGGGCAAGCCTGACGAGGTAAATTTTGTTATTTTTTGTGTGGTGCGTGTTAACTAATTTTAATTATTATTAAATATTTGCGTCGTACTAGTGTTAAAGTTTCAATTGGTCGCGTTATGTGTGCATTGAAACAAGAGCGTAGGACACTGCGTGGTGCGCGTAATGCGGGAGTATGGGGTAGTCGAAGGTTTAAATGTCACATCACTTTTCATATAACCATCACATCACCCATACCTCATTTTCTATCTCTTCTCTCATCTACAAATCAAAACAAAAAAAAAACCTTTCATTCTCTCTACCTGAACCCTCTCTTCTCTCCCTCTTAATTTTCCTTCTCTTTTTCTCCAACTCTACTTCATCATCAAATCGGTCTCACATTCACCAAGCTCTCCACCGACAACTCTCTCGGATTCGGCATCATCACCTCTCACGTCGACGATCATCTACTCCGAGGTAAGTGGTGCTTGTGTGTTGTAAATTTTTTGGGAAAATTAGGAACTTTAATGGTGTTATTGGTGTTGATGTTGATGTTGATGTAGTTGTAGTGTTGATGTTGTTGTTGTTTAGAAAGAAAAAAAAATGAAGACGTCTTTAGAGAGATGAATTCATTTCGTCTTTCCAGAGACAAAAATTTAGGGTGTTGGGCCGGTTCGGCCCAAACCCGACCCAAGTCCGACCTGATTAGGCTAGGTCGTCCCAGGTCCGACCCTGTTGGTCGGATTAAACCCGACACGGGCCCAACCCCCTATTAAATAATAATGTACATTTCAAAATAATTAAATACAATTTTAAATAAAATAAATTAAAGAAAAATTGGAAAAATTGGTAGAAAATTATGAAAAAAAAATCCAAAAAATCAAGAAAAATATGAAAAATTTGGAAAAAGATAGAAAAATAGGTTTTGAGATTTTTTTCGGGCGTTTGGCACCCAGGTGTAACTCGAAAAGCGTACCACAACCAAAATTTGAAATAAAATTCTAAATTTTGGTTTTTCATTATAAAATCATTAAATGTGATACTAAAATATTTTAAAATGACAAAATTGGACACCGAAGAATTAGGAGACTAATCGGGTGTTGAGCGCGCAATTCGATGCTTGAGATCTAACCTTTTTTTAGCAATTTCATAAGTGTCAAGGTAAGTAAATCCACGAGAAAGTCAGTTTAGAATTTATTTATTTCCTTCGTAATTCAATAATTTCACTTTTACTTTTCGACTGTTCGGCTTGCATATTTACTCTATTCCCACGTGTATTTGTGTATGGTCAAAGGGATAATATGACCCATTTCCAGCTCTCTTGTAGATGATGATCTGATTGTTGCTACATTGTTAGCCATACCTTAGACTACACGTGAGATTTCTCTCTTCGAGTTGATGATCTTGAGAGAGAGTTGACGTGAGGCTCGCCTCCGTCACAGAGTTCCTCTCATTTGAGGCGTTGGGCGGAAGTCTACCTTCCGACCAATAGAGTTCCTCGTTTCGACCGTGAAGAGGATGCAGGAATTACCTCGCCTATAGGATCTTCTTAGTTTAGTATTTGTGTCTCAGGGCTCGACACCTATACACCATATCTGCGTTCCATATTTTTAATTATCTCAGTTACTTATATTCATGTTTTACATTTCCTTTTATTTACTTTATCTGCATGAATTGTATGCATTTTTCTCGGATTTCTTGTGAATACTAACTGAATTTCTCTGGGATTTACTCACTGAAACTTGTCATTATTTTTTGTGGCAAGTTGCAGATCCTACGACGAGTCGAAGGAAGGCAGCATTTGGCGACTACCTCTGATCTAGTGCGCCTCCACTAGCTTCACTCGTAGGTATTTGTATTTATATATATAATGTTTTTTGGATCATTTTGAGAGGCTTATTACCTGATACATGTATATTGACACTTACTACATCTTTTTGTCACCTTTATTGATATACATGGTATCATTTTGCCGAGTTTCTACCCCATGTGTTTGTTAATCAATGCAAGACTCATTTATATTACTTGCATATTACTAAGACTTTCGCTATTAAAATAATATAATATGAATCTAAACAAACAAATTAAGTTGTAAAACTTCATAACTCAGTATAGGTCAACAAAATAATCTTTTAAATATCGAACTTGACTAAGTCAGATTACTAGACGTTTAGTTCGTAAGCCATCATGAACAGGTGTGCAAGTAACGTGACATGACTTAGTGACGTGTCTGGCGAAGTGGCGGTACCCGATTTGCCTTAGAATTTGGAGTCGTCACACGTCCATTGAGCGAACACCGAGATGGTTGTCTGTCTAAACATGATGCTTCGTTGTACATAGATGTTGATTCCTGTCTTATTTTATGAATTTATTATATGCTTCGGTATATAGGATATTCTTTGATTAAAAAAATGATGCTAGAATTAATATCATAAAATACAAAACTGATCATAAACCTTATTAAATCCCTCTTTAAGATTTTAAGTCAATGCCACCCAATTCTAAAACACTTGTCAAGGCCTTGATCACATCAATATGGATTTGCCTCCCCAGGGTGTATTGTGTTATCTTGGTGAGGAAAGTCGGGTAATAGTTACCTGGATGTTTTAAATTAGTTTGACTTAATAAAGTTATCAAAATGGTTTTGAGCTTTAGGCATAGATGAGACATAAAATGTTTTAACATATGATGTCTAGGTCTCATAAAGAAACTAAGAGTTACATATGATGCAATTGGTAATTATTACCTACCAAAATAACTTGATTTTGAGTGTCATGCCCTAGGTATCTTAAAATTAAGTGAAATATGGATCTTAGACCACTAAATTAATATTTACAAGGGTTATTGATTTAGTAGGAGTTTAATTACTCAATAATAAATTATTCTGCATAATCGTCTAGGTGTAGATATTAAAATTCTTGTAACACTAATCCAGAGTAACTGCTATCAATTGTTGAGAATGATAAAATTATTTCTAAGAGTAATTTCCCTTATTTGATTGGAAAATTAATAAATGTTATCAACCATAAAAATAAGGATGTATTTCTTAGATTAATGGTTCCTTTAAAACTATCATTTATTATTACAAAAACAATGTGTCATAGTAGCAAATATAGACTTTCGAAAAGATTCGGTAGTGTGGAAACTGATAACATAACAGTGATGACATTGAAGGAAATGTTCCGATAGTAAGTCACAATGAAAAAGGTATAAGATTATCAAAATTTCCTAGATTCTTGTAAAATGATTGAGAACATATAAATATGTCTTTATGTTTGGAATATGAAAGGACTATATTAATTATCTCAAAAGGCTTGAATCTTCATGTGTCAAAAGTTACCAGTAGATTTGAACTATAATTCATCATAATAGTTTTGAACTATATAAAATGAATGACATGGAGAAATTTGCTTACAGTTGCATATGATGTTTAAAACTGTAAGACAAAATATTAAAAAAAGGCCTTAGACATGTATTTGATGCTTCATAACAGAAAGGAATTTAATCTAGAAAGGATAAAAGGAAGGTAAAGGCTACCAACGATGTTTATTTGTCGAACATATAAATCTTAGTTGTGAGCCATAATTTTAGCCAAGTTCTAAATAAAAGCTCTAAAGGACAAATTTTGTTATTCGTACAATGAAATTGTTCATTTTATAATGAATTACAAATCCTTTCAGGAAGACATAATTTTGAATTGTTACAAACATTTCAAAAAGAGTATAAAAAAACTACTTGGCAAACTACTAACATACTTTGATGAGATCAAGGTGGATAACATTTGAGCCAAGAGTTCAAATGACCATCTTTAAAATTGTGAGATTGTCTTGCAATTAACTCCACTATGACGTCATTTGAGAAATGATGTTGTAAGAGGAGCAATCGAACTATATATGATATAATTTGATTTATGATGTGTCAGACAGATAATCCTATGATGTCCTATTAAGGCTATACTTTAGAAATCACTGCACTTCGCACTAAACCTTATTTTCATTAAAGTCGTTGATAAAACTCCATATACGATATGGAATAAAAGACCTAGTTTGTTTTTTCTTGAGATTTGAGGCGGAGAGACTTCCGTAAGATGTTAAGTTACATAAAGTTTGATGTCTAAGTCATTTGTGTCTAATTGTGGTTGAACACTATGATATTATTTTATACAATAGAGAAAAAAAATTGTTTGTTGCTCAAAATGATATCTTTCTAAATAAATAGTTTATTTCAAAAACACTATTGGGAATAAAGTAAATCTTGAAATGTTCAAGAGCTACAAATGAGAATTGAACCACTTTAGGATGCTCAACAAAGTTTTGAACTAGTTGATTATACACAAGTAACATATATCTCTTAAAAATCTAGAATAATAGGAAATTGGCAAAAGATATATGGAATTTTTTTTATTATTGATAGTTGTGATATATTTTTGATACTAGATCAGAATGAATCACTACTTATCAAAAGACACGACTCGTCTAGATTGGATTAAGAGACTAAGTGTTAATAAACTCCAAATTTTAATTCATGTATGTTATTCGAGTTTGGAACATGATTTATTTACTTGAAAGTGGTATGACCATTGGATGTAAGTGATTTAAAATGATATGGAAAATAAGATGGTGCATACTTAAAAGCACGGCTTATCGAAAAATTTCAATCTAAATGAAGGTGTTGATTATGATAAGATTTTTTATTGGTAGCTAAGCTTAAGTTTGAGAATTCTAATTGTCATTAATTCATAGTTTGACTATAAGATATGATAAACGAGTGTCAAAATAGCATTGCTCTATGCTCCTTAAAAATGTATATGACACAATTTAAGGGTTTTGATTATCTTGAGAATTTTAAAAAAGTATGCAAGCTTAAAGGATCCATTTGTGGATTATAGAAAGCTTATCAAATAATGGTCTTTGTTTTGATGAAATAAATAATGAATTATATTAATTGAATAAAAAACAAACCTTTTGTATACATAAAGGTTAGTAGGAGCACAATTATCTGAATTTGTATGTTGATGATATAATGTTCATTAGAAACGAACCTTGCAGAATGTCTTGTCTTGTTTAAGGAAAATCTTTTCAATAAAATTCTTAGACAATTAAGCCTATATCCTTGTGATATAGATCTATAAAGATAGATTCGAGAGTCTAATTAGTCTAAATTATAGTGCGTATATGGACAAATAACTAAAAAGGTTTCAATGTGCGAAATTCTTATAAGAATTCGTACTTATGTCATATAACATAAGTCTCTGTAAGATTCGAAGTCTTAGGACAAATTATGAGCGGGACAATATGAATATGATTCCATAAGCATCAGCTATGAGAATCATCACATATGTTATACTTTGCATTCAACTTGATATGTCATATGCTTCAGGCAAAACATGCATATACCTCATAGATTTTAGTGAAGGTCACTGGATATCTATTGATAACATTCTTAAGTACTTCAGAAACACTTAAGAAAAGTTATTGGATTTGTAGAGGTTTGAAAGATTTGAGTATTACAAAATGCAAACTTTCAAGCTAATATAAATGATTAATTATCGCAATAGGGTTCATGATTGAATAAAGTGTGATTCCAAGTGTTGGAAACAACGTTGGCTTTTATTGTAAACTAGATTAGTTTGGCAAGGCTTAAAAAGCATTAGATAAATATTTAATAGCTCATTTATGGATTAATGACAAAATCAAGGTAGGGACTAAGTTAAGTGATTGGCGTGACATAGGAGTGTGACTATGATTTGATAAAATATGAAGAATTGTGAGTCAATTTATGAATGGTAAATATAAAATCAAATAATTAATTCTTAGGTGTCAAATCTTATAATGTTGAAGAAGATGAACCTTGAATTTCTAAATAAATGACTAAATATTTGTTGGTCTAACTCATGGAAGCCAATGAGTAGTGGTAATAAGGCCACTTGGAATAGTGTAGACCACTCATTTATAGTTTCATTTTCTCTCCTTTGTGTGAAGAACGTATATGTCGGTGAGAGAGGAGGAGAAAATTTGGGGTTCTTGAGTTTTGGTGGTGATTTTGTAGCTCTTGTGAAGTGGGTGCAATACTAAAGAGAAGTTAAGAAAAACTAGGTAACTCATATTCATCTCTAACCTCTTGTAAACCCTTAACTTGATTGTGGCTATGGATTGTAGTGAGTTCTTTGTGAAATTTAATAAAGTTAGAAAAAAAAGGTTCATATTTGGAGGTTTCATGGTAGAAAAACAAATGAGGATGTTGGATGGGGCTTAGTGGCTCCATTAAAAGTTCCCATTAGAGGACTCTAAGCTGCCATTTATGGCAGCAAAGTTGTTGCCCTTAACGACAGCAACGCTTCAAATTCAAAGGGGCAGCAATTTGCTGCCCTGTATACATAAAAAAACATATATTTATATATATATATATATATATATATATATATGTGTTTATATAAATATATAAATATTGTATATATGTAAGTTAAATAAAAAGGAAATACGTATATATATACTTATAAGTGTGTAATCAAGCATACATAAATGAGATTAAACGTGATCTCCATATATGCAATATAATAGTTTTTTGAAGAATAGATACATTTCCAATTTGGGATGCCATTTAAATTTCTTTAGACACATTAAATAAGTGAGATTATTATCGAAATGATTACATTTACAATCCATTATTGCGCTCATTGTGCACTTCATCCACCATTAATTTAATTCTTGTTATGTTTAAATTATGAATCCTTTGGGGGTTTCAATCATTGGCTTAAGAGTCACATGACTTGGAGGTTGCTTGGTGGTATTATTTATGTGTCACTATATGCAAAGACAACCTACTAATTAATGGTAACATAAGTAAATGTCAATTGTTGATCAAGGCTAATGCACCAATGTACCAATATTTGAGGTATGAACTACAAGTTATAAAAATTGTTTACTATAACCCTACTAAACAACAATATACAAAAATAAATAAGCTACCACCTAAATACAAAAATGAAAGAAATAAATAAAGTATATATATGAGGTGTTTATAAAATATTATGGCGACGACAACAAGAATAAAGAAGTCCAAGTGCATAGAATATGTACAATTTTTCATAAATTTGTGGGGGAGGTTTAAAGTTAAAAAATTTTAATGTGATTTAAGTTTAAATTGAATTATAGTGTTCTAACACACCCAATGCTGATCTAATTAACACCAGCTAGGAAATGCGAGAGCGTATTTCTGCGATATCGTATTTCTACTAGGACTTAGAGTGATATTGTTGGGTGTTTAGTATCGGGGATTCATTGGGATACGTGTCGGAGCCACGAGAGCGTATTTCTGCGATATCGAGGTAAGTAAAACCAGCTAGGAAATGCACAGTAGTTCATTTGAGCTTATAGTAATATTGTACTGTGTCTTTTCTTGGAATTCTCACCCTACTATGAGTGTCCAAGGACCAAGTGAGTTATGAGAGTGTCTCTGATTGAGTAGTCATTGGCATGCAATCGGGGCCTTGACCTCGAGTCACTGGAGTATTTGGTCAAAAGGAGATATGTTTTATCTGGCGCACCGTTGATATCCTTCATTCACGACGGTCTAGGTACAGCAGGCACTGCCGCATCATTGAACCTAAGTATGTTCAGCATTGCCGCGACTCTATGACCCCGACCATGTGGCACCCGCACTTGATGGTCTTGGACTACTTAGGCACCTCTCTATTGTTTCTTTTGACACTCATTTCTCGATGATTTCATTTTTACAATCTTACTATCATGCTTTCCTTACATTTTTCTTTCTATCTGCATGACTTTTAGACTCCGTTAGTTACTTTGATTTATTTTTTAGATCCTACTGGCTTTTACTTACTGGATTTGGCATTCTTATGTTTGATCAAGTGCACATCCACAGTCGAGCAAGGGCAAGGCGCACATACTTGGCGATCTACTCTGAGGATATCGGAGCAACCCTCCTCAACTCACTTTTATAGGTTTTTGATTTTTTGTATACTAATATATGTTGTTTATCACACTTGGGACACTTGTTTGGGTTGAGAGATACACATGACTTAAATATCATTTTGCTTAGTTATTACACTTGACACCAGATATACATGAATACACATGTTTATAGGGTTCCACATTTAGGATGTCTGACTTTTTACTTTATTGTTGAGTTATTTAACGTATTAATTGCTTACGCTAACTTGTAAAACTTGTAAAATACTAATAACCCAATGTAAAATTATGAATTTACTTATATGGATAGATCAGAAGGCTGACTAAGCCTACGTTGACCTTGGGAGGCTGACTTAGGGGTCCACGTGGGCTTAGGCCGGGCAGGGCCCAATTTGAGAAAAAATTGGGGCTGTCGCAATTGGTATCAGAGCCTAAGGTTTTACGCTTAGCTTTTGATTAATCCACGATCATCATAAGAAACAAATTAAAAATAGAGTTAGGACACGGTTGGAACTTAAAGTGGAACCTTATGATCCTGACTTAGAGTCTTAAATGGGAAGTGAAGAGAGTAGGGGAAATAAAAAAACTTGTTTCCTATATATGATAATTGTTGTATTGTACTATAGTATATCGATAATTATACGCTGATCAAAGACTAGCTTGCTATTATAGATTGCGATGATAGATCAGCCTGGGTCGAATGATGATAGTGGGGCTACAGTTCTTCGATTTGCGAGTATAGAGGAGGTACATTCCTTAACCCAGAGGGTCACATACCAGGATCAGAGACTGGATGAGATCCTAATGATACTCAGGGCACGGATCGCAGCTACACCATCATCGTCTTTGTCGATAATGCCCACTATTCATGAGGGGAGTGCACCTACCATACATGCCACTCTACCAGCTCCCATCATATCGAAAAGACCTATGATAGCTAAGATAGTGCCAGTATAGACATAGACAGCACTACTTACACCTCCTACTCCGGTAGAGACTACACTTAGAGAAACGAGCACTGGGCGACTGTCGAGGCGAGACAATCATGAGAGTTCTAGAGACATGTCTATGAGGGCACAAATCTCGAGACAGCATAAAGATTTATAAAAAGCCACGAGAAGATATACGACATCCTGGCCACACCAGAGCACATGCAACCGAGTATATCATCAGAGCTGATGTTTGGAGAGGCTGATACATGGTGGCTACCTAGGGTAAGCCCAAAGATAGGGCATAATTTAAGAGGCGGTTAATTAGAAGTGATTTCCTTCTTTGGTCCTTAAGCTGAAGAGGGTCAAGTTTCTGAGCATTCGACAGTTAATTAGGGAGTCAGTGATGTTATACATGGGCAGGTATTTGTAGTTGTCGGATTATGCTAGAGGCATAGCTGACAAAGATGCCGACCAGGCACATTATTTCATGGAGGGCCTGTTGAGGGACATCAGAGGCACCGTGGTGACTATTGAGCCAAGGAGTTTACAAATGGCATATGAGAGGAGCCTAGCCAGAGAAGCATACCTGAGCACATACCCCGATGAGATCATCCCAGCATCGGCACCAGCAAAAGTCAGATTATAGGTTAGGTGGTGATAGGAGGAGGAAAATACACCAACCGTTCAGGCCGAGAGATGCCAAAGCATAGAGTACAGGATCTGTAACGCCACCATCCTTTTCAGCGCGCACCGCACCAATATCGTCTACTTTGGCGTGGAGTTATGCCAGTACACCATAGCAGCTCGCACAGTCAGGGCCGCCATAGTAGTATCAGTGGACTGAAAGTAGAGGTAGAGGCGGTGGTCAGGGGCAGAGGTACAGACGGGGCCAAGGACAGAGATATGACTAGAAACAGGGACATATATATGGCCAAGTCAGGGACAAAGGTCCAGTTAGACGCAGGAACATGGAAAACGAATCCCACCAGAGCCGAGACCACACTGAGCATGTTTTGAGTGTGGACAAATAGGGCACTTCGTCAGTACTTTTCCACGATTAGGTAGGGCTCAGCCACAGCTTCGCAGAGAGCAAGGTCATGCCATCGCTACAGTGGATCCAACTGCCACCCGTAACCTTATCGAGGGTATGATTTATATTTGCAGTCGATTTATGGATACTATAATTGATTCAAAGTCAACTGTATCTTTTATTTCGGGTTGTATGGTCGATGAGTTAGGATTGAGACCTACTAGGCTAGAGCAACCCTTGATCTTCAGTACGGCTGCTGGGGACAAGATATACCTAAACCTATTATATGTTGACTGCCTAATTGAGATAGAGGGTCAGAAAATGCCCGTAAACTTGAGGGTATTGGAGTTCCTAGAGTTTGATGCCTTATTAGGCATGGATTGGTTAGTCGCATACCATCCACAGCTTGAGTGTTTCAATAAGGTGGTACATTTTGGTGTCCAGATTGAGCAGAGTTTAGTTTTCAAGGGACTTCGACCACATTATCGATCACCCGAGCCAGACCGGCCACGAGTTCAGATCTCGAGACTTTTGCTAGTATTTTGATTACGGCCGAGAGAGTTGAGACGAGGATGGAGGATGTGCCGGTTGTATGCGAGTTTTCGAATGTTTTTCTTGCAAAGATACCAGGATTACCACTACCCAGAGAGATCGACTTCATCATAAACTTGATCTCGGGGACCAAACTCATATCGATTCTGCCATACAGGATGGCTCATTAGGAGCTAGAGGAGCTGAGGACCCAACTAGATGAGTTGTTAGAGATGGGATTCATACGTCTGAGCATGTCACCTTGGGGCTTACCAGTATTATTTGTCAAAAAGAAAAAACGGCAATTTGAGACTTTGCATTGACTATCGACAACTCAACAGAGTCACATTAAAGAACAAGTATCCACTCCCACATACAGATGATTTGTTCGATCAGCTGACAGGGGCACAGTGGTTCTCGAATATTTATTTAAGATCAGGATACCACTAGTTGAGGGTTCGAGATGAGGATAGGGAAAAGACTGCTTTCCACACGAGATATGGGCAATACCAGTTTACCGTCATGCCTTTTGGACTGACGAATGCCCCTGCAATGTTCATGGATCTTATGCATCGAGTATTGAGAGAGTATTTGGACAAATTTGTGATATTTTTAATCGAAGTCATTCTCATTTATTATAGAACTCGTAAGGATCACGAGGGACACCTTTGGACAGTCCTACAGACTTTGAGGGAGCAGAGACTATATGTTAAGTTCAGTAAGTGTGAGTTTTAGCTCACAACGGTTAGATTCCTTGGGCATATTGTCGGAGCCAGCAAAATGTTAGTGGAGCCTGTGATAAGTTGGTATTTGTAGGTTTTTAGTAGTTTATTATAGTATATTTAATATAGAAATTCTCTAATATATATTTAATTATATTTATTGGTCATTTTCATGTGAAACGGAGTGCCCGATTAAATCCGGGGTAGAAAAATACTAAAAATGGAGTATTTACATGCAATGATCAGATGCAAGACGATTTGCTTCGAGTTACGTGTTGTGCAGTGGGTGGAATAAGATATAAAAGACTAAGTAACGCAGAGGAGTGACACAGTTAAATCATTTATGCACTAGCTGTTGTTGGATTACCTCGAGAAGCGCGCAGTTTACTCCCACAAGTATGCAGGCTTTTTTACTTGATTAGTACATTTGGCAGTAAAAATTATCAACCCAACACACCCACCAAACTATTTCCCCATCTAACACACTTGTAGCCACGTCAGCGCCACATCACGCGTTAGTGGTTTGGTCACTGGAAAACGTGACTTAAAGTCACGTTTTCCAGCGGATGGAAGTCGTGACTGCAAGTCACGACTTCCTTGTGAATTTTTTTTTTATAGCAGTGAATACATACCTCAAATGGTTGATCTGTGCCGACGGGTTCGATTGGCTCAAGTTCTTGAAATCGGCTAGTGAGTAGTAATGCGGCTAATGAGTAGTAATGCGGCAAGGCGTGATAAACTGATGTTTGAGAGTGAAAGGTTTTTGAGAGAATTGAAGGCCTGGTCTTTTGGTACAAAGATTGTGATGCCTTGTTGAGTGTTGTTGGCTTGGTTTTGAAATGTGTCAAGGACTTGTGTTTGTTCAAGTAGGCTAAGAAATTTGTGGAAAGGGCCTGCCACAGTGAGTAGGTCTGTGAGATTGACATAGTTTGGTGGTGGAGATGGTGCTGGTGTTGGTGTTGGAGCTGGTGTTGCATGTTTAGCAGAACAAGTTGGAATTGTAGTACTCAACAATAGCACTACTAGTGTGCTAGAAAACATCAACATTTGAGTGGTTCTCATACTAGTTAATTCACTTGAACTGCAAAAAATTGACATAGCACATCAACATTGAATATAACTAATAACTATACAAAACTTAGTTCAATCCAAAACCATAAAAAATGGAACAATAAACAAAAAGGGACAACAAGAAATACAAAACATAACAAGTACATAACACAAAATTTAGTAGGTTTTTATTTTTTTTTTGTTCAATTTTTAGGAGTATCTTTAGAAACCCATCTCACAAAACATCCCAAAATTCATTCTTTATGCATTAATCAATACAAACAACACAGAAAAGCAGTAAAAAATGGATCTTTGTAACAGTGAGCCCAAATTACTTAACAGTTCAATGAAGGGAATTTGCATGTTAAAATGAAAAGAAAGCAAAAACAAGACTACCCAGTGAGCTTGAAAGCTAAAAACACATCACCAAAACAAACAATGAACCCCAAAATCAGTACACTCTCCCAAATAGTTGATCTTTGCCCACTCTCCCAAATGACTATCACAATCTCAAGGTCCCATACACCATAAAGATTTCAGTAAGTTTGCTCAATAATATGAAATAACTCTCTCTCACTTACAGTTAATAATGATGAAATTGGTAGGTGATCAACTACAAAGCAAAAATGAATAAGGAGGTAATGACTTATAACAGTATAGAAAAAGTCCTAGTCTGACCCCAAATAATGACTTCCAGTCCCACATCGTGTTCTCTTGACGACTCGGACATTACGGTTTAACGCAAGTGGAATATCCGTATGACCCACATCAGCCGGATTTTGAGCATCTTCTGGTTGAATATCATCGTTGTCCCGCATTCCGCCATCCTGAGTACTTGTACTCCCAGATAAATTCATCATTATTGGACTTGCATGAAAATGGCGCGAAGATGTAGGTGCCGTGTCAAATGGAAAGGCTTCCATAGCCTCGAATGTCATGTTGGGAGGAACTGAAGGAGTATTTGGAGTCCCAAACTCGTTGAGAGGCACTGATGGAGTATACAATGGAGTGTCATGCCTCGAAGGTGTATCAGCATGGGAAGAATGATGAGAAGCTTGAAATGAACCGGGCATATTATGCATCCGATAATCTGCGTGTCTTTGCGCAGTCAAAGTCGATGCAACTACATGTCTAATACGTGCAATAGATACATCATCACCCAAAGTGTCAATCGATGAATTGAAGTAATGCCATGTGCCTACATATGAAATATTGATGAAGTTTTATGCGAAAGTACAAGGAAAACAACTATTTGGCAAGGATTCATGATCGAAAAAAAAATCAAATTGTACTTACCAAGGCCTCAAAGCAATAGCTCCACGGGAGACATGAATCGTCGTGTAATGCGCCGATACCATAGCATATACGGGTTGTAAAAGTCCATTGGCTCCTCTAAGCTTTCATCAGTTGCAATATTGGAGGCACGTTCGTTCCACATGCAGACATAAGCACTATGTTCTGCGCTCCAATCCTTATCCGTCTTCCCTCTCAAGTCAATCCTATGTAGCTGAATGTTTGTGCTCTGTAAAGGTGGTATCATTTTTCTAAGACCGGATTGGCGCATGACTCTATCGGGATGATACATTTCGACTACACAGAAGAAAATCAAAGGTGCTCTCGTTCGCCAAATAGCACGACCACTGCAACAGTACGCAGGTAGGTCCATTATCACCGCCTCAGGATACGGTTCCCATATTACCTGTAGTCAACAAAAACATTTTGATATGAATAAGAAACGCATATTAGATGATGTTTCCAAAGCACTACGTGGAGAAGTAATTCTGTATATCTCTTACTTCATCGGGTGTTTGCATGTCAATCATTTCTCTCGTACTTTGTCGGGACATGCATTGATGCTCCCGTTGTCTCCAAAGCATGTTTCCACCTTCACAAATGAAAAAGAAAAACGCAATGCATGTATGTCGGCACATGTACATAGATATGAAGAAATTGAAATTATAATGTAAGAAAATAGTAATTACCTATGACCAAATGGAGGAGGTGGAAATAATTCTTGGTTTTCTAATACCAGGTCTCGAAGAACGTTACCCATTATTGGTGCAAGAAACGGCAACCTATCCCATGCCCATAATTGCAATAAGATGATCGGACTGCTATCTCGGCTCCATCAATGTCGACCGCAAGACATAATTGTCGTATAGGTGAGCCAGAGTTGCACTACCCCAACTGTATTGTCCTGCCGCCTCGAAATCTTACAAAAATTGCAAATATGTGATGTAAACGAGGTTGTTCGACTTGTCTGCAAATAGTGTTCCCCCTAGAAGTTGCGGGATGTATGCTCTCGCATAGCGTTGCACTTCCACATCATTAGCATTGTCGGGAGGTTTGGAAACCACCTTGAAAGTTGCCGAATTTGAATCCGCCCTCCAAATTCCCGTTATTTTCGGGGAAAGGGAATCCGAGTTGTGTCAAACACAAGGCATCGTAATCTTGGTCGACTCGCCAAGAATTGGTAATCCATCGATCGCAACCCCAAGATGATTTGTACATCTTGGAGGGTTATAGTCATCTCGCCGACGGGGAAATGGAACGTGTGAGTTTCTGGCCTCCACCTCTCTACAAGGGCAGTTATGAGATGCCAATCAATTAAAATGAAGCCTACTCGCGCAGTCCCGTAAAATCCAGCTTCCTGAAGATGCCCAACTATGCGTGGATCTAGTTGGACCAACCGGTGAAGTGTAAGTTGAATTCGCCTGATAGTCAATATACCAGGCTCCTATGAAGATATGAGATTTAAGTGAAATTAGTTAAAACGTGGCTATGCAGCTAAAAAAGTAGAGAAACATGCGAAAAGAAGTATTACCGGGCCATTCCAAACGCGGGTAGATCTATGGAGAGCTTGCATAGTCAAAACCGAGTCATCTATAGGGTCAGGATCCATATTGCGCTTAAACCCAAAATCATTACCAATGTTGTCATTAATTCCATTGTGCAATTGATATGAGAAGTAGAAATACTTCATGTACTAACTATACAGAGATGGATTAATACAATATAGGTAGCATACTACAACGCAGTTTATGATGCATATAATGCAATTTGACTTCATTTGCATCATTGCAGATCATGTAAGACCTTTAATAAAGTACATGTTAAAAATACAATTTAGGCAAGAAAAGTTTATGTTTCATGCAAGACCACAAAAGCACATCTATCTCTCATCAAACAAATAATACAAATAAGCAAAGACCTCAAATACAAGGAAAATATAGGTCCGTTCAAGACATAAGACTTGAAAGAGTCTTTCACTATGAAGCATTAGACGGTTGTCCTTGCTGACGACGACTGCAAGTGCGTCTATTGTGTCCATCCTGCTTACACTTACTACATCGCAGCGTTGTTGGGGTTTCTCTCAATTCCTTCTCTCGCTGCATATGCCGTGGCTATTTCTGATTGCCTCTCCAATCCATCTCAGTGCGCAAACGGCTTGATTGAGGACGACCTTTTTTGACTCGCTTCCGATATGGATCGGCCAGCAACGTGTGTGGAAGTCTTGCGTTAGGCCAATAATCTTCGTGCGGAATGGGTTGGAAATTTGCAGCATAACATTGACTGTACACAGACCATTTGTAGTATGACTCGATGTACTGACAGTGATCTATGACAACACTAGCGCAAACTGCTTGAACATGGGAAAATGGAATGCCATAACACTGCCACTTCATACAAGTGCATCTACGGGCCTCCAATTTCACAACTTGCTTGTTACACCCTTTCCTCAAATGATAGCCACGTGGTGCAGTGATTACTTCAAATGTACCATTCTCACGATTTACTAATGTCACATTGTGCCCTCCAGCCACCTTTCCCCATTTTGACAACTTATCCATTGCGTACGTCGTGTACGTTTCGCCCCTGCCTAGGGCTACACCTATTTCGTCTCGTCTTTTATTAAAGTATGCAACGACACGGTAAAATGTAATCTGCACTAAAGCGGTGATGGGGTAAAATCGCGCGCCTTTAAGGACTCCGTTAAAGCATTCTACATTTGTGAAAAAAAAAATCATATTTGTATTAGCTTGTAAACGTAATAATTCAAACACATTAAGTCAGTAATAGTAACAAACGTAATAAATCAAACGTAATACCCGCGAGATTTGTAGTCATCCAGCCGTATCGATAACCATTGTCGTATGCGTTTGTCCATTGGCTCGATCTAGGTCGATAAACCACGCAATACATTCGGGATTCATTTGATGGAGTTCTTTCATGGATGCCTTAAATTTTCGCGGTTGATGTTGTGCTCGCTATGTACACCATATCCTTTAATTCTTTGCTCCCGAATCTCATGTTGAAATTATCGCATATGTGGCGGAGACAAAATCGTGTTGAGCTCTTTCATGGGTCCATCCATTTCGAGGATCGTTCATTGCCAACAATATACCTGGGTGTCGATCAGAAATGACACATATACCATCCCTATCAGTCACATGATGTCGCAAACAAGCCATAAACCATCCCCAGTTGTCTCAACTTTCCTCATCAACAATGGCAAATGCTAAAGGAAATACATGACTATTACTATCAACAACAGTGGCTATTAGGAGTTTTTGTTTGTATTTTCCATACAAGAATGTGCCATCAATTTGTATCATTGGTCTGCAATGTCTAAAGCCTGCAATAGAAGGTGCAAATGCCCAAAAAACCCATTTGAATACAACTTCATTGTTGGCATTAGGCTCACCATGCCGCCATTCCACACGTGTCCCTGGATTGCTTTCTGGAAGAGCGGTCATCCACCGCGGCAACATTTTGTACGATTCTTCCCAATCTCCAAAGACTTTAGCAATTGCTTTCTTCTTCCCCAACCATACTTTCTTATAATGAACGTCATAACCGAATTTGTCCTTGATAATCGATGAAGCACTGGAACCGAGGTGGACGGATCTCTCTTCTCACCACATTTTCTACCTCACGGCATATAACGGTGGAGTCCAAATGCGCATGATCCTTGGACGCTTTAGCATAGATGCATGTATGTGGTCCCGCATATGTACCGATCTCAAACATTCCATGCGATTTTCTTCTCGAACACCGCAACCTCCAAGTACATCCATCCAAATATTTCTTACAACGAACAATCCATACATTTGGTGTAGAATGAGTCACCACAAAGCGCTGTGTCCTTTGATGCTATACAATTTCACGGCATGTTGGATATCTACTTTACACATGAACCGCATGCCTTTCTCAAATTCGATGCCTCATTCCATAAAGACCTAGAAGGGATCATTGCATTCTCATGGAGGGGTTGCATTGCCTCACTACTCAATTCCATAAATACAAACTGAAGGAACGACAAATTCACCTACACCCACCGGCGCACCATCAATTCCAAGCAGCCTCTTCATCGAAGAAATCATCGTTCCCAATTTCGTTCGAAATTGGAGGACAAGATAATGAGCTATCATCTCGCTATGACTCGATTTAACGCATATCGAATCATGCCATCATCAACATGATGACCATCATCCCCTTCATCGTCGTATCATCTTCGCTACTATCTTCACTAGTATCCCCGTCACGCGCAATAGTCATCATCTTCGCTAGTATTCAAATCATCACAGAACGAGGATCCTCGTCCATTTCTGGATTTGCGGTCGTCAAAGGCGATGTATAATGACTATGTTCATAAATTGGTTGAGTGTTAGGTCCAGCTCCAGAATGTAACACTACATTGCAATTGGAACTATTGTATTGTTGCCTCGGAACTAAATCGATATAAAGCTCCATGCAATGTGGTGGTTGTAATTCTGCCAAAAAGTCCCAAACATCTTTGAGACTCGACTCATCATCTATTCGCAAAGGGACGTAGTTGGCCGATCCACTTCCAATGTACGCTGGATATCGATATGGCATGTTTAATCTCTGTAAGTCATTGTCTATCTGTAATGAATTACATATATAACGCACAAGTTCATCGTACCCTAAACCCATCTTCGATCTGAGATGTCGAATGGGCGGTTTAGTGTACGAAATCCCTGATGGTCCATCAACAATGTCTCCATTCATATAACTCAACAATGATACTCTTCGATCAACCATTCTTCAATCTATATATGTAGAATATAATTGTTACTAAGTGATGATAAAGACCTTCTAATTAAAGTTACGACTATGCGATATAAATATCGCAATCATCCAATCACTCATATAAAATTAATCATTATAGAAAGAATTCAAATAAATATGACCTTAATAGAATTGCTTAGGCACCCTAATAGAATTGGTGTAGTGGTATAGTTATTATATATATATATATGGTAACTAAATAGCCTAGTGATCAAATTAAGTACCTTATTTTGCTACAAAGAAACTATTATATGCAAATAACTATTATATATTATAAACAACTTCCCTAGCTAGCTTAGAATAGCACAGCCCCTAAAGCAACCTTAGATAGTTACAACCACCAATGTCTCATCTCTTAAGCGCACGCCTAATGTTCTTCCAAATTTTTCTACTAAACTATTGACATGTATATGGGATTTTTTACTTAATTAATACCATACCCCTAAAACAAATAAAAACAGCCCCTAAAACAAATTAAAACAGCCCCTAAAACAAATAAAAACATCCCCTAAAACAAATAAAAACAGCCCCTAAAAATAGCCCCTAAAACAAATAAAAACATCCCCTAAAACAAATTAAAACAAATTTCCTAAAAAACCCCTAAAACTAATAAAAACAGCCCCGGAGACAACCAAACTAACAACAAATTTAACATACAACATAACTTGAACCACATGAAGCATAAACACATAAAATCTCCAAACAAATTGATCTTACAGAGTTGTTGAAATTGGGTGGGTTGCGGTTCGGATCTGAAGTTGATGATGGAGATAAGATATGCACCAATGGAGCCAATCTAGTGGAGTTGAGGGAATGAAGAGTGGAGCAACGTTGGGGGAGTTGAAGGAAGAACAAGGCAAGAGAAACCAGATCTGGTTCGTTCGGTCTCTGTTTTGTTGAAGGGAAGTCGTGACTTCGGGTCACGATTTCATTTTTTAATGGAAATCGTGACCCGAGCCCACGATTTCCTTATTTTCCAATCGTGAGGAAATCGTGGGCTCGGGTCACGATTTCCATTAAAGTGAAATCGTGACCCGAGGTCACGACTTCTCTTTGACGGGACAAAAATTTGACGTGGCGCGTGATTTGGCGCTGACGTGGCTACAAGTGTGTTAGTTTTGTAAATAGTTTGGTGGGTGTGTTTGGTTGCTAATTTTTACTCCTAAATGTATTAATCAAGGAAAAAAGCCCAAGTATGCATGAATTATGCGTTTTTTCTCCTCCGCCGCCACGTGTCAACCCTCCACTAGTCCAGCACAAACACCAACCTGCAACCCGTCAATCAGACGTAGCCACCTCACCATCACCATGTCATCAGCATCCAACTCACCAGCAGATTCATCACACACAGCTGCCATCAGACATGCCTCGGGATGCGTGCAAAACCGTTTCCCACTTTTTCGAGCGAGTCTTCACATGCGCTTCCTTCTCTACGTGTCGATTCCTCAAACGACCAGCACGTCATTCTGCAGTTCTCTACCAATAAGGCGCGAACACGCAGTGGACCTCCAACTCTTAATTAATCAATGTTACCACAGTCTGTCCTACAACCAACGCATGTCACATGTGACTTCCAGCATTCAAGTACGTCACAAGCAACTGTTCCACCAATCCGGTTCGGTCAATTCAGCAGGTGCCGCAAAAAATAGCAAATCAACGCACAACACGTGGTAGAACTCCAATTTTCAAGCAAAAGCAACCCTAGATGTGCCTCGGCGCACGTGTCATTCTAACAACCCCTAAAATTAGTTTCTCTCACCTCTAATGACCAATTTTTTAGTGATTTTATATATTAGGAACTTAGGTTTTATTATTGAACACCGAGTTTTATATTTATCATTGACTTTTATTATTTTGGGGATGTTAGAGGCTCTCGATACCATGTTCGACTAATTAAATGCTTGCCTAGGTCGGAGGGAAAACAAGTCGAGATTCTTTATTCATAGCATAACTTGTGAGATCTATGATTTTTATTTAATTTAATTTAATGTCTCATATTTCATTGTTGTTGATTTTAATTAATATGGTTTAGATCTAAGGTATGCATATGACCAGTGCATGCTTTTAGGTGGACAATCTATAGTTATTTGGACTGATTGTATCCGTAATTGTACTTTTGGACCAATAAAGTGACAAACACTCACTCGTTTGCCATAAAAATATTTCGGTTCTTGGGTGTACAACAATTGAATCTAGGTTAAATCAGAAGCGGACGCGATTCAGTTCTCTAAGATTAGTATTCATACGGATCCATATTATTACGGTTAGTGTGTTAAACTCGATTGGCGGATGTCTAAGGTTATGCATTAATTAGAGAAGTAGTTAGTGGCAGACGTCCTGGCTATCGAGATTAGGGGAATTAGGAATTTCTGGCGGATGTCGATTTTCCATAGCTAATCTAGGAGAATTTAAATTAATAATTTTTGGAAAAGTTTGAAGACCATGATATGCCATTGAATCTTGATTCTGATTTGTCGAACCGTAGACCTAGGTACCCATTAATTATTTTGAAAGTTGTTTTCATTATTTTATTTATTTAGTTTATTTTAGTTTAGTTAGTTAAATTAATTTATTTTAAAACCCCCGATTTCCTTTTTATTGTTTTTAACCTTAGAAAAACATCAATCTCTATAGGATCGACCATTTGCCACTATTCTACAAAATAGTTGGTTTATGAACTTTATTTTATTAACACGTTCGATGCACGTCACCCCGCTAAGACTAGAGCAATGATCGATTGGCCTACACCGATATTAGTGACAGACATTCATATTCATTTGGTATTGGCGGGCTACTATAGATGATTTGTTTAAGATTTTTCCAAGAGTGTTGCACCGATGACACAGTTAACGAAGAAGGAAGTCAAATTTTAGTGGAATAATAGTTGTGAGTGTGCTTTCCAAACTATAAAGGAATGATTAACTACCGCGCTAGTATTGGTATTTGTAGTCGGGAAAGGGTTTTAAGGTAAACACTGATGCTTCTGAGGTCCGTTTGGGCTATGTTTTAATGCAGGATGGTAGAGTAATAGCTTACGCGTCCCGACAGTTGAAGATTCATGAGAATAATTACCTTACTCATAACTTGGAGTTAGCAATAGTGGTTTTCGCATTGAAGATTTAGTGTCATTATCTCTACGGAGATAGATTCACATTGTTTACTGACCATAAGAGTTTGAAGTACCTCTTCTCTCAGAAATAGTTGAATATGAAGCAGAGGCGTTGGCTAGAGTTCCTGAAGTATTATGATTTCTCTTTCGGGTACCACCCGGGGAAGGGTAATGTCGTGGCAGATGCATTAAGTAAGAAAAGAGAAAACCCAGATATATTGACTTGCCACATGACACACGAGTATGGGTTACTCGAGGCAGTCGAATTGATGAATTTAGTTGATATAGCGATCACTACTAGAGTGTTGATTTGTAGGCAGATGAGGACTCAGACGGTGTCTATACATAGTGTACTTGAGGGTCAGCGGGCACATAAGCAGTATCAAAAGTTTAGCGATCTAGCTTAAAGTCCTGATCACCCGGAATAGAGTCAGTCGACAGACTCGTGCTTGAGATTTAGAGGGAGATTATGGATTCCATCGGTGACTGAGATTCGCGATGAGACACTTCAGAAGGCTTACCATTCACGTTTTATGGTTCATCCAGGTCGGACCAAGACATATGTGGATATGCGTCATCTATTCTGGTGGTCGGGGATGAAGACCGATGATTGTGATTACGTTTAAGCTTGTGAGATATGCTAGAGAGTTAAGGCTGAGCATCGGAGACCTAAAGGATTATTATAGCCACTTCCCATTCCTCGGTGGAAGTGAGAACATATTGTCATGGATTTTATCAGTGGATTACCTCGATCTCAGTGCGACCATGATAGCATCTGGGTGATTATGGATAGGCTGATTAAGTCCACGCACTTTTGTACCAGTATCGATTGTACACAGGGTGGATAAGTTAGCAGTTTTTTTATGAACAAGAGATTGTAAGGTTACATGAAATTCCATTATCCATAGTGTCATATAGAGGATCAAAGTTCACATCTCAAATTTTGCACAGCATGGAGGCACTGTTTGGCACCAGATTAGATTTGAGTATAGCTTATCACTCACAGACAGATGGGCAGTCGGAGCAGTTAATTTAGATGTTAGAGGACATGCTACGTATGAGTGTGCTGAAGTATGGTGGTTCTTGAAAGGAGTATCTTCATCTATGTGAATTTGGTTATAATAATAGTTATCTGGCCGGTATTGGGATGGCACCGTTTGAGGCACTCTACGGCAGGCCATGCAGATCTCCATCTTGTTGGGTAGAGCCCGAGGATGTGGCAGTTATTAGGTTAGAGATTGTGGTGGATCACATACAGAAGATACGACAGATCATACTATGTCTGAAGGGTGCGCATGAGAGACAGAAGAAATATTACAACAAGTACCATAATGAGTCGGAATATGATGAGGGAGCCTATGTGTATTTAAAGGTCTCGCCTTTAAAGAGTCATAAGAGATTTGGAATCAAAGGAAAGATCGCACCGTGATTCATTGGTCCTTTTAAGGTTGAAAGGAGAGTCGGCAAGGTTGCATATGAGTTAGAGTTACCACCTCAGTTAGTTGGGATTCACCTTGTATTTCATGTTTCGATGTTCCGGTAGGATAGGTCGAGAGGAGGCTACAACCAATGGTAAATCCGAGAGATGACATCACCTACGAGGAGTAGCCTATTTCGAGATATTGGACCGTCAGGTGAAGAGACGAGGAATAAAGACATCCCATCGGTCCTCATTAAATGACAACATCATAGGGATGGGGAGCTAACTTGGGAATTAGAGTCTTATATGCATGAGCACTTTCCATACCTATTTTGAGTCCAGTAAGTCTTAGTTCATGTTATTTTAATTTCGATGAAGAAATTCTTATTATATGGGAAGACTGTAACGACCATAAAATTTTAATCTGAACTACGTGACATTTCAGAATTTTTACCTGGACCTGTCGCGACGTGGCACACTAAGTCAACTATCGAGAGTCGACACCGAGGTATAATGTTTTACGATGATGCATGTATTACCTAACTAAAATAAAAAACACATGATTTAATTATTTTATTTCGATCAATGGTTTGTCCGAGTGAAAGTCTTCTCGAGATGCACGTGTGTGAGTGAGATTATTTTGGCAAGGCTAAAAAAGCCTTATATAAATATTAATAGCTCAATTATGGATTAATGACAAAATTAAGGTAGGGACTAAGTTAAGTGATCGGTGTGACATAGGGATGTGACTGTGATTTGATAAAATAAAAGGACTTATGAGTCAATTTATGAATGAGAAATATGAAATTAAGTAATTAATTCTTAGGTGTTAAAATATTATAATGTTGAAGAAGAAAAGCTTGAATTTCTAAATAAAGGACTAAATATTTGTTGGTCTAACTCATGGAAGCCAATTAGTGGTAGTAATAAGGCAACTTGGAATAGTGTAGACCACTCATTTGTAGTTTTATCTTCTCATTTGTGTGAAAAGCATAAGTGAAGGTGAGAGAATAGGAAAAAATTTGGGGTTCTTGAGTTTTGGTGGTGATTTTGCAGCTCTTGTGAAGTGGGTGCAATACTAAAGAGAAAACAAGAAAAACTAGGTAACTCATCTTCATCTCTAACCTCTTGTAAATCCTTAACTTGATTGTGGCTATGGATTGTAGTGAGTTCTTTGTGAAATTTTATAGAGTTAGAAAAAAAAAATTCATATTTGGGGGTTTCATGGTGGACAAACAAATGAGGATGTTGGAGAGGGATTAATGGCTCCATTAAAAAGCCCCATTAGAGGACTCTAAGCTGCCATTTATGGCAGCAAAGTTGCTGCCCTTAATGGTAGCAACGCAGCAACTTTGCTACCATATATACATAAAAAATATATATTTATATAATATATATATATATATATATTTATGTGTTTATATAAATATATAAATATTGTATATATGTAAGTTAAATAAAAAGGAAATACGTATATATATACTTATAAGTGTGTAATCAAGCATACAAAAATGAGATTAAATGTGATCTCCATATATGCAATATAATATTTTTTTGAAGATTAGATACATTTTCAATTTGGGATGCCATTTAAATTTCTTTAGACTCATTAAATAAGTGAGATTGTTATTGGAATGATTACATTTACAATCTAAGCTTGCACTCTTTGTGCAATTCATCCACCATTGATTGTAATTCTTGCTATGTTTAAATTATAAATCCTTTGGGGGTTTGAATCATTGGCTTAAGAGTCACATGACTTGGGGGTTGCTTGGTGGTATTATTTATGTGTCAGTATATGCAAAGACAACCTACTAATTAATAGTAACATATGTAAATGTCAATTGTTAATCTGGGCTAATGTACCAATATTTGAGGTATGAACTACAAGTTATAAAAATTGTCTACTATAACCCCACTACACAACAATATACAAAAGAAATAAGCTATCATCTAAATATAAAAATGAAAGAAATAAATAAAGTATATATATGAGGCGTTTATAAAATATTCTGGCAACGACAAAATGAATAAAGAAGTCCAAGTGTAAAGAATATTTACAATTTTTCAAAAATTTGTGAGAAAGGTTTAAAGTTGACAAATTTTAATGTGATTTGAGTGTCAATTGAATTATAGTTTTCTAACACACCCAATACCGATCTAATTAACACCAACTAGGAAATGCAAGAGCGCATTTTTGCGATATCAATTTCTACGAGGGACTTATAGTGATATTATTGAGTGCTTGGTATTGGGGATTCATTGGGAGACGTATTGGAGCCGCAAAAGCTTATTTCTACGATATCAAGGTAAGTAAAACCAGCTAGAAAATGCACAATAGTTCTTTTGAGCTTATAGTTTATTGATATTGTACTGTGTCCTTTTCTTGGAATTTACACCCTACTATGAGTGTCCAGGGCAAAGTGAGTTATGAGAGTGTCTATGACGGAGTGGTTTCTTTGGTGGTAACCGGGGCCATGACCTCGAGTAAGCTGGAGTATTTGGTCGGAATAAGATGTAATTTATCGGGGCACCATTGGTATCCTTCATTCACGACGGTTAGGCTTAGGTACAAGCAGGCGCTACCGTGCCCTATAACCTGAGTCTGCTCGGCATTGCCGCGACTCTATGACCATGACCATGTGGCACCCGCACTCGGTGGTCTTAAACTACTTAGGCACCTCTCTATTATTTCTTTTTACACTCATTTCTCGTTGTAATTTTATTTATATATTCTTATTATCATGCATTCCTTACAATTTTTTCTACCCGCATAACTTTTAGATGCGTTAGTTACTTTGAATTATCGTTAAGATCCTATGGCTTTTACTTACCTGGATTCGGCATTCTTGTGTTTGATCGAGTGCACATTCGCAACCAAGCAAGGGCAAGGCGCCTATACTTAGCAATCTACTCTAAGGATATCGAGCAAAATTTCTTCTCCATTCATTTTTGTAGGTTTTTTTATTTTTAGTATACTAATATATGTTGTTTATCACACTTGTGATACTTATTTGCGTTGAGATATACACATGAATTGTATATCATTGCTTAGTTATTACACCGACACAAAATATACATGAATACACATGTTTATAGGGTTCCACGTTTAGGATGTCCGACTCTTTTACCTTATTGTTGAGTTATTCAACATATTAATTTTTTTCGCTAACTTGTAAAACTTGTAAATCATTAATAGCCCGACGTAAAATTATGAAGTTACTTATTTAGATGGATCAGAAGGCTGACTAAGCCTACGTTGACCTTGTGAGGCAAACTCGGGGGTGGGCTTAGCATGGGCAGGGCCCAGTTTGTGGAAAATAGGGGTCGTCACTTGGACCTAGTGCAAGTAGGAGATGTTGGGGTATGTGCCCTAGGCCAATTCTATAAATGTTGTTTAACTATTATAAGTAGATGCATGTTTCTTTTATAATAGTATCCATGCATAATTACTATATTATTCTAAACGTCACTTTTCAGTTATTATTGCAGGAACAATAATAAATTAAGACTAGTATGAGTCTTGATTGATAGTCATGTAATTATTATACGTATACAAATTCGAATTAAGATCATATGTATCTCTGTTGGGAACATATCTTTGGACCAACCCGATATGAGAATACTACATGGTCAATGTCATAAGTGTTTTTCATGATAATTATATCATTTATTCCTTTGAATTGAGATCACCAAAGACTTTAACATTAGGAGCACAATGATTTGACACAATTAACCGTTGTCTTTAACCGGATGATTATAAAAGTTATGATTGGTCATTATTCGACTAATATGTGGATGTTGTATGATCAAGATGTAATTTATCCCTTTTTTATATAGATATATCTATTGGGCCCTCGATATGTTAGATCGATAAATGGTCATGTCTAGTGAATTGATTGGATCAATATTTATGTCTACATGAAGATCGAAACTAGTAGATTGAACTATAAGGGTGACATTCCATGTCTTATATTCAATCAAAAGATATCGCTTGACAAAAGGATATGATATACAATGTCTATTAGGTTGTATTGATTTATTGATCTTTGTGCAACTTAAGTAGTCATAATGTCTTGCTAGAGGCCGCTTATAATTTGTGTACCAAAATTAGTTCACTGCCAATGTTGTATGAACCTATTGGGTCGCACACAAAGAACGGGTTTGCGCGATTTAATATTGTATAGGTTGCTAAATTTTATTTAATAAAATTCATTTTGAAGATTCTCATCAAGTGTCTTAGTTTGACTAGGATTCAAAACTCTCCTACATTTTTAGTGTCGCTACAAATTTTGTCTTTTGGTATATCCTATTTTGAATAGGACTCTTGTTGGAATTATAGTATGACTTTAAGTCTTATTTGAGGCCTAGATAAATTACAACTCTTGTTGGATTAGAAATTGTAGATTATTTATGACTCTATCTTTTTTAGAGGTGGACTTTATCTAAGACTATTTTTGGAGTGTGACTACAAGATGGAGTTCTTTTACAACTTGACCTATTGTACTATAAATAAGACATCAGGGTCACGATTGTTGTAGAGATTTTTCTAGAGAGTGTTTGTGAGGATTTTTGCCATAGAGGTTTTTACGCTAGCACTCTGAATCGTGATCGTGTGTTCATGTATGGATTTTTGATAGAGGATGTTCATCTCTCGACAAAGATCTTGAAGGAATCGATCAACACCAAACAAGGTAGACATGGAGTTGTTCTTTTTAAGTTATTGTTTTTCTTTCTTAGTACATCAGTCTATTAGAATCAATATGATCTTGGTTCGAGGAAGTTTGAAAAGGTTTCGAAAACTTCGCATTGCGCTTGATCCCGAAGCCCTACAAGATAAAGATAACACAATTTACAAGAAAGGTCACTATAGAGTTTACTTCCAATTTAACCAACTCGAAAGTTGGTTTTGAAGTCTTACACTCAAATCCTCGAGTTTCACGTCTTTTTTGTAAAACTTACAAGTTCATTCATTTATATTTTAGGTCTTTATTTCAATTTTGAATTGATCCCCAATCATTAAATGATAATTACTAAAAATTCAAATTTTAATGTTAAGTAGTGAAGAAAATGCTAATGTGTAGGAATGAGTTTTGGCCTCATTTTTCCAACCACAAAACACCTATCAAAACACTACTAAGTCCAATACTGATTCTTGAGGGTAATTTTTGATACACAATGATTAAACCATAAAACTCAATAAAAAAAAAACTTGTTTGAACCCTCAAAATCGATACCCAAAATATTTGAAAACTAAGACTACAAAACTGTCAAATAGTGGACTGATTTTGTAACTCATCTCCAATTTCATTCAAGCGACTCTCAAACCGACCTAAATCAATTTACAACTCTTCATTGATGTCTAAACATCAAAAGCAAACAAGATTTTTGAATTAGAACCATCTTTGATCCACCAAATTCAATCATCAAAAGTATGATAGCCCAACATTTGCAAAAATTGATTTCTTCAACTATGATTCGTGAAACTCAATTCAAATTGAATGTAAATCAGTCCAATGCAAGCCTAAATAATCGAATTAAATAAGAAACCTTTGATTCTGTTAAGAATCTAATAATCTTTATGTTTAACGATAAACCCTCAATCAAAAATTGATTCAAACTCAATCAATCCATTAAAATCAATTCGAAATCTTGATTTAGGAACTTCAACAAGTCTCAATTTTCTCATTTTATCCACAAACAAATCAATTCATCTTATTTGATCTACATTTCCAATTACTGATTTTTCTTTTTTTGAGTGTCATGGCCTCGGCCTCGCCTAGCACTCGAATACTGCCCTTGGGAGATTTGAGGTAGTCCCTGAGTTATCCTAAGAATTAGCCTAGGGTAGTGCCCAACTTTCCTTGGGTTTTCTATTTTCAAGACCTGCACTGCAAGAGAAACCTTACCTTGCCATGGTAAGGACGCTCTAGGCAGCACTTGCATTGTCCAGGGACCACCCCTAGAGCCCCAACCCAAAGACTCTCTATCGCTCTACATCATCGTCATCACCATCCCCATTTTTCCCCTTCCCTAACCGACTCATAAATTCATCCCTAACCTCTAGCCACCCAAAACATAATGATTTAAACAATAACCCAAGCTCATTTCAATCAAAAAACAGAAACTCGCCTCACCAACCAATGCCTCCACTAGTTCTTCATTTCTCTTCTACCCATGGAAAAACTTCAAAATAGATAGAGGGAGTGAGATATATATATATATATATATATATATATATATATGCATATATATCCATTATATTAGAGACGAGAGTGAGAGATAGGAAATCGAAATAGATGAGGCATTAATTAGGCCAACGGACTAGTTAAGAGGCATGGTAGTGGATTAAATAATACCACCAATTTTTGTGGGATTAGCTAATCCTTAGTGGGTGGTGGAGGAGATTACCACTTTACCCCTCCCATTAAAACAAACACCAAACAAAAGATCATGCACTTGTTTTGTTAAAATCGGCTTCGTCCCCGTGTTGTTCATCTTCTTCGCGATAAGTGCACCTCCATTCCCTGTTTTGGCCAGCGAAGTCTTCTTCGTTCTCCTCCCGTTTTGCATCGACGGCGGGGAGAGGAAGCGAGGAGGAGGAAGGTCGTGAACATGCAAGCCGCGCCGGTTTGTGCGAGAAGGAGAGGAGAAACCCTAAGCCGCGTTCGAACAGCTCGACAAACTTTCGGTACGAAATCGAACCAGCCGAAATCGATTATTTTGAGGTATTCTTCTTCGTTTTGTCAATCATTTTATTAAGGTATTCGAATTTTTCTTGCTCAATGTTCTCTATATCTATATAAAATATATAACTCGTGATTCTATTGAATTTACCAATTCGTGGCAAGCACAAATGATCAATATCGAATTTTGATTTTATTGAATTGACAATGCATCATATATGCATTAGGTACATCATGATTCTAACGACAACCTTAAAAAATGCTTGATGAAGATCATAACTTTGTGATTTACCTTACATATTTCTAATATAAGGCACAATATTCTTGAGAAGAGGAAGCAACTTCTCAATTGTGTCTGTGAACTACAAGACTTGATCTTGTAGAAGGCTAGATTGCCAACATGGCTGTCATGACCAAAGAGTAGAAAGTCCAAGCTCTTGTTAGGCATGTACTCATATATTAACAATTTTCTTTCTTCTTCAACATGAACAAATAAATGCATGTTTGGTCGAATTTGAAATAGATTTCCCAACAATGGATTCAAATTCTTCAAGCGGTGGACCTCGTGCAAGGGATTTGGTAATGAACCACATCCACATTTGTCTTCGATTCATTGAACTCCTCGTACAAATGTTTAGAGTTTTGGCAAGTCGTAGGCGTCGTGTCGAACGAACATACGAACTAGGTTATGACAAGCATCGACAAATAATCCACAACCTCGTCTACAAGTCCGATGAAACTTGCTACAAAATGCTTCGGATGAGAAGGAAGCCATTTGAAAAATTGCGAGATATGTTGTACGAACATGGAAAGTTGAGGGATAAGCGTTGTGTGCTTGTCGATGAGCAATTGGCCATAACCCTCCACATACTAGGGCACAACATACGCAATAGGGTCATTTCAACATGGTTTCAAAGGTCAGGAGAAATTGTAAGTAAGGTCTTCAGGAGAACAATTCGCGCGCTCATACGATTGCACCGTATGCTTTTGAAGCACCCTGTCCCAATTGGTCCCAATGAAAATGATTTGAGATGAAGTTACTTTCAGGTACAAATATGGCACTTCCTCGTTCACTTTGCTATAGTCATAGAAATTCTCATTCGTTATATAATTTATGTAATTCATATTTTTGGTCAATGTAGGGATGCCTCGGTGCTATTGACGGGACGCATATACCAATCATCGTTCGTAACAATCAAAAGGCTCGATTTAGGTGTCGGAAAGGCTTCCCAACGATGAACGTCATGTGCGCTTGTACACAATCTAAGCTAATTACATACATCCTACCGGGTTGGGAAGGGTCGGCTGCCGATCGGAGAATTTTGAGGGATGCTTTATCACGTCGAAATGGTTTGAAAGTTCCTAATGACAACTACTATTTGGTCGACGCTGGGTACTCTAACTGTCAAGGGTTTTTGACACCTTTTCAGGGTCAACGATACCACTTATCTGAGTGGGCAAGTGGCAATCATCCAGCACAAACACCCGAAGAAGTTTTCAATATGCGTCACGCAAAGGCAAGAAACATTATTGAGACTTGCTTTAGAGCGTTGAAACAACGTTGGGCCGTGTTACGTAGTCCTTGTTTCTACGATGTGAAAATGACTACACTTATTATCATTGCATGTGCCGTTCTTCACAATTTCCTAACAATGGAGGTACCGGATGACTTATTGGATACCATGGTGGTTGAGGGGCAAGAGTTGGGGGCTGAAGACGACGCGTGGAATGAACCGCCTGAAGTCATCAGCCAAGTGGGACCAACTGATGCGTGGACTGCATTTCGCAACAACCTTGCCATAGATATGTGGGATTCTTACCATTGAGAGGAGATGATTAATGTCGAACACAATTGAAGTTAATGAGTTTTTTTTTCTTTTGGTTGGCTACCTCTTATGTGCCGAGAATATTTATGTGTGAACCCCGTATTGTTTTTATGATCATTGTTCAGTACTTCGGTTTGAATTAATTTTTTTTTTTTAAGTGTCATATGGTATGTATAATTTCAGTGCTGTTTGTGATAAGAAACGACATGTTTTATGCAGGACATGACAATCAACTTGAAATGGTACACTGTGTTTCGTGGTTGGGACCCTGGTGTATATGGAACGTGGTACGAGTGCTACAAACAAGGGATAAACTTCGACGGGTTCCACTATGCTCACTTCGACACGAAAGAGGAAGCAATAGCCGGTTTTGACAGGTACAACCATGCTGCGACAATTGAAAGGGAGGTTCATGATCAACTTACACTGGAGGAAGCTCTAGCAGAACTAGGTGAGATCCCCCCACCACCGCTACCACCGCGAATGTGGATTGAAGAGTTGTACGAGGCGAAAGGAGTACCTCTACCACGATCACCATCTATTGACGAGGAACCCCGTATTGACTTGTTCCCTCGAGACCGAACCCTTTACCAAAGAGTTGGCTCGGGTTATGAACCTGTTATGGAACCATGGTGGTCTGACTAGATGTATTCTGTATTCGATGATCTTGTTGGAACAAGAAAACATTAATCCATGTAGTAGACTCAATGTATGGAGTTTGGCATATGTCAATGTTTGATGCACTAGTAACTGCAGTAAATCAATGTGATTGGCAGCGTTGAATCCATGTAGCAAATTTGAAGGCATAAACAAGAACTGCAAATTTTGAGTGACATTGTTATTATATTCTGCCATTAACAAGAACTGCAAATTTTGAGTGCAAATTTTAGAGTTTCAATTCTTTTCGAAACCGCTTTGACTGAATGAATTGAGACTTTGATCTATGTATGAAGATCCCTTATTGCTTCTCTGTTTGTTTTATAGTTAAGTGTCTGAATGTTCGAATGTAGCAGAACTAACTATAACAAAAATTCTACTCTGTGTATGAAGATCTCTTATTGCTGCTCTGTTTGTTTTATGTGAAGCTAGCATAACAGACCCAAAAAAACATACAGCAGTACTCAAAAGCAGTTCTCAAAAGCTTGCATTTTGTTAGCTAACTATAACAATAAAAAATCTGATTATGTGAAGCTAGCATTTTGTTACGCTAGTAATAAAATGCAGATAACTGTGAAGCTAGCATAACAGATCCAGATCACTGCATTTGTTAGAAACTCATAAATTTAGACAGGCTCGACAGCTTATTGAAATCATTCAGGCATGGGAGCATTTGTAAAGGCAAGAAATGGATCAAACATATATAATTGATTAGGCATTCCAGTTCATATACATAGCTTTTTTCAGTTACATATAGATAAAGTTACTAGCAGCTGTATTACATACATTGTCACTAGCCAGTACTGTGTCAAAAAACAAACCACCAAACAACATTGTTCCGATCCAAAAAAACACAGCTGGTTCAACATTGCTTCCATCCAAAAAATGAGTACCAAGAAGTCCTAAGTCAATTAAACATCGCATGTAGCCAAGGAAGTCTGGACTCCGGTTGCAAAGTCATGAATGCAGCCATAAGCTCCACGCGACCCATAATCTTGCTGCCATAAATTGCTCTCTCAACGTCTGTCAATTCGTGGACTTCGGCCATAGCATTAATGAAAGATTCACGCAAGTCGTGTTCAACACGAATGGCACTAGTCACCTTGGAGATTTCGTTCGCAACGATTTGTGCCGCCGCCACCATTTGGTCACCAATATAAACATCATTGCTCACCTTTCTCTTTTTCTTTGCTTCATTCCCACGACCATCAGCCGTAGTGGTCCGCGTTCTCGATGATGTGTGAGTAGCATCAAACTCTTCAATGGGCACCGTTAAGGGCTCACTAGTACTGCTGGAGTCATGGACATCGTTTACATCCTCAAAAGCGTCCTCTGGTGCACGTGCTTCCTCGTCTGTGGCCCGGTCATTCCCAAAAATGATACAACAATTTTCGTAATGCGGGAATGACTTTAGACGCCACGTCTTGCTTCCGGTAGTTCTGCAACCAGTGGTATTAGATTAGTCATAACATTTGGATGAAATAACACATTAGGATGCATTCAAAATAATTTGAAACTTGAAAGACAATTGCATACCCTCGGATAATCTTCCCATACATCCTCGGGAGCGGTGACCATGTTGGAAGTCGAGTCGAAGCCGAATCCGCTTGTACCATGCCGAATGCCGCATATCATATCATTCACAATGACCCAATCTTTCTTCAACGATTTCAGTCTAGACTCAATATGTGGTCGAGCATTTATCCCCGAGTTCGGACATGTTGTATTCAATGCCTCCTCAACTTTTGTCAAATAGCCGGGCTTGAAGCCATTGTCACATTTGTACACGCCACTAGCAACCATCTCAACCATGGCATTTACGAGAGCAACATCCTCTGGCATGGCTCCACTTACGTCTAGATGTTTTGGAATTGTCGCCGAGTCTTCATGCGAATCTTCACGCGAACACCTTCCTTTGCCCTGCCCCCTTTTCTTTGTTGACGCACTTGCACATTGTTGAAGGAGCTTGGAAGGTCTACCCCTTGTCGCCGATAATTTTCTCGGGGGTTGAAATGACCCTCCACTACGAATGCGTGATTCTAGTGAGCCAGGTTGATCCATTTTACTATAAGAAAAAACAAAAGACTAACATAACTGTGAGAATTGTTATTATCATTCTATGACACTAGTCAGTGAGTTGCACTTTTTTGCTAATGTGTACAAGTCACATGAAGAATTTAAAGCAAACTAATAGAGTGCCTTAACAAGACATCACAGGGGTTGCATTGGTAATGGCTATGGAAAAAGAAGTTTGGCTAAGAAAAGAAGCAGCACTTGGATTCTAATGCATTGTCATTCATGCCATTTGTAGACGTCTAATGCATACTCATTCAACATGGCTAAGAACCCTCCCCCACACCACAGCAGTAACAATAACACATCATTATACTAAGATCGCCATCACCCCCTCAAAATTCTCCAAGAGGCCAATACGTTTGATACAACAAAAAATAAATCATTTGTTGAAGCTCGATTCTCGTCTCCTGCACTTATTTACCTCCATGAGAAAATCCAAGTTCTAAAGGGACGTCTAGTGTTCCAATATTGTCTGCCGAGGCATGCCACATGGTCAGAATTAATAAACAAGTTGTATATAATATTTAGAAACACATTTCTCTCACACATAACACAAATACCTTTATTTTTATTTAAGGGTAGGGTACCATAACATCTGATGAAGCTCAGGAATAATTAATTTTACCTAACTGAATAATTAATTTTACCTAACTGATGTAGAGAGTAATGTGCTAGGAACACAAATAATAAGAATCTCGACTTCATAAAAGGTAGCACTGTATATCTATCAAATTTTGCAAATAAATAAAAGAGTATTGCAATACAGTCACACAGATGCAAGTGTGAAAGAGAAGCTACAAAAACGGTAACAACTAAAAAAATAATAATAATGATCTTACCAAAGTTTGAATTACTTGTGTTATTTATCATTTTAAATTATGGCATAGAACGAGAAAGGGGGATGAAACTATACCTGGTTGATTACAAATCCTTTCAACGTGTTCAAGAAGTCATCGTGTCTTTCCCTTTCTAACCTTTCAAGTTCGCTCTTGTTGTCTTCTTTGAATCTAGCTACACCACATCAAACAAATACAGAGCATATACATTGCTCATATACATTGCTGAATATATATCCAACTAATTGCATCCTATGATTCCATCCTAACCCTTCCTAATACAACAACTAATTGCATAGCCACCATAGCAGTAACAGCTCAATAATACAGCATGAATTAACCAACAACAACCCAAACCCTAATGTCGACTTCACGTTGAGTAACAGCTCTCATCAATGATCAACTAAAACTTACCTCCTATGTAGTCAATCACTGATGTGTTCCATCGCCACCACAAGCAGCATCAGCGATCATGAGCAGCAGCGGACAACGATACCACAGCCGCGTCTTCTTCTTCTTGAGCACGGCTTCTTCTTGAGCAAAGAGTGAGAAATGTGTGAAATGGAGGGGTTTTGGTGTTATTTATATAAGGGTATTTTGGTAAATGTACATGTACAACCTCATTTAATCCCAACCTTAAAACTCTCAACCAAACAAGATACACAAATGGGACTAAACTATCTAAACTCATGTGTTAGTCCTATCACTAATTAATCCCATGTGTTATGATTCACTAATATTTGAACCAAACAGGCCATAAATGAATTAATCAAGGAAAAAAGCCCAAGTATGCATGAATTATGCGTTTTTTCTCCTCCGCCGCCACGTGTCAATCCTCCACTAGTCCAGCACAAACACCAACCTGCAACCCGTCAATCAGACGTAGCCACCTCACCATCACCATGTCATCAGCATCCAACTCACCAGCAGATTCATCACACACAGCTGCCATCAGACATGCCTCGGGATGCGTGCAAAACCGTTTCCCTCTTTTTCGAGCGAGTCTTCACATGCGTTTCCTATTCTACGTGTCGATTCCTCAAACGACCAGCACGTCATTCTGCAGTTCTCTACCAATAAGGCGCGAACACGCAGTGGACCTCCAACTCTTAATTAATCAATGTCACCACAGCCTGTCCTACAACCAACGCATGTCACATGGTGACTTCCAGCATTCAAGTACGTCACAAGCAACTGTTCCACCAATCCGGTTCGGTCAATTCAGCAGGTGCCGCAAAAAATAGCAAATCAACGCACAACACGTGGTAGAACTCCAATTTTCAAGCAAAAGCAACCCTAGATGTGCCTCGGCGCACGTGTCATTCTAACAACCCCTAAAATTAGTTTCTCTCACCTCTAATGACCAATTTTTTAGTGATTTTATATATTAGGAAATTATGTTTTATTATTGAACACCGAGTTTTATATTTATCATCGACTTTTATTATTTTGGGGATGTTAGAGGCTCTCGATACCATGTTCGACTAATTAAATGCTTGCCTAGGTCGGAGGGAAAACAAGTCGAGATTCTTTATTCATAGCATAACTTGTGAGATCTATGATTTTTATTTAATTTAATTTAATGTCTCATATTTCATTGTTGTTGATTTTAATTAATATGGTTTAGATCTAAGGTATGCATATGACCAGTGCATGCTTTTAGGTGGACAATCTATAGTTATTTGGACTGATTGTATCCGTAATTGTACTTTTGGACCAATAAAGTGACAAACACTCACTCGTTTGCCATAAAAATATTTCGGTTCTTGGGTGTACAACAATTGAATCTAGGTTAAATCAGAAGCGGACGCGATTCGGTTCTCTAAGATTAGTATTCATACGGATCCATATTATTACGGTTAGTGTGTTAAACTCGATTGGCGGATGTCTAGGGTTATGCATTAATTAGAGAAGTAGTTAGTGGCAGACGTCCTGGCTATCGAGATTAGGGGAATTAGGAATTTCTGGCGGATGTCGATTTTCCATAGCTAATCTAGGAGAATTTAAATTAATAATTTTTGGAAAAGTTTGAAGACCATGATATGCCATTGAATCTTGATTCTGATTTGTCGAACCGTAGACCTAGATACCCATTAATTATTTTGAAAGTTGTTTTCATTATTTTATTTATTTAGTTTATTTTAGTTTAGTTAGTTAAATTAATTTATTTTAAAACCCCCGATTTCCTTTTTATTGTTTTTAACCTTAGAAAAACATCAATCTCTATAGGATCGACCATTTGCCACTATTCTACAAAATAGTTGGTTTATGAACTTTATTTTATTAACACGTTCGATGCACGTCACCCCGCTAAGACTAGAGCAATGATCGATTGGCCTACACCGATATTAGTGACTGACATTCATATTCATTTGGTATTGGCGGGCTACTATAGATGATTTGTTTAAGATTTTTCCAAGAGTGTTGCACCGATGACACAGTTAACGAAGAAGGAAGTCAAATTTTAGTGGAATAATAGTTGTGAGCAGGCTTTCCAAACTATAAAGGAATGATTAACTACCGCGCTAGTATTGGTATTACCAGAGTCGGGAAAGGGTTTTAAGGTAAACACTGATGCTTCTGAGGTCCGTTTGGGCTATGTTTTAATGCAGGATGGTAGAGTGATAGCTTACGCGTCCCGACAGTTGAAGATTCATGAGAATAATTACCTTACTCATAACTTGGAGTTAGCAATAGTGGTTTTCGCATTGAAGATTTAGTGTCATTATCTCTACGGAGATAGATTCACATTGTTTATTGACCATAAGAGTTTGAAGTACCTCTTCACTCAGAAATAGTTGAATATGAAGCAGAGGCGTTGGCTAGAGTTCCTGAAGTATTATGATTTCTCTTTCGGGTACCACCCGGGGAAGGGTAATATCGTGGCAGATGCATTAAGTAAGAAAAGAGAAAACCCAGATATATTGACTTGCCACATGACACACGAGTATGGGTTACTCGAGGCAGTCAAATTGATGAATTTAGTTGATATAGCGATCACTACTAGAGTGTTGATTTGTAGGCAGATGAGGACTCAGACGGTGTCTATACATAGTGTACTTGAGGGTCAGCCGGCACATAAGCAGTATCAAAAGTTTAGTGATCTAGCTTAAAGTCCTGATCACCCGAAATAGAGTCAGTCGACAGACTCGTGCTTGAGATTTAGAGGGAGATTATGGATTCCATCGGTGACTAAGATTCGCGATGAGACACTTCAGAAGGCTTACCATTCACGTTTTATGGTTCATCCAGGTCGGACCAAGACATATGTGGATATGCGTCATCTATTCGGTGGTCGGGGATGAAGACCAGATGATTGTGATTACGTTTAAGCTTGTGAGATATGCTAGAGAGTTAAGGGTCGAGCATCGGAGACCTAAAGGATTATTATAGCCACTTCCCATTCCTCGGTGGAAGTGAGAACATATTGTCATGGATTTTATCGGTGGATTACCTCGATCTCGGTGCGACATGATGATAGCATCGGGTGATTATGGATAGGCTGATTAAGTCCACGCACTTTTGTACCAGTATCGATTGTACACAGGGTGGATAAGTTAGCAGTTTTTTTATGAACAAGAGATTGTAAGGTTACATGAAATTCCATTATCCATAGTGTCATATAGAGGATCAAAGTTCACATCTCAAATTTTGCACAGCATGGAGGCACTGTTTGGCACCAGATTAGATTTGAGTATAGCTTATCACTCACAGACAGATGGGCAGTCGGAGCAGTTAATTTAGATGTTAGAGGACATGCTACGTATGAGTGTGCTGAAGTATGGTGGTTCTTGAAAGGAGTATCTTCATCTATGTGAATTTGCTTATAATAATAGTTATCTGGCCGGTATTGGGATGGCACCGTTTGAGGCACTCTACGGCAGGCCATGCAGATCTCCATCTTGTTGGGTAGAGCCCGAGGATGTGGCAGTTATTAGGTTAGAGATTGTGGTGGATCACATACAGAAGATACGACAGATCATACTATGTCTGAAGGGTGCGCATGAGAGACAGAAGAAATATTACAACAAGTACCATAATGAGTCGGAATATGATGAGGGAGCCTATGTGTATTTAAAGGTCTCGCCTTTAAAGAGTCATAAGAGATTTGGAATCAAAGGAAAGATCGCACCGTGATTCATTGGTCCTTTTAAGGTTGAAAGGAGAGTCGGCAAGGTTGCATATGAGTTAGAGTTACCACCTCAGTTAGTTGGGATTCACCTTGTATTTCATGTTTCGATGTTCCGGTAGGATAGGTCGAGAGGAGGCTACAACCAATGGTAAATCTGAGAGATGACATCACCTACGAGGAGTAGCCTATTTCAGATATTGGACCGTCAGGTGAAGAGACTGAGGAATAAAGACATCCCATCGGTCCTCATTAAATGACAACATCATAGGGATGGGGAGCTAACTTGGGAATTAGAGTCTTATATGCATGAGCACTTTCCATACCTATTTTGAGTCCAGTAAGTCTTAGTTCATGTTATTTTAATTTCGATGAAGAAATTCTTATTATATGGGAAGACTGTAACGACCATAAAATTTTAATCTGAACTACGTGACATTTCGAATTTTACCTGGACCTGTCGCGACGTGGCACACTAAGTCAACTATCGAGAGTCGACACCGAGGTATAATGTTTTACGATGATGCATGTATTACCTAACTAAAATAAAAAACACATGATTTAATTATTTTATTTCGATCAATGGTTTGTCCGAGTGAAAGTCTTCTCGAGATGCACGTGTGTGAGTGAGATTATTTTGGCAAGGCTAAAAAAGCCTTATATAAATATTAATAGCTCAATTATGGATTAATGACAAAATTAAGGTAGGGACTAAGTTAAGTGATCGGTGTGACATAGGGATGTGACTGTGATTTGATAAAATAAAAGGACTTATGAGTCAATTTATGAATGAGAAATATGAAATTAAGTAATTAATTCTTAGGTGTTAAAATATTATAATGTTGAAGAAGAAAAGCTTGAATTTCTAAATAAAGGACTAAATATTTGTTGGTCTAACTCATGGAAGCCAATTAGTGGTAGTAATAAGGCAACTTGGAATAGTGTAGACCACTCATTTGTAGTTTTATCTTCTCTCATTTGTGTGAAAAGCATAAGTGAAGGTGAGAGAATAGGAAAAAATTTGGGGTTCTTGAGTTTTGGTGGTGATTTTGCAGCTCTTGTGAAGTGGGTGCAATACTAAAGAGAAAACAAGAAAAACTAGGTAACTCATCTTCATCTCTAACCTCTTGTAAATCCTTAACTTGATTGTGGCTATGGATTGTAGTGAGTTCTTTGTGAAATTTTATAGAGTTAGAAAAAAAAAATTCATATTTGGGGGTTTCATGGTGGACAAACAAATGAGGATGTTGGAGAGGGATTAATGGCTCCATTAAAAAGCCCCATTAGAGGACTCTAAGTTTGCCATTTATGGCAAAGCAAAGTTCTTGCCCTTAATGGTAGCAACGCAACTTTGCTACCATATATACATAAAAAATATATATTTATATAATATATATATATATATATTTATGTGTTTATATAAATATATAAATATTGTATATATGTAAGTTAAATAAAAAGGAAATACGTATATATATACTTATAAGTGTGTAATCAAGCATACAAAAATGAGATTAAATGTGATCTCCATATATGCAATATAATATTTTTTGAAGATTAGATACATTTTCAATTTGGGATGCCATTTAAATTTCTTTAGACTCATTAAATAAGTGAGATTGTTATTGGAATGATTACATTTACAATCTAAGCTTGCACTCTTTGTGCAATTCATCCACCATTGATTGTAATTCTTGCTATGTTTAAATTATAAATCCTTTGGGGGTTTGAATCATTGGCTTAAGAGTCACATGACTTGGGGGTTGCTTGGTGGTATTATTTATGTGTCAGTATATGCAAAGACAACCTACTAATTAATAGTAACATATGTAAATGTCAATTGTTAATCTGGGCTAATAATGTACCAATATTTGAGGTATGAACTACAAGTTATAAAAATTGTCTACTATAACCCCACTACACAACAATATACAAAAGAAATAAGCTATCATCTAAATATAAAAATGAAAGAAATAAATAAAGTATATATATGAGGCGTTTATAAAATATGCAGCAACGACAAAATGAATAAAGAAGTCCAAGTGTAAAGAATATTTACAATTTTTCAAAAATTTGTGAGAAAGGTTTAAAGTTGACAAATTTTAATGTGATTTGAGTGTCAATTGAATTATAGTTTTCTAACACACCCAATACCGATCTAATTAACACCAACTAGGAAATGCAAGAGCGCATTTTTGCGATATCAATTTCTACGAGGGACTTATAGTGATATTATTGAGTGCTTGGTATTGGGGATTCATTGGGAGACGTATTGGAGCCGCAAAAGCTTATTTCTACGATATCAAGGTAAGTAAAACCAGCTAGAAAATGCACAATAGTTCTTTTGAGCTTATAGTTTATTGATATTGTACTGTGTCCTTTTCTTGGAATTTACACCCTACTATGAGTGTCCGAGGGCAAAGTGAGTTATGAGAGTGTCTATGACGGAGTGGTTGCTGGCTGGTAACCGGGGGCCATGACCTCGAGTAACTGGAGTATTTGGTCGGAATAAGATGTAATTTATCTGGGGCACCATTGGTATCCTTCATTCACGACGGTTTAGGTACAGCAGGCGCTACCGTGCCCTATAACCTGAGTCTGCTCGGCATTGCCGCGACTCTATGACCATGACCATGTGGCACCCGCACTCGGTGGTCTTAAACTACTTAGGCACCTCTCTATTATTTCTTTTTACACTCATTTCTCGTTGTAATTTTATTTATATATTCTTATTATCATGCATTCCTTACAATTTTTTCTACCCGCATAACTTTTAGACTGCGTTAGTTACTTTGAATTACTGTTAAGATCCTATTGGCTTTTACTTACTGGATTCGGCATTCTTGTGTTTGATCGAGTGCACATTCGCAACCAAGCAAGGGCAAGGCGCCTATACTTAGCAATCTACTCTAAGGATATCGAGAAAGTGACCCTTCTCCATTCATTTTTGTAGGTTTTTTTATTTTTAGTATACTAATATATGTTGTTTATCACACTTGTGATACTTATTTGCGTTGAGATATACACATGAATTGTATATCATTTTGCTTAGTTATTACACTGACACAAAATATACATGAATACACATGTTTATAGGGTTCCACGTTTAGGATGTCCGACTCTTTTACCTTATTGTTGAGTTATTCAACATATTAATTTTTTTCGCTAACTTGTAAAACTTGTAAATCATTAATAGCCCGACGTAAAATTATGAAGTTACTTATTTAGATGGATCAGAAGGCTGACTAAGCCTACGTTGACCTTGTGAGGCAAACTCGGGGGTGGGCTTAGCATGGGCAGGGCCCAGTTTGTGGAAAATAGGGGTCGTCACTTGGACCTAGTGCAAGTAGGAGATGTTGGGGTATGTGCCCTAGGCCAATTCTATAAATGTTGTTTAACTATTATAAGTAGATGCATGTTTCTTTTATAATAGTATCCATGCATAATTACTATATTATTCTAAACGTCACTTTTCAGTTATTATTGCAGGAACAATAATAAATTAAGACTAGTATGAGTCTTGATTGATAGTCATGTAATTATTATACGTATACAAATTCGAATTAAGATCATATGTATCTGTTGGGAACATATGCTGGACCAACCCGATATGAGAATACTACATGGTCAATGTCATAAGTGTTTTTCATGATAATTATATCATTTATTCCTTTGAATTGAGATCACCAAAGACTTTAACATTAGGAGCACAATGATTTGACACAATTAACCGTTGTCTTTAACCGGATGATTATAAAAGTTATGATTGGTCATTATTCGACTAATATGTGGATGTTGTATGATCAAGATGTAATTTATCCCTTTTTTATATAGATATATCTATTGGGCCCCTCGATATGTTAGACTGATAAATGGTCATGTCTAGTGAATTGATTGGATCAATATTTATGTCTACATGAAGATCGAAACTAGTAGATTGAACTATAAGGGTGACATTCCATGTCTTATATTCAATCAAAAGATATCGCTTGACAAAAGGATATGATATACAATGTCTATTAGGTTGTATTGATTTATTGATCTTTGTGCAACTTAAGTAGTCATAATGTCTTGCTAGAGGCCGCTTATAATTTGTGTACCAAAATTAGTTCACTGCCAATGTTGTATGAACCTATTGGGTCGCACACAAAGAACGGGTTTGCGCGATTTAATATTGTATAGGTTGCTAAATTTTATTTAATAAAATTCATTTTGAAGATTCTCATCAAGTGTCTTAGTTTGACTAGGATTCAAAACTCTCCTACATTTTTAGTGTCGCTACAAATTTTGTCTTTTGGTATATCCTATTTTGAATAGGACTCTTGTTGGAATTATAGTATGACTTTAAGTCTTATTTGAGGCCTAGATAAATTACAACTCTTGTTGGATTAGAAATTGTAGATTATTTATGACTCTATCTTTTTTAGAGGTGGACTTTATCTAAGACTATTTTTGGAGTGTGACTACAAGATGGAGTTCTTTTACAACTTGACCTATTGTACTATAAATAAGACATCAGGGTCACGATTGTTGTAGAGATTTTTCTAGAGAGTGTTTGTGAGGATTTTTGCCATAGAGGTTTTTACGCTAGCACTCTGAATCGTGATCGTGTGTTCATGTATGGATTTTTGATAGAGGATGTTCATCTCTGACAGCATCTTGAAGGAATCGATCAACACCAAACAAGGTAGACATGGAGTTGTTCTTTTTAAGTTATTGTTTTTCTTTCTTAGTACATCAGTCTATTAGAATCAATATGATCTTGGTTCGAGGAAGTTTGAAAAGGTTTCGAAAACTTCATTGCGCTTGATCCCTGAAGCCTACAAGACAAAGATAACACAATTTACAGTAAAGGTCACTATAGAGTTTACTTCCAATTTAACCAACTGAAAGTTGGTTTTGAAGTCTTACACTCAAATCCTCGAGTTTCACGTCTTTTTTGTAAAACTTACAAGTTCATTCATTTATATTTTAGGTCTTTATTTCAATTTTGAATTGATCCCCAATCATTAAATGATAATTACTAAAAATTCAAATTTTAATGTTAAGTAGTGAAGAAAATGCTAATGTGTAGGAATGAGTTTTGGCCTCATTTTTCCAACCACAAAACACCTATCAAAACACTACTAAGTCCAATACTGATTCTTGAGGGTAATTTTTGATACACAATGATTAAACCATAAAACTCAATAAAAAAAAACTTGTTTGAACCCTCAAAATCGATACCCAAAATAGCTGAAAACTAAGACTACAAAACTGTCAAATAGTGGACTGATTTTGTAACTCATCTCCAATTTCATTCAAGCGACTCTCAAACCGACCTAAATCAATTTACAACTCTTCATTGATGTCTAAACATCAAAAGCAAACAAGATTTTTGAATTAGAACCATCTTTGATCCACCAAATTCAATCATCAAAAGTATGATAGCCCAACATTTGCAAAAATTGATTTCTTCAACTATGATTCGTGAAACTCAATTCAAATTGAATGTAAATCAGTCCAATGCAAGCCTAAATAATCGAATTAAATAAGAAACCTTTGATTCTGTTAAGAATCTAATAATCTTTATGTTTAACGATAAACCCTCAATCAAAAATTGATTCAAACTCAATCAATCCATTAAAATCAATTCGAAATCTTGATTTAGGAACTTCAACAAGTCTCAATTTTCTCATTTTATCCACAAACAAATCAATTCATCTTATTTGATCTACATTTCCAATTACTGATTTTTCTTTTTTTGAGTGTCATGGCCTCGGCCTCGCCTAGCACTCGAATACCGCCCTTGGGAGATTTGAGGTAGTCCCTGAGTTATCCTAAGAATTAGCCTAGGGTAGTGCCCAACTTTCCTTGGGTTTTCTATTTTCAAGACCTGCACTGCAAGAGAAACCTTACCTTGCCATGGTAAGGACGCTCTAGGCAGCACTTGCATTGTCCAGGGACCACCCCTAGAGCCCCAACCCAGCACCTCTACTGCTCTACATCATCGTCATCACCATCCCCATTTTTCCCCTTCCCTAACTGACTCATAAATTCATCCCTAACCTCTAGCCACCCAAAACATAATGATTTAAACAATAACCCAAGCTCATTTCAATCAAAAAACAGAAACTCGCCTCACCAACCAATGCCTCCACTAGTTCTTCATTTCTCTTCTACCCATGGAAAAACTTCAAAATAGATAGAGGGAGTGAGATATATATATATATATATATATATATATATGCATATATATCCATTATATTAGAGACGAGAGTGAGAGATAGGAAATCGAAATAGATGAGGCATTAATTAGGCCAACGGACTAGTTAAGAGGCATGGTAGTGGATTAAATAATACCACCAATTTTTGTGGGATTAGCTAATCCTTAGTGGGTGGTGGAGGAGATTACCACTTTACCCCTCCCATTAAAACAAACACCAAACAAAAAGATCGCACTTGTTTTGTTAAAATCGGCTTCGTCCTGTGTTGTTCATCTTCTTCGCGATATTTGCACCTCCATTCCCCTGTTTTGGCCAGCGAAGTCTTCTTCGTTCTCCCTCCCTGTTTTGCATCGACGGCCGGAGAGGAAGCGAGGAGGAGGAAGGCTGTGAACCGCAAGGCGCCGGTTTGTGCGAGAAGGAGAGGAGAAACCCTAAGCCGCGTTCGAACAGGCTCGATGACTTTCGTAGAAATCGAACCAAAGAAATCGATTATTTTGAGGTATTCTTCTTCAGTTTTGTCAATCATTTTATTAAGGTATTCGAATTTTTCTTGCTCAATGTTCTCTATATCTATATAAAATATATAACTGTGATTCTATTGAATTTACCAATTCGTGGCAAGCACAGTGATCAATATCAGAATTTTGATTTTATTGAATTGACAATGCATCATATATGCATTAGGTACATCATGATTCTAACGACAACCTTAAAAAATGCTTGATGAAGATCATAACTTTGTGATTTACCTTACATATTTCTAATATAAGGCACAATATTCTTGAGAAGAGGAAGCAACTTCTCAATTGTGTCTGTGAACTACAAGACTTGATCTTGTAGAAGGCTAGATTGCCAACATGGCTGTCATGACCAAAGAGTAGAAAGTCCAAGCTCTTGTTAGGCATGTACTCATATATTAACAATTTTCTTTCTTCTTCAACATGAACAAATAAATGCATGTTTGGTCGAATTTGAAATAGATTTCCCAACAATGGATTCAAATTCTTCAAGCGGTGGACCTCGTGCAAGGGATTTGGTAATGAACCACATCCACATTTGTCTTCGATTCATTGAACTCCTCGTACAAATGTTTAGAGTTTTGGCAAGTCGTAGGCGTCGTGTCGAACGAACATACGAACTAGGTTATGACAAGCATCGACAAATAATCCACAACCTCGTCTACAAGTCCGATGAAACTTGCTACAAAATGCTTCGGATGAGAAGGAAGCCATTTGAAAAATTGCGAGATATGTTGTACGAACATGGAAAGTTGAGGGATAAGCGTTGTGTGCTTGTCGATGAGCAATTGGCCATAACCCTCCACATACTAGGGCACAACATACGCAATAGGGTCATTTCAACATGGTTTCAAAGGTCAGGAGAAATTGTAAGTAAGGTCTTCAGGAGAACAATTCGCGCGCTCATACGATTGCACCGTATGCTTTTGAAGCACCCTGTCCCAATTGGTCCCAATGAAAATGATTTGAGATGAAGTTACTTTCAGGTACAAATATGGCACTTCCTCGTTCACTTTGCTATAGTCATAGAAATTCTCATTCGTTATATAATTTATGTAATTCATATTTTTGGTCAATGTAGGGATGCCTCGGTGCTATTGACGGGACGCATATACCAATCATCGTTCGTAACAATCAAAAGGCTCGATTTAGGTGTCGGAAAGGCTTCCCAACGATGAACGTCATGTGCGCTTGTACACAATCTAAGCTAATTACATACATCCTACCGGGTTGGGAAGGGGTCTGTAGATCGGAGAATTTTGAGGATGCTTTATCACGTCGAAATGGTTTGAAAGTTCTAATGACAACTACTATTTGGTCGACTCTGGGTACTCTAACTGTCAAGGGTTTTTGACACCTTTTCGGGGTCAACGATACCACTTATCTGAGTGGGCAAGTGGCAATCATCCAGCACAAACACCCGAAGAAGTTTTCAATATGCGTCACGCAAAGGCAAGAAACATTATTGAGACTTGCTTTAGAGCGTTGAAACAACGTTGGGCCGTGTTACGTAGTCCTTGTTTCTACGATGTGAAAATGACTACACTTATTATCATTGCATGTGCCGTTCTTCACAATTTCCTAACAATGGAGGTACCGGATGACTTATTGGATACCATGGTGGTTGAGGGGCAAGAGTTGGGGGCTGAAGACGACGCGTGGAATGAACCTTTGAAGTCATCGACCAAGTGGGACCAAGCGATGCGTGGTCGCATTTCGCAACAACCTTGCCATAGATATGTGGGATTCTTACCATTGAGAGGAGATGATTAATGTCGAACACAATTGAAGTTAATGAGTTTTTTTTCTTTTGGTTGGCTACCTCTTATGTGCCGAGAATATTTATGTGTGAACCCCGTATTGTTTTTATGATCATTGTTCAAGATACTTCGGTTTGAATTAATTTTTTTTTTTTTTTAAGTGTCATATGGTATGTATAATTTCGGTCTTGTTTGTGATAAGAAACGACATGTTTTATGCGGGACATGACAATCAACTTGAAATGGTACACTTGTGTTTCGTGGTTGGGACCCTGGTGTATATGGAACGTGGTACGAGTGCTACAAACAAGGGATAAACTTCGACGGGTTCCACTATGCTCACTTCGACACGAAAGAGGAAGCAATAGCCGGTTTTGACAGGTACAACCATGCTGCGACAATTGAAAGGGAGGTTCATGATCAACTTACACTGGAGGAAGCTCTAGCGAACTAGGTGAGATCCCCCCACCACCGCTACCACCGCGAATGTGGATTGAAGAGTTGTACGAGGCGAAAGGAGTACCTCTACCACGATCACCATCTATTGACGAGGAACCCCGTATTGACTTGTTCCCTCGAGACCGAACCCTTTACCAAAGAGTTGGCTCGGGTTATGAACCTGTTATGGAACCATGGTGGTCGACTAGATGTATTACGTATTCGATGATCTTGTTGGAACAAGAAAACATTAATCCATGTAGTAGACTCAATGTATGGAGTTTGGCATATGTCAATGTTTGATGCACTAGTAAGCTGAAATAAATCAATGTGATTGGCGCGTTGAATCCATGTAGCAAATTTGAAGGCATAAACAAAAGCGCAAATTTTGAGTGACATTGTTATTATATTCTCGCCATTAACAAGAAGCGCAAATTTTGAGTGCAAATTTTAGAGTTTCAATTCTTTTCGAAACCGCTTTGTGAATGAATTGAGACTTTGATCTATGTATGAAGATCCCTTATTGCTTTTTCTGTTTGTTTTATAGTTAAGTGTCCGAATGTTGAATGTAGAGTAACTAACTATAACAAAAATTATGCTCTGTGTATGAAGATCTCTTATTCTTCGCTCTGTTTGTTTTATGTGAAGCTAGCATAATGGACCCAAAAAACATACAAAGAAGTACTCAAAAGCGAGTTCTCAAAAGCTTGCATTTTGTTAGCTAACTATAACAATAAAAAATCGATTATGTGAAGCTAGCATTTTGTTACGCTAGTAATAAAATGCGAGATAATCATGAAGCTAGCATAACAGATCCAGATTACTGCATTTGTTAGAAACTCATAAATTTAGACAGGCTCGACAGCTTATTGAAATCATTCAGGCATGGGAGCATTTGTAAAGGCAAGAAATGGATCAAACATATATAATTGATTAGGCATTCCAGTTCATATACATAGCTTTTTTCGATTACATATAGATAAAGTTCTTTGTAATTTGTATTACATACATTGTCACTAGCCAAGATCTTGTGTCAAAAAACAAACCACCAAACAACATTGTTCCGATCCAAAAAACACAATTTGGTTCAACATTGCTTCCATCCAAAAAATGAGTACCAAGAAGTACTAAGTCAATTAAACATCGCATGTAGCCAAGGAAGTCTGGACTCCGGTTGCAAAGTCATGAATGCAGCCATAAGCTCCACGCGACCCATAATCTTGCTGCCATAAATTGCTCTCTCAACGTCTGTCAATTCGTGGACTTCGGCCATAGCATTAATGAAAGATTCACGCAAGTCGTGTTCAACACGAATGGCACTAGTCACCTTGGAGATTTCGTTCGCAACGATTTGTGCCGCCACCATTTGGTCACCAATATAAACATCATTGCTCACCTTTCTCTTTTCTTTGCTTCATTCCCACGACCATCGGTCGTAGTGGTCCGCGTTCTCGATGATGTGTGAGTAGCATCAAACTCTTCAATGGGCACCGTTAAGGGCTCACTAGTACTGCTGGAGTCATGGACATCGTTTACATCCTCAAAAGCGTCCTCTGGTGCACGTGCTTCCTCGTCTGTGGCCCGGTCATTCCCAAAAATGATACAACAATTTTCGTAATGCGGGAATGACTTTAGACGCCACGGTCTTGCTTCCGGGTAGTTCTGCAACCAGTGGTATTAGATTAGTCATAACATTTGGATGAAATAACACATTAGGATGCATTCAAAATAATTTGAAACTTGAAAGACAATTGCATACCCTCGGATAATCTTCCCATACATCCTCGGGAGCGGTGACCATGTTGGAAGTCGAGTCGAAGCCGAATCCGCTTGTACCATGCCGAATGCCGCATATCATATCATTCACAATGACCCAATCTTTCTTCAACGATTTCAGTCTAGACTCAATATGTGGTCGAGCATTTATCCCCGAGTTCGGACATGTTGTATTCAATGCCTCCTCAACTTTTGTCAAATAGCCGGGCTTGAAGCCATTGTCACATTTGTACACGCCACTAGCAACCATCTCAACCATGGCATTTACGAGAGCAACATCCTCTGCATGGCTCCACTTACGTCTAGATGTTTTGGAATTGTCGCCGAGTCTTCATGCGAATCTTCACGCGAACACCTTCCTTTGCCCTGCCCCCTTTTCTTTGTTGACGCACTTGCACATTGTTGAAGGAGCTTGGAAGGTCTACCCCTTGTCGCCGATAATTTTCTCGGGGGTTGAAATGACCCTCCACTACGAATGCGTGATTCTAGTGAGCCAGGTTGATCCATTTTACTATAAGAAAAAACAAAAGACTAACATAACTGTGAGAATTGTTATTATCATTCTATGACACTAGTCGATGAGTTGCACTTTTTTGCTAATGTGTACAAGTCACATGAAGAATTTAAAGCAAACTAATAGAGTGCCTTAACAAGACATCACAGGGGTTGCATTGGTAATGGCTATGGAAAAAGAAGTTTGGCTAAGAAAAGAAAAAGCACTTGGATTCTAATGCATTGTCATTCATGCCATTTGTAGACGTCTAATGCATACTCATTCAACATGGCTAAGAACCCTCCCCCACACCACAGCAGTAACAATAACACATCATTATACTAAGATCGCCATCACCCCCTCAAAATTCTCCAAGAGGCCAATACGTTTGATACAACAAAAAATAAATCATTTGTTGAAGCTCGATTCTCGTCTCCTGCACTTATTTACCTCCATGAGAAAATCCAAGTTCTAAAGGGACGTCTAGTGTTCCAATATTGTCTGCCGAGGCATGCCACATGGTCAGAATTAATAAACAAGTTGTATATAATATTTAGAAACACATTTCTCTCACACATAACACAAATACCTTTATTTTTATTTAAGGGTAGGGTACCATAACATCTGATGAAGCTCAGGAATAATTAATTTTACCTAACTGAATAATTAATTTTACCTAACTGATGTAGAGAGTAATGTGCTAGGAACACAAATAATAAGAATCTCGACTTCATAAAAGGTAGCACTGTATATCTAACAAATTTTGCAAATAAATAAAAGAGTATTGCAATACAAATCACATGAGATGCAAGTGTGAAAGAGAAGCTACAAAAACGGTAACAACTAAAAAAATAATAATAATGATCTTACCAAAGTTTGAATTACTTGTGTTATTTATCATTTTAAATTATGGCATAGAACGAGAAAGGGGGATGAAACTATACCTGGTTGATTACAAATCCTTTCAACGTGTTCAAGAAGTCATCGTGTCTTTCCCTTTCTAACCTTTCAAGTTCGCTCTTGTTGTCTTCTTTGAATCTAGCTACACCACATCAAACAAATACAGAGCATATACATTGCTCATATACATTGAATATATATCCAACTAATTGCATCCTATGATTCCATCCTAACCCTTCCTAATACAACAACTAATTGCATAGCCACCATAGCAGTAACAGCTCAATAATACAGCATGAATTAACCAACAACAACCCAAACCCTAATGTCGACTTCACGTTGAGTAACAGCTCTCATCAATGATCAACTAAAACTTACCTCCTATGTAGTCAATCACTGATGTGTTCCATCGCCACCACAAGCAAGACATCGGCGATCATGCAAAGTGAGCGGACAACGATACCACAACCAAGCTCTTCTTCTTCTTGAGCACGGCTTGCTTCTTCTTGAGCAAAGAGTGAGAAATGTGTGAAATGGAGGGGTTTTGGTGTTATTTATATAAGGGTATTTTGGTAAATGTACATGTACAACCTCATTTAATCCCAACCTTAAAACTCCCAACCAAACAAGATACACAAATGGGACTAAACTATCTAAACTCATGTGTTAGTCCTATCACTAATTAATCCCATGTGTTATGATTCACTAATATTTGAACCAAACATGCCATAAATGAATTAATCAAGGAAAAAAGCCCAAGTATGCATGAATTATGCGTTTTTTCTCCTCCGCCGCCACGTGTCAATCCTCCACTAGTCCAGCACAAACACCAACCTGCAACCCGTCAATCAGACGTAGCCACCTCACCATCACCATGTCATCAGCATCCAACTCACCAGCAGATTCATCACACACAGCTGCCATCAGACATGCCTCGGGATGCGTGCAAAACCGTTTCCCACTTTTTCGAGTGAGTCTTCACATGCGCTTCCTATTCTACGTGTCGATTCCTCAAACGACCAGCACGTCATTCTGCAGTTCTCTACCAATAAGGCGCGAACACGCAGTGGACCTCCAACTCTTAATTAATCAATGTCACCACAGCCTGTCCTACAACCAACGCATGTCACATGGTGACTTCCAGCATTCAAGTACGTCACAAGCAACTGTTCCACCAATCCGGTTCGGTCAATTCAGCAGGTGCCGCAAAAAATAGCAAATCAACGCACAACACGTGGTAGAACTCCAATTTTCAAGCAAAAGCAACCCTAGATGTGCCTCGGCGCACGTGTCATTCTAACAACCCCTAAAATTAGTTTCTCTCACCTCTAATGACCAATTTTTTAGTGATTTTATATATTATGAACTTAGGTTTTATTATTGAACACCGAGTTTTATATTTATCATCGACTTTTATTATTTTGGGGATGTTAGAGGCTCTCGATACCATGTTCGACTAATTAAATGCTTGCCTAGGTCGGAGGGAAAACAAGTCGAGATTCTTTATTCATAGCATAACTTGTGAGATCTATGATTTTTATTTAATTTAATTTAATGTCTCATATTTCATTGTTGTTGATTTTAATTAATATGGTTTAGATCTAAGGTATGCATATGACCAGTGCATGCTTTTAGGTGGACAATCTATAATTATTTGGACTGATTGTATCCGTAATTGTACTTTTGGACCAATAAAGTGACAAACACTCACTCGTTTGCCATAAAAATATTTCGGTTCTTGGGTGTACAACAATTGAATCTAGGTTAAATCAGAAGCGGACGCGATTCGGTTCTCTAAGATTAGTATTCATACGGATCCATATTATTACGGTTAGTGTGTTAAACTCGATTGGCGGATGTCTAAGGTTATGCATTAATTAGAGAAGTAGTTAGTGGCGACGTCGTCCGGCTATCGAGATTAGGGGAATTAGGAATTTCGGCGGATGTCGATTTTCCATAGCTAATCTAGGAGAATTTAAATTAATAATTTTTGGAAAAGTTTGAAGACCATGATATGCCATTGAATCTTGATTCTGATTTGTCGAACCGTAGACCTAGGTACCCATTAATTATTTTAAAAGTTGTTTTCATTATTTTATTTATTTAGTTTATTTTAGTTTAGTTAGTTAAATTAATTTATTTTAAAACCCCCGATTTCCTTTTTATTGTTTTTAACCTTAGAAAAACATCAATCTCTATAGGATCGACCATTTGCCACTATTCTACAAAATAGTTGGTTTATGAACTTTATTTTATTAACACGTTCGATGCACGTCACCCCGCTAAGACTAGAGCAATGATCGATTGGCCTACACCGATATTAGTGACAGACATTCATATTCATTTGGTATTGGCGGGCTACTATAGATGATTTGTTTAAGATTTTTCCAAGAGTGTTGCACCGATGACACAGTTAACGAAGAAGGAAGTCAAATTTTAGTGGAATAATAGTTGTGAGCAGGCTTTCCAAACTATAAAGGAATGATTAACTACCGCGCTAGTATTGGTATTACCAGAGTCGGGAAAGGGTTTTAAGGTAAACACTGATGCTTCTGAGGTCCGTTTGGGCTATGTTTTAATGCAGGATGGTAGAGTGATAGCTTACGCGTCCGACGATTGAAGATTCATGAGAATAATTACCTTATTCATAACTTGGAGTTAGCAATAGTGGTTTTCGCATTGAAGATTTAGTGTCATTATCTCTACGGAGATAGATTCACATTGTTTACTGACCATAAGAGTTTGAAGTACCTCTTCACTCAGAAATAGTTGAATATGAAAGCGAGGCGTTGGCTAGAGTTCCTGAAGTATTATGATTTCTCTTTCGGGTACCACCCGGGGAAGGGTAATGTCGTGGCAGATGCATTAAGTAAGAAAAGAGAAAACCCAGATATATTGACTTGCCACATGACACACGAGTATGGGTTACTCGAGGCAGTCGAATTGATGAATTTAGTTGATATAGCGATCACTACTAGAGTGTTGATTTGTAGGCAGATGAGGACTCAGACGGTGTCTATACATGGTGTACTTGAGGGTCAGCGGGCACATAAGCAGTATCAAAAGTTTAGCGATCTAGCTTAAAGTCCTGATCACCCGAAATAGAGTCAGTCGACAGACTCGTGCTTGAGATTTAGAGGGAGATTATGGATTCCATCGGTGACTAAGATTCGCGATGAGACACTTCAGAAGGCTTACCATTCACGTTTTATGGTTCATCCAGGTCGGACCAAGACATATGTGGATATGCGTCATCTATTCTGGTGGTCGGGGATGAAGACCGATGATTGTGATTACGTTTAAGCTTGTGAGATATGCTAGAGAGTTAAGGCTGAGCATCGGAGACCTAAAGGATTATTATAGCCACTTCCCATTCCTCGGTGGAAGTGAGAACATATTGTCATGGATTTTATCAGTGGATTACCTCGATCTCAGTGCGACCATGATAGCATCTGGGTGATTATGGATAGGCTGATTAAGTCCACGCACTTTTGTACCAGTATCGATTGTACACAGGGTGGATAAGTTAGCAGTTTTTTTATGAACAAGAGATTGTAAGGTTACATGAAATTCCATTATCCATAGTGTCATATAGAGGATCAAAGTTCACATCTCAAATTTTGCACAGCATGGAGGCACTGTTTGGCACAGATTAGATTTGAGTATAGCTTATCACTCACAGACAGATGGGCAGTCGGAGCAGTTAATTTAGATGTTAGAGGACATGCTACGTATGAGTGTGCTGAAGTATGGTGGTTCTTGAAAGGAGTATCTTCATCTATGTGAATTTGCTTATAATAATAGTTATCTGGCCGGTATTGGGATGGCACCGTTTGAGGCACTCTACGGCAGGCCATGCAGATCTCCATCTTGTTGGGTAGAGCCCAAGGATGTGGCAGTTATTAGGTTAGAGATTGTGGTGGATCACATACAGAAGATACGACAGATCATACTATGTCTGAAGGGTGCGCATGAGAGACAGAAGAAATATTACAACAAGTACCATAATGAGTCGGAATATGATGAGGGAGCCTATGTGTATTTAAAGGTCTCGCCTTTAAAGAGTCATAAGAGATTTGGAATCAAAGGAAAGATCGCACCGTGATTCATTGGTCCTTTTAAGGTTGAAAGGAGAGTCGGCAAGGTTGCATATGAGTTAGAGTTACCACCTCAGTTAGTTGGGATTCACCTTGTATTTCATGTTTCGATGTTCCGGTAGGATAGGTCGAGAGGAGGCTACAACCAATGGTAAATCTGAGAGATGACATCACCTACGAGGAGTAGCCTATTTCAAATATTGGACCGTCAGGTGAAGAGAATGAGGAATAAAGACATCCCATCGGTCCTCATTAAATGACAACATCATAGGGATGAGGAGCTAACTTGGGAATTAGAGTCTTATATGCATGAGCACTTTCCATACCTATTTTGAGTCCAGTAAGTCTTAGTTCATGTTATTTTAATTTCGATGAAGAAATTCTTATTATATGGGAAGACTGTAACGACCATAAAATTTTAATCTGAACTACGTGACATTTCAGAATTTTTACCTGGACCTGTCGCGACGTGGCACACTAAGTCAACTATCGAGAGTCGACACCGAGGTATAATGTTTTACGATGATGCATGTATTACCTAACTAAAATAAAAAACACATGATTTAATTATTTTATTTCGATCAATGGTTTGTCCGAGTGAAAGTCTTCTCGAGATGCACGTGTGTGAGTGAGATTATTTTGGCAAGGCTAAAAAAGCCTTATATAAATATTAATAGCTCAATTATGGATTAATGACAAAATTAAGGTAGGGACTAAGTTAAGTGATCGGTGTGACATAGGGATGTGACTGTGATTTGATAAAATAAAAGGACTTATGAGTCAATTTATGAATGAGAAATATGAAATTAAGTAATTAATTCTTAGGTGTTAAAATATTATAATGTTGAAGAAGAAAAGCTTGAATTTCTAAATAAAGGACTAAATATTTGTTGGTCTAACTCATGGAAGCCAATGAGTGGTAGTAATAAGGCAACTTGGAATAGTGTAGACCACTCATTTGTAGTTTTATCTTCTCTCATTTGTGTGAAAAGCATAAGTGAAGGTGAGAGAATAGGAAAAAATTTGGGGTTCTTGAGTTTTGGTGGTGATTTTGCAACTCTTGTGAAGTGGGTGCAATACTAAAGAGAAAACAAGAAAAACTAGGTAACTCATCTTCATCTCTAACCTCTTGTAAATCCTTAACTTGATTGTGGCTATGGATTGTAGTGAGTTCTTTGTGAAATTTTATAGAGTTAGAAAAAAAAATTCATATTTGGGGGTTTCATGGTGGACAAACAAATGAGGATGTTGGAGAGGGATTAATGGCTCCATTAAAAAGCCCCATTAGAGGACTCTAATTTTGCCATTTATGGCAGCAAAGTTGCTGCCCTTAATGGTAGCAACGCAGCAACTTTGCTACCCTATATACATAAAAAATATATATTTATATAATATATATATATTGATGTGTTTATATAAATATATAAATATTGTATATATGTAAGTTAAATAAAAAGGAAATACGTATATATATACTTATAAGCGTGTAATCAAGCATACAAAAATGAGATTAAATGTGATCTCCATATATGCAATATAATATTTTTTTGAAGATTAGATACATTTTCAATTTGGGATGCCATTTAAATTTCTTTAGACTCATTAAATAAGTGAGATTGTTATTGGAATGATTACATTTACAATATAAGCTTGCACTCTTTGTGCAATTCATCCACCATTGATTGTAATTCTTGCTATGTTTAAATTATAAATCCTTTGGGGGTTTGAATCATTGGCTTAAGAGTCACATGACTTGGGGGTTGCTTGGTGGTATTATTTATGTGTCAGTATATGCAAAGACAACCTACTAATTAATAGTAACATATGTAAATGTCAATTGTTAATCTGGGCTAATGTACCAATATTTGAGGTATGAACTACAAGTTATAAAAATTGTCTACTATAACCCCACTACACAACAATATACAAAAGAAATAAGCTATCATCTAAATATAAAAATGAAAGAAATAAATAAAGTATATATATGAGGCGTTTATAAAATATTCTGGCAACGACAAAATGAATAAAGAAGTCCAAGTGTAAAGAATATTTACAATTTTTCAAAAATTTGTGAGAAAGGTTTAAAGTTGACAAATTTTAATGTGATTTGAGTGTCAATTGAATTATAGTTTTCTAACACACCCAATACCGATCTAATTAACACCAACTAGGAAATGCAAGAGCGCATTTTTGCGATATCAATTTCTACGAGGGACTTATAGTGATATTATTGAGTGCTTGGTATTGGGGATTCATTGGGAGACGTATTGGAGCCGCAAAAGCTTATTTCTACGATATCAAGGTAAGTAAAATCAGCTAGAAAATGCACAATAGTTCTTTTGAGCTTATAGTTTATTGATATTGTACTGTGTCATTTTCTTGGAATTTACACCCTACTATGAGTGTCCGAGGGCAAAGTGAGTTATGAGAGTGTCTATGATGGAGTGGTTGCTGGCTGGTAACCGGGGGCCATGACCTCGAGTAACTGGAGTATTTGGTCGGAATAAGATGTAATTTATTTGGGGCACCATTGGTATCCTTCATTCACGACGGTTTAGGTACAGCAGGCGCTACCGTGCCCTATAACCTGAGTCTGCTCGGCATTGCCGCGACTCTATGACCATGACCATGTGGCACCCGCACTCGGTGGTCTTAAACTACTTAGGCACCTCTCTATTATTTCTTTTTACACTCATTTCTCGTTGTAATTTTATTTATATATTCTTATTATCATGCATTCCTTACAATTTTTTCTACCCGCATAACTTTTAGACTGCGTTAGTTACTTTGAATTACTGTTAAGATCCTACTGGCTTTTACTTACTGGATTCGGCATTCTTGTGTTTGATCGAGTGCACATTCGCAACCAAGCAAGGGCAAGGCGCCTATACTTAGCAATCTACTCTAAGGATATCAGAGCAGCCCTTCTCCATTCATTTTTGTAGGTTTTTTTATTTTTAGTATACTAATATATGTTGTTTATCACACTTGTGATACTTATTTGCGTTGAGATATACACATGAATTGTATATCATTTTGCTTAGTTATTACACTGACACAAAATATACATGAATACACATGTTTATAGGGTTCCACATTTAGGATGTCCGACTCTTTTACCTTATTGTTGAGTTATTCAACATATTAATTTTTTTCGCTAACTTGTAAAACTTGTAAATCATTAATAGCCCGACGTAAAATTATGAAGTTACTTATTTAGATGGATCAAAAGGCTGACTAAGCCTACGTTGACCTTGTGAGGTAAACTCGGGGGTGGGCTTAGGCTGGGCAGGGCCCAGTTTGTGGAAAATAGGGGCCGTCACTTGGACCTAGTGCAAGTAGGAGATGTTGGGGTATGTGCCCTAGGCCAATTCTATAAATGTTGTTTAACTATTATAAGTAGATGCATGTTTCTTTTATAATAGTATCCATGCATAATTACTATATTATTCTAAACGTCACTTTTCAGTTATTATTGCAGGAACAATAATAAATTAAGACTAGTATGAGTCTTGATTGATAGTCATGTAATTATTATACGTATACAAATTCGAATTAAGATCATATGTATCTGTTGGGAACATATGCTGGACCAACCCGATATGAGAATACTACATGGTCAATGTCATAAGTGTTTTTCATGATAATTATATCATTTATTCCTTTGAATTGAGATCACCAAAGACTTTAACATTAGGAGCACAATGATTTGACACAATTAACCGTTGTCTTTAACCGGATGATTATAAAAGTTATGATTGGTCATTATTCGACTAATATGTGGATGTTGTATGATCAAGATGTAATTTATCCCTTTTTTATATAGATATATCTATTGGGCCCCTCGATATGTTAGACTGATAAATGGCCATGTCTAGTGAATTGATTGGATCAATATTTATGTCTACATGAAGATCGAAACTAGTAGATTGAACTATAAGGGTGACATTCCATGTCTTATATTCAATCAAAAGATATCGCTTGACAAAAGGATATGATATACAATGTCTATTAGGTTGTATTGATTTATTGATCTTTGTGCAACTTAAGTAGTCATAATGTCTTGCTAGATGCCGCTTATAATTTGTGTACCAAAATTGGTTCACTGCCAATGTTGTATGAACCTATTGGGTCGCACACAAAGAACGGGTTTGCGCGATTTAATATTGTATAGGTTGCTGAATTTTATTAAATAAAATTCATTTTGAAGATTCTCATCAAGTGTCTTAGTTTGACTAGGGAGTCAAAACTCTCCTACATTTTTAGTGTCGCTAGAAATTTTGTCTTTTGGTATATCCTATTTTGAATAGGACTCTGTTGGAATTATAGTATGACTTTAAGTCTTATTTGAGGCCTAGATAAATTACAACTCTTGTTGGATTAGAAATTGTAGATTATCTATGACTCTATCTTTTTTAGAGGTGGACTTTATCTAAGACTATTTTTGGAGTGTGACTACAAAATGGAGTTCTTTTACAACTTGACCTATTGTGCTATAAATAAGACATCAGGGTCACGGTTGTTGTAGAGATTTTTCTAGAGAGTGTTTGTGAGGATTTTTGCCATAGAGGTTTTTACGCTAGCACTCTGAATCGTGATCGTGTGTTCATGTATGGATTTTTGATAGAGGATGTTCATCTCTGACAGCATCTTGAAGGAATCGATCAACACCAAACAAGGTAGACATGGAGTTGCTCTTTTTAAGTTATTGTTTTTCTTTCTTAGTACATCAGTCTATTAGAATCAATATGATCTTGGTTCGAGGAAGTTTGAAAAGGTTTCGAAAACTTCCGCTGCGCTTGATCCCTGAAGCCCTACAGTACAAAGATAACACAATTTACAGTAAAGGTCACTATAGAGTTTACTTCCAATTTAACCAACTGAAAGTTGGTTTTGAAGTCTTACACTCAAATCCTCGAGTTTCACGTCTTTTTTGTAAAACTTACAAGTTCATTCATTTATATTTTAGGTCTTTATTTCAATTTTGAATTGATCCCCAATCATTAAATGATAATTACTAAAAATTCAAATTTTAATGTTAAGTAGTGAAGAAAATGCTAATGTGTAGGAATGAGTTTTGGCCTCATTTTTCCAACCACAAAACACCTATCAAAACACTACTAAGTCCAATACTGATTCTTGAGGGTGATTTTTGATACACAATGATTAAACCATAAAACTCAATAAAAAAAACATGTTTGAACCCTCAAAATCGATACCCAAAATAGCTGAAAACTAAGACTACAAAACTGTCAAATAGTGGACTGATTTTGTAACTCATCTCCAATTTCATTCAAGCGACTCTCAAACCGACCTAAATCAATTTACAACTCTTCATTGATGTCTAAACATCAAAAGCAAACAAGATTTTTGAATTAGAACCATCTTTGATCCACCAAATTCAATCATCAAAAGTATGATAGCCCAACATTTGCAAAAATCGATTTCTTCAACTATGATTCGTGAAACTCAATTCAAATTGAATGTAAATCAGTCCAATGCAAGCCTAAATAATCGAATTAAATCAGAAACCTTTGATTCTGTTAAGAATCTAATAATCTTTATGTTTAACGATAAACCCTCAATCAAAAATTGATTCAAACTCAATCAATCCATTAAAATCAATTCGAAATCTTGATTTAGGAACTTCAACAAGTCTCAATTTTCTCATTTTATCCACAAACAAATCAATTCATCTTATTTGATCTACATTTCCAATTACTGATTTTTCTTTTTTTGAGTGTCATGGCCTCGGCCTCGCCTAGCACTCGAATACTGGCCTTGGGAGATTTGAGGTAGTCCCTGAGTCATCCTAAGAATTAGCCTAGGGTAGTGCCCAACTTTCCTTGGGTTTTCTATTTTCAAGACCTGCACTGCAAGAGAAACCTTACCTTGCCATGGTAAGGACGCTAGCAAGCGACACTTGCATTGTCCAGGGACCACCCTAGAGCCCCAACCCAAACCTCTATCGCTCTACATCATCGTCATCACCATCCCCATTTTTCCCCTTCCCTAACCGACTCATAAATTCATCCCTAACCTCTAGCCACCCAAAACATAATGATTTAAACAATAACCCAAGCTCATTTCAATCAAAAAACAGAAACTCGCCTCACCAACCAATGCCTCCACTAGTTCTTCATTTCTCTTCTACCCATGGAAAAACTTCAAAATAGAGAGAGGAGTATATATATATATATATATATATATATATATGCATATATATCCATTATATTAGAGACGAGAGTGAGAGATAGGAAATCGAAATAGATGAGGCATTAGATTAAGAGGTAATGAAAAAAGAGTTGAGAGAATGTTGAAGACGATGAAGAACAAAGTCAGTCCACTATTTGACAATTTTACAGTCTTAGTTTTAGGTATCGAGTTCAAAGGTTCAAACGTGGTTTTTTTATTGAGTTTTTTTATGGGTTCTAATCCTTGTATATCAAAATTCACCCTCAAAAATCAGAATTGGATTTGGTAGTGTTTTGTTTAGTGTTTGGTGGCCGAAAAAAAAAGACCAAAACTCATTCTTGCACACTAGCATTTCCTTTACTACTTAACATTAAAATTTGAGTTTTTAGTAATTATCACGTAATTATTGGGAATCAATTAAAATTTGATATAAAAACCTAAAATATGAATAAATGGACTTGTAGGTTTCACAAGAGTACATGTTAATGTAGGAATTTACTTGTCTGACATCCTCGATTTGTTTTTGATGATGTTAGGTATACTATGCAGAAGTAAAGGAAGAACAAGCCTAGATATCTATTAGTGATTTGACTTTTTTTAGTCGTATATTGTTTTTGTTGCATAGTATGTTTACGAGACTCGAGGATGAGAGTAGGCTATAATAATGTAGAGAAACAATAGCAAATGGTTTAAGAGAATTTTGAAACAATTTGTAGTTTACTTTGATGTAAATATGGATTGTTGAACTAATATCATTATAAATAAGTCTTAAGGTTAAAACTTGTGAACTTGATGCAAATTTAATTCTTTACTTCAAAAGCTACTTTTATCAAGTTTTATCAAGTTTTTGATGCCAGGACCCTACTTGTAATGGAGACAACTGAAATATTCATAAATGTGAAAATCTTAATAGAATAATTTCCTAAATTGCTTCATGTTTGAAGAGTAAGACTTGAATATGACTTGAGGATTGCCATGTATCTAAAGGACCTTAGACAATTGACATCGTTAAGGGATTTATTCAGGAGGTTAAGTTAATTAGGGTAATGTCATGGACCTAATGAAATGGGTCCTGACAATATAGTACATGTAATAAGTTTTTTGTATATTCACTTTTCTTTTCAACTGAAGTATGCATTAATGTATATTTTCTATAACTGATACTTTATCTCTCTCGTGTGCAAAGTGCAGAATGGCGATATTTTGAGTACTATAGTTCTTTCTTTTATAGGGAAATCCAGATGAAATTGTTTTTTTCATTTGAGTCCATCAAAGATTACATAATATATAAGTTCTTTTTTCACTTTTATTTACCTTATCAAAATTATTTTGATTGAAGTATATATTAATGTATTTTATCTATTAATGATATTCGGTCTCTCCCGTGCGCGAAGCATGAAATGTCGACTAATATACTAATATATTTACTAATTTTTTTACCTAATATAGTAACTGCCAAAATGTAGATTTTTTATGACATAACAACATTGTTAAGGATATAGATATACATATATGATAACTAGTATATTATGTAAGTTAGATATTAGGATATATATCAGCGTAGTTACAGAAATGTTTCTCTTTCCTATTTTATATCCACCCCTATATCTATAAATATGGATCTTATGTTCATAATAAAGCATCTCATTATTTGCAAACTATCATGGTATCATGTTATAAACTGAAAGCAAGCGAGAACTCAGGAACCTCTCACGGAGGAAAATGGAGCATGAGCGCTCTTTGTTCAGATTGAACAATCAATAAATAGGGGTTTTAGCCATTCATAGGAGGAAGTGAAATTATGAAAGAGTTTTATGCAAATAGTAAATTTACAGCAGAGGGAGAACCAATATGGGTGAGAGGAATCCTTTTGGCGGCCATCACCGCCCCAGGGTGACGTGTCTCCATGTACTCCTTGCCAGTTAGCCCTACTACAAGTGTACGGCACCTGCCCGTCCTTTTTCTGTCTCGAAATTCGTATTCACTTGTGTGTACATCGTATAAGTGACATGTTCAAGGGAAGTCGTACTTTATACCATTAAGTCAAGAAATATTAATAATCAAATAAACAAATCCTATTGTGGAAAAACCCTTATAAGTACTCGGTATAGAGATAGACGATTATACCATATAAGGTATCTACATGTACAATGTCATGATACTCCCCAGTACCCAAAAGAAATCAAAATATCAAAAACAAACACACGTAAAAGTAGTCTTCAACAGAAGGCAGTCAGAAGTAGTCGCCTAAGATCCCCTTGCCCTTACTTGTACTCGGATCTGCACTTAATCATCACAGAAGAAAATGGATGACGAGTCCAGTAAGTAAAATCCCAAGGAACTCCTCTGAGTATTCAAATAAACAAGTGGAATTCAATAAATACTGTTAAATAAACCTGCGGAATGTAAACAGACAACTGTAATTAGAGCATCGCATGCATAGATAACAATAAAGTGCAAATGTATGTGCTTGTTCTAGTCCGACTAAACCATACTTCGGGATTCCCTTATAGGATCCCCCTAGTGAGCGCACCCAACTAGCTATCACCTGGTCCCTCTCGGTGGCCAGCGTAGACCTACGACGCACCGACACATATAGTAGTTCATTAGCTCTGGTCATTTTCCACCGAGAACCCTGATACACATGCTATGGTCTAGAATGCATAGACACACAACAGAAAATTCGGTGGAAGTAACTCAACCAATCGTCCAAACAATGACAAGATATAAATGTAATAAAGACCACAAGGAATACAGGAACTGAATGAAAATACAAAGCGAAATAAATACTTAAGGTTTTTCAATTGGATTTTACAAACCTCACAACGCACTCCAATACCCCGTAATCAATCCTTGAGTCCAAGTCCACTGAGTCCTTGGTCGCCAATTGATCACCCGTGTCCACCTACGTCTATTTATCAGTAATTCCATTTAGCATGACAATTTACGACCAATTTCTAAAATTTTAGGCCAAATTGCCCATTTCACGTTCTTCGAGGAAAACCTCGCAAATATCTCGTCCGAAATTCCCAAATATTTTATTTTTCATAGAAATTCATAAATTTCTATTTATTTTATGGAAATATTTTTTTATTCGGAATTTTCCCAATTTTTTCGGAATATTTTCCAAAATTTTCCTTTCTTTTCTTCTTTTTTTTTTATATTGGTTTGAGTCGGGTCAGCCAAAACGGGTCGGACCCGACCCTGGACCAGAATTGGTCCAGGCTCGCCCCATGGGCCGAGCCTGGCCAATTCTAGGCTTGGCCCAGGTGGGTGGGTGCACACGCGTGCACGCTGACACGCGAGTGCATCTCCTCCACGCGATCGAACCAGGGATCTCTGGTTTGATCGCCAAATTTTTTTTTTTCTATGTTGGGTTCGGGTTGGCTCTCAACCCCAACCCCAAGTGGAATCGATGGCGGGGAGACGCCCCAACCATCTCCACCCTCGACCCTCTCGGCCTCCATGGTCGAACCCCTCGGCCACCAAGACAACAACAAATACACAACAAAATCAACGACTCACTTTGATCCTGATGTTTCCACCCTCTCTTCTCTCTTTCTCGGCATCTCCTTCTCCTCCTCTTCCTCCTCCTCTCTATTTCTTTTTCTTCTTCTTGGCCTCTCAATTGTGAGTGAGAGTGTAAGTGAGAGAAAAGGTGGTGGAGAGATAAGCTTTGTTGACTTATTTAGTCCCTTAGCATCTCCACTGACATGTGCATCTCTATCCATCCATAACCCTCCATTTATTCCAACCTAACACCTCCTTGACTCCGGATTGTGACACTTTTGGGACACTCACTTGTGTTTTAAGCACAAAAATGCCATTTTCGGGTGTTTCGACGCCCAGTTTCACGTCCGAACGGTGACATACGTGTACCGCCACGTCACTAGCCACCTAATACCCATTCCATATTAGTTACTTGGCCAGTTTTTATTTAGTTTGTGTGTTTTAGTTACCCCGACCTAATATTTGGTCCCGTCAACTACCCGGTACCCGCGTCGACACGCATATCGAGACGAATACAGTTCACACAATCTCGCACGTATTGTTATGCAACATACACACATGCGATGTATTTCAATAAATAGCACCGCAAATAAGCATCCAACACACAATAAACTATCGTACATAGGTCCCCGTGTGTCCTAGCCTACCGCGGCGCCCACGTAGATCTGAGTTGGCGTCCACGTCTGTAAATTCAAGATAATTAACGACATTAATAAAATGGGTCGTTACAGTTCTTCCCAACTAAATAAAATTTCGTCCCGAAATTTAACTGTATCCCAAATCCCATACCAGAGAATAGCTGAGGGTATAGCGTCCTCATCGTCGACTCGAGCTCCCAGGTGAGTCCCTCCGTCCTATGATGCTACCAACGAACTAGGACCTTTGCGAGTTCCTTGTTCCGGAGAATCTGTACTCGACGGCCAACAATCTCTATTGGTCTTTCCTCATAGGTCACGTTAGGCTGTATCTCCACCTGTCCCAACTCAATCGTCGGTCTCGGCCCTGACCTAGCGAGTCTCAACATTGAAATATGAAATGTCGGATGAACCCCAGTGAACTCGGCGGGTAAATCCAACCGATATGCAACAGTGCCTACTCTCTGTGCAATCCGATATGGTCCAATGTATCTCGGTGCCAGTTTCCCCTTAATGCCAAATCTCTGTTGACATTTCCAAGGAGAAACCTTCAGATACACCATATCGCCCTAGTCATAGCTCAGACCCTCGTGATACCTATCTACGTATTTCTTCTGTCTATCATGTGCAGCTCGCAGCTTCTGAGGAATTTGTCAGATTTTCTCTGTGTGATCAACAACTATCTCAGGCCCTACTGTCACTGTATCTTTCGGCTCTGCCCAACACGCAGGTGATCTACAGGGCCTCCCAAATAATGCCTCAAATGGTGGCATGCCAATGTTCGCCTGATAGTTGTTATTGTATTCAAACTCACATAGAGACAGATAATCCTCCCACGAACCCCCAAATTGTAATATAAAAGCCCTGAGCATATCCTCTAAAATTTGGATCAGTCGCTCTGACTGTCCGTCGGTCTGAGGATGATAAGTCGTACTAAACTGTTCCTACATTGCCTCCCATAGTTTCGAGGTCAATCTGGGATCTTTATTTGACACAATGGAAACTGGCACCCCATTAAGTCTAATAATCTCCCGCTCAAACAATATACTCAGCTGGGGAAACGTGTATTTCATCGAGATTGGAATGAAGTGAGCCGACTTCGTCAGTCTATCAATCACTACCCAAACTGCATCGTGACACCTCGATGTCTGTTGTAGCCCACTAACGAAATTCATAGTGACATGTTCCCATTTCCACTGTGGAATGGGCAACGGCTGTAATAATCCACCGGGTCGCCTGTGCTCAGCCTTCACCTGCTGGAAAATGTGACAACTCCTAACGTACGCACTTACGTCAGCCTTCATCCCTAGCCACCAAAATAGTCGCCTCAAATCATGGTACATATTGGTCCGACCAGGATGAACTGTGTAACGAGACCGGTGTGCATCCTCCAAAATCTCGTCCCGTATCTCCTGATCCGCAGGTATCCACAATCTCCCTCGGTATCTCAAACATGGATATGTGGTTTCTGTCCAATTAATGCATTCTGGATTTCGTGACAGACCACTGACCCGCTCATAGAGCCCATCAGCCCTCTTACACTCAGCAACCCATTCAATCGATACGGTCGGTATCCTCATCTGACAACAAATGTGCTATTCCGTCGTAGTCGACAACTCGACCATGCACATAACTAATGATGCTTGTAATAAGCCATGCTTATGTGTCATCTGCTGTAGAACAGTCCGACTGTCAAGTCCACTCCTGCTCAATGCGTATGCTACAACGATCGCTTTGCCAGGGTGATACTCAATAGCGAAGTCGTAGTCCTTCAGCAACTCCAGCAATCTCCGCTGGCGCATATTCAGATCCCTTTGAGTGAAGATGTAACGTAAACTCTGGTGATATGTATACAACACAAATCGCTCTCCATATAGATAGTGCCTCCAAGCCTTCAGTGCAAATACGACCGCCGCAAGCTCCAGGTCGTGCACTAGATAATTCCCCTCGTGGGGTCTTAACCATTTGGAAAGATAGGCAACTGGTCTACCATCCTGCATCAACACATATCCAAGATCAACGCCCGACGCATCTGTATATACTGTCAAGGTCTTGCCCTGCTCCGACAATGTCAATACTGGTGCAGATGTCAATCTCCGCTTCAATTCACAAAGGCCTGCTCACACTTATCTTACCAGTCAAATCTGACATCTTTCTTAGTCAGTCTCGTCATCGGGGCTGCAATCGAGGAAAAATCCAACACAAATCGCCGGTAATATTCGGCCAGTCCAAGGAAACTCCGTATATCGGCCATAGACTCAGACGTCTTCCAATCAATGATCGTCCTAATCTTTTCTGAGTCCACTGAGATACCTTGCTCACTAATGACATGGCCTAAGAATCTCACCGCACTTAGCCAAAAGTCACACTAGCTAAACTTGGCGTACAGTCGGTGCTCTCTCTGTGTCGTCAAAACTGTCCTGAGATGTCCATCGTGATCCTCACAAGTCCTGTTGTATATCAAAATATCTTCGATGAACACGATGACGAATCTGTCCAAATACCGTTTCATGACCCTATGCATCAAGTCTATGAAAATCGCTGGAGCGTTCGTCAGCCCAAAGGGCATGATTGTGAACTCAAATAACCCGTATCTTGTGCTGAAAGCGGTTTTATGGATATCCTCTTCTCGAATCCTCAACTGGTGATAACCTGAGCGAAGGGCAATATTCGAGAAGAATCTGGCACCCGTCAGTTGATCAAACAGATCGTCAATCCTAAGAAGTGGGTAACGGTTCCTCACAGTTACCTGATTCAGCTTCCTATAGTCGATGCACATCCTCATCGTACCATCTTTCTTCTTCACAAACAGTACTAGAGCTCCCTAAGGTGACATACTAGGGTTAATGAAACCCTTCTCCAACAGCTCATCCAATTGTCGTCTCACCTCCTCCTGCTCCGCTGGTGCCATCCATAAGGTCGATTGGCAATCGGGTGCATCCCTGGTATCAGCTCGATTATGAACTCAACAGCACGTGGCGGTGGCAATCCTGGTAATTCATCTAGAAATACATCGACAAAATCCCTAACCACCGGAGCGTCCTCAATCCGTACCCCCGTTCGAACCTCTGGCTCTACTATCGCCGCAAACGCCTCAATCTCCTGCGCTGTAGCTGGTCGGCATCTCGTGATGGGTAAGTCAGTTGTCGATCCAAGTAATATGAACTCCGATATTCCAGGAATACGAAACTTTATCCTCTTACCGTAAGAGTCTATCCGTGCATGATAGGATGCTAACCAATCCATCCCGAGTAGTGTGTCAAACTCTAAGTACTCCAATACTCGAAGATCCGTTGGTAGCTTATGTCCCTCCACCTCTATCATCACGTCTCGACATATTCGATTAGGGTATATCTTATCCCCAGCAGACGTACTGAGGACAAGATGTGGGTCTAGTGTCTGTGTAACTAACCCTAACAATCCAACAATACGTCCAACAAGAAACGATAAAGTGCTACCAGAATCAAACATAGCATGCATAGGGCGACCACTTATAAGTAACTTACCTTCAACGAGCTGCCTAGTCGCCCCGCTATCTGACTGTGCTAACACATGTGCTCTATCTCTGGCCTGGTCCGACTCTCGCCGTGGCGATAGTGGTGTCCGACAATTAGCCCTCAAATGTCCCCTAACCACACCGGTGACATCTACGGCTCTCCAGTCTACCCGTCTGTCCGTCTCCAAATCTCAGACCCTGACCCCAAGCTACCTGACCCCTGTCATGTCCCCCTTGATCTCAACCCTGACGGTACTCCTGTGGCAGTGACCTCTGCCGATCCACTAGTGCTGAGGTGATGGCATGAACTGGATGTGGCTCCTCATAGCGAAACTGATTGCCCTAAAAATTATCTCGGCGGCCCCTCTCCCGTCTATCATCTCTACGGCCTCTATCCAGACGATCCATCAGTCTCTTCTGGCTCTGATTCGACCGAGAACTCGCCCGATCGTACTCTCCCTACCGGTCACACACGTCCAATGACCATTTGCAGTATGTAGGTCTTATGAGCCAATGCCCTGTCAAAGATCTCATGCGAGTCGTGCGAGTCGTGGCTTCGGTTGAGACAACTGATACAAAGCAATCCTGTCATCCACCCCTCTAGTGAAATAATAGATCTGTAAGCGCTCTGTTCCGGCGACATCTAGAGAGAATCGAAGCAAATGTCGGAACCGCTCCATATACTGCATCAAGGTCCGATTACCCTGTCTCAGGGTCTGGAACTCATCCCTCGGTCTCAACCTAACCTCCATCGGTATGTACTAATCATAGAATAGCTCCCTAAACTCTGCCCATGTTGTCAGTTCCGGATGAGTATCGGTATATGTCGCCCACCAGACTGTCGCATGCCCTCTCAAATAGGCTCCAGAAAGTCGTGCCTATACTGTCTCATCGTTCCTCATCAGGTTATGGAAACGCTGATGGGACACTACCCATCTCCCTGCACCCTCAGGGTCACTGCCTCCGTAAAAGAATCCAGGCTGGAACTTTAAAAACTCCCTCAATAACTTCGCCTCTGGTGCTAGGACGAATGTCGATGTAGTAGTAGTATTAGCAGCGGGGGTGGCAGTAGCCTGGTCCACCGTCGTGAGTGGAGGCGTAAGAGTCAATGTCTCCAAAGGAACGAAAACTGTGGTAATCGTCTTTGTGGTTGCCTCTGCCGCTACCCCCTGAACTGGTGTCTGGGGTACCACCTAAATAACAGTTGTCCCCGCCGGTACGGTCACAGCTACTAGCTCTCTAGCCGAAGTGAGTGTCGCCTGTATCGCGGTCTGCTCTCGTAATAGGCGTAATACCTCGGCCATTTGTGTCTTCTGAGCCGAGAGTCTATCCTCCACACTCGCCATAACCGGGACATCCCTAGTCACATTGCTAGTCTGTCCAATCTCAAAAGGCGTACAGGACTGTCCGTCCACAATCTGCATCGAGAATGTGGTCCGGCTCAGTCTCGAGGTATATACGTATATCATATAATATTATTAAAATATAACACGCATATACGTTCTAACTCTACCCGCCTCACATCACTTCCCAACTAAAGTTCTAAGGCAATAACTTCAGCTTTCCACATCTAAGTCAATTGATTAAGTTTTATTATCTTAGGCCTTCTTTTATGCTCTGATACCAATTGTGGCGGCCCTCGTCGCCCCGGGGTGACGTGTCTCCGTGTACTCCTTGCCAGCTGGCCCTACTACACGTGTACGGCACCTGCCCGTCCTTTTTCTGTCTCGAAATTCGTATCCACTTGTGTGTACATCATATAAGTGACATGTTCAGCGGAAGTCGTACTTTATACCATTAAGTCAAGAAATATTAATAATCAAATAAACAAATCCTATTGTGGAAAAACCATGAAAAGTACTCGGTATAGAGATAGACGACTATAACATATAAGGTATCTACATGTACAATGTCATGATACTCCCCAGTTTCCAAAAGAAATCAAAATATCAAAAACAAACACACGTACAAGTAGTCTTCGACAGCAGGCAGTCAGAGGTAGTTGCCTAAGATCCCTTTGCCCTTACTTGTACTTGGATCTGCACTTAATCATCACAGAAGAAAATGGATGACGAGTCAAGTAAGTAAAATCCCAAATAACTCCTCTAAGCATTCAAATAAACAAGTGGAATTTAATAAATACTGTTAAATAAACATGCGGAATGTAAACAGACAACTGTAATTAGAGCATTGCATGCATAGATAACAATAAAGTGCAAATGTATGTGCATGTTCCAGTCAAACTAAACCATACTTTGGGATTCCCTTCCAGTATCCCACTAGTGGGTGCACCCAACTAGTTATCCACCGAGAACCCTAATACACATGTTATGGTCTAGAATGCATAGACACACAACGAAAAATTCGGTGGGTGTAACTCAACCAACCGTCCAAACAATGACAAGATATAAATGTAATAAAGACCACAAGGAATACTGGAACTGAATGGAAATACAAAGCGAAATAAATACTCAGAGTTTTTCAATTGGGTTTTACAAACCTCACTACGCACTCCAATACCCCGTAATCAATCCCTGAGTCCAAGTTCACTGAGTCCTTGGTCGCCAATTGATCAACCATGTCCACCTATGTCCATTTATCAATAATTCCGATTTAGCATGACAATTTACGACCAATTTCTAGAATTTTAGGCCAAATTGCCCATTTTACGTTTTTCGATGCAAAAACCCCGTAAAAGTCGTGTCCAAAATTCCCAAATATTTTATTTTTCATAGAATTTCATCAATTTCTATTTATTTTATGGAAATATATTTTTTTTGGAATTTTCCCATTTTTTTCGTAATATTTTCCAAATTTTTCCTTTCTTTTCTTTTTTTTTATGTTGGTTTGGGTCGGCCGAAACGGGTCGGACCCGACCCTGGACCAGAATTCGTCCAAGCTCGCCCCATGGGTCGAGCCTAGACAATTCTGGGCTCGGCCCAGGTGGGTGGGTGCACACGCGCGCGCGTGTGCACCCCCTCTACGAGATCGAACCAGGGATCCCTGGTTCGATCGCCAAAATTTTTTTTTCTATGTTGGGTTCGGGTTGGCTCTCAACCCCAACCCCAAGTAGAATCGATGGCAGGGGAGACGCCCCAGCCATCTCCACCCTCGACCCTCTCGGCCTCTACGGTCGAACCCCTCGGCCACCAAGACAACAACAAATACACAACAAAATCAACAATGACTCACCTTGATCCTGATGTTTCCACCCTATCTTCTCTCCTTCTCGGCATCTCCTTCTCCTCCTCCTCTTTATTTCTTCTTCTTCTTCTTGGCCTCTCAATTGTGAGTGAGAGTGTAAGTGAGAGAAAAGGTGGTGGAGAGATAAGCTTTGTTGACTTATTTAGTCCCTTAGCATCTCCACTGACATGTGCATCTCTATCCATCCATAACCCTCCATTTATTCCAACCTAACACCTCATTGGCTCCGGATTGTGACACTTTTGGGACACTCACTTGTGTTTTAAGCACAAAAATGCCATTTTCGGGTGTTTCGACGCCCAGTTTCACGTCCGAACGGTGACATACGTGTACCGCCGCGTCACTAGCCACCTAATACCCATTCCATATTAGTTACTTGACCAATTTTTATTTAAATTTTTTTTAGTTACCCCGACCTAATATTTGGTCCCGTCAACTACCCGGTACCCGCGTCGACACGCATATCGAAGCGAATACAGTTCACATAATCTCGCACGTATTATTATGCAACATACACACATGTGATGTATTTCAATGAATTCCACCGCAATTAAGCATCCAACACATAATAAACTATCGTACCTAGGTCCTCGTGTGTCCTAGCCTACCGCGGCGTCCACGTAGATCTGAGCTGGTGTCCACGTCTGTAAATTCGAGATAATTAACGACATTAATAAAATGGGCCGTTACAATCTTAATTCCATATGATAAGAGGACTACTAATGATTTCTATAACCAATCGGATTTGAATATTAAGGTTTATGAGTCTATCACCTACCTTAAGACTAAGTATGATCATACTTACCTAGCATCCCAAATGATGCTATAGAGAGAACCTTAAAGGTTAATGGATGCTCGATATGGACTAGGGGTGCCAAGAATGTTCCTAATTTTATTCTGAAGGGCAATATTAGGAAAGTTTATAATATGTGGCAGTTCCTCATTATAACTTCCTTATACCTCATCTCGAATCAAAGGGAGATCAAGCAGCTTAAAGCTGCTTGTCTTTATGAGATTGCCACTAGAGGTTAGATCAATGTGGGAGAGCTGATCTATGTTACACTGAGGGAAGCTATCTAGAGTGAGAGAGATAAATATTTGATATACATATTATTGATTACGAGGTTGCATAGGAGAGTGAGATTCTAAGTGACAGGTGATGAATTGTATTTGGATCCTCAAGATGTTTTGAATATAAACTTCATGGAAACTCCTAGCATGTTAAAGGGGTAAATAAATTCAGAGGATGAGAAGAAGAGAATTAATTTGGTAGCCCGGGCTATGAGAGAAAGACAGAAAGAGGGGCAAGAGTTGAGGCTTAAAATATTCAGAGAGTAGCTGTTGAGTTAATGACTGAATTACGATATGAATGCCATGAAAAGCAAGAGCAAAAGGATGTAGCTTCGGGTAGAACCAACAAATATTTGACGAGGTTATCAATTTGTAGACCCACTAAATGTAGAATGTGATCTAGTTGGAACAGAAGTTTACCCACCACCAACACAGCCATTGGTACCACCACCAGAAGACCTAACTTCTAGGCAACAAAGAGTTTGGATAACAGAGACGATGAGAGAATATCAAGAGGACATAGCAATATACAAGAAACTTATGGACATATATGAGCAGGATAAAGAAAGGATTCTTCAAGCAAGATTGAATTGTTGGGTTTTGGGGTTCATATGTAGCGAAAAATTCAAAACAATTTTTGAAAAACCCCAACAAGACCAAAAATAAGTTCCATTAAACTAAACCTACAAAAAGTAAACCATACCTTAACATGTGATTTCCTTCTCTGATTGTTCGATTTCCAAGACGTTCAAGTGTGTGTCATCTATCAAAAATCCACACATGAACGGTGATCATAATTTGGAGTGCTAGCCCCAAGAGAGATTGAAAACGTTTTTCTTTCCCTCCTACAATCCAGAGAACTCGAAATTTGCAAAACTAAAAATCTTATTTTGTTTTAAGGTTTCAACCTCTATTTATATGTGTAGATAAGCTCTCACTTAAAATCATATTCGTAATACAACTATTATATCTACTAAGTTTAAGCAAATTACACATACGCCCATATTAATAAGTTATCATATAACAAATTGTAAGGGCTTTTGTGTCATGAGTTTTATCATATAAGATTCATTACTCTGGACCAATTGAGATTGCACAAAGTCATTCTTTGTGTGCAACCCAATAGGTTCATGCGACGTTGGCAGTGAACCAAAACCGTTTTGGTACACAAGTCATAAGCAAACTCTAGTAAGGCATTATGACTACCCAAGTAGCATAAATATCAAAATCGATACAACCAAATGAATAACATATATTGTAGCATCCCCTATCTTAATTAGGTCAATACTCGGCCTGAAACCCTAATTAAGCCCCGATAACCCTGCCAAACTTAACTAGTGCCAGCAGTCTCTCCATCAGTACCTAATAAACTCAACTTATATATTAATATCGAATAAAAAATTCAAAATATACGCAGCGGGAAATTAAAACTTTTTCGATAATTAATAATATACAGAAATATAGAGTTTATCAAAACCCAAAACCTAGTTCATAAACCTCCCAACTTTGTTTATATATAACAAAATATATCAAACAGTATATATATGTACAAGAAGGTTCATTACATCGTAGAAAAGATTATTAGACTCCTAAATCTTATCCTTGCCCTTCACTGAAGCGCTAGGTTGCGAACCTGGAATATTAAATTTGAGGTGAGCGCTCCAACTTGCTCAGTAAGTAAGGATTCACAAAGCCATCAACATTCCATATAATAATTAAGAACATTATGCAATAACAATATGCACCAATATCAACTAATAAGAATATGGAAAGCATATAATTCAATAAATAACGGATGCAAATCAAATATCAATGACTATTACATTATAATTCCCATTTTATTTATAAAACTAGGTTCGATTACCCACCGACGCCATTAATGTGATTCCTAGACCAACACATTTGCTTATGTGTTGTATAGTCAATCCATTAATGCCTAATGTTTCTATCTGAAACCCTCTAGTGAGTATGAAATCCACACAACCTATTTAATTGAGTAGGAAGTTACATATAGGCCAAGAAGGTAACCCATATCCTATATAACCTGGTCTGAGTCTCAGGAACTTACTCTCTTGAATTACATTAAACACTATTTTCCATTTATTAAAACCATCATAGTGTACATAGTCCCTCATTCAGTTCGTAAACTACATGAACTATATATACTAGGATAGCCAGGCAATATTAATACATAAACGAATCCATACTTACATCAGCTTAGGTTTCCATTCCAAATTTCATAATTTTCTGGGTTACTCACGCTTTCCTAGGGATCCAACACCTATCACAAACCATTTGTGATCAATATAAGTCTTATACCCTTTATTTAAAACCCTGGTTTAGTTCCTAAGTCCTCTAAAAATTCCAGTCAAAATAGAGCAATACTATTATTTTCTGGGGTGAGAGCACGCTCCCTCAGTAGGTGGAGTGTGCTCCAGCAGTTGAGTTCATCCTCACTGATGAAGGGAGCGCGCTCCTCTGATAGATGGAGCGCACTCTACCCTATACTATTTCGATAGTACACATTGCAGCAACCACTGTTCTATCCATAAATTCACCAAACAACAATAAACACTCACAAAATTCAAAAGAGATGACCTCTAGTGAGGTAATAAACCATTTTCAATCAACAAACAACATAATTTGCAGAGATTCCATCACTTAGTGTCCAATTGAACTTCAAAAACATAAAATTTAAACTTACCAAAGTGATTATCTCTGGCTTTCAAATCGTTTAAGCTCCTCAATCTTTATTGATTCAACTCCCTGAATGATTCCTTAAGATTAGTAACTAAACCCTCAACTCTCTTTCTCTATTGACCAAATGAGAAGATAAACATGAGGTTTTAGTTTAAGAATATGGATTTTCCTCGAGATATGCATCGCACTATCTCGAGACTAAACAAGTGGTTAATGTGTTAAAATGACACTCACTAAAGTGACACGAGTTTTAACACAATTAAACACTTACGCTCCTCTCGAGATGATCTGATGATCCATATAATTCAAACCAACTTTTAGTTTCTAATATATATTTATATATCCAATATCTATATATCTCATGAATTTTCTCTCCAATAAATTTACTGAACATGCCTACAAGCATTCTTAGGTGTGCACATTCATTCCACAACCCCCTCGTCGCACTTAGTGTACCGACAATTTATTGTTTATTACGTATTTTCCATTTATGGACTTGTATATAAATCTTCTATTACACAACAACAACAACAACATAGCCTCAGTCCCTAATTAACAAATTAAAAACTATAAAATTCATAAACATATCAAATAAACACAAATCATCATGCGAACACTCGCATATACTAATCGAGGTATGTCACGCTTTACCACGAGCCTAACTTGAGTTAATTAGGATTTGGATTAACACTAATCACCAGCTTAAGGTAATAGGCCGTTACATATATCATATCCTTTTGTCGTGCGATATCTTTTGATTAAACATAAGGCATTCAAAGTCACCTTTCATGTTCAATTATACTAGTCTCAATCTTCAAGTTCACTGAAAACATTCAAATGACATTAATCATATCAATTCATATGGACTTGGCCATTTAATAGTCTAACATATTGAGGGATCCCCTAATATCTCTCTATACGAGAGGGACAGATTCTATCTTGATTACAAACCTTCACGTATTATTCACATGGTAACCAATTGCAATCTTTATAATCATTCAGTTAAAGACAACGTTTGATTATGTCGAATTACCATGCTCCTAATATTGAAGTCTATGGTAATCTCAAGTCGAATGACTAACGATATACCTATCATGAATAACACTTATGACTTAATCCATGAGGTGTTCTCATAGTGGGTCAGCCCAGTACCTTGTTCCCATAACAAGTACTCACGATATCGATTCACATCCCTATACGCATGATCATCACATGACCATCAATCAAGATTTATACTAGCCTTAATTTATTATAGTTCCCAGTATAATGATCGACTATGAACATTTAGGATATTTTGACAAATACCCATGGATCTTACTATAAGATAAACATGCAATTTCTTATAATAAAACAACAAATGAAAACCTCAATTTTATTAACTAAAATTATAAGATGCATGATGTTTGTAAATTGACCTAGAGCACATGCCCCAACATGAATGGGCAGAGAAATTTAATGGTTAATGGCAGATCAACAAAGGGATATGGAGAGATATCGATGTAGCAGACGCTTGATACCTATTGATAGATCTATCAGATTTCCAGAGACACCCCACTACTTTTTTAACTTGGAAGTAAAGTAGATGAAGAGAAAATAACGTCCTTTGATGCCATTTTTTAGGGAGCTGCAGGAGCTAATGATGATGTCGATGATAACCAATCTTATAATCCTGAGTCTTAAGATTTCTTTAGACCTTTGTAAGATGAGAATGTTTTGACACATTTGCTATTGCTTTCATTTTGGGGGTGTATATTGATACGATTTTTTTTTAGATCAGTTTTTGATATTTCGGTATTATTTAAGTTTTATGATAGTATCATCATGTATATACTTATATTATCTATTATTACCATATTTTTTGTGTTTTCGATATTTCTAGCTTATATTTGAACCTTGAGGATAAGGTTTGGTTTAATGGGGGCATTGTAAGGATCTAGTTAGTATAAATGGATATTATGGCTACACCACATGTATGGTCATTAAAATTTTGTTTTAAAAGGATTAAAAGGATAGTATGGTAGTGCATTTCAATCAATTATCGTTTATGTTCATTTCTTATCTTTCCATTCATTCATATTCTACTATAATGAGACGATATATTTGCATGCGTATATATAGAATATAGATAGTATTTATATAGAGTAGTAATAAATATATATGATGATCTATGAATGTTAAAGAAACATCATAAATGAAAAGATCATTTGTGCATGCAATGTACCCAATTACAATTTTATGCCTTTTAATTGTGGATTAAACTTAGGGAAGAATAGGAGAAACTCTAAGATATGACTTGTAGTCCAACATTTTCATGATTAGAGACTTAGTGTTAGGGAATTCTTTGTGTTAGAGGCAAAAGCAGGAAGACAGTCAAAACATTAATTGTGAAAATAGTTAGATCTTTAGAATTATAGAACAAGCATGTGTCCTACTCAAGTCGAGATTTGATAAAGCCTTAACACTGAAAAATAGAATATATAGACCTTCTTTGATATATAAGCTATAAGCTTTATATCCCACCTAAAGTTATTCCCTAGTTAAACACATTTTAAGCCAAACCAATTTAAAATCTCTTTGGTACCTATTATTAGACTTATAGCCAATAAGCCTAAGCCTTAACCCAGTTGGAAAGGACTTGTTTGACTATAGTGAAAGTGAGAAATGCTAACATGAGTAAAAACCTCATGTTTGGGGGAAATGAGCGAAAAAAATCTCACCTAAAACAATTCGGAAGAATATAATAGTTTCTTCTAAAAACAAAAAACAAGGAATTGAATTGTTGGAAAAAGGGAAGGATTATAAGAAAAGAGAAAAATTATATAATAACTCCTTATTGAGAAGATTTAGTCTAGGTGCTCATAGATAATTTAAGAGGAGTTTATTTTTTAATATTTTAATTTTTAATAAATTTTTTTCTTGGAACCACACGCATGCTAAAAAAAACCTTAGAAACAAAGCCATATGGACTATTTTAAGTAATAAGTCTACAATGGTGGAGAGTTTAGATTCATACTTGCCTATATAATTCTTCTTATTAATGATATTTTTAGATACTGCACACTTGCTGCTTGAGTCTCGAAATTAAGAAAACTTGTAAGCAGTTGAAGGTCTTGGACTTGAGCTACTTTAGGTTTCGAAAGTGAATCTTAACTATTGTTTGGACTACATATCTAAAAATCATAACACTAAAATTTCCTTAATAGATTGATGACTTGATAACCCGTGAGATTGAAGGGTACTTCATGAATTTTGTAAATTGTAGGTATGAGTATATTAGTATAGAGTAAGTAGTTAAATATATTAATTAATATATAACTTGTCAAATTACATCTTGTCTTAAGTTGGAGGTATTTGATAAGTCATTAGTTAGACTTATATTACGGTAGTACTAAGTGAGCTTTATTGATCTAATTACCCCATTATGAGTACTTATTCATGTTATTAGTGTATTTTCAAGTTTATTGATGATAAAAGAGATAAAGAAAGAAATCTGATAGAAAAATGGAGAAAAAGATATATATAAAAAAAAAAACGAAGTTGACATCATAAGTGTAGAAAACAAAATTGTGTGAAAAAACCAGACAACGTCAAATAACATAATGACGTCGTTAGAATTGAACAAACGGTGTCAAATTCAGTTCAAACAACATGAAACAACATAAATGACATTATATGACGTCGTGACAATAAACGTACAGTGTGAAAAGTTAACAGAGACGATGTGAAGTCCTACATAAGGAAATAAAATAGAAAGTGTGATGATGTCTGATATCGTGGCTAAAAATGTACGATGTGGGACAACGTCAACTATGGAGACAGATAAAAAATTAAAATGCTTTTGACTTCAATTTTCTTGGGATTATAATTTGGGGTTAATGTAAATACTTTAAGATATTTTAAGTTAGAGAGTTTGAAAAGAGACTAGAAAATTCATTCTAGAGAGTTAGTATTTTGTTTTTGAGGTTTTTTAGATATTTCGAAGAGGAGAATACATTGAAAACTCCTATTTTGCAATTAAAGTTACATTATTTCATTAAGTATAAGGTACTGCTTTTTATTTTAATGATAATACAATGAGTTGTCTATTTTTAATGATAGATATGAAGTAGTTTACTTTATCTTAGGGATCAATGGATATTAGGTTTCATACATATGCTTGTTTGTTAAATTTATAATTGTAAAGTTGTGCTTATGCTATTTGATTTGTGTTTATCTATGCTTAATGTTACAAGCATCTTGATCGCGTGTTTATTGATTATGGGTATTAGGAGTAACCATGACCGCAGAGCTTTTGATCTGAATATGGAAAACACAACTTTTAATGTATCTATATATATATATGTGTGTGTGTGTGTGTGTGTGTGTGTATAACACATCGATAAATGGTTATTGAATAGGGAGAAACATATAACAAACATAATTGTTTATGAGTCTAAGGATTTTGTATTTAATGCTTTGTGACACTTAAGTTATTAACACCGATAGATGAAATTTGAGTGGATCATTTCGATATTTATCACCTTGATAGTTGGGTAAAATGATTTAAAAGAAAACTCGTCTATCTTATCAAGTATTAAAAACACAATTAACATTACGTGAATGCATAGTTATCAATACCTTGGTGAAGTTGTCAACTAAAAGTTTCTCTCAATTGATGTACAACCAAATTTACTTGCTTTCATAGATAGAATTTAGTTTAGTTAGAAAAACCAACAAAAAGAGTTTTCTTAACTTAATAGTTGCATTAGATAAAGAGTAGCCCCAACACTATTTTTTGACGACCGACATCTGTAATCAACCTTTGTTGATTACACTATTATTATAAATGTGTAGTTACACTTACGGCCACAATCATACCCTAATCTTGCATAAGGGCACCCTATTATTAAGGGCACCCGATTTTTTTTTAGTGATTGCCCTAAACTACCCGTACTCTCAACCAACGCACCCCACCACTAAAATCGATAAAACGAACAAATAAATTGTTCATTTTTGTTGCTCGTTAATTTGTTTCTTTCGTTTTGGATATTGTTTATTTGAATTTAGCTATTCACGGGATAGTTTTTTGTGATTCTCGTGTTGTTCGGTTATATAGGGTCGAGAGTCGTAAGGTGGTTTCAGTCATGTCTTGCCGATACCCGTATTTAAGTGTCAGTCTATACCAACAGACATCCAAATAAAGTGGTCAGAAACCCTACTCGATGGGTGACCACCGAAAGCATACAAGTGGTCTCGGTGGCCTTGTGCTGAGACATGTGTGTATGTCTCAGTTAACACCAACCGATACAATAGCTTGTCTCGATCCTGTGTGTCTGAGACCATAGGTTCAGTCATTTCCCACCGAGATCTGAAACGTAGTGTCTGTTATCATCAACCGACACATCATCCTATGTCTGAAGCGTAATGTTGCACTATAGGCACCTCATCCTTGCATTAAGGGCACCCCATTGTTTCATAGGGGTAAATATGAATTCTATTTGGAAGAGGCACTAATTCACAAAACTGGGGCACCCTTGTGCAATGCCCGGGAGCCTATATGGCGACTCAAAAAATTTGGTGGCGTAATGTGCTTGCTCTAATTATGCAACTGTTCCATCCCCTCTCTATCAAAAGAAAAGAAAAAGTAAGCAATTCTCTTTTGTATTGTATATACAAAGCTCTTAAATTATTATTATTTTTTTAGATAAACTCTTAAATTATTATTTTTAGATAAGCTCTAAAATTATTTATCAAAACAGTTATTAGTTTCTTTCATTTCAACTTTCGAATTAATGATTCGACAAAAAGAGAAAAAAAAAAAACTTTCAAATTAATGGCATTGTATCCACTATCGGTAAGCATCTATAAATGGAAGATGATTATCGCTCCACATGGCACAAAGTACAGTTATTAGTTTCTATCAATTCAACTTTCAAATTAAGAGCTTTGCATCCATAATCAGTCATTTTAATAGTTAGGGTCCAAATCAATGCAAAATGATATCCTTCGCATGGCACAATTATAGATATGGTTTTGTGATAAATCCGTGACTATTAATTGAAGGAGTGCCCTCATCCAATCTCATCAAGATGTGTCTCGAAAACGTAGAATTAATCTTGGCTTGTGACCTCAAAAAGATGAATAATTAAAGTTGAGGTGCATTCGCGGCTCTCCAAACTTTAATTTTTCATTGGTTCTGTTTTTGTGTTTCTACATTTTGAATTAACTTTAGATAATGATGGTGAGATTATTAATTTCATTCTTGTGGTCATCTAATTCACTTCTATGTTTGCATCCTTCTCAAGATTGTGTAAGGATTTGCCTTTATTTTGATACTTGTCACTAAATTTTATTTCATCACTAGTTGTTTGTTTTCCCAAAGTTTAAATATCTTCTCTCATTAGAAGTTTTATGTTTACTTCCTTTGTCCGAAAATTTACTTTTTTGTTATAGTTTAAGTTTTGTATCTGTTATATATTCGTGTAATGTTATATTCAGTCACTGATTGTTAAATTATTCAATTGTTACAGTCAAAGTTCTTAAAAGCCAACATTATGGCAGTTGAGTGTATTCTTTTGTACAGAATTAGCCAATCAATATACTAAAGTAATTAGTATTAAATGTATTGAGAGTGATCGAGGATTAATTAAATTTTTATTTCTTTACAAAATAAAAATAAAAAGTAAGCAGTCGCTTTGTAATGTGTTGGATGCCTTTCGAGAGCCATGTAATTACAACTTCACTTCATTAAACATGCTTTTTAAAATGAACCATGCCATTGAACCAAGCACGGATATGCATACGACCACACTTGTTGGGGTCCTTGCGATGCACAACGTGATGCATGCGCGCACATCTCAATATAAAAATTAAGGGGCGCTAATTAACACTTTGTGTCCGTCTTGTTGGTGGTGGCCGGTGGGTTACAAATGTGTTAATTTTGTTATTGGGCCCGCCTGCACACGCTGCGAGTGCAAGTGGATCTATATTATCCTAAATTTATATTACCACCTTCAATTCATATTTCATTATGAAATCACAGTTATTCAATATGAGATTAACTTTCAGTCCACACGTCTTTAACAAAAAACATTTAAAGTGTTACGCTTTCACCTAAGAAAACCTTCATGCGCCTGTGGATTGAATTATTGAAAGTTCAGTACTTTTTACGATGGCAAAGAAAAAAGAGATTTGTTAATTAATACTGGCGGGGCCTATCATATGAAAGAAAAAGCTAATGATATATGAAAGCCCCTTGACAAAAAAATGATATATGAAACCTAGAAATGAATTAGTAAACCAGCTATATATTGAACTTTAAGAATGATATCCTTCTATATATTGATATCCAAAGATTAGTGGATTCAATTAGCCATATATGGATATGGCTAATTTGTCTTTTTTTTGTTGTTCTTCTTCATCAAATTACTTTCATGTTATTCTCTCTGCCACACTTCTGGTACTTTCAACAACAATGAAAATTGTTGGAGGCATAGTCCAATTACCGGACGGCGTAGTGGTTCCGGCTGTTCTTGCTTTTGGAGATTCAATTGTAGATACCGGAAACAACAACAATTTGCCAACAATAGCCAAGGCTAATTATCCTCCTTATGGGCAGAACTTCATGGGTGGATTTCCCACTGGACGTTTCTGCAATGGCAAGATTCCATCAGACATGATTGGTTTGTATTTTATATTGACCGAACATCTTTTATAATTCATGACTTCTTACTAATATATTATTGCCAACTTATGAACTAGGTACTCGTTTTTTTTTTTTTTTGAAGTATATGAACTAGCTAACTCTTCTTTTTCTGTACTTGTTATGTTAATTGTTCATGCTACAACTAATGTAACGGTATAAAACTTATAGCGGAGTTGATTATTCAATACATATAAATAAATGTCCTTGTTTGTTAATATCAAAAAAAAATAATAATAATAAATACTGTCCTTGTATGTCAAAGCATTTATGGTGAAATAGACCTTATATCACTTGGGAAAAGGTAAAGTTTATGGAGATTGTGAGTTCGACTCATGCTAAAGTCAAAAAATAAAAAAATACATAACTGTCCTTGTTTATTTATCGTTGATCATTTTTTTTTTTTTTGAGATATAAAACTTAATTGATCATTAATAGATTAATACAAGACTAGACATGGAATCAATTTGCTCTAATAAAAGTATATCAAGTCGCTTATTTTATTTGTTAAAAAAATTAAATTTCAGAAAATGATTTTATTTTAAGAACAAACCAAAGCCACACATACGAAGGTGCACGCACTTCAAATTAAGTAAACATGCATGTTCGTGGACCTAGGTAGGCCGCTTAAGCTCGCCCACTATCACTACAAGAAAAATAAAAAACAGCAACAAACTAATCTGTTGTTGAATTGGTACGAATTTGTTGCTAAGGGACTCAACAACAGATCAGCAACAGATTAGAGGTGTTGCTAAAGGCTTTGTCGCAGATAGAAGTTAGCAACAGATTTTGCATCTGTTGTTGTTCAGCAACAGATTTGTGACAGAAATCTGTTGCTGAACAGCAACAGAAACAAATCTGTTGCAGATTGGAAAAGGAGGTTTTGTTGCAAATCTGTTGCAAATCGAAGAATGACAAAGTCTCTGTTGCGATTTGCACAATCAAGATTATAACGAATGTTATTGTTGATCTGTTGCAAATCGACGATGCACCAAGTCTCATCATTTGATTTGTTACAAATCAAAACGAACTTTTGTGTTGATCTGTTGCAAATTTGCAACAGATCAATGACATGCATTCCATTTTTGTTGATGCAAATCAAACAAGACCAAGTCTATTTTTGATTTACTACAATCAAGAAATCTTGTTAAGTGTGTTCTTGATCTGTTGCAAATTTGCAACAGATCAAGAATAGACAAATTTTTTCTTGATGTGCAAATCAAACAACATGACTTGGTCATTCTTTGATTTGGAATAGTAATTTTAATTTAAAAATTACAATTCACTGTAAATAGTAAAAGAAATCCCTGCAGCAGTAAAATCTGTAAAAAAATAAATTTTCCTGCTGCAATTAAAACTAAATTTGAATAATTGTTTATATATTATCAAAATTTGACAAAAAATATATACAAAATGTGGAGATTAACATTTCATAATTAACTAGTAGTATATTATATACTACTAGATGAACATTATCCACCAAATACAAAATACTACACAAACTGACCTTCCAACACAAATTAATTTACATATATATCTACAATGTCAATCCCACACCCTTACTCAATTGTGTCACCGATACAAGATAGACACTATACAATTTGGAGTGCGTGTCATATCCAAATCCTGAAAATGAAAATGAATAACTTGAACAATATTCGAAACACAATCAAAATATTCAAACACAAATGAAATAATTCTAAAATTAAGCCTTGCTCATCGACCTCATACATAAAAGATCGGCCACAGTGACACACTAAAATTTCCAACTCAAAAGGGAATGAAAGAACTTCCATACATGACATTCCATGCATTTTTTTCAATTTCTATTATGTATATAGAAGCATGAGAACAAATCTCAAAATATGTCACTAGGTTATGTGTTGGGTTGCATGGAGGACAAATCTCTTAATTTATGCATGTAAGGGAATTTGACAAAAAATAGAAAATACATGCATACAAATCGTATAAAAGTCACTCAATAATTCATATAGCTCATGTATGTGATTCTAACTCTGAAAATTATGAAACTATAATCATTATGGATGATTCAAATTCAAGGTATATTTGAAAAAGTTATTTTATTTTAATAATAATATCCAACCTTCCGAGGCCTAGTAAGCCTTTTAGAAATAATATATTACATAGAAAACATACTTAATATATAATTAAACAAAGATTTATATAGTCTAGTTGCAATTACAACCTTATTTTGGAAATCCATTGCAATTACAACTTAACTAATTACTTAATGACTTATTGACCATAAAAGATATTACTTAATCAACCGACTAATCACAAACAAATGACGAAGATCGTTTACTTGGAAAACATGGCGTACTACGGTGTCTTGAAGGCACCGTTAACTTACCCCATAATACTAAATAAATCTATTTTTTTTTCATAAGAGACGTCCAACTTTTTAAATTCAATGAATCACATATAATACTAAATAAATATTCAAAATAGGGAATGGACTTTTGAATATAATCCTAAGTAAATTGGAATAAGTCCTATTTTATAACAATAGTGCCTACAAGAAACTTGTCTTAAACAATATATAAAGCATTTGTTGCCAATAAGTATGGCAGAAGTATCTTAAAAAGGATGATTAATTGTTGCACTGAATCTCGGGCTTGCTAGGTTACACAAGGGTTTCCTAATAAAAGAAGTTACTAACATCATATAGAGTTGACTCAGAGAACAATATATATTTGATAGATAATCTTATATTGTTATGTTTGTTGTGAGGTGTCCGCTTACTCCAACAAACATTGAATCCCATGTCAAGTATTTTCTCATTTTTTCAACATAATCAGATTCACTTATTAACATGTTATATGTGGGCATTGACGATACCAAATCTAGGGATATATATGTGTGTACGTGGAGTGTTCACTTGATATTCTAAGTTAAGTATCACTATAATGCCAATATTCTAAGTATCACTCCAACAAATTATGTATGCCATGCACATTTATTTAAGGTACGTACAATAGTTTATGGAAAACATAACAAAATAAACTTACAATATTAAACTATAATGCCAATATTAAACTATGTATGACATGCACATACCAAAGGAATCTCTGAAACTTGCAACTCAATTGGTGAGGTAAGTTTGCCTCCTTATGCAACACCCATATCAAACGTCAGGTGCACATACCGCAAAATGAAGTAATCACATCGACTACATTAGAAGGAAAAAATGTGAAGATTAGTTTGTTGCTCGAGAATGACATGACTTACCATTGAACAAGATAGGCATCCAATCACTCTTTGCCGTGTCGGTGGTCGCGGAGGCGGCATTAGTTGCTCCATAAACTCATCATGATCATCCAAAAGATGACGTTGATCCTCAGACATCCTTCTATGTGGAGAGATCAAATGACCAGGGTGGTCGTCACTCTGAGGACCAGAACGCTCTGTTCCTGGTGATGGTGGAGTCCGCGGTGTCGGAGGCACGTGGGGCCTAATGCCAAGGTGCTGCATCAACAATGCCTCCATACGTGCTAACCGGTCTTGCATCTCTCGAGTTTCTTCCTGGCGTTCCATCTTGTCTTGCTGCATTTGTTCTTGTCTTTCCATTCGCTCCTTCAGCAATGTTTCTTGCAACCTTTGGTGGTCCCGCTGAAGCTCTTCCAACTCTTGCAATCCGTACGCCGGTCCTCGAGATGAGCTTGCTCCCCCTGAAGATATGCCGCGATGATAACCTTGTGACCCTAAGCCGTATACACGTCCCTTGACCTCTGGCACCACCTCAAGAAAAACGGCATCCTCATCAATTGATGCGTCGGGGGTTTGGGTGGACATCTCCTCCAATCTCCGAGTGAGTTCAGCCTGCATTAAAAAGTATGAAATTATAGTTAAATCTACAGGTTTCTTTTAAATTGCAAAAGCTACATGTGTTGTCTCGAACTAGTTACATATATGCAATTCATATTACTTACATCAATCTTCGCGGATCTCTGATCTACGAATGATTGTCCGTCATGACCATGGGTGTGGAGGTGTCGAAACATCTCCTTCCATGTGGGACGACGTTGAAGGTTCTTTTCCTACAACATTGTTACAGGATTAATAGTTTTTATCTCGGTTCACGCAAAAATACACTATTTCTGTATATATACGTACCAACGTATCACCATGCTGTCTAGCGGATATACTTCCAGCGCTATGCAGCGAAATACCAGTGCCCGGCCCTCCCACCTCGGACTTTCTATTCGCTGCTCATCTGCTCGGACTTTTTCTTGAATGCTTCATCTGTTGCTCGCATTCGCTTGTAATGCTCAAACACCTCTTCTGTTAAGTAAACAGGTGCTATTCTTTTCTTCGCGATGAGATATATATTGCCGTGTATCGGATGGCTGCCCTCCGACACCACGCATCATATATCGCAAAAGACATTGGCAAGTCCCAAGTGAAGAACACCTACAGATGAATAAGTCTTATGAAAACATCATCATATATATATGCTCATATACTTGTTCCACCGCTATTGATGACGAAAATGTTGATTGTCTTAAGAAATCATGATTTGAGCAATCTGTCAAGTGTATTGGTTTTTGGTTTTTTGCTCCTAATTTTTCAAGGGATCGGCTTCCTTTTGTTTGGAAATGTCAAGATTGTCTTAAGAAATTTGTGTTTCTTTGGCTTTTTGGCTTAGATAACTGATGGTCGTGTTAGTGAAGTCCTAAACTACTTGTTGGTAGTTGGGCTCCAAGTGGGGCGCCATCATAATTTTGTTTTACCCTACATTTCTTGGTTTTCGGTTGTGTCGTATTCTACTTTTCTTGATTTCATGATTCCTTAATGTTGTTTTACCAATTAACGATAGATATATACTTCTCACAATGACTGATTTGGAAGTGATGTACCATGTTAGATTAAGCAACATGAACCCTTTCCACTTTGATGTTTGCAGACGGTAGCTTCTTTTCCCACATGTTGTCATGGAATAAATTAAAAAGTCCAATAATAAATTGAATAAGATTTTGTGATGGTTGATGTTATTTCATATCCGCTCTTAGAAATATCGTTCTAAATAATTTTTGTTCATCTCAGAGGAAGAGCAATTCAATACATTTTGTTGGTCTATGCGTTTGTTTCTTAGGATATTAGGCATTTTGATTTTGCAGGGCCAACTTGATATTGGTTTTTTTTTTTTGTCATTTTTTAAATTTTTTCCAATTTTTTGGCTATATATGCTTGTTGACCACGCTGCCATTTATAACATCTTAAATAAATAAATAAAGTAAATGTGTTGCTACCTCATTAGGATAAATTTTACATTCAAGTTGCTAAATTTTAACTCCATTAGTTTGGTGATGTGCGTGATTAAGGTGAAATATATACACTATATAAGATAACTTAAATATGCACGTTACAAGGAAATATAAATTGTAGAGAACAAAATATAAAAACATACAAAGGCACAAAATGCACAAGTTAAAACGTCGTTACCCAATCGTCGTCACTGCGCGGACTCTAAACAGAGTGGAAAGGCGTTTAGATAACGTCGTTACCCACTCGTCGTCACTGCGCGGACTCTACGTGGAGGGTAAGTGGCGCCATTTGGTTACTTACATATAAATATAATTGCTTAGTTGTACCTAAATGCAAGTTCTAATTCGTTGTACTTGTTGTTCTGTTGCTGTATAGCAACAGATTGTTCAGTTGTTGATTTGTTGTTGTTTAGCGTCAGATTTTTCTGACGTTGATTTGTTGCTGTTTAGCAACAAAAAATTACACAGTGTCGCGTTGTCGCTACGTTCGAACCATAGATATATAAATTTTGGTAGTCATATAAAATCATAAATCAACAAAAATCGCAAAATAGATTTTCAAGAAAATGCAAACCGCAAATGATACCGAAACTCGATCAAGGAGGAGCCGATCGAGGCGACCAATGGCATGCGGAGGAGTCCGCCGAGCAGAGAGCGGCGGCGGAGAGCGGCCCAACCAGCGGCGGGTGAAGATTGCGGGAAGGCGACGAAGCGAAGCGGCGCGGCGCGGAGTTCGATCTGCGACGGCGCGTAGTCCTAGCTGCTGGCGGCGATGTTGCAACAGCAGCAATGCGGCAGCGTAGGACGGGGGAAGCGGCAGCGAGAGGATCGAAGCAAGCAGCGCGCGAGGGACCGAGCACCGTTGTCGCGAGGTCCGGCAAGGCGGGCGGCGGTGCACGCAGAGGCGAGCAGTGACGGTGCGTGCGGTGCACGCAGAGGCGGATCCCGGCGACAGGGAGCGGCGGAGCCGGCGGATCTGGAGAAGGAGGAGGCGGCGACGGCGACGGATCTAGAAGTAGGGGATGTGGCGCGACGAACAACGCGGCGGTGGTGGCGCGCGATGACGCAGCGGCGACGTGTGTAGCGAAGGTCCGGCGACGCTCACGGATCGAGCGCCGACGGTGCGCCGCGCTTACGACGGCGTTGACAGCGTGCAGCTGTGGCGAAGGTCTGTGCGAAATTGGTTTTGCGAGTGACGATCGAAATGGGTTTGAGAGGAGGAAGAGGAGAGAAAATGGTTTGTTAAAACCATTTAGATAATAGTGACAAATCGAACAGACAGATTAATCTGTGGCGACTTGTTTGTTGCTATTTTGTTCTTGATCAACAAGAGATAAAAATCATTCTTTCTTGATCCGCCTACGTGGCATTTGTTGCTATTTTGTTCTTGATCAAGAACAGATCAAAATCATTCTTGATCACCTACGTGGCATTTGTTGCTATTTTTGTTCTTGATCACACAACAGATCCAAATCTGTTGCTGATCAGCCTACGTGGACAGCTTACATGGCATTTGTTGCTATTTTGTTGCTGATCAGCAACAGATCAAAATCTGTTGCTGATCAGCCTACGTGGACACTAGCAGTCTGTTGCTGATTTGTTGCTGTTCAGCAACAGATCAGCAACAAACTATATATATAATGCATTTGACTTTTCCTTGCATTATATTTCGTCACTCCCACATGCCGCCACCACCGTCGCCGTCGTCGTCGCCGCTCCGTCCATTGGGTGGGATCATACAAGGTCTATTTTTAAAATCCTTCTAAGGTAATCTTAGCTGTGAGACCTCGAAAAAAAAAAAAAATTTTAAGACAAACTAAGGGATTTGGTTAAGGGTTAATTAATTAAGACAACTTCGACAAAAAAAATTAAAAATAAATAAAAGAACACAAAATTAATTACAAGGAAATTAGCTTCATTGGAAAATTAATTGATTGGAGAATAAATAATTATATATACACATAATCCCTTGAAAATTCACGATTTAATCAAAATCATGATGATTTCTCAACTTTATTTAAGGGAAACACATTGTTTCCGCTTTCTTTTATATTACTTTTTCTTTGGCTATATAAAATAAAATCTCATTCATATCAAAACTAAAACAAAAAAAAATCTTCAAGTGCTCTTCGAATTCGCACAAACGCGCAAATAGATGAAGTCAATATATCAATTGAAATTGAGAGCTATCTTCAAATTAAATTAAACTATACAATATATATATATATATTTAATGGGAATTGAAACTGTTATACTTACCTCTAGCCGCAACAACAATACTAATGATCATGAAGAGATTTAAAAGGAAACATCACAACAAAACGTCCTCCGGACCCTTTAAGCCTGAAAGTTGCCATGTATATATGCGTGATGATGATATGATATATACGTGAAGCAAGGTACTTTTGATATCCACTCTATTTCTTCGTTAATTACTAATTAATTAATTAATGGAATCTATATATATTTTGTGTAAATGTTAGACATACATATATGTAAGATAATTATGTGGACATCATGTTTTAATTAGTTCCCTGTGTTGCATTGATTTAACGCTATCTAATTAAAAAAAATAAAATAATAAAACCTCGCTTTCCTGTGAAGTTTGCAAAATATCTGTAGACACCATATCGGCCTGCTTATCACTACTAAAAATTTATTATGCACGCTCGACACGTGTCAGTGGACATACGTTTTTGATACCCACGGGAGAATATAATGAACAAAAAAAGATTAAAAAAAGTAAATCGCATCCGCAATCGCTAGTTTGCTTATCTCTCGTATTAATTGATGTTTAAGATGCTACCAAAGATGAATATCCTCTATCAGAAATCCATAACTCGTTTTTAAAAATGGAAAAAATTTTATGTTCTCCTTAAAAAACTCTACAACGGCTGAGAAACCTAACTATTTTTCTAAAAATGAAAATTAGGCTACAACCCTGCTAATTTATCTAATTTTTTTTAAAATTTTCAAAATTATTTTAGAAGTTGAAAATTCATTACAATATTTTACTTTGAATAAGAGGCAAATCGCTAGCAAGCGGCGCGCCTCATGATCGATCGATCGTGACGACGGTGGTGGCGGCGGATTTTCAAGCAACGATGCGGTGGTAAATGGAGTTTGCGGGGACGAGGAGGAGAGCCCTCGGTTTGAAAAAACCATTTCAAATTTAGTGACATATCAGCAACAGACTAGTCTGTTGCTGATTTATTTGTTGCTAATCTGTCGCTGATCAGCGACAGATTAGCAACATATTAGTCTGTTGCGGAAAATCATTCTTCGATTTGTCATTGATCAATGACGAGAATATAATCTATTCTTGATCAACACAGATCAACGATGAATTATTTCTGTCATTGATCTCAGTATGAGATCTGTCACAGATTTAGCTACAGATCAGCAACAAACTAGGTTCTGTAGGTGATCTGTCGCAGATCTGTCACAAAATGGGCGGGAAATTAATGGCGGGAGAAATCAGCAACAGATCAGTGACAAAATATAATTTGTCACAAATTTTGTCACAAATCTGTCACTAATTTGTTGCTTTTTGGTCAAACGAGTCAAACTATCTATCTGATGCAGAACTGTTGCTGATTTGTTGTTGTTTAGCAACAGATTCAGTCTGTTGCAATGTTTTGATGCTATTTCACATTTTTCTTGTAGTGTATGGTTCGAACTAAGCCGACTATTGAAACCTTCCCAACTTAAGTATTAACTTCTTTAGTTTTAAAATATTATACATGTGCTTTCAAACCGTTTCAACTCCTTCCCGATTAAAGTTAGATTAGTCCCACAGGAATGAAATATAAAAATATATTAAAAATATATAAAAGATATTTATTTTTATATAAAAATATTAATTAGCTTGTTGGGTTGGGCCAGGCTTGGATCAAAGCTTTAAGGCCCGAACTTGGTTAGGCCCATTCTCGGGCCACTCAGGCTGAGGTTACGAACATGTCTATTTTAAAGTGTATCACACATATTTCAAAAAGGAAGTGCTACACCTACATCCGCAAACACACATCAGAAGGCACATCATGTTCTGATGTGCGTGCGATGTACCTCGAGATGTATATCACATGCATCTCGATGAATACCGCGATGTGCGTTTTGATGTTGAAATTTCCTTTCAAAAATGCACCACACGGTCACTAAAATTAAATAACAAATATGATAATTAGTATTGGCTTGGACCAAAGTCTAATTAATTAGTTTCAAATTTAACTCTTCACTCATTTCAATATAATAGTAGTAATAAAAAAAGCTAGATAGTAAATGGGTCGGCTAGAAAATAAACGAGTTACTAGTCGTCAAATATTTATCAAAACTTTAACCGAACTAAAAATAACATCAAAAGCTATGATTATTTCGCTCTTTTTCACCAAAGTAAATTGACTTAAAGGGTTTTTTTTTTATTAATTCCCCCCATTCATGAACTTAAAATGACTCGGGGGGGGGGGAGTATATATATTGCAAGAAAATTAATACATAGTTGATATATATATATGAGTACATGTATGCAGTCAATGAACTGGGGATCAAGGAGGTATTGCCCGCTTATCTGGACCCTAAACTCCAACCTACCGAACTCCTCACTGGGGTAAGCTTTGCTTCTGGTGGGAGCGGATACGATCCTCTCACTGCCAAGTTATGGGTAAGTAAATACTAAATAGTATTGATCTTTTATCTCAATAATATAAATAAAGGAAGATGTTAGGGTGACTCGGGATGGGACGAGGGATGGTGTCAATCCATTCGTGCATCGGAATATGTGCGCACATATATTGATGCACAAATGAATGGATATCATCACCGAGTGTCCCATCACATAGTCATCGTAATATTTTCCATAAATAAAATCAATTTTGACTCATGACCTTTCAGACTTATGTGTACATGCATAATTATACATGTATATCTATGATGTGCATCTTCAGATTGGGACACTTGACCTATCGAGCCAACTCAACCTGTTCAAAGAATACATAGAGAGAGTGAAAGCAATGGTTGGTGAAGAGAGAACGCAAAGCATAATATCGGACAGTCTCTACGTATTGGTGGCAGGAAGCAATGACATCGCAAACACCTATTTCGATACACCGGCAAGAAAGTTCGTATATGACGTCCCAGCCTACACTGATCTCATGCTTCACCACGCCAAATCTTTCATTCAGGCATGTCTAATTAATTTCAATTAATTCATTTGTGTGGTTTATTAAACATAGTATGTGTAAATATTATGTCACTAAATCAAAGGTATTGGGTTTGATTCATATAGACGACCTCAACTAGTTTTTTGTTATTTTTATTTTTTTTAGGCCGACCCAACTAATTTAAAATTAAGGCTTTGCTATTGTTTTAGTATATATGCGTATCTAATGTATGTAGGAGCTGTATGAAATTGGGGCGAGAAGGATAGCAGTGACAAGTGCGCCACCGTTAGGGTGTCTCCCAGCACAGAGGACGTTGGCTGGAGGAAAACAGAGAGAATGCGCAGAGGAGTTCAACAAGGCTTCAGATCTATTCAACTCTAAATTGTCGAACGCGTTGGACCAATTTAATAAGGAGTGCAAGCATTTGAGGGCTGTCTACATTGACATCTTTAACCCTCTGCTTGATCTCATTAAGAATCCTCGCTCTTATGGTAATTCTCTCCTTAATTCGTGCTATCATTTTAATTCTTTTCCGAAAAATAAAGTCCTTTCATTTCCAATATATATAAAATAAAGATCCTTTCTTCACGTCCATTATAAATGATTGCATTACTGTTATTTTCATTTAATATATACCATGATGTCCGAACCACCTCACCCTTCCAAATGAAGGCCCAAATGAAGGCCCGAGTAAACCTACGAGACTAGGAGGCCAGGTATCTTGTCAAAAGAAAAAGGAGCTGTTATCACAAATCTAATAGCCACCTCTATTGTACTTTGAGTACTAAAGCCCTTTTTATAGCCACTCTAACACACCGCTTGGAGATAACATAATTGGTTTTTAGGGGCAATAATTCTAACAACCAACAAAAAAGGCCCAACAAGTCCTAATCTTATCACTAAAATTATTGGTGATGCCTCGTTAAAATCGGACCTTGTTTACATGGTGACGACAACTAAGCCATTAACCTAAAAACATAAATAATATGATGCATTAAATTAGGCTAACTAAGGTAAGTAAGCCAACTAAACTTACACTTGTTGCTTTATTATGATTATTTGATGGTATATTTAGGTTTCGAAGTGTCGGACAGAGGTTGCTGTGGCACGGGACTAATAGAGGCTATATTCCTATGCAACATGTTGAACCTGTTTACGTGCAAGGACGTGACCAAGTATGTGTTCTGGGACAGTTACCACCCAACCGAGAAAGCCTACCGGACTCTTTTCATCCCCATCCTCAAAAGCAAAGCCACCAGCTTTTACTGCGGCGATCGTCCGTGCTAATTAATTCATGTCAAATTGTTTGTTTCACATAAATATTTACCACCCCACCGAGAAAGCCTACCGGACGCTTTTCATCCCCATCCTCAAAAGCAAAGCCACAAGCTTTTACTGCGGCGATCGTCCGTGCTAATTAATTCATGTCAAATTGTTTGTTTCACATAAATATTTATATGTATGCATCTGTGATTCATCCCCATCCTCAAAACCAGCCACCAGCTTTTACTGTGGCGATCGTGCGTGCTAATTAATTCATGTCAAATTAAAGTGGATCTCCTCCATTATGACTGATATTATGCCTAACTTAACCACCTTCAATTCTTATAGGTATGGAGTTTTATCTCAAAAGGTCTCAGTGTTAGTTGGGATGAGTAAATCAATTATATACTTCATTTTGAAGTTTCGTTTAATAAATGTGGGACAAACTTTTAGTCCGCACATTTTCAACACTCCTCCATGAACCGAAAGTCACATGATCTAGGGGTTTTTTCTCTCAAGTCCCATCAGAACTATGGGCTCTGATACCATGCCAAAATTATCACACCCGCGCCGCACACTCGTGCGCGAGCCCGTGGATCGCCTTCGCTAGCACCGATATTGTCTCAAAAGGTATCGGTGCTAATTGGAAATAGTAAATTAATTATATACTTTCATTTCGAAGTTTCATTTAATAGATGTGAGACTAACCTTCAGTCCACGCATAGTACCACGGGAGAAATATGTACGAACGAGGATGAAGAGATGGGAGTGAAAGGTAAACAGGATGACAACACATGGAATTAATTAATGGGATCCATTAGAAAGTCCCTCAACCAAAAAACCTAAAAGGAGAGGCTGATACCTGATGACTGGAAGTCGATCTGGAAGTGTCCCTAGGAGAGGGAGAATGCAATTTGGCTGGGATCCTAATTAACCATTAATTCCTATTTCGCATCAAGAACAATTAGTTCCTTAGTGACCCCTATTTCAATCTCCTAAAATACTAACTCCTAAATCTTGTAAAATTTCAGCAAAGTCTCTCCTAAAACTGGAGGTTCCAAAAACTTCATCCGAGGGAGAAACCCTACGCAGTTTATACCCAAACCATTCCGACGAGGAAAAAAACTTCAAAAACAAAATTGGAAGGTATTCTTCCCGTCCTAGATGTAGTCCGCATTTCATTGCTCATTCATCCACAATTCAATAGAGAAAGTAATCCTACCCACACCAACTTTTTTGCTTCTGCAAGTTCATTCGCTTGTAATACAACTAGGTACAGAAAAATCATATGGACCAAATCAAGTACATGGCACACAATAGTACAGTCATACCAAAGAATAGGATGGAAGAAATTTTTTTTTTTTTTTTTTTTCTACTGCCACCTACAACAATATAGATTTCACCAAACGAACAAAATGGCATAGCTACTTTAACTTCTAAGAAGAACCGGAGGAAAAACATAGATGTGAGGGAACTAACAGACCCAATGAATATACTCACATAAACCACCGAATGCTCATCCATAAATAAGTGATGTCTATGCATACATAATAATACATGCCAAAATTTATATCATGCACTAATAGCATATAAATGCAACGGGAAACAATGTTCCAAAAACCACTATTCAATCGATAGCAAAACCTTATTAAGTTTAATTACACCTAGATGCTCAACCATGTGGCTACCCAAGGCATCCATTTAACCAGACTAATTTCTAGTCCAATCGCAACTGGACTTAGTTCAAAGAGAACATTCTCAATAAGAGAGCATCAACCACACTCCGTCACTGTCTTTCTTTATAAAATTATCTTAACGTACTTGATGACCAAATTCATTTTGCGGTACCAAACCAAGACGGGGAAAGACAACAATTAAGGTTTAAAACAAAATTCAATATCTATCTTCTCTAATTTAACGGTAAAACTATGCGCAGAGAAATGATAGAATGTACATACGACCTAAATTTTATAACTGGTATTGATGATAATATGTGAAGATATATGAAAAAACTACTAATAGAGATCAGATAATAATGAACACCGAACTAGGACCTTACACACCTGAAACTCCAAAATGGGATCCTAGAGTTTTAAGAAATACAAACAAGGATAAATAGGAGTCCTAAGCGCTTATAATTAAAAGCTTGCTTAGTTCAACTTTTAATAATTCCAACCATTGTAAACTTCTAGGACTTCTAGCAGGTCTTAAGCTTCCTACGGATTCAATATCCAAAGTTTTCAAGGAAATCTTAACATCCTGTAACGGTTCCGATTGCTGTGGCTAACTCCAAGAACTTAAATCTCGGTATCTCGTTCCAAAGTCCACCAATTTACTTATTGAGTTATTTCACCATTGATGCAAATTTAGGACCAGTACTTGATAAGCTTTGATAAAAGCCCTTACCTTTTTTTTTTTTTTTTTTTTTTTTTTTTTTGGAGGTCAGCTCTTAAAAACGTAACATAACTATTTAGAAAAGATAGAGCATTCTTAATTCATGAATCAAAATTGTAGTTAGCCCTTTAAAACATTCTTATATTTACTTGGTTGACAAGTTTCGATATACAAAAGCTATTATTTGAAATATTTTTTGATTCAAGAGCATGGCGTGGACTATTCGAATGAAAAGAGTTATTTTAATACAATATCCACATAAGTAGACTCCTTACTCCACTACAATTTAGATGTTTTACTAGGTCCGCTAGTGAGCATAATTCAAGCGAAGCCAATGGCAATTATAAACAGCATTTTCTAAATAGGAAAAACTTGTTGTGAATTAAGTTGAGACATGCTAGAAACTAGAGAAGGAAAATAGAAGACTAAGAACTTCTACTACTACAAATTACTACTACTAAGGAGAAGAGAAGAAACGAGAGAGTTGGAATGAGAGTTCTTCATTCAACTTGGTGCGTTTCTACAATGAGGTTGACACCCTTTATATAGGCCCTTTGGTAATAATGATAAATATACTTAGACAATGTGTATAAGTAGTACATACAACACATTACAAGTAATTTGATAATACATGGAAGAGTTGGTGCATATTGGAAATGGTTACAAGTAACATGACAATACATGGGCAAGTGAGGGTTCCATTAGTAAGAAATACAAGTTACATGACCACACAATATGTTGGTGTGCATGCATAGTCTTTCATACTTCACATTGTTCACAACGGTCCCCCTTGGATGACACTTGCTTGGAGAATGTGCCTCGTTAAAACTTCTACTAAGAAAAAATCTACGGAAAAAATCTATTAAAAGAAAAATAGTACACCGTTCTAGCTCATAAATCTTAAGATAAGTATAATATTATTAGGATTGCCTCATTAAAAACCTTGTTAGAAAAATCCAATGGAATAAAATCATAGCTAAAAAAAGAGTGCAATACACTAATCAATAACCCCCCTCATGTGGACATGGGTGAAACTTGTTCTATTTATTTACTTGCAATGTCCTTAAGTTTACGCAAGTCAATACCATATGTAAGCCTCTTAAATGTCGTAGTTGGTAAGACTTTTGTGAATAAATCGGCAAGATTATCACACAATTGGATTTGCTTGACTTCGATTTCACAATTCTTCTGAAGCTCATGTGCATAGAATAATTTTGGTGAAATATGTTTTGTTAAGTCCCCTTTTATGTATCCTTTACTTAATTGTGTGATACATGCTGCATTATCTTCATATAATGTGGTTGGAGAATCTTTTATTGAAAGCAATCCGCATGATTCTTGAATATGTTCAATCATGTTTCTCAACCATACACATTCATGACTTGCTTCATGAATTGCAAGTACTTCAGAATGATTGGAAGAAGTAACAACCATAGCTTGTTTTACTGATTTCTACGATACAACAATATTACCACAGGTGAATATATACCATGTTTGAGAATGAGCCTTGTGGGGATCAGACAAATATCCAGCATCAACATAACCATGGAGATTTAGTTTTACTTTTCTCAAGTAAAACAAACTCATGTCACCTATTCCTCAAAGACAACGAAAAACATGTTTAACACCATTCCAATGTATTCGAGTAGGTGAAGAATTGTATCTTGCAAGTAGGTTGACAACAAAAATAATGTCAGGTCTTGTACAATTTGCAAGATACATAAGTGCACCAATCGCACTTAAATATGGTATCTCCGGACCAAGTAGCTCTTCATCACTTTCATGATGTCGAAATAGATCATTATCCACTTCAAGTGATTTGACAACCATTGGAGAGCTCAATTGATGTCCCTTGCCCATATAAAATCTTTTTAATATTTTTTCAATATAATTTGATTGATGGAGAAGTACTCCGCTTGGAAAATGTTCAATTTGCAAACCAAGACAAAGTTTTGTTTTTCCAAGTTCTTTCATCTCAAATTCCTTTTTCAAGTATTTGAATGTTCTAATGATGTCGTCGTGGTTTTCCACTATATTTAAATCATCAACATATACAATAATAATCACAAATCATGTTGATGATCTTTTAATGAAGACACATGGGCAAAGTGAACTATTTACACATCCTTCTTTAAGTAAATAATCACTAAGGCGTTTGTACCACATTCATCTGGATTGTTTCAATCCGTACAAAGACATTTGTAATTTTATAGAATGCATGTTATGGGGTTTTGATTTATTTCTTCAGATATATCAAATCCTTCAAGGATTCTCATATATATATATCTCACTGCCTAAGGTTCTGTACAGATATGTTGTTACGACATCCATAAGATGCATATCGAGCCCTTCAGAAATTGTAAGGCTTATCAAGAATCGAAATGTGATTGCATCTATAATAGGAGAGTATGTTTCCTCATAATCAATGTCATATCTTTGTGAGAAACCTTGAGCTACAAGTCTTGTTTTGTACTTTGTAACCTCATTTTTTCATTTCTCTTTTGTACAAATATTCATTTATATTCACCAGGCTTTACGTCATCTAGCATTTGAACAATCAATTTAAAAACCACTCATTTCTTCAACGAGTCTAGGCTGCTTGGATAGCCTCCTACCATTTTTGTCAATCAGGTCTTATTCGACATCGTCCACTGATCATGGTTCTGGATCATCATCATTTTCATATATTTCAAAGGACACGTTGAAAGGAAATATATCATCAGGAACAGTATTATTTTGATCCCAAATCTTACTAGAGTTTAAAAAATTTATTGAGATCTCATTATTTTCATCTTTTCCCTCTTTTCTAGAGGTAGTTGTTCCTCGTCAAAAGCAAATTGTTCTGACAAATCCTTATCAAAGGATTCTTGTGCTTTCTCATGAGTATTTTGATTCGTATTTATTTTTACTCCCGTTTTCCTCTTTTGAGGAACTGTATCTTTTGAACCAACTAGTCATCCGCTCTTTAAGCGTTTTGTTAGTTCTTGTGCATTTTGTTGCACAGAGACATCAATTATTGCTGAAGCATTTACACCTGGAATATATGATTTTGTTACACGTTTTGCCGCAGTAAATGCATCAAGTAATTGATTTGCAATTTGTTGCAAATGAATGATCTTTCGAACTTCAAGTTCACACTGATTTATGTGTGGATAATAATGTGATAAAGTTGATGCATTCCAAGTAATTTCGTGTCATTCTTTTGAATTGGCTTCTTATATCCCCCTAATGATGGAAAAATTGATTCATTAAAGTGACAATCAGCAAAACGTGCAGTAAATAAATCCCTTGTAAGGAACTCAAGATATCTTATAATGAACGATAAGTTAAATTCAACATAAATTTCAAGTTTTCATTGTTGACCCATCTTAGTTCCAATAGGAGGTGGTATAAGAACATACACTGCACAACCAAAAATCCTCAAGTGTGAGATATTTGGTTGTTGACCTAAAATGAGTTGCATAGGAGAATATTCATGGTATATAGTAGGCATATAACAAATGATAGATGCTGCCTGAAGGACTGCATGTCCCCAAATTGAAGTTGGTAACTTAGTTCTCATGATCAAAGGCCGGGCAATTAATTGAATGCATTTGATCAGAGATTCTGTCAAATCATTCTGGGTATGCATATGCGGAACAAAATGTTCAATGGTAATTCTTGTAGACATGCAATAATCTTTAAATGCTTGAGATTGAAATTCTCCAGCATTATCAAGACGGATGGTCTTGATTGGGTTGTCAGGGAATTGTGCTATTAACTTAATAATTTGTGTTAAAAGTCTAGCAAATGCAACATTACTAGTTGAAAGCTAACAAACATGTGACCACCTAGTTGACACATCTGTAAAAATCATGAAATATCTAAATGGTCCACAGTGAGGATGAATAGGTCCATATATGTCTCCCTAAATGTGCTCTAAGAAAACTAGGAATCACAATGATTTTACTTGGGGATGGTTTAACTATTAATTTTCCTTAAGAAAAAACTAGCATAATTATAATCACCAACTGAAAGTATTTTGTGACTCCTTAAAGGATGTCCATATGAATTATCAATTATTCTTCGCATCATTGATGATCCTGGATGACCAAGTCGGCCATTCCATAAAATGAATGTCTTTGGATCATTGATTTTTCTATTTATGACGACATTCGTTTCGACATGCCTTATATAAGTGAAATATAATCTAGAGGATAAAGCATGGAATTTCTCCAACACTTTTTTTTCCATTTGAAACCAATGTAATATAGAGGAATTCTCTATTATTTTTATTCATGGTTTCAATATGATATCCATTTTGTCGAATATCTTTAAAGCTAAGTAAATTCCTTCTAGATTTTTCGGAGTAAAAAACATTATCAACATGAATTTTTGTACCCCCAAACAACATAATATTTACTCTTCCAAAGCCACTAATCAAATTAGATATGTCAAATATTGTTTTAACATTAGCCTCATCTAAGTTCAAGTTGGAGAAATATTCTTTCTTTTTAAGGATTGTGAGCGTTGTAGCACAATTAGTAAGACAAATATTGCTCTTATTTGGTTCATGATTTGAACACGTGACTTGATGATCCATCTAGATAAATAATGTTTGATAAATTAGAAAAAATACATTTCATTTATAATAAGAAACTAGTATATAGGAATTAAAAAGGATAACAAAAAAAACGAGTGCATATAATTATAGAAATTGAAAAGCTTTACATATGATCATTAAAAACATCAAGACCAGTATTTGGATCATCATGAAAATTTAAGACATCCATATAATTAATGTCCAACGAGCCATCTTTGATAGTGAAATTCATCTCAACTGTTTTGCCTTTCTCATTCACTGAGGCTTGATAAAGATCAATTAAATGTTTAGGCGTGCGACATACATGAGCCCAATGGCCTTTTAGACCATACCTGTGACATGGTTGGTTATGATTACGTGCATACTTTCAGCAGTATTTTTCTTTTTTTAAGATGAGTCATTTCAGTTCCAATTGTTTTGGAACTTTTCACCGCGAAATTTATGATATAGATTTCCACGATCTTTGCCAATTAATCCTGTCCTCTTTCCATGTACATGGTTTTTCTTTCCTTAACCATTTTTATGGTCATCATAGGATGCAACATTTGCTTCATTAATTGAAGCGGAACCAGTTGGATGAGAATTATGGTTCTTCAATAGAAGCTCATTGTTTTGTTCAGCCACCATGAGACAAGAAATTTATTCCGAGGACTTTCTAAATTGGCACGCTCGATATTGTTGTTGCAACAACAGATTTGAGGCATGAAAAGTATTGAATGTTTTTTTCCATCATTGCCTCATCGGATATATTTTCTCCACATAGCCTCAATCGAGAGGTGATATTAAACATGATGGAGTTATACTCACTGAATATTTTGAAATCTTGCAGCCTAAGATTCATCCAGTCATTTTGAGCTTTTGGAAATATCACTGTCTTTTGGTGATCATATCGCTCTTTTAAGCTTAACCATATGGTGAAAGGATATTTTATAATGAGATATTCACTTTTCAGACCTTCATAGAGATGATGGCGAAGGAATATCAATGCTTTCGCACGGTCTAGCATTGATTCTTTATTTCCTTCTATAATAGTTTCTCTCAAGTCTTTAGCTTGGAGATGTATCTCGGCATCCAGTTCCCATGACAAATAATTATTGCCAGTGATATCAGGGGCAACAAACTCAAGTTTCTTAAAGTTTGCCATAATCTAAAAATATGTAAAGAAATTAAAAATTAGGTAAATAGTTTTTCTCTTTTATATAAAATAAATAATATACGATTAAATATATGTTCATAACTTGATTATTAATAAGCAAAATGTACTACTAGTATGAGTTGGTGGGACAACCTCCAATTTGGGTGGCGAGACGAAGTCTACTTAAAATCATGCCTCCTCAAACGGGATAACACGTCTCCCTTTTAATGTTTAGCTTTACTATGGACAAGGCTTACGCACTATCAACCCAAACTCATAACACTATTTGCAATATAAAAATCAAGAATAGAACATAACTAATCGTTTGTACTATAGCATGAAAACTAGTTATGTCACATATTGACTTTTGATTTCTGATGTAGAAGATCATACAAGAAGCAAATAAAGAGCATACTTTTGCAGTCGGTGACATTATAATGCATAATGTATGAATAAAATATGTATATATAAGTAATGCATGTAATAAAAAGAGCGCAACTATGATAACATGGAAATAAATTGAACTTATTTAAATTAACAAAAGTTATAACTTCCTAAATTTGTTTTTTTAGCAAGCTTTTTGAACTTCAAGATCTCATTTATACTAGAGCAAGCTCGTGCTGATAACGTGTTGTGAATGAAGTTAAGACTAGCTAGAAACTATAGAGAAGGAAAATATAAGACTAAGAACTTCTATTACTACAAACTACTACTACTAAGGAGAAGAGAAAAAATGAGAGAGTTGGAATGAGAAGTTCTTCATTCAACATGGTGTGTTTCTACAATGAGGTTGACACCCTTTATATACGCCCTTTAGTGATGACGATAAATCGAATTAGACAATGTGTACAAGTAATACATACACCACATATCATACAACACATTACAAGTAATTTTCTAATATATGGAAGAGTTGATGTACATTGGAAATGGTTATAAGTAACATGACAACACATGGACAAGTAACTGTACCATTAGTGAGAAATACAAGTTATATGACTACACAATATGTTGGTATGCATGCATGGTCATCCATACTTCACATTATTCACAACACTCCCCCTTGGATGACACTTGCTTAGAGAATGTGCCTCGTTAAAACTTCTACTAGGAAAAACCCTGTGGGAAAAATCTAGTAAAAAAAAGTTAAGTCTATATATCCTAAGTAAAAGAAACAAACTTAACTTAAAGATTTTGCTACCTTCCATTGATTCCAGTACACGTCTCGCATGTGGTCACAAACAAGCTCTTAGGAGTAGCCATCCTTGTGTAAGGAGTACTTATATGCCCTAGTCATCTCCTGCGCAGCTCTATCCGACGGGTGCAACTTGTGTCCACTAAATTGAAAATTTAAGTTAGACCAAAATTATGTTAAATTAATGAAACATAGGTATGCGTAATTAAATTACTCATACTTACTATCTCTTATACTTCACAACAAAAAATATTCGTCCCAGCTTGGTAAGCAGTGTTGCCTTTCAGGGCCCTAGCTACCTGAATGCCTCATCGTTATCCACATGGGGCAGTACCGATGGAAAGGTAATTCGAGCGGCGTGCCGAAGAACTATAATGCATCCTTGACGTGATGACTCGTAGACAGTAAGGCATGCAAATCAGAATGACCTAGCGATGGGGGCGTACGGTGGTCGTGCGTCCGATCTTGCTGATGTGAGGGAGATGTTGATCCCCCTAATGAAAAAGTAGGACCAACACTTGGCCTAAACGTAACGTGACCATCGATGAGTGGAGCGGGTAGGGATGAAAGGAGTGTATAATACATCTGCATAGAAGCCGAATCATTGGCAAATATTGATGGCAAAGACATAAAAGTTGTAGGGATGTGCTGGATGTACATAAGATGGAGGGTGTTTGATGGAAAAAGAAAGGGCATGTTGGGAGGGTGGATATAGGTATGGATGAAAGAAAAGGGTCTGTCGAGGGATGTGCTGGATGTACATTGATGATTTTTACGGACTGGTAAACTCTTGTCTCAACATTGGGCATAGGATCAAACCATTCACAATTGAACAACAAGGTACGTAAGCACCCACCATATTTCGATTTGTATCACTTCTTGCAATTGCATTTAGAATTCGTTATAACATTCTGCATAATTTGTGCCCCTAACCCTGCTACTACACGTATCGTTGTTTTCACTATATGACATTGTGTGAAACTTGTAGCCATTAACAAGATACGTGTGATATGTTGGGGAATGTGCCATAGGTTAATCTATAAGCATTGTTTATCTTTTAATTTTAGTTAATAAAATAGAGGTTTTAATTTGATGCTTTATTATAAGTAATTGCATGCTTACCTTATAGTAAGATCCATAGGTATTTGTTGAAATATCTTAAATGTCCCTAGTCGGTCATTATACTGGGAACTATAATTAATTAAGACTAGTGTGAATCTTGATTGATGGTCATGTAATGATCATGCGTATAGGGATACAAATCGAGATCTTGAGTACTTGTTAGGGAACAAGGTACTGGACTGACCCGCTATGAGAATATCACATAGATTAAGTCATAGGTGTTACTCATAATAGGTATATCATTTAGTTATTTAACTTGAGATTACCATAAACTTTAATATTAGGAGAATGGTAATTTGACACAATCAAACGCTATCTTTAACCAGACGATTATAAAGATTGTGGTTGGTTACCATGTGAATAATATATGAAAGTGTGTAATTAAGATATAATTTGTCACTCTCGCATAAAGAGAGATATTAGTGGATCCCTCGATATGATAAACTGGTAAGAACCAAGTACATGTGAATTGATATGATCAATGGCACTTGGATGTTTTCAGTTTACCTCAAGATCGAGACTAGTACGATTAAACATTAAGGGTGACTTTCCATGCTTTATGTTTAATCAAAGGATGTCGCACGACAAAAGGATATGATATATGTTATTTATTAGGTTGTATCGATTTTGATATTCATGCTACTTGGGTAGTCATAGTGTCTTGCTAGAGACTGCTTCTAACTTGTGTACCAAAATAGTTTTGGTTCACTGCCAACGTCGCATGAACCTATTGAGTCGCACACAAAGAATGGCTTTGCGCAATTTCGATTGATTCGGACTAATGAATTTTATATGATAAGATTCATGACATAAAAACCTTTACAATTTGTTATATGATAACTTATTAATAGGGGCATAAATACAATAGTTGTATTATGAATATGATTTTAAGTGAGGGTTTATCTACATATATAAATAGAGGTTGAAACCCTAAAATGAAATAAGATTTTCATTTTTGTTATTTTCTAGTTCTCTGGATTTTGGGAGAGAAAGAAAAATGTTTTTCTATCTCTCTTGGGGCTAGCACTCTAAATTGTGGTCATCATTTGTGTATGGATTTTCTATTGAGGACGGATGCTTGAACGTCTTGGAGATTAAACAATTAGAGAAGGAAAACACGGATTAAGGTATGGTTTCACTTTTGTAGATATAGTTTAATGGAACTTATTTTTGATCATGTTGAAGTTTTTCAAAATTGTTTTGAATTTTTCACTGCGTATGAACCCCAAAAATTGAACATGATATACGGAGCAAAATCGACTTGGGTCATACGAAAGCATTAGAAGTGTTGTATCTTGAATATATGATGGCGCCTACAATCTAAATATTTTTTTATGATAAACTTCATTTTTAACTAAATAACAAAACAGGAAGAATTGTGTTAATATGCATTTATTAATGATGTGCAAATTATTGGAACCAAGTTGAGAATTGCTTTTCAAGATGTTCATCGATTGCATTTTGTGTGATTGCTGGCTGTTTGGAACGCAACTTCGATATGTACATCTTAACAGGAAATGAAAGAAATCAATATTACGATTGAATAGAATAACATTATTAAACAATTGACATGAAAACTATGTATTGTCACGTATTTTTGCATACCTCATGAAATGAGCGACTTCAGGACAATTTTACAACATATATGTGTGCGGCGTTACACTTATTGTTTGTAAGATAACGTTTCTTTAATCTCCTAAAGGCCCGACCTGGGTGGGTGAAAATTGAGAAGTTGCCATCAAAATCTTGAGTTGAACCAATTCCATCATCGTAATTACGTGGCAGATGGTTGTGCAAGATGGAGACGTATTCTACAAAATAATAGGAACAAATGCAGTTGTCACTTCCATTAAATAAGCATTGCATATTGAGTCCTCAACCCTTGCTTTATTCCTTACATTATTTTTCAAATGTTTTAAATACCTACATTCATAGAGTTAAATTAGGTAGATGTATATTTTAATTAATTTTCACTATGTATGATAAAATTAGATGAGCAACGAGTATAATTAATTACCTCTCAAAAAGATACATCCACCAAAATTGTACTGGGCCAACATGGATAGCCTCATGCGCCAAATAGATAGGAAGATGCTACATTGTATCAAAAAAACTTGGCAAAAAGGTATTTCTAGCTTACACAATATCTTTGGAATGTTTTCATGCAAAAGCCGTATATTCTCAACATTTAAATTTTTAGCTGTTAAATCTTTAAAGAAAATGCTTAACTCGCTGATTGTAATCCCTATGTCCCCCTCTAAGAGATCCCGAAAAGCAATCGACAGAAGTCATTGCATGAATACATGACAATCGTGGTTTTTCATCCCAAACATCTTCAACTTCTTAGAACCTATGCAACATCTGATGTTAGACATGTAACCATCAATGTAGTGCAAGTCTTTAATCCACATACACAACACTTATTTTCTCCGTTTATCAAGCGCGCATCATACCTTTGGATATTTCTTAGAAATTGGATCGTAATTAAGCTCTGAATGATGACAAATCTCCCTTAAGTCCTCCATAAACTTTGCGTTACCTTTCGTTTTCCGTGGCACACTCATGATTGTGTTAAAAATGATGTCAAAAATATTTTTCTTGATGTACATTATGTCTAAGTTGTGTTTGACAAGGTTCGTCTTTTAATACGACAAGTGTGGCGGCCCTGCACCCCGAAGTCGCACCACGGTGTCATCATGTCGTGCGCTCCTCGCCCGTTGGGCCCAGCTATACGTGTCCAGCATCTGCCCGTCCATCTCATGTCTCGTTATTCGTGTCTACATGTGTGTTATTAGTTTAGTTAATTGGTTGTTCGCATTTTTCTTAAGTTATTTATGTAAGTCTTTACATTCCTTAGATTCAACTGTCTGTAGCTTATTCAAATCCTAGCCATGCTACTGGTTTGTGTCTTACAAGTTAACAATAAATCAGCGGAAGTCTTAATTTGAGCAAGTAAAGTATAAAGTTCATCATAATATAACATCATCCATATAGGCGTTAATACCATAAGACAGTATATATACATGTACAGTGTCACTCCAGTCTTCGTATACCAAAATGGAACACAATATCAAAATAAACACATACTAGTAGGTCCTCGATAGCGGGCAATCAGAAGTAGTCGCCTAGGACCCCCTTGCCCCTACTGGTACTAGGATCTGCACTCGACATCATAAAAGACAGATGACGAGTCTAGTGAGTAAAATCTTAAGGAAATCCTCTGAGCATTTGTATGATAAAGTAAAGGAAAATTCAATAAATACTGTTAAATAAACATGTACAATGTAAAAGACAGGCAAGTGTAATTAGCTCATCACATGAATAAATAACACATAATCTAAACAAAGTGTGTGTGCTCGTTCCAAATGGACTAGACTGTACTTCGGGTCCCAGGATCCCTTCGTTAGGTGCCCCAATACTCTTTCACCTGGTCCCTCACGGCGCTAGCCAAATCCACTAAGTCACTGACAATCGCACAAAAAAAGCTTGGGTTGCCATTCACGGAGGGCTGGGTCACACGTGCAACAATCTAGTGCATCATGAACACACAACGAGGAAATCTGGGGGAGTAAACTCAACCTACGTCCAACTAACCGAATAGAGTAACATAAACAATCATGAACAATAAATATGAAAGTCAAAATAGAATCAAATACTCAGAGGTTTAAATTGGGTTTTACAAATCTCAAAACGCTCTCCGATTTTCCCGAACTCCCGAATCCAACCTGACTAGCTCCTCGATACGGAGCTACGATTCACTAAGTCCCTGAAGTCCAATTTTATAAGTTTAAGTTGGTTACAAATGTTTGAATATGTATTAAGTTGGAAACCACCAATAAAAGTGCTTAATTTCAGTTTTCATCTGTCATTAGCGCACTACAGAGTTTGCCTAGTACGCTAGGTATGATTAGCGCGGGCTAGGGAACTTGTTTAGCATGCTACTGTTCTTCATTGTGAAAAGCACTTGAGCACCAAAACTGGATAGCACGCTAGCCAGTCTGGTTAGCATGCTATCAGTGCTCGGTGACAGAATTCTCAATTCGTAACACCCCAATTAGCAAATTTAACCCTGTAAACTCATTCTCTATTCGATGGGGACTCCAAGACATCATTTACAACAACAGAAACAACAATAATTGGATCAAAATCATCAAATTCATGCATACACTAGTTTTTCTCAAATCCACCACATTGAGCTTATTTTCATGTGTATGAGATGAAGAAGATGATTACCTTATGTTTGATCTCCAAACCGGAACTCTCAATTGTTGAATTCTAGCCCAAAATCAATCTCTTCTCATCTGGTATTCTAGATTTGCATGTATTTGTTGTTAGTGGATATGATAAAATCCTAATCATATAATAGTTATATGTTAATTATGATCTAATGTGCTATACATCTCTCGAGGACAATCTTATGGCTCTAAATCAAGTTGTCCACACCTTGTTGACACAAATATATGGCTCCATCTATCCTAATTTTACTTAACTAGGATCGTCTAGATACAAATCTAGGGTCCACATTAAATTAACCAAACTATAGGCCTTATTCTTTGATTTAACTATATTGACATAGGTCTATTCAATCATATGGTTAGTGTTTTTATTCACCAAATTTTACAAATTTGTGGTCCCACCAACCCTCGACAACCCGTCATCCGGTGCCTCGCGTCTTGACACGCATCCCGAGGCATGTCATAGCCTATTGTTTTAAATTAATTGACTTAGCCTATGGTTATATTACCCGTTTTACTTGATCAATTAGTCATCTTAACGTGAATTAGTCGAGTTTTCTAGTGTACCCGTAGTTTTGCGTACCCGATACTTGCATTGACATGCATTACGAAGCAAATACCCGTTACACATCTCGCACGATATAACCATACAAATACATATATGCGATGTATTATCAATTAAATTCATAAATATGCATTGCAAATAAGCAAATCAACATACAAATATCTATTGTACCTTGGTCGGCGTGCGTCCTAGCCTACCCGGGGCGTCCATGTGGATCTGAGCTGCCATCCTAATCAGAAATTTTGAAATAAATAATGGTGTTAATAAAACAGGCCGTTACAATTCTTCCCAACTAAGGAAGATTTCGTCCCAAAATTTAAGTAAAAACAAATTGTCGTACCGTGAACTAGCTGAGGGTATCGCTCTCGCATAGTCAACTCGAGCTCCCAGGTGAGTCTCTCTATCCTATGATGCTGCTAACAAACTAGAACCTTAGAGAACTCCTTACTCTTGAGCACCTGAACCCTGCGATCAAGGATCACTATTGGTCACTCCTCATTAGTTACGTCAGTTTGAACCTCAATTTGTCTCAAGTCAACCATCGGTCTCGGTCCTGACCTAGCCATTTTCAAGATAGAAATGTGAAATGTCATATGAACCCCCAGCTAATTTAATAGGTAACTCTAAGCAATATTCAACTCTGCCAACTCGTGCTGCGAATCTGAACGGTCCAATAAATCTCGGTGCCAGTTTCCCCTTAATCCCAAATCTCTGCTGTCATTTCTAAGGCGAAACCTTCAGATATACCATGTCTCTCTCCCTGTAGCTCAAACACTCATGATACTTATCCGCATATTTATTCTATATGTCATGCGTGGCTCGTAGTCTCTGCCGAACTTGTCTAATCTTATCAGTGTGATCAATAACTATCTCTGGCCTAACGGTCAAGTATCTTTCGACTCTGCCCAACAAGTAGGTGATCTACAAGACCTCCCAAACAATGCCTCAAACGGTGGCATACCAATACTTGCCTGATAGCTGTTGTTTTATGCAAACTCACACAGAGGTAGATAATCCTCCCACGAACCCCTAAATTGCAATATACAAGCCCCGATCATATCCTTCAGAATCTGTATCAGCCTCTTTGACTGTACGTCGGTCTGAAGATGGTAAGCCATACTAAACTGCAACCTGGTGCCAAATTGCTCCTGCATAGACTCCCACAATCTCGAAGTCAACCTGGGATATCTGTCTGATACAATAGAGACTAGCACCTCATGTAATCTAATAATCTCCCGCTCAAACAATATGCTCAGCTGTGGGAATGTGTATCTCATAGGAATGAAGTGAGCCAATTTCGTCAATTTGTCGATCACAACCCAAATGGCATCGTGTCGCATCGATGTTTGAAGTAGTCCACTAACAAAATCTATAGTGATGTGCTCCCATTTCCATTGTGGAATGGGCAATGGGCAGCGACTATAGTAGTCTACCAGGTCTCAAGTTCTTAGCCTTCACCTGCTAGTAGATGTGATAGCTCCTGACATATGCACGCACATCAGCCTTCATCCCTGGCCACCAGAATAATCGCCTCAAGTTATGATACATCTTGGTCCGGCCAAGATGAATTATATAACGAGACCTGTGTACATCCTCAAGAATCTCTTCCTGTAACTCCTAATCCGCAGGTATCCACAACCTGCCTCGGTGTCTCAAACACTGATTCGTTGACTCTGCCCAATCAATACACTCCAAATCACGAGCCAGACCACTGAACCGCTCATAGAGCCCATCAGCCCTCTGACATTCAGCTACCCGCTCAATCGATATAGTCGGAACTCTCACTTGACAACAAATGTGTAGCTCAGCCATAGTAAATACCTCTGTCAAGCATATAAATGATGTCGCTTATATTAAGCCATCGTGGTGTGTAATATGTCGCACAACAGTCTGACTGTTAATCCCGCTCATGTTCAATACGTCAGCTACGAAGTTCGCTTTCCAAGGTGATACTCAATATCGAAGTTGTAGTCCTTCAACAGTTCAAGCTATCTCCTCTGACGCATGTTCAGATCTCTTTGAGTGAAGATATAACACAGACTCTAGTGATCTATGCACAAGGTGAATCTATCGCCGTAGAGATAATGCCTCTAGGCCTTTAGTGCAAAGACGACTGCTGCAAGCTCCAAGTCGTGCACAGGATAATTCTCCTCTTGGGGTCTCAACCATATGGAAATATAAGCAACTGGTATACCCTCCTGCATCAACATACATTCAAGACTAATGCCTAACGCATATGTGTAAAGTGACAAACTCTTACCTAGCTTTGGCAATGTCAACACTAGTGCGGAAGTCAATCTCCTATTCAGCTTTCAGAAAGCTTGCTCACACTCCTCTGACCAATCAAATCTAACATCGTTCTTGGTTAGTCTCGTCATTAGCGCCGCAATCGAAGAAACGTTCTATACTATTCACCGGTAGTATCCCGTCAGTCTCTAGAAAACTCAGAATATTAGTAATAAACTCAGGCATCCTCCAGTCAATGATAGCTCTAATATTCTCGAAATCCATAGAGATACCCTGATCACTGATGACATGTCCCAAAAATCTCACTACACTCAGCCATAAGTCACACTTACTGAACTTGGTGTACAGACTATGCCCTCTTAGTGTCGTCAAAACTGCATTGAGATGTCTCTCGTGCTCGTCACGAGTCCTGCTGTAGATCAAGATATCGACAATCAAAATTATGAAAAATTTGTCCAAATATGGTCTCAAGACTATATGCATCAAATCCATAGCTAATGCGTCAGTCAGCTCGAATGGCATGACTATGAACTCGAACAACCCATATTTTGTGTTGAAAGTGATCTTCTTGATGTCCTCTTCTCGAATCATTAACTGATGATAACCTAAGCGAATATCAGTCTTCGAGAAGAACCTAGTGCCTGCTAACTGGTCGAACAAATCGTCTATCCTATGAAGTGGATAACGGTTCCTAACTGTCACTTGATTTAACTTCCTATAATCTATGCACATCCTCATCGAACCATATTTCTTCTTCACAAACAACACTGGAGCTCCCTAAGGTGACATAATATGGTGGATAAAACCCTTTCCAATAAATCATCCAGCTGTTGCCTAACCTCCTCCTGCTCAGATGGTGCATCCTGTAAGGTCTGCTGGCGATCAGCTGAGTCCCTAGTATCAGCTCAATTATAAACTTAATCGCTCGTGGTGGTGGCAATTTTAGTAGAACATCTGGAAATACATTGATGAAATCTCTAACTACTGGAACATCCTTAATCCTGATCTCAGTCCTAGCCTCCGGCTCAACTATCGCTGCGAATGCCTCCATCTTCTATATTGTCGCTAGTCGGCCCCTAGTTATTAGTAAGTCGATCGGTGATCCAAATAGTGAGAACTCTAGTATCCCAGAAATGTTAAACTCAACTTTCTTACCAAAACAATCATGCGTGTATGATAAGGCGACAACCAATCCATCCCTAGAAGTGAATCAAACTTTATTTACTCTAATAGTCGGGGATCCACAGGTAACTGATGTCCCTTAACCTCTATCATCATGTCTCTACATATCTGATTAGGGTATATCTTGTCTCCAGCAGCCGTACTGAGAACAAGGTGTGCGTAGAGTGTATGTGCAACTAACCCTAACTCTCCAACAATTCGTCCAGCAATAAATGATAAAGTACTACTAGAATCAAACGTAGTATGCATAGGTCTACCATGAATAACTAACATACCCTCGACGAGCTGTCTGGTCGCTTCACTGTCCGATTTTTCTACTGTATGGGCCCTCTGTCTGGCCCGATCTGGCTCTCGTCATGGTAACGGTGGTGTTCTGTAATCTGCCCTCAAATGTCCCCTCTGACCACATCTACGACACTTACGTTTATCCTGCCTATCAACATGTTTGTCTCCAAATCTCTGACCCTGACCCCGGTCTCTCTGACCCCTATCTTGTCCTCCTTGATCTCTACCTTGACGGTACAACTGTGCCTAATGTCTACACTCCTCAGTTTGGGGTAGTGCCATAGTGTGAACCTGTTATCTATCCTCATACTAAAACTGATTATCCCGGTGATCATCCATGTGGTCTATGTCCTGCCTATCACCCATCCGGCCCTTATCCGAATGATCCATCTATCTCTTCAGCCTCCGATCCAAGCGAGAATTATGTCCAGTTTGTACCTCAATCCCAATAATACACCTACCATATCTGTACATCAGAAAAGTGTCGTTTTCCAACACTCGGTTGTATATTTCCTACAGATGACACCACTATCGCATCAATCCTTTCATCCGCACTTCTTGTGAAGCAATAGATTCGAAGTCGCTCTGTCCTCGCCACATCCATCGAAAACTGCAACAAGTATTGGTAACGCTTCATGTACTGAATCAGAGTGCGGTTACCATGTCTCAGGTCCAGAAACTCATCTCTCAACCTCAACTTCACTTTCATGGGTATATACTAATCATAAAACAACTCTCTGAATTTTGCCCATGTCATCGGATCAGGGTGTGTGTCCTGATATGTGGTCCACCAAACTGATGCATGACCTCTCAAACATGCTCTAGATAGACGTACCTGCACACTCTTGTTATTCCTCATCAGCTTATAAAACCGTTAATGGGAAACTATCCATTTCCCTGCCGCCTCAGGGTCACCACCTCTGTAAAAGAACCTTGGTTAAAACTTCATAAACTCTCTCAAAAGCTTCGCCTCTGGGGCAAAAACAAATCGTGATTTAGCAGCAGCAGCAGTGGTAGTCAACTGCTCTAAAGTCGTGGGTGGGGGTGTAGGGTTTAGGAATCGGAGTCACCAGTGGAATGACAACTAGTGTAGCTCCCTTTGCCCGTGTCTCTGCAGCTACTCTATCAATCGGTGTCTGTGGAACAGCCGGGGCGACGACTTTCCCTGTTGGTATTATGACAACCACTAGGTCTCAGGGTGTTGTAGTCGTTACCGTAGCAAGTGTTGTAAGTGCGGCGGCTTGATCCCATAACAGTCGGAGGACCTCGGCCATCTGAGTCTCATTGGCTGTGAGTCGGTCCTCCACACTTGCTGTGATAGGGGAATCATTAACTGCATCGCTAGTCTGTCTAGTCTCTTGAGGCGTAGTCAACTGTCCGTCCATGATCTGCATCAAGAAGCATGCGCCGGATCAGCCTCAGTATATATACGTATATCATATGCATATATATAACAAAATATAACACGTATATAAACTCTAACTCTACCCGCCTCACATCACTTCCCAACTAAAGGTTATATGGCAATATCATCGGGTTTCCACATCTAAGGTTTGTTTATTAAATTTATGCTTTTTCATTTAAATTCTCCAAGTTCTTAGAACTTTGGTTCTAATACAAATTGTGGAGGCCTCGCGCCCCTCCTCGCCTAGCAGACCTAGTTACACGTGTCCGGCACTTGCCAGTCCATCTCATTTCTCGTTATTCGTGTCGATGTGTGTGTTATTAGTTTAGTTAATTAGTTGTTCACATTTTTCTTAAGTTATTTCATTATGTTTTTACAATCCTTAGATTCAACTGTCTGCAGCTTATTCAAATCCTCGCCCTGCTAGTGGTTTATGTCTTACAAGTTAACAATAAATCAGCGAAAGTCTTAATTTGATCAAGTATAAAGTTCATCATAATATAACATCAACCATATAAGCATGTCCTACTATGGAAAACTCGGAAAATGCTCTGTATATAGGCGAAAATACCATAAGAAAGTATATATGTACATATACAGTGTCACTCCGTTCTCCCTATACCCAAAATGGAACAAAATATCAAAATAAACATGTACTAGTAAGTCCTCGACATCGGGCATTCAGATGTAGTCGCCTAGGATCCCCTTGCCTTATTGGTACTAGGATCTGCACTCGACATCACAAAAGACTGATGATGAGTCCAATGAGTAAAATCCCAAGGAACTCCTCTGAGCATTTGCATGATAAAGTAAAGGAAAATTCAATAAATATTTTCAAATAAAAATGCGGAATGTAAATAACAGGCAATTATGATTGGCTCATCGCTTGAATAACACATAAGCTAAACAAAGTGTGTGTGCTCGTTCCAGATGGACTAGACTGTACTTCAGGTCCTAAGATCCCTTCATTGGGTGCCCTCTATATTCTTTCATCTGGTCCCTCGTAATGCTGGCCAAATCCATTGAGTCACTAGCATGTGCACTAAAAAAAATCTCGGGTTGCCATTCACCGAGGGTCAGGTCACACGTACTACAATCTAGCGCATCACGAACACACAACGAGGAAATACGAGAGAGTAAACTCAACCCGCATCCAACTAAACGAATAGAGTAATGGAAACAAGCATGAAAGATAAATATGAAAGTTAAAACAGAACCAAATACTCAGAGTTTTTTAATTGGGTTTTACAAAGCTCAAAATGCTCTCTGACTTCCCCGGACTCCCAAATCCAACCCGACTAGCTCCCCGATACCGAGCTACGATTCACTAAGTCCCTGAAGTCCAATTTTATAAGTGTAAGTTGGTTACAAGTGTTTAAATATGTATTAAGTTGGAAATAACCATAAACAACCCTTAATTTCAGTTTTCATCTATTTTCATTTTGAAAAATAGTTAAGCACCAAGACTGGATAGCGCGCTAGACAGTTTGGTTAACGTGCTATCTATGTTGCGTGACATAATTCTCAATTTGAGAATTCTATCCCGAACACCCCAATTAGCAAACCTAACCCTGTAAACTCATTCCCCATTCAATGGGGAGTCCAAAACATCATTTACAACAACATAAACATTAATAATTAGATCAAAATCATCAAATTCATGCATATAATAGTTTTTTTCTAAATCCACCAAAACCCATGTTCCTTCAAAATAAGTTTATAATTCTCAATTGAAATGTTATTTATATTTGTAATTCATCAAGAATTCAACAAAAAATAGTGATCTATTTATTAAATTTGAATTAACATCAAACACTCCAAATTGAGCTTATTTTCGTGTGTATAAGGTGAAGAAGATGATTACCTTGTGTTTGATATCCAAACTTGAGCTCTCAATTGTTGAATTCCAGCCCAAAATCAATCTCCACTCCTCTGGTTTTCCATATTCGCATGTATTTGTTGTTAGTGGAGATGAGGAAATCCCACCCATATGATATTTATATGTTTGTGCTATGCCTATATCGAGGATAATATTATGGCTCCAAATCAAGTTGTCCATACCTTGTTGACAAAAATATATGACTCCATCTATCCCAGTTAAGTAAAACTATGATCATCTAGATACACATCTAGGGTTCACATTAAATTAACCAAACTATAGGCCTTATATCCTTTGATTTAATTAAATTGACTTAGGCCAATTCAATCATATGGTTAGTGTTTTTATTCACTAAATTTTACAAATTTCTGGTCCCACTAACCCTCAACTACCTGACACCCGGTGCCTCACATTTTGGCATGCATCCCGAGGCGTGCCATAGCCTATTGTTTCAAATTAATTGACTTAGCCTATGGTTATATTACCGTTTTACTTGATCAATTAGTCATATATACCTGAATTAATCGAGTTTTCTAGTGTACCCATAGTTTGTCTACCCGATACTCGCGTTGACATGCATTACGAAGTGTATACCCATCACACAATCTTGCCCGATGTATCCATACAAATACACATATGTGATGTATTATCAATTAAACTAATGAATATGCATCACAAATGAGCAAATCAACGTACAAATATTTAGCGTACCTAGGTCGACATGTAACCTAGCCTACCCGCAGCGTCCACGTGGATCTGAAATGGCATCCTAATCTGAAAATTTTAAGATAAATAATGACGTTAATAAAATGGGCCGCTACAGCAAGTCCCACATTATGCTTCATTTTCTCACCCACTTGTCTTTGCGACTTAACTCAATCCCAGTTCAGTAACCTTCATCAACCCTAAAGTTTTGATTTCACATAAGATATCTTCACTTGATTTATTGGCCGGTGGCTTGTCTGATACAATACTATCCTTACGGAGACTAGAATTTTATTTCCTCTCCTTTGAATATCGTGACAAGAAACGTCGGAGACAATCAAACCAAGTCACTTTCCCGCCAACCTCAATTGGAAAGCATCGGTATCATCCATGCAATAAGGGCAAGATGTCCTCCCGTACGTGCTCCATCCTGACAACATGTTGTATGTTGGAAAGTCGTTGACAGTCCACATAAGTGCAAAGCACATTTGAAAGCTCATCTTAGCTGATACATCGTATGTAGGCACAACGTCATATCATAAATCCTGCAATCTTTTCACTAGTGGTTAGAGAAACACATCAATTCTTTACGACGAATTGGTCTGTCCAGGTACAATCACTGTTAAGAATATAACTTCTTTTTTCATGAACATTGACAGAAGCAAGTTGTACGACGTTAAAATCATTGGCCACGAGGAGTACGATTTGCGGTCATTCTAAAAGTTTTGAACCCATCAGTGCATAAACCCAAGTCAAACGTTATGAACCTTGGAGCTGAAGGTAGGGTTCACTTGATTGAAGTGTTTCCTTGCCATGGAATCGGAGCAATTCCGAATATTGTCCTCATCTCTGACGTGTTATGCATGACATTGCATGTGATTTGCTGTAGCTTTCGACGCGAGCAAACGTTGTAAACCAGGTGTCAAAGGAAAGTAAATCATTATGTTAAACGGGCATTTGTTGGAGTTAAACCTAATTTCCGTACAAAACTTATAAGATGTAAGCTTGGAGTCGGGCCCCTAATAATGCATGCATAATCGGGGACAACGATCGATTCGCTCATATGGCAGACCCAACTAGTACATTAAACTTTTACATTTGTAAAAGCTATATACCAAACAGTTGTCTTATAGCAACATGTCTTTACAGATCTACAAGATTTCGTCGAATGCTTGCTTCGAAATATGGTGATTCAACTTTATCGTCAACAAACACGCCATTGCTGAGAGGTTTTCATTTTCTTGCAAACCGGATAAAGTGGTTCATTCGCCTCGTCAATCATTTCAAATAAATGTTTAGATTCAGGGTTCGGTTCCTCCTCATGGTTCCAATTGAAACTCGACCCCGCGTGGTTGTGTATCATATGATGATATGACGTCAGGTATTTGTCCATTAGATCATCATTTTCATCGTCCATAACGTTTAATAGTTCTTCTTGCCTATGCTTGGTCCAACAATAATATTCGGGAACGAGTCCATTCCCCACTAGATTAAGCTTTACTGTGTTTACATCGTGGTATTTCTCGTTGCGACATTTTCGACAAGAACATCAAATTTTCTTTTCGTTGAGGAAAGTGTTGCATGAAAGACTTTATGAACTTCTTCACGCCAATCACAAACTCTAATCGAGTGTAACCGCCTTCAATGCGATTATACATCCTATCTCGAGAAATAGACATCTCGAAAGACCTGAGATACCCTAATAAACACACACACCAAACACTATATATATTTTAGTCGAATGTTGGCTATAATTAGTCAAATTGCTTGCATTTGCACGCACTTTGTATATTATATATTTTGTTTCAGACGTTATTAAATTATTAGAATTTTATTTCAATATATATCTACCATAATTATTAGATTTTAAGTGTTTTATTTTGTTTTAATTTATTTTGCTTCAAATTTACTTTGCTTAGTTATGTTTTTTCCAGTATATATACTATAAGTACTATTTTCTCATTAATTTAAGTTTTAAAGTACATTAGTATAATTGTACATATAGTATAAATTATTATAATTTTCTTTCAAATTATCTATAGTGTAATTATTAATTTTAAGTGGTTTTCTTTTACAAATATATAGCATAAGTTCTATATATAGTATAATTTGTACAGTATATACAAGTTTTGAAGTGCTTTATTTTGTTTCAAAAATTTTTCTTTTAATTAAGTTTTTTTCCATTACATATAGTGTAAGTTCTATATATATAGTATAAATGCGTTGTTATATTTTTTTTGTTTAATCAATTATTAAATTTTTATATTTTATTTTTTAATATATATTTTCGTTAATTAATTTTAAAGTGCTTTAAACATACATATAATATATATAATATTAGTCCTTTATTTTCGTCCTAATTGAAATGTAATTTTTCTAATTAATTTTATCATTTAAATAAGATTTTATTAGTAAAGTGTACATCATTAATATTTCATTTTACATTTTTAACAATAATTTTAATTCAACTCAACATATTATATAAATATATATTATTTTACATTTTCTCAACTAAATTATAACACATTACAAAAAAAGTGCATATCAATATTAAAAAAATTATATACAAACATCACAAATAATCACAACAAAAACTAAATTACAATCTCACATGCATTTTATTTTTCACAAATATAAGAAAATCATACATATCAAAATAAAAAATTATTATAAGATTTTATTCAAACAACTTTATTTTTCACCAAAAAATTATACAATTACATATTTTTCATATAAAACATCACAAGTACATATTTATTTTAATTAAAATAAATAAATTCAATTCAATTCACAAATTAAAAATTACATTAAAATAAAAAATAATACCTAAGACGCCGCAGAATATGGCACTGAAAGGGGCAAGGCGGTGTGGCGAGCGGTGGCTTGGCGGAGCAGACGGCGCAAAACGAGCATCGGCGAGGGACGGCAGTGAAGTCAAGAAGGAACTGATAGATCGAGCCGAAAGAAAGAGAAAGGAAATGAGGTCGGCTGGAGAGAGAGGTGAGGTCAATGGTGGGGGCAGGTGAGTTGTGGTGGCGGTTAGCTAAAGATTTAGGTAAGGCAAGGGCTACGTTTTGAGCTAGGTCGAGAGAGGGAGGGGAGGTGGTAAGGGTTTGATCGTGAGTAGGGAGGCATTGAAGGAGAGAGAAGACATTAAGATGAGGAGGGAGGAGAGGGAGAGGGAGAGAATGATCGTGGGTAGGGTCCCCTATTAGCGATGGGGGGAACCCCGTTGCTAATACACTACGTGGCCCTCACCAATTCGGCCACATAGCGGGCCCAATTGCCACGGGCGCCTTTGGGCAGGAATTTTCCCACCTAAGAATAGCGATGGAGGACGTCTCTATCTCCATCGCTAATCTGGTCAACGGGTCAGACAACTGCCCCCGTCACCAATCCCTCACCTTTTAGCGATAGGAAATAGCTTGTCGCTATTTTACCACTTAAAAACATCACTAACCCAAGTAAATATAACTTATAAAATCTAGCAAAAGCTTTTCATCAGCCTCTCTGAGTAATAAAATTGAATCTCAACTTAAGTTCTTCGAATTTGAATCCATTAAGAAATATGATAAGTAAATACAATACTAGAACGAATCCAAATATCCATATGTCTACTCCAACGTACTAAAAAGTTGGTTTGGGGGTGGTTTGAAAAATTTAAAAACCGCGAAATCGCGGTTTGGTCACGGTTTTCATTTTTAAAAAACCGCGGTTCACCAAACCTAGGGTATTTTAGTAAATATCTTAAATTTACAACTAATAAGTTAAAAACCCTAAAACTTAAAAATAATTTTTTTGCTCTCTAGTCCACACTAGCCATCCCTCTCCTAAACATCTCAAATCTCACTTGTCGGCTCTCCAAACCATTTGCTCTCCTACCGCCTCCTCTTACCAGTCGCCATCGCCTCCCACTGTGCCAATAATCGACGCATGCATTGCTGCATCTCCCACCAACCACGCCAATAGTCGACGCTTCCACTGCTGCATCTCCCTCCTCCCATTCGTGCCTCCTATAGCAGCCCCGCCCACCGCCGCCTCCCAGTGGTCCCGCCTCCACCGCCGCCTTGCACCGTTGCGAGTCCCACCGCCTGCTGCTTCTTACCAACTGTGGTCGCCTCTCATGTCGCTGTTGTATTACTTTTTTTTTGTTTTTTGTTGTTTTTTTGATTATGTGTCAAAAATCGCGAAACCAAATCGACCAAACCGCGCAAACAGCGCAAACCCTCGATTTGGGTGCGGTTTGATGGTTTCCACCACCAAACTACGGTTTGCCCACCCCTAACTGGCTTACACCAGGGTGCGTGACAAACATTAGGAGCTTCTTAGGTTTGGTAGGATATTATTTGCAGTTTGTACATGATTTCTCCAAGATCGTAGCATCAATGACAAGATTGACTAAGAAGGATGTTGTTTTCGATCAGTTTTGAGAGTGCGAGGCTGTCTTTACAGAGTTAAAGAAGAAGTTGACCTCCGCACCATTGTTAACGTTGCTAGGGTCGAGCAAAGAATTGACAGTTTACACGGATGCTTGTGGCACTAGATTGGGATGCGTACCGATACAGGGAGACATAGTGATAGCCTACTTGTCGCATTAGTTGAGGACCCATGAGAAGAATTACCCAGTGCACGACCTGGAGCTTGCAGCGGTTGTATTTGCATTGAAGGTGTGGATACACTACCTCTATGGTGAGAGGTTCACATTATATACATATCATAAGATGTAACGACCCGCTCTAATTAATCTTAATTAAATCTTTAATTATAGATTAAGACCCATAGCTCGGACCCATGTAGAAATCACCGATACGTCTAGGGCACGCCAACCAAGGTATAAATGATTATTTTTGTACGATGCATGTAATTTGTTGTATCAGTATTGAGTAATTCACGTCACACTATCTAAGGTTTTCATTGGTTGTGTTGTGCTCGTATGGTAACGAGACAGCAAGACGTTGTGAGGTGCGCGTAAAGCGGGTGTATGGAGTATTATAAGGGTAAGAGAACATTCCACCTCTCATGATGTGACAACACATCCCTACCCATCACGTCACCCCATCCCTTACTTTTCTTCGCTTCTCTCTCTCATCTATAAAAAACCCGCAAACACCCCTTTCCCTCTCCAACAATGTTCTTCCTCATCACACCCCCTCACATTTTTCTCCCTCACCAAGCTCTCCTCGCATGCTCACACTCAATATTTTGGTCGTCTTTGTCGCGAAGTCCTTCCCTCTTAGCAGCTCATGCCGGCCGCTTCTAAAATAGAAGTGAGTGATGATTTTTTTGTTGAATTTTTAAAGATAATTTGGGAGCTTAAATGGTGGTGGTGTTAATCTTTCTGTTGATTGTTGTTGTTGTTATTGTGATAAAAATAATAAAAAATTAAAAAAAATTGTTGTAATTTGTCTCTAGATTTCCAAAGACTAATTGAAGAGGGAGGGGTATGTAGCATCCTCTAACCTGATTAGGGCACTACCCGACCTGAAACCCTAATTAAGCCAGATTACCTTACCAGACTTAACTAGAGCCAGCAGCCTTACCACCTTCGCCTGATAAGTACTATTGTATATCGACTATTGAAATAAAACAATTAATATACGCAACAGAAATTTAAAACCTTTTCGATAATCAAAATAAGATATACAATATTTAAAACAAACCAGAATAAACCTCGGTTATATAAATCACCCATCCCATGTGATATTACAAAACCGTAATTCAACACCAATATATAAGACCAAAGAAAGTCATTACATCAAAGAGAAGTTCAAGACTCATATAACTTCTTCATCCCATAGTCATAACACTCGTCAGATCTACCTGCAATGTTAATTGGGGTGAGCGCTCCAACTTGCTCAGTAAGTAGGGATTCACACTAATCATCAACATTTCATATGATAAACAAGGATATCATGCAGTAACAACATGCACTAATGATATCTAACAAGAATATGAAAATCATATAAATCAATACATAAACGAATGCAAAACAAATTTCTTGGACTATTACACTATAACCCCTATTTTATTTATAAAACTAAGGTCGATTACTCACCGGCGCCATTAATGTGATTGCTATACAAACACATTGCGCTCATGTGCTATTTAGCACATCCATTAATGCCTAATGGTTCTATGCTAAACCCTCTAGTATAAATGTAACCCACGCCACCTATAAACTAAGTAGGATGTTACATATAGGTCGGGAAACTAACCCATCTCCTATATCACCTCGTCTCAATTCCAGGATCTTACTCTCGTGAATCACAGTAAACACCATTTTCCATTTATTGAAAACCATCATAGTGTACATAGTCCCCTATTCCATTCCAACAACTACATGAGCTATATATATACTAAATAGCCAGACAATATTGATAAATAAGTGAATATGTACTTACCTCGGTCTAAGTCTTTGTTCTCAAACTCTCTAACTTTTCGGACATCTCACTATTCCTCGGTGTTCCTCAACCTATCACCAATCATTTGGGATCAATATAGGTTCAATACACTATGTTTAGAACCCCTAGATCAGTCCTTAAGTCCCCCAGAAATTATTCATAAAACACAGCACAATTGCTGGTTTCAGGGGTCTGGTAACGCGCTACATGACATAGAAAGCGCGTTATCCATAAGTCAGTCATCTTCCCAGTACGCGTAGCGCACTATGGCCAGTGCCTAGCGCGCCATGCGCACCAAACATGCAACAGCAGCGTACCTCAGCTGATCCAATTCCATCCAAATCACATCCAAACTCAATAATTACACTCCCAATCAATCCGATAGGACCTCTAATGAGGTTATAAACCTATTCAAATCAACAACAACCTCAATTCAACAAATTTTGATCATCACCACAAAATTAAACTTCAACAAACTTCAAAACCACACTTACCAAAGTAATGATCACTAGCTTCTAATTTGTTTAAGCTCCTCAACTTCGTTGAATTCGGCTTCAGGAATGATCTCCTTTCGATCCGGAATCGACCAAACCTTCCCGAACCTCTCAAATGATCGAAATCAAACGATAAGAATGAATTTTTTATTTTATATATAGATTTTCCTCGAGATACGTGTCGCGTTATCTCGAGACCGATCACATGGTTGATGCGTTAAAGTGACACTCCTTAAAGTGACACAAATTTTGACACATCAAGCACTTACGCTTCGTTTGCGACGATAAGATAATCCATATATTTCTAATATTCTATTATTTTCTATTATTTATTGGGTATTTTCCATTTTATAGGCTTGTGTATAACTTCCTTATTATACAACAACCTATATAAAAATTGATTTAACAATTCAAACAAACACCATACATCATGCAAACGCACGCACATGCTAATCGAGGTACGTCGAGCTTAATCACGAGCCTAACTTGGATTAATTAGGATTTGGATTAAACTAATCACCATCTTAAGGTAACAGTCGTTACAGGGTAGCCAGGCAGGTTGGGCCGGTTACACCAAGTGAGCCAGGTCAGGCCGTGTCAGACAAACCCGGGTCCGAGCCAACCCTGGCCTAAGTGGTTGGGCCAAACCAAGCCCAACCCATTAAGTAATTAAAAAATAAAAATGATTTTAAATAAAATAAAATACAAAAAATGGATAAAAATAGATAGAAATATGGAAATTTCCTAAAAATTAGAGAAAATATCAAAAATTAGAAAAAGGCTAGGAAAATGAGTTTCGAGACTTCTTCGGGCGTTTGGTGTAACGACCCAAAATATTTTATTTGCGTGTGATGTTGTGTATTATCTATATATATATGTGTGTATATATGCCTACATGGCAATCTCATTCATTAGTCATTAATTTTGGCGAATTTGGACCATTTTGATATGTATATCAACGCGGATATTAAGTAGGCCAACATACGGGATCACTTGGGAGCTTCATTAATTTTAAGGTCTTACATATTTAATAAAGTTCTAAGCTAATGTTAAGGTGAACATTTGACGTAGGGCCCAAGGTGCTTAGACTCATTAGAGCTTTGTTGGGCGGTAAAGACTCATTTGACAAAGGTTAATATATACATATTCATAGTGGAAATTAACAATATGCATAGCATACATTTATGAGTCCTAGATACTCCTATGTATACTTGATATGAACAAATTCCCAACTAAATGTATATATATATGCACATAAAGGGTTTGTTCTAAAAACTCACCACAGCTTTGTTTGGAGAGGAAAGAAAGGGCTATCAAGATAAGTAAATTGCTAAGAATAGAGATCAAGAAGGAGAATCGGGAGCAAGGTAACTACAATTTAATTTTATGAGAAAACCATATGCACAATAATGCTCTCTTTTACTATATTCAATTGATGGATTGTTCTTAAATTGAGTTACTTGACCATGCATGTGATCTTGTAAGCTATATGAATTGTGTTAAACCTCCAATTGATGATTGGGAAAAAGGATTTGCCAAAGAGTTCCAAGATTAAATTTCAAATTGTGATTTCTATGTTAATGCATGCAAATCTTGATGGGTTTGTGTTCAAATTGAGGTAATTATTGTTGCATGATGATTCTCTATTGTTTTGATGGTCATTGTACCTCAATTAATCTCTTTTTGAATGAAGTTTTGGACATGGGGATCGGAATGCAAGATTTTGGAGTGAAAATCCCAATTTTCATGTTGCAGAAAAATCCTACAACTCAGAACGGACAGTGCATTATCCGAGCTACATAGCACGCTACCAAGAGTCTTGGTAAATCTTTATGAATCTATTTCTCAACTTTTGAGTGGTTTTCACTACATCGGGATTAGTTTAAAGTTTTCACATTTCATATGTTTATTGTAAAGAGGTTGTCGAATGATTTTTCATGTATTTCGACTTGTCTAACTAGGTTTTTCGACGAGATTTTGATTTATGAACTCAAATGAATCACCTAAATGCTTATTTTCGACTTAAATCTTTTTTATGACCAAACGACTTTGAAAATCATCCAAGTGCACCAGAATTAAGGTTTTGTATGAAATTTGATTACTCATCAATTCTCGTGTCGTTCCGAGTCGATTTACACGAGTCTCAAAACATGTTTAGATTGGATTTTAAATTGAATCAAATAAGTCCATCTATGGACTGAATTTTTACAAATGTAATTTCAACCCATCTAATGAAGTTGTACATTTATTTTTATCACTAAATATGTTTGATTACACTAAAATAATGACTCGGGTCCTTCCGGGGTCCTTTTCAGAGCATTTAGACATTGATTTCGGATCATTTTTAGGAATTCAAATTGACAACAAGATGTTATAAATGCACAATGGGACTGAAATGAAAACCATTAAACCAAAAACATATGGAATGAACTCTAACACCCCAAAACCATCTAAAATGGATGTTAGAAACTTAGTGAGCTAGAGTCGGGCATTGGGGGTTAGTATCGGGTCGTGTTGGAGCCGATAAAACGTTATAACGTGATCTGAGTTAAGTAAAACCTGCTAGGAAATGTGCAATAATTCATTGATCTTTACATATTATTATTGCACTATTATCCTTGAAATTCATACTCCGATATGAGTGTCCGAGGGCCAAGTGAGTTAAGAAGGTGTCTCTGATGGAGTGGATGACAGTTATCTACTGGAGCCATGACCTCGATTCATTGATTTGTTTGGTTGGGATGAAATGTGATTTATCCGGAGCTCCGTTGATATCCCTCATTCGTAATAGTCTAGGTATAAAATGTACTGTCGCGTCCTATGACCTGAGTCCGCTTGGTATTGTCGCGACTCTATGACCCCGACCCTGTGGCACACGCACTCGGTGGTCTTAGACTACTTGGGCGCCTCTCTAGTTGCTTCTTTTGACCCTCGTTTATCGTTGTACTTATATTTTTCTCAATCCTATTATCATGTATTACTTATAGCTTTCTTTCTATCTGCATGAATTTTATATTGCTTTATTTATTTTGAAGTACAGCTTAGTTCCTACTGGCTTTTACTTACTAGAATCGACACTCTTATGTTTGACTAAGTGCAAATCCGTAGTCGAGCTCGGGCAAGGCATCGATACTTGGCGATCTACTCCGACGACATCAGAGCGGCCAACCCTTACTCACTTTTGTAGGTTCTTGATTTTCTCATATTACTTATATATGTTGTTTTATCACAATTGGGATAATTGTTTGGGTTAAGAGATACATATGACTTGTATATCATTTTGCTTGTTTATTTCACTTGACACCAGGTATACATGACTACATTTATTTACAGGGTTCCACATTTAGGTTGTCCGACTCTTTTACTTTATTGTTGAGTCATTTAACGCATTAATTATTTCGCTAACTTGTAAAACTTGAAAAACACTAATAACTCAACTTAAAATTATAAATTTACTTATATGGATGGATCAGAAGGCTGATTAAGCATGCGTTGACCTTGCGAGGCTGGTTTGGGGTCCATGGGCGAGGCTCAATTTGTGGGGATTTGGAGATGTCACAGTTGGTATCAGAGACAGGTTAGATAAGAGCTAAGTGCCAACTCTTGACTAACCCACAACTAGCTTAAGATACAAATCAATTATAGATTTAAGACATAGTTATAATTTAGAGTCGAAACCTATGATCTTGACTTAGAGCCTTAGCTGGGAAGTTAGGCAATTGGGGGAATTAAAATTAGGTTATATCTGCTATTTGATGTATTTTACTATACTATTATCGATAACTTTATATTGATCTAGAACTCACTATCTTTTGTAGTTCGCGATGTGCGATCAGCCAAGAGCCAGCGATGTTAATGGCATTGCTGATGTACAGAGGAGGCTAGATGAGATGTCCCAGCTAGTCTCATCTCATAGCCACCAGCTTGATGAGATCCTAAAACTATTAAAGGCACAGGCCACACTATCGCCATCTACATCAGCAGTGCTCGTTGCTCCTAAGGGGAGTGCGTCGATAGTTCATGGCATTCCAGTGGCTCAGATTGTACCAGCAGGACCAGTGATAGTAGAGATAGTTTCGGCATAGACTAAGAAATTACAACCCACACCACTTACAACGGCATAGACTACATTGAATACGCCCATAAAGATGAGTATCAGGGCGATAGCTGAGGCGAGACAATCGCGAGATTTTTGGAGACGCCATCCAGCTAAGTTTCATGGAGGCATAGATATCGAGGCTGCGGAGAAATTTATGAAGTGCCATGAGAAAATTCATGACATTTTGGCCACCCCAGAACAAATGAGAGCTTCGATATCATTGGGATTATTTTTTGGAGATGATGATACATGTTGGCGTAGCATTGTAGCACAACATGGTGGTGACCAAAGGGACCTTCAAGGACTGGGAAAACCTCAAGAAGAGATTCAATCTAAAGTAATATTTGTCTTTAGTTATGAAGTTGAAGATATCCGAGTTCCACGTGATTAGGCAGTACCAGGGGAGTCGGTTATTCAGTATATGGATTGATTCCTACAATTACTAAAGTATGTCAGTGGTACGATGGACACCAACACAAATCAGGTACACTACTTAGTGGAGGGTCTACTTCGAGAGATAGGTGGTAAGGTAGTCATAACTAAGCCATGGAGCTTACAAGCAGCATATGAGATGAGCCTGGGCAGAGAGACATACTTGAGCACCAACCCTTGATTAGGTCATTGCAGCACCGACACTAGGCTAGTTAGAGTATAGATTGGGAAGATAAGACCAAAAGAGAAGGAAGAATCAAAGGCAGAATCAGAACCTCAGTAGGATAAAGTACAGGGTCAGTAGCATCACTAGTACAGTTAGTTCCTACAGTCTTTACTTCACGTACTCTAGCGTCCAGCTAAGTTAGCCAACCATTACAGGTATTTTATACAGCTCAGGGACAACAACAATACATGGAGAAAGTAGGCATGAGTAGAGGTTTTGGTCCTCGAGGTTAAAGAGTATGTTTTTAGTATGGTTAGCCTGGACACTTCCAGAATAGATGTCCAGAATTATATCACGTCCAGCAGGGCGGGACACAGCCACATGCCTTGGAGAGATTTCACATGGTAGTAGAGTCCCAATCGACGATGACTCGTGATCGAACCGAGGGTAGAAATTCCTTTTAGTCACCATTATGTTATGTATGAATTGATAAATATGAGACTTATGTATTGACGTTGTTGATTGAGTTAGGGTTGACACCTACTAGGTATAGTACTACTTAACCTTAGTAGGGTGCCAAGGATGAGAAACACCCAACTTAAGTTTAGAGTCTGAAAGGAGTGTAAGATCTTGATAAATTATATACATAGGATACCAAAACTTGCCTTTAACCCACCTAAAGAGGGGTAAAACTAGACGAGTTATGATTTATCATATGATACATGAACACGAAGTGTTCATGACGGTCGTGGTCTCAACTTTATAGATCATTTCTACTGCCTGGGTATTGATATGGATCTTAAGGAGAGTCTAGTTTTCCCTATTCATTATGAAAGAGAACCAACGAACTGATAGTTTTCCATTGAAAATCTTGATAATGGTTTTGAGTACCAGATTTCATAGAGAGGGTTGGGGACTTGCATTCTAAATGCAAGTGGTATGGAAGGTAATCACGAGTTTGACATTTGTATCACGATCGTAACATTTGATGTCGTGATTGTCGGATGTTGTAGAGTATCATTGAGTGACACTTACGATTTAAATTGTTAACATCCTCGTTAATGCCTTAAGCAATTGGGAACAGTCTAGTTAGGCCCATAGTTCAGAGACATGAAGTTAAACTGTTAGAAACGAAAAAAGCCCACAGTTGGTAGAATTACTTTGAGCCGTTTATAAGAGGCAAGGATAGGTCCTCAATTAGTTAGGGAAGAGTTAGGCTATTAGTAGTGGTTATGACCTATAATTTGATAAATCTAGAGGACATTAAGCTGTTAGAACTTGTTGAAGCCCACAATTTGATGAATATTGGGAAACGAGCTATTTGAAGTGACCCTGATGGGTGCGCAGTTCATTATAGAATGTTGAGCTGTTTGAAGTGACTTTGCACAATATCGCAATTCATGATTGAATGTTAAGCGGTTTGAAGTGACCTTACATGGGTCCATCACTCCTATTTAAAAATCGGGTTATTTGAAGAGACTCTGATTGAGTACATAGTTCGTGTTGGCATTTGAGCCGCCTAAAGTGACCTGAATAAGTTTGTGGTTTATAAGGACATCCTAAGCTGTTTGAAGCGTCTGCACTCCCTTAGTTTAAACAGTGTATGAGTCCACTTAAATCACGTTTTGGCAGGTCTACGTGAGGAGTACTGGAGGGGTTAGTTGGTGAGCACTTTCCTATTTCATGCTTTTAGTAAGGGTTGTTCGAGTTAAATCTAATTTCGATGACGAAATTCTTATTAGTTAGAAAGGCTGTAACGGCCCGAAATATTTTATTTGTGTGTGATGTTATGTATTATCTATATATATGCCTATGTGGCAATCTCATTCATTAGTCATCAATTTTGGTGAATATGGACCGCTTTGATATGCGTGTCAACAGATATTAGGTAGGCCGACATACTAGATCACTTGGGAGCTTAGTTAATTTTAATGTCTTACAAACTTAATAAAGTCCTAAACTAATGTTAAAGTGAACAATTTATGTAAGGCCAAAGGTAAACCTTAATGGTTAGAAGAAAAAATGAGACTATGTCGCACTTTGAAATGCATGTAGGCACAGGCACCAAATATCGGGTACATTAGAGCTTTGATAGGCTGTAAATACTTATTACTTCCTAACCCACAAGTGACATAAGTCTATGAGTCTTAGATACTCCAATGTATAGACATAGTGGAAAAGAACAACATGCATAACATACATTTATGAATCTTAGATACTCCAATGTATTCTTGATATGAACAAATTCCCAATTATATATATATATATATATATATATAGATATATATGCACATAAAAGGGTTTATTCTCAAAACTCACCACAGCTTGGTTTGGAGAGGAAAGAGAGGGCTGTCAAAATAGGGAAACTATTGATACTAGAGATCAAATAGGAGAATTAGATCAAGGTAACTACAATTTAGTTTTAAGAGATAACCTTAGGCACAATAATGCTCTCTTTTGTTATATTCAATTGGTGAATTGTTCTTAAATTGAGTTGTTTGACCATGCTTGAAAGGTATATGGATTGTGTTAAACCTCCAATTGATGATTTCCCATTTGATTTTCAAAGTTAAAAAGGGGTTTGCAAAAGAATTTCAAGCTTGGATTTCAAATTGTGATTTATATGTTCATGCATGCAAATTTTGATGGGTTTGTGTTCAAATTGAAGTAATTATTGTTGCATGATGATTCTTTGTTGTTTTGATAGTCATTGTACCCCAAATACTCTCTTTTTGAATGACATTTGGGCCATGGGGTCATAATGCAAGATTTTGGAGTGAAAACCACAATTCCCATGGTTGCAGGAAAATCCTGCAACCTATAACAGATGGTTTTCGACTTAAACCTTTTTGATGACCAAACAACTTTGAAAATCATCCAAGTGCTTTAGAATTAAGATTTTGTATGGAATTTGATTACCCATAATTTTTCGTGTTATTCCGAGTCGATTTACATGAGTTGCAAGACATGTTTAGATGGTGTTTTAAATTGAGTCAAATGAGCCCATATATGGGCTAGATTTTTACGAATGTAATTTTAACCCATCTAATGAAGTTATAAATTATTTTTTATCGCTGAATATGTTCGAATGCATAGGAATTGAGAATCGAGTCCTTTCGGGGTCCTTTTTTTAGCATTTAGACATCGATTTCGAGTTATTTTTAGGAATTCAAACTGACAACAAGTTACGATGATGCACAATGGGACTAAAATGAAAACCACTAAACCAAGAACAAATTGAATGAACTCTAACACAGTAAAACCATCTAAAATAGATGTCAGGGACTTAATGAGCTAGAGTCAGACTTCGGGGGTTAGCAACGGAGTTATGTTGGAGTTAAGTGAGTGTTATAGCGTGATTGGAGGTAAGTAAAACCACCTAGGAAATGTATAGTAATTCATTGAGCTTTACGCGTTATTGTAATTGCACTGTTATCATTCCTTGGAATTCCTACTTTGATATGAGTGTCCGGGGATAAGTGAGTCAAGAAGGTGTCTCTAATTGAGTGGTTGTCGATTAGCTACCTGAGCTATGACCTCGATTCATTCGATTGTTTAGTCGGGATAAGATGTGTTATCTAGGGCACTATTGATATCCCTCATTCACGATGGTCTAGGTACAGAAGGCACTACCATGTCCTAAAATCAAAGTTTGTTTGGGGTTGTCGCGATTCTATGACCCTAACCCTTTGGCACCTGCACTTGGTTGTGTTGGACTACTTAGGCGCCTCTCTAGTCGCTTCTTTAGACATTCATTTTTCCACTCTTATTATTATGCATTCCATATATCATTCTTTCTATCCGCATGAATTTTAGACTGTTTTATTTATTTTGAAGTATTGTTTAGATCCAACTGGCTTTTACTTACCGAACTCAGCATTATTGTGTTTAATCGAGTGCAGATCCTCTATCGAACAAGGGCAATATAATCTAAGACATCAGAACAACCCTCCCTTACTCACTTTTATAGGTTCTTGATTTTTTTGTATTACTTATATTTGTTGTTTTATCACACTTGGGATATTGGTTTGGGTTGAGAGATACATATGACTTGTATATCATTTTGCTTGTTTATTTCACTTGACACCAGATATACATGACTACATGTATTTACAGGGTTCCACATTTAGGTCGTCCAACTTTTTTACTTTATTGTTAAGTTATTTAACGTATTAATTGATTCCGCTAACTTGTAAAACTTGAAAAATATTAATAACTTGACTTGAAATTATAAATTTACTTATATGGATGGATCAGAAAGGTGACTAGGCCTGCTTCGACCTTGCAAGGTTGGCTCGCGAGTTCATGTAGGCTTAGGCCAGGTGGGGCCCTGTTTGTTTGGAAGTAGGGGCGTCGCATTTGGCACCCGTGGATAAACTAAAAAGTTTGCCATGACTAAAATTTTGGAATAATTTTAAATTTTTTGGTCTCGCATTATAAACTCACTTAATGCGACACTAAAACACTTAAAGTGTATACTTGGACACCAGGGACTTAAGAGACTATAGTCGAGTGTCAGGTGCGCATCTCGAGCTGTGAGCAGGACGTTTTGAGGGCGATTTACGATTACTTGAAATAAGTAAATCCACCAGAAAACTAGTTAGAACTCATTTATGGCACCTGATTTATTTTAAATTTCAATTATTATTTCATGCTATTTATTGCTACCCACTTATTGCTCATCCACTCCCACGTATGCATATGTATTTGTCAACGGGGTCAGGCATGGCACAAACTCGCACCTTTGGGCTACCTGCCCTACATTGTTTGAATAGTTGCCCATGTTGGGGCTACGCGGTAACTATTTTCTGTGAGACATGCTAGGTTGATAGATGTTTGAAGGGGACCTAAGTCTCCGTCATAGGTTTCCTCTCGAGAGATGTTTGGACAAAGTTCCTTCCATTCATGGGTTTCCTCTCATTCGACCATGAGACCTTTGGTGAGATGATCATTATGGGTTCCCTTTTGGTTTAGCTAAGTTGACTCCTGAATGTCGACTAGGATTTCTGTCACATTGCACTCGTGTCCAATTTCGACTTCTCTGAGACTTATTTTCATGCGATCACCTTATTTTTCGTTCCTTATTTAAATTGAATGACTTGTAGTCGTTTTTATTGAATTTTGTGAATATTGGCTAACTTTCTCTAGGATTTACTCAATTGAATTTGCCATTGCTTTTAGTGACAAATTGCGTAAGTGTGTCTATATATTTATTTACTACTTTTATGAGATTTTGGGAGGACTTATGTACCCAATACATGAATATGACCATCTTTTGTACTTTTGTGGCTTTCTGATATACATGGTATCTCAGGCCGGGTTTCCACACTATAGGGTTATTTATAAATGCAAACTTTTCACTTTCACAATATTTGTATGTTTTAAAGACTTCCACTTAGATACTCAACTTATAATAATTTAATAAGTCGCGAACAACTTAACTTAGTCAACTTATTGTAAATATTCAGAAATACATGATAAATACTAAGTTAATGCGAATAAGATACAAACGAAGGTTTAGGTCGTGGGCCATCAAGGACAAGTGTGCAGTGATGTGGCATGGTTGGTAACGTGTTCAGCGAAATGGCAATGCTCAGTTCGCCTAGGAGTTTGGGGCCGTCACAGTTGGTATTAGAGCCTAGGTTCAAGCAAACCTAGAGGAAAAGTTTAAGAGAACGAATAAAACTTAACAAAACAAACTTAGAGGTGGAAACCCGAAGATCCTGACTTATAACCTTAGTTGCAAAATGAACTTGATGTGAGTAGTACCAGGGCTTATATGTTATATATTTTGATTGTAATAGAATATAAGTGTATATGAGGCTGATACATACACATTTTTGCTATTGCATATATGACATAGATGAACAATCGACTTTTCCTCCAAAGGATGAGTGACAGACGAGTGGTTCTACACCCATTGCAACCGATCAGAGTGCACTTGGTCAGATCGTGGCACACAATCGTGGCACACAAGTGACTACTCGAGCAAATGATGGTCCTACTTCGTGCTCAAAAAAAGGCAATCACGATGCTTACCGTCGTCGTAACACTGAGGGTCACTGAGACGGCAATCACTTTGATCATACATGGTATGTCAGGGACTACAATTATATCAAAGACTATCCCACTGGCTACAGTCTTAGACACCCGTACTGAGGTTACCACACTGGCACCTACGCCTGCAGCGATACTGACACAAACCCCATAAGAGATCACATTCAAGACATCATCGTCACCTAAGGCTAAGCTGACAAAAAGCTTGTGTGGTTTCAGCAAGGATGGAGACAGACTCAAAACTAAGGATGCAGGGACCTAGGGCAGTATATTTAGGGTCTTGCCAAGAGGACAAGCAGTGGTCATGGTTAGGTCCAGGGTCAGGGGTCAGGATACAGGCATGTTGCTTGTTTCAAATTTAAATAGCATGGACACATTAAGAAGGATTGTTTGAGAACTTCAGTAGCATCGATTGCAGCACCGCCAGTTCAGACTGGGGAGTAGGCACATGCGGTAGTACAGATAGACCGCGATGCCGCCTGACAGGTCATTAATATGATTTTGACTTGTGGTCATTTTATGCATACCCTTATTGATTCTGATCTACCGTATCATGTAGTTTTAGACGTATGGTTGATGAGTTAGGGTTAACATCGATTAAAGTTACCATACACCTGATTCTTAGCACTGCAGTTGGGATAAGGTCTACCCTATCAGGATTTTTGAGGGTTGCACGATAGTGATTTGAGGATACTCGTTCCCTATTGACCTACGCATTCTAGGGTTGCACGATAGTGATTTTTAGTGTTGGTATCGAGTGATTTTGTGGCATTTATTATTGAGTTTTGAGGATTTAATTGCGAAAATATTGATTTGGAGACATTTTATAGTTGTAAATAAATAAAGTTTGTCAAGTTGACATGCTATATTAGAAAATTTGTAACTTCTCCGTTTGTGATCCGATTTGAGTATTCTTGGAGTCTATTGAAGGTACGTCATGAGTACTACAAGTTCCTTCTTGGTTGTCATGACAAATTATGAGGTTTTCAGAGTTAAAACCGTAACTCTAGTGAGCTAGTTGATAATACTTTGAAATTATTATAAAGTATTATTTTTTGAAATCGCTTCCGCATAAACTTTGATAACTTACAAACTTGAATAACTCGCTATAAATAATAAAATATGGTTAGGAAGGGTGACTAGGCTTGCGTTGACATCGCGAGGATTGACTCGTGGTCCACGTAAGTCTAGGTCGGGCGTGGCCTAGTTTGGGTTGTGGAACTGGGTCCGTCACAACCTACGAGTGAAGCTAGTGGAGGCGCTCTAGATTAGAGGTAGTCGCCAAGCACCACCTTCCCCCGGCTTGTCTTTGGATCTAAAACTTGCCACAAAAAACAATGACAAGTCCCACTGAGTATATCTCAAAGAAATTCAGTTAGTATTCACAAGAAATCCGAGAAAAACGGCTACAATTCATGCAGATAAAGTAAATAAATTGAAATGTAAAGCATGAATATAAGTTGCTGAGATAATCAAGTATATGGAACGCAAGTGTGGTGCATAGCTGTCAAGCCCTGTGACGTAAATACTAAATCGAGAAGGCCCTGGAGGCAAGGTAATCCATGCCTCTTCTTTACAGTCGAAATGAGGAACTCTGTTAGTCGGAAGGTAGACTTCTGCCCAACGCCTCAAATGAGAGGAACTCTGTGATGGAGGAGAGCCTCACGTCAACTCACTCTCGTGATCATCAACTCATTGAGAGAAATCTCCTGTGTAGACTAAGGTATGACCAACACCGTAGCAACAATCGGATCGTCATCAACGACAGAGCAGGAAAAGGGTCATACCATCCATTCGACCATACACAGACGCAGGCGGGAATAAATGAAATATGCAAGATGACTTACGAAAAGTAAAAGTGAAATAAGTAAATTTCAAGACAAATAAGTAAATTCTAAGCTGACTTTCTCATGGTTTTACTTGTCTCCAGCTCGTAAAATCGCTCTGAAAAGACCCACTCTCGCGCCTCAAACTGCTCGCCCGACACGACTAGTCTCCTAATTCTCTGGTGTCAAATTTTGTCATTTTAAAATGTTTTAGTGTCACATTTAATGATTTTACAATGAAAAACAAAATTTTAAAATTTTATTTCAAATTTTGGTTGTGGCATGCTTTTCAAGTTACACCGAGGTGCCAAACGCCCAAAAAGTCTCGAAAACTATGTTTCTATCCTTTTTCCAATTTTTTCCTATTCCTTTTGGTTTTTCTCGAGTTGTTCCATAATTTTCTACCTATTTTTCCTATTTTTGTGTTATTTATTTTTTCTGAACAGGGCCTGGTTCAGCCCAACCGCCTGGACCAGGGTCAGTCCAATCGGACCAGGGTCAGTCCAATCGGACTTGAGTCGGTCCGACCCGACCCATCCGGGCCAAGGTTGGCCCACCTGGGCCTGGCTCAGCCCGACCCGGCCCACCTGGCTACCCCCTTCCCTCCCAATTCGTCTATTTCACAAATGGTTTTTTATACAAAAGCAACAACAACGAAAACAACAACAACAACTACTACATCACTAACAACACAACTACAATAATCACCATTAAAGCTCCCAATTTCTCAAAAAAAATTCACAACACACAACCACCACTTACCTCATATTAGAAGATCACCAGAGTGAGATGTGGTAATGTCGAATCCAAGAGGGTTGTGGGTTGAGGGTGGAGACCATGGTGAGGGTGAGACCAATTTAATGATGAAGTCGAGTTGGAGAAGAAGAGAAAGAAGATTGAGAGGGAGAAAAGAGGGGGTTTGAGTAGAAAAAGAGTGAGGGAACTTTTTTTGTTTTTATTTATGGATGAGAGAAAATGAGGTATAGGGGATGTGATAGAGTGATGTGACATTTAAACCCTTGACTACCCTATATGCCTGCTTTACGTGCACCCCGTAGCGTCCTACGCTCTCATCGTGATGCACGCACTACACGGTGAATCGAAAGTATAACACTTGTGCGAAGGGAATATTGAATAATAATAAAATAAATAAACATGCGCCACACAAAAATAACAAAATTTGCCTCATCATGCGTGCCCTAGACTTTTTTGTGACGCCCACATGGGTCTGAGCTTAGGGTCCTAATCTATAATTAGCCAGTTAATCGAGATTAATTAAAGCAAGTCGTTACAATCTTCCCAACTAAAACGAATTTTGTCTTGAAATTTAAATTTAAATTAAGTATTTACCTTAGAACAAGTGGGGTGTTGCTCCCGTACGGTAGACTCTCTCTCCCATGTGAGCCCTTCGTTCTTATGATACTGCCACCAAATAAGTACAAATGCTATATCTTTTTAATCTGAGAGTTTGTACCTTGTGATCCACTATCTCAATGGGGTGCTCCTCGTATTTCATATCTGATTTGACCTCGATCCTAGCGATCAACCATCGGTCTCTGTCCTGATCTAGCTAACCTCAGCATAGAAATATGGAAAAGATCATGAACCCCTGCCAATTGGCCCGGCAATCTCAACTGATAAGCGACCCCCAAACTCGTCGGGTTATCTGAAACGGCCCGATGAATCTCGATTCAAGCTTCCCCTTGATCCCAAATCTCTGGTGACCCTTTAAGGGAGAAACTTTCAAGTAGACCCAGTCATCCACCTCATAACTCAGCCCATCACAAAACTTATTCATGTATTTCTTATGTCTATCCTGAGCTGTCTGTAACCTCTGACGAATTAGCCTGACTTTCATTGTGTGATCTACAACAATCTCAAGCCCAATGGCAGCTACATCTTCGGGCTCTACCCAGCAAGTTGTTCATCTGTAGCGTCTCCCGTATAGCAACTCAAATTGTGGCGTCCCAATATTGGCATGGTAGCTGTTGTTGTTGGTAAACTCACAAAGTGGCAAAAACTCTTCCCACGACCCTTCAAACCGATGCATGCAATCTCTAAGCATGCCCTATAGTATCTAAATAAGTCTTTCTGACTATTCATCGGTCTCCAGATGAAAAGGTGTTCTGAACTATAGATACTGCTCCTACATGGCCTGTCAAAGCTGCGAAGTACACCGACTGTCTCTGTTTAACACTATAGATACTAGCACTCTGTATACTTTAATAAGTTCTTAGTCAAAGAGCGTGCTCAGCTGTAGAGAGCTATATTTCATGGATATTGGGATAAAATGCACTGATTTTGTCAATCGATCCACGATTACCCAAATAGCATCATGCTTGCACAAGGTCATGGGTAATCCATTAATGAAGTCCATAGTGATGTGTTCCTATTTTCAATGTGGGATAGGTAGTGGCTGTAATAGTCCTCTAGGCCTTATGTGCTCAACCTTAACCTGCTGACATACCTCACAACTCCTCACATACTGGTTGACATATGCCTTCTTCCTTGGCCACCAAAACAACCATCGTATATTATGGTACATTTTGGTTCTGTCTGGATGCACTATGTACCTGGATCTGTGAGACTCCTGAATAATACCATCGTGTAAATTTGCCACTACTGGAATCCATAATCTACCTCGATGTCTCAAACACTCATCAACAGACTCGCGACAATCTATGAAATCTGGACTATGTGTCATGTCCCTGAACCTCTAATACATCACATCGGATCTCTAACACTCTATAATGAGCGGGATAGATATTGTCGGTACTCTCATCTCTATGCAAATATATGCCTTTGTAGTATCCGAAACCTTTAACAAACTCATAAATGTAGCCGCCTCGAGTAAACCAAACTCGTGGGTCATCTGGAAAACCATTATCTCAATGTCTAGTCCTCTCCTGCTAAAGGCATCTACTATGACATTTGCCTTCCCAAGCTGATACTCGATGGCGAAGTCATAGTCCTTCAGCAACTCCAACCACCGTCGTTGTCTCATATTCAGATCCTTTTGAGTGAAGAGATACTTCAAACTCTTATAATCTATAAATAATGTGAACCTCTCACCATAAAGGTGGTGTCTCCACACCTTCAGTGTAAATATGATCGTTGCAAGCTCTAGGTCTTGCATTTGATAGTTCTTCTCATAGGTGCTCAGCTGACACAACAAGTAGGCTATCATTATGTCTCCCAACATTAGTACGCATCCTAATCTAGTGTCATAAGCATCCATGTGAATTGTCAACCATCTACCTGGCTCTAGCAACACTAACAACGAGGCAGAGGCCAATTTGTTCTTAAACTCTGTAAAGGATGCCTTACACTCTCTTGACCAATTGAAAACCACATCCTTCTTGGTCAATCTAGTCATCAGCGCTGCAATCCTGGAGAGATCCCGTACAAATCTTCGATAATATCTTGCCAATCCCAATAAGTTCCTGATGTCTATCACGCACCCTGATATAGGTTAGTCGATGATAGTGCGAATCTTACTCAGGTCCATTTATACCCCTCTTTCACTGATCACATGTACTAAGAATTTCACCTTAGAAAGCCAAAACTCGCACTTACTAAACTTGGTGTACAATCTATGCTCTCTCAGAGTCCTCAACGTCTCTTTGAGATGCCTCTCGTAGTCATCACAAGTCCTAGAGTAAATCAAAATGTCGTCGATGAAGACTATCACGAATTGATCCAAAAATAGCCTCAAAACTCATTGCATCAAATCCATAAATACGGTTGGCCTGTTCGTCAGCCCAAACGACATGACAGTGAACTCAAATAACCTGTAACGTGTGTTGAACGTTGTCTTCGATATATACTCCTCTTTAATCCTCAACTGATGATATAATGTTCTCAAATCAATCTAAGAGAAGAATTGTGCTCCGACCAACTGGTCGAATAGGCCATCGATCTTAGACAAGGGATATTTATTCCTAACTGTTACCTAATTCAACTTCCTTTAGTCTATGCACATCCTCATGTTACCATCCTTCTTCCTCACAAATAAAACTGGTGCTCCCCGGGGTGAAATATTTGGGTGTATGAAACCCTTATTCGGTAGATCCTCTAGCTGAGTCCTCGACTCCTCATGCTCTAGTCATGACATATGGTAAGGTCTGCTCGTTATTGGTTGTGTGCCTGGCACTAACTCAATCATAAACTCTACTTATTTGGGAGGGGTAATCCAAGTAAATCCTTAAGAAAAACAACTGGGAACTAACTTACTACTAGGACATCTTCTAGTTTGCCCACTGGCCTCTCATCGGACTCTGTTATCCCTTTAAGGGTCACCATTTCCTGGATGATCGCTAACCTACCTCTAGTGATCGGAAGTGATGTCACGATTCTGGTGAAGGTGAACCCAAGAATCTCTAGTATCTTGAAAGTGACGGTCTTCCTAAAATAGTCCAACTAGGCATGGTATGCCGCCAACCAATCCATGCCTAAGAGTATATCCAATTCTAAGTACTCTACTACTCAGAGATCTATTGGTAATTGGTGACCACCAACCTCGACTGGACAATCTCTAAAAATCTAGATAGGGTATATTTTATTTCCAGCGGTCGTACTCAGGATAAGGTGGGTGCTAACGCTCTCATATGTCAAACCCAACTCACCTACCATACGTCCTTAAATAAATGATAATATACTACCAGAATCTATCAATGTATGCATAAGACAACCAAAAATGACCAACGTACCTCGATGAGCTGTCGAGACGCGACACGATCTGGCACGACAACTATGTGCACCTACTCCTCGTCTGCACTGGCTGAGCTGGCAATGGTGGCACTGGCTCCCTCGTACACTCACTTTCGTAGGTGCTCCTTCTGTCTACATCTGAAACATGTGAAATGATGCATCTGTCCGGAGCCCTGACCCCTGCCATCCACTGACCTTGTCCTTGCCACTACCGATTACCATCTCTACCTCTCTGGCCCTAACCCTGAGTTTGTCTCTGCTGTTGTTGGAGATGTATCATCTGACCATCATCCTGTATGCGCCTATGTCCTCTCTGGTCTCTCTGATCGTGGTTCCTCTTGACTTTCTTGTATGACCTCCCTTGGAGCCTATAACTATCCTAATGCACTAGAGTGGTGACAATGTTACTCCACATCAAATATGACTCATGGGCCATCGGCCTCTCATAGACATCATGTATTATCCTAGCCTTGTCGACACAATTGAACCCCCAATCTCTGGTCGGAGTCCTCGAATAAAGTATTAGGCCTGAAGTCGCTCGGTCTCAGCTATGTCTATCGCAAACTGAAGCAGGTATTTGAATTTCTCTATGTATTGAATCTCCATCTGGTTTCCCTGGCTCAATGTCTAGAACTCCTCTCTCGGTCTCAACTGAATCTCGATCGGAATATACTAATCATAGAAAATCCTCTTGAACTCTACCCAAGTACTCGGCTCTCTGTGGGTGGTTGTGTGTGCGGTCCACCATACCGCAGCAGCTCCCCAAAGCATGAACCCATAAATCCTAGCACTTAGGTTGTCATGAATCCTCAATAATCCTTGAAGTCTCTCTTTTGAAAGGACCTACTTCCCAACTACCGCTGGGTCTCCGCTTCCATAGTAGTAGCTGAAAGTGAATAAACTCCTTAATCAGCTTCGCCTCGGCTAATAAGGAGGTCTCGAATGTAATCTCTTTGGTGGAATTGGTGTCGGTGCCACGACTGGTGTAGTTAGTGGTGTAGTAATTGTTAGTAATATCTCAGTAGTAGTAGTCATGAGCGGGGTCACCTGAACAGTCGGGACAATAACTGTCGGCTCAGTAGTCTTGGTGGTGGCGAGTGTGGCAGGGGCAGTGTGGCCACTGCCTACGCTCGGAGCAATTGAAAAATCTCTTCATTCTATAAACTATGAAGTGTGACTGTGTCGCGCAAGATCTGATCCGAGTCGGTGGGTGTCGAGTTGCTCTTATGGCCCCCGTCATCCGCATAAGGAGCAGACCGTCCATCCATATCAAATCTGCAAATCGCGAACGTGTCGCAAGTCAGCATCGTAATATGCGTATATAAATATTGCAATCAATATATACAAGTCCTAGCACTACCCGCTCACTTCGCTTCTAAGTTTGGATCTTCGAGTTTCCACGTCTAATATTTGGTTGTTATGTCTTATTTAGTTTCCTTAATCTTTCCCCTAGGTTCGTCTGAACCTAGGCTCTGATACCAAGTGTGATGGCCCCAAGTCCTGAGGCAAATTGGGCATCGCCACGTTGGTGGACACGTCACCAAGTCATGCCACGTTACTTGCACACCTGTCCATAACGGCCCGTGAACTAACTATCTGATAATCCGACTTATTCAATTTCGATGTTTAATTTATTATTTTGTCGAAATACACTAAGTTATAAAGTTTTACAACTTAATTTGTTAGTTTTGATTCATTTTAATTATTTTTGATAGCGGAAGTCTTAACAATATGCAAATAAATAATGTAAATGAGTTTTGCATTTATTAACAACCTATAGGGTGGAAACCCGGTAAAAGGATACCAAGCATATTAATAAAGGTGTTAAAAAGGTGTAGTAAGTTTCAATATGCATGTATCAGGTAATAAGTCTCCTAAAATGATCACAAAAAAATATATATATATATATATATAACTATAAACACCTACGAATGAATCTAATGGATGCGCTCTTGATTAGAGGTAATCGATAAGCACCACCTTCCCTCGGCTCGACGTAGGATCTGCAACTTGCCACTAAAAACAATGACAAGTTCTAGTGAGTAAATCCTAGAGAAATTCAGTTAGTATTCACAAGAAATCCAAGAAGAACGGCTACAATTCATGCAGATAAAGTAAATAAACGGAAATGTAAAGCATGAATATAAGTCGTTGAGATAATCAAGAATATGGAACGCTAGTGTGGTGTACAGCTGTCGAGTCCTGTGACGCAAATACTAAATCGAGAAGGCCTTAGAGGCAAGGTAATCCCCACCTCCTCCTCATGATCGAAATGATGAACTTTGTTGGTCGGAAGATAGACTTCTGCCCAACGCCTCAAACGAGAGGAACTCTATGACGCATGAGAGCCTCACGTCAACTCACTCTCGAGATCAATGACTCGCATAGAGAAATCCCGCACGTAGTCTAAGTTATGACCAACACCGTAGAAAAAATCGAATTGTCATCAACAAGAGAGCCGAAAAGGGGTCATATCATCCCTTCGACCATACACAAACACAAGCGAGATTAGAGTAAATATGCAAGCTGAACTGGCGAAACGTGAAAGTGAAATAAATAAATTTCAAAGGTGACTTTCTTGTGGGTTTACTTATCTCGATGCTCATAAAATCGCTCCGAAAAGACTCGCTCCCACTCCTCGAACTGCGCCCCCGACAACCGACTAGTCTCTTGATTCCCTGGTGTCCAATTTGTTATTTTAAAATGTTTTAGTGTCACATTTAATGATTTTATAAAGAAAAAGCAAAATTTAATATTTTATTCCAAATTTTGGTTGTGACACGTTTTTCGAGTTACACTGGGGTACCAAACGCCCAAAAAGTCTCGAAACCTATTTTCTATCCTTTTTCTAATTTTTTCGATTTTTTTAATTTTTTGGATTTTTTATAATTGTCAACCTATTTTTCCTATTTTTTGTTATTTATTTTATTTAAAATTGCATTTAATTTAATTTTTTTAATTATCATTTTTTAATTAATTTAGGGGGTAGGGCTTGAACCGAGCACGGTTCGGTTCGGCCCAACCGCCTAGAATTGGGTTGGGCCGACTCGGGCCTGGTTCAGCCCAACCGCCTAAACCAGGGTCAGCCTGACCCGGCCCACCTAGGTAGCTAAGCACGGCCCACCTGGCTACCCCCTCCGCTCCCAATTCATCTCTTCCACATAAAGTTTTTTTTATTTTTTTATTTTTTTATTTTTTTTACAAAAGCAACAACAACAACAACAACAACAACAACAACAACAACTACTACTACTACTACTACTACTACTACTACTACTACTACTACTACTACTACTACTATTACATCACCGACAACATAACTACAACAATTACCATTAAAGCTCTCAATTTCTACAAAAAATTCACAACACACAACCACCACTTACCTCGGAGTAGAAGATCACCAAAGTGAGAGGTGGTGATGCCAAGTCCGAAAGGGTTGGGTGGAGAGCTTAATGAGGGTGAGATTAGTTTGATGATGAAGTAGAGTTTGAGAAGAAGATAATGAAAATTGAGAAAGAGAGAGAGAGAAAATGGGGTTTTGGTAGAGAGAGTGAGGGGGTGTTTTTTTGTTTTGGTTTATGGATGAGAGAAGAGAGAGAAAGTGAGGTATGGGCGATGTGATGCTGATGTGAAGAATGATGTGATAGAGTGATGCGACATTTAAACCCCCACAGCGTCTTACGCCTGCGTTATGTGCACCCCACAATGTCCTACGCTCTCGTCGCAATGCATAAATAACGCGACCAATCGAAATTATAACACTAGTGTAACAACCCAATTTTAATTATGTCGTTATTATTGACTATTTTTAGACTCGAACGCTAACTCAGATCCGCGTGGATGCCACAGATAGGTCAGGGCACGCCTGACTAGGTAAATAGTGATTTTTGCGTGATGTTTGCTTATTTGAGATGTCATATGCTAAATTATTTTACCTAGCATCGCAAGTGTGCATTTATATTGTTGAACCGAGCGAGATAGTGTAACGAGTATTTGCTTTAAAAAACGTGTCAATACGGGTACTGAGCGAGAGAAATGAGGGTACACTAGGTCGGGAAAGTAATTTGGTTAATCAAATTAATTAAATGTGACAAAATATTAATGATTAACCTATAGTCTAGGCCAATTGATCGAAATTGGCAACTGTGGCACGCCTCGTTATACGTGCCGAAGAACGGGTCACAGAGTAACCGGAGATATTTGAACAAGACTAAAAATTTTGTGTCTAATGAGGAGCAAATAAGAACATGCCACCTACACATCTAATACCCTTAAAATGAGGTTTACCACTCATTCCTCACTCTCACTCCATGTTTCCCTTATCCTCTATCTCTTTTCATTATATAAAGAGAGTATGTAGCTATGTGAAGAGTAAAAATTCTTGGAAGAGTTGATTGATTGAGAGTGGGTGATTTTATGAGATCCTTCGAGTCTTTGAAAGTGATTTGATCAAGCAAACAAGTGATCAAGGTGAGCATCTCTACTTTCTTTAAATTTTCCATTAAAATGAAGCTTAGATGGGGTTTTAATGGTGATAGTTGATTGTGGTTGAATGTTGGAGAAATGAGGTATTAATGGTGTTGGGTTGTTATTAATGATGTTATAGTGTTGTTATTGTTTTAGTTGTTGAAGAAAAGTTTACAAGAAAAAAAAAAAGAAACAGATACCTCACTGTTGAATAAAATGATTTGGGGATGGGAGGGACGCACGCACGTGTGTACGTGCGTGCGATCCCTGGAATGGGTCGAACCAATCTGGGCCCGACTCGATTGGATCGGGTAAGACCCGATCCAGGGACCCGCCCCAATTAATTAAATAATACAATTTTTAAAAAATTAATTTGAAAACAGATTTCAATGAAATAAAATACATAAAATAAGGAAAAATAGATAGAAAATTACATAAAATCCGAAAAATAAAAAATATAAGAAAATAGAAAATGGATTGGGAATTGGGTTTTGCGACTATTTCGTGCATTTGGTATACCGGTTAACTTGAAAAATGTGCAACAATCAAAAATTGGAAAAAATTCTAATTTTTGCCCTCATAAAATAAAAATCAATTAATTTGAGTCTAAACTATTTAAAATGGTTTAATTGGACACCACGAACTTAGGAGACTATAGTCGGGAGTTGGGCACGTATCTCGAGACGTAAGCGGGACTCTAGAGTGCGTTTTGAGTTACGTAATAATCTATTTTAAAATCACTGAGGGTTTATTTTTTCCATCGTTGATTTCCTATTCCTTATTGTACTTTATTCTGTGATATATTTGGGTTGGTGGTTTTGTTATTCCCACCTGATATTCATAGTGTACTTATTGCACACTATGTTGTAGCACGTATGATTAGGCACTCGGTGAATTGCAACCCGAGTAGCATTAAGGTACTCGTGTTGTTTAGAGCCGACATAGGACAAGCACCGCGAGGAACCAGGTGAAAGGAAGTGGGGGTACCTACCGAAAGGATCGTGGCGTCCGAAGTACAGTTTAGTTTGACCGGGACGAGCACACATTTTGTTTATCTCTCGTGTTATCTATTCATGTGATGATCGTAGCACAGTTGCCTGTTTAGTTTCCGCGTGATTATTTAACATGATTATTGATATCCATTTACTTTCTTATAAATGCTCAGTGTACTTTTTTTGGAATCTTACTAATTGTCCTCTCCATCTGGCTTTTGTGATGGTTGAGTGCATATCCCAATACTAGTAGGGGCAAGGGGATTCTTGGCGATTTCATCTGATTGCCCGAAGTTAAGGACACACTAGTATGTGTTATTTTGATATTTTGCTTTATTTTTAGGTATTGGGAGACTGGAGAGACACTGTGCTTGTATATATTACTGCTTATTAATATTGTCGCTTATATACAGAGTACTTTCCCGAGTTTTCCACAGTAGGACATGCTCTTATGAATGATGCTTTATATGATGATGAACTTATTTGTTTTACTTACTCTAATTTAAGACTTTCGATGTTTTAATGCTAAAAGTGATTCAATTGTCTAACTAAACTAATTGAACGGAATGAGTTAACATGCATATCGAGGAGTAGTGACGTGGCAACTGACGTCAATGGCGCGTGGGGCCCAGTGGGTCAATGAAATGACAAGGATGCAGGGTCGCGATGCTCCACGTGGCGGCCTCGGGATTTGGACCGCTACAGGTGGTATCAGAGCGAGAGTTCTAAGAATCTCAGGAAATTAAATGAAATAGCATAAAACTTAAAAAAAAAAAAAAACTTAGATGTGGAAACCCGATGTACTTGCCTTATAACTCTAGTTGGGAAGTAATGGTGAGACGGGTAGTGTTAGGGTTTATATACATGTTATGTTTTACTGTAAATGATATATTATACGCGTATATATATTGAGGCTGATCCGATGCACGATTCTTGATGCAGATCACGATGGACAGATAACCCTCTACACAGCCTAAGATAGGACAGACTAGTACTACTTCCGCTTCGACTTAGAGCATAGAGGACCGACTCGCCGCTCATGATGCCCATTTGGCAGAGATCCTCCAATTACTTAGGTCTCAGGTCGTGCTAGCCGCCACAGCAGCAGCAATAGCTCCGACATTTGTTGTCGCACCTACTGTACAGACAGTTATCGCTCTGGCTACACCACAGATGCCTATTGATACAGCAATCTCAGAGACACGAGCTGAGGGAGTTTCGCTAGCGATTGTGATATCATTAGAGACTTCAACTCTTACGCCCAGACCTATGACCACCGAGCAGCCGGCTACTACTACAGTTGCTGCTACTTGCGTATTCGTCTTGACCCCGGAGGCGAAGCTTATCAAAGAGTGTAAGAAGTTTCAGCCAAGATACTTTTTACGGATGTGGAAACCCTGAGGCGGCAAGGAAGTGGAAAGTCTTGCATTAGCGTTTCCATAAGATTATGCAGAACGACGACAACATACAAGCACGTTTATCTAGAGCATGTGTAACAGGCCATGCAGCGGTCTGGTTTGATGACTTATCTAGATACCAGCCCAGAGCCAACGACATCGGCAGAGTTTCGAGAGTTGTTCTACGATGATTTCATTCCCATGCAGGTGAGCGTGAGGTTAGGGGAGGATTTTCTTGCCTTACGATAGGGTAACCGTTTATTGATGCAGTACATGGAGTGGTACCGATACCTATTGCAGTTCTCGATGGATGTTGCGGACACAGAGAGGCTCATATTTACTATTTCATCCATAGTGTTGATGAGCGGATTGCTGACGTGATAGTATCGACAGGGGCTACTACTCTTCAGGAGGTGTATGATCGATCATTATCTTATAAGACACTGCTATTGGAGAGAAAGGACAGGCGTACGACAGGCACTTAGGTACAGGCGGGTCAGGGTTCTCGATCGGATTGGAGACTGAAGAGACAGAGAGATCATTCTGATAGGGGTCGCTGAGATAATCGACGAGATGGGGACCGTAGTGGTGATCACAGGGACAACCAGTTCCAGTATGAGGATAGGCAGCAAACGCATGCCTCAGCACCTGCACCCACATAGCAGCAGCGATAGCAGCCACGCAGTACCCTCAAGCTAGGGATCAAGGAGGCCATGAAAAGGGTCAACGAGACCAGGGTTAGGGTCAGAGATTCGAAGACAGGCAAGATGGGAGGCATGAGAAACGTCAATGGCATCGTTGTGGTTAGAAAGGGCACTTGAAGGCTGACAGCAGAACACCATCGACATTACCAGGAGCATAGCAGGGTCAAGCTAGGAACCGTTATCTATTATGGGTAGATCGATTCATGTTATGATAGATTCTGGTAGTACATTATCATTTATTGTTGGACGCATGATAGGAGAGTTAAGGTTAGCATCATAAACTCTAGACATACACCTTGTCCTCAGTACGACCGCTGGGGATAAGATATACCCTAATCGGATATGTCAAGACTGCACGATAGAGGTAGAGGGGCATCAGTTGTCGATAGACTTACGAGTCCTAGAGTACCTCGAGTTTGATGCACTTTTAGGGATGGACTGGTTGGCGGCATATCATGCACAACTAGATTGATTCCAGAAGACCGCCACGTTTCAAGTTCTAGGGATTCCAGAGTTCACGTTTACCGAAGTTGCGGCCGCACTACCCATTACTAGAGGCCGACTAGATACGACTCGGGAGATGGAGGCATTTATAGCGATAGTTGAGCCGGAGGTTATTACTGGAAGTCAGGATTAAGGTTGTTCCAGTAGTCTAAGACTTTATCGACGTATTTCCAGATGATTTACCAGGATTGCCACTGCCACGAGCGATTAAGCTCATCATTGAGATTATATTAGGGACTCAGTCGATCGCTAGCAAACCTTACCTGATATTACCGTCAGAGCACGAGGAGGTCAGGAGGCAGTTGGATGACTTATTGGAGAAGGGCTTCATTTACCCTAGCATGTCACCTTGGGGAGCTCCAGTGTTATTTGTTAAGAAGAATGATGGTTCAATGAGGATGTACATAGACTATAGGAAGTTGAATCAGGTGACAGTTAAGAACTGTTACCCACTCCCCATGATCGATGATCTTTTCGATCAGTTGGCAGGTGTCAAGTTCTTCTCGAAGATTGATTTGCGTTCAGGCTATCATTAGTTGAGGATTCGAGAAGAGGATATCAAGAAGACCGCTTTCAATATAAAATATGGGTTGTTTGAGTTTATAGTCATGTGTTTTGGGCTGACTAACGCCCAGGTGATCTTCATGGATTTGATGCACAGGGTCTTGAGACCATACTTGGACAGATAGGTCATTGTCTTTATTGACGACATCTTGATTTACAACATGACTCGTGAGGAGCACGTGAGTCATCTTAGAGCAGTTTTGACGACACTGAGAGAGCATAGACATTATAACAAGTTCAGCAAGTGTGATTTCTAGCTGAACGTAGTGAGATTTATGTGACATGTCATTAGCGACTGGGGTATCTCTGTGGATTCAAATAAGATAAGGGCTACCATTGACTAGAAAACTCCTGAGTATGTTTCTAACATTCGAAGTTTTTTGTGGCTAGCAGGGTATTACCACCGATTCGTACATGATTTTTCCTCGATCGCAGCACCGATGACTAGACTGACCAAAAAGGATGTTAGATTTGATTGGTCAGAGGAGTGTGAGTAGGCTTTATGTGAGCTAAAGAAGAGATTGACTTCTACACCAGTGTTGACATTGCTAGAGCTAGGCAAGAGCTTGTCAGTGTATATGGATGCATCAGGCATTAGACTTGGATGTATTTTGATGCAGGAGGGCAGACCAATAGCCTACTTGTCCCGATGATTGAAACCCCACGAGGGGAACTATCAAGTGCATGACTTGGAACGTGCAGCAATCGTTTTTGCACTGAAGGCTTGGAGGCATTATCTCTACGGAGAGTGGTTTTTACTCTACACCAATCATCAAAGTCTAAGATACATTTTCACTCAGAGAGATCTGAACATGCATTAGAGAATATGGCTTGAGTTATTGAAGGACTACGACTTCACTATTAATTATCACCTAAGGAAAACGAATGTTGTAGCTGACGCATTGAGCAGGAGCAGTATTAACAGTCAGACGGTGGTATGACGTATGACACACGAGCATGGCTTATTGTACGCGGCGTCAGTTATGTGCATGACAGAGATTTTTACCACGGCCGAGCCGCACATTTGTTGTTAGATGAGAGTTTCAACTATATATATTGAGTGGGTTACCGAGTGTCAGATGACTGATAGGCTGTATGAGCAGTTCAATGGTCTGGCTTGGGGTCTTGAGTGTACGGATTGGGCAAAGTCAACGGATCAGTGTTTGAGACACCGATGGAGGTTGTGGATACCTATAATTTAGGAGATACGGGACAAGATTCTAAAAGACACGCAAAGGTCTCGCTATACAGTTCATCCTGGTCGGATCAAAATGTACCATGATTTGAGACGATTGTTCTGGTGGCCAGAGATGAAGGCTGACGCCGGCGAGTACGTCAGGAGTTGTCATATTTATCAGCAGGTTAAGGCTGAGCACAAGAGACCAGGCAGTTTACTACAGCCACTACAAATTCCACAGACTGACGAAATCGGCGCATTTTATTTCTATTTCTATGAGATATTCATTTCTACAGCTGAGCATTATCTTCGAAAGGGAGATCATTAGATTGCACGTGGTGCCAGTCTCTATTGTATCTGACCGAGACCCTAGGTTGACTTCGAAATTTTGGGAGATGATGCAGGAGTAGTTTGGCACCAGGTTGCACTTTAATACGGCTTACCATCCTTAGATATCAGGAAAATATCGGGATGCATCCGTTTGAGGCGCTGTATGGCAAGCCCTATAGATCACCTACGTGTTGGGCAGCGCCTAAGGATACAGCGGCGATTGGGCCAGAGATAGTTGTTGATCACACAGAGAAGATTAGACAGATTCGATAGACTTCAGACGGCACAAGACTGAAAGAAGAAATACGCGAATAAGTATCACGAGGATCTGAGCTATGAAAAAGGCGACATAGTTTATCTGAAGGTTTCACCTTGGAAGGGCCAATAGAGATTTGGGATTAAAATGAAATTGGCGCCGAGATACATAGGACCGTTTAGAGTCGCAGCACGAGTTGGCAGTGTGGCTTACAGATTGGACTTGCTAGTAGAGTTAGTTGGGCTTTATCCTACGTTTCATATCTCGTTGTCGAGGCTAGCTAGGTCAGGACCGAGACCGATGGTTGACTTGAGACAAATCGAGGTTCGGCCTGACGCGACATATGAGGAGCGACTGATAGCGATTGTTGATCGCATGATTCAAACTCTTAGGAACAGAAAGATCGCTAAGGTGTTGGTTCGTTGGCAGCATCATGGTACTGGAGACTCACTTGGGAGCTTGAGTCCACTATGCGGGAGCGTTACCCTCAACTTTTTCATGGTACGACACTTCAAGTTATTTAAAATTTCAGGACGAGATTTCTTTTTCTAGTTGGGAAGAGTTGTAACGGCCCAATTTTAATTATGCCATTATTATTGACTATTTTCATACTCAGACGCCAGCTTAGATCCGCATAGATGCCACAGATAAGTCGGGGCATGCCTGACTAGGTAAATAGTAATTTTTGCGTGATGTTTGCTTATTTACGATGTCGTATGTTAAATTAATTTACCTATCATCATAAGTGTGGATTTATATCGTTGAACCGAGCGAGATAGTGTAACGAGTATTCACTTCGAAAAACATGTCAATACGGGTACTGAGCGCGCGAAATAAGGGTACACTAGGTCAGAAAAATAATTTTGTTAATCAAATTAATTAAATGTGACAAAATATTAATGATAAACCTATGTTCTAGGCCAATTGGTTAAATTGGCAACCATGGCACGCCTCGTTATGCGTGCCAAAATGCGGGACACTGGGTAACCGGAGATAATTAAACAAGACTAAAAAAAATTTGTCTAATGAGGAGCAAATAAGAACATGCCACCTACACACTTAATACCCTTAAAATGAGATTTACCACTCATTCCTCACTCTCACTCTACGTTTCCCTTCTTCTCTACCTCTTTTCATTATATAAAGAGAGTATGTAGCTATATGAAGAGTAAAGATTCTTGGAGGAGTTGATTGATTGAGATTGGGAGGTTTTATGAGATCCTTGGAGTCTTTGAAAGTGATTTGATCAAGCAAACAAGTGATCAAGGTGTGCATCTCTACTTTCTTTCAATTTTCCATTAAAATGAAGCTTAAATTGGGTTTTAATGGTGATAGTTGATTGCGGTTGAATGTTGGAGAAATGAGGTATTAATGGTGTAGGGTTGTTATTGATGATGTTATAGTGTTTTTGTTGTTTTTGTTGTTGATGAAAAATTTAAAAGAAAAAAAAAGAAAAAAAAGAAACATAGACCTCTCTGTTAAAGAAGATGAATTGGGGAGGGGAGGGATGCACGCACACGTGTGTGTGCGTGCGATCCCTGGACTGAGCTGAGCCAGTTCGGGCTCGACCTGGTTAGGCCAGACCGAGTCTCGCCAACCCAGTTGGACCGGGTCAGACCGACCCGATCTAGGGACCCACACCCATTAATTAAATAATATATATTTTTTTAAAATTAATTTAAAAACATATTTAAATGAAACAAAATATAGAAAATATGGAAAAATAGATAGAAAATCACAGAAATCCAAAAAATAAAAATATAAGAAAATAGAAAATGGATTGGGAATTGGGTTTTCGCGACTATTTCAGGCATTTGGTACCCCAGTCTCGAAAAATGTGCCACAATAAAAAAATTAGAATAAAATTCTAATTTTTCCCTCATAAAATAAAAATCAATTAATTTGACTCTAAACTATTTAAAATAGTTTAATTGGACACCAAGAACTTAGGAAACTATAGTCGGGAGTCAGACGCGTATCTTGGGACGTGAGTGGGACTCCGGAGGACGTTTTGAGGTACGTAAGAATCTATTTGAAAGTCACTGAGGGTTTACTTTTTCCATTGCTGATTTCATATTCCTTGTTATTGTACTATATTCTATGATACATTTGGGTTGGTGGTTTTGTTATTCCCACCTGATATTCATAGTGTACTTAAGGCACACTAGGCTATAGCACGTGTGATCAGGCACTCGGTGAATTGCAACCCGAGTTGCACTAAGGTACACGTGTCGATTAGAGCCGACATAGGACAAGTACTGTGAGGAACCAGGTGAAAGGAAGTGGGGGAACCCACCGAAAGGATCCTGGGGTCCAAAGTACACTTTAGTCTGACTGGGACGAGCACACACTTTGTTTCTCTCTCGTGTTATCTATTCATGTAATGATCGTAGCACAATTGCATGTTTAGTTTCCGCATGATTATTTAACTTGATTATTTATATCCATTTACTTTCTTATAAATGCTTGGTGTACTTCTTTTGGAATCTTACTAACTGTACTCTCCGTCTGGCTTTTGTGATGGTTGAGTGCAGATCCCAGTACTAGTAGGGGCAAGGGGATTCTTGGCGACTTCATATGATTGCCCGCAGTTGAGGACCCACTATTATGTGTTATTTTAATATTTTGCTTTACTTTTGGGTATTGGGAGACTAGAGAGACACTGTACTTGTATATATTACTTCTTATTAGTACTATCGCCTCTATACAAAGTACTTTCCTAGGTTTTCCATAGTAGGACATGCTCTTATGAATGATGCTTTATACGATGATGAACTTATTTGTTTTACTTACTCTAATTTAAGACTTCCATTGTTTTAATGCTAAAAGTGATTCAATTTTCTAACTAAACTAATTAAACGAAATGAGTTAACATGCATATCGAGGAGTAGTGACGCGGCGACTGATGTCAATGGCGCGTGGGCCCTAGTGGGTCAATGAAGTGACAAGGCTACGGGGCGCGATGCTCCACGTAGCGGCCTCGGGATTTGGGGCCGCTACACTAGTGCGAGGTGAATATTAAATAATAATAAAATAAATAAACACGTGCCACACAAAAAATAAATAAACGCACGAATAACGCGACCAATCGAAATTATAACCCTAGACTTTTCCACAACACCCACTTGAGTCTGAGCTATGGTCCTAATAAGTAATTAGCCAATTAATCGAGATTAATTAAATCGAGTTGTTACCTAACTTTCCAAAACTGAGCACACTCTTCGAGTGAGAAATGATCAGACTACAAAGAGTGTCAATATATATAGTGTCAGACAGATATAGTCACCTTACTTCTCAGCTTTGGCAGGCCATACAGGTGCAATATGGTATTTTACTTCAGTTCAGCAAGGCTTTTCATCCGCAGACTGACGGGCAATCAGAGAGACTTATTCAAATATTTAAGGACATGCTCAAAGCTTGTGTGTTTTAGTGTGGAGAGTTATAGAAGGAATTTTTTGTTTGGGCATGTGCCTTAGGTCAATCTATAAACATTTTTTATCTTACAATTTTAGTTAATAAATAGATGTTTTCGTTTGTTGTTTTATTATTAGTGATTGCATGTTTACCTTATAACAAGATCCATGGGTATTTGTTGAAATATCCTAAATGTCTCTAGTTGGTCATTATATTGGGAACTATAATGAGTTAAACTAGTGTGAATCTTGATTGATGTTCATGTGATGATCATGCGTATAGGGATACGAATCGAGATTATGAGTACTTGTTAAGGAACAAGGTACTGGATCGACCCGCTATGAGAACACCACATGGATTAAGTCATAGGTGTTACTCATGATAGGTATATCATTTAGTCCTTCGATTTGAGATTACCATAGACTTCAATATTATGAGCATTGTAATTTGACACAATCAAACACTGTCTTTAACCGGACTGTTATAAAAATTATGATTGGTTACCACGTGAATAATGTGTGAAGGTGTGTAATCGAGATATAATTTATCCTTCTCATGTAGAGAGAGATATCAGTGGATCCCTCGATATGTTAGACTATTAAATGGCCAAGTCTAAGTGAGTTGATATAGTCGATGTCACTTGGATGTTTTCAGTCTACCTAAAGATCGAGACTAGTGTGATTGAACATTAAGGGTGACTTTCCATGCCTAATGTTTAATCAAAGGATATCGTACGACAAAAGGATATGATATATGTTATTCATTAGGTTGTATCAAATTTGATATTCATGCTACTTAGGTAGTCATAATGCCTTATTATAGACCGCTTATGACTTATGTACCAAAATGGTTTTGGTTCACTGCCAACGTCGCACACAAAAAATGGCTTTGCGCAATTTCAATTGGTCCAAAGTAATGAATTTTATATCATAAGATTTGTGACATAAAAGCCTTTACAATTTGTTATATGATAACTTATAAATAAGGGCATTTGTGTAATTTGCTTGAATTGCCTAAATACAATAGTTGTATTATGAATAGGTTTTTTAAATGAGCTTATCTACAAATATAAAAAAGGTTGAAACCTTAAAACGAAATAAGATTTCATTTTTACTATTCTCGAGTTATCTGGATTTTAAGAGAGAAAGGAAAAACGTTTTCAATTTCTCTTGGGACTAGCAATCCATATTGTAGTCACCATTCGTGTGTGGATTTTTGATAGAAGACGTGCATTTGAACGTCTTAGAAATCGAACAATCAAATAATAAAATCATGAATTAAGGTATGGTTTACTTTTATAGATCTAGTTTAATGGAACTTATTTTCGATCCTGTTATGGTTTTTCTATAATTTTTGTGAATTTTTCTCTGCGTATGAACCCCAAAACCAAATAGTGGTATCATAGCCTTAAGCTTGGTTCTATTAAATATTTGCATGTTTCTCTGATGTATATATGATATATGTGTGAAAACATGATCTTGATTATGTATATATGATGCACATATAGATTATGTGATAATTGTTATCAAGAATTGATTTTAAAGCATATTGTTAATTCATGTATTTGATACATATGCATGATTTGAGTCAATGATAGAATTCATGTTTAGAATATTTTGATTAACATATGTTTTTAATATTGAACGATGCGAATTTTGTATGTTCATGGTCATGTTTAGGTTAATGTGATTCTGGTGTTGAATACATATTTTGTTTTTGTTTAATAATTATGTATGTCTCCATGATAGAAATCGTGATTAGGTTAATATGATTTGGTTAATATGATTCTAGTGTTCAATGCATGATTAATATTTCGTTTCTTGATTCAATTGCCTGTTTTGTATGAATAAGAATCGAAATTGATTTTGATAATATATCTCATTGTGTTTATATATTAGTATATTCCTATTACTTAGGAGATAAACTTGTAATCATGTAATCATATAAGAATTACAAATCCTATAAGTTAGGTGAGATATATAACAAATTCGTATTGGATTAGGATTCAAAGTATCTTAAATTCTAGTTAGATTAGAATAAGATATTAAGTTAGAGGTGGGCCCAAGTTAATTAAAAACATTTTAATTATTATTTATCTAAATTAAAATAAGGGGTAGTTTTAGTCAATTGAATTGAATAAAATAATGAGAAAGTTTAAGCGATTTTCAATTTTCGAAACTTAAATTCGTTGTCCAAAAAAGGGACGCTGCCCCTATACCTTCATTCTCTGACCGGTCAACGGAACCACCACCCGCTGACCGGCCAGCGGGATCGCCGCTAACTATTCGTAGTGCAAGTAAATTCGTATAATAATCAATATTAGTAAAATTTTCTAGTGCATGCATTGTAATATATGATATTTATCTTGTTTAATTTATGGTCACTAAAACAAATAAAAAAATTATTTTTCCAAATTTTAAGTCAAGTGTCATCCATTCTTAAACACTTGTGAAGGCTTCGATCACATTGATATGGGTATGCCTCCACAAAGTGTATTGTGTCATCTTGGTGAGTCAAGTTGAGTAACGGTATGCTTTAAAACCAATTCTTGATAATAATTATCACAAAACCTATATGTGCATCATATATAATTATTGAACAAAAACGAAATATGTATTCAACACCAGAATCACGTCTCGACAACTAAAAACAAGTAGGAGTGACTTAGTAGTCTACACATATACAATACACTAGGCATACATCACATAAAATCTAACATATACCTCGGCCAACTCACCTCGGTCAGTGCATGTATCTCGATGCGAGTCCCAGTGTGGGACATGAGTAGAGAGTTATGTGGTAAGTTTATTTAGGTTTAGTGTAGCTTAAATAGTAGTATTAATGTGGCTATGGTTGATTTTATATTAAATGTAACCTAAGTTAGCAATTTAAAATAATAGATGTATGATGATTCTCGAGATACGTGTTAGCATATCAAAAAACAAATTGAGTTTTAAATTGGTGTTAGCTAGATGGAGATAATAAAGAGTTAGTGGGAATTGTAGCAAGGTGTATGCCAATAGATCAGTTTTGAGATACATGTACATGTCAAGATCAATGGCTATTAATCAACCTTATCTATATGTATATAAGATTGAATTGATCAACTCATGCAACCATTTCATTTCATTTCAAGACTTAGGAGTTAATTAAGTTGCTGGCGAAGAGGGAATCAGTGAAGATCAGCAAGTTGAAGTGAAGTTGGGTGGATTTGAAGGTGTAAAGATCAAGCTAGAGGTATTCATCAACTAGGTAATTAAAACATACACCATTAGTTTAGTTTAGTTTGGTGAATTTGATGTATTTAATGATAATTATGAGTTGTAGTTGTTGTGGTGGTGGTTTTAGATCTTTGGGTGAGTTAAAATAGGGATCCCAAGGAGTTGGTGTTATCCCTGTGTGGAGAAAACTCAAAATTCAAAGTACAAAATTCTGAGTTTTCCTGCACATAGCGCGCTAGGTATGATCAGCTAGTGCGCTACCTGCATATAGCACTCTAGAGAAACTGAGTAGCGTGCTAATGAGTTCACTAGCGCGCTATATAGGTTACCCAGCGCGCTAGGTGCTCTAACAACACAAAAGCAGCGATTTCCAAATTTCAACTTAAACATTCTAAACAAGTCTATTACTCTGACTAAAGGTCTAAACACACTCAAAAACATGTTAAATGATATCAGGAACCTAAGGAAGAGTCTCGAGAGTTCGGATACGAGTTTTGAGATGTCGGAAGGCCGAAATAGCTAAGAAATTTACTTGGATTGTAAGTAAACTGATTGAGATATTTATTTGCATTTCATTCCTATTTATTGTTCATTTCCAGTCAGTTGGGCTATTTGTCTATTGTACTCTAGATACTATGACTAGTTTCCTCTCTCATTTCATGGGTTTGCCATCACGGTATTGATTGTTGGTTAAATATTTTCATTGACTCCAAATCTTGTGCTATGTCGTTCTTGATTGTTGATATATGTGGTAAAGTGAAATAGTATGCTATTAGGTTGGTGTTGATATTATTGTAAATCTAAATTCATTTGTGCATTAGATATGCAAGTACATTGTTGGATTTTTAAACTATATCATTTTCTTGGGTTATGAAAGTAGTTCTTATATCTAGGGCCATGATATGGTAGAGATAGCACGACACATGGGTCACTGGACTTCCGGGGTTGTCAAGATCTCACCACTATCTTGCACAGCACACGGGGTATATGACCCAGGGTTGTTAGCAAGTATACACCACTTGTGATGGGCACTTTTAGGTATTTATACATGAGATAGGCATTTGTGAGAATTTGAAGGCATACATGATATTGTTTATGCCCTAAATAGTGGAAAAAGGTTGATGTGATGTAACTCACGACCGACCGGCCTTGGATCATTACTACTTAACCGAGTGTCAGTTTCATTTTGTTTAACCGAAGTATCTCATAGCATGATTCCTTTCTAGCATAGTTACTATCGTTATGTTTTTAGATACTTGTTGTATATTATGGGAATGTGAACAAATGTCTCTCAGTGTTATTTTCTACTTTCCTATACACATCGTCCTTTTTACGACGGTGGGTGTAGATCCATCTAGTAGTAGACTAGGGGAAATGAAGATCGACGACTACCTCTTAGCTAGTGGAGCACTGCTACACCGGATTTCGTAGGTTTTTGACTTTGTTGTATGACTTTTATATGTCTTTCTTAAATTTTTGGGGTTGTATATATTATGGGTTGAGATATAGAACCTTGACCAGATACATGATGATATATTACTGTTGTTTCATTATATATAAGCATGTGATCTTTATTTCTTAGTTTTCCACATTCTTAAGTATCATGTTAAAAGCTTCCGCTAAACTGTTAAGACTTCTGTTGAATAAGATAAGAAACTGTTAAGGTTTTATTAACCCTAATTTATTAACTGACATAAGATAAGAAAATGCTTATTTGAAAAAATTAACTTTTACGTAGGAAAGTTTTGGAAAAAGGTTGACTAATTCATTGTTAAGTCCTACGTGGCATGATTAGGGCTTAATGATGAGATTAGGCCAGGCGGTGCTCTAATTTGATTGGGGATCGTCACAGTTACGAAAACGATTTTAAGCTTTAGGCACAAGATAAGATAAAACTTGCTAAGACATAAGATGTCGTAATCTCATAAATTAACTAAAATTTACATATAATGTAACTGGTAAAAATGTACCTACCTAAATAACCTAATTCCAAGTGTCATGTCTTAGCTGTCTTAGAATTAGTTGAAACATGGATTTTAGTCCCTTAAATTAACATAATGTTTTTAAGAGAGTTGTTAATTTAGTGGGAGTCTATTCCTCTATACTAAAATGATTATTTTCATAATATTTGTTGTAGATATATGGCCTCTTCAAATCACACTAATCCCTTGTCATTGCAATCTATCATTGAGAAGGATAAGTTGTATGAGACAAACTTTCTTGACTGGTTCAGAAACTTAAGAATTGTTCTTAAGCATGAACGTAAGTTGTATATCCTGAATGATCATATTCTTGAGGAACCACCAGTCAATGCTTTAAGAGCCATGAAGGATGCACATATTAAGCATGTCAACAACTCAACTAATGTTGCATGCATTATGTTGGCAACCATAGTTCTTGAACTTCAAAAGGACACGGAACACATGGAAGCTTACAACATAACTACGATGCTGAAGGAAACGTTCCAACAGTAGGATAGGCAAGAGCGGTTTGAGACAGTCAAAAACCTTCATTCTTGCAAAATGGACGAGGGTGCATCATTTAGTTCTCATGTTCTGAAAATGAAATGTTATATTGGCTATCATGATAGACTTGGGTTTCCTATAAGCCAAGAGTTTGCTACGGATTTGATCTTGAATTCATTGCCTAATAAGTATTCACAATTTGTAATGAACTATAACATGAATAATATGGAGAAGTCTATCTCAGAGTTGCATTTAATGCTTAAAACTACTGAGCAGAATGTCAAGAAACATATTGCTAATGTGTTGATGGTTCAAAAAGGAAAGGCTATGAAGAAGAAGGCCAAAGGCACGGCTAAAGTTGTCAAGTTTGTTGTGACTGTCACAAAGCCTATGGAACAAGTCAAGCCTAAGACTGTTTCTACTTCACATTCTCATAAGGAAATTGTCATTTCTGCAATGCACCTAGGCATTGGTTCAGAAATTGCAAGCTCTATCTTGAAGATCTAAAGAACAAGAAGAGCAGTGCGACTATTGCTTCAGGTATTTACATTATTGAAGTTAACTTGTCTACTAGTGATTCATGGGTATTGGATACCGGATGTGGATCTTACATTTGTATTAATGTGCAGGGTCTCACAAAATATAGAAAGCTAAAGAAAAGAGAAGTCATCCTACGAGTTGGAAATGAAGTAAAGGTTGTTGCGTTGGCTATAGGATGTTATGAATTAATTTTACCTAGTGGACTTATTATGTCCTTGTCTTGAGAAGAAACATCATTTCAATTTCATGTTTGGATTTGGATAGTTTTAATTTTGTTATTGCGAATGATAAATGCTCCATTTCTCATGAGATGTTTTCTATGCGAATATTAATTTGTGTGATGGTCTTTATATTATAAACATGAAAAGATCCACATATATTCTTATTCTTAATGTAAATACAAAGAGATTCAAGTCAAGTGATTTGAGTGAAACCTACTTTTGGCATTGTTGTCTTGGTCACATAAATGAGAACACATTTCTAAACTCCATAAAAATGGACTTTTATATTCATTTGGTTTTGAATCATATGAAACATGTGTATCTTGTTTACTAGTGTCATACCCCACCTAATTAAGGCATCTGATCGGCCTAGATTACCTTAATCCCTTGATAATCTAGCAGCCTTAACTTTCTCTATCAATAAACAATTAAGATTATGATATTATATTATATTCATCAATTACAAAATATATTAACCATAATTGATTCTAAAGTGAATCTTAAACCTCAAAGTATGTTTAGATGAATTCAATAATCCTCGAAATTTCGAAAAAAAACTTTTTGACAGCACTTCCTCTATTTCTAAGCCTACGCTGAAAATTTCGGCCTTCAAAAATCTTCAACAAAACCTGCTCAGCTTTGGTGGAAATGCAGGACTCACAATTCACCCATAACAATATATATAGCATTCACAAAAATTAATTACTCATTCTAACTCATCTCGAATTCCCAAAATCTTTAAACTATCATTAATTTAGCACCGCAGCATTCCACTTCGTCATAAAACCATTATAATAATTCCAAAAAAGATCCTAATCGCACACAAATCTAAAAACTCATTTATACAATATTTTATATTCAAAAATAATGCATACATAGATAAAAGAACTAAGCAAGTCACATACAGTAAGAAAGCTTTCCCTTTCCCTTATTGCCACTAGAACATGTCATTATGCAATTATAAAATTTGATAATGTCTGATAAGTAAATTCTACACTATCTAGTACACCTGTAATAGTCAATTGCATAATAATTCAAAAGATTAAACGAATAATATAATCCACGAAATTTAAATACAACCGTGAATTCATCCCCTTTTTGTTATCCGACCACAATCAGATATCGTTCTCTGAAAGTGGTAAGTAAACAATAATAAGGACTCATGCCCAGAGAGGATAACCAAACGAGTCTCGTTTCTTTAGACTGTGAGAGTATTACATGGTTCGACGTGATCTCATAATAACTGCATGATGCAAAGTATCAGTGACTCTAGCCCCTCAAGTATAATAGTGTTCTATAACCACAGTATAGTATACGCTATAAGGAGACTCGAAACGCCTTATCCTCTCTACCTGTTTATGCATGTAAAATAAAAATGTAATATCAAGAATCAATGTAATTTATAAGAAATTATAATCATTCAATGTAAAGGTTACTGTAGGATTTACTTAACCTTACAAATGCGATACCAAAATTCCTTTGCGCTCCAAGTCAGTAAGCTAGTCCACACAGGGTTCCAATTGTTGTCCTATAATTAATTTATAAGCCCGGTAAGACTCCACAATAGTTTCACAATTTTTCCAATTAACTGCGGTTTAATTAACCCTATCGCGTCCCGAAACCCCTAAGACTTCCAAAATAAATTCTCTGATGGGTGGATTTCATTTTTGACTCAAATTATTGTTCGGCATCAAAATTACATTGTCCAGGCTTAAATATAATTTTTATCAATTTTTTATATTTTATTTGGTCCAACTCGACCTAAAAACCCCGGAATCCCTCCAAATCAACTCCTCGGATGTTCGGATCCCAATTTTGACTCCAAATTGTGGTTCATAATCAAAAATTAACTTAAACTAGACTTTAAAAAAAATCAAATTTCAGATATTTTTCGATCTTGTAACACGCTTTACGAGGCAAAATCCCGATAAATCCTCGAGAACATAAAAAAAATCCTTACTTTTTAGAAAAATCCCCAATTTCTATTTAATTAGTCCAAATAATATTTTTCTAAGTTTTTTTTCTATTTTTCTGTAGTTTTTTTTCCGAATTTCTAGCATTTTTTCCTCTTTTCTTTTTTATTGCTGTTTGACCCCAGTCTCGATCCGATTCAGCTAAACTAGACCCGATTCGGTCCGGTCTGGGGTCAAACCTCATATTCTTCCTCCAGCAACCCGTTTCAACTGAAATCATTTTTTTTTTGCAATTTCATTGGGGTTGGGCTCCCAACCCCAACCCCGGGTTGGGACATAGCAAGGGAGAGTCTCCCCTGCCATTTTCTTCCTCGGACAAACTGCCATGGTAGTTCATCTGAGTCTCCCACACCAACTCCACACAACAACAACATAAACAACAACAACAACCATCACTCACCATGGGCCTCGATCCATTGGTCTCTCTCTCTCTCGTTCTCCCTCTCTCGTTTTCTTTTCCTCCATCTCGGTCTCAATCGATCTCTCAATCAATTTTGATTTCTTTTTCCTTTTGTTCGATAAACAGTGGAGACGATGTGTTTGTTTGAACATATATGTATTAGATTTCCTCGAGATTTTCATCGTCCAAATCTCGAGACAAATCTAATTGTTCCATAATCATTATATAAATTTGATCTACCTCGTGATGCATACTACGTATCTCGAGGTCGATCTTTGTTTCAAAACAACATTGATGAGGCGGTGTATGTTCTGTTGGTTTGTGAAACTATATATTTGATTTCCTCAAGATTTACATCGCACAAATCTCGAGGCAAATCTTATGATTCATTTATATATTCTTTTTTATTTCCTCGAGATACGTACTATGTATCTTAAGGTAAATTTTGTAGCATCAACAAGATAATCACAACCTCTTGATCGACTCACCGTGATTAATTATATTGATCTCCTCGAGATACGTATCGCATATCTCGATGTAGATCAAATGGTTTTATAACCATACACCACTTGATTTTCCTCCAGATTGGACGGCATGCGTCTCGAGGCATGAACACATCTCACCAACCGCAATGTTAAACCATTTCACCTCCTTGATTATCACACTACGTGTATCTCGAGGTGAATCCAATGTTTACTTAAATTTGATTTAAACTATAGGAATGATTTATATATTTATATATATAAAAATTATATTATATATAAATATATAAACACCTATATATTTTCTCGGTGATAAATTTGTCACGCACGTCAATTATCAACATCAAGCGTGCATATTATTGTACATCCTACGCTTGTCACTCTCGACCCCGCGTGTCACTAAGTGCCTATCAATTTATTTATTATTTTATTTAATTTCATGATTATTTTTTATTTTTAACTCCAAATTAAATTCTAAAAAGTACCTCAAAATTACCAAAAATTGGCGAAAATTCCCCAACGTGCTCCGGAACTTACGTACACCACGTGTATACTCTACTTGACCTTATTTTACATCGAAATAGTGTATAATACATCAAATAGGTGCATGGTACATAAAGATAATATTAAAATTTATGATCTCCAATCCGTAACACATGGGTCCCACCTTAGATACTTAAATCCTCAATTAAATCCAAAAATACTTAATTAGCTGCTTGTATTGAACATAGTGAAAGGGCAAGTAATTTATCGGGTCTAATACATACTGATGTATGCGGTCCTATAAACACCATGGCTTGAGGTAGTTATCAGTACTTCATTACTTTCACTGATGATTTTAGCATATATGGTTATGTGTATCTCATGAAACATAAAGATGAGTCTTTTAAGATGTTTCGAACATTTCAGAATGAAATAGAAAATCAACTTGGTAAAATAATTAAAGCACTTAGATCAGATTAAGGTGGTGAATATTTGAGCGAAAAGTTTGATGATCATCTTAGAAACAGTTGGATTATCTCTTTGTTGACTCCTCCAACAACTCCACAATAGAATGGTGTTTCTGATAGGAGAAATCGAACTTTATTGGATATGATTTGATATATGATGATTCATGAATATCTTCATATTTCCTTTTGGTGCTATGCCTTAGAAACTGCTGCTTTTACACTAAATTGTGTTCCTTCTAAAGCGGTTCATAAAACACCATATGAGATGTGGTTTGGGAAAAGACCAAGTTTGTCTTTCTTTAAGACTTGGGGCTGTGAGGTTTTCGTATGACGACAAATCTCAGAAAAATTATCACCCAAATCTATCAAGTGTTTATTTGTTGGTTATCCTAAGAAACTAGAGGATACTACTTACATAATCTCACTGAGAACAAAATGTTTGTTGCTCGGAATGGTGTCTTTATGGAAAAAGAGTTTATTTCAAATGATAACAATATGAATAAAGTAAATCTTGAAGAATTTCAAGAACCACAAATAAACACTTAACCGCCATTGGGAGATCAACAAAGTCTTGAACTAATTAAACCTCCACAGGTATCACAAGGCCTGCGTAGGTGTGATATGGTAAGACATCAACCTGAGATATTTGAATTTCTTATTACTAATAATAGTGAGGTATATGAGCCTACTACTTGTCACGAGGCTTTGTCTAGCCCTAGAGCAGATAAATAGCGTAGTGACATAAATTCTTAGATGCAATCCATATATGATAACCAAGTTTGGAACCTGGTTTATTTACTTGAAGGTGGTAAGAATATTAGATGTAAATGGGTTTTCAAGAAGAAGACTAACATGGATGGCAATGTGCATACTTATAAAGCACGACTAGTAGCAAAAGGTTTCAGACAAACTCAAGGTGTTAATTATGATGAGGCTTTTTCTCCTGTAGCCATCTATTAGAATTCTAATTGCCATAACCTCATATTATGGCAATGAGATATGTCAATTGGATGTCAAAACAGCTTTTCTAAATTGAAAGTTACTTGAGGACGTATATATGATACAGCCTGAAGGGTTTGTTCATCCTGAGAATTCTAGGAAGGTGTACAAATTTCAAATATCGATTTATGGATTAAAGCAAGCTTCTCGGATTTAGAGTTTTTCATTTTGATGAAACAATTAATGAATTTAGTTTTATTAAAATAGAAGATGAGCCTTGTGTATACAAGAAGATCAGTGGGAGCGTGGTTGTTTTCCTGGTATTGTATATTGATGATATATTACTCATTGGAAATGACATCTAAACCTTATAGAGTTTCAAGTCTTGGTTAGGGAAATGGTTCTCGATGAACAACTTTAGAGATATTGCCTACATCCTTAGGATTAAGATCTATAGGGATAGATCTAAAAGGTTGATCGATCCAAGTCCGAGTGCTTATATTGACAAAGTATTGAATAGGTTCAGTATGTAAAACTCTAAAAGAGGGTCATTGCCAATGTCTCATGGTATAAGTCTCAATAAGACTTAATGTCCAAAGACTAATGATGAGCGAGAGCGCATGAATACGATTCCATATGCATCGGATATTGAATCTATCACGTATGTCATGTTATGCACCCGGTCTGATGTATCATATGCTTTGAGCGCAACAAACAGACATAAATTTGATCCCAGTGAGAGTCACTGGATAGCAGTAAAGAACATTCTTAAGTACTTGAGAAGGACTAATGAAGTGTTCTTGGTCTATGGAAGTTTAGAAGACGAGCTTGTTGTAAATAGTTACACAGATGCAAGTTTTCAAACTGATATAGATGACTTCATATCGCAGTCTGGATATGTGTTTACTTTGAATGGAGGCACAGTGAGCTGGAAAAATTTGAAGCAAGACGTTATGGAAGATTATACAACAGAAGCAAAGTATATTACATTGCACTATGCAGTTAGATCAAAAAGTTCATATCTGAAGTTGGTAGGTTTCGAGTATAGCTAACTACGTTTATTTGTATTGTGACAACAACGAGGCAATAGTACAGGCCAAGGAACCAAGATCACACCAGCGATTAGAACATAAATTTATATGTTTTAATCTCGTTCAAAAAATTATTGAAAGGTGAGACGTGAAGATTTGCAGAGTTCCTACAAAAGACAATGTTGCTAATCCTTTGATGAAAGGTCTTCCATAGGTGAAACATGATGGTCATGCTAGGTCGTTAGGTATTAGATACATGAATGATTGGCCCTAGTGCAAGTGGGAGATGTTGGGGCATGTGCCCTAGGTTTTCGTTTATCTTATAATTTTAATTAATAAAATAGAGGTTTTCGTTTGTTGTTTTATTATAAGTGATTGAATGTTTACCTTATAATAAGATCTATGGGTATTTGTTGAAATATCCTAAATATCCCCAGTTAGTCATTATACTTGGAACTATAATAAGTAAAGACTAGTGTGAATCTTGATTGATGGTCATTTGATGATCATGTGTATCGGGATACGAATCGAGAGCATGATTACTTGTTAGGGAACAAGGTATTGGACTGACCCGCTATGACAACACTACATGGATTAAGTCATAGGTGTTACTCATGATAGGCATATCATTTCGTCCTTCGACTTGAGATTACCAAATACTTCAATATTATGAGCATGATAATTTGACACAATCAAATATTTTCTTTAACTAGACGATTATAAAGATTGTGATTGGTTACCATGTGAATGATGTGTGAAGGAGTGTAATCAAGATAGGATTTGTCCCTCTCTTATAGAGAGAAAGATATCAATGGGTCCCTCGATATGTTAGACTGCTAAATGGCCATGTCTAAGTGAATTGATATGATCAATGTCACTTGGATGTTTTCAGTTTACCTAAGGATCAATACTAGTACGATTGAACATTAAGGGTGACTTCCATGTCTTATGTTTAATCAAAGGATATCTCACGACAAAAAGATATGATAAATGTTATTCATTATGTTATATCAATTTTGATATTCATGCTACTTAGGTAGTCATAATGTCTTGCTAAAGAGCGCTTATGACTTGTGTACCAAAATGGTTTTGGTTCACTGCCAACGTCGCATGAACCTATTGGGTCGTGTTGGGTTTTGGTGTTCATACGTAGGAGAAAATTCAAAACAATTTTAAAAATAACCCAACAGGATCGAAAATAAGTTCCATTAAACTAGATCTACAAAAGTAAACCATACCTTAATACGTGATTTCCTTATCCGATTGTTCAATTTTCAAGACATTTAAGTGTGCGTCCTCTCTCAAAAATCCACACACGAACGGTGAACACAATTTAGAGTGCTAGCCCCAAGAAAGATTGAAAACGTTTTTCTTTCTCTCCCAAAATCCAAAGAAACCAAAAATAGTAAAAATGAAAATCTTATTTCATTTTAAGGTTTCAACCTCTATTTATATTTGTAGATAAGTTCTCTTAAAAAACTTATTCATAATATGACTATTGCATTTAGGCAATTCAAACAAATTATACAAATGCCCCTATTAATAAGTTATCATATAACAAATCGGAAGGGCTTTTATGTCATGAGTTTTATCATATAAAAACTAATTACTCTGGACCAATTAAAATTGTGTAAAACCATTCTTTGCATGCGAGGTTCATGCGACGTTGGTAGTGAACCAAAACCATTTTGGTATACAAGTCACAAGCGATCTCTAGCAAGGCATTATGACTACCCAAGTAGCATGAATATCAAAATCAATAGAATATAATGAATAACATATATCATATCATTTTGTCGTGCGTTGATTAAACATATGGCATGGAAAGTAACCCTTAATGTTAAATGGTACAAGTCTTAATTTTTAGGTAAACTAAAAACATCCAAATGACATTGATCATATCAATTCACTTGGACTTGGCCATTTGACAGTCTAACATATCGAGGCATCCACTAATATTTCTCTCTATACGAGAGAGACAAATTTTATCTTGATTGCACACCTTCACATATTATTCACATGATAGCCAATCATAATCTTTATAATCGCCCAATTAAAGGCAATGTTTGATTGTGTCAAATTATTATGCTCATAATATTGAAGTCTATGGTAATCTTAAGTCTAATGACTAAATGAAATACTTATCATGAGTAACACCTATGACTTAATCCATGTTGTGTTCTCATAGCGGGTCGATCCAGTACCTTGTTCCCTAACAAGTACTCATGATCTCGATTTATATCCTCATAAGCATGATCATCACATGACCCTCAATCAATATTTACACTAGTTTTAACTCATTATAGTTCCCATTATAATGAGCGACTCAAATACCTATAGATCTTATAATAAGTTAAATATGCAATCACTTATAATAAAACTAAAAACTAAAACCTCTATTTTATCAACTAAAATTATAAGATAAACAATGTTTATAGATTAACCTAGGGCACATGCCCCCAATATCTTCCACTTGCACTAGGGCCAATCATTCATGTATCTAATACCTAATGACCTAACCTGATCATCATGTGTCACTTGTGGAAGAGCCTTCGTCAAAGGATCTGCAACATTGTCTTCTGTAGGAACTCGGCAAATCTTCACATCTCACATGTCAACGATTTCTCGAATGAGATGAAAACGTCTAAGTATATGTTTGGATCGGTGGTGTGATCTTGGTTCCTCGGCATGTGTTATCGCCCCATTGTTGTCACAATACAAATAAACAAGGTTAGCTATACTAGGAACCTTACCAAGTTCAGAGATGAACTTTTTGATCTAAATTGCCTCCTTAGCTGCATTGGATGCTGCAATATACTCAGCTTCTATTGTAGAATCTGCTATAATGTCTTGCTTTGAACTTTTTTAGCTCATCGCGCCTCCATTCAAAGTAAACACATATCTAGACTACGATCTGAATTCATTTATATCAGTTTGAAGACATGCATCAATGTAACCATTTACAACATGCTCGTCTTTCAAACTACCATAGACCAAGAACACTTCTATAGTCTTTATCAAGTACTTAAGAATGTTTTTTACCGCTATCTAGTGACTCTCACCGGGATCAGACTGATATCTGCTAGTTATGCTCAAAGTATATGATACATCAGGTCGAGTGCATAAAATAGCATACATAATAGATCCAATAGTTGATGCATATGGAATCATATTCATTCGTTCTCGTTCATCATTAGTCTTAGGACATTGAGTCTTGTTGAGACTTATACCATGAGACATTAGCAACGACCCTCTTTTAGAGTCTTGCATATTGAACCTATTCAGTACCTTGTTAATATAAGCACTCTAACTTGGACCAATCAGCGTTTTAGATCTATTCCTATAGATCTTAATCCCAAGGATGTAGGTTGCATCTCTTAAGTCATTCATTGAGAAACACTTTCTTAACCAAGACTTGACACTCTGCAAGGTTGGGATGTCATTTCCACTAAGTAGTATATCATCAACATACAATACCAAGAAAACAACCACGCTCCCACTGGCCTTCTTGTATACAAAAGGCTCATCTTCATTTTTAATGAAACTAAATTCCTTAATTACTTCATCAAAATGAAGATCCCAACTCTGAAAAGCTTGCTTTAATCCATACATGGATCTTTGAAGCTTGCACACCTTCCTAGAATTTTCGAGATGAAAAAGTCCTTCAGGTTGCATCATATACATGTCCTCAAGTAACTTTCCATTTAGAAACGTTGCCTTGACATCCATTTTCCATATCTCATAGTCATTATATGCGGCTATGGCCATTAGAATTATAATGGATTTAAGCATGGCTACAAGAGAAAAAGTCTAATCATAATCAACACCTTGAGTCTGCCTAGAACCTTTTGCTACTAGTCGTGCTTTATAAGTATGTACATTGCCATCCATGTCAGTTTTCTTCTTGAAAACTCATTTACATCCAGTGGTCTTACCGCATTCAGGTAAATCAACCAGGTTTCAAACTTGGTTATCTTACAGGGATTGCATCTCAGAATTCATGGCACTAAGCCATTTATCTAACTCAAGGCTAGATACAGCCTCTTGATAAGTAGCAGACTCATTTTGATCTATAAGCAACACCTCACTATTATTAGTAATAAGAAGTCAAAATCTCTCGGGCTGATGTCTTACTTTATCAGACTTATGCAGGTCTTGTGATACATGTGGAGGTTCAACTAGTTCAAGACTTTGTTAATGTCCTACTGGCAGTTAAGTTTTATTTGTGGTTCTTGAACTTCTTCAAGACTTACTTTATTCACATTGTTGTCTTTTGAAATAAACTCTTTTTCTATAAAGACACAATTCCGACCAACAAACATTTTGTTCTCAATGGGATTATAAAAGTAGTATCCACTAGTTTCTTAAAGATAACCAACAAATATACACTTGATAGATTTGGCTGATAATTTTTCTAAGATTTGTTGTTGTACAAAAACTTCACAGTCCAAATCTTAAGGAAATACAAACTTGGTCTTTTCCTAAACCACATCTCATATGGTGTTTTATCAACCACTTTAGAAGAAACATGATTCAGTGTAAACATGATAGATTCTAAGGCATAGCTCCAAAAGGAATTAGGAAGATTTGCATGGCTCATCATAGATCGAACCATATCCAATAAAGTCTTATTTCTCATCTCAGAAGCACCATTCTATTGTGGAGTTGCTAGAGGAGTTAACTACGAGACAATCCCTCAGTTCTAAGATGATTATCAAACTCTTGGCTTAAATATTCACCACCTCGATCTGATCGAAGTGCTTTAATAGTTTTACCAAGTTGATTTTGCACTTCATTCGGAAATGCTCTAAACATCTCAAAAGATTCATCTTTATGTTTCATTAGATATACGTAACCATATCTGCTGAAATCATAAGTGAAAGTAATGAAGTATTGATAACCACCTCTAGCCATTGTGTTTATAGGACCACATACATCAGTATGTATTAGAACCAATAAATCACTTGCCCTTTCACTGTGTTCAGTAAAGGGACTCTTTGTCATCTTGTATGGTAATCAAGATATACATGTTTCATATGATTCAAAGTCAAATGAATATAAAACTCCATCTTTATGGAGTTTAGAGATACATTTCTCATTAATGTGCCCAAGGCGACAATGCAAATGTAGGTTTGACTCAAATCATTTGACTTGAATCTCTTTGTATTTACATTAAGAATAAGAGTATATGTAGACTTTTTCATGTTTAGAATATAAAGACCATTGCACAAAATAACATTTGCATAGAAAATGTTTTTATAAGAAATGGAGCAGTTATTATTCGCAATAATGAAATTAAAACCGTCCAAATCCAAACATGAAACTGAAATGATGTTTCTGCTCAAGGCAAAGATATAATAATAACTATTTGAAACTAAAACAAGTTCACTAGGTAAGATTAACTGATAGCATCATAGAGTCAACGCGGCAACCTTTACTCCAAAACCAACTCGTATGATGACTTCTCTATTGTTTAGTTTTCTACTTTTCGTGAGACCGTCCACATTGATACAAATGTGATATCCACATCTGGTGTCTGATACCCATGAATCACTAGTAGGCAAGTTAACTTTAATAACGTAAATACTTAAAGCAATAATCAGACTACTCTTTTTTTCTTTGGATCTTCAAGATAGAACTTACAATTTCTGAACCAATGTCCAAGTGCATGGTAGAAATGACAATTTCCTTCCTTTTTCTTTTTTCTTTTTCCTTTTGGGACTGTGAAGTAGAAGTAGCCTTAGGCATGACTTGTTCCACATGCTTTCTGACAGTCACAACAGCCTTGGCGAATTTAACATTGCCTTTAGCCTTCTTTTTCAAGTCTTTCCTTTCTGAATCATCAACACATTAGCAATAGGTTTCTTGACATTTTGCTCCAACAGTTTTAATGATCAAATGCAAATCTAAGATAGACTTCTCCATATAATTCATGTTATAGTTCATCACAAATTATGAATAACTATCAGACAATGAATTCAGGATCAAATTCATAGCCAATTCTTGGCTTATGGGAAATCCAAGTTTGTCAAGATGGTCAATATAGCCCTTCATCTTCAGAACATGAGGTCTAACTGACGCACCTTTAACCATTTTGCAAGAATGAAGGTTCTTGAATGTCTCGAACCTTTCTTGCCTAGCCTGCTGTTGGAACATTTCCTTCAGCATCGTAGCCATGTCATAAGCTTCCATGTGTTCCATGTCCTTCTTAAGTTCAAGAACCATGGTTGCTAGAATAATGCATGCAACATATGTTGAGTCATTGACATGCTTAGTATTTGCATCCTTCATGGCTCTTAAAGCATTGGTTGGTGGTTCCTCAGGAATAGGATCATCCAGGACATACAACTTGCGTTCATGCTTAAGAACAATTCTCAAGTTTCTGAACCAGTCAAAAAAGTTTGTCCCAGACAACTTATCTTTCTCAAGGATAGATCGCAGTGACAAGGGATTAGTGTGATTTAAAGAGGTCATAGATCTACAACAAAGATTATGTAAAAATTCATTTAAGTATAGAGGAATAGACTATCACTAAATTAACAACCCTCCTTAAAAAATTTATGTTAATTTAAGGGACTAAAATCCATGTTTCACCTAATTCTAAGACAACTAAGACATGACACTTTGAATTAGGTTATTTAGCTAGGTACCTATTACCAGTTACATCATATGTAACGTTTAGTTGTTTTTTATGAGATTATGACATCTTATGTCTTAACATGTTTTATCTCATCTTGTGTCATTAGCCCAAAGCTGTTTTGATAGCTTTATCAAGTCTAACCATTACAAATAATAGAGTGACCGTTACTCAACTTGCCTCACCAAGATAACACAATACACTTTGCACAGGTAGACCTATATTAATGTAATCGAAGCCTTGACAAGTGTTTAAGCGTGGATGACACTTTACTTAAAATTTGGAAGAGGGATTTTATTTGTTTTAGTGATCATAATTTAAACGAGATAAATATCATATATTTCAATGCACGTACAATCACTAACCCCTTTTTTTAGACAACAAATTCCAGTTCTAAAAATTGAGAATCGCCTAAGATTTTCCATTATTTTAGTCAATCTAATTGACCAAAAATGCCTCTTATTTTAATACCGAGAATATTAATTAAAATATTTTTAAGTAACTTGGGCCCACTTCTAACTTAATATCTTATCGTAATCCAATTAGAATTTAAGATACTTTGAATCCTTATCCAATACGAATTTTTTTATATATCTCACCTATATTATAGGATTTATTTTCTTATCCGATTACAAGTTTATTTCCTATCTAATAGGAATATACTAACGGATAACCATAATGAGATATATGATCAAAACCAATTTTGATTGTCATTCATACAAAACAAGCAATTTAATCAAGAAAAGAAATATTAATCATACATTCAACACCAGAATCATATTAAATTAATCACATTACCTAATCATGATTTCTATCATGGAGACATACATAATTATAGAACAAAAGCGATATTTATTCAACACTAGAATCACATTAAATTAATCATATTAACCTAATCATGATTCCTATCATGGAGACATACATAATTATTGAACCAAAATGAATTACGTATTCAACATTAGGATCACATTAACCTAAATATGACTTCTACCATAATCATACGAAATTCACATCGTTCAACATTAAAAACATATGTTAATCGAAATATTATAAACATGAATTCTATATTGAATCAAATCATGTGTATGTATCAAATACATTAATTAACAATATGCTCTAAAACCAATTCTTGATAACGATTATCACAGAACTTATATAAACATCATATATACCTTAATCAAGATCATGTTTTCACACATATATCATATATACATCAGAGAAGACATGCAAACGTTTAATAGAACTGAGTCTAAGGCTCTTCTACCATTGTTGGGTTTGGGGGTTCATATTCAGAAAAAAATTCAAAATGATTATTGGAAAACCCCAACAGGATCGAAAATAAGTTTCATTAAACTAGATCTATAAAATTAAACCATACCTTAATACGTGATTTCCTTATCTGATTTTTTGATTTCCAAGACATTCAAGTGCTCGTCCTCTATCAGAAATCCACAAATGAACAATGACCATAATTTGGAGTGTGAGCCCCAAAAGAGATTGAAAACGTTTTTCTTTCTCTAACAAAATCCAGAGAACTCAAAAATAGTAAAAATGAAAATCTTATTTCGTTTTAGGATTTCAACCTCTATTTATGTGTAGATAAGCTCTCTTAAAAAAACATATTCGGAATACAACTATTGTATTTAAGCAATTCAAGAAAATTACATAAATGCCCTTATCGATAAGTTATCATATAACAAATCAGAAGGGCTTTTATGTCATGAATTTATCTTATAAAATTCATTACTTTGGACCAATTGAAATTGCGCAAAGTCAATCTTTGTGTGCGACCCAATAGGTTCATGCGACGTTGCAGTGAACCAAAACCATTTTGGTATACAAGTCATAAGCGGTCTCTAGTAAAGCATTATGACTACTAAAGTAGCTTGAATATCAAAACCAATACAACCTAATGAATGGCTTATATCACATCCTTTTGTCGTGCAATATCCTTTGATTAAACATAAGGCATGAAAAGTCACCCTTAATGTTAAATCGGACTAGTCTCGATCTTTAGGTAGACTGAAAACACCCAAGTGACATTGATCATATCAATATACTTTGACTTGGCCATTTAACAGTCTAACATATCGAGGCATCCAATGATATCTCATTATACGAGAGAGACGAATTATATCTTGATTGCATACCTTCACATATTATTCACATCGTAACCAATCACAATCTTTATAATTGCCAGGTTAAAGACAATGTTTGATTATATCAAATCATCATGCTCATAATATTCAAGTATATGGTAGTCTCATGTCGAATGACTAAATAATATACATATCATAAGTAACACCTATGACTTAATCCATGTGGTGTTCTCATAGCAGGTAAGTCTAGTACCTCGTTTCCTAATAAGTACTCATTATCTCGATTCATATCCCTATATGCATGATCATCACATGACCATCAATCAAGATTCACACTAGTCTTAACTCATTATAGTTCCCGATATAATGACTGACTATGGACATTTAGGATATTTCAACAAATACCTATGAGTCTTATTATAAGGTAAACATGCAATCACTTACAATAAAACAGCAAACGAAAACCTCTATTTTATTAACTAAAATTATGAGATAAACAATGTGTTAGATTTACCTAGGGCACATACCCGAATAGGTCGCACATAAAGAATGTCTTTGTGCAATTTTAATTGGTCCAAAGTAATGGATTTTATATGATCAAGTTCATGACATAAAAGCCATTACAATTTGTTATATTAGTACTTATTAAAAGGGGTGTTTGTGTAATTTGCTTGAATTGCCTAAATACAATAGGTGTATTACGAATAGGTTTTTTACGTGAGCTTATCTGCACATATAAATAGAGGTTGAAACCATAAAACGAAATAAGATTTTTGTTTTTACTATTTTTGAGTTCTCTGGATTTTGAGAAAGAAAGGAAAAATATTTTCAATATCTTTTGGGGCTAGCACTCCAAATTGTGGTCATCGTTCGTGTGTGGATTTCCAATAGGGGATGTGTGCTTGAACGTTTTAGAGATCGAACAATCGGAGAAGAAAATCACAAATTAAGGTATGGTTTACATTTATAGATCTAGTTTAATAGAACTTATTTTCAATCATGTTGAGGTTTTTCAAAAATTGTTTTGAATTTTTCGTTGTGTATGAACCCCAAAAACCAACATTTTTGTCACTTTGTGAGTTTGCCTACAACAACAGCTATCATGCCAATATTAGGATGCCACCATTTGAGGTGTTACACAGGTGACCCTGTAGATCACAAGCTTATTGGGCAAAACCCGTGGACGCACCTGCCGTTGGGCCTGAGATTATTGTAGATCACAAAGAGAAGGTCGGGCTGATTCATTAGAACTTACAGGCTGCTCATGATAGATAGAAAAAGTATGCAAATATGTACTGCGATGGGCTAAGTTATGAGGTGGATGACTAGGTCTACTTGAAAGTTTCTCCCTTGAAGGATCACCTGAGATTTAGGATCAAGAGGAAACTTTTGCCAAAATTCATCGGGTCATTTCGGATAGTTCGACGAGTTGGGGATATTACTTATCAGTTGAGGTTGCTAAGCCAGTTAGCAGGACTTCATGACGTTTTCCACATTTCTATGCTAAGGTTGGCCAGATGTGGACCGAGATCGATGGTTGATATGACTACGATTAAGGTCAAACCAGATGTGACGTATGGGGAACATCCCATTGAGATAACGGATCGCAAAGTACAGACTTTAAAAAGGAAGGAAATACCACTTATGCTCGTTCGGTGGCAGAATCATAAGAATAAAAACCTCACTTGGGAGAGATAGTCTACCATGCGGGAGCGATACCTCCACTTGTTTCAAGGTAAAGACTTAACTTAAGTTTGAGTTTCAAGACAAAATTCCTTTTAGTTGGGAAGATTGTAACGGCCCGCTTTGATTAACCTCGATTAATTGGTTAACTGCGGATTATGACCTTAAGCTCATACCAACATAGACACCGCGTAAAATTCTAGGGCACGCCTAATTAGGTAAATTTTGATTATTCTTGTGCGGCGCATGTTAATTTATTTTATTATTAGTTAATATTTGCATCGTAATGGTGTTAAATTTCAATTGGTTGCATTGTGCGTGCGTTGCGACGAGAGCGTAGGACGCAACAGGGTGTGCATAATGCGGGTGTATAGGGTAGTTCAGGGTTTAGATATCACATCTTCTTCACATCACCAATCCCATCGTCCACACCTCACTTTTCTCTCTCTCTCTCTCTCTCTCTCTCTCTCTCTCTCTCTCTCTCTCTCTCTCTCTCTCTCTCACTCCCTCCCTCCCCCTCTAACCTCCCTCACCAAGCTCTCCGCCCACCCTCAACTCGATCTCTCACCTCTCTCGCGGTGTTCTCACTTTGCGGCTCTCACTAACGATTGTCCTAAATCGAGGTAAGTAGTGGTGGTTGTAGTTATTAGTTTTGTAAAAATTAAGGAGTTTTAATGGTGATGTGTGGTGGTTTATAGAGTTGTAGTGATTGTGGTTAGTTTGTTGTTATTGTTGTTATAATTATTGTTTTATAAAAGAAATTATTCGCCTCTGCTCCAAAGACAAATTCGCCTCTAAAGAGAGACGAATTCAATAGGGGGAGGGCCAGCCCAGGCTGCATAAGTAACCAAGCCCAAGCAGGCTGAGCTGGCCCAGACCCGGATGACCCAGTTCAGGCCCAACCCCCTATAATAAATAAAATATAATTTAAAATTAAATACAATTTTAAATAAAACACATTAAGTAAGAAATAGGAAAAATAGGTAGAAAATTATGACAAAAAATCCCAAAAAATTAGAAAATATATGAAAAATAGATTTTGAGACTTTTCGGGCGTTTGGCACCCCGTGTAACTAAAAAAGCGTGCCACAACTAAATTTGGAATAAAATTCTAATTTTTGGTTTTAAATTATAAAAACATTAAATGTAACGCTAAAACATTTTCAAATAATAAAAATTAGGCACCAGGGAATTAGAAGACTAGTCAGGTGTCGAATGCGCAGTTTAAGGTGCTAGCAGGTCATTTTGGAGTGATTTCACGAGCGTCGAGGTAATTAAACCCACGAGAAAGTCAGCTTAGAATTTTCTTATTCACTTGTAATTTACTTTTTTCACCATTACTTTTCGCCAGTTTGGCTTGCATACTTATTATATTCACGTATGTGTTTGTGTATGGTCGACTGGACGACGTGACGGATCCAGTTGTTGCCACAGTGTTAGTCATACCTTAGACTACGCGTGGGACTTCTCTTTGCGAGTCAATGATCTAGATAGTGGGTTAACGTGAGGCTCGCCTTCGTCACATAGTTCCTCTCATTCGAGGTGTTGGGCGGAAGTCTACCTTCCAACCAACGGAGTTCCTCATTTCAAACGTCAAGAGGAGGCGAGGATTACCTTCCCACTAGGGTCTTCTCGTTTTGGTACTTGCGTCCTAGGGTTCGACAGATGTACACCACATTCGCATTCCATATTTTTATTATCTCAGTGACTTATATTCATGCTTTACATTTTTGTTTATTTACATTATCTGCATGAATTGTAGCTGCGTTCTTGGAATTCTTGGAGATACTAACTGAATTTCTATGGGATTTACTCATTCAAAATATGTTACTGATTGGTGGCAGATTTTCGATTTTACGACGAGTCGAGGGAAGGTGGTGCTTGGTGACTGCTGATCATGGTTGCAAGTATAACTGCTGATTATGAACATCGTCCTCGGGGAAAGGTGCATGCACTCAGTATTATCTAGTCAAAATCACTCTATTGCTAAGGAAATCATTTTTAATTTGGTTTTATAACTAAACTATTCTAATCTAACTAATCAATATAAATTACTTTTAAACTCTTATATTGAGAATATCTTAGTTCACAACTTCACTTAGGTAATGAAATACTATGCTTTTCAATGCATTTAGCATCTTTAGTATGTGTGTGCAATGCCAAATTAGAATAGACAGATTTCCTTCAAATCCACTTTAAACCACTGTTGTGACGGAAAAGATTCTAAGGTGCAAACTAGAACTCCACATATTTGTGATAATAACGTAAGCTCCACATTGCTTTAAGTTTCAAATCTTTAGATTCATAACCAATTAAATTTACTATATGTGTCTCTTTAGTCAATAACTATCTATTAATGTTATGTATTTTATGGTTGTACCGTCCATATTCGGCTTAAAAGCTTCAATGGCCATAATAACATCCAAAACCTAATTTCAACAAACATGTGATCAAGATGTTTGTAGCATTACGCTCTAAATCAATACAAATTCTAACCATTACACTTTTTAACTTTAAAAACTATTCATGTTTATAGCTTAGGATTCATACCATAAGATCCATTGATCCCTAAGATTAATGAACTATTCACACTTCATTGAAAAAAAAATGTTTATAGTGGTATTTATTTCAACCAAACATTATATGAATAACTTCAATTAAATCAATAAAAACAATACCCGAATCACCACACGTAAGTTTTCAATGTCTTATCTTCCACAAATCTTCTTAATACTCAAGAATAAAATAAACCTATGATAATCTATGATAATGGTTGCTAATGGATTGTAATCTATATGTTTACCACGTTCTAATATCTATTTATACACCTAAGACATGTTTGAAAACAATTAGAAACCATAATAGACAATTTCACTCAAAATAGAACTCTAACTTTCTATTTTCTTTAGTCTCGACGTTGTTTGTAAGTGGTTCAGCTTGTGTATGTTATACCACGGTGTCGTGATAGCTTCGGCCACTTTGTGTGCTTTTTCCTCTTTCAGTAGACTCGACACCGTGCTCAGATTTCCCCAGTGACGTCCTTTATACTCCACAACATCATGACAGCTTCAACTATCCTTACCTCCTTTTTCTTCTCTTTTTGTGCCTTGGCGTTGTGCCTTCATCTCCTACGCTATGCCTTCATCTTCCTATAGTGTCAAACCCATATGCCACGGTGTCAAACCCACTTTAATGTATTTTAGATCCATTTCTTCACAAATTCCCCCGTTTTTCTCCTTTATGTCATATATATACCTGAAAATACATAAATACCGTCAGTTAGAGCTCATTTCAGGATATTTAGGCTAATTATACTACTAAAATAATCTTATATATAAGTCTAAATAACCACTTATCAAATACCCCCAAAATTAGGATTTTGCACGTCTTGAGCAAAAATGTATTTTGTTAAGTATTCTTACTTCTACTACTTAGTTCATATTCATTTTACATCGTTCATGGAATATCTTTTAATTCAAATAAGTTCGAGTTAATAATCCACTCAAGAGTTTTTCTTTTCAAAAAACTTATATTTTCAAAACATGTAGCATTAACAACACATACAAATCACTTTCAAAACTAAAGAGTAGATCACAACCAATACCATCACTAACATAAGCTTGTTTCACCTTGACACTCAAGTAACAAGTGTGCAATCTCATGATTTCTCATTAAGCTCAGAAATTCACAAATAAGCATAGATCAAAATAATTTTGGTAGACTTTAGCACTTCAAAAGTATATAGGACTTAACATAGTTGGAAAGAAAACATAACTCAATTAAGCTATTAGTACTCGAGTTAAATTCTTTATTTGAAGAGTTTTATTCTAGCTTCAACTTTTATTTCTTTATTTTTATCGTTTTTTTCTTTTCTTCTTCTCTTTCTATTTTTTAATTGCACGGTCCCTGCTCCTTTTCCTATGGATTCCTTTTTTCCTCACTTTTTCCAACCATCAAGTTCTCTGCTCCATTTCCGGTAGAACTTGTGGGATTCTCTCTTTTATCTTTCTTTTTAAAACTCATGTTAACACTTCTCACTTTCACTCTATCAAGCAAGTTAACTCCAACTTTTTTATTAAACATGTCTATTTCTTCCCCGCTTAGCACTAACTTCTTCCGTAAGAAGTGTTCTAGTATTCTCATTGCTTTTGTTTCAAGTTTTTGGTCTTCCCTAACTCTATGTTTCTAGTCATGAAATCATACCGTTCTTTGCTACATTCTCATTTTCTTTAAAGATTTTAAAAATATTCTATTGAATTTCATATTGACAAGATACTTATATTCTTACTCATCTTCAATTAAAGGCATAAACTTTAAAAATGAATTATTTAATCATTACATATTACTATATATAACCTAATATATATTACTTAAACAAATTCAATAGTAAGTAAATGTAAAAATATAAAACTACCATGTTTTCCTCTTTAATTGCTTCAAAAATAAAATTTTAACGATCATACCTGCAGTATTTATCCTTATTTCATCCTTTATTACCATTTTCCATAGTGTAGTGTTGATGTCCCTAAACTTAAATCAAACCTTATCCTCAAAAGGTTTAAAAGTAAGCCTAAAACATGAAATCACGAAAACACAAACATATAACAATAACACAAGATCTATAAAATAATAAACTAAACTTAATTTTTAAACAACTGAATAAGTGACAAAAATATCATAAATTTAAAGATAATCAGTATCAATATATCTCTCAACTCCTCCAAGTTTAAAGAAATCCTAAGACTCTGATATCAGGACTGCGCATCATCATCATCATCGTCATCATCATCATCATCATCATCTCTGCATATGATGGTGTCAAAAGACGCTCCACCCTTCTACTCTATACCAGATCCGGATCAAATACGTAGTTCGGTGCTGCTAAAAAAACCAAAAGACCTATTAGTAGGTCTCATATGTCTGCTCCTCTCATATCTAGCTACGTCACTTTGATGATTTGCAAATAACATGAAGTTTTGATGCCTATTCAATCGGTCTTGCTCATATCTTATCAAGGCTTTACGATATTGAGCCTTGTCCTCTCGGTACTTTCTCCTCATCTCAACAATCCACGATCTCTGTTGTCATGGAATCAAGTCCTCTAGAGGTGGTACTAGTGGTTGTAGTAGAGGAAGTGGTGGAAAAATCTAAGGACCATCAAAGTCCTGCTCTCCTATAAGTGGGTCTACAAACTTGTAGCGCTCAACAAATCCCTGTCGGTGATCATCCTCATTTCCATATCCTTATTCTTGCAACTCTTGGGCTAATTTCGTTGTTGCTGCTTCTGCTCGATCTTCTTACTGCTCGGCCAACAACTCGACCTCAAGTCTATTGCCCTCGGCTCTCTCCCTTTCAAACTCTGAGTCTTGGTAACCAGTTGGTGATTTCAGCGTGAGCATAAACTCCTCATCTATGGTTGGTTGGGCCTCAATATCAACTCTTAATCCTAATGCAGTCGCACTCCAACCTTCAAGCCCTTCTGAGTAATCAAAATTGGAAACAATAGTTTGTGTATCTCTCTGATATGATAGACTTCATCCGGTTCTTGTAGATGATCTCCCCGTTCTTTGTAATCTCAAATAAACAAGGCGTTTTTGGCTTGTTGATCATTCCCTGCTGAATGGTCGGGTATAAAGAAGCAACAAGAAATTGTTGCCACATTTTATAGACTTTTTGCACGCTCCCTTTCTTTATGTGCTTCGGCACATTCTCGGCTCTCATTACCCATCCTTGTTGTCCTTGAACAACCAATTTTCTCTCTATGGCTCTAAAAAGGTTATATGTTATAAGGTTTCTCATATAAATTATCTGAGAAACTTTGGTCTGCTCCAACCATACTCAAATGTTCTAACCCATAGATGCTATTTATGTAACGCTCCTTCACTAGGTCTTCATTCATAGTAAACTTTTCATTGGAGCAAAATTCATACACAATTTCACTCACTCCTTTAACTTTGTTTTCCCTATAGTCTTAAGTGAATTGCTCCCAACCTTGTTGCCTAATGAAGTTTTTTACTCTTCTATCATACTTGGCCGGCAAATTAATTCCTCTTTCACAAATGAACTCTCTATGCTCAATGACATCATATATATATTTAGCCTCTCTACTAATAAAGTATTTTGACTTAAATGGCCTAGGTTTTTCCTCATTGGGATCTCTTGGGGATGATGCCTTAAAATCATTGCTCTCACTTTGCTCACTTGACTTGCTTGCCTCCTTGTTCTCGACATTTTTCTCAAAATTCACATAACAACACAACTAACAACACGGGCCTTCAAATCACTTAAAACCAAAATTTTATATCACAAAGATCATTCATATGTCAAATAATTCAAAAGACATATACTAGGTCTCCATAAGTCACATTGATGCCTAACATTCACAAAAATTGAAATTCTTATCCAACAACCTAATATCCGCAATTCATGCAATTTTATCAAAATTCCTCAAAATTTTCAAAGCATAACTAATTAAATTGTGATTTTTCCCCAATGTCAGACTATTTCTCAATGTAAAATACTCTTACAAGCCTCTATCAATCCAAGCCCTAACTCTTTCTCTTTATGCAAATCTACAATGCACTCTCTATTTTCACTCTTAATCACCAGGAACTCTCTTTTATTACTTAGAAATGATTAATCTTGAGTTCTAGATGGATTTATAGTTGGTTGGTTATGTATGGAATAGATTACAAGTGTGCAAGATATGGTGAAATGGTTTAAACTCACTTTTCGACACTGTCGTCGTCCTTTACAGGGCACGACACCGCGATAGTGCCCTGACAGTGTCAGGCAAGCTATAAGATTTTTTTGTGCACAGCTTGGCACCCTGCTGGCGTCATGCCTTGTACCCATGGCGCCATGTGTTTACACACACGACGCCAACATGTCCGTCAATGTTATTTGCATATTTTTCATTAATTCTTATTTGGCGCTTTCTCGACTTTGTGTATTACTACACAAGGTGTCGTGACCACGTGAAATCCATGCATATATAAAAAAAATTCATAAAAACTTACCCGTGATTTGTCCATATATCTTACTTTTACCTTTTTAAATCTTTCGCACTTTTACGTTCTTTACTGAGTTAGTCGAGACTTTTCCATTCCAATGAATCGTCATCCGGCAAATGGTCTTTCCTGCACATTTAGCAAAATTTTAAAAATTAGAAACTAAAACATTTGAATTGTCTTTAACTAAACTAAATTACTACTTGACTGAAATTTAAAAACCTTTGGGTTGCCTCCCAGTAGCGGTAAGTTTAACGTTATTAGTCCGACATATTTTCGCTCTTTTAGTCAAAGTCTAAATCGAGATACTCCATTTGTAGATCGGAGATAATTATATCACTCACATTTGGATGTACTTCTTGCCCATCAACAAAGACAATCTTCTCAGCATCATCATCCTCATCGATACTTATTGTGATCTTTTTCTACATTGTGTACAATGCAGTATTGGCAGTGTTCAAGAATGGTCGCTCAAGTATCATAGACACATCATCATCATCCTTGTTCTGATCTATAACCTCAAAATCCGTGATGAATATGAATCTATCCATTTTTACATGTACATTCAAAACTCTCCTGATGGTTGGTACTAAGCTGTCATCAACTACTTGCAAATTTGTTGTATCGGGACAATTGATCTTCAAATCGGTGTGTAACATATCCATTATTGGCATGACATTGACAAAGGCTCTCATATCACATAAAACATTTTTAAACTGGTGCCCATCAATGCTTATTGGTATGCATATGTCTCCAGGATCTCTTATCTTGATTGGTTAAAGTCCCGGTATGAATTTGAACTTTAATTCCTGCTTCCTTGGAATCACCTTGATAGTATTTCCTTTCAATGCTTTGTAAGAAGTTCCTTCATCTTGTTTCTTAGCTCTCTATTGTTTCTTCCTTTTTTTATTTTTCAAGGCATTGATTTGTTATTGCTTGAATCCTTCGAGTTCAACTTGCCTCACTTCTGTTCTGTTCTCATGCATCACATCATACTTTCTCATAGCCAAAGTGTTGACTCTTTTTGGCTTGTACATCACTTGCTCTTGTCTTGGCTCATTCGTTGTCGTAGTGCTCATCATATGAAAAGCAAAGCACTAACATTCTCCTTGGGATTTGTGATAGTGTTACCCAGAAATTATCCTTCCTTCTATGAATTCAAGGCAATGACTAAATGACCAATCTGTCTCTCAAGGTTCTTGATGGATTCTGATCTCTCATCGTCCATTCACTTCATAGCTTGTTTCATATTTCCATCTCTTTCTCATGCTTCTCATAGCGTTCCATATTGGTTATGTATATGGTGTGCAAGAGTTTCTCAATTGACTTTAATGAAGTCATCTCTTCGTTTTGCCCTTGCTTCCTTTGTTAGACTTGTTTATCGAAGCCCGAATGTAACTTCAGTGCGTTATCAGGATGTCCATATGAGAAGTTGGGGTTGTTATTGTTGTATCCTATGTAAAAACTTTGAAGAGCCATTCCTCTCAGCTAAAAGTTGTTTCCATAGCTTTGGTTGTTCATGAAGTTGATGTCATCATACTATATTCCTTGTTGCATGTCCATTTAAACCACCATGGCTTAGTGATTAATAGGTAGTTGTATCGATTGCACTTGTGGACCTTATTGTCCCATTTGAAACTTTGCTATTTGATTGCTCAGGTTGGATAGTTGTGTCATGATCACAGCTTACGAATCAATCTCATATACGTCAGCTAGTTTCCTCACTGTGGAATAATTATCGACTATAGAGTTTTAAGACATAATATCTAGGAGATCCAATGCTCCATCCTCATCCTTAGTTAGTAAAGAACCACCTGTTGTGATATCTATTAGTGTTCTAGTGTTGTGGTTCATCCCATAGTAAAAAATCTTGAGTTGTGCCCATTTCATGTATCCATGTTCTAAACATCTCCTCAGCATCTCCTTGAATCTTTCCCAAGCCTTGCCAAGAGACTCGGCATCTTCCTGGTTGAATCGATTGATTTCCAGTTTCCTTTTGTTGACCTTCATTGGGGGAAGAACTTGTCTAGAAATCTTTCATTAATTTATGCCCATGAGGTCATACTCCATGCGTTCAGTCCTTATAACCAGGATTTGGCTTTTCAACCCAATGAGAATGGGAAATTCTCATTCTGATCACCTTCTTTGTAACTTTGGTAATGTGCACGGTGTCACACTTCTTTAAGAAATTATCTACATGTGCAACTGGATCTTTATTAGCTAGCCTATTGAACAAGCAATTTTGCACCATGTTAATTAGAGATGGTCTCAATTCGAACTCAGTGGTGATGGTTGTAAGCCTCATCACTCAGTTATAAGTCTCTTGAACTTATGGCATGAAGTAGTCATAAAGACATCTCTATCCTTGCACTACCTGATCACCTTCGGGTTGGTTATTTCTTAGACCCTATTGTTGGTTTCGTATTTAATCCTTAGCCATCTTGATTCATTTATGTTTCTTTCTTTTGTTGGTTTTGTCAATCTTAGGGTCGTAAGGCACTAAGTCCTTCTCTCATTTGCTACACATGCATTAATTCTCTCTGAAAAGAAAACAAAAAAGATCAAGTGCAGATGTCAAACTTGAAACTTAAACCTTATATTTTTTTTCTTTTTGTTTTTATAAATTTAAAAGTAAATTACTTAAAATAGAACTTAGCAATTTTTCAAGCTAACTAAGTCTAAGTGGCTACATATCCCTGGCAACAGCGCTAAAAACTTGATGGTGCCTCGAGTATAAAGGCTCGATTGTAGTAATAGTGTGACCAACTTACATTGATTACGGATATCGTCCTAGTAAAAGGTGTATGCACTTAGTATTACCTAGTTAAAATTACTCTATTGCTAAGGAAATCCTTTTAAATTTGGTTTTATAACTAAACTATTATAATCTAACTAATCAATGTAAATTAATTTTAAACTCTTATATTAAGAATATCTTAGTTCACAAATTCACCTAGGTAATGAAATACTAAGCCTTTCAATGCACTTTCTCATCTTTAGCATGTGTATGCAATGCCTAATCAGAATACATAGATTTCCATTAAATCGATTTCAACCAACAGTCGTGACGGAAAAGATTTTAATGTGCAAACTAGAACTCCACCTATTGGTATGAATAAAGTAAGCTCCATATTGTTTTACGTTACAAATCTTTAAATTCATAACCAATTAAGTTTACTATATGTGTCTCCCTAATCAATAACTATCTATCGATGTTATGTATTTTACGGTTGTACCATTCATATCCAGCTTAAAAGCTTTAATGACCATGATAACTTTCAAAACCTAATATTAACAAACACGTAATCAAGATGTTTATAGCATTACGCGCACAATCAATATAAATTCTAACCATTGCACTTTTAACTTTAAAAACTATTCATGTTTATAGCATAACATTCATACCACATGATCCATTGATCTCTAAGATTAATGAACAACTCACATTTCATTGAAACAAACATGTTTATAGTGGTATTCATTGCAATCAAAGATTAAATGAATTACTTCAATTAAATCAATAAAAACAATACCCAGATCACCACACGTGAATCTTCAATGTCTTCTCTTCCACAAATCTTCTTAATACTCAATGATAAAGTAAACATATGCTAATTTATGATAATGGTTGCTAATGGGTTGTAATTTATATGTTTATCACGTTCTAATATCTATTTATACTTCTAAAACATGTTTGAAAATAATTAAAAACCCTAATAGATAATTTCACTTGAAATAGAACTCTAACTTTTTATTTTGTTTAGTCTCGGCGTTGTTTGTAAGTGGTACGATGTTGTGTATGTTATGTCATGATGTCGTGATAGCTTTGACTACTTTGTGTGTTTTTCTCTTGTTCAATAAACTCGACGCCCTGCTCAGACTTCCCCAGTGTCGTCCCTTACACTCCACGGCACCGTGACAACTTCAACTGTCTTGACCTCTTTTTTCTTCTCTTCTTGTGCCTTGGCGCTATGCCTTCATCTCCCATGCTCTGCCTTCATCTTCCCATAGTGTCAAACCCATGTGTTATGGCGTTAAACCCACTTTAATGTATTTTAGCTCCGTTTCTTCATAAATTCTCCAGTTTTTTCTTTTATGCCTTGTATACGTAAAAACACATAAATATCATCAATTAGTGCTCATTTCATGATATTTAGGCTAATTATACTACTAAACTAACCTTATATATAAGTCTAAATAATCACTTATCAACTGCCTCTGATCTAGAGCACCCCCACTAGCTTCATTCGCAGGCGTTTATATATATGTATATATTATTTTTGGATCATTTTAGGAGACTTATTACGTGATCAATGTATATTGACACTTACTATACCTTTTTGTTACTTTTATTGATATACATGGTATCCTTTTTGCGGGGTTTCCACCCTGTAGGTTTGTTAATCAATGCAAAACTTGTTTATATTACTTATTTGCATACTTTTAAGACTTCCATTTTAAAACAACTTAAATGAATCAAAACAACAAATTAAGTTGTAAAATTCTATAACTTAGTATATATTGACAAAATAATCATTTAGACATTGAAATTGACTAAGTCGGATCATTTGATGGTTAGTTTGTAGGTCGTCATGGACAGGTGTGCTAGTGACGTGGAATGACCTGGTGACGTGTTCGGCGAAGTGGTGGTGCCTAGTTTGGCTTGAAGTTTGGGGTTGTCACGGTTCGGGTATTAAGCTTTTGTGGCAGTCTGGGCCAGGCGACCCGACCCTAGCTAAGGTGAGGGTCGCCACACTTCATTATCGTGCACTTTGTGAGGAATGACCATTTGTATGAATATGAAAGTTATGAATTGATTTCTTCATTATTGTGCATTTTGATAACTTTAATTAATCAATTTTAAAATTTTTTGCAGCCCCGGCTGTTGGACATATGGGAGGATTGACCATTTCAAAAGAACTTGTCCTTGGAATGAAGATTGCTCAATTTGTGAAACTGGATTAAGGGTAAAAAGAGTCGTGGCGAAAGAAGGTCCGAACAAGAATCGACCTTTCAGGGGTTGTAGCAATATGGGTTACCTTTAATTCTAGTGGTCCGACCTCCCTCGCAGTGCATGTTCATCCCACGGAGAACGCTCTACATATCACCTTCCACAACGACAACCGTCCAATGCAGTTAAACAAGGTAATACTTCTATTACCCATGGTGCAAGCGCAGAAGGGATAGATGTAAATCAAGTTCAATCATTGACACAACAAATTTGATGAGACAATGCGCATAAGCCGCCTACAAGGAGAATGAGTTGAAGTGAAATCAATCGTGTCCATTAAATATATCATGCCATAAATTTGTTCATTTTAATGTGCGTAGTCAGTTGTGTGATATTCTCCCAACTTAGTGAGGTATATTTAGGACTTGTTCCACTACTTATGCTATTTTACGTTGCATGAAATATGAATGAATGTGTTTGTCGAAATCCATTTGTCGTAGTGAAACAATGATTTGTGTGCAAGCCTTTCATTTTTCTAATTCATCGAAACTAAAGAAACGATACCACATCAATAAAGAAGAGTTTGAAATGAAAATGACATTTTGATACTCCAAATCAAGTGACTAAATTAAAGAATTAAAATTGTTGAGAAATAAGTACTTCAACAAGGACACGATACAAAAGTAGCATATGAATTTGAAATTACAACTATTTCATATATGATACAAAAATAACAAAACATATAAGTCTCACAATAAATAGGTAACTTTCTCACATTAAACAAATGAAGGTCCCTAAAAATATGCCATCAATTGCCAGCTATTACCAATCATTCAAAATCAACCACATTAACCTTAACAACAATGCAAATAATAGTAGTTATACTACTAAAGTTATCCAAAAGTCATGCCATCAATGGGCATCCATTTATACCATATAGTTAGACCATAATCCCCTAAAATATGCCATCAAACGGGCAACAAAATAAATCGCCATTTCTAAATTAAACCAAAATATAGTTTCTAACACAACACCATCATTAACTAAGTTAACAAAATTTCATAACATAAGTTCATGGGACCCCTTCATAGACTTCTCATTGTCCCAATCAATAGGTAACAATTGTGTTGCCTTCGTCGGTATCCACAACAGTATTTAAGGCACCCTTTCCATCCACCTCATTTTTTCCTTCTTTCTTTCTGAGCATCTGTCTAATACTGGTACTGACTACAACTAGTTCATGAATGGGGATGCTCTCTACTTGCCTTGATTGCATGAAGGATCTCCATCCTCAACTCAGCCCCAAGTGAAAAGCATGTGAGCCTCAAACTTATCGACTCCCACATCAAACGTAACGTAGTTTAAAGAAAGGTTGGTAATGAACCAACGTTCAAATTCTCCAAGTATATGCTTCAGAAGGCTCTTGTACTGCTCTGTGACTCGATTTTGCTATGTTTCCATCCTTACCAACAACGTTACAATATTTGGCACTATAGCAACTTCTTGTTTGCATTCCTACAGTAGGCCGATGCATCCCCTCTAAGGCTTTGTTACATACTGATCGTAACCGCAAGTGTAACGATTCAATTATAGTAATAATATGATCAACAAAGGTTAATGTCACGGCCCAAATCTCTAACCCCCATTTTAATTCCTTAATCAGGATCACCGACCCTTGACGTGGGACCTACACTGTGATACATGCACCTACCGAGGCACGTGGCCGAGGTATATCGTATTTTTGTATTGATGTGTGCCTAGTGTTATGTATTGTGTAGACTTACTAAGTCGGTTTGTACAGTTGTAGGCGTCGAGACGAGAGTAGGGACACGCCTCGATATGCGTGTCGACGCGGGTAATGGGTATTTGACGGGATCGAATATTAGGTCCGGGAAACGAAAACACACAAATTGAATAAAAATTTGTCAAGTAACTCATATGGAATAGATATTGGGTGACTAACGACGCGACGGTACGCGGGCGTGTCCCTGCTCTCGTCTCGACACGAAACCGGGCGTGGAAAAACCCGAAAACACGGGCGAGTGTCTTCGCTGTGTCACCATTAGGTGTCAACACACCTAATAACATCACAATTGTCAAAACTACATTAACACTTGGCCCAAACTCACACCACGTGTCTGTCCACCCACCTACACTTACAACACACACACGCATGCAAACACACAGACGAACAAGGAGAGCCGAGAGAGAGGAAGAAGAAAGAAATGAGAGGAGGAGGAGGAGAAGGGACGCGTTGGGAAGGAGAGAAGAGATCACAATCACGGTGAGTCCTCGTTGTTGTTATAGGTTCGGTGGTTGGTGGTGGGGTGGCCGAGAGTGGGGTTTCGGCCATGGAGGCCGAACCCCATGGCCGAACTGGGCCGAGGTGGAGATGGCAGGGGTGTCTCCCCTGCCATCGATTCCACCAGGGTTGGGGTGGAGAGCAACCCCAACCCATCGCCAAAGAAAAAAAAATTGTTCTTGCTCTCGATCGAACCAGTCGATCAGGAGGAAAAATGTGCAAAAGCGCGCGCGCGTGTGCACCCCCTTACTGGGTCGGGCCCAGAACGGGCCAGGTCGGGTCCGACCCGACCCAAACAGAATTAAAAAAAAATGAAATGAGAAGAAAAATGAGGGAAAATTTTGAAAAAATTCCGAAAAAATTGGGAAAAAATTGGGAAAATTATATTTCTATATTTTGACCATTTTAAAGTCTATTGAACCAATTTGAATACACAATAAACACCAGTAAATTGAGCTTAAACCCACTATACTTGAACTAATGAGACACCAAACTCATGAACCTAGGAAAAGGATACGAGAGAGCGAATACAAGATTTGGAGTATCGGGAGGCCAGTAAAGCTAGGACTTTACTTTGTTGTTGTGAGTATACCCAATGGCAACTTTACTTGGCATTTCATTTCTATTAATTGTTGTCCTTGCATAGTCCTTTTGACTATTTTTCCTTTGTATTCTTATATCATGTGTTCTTTGTGTCTATGCTCACTTGATGAGTCTAGTTTGCATGATATCCATTCATTTGATTTGATTCATTGATTATATCCTATGCTATGTCAATTATTGTTGTTTCAAATGTGAATTGAATGATAAATAGCATGCTATTAGGCTAGTGAATATCTTATAAATGTTTAAGAGGACTTGTATTCCTTATTTGTTTAGGTGTGTAGATGTGCCTATGCCTTGACAAATCCATACTTGGTATTTCTTGAAATTTAAAAGTAGTTTTCGCATTTAGGTCCCGTACTTGATCGAGGTGTGCGCGACTCACGGGGTTAGAGTCCCTGGGGATGTCGGCACATGTTATTTAACACTGTATGACACTCGGGGTTAGAGTCCCTGAGGTGGTCTACACACCGGGGTTAGAGTCCTTGGTAACACTTGGGTTAGAGTCCCTTGTGCTATATGATTATTGAGTCGGAGTGACACGTTTCACTGCCGACCAGACCTAAATAACCACTACTTAGCCCAGTGTCAGTATCACTTGTTTAACTCTGGTATTTACTCGCATATGGTTTATTTTCCAGTTTTCCCATTTATATGCTTTTAAATACCATTTGAATATTTGGAAATGCAAATTAAACTTGTCATCGGGGATTACTGTTTTATTCTTGTACTCACCGTCCTTTTTATGACGGTGGGTGCAGAGTCGTCTACCAGCAGGCCGGGCAAAGAGAAGATCGGCGATTATCCCTGAGCCCGCGGCGCTTCACTGCATCGATTGTAGGTCTTCTTTTGATATTTTGATTGTATATGTTATATACGTCTTTCAGATACTATTTGGGGTGATATATTGGGTTGAGTGTTAGTTCCCCGACTTGACTTAGACTATTATGTTGTTTCACTGCATTTTGGGGACTTTATATATGTGATGTCATTTCCTGGTTTTCCACACTTAAGATTTTATAAATGGCTTCCGCATAAGTTACTCATTGTTTCCACATAATCAATAAGACTTCCGCTAATTAATTAATTTAATAAAAAGTTTTAATTAGCTTTAAATTTTATAAACTGGTAGGACTAGCGTATTACTTATCCTGAACACGAGAAAACAGGCGTCTAGGTTGTAAAGGCCGACTAATACGTAGTTAAGTCCTGCGTGGATATGATTAGGGCTTAATTACGGGATTAGGCCGGGCGGTGCCCTATATTAGGAGAGGGGCCATCACAGTTAATTACAAATATCGTTCCTCTAAGAAAGGTTTATGACACAACTACTTAATTAAGTTCATTATATTGTTAAGAAAATCTATTTTGTTTTAATTTAAACTAGGCTACTCTATTCTATAAAAACTATGTAAATTAACTTGTATTCTTATATTGAGAAAACTATTTGTGACGTCATATCACCAACCAGACCAGACTTAGAAGGAGTTGTTAACGAGTGGTGGCAGGCTATGTATGCTAGAGAGGACCCAGTTAAGGATTGGGCGACTTTTCGACGACTCTTCTTTGGGAACTTCTTTACTCCGCTATAAGGAATAGGAAGAGAGATAAGTTTCTTGCATAGAGGCAGGGAGACATGTACGTATCTGAGTTCACCGATCGGTACTCCCGATTATCTTTTATAGTTGGAGATCTGTTGACGCCAGATGACTCCTTGTAACGATTTGTTATGTGTCTGAGGTGTGAGATTGGCAAGAGCGTGAGTGCATTGGACGTGATTTTGTTCGAGGATCTCGTAGACTAAACTATTGCTTTTGAGTTGACAGAGGAGTTCTAAGATGGGGACATCAGGGCAACACATCGATCAGAAGGATCCTCGATTAGAGACTCAAAAAAGAGATCCAGTAGTAAGGGAGATAAGAGACGAGACTACCCTAAAAGGTCTCGCGATGATAGGTTAAGATCGAGCACTCTAGAACAGACAGTTTCAGTTCAGCAGTCATCAGCACCAAGGCAGAGTAGACCACAAGTTCTGAGGTTTGACCAGGGATAGAGGCAATCAGATAAGGGCTTTGACAAAGGACAAATACAGACGTAGACTAAGACTCATGCACCAGCATAGTCCAAGGGTCGAGGTTCTCAGAGTAGATCGGACATTACTTGTTGGGGTTGTAGTTAGGCAGGACACTTTCGTAACAAGTGCCTGACACTGTATGTAGTGCAGCCAACAAGCTAGACTGAGCAGGTGCTTGTTGTAGCGATGCTGAAGAGTCAGGCCACCAGAGAGTTGATCACAGGTATCATTTCTATTTGTGGACAAAGCATGCACACACTCATAGATTCAGGGTTCATGATCTCATTCAAATCATGAGGCACGGAAGACACATTAGGGTTATTACTAGTGAGAGTGGTTAGGTATCTCATACTTAGTACAACCGCGGGAGATAGATTTTATCCTAACCTTGTCTACGAGAGGTGCGTGGTGACAGTTAAGAGTTATGATTTACCTATTGACCTTTGGGTACTCGAGTTCCATGAGTTTGATGCACTCTTAGGTATGGACTGGTTGGCTGCATACCACGCTCACGTGGACTACCACTAGAATGTAGTGACTTTCCATATTTTAGGACTTGTGGAGTGAGTTTCGAGGTGCGTTGATAACTGAGAGCAGTACCAAAACCCGAGTAGCGACGTATAGAGAGATCAAGGATCACTCGAGACTTTACGGAGCTTCGAAATCAGGGAAGAGGATTAAAGAAATCTCAGTCATATGAGAATTTTCCAACGTGTTTCTGCTTGATCTCCCTAGCTTACATCCACTCCGCGAGATCGACTTCATTATTGAATTAAAGAAAGGAACAAAGCCAATTTCGAAGGCTCCTTATAAGATGGCAAGATCAAAGTTAATTAAGCTAAAGAAACAACCCGAGGATTTATCCGACATTGGGTTTAGACGTCAGAGTATTTCGCCATAGGGTGCACCAGTTTTATTTGTGAAGAAAAAAAACAGATCGTTGAGGCTTTGAATTGATTATAGGGAATTGAACTTGAGATCGAGCTACCATCAGCTGCGCGTCAAGGATGAGGACATTGAGAAGACCGCATTTCGCACGAGACATGGGTCTTTATTATTCACAGTAATGTCGTTCGAGGCCATGAACGCACCGCTATGTTTATGAACTTGATGCACTGAGTGTTCAGATACTCCCTAGATCAGTTCGTGATAGTGTTCATCGACGACATACTCATCTACTAACGAACAGCTGAGGACCACGAGCATTCACTTGGGGATTACCTCGTAAAATTTGCGGGAACACAGACTATACGTAAAGTTTAGCAAGTGTGAGTTTTGGATGGAGCAAGTCAAATTTTTGGGGCTCGTAATTAGGGCAGACAGGGATTTCGGTAAATCTAGAGAAGGTCGGAGCAATTATTGACTGGCCTATGCCTACTACACCGACAGAGGTCTGGAGTCTACTTGGTTTGGCGGGCTACTACCAGAGATTCGTTCAGAAATCTTCTAAGATAGTCGCGCTCATGATTTCTTTGACCAAGAAGGGCATCAGATTTGATTGGACCGAGCAGTGTGAGGATGCCTTCAGAGAGCTAAATGAGAGACTAACTACGACACCAGTATTAGTATTACCAAAGGATAGCAAGAAATTGACAGTCTACAAAGATGCTTCGGGGACAGGACTGGAGCAGTGTTCATACAGGAAGGCAATGTGGTGGCATATGCCTCTCGCCAACTGAAGGTGCATGAGAAGAACTAACCCATCCCGACCTCGAGTTGGTAGTGGTAGTCTTTACACTGAAGTTGTGGCGACACTTAGGGCTGGCAAAAATCCGGGAACGGACATAAACGGGACTGGACACCCATTTTTAAAATTATTAAATTTGGTGCCCGGACCCGGTCCCGTTTTTGAAACGGGCAATTTTTTTTTGTCCAAGTCCCGTATGTTTTACAAACATACGGGACCCGTTTTGTCCGCTTTTTATTGTTAAATATGATTAAATATTTTATTTATTAAATATAAAATATTTAATAAATATTTAAAAATACTAAACAACTGTCAACAATGATGGTAGAGGGCGGCGGAGAGGAGCTCGCGGCGGAGGTCGGCGGAGAGGAGCTCGCGGCGGAGGTCGGCGGAGCGTGGGTTGGGTTCGGGGAGCCAGATCTTGGATTTCTGGCCGAGGTAGGAGCACCAGGAGGAGTAGTTGGAGAGGAGGCCGCGGCGGAAGCGGATGAGGACGGAGGGGTTGAGGGAGTCGATGGGGTCGGGAGGGGTCTGGAGGCGCATCTGGGCGTTGGCGAGGTGGAGGATGAGGTGTGAGAGACGGGGACGAGTTGTGCGTGAGGCAGAGAGAGTGAGAGGCGGCCGGAGGGAGATGACAGTTGAAGACGATGCAGAGACCGAAGGCGTTGCTTCTTCTGCTGATGAGGATTCGTTGATTTCTCCATCTTTTTGTTCGCTAATCTCTGTATTCTCTCGAGTCTCTCGCTCTTCGCTTCTGTGTTCTTCGTCTTCTTCGTCTTCTTCGTCGTTCCACTGAAATGGAGGATTCCGCATCGGAGACATAGATTTAGCTCTCCGATGCAGAGATCTATTCCTTGATCTCAGATCTCTCCCTCTCGCTTTCACAAACTCCAAATCCCTCTCTTCCTCGTAATCTTCGTCCTCAACATCCAGATCCGAAGCTAGCGCGCCAACAACCGAGGCCTCTCGCAAGTGAGAGGAGAGCTTCATCTACGGATCCGCCGTTCAAGAAGAACTCATCAGCAGAGCTCATCGATCCATTACAATTCGAACCAGAAGAGCAAAACCTAGAAGAGAACTCAAACTCAAACCATCCAGACTGACATAAAAGTTAAAAACTTTAAATCTCATAAAAGTTAAAAACGTTAAATACATTGTGAAATTACTTATATGCCCTTCAAATTAATCACAAACGGGTACCCGTTTTTTTGAAATTTCTGCCCGAACCCGGTCCCGTATTTTTAAACGGACACAAAAAATTTCCAGTCTCGTATGTTTGTTAAAAAAATATTGTCCGGTCCCGTTTTAAACGGGACCGGACAAAACAGGCCAAACGGGACCGGGCACATTTTGCCAGCCCTAGCGACACTATCTCAACGGAGAGAAGTTTATGTTTTTCACAGATTATTATAGTTTTAAGTATTTGTTCAGTCAGACTGAGTTGAATATGAGACAACGGAGGTGGCTCGAATTGTTGAAAGACTACGACTTCATGATCGAGTACCAACCTAAAAAGGCGAACGTTGTTGCAAATGCCTTGAGCCGAAGACAGTTAGCGCCACATATTTGACCAGAGTTTGGGTTGCTAGAGGCCACGCTTGTAATGTGTGTTTCAGAGATTCCAATAGACAAGGGGATTTGTGCATACTTGTGGTTGGAACCGATGCATGTCCAAGCGATTGTTGATGGACAAAGAGCAAATTTGAGCTACAATCGGTACCGCAGTTTGGCCGACAGTCCGAGTTTCATAGATTGTACAGTGGCAGCAGATTAGAGTTCAAGATTTTAGGGTAGAGTATGGATTCCAGCAGTATTAGAGTTGAGAGAGGACATTCTCCGGGAGTCGGACCGATCACGCTATAGCATCCACCCATATGTCACAAAAGATGTACTAGGACTTACGGCGATTGTACTGGTGGTCAGGCATGAAGGTAGATATAATTAGGTAAATTAGGAGATGCGAGATATGTTAGCAATTTAAGGTTGAATATCGGAGACCCGGAGGACTACTTCAGCTATTACCCATTCCTCAGTGGAAGTGGAAGCACATTACGATGGACATTGTGACATGATTACCGACTACCCCGAGAAGCCACAATACAGTATGGGTTATCGTTGACAGATTGACAAAGGCAGCGCATTTCTTACCGATTTGACTCTTCGACTCGCTCACTAGCCTAAGCCGGATTTATGAATGGGAGATAGTAAGGTTACATGGGACGTCAGTGAGCATAGTGTTAGATAAGGATCCTCGGTATACGTAAGGGTTATGGTAGGGTATGTAGGATCAGCTAGGCACTCATATTCACCTCAGTACGGCTTATCACCCTCAGACAGATAGACAGTCAAAGAGGTTGATCCAGTTTTGGAAGATATGTTACGGTTCTCTGTACTCGAGTTTCGGGGTCAATGGGAGGAGTATTTACACCTGTGTGATTTTCTTACAATAATAGTTATCAGTCGAGCATCGGGATGACGCCATTTGAGGCTTTATACGGCAGGTCATGCAGGAAACTATCATGCTGGGTCGAGGTGGCTAATATAGTGGCAATGGGGCGAGAGGTGGTACAATATCACATAGAGAAAGTGAGGTTGATTCCTTAGAGACTACAGACAGTGCAGGATCGGCAAGAGAAATACGTCAATCTGAAACATCGGGCAATTGAGTTCGAGAAGGGAGACTTTGCATACCTGAAGGTGTCGCCTATGAAGGGACCCCATATATTTGGATTCAAGGGGAAGCTCGCACTACGTTATACAGGACCATTTGAGATCATAAAGAGACTTGGAAAGATTTCCTACCAATTAGCATTGTTGTCGCATATGTCAAGGGTACGCCCAGTGTTTCACGTTTCTATGTTGAGGATACGACAGAAATATAGTAGACTGGGACATATTAGTGGTCAGACCATACACGACTTACGAAGAGCGGCTGATTGAGATTCTTGACCTGAAGGTGCAAACCCTAAGACGTAGAGAAATTCCCCTTGTGAAGGAAAAATAGCAGCTCCAAAGCAAAAGTTCACGTGGGAGCGTGAGACCTACATGTAAGAGCACTTTCCCGAGTTGTTTGATTCAGGTATAATTTAAATTTCGAGGACGAAATCCCCTAAGTTAGGAAGATTGTGACATCCTGTCATTGACCAGACCGGACCAAGCCCGATCGGATCGGATCGGAGGCCCAAACCCGGTTCGACCGGGGTGACCCGGTCGTGCTCGATAGTAATGCATCATAAGTAATAAAATAATTTTTTTTGTGTGCGTGTAATATTTAATAAATAATAAAATAATTATAAATACACCTGTTACATAAGACAAGGCGATGCGTGGATTTCACCTCGAGATACGTGTTGGGGGGGAAATACATGACTTAGGCTAGTATCATTTGGCCTAAGTGGTGTAATAAAATTTATTAATATGTCTTTGGTAGGAACATAATAAAACTCAACTTATAGCCTATGCTTTAAATTAAAAACCATAGCCTATGTAAAATGTAACGTATGTGTCACATAGCAATCAAACAAGAAACTATGGTACATGAACTTTATGTTGTTCATTGGATTAGTCTCGAGATTCATAAATACATCAAGATGAAGGGCCAAGATCTATATCTAGTTTGGAGACATAATCATGTATTATGAGACACTTATCATGTATAAGCAACACTTGTCAATCTAAGTAAATTCATGTCTCTAAATTAACAACCAAGCAACTTGATTTGGAGGCTTAATTAAGTACTTAACTTAAAATAATTATGTTTCTAATGATGAAGTGTAAGACCCATTTTGGACCCTTGGATTTGCCACAAAACTCGTATCTCGAGGCATATCTAAGGACCATTGTTTAAAGTTGATACAATGTATATAAGGAGCATTTAGTTGTTGTAGTTGCAAATGAAAACACCCCACAAAATTGAGAGGAAGAACATGAGTTGCTGGAAATTGAGGATTCAAGGAGCTATTAAAGTGTAATAAGAGTAATGAATAGGAGAAACATTAAATCTACAACAATCCTAAGGTAACTCCTTTCTTTTTCCTTTCAGTTTCATGGATTTTGATGGTATAAGCATGAATGTGGGCTTATGTGGTTCAATAACAATGAGATCATGCATGTGTTTAGAGTTAAACTTCAATTCGATGCCTATAAACAAGCAAGAACTAAGAATCAAGAATTCAAACTTTGCATGACTTGAAATTTGATTTTTGGCTTGAATTTGGCGGTTTAACTAAGATATCAAAATTGGGGTTTCATGGACTGATATGAATGTTTAAAACTCAATTTCAACTCACTTTATGCCCAAATTTGACTAAAAATTTAGGTGGATCAAAGGCATGTTCAAAAAGTTGAATAACTTAAGCTTTAAAGGTCCTTTAATGGTGAAATTAGCTATAGGTTGTTAAATTATGAAATTATTGTTGTAAAATGTTGTAAATGAAACCCTAAGTAACACCCAAGGGTTCCCTAAAGGGGCCCTAAATTGAAACAAGATGAATCAACCCAAAATGAATAAAATAACCATGTTCAAACTTTAAGAATTAGACCTAATATTGCGATAAGCATAACTCACTCAATTTAACTCCAATTGGAGCGAGCTTTGGATATGTTGTTATTGGGTATGTTAACAAACTTGTGATATAATTTCATGGTACTTGGAGCTATACATCAGGAGAAATCGTATTTGTAACCTTGCTGGTTGAAATGAAATTTAAATGTTCGCAGTGTTCGTAAAACTTTGATATCTTCCTCATTTTTAATCGGAATTAAGCATACCATACCTTTTCGGAAATATAAGAAGTATATCTAAATCTTTATTTACATGTACTTGTCAAATTACAAGATTTTGATCATCAAATTGAGCTATTAAGGCAGTGCATCGTATATGAAATTTAAAGTATATGGATAAATTCAAATAATTACATAATGGGGTTGAGAACCTTGGGATACGTGCATGGGATTAACCTTGTAAATAAAATCAACAATCTCGAGTCTAACACCAAACTTTCTAAACTATGGCTCGACGATGACACTTTGGCGGGACTTTTAACACGTATTACGAGGTACCAAATGCGCAATCAGGTTTCGACATGCAATACACAAGGTTTGTGAACACTGAGAATTTATAAACTTTATTACATATCATACTGTAAATTGCATAGTTAGATGTGCACCGCATCATAATTGTATGTGGCCATACATCTAGACATTTGGACCATTAGGAGCCATCTCCGAGTATTAGATGGGGTACCTTCGACGACAAATAGTCTCCTCCTCCGGCCAGTCAGGCAGCTTGGAGGAATGACTATACGGTGATCTTTTACCCTCCAACCAGTACAGTAGTTAGAGGATGTTTTCCGCCCTTCGATTTTTCCTACGAATGGGTTAGAGTACGTCGGTGCCGCTCGGGTTCACAAAGTCACATGATGGGACCTCCTCCGATGTTGAACGTCGCCGGGCCGACAGGATTCACGCTAGGTCCATGCTTGTGGGGTTTATGGGAACCACTTGTTCATACTAAAAAAGGATTTAATCATGTTTAATCCTTGCAATTTACTTATATTATTCCTTGTCGAATTACATTATGCTATAACTTTTATAAAACCTTGTTGTTCACTTACTGGGGTTTTAAAACCCAGATCCATCCTCCAATGATCATAAGAAGGGAATGACGCACCAGTGAGACAACAACTTCGGACTACCCTGATCTTAACTGTATGAGTGATCTCTTTTGTGTATCTATTTTGTTTTATATACCGAACTTATATTTTTGTTCATGTATGGATTATGGGATACTTTTGGACATGTTCCTCGACTTTAAATTTTGGTACTTATGATATGACATGTGTTTTGCCCACTTAGGTTCCCGTTTACTTTCCAGTATTTTATTGTATGTTCACCGCACACACTCGAATTTAACTTAATTGTTGAAAAAGGAACTTAATGAACTTAAATGGTAGTGGGTCCGGAACGTCTATTGGGGTCGATGGTCGTGGGGAAAAAGATCTTAATGTGCAAACTAGAACTCCACCTATCGGTGTGAATAACGTAAGTCTCACATAGCATTAAGTACTAAATATTTAAACTCATAAACATTTAAGTTTACTATCCATGTCTCCCTAATCAACAACTATCTATCAATGTTATATATTTTACGGTTGTGTTGTTCATATTAAGCTTAAAAGCTCGAATGGCCATGGTAACTCCTAAAACCCCTAATCAATAAAGATGTGATTAAGATATTCATAGCATTATGCATAGAATCAAACACAAACTCTAAGCATTGCACTTCTAAAACATTATAATCAATTCATACTTCTTTGCATAGTATTCATACCATAAGATCTATTGATCCTTAAGATAAATAGACTACTCACTCATCATCATCAAAAAACGCACAAATTATGGTGTTCATTGGAATCAAAGATTAAGTCAAATAACTTTAATTAAATCAAAGAACAATATCGAATCACTACAATTAGAGTCTTCAATGTATCTCCTTCAAAACTTTTTTCGATACTCAAAATCTAATGTAAAACTATGCTAATATATGCTCCTCAGTCAATCTTGTTGGCTAATCTATGATGGTTTTTTAGTTTATCACGTTCTAATACATATTTATACTCATAAGACTTCTAAAAGTACAATTAGAAACCCTAATTAACAATTCCAAACTAACTAGAATTTCAAAATTTTCTATTTTTATGTCTTGACGTTGTCTTTAAGTGAATCCATGCTCCCCGTGTAAAGTGACAACGCCGCCACAGCGTCAACCTCGTATGTGTATTTTCTCCTCTTAGTAGACTCAGCGCCCTTTGTGTAACTACCTGACGCCATATGTGTAAACCCATAGCATCAACTTTTGCATGCACAACTTCAACTCTCATGCACCTCTTCCTTTGGTCTCCACGCCTTACATTTACTTCCCACAGCGTCAATTGTGTTTGCCACAACGTCAACTGTAATTTTTTACTTTTTCTCTTTATTTCATCATGAAATTACTCTTTTGTCTCTTTTATCCATTGTAGACCTGAAAACCCATAAATACCATCAATTGGAGCTCATTCCAAGATATTCCATAAATATCATCAATTGGAGCTCATTCCAAGATATTCATATCAATTATACATCTAAATTAACCCTATATATATAAGTCTAATTATGCACTTATAAAATATCCTTCTGAATTCCTTTCCAAGGCTTGTTGTATAGCATGCTGCATCGCATCCATCTTCTTCAACATCTTACCTATTGTATCTATCTCTTACAAAGGATACGCATATGTAACAAGATATTAATCACTGTAATTTTCAAACAGACAAAGATGAACTCTGAAATGAAAAACGAGACTTATTAATATACTAACATAAGTAGATAAATCAATTCATTATTTTGTTGTTAAAAATCAATTGTTTCCACTATATTATGTCAAGGGACAATCGACTAGTTCTCAATCAGTCACAATCGACTACAACTATATCAGCCACAATCAATTGCATAAACCCTATCGAGATTGTGTATGAACATGTTCATACATACATTTAGCTAGCAAAAAATGATGAAAACAAATAATTTCCTTGATTAAAAAGAGTAGGAAAACGAAATGGAACCACCTTTTTAATTTATGACCATCTGAACGTTTTGTACCTTTTCCCTTAGGCTTCTGACTGAAGATTAGGCTGAACCCAAAATCCACCTACAAAAACTAAAGGAATAACCTTAAAATTAAGAAATGGTATACCATAAATCATGAATTTGCCAAGACAGATGAGAACACGAGGTTTACACTTAAAGTTTGCTCAACCACATGATGCTCTAGTTGTTGGTTCGTTCTACAATTTCTTAACCTTATAATCATATGTAGTCCGAGTTCATCTCGAACACACAACAAAAATCCAAATACCATAAAGCTGGTTAAACCATAACCATCACAAAGTCTATTTCATGGGAAATACCTGTACGTAAGTTTAATTTCATTCATTTATCTTCACTTCAAGGCTCCAACAACCTCTGACTTTCAAGACAGTAGTTGGTCACCCAACAAGTTATGACTTCATTCTCTTCGTTCTTACTTCAATTGAAAAGGAAACAACGGGAGATTTGAGAATCGCTCGAAATGAGCTCTATGGCGAAGATGAAGAAATGCAGATTGGTTGGGACAAGGGAAATGAGGATTTTGGTGGGAGAAAACCACAAAAAAAATTGAATTTGCCACTAAAAAATTTGACTAGAGTGGCCAGGTCTAGACTGACAGACCTTTTAACGAGCCATTCGATTAGGCGTGACATCTCTGCAGCAACAAACGACTGAGTGGATATTTTATCAAAATAATTGAGAAAATGAAAAGAAAGTCAAATGAGTGTGTTGCTTCAAAGGTGGGACCCGACATTTTTTTTATTACAGCAAGAGTCGAACCCGCGATCTCTCTAAATCTTAACATTTGACAAGTGATGTCTCTTCTATCTCACTAGAGATGCTTTGGCAGCATTTTTCAATTAGTAATAAAAAAGTTAATAGATTCTTTCTCTTTTATTCTCTCCATCAAACACATGGTGAGTTGCATTTAGGGATGCAAATGGGTAAGGGAATACCCGCGGATGATAAGGATTTACCATAGCGGGTATGAGTATAGAGATTTTAAATGGAGATGAGGGGTGGGGATGGGTACAAAATCTCATACCCACACGGGTATGGATAATAAAATATATCAACAGGGATCCCCATGGGTAATCTCCACGGGTAATTCCCACGAGGATACCTATCTATCAATGGGGATCCTCATATATTAATTTATACACCATATGATATTTATTAATTAAATATATTATATGATATTTATATATAAATATTACATAATATTATATAATTTTCACTCCGAAACACTTATACATATAACAAAAAACCTCTTAATAATTATAATTATAATTTATTTGGTTAATTAATAACTATATATTTTGTTTTGAATTGTTTGCAACTATATTTATATTTTGAGATTTTATGATCAAAAGTACTGAAAAAGAAGGATAAAATGAGAAAAATTGCAAAACCTTATTTTATATAATCATCCTAATTTTTTGGGGGGCCCTTGACGCTATTGACTTTATATATAGTTTATATTTGTATATACATGTTATGAATTTGTAACTTATTGACACTACTATTTTTTTGTATCACTATATTATTGTTATATATGTATATTTAACACCTTATTTGTTACAATTCTTTTTTTGAGAATCCCCGCGTAGATTCCCAATAGGAAATTGAGAAAAAAAGATTTCCCACAAAGATTCCCTATCCCTGCAAAAATCCCTAAGAAAATTCCCAAGGGGACCCCCAATGGGAATGAAATGGGTAAAATATTTTATCCATAGGGATTTTCCACAAGGGGATTTGATGGATATGGGGATGAGTATGAGAATTCATCCGCAGATGGGTATGGGTATTGTTGTGTAAACAAGAAAGGGGTACCTCGAGTCTTGAGTCCACGACAAATGCGCGTCGTCCAAACCCTGGCCTTTTTTACAGGCAAGACCTGTAAAAACAAAGTCCCCGGAGGTTGGTCTCTAGGATAAGCACTCCAACGCTTAAGTTAGATGGGAGGTCAAGAAGGTTTTCTGGCGAGATAGAAATTGTACGTACCTCATATCTTAACCAACCCCTCTATATATACTTGACATCAAATAATATGTTAGGATGTGTAACCATCCCCGATTTGAGTCCATCTCCAACTATGAGTCTCCATTAAGATTGACATGTATCACATGATTTGAGTCCATCTCCAACTATGAGTCTCCATCTCATTAGGATTGAGAGGTATCACGCGATTTGAGTTAATCTTGATATGTGCTTCCCATGGACTAGATAAGTCTTTGATAATTTCGGTTACTTATATGTTAATCCGCGAATTTTGGGCATCTCGATGTATGGAATATTATATTCCATATCACTAGCCCCCACTCCTTAGTAATTGAATTCAATTTGCTAAGGAGTAGATTTGTTTAAGGACCTGTTTTAGTCTCAAACTTGTTTGCTATGTCATTTTTCTTAAATGAGCTAAGTTAGGTTTTTTTTTTTAAAGATCTGTTTTGAGTCTCTAGACTTGTATGCCGTGTCCTTCTTTTTAAAGGACCTAATTTAGGTTCTTTTTTTAAAGGACCTAATTTAGGTTCTTTTTTTTTAAAGGACCTATTTTGAGTCTCTAGATTTTGTATGCTACGTCCTTTTTATTTAAATGACCTAAGTTATGTCTTTTTTTATTAAAAGACTTATATTGAGTCTCAAACTTGCTTGTTATGTCCTTTTTTAAAGGAGCTAAGTTAGGTCCTTTTAAAAAAAAAATAAAAAAAAAATAAAAAAAAAAAAACCTATTTTGAGTCTCTAGACTTGTATGCTATGTCATTTTTCTTTAAAGCACATAAGTTAGGTTTTTTTTTTATTAAAGGACCCATATTGAGTCTCAAACTTGTTTGCTATGTCCTTTTTTTACAGGAGCAAAGTTAGGTCATTTAAAAAAAAAAGACCTACTTTGAGTCTCTAGACTTGTATGCCATGTCTTTTTTTTTAAGACCCAAGTTAGGTCCCTTTTTTTAAAGGACCTATTTTGAGTCTTGGACTTGTAAGTTAGATCATTTTTTTAAATGACCTAATTTGAGTCTCTAGACTTGTATGCTATGTCCTTTTTCTTCAAAGGACCTAAGTTAGGTCATTTTTTTTATTAAATGACCTATATTGAGTCTCAAACTTGTTTGCTATGTCCTTTTTTTTAAAGGAGCTAAGTTAGGTCATTTTTTTAAAATGACCTATTTTGAGTCTCTAGACTTGTATGCCATGTCCTTTTTTTTAGAGGACGTATATTGAGTCTCGGACTTGTACGTTAGGTCTTTTTTTAAGGAGCTAAGTTAGTTAAAAAGGCTTATTTTGAGTTGAAATACTTCCCTCCAACATCTCGGTTCAAGATCTTGATTCCAAACTTTAGCTTTTCTATATAAGGTGGTATAACATCTTCATATTTTTTGTGTGAAGTATGAGAGGTTTGGACGATTGTTTTGCTAAGGAGTTTGAAGCTCAAGTTAGGTCATCTTTCTCTAGCTCCTTTTTTTGAAGAAGTAATGTCTCGCAAAGGTAAAAATCTTAAAGCTCATTTTTCTTTAGATTCCACGTCTATTAGCGTAGGTTGCAAGACGTTGGGTGAGTCCATTGACAATTGTCTTATGAATGAAGTAATTGACGATGCTCAAAATGATGACACTTCTCATTCTAATGTTGAGGCGTATGAATTAGTGTCTGCATTCACCCATGATAGTCAAGTTGAAAAAGTTGCTTCCATTTATTGTATCCCAAAGTCTGCTTATCGATATTATGCGCCTTGCCCTGCTGACAAAAATTGTAACTTCACTAAAGATCTTTGTGTATTTAAAGCTCTAGCTGGCGGCCTTAGATTTCCATCGCATCCATTTATGTCGACACTCCTTTTGAGTTATAAGGTTCACCCTGCTCAACTAACGCCACATAATTGGCGATTAGTTATGTGTTTTCATTGTGCGTTGTTTACAACTTCAACTTCTTTTGAGTTTTCTATATTTAGAAACATTTTTCAAATCAAGAATAATAGTTCACGTCGCTTTGGTTGGGTTAACCTTTCTGTGAGATCGTCAAGTCTTCTCATTTTCAATACCAAATCTTTCTTGTTCCTTGTTTTTTATCCTAATTGGAAGAAGGAGTTCTTTTATATTGAATGGAATGATGAAAATTGGTCTTCTCTTTTTCCATTTTCATGGTCCCCAGCTAGTGAGCGCTTCTTCATAAAATGATCCCTCAATGGTGAAAAGAATGCTATTAAGGAAACTCTTTGTAGTAATGGAAGAAAAATCATTGCAATCTCTCTATTGAAAGAGATGACCATTATTGATCTTGGCCTTAGTGGAGTTTGTGGGGAGGGTATGCTTACCTTTAAATTTTTTTTAAAATTTTTCTTTCCTCTTTGCTGTGTTGTTCTTGACATATTTCTTGTCCCTTTTTTGTAGCTTTTGAAGTCATGGAAGCTTTGAATGCTAAAGATGATGAAAAACAATAATTCTTCAAGATAGGCGTGATAACAAAAAGCAAAATATTACTTCTGGATAATCTTCTGTTACATTTGAATTGATAATATAAGATTCGGCTCCTACACTTCCTACTCGTCTCTGACCTGTTGCTTTCCTCGCTCAATCCTTCGTCTTTCTATTTCGTTCCTTAAATCCAGATCTCTCACGTTAGAAACACTATGTGCTTCATCAACATGTCTAGACAGTGCACGCCTTAACATGCCTTTCTCGTGGCCCCCATCTCATGGTGGAAGATGAGAACGGTCTTGCCTTGAATGACCATTGGATGGGTTTCGTGTCCCCGCGTTTTGAGTTGTGACTGCCATGAGGCCCTTCTTCTAGCGCCAATATGTTGTGTAAACAAGAAAGGGGTACCTCGAGTCTTCAGTCCACGACAGATGCGCGTCGTCTAAACCCTGGCCTCTTTCGCAGGCAAGACCTGCAAAACAAAGTCTCTGGGGGAAGCACTCAAACGCTCAAGTCAGATGGGAGGTCAAAAAGATTTTCTAGCGAGATAGAAATTGTACGTACCTCATATCTTAACCAACCCCTCTATATGTACTTGACATCAAATAATCTGGAGGGTCGCTAAGGGCACCCCACCTTTTCATGAAGGCACCCAGTTAATGTGGGCACAAACCGATTTACCTAGGGCACCCAAAAATTAGACCCGAAATACCTAAACTACCCCTCGTGGAAATCCATCTTGCACCCCACCACCCTCGTGCAAACCCCTGAGCACCCCACCACCCCCACCACCACCTTCACCGAACTCCTTGTGGAAGAATCCATTTGTTTTGAACCGACCAGTGAGAGGAATCCCCGAAATCGTGTTCTCCGTCCCTCGCCGTGTGTTTCTCCTTTGTTGTTCAAGTTTTCTGCATTTTGTAGGGTCCGGTGTGTGAGCCGATTTCGTCTCCAAATTAGGGCTCGGTTGAAGATCGTCGAATTAAGTTACATTTGGTAGAGTAGTTGTAATGTGTGTGTGGCGGTTTGTAGAATGGTAAAAAAATTGGGAAATCGCGGTTTCGCCACACGGGCCGAGACGGTGTCAATCTGTCTCGCCAAGCATGGCCGAGACGTAAGCTAATATTTTTGAGAACTCGCAGTCTCGCCACGTAGACGGAAGAGTTGACAAGCGTATCGATTACGCATGTCCGAGAATCCGCCGTTATCTCTCGCCGTGACATGACGAGAGCTACAATTAGTGATAGGTAATGTGGCGTCGGTGGTGTACAACCGAGAATTTTGTCCTACACTCGGTTGTCCACTTCCGAGAGGGTCTCAGTAGGCTCGGTCGTCATAGGACGAGAGTAAGGCGAATTGAAATGGTCAATCCATCTCGGTGGTGTATAACCGAGAACTTGCTATTGGACTCGTGTGTAAACGGTCGATATATTGGACTACTTGTCGGTCATGGGTGACCGAAAATATGGGTTGTTTCACGAACCTGCTTGACCGAGACATCAGAAATGGATGAATTTGAACATTACTTTTTGTAAAAAAATTTGTGGTATGTCAAACTAACAATACAAGATTGAAAATCCAGCACGACAATTTGCACCGAAACTTAAATAATTATAAATCTTCGTAACATTCAAACTGACTCTAAAAAGGGTCCATCCATAAGTAAACAACAATCTAAATACAGCACAACATTTGCATATACATAGAACATTCGGAGGAATTGACAAAATTTCTAAATGTTTAGCCATCAAGGTTTCTAGGTACAAGCTTTAACCTACGGTGTATCTAAATCTACAACAGGTATGGTGGCTTCATCATCAGCAGTTGCAATGGACGCGATGTCTCGAAAAACGAATCCATCTTGCCAACCTTTGGCGCAGTCCTCAACGTACCGATCCCACGATGGATATAAGGATGGCGGCGGTGCATTCACACGCAACCGCACTGTCAAAGTGAAAGTAGAACATAGAAGATATTGTCACAAACCCGATTAAGTGGGGAAACAAACCAATTCACAAAAAATCATAGAACTTACCATAACCCAATGGATATTCCTTTCATTTGCCATTGCAATGATAAGTCTGTTGTGCAATGACGACGGTGGAGTACTACGTAGAGGTAGGAATGTGGAGGCACTCCCATGCGAGAGGTTGACGAGAATGACATTGAATGCGGTGGATACTAACAATCCCATGTCTGGAAGTGTCAACCATTCTTTGAAAGATGCCCCCTCTTGCTTCTCTGGGCAATGCACCGCATTCTTGACAGTCTCGAAACTCGATCTAAGCACTTCCCGCCAAAGGTCTTCATACCCGATAATCTCATCGTACATCCTTCTACGCACAATCCTCCACCCGTCTACGTCGGCAAGTCGAAGCCCAGAGGCTATACACCGATATCCACAATTTCCATCGGAAACCATATCGATAATGGCCTCAACATGTGGCAACCAATCCGGTTCTAAGCAATGACCATAAGCCATGTTAGATCCACTTTGCGTGCGTCGACTGACACGACGCATTTGTGGAACAACCTTGCCTTTCTTCTGCCTAGAAGTGAAGGCCTCTTTTGTGGAATGGGAGGACTCAAATCCGCTCTCCACCCGTCTCGTCGAAGAATCGCCATCATCGTGTTTTCTCTTCGACACTGGGGTGCCTCCGATTGGAGACCCCGGTGTCCTCCCACCCGCATCCTCAACTTCCTGCTCGCACTCCACAAAAGACGAAGGTGGACTAATCTCCCCGAGCCGCTCACTTTCGATCCTCCCCCGCATCCTCAACTTCCTCCTCCCCCTTATCCAATCTTCCTGCGGTGTCGTGATTGTGCCTCCCACAAATCACAGTGACATACCATAAGGAGTCAGCATTTTCCTTGACGTTAATTTGGAAAGGGCATCCACATTTCTTCGTACCAGTGTGACTCATCGCATTTTCATCATTCTTTGATTTCTTTAAAATTTTTGCCGCTTTCCCCTTCCCTACTCTCTGAGCCAGTCCCCTATATGTCCCAGACCTCTCACAGACAAGTTTCACCCTTCCCCTGCGCTTAATGCCCCGGGCATCCGAGCGCTTCGTTACTAACACAGACTTGTTATCCCGACCTATGATTTGAAGCCATGAAATAGCCGCTTCTCGAGAGGGGAATGACTTACAAGGTGTGAAAGTGTCCTTGTAGTCTGGAAAATTACTAGATACCGGCATTACCTGCAATACAAACATTGTAACATTAGAATCAACCAAAATGTACAGCACAATCACAAAAAAACCCAAAAAAACAGGTTCTCGGTTGTACAGGTTCGAAACTTTCTTCAGAATCTCGCTCATGTACGATCGATAGTTACTCAGTACTCTCGGTCGTACCAGTCCGTGACCTGCGGGAAACATCTCGGTCCTCTATGACCGAGACATTACTATACATCTCGGTCCTGCGAGGCCGAAACAATCGCGCACCCAGACAGAAACTTCGGATAACCGCATAAAAAACACAAAAAATTTGTAAAATTACCTCAAGGACGACCTCCTCTGGCACCGAAGCATTACAATCCTCCATTATATAGTGGAAACAACTTCGGATTTGAAGAAATTACCAAACCCTACGTTGACAAACAAATCATCATTTTCACGATTATACACAACTAAACAGTTCTAAAAAACCCGAATATGGTTGTCAAACATTGTTACCTCATTTTGTCGGACGATGTAAATCCGCAAGAATCAATCAGCTCTTCGCCAAACGGAATGCGGCTGTTGCTTTGTGGTTCAAGCTTGCTGGTGGGGTGCCCTAACTCCTTGTCAAAATGGTTTGTGGGGTTTGAACCATTATATATATACAGGGGCAAAATGGTCTTTTCCATTTTTGCTGGAATTTTTACAAATAAGTTGAGTGCCTTCATGAAAAGGTGGGGTGCCCTTAGCGACCTCATAATCTGTTAGGATATGTAACCATCCTCGATTTGAGTCTATCTCCAACTAGGATTGACATGTATCGCGTGATTTGAGTCAATCTCCAACTATGAGTCTCCATCTCGTTATGATTGACATGTATCACGCGATTTGAGTCAGTCTTGATACGTGCTTCCCATGGACTAGATAAGTCTTTGATAATTTCGGTCACTTATCTGCTAATCCGCGAATTTTGGGCATCTCGATGTATGAAATATTCTATTCCATATCAAGTATGAATATTGGGTGATAAATTTTTTAGTGGGCATGAGTATGAGAATGAGTTCCCCATCCCTACCCTACCTTACCTTATCCATTCCCTAGTTGCATTCATAATTGTGCAAATCTTATGCTTCCCTATAAATAGACCTCTCCAGTCCAGGCGCGCAGACCTCATTTCTTCAAATCGCACTTGTTGAGAAAGAACACAGGAGAGCCTCGAAAATCATTCAACGCGGAAGCTATGAGTTTCTAATTGGAACTCGATCTGCGAATGTGTTTCGATGAAAATATCTGGAATGAGAAACCTCACAGAACTCCGATCGATGTCAAGATCTGTTCCTGGATCGGCGAAGGCCTTCACAGTATCGTCTCTTTCGTCTTCCGAATCGATTTCTATGGGAAGTTTCTCGAATTTGAAGATCGCTGCAGGTCGATTACCGAATATTTGTTCTGTATTTCTCAAATTGAGTTGCATTGATCGCTATGGTGATATTCGTTGTTGATTTTTGTCATTTGCAGAGAAATTGGTCAAGGAACAAGCTTCCATGAAAACGGAGCTTGAAACGGCGGTACAAATCTGCTTCTCTGTGTTTCTTAGCTGCGGTGACCTGATTTCTTGAACTTCGAAATGAAAACTTGCATCGCAAATTGGTTACACTCAGTTTCTGATCGGCTTTGAAATCACTTTGTTAGGGTTTTCTTACATTTCAATCAATCAGTTTGCGTTACAAGTTCATAATGTTCTTCGTTGATTGGAAATTTAGGTTTTGTGTGAGTTCTCGTATGTGCATCTAGACACTTGTTTCATGGAGGTTTTTGTGAAATATACTGCAGAATACGAAACTAAAGAAGTCAATGGAGCATATCCATTCTTTAGAAGATAAACTTCAGTATGCGATGAATGAAAACTCAACACTTAAAGTGAAGGAAAAAGAAGATTCAAAACTATGGAATGGTTTGGAATGTAAGATGTCCTCGTTGAAAGCACTATGTGATCAGTTGACAGAAACTTTACGGCAATTAGCCTGTCAAGTCCAGGAAGGTAACAACAACTTCTAAATATACTGACTTGTGGACTTATCAAATAACTTTGTAATGTCTTATTCAAACTTGTTATTTGACAGCCGAGCAAGATAAGAAGCTGTTTCAAGAGAGGCTTGCTGCAAATTCTAACTCTTTTGACAGTCTACAACTTCACATGACCAATCTCTCCACAGATTTGGGGGCTGCTGAGGAAAATTTAAGGAAAAGTAAAATTGTATTTCAAATCTATTAAAATGTTTTGGCTGCAATTGCTTAGCAGTTTCCTTTTTAACTTCATTTTTTATTGCTAAACTTTCTGTATTGTTAGATCAATTCTTCATTTATATGACAGAAAGCGACAAGCGGTTAGGGTTCATTCCTTCTAATGTCCTTTAGTTTTATAAATTCGGCAGGTAAGCAGGAGCTGATGGAACTCAAAACTGAGAAAGAAGCAATAGAAAAACAATTCCAGGATGAACGGTGCAGGACAACAAATCTTATATCAGAAAAAGGTTATTTTTAAAAAAATCAGAAAAGGTTGTTTTCCTGTTGTGCTATGGAACTCATAAATCCTCCTAGTAGTTATGAAATATTTGGCTTTCCATTTTATCCAAATTGACAATATGGTGAGAAAGTTTGAATACCTTAGATTTATATTAAGTATTTTCCTTGGTAGTGGATGGACAAACTACTTGTACGTTTGGACTAATTTACAGGTTCTGTATGTTTTTTGCTATTTCAATATGTAGTCATCAATAGAATTGAATCATTTGCTTGCAAAATAATTACTCTTAAATTTAGAATTCGAATTTAAGGTGGTTTATGCGGATTTATATGTAGATTGCTCAATCAAAGAGTTAGAAGGAACTGTTGCAAACAGTAAATTGTGCTTGGAGAGCCTTGATGCTAAGTTGGTAGAAGTGCAGCGTCAGTTATGCTTAAAAGAGGATAACTGCAAATGCTTGTTAGTCGCGCAAGAGATTTTGGAGAAAGAAAAGAATGATCTCCATTCCAGCAATGAGAATCTTTCCAAAAGCTTGCAAGCATCAAATGATGAAATAAGGGATCTCCAAGATTTGATTCAAAGCTTGGTGCAGAAATTAATTGAATTGGACAATCACAATGCTGCAGTTTCAAATGATGTTTCTAGGTTATACTCAACATTTGACACTTTCTATGACTTAGTCCTGAAAGAAAAGAACTTGATTGCTAAGCATGCCCAAAGCCAATTTAGCCGTTTGCATGATCGTTTTGAGAATGCCACTTCAGAAAACAAAACACTCTATTCAGAAAATGAAGAGCTAAAGAATAAGGTCATTGAACTGCAGAAAGCCCAGGAATTTATGATGGTACAACAAGCAGAGGAATGTCGTGTTGCTGAAGAAAGAAATCGAAAATTGGAATCAGAAGCAGAAAATCTCGCTTCAAAGAAGACAGAATTGGAAGCTTTTGTTGCCAAGTTAGAGAAGAAGATTGAACATCTATTAGCAGCTTCCTGTGAATCTGAAAATAAAATGGTTTGTAGGCCTTCTATACGGATACTATTTTTTTTTTTTTCAGTTTTGAATTCATTTATTAATATATGCACTCGCATGGTTGACCTTGCAGCGAGATTTATTGACAAAACTTTCAAGTTTAGAATCTGAGAATCAAGATATTCAAGACAAGTTACAAGTGAAGCTGCAAGGTAAAATAGAAGAATTGGATGTTCTTCAGAAGGAGTTTGCCAAGAATGAACAGAGTGCTGAATCTCTTGAAAAACAAATTACCCTGCTTCATGCAAATCTAGAGGAGAAGGAACTCCTTCATCGACAATTTAATGAAAGAGAGAAACAGTTACAAGAACAAAAGGATGAGGTTTCATAAAATGGTTACAATGGTTTATTTTATAGTTATATTAATAATTGCTTAAGAAATATTGATATATTTTGCAGATTCAGACATCATTAGTTGCATCACGTGTTGAACTTGAAGAGGCCAAAAAGCAACACAGTTTAATGATGGAAAGCAAACAGTTAGAGTTAACCAAACATTTAAAGGAAATATCTCAGAGAAATGATCAGGTTTTTTTTCCCTTTCCCCTTCTATTCAGATTGTGGGAACAAAACTGTACAAGAATCATTTTTCTTACTGTTTGGAACTAAGAGGAGTTTTGATCAGGCAATTAATGAAATCCGAAGGAAGTTTGAGTCGGAGAAGCTAGAGATTGTTAATCTAGAGAAAGAGAAGGTTTGGTTGTTTCATGTATATATTTTCAAGTCTGCTTCAAAAGATTGTTGATTTGTTCTCATCTTCTCCATTTGCAACTTTAGGCCGATAAACTTCTCATTGAAATGGAGAAGAAATTTGAACAAAAAATTGCAGAGGAAAAGGAAGAATCGAAGAGATACTTGATGCGTGTACAGGATGAGCATGCTTCTTTGGTATGTATAGTATTAATAGTTGAAATAGAAGGAAAAAGAGTAATAACTGGTTGAGTTCCTTTTGGACTTGTGATGTGCCACATACTTAATTAGAGGAACCAGTAGGACCCATGCTTGGGACCAAACAAGAATCACCACGTATGTTCAACAAAAACAAGATATGCCACGTACAAGAATTTTATGAAATGACTTCTATGCTGGGTTACCATTCTATTCAGCAATCTTTCGATCTCTTGTTCCCATGCCAACATATGTGTAGAAATACTCACAACGGTTAATATGATTGCTATCTTGTGGTAAAACATTTATTTTCTTGAACACGCTGTAGAAAGTAGTTCCTTGCATATTACTTGTAAATATTCTACTTACTTTCTAGTTTGTATCAATCAACTAAAATAATCTCTCAATACAATGTATGCATTATTTTTTTCCATGATCAAGTTCTATGTTGCCCCTAATATTTCTTTGATAGTTTCTTATCAAAATAAAAAATAAAAAATCCTATGATGGAGAGCATCTAGATATAGTTTCTTTCTATTTTAGCTAAGTCAATTTTTAGCTTTACTATTACTCTTGTCCTTATTTTATCTTCAGCATTACCTTCTTACTGTCCTTTCCTCTGTAAATTTAAATAATTTATGTTTCTTTTGTTCCTCAATGATTAAGATATATATGGTCTTGATTACGTTTTTTTTTTTCTAACCTAACTTTCCCATTTCAAGTTATCAACATAAACACAATTAGCTAAGTAAATTCTGCAAGTGTCTTCTCGTAGCAGCTTAGCCTCTTGTTCAGTTGGTCCAAATAACAACATTAAATTTTCATATATAGATCTTAATTGGGAATTTTATTTACTTGGATATAACTCGATTTGATGTAACCAGTTGGTTATTCTGCTGGTTGTATCAGTAATTGCTCTCCACCTATAGATCCTTTTTACATATTTGATTAAGTCGAACAGCAACAGTTCTCATTTACCTTGCAAAAGAAAAAGGATCTTCGCTTTGAATGACCTTTTTTTCTTTTTTGTATGCTCCCTACTTCCCTAGCATTTGTTCTATTTTAGTTTAGCTAAATTCTAAGATTTCCTGTTCTAAATTGTTTATCAAAAGTTATATTCTAGCATTTTTTTGTTCTCCAATGTCATTACTAGACAATGATCTGCCAGTGAATATTATTTTTCAAGTGAATCATGGTTTCGTTGTGCATGTATTGTTCATCCCCGATAAACTTTAAGCTTTATCTAATCACTTCAGGCCCAAGATGAATGTCGAGTAATGCCAATACACAAGTCAAAACTTACCACCATAAATAAATTCTATAGATGTTAAGTAAGGAACTAATGAAGGTTTCACTCTATAAATACTTAATTACATAAATTTAACATTGCAAATTTTTGCGTTCAAGGCAAAATTGAGCCTCATATCATGAATAACATCTTTTGATTCATCTTGCAGTTAAATCATGTGCAGCAAAAGCATGACAAGAAAATAATCGATCTTAATGCTAATCATAGTAAGGAATTAAAAAGTTTTCAGCTTCGAGCTGAAGATGAATTGAGAGAGGTGTGCCGAAATTTAAGTGTTATCTTTCTTATTGAAGGAACTTTTTTTTTTTTTTTTTTTTTTTTTTTTTTTCTGTTAACAAAATTCGGTTGAATTACAGAACACCATGTTGCTGAAAAAAGAGCATGAAAATCAGATGAGATCACTAAGACATCAACTTGAAGATGAATGTAGGAAACTTCATGAGGAACTGGACCTCCAGAAGAGTAAGGTATATTATGTGTAACATTTCTCTTATAGATTGTCAGACATTAGTGTAACTATGATGGTTCCTTATTGTAGGAAGAGCGACAGAGGGCTTTACTGCAGTTGCAATGGAAAGTAATGGATGGAAATCAACACGAGGATCAAGAAGCAAACTCTAGAAAGGTTTAATCTTCTCTTTGACTGAAGATCGTTATGACTAGTGTATGGAGCATGGGTTCAAGGTATTATAAGTTATTTCATCTAGCAAAGCTGTTGGTTGGAGGTTACGAATTTGCGATGAAAACTTTATTATCTAAAGTGCCTTAATTTATTTCTGAGGGTTTAAACTAGCTGCATAATTGCAAATTGTTAAGTGGGCGACACTCAGAGGTTTCTTTCTAAGAATTTTATACAAGTGACTTTAGACATAGAGCAAACCATTAGGCCCTCAAATTTCTATGAGTTTTTAATGATGGACCACTTTGTACTTTTCCTTCCTCTGCAAATCTATTTTGTTGGCATTAATGTACTAGGAAGTTTTCAACTATCATGATGATTGTTAGAGTGCTTGTTCTTAGTGTTTTCCATTGGTTTAGAATGAACATGGAATAGTGACAATTTTTCGCCCATATTTCATAGATGACATCTTTCTCTTAAATATGCGATGCCAATTTCAAAAGCAGGCCATTTGAGTTTCAGGGCATTGTGGTCTTGAAATTCAACTTGGGTGGAATTTAGTCCCAAATCCCGATGAATATGCTAGGACTGTATGTTTGAGATCATGGGCAACTATGTCTCTGCGACACCTTCACCTTTTTTGTGCTTTTACCCATGTCTAAGGGTAGCAAGTTTCCTCAGTGTGCATGTTGGATGGGGTTGAGGTGCAGTGACTGACGAGAAGTGGTTGATTCCTTTTGCGATGTTGAAAAGTTTGATTTGTATCATGGATGATAAAGCTCTCAGGCTGAACGAAAACAGCAACTGTTAGAAACACATTGGTCATATGCTGCCCTGTATGTTTGTGGTCTCAGTTATTCCTCTAACCCTCTTTAAGTCATTAGGTGTGTGAACATAGTAGCCGCAGTAATGTGCTCTTTTTAATGACCGGCACTATTCATAACCCATGCTGCATATTCTAGCAATTTAACCAGTTAAAATTGTGATTCCCAAAACCCAGTGTAATCATTCTTAACGTGGCTGCTTGTCTGTTGAATCTTGTAACAATGTGGATACTGGATTTTCTTATCTTCTTTCAAAAAGTTAAAAAGATATTTTTAAACTATGATAATTATGAGAATCTATCTCTTAAATTTTGCTCTTGGTTACTTCCTGTTTCTCTTGACTAATGAGGCATTGTCACAATTTCTGTTATGCGGATTCTGGAAAACCATTTTCACCATAAGTATGTGATTATCTTACAATGTTACTAGTGTTACAACTACATTGACATTTGTGTTCTATTCCCTGACATTGTCATTTCATATTGCAGTTCTGATCTAGATAAAGACTTAGGTAGTTATATTTCTCTTTTGAATATCATATTTGTGGCTAATTCAGATTTGTTTCGCCATGTTAAGAGTTATATATGCAAACGTTTTACATTTCCCAGTCTTCTTGTTGCTTTTCTTTTGCATTCAACATGTTTGAGATGCCCGATATGATCATAGAATATTTGTATAGGCCCAACTACCAAAAGAATGACAACATAGCATAATTAGAAGTTTCCTTATTAAAGATATTAGTTTATTAGAAGGTTTACTTATTAGAACATTACTAATTAGATTGATTTTCTTATTCGTTTATTAGAATGTTTACCTTTTTAGTAGGACTCAATGTTAGTAATTTCTATTTTTACAAGTCATTCATATTGTATGAAAAGTCTATAAAAGACTATCATTTTGAAATAATAAAGCAAGCTATTACTTTGTGAAAAAATTAGTCTAAGGAGAAGCACTCACAGACTCTTCTATACAAGACTTATTCACGGACTAGTCTTATTCGAAGAATCTATTCCAAGGTTCTTAACATCTGGTATCAGAGCTAACTATCTTCTTGGGTGATATGGAGGCTTCGACAAAGAAGCTCGATGCTTTCATGGAGCACATGACAAGCCGACAACAAGCATTGGAGAAACAGATGGTTGATCTCTCCACCGCAGTTTGAGGGATATCAAAGAAACCCACTAGTGGCAATATCGAGGGATATCATAGTGGTTGTGGAGGACACAACAAGAGATCAGAGGATTTAACTAATTTGAAGCAAATTAGACCTGTCGAAGATTATCAACGTCAATTCCAGTCATTGTTGACCTGAACATTCGATTTGAAGCTCGACAACAATTGAATTTTTTTACTGCGAGCTTGACCGAGGACCTCTGGATAGACATCGAGATGCAACAACCAGGAAATCTAGGAGTTGCAATAAGCATGACTCGAGCACTTGAACACAAGCAAAAGATTTCAAAAGGCACCCATGTATCGCTCGCCATAGGTAGTGTGTCGACTCCTAAAACAACTAATGGTGGTACATCCTTGTCCTTAAACATGATTTCTCTATCTAAAGGTGGAGCACAACTATCCAACCGCGTCGCAGGTAATGACAAAAGAAGCTCCTCAACTCGTTTTGTGAAGCGCCTCACCCAAGCAAAAATGGTCAAAAGAAGATCTAAAGGCTTGTGCTACAACTACGATGAGTCATACCCTAAGAGATACAAGCATAAACGCCTATTTTGGATACGAATTCCAAAAGTCGAAGACGATGGCGCTGATAATGTTCCTAATGATCCTTGACCTAGTAGGGCCTATTTTGAAATTGAGCTTGAGGACAAGCTCAAAGTCCATAAGGGGAGTAATGATAGGATCATAGAATATTTGTTGGGGCCAACTACAAAAAAAATGACAACATAGTATAATTAGAAGTTTCCTTATTAAAGATATTAGTTTATTAGAAGGTTTACTTATTAGAATATTACTAATTAGATAGATTTTCTTATTCGTTTATTAGAATGTCTATCTTTTTGGTAGGACTCAATGTTGGTAGTTTCTACTTTTACAAGTCATTCCTATTGTATGAAAAGTCTATAAAAGACTATCATTTTGAAATAATAAAGCAAGCTATTACTTTGTGAAAAAATTAGTCTAAGGAGAAGCAGTCACAGACTCTTCTATACAAGACTTGGTCACGGGCTAGTCTTATTCGAAGAACCTATTCCAAGGTTCTTAACAATGCCATCTTGAAAAATACGAGTTTGATACTTGTTGTAGAAAGGTTTTTTCCGTTGAGCAAATACCCATTCTAGGCAGTCCTTAGTGCATTTTATCATTATGACTTCGTCTGAAGGGAGCTAGAACAGGGATTGTTACAAATTGTTTTCAATTTACTTAGTTTAGTATATCCATATTGAGTGGGGCTTTTCACTGCAAATGATTTTTAATGCTTTTACATATTTTCATTTTCTGTTCCGTTTTCTCTAGGAGTATTCTATTTCATCCATCAAGATGAGAGACACTGATAGTAGGAAAAAAAGTCAATCTGTTTTTATGAGACTTGAGAACAAAAAGGCAACCAATGATTTGGTAGTCTTTTATTAACTTACTACCATACTTATACCTGCTAAGAATGTATATTATATGTTGATGCATCATGTTATATTGTTCTTCCTTCTTAGGATTTGTCACTACTGAGAGCAACACAAACCCCAGTGGCAAAAATGGGGAGGAAAGATGACAAAGTTAGCCTGGGAAATGTAATGAAAATGCCAAAGCACAGTAGGAAGGTTAGTCTTCATTGAGTGTGATCCCTATGCTTTGAAATGCTTATCATTTGCTATCACTTTATGTGGCATGTAGCTTTTGTTTGTCTTTGTAAGTAAAATGAACCATCAATAGCAGGGAAAAACATTTATATGATGAAGAACACTATCTTTTCTACATATTATTCTGCTGTAATCTTTCTTCAAGCTTGGGTGAAGGATCAGGGATGTGTAATGTGGAACTTAGTTCATTGCATTATACTGTTTTGGATAGAGAAGAATGGACAAAGTTTTCTTTCAGTCTTAGCACGCTTGCCAGCCAATTCGTCCCATTCTGTAGTGGTTCATAAAAGGAAGAAAAATAAGCTCTACAGTATTTATTGCCACGTAGTTCAAAATTATACTTTTTTCTCCTATCTATTTTGCAGGTTACTCGCCGTGAATATGAAGTTGAAACTTCCAATGGAAGAACGATTACAAAGCGGAAGAAATCTAAAAGCACGGTCATGTTTGGGGTACGCATTTACTTGTCTGGGAGTTGTGTAGCAAAGCAATAACTAGCAAACCAGAAATTATTTGAACATGCATGTGCACACGTGGCATAGCAATATGCCGTTTGATGGAGCAAATGACAGAAATAAGAATTAGTACAAGCACGAAAACCTGTGTGCTTTGTAAATGTCAAGGTAGATGAGAGGCATAAATGAAGATGAAAGAATAAGATGCAATTAGTAATTTAGTTCACAGTAGTTTAGTGATAGCTTTCATAACTGTCTGTTTGCCAAATTGGTTTGACCATGCAGGTACAAAAACAGGAATTACACTCTTGAGATTAGCTGAAAATCTTTTTCTATTTAATTGAAAGTTTGAAATCCTATTGCTTGCATGCCTAATTTTTTGACAGTATATATTTTTTTTTGAACAACTAGGCATGTGTATATGCAACTATCTACTCATTTCCTATTACATCTGTCATGTGTGTAAAATCAGGAGCCAACAAAACACAAGAGGATTGCTACACCAAGAAACAAAGCTAGCCAAGATGTTATGAAGGTGAAATAAATTTATTGCTAATCTTGAGATTATTCCTATCAAATATTTTACCCCTATTTTTATGTTCTCATATTTAGAAAAAGCCGTAGAATTATTTCTTTTTGTAACTATTGTTGCAGTTTTTTTTTTGGTCAAATAACTATTGTTGCGGTTGAATCACTTAGCATCACCATTCGTTCCCTTTTCTTTTCTTCTTCTTTTATTATTATTTTTATTATTTTTATTATTATTATTATTATTATTATTATTATTATTATTATTATTATTATTATTATTATTATTATTATTATTATTATTATTATTATTATTATTATTACTACTACTACTACTATTAATTGTTGTTGTTGTTGTTGTTGTTGTTGTTATTATTATAAGAATTCAATCATCATAGTGAATTATGATATTTTTAAGTAAGGAATTATGCTTATTTTAGTCCTATCTTCGTAGAATTTGCAGTGTTGATGCATCACTACATAGATATGGACACAAAATCTAGTTCCCTGAAAAAAATTGTTAAAATTTCAAATAATATTAAAAAATAAGCTTAATTGAGTTTTTGTAGATGTGCCAAATGAGGAAGCAACAAATAATGGAATAAAAGACAAAAAAAGTTGTTGATTCAACAAATACTAGTACCCATAGACACGCCATCGAAATTGAGAATGAAGAAATTCAAGCCCAAGATACATTCCTTAACCTGACAGTTTTACTTTTACCCCAATCTAGGTACCACAATTTTGGGGCATTTTCCTTTAATAGATGATGCTGAAAATGCTTTGTTAGTGAGCAAAACACTTTGAAAGACATGGCCCACCTAAGTTAGATGAGCTTAATTAATTCAATGGAAATGGGGAATTTAAATAAACTGCCTAATCATCAATTAATAATAGTGCATTGGATCATTTCACATTGGTTGGTAGGGGCCAAAGAACCTGATTGGAAGAATGCAAAAGGTATTTTATATTAATCATGCTAAGTTGTTTGTTATTGATAGAAATTTTGCTCAACTTAGAATTTAAACAATCAACAAAGAATCAATTGGCGTAGTGTTTGCGATTAGCATGCATCACAATCAGATGGGTTGTGCATTATAATTAGTCACGATACACAACTACATCAAAGGGAGAGGAAACAAAGTGAACACTAATAGAGATAGCGTAGATGGAGTGATTGAAAGAAAATGTCGAAGAGCGAGAATGGAATCGACTAGAACAAAGCAAAGGAACATTGATGGGAGAAGTTACAATGATAGGTGGGAGTGGGAGCGGGAGTGGGAGTGGGAGTGGGAGGGGCGTGCTTATACATGTAGTGGAAAAGTGGTGCGTACAATAAAACTGATATTAATGTAGATGTGTCATGCCCAATTCAACAAAAAGAGTCGGTTAAGTGGAAAAGGTTTTACGAAGTATCAAAACCAATTAGAGTGTGAGAGCAAAGTAATCACAACCTTGTTAAATACTAGTGAAGAAATTTATGCATTCTTTCAATGAGATAAAGGAAAATAGAAATCTTTCATTATAAAATTATACATTTTACCAAATAATACCCCTAAACTTGATTACTTTTTTAGTTGTTTTAACCAATGAAAAATGAGAAGTGAAAGGTGATTTTGATAATAATGCTATGTTAGCTTCATCACGATCCTAAGAGGTTTTTTATTTATATATAGTATAGATGATATTATTAGAAAAATGCATAATTTGTCCCTTGAGCTGTGTGTATTTCTTAATTTGGCCCATGAACTTTTATTTAATTAAAATTGTTCTAAGCACCTTTATTTGTACCCAAATTTGGTCCTTAATCGTTAACGTGCTCAAATAGTAACCAAGTTGGAGGACGGAATCCTACATAGACTTCAAGTAGGCAAAACTGAAAACACAACATATCTCGAGGAAAATCAACAGACCTAATCGATCTCATCCACTATGCCTCATCTTATTGCGCCGCTTCATCTTCTTCTTTGTTGTACCCTCTGCAACTCTTTAGGGTTTGTTTCTTGTGACCCAAACTGCTCGTGAGGTTACAATCAATGTAGGGATCAATAAGAAGTCGTGGTTTATAATTTAGTGATCTTCCTCTCAAACTCAACCCCATATCACACTTCACACTAAAGGATCTAACAAGATCCCCCGTTGGAACCAGATCACTCAAATCAATATCACACAAATTGCAAAGCTCAGATTGAACAATCAGAGAACGCAAGAACAAAATTTTCAATACCCCACATCAACAGGTACACAACAAAAGATCATGAGCAAAAACTCAACTTTAAATCACCAAAATTCAACCTTCAAGATAGTTCTTAAAGACATACGCTCAATGACAGCTGCAATTCCAAACAAAAATAAAAACAAAATCAAACTAAACAAACAAACACCCAAAAACAAAAAAGGAAACTAGATCAACAATTAATCCAATCAAAAAAACCAAAAAGGAAAACAAGCAAAATACTCACTCGTACTTCTGGTGCCCGTGCAATCTCGCCTCGACTTGGTACTTGGTCTTGTAAGTATTGAGGGGATAGAAAAATAGTGGTGCTCAACTGAGCTTCAATGGTGCCAGATGTAGCCCCTACAACAATTCTTTATTCACAACCATTAGAATCCCTATAAATAGCTCTAGTTTACATCCAAAATTGAATCAAGACTAAAAATGAACCCTTGAGAGTTGCAAGGAGTCTCGACAAAGAAGATGACGTGGCGCAATGAGATATGGCAAGATGGATGAAATCAATTAGGTCAGTTGAAATTCCTTGAGATTTGTTGTGTTTTGCTTATGTGGAATTCCGCCCTCCAACTTAGCGATTGCTTAAGCAAATTAACTACTGATGACCAAATTTGGATGTCAATAATGGTACGAGGACCAATTTTTGCTCAAATATAATTTCGTCGACCAAATCAAGAAAACACGCAAGTTCAGGGGCCAAGTTATGTGTTTTGTTATTTGCATGGTTACACTATGATAATGCTAATGAATATGATTATAGAATTATTTTAGATGTCCCAAATGATAAACCAAGACTAGTATGAATATTGTGCTCATATTGATAGAGTTATTGGTCAAGCTGACCAGCACTTGTTAGATTAAACAACAAAAATGTTTTTTGATAAGATTAAAGAACAAAATACTAGACATACTTGCTATGAAAACATTATGGATTTATGTCATAAGTGGTTTCATGAGATATATATATATATATATTTATATTATTAGTCTTCAGACATAAGATCATCACTAGTTCCTGCCTAAGGAACACTATGATTCGACACAATCAAACCTTATCTTTAATCATATGAACATAGTGATTGCTTATAGCGTGAATTATGTAGTAATAGATGATTGAATTAGATGAAATTTGTCTCAGTTCGAGAAAAATATCTTTTTGAGCCCCTCTAAGTAATTCTAAGAAATGCATGGCCATGCTCAAGCAAGTTGGTTTTGATCAATATCACTTGGTTGTTTCAATCTACTTGGGACCGAAAAATGAATAATTGTCCAATTTAAGTGTGATATTTTCCATGCCTTATGTTCAATTTAGATATTTAGTGACAAGGATATGATATATTCTAGTGATTAGTTTGTATCATGTTTTTGAAAGTAATGACATGCAACACAGTGCTTTTAGGCGCCTTAAGCGTTTAGTGGTGTGTCCACCGCCTAGTCCTTAATTAGGTAGGCATTGTGCCCAAAAATATTTTTTCAAACTTTTCAGGGTGGTCTATTATCTTCAAAACTCCTTTTTTATTATTTTATTTTTTCTTTTGTTTGATAATATTTTTTTATTTCAAAATGTGTGGAAAAGTGTGGAGGTGAATATGTTCATGAGAACGCGTAGGTGAAAAATATCTCCTACTATTGAGGGGTCTTTAAAATTAAATAATTCCTTAGGGAGGTGTAAATAAATATTTTTTTTGTTCGCATATGCGCAACCTAGTCCTAGACTAGGCGGAGCTAAAACGCATAACACCGCCTTGCCGCCTTGCAAACATGTATAAATGTGCAAATTCTAAATAACCCAGTATATCCTTGTCCTAATCTCAATTACTAGATATAAGCTTATGCCTAACTCACAATTTCTCTCCTGAGCGCGTTGCAAGTGCTAAATCAATAAAACTGTTGAAAATGTGTAGACCGAAATAGAGTCCCACATCGGTTAAGTGTGACTTCATGAAGTACTTAAGTTGTGGTTCTCTCCCCAAATAGCACCAAGGCCTTTTGGAGGGAAACGCTACACCTAGTGTTGAAGGTGGTTAAGTTGGGGATAATATTGATACTAGCGGAGATCCACGGGCCCGCACAGGCGTGCGTGGGCAGGGCCTAATAAAAAGCAATGATCAAGCGATTTAATTACCTCAAGCACAAGGCCTAAAATTCTATTCCAAAATAAATATAATTATGAATATTGAAAATGTTTAACAAAATTTTAAACATCATTCTAAACTTCTATGAAATAAAAACACAATTTACATTATCGTATATAGTTCAAAACATCAAAGAAACAATAAAAAAAATGAAAGAAATCTTTTTTGTAGATCACCTTTGCTTCAGTGATCTTCCCCAGTCCAGAGCCGGCCCCAAGCAGGGGCCGTTGGGGCAAAGGACCCGAGCCTCCTCTTTTTAAATTTTTTTATGTATAATCCTTATATATACATTATATATGAAATAAATGTATACTTATTAACAAAAATAAAGTTGAGCAACACAGGTGATCCAAAGTGGGATGCACTTGAGGGTGTCTTTTAGATACACATCGATTTTTGTGCGTGAACATATCGATGCATAAATCAATGAACGCCCACAAGTGTGTGTCTATTTCGCACCCCAATTTGAATCAACATAGTTATTTCCTTAATTACATTTGTACCATTTTAGTAACTACTTTAGAAATGCATGAAGTTAGGAAATATCTGGCATGCATCAAAGAACCATCATATAATATTAAGGAAACTTTCTTTATACGTTTTAATATTTATAAGTAAAATTAGTTAGATTAAAATTTTAAATTAAAAGCTTATAAACTAATAAAATAAATATAATCTACGAAAACTCATAACTTGTTTATGTTGTGCCTAAAAAATTTGTTTTCTCCATTTTCTTTCACTCCATTACGCACACACACTATACGACTAATTTAATTAGCTTGTCAATTTCTTTTATCCGACGATTGATTTATTAATTTGGTGATCACGACTTTAATGGTGTATGTTGCTTTCAATCCAAAATTATTTTAAAGTCATCATTAATTTATTTTTTTTATCCAGAATTATTAATATCATGTATTTCACAGAAAGAAGGTACAATGTATTCAAAGAATTATAATAAATAATCAAAAAAATATTTCACTATCTAAAAACAAAAATTTCACTGCTGCATAGTATATGAAAACCAAGAGGCCCCATTTTATAACGTTGCCTCGGGCCCCTTAACACTTCAGACCAGCCCTACCCCATTCTTTGGTCTCCTTGTCTCTTCGTCTATTAAAAAGCAGCAAAAAGGTTCCTAATCTTTGTTCAAAAACTCCTTATAGTTATAAACTCGTAAAGTCCAAATTGTATTTCGATAAAAAGTCCCCAAAACACAAAATTGAATCACATCGCTGCTTTTTTTTTTTAAATAAAAAATTAAACCATTGGACAACAAGAATATACCCTAAAGGGGAGTGTCTCAACGCCAATAAGGTCGCACGGTGAACTTCATTTGGTCTGGTTCTTCTCACATTCGCGGTTCGGTCATCTGTTCACGCCGAGTCGCTGACTGATCTCGTTGTAATCTTTTCCGCGCTTGATATGGCAACTTTACTTTTCGTTCTCGTCATTCGATCTTTTGAATTCGCTAGTTTCATCTTTGATCAGCCCTTTGATTTTCTTTTCAGTCTTACCCTTAGTTCATCGCCATCCTTTCTACCTTGCCTTTGCCTCTATATAGTTTGCCTTCAAGTCTGGAAAATCTCGTTGTATGTGCATGCACTCACCATAAAATTCTCCATACCTGCCTTGGGATGCATACTGTTCGCGATCTTCAGTTTAGCTATTCCAGTTCAATAATCACCACAAATCTGATTTTCACAAATACATGGATATGATAATTAAAATGGAGAGTAAAACATCACAAAACACGAGAAATACCCAATAGAAACAATAATGATATTGAAAACCCTAACTAATCTTCATAAAACTTGTATAGTTCTGGTGTCTTACTAGAGGCAGCTTATTACTTGTGGACCCATATGAGTTTTACTTCTGCCAATGTTTCAAATACCTATTAGGTCGGACTTAGAATGAATTGACCAAAATCAACATCAACATCTACATGGATCAAACTCTTCCATTGTGCTCGATTAAGTGCAAAATGAATTGAACAAAATGATTTCGCGTGTGTGGATAAGATTCTTATCTAAAGTCACTTCCTAAGAACTCTATTTGACTACAACTCTACATGGTCGAAGTTTTTTTTCTATAACTTATTTGATCTGAAAGTTTGAGATCAATTACAACTCTTTGGATGATTAACGACAAATCATAATTATTTATGGATCTTATGATAGTTTTCTCCAGGATTAATATGTTGGAATTTGGCTTGTCTCAAAGAGCCCAAATTGAATTAAATGTCAAGGATTTTAGGGAAGGTTGGCATAAGAGTATTAGTGGTTTGTTTTTGGTCTTTATAATGATCAGATGTAGGCATAGTTTGGATAAGATGTGTGTGTCTAAATTACCTTTATGAGTGATTGTGTAATTCTAAAACCAATGTTTTTTTTTTTTTTTTTTTTTTTTTTGAGGTTGATAAAAACAATGCATGCAAATACTTATAGAACAGTAAAGTAAATACACCAAACCACAACACAAGAACTTGTTGACGCAGTTCGGACCTCTTGTCCTACGTTTGGGGGGCCACGCCCAGGCGTATGCTTGACTAAGAAACGGAGTACAGAATTACACAAGGTTTATCACCAGTTATCCCTCACCAAACCTTGACACTCTCCTCACTATATTCCCTTACAATGACCTTACACATTCAAACCCCAAGTCCCATTGGAAAAATCCAATTCCCCTTAGTTTAGTGTGTGTAAAACTAAAAGAGTTAGCCAATGCTTTCTCTATCTCACTGTGAATAACGAAAATCAACCTCTAAGAGGTGTGGATCTGTTTTTTTTTTTTTTTTCAAATTGTAATAAACCTTAGCATTTCTAAATCTGACTAGAGCAGTTTCAAATCTGTTCTGCATATTACTCTTTCCTCAATATTATTTTAGGTTTTATTAAACCCCATTTTGTGCTCAAGAATTTAACACAATAGATAAAATGTATTATTATGCTCAAAACAATATCATGTTAAGAAGTATACTGCAATATTAAGCTAGAGGCTATAAGTATTATGTAGGGGCCCCACAATTTTTCTCGTTTTCTATATTTGGCTATTACCTTCCTTGTGTACAAATGTGGAAAGCGAGAATAGGCAACGAGGATATAAATGTGAAATATGCAATGGAGGCAACCAAATGCTAATGATGAGGCTGAGAATATGATGAATATTGGGCAGGATTGCACAGAAATCAACTGAACTTAAAAGGAAGATCTCGGTTTCTGTTGGAGTATTTGATTTTCACATCAACTATAATTTAACATGTTTGCTAGAGCCTCGGTTTATGAGTTGTTTTGGTAGAAACCTCACTTCTAGCTTTTGTCATCTCCTTTTGCATATTCAATATTTGGATTATTCTCTTTCTCATTACTCTCATATGTGTAAGATCAGGGAGGGTGTCGGAATAGATTGACATTCATTGTTGGGCTCTACTTTATGGCTTTCAGGTTAACTATCATCTAATAGTTGATATAAATATATTCTTGACCTTATTCTCATTGTCTCGGCCATGGTTTGACCCCCTTGGCGTGGCCGTGCTAGGTATTCTAGAAGAGCAAGGTGGAACATTGTTCTAAAATCCCCATTCTTCTCATTCACTAGAATGTGATTCGCATATCATAAATTGACTTAAATTGAGTTAACTTGCCAAACTGGAGCCCCAACCTTGAGGTTTCAGCAATGAAAATAGCTGGTATGCATGTGGTGAACCATTGATAAACCTTATGTTTCTTTATAGCTTATTCGCTGCTTTTTAGAAGTGTATTTGGTCATGTGTTGACGTACAATGCCAGGAACCTCATTTCCCATTCCATATCTGTAAATACTTTTCAGAGAATTTTATATGTGGAAGCACTCCTAATGCATTTTGATTGCTGATGTAGGTGACAAATGGTGATCGTGACTTGCACCCAACAAATATAGGTGAATTGTTTACAGAGGGGTCGTTGAATCCTTATGATGATGATCCTTATGCATTTGATTAGAGGTATTTTTTTCGGATATAACTATGTTGAGCCTTTAAATAATCATGTCTGTCGTTTTCATTCTAATCTCTTAGCGGTCAATATTGGAGTTGTTCTTGCTCAGGATTCATGAATCTAATCTTTTTTTTTGTTCACAAGTATTTTTCGGTCATTTCTGTTTTCTTCGGAGCTATAACTCAATTTGTTGTTATCAAATCATAATTTCTGTAGTATTTAAAATAATATGTCACTGTCACACAGAGTAGCAGTAACATACCAATCTGTAACTTTACACTGCTTAATGTTTGTATTTGGGATTGGCTTCACACAATTTACTCTAGCGTTCTGCTGATCCTTCTCTCTTCACAAATTAATTGAAAAAGTTACCAATTGCCGCTGCCAAGAATACCCAGTTGATTGATGATGTTCTTACTGATTGGAGTTATTTTTACACCTAGCCTACCCTATGAAATCCTTTACTCTTGATCTTTGTATACAATAGATATCAGATCCACTATTTCAATTTGTTCAAGTTCTTCTTAATTGTCGCAACAACGGGAAAACTTGTGCCTCACACATCTTTTGCTCGTGCTCAATCACTGAAACACCTATAAGACACATGGAGCAATTAATGTCAATTTCTTTCCTAGTCTCAGTATGAAAACCTCATCCCTGAGAACTCTTTACTCACAAACAAGGTCGTAACTCGACTTTTTTGTAGTTACGACCTTTTTCGTACTAGTATGGGACTGAACTCTCTTATTTTTGTAAATCTCTTATAAGGTTTACTGAGTTGAGGTTACTGAAGTAATGAATCAGTAAGTAGGGATGCAAATGGGTAGGGTAGGGGATGGGGACTTTATTCCCATACCCATACCCACTAAAAAATTTATCACCCATACTCTCACCCACACTATGAAACTTTGGAAGAGGATAATTGACAATAAGTTAAGGAGAGAAACAACAATATCAGAGAACCAATTTGGTTTCATGCCTGGGAGGTCAACTATGGAGGCGATTTTCCTTGTAAGACGATTGTTAGAAAAATATAGAGAAAAGAAAAAAGATCTTCATATGGTATTCGTAGATTTAGAAAAAGCATATGATAGGGTCCCTAGAGATGTTCTTTGGTGGGTTCTAGAAAGAAAAAGAGTGCATGCTAGATACATAGACACTATTAAGGATATGTATGATGGAGTAGTAACGAGTATAAAGACATTCGGAGGAGCTACAAAAGAATTTTCCATTACGATAGGACTACATCAAGGATCGGCTTTAAGCCCATATCTATTTACTTTAGTTATGGATGAACTAACTAGACATATTCAAGAGGATATACCATGGTGTATGCTATTTGCAGATGATATTGTCTTAGTGGATGAAACAAAAGATGGAGTGAATAGGAAATTAGAACTCTGGAGGTATACATTAGAATCTAAAGGCTTTAAGTTGAGTAGGACGAAAATCGAATATATGCACTGTGAGTTTAAAAACACTAGACATCGAGATGACGGAGTGGTAAAATTAGGGGAAGTAGAAGTTCCTAAGGTAAACCACTTTAGATACCTAGGATCAATCATACAAAATGATGGTAACATTGAGAATGATGTCACACATAGAATTCAAGCTGGATGGAAGAAATGGCGGAGTGCAACAGGGGTGATTTGTGATCGAAATGTTTCTACTAAGTTCAAAGGAAAATTTTATAGGACTGCAATTAGGCCAACTATGCTCTATGGAAGTGAATGTTGGGCGGTAAAGCAACAACAATTAAATAAAATGAACGTAGCAGAAATTAGGATGCTTATGTGAATGTGTGGTAAAACTCGTAAAGATAGAATAAGAAATATAGAAATTTAAAGACAAGTAGGAGTAACACCAATTGATACAAAGATTAGGGAAAGGCGGTTGCGGTGGTTTGGTCACCTGCAAAGACGGCCTACAAATGCCACAACTAGAAAATTTGACTCAATAGAAACTGTAGAAATTCGACGAGGTAGGGGCATACCAAAGTTAACATGGGATGCACTAATTAGGAGGGGTTTGAATGGTTTGAAAAGCTCACCATCAATTGCACTTAATCGAGCACAATGAAAAAGTTTGATCCATGTAGCCGACCCCAGTTAATTTGGGACTGAGGCTATGTTATTGTTATTGTTGTTGTTGTTGTATACTCGTACCCATACCCATATCTATATGGGGATGAATTCTCATACCCATACCCATCCCCATACCCATCAAATCCCCGTGGGTATGGGGAATCTCCATGGGTAAAATGTTTTACCCATTTCGTTCTCCATTGGGGATTCCCGTGGGGATTTTCATGGGGAATTTTGTGGGGATGGGGAATCTCCGTGGGGTGATTTTTTTCTCCATTCCATTCCCCAAGGATCCCGCGGGGATTCTCAAAATAAGAATTGTAACAAATAAGGTGTTAAATATACATACATAACAACACAATTGTAGAAACTTCAACAAAAAAAAAAAATTCAACATATCATTATAAACAACAACAACATTGCCACCCCTAATATCATGCAATAAAAATGCTAGCACTTATAATTAAGTTTCTACAAAATCATTGGCATATGCGAAATGAAAAGTTCTTCAAAATATTCCTTAAAGTTATGTCATCAACTATTTTTTAGTACTTTTGATCTTAAAATTCTAAAATATAAATATAGTTGCAAACTGTTCAAAACAAAACATATAGTTAGTAATTAACCAAATAAATTAAAATTATAAATCTCATTAAGAGGTTTTTTTTTTTATATGTATGAGTGTGTCAGAGTGGAAACTATGTAATATTTTGTAATATTTATATATAAATATCATATGGTATATATATAAATAATAAATATCATATGGCGTATAAATTGATAAATGGGGATCTCAATGAGTAGATGGGTATCCTCATGGGTATCTCTGTGGGGATCCCCTTAGGGATTACCCGTGGAGATCCCCGTGGGGATCACTCATGGGGATCCCCGTGGGTATGTTTTATTACCCATACCCGTACACATACCCATGTCGGTATGAGATTTTGTACCCATCTCCACCCCCATCTCCATTTAAAATCCCCATACCCGTATCCGTTAGGGTAAATCCCCATCACTTGTGAGTATTTCCCTACCCATTTGCATCCCTATCACTAAGTCTTCTTTCATAGGGTGGTATATGTACTATGCATCATTAAATTCTTAGCGTAATCGACCCCAACTCTCCCACCATCTTTATTCCAGAGCTCTTCAGCATTATCGTAATATATATATATATATTTTATGTTTTGAGATGCTGTCAGATCTTTCGAGCTATTCTGCAATATTACATGCATTCATTTAGTAGGTAATTTGTATAATAAGATGTTTACATTTCTTCTCCACAGTAAAAAAAAAAAAAAGCACCGTGTAAGCCTTTGAATGCTATGAAGAAACAAATGTAATCTACTTGAATATTTCTTATTAACAAAAAAATAAAAAATAAAATGGACGGATTCAATTGAATTATGAAGGTCCTCGATCTGACTGTTTGCAATGCTTGTCAATACATCTCCAAGTGTTCCGTAGGCAAGCGCCAACTCTATTGTTGATGTGAATAGCAATGCCCAGTGTGCTTCTACTAAATTTATGAATCAAGCATGATTAGCTGCATGTGGTTCGTAGATGATAAAGTGACTAGTTACTAATCACTGAGTTTTATTTGGCCCAAAGGCGTCAAATGTTTTCTTGATGTTGGCGACGCCACTACTGATATTCATGGGAAATTTCAAAGTTCTTTCATATTTCACACATTTCTTATGTAATATATGCTCGGAAGTTTGGAGCTTTAGAAAGTTGACGCTGCTTCAACTAATCAATTCAGTCAGTCCGTGAAATAACAGTCACTCTAGACTCGGACACTCTGAATGTTTTTGAATGTTGAGTTTTACTGATCTTTTCCCCTTTTTACAGATCAAGCTCGGCAGTAGGTGCAATGAAGAAGATGCTGGCAGTAGGCAACGCTAATTTTGCATCTGAGATAACCGATGCCTCTCGACATAAGATTTTGTTGAAAGCGAATCATACATGAAGTCAATAAGCTGCAATGCATGGTATTTTTTTCCTCGTTCTTCCATCTCATACATTTTTTAGACCAGTTCAATTCTTTAATTCTGTTATGTTATTCCCTGGAACTTCAGGAAGCTGGATCACGAGAAATTGTATTCTTACATTTTATTTGCGATTGAGACAATCTTACCAAGGACATATTAAGTAATTGTCTATGAAATGAATTAAAATCAAATGGAAGGGAGATGAGTTGGTGGATCAGAGTTTCTGGAGTAATCGAATACTGAATGACACGATAAGACGTAATGCGAATCTCGTAAAATTACATGTGCATATTCCTAAGGACCTAAGGAGATGAATTAGTAGTATGAGCAGGCTTTTATCAGACTTTTGAGGCAAACAAATTCTTCATCATGTGGTTTTTGCCCAGATAACTGCGACCATCTTTTTTGTGCATGAGGAATTCATTCAAATGTAGGTCAAGTATTCGTGTAGAAACCTGTGACTGAATTGGGTCTCGACCTGCTGCGGATCGAGCTAAGAGAGCGCCCCATGCACTATGTATTAATGGTGTATTAGAGCGTCTCTAATGTTAACGTGGATTTAGAGCATGAATTGGTGCCAAATCATGAATGTGGGGAGGATGTCATTCAAATTTTAAAATGATTTCTAATGGTAATGTGGATTTAGATTTTAGACCATGAATTGTGACTTTTCTTTTGTCTTCATATGGATTGCCATTTATTTTGTTTTTTTTTTTTTTGAGGGTTATCATATCTTTTTTTTATTTCTTTAACTAAAAATGATGATGTGGCAGAGAGGATGTCTACTACAATTCATAGTCTCATTAGAGAGCATTTTTTAGGTTAGATGTGGATTGTTTTAGGTGGATCCATTTTCACCCTAATTCATGGTCCCATTGGAGATGCTCTTAGAGCCTCATTTTTTATTTTTAAAAAGTCGAGAGGCATCATGTAATATATATATATATAGATATATATATGGTATCTTGTATTTTATATGCTATTACAATATGGGTTTTTGGATAGTTGATGGTGAAGACTTTTAGGATAAAACCGCTAAGAACGCCATCTAAAATTTCTTTATCAAATCATCGTACAACACATAATTTATAATTTGTGGCGTCATTTTTCATATTAAAAAAACACAATTTTAATGTCTTCAATAGCTAATGCAACAACTGATCCTGGGGTTGCACAGTTGCAACAATTTAGACCTTCAGATCCATTTTTTAATATGTCCACATATTAAGTAGAGGTTTTTTTTGGTCTAAACCACCCGGACTATTTGATTACTCTTGGTTTACCTTGAGTCGCGCACCATAAAGGTGGAGGGAGCTCTCAATGTTAGTGTTTCAATTCCTTAAGTAAGGGTTTGCGATTCAGTATTGATTTTGGTGTTTCGACTATTTTTGGAATGATTTTGGTGTTTCGACTATTTTTGGAAAAAAATCCAAGGCTTACTTAGCTCGAATCCGGATTAGTTGGGCCCATTGGGCTTCATGCCTAGAACAAAAATGAAAAAAAAGGTAAAGCTCACGAGCTCTTGATTAATCCTTTATGTTTTGAATACCTTGCTCTTTTTTTTTTTTTTTTTTTTAAAGTGGCGCTATAGGCGCCTCACCTAAAGCTAAGGGCACCCCATTGTTGAGGGCACCAACTACTTTCTTGAAGGCACCACAAATATTGGGAGGAATGCCCCAAAATGCCCCTATGAGAAACCAATGCACACCGCCACCAATTCCTCACAATGTATCATAAAACCTTAAATTCCTTTGTGCCCTATCTCTCTCTTGCAAGAAGCACTCGAATTTTCCTTTTCCCTCTGTTTTAGGCTCGATTTGGCAATATTTGTGTTCGCTTGGTTGGGCTTATGGTGTTATTTTTACTTCAGTGAAGGTATCTCGGTTTAGGGTTCACGGAGTATTTGGATCTTGCAAGGTGTTGCTTTGAATGAACAAAGGTAAGTTTTACGCTCAGTTAAGCAAGATTTTTGTGTTCCTTTAGTTGGTCACTTGTTTCGTTTTTGTTTGTTGTTCGTTCACGGGTTTCGTTTCTAGATTCTCGTGATATTCGACCACAAATGTCTAAGAATTGTAGTGTACTCTCGGCTAACCATAGTCGAGATATTTGTCTGGGTGTTGATTTGAAGCAACTGACATATAAAGCTGATTGGTAAAATCCCATACTATCGAGTACCATCGAGTTTATGCATTGGGTATCAGTTACAACCTACCGAGACAGTAATAAATGTCTCGGTGGACACCAAACGATTCTAATAGAGAGTTTTGCATTTGGTTAAACTCGGTGGTTAACCAGTGAGATAATGTGCTATGTCTCGGTTACCAACTACAGAGACCTTTGAATATGTCTTGATTTATACCAACCGAGTCTAATTTGTATGCTAAATTTGGTCAAGCTCGATTGGTACCAACCGAGACTATAATTGTATATCTCGGTCACACAATTTCGATATAAGGGTTATACTCTCGAACCTGTACCATCGAGACAACCTAAAATATGAATTTTTATGTTCATTTACTCAAGTTTTAGTACAATGTGTTTACCTTGTCTTCTCTTTTCAAATATGACTCAATCCAAGGCTATTGTGAGTGGGGAAGAGGCTGGTAGTGTGCCGTTGAGATTTAACCGTGGCCATGGTGGTCGGAGATCGTATACCGCATCTTACTAGAAGGAGAAACAAACCACGGAGGCAAAGGGTAAGGCTAAGACTACAGGTAAACGTGCTCGGTAAGAGATGTGCAGGATGAGGCTTCTAATGTTGCCAAGCTTTGTGAAAGGGATTTATTCATTGCTCATGGTGAAAGTGGAGGTGACGCATCCGAGTCTAATGATGAGTCCCACGGGGAGGAAGAAAGAGAAGCGCAAGGCCATGGGGGTGGGAGTACCAATGGTGGAGGCATCCGAAATGACGTGGAGCCAAAAAAAACTTGTCTGTTCCTTTACTTGGTGGTCCGTCCGACTGATCCTTGTTGAAGAGCTTCAAAGACAATGTCGCGGCAGCAATTTGGAACAATGATGTACATAAATTTACCTTTATTTTAGTCCTTCATAACAATTTATTATGCATGAAAAGATGCAAGTTTTCTTGGTTGTTGCATCATCGCACGTTGTTGAAGTGTGTCAACCACGAGGCTCAAATACAAGAGTGGGATTCGTAATCGTGCCACCTCGACACAAATGGCCTTCAGAGGATTATCCAGTGGTTTGGGTTGACTCCGTTCGTAGATTGTTCGTACCGCAAGGGCAACAAAGAGCTGATTTTCCCTTTAATGAGCTGTGGATGCCAGAGACGAATACATTTCACTTACCCTTCGGTGAAATGTGAATCACTTTGAAGGATGTCAGCATTCTACTCAAGATTCTGGTGATGGGCTAGGTCGTTGCGGTAGAGAATTTTCCAAGCTATACCGAGGACTCTTGCACGGAGGTGATTCTACTAGTTTCAAAGTTGCTCGGTGTTAGCATAGAAGAGGCGGAGGACGAGGTGAACATCATTGGGGGCTCACCGTGCGAAAGTGTTAGTTGAAGACTCTGTGGTGCCTGAGCGGTAATTCAAGGCCGACTGCTTACCCGCCCGTGGAAAGCACTGCACATGCATACTTGTTGCACCTACTCTCTTGCACTCTTTTCGCCGACAAAAGTTGATCACGGGTTTCAATTGCATTGCTCAAGCTTTTAGAGCATTTGGATGATGATGGCAACTATGCATAAGGCGCAGCCGCGTTGGTGTGTTTGTACCGTCACCTTGGATCAGCCACTAGAGTTGGAGTATCACAGATTGCCGGCTACCGTACTTTGCTTGAGGTAATATTTATCGATCTAAGTATTTTGCACTTGTGTTTTGTTATTCCCTCATTTTTAGTTAGTTATTGGTGTATTCACATTACTTACCTTTATGTATTGTCAGGGATGGATGTACGAGCACTTCAAACTCGAGCTTGTCGCATCAAACACCAAATACATGGACCAAATGCAACCCCGTGTCTTGCGGTTGATCCAGAAACATGAGACGATTATGAACGCAGACAAGTTAGGGTCTATTCGAAGAACATTGGATAGATTGCGGGCAAGTGAGGTGCGTTTGTTACTCGAACCAGTATTAAAATCATCGTGCTAGCTTATGTGTTACTAATACCTCTTTATTGATTGAAGTAGGTGACTTGGGACCTATACGTTAAAGTCAGGCTCGATGGTATTGTGCACTCGATGGCATTTTACTATGGTATGTTGAAGTGCATGACAATTGTTGAGCCCTACCATCTGAAAGGTTCTTATGATAGCTTGGTCGCGTGCAAGGAATTCCTGACCCTTCGTGCCACATATCAGAAGCAGTCCGAGGCCCATGTGCACTTAAATACTGTGTGAAATATGACTTCCAACAGGAGAATGGGAGAGGTGATGTAACCATTTGTTCTCCCCTGAAGTTCGAGGCGAGAAGGCACAGTTCGAGTTCATGGCTACACCAGAATATATTCCTAGGTTTCTACAAGTTTCACACTTGGTTGTCGAAAACTCGACTTACATTAATTGTGACGTTAGTACTGTCGTTGATAATGACCTGTCGGAGGTACGTTGTTTGGTATTTGTCTCTTGTTTGTTATTCTATGCAAGTATTATTATGTTTTCAATGTTTGTCATTTGTTTTGAACAACGAAATAAGCGTGTGTTAGACATTGTGTTGGAGTGGATGAACTTGCCGGGGGAATTGGCTAATTTGGAATCTGCGAAGAAAATGGTGAGTGATGTGGTGAACTTCTTGAGAGGGAGGAGTCTTGGGACAACAACCACCACCACTACCACCACCACTACAACAAAAGCCCCTACAACACCTTTTAAGGAATCCCAACACGACAGCAATGCAACCCAATCTAAGTCCATCCCAAGTGATGCTCCTTCCTCCGATGCGCGTCTACCCAAGCTTTCGAACTCGTACTAGGCTTGTCCAGATTGGGTACCCCTCTTGTTCTTATTCTTGTAGGTGGGACAACCCCCGGTGTCGAGGAAAGGCAACTAATCTCTCGAAGCTGTTGAATAATCTTGACATGCTCGTCTTTGTCAACGTAACCTAAATTATCCACCATTTTTTGAATCTCGTTGTTGAAATTATATCAAGACCAATCCACAGCTTTTTACGAAACGATACTCAACTTTTGTCAGTGTACAAGAATGTCCTCGAGTGGTATGGGTAATTCGGCCATAACATTGACGTTTAGCTTGTAAGTTGATGAGTCATTATTTATGCATACTTTTATAGGTGTTTAGCTAAATAAATAAAGTCCAAAGTTGTATTTTATGGTTCTATATGATTACTTTAAGGATTTATAGGGTATTTAAGTGTTTGTGCGTGAATTAGACAAATCCAAAAAAGAAGTCAAAGTTCGGTTAAAGATCAGCTAGTTTGACGCTACCACAATACAGCCCAGGGAAGACCCATGGTGCCAAGCAAGGCGTCAAAGTAGATTAACATATGACGTCAGAAATACACAGACGATGCCAAATTCATAAGAGATGACACCATGAACGGCTCCCGTTCCAGATTTAGAAGTTCACGACTTACTTGGAGACTAATACTTGCTATATTGAGCCACATCGCCAACCAGCGCCGTTCCCACATAATGATGGCGCCAACTTCGCAGAATAAAAATTTTGTATTTTTTTGAAGGTTCTTATTTCTCAGGCTTTCCTATTCTTCTACTCAGGCTCACTTATATAAAGGAGGGACCTCTATGGATAAAAACATATTATATTTAGATTGATTTAGGAATAGAGAAAGGTAGAGCAACCATGTTCGGCTAAACTTCATCAATATAGGTCAGAGGCGGATCAAACAAGTCGTTGGTTTCATGGATTCATTGTGAGATCTACCTAATCTATATTTTTTGTTCTTATTTTATATTATATTTCCTTTGGCACTGATTTGAATATAGGGTTAGATTCATTTATTTGTGAAGAGCCCTTACATGCAAAATAGATTGACTACCCTTAGTTGTTGAGTTGAAGCATTCATACTTATGCGATATGCTCATCTAAGTAACGATTGACCCTACTGGTTGGTTAGATCCTTTTGGGGCTGGTCAAGAGCCTTATGATCTATCCTAAATTGGAAACATCCATACTTTTGCGATCCAATTGTCTGGGTGTAGTGCCTTCACAAAGCCCTATGTAATCAACGCATTAAACTCAATTCATATGAGTCCTGGGTTGTGTGGTTGGTTAGGGAAGTAGTCATTGTCGTACCTTAACTATCGATAATAGGAATTGTGAGGAGCCGCGTACGTTACTGGGTCCATAGCTACACTAGAATATAATTGAATTACATGTCTTTGTATGGATCGAAGGCTAATGAATCCCATGTACCATTAGACGATGTTCGAGAAGCCGAAAGCCTAGGTTGTTTCCTCTATTGAACTTTTTTCTTATAAAAACATTTTTACATTCCTTAGTTCTCATTAGTGAACTCTCATCATTTTCAAAACCCCCGATTTACTTTCTTGTTTACTAGCTTAACTTAGAAACATCGTGGATCGACCCGTGCTTGCCACTACTGCAGTACTTGTGGTATTTGGTAATCTAATCAGGATTATATTTTGACGCATTCGGCGTATGTCAAATTTTGGCGCCGTTGTCGGAGACCAAGTCCTTTTTTATTTAGGTTTTTCTTTTTCCTTTTTGTGCATTCACTTTTATGCCTAAAAGTCTTCATAGATCGAAGTCCAGCGGATATCTACTTCCTTTTGATCTGGAGATCCAAAAGACCTGCCGTCGAAACTCGAAAGAAACAAGGCAGAGGAAACAATTGTCAAGAGTTCAACTAAGTGACGAGCAATTCCCTCCAATGGCTAATCAAGATGGAATTCTACTACTTAAGAGGCGGGAGCACCTGAAGCGACATAAGCACTAGTGGGGCGACAAAGGCTTGTAGTACCTCAATTCCAACCATTCAATCAAAGAATGGTTGATCTTATTCCATAGAGGCCACAAGCTTAGCCTTGGGCACAACCTCAGGTCGATCATCGCATCACCACATGGATGGCGAATGATGAGACACATGATATCCTAGCTCATCAACCACACTACATCACATTCCCAACTTATAGGGGCAATTTCGAGCTCAAATTTGATTTTATAAACTTTCTCCCCTATTTCATGGAATAGATCGTAATGATCCAGTGACCTTCATTAAAGATTTCTTCTCTAACTATTGGACAACGATTCCACCTAAGGTCGATGAAGACGAAGTCGAACTTTCTGCTTTTCCTTTTTGCCTTAAGGATAAAGCCCATGACTGGCTCTTCTACCTTCCCCTGGTTCCATCAAATTGAAACGATATGGTTTTTGCATTCTTGAAAGAATTCTTCATTGAATCTAGATCTTCCAAATTCACTAGGGAGATATGCAATATCAAAATAAAATTAGACGAATCATTTGGCGATTATTGGGGCCATTACAAACGCTTACTTGCGAAATTTCCCCAACATGGCCAAAGCCACCTCTCTATCGTTCATTTCTTCTACATGGGACTTATGCCCCTTGAGAAACATATGATTGACGATGCTCGCGGAGGCGATTATATATGTAAGACAACTCAAGAGATGATTGATTTGTATGAATTTATAACAAGTCAATCACGTTATTATATTGTCGACGGGGAAAATGGACCTTCACGAAATCTTTTTGATGGAGTAGGGTCAAATCAAAACAATAGCAAACTTGACAAACTCACTGATCTCATGGAACGATCCATTACCTCCGTAAAGGCTTAAGTTAAAGCTTGTGGTTTATGCTAAGCCACTAATCATTGCATTGGCTCTTGTCACACCTTGTTCAAGAACAAACAAGCGAACGCTATACGCGGCAGATTCTAAGGACCACATAAGAATCAATACAACAACAATTTTAGCAATAGTTATAATCATGCCGTCAATAGCCCCTATCATAGTTATGGATTTCAGAACCAGAATTATCTCCAATATGTTCTAAAGGGATAACCTCCTCAACAGTTCCACCCCGCTCAAAATTTGGAGTTTTTAGAAGAGATGGTGAGGAAACTCGTCGCTAGTCAATATAGACTCTCTAAAGACTTAGCCCGATTTAAAATCGATCCCACCGCGAGTCATGCCATTGAAAACCTTGAGGTTCAAGTAGGCAACTAGGACTAAAGCTAAGGCGCATAGATGAGAAAGGAAAGTTACTTTCCAAACACATCCGAATCCTATTGCGAATGTCAACATTGTCACACTTCGTAGTAGAAAAGAGTTGAAAGAAGCTCCCAAAGAATCCAAGACTAAAGAGGTCGCTCCTAAATCCAAGGAAGTCGAGCAAGAGATCGAAGTTCAACCGTCTCCTCAGGAAACGATAATCTTGGATAAGGTAGCATAACCTTCTCTTAAAACCCTACCTCTGTTCCCTCAACGCCTCATTAAGAATAAAAAGGCGGGAGAAGAGAAGGAAATTCTGGAAATCCTAGGGAAAGTGGCGATAAATATCCCATTTCTTGATGCCTTAGCACTTATGCCTCACTATGTTAAGTTGCTCAAAGGCCTATGTACCAACAAAGGTAGACTCATATGCAATGAGAAAATCACCATAGGTGAAAATGTTTAAGCTATCCTACGTAATAAGTTGCCCACCAAGTGTGAGGATTTGGGCATGTTCATTGTCCCTTGCAGTATCGGTGAAGTTGAAATCTAGAAAGCTATGAGCGACCTCAGCGCCTCCATCAACGTCAAGCCATTATCCATATATGAGACATTGAAGGCTGACCCTTTGAAGGATACTGGAGTTGTCATACATTTGGCAAACTAGTCCATCGTTCGTCCTGTGGGTGTCTTGAAAGACATTCTTGTGAAAGTTAGTGAGCTCGTATTCCCTGCTGACTTTTATATTATTGATATGAAGAATCAGCCCTGCCCCCATTTCTCCCCAGTCTTACTTGGTAAGCCTTTCCTTAAGACTGTCCAGACTAAGATTGATGTTCATAGTGGTTCTCTTACCATGAAGTTTGATGTTGAGCTTATTAAGTTCAATATCCGCAATGCGATGCGCCATCCTAGCGATTCTTCATTTGTGGTGCTTGCCTTGGGTAGTGTGGACTCACTTATCCAGGAGGCCTTCTTGTGAAAAGTGATGATATGAAAGTGGTGTTAGAGAATCATCTCGATACCAACTTTTTGCAAAAGCAGTCCTTTACCCTCAATACTGAGATCGAGGAGCTGATCTTGAAATTGGACTCTGTTCCACTCTATTCTCCCACCTTAGCATATTTTTAACTACTTGCTTCGAATTCTAGACTTCTCACCACTATGGAGCGAGCCCCTACACTAGAGCTCAAACCATTGCCCAGTCAGCTCAAATATGTGTTTTTAGGAGAGAACGAGACTTTAACTGTGATCATCTCAACTAAACTCACATTACCAGAGGAAGAGAAGCTCATAAATGTGCTTCGAGAGTTCAAAGAAGATTTAGGATGAACCATTGCTGATATCAAAGGTATTAGCCTTTCCACATGCGTACATTATATACAAATGGTCTAAACATTCACAAGAAGCATATCAGCGACTGAACCTACCAATGATGGAAGTGGTTAAAAAAGAGATTATGAAGGTTCTTGATGTTGGGACGATCTACCCTGTAATGGCCTAAATTCCTAATAATAGATTTTGTCCATAATACTGACCCGTAATGTGGCCCGAGAGCGGGCACTCGGACCCAACACTCAGCATGAAGATCGAATAATATATTATTTTGGTATGGTGGATGTTTAGTGCATTGTATTTGTGTAGACTTATTAAGTCACTTTTACGTGTATATAGACGTTGAGACACGAGCGGGATGCGCCTCGGGATGCATGCCGATGTGGGATCGGGGTAAATAGTGATGTGGTAAGTCTTAATTTTGCTAATGTGATGTAAAACAATTAATTTGATGTGGCTATAGTTAAATTGGAATTGATATGACCTAAGTTGGAAAAATAAAACCATGAGCATGGATGCACCTCAGGATACGTGTTGGCATCATAACAATGTGACTTAAGTTCATAGATGTGTTAGTAAGGATGGATTAGTCGATTGTAAGACCAAGATATATACCATTGGATTTTCTAGATATGGGTGTTTAAACAAGATCAATGGCCACAAATTCATTTCACTAATATATATAAGTGAGTTAGCGGATTTGACATGCAAATCATCTCATATTTTACAAAGACAGGAAATAGAGCTGGAGATGAAATCGACAACTTGTGAAGAGATTTTGGTGGATTGAAGAGTGTTTGATCAAGTTAAAGAAGCTCCACATCTAGGTAAACCAATCTACATCACCACTTTGTGAATTTCAAACAAAAAATTGTAGATTTTGGTTTTTCAGCAATTACAGTGGGCAAATGACTTTGTTTTCAAAATATAATTTCATATTTAGATTCCTTGTGAAATTTCACTTATTCCACTATAAAGAAGTTCTGGATTTGGATTTGTTTTGATGTTGTACAATAAAATTAGAAATTCTGCATGTTGTTGTTATGAACCAGTTTCTATATTTTGGTAATAACTTCCTCATTTTAAATCGAAATGGACTCATTCTGGTGGCATTAGAAAACTAACTCAAAGGGGAACAACTTTTACAGTGGATTGAATTACCTAGTTGTAGATCCTCCTAACCTTGATCCAACACTTTTCAATCCATCAAAATTTCTCCACAAAGTTGCTGATTTTGCTATCTAGAATTCTCCCCCACTTCTTGATTGAAATGCAAACGATTTGTATGAAAAATCCACTATCTCGTTTATATATATTAATGAAACTATGTAACCATTGATCTTGATTTACACACTCATCTCTAAGAAAATCTAATGGCTTATACCCATCCTATAATCCACTAACTGACCCACTAATACATCATTCCTAACACATACTTTAACTCAATTTGTCTTGTGATGATGTCCTCACATATCTCGAGGTACTTCAATGCATATTGTTTTATTTTTTTAACTTAGGCCACATTTATGTAAATTGAACTATATGCACATTGAATTAGTTATTTTGAGTCACATTAACTTAAATCACGACTTACCACATCACTCTCTACTTTAGTCTCACGCATCTCGAGGCAGATTCTCGTTCACGTCTCGACATCTATATCCAAGTAGAAGTGACTTAATGACAAGTTAATAATTAGACACATTTTATAGTGTAATTTAGGATGATTTTAGGCATTAATGATGATATTACACTAGGTATTCTCTTGTTTTTGTGATTTCAGGTTTTAAATAGGAAAATAAAAAATGGAAGAAAAGAGAAAGAAAAGCAAAACAACCTATTATGAATTAGGATTTAATGATTCCAAGATTTCATGTGTTATGATTATAACTATGTTATGAAGTGATGTTATGTTCTAGTGTTTGAATGCAATCCAAGTATATTACATTGTTTGGGGGGTTTGTTTAGATATTTATATTATATCGAATTTGAGTATTATTTAATTTAGTTTGCATTGAATTGTTTAAATTAATTTAGTTAGTTTGGTTAATTAAGTTAATATTTATCGTTATTAATTATTTGATATTTTAATTCCCGTTTGATTAGATTAACTAAATTAAGAAAAACAAGAAAAAATGTTTTTCTTTGATGTTTGCAAAATCCATGTGTAGACGATATCTCATTTACCACTACTCCAAGTAATACGAAAATACGAGAAACTATTGTGCACGCTCGACACGTTTCAATTTTTGGCGTCGTTTTTGAATATTTTTAAATAATTTCTTAGGGTGTTAGACATTATATGGTCTACACACTTCATCGTGTTAATTCTACAGGATCTTTACATCCGTTTGAGCATAAAATAGAAAGAACTTTTAATCAGAGTTTAAGACAACAACAATTTAGGGAAATTTAGCTAATAGGATGGAGGATAATGATAATGATATTAATGAAAATGTCATTAATAATAATAATGATAATAGAGTTATCAACAATGATAGAGAACTCACTTTTAGAACATGCAAATCAAAATGTTACATCATATGAGCTTATGTGCATAACATACCCCGATGGATTTCCTGAATTTGAACTTAGATCTGGATTTATTAGTGCCTTATCTAACTTCTTTGGTAAAGACAATTAAGACCCACAAAGATTCATAAGGGAGTATTAACATAAAGTTAATGGGATGAAACTAAAAGAATGTACTTTAAATTAAGTCAAACTTAAGGCTTTCCCTTTTTCATTGAAAGATCAAGCACAAGATTGATTGTTGTATCTCTTACAAGATTCAATAACTGCATGGAATCAAATATTAGAAGCTTTCCTAGACGAATATATGCCAGCTAGAAAAAATAGTTCCTATATAAAGCAAATCACAATTGAAAAGATGAAAAATGATGAAAACTTTAACGAATCTTGAGATAGATTTCAAACATTAATTTCGTTTTGTCTATAACATGGATATACTGAAAGAGCTTTATTAAAGTGTTTTTATGAAGGACTAAATCACATTAAACAAAGATTATTAGACATAGTATTTGGTGGGTCTTTATTTGAAATAACACCTGTGTTAGCAAAAGAAACAATTAATAAAATGACAAAACTATCTAAGCAAGATGGAAGGTTGAATCCTTAAGAAAGAAACTTTATAAAGTTGATAATAAAAGAAATAATGCATCTGATAATAAAATTGATGAATTATCTAAGATGGTTTAGTTGTTAATTAATGATGGATATAATCAAGTTAAAGCTTATGGACTCTGTAATGAGGTTAAACATCCTGTGGTGGCCCCGACCCCGAGGCTGCCCCAGGGTGTCGTCGTGTTGTGCCTGACACCTGCCCGTCCATCTCATGTCTCGATAATCGTGTCCACGATGTGTTACTAGTGTAGTTAACCGATTATTCATATTAGTCTTAAGTTATTCCCTTAAGTCTTTAAATCCCTTAAGTTTGATTGTCTGTAGCTTATTCAAGTCCTAGCCGTGCTAGTGATTTGTATATTATAAAGTTACAAGTAATTAATCAATATTTTATAGAAAAAGTCTTAAATTAAATATAAACATGTATTTTCATTAACTCTTAGGTTTTATAGAGCATCCATCCTACTGTGGAAAACCTGGAATAGAGCACGTTGTATATATAAGGCGATAAAAGTAAATATATACAAGTACAAACATCTCATCAGTCTCCCATAAACCCAAAATATAGCAATATACAAAAATAAACACCTATGAGTAGTGTGCCGAATAGTGGGCGAACTCAGAGATAGACGCCAAGAATATCTTTATCCTTACTCGTAGAAGGATCTGCACTCAGCCATCACAACAAAAATAGATGACGAGTCCAGTAAGTAAAATCCCAAGGAAACTCACTGAGCATTATATGATAAAGTAAAGGAAATCCAACAAATATTGTTAAATAAATATGCGGAATGTAAACAGACAACTATAAATGGATCATCGTATGCGTAAATATCAATAAAGCGCAAACGTGCGTGCCTGTTTTAGCCAGACCAGACCATACTTCGGATACCATCCCCAGGATCCCACCAGTGGGCGCACCCAACTGGCCCATCACCTGGTCCTCTTGGTGGTCGACGTAGACCCACAATGCATAGAAATATGTACTGACAAAGTAGCTTGGGTCGTTATTCACCGAGGACTCCTGATACACGTGTTATGGTCTAGCATGCCTTAGACACACAACGGAATACCCGGTGGGAGTAAACTCAACCAACCATTCTAATAGGGACACAAAGACGGATAATTGAGGTAACAAGGAATATAATCAGGAATACACTAAACAAGATAGAGTAAAACAATGATGAAAGCATTAATACTCAAGTGATGTTCCTGTGGGTTTTACAAACCTTAACCGCTTTCTGATTTTCCCCGGACTCCCGAATCCGACCCGACTAGCTCCCTGATACCGAGCTACGATTCCATTAGTCCTTGAAGTCTAATTTTATAAGTTTAGCATGATGCCCAAACTGGTTAGAGCGCTAGCCAGCCTGGTTAGCACTCCATGGTGACTCTAAAACATCATCCAAACCAAAAGAATAATAACAATTAGATCAAATTCATCAATTTCATGAAATCACTAGTTTTTCCCAAATTTTCTAAAACCTCAAATTCCATCAAAACTAGTTTGTAATTCTTCAAGGAAATGATAATTATACTTGTACTTCATCAAGACAAGATAAAAACTTAGTGACCAAGCCTTCGAATTCGAATTTACGCCAACAAACTCAAATTTGGACTTATTTTCATGTATATGGGTTGAAGGAGATGATTACCTTGTGTTGGATTTCCAATTTTAACTCCAATTGATGATCTCTAGCTCCAAATCACCTCCTCAACTCTCTAGTTTTCCATAAATGAAGATCGTTTTGGTTTGCATATGTTGATCAATCCATCAATATATATTAAGGTGGGATTGATTCTTAGCCATTAATCTCCACATATTTACGTATCTCGATATTCATCTAATGGCCTATCTCGACTACCTGGAACCCAATGCCCCGCGTCTCGACACGTATTTCGAGGTAACTCTATAGCCTATTGTACTAATTGAATAAACTTAGCCTATGGTTACATTACCCATTCTAATTGATCAATTAGTTATCTTAACGTGAGTTAGTCGAGTTTCTTAGTCTACTCGTAGTTCGCCTACCTAATACCTATGTTAACACGCCTTACGAAGCGAATACCTGTCACACCAACTCACCCAATAGCAACGTACACACATGCGATGTTACAATAATATAATGCGTTTAAACTTCGCACTTAAGCAACCATCATCCACAAATAACATATTTCCTCGGTTCTCGTATCCGAGTCAACTGAGTTGTCCATGTAACGCCCGAATTATGACCGTTAATCCCCGAAATTAACGTTAATCCTAGTTTAATTAGTTTGGGCCGTTACACATCCTATGGATGCGTGTCCTACTCTACATGAAGAAAATACTGAAGAGGTTAATGCAATGATGAACTAATTTTCTGGTCCCCCAAGAAATCAATATAATAACAATATTTTTTTTATCCTAGAAGACCAAAGCCAAATCTTAGTTATGGTCCTCAAAATCAAAATTATAATATTTATAGACCAAAAGCTCAGAACAATCTGCATCTAATCAACAACCTCAATAAAATACTCAACCTAAGAATTCAAATTTAGAGCAAATCTTGCATAATTTTATGAACCAAAGTCCTCAAAATTTTACACAGATTTCTCTAAATCAGATTAAGACTGATACTACTATTAATGAATTGAAAAAATAATTAAGTCAAATGAATTTACAAATAAATAGGTTAAGTACTCAGTAGAGTAATCAAACTAAAGCATCTACTAAAGCTACTTTGTTCCTATTAATCAAGAATAAGTTAATGCTTTATTCAGCGAAGAGAAAAACAAACCTATAACTGGAAACACACTTAAAGAGTATAATAAAAAAACACATAAAACTATTAAAGAAGAAGAAATGATGGCTAATGTAATTCCTTCTAGAGAATGGATGGCTGAACAATTGAAATATACACATTTTTTTGGAAGGCTATACTTATGGTATTTAGCCAGAGTTGAAGCATAATCTTTACAAAAGTCTGAATTAATTGATAAGGATAAAAATGATAAGATTCCTGATAATTTCAATGAAGTTATGCTTTTATATTCTACTGTTCCACAACGATTAGTTGATGTTAGGAAGGAAAATAACAATGAAGACATTCTTGAAACGTTTAATAAATAGAAATCGATAAACTATTGATGGATCCAATTCTGTAATTTTCTAATTATGATGAAGTTTTGAAAGAATTTTGTGAATTAAAGGATAAATCTTTAGAATAATCTAAAGAAAACTTAGGAAAAAAGGTATCTGATTCAATTAAAAAGAAAATACCTGAGAAATGTTTCAATCCATGAATATTTGCAATGCCTATTACAATAGGAACTTCCTTTATAGATTTTGCTATGTGTGATCTTGGAGCATCAATCAATGTTATCTCACTTAAACTATATGAGTCATTAAAAATAGGTTCGTTGCATAATACACCTATTAATTAATCTTACCTTAGCCGACAACACAATTATTAAACCTTATGGTTTATTAGAAGATGTCTTAGTAAAAGTAAATGACTTAATATTTTCAGCTGATTTCTATGTCATGGAAAAGGGAGACTCACTATCATCGAAATCTCCGCCTATACTTTTAGGAAGACTGTTTCTTAAAAGAGCTAAAACAAAGTTAGATATTTTTGAAGGAACAATGTCTATGGAATTTGAAAACAAAATTGTCACTTTTCATTTCAATGATGAAGATGTTTATGACAATTCTGATGAGTTTAATAATGAACAAACTAATGATAATGAATCATTAGAATTAAATCGTCATAAAGTTGAAGTGTATGTAATTAATACAGTAACAATGGAAGAAGAAAATAATATGCCAACAATAAGCAAGTTGAAGACACTTCAAATTGAAAAGCAATTACCCAAGAATGGAGGGTTAAGCAACCGAATAATATTGCGAATGATATTAAAATGGAGAAATTTAAATCTACAAAGAATAAGAAGAAGAAAAAGAAGAATCTAGCAATTGCCAAGCTCGATGATCAAGGAGATATATACATAAACGTAAAAGTCAGATGGGCTTGTTATTTTAAAGCTATTTATGATACATATTTTAGAGAAAAACTACATGCCAATTCACTTCTTTCTTCGTACTCAACTGGAATTGGATTTACTTGCTTCTGAAAAAATTATTTTGCAAAATGGTTATTCACCGAAACAAATGGGTGTGGTTACTAATGTACTAATCCAAACTGATAAGTACATTATTCCCACAGACTTTTTGGTTATGCCACATTTCATCAATAAAGATCCTCCATTAACCTTAGGACGACCTTTCTTAGCAACTTCGCAAGCTGTCATGGATACTCTGGACTAGAGAATTACTTTTAGGGTGCATGGACGAGCAATCAATTTCTGGAATGGCAGTACAGTGGACAATCCTACACTTAAGTTTATAGAACCAGTTTAGAATTGCGTGGTTCAGTCGAGCCAATGACTGTTAAAAAAGCACTCTATTAGAGGCAACCTATACTCTATCTTTACTTTTAGTTTTATAATATGATTAGTTAGTTGTTTTTATATTCTCTCAACTTTCGACTCTTATAATAGGGATATTTTAAGAATTTAATTCCAGAATAATTTCAAGTAAGGGGGTTGATCGAGCAAATTTTAATTTTTCCGTATTATATTATTTTTATGCATTAATTTTATGTTAGTTGGCTATTTATAGTAGTGAAAATATTATGAAGTACATATCATAGTTAAATTTTGATAATTTTGAATAATTCTACCTTTTTATTAGATATATATGATAAATATATGGAAAAACCAATTAAATTTGAAAAACAGTTAAAATAAGCTGGCGATTTCCCAATGATTCTAGTTTGTACTAGAATTCGCTAAGAAAATCGACAATAGTGTGCATAATTTTTAGTGTAATTTTAAGTCAGCGATTTGTCAGCGATTTGAGCTTATAACTAGGATTCACTGAACTAATCGCTGAGCCACTAAGGCTCATTTTCAGTTATTTCCCAGTGAATCCACTTAAACCCTGATTCACTGAGAATGAATATGAGTTTTTAAAAATAGAAACACCATATCGCCACATTTATCCATTTCACACTCATAAACCATTGCAACTTTTGGATCAAAAGACCAATTTTGTACTACATTCAACCTTCCAAAGCTAGAACTTAGTGTATTAAAATGCTCCCACCTCAATCTTCACACATCCAATCTACAAAATTTGGTGAGTTTTGACAGTGTAGAGCCACCTAGGGATTAAGTAAGGGCAATTCGAATCGGAGCTTCGAGGAGTGTTCTAGAGGAGTTTAGAGTTCCAATCATGAAAGAATCTTTTTCAAGAAGGTAATCAATGAAAACACTAACCTTTTATTGATTAAGTTTTTGGTTTTTCATCGATTTTGGGTTTTTTTAAGGTTCAAAGCCAAATTTTAAAAATTTTACTCTAAAATAGTTTTGATATCAAATGTTTTCAATTAAAATACTACTATGTGAGTAGTGAGATGACTTTTTATTGCTATCGAATTTTTGAACTATTTTTTATATGGCGATTGGATTGAATTTTATGCGCAAACCAATTTGAGACTAAGTTTCAAATGAGTTTGGGGGTTTTTGTGTTTGCCTATCGCGTGATTTGAATTACTCACGAACGATTGTTTTTCTCAATGATGTTTTATCGATAAATCTCATATGAATTTTAAAATCTCGATTTATAAACGATTTTCTGATGAATTTCTCTTTATTAGATAGATACGTTGAAGTTTACCGAACATTTTTTAGACAAATCTGGTTTTACAAGTTCATTCTTTTACTTGTACTTATCCGAATTGCTGGAAGTGGAAAGGGTAGAGGTTCACGGGAGGAGAAAAGAAAGGGAAAGTTAATGGAGAAATCAAAGAATAAATCCCAAGTTTCCTATATCCAACCCACATTGAATTCTTTTAACACACCTAGAATTAGACCACAAAGAGAGCCTAATCCCCCTTTATCATTTAACCATAGTACTAAGGATGATTATATAGAAGAGGAGGAGGAAGTGGAAGAATTAGAAGAAGAGATAGTAACGGGGATGAAAAATTATGTACTTAAGAATGAAACTTTGTCAATGAGAAAGCTTTTGACAAATTTAGGAATGATTAAGTAAAATATAGGAAGTTGATCCCGGAGAGGGGATTCAATGTGAATAATGAATTGAAATACATGCCTAGGATCCTAGATATTATTGAGGCAAAGAACTGGGGATTGTTGGCTATGGACTATAACTACTTAGACCTAGATGATATTCCTAGTGAAAGAGTGTGATATTCTGGTAAGAAAGTTTTATGCAAATGCATATGGAGGTGAGAGTAAAAAAGAGTCATGAGTTCGAGGAAGAACATTGGATTATTCCGTTGCAAGAATAAACCTGTATTTTGGTTTACCAGAATTTCACTAAAAACAAAATGATGAGTACCCAAAGCCCGAATACACCATTACGTACCACTACCCCACTTAGATAATTAGGGGAGGTTTAGAAGCAATCCACGGTGATGGATTCGTTTTTGATATGGAGGGGTACCCGAAGCACAAAACCATCAAACGTTTTAGGAAAATCACTAAAGCTTGGTGTTATTTCATCAACGCCAGCTGACAACCACGCTTGCAATATTACGAGATAGTGAACTACAAAGCCGCCTTGCTTTATTATATCGTCATGGGATTAGGATATTCAATGTTGGCAAAATTATCTATGAGTCGATAAGGAGTGCTATTACCACAAAGCAAAACGACAGACTACCGTTCCCTTTAATGATCATGGATTTTTGTTTAGCAGATCAAGTAAGCATGGTGGAGCTTGATATGTATGTTCTACCAGAGAAAACCATCACGGACGAGGTTATAGAAGATATGGATGAGTAAATGGTTATGATGACACTGAGGATGAGAGAGAGAAGGTTGAGATAGCCAGAGCAGAGAAGAAAAATCAAAGATGACACAAGGAGAATTTTGGAAGAAATGTCGGAAGCTAGAGATGATCTGAATATGGAGCAACCTGCTAGGGATTATGATTGCATATACATGGAGAAGTTGATGCACGCCGCAAGTATAATAGCTAGCTTCTAGTAATAGTGCAATCAACTTACTTTGATCATGGATATCGTCATCAGAGAAAGGTTTTTGAACTAGTTGTATATTACTTACTTAGCTTAAATTATTGCTAAGGGATTCTCTTTTAATTGATTTTATATCTAAACTAAACTATTCTAATAGATCACTTTAAACTTTTGTTGAACTCTTATATTAAGGATATCTTAGGTCACAAGCTCACCTTGGTAATTTAATACTATGCTTTGTGTTAATGTGTACATCTCAATATATTTTATGCAATGCCCACTTAGAATAGACATATTTCCCTCAAATCCACTTTAACCCACTGTCGTGACAGAGAAAATTCTAATGTGCAAACTAAAACTCCACCTATCGATTTGAATAACATAAGTTACACATTGCTTTAAATCTAAAATCATTGGATTCATAACCAACTAAGTTTATTATCCGCGCCTCCCTAATCAACAAATATTTCTCGATGTTATTTATTTTACGCTTGTACCATTCATGTCTAGATTAGAAGCTTCAATGGCCATGATATCTGCTAAAGCCTAAGTTCATTAAACACATGATCCATATGTCTAAAGCATTACGCTTAGAACCAGTACATATTCTAATCATTGTATTTTTTATTATCACTTTTTATTCCTATTTCAAAGCATAACATTCATACCATATGATCCATTGATCCCTGAGATAAATAGACTACTCGCACATCATTGAAACATAAACATCACAATTCAATATAGAATTCATTGCAAAACAGAGATGAATATAGTTACCTTGAGTTAATCAATGAAACCCAATATTGATTGCAGACATGGAGTCTTCCACGTTTAACAAAAACTCTTTAATACTAAAACTCAATGCCTAATGACCCTAATGGAGGCTAATCTCCTTCTATGTGGTTGGCTCTCTCTTGTTTACTACATCCTAATACTTATTTATACTCCTTAATAACAATTAGAAACCTTAAATTACAATTTCACCTGAATAAGAACTTCACTTTCTAATTTCTACAATGTTGGCACTACCATTAATGCCCCGACGTCGTGTGTGTTAAGTCACGGCAGTGCCATAGCGCCACATAGTCATTATGTGATTTTTAGCTCCTGGAGCCTCGACACCGTGCACTTTGTGTTCAGGCGCTGTCCTCGTTAGCCGCAGCGCTGCCACTGCCGGACCTCCAGAGTTGGTTTTCTTCATTTCTTATTCTCTCTCATGTCGTTCCTTTCATCTCCACGTCGTGCCTTGTCTTCTTACACTGTCAATACATGCTCCAATGACGCTAACCCTGATTTAAGGGGTATTTGCTATGTTTTTTCTCGTTTTTCCTTAATTTCTTCCAATACACTTTAATTCCCTAAAAATGTAATAATACCATGAATTAGCACTCATTTGAGGATATTTCTACTAAATATACTACTAAATTAATCATATATATACATATAAAAAATCACTTATCAAATACCCCAAACTTAAGGTTTTGCGCGTCCCGAGCAAAAGTGCATTCTACTTATTCTCATTCGATTCACATTGTTCATGGAGTATCGTAAAATTTACTAAGTTTCAAGTTAACAATTCACTCAAGAGATTTTCTTTGAAAAAACTTATATTTTTAGGACATGTTGCTTTAACAACAAATGTAACTTCACTTTCAAACACTAACTATATCTCAATAAAAAATCATCACTACTTATAAGTTTTTTTAGTTTCAACACTCAAGTAGCAAGTATACAATTTCATAATTTCTCATTAAGCTCACAAAATTACAAATAAGCATAGATCAAACTTATCTTTGGTAGACTTTAGCACTTTAAGAGTCTATAGTACTTTCATATAGCTAGAATGGAAACTTAACTAGGTACTCGCACTCAAGCTAAATCTTTTATTTGATGAGTTTTAGTTTACTTCCGCCTTCCTCTCTTTAATTTTTTTCTCATTTCTTTTCTTATTCTTTTCATTTTTATTTAATAGTCCCTGCTCTTTTCCTATGGACTTATTCTTCTTCCTCACGTTTTCCAACCATCAAGTTCTCTAATCAATTTCTTGTAGAACTTGTGGGATTCTCTCATTTTTTCTTTTCTTTTTTTTTCTAAAACTCTTGTTAGCACTTCTCACTTTCACTAAATCAAGTTAGTTAACTCCAACTTCTAGTTTATAGAATTCTTGCTTTTGTTTCAAGTTCAAGGTCTTCCCTAACTCTAAGTATCTAATCATGAAATCACACAATTGTTGCTACATTTCATTATTTCTTCTTTAAAAATTCAAAATATTCACTTGAGATTCATATCAACAAGATACTTGTAATCTACTCATCCACAATTAAAGACATGAACATGCAAATGAACTACTTATTCATTACATATTACTATATATAACCTAATCTATATTACTTAAACATTCATTTAGTGAATAAAGAGATAAATTTATACACTACCTTGCTTTCCTTCTTAACTGCTTCAAATTAAAATTTAAAAAATCATACCTGTAGTTTTTATCTTTATTTCTTAGCTTATCTTACCACTTTCCCATAGTGTGGTGTAGAGTCGATGGCCTTAAACTTAAACCAAACCTTGTCCTCAAGGTTTAAAAATAAGCTTGAAAAATAATGACTCTAAAACATACAAACATATGTAATAACACAAATTATAATAAACTAAACATTAAAATTGAAATAGCTAAGTAGTTTACAAAATATCTCAAATGCTAAAAAATATTGATATCGAAAGCACTTTCAATCCCCAGGTTTAAAGGAATCCTAGAACACTAACTTCAGGACTCCGCGTCATCATCATCATCTGCATCATCAGGTCCAACCTGCGATGGTGTCAATAGATGCTCCACCTTCATGCTCTGCACCAAATCTGAATCAAAACGTATGCTGGTACTGCTGGAAAGCCGAATGACCTATAAGTATGTCTCAACCCTCTGCTCCTCTTATATCTAGTTATGGCCATGTGATATTCAACAAACAACATGAAATTGCACTGCCCGTTCTGTCTATCCTGCTATTTCCTTTCTATATCCTACCCATATCTCAACTTGTGTGTCTGGTATCGTGCCCTATCCTCTTGGTATTGTCTTCTCATCTCTACTATCTATAGCCTCTACTATCGTGGATTCAAATTCTCAGGTGGTGGTATATGTGTATGTGGTGGTGGAAAGACTTTAGGATAGTCCAAGTCCTGCTCTCCAATCTCTGGGTTTACAAACTCGTAGCCCTTAGCAAATCCTTGCTGCTGTTGCTCATCCTCTCCCTAATTCTCCTCATCTTCTAGCTCCTGGGCTAGTTTTGATGCTGCTGCTTCTATTGCCTTTTGGCCAATAACTCGGCCTCACTTCTAGCTCCCTCGGTCGTCTTTTTTTTCCTCGGAGTCTTGGTAACCAGGTGGCAACTTCAACATAAGCATGAAAGATTCATCCATGGTTGGTTTGGTATCGATATCAAATTCTTCATCATCTCTCATTCTCACTCCGACCCTTAAGCACATCTAAGTAATCAAAATAGGAAACAACAATTTGTTGTCCCTTTCCAACATGATGGACTCCCTCAGACTGGTGTTTATGATCTCACCGATGTTGGTTTCCCCAAGTTGCGTAATCTCATAAAGACAAACCGCTTTTGGCTTTATGATCTCGACCTGTTGAGAAGTGGGGTACAATGATGCAACAAGAAAATGTTTCCACATTCTGTAAACCTTTCTGATGCTGCTTTTCTTAATGTGCTTAGACACATCCTCAACTCCTATCACGCATCATTGTTGTCCTGAGACAACCAGTGCATCTTCTATGGCTCTAAATGGGTATAGGTTATAGGTTTTCTTATATAATCTAGCCAAAAAACTCAGTGCAGATTCATATGAGATTAATTCTTCCAACCCTTTGAATTATTAATTTCTCGTCTATTAAAGGGAACTAAAACTCCTCACCTTCACTTGCTTACCCTTAGCTGTGAACTTCGATAGAATTCAAAAACAATCTTACTCACTCCTTTAACTTCATTCTTCCTATAGTCTTGAGTGAGTTGCTCCCAATTTCAGTGCCTGATGAAATTGTTCACACTTTTATTGTATTTAGCCGGCAAATTAATTCCCCTTTCACAAATGAACTCCCTACATAAAACTTTCTCGTATCTGTCCTCAGCCTTTTTACAAATGAAATATTTGGATTTAAAGGTCTTGGCTCTTCATCATTGGGGTTCCTAGAGGTAGATGCCTTAAATTCATTTGCTCTCATTTGGCTAACTAGTTTCCTTGTTCTTGCCATTTCCTTCAAATTTCAAGCAACTAACAAAAATGCAACACAATTTGATCTTAAAATTGCCTAAAAGTCAATTCATATAACATGGATCATGCATAACCCAAATAATTTCAAGGAAGTTAACTAAGTCTCCATGGGTAATATTAATGATCACATTCACACAATCTTGCAAAACCTATCCCATAACCTCATATCCACAATTTCATACAACATCATCAAATTTTTCAAAATTCAATGCATAACTAGATGAAATTGTAAATGTACCTCAATGCCGAATTAATTTTTGGTGTAGATTACTCCTCCAAGTCTTTTCCAATCTAAGCTCCCTAAATTTTCTCACCAACTAGAACCTTAGCTCTCCTTGGAGTCAATTTCCAAAAATCCAAGCCCTAGTTCTTCCACTTATGCAAATCCACAATGTGTTTGTATCTCCACTCTTAATCACTAGGAACTCACTAAACTCACTTGAAAATGATCAACCTTTGGCTCTAGAGGGGTGTATGCTTAGGTGTTTTAGTACAATTTAAGTGCAAGTGTGGAGAATGGTGTGAGAAATGGGTTTAAAACCCTTATTTCGACCTGACCTCAGCGCCGTGCCTTACAAACACGACACCGCGACAGCTCCGCCACTACGTCAATGACGCAGTGGGGCAATTTTTAATTTGGTGCTTGCTGCCACCTTGGCTGTGTGCCCTATTTCCATGGCACCGTGGATAATACCCATGGCGTCGTACATCTCCGCGTATAATTTTTCATGAATTCTCATCCAGTGTTCCTCTGACTTTGTGTATAACTCACATAAGGTGTCGGGACTGCATAAAATCTATAAAATATAAAAATTAATAAATATTTCCTTTCAATTTACCCATGCACCTTACCTTCACTGCTTTAAAATCCTTCACTATTTTTTGCTCTTTCAATGATTTCTCGAGTCATTTCCATTCTGATGAATAATTAGCCGGCGAATGATCTTTCATGCACATTCGACACAAATTTTTGAAAGTTAGAACTAAAACTTGTTAATTGTAATTCTGAAACTAAAAAACTAACTACTAATCAAAATTCAAAAATTTAAATTTAAAACCCATGGGCTGCCTCCCAGTAATGTTTAATTTAATTTCATTAGCCTAACGCTTTTTAGCTCGTTTAGTCCGAGTCTAAATTGAGAAGCTCCATCTGCATATTTGAGATTATGATATCATTTTTGTTTGGATGTACTTATTCACCATCAATAAAGACAACCTTTTCAGCATCATTGCCCTCATCGATACTCATTTTGATCTTCCTTTCTCTCACGTGTAAACTTGCTTTAGCTGTATTCAAGAATGGTCGTCCAAGTATCATAAATACATCATCGTCCATGTTGTGGTTCATGACCTAAAAATCCATGATGAATGTGAATCTACCAATTTTCATGTGCACATTTAAAACTTAACCTATAGTAGGTATCAAGTTACCGTCTGCTACTTGCAAATTCATGGTATCCAGATAGTTGATCTTCAAGTCTGCATGAATCATGTCCATCAACGGCATGACACTGACCGAGGCTCCCATTTTTAGGGCATGTGCCCTAGGTCAATCTATAAACATTGTGTATCTTATAATTTTAGTTAATAAAATAGAGGTTTTATATGTTATTTTATTATAAGTGATTGCATGTTTACCTTATAGTAAGATCCATGGGTAGTTGTTGAAATATCCTAAATGTCCCTAGTCGGTCATTATACTAAGAACTATAATGAATTAAGACTAGTGTGAATCTTGATTGATGGTCATGTGATGATCATTCGTATAAGGACACGAATCAAGATCATGAGTACTTATTATGGAAAAAGATATTGGACCGACCCGCTATGAGAACACCACATGGATTAAGTCACAGGTGTTACTCATGATAGGTATATCATTTAGTCATTTGACTTGAGATTACTATAGACTTCAATATTATGAGCATGATGATTTGACATAATCAAATGTTATCTTTAACCGAAAAATTATAAAGATTGTGATTGGTTACCGTGTGAATAATATGTGAAGGTGTGTAATCAAGATAGAATTTGTCACTCTCATATAGAGAGAGATATCAGTGGATCCCTCAATAAGATAGACTGATAATGGCCAAGTCCATGCGAATTGATATGATCAATGTCACTTGGATGTTTTTTAGTTTACCTAAAGATCGAGACTAGTACGATTGAACATTAAGGGTGACTTTCCATGTCTTATGTTTAATCAAAGGATATCGCACGACAAAAGGATATGATATACATTATTAATTAAGTTGTATCAATGTTGATATTCATGCTACTTAGGTAGTCATAATGCCTTGCTAGAGACCGCTTATGACTTGTGTACCAAAATGGATTTTGGTTCACTGCTAACGTCGCATGAACCTATTGGGTCGCACACAAAGAATGGCTTTGCACAATCTCAATTGGTCCAGAGTAATGAATTTTATATGATAAAATTCATGACATAAAAGCCTTTACGATTTGTTATATGGTAACTTATTAATAGGGGCGTATGTGTAATTTGCTTAAACTGCGTAAATATAATAGTTGTATTACGAATAAGATTTTAAGTGAGGGCTTATCTACACATATAAATAAAAGGGTGGATCCCTAAAAAAAAGAATAAGATTTCGTTTTACAATTTTTCAAGTTCTCTAGATTTAGGGAGAGAAAGAAAAATCATTTTTAATCTCTATTGGGGCTAGCACTCCAAATTGTGGTCACCGTTCGTGTGTGGATTTCTGATAGAGGATGCGCACTTGAACGTCTTGAAAATCGAACAATCAAAAGGAAATCACGAAATAAGGTATGATTTACTTCATAGATTTAGTTTAATAGAACTTATTTTCGATGCTGTTGGGGTTTTTTAAATTTTTTTTGGATTTTTCGCTGCTTATGAACCCCAAAAACCCAACACCTATATCACATAAGACATTTCAAAACTGGTGCCCGTCAATGTTTATCGGTATGCTTATCTCTCCAGGATCTCTCATTTTTATAGGTTAAAGTCGCGGGATGGACTTGAGTTTTGGTTCCGATTTCTTTGGAACCAACTTGACGTCATTGCCTTGTAGGTCTTCTTCGGGAGGTCCTTCATCTTTTTTCTTGGCCTTCCATATTGCTTCCCCTTATTTTTCTTCAAGGCATTGATTTTTTGCTTCTTGAAACCATCAAACTCATCTTGCCTTATTTCCGTGTTGTGCTCATGCACCTCTTCATGCTTGTACATTACTTGGTCTTGGCTCCTTTGTTGTTGTTGTGCTCATCATGCGAATGGCACTTACATTTTCCTTGGGATTGGTGACGGTGTTGCTAGGAAACTATAATTCTTTCCTTGAGTTCAAGGCTATTGCAAGTTAACTAATTTGCCTTTCTAGATTTTTGATGGATTGTGATTGCTCATTATCAATCCTTTTCATGGCTTGCCTTATTCCTTCCAACTCTTTCTCGTGCTTCTCATGGCGCTCCCTATCTCTCACTTCCATGGCTTGCAAATACTTCTCAATTGACTTCAGTGAAGTCATCTCTTCGCTCTTCCCCAACTTCCCTTGTTATACTTATTACTCGAAGCCTTGAGGTAACTTCATTGCATTATCGGGATTTCCATAAGAAAATTTCAAGTTGTTGTTGTTGTATCCTTGATAAGACCGTTGAGGAGCTACTCCCCTCGGCCTGAAGTTGTTCTTGTAGCCCTAGTTGTTCATGAAGTTGATATATTCATGCTGCATTCCCTGCTGTATGTCCAATTGGCTAACCACCATGCCATGGTGATTCATGGGTTATTGTGCTACTTGTGGACTTTGATGTCCCAACTGAAGTTTTGCCATTTGACTGCTCAGATTTGATAGTTGTACCATAATTGGTGCTTGCCAGTCAATCTCATAGATGGCTACTAATTTCCTGATTGTGGAACGATTATCAATAGTAGAATTCTATGACATAAGATCAAGGAGATTTAATGCTCCATCCTCATCCTTGGTAAGTTGAGAGCCACCTGATGCGACATCTATCGGTGTTCTTGTGCTATGGTTCATCCTATAGTAGAAAATATAGATTCATGCCCATTTCACTTATCAGTGTCCTTAACATCTTCTCAGCATCATTTTAAATCTTTCCCAAGACTCACCAAGAAACTCGTTGTCTTCTTGCTTGAACTGATTAATTTCAAGTTTCCTTTCATCGACCTTTGCTGGGGGAAAGAATTTGTCAAGAAATCTTTCCTTGATTTTTGCCCATGAAGTCATACTCCCTGCATTTAGCCCTTGGAACTAGGATTTCATTTTTCTATCTAGTGAGAATGGGAAAATTTGCATCCTGATCACCTCTTTCATAACCCCGGTGATGTGCACAATGTCGCACTTCTCCGAGAAATTCTCAACATGTGCAACTGGATCTTCATTATATATCTCGCTGAACAGATTATTTTGCACCATGTTTATCAGAGACGATCTCAACACGAACTCGGTGGTGTTGGCTAGAAGCCTCATCACTCTGTTGTATGTCTCCTGAACTTTTGGCTCGAACTAGTCACGAAGGCATCTCTGTCCTCGCACTCTCTCTTGCACTATCAGATCACCTGCGGGTAGGTTATTCCTGCAGCCCTATTGTTGGTTTCTAGCTTGCTCCTCAGCCATCTTGACTCCTTTCTTTTTCTTTCATTTGGTTAGTCTCTCAATCTCCAAATCATAAGGCACTAGGTCTTTCTCTCTCATGCTACGCATGCACTTAATATCCTTGAAAAGAAAACAAAAAAAGATTAAGTGCAGAAAGTCAAACTGGAACTTAAGCCTATTTCTTCATTTTGTTTTTATAAACTAAAAATTAAAGTACTGAAAATAAACTTAGCAACTACTTAAACTAAGTAAATCTAATGGCTACCTATTCCTCAGCAACAACGTCAAAAACTCTTACGTGCCTCAAGTATAACGACTAGCTTGTAGTAATAGTGCAATCAACTTATGTTGATGATGGATATCGTCATCAAGAAAAGGTTTATGCACTAGTTATATATTACCTACTTAACTTGAATTATTGTTAAGGGATTCTCTTTTAATTGATTTTATATCTAAACTAAACTATTCTAACAAATCACTTTAAACTTTAGTTGAACTCTTATATTAAGGATATTTAGTTCATAAGTTCAGCTAGGTAATTTAATACTATGCTTTGTATTCACGTGTACATCTTAATATGCTTTGTGCAATGCCAAATTAGAATAGACAGATTTCCTGCAAATCCACTTCAACCTACTATCGTGACAGAGAAAATCCTAATGTGCAAACTAGAACTCCACCTATCGGTGTGAATAACGTAAGTTCCACATTGCTTTAAAGTTTCGAATCATTTGATTTATAACCAACTTAGTTTACTATCCGCGCCTCCTTAATCAACAACTATCTCTCGATGTTGTGTATTTCATATTTATACCGTTCATGTGCAGATTAGAAGCTTCAATGGCCATGATAAACCATTACATTTAGAATCAATACAAATTCTAATCATTGCACTTTTTATTATCACTTTTTATTCATATTTCAAAGCATAACATTCATACCATAAGATCTATTGATCCTTAAGATAAATAGACTACTCGCATATCATTGAAACATACAAATCATAATTTAGTATAGAATTTATTGCAAAACATATATGAATATAGATACTACCTTGAATTAATCAATGAAACCTAATATTGATTGCAAACATGGAGTCTTCAATGTTTTTCCAACAAAAACTCCTTAATACTCAAACTCAATGCTAAATTACTCTAATTGAGGCTAATATCCTTCTATGTGGTTGGCTCTCTCTTGCTTACCATGTCCTTATACCTATTTATACTCCCTAATAATAATTAGAAACCCTAAATTACAATTTAACCCGCGTTAGAACTCCACTTTCTAATTTCTGCGAAGTTGGCACTTTCACTTATGCCCCGACACCATGTGTGTTAACTCACAGCGTAACCACTACGCCATAGCTTTATTATGTGATTTTTAGCTCCTAGAGCCTCGACACAGTCCCCTTTGTGTCTCGGTGCTGTCCCTTGTTAGCCGCGACACTACCACTGTGCTGGACCTCTAGAGTTGGTTTTCTTCATTTTTTCTTCTCTCCCACGCTGTACCTTTCATCCCCATGTTGTGCCTTGTCTTCCCACATCATCAATACATGCTCCAACGATGCCAACTCTGATTTTGTGGGTTTTTGCTCTGTTTCTTCTCATTTTCCTTGATTTCTTCAAATACTTCTTAATTCCCTGAAAATGCAATAATACCATGAAGTAGCACTCATTTAAGGATATTTATACTAAATATACTACTAAATTAACCCTATATATACATGTAAGTAATCACTTATCAGGAGTCAGAGTTCGCCCATAAGTACAATTCTGCGCAATCAAATGATAACTCTGAGAAACCTAGAACTGATGTTCAAGAACCAAAAGGCCTTACTAAGGAATACTCATTGGATGGAGCAAACAATGTTTAGCACACATACATGATAAGGAGATGCATAAGTTCATGTACCACATACATAGATGAGGCCACCATTTAATAGTAGTCTTAATGTTCCAACATTGCCAGGTTAGGACTACCACCTCTATGACCCCGCTGCAAGTTACCAATCCCAGAGGATTGATCTAGTGGAGGATGATGACAATGTGACTTTTGGACGATGACATTAATTTTCTTATTCTATATATCTTCTCTGTCTCTGAGTGATATTGTGTGAGGTGTTCTATGTAGCGGCCCCAAATTCTAGGTCTCCTTTCTACCGCCATGTCGCATCCCACGTCAATGTAGCGACCCCGAATTTCAAGTCGCATTGCAACCGCCACGTCGCATCCCACGTCACCTAGCCTTGCCATGTCATGGCCTGCTTATTCTTGACGCCTTGCGACCCAAAGAGTTGCTTACCCTTTTTCCAGCTAACCCTAATTATGCTAACTAATCTTTACATAAGTATTAATAGTTTAATTAGCCAGTTACTCGATTCATCAAGTTATATTATATTTTTGTCTAGGCATGCATTTCGAGGCACGCCATAGCCTATGGTTTTAATTTGAATTAACTTAGCCTATGGTCACATTACCCATTTAATTGATTTACTATTCATCTTAAATGTGAATTGGTTGAGTTTCCTAGTGTACCCGTAGTTCACCTACTCGACACCCGCGTCAACACGCCTTTCGAGGTGAACACCTGTCACACAAACTCGCCTGATAGCAACACATGCGGTGCAATATAATAAAATAAACTTAAACACCACATTTATACAACCACCATTCATAAATAACATATTTCCTCGATTCTTATGTTCGAGCCAATCGAGTTGTCCACGTAATGCTCAAGTTACGCCCGTTAATCCCGAGATTAATGCTAATCCTAGTTTAATTAATTTGGGCCGTTACAATTCTTCCCAACTAGGAGAAACTCCATCCTCGAAATTTAAATCTCGAGTAAACTCTGGTGCCACCATCTTATCCTCGTGTGATGACTCCTCACACCTTGATAGTCCCTTCTACAGTCCCTTGAACACCCCACCACCCCCATAGCAGGGAAAATAATGTTACCCCGAGACATAGGCGCATGTTGATGAGGTAGTCAAGATCAGCCACTCTCTTCCAACATCTCCGCAACCTACTCTCAGTTCGATTTCCGTGTTCAAGTTTCTTTAACCCAATTACCTAACACCCGTAACTGTAAACTTCTCTTCTCATGTATCCCAACATGATAGTCCTAACCAACCATCACATACCATGACAATCACATGCCATGCCATAACCTCCCTTTACTTACCATGACAATCCTATGTCATGCCACGACCTATGACAATCCCATGTCATAACACAATCATCTACCATCATACCACTATGATCTACCATCATAATACCAATATGCATGCATAAAATTTAACAAGAATTATTCATAACTTTAAAATCACGTACCCTGAACCCGCTTCTAGGACGTCTCCCGGCCTGGCTCAGTCACCACATGCACCAGCTCTCGAGTCTGCACCGGTGTCACCACTGCTGAAGTCTTCGATCTCTGCGTACAGTCCCTCCCGATGTGACCCTCCTGTCTACATCGCCATAATGTGATCCTCCATCCTGGTCCTGCTCGTTGACTCCCTGACCACTGCCCCTGCCCCTGTGAACTCCAATCCCGACCTCCCTGGTCCTGAGTCTGTTTCTGCGGCTGCTCTGGTAGTGCCGGTACAACATACGCTCTGGCTGCCCGATCATCATCTCTACAACCTCGACCGTACTCGCTGTCCTATCTATCATCTCGATATCTCGATCTCTTCTGCCCAAAACTCTGTAAAGTGTGTCTCTCCGACTCAGTAGATGAACGCCTTTCAGCCTTCTGCATCAGATGTGTCTCACGAGTAAAAGTGCTATCATACATCTCGTGCAGTGTCTGTGCTCAAGAAGAAACTATGGCACTGGCTATGTCCTTAATCAACCCTCGGACGATGTAATAAATCTGTAGTCTCTCAGTGCCTGCGATGTCCTTGACAAACTGTATCAAGTACCGATATCTATCCATGTACTATAACACCGAGCGGCTACCGTGCCTCAAGGCCTAAAACTCTTCTCTTAGCCTCAACCTCACCTCCATGGGTATGTACTAATCATAAAATAACACTTTGAACGCTCCCCATGTCGTCGACTTTGGGTGAGTATTTGTATATGCTGTCCACCACATAACAACATCCCCTCTCAGCATATACCCTGATATCCTGGCTTGTATGCTTTTCGAAATCCGCAGTAGTTTGTGTAATATTTGATGTGCAATTAGCCACTTCCCGGCTTCCTTTGGGTCTCCGCCCCCATGAAAATATTCGGGATCGAACTCGATGAACTCTCGCATCACCTTGACCTCTGCCGTTATCGAAGTCTTAAACATGTATGCCTGTGCCGGTGTAGTAGTCAGCGTCTCAGTCTGTGCTACGAATGGTGTCGCAAGTGTTGTCGAAGTGTCATGTACTACTGTATGCATCAATATAGTCTGGATAGTCGATGGAAATCTCAGAGCAACTATCGTCTCAATCGTGCACTGTACCCTGGCGGCGGTGAGTGATACAATCACTGTTGTTTGTGTGCGCATCATATCCAAAATAGCTCGAACTGTCTATCATGAGCTGCTAGTCGCGTGGCTACTACCGAATCCAAACCCTCATTTCTAGTCTGGTGGCTCCTCTGACCAACATCTGTAGTCGATGGAGTTGGCTGGCCATCCATCGTGATCAGCATCGAAAAATGTGAGCCGGATCACCTTCTATATACGTATATATAATATACAATCCAAAAACATAACACGTATATAACCCTATCACTTCCCGTCTGAAGTTGCTTCCCAACTAAGTTTCTAAGTCACGATTATCGGGTTTCCACATCTAATGTTTATTTAAGTTTTATTCAATTTCTTTAAAATTATCTCGAGGCTTCCTCAAAACCTCGCTCTGATACCATAATATAGAGGCCCCAAATTCTAGGTCGCCTTACTATCGCCACGTCGCATCTCACGTCAATGTAGCGGCCCCAAAATCAGGTCGCCTTGCTACCGCCACGTCGCATCCCACATCACCTAGCCTTGCCACATCATGGCCCGCTTACCCTTGACGCCTCACCACCCAACGAGTTGCTTACCCTTTTTCCAGCTAACCCTAGTTATACTAACTAATCTTTACATAAGTATTAATAGTTTAATTAGCTAGTTACTCAATTTATCAAGTTATATTATAATTTTACAGCGGAAGTCTTTAAATGAGTAACTTATGCAATATTTAAAAATCCTAAGTAGTGGAAAACCTGGTGAAAGATACCATGTATATATCAAGGCGAGATATGTATAAAAAAAGTTTCATATACCTGTAATTAGTGTTCTACAGTCCCTAAAACCTAACAAAAATAAATAAATATATACATACTGTAGTCATACACGAGTTGGCTCCACTATCTCAGAGGTAGTCGCCTAGTACCTTCTTTCTTTCGCCCTTGCTCGTAGAAGGATCTGCACTCAGTAACCCAATAAATATAATGACGAGTCTAGTGAGAAAAATTCGAAATGAATTCCATATAATATTCATGAAATGAAACTAATAACTATGAAACATGCGAATGTAACTCCTGGCAACAGTAAGTTATATTCCCATGAATGTAAGCAACATACGACAAGCAAAAGCAATAGCGTGAAATAAATAAGCAACATGTACCAATTAAATAAGCTTGGAAATGAAGCAATAATCAGTAAACATCCGTCTAATCATGAGAAAACCCTGACCTACACCAACCAATAATCGATAAATCAAATAGGAACCACATATATACTTACAGGTTTATAGTGACTAAACCCTAACTTCAGTTACCGAATGAACCACTTCAGACACTATTTAAGTTAAGGGAACACCCTCAATCCCTCCCAATAGTCGTAGATATATTCTACTGCCATCGACACGAGCACTAAACACAAGTAATCATGCAGTCATAGAAAACCCGTGTGTGCCCACCAGCAGTCACATGTGAAATACAATATTGATAAAACCAAAACCATGAATCCTATGAAGCATTCTCATTGGGTTTACGCACATCATTCCACGCTTCGAATTCCCTGGACTCCCGTATCTGACTCGACAACTCCCCGACACCGAGCTATAGTCCTATAAGTCCCTGAAGTCATATTTAATAGTTTCAGGTCATTTCCTAATGTTTTATACATGTGTTAAGTAGAAATTCCTAAAACAGCCCTTAATTTTCCTTTTGGTCTGCTGTTAGTGCACTATAGGCTTGGTGTAGCGCGCTACATGTTGGTAGCGTGCTAAGGACCGAGTGTAGCGCACTACTGTTCTTCATCTTGAAGAATAGTTGCAAACCCAGAATGAGTAGCGCGCTATCCTCCATAGGTAGCGCGCTACCTAGCCCCTATGACAGAATTCTCAAGTCGAGAATTCTATTTTTTCCCCTCAAATTCTCCTATTTTAACCTATCTGACATACACTCCATCTCTACTTAACATCAAAACAACATCTACACAACCTCAGAACAAATAATTTGTATCAAATCTCTTAAAATTAGGTTCAAATGAAAGGGTAGATGATGGAAAATATGATTTACCTAGGTTTGATCCACCAATTTGATGTTTTCCAGCTCTAATTCCAGATCTCCAGCAATCTCTTTCTTCTCTCCAGGAGTTCAATTGATTTTGTTTATTTGCATGGTTTGATTAAACTTGCCTATATATATTAAGGTGAGAGTGTTTCCTAGCCTTTGATCTTCATGGATTTACATATCCAGATGACTATCTAATGGTCCACCTATTGCTATGTATCCGACTAAGCCCCACTAACACAACCTTAAGTGACACCATTTTAATACTCACATGGCTCTTAGATATGATATTTTATATCTCAATAATAATCCTATGCTTTCCATTTAATTTACTTGAACTATAAGTCTTGATTCATTGAATTTATTCACCTTAGCTTAGGCTCACATAATATCTATGGTTAATGTTTTTTAGTCACCAAAAATTATCAACTTGTGTTCCACTAACCCTCGACTACCCGACACTCAGTGCCTCGCATCTCGGTACGCATTTCGAGGAACGCCATAGCCTATGGTTTTAATTTGAATTAACTTAGCCTATGGTCAAATTACCCATTTAATTGATTTACTATTCATCTTAAATGTGAATTGGTTGAGTTTCCTAGTGTAACCGTAGTTCGCCTACTCGACACCCATGTCAACACGCCTTTCGAGGTGAACGCCCGTCACACAAACTCGCCCGATAGCAACATACACACATGTGGTGCAATATAATAAAATAAATTTAAACACCACATATATACAACCACCATTCATAACCTCAGTTCTCATGTTCGAGCCAACAAAGTTGTCCAACACTCAAATTACGCCCATTAATCCCCGAGATTAACGATAATTTTAGTTTAATTAATTTGGGTCGTTACATTCTATGTAACTCTAGTTATGGTGATATACTTTGTCATCCATGGCGATATTTTTGTTGGGTCTTGGGGTTCATACTCAACGAAAAATTCAAAATAATTTTGAAAAACCCCTAAGATTGAAAATAGGTTCTATTAAACTAGATCTAAAAAGTAAACCATACTTTAATTCATGATTTTCTTCTATTATTGTTCGATCTCCATGACGTTCAAGCTTGCGTCCTCTATCGAAAATCCATGAATGGTGACCACAATTTGGAGTGATGGCCCCAAGAGAGATTGAAAATGTTTTTCTTTCTTTTCTAAAATCCAGAGAACTCGAAATATGGAATAACGAAAATCTTATTTCATTTTAGGGTTTCACCATGTAGATAAGCCCTCAATTAAGATCTTATTCGTAATACGACTATTATATTTAGACAGTTTAAGCAAATTACACAAACACCTTTATTAATAAGTTATCATATAATAAATCATAAGGGCTTTTATGTCATGAATTTTATCATATAAAATTCATTACTCTGAACCAATTGAAATTACGCAAAGACGTTCTTTATATGTGACCCAATAGGTTTATTCGACATTGGCAATGAACCAAAACCATTTTGGTATACAAGTCATAAGTGGTATCTAGTAAGGCATTATGACTACCCAAGTAGCATGAATATCAAAATCGATACAACCTAATGAATATCATATATCATATCTTATTATCATGCGATATCCTTTGATTAAACATAGGGCATGGAAAGTCACCCTTAATGTTCAATCGTATTAGTCTCGATCTTTAGGTAAACTAAAAACATTCAAGTGACACTGATCATATTAATTCATATGGACTTGACCATTATCAGTCTATCATACCGAGGGATCCACTGATATCTCTCTCTATACGAAAGTGAAAAATTATATCTTAATTACACACCCTCACATGTTATTCACATAGTAACCAATCACAATTTTTATAATCGTCCAGTTAAAGACAACGTTTGATTGTGTCAAATTACCATGCTCATAATATTGAAGTCTTTGGTAATCTCAATTCGAATGACTAAATGATATACCTATCATGAGTAACACCTATGGCTTAATCCATGTGGTGTTCTCATAGCCGGTTGGTCCAGTACCTTGTTCCCTAACAAGTACTCATGATCTTGATTCGTATCCCTATAAGCATAATCATCACATGACCATCAATCAAGACTCACACTAGTCTTAATTCATTATAGTTCCCAGTATAATGATCGACTATGGACATTTAGAATATTTCAATAAATACCCATAGATCTTACTATAAGGTAAACATGAAATTATTTATAATAAAACAGCAAATGAAAACCTAAATTTTATTAACTAAAATTATAAGATAAATAATGTTTGTAGATTGACCTAGGGCACATGTCCCAACAACTTTATGTTTGTAGTGGTGTTATACTATGTGCTCTATGATTGGTGATTTTATACATTTGTTATACAATAAAAATGTTTTTTCGTATATTTTAATGCACAATGTTTGATGACATTTATTTGTTGAGTTTATTCTTATATTAATTGTCCAATTTATGATTATATCAATTCTTTTATACTTCACGTGGTATATTTGTTTTGTTAGAAATCTCGACTTTATTTTAAAACCTTGATAACAAGTTTTGGAATGAGTTTAGGGGTATTTTAGGTGAAGTATGAAAATGATACTAAAGAAAGCAAGGAAAGGAAGAAAGCTAGAAAATAAGTCAATAATTGATGCAAAGTTCAAAAAGATCTAATATTCAAGTAAGTTGATAAAATTTTTCAAATTTCTTCTGAATTCAAGTAAGTATAAGTTCATTTTACTTTATTTTTAGGTAGGAAAAGAATGATTATGAAAATGAATATAATGAATTGATTTTTAAATGGAAGAGATATTATTTTTACCTAAGTGAATTCTATGATAGAAGGAATCAATTTTTCTATCCTTTTTGATTAACTTTACTAGTTGATATAAACACCGAATTTAATGCCTTGTGTTAGTCATGAGAATGGGTACAAGATCGAAACAGTAGTGCAAAATGAACAAAGACATAGTTCTAAGAATCTTGTGATATAAAAGCTATTGATTAAGTATATATTTAGAAATCTATTATGCCACAATTGAAAGAAGAACTGAGTTAGAAACTAATGAAATTCTATAAGTTAGAAAGAATGCTTTCTTCAACTTTAATTGATAGTGAGAAGTGTTAACAAGATTTTGCAAATATATAGAAAGTCCTATAAATTCCATAGGAAATTGAGAAGGGAATCTATAGTGGGAAAAATGAGAGAATGTCTATAGGAAATGGAGCAGGGACTCAAAGGTAAAAGCAAAAGAGAAATAATAAAGAAAGAATAGTTAGGATGGAGTAGAGAAAAAGAATGAGAAATGAAAAAGATGGATATTTTTAAACTCTTCAAAGAAAAGATTTAACTCGAGTATTTGAAGCTAGGGTTGAGTAAAATGTTTTTTAATCTAACACATTTTAAAGGATAATTAGTATCTTGACCAAATTCCAATTGATTTTGATTGTGGTGCTATTATAAAGTTCTAAAATTAAAATTAATCTAGTGGTTTTTGTGTTTTAAGATTCTATACTAGTCATCATAAGCTTGATGTTTGTCATTGGAGAATGAGAAAACCTATATTGCGTACTGGCATTGGTAATGAAGTTTAAGTTCTAAAAGAGTGTTGCATTGGGTGGTTTAGTTATCATTAAGGGATGTTTTATTTTGTCTAAATCATTCTATTCTATCATAACTTTCATTTACTTGTTGGTAATATGTTTCCATTTGAAAATCACTTCTATTTTAAAATTTCTATTATTTAAAATCAAGATGAATTAGATTGAATTCATTTTATAAAGAATGAAAAAAGAATATGATTAAGCGTATTTCTTTGCTCGGGATAGCAAAGTGTTGAGTTTGGGAATATTCGACAAGTCTAATTAGACATATTTTATAGTGTAATTTAGGTTGATTTTAGATATAAATGATGATATTACACTAGGTATTCTCTTATTTTTGTGATTTCAGGATTTAATTAGGAAAATGAAGAAATCGAAGAAAAAGAGGAAGAAGAGCAAAACAATCAATTGGAGAAGAAGTCTAGCAACTAGTCAGCGATTTGCATTTACACTAGGAATCGCCACCTAAATCGGCAGCAGAGAAGTGCCAGCAAATCCTCACCAAATTGGAAATTATACTAGAAATCGCCAGCTGAATCAGTGGAGCACAAATAGCCAATTCTAGTGATTAACTTAGCTATTTGTGTACAATTTAGGTATCACTAACAAATCGCTAAGGTCGGTTACGGGTTTTTTGGATTAATATGAAGAATCTGAGTTTATCTAGGATATGTATAATTTAGGAGACTATAAATAGAGCTTGAGGGCTTCGAAATAAAGCTCTTTTCAACCTATTTCACTTATTCAATAAGTCTTTTATTAGTTTAGTCTATGTTTAAAGGTATATTGGAGCTTTGATTTATTTAAGAGGTACTTATTTATTTATTTTTATTATGTTTTTCAATTATATTATTGTGTTATTTATTTCCAGCATGAGTGAGTAGTACGTCTATCTAAACAAACCCTAGACATGTATATACTTTGATTGCTAGATAGTTGTAATTAAGGAATCATGAACTTAATGTTTTAAATCTATTCATACACGTCAATCACATATTTAAAAAGTTGTTTTGTGTATTACAACTAATGAAGATTAATATTGCATGCATATTTGCAAATGTGTATTGTGGTATTTTGATTATGAATCTATGTCAACGATTATTGACAACAATTATAGAAGTAGTAACTAGGATTAATTTATAAGGCTTTTTTCCGAGTGGATGTTATAGGTGATTGTGTTCTAAGTTATTTATTTATTAGCATATTATGATTTATATTTGATTTATATTAGGCATTATTTTCATTGAGTGTTAATGCTATCGTATTTCTATGGTATTATTTTTTATCCAATAGGTAGATCTACAATGATAAGAATATGACTTTTCCATTGAATTTAGGAAAATCGGTGGCTGGCTAAAGGCTATCAGCCTATTATGAATTAGGATTTAATAATTTCAAAATTCCATGTGTTATTATTATAACTATATTATGAAATGATGTTATGTTTTAGTGTTAGAATGCAATCCAAATATATTACATTATTTAGTGGGAGTTTGTTTAGATGTTTGTTTAGATATTTATATAATATCGAATTTGAATATTGTTTAATTTAGTTTGCATTGAATTGTTTGAGTTAGTTTAGTTGTTTGGTTAATTAAGTTAATAGTTATAGTTATTAGTTATTTGGTATTTTAATTTTTGTTTAATTAAATTAACTAAATTAAGAAAAGCAAGAAAAAATACTTTCTTTTGAAGTTTGCGAAATCCCTGTGGAGACGATATCTCATTTACCACTACAACAAATAATAGAAAAATACAAAAACTATTATGCATGCTTGACACATGTCAATATAAGAGGCTAGGGTTTTGAAATAAATACCCTTTTACAACCTTCGAGTACTGCCTCATCATTAGTTCATTGTTTTTACTATCATCGCTTTAACGTATTCATGGGAGACTCAAAATTATTAGTAGAGGTATTTTTCATCAATGTCTTTATTTTATTTTATAATGTTTATGTTTAATATGAGTGAGAAGTTAATTAATCTAAAACAAGATATGAACTAAACCAATTGCAACAATCATAGTTTACGAGGTCGTGTACTTAATACTTTAAATTTTATAATTAATTGTTTCAATTGATTATTTTCGTGTATTATAATCTATTAAACCAGACTTTGCATGCATAGTGTACAATATATATTTTGAATGATTAGTTCTAAATCTAGATTTAATATTAGTATAAGATTTATTCAAAAGGTCTGTTAATCGGTTGGAAAGTTTTAGGTGAGTTGTATTCTGAGTTAAGTATATAATGACATATTACCATTAATTCTTACTTAGTAGTAAGTGTTTTCATAGAACTTAATGGTGTTTTATTATTATTAGACACTTTAAGCTTTGAAGTACTAATACATATAAGATTAGTTTATTGATATGAATCGCGTGAATCTACCATTAATAAAAAGAAAACTAAGTGATTTGAAAGAATTACTATAGCTTACTTGTAATGAAGGTGTAAAGATCTCACAAAAACTCATGACTAGGCTATGACTTTGGTACGATAATTATATCTTGTGTTTGAATGCAATTTAATTTAGGTTTAATTATCTTTGGTTTGGATTTGTTTAAGAATTGATTGTTATCTTTAATTTACATTTGTTTGGGTTTGATTGATTGATTAATCTGAATTAGTAATTAGATTATTTGAATTAGTTAGTTTAATTAGTTAATTACTTTAGTGATAAAATAAAATAAATCCCCTAAAAGTATAACTTAAGAAGTTTGCAAAATCTCTATGGAGACAATCTCACTTACCACTACAAATTGAAAGTATCATATTAGGTGAGTAATTTATTGTACACGCTCGACAGGTGTCAATTTTTGGCGTTGTTGCCGAGGATTTTTACATAATTTCTTAAGAGTTTTCGATGTTGTATAGTCCACATTCTTTGTCATTCTAATTCCATAGGATCACTATAACTTTACGATCATGAGGTAGAAAGAACTTTAAATCATAATCTGAGAGAACAAAAATATAGGGAACAAAGTCAACAAGCTCCTACAATTGCAGCTAATGAAAATAGTGAACTTACTTTTAGGGAAGCCAACCAAAATGTCACGGTTTATGAGCCAATGTGCATTACCTTTCCTGAAGGATTCTTTGACTTTGAATTGAAGTCTAGATTCATCAATGCTTTGCCAAACTACTAGGATAAGGACAATAAAGTCCCCCAAACATTTATAAGGGAATACCAACAAAAAGTCAATCAGATGAAACCTAAAGGCGTTACTTTAGAATAAGTCAAGCTAGATTTTTCCTTTTGCATTGAAAGATCAAATAGAAGATTGGTTATTCTATTATCTTCAAAAGTCAAATACTACTTGGAGTCAAATGTTAGAAGCTTTCTTAGACCAATACATGCCTGCAAGAAAGATTAGGTCCTATAGCAAACAAATCATAGTTGCAAAGATGAAAGATGAAAAAAATCTTAATTAATTTTGGGATAGATCTCAAAGACTGATTTCTTCTTGTCCACGACATGAATATACTGAAAAAGCATTATAAAAGTATTTATATGAAGGATTCAATCACTTTGAACAAAGATTATTAGATACTATTTATGGTGGATCCTTATTTGAAATTGTTGGGGCATGTGCCCTAGGTCAATCCATAAACATTATTTATCTTATAATTTTAGTTAATAAAATAGAGGTTTTCATTTGCTATTTTATTATAAGTTATTGCATGTTTACCTTATAATAAGATCCATGGTTATTCGTTGAAATATCGTAAATGTCCCTAGTCGGTCATTATATTGGGAACTATAATGAATTAAAACTAGTGTGAATCTCAAATGATGGCCATGTGATGATCATGTATATAGGGATACAAATCGAGATCATGAGTACTTGTCAGGGAACAAGGTACTGGATCGACCCGCTTTGAGAACACCACATGAATTAAGTCATAGATGTTACTCATGATAGCTATATCATTTAGTCTTTCGACTTGAGATTACTATAGACTTCGATATTATGAGCATGGTAATTTGACACAATCAAACGTTGTCTTTAATCGAACGATTATAAAGATTGTAACTGGTTACCATGTGAATAATATGTGAAGTTATGTAATCAAGATAGAATTTGTCCCTCTCGTATAGAGAAATATCAGTGGATCTTTAGACATGTTAGATTGTTAAATGACCAAGTCCAAGTGAATTGATATAATCAATGTCACTTGGATGTTTTCAATCTACCTAAAGATCGAGACTAGTATGATTGAGTATTTAAGGTGACTTTCCATGCCTTATGTTTAATTAAAGGACATCGCATGACAAAAAGATATGATTTATGTTATTCATTAGATTGTTTCGATTTTGATATTCATTCTACTTGGGTAGTCATAATGCCTTGCTAGAAACCTCTTATGACTTGTGCACCAAAATGGTTTTGGTTCACTACCAACATCACATGAACCTATAAGGCCACACACAAAGAATGGCTTTGTGCAATCTCAATTGGTCCAGAGTAATGAATTTTATATGATAAAACTCATGATATAAAAGCCCTTATGATTTGTTATGTGATAACTTATTAATAGGTGAGTTTGTATCGTTTGCTTCAACTGCGTAAATACAATAGTTGTATTACAAATATGTTTTTTAAGCGAGGTTATCTACACATATAAATAGAGGTTGAAACCCTAAAAATGAATAAGATTTTCGTTTTTACTATTTTCGAGTTCTTTGGATTTTGGGAGAGAAAGAAAAAATGTTTTTCAATCTCTCTTGGGGCTGACACTCCAAATTGTTGTCACTGTTCGTGTGCAGATTTTCAATAGAGGACGTGCGCTTGAACGTCTTGGAGATCGAATAATCAGTGAAGGAAATCATAGATTAAGGCATGGTTTACTTTTATAGATCTAGTTTAATGAAACTTATTTTCGATCATGTTGGGGTTTTTCAAAAATTGTTTTGAATTTTGCGTTGCGTATGAACCCCAAAACCCAACAAAAATAATACTTGCAAAAGATGCTATTAACAAAATGAAAAAACAATCTTAAACAATATAGTGAAAAATAGGAAACCACAAAGAAGAAATTTTATGAAGTCAATAATAGACAAATAAACTCTTAGAGGTAAACTTGATGAGTTAACAAGTATGGTTAAGTTGTTACGGAAAGACAGAGCAACTCAAGTTAAACCATGTGGATTATGTAATGAAGTGATAAGTCGATATTTATAGGATTTTAGTAGTCTATTTTAATATATTTAATATGGAAAGTCTATAAAATATTTATCTATTATTTCTCGTTTTCAAGTGAAGCGGAGTACGTGGTTGAATCCGGGAAGAAAAAAATACTTAAAATATAGTATTTATATGTAGTGATCAGCTACCAGATGATCTGCATCGAGTTACGCACTACACAGAGGATATAGTAATGAGTAGTAGGTCAAGTATCGTAGGAGGGACAAACATAAGTTAGTGTGTTTCAGTAGCTCTTGATATTGCCTCGAGATTCGCATCCCTGAGGACTTCCATGAATTCGGTCTTACTCTCGTGCATATCCTCATCACACCTGCCCTGCCACAAGTCGGATCCCAATTCGTTCAGCACGCCTTCACAGCTCCTTTCTTCCAATCATTCGCCGCTACATCAGCGAGCACCAATAGCTCCCTCGTATCAGCTGTGGATACGCCTCGAGATGCGTACTGGTACGATCTCCTAGAAACTCACCAAGTTTGTGCGAGCTTTCTCCACTCCTATCTACATGACACGTGTCCACGTCTCCTTTGTCCAGCACCTCACCAACACGTTTTATCGTCTATTCAACGCCCGCTACGTCAGCGATCGACAACAACTCCACCAATGCGCATTTGACACGTATCCCAGGCCCTGCAAAGCACGCCCAACAACCCCTATATGCTCCTCAGCACACATGTCAATAATGATGCACCCAATTTCGATTTCTCACACTTCCATGGACCAATTTTTAGTAGTTTTTCATATTAGGAATATATGGTATTATTAGGTATCGACTTCTATTGTTTTTATAACACCGGAGGTGCTCGAGACCATGTCCGGCTAAACAAATCCTTGCCTAGGTCGGAGGTGAAACAAGTCGAGATTCTTGATTCATGGCATAACTTGTGAGATCTATTATTTTATTATTTGATTTAATTTAATTTCTTCTATTTTATTGTTGTTGATTTTCATGAATTTGGTTTAAATCTAAGGTATACATATGTCAATTGCATGCTTTTAGGTGAAAAATCTATAGTCGATTGGACCAATTGTATCCGTAATTGTACTTTTGGACCAATAAAAGTGACAAACACTCACCCGATTGCTGTCAAAACCTTTTGGTTCTTGAATGTGCAACAATTAAATCTAGGTTAAATAAGAAGTGGACGTGATTCAGTTATCTAATATTAGTATTCTCACGGATCTTTATTATTGCGACTAGTGTGTTAAATCCTATTGGCGGATGTCCAGGGTTATGCATTAATTAGGGAAGTAGTTAATGGCGAATGTCCTAGCTACCGAGATTAGGGGAATTAGGAATTTCTGGCGAATGTCGATTTTCCCTAGCTAATCTAGGAGGATTTGAATTAATAATCTTTTGGGAAAGATTGAAGACCATTATATGTCGTTGAATCTTGATCCCGTCTTGTGGAACTGTAGACCTAGGTATTTTCTTTCATTTAGATAATTCTTGCAATTTTGAATTCTTGCTAGTTTTAATTAATAGTTTCGTGAAACTTTTTAAAATCCCCCATTTTTTGTTAACTTAGAGTAAAACTTAAGTCCCGTGGATTCGACCCCGTATTTACTACTACTACACTCTCGTGGGATTGGTAACTCGAGTACAAGTTATATTTGGCACGCGCGACACGTGAATAAATTTTGGCGCCGTTGTCGGGGACTTAGTCCTTTGCTCTGAGTTTAGTTTTCTTTTTCTTTTTATTTTTATTTTTATTTTTAATGTTATGTTGTATCTAGTCCCTTGTTCTAAACATTTTTTTTATTCGAAGACTCATACTATCATGGTATGAATGGGGTAGGTAAGTCACATAATGAACATCAACTTTCTAATATAAATTCTTTTGTGCAATAGGTCAAGATTTGCAAAATTTGTGAAGATTATCCTCATTCCACATATGATTGTTCATATTATCCAAAGTATGAGAATTATCACTATTCTAGCTATGCATCGCCACAACCCAACTTCTTTGGGCTCATGTCAAGTCTACAGATTCCTTAGCATTAAGAGAGTTCTATACAAGACATGATGAATGACTTGATCTTCAGAGAACTATATTTTCAACAAAGTTATCAAAAATTTCATGAGGAGAATCAACAGTTTCAACAAAGCACCTCATTGGAAGATATGATGAAGCACTTGATAGATGATCAACAACGGTTTCATGAAGAGCTTAAACAATCTTCATGTGAGTTTCCAAGCTTGCAGAACTTGGACACTCAACTTATTCAATTGAATGCCACGCTTCAGAATATGGCTGACGAGAAAGAGTTGTGTAATACACAACCAATTTCTTATCCAGAAAAGAATGCGAGTGTTGACAAATTGAGGAATGTTGAGGTGAATGAGGTTACACACGTGGAGGACTATTGGAACAAAATAGTGGAAGAACTTGCAGTCTTTAAAATTGAGCCAGAAATTGTCATTGCACAAGATGAAGAGCAGGAAAATGAGATAAAAATTAAAGTCATTTCAGAAATGCCTGAGGAGCCGCAGAAAGAGAGCAAGGAAGACCTACCTTTGGTCTTGGTGACACCACCTACCCTCCCATACATATTTGTTAAACCTTATAAGGGGTGGAAGTAAAGGAGCGTTCGCAGATTTTCTACACTACCGACACCTTGTGTTTGATGATCATGATGCGACATATTTCTTGTGTTAGAAGTCCTGAATGAGCTACCAATCCTGAAAGAGGGCGTGCATGTTGCATTGCCCTAAGTTATAAATGCACCATTTGTTGTCGATATTTCGAAAGGAGAGGGCATCACGTGATATGCCAAGTCTAGCCAAAGACTTAAAAGAAATGCGCTCGTTGGGAGGCAGCCCATCTTTGTTTTTATTTCACTTTTATTTCTTGCAATTATTTCATTTTTAGTTTAGTTTTAGTTTTTTATGTTTAATAAAGTCCTAACTTGGTCTCTTGGATTTTTGCAGGTGTTATGTTTGATGAGCAATGGAGGCACTGGAGCACCCCTTGAGTTTTGCTAGGTTTGACTATGGATTGTATTGTTCTTGGAGTAATTTGAGCATTTTTGGGAATTAACATATTACTAGAGTTTTACGTGTTTTGAGACTTGGTTGGGACATATCAACTTAAGTCGCCGCATTAGTGGCGGGTCTTTGAGTAGACCCAAAACTCTAGACTTTATTCCATCATCTTGTTAATTTCACCCTTAGTTGAAGGACTTCAGGCTCGCAAGATTTAGTATGAATTATTTGAGTTAACTCCTATGTTTACTAGTTCTTGTTCTTGTTATGATTATTCTTTCATAGTTTCCTTAGTCACCTAGACATGAGAAATTTCATGCATTCATTAGTTTTTGGAAACTTTTGTTTTGCATGTGTTTATATCATCTTCTTATTTATTTTATCCATGTTCTTTTTCACCACTATTTTTTCTTGTTTCATGGATTCCTTGACATGTTTTGAACATTGAGGACAAGGTTTGGAGTAAGTTTGGGGGTACTTTAGGATTTATGGATTGAGTCGGATGGATTCTTTTGCGAAAGACCGCAAGTGAGATCGTTTAATTTTTTTTATTATATGCGGTTATATGCGGTTGACGGATGGTAATGGTGGTGTTTCTTATCATTTATTCTTTCATTTCTTTCCCATTCATACTTTTCTTTCTCATTTCACTAGGATATGATACATTTTCATGCATGCATTTAGTATAGTTTTTATTATTATTAGTCATAAACATGTGTCTTGACGCGCGCCGAACGCATGAATAAAATAAATTTCCTAAACCAACTATTTTGTAGAATAGTGGCAAAGGGTCGATCCCACAGAGATTGATATTCTTTCTTAGGTTAAAAACAACAAAAGGAAATCGGGGGTTTTAAAATAAATTAATTTAACTAACTAATCTAACTAAACTAAGTAAATAAAATAACTAAATTAATTTTGAAAACAATTAATTAATACCTAAGTAAAACCTAGGTCTACAGTTCCACAAATCAAGATCAAGATTCAATGGCAATCATGGTCTTCAATCTTTCCCAAAAAGTCATTAATTTATATTCTCCTAGATTATCTATAGAAAATCGAAATCCGCTAAAAATTCCTCATTCCTCTAATCTCGATAGCCAGGACGTCCGCCACAAACTACGAAATAGTTGGTTTAAGAAAATTTATTTTATTGACGCGTTCGGCGCGCGTCAATTTTTGGCGCCGTTGTCGGGGATTGGTATTTCTCTTTTTTGGTTTTTTATTTTTATTTTTATTTTATTTTGCCTATCTAGTCCCTTGCTCTTCACATGTATGCAGGCAACCCCGCGATGGACTCCTCCTACTCCCATAATTATGGTCGATTCGAATATTGACATTATTATAATGCGAATGAGGTAGGTATGTCACATAATGGATATCAGTTTTCTAACATGCATTCTTTTGTGCAACATGTCGATGTTTGCGAAATTTGTGGAGATTATTCTCATTCCTCACATAATTGTCCCTATTATCCACAATATGAGAACTACCACTATTCTAGCTATGCATCGCCACAACCCGACTTCTTTGGACTCATGTCTAATCCACATATTCCTCAGCATGAAAGAAATCAACAGTTTCAACAAAGCACCTCCTTGGAAGATATGATGAAGTAATTGATAGATAATCAGCAAAATGTTAACTGACTTCTTGAAGAGATTCGACAAATTGATTTTGAGATTCCAAGCTTGAATGACTTGGAAACTCAATTTATTCAATATAATGTCAGGCTTTAGAATATGACTGATAAGGAAGAGTTGTGTAGTATACAATCAATTTTATCCCAGAGGAGGATATGAGTGTTGATACGTTGAAAAATTTTGAGGTGAATGAGGTTACACATATGGAAGACTATTTGAGAGAAACATCAGAAGAACGTGAAGCCTTTCAAATTGAGCCAGAAATTGTAATTGCTCTAAATGAGGTGGAAAATGAGATAAAAATTGATGTCATTTCAGATAAGTCGGAGAAGCCGCAGATAGAGAGCGGGGAAGACCAACCCCTGGTGTTGGTGCAACCACCCACCCTCCCATGTACATTTGGTACACCTTATAAGGGGGTGGAAGTAAAGGAGTGTTCGCAGATCTTCTACACTGCCGACACCTTAGTGTTGGACGATCCTGATGCGACATATTCTTTCATGTTGGAACTCCAGAATGAGCTCCTAAATCTGAAAGAGGGCGTGCATGCTTCATTTCCCAAATACGTAGATGCGACGTTCGTTGTTGACATCTCTAAAGAAGAGGGCATCACGTGATCAATCACGACAAGTCTAGCCAAAGACTTAAAAGAAAGACGGCTCGTTGGGAGGCAGCCCAGCTTCATTTTTTATTTCTTGCATTTATTTCAGTTTCAGTTTAGTTTTATTTTTTATGTTTAATAACACTCTAATTTGGTCTCTTTATTTTACAGGTGATATGTTACCTTTGACGTTCATTGGAGGATTGGAGCACCGTTGAGTTTTGTAGATTTGACTTTGGATAATATTTTTATAGCATAATTTGAGCATTTTTTTAGGAATTAACATGTTTTTAGGATTTTAGGTGTTTTTAGACTTGGTTGGGACATATCCAACTTAAGTCGCCGCATTAGTGGCGGGTTTTTGAGTAGACCCAAAACACTAGACTTTATTCCATCATCTTGTTGATTTCGGGCTCGCAAGACTTGATAGGAATCTTTTCAGTTAACTCCTATGTTTACTAGTTCTTGCTCTTGTTATGATTATTCTTTTATAGTTTCCTTAGTCACCTACACATGAGAGATTTTGTGCGTTCACTGGTTTTTAGAGACTTTTTGTCATGCATGCATTTGTATCATCTTCTTATCCATGTTTTTCTTCACCACTATCTTTTTCTTTTTGTTATATGGATGCTTTGACTTGTTTTGAACCTTGAGGACAAAGTTCGGAATAAGTTTGGGGGTATTTTAGGGATTGTGGATTGATTTGGATGGATTCTTTGTGAAAGTGCGCCACAGGTGAGATTGTTTAATTTTTTATGCGGTTATATGCGATTGATGGATGATAATGGTGGTGTTTTATTTCATTTCTTCCATTTCTTTCATTTCTTGTCCTTTCATACTTATCTCTCATTTCATTAGGATATGATACACTTTCATGCATGTATTTAGTATAGTTTAGTTTTTATTTTTATTTTTTATTGTATTTAGAGTCACCCGAGACTTTGTTCATGTCTTTGGTTGTGGATAAGTAAATTACAGTTGCATTTTTGACTTGAAACTTAGGGAAAATTAGGAGAAACACTTAATCGAGTCCGTACCATGCATTTTTATGATTTCATGAATAGGGACATAGTATGATGGTTAAGCTTTGTGCTAAATAACGAAAGTGAGTAGACCGTCAAATTTATGCAAGGTATTATTTTAACCCACATTGAGGGATTTGCTTAATTATAGTGAAAGTGAAAAATACTAACATGAGTTTTCTAAGTGTAGAGTGTCCCACAGGTTTCCACAGGAAATGGAGCAGGGAAACTTGTGGAGGGAAAAGTGAGAAAAGCGGTCCACAGGAAATGGAGCAGGGACCGTATTAATTGAAAAAAGATTTGGAGAAGAAAAAATGTGAAAAAAATAAAAATAATGAATAAAGGCAGAAGTTGTGAAACTCCTCAAATAAAAGATTTAGTTCGAGTGCTTTCACTTTATTAAGTGAGATTTAAACTTGCGTGCTTTAATGTATAGACATAGAAAACTTATGAGTAGTTGATGGCCTTTGTTTTGACCGAATCTATGTCTTGAAAGTGGGATCTTAATTGTGTTTGGGTTGCGAGTCTTAACATATCATAACTCTGAAATTTCTTGAGTTGCTTGTCAACTTGTCGGCTATATAAATCAAACGAACTCCATGAATTTTGAGTCGGGTATATGATTAGTTGAGTCAGTACATTATTATATTAGGAGTCTAGTTTAGTTTGTGTTGTCATCTACACCTTTGCTCAGGACGTGCAAAATCTTAAGTTTGGGGGTATTTGATAAGTCAATATTTATATACATATTTAGTAGCTTATTTTAGTATATTTAAATATAGAAAATCTCAAAAATATATATATTTAATTATATTTATTGGTCATTTCAGGTGAAATGGAGTGTGCGATTAATTCGTGGCAGAAAAATATTCAAAATGGATTATTTACTCGTAGTCGGACGCCAGACAATTTACATCGATTTACGTGTTACGAGGTGGGTAGAATAGGAGACAACTGACACATGGAAGCTTCCCATTGGTCAATTCTTCAATAGCACGTCATTCACAACCTATCCTCCAACCAGAGCGTGACACGTGGTGGACCTAACACAAATCACAACCGTGTTCCACCAATCCGAACGTGCCACGTCAGCATCTCCATTTACTCCACCAATCATACGTCACCACGTGGCGTCTCACATCATCACATTACAGCAAAACCAGTTTTCCTCGCTTCAGCCTCCATCAGTTCGTCATCGGGATGCGCGTTAGCCCAAGCTCCCATAATTTTGGTCGATTTCACGTAAATTCTTCCACCCGCCTCTTGGCCGCCACGTGTCGTTTGCTCACTACGCTAACCATGTCACAAGCTATGGTCCAGCCAATAGGAGAGCGTCACGTCAGCTGCTCGGTAGGAAATGAACCATCGGCTGCGGACACGTGGACAAAAGTGATTTTCACCCCAATAACAGCCCTACGATGCTCCTCGGCGCACGAGTCACCTCCCCAACACCCAAAATTAGTTTCTTTCACCTCTCGAGACCAATTTTTAGTAGTTTTATATATTAGGAATTTAGGTTTTATTTTTTTTTATCACCTACTATTATTATTTTGTTATCGACTTTCTTCAACGATGATGTTCGGCTAATCAACTCATTGCCTAGGTCCGAGGGGAAACAAGTCGGGATTATGGATTCATGGCATATTATGTGAGATCTTTTATTTTATTATTTAATTTAATTTAATTTTCCTATTTCATTGTTGTTGATTTGAAGGTATATGGTTTAGATCTAGGGTATGTATACGACCGATGCATGCTTTAAGGTGGACAACCTATAGTTATTTGGACCATTAGTATCCGTGTAATTGTGCTTTTCGACCAATAAAGTGACGAACACTCACCCGTTTGCTGTCAAACCCTTTCAGTTCTTGAGTATGCAAGAATTGAATCTAGGTTAAATCGGGAGTGGACACGACCCGGTTATTTAGGATTAGTGTTCCCGCAAACCCATATTACTGCGGTTAGTGTGTTAAACCCAGATGTCTAGGGTTATAAATTAATTAGGGAAGTAGTTAGTGGCGGACGTCCTGGCTATCGAGATTAGGGGAATGAGGAATTTCTGGCGGATGTCAATTTTCTATAGCTAATCTAGGAGAATTTAAATTAATAACTTTTTGGGAAAGATTGAAGACCATGATTGCCATTGAATCTTGGTATTGATTTGTGGAACTATAGACCTATGTGTTACTTAGGTAATTATTAATTGTGGCAAATGGTCGATCCCATAGAGATTAGTAGTCTTTCTTATGTTAAAAATAACAAAAAAGAAAAATCGAGGGTTTTAAAATAAATATTAATTTAACTAAATAATCTAACTAAATTAAATGAATAAAATAACTAAACTAATTTTCAAAACAATTAATTAATACCTAAGTAACGCCTAGGTCTACAATTCCACAAATCAAGATCAAGATTCAATGACAATCATTGTCTTCAATCTTTGCCAAAAAGTCATTAATTTAAATTCTCCTAGATTAGCTATAGAAAATTGACATCCGCCAGAAATTCCTCGTTCCCCTAATCTCGATAGCCAGGACGTCCGCCACTAACTACTTCCTTAATTAATGTATAACACACTAACCGTAGTAATATGGGTATGTGGGAACAATAATCCTAAATAACCGGACCGCGTCCGCTCCCGATTTAACTTAGATTCAATTGTTGCACACTCAAGAACCGAAAGGGTTTGATGGCAAACGGGTTAGTGTTCGTCGCTTTATTGGTCCTAAAGCACAATTACACGGATACTAATTGTCCAAATAACTATAGGTTGTCCACCTTAAAGCATGCATCGGCCGTATGCATACCCTAGATCTAAACCATATACCTTCAAATCAACAACAATGAAATAAGAGAATTAAATTAAATTAAATAATAAAATAAAAGATCTCACATAATATGCCATGAATCCATAATCCCGACTTGTTTCCCCTCCGACCTAGGCAAGGTGTTGATTAGCCGAACATCGTCGTCGAAGAAATTCGATAACAAAATAATAATAGTTGGTGATAAAAATAATAAAACCTAAGTTCCTAATATATAAAACTACTAAAAGTTAGTCTCGATATGTGAGAGAAACTAATTTTGGGTGTTCGGGAGGTGACTCGTGATCCGAGGAGCATCGTAGGGCTATTTTTGGGGTGAAAATCACTTTTGTCCACGTGTCCGCAGCTGATTGGTTCATTTCCTGCCGAGCAGCTGACGTGGCGCTTTCCTATTGGCTGGACCGCAACTTGTGACGTGGTTGGCACGATGAGCGAGCGACACGTGCCGGGTGGAAGAATTCACGTGAAATCGACCAAAATTATGGGAGCTTGTGCTAATGCGCATTCCGAGGACGAACTGATGGAGGCTGATGCGCGGAAAACTGGTTTCGCTGTGATGTGATGATGTGAGACGCCACGTGGTGACGTCTGATTGGTGGAGTAAATGGAGATGCTGACGTGGCGCGTTCGGATTGGTGGAAGCCGGTTGTGATTTATGTTAGGTCCGCCACGTGTCACGCTCTGGTTGGAGGACAGGTTGTGAATGACGTGCTATTGAAGAATTGACCAATGGGAAGCTTCCACGTGTGAGCTGTCTCCTATTCTACCCACATCATAGCACGTAATTCGAGGCAAATTGTCTGGCGTCCGATTATGAGTAAATACTCCATTCTAAGTATTTTTCTGCCAGGAATTCAACCGCGCACTCCGTTTCACCTAAAAATGACCAATAAATATAATTAAATATATATTTTAGAGACTTTCTATATTTAAATATACTAAAATAAATTACTAAATATATATAAATACTGACATATCATGTCTATCTATGTTTGTTCTTGCATTTAGTTCTTACGTATGGCATGTTCGTTTCACATTTTAGGGAGACTTGAGATCATGGGATTAGTTTGTGATACGACTAACACATGGGTTTATGTATTACTCCCTTTTATGTATCTTGTTCGGTTGGGAGTTTTAAGGCTGTGAATAAATGTGGTTGTAATAGTACATTTACTAAAGTACCCTTCCATAAGTTACATTTCCAACAAATTTTGAAACTCGATTTCATCAATAATAACAACAATACAACATTACATGTACTAAACATAACGACAACCACGATTTTTCCCCCTTTCTCATCATCACCTTCTTTCTCCCCTCACTTATTATCCAAACTGAAATCAATTTAATAACCAAAACTCATACCTTCCTCGATGATTTGATCCTCTGCTTTCACCCACCATATCCGTGATCTCGCCACCGAGAGGAGCAACAGAGCCAAAATAATTATCGAGAGAGAGGAAAGGATGAGGGCCGAGAGAGAGAGCATAAGCAGCCAGCAACATAGAGAGAGAGAAGTTTTCATCAATCGAGAAGTTTTGATCAATCGAATCATGAAGGCAAGAGATGAGTGCAAAGAAAGGGAGAGAGGGTTTGAGAGAACAAAATGATAGTGTGTAAAGATGAGGGGTAATTTGGTAATCCGCAATGACCAACCATTGGAATTAGTTAGTCCCACCAAAATTGGTAGTTTAGTTTAGTCACCTATACTGACCATTAGCTAATCCTGTGGCCTAGTTAATTCGTGAAGCGAACACCATCTTATCCAATCCAATAGGGTTAATCCACCCTAAAACTGTGAAGCGAACAGGCCAATAGTGTCATATGTTGCATTTAGAGTCACCCGAAACTTTGATTCATGCCTTTGGTTGTGAATGTGTACATTATGGTTGCCTTTTTGACTTGAGACTTAGGGAAAGCTAGGAGAAACATTCACTCAAGCTTGTAGCCCGACATTTTTATGATTTCATGATTAGGGACTTAGTATGTGGTTAAGCCTTGTGCAAGATACCATAGGGAGCAGACGCTCAAAATTTTGCAAGTGATAATATTTTAACCCACATTGGGGCATTTGCTTAATCATAGTGGAAGTGAGAAGGGCTAACATGAGTTTTCTTAATATAGAGAGTTCCACAGGTTCCATAGGAAATTGAGCGGGGAATCTTATGGTGGGAAAAGTGAAAAAAGCGGACCACGAGAAATGGAGCAGAGACCGTATAACTTGAAAAAAATGTGGGGAAAAAATAGAGAATTTAAAAATTAAATGCGGAAGTTGTGAGAACTCCTCAAATAATTTAGCTCGAGTGCTTATAACTAGATTAAGTGAGATTGTAAACTTGCATGCTCGAATGTATAGAACAAAAAAACTATTGAGTAGTTGATGGCCTTTTTCTTGACCGAGACTATGTCTTTAAAGTGTGATCTTAATTGTGTTTGAGTTGCGAGTCTTGACATATCATAACTCCAAAATTTTTTGAGTGGCTTGTTAACTTGGCGACTATGTAAGTCAAAGGAACTCCATGAATTTTGAGTCGAGTATAGGATTAGTTTATTAGTGCATATCTATATTAGAGTCTAGTTTATTTGTGTTTGTCATTTACACCTTTGCTCGGGACGTGCAAAGTCTTAAGTTTGAGGGTATTTGATAAGTCGGTATTTATAGGGTTTTAGTAGTTTATTTTAATATATTTAATATGGAAAGTCTCTAAAATATATATCTAATTATATTTATTTCTCATTTTCAGGTGAAAAGGAGTACGCGGTTGAATCCGGGACGAAAAAATACACAAAATGGAGTATTTATATGTACTGATCAACTAGGAGAGGATCTGCATCGAGTTATGCATTACATAGTTGATAGAGTATTGAGCAGCATGTCAAGTGACGCAAGAGAGACACACATAAGTCACTGCATTTCAGCAGCTCTTGATGTTGCCTCAAGATTCGCGTCTATGAGGTCTCCCATGAATTCGATGTCACTCTCGTGCGTATCCTCATCACACCTGCTCTGCCATGTGTCGGCACCCAATTCATCCAGCACGCCTTCATAACACCTCTCTTCCAATCATTTGCTGTCAAGTCAGCGAGCACCAGTAGGTCCCTTGCATCAGTTGTGGATACGTCTCATGATGCGTGCGGGTACACTCTCCCAGAAATTCACCGAGTTTGTGCGAGCTTTCTCCACTCCCATCTGCGTGACACATGTCCACATCTCCCTTGTCCAACACTCCACCAGCATGTTTCATCCTCCTATCAATGCTCGCCACGTCAGCGATCGAAACAACTCCACCAATCGGCGTCCGACACGTGTTCAAGGCCCTGCAAATCAAGCCCGGCAGCCTTGAGATGTTCCTCGGTGCATGTGTCAATAATGATGCACCCAATATCGATTTCTCACTTCTATTAGGAATTTAGGGTATTGTTAGGTATCTAATTCTATTGTTTTTGGAACGGCGAAGGCGCTCGAGACCATGTCCGGCTAAACAAATCCTTGCCTAGGTCAGAGGTGAAACAAGTCAGGATTCTTGATTCATGGCATAACTTGTGAGATATATTATTTTTATTATTTTATTTAATTTAATTTCTTCTCTTTACAATTGTTGATTTTCATGAATATGGTATAAATCTAAGGTATGTATATGGTCATTGCATGCTTTTAGGTGAAAAATCTATAATCAATTGGATCAATTGTATATGTAATTGTACTTTTTGGACCAATAAAGTTACAAACACTTACCCGATTGCCGTTAAAACCTTTCGGTTCTTGAGTGTGCAACAATTGAATCTAGGTTACACAGAAAGTGGACGCGATTCGATTATCTAGGATTAGTATTCTCATGGATCTTTATTATTGCGGTTAGTGTGTTAAATCCTATTGGCGAATGTCTAGGGTTATGCATTAATTAGGGAAGTAATTAGTGGCGGATGTCATAGCTACTGAGATTAGGGGAATTAAGAATTTTTGGCGGATGTCGATTTTCCATTGTTAATCTAAGAGGATTTGAATTAATAATCTTTTGGGAAAGATTGAAGACCATGATATGCCATTGAATCTTGATCATGTCTTATGGAACTGTAGACCTAGGTATTTTCTTTCATTTTGATCATTCTTGAAATTTTGAATTCTTGCTAGTTTTAATTAATTGTTTCCTCAAATTTTTTAAAACCCCTCATTTTTAGTTAACTTAGAGTAAAACTCAAGTCCTGTGGATTCGACCCCGTATTTAACACTACTACACTCTTGTGGGATTGGTAACTCGAGTACGGGTTATATTTGACACCCACAACACGTGAACATGAAGTTACACATTTTATGGATGTGTGTCCTACTTTATATGAAAAAATACTGAAGATGTTAATGCAGTAATGAATTAATTTTAGGGAAACCTAAGGAATCAATATAATATGGTAATAACAATAGTGGTTATATAGGTTAAACCAAACCAAAATCTTAGATATGGTCCACAGAACAATAACTATATGACTTATAGGCCATGAGCACAAACATAATCTGCACAAATTTAGTAACCGCAACAAATGATTCAACCTATGCAACTAAACTTATAGGAAATCATGAATTATTTTATGACCCGAAGTCATCAAAAATTTACACAAATTTCTCAAAATCAAGTTAAGACTGATTTTTCCATCATTGAGTTGAAAAACCAATTAAGTCAAATGAATTTGCAAATTTAATATATTAAGCAATCAAAATAAAGCACCCACTCAACATGTAACTACTAAATAGGCACGAGTAAATGCTTTCTTTTGTGAACTTAAGGAAGAGACACACATACTTGATAAGATACCCAAAAGAGGTAAAAAGAAAAGAAAATACAAAAAATAATAGAAGAAGAAGAAGAAAAGATGATGGCCAAATCGACCAAAAAAAAGATGATGGCCAATGTCATTGCTACTGGAGAATGGATGGCAGAACAATTAAAGCTTACGCCTTGGCATGAAAGGCTATACTCATAGTACTTAGAGAAAGTAAAAGCTTATGAAAGATCTTTAAAAACTTATGTGGAAGTAATAACTAAAAATGTGGAAGAAGAAGAAATTCTTCATAACATGACGCAAGAGGTGTAATCTACTTCTTCCATTTCACAATGATAATCTGCTTTGCGAATAAAGATCAACTTCATTGTGGTTTTTAGGCTTGCTAAATGCACACACTAAATTTCCTTACACATACCACTTTTTCCTTTTGTAACCAAAATACCCTAATCTCCCTCCCAAACCACTTGTCCCAACCAACCTCACCACCGACCACTGCCCGTCATCCGCCACTGTCATCAACCATTATTGCCCATCGTCTGCCGATGTTGTTAACCGCTACTAGTCGCCTTTCGTTACTGCTGTTGACCACCACCGCCTGTCTTCCACCACTGTCGTCAACCACCACTGTTGTCGTCTGCCACCAGTTGCCACTCCCGTCAACCACTTCCATCAACCGCCTCTCACTCCTTCCATATTTCCCCGTCCTCTCCCTTCTTTTGCATGTGGTGGCCTTGCACCCTGAGGCTTCCGTTCGACGGGGCCCCGCAGGCCCCACATCCGTGCCATATCACTAGCCCGCTGGGTCCCGCGCCCTACTGGCGCTACGACTGATGCCGGCATGTCGAAGTGCCCGCTCACTTGCCTCATTAAGCTATTCAATTAAGCAATTATTCAAGTTCAAGTATTAAATTAGCCATTTTCTAATCAATTCATTGTTAACCTGGTCCTTTGATTTAAACCAATCATTTACGAGTTATATGAGTTAAAAGCGTAGTTGAGTTAATTATTTAAGTTTAACAATTTTTTAATTCGATTAGCCAAATTAATATGAGTTTTACATGTTCCGTATAAACATTTTTCAATAAATAAGCGAAAGTCTTGAATAACATAAAAGATGACATATATAAGCATTTTTCATGTCTATAACACCAACCTAAAGTTGAAAACCTAGAAGTAGAGTGCCATGTATATTTGCGAGAAAATAAACATACCGTGTAAAAATATTGTGACAACCCCAAATTCTGAGGCAAACCAGGCATCACCATGTCGTCGGACATGTCACCAGGTCATGACATGTCATCCGCACATTTGTCCACGACGACCCACAAACTAACCATCTAATAATTTGACTTAGTCAACTTCGATGTTTAAATGATTATTTTGTCGAAATATACTAAAGTTATATAGAGTTTTACAACTTAATATGTTTGGTTTTATTCATTTAAGTTATTTTAGTAGCATAAGTCTTAATAGTATGCAAATTAGTAATGCAAACAAATTTTGCATTGATTAACAAACCTATGGAGTGGAAACCTGGCAAAAGGATACCATGTATACTAATAAAAGCGACAAAAGGTATAGTAAGTGTCAATATACATGTATCACGTAATAAATCTCCCAAAACAACTTCAAAAAGCGATTAACATAAACATAAACACCTACGAGTAAAGCTAGTGGGGGCTCTTTAGATCAGGGGCAGTCACCAAGTACCACCTTCCCCCGACTCGTCGTAGGATCTAAAATTTTCCACTAAACAGTAACAAATTTTTAGTGAGTAAATACCAAAGAAATTCAGTTAGTATTCACAAGAAATCCAATGAAGCGGCTACAATTCATGCAGTAAAGTAAATGAACGAAAATGTAAAGCATGAATATAAATCACTGAGATAAACAAGAATATGGAATGCGAATGTTGTGTATCATTGTAAAGCTATGGGAGGCAAATATTGAACCGAGAAGTCCCTGGTGGCGAGGTAATCCCCACCTCTTCTTCATGGCCGAAATAAAGAACTGTAGTGTTCGAAAGGTAGACTTCCGCTCAACGCCTTGAAGGAGAGGAACTCAGTGACGGAGGCAAGCCTCGTGTCAACCCATTCTAGATATCATCGACTCGCGGAGGCGTGCCTCACGCGTAGTCTAAATAAGACAATACCAAACTACAACTCTAAGATTGCGCAAATCTATGCGGTGCCAGGTTGGAGCCATATCGTTCCTTTGACTATACACATACATACGTGAGAGTAGAGTATGCATGTAAGCCAAACTGGCGAAAAGTACTAGCAAAATAAGTAAATTACAAGTGAAATAAGTAAATTCTAAGCTGACATTCTCATAAGTTTACTTACCTTGACGTTCGTACAAATCGCTCTAAAATGAACTGCTTATGTCTCAAACTATGCACCTGACACCCGACTAGTCTCCTAATTCCCTAGTGTCAAACTTTATCATTTTAAAATGTTTCAGTGTCACATTTGATAGATTTTATAATGTAAAACAAAAAAATTAGAATTCCATTTCAAATTTATTAATGGCACGGTTTTCAAGTTACATCGAGGGGCCAAACGTCCAAAAAGTCTCGAGAACCTTTTTCCTACCTTTATTTTCTAATTTCCCATATTTTCTCTGATTTTTTGAATTTTTCATAATTCTCTATCTATTTTCCATATTTTTTGTGATTTATTTTATTTAATATTATATTTAAATTATTTTAAAAATAAATTATTATTTAATAGGGGTGGAGCCTTAAATCGTCCCAGTCTGGCCTATTCGGGTGGAGCCTAGGTCGCCCTAACTAGGTAGGGCCTTGGTCAACTCGACTTGCTTACCCATCTGAATCGTGTATCTCTCCAGAGATGAATTTGTCTCTAGCGAGGAGACGAATTTAGGAAATTTTATTTTTATAATTTTTAAAAACTGAAACAACAACAATAACAACATAACAACTAAAACTGCACATCACCATTAAACCTCACTTTCTCTATAAAAATCAACAAAAATCACTAAGACGACGCCAAATTTCGGGCCGCCTTGGTACCCGTTACGTCGCATCCCATGTCACCAAGCCTTGCTATGTCATGGCTCGCTTTTCCTTGACGTTCCGCGACCTAACTGGCTGCTTACACTTATCAAGTTAACCTAAGTTACACTAATTAATCTTTAGATAGGCATTAATAATTTAGTTAGCCGATTATTCAATTTATCAAGTTATATTACAATTTTAAAGCGGAAGTCTTTTAATGAGTAACTTACACAATATTTAACAATCCTAAGTAGTGGAAAACCCGACAGAAAGATACCATGTATAAATCAAAGGCAGAATAAGTATAGCAAAAGATCCATATACATGTATTCAGTGTTCTACATTCCCCAAAACCCAACAAATATATATATATACATACAGTAATCACACACGAGCTGGCTCCCCAATTCCAGAGGTAGTCGCCCAATACCTCCTTGCCCTTGCTCGTCGAAGGATCTGCACTCGATCACCCAATAAATACAGTGACGAGTCCAGTGAGTAAAATCCAAAGAGAAGTCCACACGATATTCATGAAATAAAATTGATAAACTACGAGACATGCGAATATAACACCTGGCAACGGTACGTTATATTCCCATGAATGTAAACAACGCTCAACAAAAAAATCAGTAGCGTGAAATAAATAAACAACACATACAAATTAAACATGCTCGGAAATAAAGCATTAATAAGTACACAGCCATAAAATCACGAGAAAACCCTGACTTAAGCCAGCTAGGAATCGATAAAATCGAATAAGAACCATGTATATACTTACATGCTTACAGTGACTAAATCCCAATTTCAGTTACTGGATGAACCCCTCTAGACGTTATTTCAAGTCAAGGGAACACCCTAAATCCATCCCGATGGTCGTAAGTATATCCTACTGCTGTCGACATGAGCACTAAACACAAGTAACTCGTGCAATCGATTTAGCCACAACCAATATATACGTAAACTGAAATAGGAGTGAAACCCCATGTGTGCTCACCAACAGTCACACATGTAATCCAATTTCGATAAAATAAACCATGAATTCTGTGAGGCGTTCCAATGGGTTTACTCACCTCAATCCGCGCTCCGACTTCCCTGAACTCCCGAAATTTGACCCGACTAGCTCCCCGATACTTGAGCTATGGTCCCCTAAGTCCCTGAAGTCTAGTTTTACATATTTAGTATGATTATAGGTGTTTGGGTATTTATTTAAGTCAAAAAGCCCAAAACAACCCTTAAATTCAGTTTTTATAAGGATTTAAGGGCTATTTGGATCTGTCTAGCGCGCTACTGTTCTTCATTTGAACACCCTAATTAAGTGTCCAGACTGATTAGCACGCTAACCAGTCTAGTTAGCGCACTAATTTTTCTTTGTGAAAGAATTCTGAACTCGAGAATTCTGTCCCAAACTCTCCAATTAGCTACCTAGACCAAACAATCATACTCTCCACACCAAATTAACTTTAAAACATCATTTACATCAACCTCAGAACATCAATTAGATCAAATTAATCAATTTCATGAAATCCACTAGCTTTTTTCCAAATTCTACAAAACACCAATTCATGCTAAAACAATTGTGAAATCTCTATGGAAATAGTCCATAAACATGTAATTCAATTAGTTTTTACTAAATCTCAGAGATCTAACTTTCAAACTTGCATTTAATAAAAAACATATAAAAATGGGTTCATTAGATAGGGTAGATGATGGAGATGATGATTACCTTGGTTTAAATCTCCAAATTTGACCTATAAATCCTTGAAATCCAACTAAAATTCTCCCCCTCAACTCCGATTTTCCCAAAAATGTAAATGGATAGGTTTAGTTGCATGTGTTTAATTACTTCAATCTTATATATTAAGGTGGGATTGTTTAATAGCCATTGATCCTAATGTATTTACGTATCCCGAGACTCATCCCATGATTCACACCTTGCCACTTATCCCATTCACTCCCACTAACTCAATCCAAGTGGCACCAATTGATACTCCCATAGCTCCTAGATGTGCCAACACGTATCTCTAGGTAAATCATATTGTTTCCAATTAATTAACCAAACTATAGGCATTGATTTATTTGATTTAATTACTTAGTTTAGGCCCATTATAATACATGTGGTCTATTCACTAAAGTCGACAAATTTATGATTCCACTAACCTTCGACTACCCGACACTCGATGCCCCGCGTCTCGACACTCATTTCAAGGTACTCCATAGCCTATTGTTTTAATTTAATCAACTTAGCCTATGGTTACATTACCCATCTTAATTGATTAACTAGTCAACCTAACGTGAATTTGTTGAGTTTCCTAGTGTACCCGTAGTTCGCCTACTTAATACCGGCGTTGGCACACCTTTCAAGGTGAACACCCGTCACACAAACTTGCCCATAGCAACATACACACATGCGGTGCCATATAATAATAATTTGAACACCACATAAACACAACCACCATTCATATATAACATATTTCCTCGATTCTCATGTCTGAGTCAACTAAGTTGTCCATGTAATGCTCGAATTATGACACGAATGAGATGGGGAGGGAGAGTTGGAAAAGAAGCAAAAAGAGAATGAGAGAGGGGGAGAGAGTGTGGGAACATGTGAGATTGAGTGGTTTCCTATATTTTAAGGGGGTTAGGAAATGAGATGGCACTTAACCATAAAAAGAGATAGATAGAGAGAGTGCGAGGTGGGGTATGTGGATTGTCTAAACTTTTTGGCTATCCTATACACCCGCGTAAAGCACACCATTTGGTGTCCTATGCTCTTGTCATTACACGCTTACAACACGACCAACGTAAATCCTAACACTAGTATGACGTGAATATTTAACAATAATTTAGTAAATTAACAAGCTTCACACAAAAATAACTATAATTTACCTTATCAAACGTACCCTATATTTTTCCACGTCATCCACGCAGGTCCAAGCTTAGGGTCCTAATATGTAATTAACCAATTAATCAAGATTAATTAGAGCATGCCTATCACAATCTTCCTAACTAAATGGAATTTTGTCCTGAAATTCAGACTTAAGTTAAAACTTTATTTTGGAACAGTTGGGGGTATCGCTCCCACATAGTAGACTTTCTCTTCCAGGTAAGGCCCTCATTCTTATGGTACTCCCTTTAGATGAGTAATAATGTTATTTTCTTCATCCCGAGAGTCTGTACTTTGCAATCCACTAACTTAATAGGTGATCCACGTTTATCACATCTGGTTTGACCTCGATCCTAGTCATATCAACCATCGGCCTCTGTCCTGATCTGACTGACCTCAACATAGAAATGTAGACAACGTCATGAACTATTGTCAACTGGCTCGACAATCTCAACTGATAGGTGATCTTAAATCCCTATGAATTTTGGTGCAATTTTCCTCTTGATCCCAAGTCTTTGATGACCCTTTAAGGGAGAAACCTTCAAATAGATTCAATCATCCATCTCATAACGTAGCCCATCACGGTACTTATTCGTGTACTTCTTCTGGCTATCCTGAGCAGCCTCTAACCTTTGAGAAATCAACATGACCTTCTCTGTGTGATCCACAACAACCTCAGGCCCAACGACAACTGCGTCCTCCAAGTTTGCCCAACAAGTGACATGTGTCGAGCGTGTACAATAAGTTTATCGTATATTCTTATTACTTTTAATAGTGGTAAGCGGGATCGTCTCCACAAGTATTTTGCAAACTTCCTAAGAAAAATAGTTCTCCAAGAGTTTTTATTATTTTACTTTAATTTAATTTATTTAATTAAAATGGGAATTAAAATTATCTAATTAAACTTAAACGATTAAAGCAACTGGTTAAACTAACATAATTTAAACTTACTAATACGAAATATTCTAAACTCTATTCAATTCAAGTCAATATATAACAATTATCTAAACAAATATCCAGAACAATGAAACATAAATAGTTTTGAATCCGAACATGTTAATTAAAGTATAGTCATAATCATACTATCATCATATTATGAAGTATTCTTGAATCATTTACCTTAAATCATTAACAAGATTGATAGCCTTTATCAAGCCATCAGTTTTCTTAATATCAATGGAAAAGCCATATTCTAATTTTATCACCATTAGTTCTTCGATAGCTCAATGATAATTAATAGAAACAAAACAACATTAAACTATATGGCAACTTCTTACTATTAAGCCAATATTATCAGAATTAGTCATATTAATATCAAACTTAGAATACAATTCACCTAAGACATCTAAACGGTAAAAGACCTTTTAAATTAATCCTAGTTATTACTTAATATTAGATTTAGAACCTAAATATTAAAATTCACATTGCCCACTATGCATTCAACACAAAGTTTTTTTTTTTATTGTAATATGAAAAAATAAATCTATTAAAACCGTGAATTGACATATACGATTAAGTTCAAAACATTGAGCACAAATTCTTTTTCATTATGACTATATTGCAATATGGTTTATTTTCATGTTCGGACTTTTTTTAGATTAATAAACTACTCACACATTAAAAATAAACATTGCATAAAATAAATGAAAGATATTAATGAGAAATACCTATTATTGAATACTTGAAGCTCCAAAGATTCTTCGAAAGTGAGAACAATAAAACTAAACTAAATTCAATTCAAAGTAGTCTAAAACTAATCAAGGTAATGAAAGATAATGAATGACTTTTTAATTTTGAAGCCCTAGGGGTCATATGTATAATATTAAAACCTGTACATATCCCAATCGAACTCAAATTTCTTATTATAATCCAAAATTCTCATGGCCGACATCAGCCAATCCTGACCGAATCCTCTTTCTCAGCTAAATCACTGAGCAAATTAGTGGAAATAATGACTATGTGGTTTACGATTTGTGTAGCGAATCCTCGTTCATTTTTTAAATTGTTGACGAATCGTTGGACTTCTTTGCTATCAATTTATATAGAGAATCCTATTGTATTTCTTGAATTTCTATGTAATCGCTGCATATTTTCTTTAATTCATTGAATTCTTTACTTTTTTCTCTTTTTCTTCCATTTCTTCATATAACCTTAATATAACCTGAAATCACAAAAATAAGAGAAAATCGGGTGTGATATAACCTTTTACATATTAAATCATTGTAAAATATACCATAAAATAATGTCTAATTATTGACTTATCAAATACCCATAAACTCAACACTTTGCTATCTCGAACAAAGGAATACTCTCAATTATATTTACTTTTCATTCCTTATTCTGATTTCATAATTACTTACTCTTATTATTAAACAGAAGTGATCATTAAATAGAAACATATTACCTTCATGTACATAAAAATTATGATAGAACTGAAAAATTTAAAGAACAACCCCCTTAATTGACAACTCAACTCTCGTTATGCAATACACCTCAAATCTTAAAGTTCAATCAATACCAAGGCCAGGCCACTATATAAGCTTCTCAATCTCCACTGATAAACATCAAGCTTACGATGACTAATATAGAATCTTAAGATACAAAAATCACTGAATCAATCTTAATCTCAAACAATATTAAAAAATACCACCACAATCGAAGTCGATAGAAAATTCTAAGATACCAATAAATATCATTATCATGTTCAATTGTTGGAATGTTGAAAAAAGAGATATTTCACTCAACTTAGCTATAAGCACTTGAGCTTAATCTTTTATTTTAAGAGTTTTTATAAACATTCTTCTATTTTTCTATATCTTTTTTTTTCTCTTCCCATATTTTTTTTCTTTTTCATTATGCGGTTCTTTGCTCCATTTCCTTTGGATAACTTTATTCTTTTTATAGAAATTCTATCTCAAATTTTTCCCACCACTAGATTCCCTGCTTCATTTCCTTTGGAACCTGTGGTTCTCCTTATTTTTATTCATTTAAAAACTCGTATTAACACTTCTCACTTTCAATATAGTTAAGGAAATATTCTTTCCAACTAAGTAAAGTTTTATCGGCTAATTTTCTATTTCTTCCCTTAATTGTGGCATAAGTTCTTTTCATTATATTATATATTATACTAGACCAATAATCTTTGTATAGCAAGATTCTTAAAAATCTGTTTATTTTTCACTTTTGTTTCTATCTTTGACTCATTTTCGTGTCTAACACAAAACAATCAATCCCTATAAGCTTTCTAGTGCATACATAATCAAGGTAAGTCAAATAGGGAATAACGATTTCTTTCTATCATAAAGTTTCTATTTTCATGGATAATAAAAATATCACTTCTTTTAGATCCAAATTTTATTCAATTCATAATTTTCCAACTAAATAAAGTAAAATAAAAAAAATATTACCAGTATCTTCATAAAAAATTTGAAAAACTTATGTCAACTTTGAATGTTGAATAAATAGATTTTACCACTCAAATATTTCATACTTCACTTTTTTATACTTTACTTCACACAAATACCCCCAAACTCATTCCAAACATTGTCCTCAAGGTTTAAAAATTAAGTTGGATTTCTAACAAAATAAATATACCTTGTGAAGCATAAACAAACTTTATAAAATAATTTACTGTCTAAATATATAAAATAGACAAACAAAGAATTCGTAAATAATAACAGAACTGTAATGTAATATATCTTGCATTTCTCATTAATAACCAAAAGAAGATTCACATTCTCTCATTGAAGCAAACATTAGAAAGATTACAAATTATGACGTCTAGGTGTAACTTAATTATTAGAATCATCAGCTCCTTCTTCATCCCTCTCTGCAGTAGCTTGTGAAACGTAGCTATCAACAAGGTTATAAACTTTCGTTGGAAAGTGCAAGTGTGACGATAGAATATCAATGCTCCTCATCGGATCTTGCAAATGTTCAATAAATTTCCTTTCCGTAGTGGAATGGTGACGTGCAAAAATTCTTTCATTCTCCTCTAGTATCCCTTGATTTCTCAAAATTTGCTTCTCAATACGCATAAGAGCCGAAAATAAAGATTGGAAAAACTTCTTCTTTTTAGCTCCTAATTGAGATGTAGAAATGTCTTCCGTGCTAAGAACATTTACTTGAGCCATCATACTTGCCGCTCTTCTTGAATCTTCTAATGTTCTGTTATGAACTTATCGTCTATTATTCCTTTCCTCATTTCTTGATCTTGTTAATTAATTGAGTTCTTTTTCATCTTCCAAATTAGTACAGCCGTTTACCGCTCTCATCCTTTTTACTACAACATCAGTAATGGTCTTTTGAGGTATACATCAATTGCAACTTCATTGAAATCCACCTTTGCCTTCATATAGAGCTTAGTAATCAATATTTGGAATGGCAGAACGTTTTGTTTCATGGTCGTCATTGCTTGTCTCATAGCATCATGAATTATTTTCCTAACATCAGTATATCCCTTCTTCATGACAATGTGAAAAAGTAAAGCAACTTTAGGATTTTTCACTTCAAAGTGTTGTGCAGTAGGATATAAATAAGCATCTGTAATATACCTCCAACGTCAGGTAATTTTCCTAAAATTAGTGGTTTCAATAAATTTAGGATGACCTTTTGCATAAAGAGCGAATCCTTGTCCCGGAATTACTTCTAAGGTTTCTTGAATCATCGCATAAGGATAAAATCCCTTACTAACAAAATGATATTTGGGTAATCGACTTCTTTTCTTTGTCTCTTTTCAAGAAGTCTATATTGTATATTCAACCTTGCAGGCAAAATATCAATCTTCTTCCCTTGAACTACTACTTCATTTGGATCATCACTCATATATCCATTAGCATAAAATTGTCTTACCAATTCAAAACATCCTTGTTCCCTTTCTGTTAATAATCCCTAAGAAGTTTCTCCCAATTCCTTTCTCTTATGATGCTCACAATCCTTTCCTCATACTTATGCACATTGTGAATTTTCATTCCCTTCTTAGGTATTATAACTCTCTTCGCATCACTTAAATATCTATTATGTACTTTAGGACTAACAAATTGTAAAGGATCATAAAGTACTAATGTGCGCAAATTTGAGTGTTGAGAATATCTTTCTTCTTCAGAGCTAGGTGGAGATGGTGTTTTGAACTTAGCTCTCTCAGGTCTTAGTTCTCTAATACTAATCCTTGTAGGTTGGATAAAAATTTGTTGAATTTTGGGTTTCTATCAAAATCATTTTTCCTTTTACTTGTTTACTACTCCAACCTCGTCCTCTACCTCTTCCGTCCACAAAGAATCAATCAACTATGATGAATTGGTAAATCAAAATCTTGTATTTGATATGAAAATATATTCAAAATGAATTGTTCATTAAGGTTCGGATTTTATCAAGGTATTTAAAACAAGTTTGTCAAAAGGATTTTTCATAAGAATTTACAAAAAGATTTTAAAAACAAGTAAAAAAAAATACAAAAGCAAATCCATCAAAACAATCCTTAAGTATTTGAAAAACACACCCCAAAACCCATTGTCTAGCTCATCTCATAATTCTTATTTATAAAAACCCTTAAATGTAAGTATATAAAATCCTTAACCTCACCTTTTAGTAATCAAAATCAAGAATCATCAACAAATTTTTGACAATTTCATCAATTTTTCATCAAAAACCAATTTTCAAAACATTATGATTTAAAAGAATTGATAGAGTATCAAATGATTACCTCCTTAAGAGTGAATCTCTCAAGTGTAATGACCTGTTACCTTAAGCAGATGATTAACAATAATTCGAATTCTAATTAACTCGAGTTAGGCTCGTGCTTAAGCACGACTTATCTTAATTAGTGTGTGCGTGGATTTGCATGCATTTGGTGTTTTTATGGATTATATTATTAATTATTAGAATAATTGGATTAATTAGTCTATAATTGAATAATTGAAAAATTATGTGACGCCTAATACTGTGTGTTAGTCAAGGATGACATACATGGGTTGTGGGCCAGTGTGCACACCTGAGTGCACTCGTTGGCGCGCATGAAAAAATTATATGTGCGTGAATATATAGGCGTATATATAGACACATACGAGGGTGAAACACGTGGGATGTACAATAGTGTGCACGCCTGAGGGTGGTCGTTGGCACGCACAACGAAGTTATAGGTGCAAAAATACATAGTTATCTATATATAATTCATATATATAAATGAAGCATAAAGTTTAAATCAAATAAAATTTTAAATCTTAGATTCGTCTCGAGATATGTGTAGTGTGGATCTCGATGAGGTGAATAGTTCAAGTTGGAAGTGTTTAATGTTGGATGTTGGAGAGATTATCCATGCCTTAAGATGCGTGCAACCGCTTTTCAAGAAAAATCAATGTTGCATGTGCTATGCATGTGTTAAAATTGGTGTCACTTTAAGGAGTGTCAATTTAACCTTCTATGCTTAACATCGGCCTCGAGATTTGTTCATACGAATCTCGATAAAATCTTATTTTTATCTCCAAACAAAACCCATAGAATAAACACCGTCTTAACAAAACTGGTTTCGACAGAGAGAGATCAAAACTGTAGAAGTGAGAGAGGGATCGAAACCGAGGAGAGACAAGGGAGAAATCGATAATGGAGATGGAGAAGGTGAGGTTGTGTTGTTGTTTATTGTCTTTTATCGTTAGAAAACATATGGTTTGAGGGGCTCAGACGAACTACTATGCAGTTCGTCCGAGGAAGGAGACGACAGGGGAGTCGTCTCCTCTACCAAGACTTGTCAATCAATAAAAAAAGAAGATTTCCATTTGCAGGCAGAACGGTGAGGAAGAAGAATGGGGTTTGATCCCCCAGACCGCATCGAATCGGGTCCAATTTAACTGAGCCAGACTAGTCCGGTCCAGGGGTAAAAACCCTCCTCATAAAAAATAAAAAAGTAAAAAGCTAAAATTTAGGAAAAATTCTTGAAAAAATTGGAAAAACTGGAAAAAATAATTTTTGTTGGCCAAATAAATAGAAATAGGGTATTTCTATAGAAAATGGAGAATTTAGGATTTTTTTTCGGGACTTTATACTGCAGTTTTTTCTTGGAAAAACATGAAGTGGTTGTATTAAACCTAAAAAGTGGCAAAATTGGTTTTGAATTCAATAGGGACCAATTTAGGAGTTTTAACAAATAAGTATTACACTCAAATTGATGATGATCAATCTATTTTAGGTTTTTGATTGAGAGAAAAAGGTCTATGGATTTCGAGAGTTAAGTAAGTCGGTATAAAGTTAGGAAAGCTCGACATAGGTAAGTGAGACTCATATTCTTATCAACTTTGCAACATAATTAGTATATTTAGTTCATATAGCATTATGGATTGGGAATGAGGAAATGTACCATGACTTGACTGTATTTGTCTCAAATGTGAAAATCTTCGAAAGTGTCAATAAGGCGGACCAAGACTAAACGATATGAAGGTTAGCATAGAAATGGATTCCGCCCTTTGTCCTAACGAAAGAAAAAGGATAGCTTGGACATGGATTCTGCCCTTTTATTCTCTGTAGGACATAATTTTACCTTAGTTGTTCACTATCCATTTAAAGTTGGTAACTCAGTTACACTTGAATAGACTGACAGAGTCACATGAAGACCAACATGTGGGTTTGTGGATCGTATTCTTGGGTAAGGTGAAAGTATAGAACTCTAATTATTAAGATTTTATAGCTCAATTACATTTGAACCCACTGGCCGAACCCCATGTCGGTCAACATGTGGATTCTGTAGACGTATTCTTATGTAAGGCAAGAGTTTGACTCTAAAATGGAAATCAAAATACAAGTCACGTGTATAGTTGCAATTAAACTTCGAACTTGCATTCTGTTATTTATTGTTATATTATTTTTAATGCCTGAATATATATGTTTTAGATTTATATTGTTATTTATTTATTCATTGATAGTAGTTGATAATTGACATGCCTAAGACCATCACTTACTGAGCAAGTTGGAGCGCTTATTCCCCAATTAACATTTCAGGTCAATCACATGCGCTTTGACTCAATGATAGAGAAGATTAGGAGTTTATAGTCTTCTCCACTATTAATTGATTTCCCTATTGTTTATATATTGTATATAACTATTGTTTTGTAACAAACAGGGTTGGAATATTATTTTATTATCGAGGTATATGCCAATTTTTGTATATCTTGTATTTTATCAAAAAAGTTTTAAATTCTATTACGTTTTATTTTAATTATTATTCGATTATCAAGATATATAGGTTGAGTTTATTAGGTATTGAGAATAGGTCGTTGGATCTAGTTAAATCTGGCTGATGTATCGGGGCTTAACTAGGGTTTCAGGCTGGGTATCACCCTAATCAGGATAGGGGTGCTACAGTTTGGTATCAGAGCTTAGCTTTACTGGCTCTGATATAGATTGATATCAAAGTTTCACTCGAAGTTTTTCCTTGGTTTTAAATTAAGGAATAACTCTGCTATAGTTTGTCCAAAGCCTGAAGTCAGTACTTTTGAATTGAACTGGAATCTAGGTTTACAAACTTAAAGGTTATTTCTTAAGTTATGGATAACCTAAGACTTAATAATTGGTTTTATCAATGTTTTGGGCGGTAATGAAATATAAAACACTGAGTAATGTGATGTGTTGTGATGTATTATATCTATGCAATAGATATAAGTGCTATGTCTTTTTGGAACGATAAGAAGATGGTTCATGACCATCAATATCTTAGGAGTTAAGAAAATACTAATGATTCGTAAAAACCTAAATCTCAATGGTATATGGAAAAAGGAAAGACATAAGGAATCTTATGAAGACAAAAAGTAAACTTTTTTCATATTGGATAGTCTCCAATGGTCTTTATTCTCACTAATTTTGTTGGATTACAAATAGTCAGTGTTGAAGGATCGATTATACTTGGACTTTGAGACAAATATTAAGAGAATGTATATTAATAAGAAAATGATTTCTAGTGAAAATCAAAGGTGATGATTCACTTTGGGTAGAGATTATACTAGTATTAGAACTAGTTGAACAAGAGTAAAAACCATTCAGTAAGAAAATCTGTAATAAACGATGTTAAGAACCTAGTTAACGTTAGATAACAACTAATGAATGCATACTTCATAAGTTATTATGAAGTATAAGATTCAAGATATGGTGCTAATAATGAGAAGAAGTTTATCAGGGTGGTTGTGGTATAACCATACACTCTGACATTAAAATTTTTAAAAGAAGAAGCCTGTCAATTATAGTTGTTGTATAACTGCATATACTGAAGGTGAAATTTTAAAACTTGATAGTGTTATTGTAGTATAACTACATCTACTAATAGAATGATAAAATAAAAGAGTAATGTTGTGGTGGATCCACACGTACGAAAAGGAAAGTAAGGGTGACGTTGATATTCTAACACATGTATAATTTGAGTTAGAATATGGCAGTGAGCTAGTGAGATATCTTCATCTGATCATTTAGACTGGTATAGTTTAAATTGGGGGGAATGAGTTGTCAATGGGTATGATGATTTTGAGAATCTAATGAATACTTTACGATACTGGGAATGAATAGGTGGGCAGTATATCAAGAGGTTGATATTAACTACTACTCTTAACCAGAAATTGTATAGGTTTAAGAACTCAACCTAAGTGATGAGTTAATTTAAGTTAAATTGAGAATGAATATTCATTATCTAAAATTGACAACTCATTTGGTCAATTACATGAAACCAGTTGTTCTCAAGAATTGGTAAAATTGGTTGAGATCTAGTTATCACTCATTTAAGCAATCTAATCATGCAACATAAAACAATGAAGTGGTCTGCTTTGAACGAAATGATCATGCCAGTGCACATTTGAATACAAACATTGACCAAGACAATCGTCACAAATATGGAACGGGAAATCATGTTTGATATGCTTTCGAAAAATGAAGTAAGACCACAAGAAGGCATAAAGAAACCCATGCAAATGTATATGAAGGTGGTGCTTATGAGTTTTGATAATTGATATAGGGCACTAGGCATTAAAGAGGTGAGGTCCACCGGAAGCTTTGTAGCCACAGCAAGAACAACTAGTGTGGCTGAATTAAGTGCAAAGGATGACAGGGAAACCATTTTTTCTACTGTGGAAACCAAGAAAGATATTGATAACAATGAAAAATAAGCATACCGAAGTGCCTCATGTAATGTATACGCTGATTATAGGCACTAGAGAAAGAGTTGGAATTAGGATTCGAGTCGACATTCATACAACTTATGATTTGGTTACTCATTATATCCTTCTAAATTTCTTCATCTATATGCTATTAATCCAAGTTATAAGTTAAATTTGCAGTTTTAGTATTTTTTCTAATATATGTTGGTTCATATGAAAAAACAAGGAATCAACTCTTTACTGTCCTCTTTCCTTTGGAAACAATTAAAGAACATGCTATCATCAACAATCTTCATTGAGTATACACTAGACTGACTGAGAAGATAATGATATCGTTACTTAAATAAACACCCACTATTGGTGTACACATCGATTTGTGTACACATAAATTGGATGCACAAATCAAGGGTTACTAGTAAGTGAGTGTCTATTTCATGTGTTTTCCTTCCAAGAAAATTTGGTGCCTCCAAAAAGCTTTAAGTAGTGCAAAAAATTGGACTTCATATATCCTAAAGCTCTAGCCATGAATCAAGTTATTTCGTTGCAAATGATTATCTATCACTATGAAACTTGATAGTTGCCATAACTCATAAGTTTTGCAAACTTCCGTATGCCTTCAACTTAATATATATAAACTACAACTTGACCAATTTTGTAGCATGTATATCATAGCGCATTTAGCAACTAAATGTACATTCACAATTAAAAGGTTGAAGCTAAATCACCCCAAAATTAACATCAGACGACATGCCTCCAGTAACTACAACATTAGGCAGGCCCTCATCACTCTCCCCGAATGCGTGTACACCACTCAAAGCAAACATGCCGTAAGTTATTTTCTGTTTTCTTGAAATATTATTTCTATAATTTTTAAAAGTATTTTGTCTTTACAAAAGAAGTAGTCTCTTATCTCCATCCATGAGCATCACATCAAGCTTGCTCCTAAGGGCGCAATTATCATCGAGGCTGCTTCTGACCATGAGCTGGCGCTAAAGTCGCCCATAAGGAAGTTGAGTCTCGAACACAAAAATAGGTGTAGCACTACTGGCTACAATATTTACATTCGTATCGTAAGCGATGGCGACCAAAGTGAAAAGGAAATACATTCTATTCATTATAAACTTCATCCTTGATGTCTCCAACACTGTTTACAAATACAGATTCCTTTTCTATCAAAAAATATTAAGTTATATGTTAATTTAATATTCAATAAGTTTTAACAATGTATTGTATAACAAAATGACTAAGTGTTGTAAAACATCATTTTTCTTGTACTAAAAGTAATGCTTAAGCTGCCTTGGTCTAGCTTAGCGGAGCTTGAAATCCTAGCTCAGCCCCTGATTAAGTCCATCTCGAGTTGCCTTTATTGCAGCTTCATAACGAAAATTATTTCAGCATTATCGCACTGGTTATTTTTCCCTAAGAGCGCAATTATCGACGAGATCAAAGTCGCCTCTAAAGAAGTTGAGTTTCGAGGCAAAAGAATAGGTGTAGCACTATAGTGGAAAGGACCCCAAACCTAGGTTGAATCCAAGGGCAGAGCTACATACAAGGCTCCCATAGCTGTCGCACCTTATTGTTACCCGCTTTATATACATAGTAGATTAATAGAAAAAAACTGAAATTGCTCAAGCTAGCTCACCCCTTAAACACTACATGAAAAATATTTTTACAGCATCTCAAATTGTTGTTATACTACCTATGTAGATAAAACTTATTAAATATGTAATCAATATACAAAAAAACTATCTATAAATAAAAATAAATGTGTAATGATTTGCAAATTTAAGGAAGTTTTTTGTTTTATAATATTTAATGAATAAGTTATCACTATTTTTTTTTCACAAGTTATATGTTAATTTAGAATTCAATAAGTTTTAACAACGTATTGTATAACAAAATGATTAAGTGTTGTACAAGATTATTTTTCTTGTAGTGAAAGTAATGGTTAAGCTGCTCTTAGTCTAGTATAGGGGAGCTCAAATCCTAGCTCAGCCCTTGCTTAAGTCCATCTCGAGCTGCTTTTATTGCGGTTTTCATAGCGACAATTGGTTACAAAATCGTCACACTAGTTATTTTCCCTTGAGAGTGCGGTTATCGTTAAGGTCAAAATCGCCTTTGAGAAAGTTGAGTTTTTAGACACAAGAACAGGTGTAGCACTACCAGGTGATATATTTACGTTCGTATGGCCCACGTTGATAGGGTTGGCAGCCGCAGTGGAAAGGAAATATATGATTTGTCTATTCATTATAAACTTTTTCCTTGTGACTCCAACAATGTCTCACAAGTATGGAGTTCTTTTCTTTCAAAAAGGGACCCCGTACCTGGGTTGAGTCTAGGGGCGGAGCTACGTACAAGGCTGCCATGGGCTGTAGCTCAGGTTACCTTGCTGTGACTCCCCTTATATACATAATAGATTAGTAGAAAAAAATAGAAAAAATGCCCAAGCTAGCTCACCCCTCAAAGACTACATGAAAAAATGTTTTTACAACATCTAAAATGTCGTTATACTTCGTACGTTGTTAAAGCTAATTAAATATGTAATCAATATGCAACGAAATTATCTATAATTAAGAAATAAATGTGTAATGATTTAAAAATTGTATGAGTTTTTTTTTTGTTTTATAATATTTAATCTATAATTAATCACTATTTTTTTCGTCATAAACAATATCGAGTTATATGTTAATTAGAAATTCAATAAGTTTTAACAACGTATTGTATAACAGAATGATTAAGGGTTGTAACAAATCATTTTTCTTGTACTAAAAGTATTGGTTAAGCTGCCCTTGGTCTAGCCTAGGGGAGCTTGAAATCTTCGCTCTGTCTCTAGTTAAGTCCATCTCCAGCTACATTTATTATGGCTTTCATAACGAAAATTGTTTAAAGCATCGTCACACTAGTTATTTTCCTCCTAGCAATACTAATTAGAAAATATGAGGAGTGGACTGTTATAATAGTCGTCAGTGGGGCTTGTGTTGATTTTGATGGTAACAGCTGGTGTGGAGTAGGTAACTGATCTTGTTTATTTCAGGTATGTTTGTCTTATGATTTGTACAATATCGTATCTAAAAATTGACATCTGGATCAATCTATTTTGTAAAACAACATATTTAATTAAATAGAAAAGCAAAATACTAAAAAGTTATTAAGAATATTTTAATTTAATCTTTTTAAGTCTTATTGCCAGTTACGTGATGTCTAAATATTTTAGATAACACATTGAGCTACCCATGATTTGGGGTTAGAAACAAATTAGTCTTTTAACCTCCATCGGACAAAAATAAAATAAAATTAGTGATCAAACTATAAATATATTTATCTGAAAAGGGAATAGAGGAGAATAAAGAGATGAGATATGAAATTGATTGTTGGGGAGAGACTTGGAAGGCGAGATCTGGAAAAGAGAGAGCTTGTAGAGAATGAGATATTCCTTGAATTTGGAGACTCTACCTTCAAACTACTTATTGTGTATTGTTAAGCTTTGAGAGGACTAATTGTGGAGACAAAAAACATGTAATCATTCAATCTTCCCTTATTTTTCAATAAAACATATTTTGTCTTTGGAAGACCAAATGTTTTGTATTAATTGTGTTGCATGTTTGCTTCCAACGTGTTGAGGCTCTTCTGATCCCATTTTCACGCGCATTTGATTGACTCTTAACTGTTCAAAAGCACTACTACAGCTACAATAGTACTTTAATTAAGAATGTACCTACAAGCCCCTCTAATACGTCTAATGACATGAACAAGTATGCATGCAGAAGCAACCGTATATGAAAAAATGTTGCAAAGTAGAACATAGAACATTCAGCTGACTTCAAAGTTTGCTAGAGATTTGAACAAGACATATAAAAACTAACAACCGCTAGCGGTCCCCTGACATAGCTGTGGCTCCTTAGTGGGTGAATAATCATAAATTTTTAAGAATTCAATAAATTATTTAAGGGAGCGGCTAAATGGATCCTATTTTTGCTTAGAGGTGTTGGATTTTTGGAGTTTACATGGAGCAGAGAATTCAAAACAATTTTTGAAAAACCCCAATAGGACCGAAAATAAGTTTCATTAAACTAGATCTATAAAAGTAAACCATACCTTAATCCATTATTTCCTCTTTTGATTGTTCAATCTCCAAGAAGTTTAAGCGCTTGTCCTCTATCGGAAACCACACACGAACGGTGACCACAATTTGGAGTGCTAGCTCCAAGAGAGATTGAAAATGTTTTGATTTCTTTCCTTAAGTCCAGAGAACTCGAAAATAGCAAAAACGAAAATCTTATTTCGTCTTAGGGTTTAAACCACTATTTATATGTGTAGATAAGCTCACTTAAAAAACCTATTCATAATAAAACTATTGTATTTAAGCAATTCTAGCAAATTATACAAATGCCCCTATTAATAAGTTATCATATAACAAATCTTAAGGGCTTTTATTTCATGAGTTTTATAATATAAGATTCATTTCTCTAAACCAATTGAAATTGTACAAGACCATTCTTTATATGCGACGCAATAGGTTCATACGACGCTGGTAGTGAACTAAAACCATTTTGTTACACAAGTCATAAGCGATCTCTAGCAAGACATTATGACTACCCAACTAGCATGAATTTCAAAATCGGTACAACATAATGAATAAGATATATTATATCATTTTGTCGTGCAATATCATTTGATTAAATATAAGACATAAAAAGTCACCTTTAATGTTCAATCGTACTAGTCTCGATCTTTAGGTAGACTGAAAATATCCAAATGACATTGATAATTTCTATTAACTTAGACTTGGCCATTTAACAGTCTAACATATCGAGGGATCCACTGATATCTCTCACTATATAAAAGGGATAAATTCTATCACGATTACATACCTTCACATATTATTCACATGGTAACTAGTCACAATCTTTATAATCATCTAGTTAAAGACAACGTTTGATTGTGTCAAATTACCATGCTCCTGTTATTGAAGTCTATGGTAATCTTAAGTCAAAGGACTAAATGATATACATATCATGAGTAACACCTATGACTTAATCGATGCGGTGTTCTCATAGCGGGTCGGTCCAGTACCTTGTTCACTAACAAGTACACTTGATCTCGCTTCGTATCCCTATGCGCATGATCATCACATGACAATCAATCAAGATTCACACTAGTCTTAACTCATTATAGTTCTTAGTATAATGACCGACTAGGGACATTTAGGATATTTCAACAAATACCTATGGATCTTATTATAAGGTAAACATGCAATCACTCATGATAAAATGGTAAATGAAAACCTCTATTTTATTAACTAAAGTTTACGATAAACAATGTTTATAGATTGACCTAGGGCACATGCTCCTAACAAAAGGACCCTATATTTTAATTTTTACTTCGTCGTACCCCATTTTTTGCTTAGTTTACTCCATTTTTTCTTAAAATTCCATAAACACCTTTGCTTACCCCATTACCCTCACCCAACACCCTTCAATCCTCTCCATTTCTCTGATTTAGTCATCGTACAACACTTTTACTAGGTCGCCAAGTGTCATATGAGTGTTTTTTGGTTGAACAAGATCGGGTGTGGTAGCGCTGTGTCCTAAAAGTGAAGAAGTGCTGCCCGCGGGTGTCAGACACACACATGATCGAGACCTCTACAGAGGTAACATTTGACTCCGACCGAGACTGCAAAAAGAACTAGGTCTCAATGGGTGATGGAGGAATCTAGCTGAGACATCTTTAGAGGTATCGGCCCTGTGTATTTGAGACCTCTTTAGAGGTGTCGGCCATGTGTGTCCGACACTTCTTCAGAAGTGTCGACTCTGCGTGTCTAACACCTAAGAGACAATAAAAACGAACAAAAAAATTTCAAAACTCTTAAAAAATACATGAAAATGACCAAATTATTAGTGGGTTTTTGCTCGGAATCGCTTAATATTTTTATTCCATCAAAACTTTGCACCAAAAATGCAAGATTCAACCCCCAAATCAAAGCCCTAAACCAACAACAATCTCACAAATAATACAGACTCATAAAACTAAAAACAAACCCTAGAAAAACCTCAAACTCAACACTAAAATGGATAAGGAATGCACCTACGATGTCGAATCAATGTAGTTTTGCTTAGATTTCATCTTATATGAGGTTATGGTAAGAATGCGATTTGAGAGAGGGTGACTATGGTACGTGTGAGTGGGGTGAGTGAGGTATGAGTGAGTAAAAACCCTTTTATATGGAGGGGTAGTTAAGTTCGTTAACTAAGGTGGGGTCCTTTTAGCCGCTCCCTTATTTAACTGATGAGATGATAATGGGATATCTTCCATTTTCAGCTTAATACAATTAATCGTACAACATGATAACAATCATCATATTAATTCATGGTAAATTATTCATGCCCTCCCTGCTAAGATCCCGGGTTTCACATGCTAAACATGTTCAAAATTGACTATGTACTTTTTTTACTCGACGAGTATGTATTAAATACATATAAATTGATCATTTATATATAAACCATGACTCTGAACATCAAGAACAAAAAATATATTATAAAGAACTTTTTTATAGGAATGAAACTATTATAAAGAGCTTTTGAGTATGCATTCATAACAAATATCTACAAAGAATATCATTCTTGTCTTGAACAAAAAGTCTATCCACATTACCAACCAATTGGGTGGCCAAATAGTTTGGTATGTGATTTGAAAGTAAGAGGTCATGGCTTGGGGGTAAAGTTGTTTCTTTCTTATAAAAAATATATCTACTTTGCCAGCAAAAGTTATAATATGACAACAAAATCTCATGTCTACCTATTAATTCAAAAATTGATATATCGATAATCCGAACTGGTTGGCCAAACAGCAAGGGCGAACTTGAAATTGTGTTGGTTAAGTGCATGGAGGCCAGGTTTAATTTCCAACTTCATCAAGATTGTCCAGGCTTTTGAAGTACGCTCAAGCCGATTGTAGCAAGGACTCCTAAGAATAGTTAGGCTCGCTTGTATATCCACATAGTTTAAAAAAAGTAAAAAAACAAAGCAAATATAATTTTAGAATTATACTTTACACGCATATATAGTTAAGGGAAAATGTTATAATAACTCACTTGTTAAAGGAAAATGTTATAATAACTCACTTTGGGCATCAACATTGTCTGTTGCCATACGATACACCTTAAGATGCGTGCACGTGCAGCGCAAGGTGTATCACGCAGTGATTGGGTAAGTGCCCAAAGTAAGTTACTTAAGCATTTTCCATAGTTAAGATATAGCTTCATATTTATAATAATTTTGAACTAAAAGCGTCAAACGAAAGCATTCATGAACTAGAGGATAAATTAGACAAAAATGCACTCATGTTAAAGTCAATTATCATGTCCATCAAGAAAGCCGTATAATTATATGTATCATTTTATTTAGAGTGGTGCTATAGGCACCCTACAATTTAGGTAAGTCAACCAGTTTGAGGGCATACCGAGCAAAAATAGAATTTTTTATGCACTTATGTTTTCTTGATTAAATGCCCCAAAGCTTTTTACGTTAACTGAGGTAACTCACCAATTGAAACAATAAAATGATCCCCTTTCCCATTATGCCCTACCTCTTTTATATGTACACTAACCCTTTCTCATCAGTCCCTACCTCTCTCGTTCACACATTAACCCTAAATATGGAAAACAACCCATAAATTCATCGTTTTCTATTTTTTTCTTCTTGAACGGTTTTTGAGATTCCCGTAATGGTCGGCCACACAAGACCAGAACAATGTGAGAGTTTTAGTGGTTAGACACCAAGACAATACTCACCTCGATATTGGTGTCTAGGTGTTGGTTGAACAAAGTCAAGTCATGTTTAATTGCAACAAACAATATGGTCCCCCTCAATCGAGATCTCAATTAGCGACTCTGTAAGCATCGAACGAGACATACATATGGGTTTTGGCCCTGTGTGACCAACTTTCTCCTAAACCGAGTGTTCACAACTTTGACATATGCAAGAAAAAATTACAAAAATGATGAAAGACTACCTCTTCCTATTACACTTCCACTTTCAATGACTATTCTTGTGCCATTTCAATCTAAAAACACCTTAAAATCAACTGAATAGGCAAAACTCCTATAAAAAAACCATTAGTTTGAACCACATGGAATCTAATATGTGTACATTTATCAATATGAATTACACATACCACCCCATCCTACCCATATCGCCACCTTTGCCGTCGCAATCTATCGCCCCTCTATTTCCTTCAAATTTGACTGAAAATGGTCTGGAAAAAACCGAATAACCTTGGTTGGATTTAGAGGAAAGATAGATATAGAAATAGGGGCGTGTCACAGCCCATATTTTCTAATCCTAGTTTAATCTCTTAATCAGGATCAAACGACCCGTGATGTGGGACCTGCAGCGAGATATGTGTCATAACTGAGGCTAGGTGGCCAAGGTAAATGTTATATTTGTTATGGTGTATGCCTAGTGTATTGTATATGTGTAGACTACTAAGTAATTTCTACTTACGTATATGTGTCGAGGCATGAGTGGAGACGCACCTTGATATGCATACCGGTGTGGGACTGAGTTAGAGAGTAATGTGGTGAGTTGGTATAAGCTTTATAGTGCTTTCATAAGTGATATAAATGGGGCTATGGTTGGTTATGTATTAATACACTTAAGTTAATAAGTTATTACAATTGCCACTTGACATTTTCTCGAGACACGTATTGGCACATCTCAACACAAATTGAGTTACTCATTGGTGTCACTTGATATGAGTTAGTGGGACATGTGTTAATAGGTGGACCATTAGATAAGTCTCGAGATACGTGTGCACATTAGGATCAAGGGCTATCAATCAACCATATCCAATTCATGACTATAAAGCTTTTGGTCAACACAAGCAACTCAACTATTTCATTTTGAATTCTTAAGTGAGAAGCAAAGCTTTCTGGAGGGAAGAGAGTAGCTGGAGGAGGAAGAAGAACAGCAAATTTAGTGATTTGGTGAAAAAGAACTCAAGCTAAGCTAGTGTACATCAAGTTAGGTAACTTTTCTACACCATAAACATAGCTCAATTCAATGAATTCATGTATTTGATGATATGTGTTGTTGTTTTATGTTGGTAATGATGTCTTGAAACTTGGGAAATGCGTATGGAGTTGTTCAAGGCATTAGCATAGCCTATGTGTGGAGAAAACTCAAAATTCTATTTGTAGAATTCTAGGTTCCGCAACACATAGCGCGTTATGTAGGATAGGTAGCGCGCTATGTCAGTCATTAGCGTGCTGCACTGGATCATTAGCGCGCTACATGCAATGACAACATAAAAAATCAGCAATTCTCAAGAGGTCCTTAAACACTATAAATGAGTCTAATATGCTGAGTAAAGGTCCAAACACGTTCAAAAACATATGATATGATGTCAGGAACATAGGGAAATATTCTGGGGATTCAAATATGAGTTTTGAGGTGTTGGGAGGCCAGAGTAGAATAGGAAATTGTATGGATTGTAAGAAAACTGATTGAGATATTTATTTACATTCCATTTCTATTCATATGTTCATTTCCAGTTATTTTAACTGAATTGCCTTTGTACTCCATACGCCATGAATTGTTATTCATTCTTATTACATGAGGTTGCTTTCATGGTATAGTTTGTTGATAAAATGATTTCATTGACTCCAATTCACGTACTATGTCATTATTGATTGTTAATACATGTGGTCAGTGAAATAGCATGCTATTAGGTATGTGTTACATAATATTGTAATCCATTTCCTTTATGCATTAGATATGCAATTGCTTTATAGGATTCTCAAACCATGTTGATTTTTGAAATATGAAAGTGGTTCTTGTATCTAGGGTCATTACAATATAGAGGTATGTCGGACATACGGGGTCACAGACTTCCAGGGTGATCGGGATCTCTCCACTATCTTGCGCAGCACACGGGAAATGAGTCCCGGGGTTGTTGGAAAGCATAACTTGCGTAGCACACGGGGTGTGAGTCCCAGGGTTGTTGGAAAGCATAACTTGCGCATGTATATATCGCAGGTGATTGGCACTAGCGAAGGGTTATAAAGGCAAGAGCAATGCTCAGACCTTCACATTGATGTATAACTCAGCTCAATCCTCATATAGTGGAAAGGCTGATGTGATGAAGATCATGGCCGACTGGCCCTAGATCATTACTATTTAACTATGTGTCAGTTTCATGTTGTTCAACAGAAGTATCTCTTTGCATGTTCTCTTTACTGCATAATTGCTATCATCATGCTTTTAAATACTTGTATAATTGGGAATGTGAACAAATGTCTTTCAGTATTACTTTCTAATTTCCTATACTTACTGTCTAGTTTGTGACGGTGGGTGCAGATCCATCTAGTAGCAGATCAAGCAAAGAGAAGATAGGCGACTACCTCTGAGCCTGTGGAGTGCTGCTACGCTAGATTTTGTTGGTTTTGATTTTTGATGTATTACTTTTATATGCCTATCATATACTTTTGGTGTTGTATATTATGGGTTGAGTGATTAGTACCTTGACTAGACACATGTTATATATCACCATTTCATCATTTATATGCATGTGATCTTTATTCCCTGGTTTTTCCACAATTTTTGGGCATTATGTTATAAGCTTCCGCTAGTTAGTTCAAACTTCCGCTGAATAAAATCTTAAATAAGTAAAATTTTTAATTAACTCTGATTTATGAATGGACATATGATAAGTATAGGTTTATAATAAATATATATAATAATAATTGGTAAGTGATAAGGTTTTAGAAAGGCTGACTAATTCCTTGTTAGGTCTTATATGGTGAGATTATGGCTTATTAACGGGATTAGGCTGGGCGGTGCCCTAATTTGAGAAGGGGTCGTCACAGGGTGGCAACGACGACAGAGAATGACGATGCCAACGGATTGTAACGGCAACGATGGCAAACAAAGGTAGCCGAGTGTGGGTGACGGAGATGGTGTGTGTGAGAGGTGATGGTGAAAGAGTAAAAAATTGGTGTGTTGGTTTTATGGTGTTTAAGGGGCATTGAGTTTGTGTGTTTCGCAATCTTAAGATTAAATATGTTGTTAGGAAACTAGGTAGTATGCGTATGTTCAATCCTTACTCATGTTAAGTTTCGAAGAAGATACCAACGCCTAATTGAGAAAAAAAAGGATAAAAAAATGATATTGTAAAATTAAAATATAGGTTACTAATAAAGTAAATTGCAAATTAATTAAAGCAAACAAACTACAACATCAGAGATATTGACGCAGTTGGGTCCACGACCGAATGGATGAGAAACTAACTCGTTTTTCTAAAAACAAAAATTAGATTCCAACCCTAATTTCTCTCATAATGTGAATTCACTTAACACGCCTATTTATACAACCCTTGTTTAAAGTCGGGTAAGTGAATTACCATTATACCCCTACTTAGAATAGTATTAATATGACACATCATAAAGACTTCCTATATTATGAGTTTTATTATTTAAAATTCATTATTTTAAGTTATTCAAAATCTCGCAAAACTATTCTTTATGTGTGACCTAATAGGTTCATGCGACGTTCGTATAGAGCCAAAACCACTTTGGCACACGAGTCATAAGTGGTATCTAGCAAGGCAATATGCCTACCCAAGTTGCACGAAGACTAAATCGATACGACCTAATCAATAATGTATATCGTCTCCTTTTCTCATACGATATCCTTTGATTAAATACAGGGCATGGAAAAGTCACCCTAAATGTTCAATCAGACTAGTCTCGAACTCTAGGTTGACTAAAAACACCCAAGTGACATTGATCATATCAATTCACTTGGACTCGATCATTTTTAGTCTAACATATCGAGGGATCCACTGATATCTCGATTACACACCTTCACACATTATTTGCATAGTATCCAATCACAACTTTTATAATTATCTAATTAAAGGCAACGTTTGATTGTGTCAAATCATTATGATTTTAATGTTGAAGTCTCTAGTAATCTCAAGTAAGAGAACTAAGTGATATACATATCATGAGTGACACCTATGACTTAATCCATGTTGTATTCCCGTAACGGGTCGGTCGATGACCTTGTTCCTGTTGGGGTATGTGCACTAGGCCAATTCTGTAAACGTTGTTTAGCTATTATAAGTAGATGTCTGTTTATTTTATAATAGTAACCATGAATACTTATAATAGTATTCTAAATGTCCCTTAGTCAGTTATTATTGTGGGAACAATAATAAATTAAGACTAGTATGAGTCTTGATTAATAATCATGTGATGATTACGCGTATACGGATACAAATCAAAATCATGGGTATCTGTTGGGAACAGTTTATGGATCAACTCACTATGAGAATGCTACATGGTCAATGTCATAAGTTTTTCTCACAATAGTTATATCATTTAGTCATTTGACTTGGGATCACCAGAGACATTAAAGTGGCAGCCCCATGCCCTGTGGCTGCCCGGGGTGTCGTCTGGCGAGTGCTCCTCACCTGGTGGCCCACCTACACGTGTCCGACACCTACCCGTCCATTTCAAGTCTCGATAATCGTGTCCACTGTACATTACCAGCATAGTTAACTGATTATCCATATTATTGTTAAGTTATCTCCTTAAGTCCTTAAATTCTGTAAGTTCAACTGTTTGCAGCTTATTCAAGTCCTAGTCGTGCTAGTGGTTTGTTTTTTATAGAGTTGCAAGTAGATAAACATTATTTTACAACAGTAGTCTTAAATTACATAAACATGTATTTTCATTAAATTTTAGGTTTTATATAGCTTCAATCCTACTGAGGAAAACCCGAAATAGAGTACATTGTATATATAAGTGATAAAATTAAAAATATAAAAGTGCACATGTCTCATTAGTCTCCCATAAACCTAAAATATCACAATATACATACCAAATTACACACCTATGAGTAGTGTGTCGAATAATAGGCGAGCTCAGAGATAGTTGCCAAGAATCTCCGTACGCTTACTCGTAGAAGGATCTGCACTCAGCCATCACGACAAAATAGATGACGAGTCCAGTAAGTAAAATCCTAAGGAAATTTACCGAGCATTCATATGACTAAGTAAAGGAAATCTAATAAATACTGTAAAATAAACATGCAAAATATTAATAGGCAATTGTAAATGGCTCATTGCATGCATAAATAACAAATAGCGTAAACGTGTATGGCTGTTCCAGGCAGACTAGACCATACTTCAGATACCCTCATAGGATCCTACCAGTAGGCGCACCTAACTGGCCCATCACCGGGTCCTCTCGGTGGCTGGCGTAAACCCACAACGCACCGACACATGTACTGGCATAGTAGCATAGGTCGTTATCCATCGAGGACTCCTGATACACATGTTATGGTTTAGCATGCCATAGACACAACGGAATGCCTTGCGCGAGTAAACTCAACCAAATTTTCAAACAGTGACACATATGTAGATAACTAAAGTGAACAAGGAATAGAATCAAGAATACACTGAACAAGATAGAATAAAACAAAATTGAAAGTAATAAATACTCAAGCGACGTTCCTGTGGGTTTTACAAACCTCAAAACGCTCTTTGACTTCCCTTGGACTCCTAAATCCGACCCAACTAGCTCCGCGATACGGAGCTACGGTCCTCTAAGTCCTTGAAATCCAATTTATAAGTTTAGCATGATTCCAAGTTGATTAATGTAGTATTAAGTCAAAAATCCAAAAATCAGTCCTTAAATTCAACTTTCGTCTATTATTAGCACGCTGATGGGTCTACTTAACGCGCTAGGTGGAGTTAGCGTGCTACTATTCTTCATTTTGAAAAATAGTTGAGTGCGCACACTGGTTAGCATGCTAACCAGCCTAGTTAGCGCGCTAACTGCATTCTGTGACAGAATTCTCAACTCGAGAATTCTGTCACCAACTCCCCAATTAGCTAACTAAGCCCAACTAAATCACTCTCCACATAATATAAACTCCAAAACATCCTTTAAACCATTGAAACAACATGAATTAGATCAAAATTATTCCATTCCATACATACATTTATTTTCCCAAATTCATCAAAAACCTCAAATTCCATCAAAACCAGTGTAAATTCTCATTTGAAACTATAATTAAAGTTGTAATTCATCAAGAATTCATCATAAATCAGTGACCAAACCCTCAAATTCGAATTAAACCAAAACATTCAAAATTTAGTTCATTTAAATGTGTAGAAGATATAGAAATAGATTGCCTTGTGTTTGATCCTCAAATTAACCTCCAAACTAATGATCTCCAGCTTCAATTTCACCTTTATTTCTTTTAAATTTTCTCCAGAATCATGAATTTAAGTTAGTTGCATGTGTTGATCAATCCATTCTCTATATATTAAGATGGGATGGATTGCTAGCCATTAATCTTTATGTATATACGTATACCGACACTCATCTCATGGTCCACACCTTGACACATTTCCCACTTACTTTCTCCAAATGACACCAATTTACAATTCCATTGATTCGTAGATGTGCCAATATGTATCTCTATGACAATCCTATAGTTCCAACTTAATTTAACCAACTATAGGGCTTTATTTATTTGATCTAATTACATTAGCTTAGGCCCATTATAATACATATGGTTAGTGTTTTTATTCACCAAAATTGACAAATTTATGATTCTACTAATCCTCGACAACCCGACACCTAATGCCCTGAGTCTAGGCACGCATTTCGAGGTAACTCCATAGCCTATTGTACTAATTTAATCAACTTAGCCTATGATTACACTACACATTTTATTTGATCAATAAGTCATCTTAGCGTGAATTAGTCGAGTTTCCTAGGGTAACTATAGTTCGCCCACCCGATACCCGCGTTAACACGCCTTATGAAACGAATACCCGTCACACTAACTCGTCTGATAGCAACGTACACGCATTCGATGTTAAAATAATATAATGTTTAAAACATCACACCTAAGCAACCATCATCCACAAATAACATATTTCCTCAATTCTCGTGTCTAAGTTAATCGAGTTGTCCACGTAACACCCGAATTACAGCCGTTAATCCTTGAGATTAACGTTAATCCTAATTTAATTAATTTGGTCGTTACATTAACAATAGGAGCATAATGATTTGACAAAATTAAATGTCCTCTTTAACCAGATGATTATAAAAATTGGGATTGGTCATTGTCTGACTTATGTATGGATGTTGTGTGATCAAGATGGAATTTATCCCTCTATTTTAAAGAGAGATATATATTAGGCCCCTCGATATGTTAGACTGATAAACGACCATGTCTAGTGAATTGATTGGATTAATGTCACTTGACAATCTCAGTCTACTCAGAGATCGAGACTAGCAGATTAAACTATAAAGGTGACATTCCACGTCTTGCGTTCAATCAAAAGATATCGCTTGACAAAGGTATATGATATACATTGCCTATTAGGTTATATCGATTTATTGATCTTCATGCTACTTGGGTAGTGATAATGTCTTGCCAGAGGCCGCTTATGACTTATATGCCAAAAAAGGTTTTTACTTCACTGCCAACGTTGTTTGAACCTATTGGGTCGCACACAAAGAACGAATTTGCGCGATTTAATATTATCTAGTTTGATGAATTTTATTTGGTAAAATTCATTTTGAAGATTATCCTTAAGTGTCCTAGTTTGACTAGGATTTAAAACTCTCCTACATTTCTAGTGTGACTAGAAATTTTGTCTCTTGGTAAATCATATTTTGAATAGGACTGTAATTGGAATTAAAGTATGACTTTTATTCCTATTTGAGTTTTAGATAAATTTCAACTCTTGTTGGATTAGTAATTGTAGATCATCTATGACTCTATTCTTTTTAGAGTTAGACTTTATCTAACACTCTATTTGGAGTATGACTACGTGATGGAGTTATTTTACAACTCTACCTATTGTACTATAAATAAGACATTAGGGTACCAATTGCAGTAAATAGATTTTTCTATAGATTTTTTGTGAGAAATTTTGCCTTAGAATTTTTGAGGCTAGTACTTCAGATCATGATCGTCCATTCGTGTGTGGATTTCTGATAGAGGACGTTCGACTCTGACAATGTCTTGAAAGAATTAATCAACACCAAACAAGGTAGACCTGGAGTTGTTCTTGTTAAGGTATGGTTTTTCTCTCTTGGTACATTAGTTTAATGGAATCGATATATGTGACAACCCTTTCTCAAATAAGGGCACCGCCTGGCCTAATCCCGTCACTAAGCCCTAATCTATATCTCATAGGACAACAATAATGGTGTGTTTGTTTCGCTTGATTGCTTAGCTAATCCATTGGATTAAATGTAATCCGTTGTTCACTTCGCATGATTAGTTAATGCAACAGATTAGTTAATTACACAAACTGTGGACTAAACTAAATGGAGCCTTTCTTCATCGTTAGTTAGTTCATTCTCACCCATGAAATGAAATGACGAGATTACCCTTTAATTTATTTCATCAAAACCAGTTGAAACCTCCGCAATTTAGGCTTTCCCAAATTCGTTGATGAAGTATTATTTAAACCTATCTAATTTGGAAATATATTGCAATTGATGATGAAACAGGTGGTGGTTGTAACGGCCCGAAAATTTGACTTGTGCCACGTGTCAAGTCAGGGTCGTATGTAGGACCCATTCGTCGAAATGCGTATGTCCGAATCTCAGGTGGAGATATCGAGGTATGATATTTTTCTGTGATGTGTGTATGTAAGATCCAATTTGAGAGTATACTGCTAATTGTGGTATATGCGGGGAATTTAGTGAGTTGAAACACGAATAGGGATGCACCTCGAGTCGCGTGCCGACGTGGGAACTAGGTAGCAGCTTAATGTGGCTATAGTGGCTACGTGGTCACATTAAAAATAATAGGAAAATGTACATTGGATGCGCCTCGGGATGCGTGTGGTGCGAGTGTCGAGAATGTGAAATGAGGTGGAAGTGGTGTGCATATTTGTGGTACCTCGAGATGCGTGCTGCCTAATTTTTAAGGAAAACAATTGAATATATATGTTTTAGATGTGCCTCGAGTTCCGCCCTACACGAGTCTCGAGGACATTTGGTTTCTCCTAAAAAAGAGAGTGATCAAATAAGAGAGGAAAAAAAAGAAGAGAGAAAAAGAAGGAAGAGAGAGAGAGAAGGGGAGAACCAGAAAGACGGAGAGAAGATGGTGGGGAGGGAGAGAGATGGAGATCGGCGTCCCAGTAGAGATGGCAGGGCAAAGAGCTCGCGGACAACAGCGACGGCGAGATCAGAGCCGGCCAAGCGAGCAGTCGCGACAGCGACGACGTAGACCAAGAAAGCGCGGACAGAAGAAGACGGGCGATGACGGCGAGAGAGCCGACGACAATGAGCCGCGAAGGCGAGGAAGCAGCAGACGACGGTTCCGCACTGAGAAGGTGGCGCGGTGCGGAGAGACGACGGTAGCAACAAAGCGGACGGCGCGCCGCACGCGATACTAGGCTGTGAAAGCAGCGGCGACCGGACAGGGTGACTCGCAGCGGCGCGGCATGACAACAACGATTTCAATGGGATCGCAGCGGCGACCAAGCAGAGGCGCGGCGGTCGGCAGCGGCTCGGCGCGGCAGCGGCGTCGGCGCGGAGCAACTGCGCGGTGGCTCGTTGTCGGACCGATCGATCCTCGACGAGGGGTGCGATTCGACGAAGTTCGACGACTCGAGGGATTCAAATGAGGTTGGAAGGCCATGGTGAGTTGTTTGTTACGTAATTTGGCTGTGATTTGAGTGACTTCATAAAATAGGCATAAAATGTATAAATGGACACCAGGGACGTAGGAGTTGGATGTCGAGTGCGCAAATCGAAGTGTGAGATGACGTTTTAAGGACGAATTGGATTGTTCGCGGAAAAGGTAAGTAAAACTAATTAGGAAATGTACAGTAGTTCATTGAGCTTGCATTTTTGTTTGAAGTTGAACCATGTCCCCTTCTTAGGATTCCCACCAATTTATGAGTGTTCCAGGGCCAAGTGAGTCAAACTCATGTCTCTGATTGGAGTGGTTGCCGGCTTGCAACCGGGGCCATGACCTCGAGTCACTTGAGTGCTAGGAATGAGATGTGTTTTATCCGGGGCACCGTTGATATCGCTCATTCGCGACATTCTAGGTACGACGATGCCGCATCCTATGACCCGAGTCTGCTTGGCGTTGCCGCGACTCTGTGACCCCGACCCTGTGGCACCTGCATTCGGTGGTCTTAGACTACTTGGGAACCTCTTTATCGTTGTCCGTGACACTCATTCTCGTTGTACTTCTATTGTTTTTATAGTCTCATGATCATGCATTCCATGTAGCTTTCTTTTTATCCGCATGACTTTTAGACTATTTCAATTTATCTTTAATTACTGTTTAGATTCTACTGGATTTTACTTACCTGGGCTCGTCAATCTCGTGTTTGACTGAGTGCAGAGTCCGAGACGAGTAGCAAAGGGAAAGCTCCATAGCTAGGTAAAACCATTGTATTATTATATATACTTGTTTTAACAACACTGGGATTATGGGCATGTACACTGTGTATTTACTCTCCTCTGATGATGATAACATATTTACTGGGTTCCACAATTAGGTTGCCTAACTCTTTTCAAATACTGTTGAGTTATTTATTTGTAATAATTGCTTCCGCTAAATTGTAAACCTTGAAAAATATTAATAACTCAACTTAAACCTTTTGAATTTACTTGTAATGATGGATTGGAAGGCTGACTAGGCCTGCGTTGAACTTACGAGACTGGCTCGGGGTTCCACGTGGGTTTAGGCCGGGCGGTACCCAGTTTGTGGGAAATCGGGGCCGTCACAGTTGGTATCAGAGCCAGATTTAGAGAACTATATGACTTAAGGGAATATGATACCAGAGCTTAGTTTTTGAGATTAATACAATGTGATACCAACGTCACAGTTGGTATCAGAGCCTAAATTTTTACATTTAGCTCTTAATTAACCCACAATCAGCATAAGACATAAACCAGCGGAAGTTAGGAACCCTGAACTTAGAGTGGAACCCTATGATCCTGACTTAAGTCTTCGTTAGGAAGTGATGAGAGTTGGGGAAATTAAAAATTCGAACTATATGGGATAGTTGATGTGCTGTATTATACTACTATCGATAGATATAAGATATAACTCTTTTATAGCCGTATTTACTCTTGTGTATCACGTGAGACACGATGAGTAAATTGAAAAAAAAAGAAGGAAAAAGGACGAAGAGCAGAATCTAAGGGAGCAAAGTTTTGAGATGACTTGAGAGCTAACGATTACATCATGTACATACTCCTTAGCTTTGACGAAAGCTTTGGAATAGTAGTGTTGGATCAGAAGCCCAAGTAACTCCACTTTAGTGACACTATGCATTTATCGTCTCAGGGTTGGTGAAGTCGACCACCACCTTTAGGGACTTGTAAATGAATTAAGTGTTACGAGTTGAGGTAGAGTCCGCAAATCGTTCTAAAAGTTAGTGGCCACCTACGTATAAATCCTACGAGATTGTACACCTCAAGAATTCTCACATGCTAAAATTTGTTCAGATGCGTTAGTAAACGTACCGAAAGGAAATTTTCGTGCAAGTATTGTATGTTGTAAAAAAAAAAGAAAAAAAAAAAAAAAAAAAAATGTATCCGATATGGTATATTTGTTGTGTTATAATATACATACACTATCAGTAATTTTACACTGATTCGAGGATTCGTGGCTATGGAAAATGCGACGACGTTTCGGACCGGGTTTAGGAATGATTGTGGGGCTGCAGGTTCGCGGTTTGCAAGTGCTGAGGAGCTGCATACTCTGTCAGATAGAATTGCATCGCACGACGAACAACTACAGGAGATTCTTCGATTGTTAAGGGCACATGTTACACCGTCGTCGTCTACGTCAGCAGCGCTAGTTATTTAGGCTGGGTGTGCTTTTACAGTTCACAACCCACCTGAAAAACCTCCGATTCGAGCGGGACTGCGGTGCCGAGGTGACACATGTTCGGGCCGAAATAGTACTTCCTATACCTTAGACAGCGGCTGAGGATACGGCGAGCACGCCGATTGATATGGGTGTTAGGGCTACAGCTGAGGCGAGGCAGGCTCGTGAGTTTCGGAGGCATCATCCGGAGAAGTTCCACGGGGGTACTAACCTCGAGGCTGCAGAGGGGTATATGAGGAGCCACGAGAAGATACGTGATGTATTGGTCATATCAGCGCAAATGCAGCCGAGTATATCACCAGCTCCACTGGTCGGCGAGGTTGATGTCTGGTGGCGTATTACGGAAGGGTCGATGGGGAACAGTCCGTAACCTGAAGATGACTGAGGTTCAGACCACTCGACAGATAACCGGGGAGTTGGTTGCAGTATATGGATCGGTATATACGCGTGATGAAATATGCTGGGGGTGCGGCCGACACGGACACTGACCAGGCTTACTACGTCATACACGATTTCCTGGATGACAACTCCGAGCACAGTACATGAGGCTTAAGCGAGGGCTATGGCTGGCGAGAGCTTTGGGAGCACACACACTGGAGTATCGGTCGCAATATCGACATCGTTATAGTCAGTGCGAGGGTTTGGAGATGATCGAAGGAAAAAGATAGTGAGACGGTCGTGGCTAAGAGATCGAGTTTTGAGCGTAGGATCTATTACGTTTCCACCATATGCGGCGTATATTGCGCCAATGTTAGTTAGTCCAGCGTAGAGTTACGCTAGTGCACTACAGTAGCCAACACCGTTAGATCTTCAGCATAAGTACCATAAGAGGGCTGATGGCAGAGGCAGTGGCCAGAGACAGAGTCAGAGATCTAGTCGAGTGCACAGACAGGGACAACGATCTAGTTATGCATAGGGACAAGGACATGGACATGTTTCATTTGGATCGAGATTTCAACGTACCTGTATGGGCGTGTGGACAGCCAGGTACAACAGAGCCAGGAACAGATTCATGCTATTGCCACGTCAGGTCCGACTACTATCCATCGTAACCTGATAGAGGGTATAAGTTGGGTTGAGATTCACTCGATCAGATAGACGGACAGTCAGAGAGATTGAATTACATTCTCGCGGACATACAACGAATATGAGTATGTTAGTGATGGTGGGTCATGGGTCTAATATGTTTCATTTGTATTCCAATATATGTTGCGAGGATGTTGCCCTGTCATATATTGATGGGAGGAGGCAGATGGTGTGTTCTTTCCTTGGAGGTCTCGGAGGAGCCCAGCTCGTCACGGAGGAGCCCAGCTTGTCGCGGAGGAGCCCAGCCCTACATAATAGGATGGGGGTATGGCCTTGGGCGAGTATGGCCTTGGGCGGGTATGGCCTTGGGTCTTCATTCATAACATACTATCTTTCTTTGAGACTTGCTTCAATTTCGAGGACGAAATTCCAATTCGTTGGGAAGACTGTAACGACCCGAAAATTTGACTTGTGCCACGTGTCAAGTCAGGGTCGTATGTGGGACCCACTCGTCGAAATGCGTATGTCCGAATCTCAGGTGGAGATATCGAGGTATGATATTTTTCTGTGATGTGTGTATGTAAGATCCAATTTGAGAGTATAATGCTAATTGTGGTATATGCGGGGAATTTGGTGAGCCGAAACACGAACGGTGATGCACATCGAGTCGCGTGCCGACGTGGGAATGAGGTAGCGACTTAATGTGGCTATAGTGGCTATGTGGTCACATTAAAAATAAAAGGAAAAATGTACAATTGATGCGCCTCGGGATGCGTGTGGTGCGAGTGTCGAGAATGTGAAATGAGGTGGAAGTGGTGTGCATATTTGTGGTACCTCGAGATGCGTGCTGCCTAATTTTTAAGGAAAACAATTGAATATATATGTTTTTAATGTGCATCGAGTTCCGCTCCGCACGAATCTCGAGGACATTTGGTTTTTCCTAAAAAAGAGAGTGATCGGATAAGAGAGGAAAGAAAAGAAGAGAGAGAAAAAGAAGGAGAGAGAGAGAGAGAGAGAGAAGAGGAGAGAGAAAGAGAGAGAGAACCAGAGAGATGAAGAGAAGACGGTGGGGGAGGGAGAGAGATGGAGATCGGCGTCCCAGCAGCGGCTCGCGGAGGCTGGTCGGACGACGACGCTGCTCGTCAGTGGGAGACTACTGACAGAGGGTGGCAAGATCGCCAGCAGCGCGGCGCGGCCACGCGGAGGTCGCGGACCAGCAGCGGCGGCAGGGCGAAGAGCTCGCAGACAGCAGCTCCAGCGAGATCGGAGCCGGCCGGGTGAGCAGTCGCAGCAGCGACGACGCATACCAGTAAGCGCGGACCAGCAGCACGGCTGATGACGGCGAGGCGCGGAGAGCCGACGACAGCGAGCCGACGAGGGCAGCAGACGACGGTTCCGCACCAGGAGGTGGCGCGGTGCGGAGAGACGACGGTAGCAACAGCGGCGGATGGCGCTGCATTGCAGCTGCGAGGCAGCGGCAGCGACTGGACCAGCGGTGACTCCGGCAGCGGCGCGTCATGACAACAACAATTTCGGCGGGATCTGCAGCGGCGACCGGCAGAGGCGCGACGGTCGGCAGCGGTTCGGCGACAGCAGCGTCGGCGCGGAGCAACTGCGCGGTGGCTCGTTGTCGGACCAATCGATCCTCGACGAGGGGTGCGATTCGACGAAGTTCGACGACGCGAGGGATTCAAACGAGGTTGGAAGGCCATGGTGAGTTGTATGTTACGTAATTTGGCTGTGATTTGACTGACTTCGTAAAATAGGCATAAAATGTATAAATGGACACCAGGGACGTAGGAGTTGGGTGTCGGGTGCGCAAATCGAAGTGTGAGCAGACGTTTTAAGGACGAATTGGATTGTTCGCGGAAAAGGTAAGTAAAACCAATTAGGAAATGTACAGTAGTTCATTGAGCTTGCATTTTTGTTTGAAGTTGAACCATGTCCCCTTCTTAGGATTCCCACCAATTTATGAGTGTTCCAGGGCCAAGTGAGTCAAACTCGTGTCTCTGATTGGAGTGGTTGCCGGCTTGCAACCGGGGCCATGACCTCGAGTCACTTGAGTGCTAGAAATGAGATGTGTTTTATCCGGGGCACCGTTGATATCGCTCATTTGCGACATTCTAGGTACGACGATGCCGCATCCTATGACCCGAGTCTGCTTGGCGTTGCCGCGACTCTGTGACCCCGACCCTGTGGCATCTGCATTAGGTGGTCTTAGACTACTTGGGAGCCTCTCTATCGTTGTCCGTGACACTCATTCTCGTTGTACTTCTATTGTTTTTACAGTCGCATGATCATGCATTCCATGTAGCTTTCTTTTTATCCGCATGACTTTTAGACTATTTCAATTTATCTTTAATTACTGTTTAGATTCTACTGGATTTTACTTACATGGGCTCGTCAATCTCGTGTTTGACTGAGTGCAGAGTCGCAGACGAGTAGCAAAGGGAAAGCTCCATAGCTAGGTAAAACCATTGTATTATTATATATACTTGTTTTAACAACACTGGGATTATGGGCATGTACACTGTGTATTTACTCTCCTCTGATGACGATAACATATTTACAGGGTTCCACAATTAGGTTGCCTAACTCTTTTCAAATACTGTTGAGTTATTTATTTGTAGTAATTGCTTCCGCTAAATTGTAAAACTTGAAAAATATTAATAACTCAACTTAAAACTTTTGAATTTACTTGTAATGATGGATTGGAAGGCTGACTAGGCCTGCGTTGAACTTGCGAGACTGGCTCGGGGTTCCACGTGAGTTTAGGCCGGGCGGTACCCAGTTTGTGGGAAATCGGGGCCGTCACAGTTGGTATCAGAGCCAGATTTAGAGAACTATATGGCTTAATGGAATATGATACCAGAGCTTAGTTTTTGAGATTAATACAATGTGATACCAACGTCACAGTTGGTATCAGAGCCTAAATTTTTACATTTAGCTCTTAATTAACCCACAACCAGCATAAGACAAAAAACCAGCGGAAGTTAGGAACCCTGAACTTAGAGTGGAACCCTATGATCCTGACTTAAGTCTTCGTTGGGAAGTGAGGAGAGTTGGAGAAATTAAAAATTCGAACTATATGGGATAGTTGATGTGCTGTATTATACTACTATCGATAGATAGAAGATATAACTCTTTTATAGCCGTATTTACTCTTGTGTATCACGTGAGACACGATGAGTAAATTGAAAAAAAAGAAGGAAAAAGGACGAAGAGCAGAATCTAAGGGAGCAAAGTTTTGAGATGACTTGAGAGCTAACGATTACATCATGTACGGACTCCTTAGCTTTGACGAAAGCTTTGGAATAGTAGTGTTGGATCAGAAGCCCAAGTAACTCCACTTTAGTGACACTATGCATTTATCGTCTCAGGGTTGGTGAAGTCGACCACCACCTTTAGGGACTTGTAAATGAATTAAGTGTTACGAGTTGAGGTAGAGTCCGCAAATCGTTCTAAAAGTTAGTGGCCACCTAAGTACAAATCCTACGAGATTGTACACCTCAAGAATTCTCACATGCTAAAATTTGTTAAGATGCGTTAGTAAACGTAATGAAAGGAAATTTTCGTGCAAGTAGTGTATGTTGTAAAAAAAAAGAAAAAAAAAAGAAAAAATCAAGTGTATCCGATATGGTATATTTGTTTTGTTATAATATACATACGCTATCGGTAATTTTACACTGATTCGAGGATTCATGGCTATGGAAAATGAGACGACGTTTCAGACCGGGTTTAGGAATGATTGTGGGGCTGCAGGTTCGCGGTTTGCAAGTTCTGAGGAGCTGCATACTCTGTTAGATAGAATTGCATCGCACGACGAACAACTACAGGAGATTCTTCGATTGTTAAGGGCACATGTTACACCGTCGTCGTCTACGTCAGCAGCGCTAGTTATTTAGGCTGGGTGTGCTTTTACAGTTCACAACCCACCTGAAAAACCTCCAGTTCAGGCAAGACCTGCAGTGGCTGAGGTGACACATGTTCGGGCCGAAATAGTACTTCCTATACCTTAGACAGCGGCTGAGGATAAGGCGAGCACGCCGATTGATATGGGTGTTAGGGCTACAGCTGAGGCGAGGCAGGCTCGTGAGTTTCGGAGGCATCATCCGGAGAAGTTCCACGGGGGTACTAACCTCGAGGCTGCAGAGGGGTGTATGAGGAGCCACGAGAAGATACGTGATGTATTGGTCATATCAGCGCAAATGCAGCCGAGTATATCACCAGCTCCACTGGTCGGCGAGGTTGATGTCTGGTGGCGTATTACGGAAGGGTCGATGGGGAACAGTCCGTAACCTGAAGATGACTGAGGTTCAGACCACTCGACAGATAACCGGGGAGTTGGTTGCAGTATATGGATCGGTATATACGCGTGATGAAATATGTTGGGGGTGCGGCTGACACGGACACTGACCAGGCTTACTACGTCATACACGATTTCCTGGATGACAACTCCGAGCACAATACATGAGGCTTAAGCGAGGGCTATGGCTGGCGAGAGCTTTGGGAGCACACACACCGGAGTATCGGTCGCAATATCGACATCGTTATAGTCAGTGCGAGGGTTTGGAGATGATCGAAGGAAAAAGATAGTGAGACGGTCGTGGCTAAGAGATCGAGTTTTGAGCGTAGGATCTATTACGTTTCCACCATATGCGCGTATATTGCGCCAATGTTAGTTAGTCCAGCGTAGAGTTACGCTAGTGCACTACAGTAGCCAACACCGTTAGATCTTCAGCATAAGTACCATAAGAGGGCTGATGGCAGAGGCAGTGGCCAGAGACAGAGTCAGAGATCTAGTCGAGTGCACAGACAGGGACAACGATCTAGTTATGCACAGGGACAAGGACATGGACATGTTTCATTTGGATCGGGATTTCAACGTACCTGTATGGGCGTGTGGACAGCCAGGTACAGCAGAGCCAGGAACGATTCATGCTATTGCCACGTCAGGTCCGACTACTATCCATCGTAACCTGATAGAGGGTATAAGTTGGGTTGAGATTCACTCGATCAGATAGACGGACAGTCAGATAGATTGAATTACATTCTCGCGGACATACAACGAATATGAGTATGTTAGTGATGGTGGGTCATGGGTCTAATATGTTTCATTTGTATTCCAATATATGTTGCGAGGATGTTGCCCTGTCATATATTGATGGGAGGAGGCAGATGGTGTGTTCTTTCCTTGGAGGTCTCGGAGGAGCCCAGTTCGTCACGGAGGAGCCCAGCTTGTCGCGGAGGAGCCCAGCCCTACATAATAGGATGGGGGTATGGCCTTGGGCGAGTATGGCCTTGGGCGGGTATGGCCTTGGGTCTTCATTCATAACATACTATCTTTCTTTGAGACTTGCTTCAATTTCGAGGACGAAATTCCAATTCGTTGGGAAGACTGTAACGACCCGAAAATTTGACTTGTGCCACGTGTCAAGTCAGGGTCGTATGTGGGACCCACTCGTCGAAATGCGTATGTCCGAATCTCAGGTGGAGATATCGAGGTATGATATTTTTCTGTGATGTATGTATGTAAGATCCAATTTGAGAGTATAATGCTAATTGTGGTATATGCGGGGAATTTGGTGAGCCGAAACACGAACGGGGATTCACATCGAGTCGCGTGCCGACGTGGGAACGAGGTAGCGGCTTAATGTGGCTATAGTGGCTATGTGGTCACATTAAAAATAAAAGGAAAAATGTACAATTGATGCGCCTCGGGATGCGTGTGGTGCGAGTGTCGAGAATGTGAAATGAGATGGAAGTGGTGTGCATATTTGTGGTACCTCGAGATGCGTGCTGCCTAATTTTTAAGGAAAATAATTGAATATATATGTTTTTAATGTGCCTCGAGTTCCGCTCCGCACGAATCTCGAGGACATTTGGTTTTTCCTAAAAAAGAGAGTGATCGGATAAGAGAGGAAAGAAAAGAAGAGAGAAAAAGAAGGAAGAGAGAGAGAGAAGATGAGAGAGAAAGAGAGAGAACCAGAGAGATGGAGAGAAGACGGTGGGGAGGGAGAGAGATGGAGATCGGCGTCCCGGCGACGGCTCGTGGAGGCTGGTCGGACGACGACGCTATTTGCTCGTCAGTGGGAGACTCTCGACAATGGGCGGGTGGCAAGATCGCGCCAGCGGCATGGCGGCACACGGAGAGGTCGCGGACCAGCGCGCGCGAAGCGAAGAGCTTCAGACAGCAGACTCCAAGCGAGATCGGAGCCGGCCGGGTGAGCGATCGCGCAGCAGCGACGACGAGAGACCGATAAGCGCGGACAAAGAAGACGGCCGATGACGGTGATGGCGCGGAGAGCCGACGACAAGCCGAGCCTGGCAGCGCGAGGGCGAGAGACGACGGTTCCGCACCGAGAGGTGGCGCGATGCGGAGAGACGACAGTAGCAACGGCGGACGGACGGCAGCGCGCATTGCGGTGTAAGGAATGGCGGCGCGCGCCGGACCAATGCGGTGACTCCGGCGGCGGCGCGGCATGACAACAACAATTTCGGCGGGATCTCAGCAATCGGCGGCGGCGGCGGCATCGTCGGCATGCAGCGCGGTCGGCGCATGCAGCATGAGCGCGCGGCGCGGTGGCTCGTTGTCGGACCGATCGATCCTCGACGAGGGGTGCGATACGACGAAGTTCGACGACGCGAGGGATTCAAATGAGGTTGGAAGGCCATGGTGAGTTGTATGTTACGTAATTTGGCTGTGATTTGACAGACTTCGTAAAATAGGCATAAAATGTATAAATGGACACCAGGGACGTAGGAGTTGGGTGTCGGGTGCGCAAATCGAGGTGTGAGCATACGTTTTAAGGACGAATTGGATTGTTCGCGGAAAAGGTAAGTAAAACCAGTTAGGAAATGTACAGTAGTTCATTGAGCTTGCATTTTTGTTTGATTTTGAACCATGTCCCCTTCTTGGGATTCCCACCCATTTATGAGTGTTCCAGGGCCAAGTGAGTCAAACTCGTGTCTCTGATTGGAGTGGTTGTCGGCTTGCAACCGGGGCCATGACCTCGAGTCACTTGAGTGGTCGGAATGAGATGTGTTTTATCCGGGGCACCGTTGATATCGCTCATTCGCGACATTCTAGGTACGGCGATGCCGCATCCTATGACCCGAGTCTGCTTGGCGTTGCCGCGACTCTGTGACCCCGACCCTGTGGCACTCGCATTTGGTGGTCTTAGACTGCTTGGGCACCTCTCTATCGTTGCCCGTGACACTCATTCTCGTTGTACTTCTATTGTTTTTACAGTCTCATGATCATGCATTCCATGTAGCTTTCTTTTTATCCGCATGACTTTTAGACTGCTTCAATTTATCTTTAATTACTGTTTAGATTCTACTGGATTTTACTTACTTGGGCTCGTCAATCTCGTGTTTGACTGAGTGCAGAGTCGCAGACGAGTAGCAAAGGGAAAACTCCATAGCTAGGTAAAACCATTATATTATTATATATACTTGTTTTAACAACACTGGGATTATGGGCATGTACACTGTGTATTTACTCTCCTCTGATGATGATAACATATTTACTGGGTTCTACAATTAGGTTACCTAACTCTTTTCAAATACTGTTGAGATATTTATTTGTAGTAATTGCTTCCGCTAAATTGTAAAACTTGAAAAATATTAATAACTCAACTTAAAACTTTTGAATTTACTTGTAATGATGGATTGGAAGGCTGACTTGGCCTGCGTTGACCTTGCAAGACTGGCTCGGTGGTCCACGTGGGTTTAGGCCGGGCGGTACCCAGTTTGTCGGAAATTGGGGCCGTCACTGTGGTGGTAGTGGCGGTTGCAGCGTCGGCGGCGAAGAGAAAAGCCCGGAACAGAATACGCGGTGGAACCCTAAGCCAGAGCAGATACGCATATTAGGGCGGCCATATTCAACACAATTTGGAAAATTATTTTTAATGGCATTGGATGGATTTATTGGGTTAGTTGTGCTTTTACTCTAGCATCAACAACCCTAATGCGTACTAATGGATACCCATACATACAGATATGTAGGATTTCACCTCCATCAAGATTTTTTAACGGAGTATTGCCTCCATTAATTAAAAACAGCTGGAATACGATACATTGCTGTTCAGATGTTCTAGAAGAAGAAGAAAAATAAAAAGATCAATCGAACAAGTCTCTAAACGTTGATGCGCACTATTGCTCATCTTCTTCTTTCTAAACGCTGTTGTCATGCTTGTTGTTGGGGTTTTTATATGGAGAGGGGTAAAATCGACATTTTTATGAAACCTCTTAAAATTCTATCATGCCAACCGAACAAGTCTCCAAACTCGGATTACCCCTAATCCATAGCCATGTAATCTAATGTTTGTTAATCTGACTCTATTAAGACAACCCTATCAACCCAATCGAACACATCATAAATTAGTCAGCCTTTTTGCAAAAACATTTCCCCTTACTAATTAAATTTTTCAAATAAGCGTTTTCTTATTTTATGTCAATCAATAAATCAGAGTTAATTAAAATTTATACAACGTAAGTCTTAATATATTAGCGAAAGCTTTTAACATGATACCTAAGAATGTAGAAAACCAGGAAATAAAAATCATGCATATATAACGAAAAAGCGGTTATATATTATCATGTATCTAGTCAGGATGCTATCTTTCAACCCATAATATATACAACCTTAAAAATATTTGAAAGACATAAAAGTCACGCAACAAAGTCAAAAACCTACAAAATCTGATGTAGTAGCACTCCATCGACTCAGAGAAAGTCGACGATCTTCTATTTGCCTAGTCTGTTACTTGATGGATCTGCACCCATCATCATAAAAAAGACGGTGAGTATTGGAATGTAGAAAGTAACGCTGAGAGACATTTATTCACATTTTCAAATATACAACATGAATTTGAAAGCATAATAATAGCAACTATGCTGAAAATGAGATCATGCTAATAGACTCTTTAGTTAATCAATATGAGACTGGCACATGGCTAAGTAGTAATGATCTAGAGCCGATCGACTGTAAGTCCTATCATAAATGCCTTTACTCCACTTTCTCAGGATGAAGCTGAGCTCTACATCTCTGTTGAAGGTTGGAGCTGAGCTCTATGCCTCTATCATCAATCACAAATGCTAGTCACCTGTGATGTATACTTGCCAACAACCCCGTGTCCCATACCATGTGTATTGCACAAGTTAGTGGTGAGATCCCGACATCCATAAAAGTCTAGTGACCTTTGAGTGTCGCGCCTATCTCTATCATCTCATAGTCCTAAATACAAGAACTACTTTGATATTTCAAGAAATGACACGGTTTCAAAATCCAATAATATGATTGCATATCCAATACACAAAGGAAATGGAATTTTCAATATTGTACACCACTGCCTAATAGTATGCTATTTCATTTGACTAAATGTCTCAACAATCAAGACTGACATAGTACATGATATAGAGTCAATGAAAGCATTAACTAACAGCCGATGCCATGATAGCAAGCTCATGGACTAAGATGAATCAACAAGTCATGACATATAGTGTACAAAAGGCAAATAAGTCCAACTGAATAGAAATAAATAATAAAATAAGAATGAAATGTAAATAAATATCTCAATTAGTTTAATCACAATCCACGCAATGTCCTATGCTAATCCGTTTGCCCAACACCTCATATCACGTATTCGAACTCCGGAGACTCTTCCTTAGGTCCTTAATATCATTTCATAGGTTTTAGAGTGTGTTTAGACCTTTAATTAGGGTATTTAGCACACTGAGTGTTTTGTCTAGTGCGCTAGTTACCTCATTAGCGCGCTAGTAAATTTTATTAGCGCGTTACACACATGTAGCATGCTAGCTAGATCATCTAGCGCGCTATGTGCAGGAAAACCCAAAATTATGAACTTAAAATTATGAGTTCCCCCTACACAGACACTCCAACACCTTGGGATCTCTTTCCTCACCTACTAGAGACCCCATTACACCCACTAACAACACAATATCAACTATACTTCATATATATCATAATTTCATCAAATTAAACTAAACTAATGGTGCAAGTTTTGATTACCTAGTTGATGAACACATTCAACTTGATCTCCACACCTTCAATTCCACCAAATTTCACTTCAAACTTGCTGATCTTCCTTTAAACTTCCTTTTCCAGATTTCTTCTTCACTAAGTTTGTAAAAATGAATCATTTTATGTACAAATTCACTTATATACATATATATATATAAGGTTGATTCCTAGCTATTGATCTTGATGTGTATACGTATCTCGAGACTGATCTAATGGCCTACATTTGATTTCACAACCACGAACTCTCCACTAACTCCATCTACCTAACACCAATGTCAAACTCAATTGGCTTCTTGATATGTCAACACGTATCTCGAAAATCTTCATATGGCTATTGTTTTAACTTGTTACTTAGGTTACATTTAATATAAAACCATCTATAGCATCATCAAATTAATTTATTTAAATTGCACTAAGCTTAAGTCAACTTACTCACTCACTCTCTATCCCGGTCCCACGCTGACACGCATCTCGAGGCACGTCCTTGCTCACGTCTCGACACCTAAACATCGATAGGAGTGACAATATGACCTTGGTTTAGAGATATTCGAAAAAGTTTCGAAAAACTTAGGCTACGCTTGATCCCCAAAATCCAACAGTGGTATCGGAGCAAGGGTTCGATTTCATTAGATTTCGTGGAATGCCTTCTTAGATATTTCATTTTGAGGCATGCGATGAATCGATGCACATGTGATATATGCTTCTTGTTGATGAAAATTATTGTCGCTGGTTGAAGTTATTTTATACTCTAGTGCGCATTAAATTAATTTGACAAGTTAGTTTTCAATTGATATGGACATTATATTTGATATTGTAATCGATCGATTGAAGCTACATGGTGGATAGTCAATTAAAATTGTGCTTGTGACTAAGGTTTTAACTTGTTGGGTGCATGGTGGAGACGTCATCCATGAATGATTGCCAATCTTTAAAAGTTATACGTTTTGTACATGAACACCGTACTACGTATGGTTGATCGAGACACGTCATAGTCTTTTGTGCAACCAAATAAGAGCAATCTCCTAATTTGTAGCGATTAAATAGGATTTAATTGGAACAGCCCATATCAAACAAAAGTTTGTGATCTATTGTCACGTTTTTCATGACTACCTAATCTGCATTTGGATAATAATCATAGTGATCGAGGGCCTATGTATCATATGGAAGCCGTTTGATGGATTCTCATGATTTCATAAAATTCTTCTCTAAGAATATATAGGCCACACCAATGTGTACCCACCCCATAGTTATATGAGATTACATCTTTACATATCATTCATATCTCCAAGTGACACGTCATCAAGATCGCAAGTATATAGAAATACAATTCCATGTCGATTATTAGTCCAAATACCACCATATCTGTGATGAGCTTAATTTCGTTGTTTAATTCGACATGGGCAATTTATATTTTAATCAAATTAGGAGTTTCTAAACGTTGTGCTGAGTTAACTTGATTAACATAATAGGAAAGTCCTATAGGGTCTTACGACTGCAACATTGGATCTATGGATATATCCTATCGAATAGAATTATCCATTATCATAATCTTTTTAGTAATCAAACAATGAGAAAGCAAAAACGTTTTGTTCCATATGTTGTTGACCTCGTGCAAGAGCAGTTACATCCTATCTATATAGGATTAACATGCATATAGCTTAACCGATATTGCGCTACTAAGTTGGTTATTTTAATTAAAATAAACCTTTAATATATGGAAGTATATTTAGCTAATGAGATTAACGAAATATAATATTTGGAGGGTATAGAAATTCTTCTATTAATATATAGTATTTAATTTCCTATTATTTTATGATGCTTTTAAGTGTATGTGAAATTGTTTTTAGTATTATTTTATAGTCTTCATTCTATGTATATTTTGACACATTGGCTATTTCATGATTAGATGCTAGAATTAAGGTCGTAAAATACAAAGATCATAAAAAATAATGTGAAATCCTTGATTAAAATCTTAAGTCAATGACACCCAATCTTAAAACACTTATCAAGGCCTTGATCACATCAATATAGGTCCATCTCTGCACGGTGTATTGTGTTATCTTGGTGAGGCAAGCCGGGTAACGGTTACCTAGATATTTTAATTTTGTTTGACTTAATAAAACTATCAAAACAGTTTTGGGTTTTGGCATAGATGAGACATAATATGTTGTGACAAATGATGTCTAAGTCTCATAAAGAACCTAAGAGTTGCATATGATGCAATCGGTAAAGGTTACCTACCTAAATAACTTGATTTTGGGTGTCATACCTTAGCTGTCTCAAAATTAAGTAAAATATGGATCTTAGACCATTAAATTAATACTTACGAGGGTTAATGATTTAGTGGGAGTTTAATTACTCACTAATAAATTATTCTGCATAATCTTCTAGGTGTAGATATTAAACTCCTCGTAACACTAATCTAGAGTAACTGCGATCAATCCTTGAGAAGGATAAAATAATTTCTAAGATTAATTTCCCTGTTTTGATTGAGAAATTGATAAATCTTATCAACCATAAAAACAAGGTTGTATGCCTTAGATTAATAGTTTCTTTTAAAATATCATTTATTAATACAAGAATTATATGTAATATTAGCAAATATAAAAATCTAACTTTTGGAAAGATTCAGGATCGTGGAAGCTAATGACGTGACAGTGACGCAGAAGGAAATGTTCCAAAAGTAAGTCATATGAGAAAGGTATAAGATTACAAAATTCATAGATTCTAGTAAAATGGTTGAGAACCGATTAATATGTCTTTATGTCTTTATGTTTAGAACATGCAAAGACTACATTAATTATCTAAAAAAAAGCAAGAATCTTCATGTGCCAAAAGTTGGCAGTAGATTTGATCTATAATTCATCAAAATAGTTTTGAACTATATAATTTGAATTACATGGAGAAATTTGTTTACAATTGCATATGATGTTTAAAACTGTAAGACAAAATATTTAAAAAATGCCTTAGACATGTATTTGATGGTTTGTAACAGAAAGGAACTTAATATAGAAAGGATAAGAGGAATGTAAAAGCTACCAAAGACGTTTATGTGTTGGATATAGAAATCTTGGTTACGAGCCAGACTTTTTGCCTAGTTCTAAATAAAAGCTCTAAAGGACAAATTTTGTCATTCAAATAATGAAATTGTTCATTTTATAATGAATTACAAATCCTATCAGGAAGACATAATTTTGAATTGTTACGAACATTTCAAAATGAGTGTAAAAAAAATCACTTGGCAAACAATTAACATACTTTGATGAGATCAAGGTGGATAATACTTGAGCCAAGAGTTTAAATGACCATCTTACAACTTGTGGGATTGTCTTGTAATTAACTCCACTAGGAATGTCATTTAAGAAATGATGTTTTAAGAGGAAAAATCAAACTATATAGTATCTAATTAAATTTATGATGTGTCACATAGACCTTCCTATGATGTCCTGTTGAGGCTATACTTTAGAAATCATCGCACTTCGCACTAATCCTTATTTTTTGTACAGTGGTTGATAAAACTCCATATACGATATGGAATAAAAAGACCTTGTTTATTTTTTTTTTATTACGAATTGAGGCGGCAAGACTTGCATAAGATGTTAAGTCACATAAAGTTTGATGCCTATGTCATTTGTGTCTAATTTTGGTTGAACATTATGATATTATTATGACGACCCCTTCTCAAATTAGGGCACCGTTCGGCCTAATCCCGTTATTAAGTCATAATCTCACCCTATAGGACCTAACAAGGAATTAGTCAGCCTTTTTAAAACCCTATTACTTACCAATTATTATTATATATTTTTTAAATGATTATAAACCTATACCTATCCTATGTCCATTCATAAATCAGAGTTAATTAAGAATTTTACTTATTTAAAATTTATTCAGCGGAAGTCTGAACTAACTAGCGGAAGCTTAAACATAATGCCAAACAATTGTGGAAAAACTAATGAATAAAGGTCACATGCATATATATAATGAAACGACGATATATAACATCATGTGTCTGGTCAAGGTACTACTCACTCAACCCATAAGATATAACCCAAAAACTATACCATATACATATAAAAATAATACATCAAAAATCAAACCTACAAAATCTGGTGTAGCAGTGCTCTACTAGCTCAGAGGTAGTCGCCGATCTTCTCTTCGCCCGGTCTACTACTCGATAAATTTGCACCCACCGTCACAAACTAAATGGTGAGTACAGGAAAGTAGAAAGTAATACTGAGAGACATTTGTTCACATTCCCAATTATGCAAAATGTATCTAAAAGCATGATAATAACTTCTATGCAGTAAAGAGAACATGCAAAGATATACTTTAGCTAAATAACATGAAACTGACACATGGCTAAGTAGTAATGATCTAGGGCCGGTCGGCCGTGATCATCATCACATCAGCCTTTCCACTATATGAGGATAGAGCTCATCTCTACATCAATGTGAAGGCCTGAACATTGCTCTTGCCTTAATAAACTTTCGCTGGTGCCAGTCACATTCGATATATATTTTCCAACATCCCCGGGTCCCATACCCCATGTGCTACGCAAGTTATGCTTCCTAACAACCCCAAGACTCATTTTTCGTGTGCTGCACAAGATAGTGGAGAGATCCCGATCACCCTGGAAGTCTAGTAACCCCCGTATGTCCGACAGACCTCTATAATGTAATGACCCTAGATACAAGAACCACTTTCATATTTCAAGAAACAACATGTTTTGAGAATCCAATAAAGCAATCGCATATCTAAGGCACAAAGGAAATGGATTGCAATACTATGTAAGACCTACCTAATAGCATGCTATTTCACTGACTACATGTATTAACAATGAATAATGACGTAGCACATGAATTGGAATTAATGAAATCATTTTATCCACAAACTATATCATAAAAGAAACCTCATGCAATGAGAATGAACAACAAGTCATGGCATATGGAGTACAAAGGCAATTCAGTACAAATAACTGGAAATGAACATATGAATAGGAATGAAATGTAAATAAATATCTCAATCAATTTACTTACAATCCACACAATTTCCTATGCTACTCCGGCCTCCCAAGACCTCGAAACTCGCATTTGAATCCTCGGAATACTTCTATAGGTTCCTGACATCATATCATATGTTTTTGAGTGTGTTTGGACCTTTACTTAGCATATTAGACTCATTTATAGTGTTTAAGGACCTCTTGAGACTTGCCGATTGTTTTATGGTGTCATAACATGTAGCGCGTTAATGACCTGTGTAGCTGGCTAATGACCGACGTAGCACGCTACCTATCCTATATAGCGCTCCATGTGTTGTAGAACCCAGAATTCTGAGTTTTCTCCACACATAGGCTATGCTAATGCCTTGAACACCTCCAACAATACCTGCTATTCCCACAAATAATAACCTAAATATTAGCTGGATCTAAAGCAATACCTGCTGTTCCAACATGTCCTAAAAACTTCTTTTTGACAGCTAAAAACTTGACTTTACGAAACGATCAAGAAATGGCCTTATCACTTGATGCATCAAATCCGTAAACATGGCAGAAGCATTAGTCAAACCAAATGACATAACTATAAATTGATAGTGTCCATATCTCGTACTGAATGTCGCCTTGGATATATCTTCATCCCTGATCTTAAGCTGATGATACCTTGATCGTAGGTCTATCTTGGAGAAATACTGTGCTCATCTCAACTGATCAAATAAGTCATCAATCCATGGTAAGGGATATTTGTTTCTGATTGTGACACTATTCAACTATCTATAACATATACCATATACACAGTCACAAAGTACCGTCTTTCTTCTTCAAAAACATGACCGGTGCTCCCCATGGTGACATAAAAGGTGTGACGAGTCCCTTCTCTCCCAAATCCTGCAATTGACTCCTGAACTCCTCCAACTCTCTTGAAGCCATGCGGTATGGTAGTATATATATAGGTCTACTAGTACCAACTCAATGATAAAATCTATCTCTCTAGATGGTGGTAAACTAGGTAAGTCTTCTGGAAACACGTCCGAAAACTTGCACATAGTCGGAATCTCCTCAAGTCTGAGTCTCTAACTCTCTACTATGGTGTATAATGACACCAGAGTCTCCATCTCTCCACTAGTCGGAAGTCGACCTCTAATGCCCTTGGCTCTCGATGTACTACCACTATACGTGAACATTGGACACCCTAGGATCTTAAATATCACTGTCTTACTAAAATAATCGATATGAGCGTGATACGCTGCTAACCAGTCCATCCCTAACAATGCGTCAAACTCTACAAACTCGAGAACCTTGAAGTCTGCAAGTAACTCTACCCCGCCTATCTCTACTTGACATATCTCAACAAAACAATTAGGGTAGACTTTATCTCCGGCTGTAGTATTCAAAATTAAATGTACGCTAACTCTAACCGATGTCAACCCTTAGATGCCTATCATGCGACAAGAAATGAAAGATATTGTAGAGCTTGAATCAAACAAAACATATAATTGTCTACCACAAATGGAAACCATACCCTCAATGAGTCTCCATGTGGCATCTACGTCGGGATGTGCTACCATGTGTACACCCTCTCGACTCTACGGTGGAAACACGGCTACTGACTGTAGACAATCTCTAATCCTGTGCCCAACCTAACCACACCTATAACAAGTAATAGGTCTACGCTGACACTGAACCTGATTCTGGACCTTTGCCCATCTATGCCCCTATCTGGAACTATCTCGACCTCTACCTCTACCTCTGCCTCCGCCTCTACCACCTTGTTGCTGCTGACGTGGCACTGATAGAGCTTGCAAAGTAGTACTAGTAGTAGGAGTTGGTACTGTAGGTCTAACTGGTGGTGGTAAGGGAGGTCTACCAACCATAATCTGCAATGGTATAAGGGATGATACAAAGGGTACAACTGATGTAGATGTCCCTGGCCCCAGGGAACCTCTATCCCTTCTCCTCAATCATTTGCCCCTATGTCTCCTCCTCTCATACTTTGCAACATGTTCAGGTGTCAACGCTGGTACTAGCGGTGTCCTATCGACAACTCTACCTAAATAATAGGTCTCGCGAGAGAGTGCATGCCCGTAAATCTCATCCAAAGTCCTGGCACCTAAACTGACCCCATAAAATCCAATATCTGGTCTCAGTCCATCTTCAAAATGGTACACATCATCCGAGTCCTTTCTCACTAGATCTCCAGCAAACTGCTTCAGATAGCCATATCTATCTCTATTGCTCATCGTCGACTCATCAGCTCCCTGTCTCAGGTTCATGAATTCTTTTCTTAACATTTTCATCAGTTTTGGTGGGAAGTACTACTGGTAATACTTCATCTTGAAGGCATCTCATGATTTAAACTCTCCCTTAGAAGCTATCGTCACTCGCCACATACATCAGCATCTGTCTGTAGAGTGTACGATGAAATCTCAACTCAAAGTCTATCCTCAATTCTCAAGACTCTGTGTAACTTCTCCTGAGATAGTACCCTCTTCTCAATCTTCTCAAAGTCTCGCTGACTATCAAAGTACACTAGCTTAAGTCTGATGATATCCTTCACTAATTGCACTTCTGCTGTCAAGCTAGAAGATGGAGGTGTGAAAGATGGTGTAAAAACTATATCTAAGACTAGAGGTGTCACTACCAGTATAGTTTGTATTACCAGCATTGCTGTCGGTGCCGTGGGAGTAGTCGTAGTAGTAGGGGCTGGTGTCTTTGTGGGTGGAGCGAAACGTAAAGTCATCATGGCAATGAACTCCGTCAACTGCTATCCCTACATAGCTACTCGATAAGATAGCCTTTGAAAATCATCAGCTGATGGTATAGAAAGTTGGCTGCCACTCGCACCTGCATCCCCACTATCGCGTGAATCCGCCATCAGTATCAGCAAGTTGACAGCGAACACGAATCAGCTACTACGTAGATAACGCATATATACATATGCAAAACTAACATATATATACATATAAGACATCCCCATCTCTTTTTCACTCACTTCCCAACTAATAGTTTCTAGGCAATGATCATCTGGTTTCCACAGCTAAGACTTATGTTTTATTGTTTTTTTTTGAAAAATTTATTTGTTATTTATTGGAAAGGTTAGGCCTTTTGCTACAAATTGTAGCCTTGGTATCACATTATGGAATGACTATTTTCCACAATCCCAAGCTCTATAAACTTAGGCTCTCCTAAGCTTTATAAACATAGAATATGATACCACATGTTACTATGATATCCCAACTTTGGACAATTCCATAAATTGTCCATAATATTTTAGAACTTAGGCTCTCATACCAACTGTGACGACCCCTTCTCAAATGAGGGCACCGCTTAGCCTAATCCCGTTATTAAGCCCTAATCTTACCATATATGACCTAATAAGGAATTAGTCAGCCTTTCTAAAACCCTATTACTTACCAATTATTATTATATATTTTTAAATGATTATAAACCTATACCTATCCAATGTCAATTCATAAATCAGAGTTAATTAAAAATTTTACTTATTTAAAATTTTATTCAGCGGAAGTCTGAACTAACTAGCGGAAGCTTATAACATAATGCCTAACAATTCTAGAAAAACCAGGGAATAAAGGTCACATGCATATATATATAATGAAATGGCGATGTATAACATCATGTGTCTGATCAAGGTACTACTCACTCAACCTATAATATATAACCCCAAAAGTATACCATATACATATAAAAATAATCATCAAACATCAAACCTACAAAATCTGGTGTAGGAGTGCTCTATTGGCTCAGAGGTAGTTGTCGATCTTCTCTTTGCCCGGTCTGCTACTCAATGAATTTGCAACCGCCGTCACAAACTAGATGGTGAGTACAGGAAAGTAGAAAGGAATACTGAGAGACATTTGTTCACATTCCCAATTATACAACAAGTATCTAAAAGAATGATAATAGCAACTATGTAGTAAAGAGAGCATGCAAAGAGATACTTTAGCTAAACAACATGAAACTGACACATGGCAAAGTAGTAAAGATCTAAGGCCGGTCGCTCGTGATTTTCATCACATCAGTCTTTCTACTATATTAGGATGGAGCTATGCTCTACATCAATGTGAAGGCTTGGGCATTGCTCTTGCCTTGATAAACTTTCGCTGGTGCCAGTCACCTGCGATATATACTTGCCAACATCCCCGGGTCCCATACCCCGTGTGCTACGGAAGTTATGCTTGCCAACAACCTCGAGACTTATTTCCCGTGTGCTGCGCAAGATAGTGGAGAGATCTTGATCACCCTGGAAGTCTAGTAACCCCCGTATGTCCGACAGACCTCTATAATGTAATGACCCTAGATACAAGAACCACTTTCATATTTCAAGAAACAACATGGTTTGAGAATCCAATAAAGCAATCACATATCTAATGCACAAAGGAAATGGATTGCAATACTATGTAAGATCTACCTAATATTATGCTATTTCACTGACTACATGTATTAACAATGAATAATGACGTAGCACATGAATTGGAGTTAATGAAATCATTTTATCAACAAACTATATCATACAAGCAACCTCATGCAATGAGAATGAACAATAAGTCATGGCATATGGAGTACAAAGGCAATTCAGTACAAATAACTGGAAATGAAGATATGAATAGGAATGAAATGTAAATAAATATCTAAATCGGTTTACGTACAATCCACGCAATTTCCTATGCTACTCTGGCCTCCCAACACCTTGAAACTCGCATTTGAATCCCCGGAATACTTCCCTAGGTTCCTGACATCATTTCATATGTTTTTGAGTGTGTTTGGACCTTTACTTAGCATATTAGACTCATTTATAGTGTTTAAGGACCTTTTGAGACTTGCTGATTTTTTTATGCTATCATAACTTGTAGCGCGTTAATGACCCTATGTAGCAGGCTAATGAGTGACCTACATAGCGTGCTATGTGTTGCAGAACCCAGAATTCTGAGTTTTCTCCACTCATAGTCTATGCTAATGCCTTGAACACCTCCAAACACGCTTCCCAAATTCTAAGACATCATTACCAACATAAAACAGTAACACAAATCATCAAGTACATGAATTCATTGAATTGAGCTATGTTTATGGTGTAGAAAAGTTACATAACTTGATGTACACTAGCTTATCTCGAGTTCTTCTTCACCAAATCACTAAATTTGATGTTCTTCTTTCCCCTTCAGCTACTTTCTTCACTCTAACAAGCTTTGCTTCTCACTTAAGAATGTAAAATGAAAGAGTTGACTTGCTTGTGTTGAACAAAAGCTTTATAGTCATGAATTTGATATGGTTGATTGATAGCCCTTGATCCTAATGTGCACACGTATCTCAAGACTTATCTAATGGTTCACCTACTAACACTTGTCCCACTAACTCATGCCAAGTGACATCAATGAGTTACTTAATTTGTGTTGAGATGTGCCGACACGTATCTCGAGAAATATCAAGTGGCTATTATTTTAACTTACTAACTCAAGTGTATTAATATATAACCATCCATAGCCCCATTTATATCACTTATAAAAGCACTATAAAGCTTATACCAACTCACCACATTGCTCTCTAACTCGGTCCCACGTCGGTATGCATATCAAGGTGCGTCTCCGCTCATGCCTCGACACCTGTACGTAAGTAGAAATGACTTAGTAGTCTACACATATACAATACACTAGGCATACATCATAACAAATATAACATTTACCTCGGCCACCTAGCCTCGGTTACGACATGTATCTCGCTGCGTGTCGCACGTCACGTGTCGTTTGATCCTAATTAAGAGATTAAACTAGGATTAGAAATTTGGGCCGCGAGAATTATTTCATATAATTGAGAACAAATTGTTTGTTGCTCGAAATGATGTCTGTCTAAACAAAGAGTTTATTTCAAAGACAGTATTAGGAATAAAATAAATCTTGAAATGACAAGAGCCACAAATAAGAACTGAACCACTTTAAGATGCTCAACAATGTTTTGAAATAGTTGAATATACACAAGTAATCTATATCTCTTGAAAATATAAAATAATAAGAATTTGGCTAGAGAAATTTGGAATTTCTTATTATTAATAGTTGTGATATATTTTTAATATTGGATCAGTATGAATCACTACTTATCAAGAGACATGTATGGTCTAGATTGGATGAAGAGACTACGTTTTAATGAACTCTGAATTTTAATTCATGTATGTTATTCAAATTTGGAACATGATTTATTTACTTGAAAGTGGTATGACCATTAGATGTAAATGATTTAAAATGACATGGAAAATAGAAAGTGCATACTGAAAAACATGACTTATCGAAAAATCTCAATCTAAAACAAGGTGTTGATTATGATAAGATTTCTCACTCGTAGCTAAGCTCAAGTTCTAGAATTCTAATTTTCATTACTTCATAGTTTGACTATAAGATATGACAAACGAGTTGAGCATGCACAATAATAAATTTCCTATATATTTATAACTTATAGTAGTGTTAAGCGGGATATCATCTCCACATGGATTTTGCAAACTTCTCAAAAAAGTTTTTTTTTTTTTTTTTTTTCCTGGTTTTTATTAATTTAGTTAATCTAATTAAATGAGAATCGAAATACTATATAACTGAAAACTATAAATACTGACTTAATCAATCAAACTAACTTACTTATTCTAAACAATTCAATTGCAAACTAAAATAAGCAATATTCAAATTCAATGTAATATAAATATCTAAATAAACATCTAAACAAACCTCCACTAAATAATATAATATACTTGGATTGCATTCAAACACCAGAACATAACATCATGCCATACTATAGTTATAATCATAAAATATAGAATCTTGGAATCATTAAATCTTATTTCATAATATGTTGATAGCCTTTGCCCAGCCACCAATTTTCCTAAATTCAATGAAAATGCCACCTTCTTATCATTGTAAGTCTACTCACTGGATAAAATGCAACATCGTAGGAATACGATAGCATTAAGTTCAATGAAAATTATGCATAATCTAAGCCAATATTGCAAAAGCCGCATAATAAACAACTTATAACACAATCACCTAGAACATCCATTCGGGATATGCCTCATAGATTAATCCTAGTTACTACTTGAATAATTGTTGTCAAAAACTACAGACATAGATTTATAATAATAATACCATAATATATATTCGTGATTATGCATGCAATACTAATCTTCATTAGTTGTAATACGCAAAACAACTTGTTAAATCCGTAATTGACATGTAAGAATATATTTAAAGCATTAAGTGCATGATTCCTCAATTATAACTAACATGCAATCCAAAATATATTACATTGATAAGGTTCGTTTAGATTGACAAACTACTCATTCATGCTGGAAATAAATAACACAATAATATAATAGGAAACCATACTAAATGAGTACCTCTTAATGAAATAAATAAAGCTCCAACATAGCTTCAAGCATAGACTAAATAAAAGAAAACTCCATTAAAAATAATAAAAGAAAAAAGAAAAAGATTGGTAGAGAGAGAGAGGAAAGCCTCCAATTAAAACCTTAAGTTTTATTTCTATCAAACCCTTTACTTTAATTTGTTCTTTAGAAGAGAGAGAAAGTAGAAATCGTGGGTTATTTAGTGTCTCATCCATTTAAGAAGATCCGATGGCTACGGTGAGCTTTATTGTTGAGTCTAGGACACGTGGCAGGCGTTGATTGGTTGTGTTTACTGTCTTGGGTGGCGTGGCATGCAGTAATTGGTTGAAGCCTATTGCATTGACGTGGTGGATGAACGAGATTAAGACATGTGGCATGTGGGAGGTGGGCAGGAGAGGCGATGAAGAGTCAAGCGAAATATTGGGAGACAACACTAAACACATCTCTCAAAGAAAATCCATGGTTGGAATGAATAAAGAAAACTTATGTAGGAATTAGCAAAGACGTGGGAGACAGTGCTGTCATGCATTTCGAGGAGGATCAAAGGTTGCTGGAGTGGGAAGATAACTCATAGGAGAAACGTCAAATATGTAGGAGTTGGTGCAGCTTGTATTACGAAGCTTGATCGATGTTTTCACCTCTCATCTGCTCGATTGTTGTGTAGATCCCAAGATGAGATCGATGGCTACTGGAGTGTTGTGCCTCATGTGTGTCTCAGTGGTGCGTCACTTGACTAATGCTCCTCTCACATATCAATTGTGCAATGCGTGTCTAAAGGCTATCAGATGGTAGCGTTCACACTGCAGGAATGACTTATACTTAGTCATTTTGAGAGTTTTCTTAACTAATGCACCACCATACTTCTTTTAAACCACCATAGTATCAACACTGACCAATGTGGGTCCTAGAAAATTCTCTCAAAGCGCGTGCAAGCTAAATTCTTCACTTTTAATCTCATTTTCTTCTATTTCTTCACTTTTATTATTTATATCCTGAAATCACAAAAACAAGAGAGTACCACGCGCAATTTCATCATTTTCCTCTAAAATCGATCTAAACTACACTTTAAAATGTGTCTAATTTCGGACTTGTCAAATACCCCCAAAGTTAGCACTTTGCTCTCCCGAGCAAATGAATACTTTAATCATATTTTTTTTTTTCATTCTTATAAATTGATTTCAATCCATTTCAACTTAACTTTATATAATAGAAATTTTAAATATAAGTGATTTTCAAACGGAAACATATTACCCACAAGTAAAGAAAGTTATGATAAAATAGAATGTTTTCAACAAAACAAAACACTCTTTAATGACAACTCAACTACTAAATGCAACACTCCTTAGAACTTAAAGTTCAATACCAAGGCCAGTACATAATATAAGTTTTTTTAATCTCCATTGACAAGCATCAAGCTTACAAGGACTAGTGTAGAATCTCAAAATACAAAAACCACTAGATAGATCTTAATTTTATAAAATACTTTATAATAGTACCACAATCAAAATTAATATGAATTTTTCTAAGATACCAATGAATATATCATTTAAAACTTGTTATAGTAAGAAATACTTCACTCAACTCTAGTTTCAAGCACTCGTGTTAAATCTTTTCTTTGAAGAGTTTAAGAACATCAATATTTTTCATATCTCATTTTTTTTTCTTTCTACTCCATCCTAATTATTTCTTCTTTCTTTATTATATTTCTTTTGCTTTTGCTTTTGAGTCCCTGCTCCATTTCCTCTAGATATTGTCAAATTTCTCCCATTATAGATTCCCTATTCCATTTCCCATGGGATGTATAGGACTCTCGATATACTTGAAAACTCTTGTTAACACTTCTCTCTCTATTCATTAAACTTGAAGAAAATATTCTTTCTAAATTATAAGAATTCATCGGTTTCTAACCCATTTCTTCTTTTAATTGTGGCATAATAGTTTTCTATACATACTATAAAAATACTTGATCAATAGCCTTTTGTATCCCAAGATTCTTAGAAATTTTTCTCGGTCATCTTGCACTATTGTTTTGATCTTCTACCTATCATAACTAATACGAGAAACTCGATTTATTGTACACATCAACTAGTAAAGTTAATCAAAAGGATATAAAAATTGATTCCTTCTATCATAGAATTCACTTGGGTAATATAAATATCACTTCCATTCAAAATCTATTATATATATATATTCATTCCATTATATTATATTCCTAACTATAAATAATGCAAAACGAAATTCATACTTACGTGAATTCAGAAGAAATTTGACAAATTTCATCAACTTACTTGTACATCAGGTAAAAAAACTTTGAACTTTTTTGATTAATTCAGAACTTACTTTCTACCTTTCTTTTCTTTCATTGCTATCCTCATCATACTTCACTTAAAATACTCCCAAACTTATTCCAAAGTTGTCCTCAAGGATTAAAAATTAAGTCGGGTTTCCAATATAATAAATATACCACATAAAGTATAAGGGAATGGATAATATCATAAATTGGATAATCAATATAGAAATAAACTCGTTTGTACGTAATTCAAGTCATGCAATAGACAAACATAAGAACCCCCAAACTCATTTGAAGCTTAATCTCAAATAAGTTTGCATATACAATTCAATTCATTATCTATATACTAAAAATAGTTCGAAAATTCGATATTAACAAACAAATTATCACCCTACTCTCATACTAGTGTTATAATTGAGAAACATTCGATATCAAAATCAATTTTTTGAGCAAAAAATTTCAAAATTTAGCTTATAACTTAAATAAAAATCCTTAAATCCATGAAAACCCGATAATATAATCAATAAAAGGCTAGGGTTCTCATTGATTACCTACTTGAAAGTGAATCTTTCAAGATTGGAATTTTAAGATTCATGTTAAACACTCCTTCAAGTTACAATTTGAATTCCCTTTACTCAAGCCCTAGGTGGCTCTACACTCTCAAAACTCACCAAGATTTGGATCCAATATGTGAAGACTGAGGTGAGAATCTTTTAAATACACTAAAATCTAGCTTTGGAAGGTTAAATCTAATAAAAAAATATGGTATCTTAATCGAAAGTTGCAATGGTTTGTGAGTGTGAAATGGATAAATGTGGCAATTTTGGGTTTCTATTTTTAAAAACGTGTATTCATTCCCAGTGTTTTAGGGTTTTAATGGATTCGCTGTTTAATCGCTGCCTAAATCGCTGAAAATAAGCCTCAGTGACTCAACGATTTGTCCAACAAATCCTAGTTATAAGTTCAAATCGGTGACAAATTGCTGACTCAAAATTTCATTGAAAATTATGCACATTACTGCTGATTTTCTCAATCGTTTGGAAATAGCCAGCCTATGTTTATTGCTTTTTTCTAATTAAATTGATTTTCTCATATAATTATCACATATAAGTCCAATAAACAGGTAGAATTATTCAAAATCATTAGAATTTGACTATGATTTGTACTAAATAATAAGTTTTTACTACTATAAATAACTAATGAACATAAAACTAAGGCATAAAAATAATATAATATGGAAATAAATTTTCTCGATCAACTCTCATTATATGAAATTATTCCAAAATCAAATTTCCTAAAATATCCCCATTATAAGAGTCGAAAGTTGAGATAATATAAAAAAAACTAACTCAATCTAATACTAAAACTGAAAGTAAAGATAGAATATGTGTTGCCTCCCATAGTGCGTTTTTGTTTACTGTCGTTGGCTCAACTGAACTAGGCAGTCCTAATCTTGTTCTAAATTAAGAAGTTGTTCTTATATACCATGTTTAAAAATAATTTCCTCATTCTCAACTATTATTTTGATAGTTCTTTGAGTTACGTCAAGTGTTGCATTAGTAGTTGTTAGGAAATGGTCTCTTAATGTAATTCCTACATTATCCTCTGGTTTATGATCCATAATAATGAAATCTAACAAGAAACTAAAATTTTTATTTTTAACTTCTACATCTCTAAGTATACCTTTATTCTCTATTATAGATCCATCAGTAGAAGAAACTATAATAGTATGACCTTTATCATATTTTCTACTGGGAATATTGTGTTCTAAAAGATAATAGAAAGGTAAGGTATTATATGATGAGTTTGAGTCACATTTGACATTCTCAAATTTCTTACTATTGATAACAATGGAGATTGTTATGTTTCTTTATTTATCATCCTTATTCTTATTAGTTATTTCTTTTGGTTCTTTCATAAAGAATAAATTGATAGAATGCAGTCCTTTTACTATCTTAAAGTTTAAATTGACCCCTTCAGGATCATGCAACGTTACAGGTTTGAACTCAATATTTTCTTCTTAATATCCTTTTTAACGCTTGAATATTCCGGCTTGATAGTATTTTCCTTTTTTTTTCGGTTGTTGAACTCTCCATCGTTGAGTTGTTTTCTTATTATTAGGAGTGTCTTCAACTTCTTCCTTCTTTGAAATATCATTTTTAATTTTCATCTTTAATGCTTTGATTGCATATACTTTAGTATTTAGACTATTATAAGGATTTAATTCTAAAAAATCATTATCTTTAATTTCTTTGCTAAGCAATTCATTGGAATCATTATAGTTATCTTTATTATTGAATTTGAAAGTGAAAGTGATAATCTTGTCTTTAAATTTCATAGACATAGTTCTTTCAAAGATATATAACTTAGCCTTAGCAGTGGTAAGAAAAGGTCTACCTAACAGTATAGATGGAGAATTAGGTGATGTTGAATATCTCATTTCCATGACATAGAAGTCAACATGGAATACTATGTCATTTACTTTTACTCAAACATCTTCTAATAAACTGTAAGGTTTAACTTCTTTGTTATCAGCCAAAGTAAGATTATTAGGTATATTAGTTAATGAACCTATTTTCAATAAATCATAGAGTTTAAAAGACATCACATTAATTGATGCTCCAAGATCATACATTGTAGAGACAATAGAAGTTCCTATTGTGATAGGTATTCCAAACATTCTTGGATCGAAACATTGCTCTGGTATTTTCTTAATTAAAACATATACTTTTTATCCTAAGTTTTCTTTAGATTCTTCTAAAAATTTATCCTTAAATTCAAAGAATTCTTTCAAAATATCATCATAGTTAGAAAATTACTTAATTGATTCCATCAATAGTTTATTGATTTCTATTTTATTAAATGCTTCAAGTATATCTTCTTTGTTTTTTTTCTTCCTTGCATTAGCTAATCATTGTAGAATGGTAGAACTTGAATATGCTTTTGTAAAGAGTTTTCAATTGTTTAGCCATCCATTCTCTAGTAGGAATGACATTAGCCATCATTTCTTCTTCTTCTTTTTAAATAATTTTTTGTATTTTATTTTTCTTAACACCCCTTTAAGGTATCTTTTTAGGTATATGTGTGTGTTTCTCATTATTACTAAATAAAGCATTAACTTGTGCTTAGCTAGTAGGAACAATTTGAGTAGGTGCTTTAGTTTGATTAATGAATGTATTAAATTGTTGGGTCATTTAACTTAATTGATTTTTCAAATCATTCATATCACCTTGTAAGACTTGGATTATTTGATCTTTCTCCTTGTTATAATTTTTTAATGAAATAGTTTTTCAATCCATGTAGGTAATCATAACCCTTGATAACTCTGGTTATTTAGACCATTTTCGATATTTGGTTGTAGATAATTTGTATAGTCATTAGAGTTATAATTAGGTATAGTAAATTCACCATAATTATTCATCATCACATTAGCTTCTTCGATTTGTTTTTATACATTAAATGGCATTCATTATCAAGATGATTATTATTATTATTATTACAAAAACTACAAGGTCTCACTTGGATTGATCTATTTTTTAATAATAGCTTAACCATGCTTTTTATTCATCAATTTTATCATCTGATGTGTTCAATTTTCTTTTTTCTCTTCATAAAATGTTTCATTTATGAATCTATTATTTTCATCATATTGCTTAGACTATTTAGACATTTTGTTAATAGCTTCTATAGTTGAAGTTGGTGTTAATTCGAATAAAGCTCCTCCACATACTGTGTCTAAAGATTTTCATTCTAGATGGTTTAATCTTTCATAAGAAAAATGCACTAAAGCTCATTATGTAAATCCATGTTTTGGACATAATGAGATCAATCTTTGATACCTATCCCAAAATTCACGAAATGTCTCCTCACTTTCCATCCTAGCATCACTAATTCTTTGTGTTTGTAAACTAATTTTGCATTCTTGGACGTATTTATCTATAAAAGCTTGTAACATTTCAGACCAAGTGGTTATAAAATTTGGAGGAAGATAAAAAAGCCAATCTAGAGCTTGACCTTTTAATGAAGAAGGAAAAGCTTTCAGTTTAACATAGTCAAGTTCTATATCCTTAGGTTTCATTGCATTTACTATATATATTCCCTAATGAATGTTTGAGGATATTCATCATCTTCACCATAAAAGTGTGGTAAAGATTTGATGAGTCCAAACTTTAATTCAAAGTCTGGGAAACAAGAAAAGCAATGCACAGTGGTTTATAAGCCATTGCAGTTTTATCATATTGCCTAAAAGTAAATTCTAGCTCGTGTTCCTTCATATTATATGACATATAATGAGAAAGATTCCTAAGAAATTATATTAAAATCCCCGGCAATGGTGCCAAAATTGAAACTGGTCGAGTGTGCACAATAATAAATTTCCCGTATATTTATAACTTGTAGTAGTAATAAGTGGGATATTGTCTCCACATGAATTTTGCAAACTTATCAGGAAAATGTTTTTTTTCTTGTTTCGATTAACTTAGTTAATCCAATTAAATGGGAATCGAAATACTAAATAACTGAAAACTATAAATACTAACTTAATTAATCAAACTAACTTAATCTACACAATTCAATTGCAAACCAAAATAAACAATATTCAAATTCAATGTAATATAAATATCTAAATAAACATCTAAACAAATCTCCACTAAACAATATAATATACATGGATTGCATTCAAACAATACAACATAAAATCATTTCATACTATAGTTATATTCATAAAATATAGAATCTTGGAATCATTAAATCCTATTTCATAATTGGTTGATAGCTTTTAGACAGCCATTGATTTTCCTAAATTTAATGGAAATGCCACATTCTTATTGTTGTAAGTTTACCCATCAGATAAAACACAACACCGTAGAAATACGATAGTATTAATTTCAATGAAAATCATGTCTAATCTAAGCCAATATTTTCGAAGCTGTATAATAAATCACTTAGAACATAATCATCTAGAACATCTACTTAAGAAATGCCTTATAGATTAATCCTAATTACTACTTCTATAATTGTTGTCAATAACTATAGACATAGATTGAGAATCATAATACCACAATACATATTCATGACTATGCATGTAATACTAATCTTCATTAGTTGTAATACGCAAAAACAACTTGTTAAATCCTTGATTGACGTGTATGAATAGATTTAAAGTATTGAACACATGATTCCTTAATTATAACTAACATACAATCCAAAATATATTAAATTGCTATGGTTTGTTTAGATTGACAAACTACTCATTCATGATGGAAATAAATAACACAATAATATAATAGGAAAACATAATAAATAAATACCTCTTTATCAAATAAACAAAGCTTCAACGTAGCTTCAGACATAGACTAAATAAAAACAAACTCCATTAAAAATAATAAAAAGAGAGAGAGAGAGAGAGAGAGAGAGAGAGAGAGAGAGAGAGAGAGCCTCAAATTAAAACCATAAGTTCTATTTATATCAAACCCTTTGATTTGGTCTCTGAAAGAGAGAGAAAGTGGAAATCATAGGTTATTTAGTGTCTCATAAGTCTAGGAAGATCAGATGGTTGTGGTAAGCTTTGCTGTTGGGTCTACGACACATGGCATGCATTGATTGGTTGTGTTTACTGTCCTGGCTGATGTGGCACACTGTAATTGGTTGAAGGCTGCCGTGTTGACATGGTGGATGAATGAGATAAAGACACGTGGCACACAGGAGGTGTGCAGAGAGGTGCTAAAGAGTCGAGCAAAATGGTAGGAGACAACACTGAACGCATCTCAAGGAAAATCCACAGCTGGAATAAATGAAGAAAACTCGTGTTGGAATCGCCAAATACATGGGAGGCAGTGTTGTTGTGCATCTCGAGTAGGATCAAAGGTTGCTAGAGTGGGGAGAGAACTCGTGGGGGAGATGGAGAAAATGTGGGAGTTGGTGCAACTCGTATCCCGAGGCTTGATCGATGTTTTCACTTCTCATTTGATCGACTGATGTCTAGATCTCGAGACGAGATCGATGGCTACTATATTGTTGTGGTACATGTGTGTCTCCTTGATGCGCTACTTGACTGCTGCTCCTCTCATTGATCAATTGCACAATGTGTGTCTCAAGGCTCTTCAAATGGTAGTTGTTCACACTGCACGAATGACTTATACTTAGTAATTTTCAAGATTTTTCTTAACAAATGCACCATCATTCTTCATTTAAACCACCATAGTATCAACATGGACCAATGTAGGTCCCACAAAGCTATCTCAAAGTGCGTGCAAGCTAAATTCTTCACTTTTAATCCCATTTTCTTCTATTTCTTTACTTTTCCTATTTAAATCATGAAATCTCAAAAACATGAGAATACGATATGTAATATCATCATTTTCCTCCAAAATTGACCTAAATTACATTATAAAATGTGTCTGATCTTAGACCTGTTAATAGCATTGCTCTATGCTCGTTAGAGATGTGTATGACAAAACTTAAGGATTTTGATTATCTTGAGAATTTTAGAAAAGTATCCAAGCTTAAAGGATCCATTTGTGGACTATAGTAAGCTTATAAAAGTTGTGGTCTTTATTTTAACGAAATAAATAATGAATCAAGTTTATTGAACAAAAATAAACTTTATATATACGTAAAGGTTAGTAGGAGCGCAAATATCTGAATTTGTATATTAATGATATAATAGTCATTAGAAACGATGTCCTAACCTTACAGAATGTCAAGTCTTGGTTTATGAAAAGTTTCTCTATGAGATTCTTAAAGAATTAAGGCTATATCCTTGTGATATAGATCTATAGAGATAAATCTAAGAGGCTAATTTGTCTAAAATAGAGTGCTTATATAGACAGATAACTAAAAAGGTTTAAGTGTATGAGGTTCTCAAAAGAATTTGTACTTATGCCTTATAACATAAGTCTCTGCAAGACTCAAAGTCTTAGGACAAACAATGAGTGAGACAATATGAATATGATTCCATACGCATTAGCTATGAGAATCATCACATATGTTATACTTTGCATTCAACTTGATATGTCATATGTTTTGGGCAAAACATACATATATCTCATGGATTCCAATGAAGGTCACTGGATATTTATTGATAACATTTTTAAGTACTTCAAAAGCACTTAAAAATGTTATTGAATTTGCAAAGGTTTGAAGGATATAAGTTACAAAATGCAAACTTTCAAGCTAATATAAATGATTAATGATCGCAATATGGATATGTGTTAACTTTGTGGGAAGATGAAGTGAGTTGGAAACGTTCTAAACTCACTCTAACAAGTTCTACAACATAAACTGAGTTTTTAGCGATATTTGATGCAGCCAAAGAAAATGTTTAGATCATAAGGTCCTTGATTGAATAAGATGTGATTCCAAGTATTGGAAACAACATTTGGTTTTATTATAAAACCAATGAAAAAATTTAGTTATGGAACCTAAATCACACTATAGATCTAAATAATCACTTTAGCATTTTTTCTTATTAGAGAAAGAACATGAAGATTTACAAAACATCAATATTAAGCAATGTAGCAGATGCATAAATAAACTTCTTTCACCGAGAACACATTAAGGTTACACAGTATTAGATACATGTAGAATTGAAACTAGTGCAAGTGGGAGATGTAGGGGTATGTGCACTAGGCCAATTCTGTAAATGTTATTTAACTATTATAAGTAGATGCATGTTTCTTTTACAATAGTATCCATGAATAATTATTGTATTATTCTAAATGTACCTAGTTAGTTATTATTGTGGGAACAATAATAAATTCAAACTAGTATAAGTCTTGATTGATAATCATGTGATGATTATGCGTATACGGATACAGATCAAGATCATGGGTATCTGCTAGGAACATATGCTAGACCGACCCACTATGAGAACGCTACATGGTCAATGTCATAAGTATTTCTCACAATAGTTATATTTCTTAGTCAATTGACTTAAGATCATAAGAGACTCTAACCTTAGGAGCACAATGATTTGACACAATTAAATGTCATATTTAACAGGATGATTATAAAAGTTGTAATTGGTCATTGTCCGACTAATGTGTGGATGTAATGTAATCAAAATGGAATTTGTCCCTCTCTTTTAGAGAAAGACATCTATTGGGCCCTCGATATGTCAGACTAGTAAATGGCCATGTCTAGTGAATTGATTGGATCAATGTCAATTGAAAATTTTAGTCTACTCTGATATCGAAACTAGTAGATTAAAATATAAGGGTGACATTCCATGTCTTATATTCAATCAAAGGATATCGCGTGACTAAGGGATATGATATACACTGTCTATTAGGATATATCGATTTATTGATCTTCATGCAACTTGGGTAGTCATAATGTCTTGCTAGAGGCCGCTTATCACTTGTGTGCTAAAAAAGGGTTTTTGGTTCATTGCCAACATTGTTTGAACCTATTACGTCACACACAAAGAACGAATTTCCACTATTTAATATTCTCTAGGTCGATGTATTTTATGTAATAAAACTCATTTTGAAGATTCTCATTAAGTGTTGTAATATGACTAGGATTCGAAACTCTCCTACATTTCTAGTGTGATTAGAAATTTTGTCTCTCGGTAAATCCTATTTTGAATATGACTCTAATTAGAATTAAAATACGATTTTAATTCATATTTGAGTTTTAGATAAATTACAACTCTTGTTGGATTAGTAATTTTAGATAATCTATGACTCTATCTTTTTTAAGTTGTACTTTATCTAAGACTCTATTTGGAGTATGACTATGAGATGGAGTTTTTCTACAACACAGCCTGTTGTACTATAAATAAGAAATTTAGGTCACAACTGTAGTGTAACGACTTTTCTAGAGAGTTTTCGTGAGAATATTTGCCTTAGAATTTTCGGAGCTAGGACACCGAATCGTGATTGTTTGTTTGCGTGTGGATTTTTGATAAAGGACGTTCGTTTCTGGCATCGTCTTGAAGGAATCGATCAACACCAAACAAGGCAGACATAGAGTTGTTCTTGTTATGGTATGATTTTTCTCTCTTGGTAAATCAACTTAATGGAATTGATATGATCATGGTTCGGGGATATTTGAAAAAGTTTCAAAAAACTTCCGCTGTGCTTGATCTTCGAAACCCAACAGTTCCCTGACAGATACTCATGATCTTGATTCATATTCTTATACACATGATCATCACATGACCATGAATTAAGACTCACACTAGTCTTAATTCATTATAGTTCCTAGTATAATGACGAACTAAAAACATTTAGGATATTTGAGTAAACACCCATAGATCCTATTATAATGAAAACATGCAAAACAATTATAATAATGAATAGCAAATGGAATCCTCTATTTTATTAATTAAAATAACAATGTTCATAATATTGACCTAAGGCACTTGCCCCAACAATGCCGAGATGCCGGGTAGCGAGGGACCAGGTTGAGTTTTATGAAAAGAACCATAAGGTTTGGCTACTTAATTTAAATGTGCCTTGGTAGAAATATTTGTGCTAAGTTATTTAAATTAATTGAACTAAGCCTAAATCCCAAAAATTAGGAAAACAAGGGCCCTAGATGGACCTCGTTATTATGGAGTATTAATAGAACATATGCTAAGTGAGCAGGTCTCAAGGGTGCATGGATGGTATGAATGGTGTCCCATGATGCATGGATGTTATGAATGGTGTCCCATGATGCATATAGAGATTTAGGACATCAAATTGATGAAAGTTCACGATGTAATTTTGTAAATGCTATATAAGTTGTAGCATCTCCAATCATGATTAAGGTGATACCCGTCCTGAAACACTAATTAATCCCCAATATACCAACCATACTTAACTAGAGCCAACAACCTCTTCCCAATACCTAATAAACACGACTTTTAAATCTTAATTAATCGAATAATAATTAAAACGAAACGCAATGGAATTTGAAACTTTTTCAATAAAACATAAGATATATAAGAATCGACATAAACCTCAGTAATAAAACCATATCCCAATCATGTTTATTACAAAACATAAATTTAATACAATATATAAAATAATAGGGAAATCAATATGTCAGGTTATTAGGGTGCGTACGCTATGGAAATTTCAAAACAATTTTCAAAAACCTCAACAAGATCGAAAATAAGTTACATTAAACTAGATCTACAAAAGTAAAACTATACCTTAATCCTTGTTTTCCTTTTCTGATTGTTCGATCTCCAAGACGTTCAAGCGACCGTCCTCTATCGAAAATCCATACACGAATGGTGACCGCAATTTGGAGTGCTAGCCCCAAGAGAGATAAAAAATGTTTTTCTTCCTCTCCTAAAATCTAAGAACTCAAAAATAGCAAAAAAGAAAAATCTTATTTCATTTGAGGTTTTCAACCTCTATTTATATGTGTAGATAAGCGCTCACTTAAAAATCTATTTGTAATAAAACTATTGTATTCAGGCACTTTAAGCAAATTACACATATGCTCATATTAATAAGTTATCATTTAACAAATTGTAAGGGCTTTTATGTTATGAATTTAATCGTATAAAAATTCATTACTCTAGACCAATTGAAATTGTGCAAAGCCAGTCTTTGTGTGTGATCCAATAGGTTCATGCGGCATTAGCAGTGAAGCGAAACCATTTTGGTATACAAGTCATAAGTGGTCTATAGCAAGACATTATAACTACCCAAGTAGCATGAATATCAAAATCGATGCAACCTAATGAATAACATATGTCATATCCTTTTGCCGTGAGATATCCTTTGATTAAACATAAGGTATGGAAAGTTACCCTTAATGTTCAATTGTACTAGTCTTGATCTTTAGGTAAAGTGAAATCATCCAGGTGACATTGATCATATCAATTCACATGGACTTGGCTATTATCAGTCTATCATATCAAGGGATCCACTGATATCTCTCTATACGAGAGTGACAAATTCTATCTTAATTATACACATTCACATATTATTCACATGGTAACCAATCACAATCTTTATAATCCTCCAAGTAAAACAACGTTTGATTGTGTCAAATTACTATGCTCCTAATATTGAAGTTTATGGTAATCTCAAGTCGAAAGACTAAATGATATACATGAGTAACACCTATGACTTAATCCATGATTTGTTCACATAGCAGGTTGGTCCAATACATTGTTCCCTAACAAGTACTCATGATCTTGATTCATATACCTATACGCATGATCATCACATTACTATCAATCAAGATTCACACTAGTCTTAATTCATTATAGTTCCAAGTATAATGATGATTAGGGACATTTACGATATTTCAACAAATACCCATGGATCTTACTATAAGGTAAACATGCAATCACTTTTAATAGAACATAAAATGAAAACCTATATTTTATTAACTAAAATTATAAGATAAACAATGTTTATAGATAGACCTAGGGTGCATTCCATAACATCTCCCACTTGACCTAGGGCCAATCATTCATTTATCTAATATCTAATAAATTAACATGACCATCATGTTTTGCTTGTGAAAGAGCCTTCGTCAAAGAATGTGCAACATTACTTTTGTAGGAACTATGTAAATCTCCACGTATATTCTCTCATTGATTTCTCGAATGAGATGAAAATGTCTAAGAATATGTTTGGATCGGTGGTGTGATCTTGGTTCTTTGGCCTGTGTTATCGCCCTGTTGTTGTCACAATACAAGCAAACCGTGTTAGCTATATTAAGAACCACACCAAGTTCAAAGATGAAATTTTTGATCCAAACTGCCCCATTAGCTGCACCAGATGCTGCAATATACTTAGCTTATGTTGTAGAATCTGCTAGAGTTTCTTGGTTTGAACTTTTCCAGCTCACTATGCCTCTATTCGAAGCAAACACATATCCAAACTTCGATTTAAAATTATTTATATCAGTTTGAAAACTTGCATCAGCATAACCATTTACAACAAGCTCTTCTTCCAAACTTCCATAGACCAAGAACATTTCTTTAGTCCTTCTAGAGTTCTTAAGAATGTTCTTTAATGTTATCCAGTGACCCTCACCAAGATCTGCCATATATCTACTTGTTGCACTCAAAGCATATGAGACATAAGGTTGGGTGTATAGCATGGCATACATGATAGATCCAATAGCTAATACATATGTAATTGTATTCATGTGCTCCAGCTCGTCATTAGTCAATCGACATTGAGTCTTGCTGAGACTTATACCATGAGACAATGTCAATGACCCTCTTTTAAAGTCTTGCATACTGAATCTATTCAGTACCTTGTTAATATAAGCATTCTAACTTAAACCGATCAGCCTTTTATATCTTTCCTTATAGATATTAATCCCAGAGATGTAGGCTGCATCTCCTAAATCCTTAATTGAGAAACACTTCCCTAACGAAGACTTGGCACTCTGAAAGGTTGGGATAACATTTCCAATGTGTAATATATCAACAACATACAATACCAGGAAAACAACCACATACCCACTGACCTTCTTGTATACACAAGGCCCATATTTATTTTTAATGAAATTGAATTCCTTAATCGCTTCATTAAAACGAAGATTCCAACTTCGAGAAGCTTGCTTTATTCTATAAATGGTTCTTTGAAGCTTGCACATTTTCCTAAAATTCTTAAGATGAATAAATCCTTCTGGCTGTATCATATACTCTTCATCAAGTAACTTTCCATTTAGGAAAGCTATTTTGACATCCATTTGCCATATCTCATAGTCATAATATGTGGCTATGAAGATTTGAATTCTAATGAATTTAAGCATGGCTACAGGAGAAAACGTCTCATTATAATCAACAACTTGAGTCTGTTTGAAGCCTTTTCCTACTAGTCGTGCTTTATAGTATGCCCATTTCCATCCGTGTAAGTTTTCTTCTTGAAAACCCATTTACATTCAATGGTTTTACCAATTAAGGTAAATCAACCAGGTTCCAAACTTGGTTATCATACATGAATTGCATATCAGAATTCATGGCACTAAACCATTTATCTGCATCAGGGCTAGACACAGCCTCCTGAAAAGTAGTAGGCTCATTTCAATCCATAAGCAACACTTTAATACTATCAGTAATAAGAAATCCAAATCTCTCAGGCTGATGTCTTACCTTATTGACCTACGCGGGCTTTGTGATACCCATAAAATTTCAACGAGTTCAAAACTTTGTTGATCTCATGTTGGCGGTTGAGTGTGTATTTGTGGTTTTTGAACTTCTTCAAGACTTACTTTATTCCTATTGTTGTCTTTTGAAATAAACACTTTTTCGTTAAAGACACCATTTTGAGCAATGAACATTTTGTTCTCAGTGGGATTATAAAAGTAGTATCATCTAGTTTCTTTAGGATAACCAATAAATACACACTTGGTAGATTTGGCTGATGATTTTTTTGAAATTTGTCGTCGTACGAAAACCATATAGCCCCTAATCTTAAGAAAAAACAAACTTATTCTTTTCCCAAACCACATCTCATATGGTGTTTTATCAACCGCTTTAAAAGGAACATGATTCAGTGTAAACGTAGCAGTATCTAAGACATAACCCCAAAAGGAAATAGGAAGATCTGCATGACTCATCATAGATCGAACCATATCCAATTAAGTTTATTTTCACCTCTCAGAAACACCATTCCATTATGGAGTTACACGGGGAGTTAACTGTGAGCAATCCCAGAGTTTTTAAGATGATTATCAAACTCTTGGCTCAAATATTCACCACCTCGATCTGATCGAAGTGCTTTAATAATTTTACCAAGTTGATTTTGCACTTCATCTTGAAATGTTTGAAACATATCAAAAGATTCACTTTTATGTTTCATGATATACACGTAACCATATCTGCTGAAATCATCAGTAAGGGTAATGAAGTGCTGATAACCACCTCTAGCCATTGTGTTTATAGGATCGCATACATCAGTATGTATTAGACCCAATAAATGTATTGTATCCAGTAAAGGAACTTTTTGTCATATTTCCTAGTAAACAATATACACATGTTTGATAAGGTTCAACATCAAATGAATCTAAAAGATCATCTTTATGGAGTTTAGAAATGCGTTTCTCATTTATGTGGCTAAGATGACAATGCTAAAGGTAGGTTTGATTCAAATTATTTGACTTGAATTTCCTTGTGTTTACATTACACAGGACTTTTTATGTTTATAATATATATACCATCACACAAATCAACATTCGCATGAAAACACTTTTACGAGAAATGAAGCATTTATTATTTGCAATAATAAAATTAAAACCATCTAAATCTAAACTTGAAACTGAAATGATGTTTATGCGCAAAGCTGGGACATAATAACAATTATTTAGAACTAACATAAGTCTACTAGGTAAAATTAACTCATAATATCCTACAACCAACCCAATAACCTTTGCTCCATTTCCAACTCATATGATGAATTATTCTTTCTTTAGCTTTCCACATTTGGTGGGACCTTGCACATTCATACAAATGTAAGATCCACACCCGGTATCCAATACCCAGGAATCATTAACTCCAATAATATAAATACCTAAAGGCGTAGTCGCAGTACTCTTTTTTTTTCTTTAGATCTTCAAGATAGAGCTTGCAATTTATGAATCAATACCCAATCGCATGGCCGAAATGAAAATTTCTTTCTTTTTCCTTTCCTTCTAGGACTGTGAAGTAGAAGCAACCTTAAGCTTGACTTGTTCCATAGGCTTTGTGGCAGTCACAACAGCCTTGGCACTTTAGCCTTGCCTTTGCCCTTTTTCTTCAACGCCTTTCCTTTCTGAACCATTAACACATTGGCAATGGGTTTCTTTACATTATACTCAACAGTTTTAAGCATCAAATGCAACTCTGAGATAGAGTTTTCATGTTATTCATGTTATAGTTCATCACAAATTGTGAATAACTATTTGGCAATGAATTTTGGATCAAATCCGTAGCCAACTCTTGGCTTATAGAAAATTCAAATCTATCGAGATGGTCAATATAGCCCTTTATTTTCAGAACATAAGGACTAACTGACGTACCCTAAGCCATTTTGCAAGAATGAAGGTTCATGACTATCTCTAACCCTTATTGCCTAGCCTGTTGTTATAAAATTTTCTTCAACATCGTAGCCTTGTCGTAAGCTTCCATGCGTTCCATATCCTTCTTAAGTGCAAGAACCATGGTTGCCAACATAATGCATGCAACATCACTTGATTCGTTGACATGTTTTGTATGTGCATCCTTCACGGCTCTTAAAGCATTTGTTGGTTGTTCCTCAGGAATAGGATCATCCAGGACATACAACTTGTGTTCATGCTTAAGAACAATTCTCAGGAATAAGATCATCCAGGACATACAACTTGTGTTCATGCTTAAGAACAATGATTATGCAAAATTTCATTTTGGTATAGAGGAATAAACTCCCACTAAATTGACAACTCTCCTTAATTTAAGAGACTAAAATCCATGTTTCACCTAATTCCAAGATAGCTAAGGCATGACACTTTAAATTAAGTTATTTAGGTAAGTACCAATTACCAATTGCATTATATGTAACTTTTAGTTGTTTTAATGAGATTATAACATCTTATATCTTAGCAAGTTTTATCTCATCTAGTGCCTAAAGCCTAAAACCGTTTCGATAGCTTTATCAAGTCTAACCATTTCATATAGTAGAGTAACCGTTACCCAACTTGCCACACCAAGATAACATAATACACTCTGCTGAGGCAGATCCATATTGATGTGATCGAAGCCGTGACAAGTGTTTGAAAATGGATGACACTTGGCTTAAAATTTGGAAGAGGGATTTTTTTGTTTTAGTGATCATAAATTAAACAAGATCAATATCATATATTTCAATGCATGTACAATTACTAAACAAGTTTGGAAATCTTACTAATATTGACTATTAAACTATTATACGAATTTCCTTGCACTATGAACAGTTATCGGTGGTCCCCCTAACCAGTCTTTTTTTAGACAATGAATTCTAGTTCAGAAAATTGAAAATCGACTAAAATTTCTCATTGTTTTAGTCAATTCAATTGACTAAAACTGCCCCATTTTTTAATTCTAAAAATATTAATTAAAATGTTTTCAATTAACTTAGGCCCTTATCTAACTTCATATCTTATCCCAATCCAATTAGAATTTAATATACTTTGAGTCCTTATCCAATTAAGATTTTTTATATATCTCACCTATCTTATAAGATTTATGATTCTTATCCGATTACAAGTTTATCTCTTATCTAATAGGAATATACTAACAGATAGCTACAATGAGATATATGTTCAAAATCAATTTCGATTCTTATTCATACGAAACAAGTAATTCAATCAATAAATGAAATATTAATCATACATTCAACACCATAATCATATTAAATTAATCATATTAACCTAATCATGATTTATATCATGGAGAAATACAGAATTATTGAACGAAAATGAAATATGTATTTAACACCATAATAACATTAACCTAAACATGAATTCTACCATGTGAAAATACAAAATTCGCATCATTCAAAATTAAAACATATGTTAATCTAAATATTCTAAACACGAATTCTATCATTGAATTAAATCATGTGTATGTATCAATGTACATGAATTAACAACATCCTTTCAAATCAAATCTTGATAACAATTATCACATAATCTCTTTATACATGATATATACATTAATCAAGATCATGTTTTCACACATATATCATATATACATATGAGAAAACATGCAAATGTTTAATAGAACCAAACCTTAATCTGATACCACTATTGGGTTTTTGGGTTTCACACGCAGAGGAAAATTTAAAACAATTTTAGAAAACCTCAACAATATCAAAAATAAGTTATATTAAACTAGATCTTAAAAAGTAAAACCATACCTTAATCTGTGTTTTTCTTCTCTTATTGTTCGATCTCCAAGAGGTTCAAGCGCCCGTCCTCTATCGAGAATCCACACACGAATGGTGACCGCAATTTAGAGTGCCTGCCCTACGAGAGATAGAAAATATTTTTCTTCCTCTCCCAAAATCCAGAGAACCCAAAAATAGAAAAAAGAAAAAATCTTATTTTGTTTTAAGGTTTTAACCTCTATTTATACATGTAGATAGCAAAAAGAAATCCTATTCGTAATATAACTATTGTATTTAGACAATTTAAGCAAATTACATAGACGCCCCTATTACTAAGTTATCATATAACAAATTGTAAGGGCTTTTATTTCATGAATTTCATCATATGAGAATTCATTACTCTGGACCAATTGAAATTGTGCAAAGCCATTCTTTCTGTGCCCAATAGGTTCATGCGACGTTGGTAGTGAACAAAAATTATTTTGGTACATAAGTCATAAGCAGTTTCTAGCAAGACATTATTACTACCCAAGTAGCATGAATTTCAAAATTGATACAACCTAATGTATAAGATATATCATATACTTTTATAGCTTGATATCCTTTGATTAAATATAAGGCATGAAAAGTCACCGTTAATGTTCAATCGTACTAGTCTTGATCTTTAGGTAAACTGACAACATCTAAGTGACATTGATCATATCAATTCATATGGACTTGGCCATTATCAGTCTATCATATCGAGAGATCCACTGATATATTTCTCTATACAAAAGTGACAAATTTTATCTTGATTACACACCTTCACATATTATTCACATGGTAACCAATCACAATCTTTATAATTGTCCTGTTAAAGAAAATGTTTGATTGTGTCAAGTTATCATGCTCATAATATTTAAGTTTATGGTAATCTTAAATGGAAAAAATAAAGGATATATCTATCATGAGTAACACCTATGAATTTATCCATGTGGTGTTCTCATAGCGGGTCGATCTAGTACCTTGTTCCATAATAAGTACTCATCATCTCGATTCATATCCCTATACGAATGGTCATCACTTGACCATCAATCAAGATTTACGCTCGTCTTAAATTATTATAGTTCCCAGCATAATGACTGACTAGGGACATTTAGAATATTTCAACATATACCCATGGTGTTGGGGCATGTGTCCTAGGTCAATCTATAAACATTGTTTATCTTATAATCTTAGTTAATAAAATTGAGGTTTACATTTGCTATTTTACTATAAGTGATTGAATATTTACCTTATAGTAAGATCATTGTGTATTTTTTGAAATATCCTAAATATCCATAGTTGATCATTATAGTTGGAACTATAATGAATTAAGACTAGTGTGAATCTTGATTGATGGTCATGTGATGATCATGCATATAGGGATACGAATCGAGATCATGAGTATTTGTTAGGGAATAAAGTACTAGACCAAACCGCCATGAGAACACGACATGGATTAAGTCATAGGTGTTACTCATGATAGGTATATCATTTAGTCATTCGACTTGAGATTACCATAAACTTCAATATGAGGAGCATGGTAATTTGACACAATTAAACGTTGTCTTTAACCAAACAATTATAAACATTGTGATTGGTTACCATGTGAATAATATGTGAAGGTGTGTAATTAAGATAGAATTTTTCACTCTCGTATAGAGAGATATCAGTGGATCCCTTTATATAATAGACTGATAATGGCCAAGTCCATGTGAATTGATATGATCAATGTCACTTGGATGTTTTCAATTTACCTAGAGATCGAGACTAGTACGATTGAACATTAAGGGTGAATTTTCATTCCTTATGTTTAGTCAAAGGATATCGCACGACAAAATGATATGATATATGCTATTCATTAGGTTCTATTGATTTTGATATTCAGGCTATTTGGGTAGTCATAATGCCTTGTTAGAGACTGCTTATGACTTGTGTAGCAAAATGGTTTTGGTTCCTTTCCAATGTCGCATGAACCTATTGGGTCGCACACTAAGAATGGCTTTATGCAATTTCAATTGGTCCAGAGTAATGAATTTTATATGATAAAGTTCATGACATAAAAAACCTTAAGATTTGTTATATGATAACTTATTAATAGGGAGCATGTGTAATTTGCTTAAACTGCCTAAATACAATAGTTGTATTACGAATAGGATTTTAAGTGAGGGCTTATCTACAAATATAAATAAAGGGTTAAACCCTAAAATGAAATAAGATTTTCGTTTTGACAAATTTCGAGTTCTCTGGACTTTGGGAGAGAAAAAGAAAATGTTTTCATTCTGTCTTAAGGCTAGCACTCCAAATTGTGGTCACCATTCCTGTATGGATTTTTGATAGATGACGCGCGCTTGAACGTCTTGGAGATCGAACAATCACAGAAGAAAAACACAGATTAAGGTATAGTTTACTTTTCTGATCTAGTTTAGTGGAACCTATTTTTGATACTGTTGGGGTTTCTACAAAAATTGTTTTGAATTTTTCGCTGCTTATGAACTGCAAAAGCCCAACACATGGATCTTACTATAAGGTAAACATGCAATCACTTATAGTAAAACAGGAAATAAAACCTCTATTTTATTAACTAAAGTTATAAGATAAACAATGTTTATAGATTGACCTAGGGCACATTCCCCAACATAATATACCATAGAGAAAACCACAAACTTCTAATCTTCTATGTTCTTTAGTTAAAGCGCACGTCGTTAACCTGAAATGCTTATTAAGGAATGAGCGCTCCAACTTGCTCTGTAAGTGACGCTCATCAACATATCAATTTCAACTATAATCAATGATTCAATGGATATCAATATGAATCTAAAACATATATATTTATACATTGAAAATGATATAATAACAAATAATGGAATGCAAGTTCAAAGGTTAATTGCAACTATACTCGTGACTTATATTTTGATTTTTGTTTTAGAGTCGTACCCTTACCTTACGGTAGAATACGACTTCAAAATCCAAATGTTGACAAACATGGGGTTCTGACATTGTATTTAAGTAAAATCAAGCTACCAACTCTTAATAACTTGAAAGTTGTAATCTCACCTTACCCAAGAATATGATCCACATAACCCACATGTTGGTCATTATGTAATTCTGTCGGTGTATTTAAGTATAACTAAGATATGAACTCTAAGTGGACAGTGAACTACTTAGGTAAAAATCCATCCTATTGAGTATGAAAAAGCAAAATTCATTTCCAAACTAACCTTTTCCTTTTGTTTAGATAAATGGCATAATCTATTTCTAGGCTAGCCTTCACATCCCTCAATCCCGATCCGCCTTATCGAACACTTCTGAGGATTTTCATATTTAAACATATAAATACATTCAAATCATGATGCATTGCCCCATTCCAAGTCCATAATGCTATATGAAAAATACGAGTCTCACTTACCTGTGTCGAGTCTCTAACTTTATTTCGATCTATAAAACCCTTGAAATTTTTCAAACTTTTCCCCCATCGATCAAGATCTTACACAAGCCTATTTTTATCAATTCAGGGTCAATACCTTATGTTTAAGAAACTTAAAATAGTCCTTAAACTTTTGGAGAAACCCATAAGAAAACTCATCATTTTTGCTATTTTCTAAGGTGGGAGCGGGCTCCCTACTTTGGCGGGGGGTGCTCCACCAACTAGGTTCATACGAAAGGAACGCGCTTATTGGATACAGGGAGCACGCTCCACCATCGAGCGTCTCAATAGAAAATAGATTAGTAGCCTCTGTTGGATCCTTCAAACCCTTATAAAACCTCCCTAACTCATCGGGGAGGGCCTCAAACAAGGTCTTACACAAACTCCATCCACCAACATTTATAATTAACTAGATTAAATCAAAATTCATCATCAATTCATGATGAACACCAAATACAACACTACCAAAACTTGAAAATAAACTTACCAACCAATCATCGAATCTAAAGAGCAACCCACAAACTCCGCTAACCTAATCTCTTATGCTTCAATGATTATAAATCAAACCGTCACCACCTCCCTCGTTTTCTCGATGAAATAATGATGTAAACTTAACTATTTTGGTTTATATGTATGGATTTTCTTGAGATTCGCATCGCGCAATCTTGAGGCTGATCTGATGAAAAAGAAATTAAAGTGACACAATCTCGAGGCTAAATCAAATGTTTTATATTTTATCTATATATCACATTTATATAAATATATATACACTTATGAGCGCCTATTAATTTGCCACACACGCCAATGAGTACATTTAGGTGTGTACAATATTTTCGTGTCCCACACGAGACACCCACGACTCCCTGTGCATTAGGCGCACCCATAAATTTATTATCTATTTTCCAATTATAGGCCTTATATTAATTTCCATGAATAGCCTACTATCCACTTAATCATTTTTCAAACTAAAAAAACATAATACCATCATGCCATCACACCCACATGCTAATCGAGACAAACCGGGCTTAACTATGTGCTTAACTTGGGTTAATTAGGATTTAGATTAACGCTAATTACCTAGTTAAACTAATGGGTCATTACAATCTCCCTAATTTAAGAAATTTTGTCCTCAAAATTAAAAGTAAGTCTAGGAACTACACATAACTTTGAAGATATAGAGGAGTTGTCGCTTTACTAACCCGATATATTTCAAAATAAATTTCCCTGTTGATTCAAACTTACAAAGCCATTTCCATAGATGAGATATTCAAAAGCACAATAAAATTATCTTTTGAACTCTTCAACAATTTATGATGCTTATCTCCTCATCATTCTTATTTGACTCAAGTTTTAGTTAAATATTATTTATGTATAGTTCTGAACCATTTCATTCCCTATGCAATTGTATCTCCAATCTTTTTCTAATACTTCATTGTATGATAAGATTGTGCATACAGAGTTTTAAACACCACTTTTCAGTAATCCAAGAGATTCCTATCATCAAAGAACTCATACAAAGGAACTTATTCTGTTAGTGATCGTAGATTTTGAGACAAAAGCTCAACTATCCCAACAAACTCTTTCACAATCTGGAAGCAAATTTTGGATCTCCATCCGTGAGAAGGAACACAAGAATAATAAGTCATCTCACATCTCCACCTCCAATTATATCTTCCAAATCGTCCACATTAACAATCCACCCTTCTCCCCCAAAAGGGGATTTTAGTAAATAACCAAATATAACACTTGTGCTAAGGGTCGTCAAAAGAGTAAAATACCCATACTGACAAGAATTTGCAGACTTGGTCAATATATTAACTACGATTACAATACATTGTGCTGACGCTAATTTATAATTACTTCCATCACATAAATGACAATTTATGCGCTTCAAACTCCATCAAGTGTGGACAAGAAATCACATAACCCTCCATATTCTCAAGGTTTAGTCTTTATTCACTGAATCGATCTTATATCTCTTTATGAATTTCATAACACAGTATATAATCCCAAACAATCCATAATCTCATTGTATACTTTAATACGGTATGGTATTACTTGTACATGTAATATAAAAAGGTTCATGAGATTATCGACGCAATTCTTGTCTAAACCCTTACTGAACTGGAATTTCACATTTAAATTTATTGCGCACAACCCAATTTTCTCAGGTAGTTTAATTTGGATACTAACAATTCGTTGTCACATCCTATAATATTAAATAGTTCTAATTAAAATTCTTATCCATCTATCAACTAGATAAGTACATACTTAGCTCAGCTCCACTCTGAGCCTAAAAGAACAGATTCACAACTACTGAACTACTAAACTCAGTTGATGATGTGCCTACATGAATTTCACCAATCACCATCACAATTCTCTTTACTCAGAGACATTAATGAGAAGTTTTTCATAATACTAACAGTATATTTTCATGTTAATTCTCTATTCAAGGTATTGTAAACAATAATCACCTTGCTTGAGTGATCATTCAGACTGAATTACATTCCTTAAATAATTTCAATATAACTTAATAGTGAACGATAAAGGAAAATCAACAGTATTAGGGATAAAAGTAGAACAATTTTCTTTCCAGGTAACCTTTTCTTCATCTAATATGGTTAGAACTTTACAAATTTCACGTTCGAACAGTTAAAAAAATTATTCAAGTCTATATACATTGCCTCATTTACTTTTCACTCTGGTTAGGCAATGAGTTCAGACTCTCATAGTCTCATATTTCCACATCTTTCCACTATATAAGCAATGCATTCAAGTTCCCATATCAATACTGTAGCTATTCACGCATTGTGAATTAACTAATTCTTTTCAACAATTTTGAGTTACCTATAACATAAGTTACGATTTCATTTTTTTGTCAACACACATTTTAAATTTGAATGAGAAACATCAATAAAATTGAAAGTTTATTTTCCAATTCAGGTAAACTCTAAATATATATTGTAATCAATTACACTTTAACCATTAAAGACATTCTTACACTTCTTTAATTTCTCAACATCACCTCTTCCTAGGCAAATTGAGTAAATACAACGATGAAATTATAAGAAAATACTCTTGAGTAATTAATCTAGAATACTCAATTAGTTTCAAAAATTCACATATTTTCTGACACCATGATGTATGCATGTCGATTCTAATTTGCCCAAATTTAGCTGAATTTACCAATATTCAGCTAACTTTTATCATATGTCCAAGAAATTTACCTAATGGCTCATATTAAAACTTATAAGATTTAACACAAGTTTATTTATCATTAGAGTTCATCATGTTACTCTGAAATAGTACAAATGTTATTTTTGACTTTGTGAATAGATCATAAAATTGTCGATACATTATATAATAAACTGATCAAGTTATGGTCTAACATTCTTACACCACTGATCTCTGAACCTAGCAGGAGCATTAGTGATCTCTGAAATATCACTATAAATTTCAAAGTGGTCAAAGAAAACACTAAAACCATTATTTACAATATCCTCAACCCTTATCTTACATTAAGGATAGTCAGGTCTCAAATTATTTCTTGAGCAAGAACTAGCTTCCTTTAACTAAATTAATTATTGTACTTTAGGTTTTTTACATTCATTTCTGATAGGTGCTCTATTCAGCCAACTACAATCAGATGTATAACATAAGAGTTTATTCCTTCTTTATAAAGAATTAATGTTCTTTTGAATATCCTTCTAAACATTAGACTTGAATGGATAAATTCTTTCTCATTTAATTAATCGAGTCAAGTTCTCAACCATGTAACTCCTTTAGTGCTAAAACACTAAGGAATTGATTATTAGTTCCTTATCATAAATCATGTCCTTAATGAAATATTTCTCAGCTATGGTGGATTCTAAGAAAATTAATAATAACAGCTTCTTAAAATTTCTCAAACCATAAATGTTTCATCGAACTTGCATTCTTATCTAGGCTCTGTAAATATCTTACAACAAGCCTGAACCATTAAATCTCAAGTAATACCTTTTCATTTCATGATTACAACACATAAAAAATTATAGTTTTAAACTATAATCTTAATAAGGTTAGAGTTTACAAACTCTTCTCTTAACCCTGATACATATAAGGTATATTGCTATATGACTTATTCATTACAAGTAACACATGTTACTTCAGGAAATTCACACCCTAAACTAAATTGGTAGATTACTCTCCCCAATTTAGACTATACAATCCTCTTTAACTAGGTTAAGATATTTTTTCTTGCTCACTGCTCTGTTCATAATCAAATTCCTATTAGCTTAATTGGTTTTCAACTTTTAGTTTCCATATGACATTACCATAGAAGTGATAGAAGTCCAATATATAGTCTAGAGTTGACTAACACAATGGATTTTAAATAATCCTTCAACTCTAACCTTTTCATGCGAATCTTCACTTCTCATGTAATTTCATAATTAATATCATTTTATAATATCCAAACCTTGATATTCTTATCAACCTGGTGATACAATACTTCATAAACCACTTATGAAGCACATCTTTTAGTGGTCTTCTTACCTAATATAGGTATTATTTTAACCACTAGTATCATTCCATTAATTTAATGACTTTCTCAATATGTCTTCTCCTTCTACTTAACTAGTATCAATACTAGTTACATGAGCATTTCAAAGTGAATTATCATCTTTAAATTTTAATTAAGTCATTCAATTCTCCATTTTTATTTATTAAAGTTTGTTCTCCTTGCCCGTTCTTCAATGTCCTAGTCTAATAATCCTTTCTCAACTAGCACTTATTAAGCGAAATTAGTCTAGCGAGAACTAAGAATGTTAAAAAAACACTTAGGAGATAATTACGTTTTATCTTATTAAGTTTCCATTGTCTTCCTTCATTAGAATATTCCTAAAGTCCAGTTCTTCACAACCCTTACTATCAACACTCATTGGATTCCCAATACGTTGATAGTAGATAAGACCTTTAAAATGGTACAGAGGTAAGACAAGTTAACTATATCTATCGCTTAGATATAATAAGATCATCAAATATCATAATTGAAGCTTTTTTCTTTTATCACCCCCCAAAACATTTATAAACCATTTATCAATTCTTAGGTTATCCATAACTTGAGAAACAATTTCCAAGTTAAGAAACCTAGACTCTGACATTTTGCTATATCAAAGTTATTCTTTTACTTCATATAACTTCAAAGTAATGAAATTAGGCTCTTATACTAAGCTGCATCAGAGTTATACCTTGAATCATAAACATATGAATCGAAGCTCTTATACCAAATTACAGCATCCCCTATCCTGATTAGGAGGATACCCAACCTGAAACCCTAATTAAGCCCCGGTACACTAGCAAGACTTAACTAGAGCCAATAACCTCTTCCTAATACATGTTAAATGCAACCTTTATATCTCGATAATCTAATAATAATTTAAATAATACACGTAAGAATTTGAAACTTTTCTGATAAAATAAAAGATATACAAAAATCGACATAAATCTTGGTAATAAAACCATATTATAACCCTGGTTATTACAAAATAATAATTCAATACAATATGTAAACAATAGGGAAATCAATGTTATGTAGAGAAGACTATAAAATTCTAATCTTCTCTATTTCTGAGTTGAAGTGCATGTCGTTAACCTGAAATGTTAGTTAGGGAATGAGTGCTCCAACTTGCTTAGTAAGTAGTGGTCGTAAACATATCAATTATCAACTACTATTAGTGAATCAATGAATAAGAATATGAATCCAAAATATATCTATTCAGGCATTGAAAATGATATAACAATAAATAATAGAATACAAGTTCAAAGGTCATTGCAAATGTACTCATGACTTGTATTTTGATTTTGGTTTTAGAGTCGTACTCTCGCCTTACACAAAAATACGAATGCAGAATCCACATGTTGACTGACATGGGGTTTTGCTAGTATATTCAATTAGCTACATTCTCTTGATAACATGAGATAAGTACTCTTAACTTACCCGAGAATACAATCTACAGAACCCACATATTAGTCATATTGTGATTCTATCGGTGTATTCAAGAGTAACTAAGCTACCAACTATAAATGGACAGTGAACGACTAAGGTAAATCTCTGGCCTATTGAGGATGAATGGGCGAAATCCATTTCCAGGATAACCTTCACATCCTTCAGTCCTGGTCCTCATAATCGAACAATCCTTGGATTTTCATATTTAATAATACACATATAGACAAGTCATATTATATTGCCCATTCCCAATACGTAATGCTATATGAACTAAATATACTAATTACGTTGCATAGTTGATAAGAATACGAGTCCCACTTACCAGTGTCCAGTTTTCTAGCTTTATTCCAACCTATTTGATAAGTCGTCTGCTATATTTTAGTGTGATCTTACTATAAGTTAAAATATTCTTATTTTAAATTTATACTCCTAAGCATTTATTTCTATGTTTTTAGGTTAAATACAGGCTATTGGACAAAAGGAGTGATTTCTTACAAAAATCTTTTCAAAAAGATGAATTAAGGCTCAACGCCTTCCCAGTGGCTTAAGTTGCACATAAATCGCCAAGGAATTTCTAGACAAAACATGACCGAATCAAAAGTAATTCATTGGAAACGCTGCATATGAAGCCTTGTGACCACCTAAGAGAAACCCGAAGCTCAAATTTCAAGAGAATGCCCAACGCCTTCATAATGCCTTCCAAATGTACACATGGCACTGGCGTACCGCTAGACTTGTATCGAGGCAGAATCAAAGGGAATCTAGAGTATCGTAGTGCTTTTTCAATGATTATATGTTCCTTGAGTTTTTAACAAACGTCGCTAAATAAATCTAAAGATTTGTAGTTTCGTATTTTATGGATTTACTAGATTCAGAACATAATTTCCTCTTATTATACTTCTACTATAAATAGGAAGTCGTAGACTCTCAAATCTCAAAAACACTATCTGGAAGGGAAAAGACTTCTTTTTGGTTTTATGCATAAGTTTTTATTTCATTTTTAAGTTTTGCATTGTTTTCTATTATTTAAATAAAGAGCAGTGTTGATTATATGTTAATGAGTGGCTATGTTCAACCTTCAGAACCAATACGATTGAGTTCTAGGGATTTTAAGGATCGGGGAGGCTTTTGTGCTTTCAATTCCTATATTGTTTAATTTTTAATTTTCATATTCTTGATTGCATTGTTGTTATGAGAATTTTGGTTACGACTTAAACCTCAAACTTTTCCTTTATCTTTGTGTAAGTGCACGTGCACGTGCACTCCAATTTAGGTATAAAGCTATCTTTAGTGATCTTACCAGCGCTCGGTAAGAGGGGTCACATTAGGTGGAAAGTGGAGCCTTGTTTGTTAGCAATCAATGTGGCTTTGTGTCGTTGAGATAAGAGAAGGGTAGCGGTGTATTGTAATCTCCACGTGACAAGTGGAAGAACTCGATGCTAGTTACTACTCATGGTAGGTGTTCTCATAGAGCATAATGCTACTTATCCATTGAAAACTTGCGAACAAACTCGAGATTTTGCGGGTCTAGTTAGCATGTGGTTGTGTCGCAGGTTCCTTCCATTAACATGAGGAGAATGAGGTAACTAGAGTCACTATAATCATATCTATGAAAATTGGTACCAAAGCAATCTTTTCAAAACCGATGAACAAATCTCATCCCTTGAATTTCAATTCACACATTGTTTTAGAGTTTTGCATTTATTGATTTTCTTTTTCTAAGCAATTGAATTTCGTTTTCTTTACATTTAATTCTTAGTGCAATTGAGTTTTTATTTTCAAGAAACTCCCATTGTTACCTAATTCTAAAAAGGAACATCTCAATCTCTGTGGCTTCGACCTCGTACTTTCTTTATTACAAATATATAGTAGTCAATGAATTTGAGACAATTATTGGTGCCTTCGACGCGGCTATCAATAATTTATGTTGTTGCCAGGGATTAGTGTTGTTTTGTTTTCTTTTTAGTTTGTTTTGTTTTGTTTTATTTTATTGTTGCAAGTCATCGACGTTCACTTTCTGTATACACTTTGGCTCCACTTGATCCGAAAGTTGACCGGACATATAGAAAGAGAAATAGGGATAACAAAAGGAGAGAAGGTCACAGGTGACTATGGATGAAAACAAAAGATATCAGAATCCTCCAACTACATAGAATGCTAAGAAGAACAACCAGCGATATGTGAGGCATGAACCGAGGCAAGAAAGAAAGCACACATTTAAAGAGGCGAATCAACACCGAAGAGGGTCATTACACTTATGTATCGAGTATCGAGTTGCCATAGGTCAATTTACATTGAAATCAGGGTTGATACATAAATTTCCTTATTTTCATAGGAAAGAGAATGAGGATCCTCATAAGTTCCCCCCAAAATTTGAGATGGTGGTAGTAAGCATGAAGCTTGCTACATTTAGTGTTGACTAAGTGAGACTGAAGGCATTTTTCCTTTTTCTCAAAGATGCTGCTCAAGATAGGTTATTTCACTTGCCAATCAGTTCTATAAAGAATTGGAATAAGCTACATTAGAAATCTTAGGATGATTACATTCTAGCCAAGAGGATTACCCAGCTCATGTGCCAGATATCTCACATTGTTATGAAATATGATGAATCCTTATCATAATATTAGGAGAGGTTCAAGAGATTGCGCAGAGTGTTTCCTTAACATGGTATCTGTGACAAGTCCCTTATATAGACTTTCTATGAATGTTTGACTTGTAATGAAAAGAGACTACTTGATATAGTGTGAAATGTGAGCCTTTCGTATATCACTCCTATAGAGGCTAGGATGTACATTGAGAAAATAACTAATCAAGAAAATCAGTATGGTTCGACTAGTGAGAGGAGATGAGCAACAACATCTTCAGAGTGAAGCAGACTTGATAGCAATCTCTTAGAACAAAAATATATGGTGAAACAAATGATGGATTTGATAGGGATAGTGAAAACCTATGGTAGATGTTCTGAGCAGAACTATTTGACAAATCAATGTCCCTAACTTTTTTAGGATATTATGAAAGTTAAGGCAACATGCCAATTTCAACTGTCAGACCCCTCATCATTATGGCATCTGACTGGCATAGATTATCCTAATCCTTCGATAATCTAGTCATCCTCTAGAATATTTCATCAATTCCTTTTGTGACATCAATTCTCTAAAATCCTTGAGATACATAATCATTCTAAAGTTAAATTCAAATTCTCGGTTATCTTAAGATTCTTAGTTAAAATAAAAATTTGGCAGCATTTCCCCTATAAAGTGAACTATCTAAAAATAAGAAAAACCTGATACACGGCTTTGGGAGAAGGCCTAGAAAGACTTACATCTCCACAAAAGTTCACAATATAATATCAAAATGAATCAAAAGATTAAACTTGCATCAAGTCCACAAGTTTTCATTTTAAAACCCATTTAAAATCATGTCGGCTCCATAATCCATATTTATAGTTTTGAACTTTAAACATTATTTATTCCTAAAAAACCATGCCAGTAGTGTCATGCTATACTTGGATCATAGTGCCATTACTACTGTGACATGGCCTATCACTCTTACCCATAATCAAGAAAACACAATGTAATGTAAAACAATTCATTCATAAGTAAATAGAAATTTAAACTACATTTCAATACTTTAATGAGCTCCTCTTATCCTTTCATAAAGTTCTTAACCTGAAATTGCCAATAGAAATATAAATGCATTTCAACGAGAATTAATAAGTAAATATCAACGTGTGGTCACACTTTTCCTGTTAACGTGTCACTAAGGTTTGATCAATACCGGAGTGAAATGAAAACAATACAAAAGTAACTTCTAATGCACTTTATGAGGAGACGTTTCAAGCCACGTTAACTTAACCCATATGAGCTATTTCAGTTTTCAGGAACACTTTTTGGATCCCACAGGAAATATACTCGGCGAAGAACTAATTATTGGAGGTTTAAGACTCGAACACTTGACCCACATTACCCTTGATGCATGAGTGCATGATTAATAAACATGATACATAAACAAGGAGTTAAACGCAATATAATATGATATATAATGATAAAGTGGTAACTGTGGATTTACTTACCACCAACCAACTTCGAGGTAAATATTCAGGGTTCTCAGAGCGTCAGATCACCTTGAAATTGGCTCCAACAACTTTCCTACATTCTCAATTATAATAGGGTCAAGCTTCAAGTGAAACTAAATAATGAAACCCCACGAAAACATTGGCCAAGGTATGCTGGATAATTGTTTCCAAAAATAATCATTTATAACAACTTCAACTAGCTTTCAACTAGCATACTCGGGGTACCTTTTTAACCTTGAAAACCTCAATATTTTTCAAATTTGGTGAAAAGGGACTTGTAGAGCTCACTTTTTTACTTTCCATAGACTCCAAGAACACTCATTTCGGATCATAGATGGAGAAGTAATGAATTTTCCAATATGGCCAGTTGATAAGACAAACTTTATTGATTTTAAACTAACAAAACTTCTCCAAATCAATGCTTTTGCAATTAAATCCTTAAAACTCAACAATAAACATTGAGAAATCACCCTAACCAAATTTAAAATATTATCGTAGCCCGTGGAGTCAATTTGGACAAAACTAATAATCCAATTCGTCCAGAATCCTAATGTGAATCAATTTTAACTTTAAAACATCATCAAAACAGTTATCAATTGAACGACATTAATTCAATTCAGTAAAGCCCTAACCTACGTCAGTGGGATTTTTTCCAAATTGGCACAAATCAATCTAATATATAAATTCAAAACAATTCCTATTGATATCCATCAAAACCTAGCCAAAGAAATCGAACAATTGCTAGAACTCAATTTGATTTGTGGAAAATGCCTTGAACTAAGAATTTACCGAATTGCGGGTCGAATACCTCATTTCTTTTGAGTTTTTAGGGTTCATACGCAACAAAAAATTCAAAACAACTTTGAAAAAACCCCAACAGGATCAAAAATAGGTTCCATTAAACTTGATCTAAAAGGTAAACCATACCTTGATCCATGATTTTCTTTTGTGATTGTTCGATCTCCAAGACATTAAAGCGCGCGTCCTCTATCGGAAATCCACACACGAATGGTAACCACAATTTCGAGTGCTAGCACCAAGAGAGATTGAAAACATTTTTTTTCGCTCCCAAAATCTAGAGAACTTGAAATTTGCACGAAAAAAATCTTATTTCATTTAAGGATTTCACCCTTTAATTATATGTGTAGATAAGCCCTCACTTAAAATCCTATTCGTAATATAACAATTGTATTTAGGCAGTTTAAGCAAATTACACATATGCCCCTATTATTAAGTTACCATATAATGAATCGTAAGGGCTTTTATGTCATGAATTTTGTCATATAAAATTAATTAATTTGGACCAATTGAAATTGCGTAAAGCTATTCTTTGTGTTCGACCCAATAGGTTCATGCAACATTGGAAGTGAACGAAAACCATTTTGGTACACAAGTCATAAGCGGTCTCTAGCAATACATTATGACTACCCAAGTAGCATGAATATCAAAATCGATGCAACCAAATAAATAACTTATATCATATCCTTTTGTCATGTGAGATCCTTTGATTAAACATAAGGCATGGAAAGCACCCTTAATGTTCAATCGTACTAGTATCGATATTTAGGTAAACCAAAAACATCCAAGTGACATTGATCATATCAATTCACATGGACTGGGCCATTATCAATCTATCATATCTATCGAGGGATCCACTGATATTTCTCTCTATATGAGAGTAACAAATTCTATCTTGATTACGCACTTTCACATATTATTCACATGGTAATCAATTGTAATCTTTATAATTATCAGATTTAAGACAACGTTTGATTGTGTCAAATTACCATGCTCCTAAGATTGAAGTCTATGGTAATCTCAAGTCGAAGGACTTAATGATATACCTTTCATGAGTAATACCTAAGACTTATAGTGGGTCGGTCTAGTACCATGTTTCTTAATAACTACTCATGATCTCAATTCGTATCCTTTCACGCATCATCATCACGTGACATCAATCAAGATACACACTAATCTTAATTCATTATAGTTCCCAGTATAATGATAGACAAGGAAAATTTAGGATATTTCAACAAAAAGCCATGGATCTTACTATAAGTTAAATAGGCAATCACTTATAATAAAACAACAAACGAAAACCTCAATTTTATCAACTAAAATCATAAGATAAACAATGTTTATAGATTGCTCTAGGGCACATGCCCCAACATCTCCTATTTGCACTAGGGCCAATCATTCATGTATCTAATACCTAATGACCTAACATGACCATCATGTTTCGCTTGTGGAAGAGCCTTCGTTAAAGGATCTACAACATTGTTTTCTATATTAACTCTGCAGATCTTCACGTCTCCACTCTCTATGATTTCCCGAATGAGATGAATACGCCAAAGTATATGTTTGGATCGGTGGTGTGATCTTGGTTCTTTGGCCTGTGCTATCGCCTCGTTGTTTCATAATACAAGCAAACGATTTTAGCTATATTAAGAAGCACACCAAGTTCAGAGATGAACTTTTTGATCCGAACTGCCTCCTTAGCTATATCAGACGCTGCAATATACTTAGCTTATGTTGTAGAATCTACCACATTTTCTTACTTCGAACTTTTCAAGCTCATTGCGTCTCCATTCAAAGTAAACACATATCTAAACTGTGATTTGAAGTCATCTATATCAGTTTGAAAACTTGCATCTACGTAACCATTTACGACAAGCTCTTCTTCCAAACTTCCATAAACTAAGAACTTTTTCTTAGTCCTTCTAAAGTTCTTAAGAATGTTCTTTACTGTTATACAATGACTCTTACCAAGATCTGCCATATATCTGCTTGTTGCGCTCAAAGCATATGAGACATCAGGTTGGGTGCATAGTATGGCATACATGATAGATCTAATAGCTAATGCATATGGAATTGTATTCATGTGCTCCTTCCCATCATTAGTTTTTCGACATTGAGTCTTCCTAAGACTTATACCATGAGACATTAGCAACGACCCTCTTTTAGACTTTTAGAGTTTTGCATACTGAACCTATTCAATACCTTGTCAATTTAAGCACTCTGACTTAGACTGATCGGCCTTTTAAATCTATCCCTATTGATATTAATCCCAAAAATGTAGGCTGCATCTCCTATGTCCGTCATTGAGAAACACTTCCCTAACCAAGACTTGACACTTCTTGTATACACAAGACTCATCTTCATTTTTAATGAAACCAAATTCCTTAATTGCTTGATCAAAATGAAGATTTCGAATCTGAGAAGCTCGCTTTAATCCCTAAATGGATCTTTAAAGCTTGCACACCTTCCTATAATCTTTAAGATAAACAAACCCTTCAGGCTGTATCATATACACATCCTTAAGTAACTTTCCATTTAGGAAAGCTGTTTTTACATCCATTTGTCATATCTCATAGTCATAATATGCGATTATGGCAATTATAATTCTAATGGATTTAAGCATGGCTACAGGAAAAAAACTCTTATCATAATCAACACCTTGAGTTTGTTTGATACCTTTTGCTACTAGCCATGCTTTATAAATATGCATATTGCCATCCATGTCAGTTTTCTTCTTGAAAACTCATTTACATCTAATGGTCTTACCACCTTCAGGTAAATCAACTAGGTTCTAGACTTGATTATCGTACATGGATTGCATCTCAGAATTCATGGTACTAAGCCATTTATCTGACTCAGGGATAAATATAGCCTCTTGATAAGTAGTAGGTTCATTTTGATTCATAAGCAACACCCCACTACTATCGGTAATAAGAAATCCAAATCTCTCAGGCTAATATCTTTCCCTATCAGACCTACGTGGTCCTTGTGATACCCGTGGAGGTTCAACTAGTTCAAGACTTTATTGATCTCCCACTGGCGGTTGAGTGTTTATTTGTTGTTCTTGAACTTTTTTAAGACTTACTTTATTCCTATTATTGTCTTTTGAAATAAACTATTTTTCCATAAAGATACCATTCTGAGCAACAAATAATTTGTTCTTAGTAGGATTATAAAATTTGTATCCTCTAGTTTCTTTAGGATAACCAACAAATACCCAATCGGTAGATTTGGCTGATAAATTTTTTGAGATTTGTCGTTGTACGAAAACTTTACAGCCCCATATCTTAACGAAAGACAAACTTGGTCTTTTTCCAAACCACATCGTATATGGTGTTTTATCAACCACTTTAGAAAGAACACAATTCTATGTAAACGCGGCAATTTCGAAGGCATTACCCCAAAAGGAAACATGAAGATCTGCATGACTCATCATAGATCAAACCATATCAAATAAAGTTCTATTTCTCCTCTTATAATCACCATTCCATTGTGGAGTTGTTGGGGAGTTAACTGTGAGATAATCCCACAGTTTCTAAGATGATCATCAAACTCTTGGCTCAAATATTCACCACCTCGATTTGATCAAAGTGCTTTAATAATTTTACTAAGTTGATTTTGCAGTTCATTCTGAGTGTTTGAAACATCCCAAAAGATTTACCTTTATGTTGCATGAGATACACGTAACCATATCTGCTGAAATCATCAGTGAATGTAATGAAGTACTGGTCACCACCTCTAACCATTGTGTTTATAGGACCGGTTCCATCTGTATGTATTAGACCCAATAAATCACTTGCCCTTTCACTGTGTCAAGTATAGGGACTCTTTGTTATCTTGCCTAGTAAACAATAAAGACATGTTTCATATTATTAAAAATCAAATGAATATAATAATCCATCTTTATGGAGTTTATGAATGTGTTTCTCATTTATGTGGCCAATATGACAAGGACAAAGGTAGGTTTGATTCAAATCATTTGACTTGAATCACTTTTTATTTACGTCAGGAATGAAAGTATTTGTGGGCCTTTTCATGTTTAGAATATAAAGGCCATCACACAAATCAACATTCACATAGAAAATGTCTTAAAGAGCAATGAAGCATTTATTATTCGCAATAATGAAATTAAAACCATCCAAATCCAAAAATGAAACTGAAACGATGTTTCTGCTTAAGGCAGAGACATAATAACAATAATTTAAAACTAAAACAAGTAAACTAGGTAAAATTAACTCATAGCATCCAACAACAAATACATCAACCTTTGCTCCATTTCCAACTCGCAAGATGACATCTCCTTTATTTAGCTTTCTATTTTTGGTAAGACCTTGCACATTAATACAAACGTGAGATCTACATTCAGTATCCAATACCCAGGAATTACTAGTAGACAAGTTAACTTCAATAATGTAAATACCTAAAGTAGTAGTCGAACTACTCTTCTATTTCTTTATATCTTCAAGATAAAGCTTGCAATTTCTGAACCAATGCCCAGGTGCTGGCAAAAATGAAAATTTCTTTCTTTTTCCTTTTCTTTCTGGGACTGTGAAGTAGAAGCAACATAGGGCTTAACTTGTTCCATAAGCTTTGTGACAGTCACAACAACCTAATTAATTTTAGCCTTGCCTTTACCTTTTTTCTTCAAAGCATTTCCTTTATGAACCATCAACACATTAGCAATAGGTTTCTCGACATTTTGCTTAGCAGTTTTAAGCATCAAATGCAACTCTGAGATATACTTCTCCATGTTATTCAAGTTATAGTTCATCGAAAATTGTGAATAACTATCAGGCAATGAATTCAGGATCAAATCCGTAGCCAACTCTTGGCTTTTGAGAAATCCAAGTTTGTTAACATGGTCAATATTGCCATTCATTTTCAAACACGAGGACTAACTGACACACCCTCAGCCATTTTGCAAGAATGAAGGTTCTTGACTGTCTCAAACCTTGCTTGCTTAGCTTGCTGTTAGAACATTTCCTTCAGCATCATAACCATGTCGTAAGCTTCCATGTGTTCCATGTCCTTCTGAAGTTCAGGAAACATAGTTGCCAACATAATGCATTATCAATTGAGTTGTTGACATACTTAATATGTGCATCCTTCACGGCTTTTAAAGCATTGGTTGGTGGTTCCTTAGGAATAGGATTATCTAGGATATACAAATTGTGTTCATGATTAAGAACAATTCTCAAGTTTCTGAACAAGTCAAGAAAGTTTATCCAAGACAACTTATCATTCTCAAGGATGGATCGCAGTGACAAAGGATTAGTGTGATTTGAAGAGGCCATAGATCTACAACAAAGATTATGCAAAAGTTCATTTTAGGTAGAGGAATAGACTCCCACTAAATTAACAACCTTCCTTAAAAATGATATGTTAATTTAAGGGACTAAAATCCATGTTTCACCTAATTCTAAGAGAGCTAAGGCATGACACTTTGAATTAGGTTATTTAGGTAGGTACCAATTACCAATTACATCATATGTAACTTTTAGTTGTTTTTATGAGATTATGACATCTTACGTCTTAGCATGTTTTATCTCATCTAGTGCCTACAGCCCAAAACCGTTTCGATAGCTTTATCAAGTCTAACTACTTCAAACAATAGAGTAACCGTTACTCAACTTGCCTTACCAAAATAACACAATACACTCTGTGGAGGCAGACCTATATTAATGTGATTGAAGCCTTGACAAGTTTTTAAGAATGGATGACACTTAACTTAAAATTTGAAAGAGGGATTTTATTTGTTTTAGTGATCATAATTTAAACAAGATAAATATAATATTTTACATTGCATTAAAAATCACTAAACAAGTTAGGAAATTTTACTAATATTGATTATTATACAACGAATTTCAATTTTGAAAATTAAAATCGCACAAAATTTCTCATTATTTTAGTTAATCCAACTAACCAAAACTGCCCCTTATTTTAATTCCGAAAATATTAATTAAAAAATTTGTAATTAACTCGAGCCCACCTTTAACTTAATATCTTATCCTAATTTAATTAGAATTTAAGATACTTTGAATCCTTATCCAATTAAAATTTGTTACATATCTCACATATCTTATAGGATTTGTAATTATAATCCGATTACTAGTCCATTTCCTATCTTATATGAATATACTAACGGATTACCACAATCAGATATATGATCAAAATCGATTTTGAAATATTAATCGTGCATTCAACACCAGAATCATATTAAATTAATCATATTCACCTAATAAAGATTTCTATCATGGAGACATATATAATTATTGAACAAAAAACAAAATATGTATTCAACAATAGAATCACATTAACCTAAACATGACTTCTACCAAGAACATACAAAATTCGCATCGTTCAATATTAAAAACATATGTTAATCGAAATATTCTTAACATGAATACTATCATTGAATCAAATCATGCATATGTATCGATATACGTGAATTAACAACATGCATTAACACTAATTCTTGATCACAATTTTCACAAAAACTATATATACATCATATATATACATAAATCAAGATCATGTTTTCACACACATATCATATATACACAAAAGAAAACATGCAAACGTTTAATAAAATCGAGCCTAAGGCTCTGATACCAATGTTCGATTTTTGAGGTTCATATGCAGCGTAAAATTCAAAACAATTTTGAAAAAACTCCAATAGGATTAAAAATAGGTTCCATTAAACTAGATCTAAAAGGTAAACTATTCCTTAATCATTGAATTTCTTCCGTGATTGTTTGATCTCCAAGACATTCAAGCATGCGTTCTCTATCGAAAATCCACACACGAATGTTGACTACAATTTGGAGTGCTAGCCCCAAGAGAGATTGAAAACGTTTTTCTTTGTCTCCCAAAATCCACAGAACTTAAAATTTGCAAAAACGAAAATCTTATTTCATTTTAGGGTTTCACCCTTTATTTCTATGTGTATATAAGCCCCCACTTCAAATCTTATTCTTAATATAACTATTGTATTTAGGTAGTTTAAGCAAATTACACATATGCCCCTATTAATAAGTTATCATATAACGAATCGTAAGGGCTTTTATGTCATGAATTTTATCATATAAAATTAATTACTTTGGACCAAATGAAATTTTGCAAAGCCATTCTTTGTGTGCGACCCAATAGGTTCATGCAACGTTGGTAGTGAACCAAAACCATTTTGGTACACAAGTCATAAGTGGTCTCTAACAAGGCATTATGACTACCCAAGTACAATGAATATCAAAATCAATACAATCTAATAAATAACATATATCATATCCTTTTGGCGTGCGATATCATTTCATTAAACATAAGGCATGGAAAGTCACCCTTAATGTTCAATTGTACAAGTCTTGATCTTTAGGTAAACTAAAAACATCCAAGTGACATTGATCATATCAGTTCACATAGACTTGGCCATTATCAGTCTATCATATAGAGGGATCCATTGATATCTCTCTCTATATGAGAGTGACAAATTCTATCTTGATTATACACCTTCACATATTATTCACATGGTAACCAATCATAATCTTTATAATTGTCCGATTTAAAACAACGTTTGATTGTGTCGAATTCCCATGCTCCTAATATTGAAGTCTATGGTAATCTCAAGTCAAAGGACTAAATGATACACCTATCATGAGTAACACCTATGACTTAATCTATGTGGTGTTCTCATAGCGGGTCGGTCCAATACCTCGTTTCTTAACAAGTACTCATGATCTCAATTCATATCCCTATACACATGATCATCACATGACCATCGATTAAGATTCATACTAGTCTTAATTCATTATAGTTCCCAGTATAATGATCGACTAGGGACATTTAGGATATGTCATCAAATACCCATAGATCTTACTATAAAGTAAACATGCAATCACTTATAATAAAAATGCAAATGAAAACCTCAATTTTATAAATTAAAATTATTAGATAAACAATGTTTGTAGATTGACCCAGGGCACATGCCCCAACAGTTTTCACTGTGGAGACTTGGCTTGAACTGACCGTCTCACGATGCTCTACTGTTTTGATGAGAAAAATCAGGGGAAAATCGAACATAGGGAGATTTGCGAGCAAAAACCCGAGTTGAGAGGGTTTCGATACAAGCCATTTTCAACGTTCTGTTATATGAAAATGTAAATGAATCGCTTGATTTTATTTTTTATATATATTTATGTATAAACCTTTAGCTTCTTGTCCGCAACCAAACTTCTTTTTATTTATTAATTCCTGAAATTCCTATTTTGACTTGTTTTGACTTCCGGTGCTCGTTTTAGATCCAATTCTCACCAAATTGACTCGACAAAACAATCCAAATCCTTAAAAAGGCCATAAGACTAATTTTAGTCACACAAAAACCTCAAAAATCTTAACTTTGTCCATGACACACCAACTTCTTATGAACCAATTTTCTTGTCATACTTGACCAAACTTACACCAATTTAGACCTAATCTGAACCTCGACCATAAAGAATTGACACAGAGGTCTTGCAATTGTTTTGTTCTAATTTTACATTCCACTAATCTAGAATTGCACGTAAACCGAGGCAAAATCCTCGCGTGATATTTGACACTTGATTTACGAGTTTTCGAGCAATTAATCATTTATTTTCACTCATATTCTTCTGACATGCACTACCCCCGTTCATGAAAAATTGAGGACACACCTCAACACACTCTGATGTTGCAATGAAATACTATATAATACGCACACTAGTCATTCACCAATGAAAAATAACATTAACCTAATGATTCTCTTTTTCACCGATCCGAGTCATTATCCATAACATTTGTCATGATTAAGACCTTCTAATCTCGTAATAAATCTAAATACTGGTTTGCTGAAATAAGGGATTTCACAATCTTCCCAACTAATTTAAATTTTGTCCTTGAAATTTGATTAAAGGAAAGTCATCCAGATAAAAAAAATATGAAAGTAATTCTTAATATGCTGGATAACCTGAAAGAAAACTCTTTTTATCTATATAAACCCTTTATAACCTTTACAAGTAGAGATTCTAAGAAATTCAACTCTTAATCTCATTTATAGATCCAGTGAAAAAGTTATAATACTTTCGTGCCAACTCATGCAATTTGTAATTTCTGACAAGTCATTTATTCAACTTGTGGAAAATCTATAAAATCTTGCTTCGTTTTACATTTCAGGCCTTGAATCCCATTCTAGATTCAATACTTAGTGAGATCTAACTTATCTTGCTTTTCATAAAACACTACTTATTCTTAACTGAATAAAAATTTCACAAACTATTGATAATTCTTTCCTCTTCCACCAAACTTTATTATACACATCCTAGTTTGCTTTCTTATCACTAGTCATTTCTTATTAGAATTATCGACCGATTAATTCTTAGACTATTATTAGTCTAAATATATAATGATGCAAATAATATTTGAGCACAACATTAGAAACTAAGTAGAGTCGTGTGTTTATCTAATCCATCACCATTCTAGCTTTTCTCAATAAAACTTGGAATTATTTAAGTCATCTCATAATTATAGATCTAAAATTACATTTGTTATCCCATGACAAGAGATCTCAAATTTTAATCCGATCAAAAAATGAACCTTGACACATCATGCAACTCTTACTCATTCTCTAAATGTCTACTCACAATATCATTTAAATTGTTGATAAGAAAGCAATTATCAATTCTGACTCGTCAGCCAATTCATTTAGCTTTTCATTTGACTAGTTAGAATATTAATGAATTTTCTAAAATTGTCAAATCATTCTCTATCCACGAATTTACAAAAGAACCTCATTTCTTTCATTTAATTATCAATCTCTTCCAGATTGTCTTCTTAACTACTTCAATTTTCACATTACCAATTTAATCACATTAGTTTCTATCATTCCTCCAACTACTAAGATTTCACATATTAATCATTTATTATTTACCAAAATTCTTTCTACAACTAGATAGAGACAGTTAATTTCATTTACTTGAGTAGATAGACGCTTCTAAATAGAGATATCGACATATTCATGATTATACTCTCATGGTATAACCTTTACTTGTATTCCATACAAGTTATAAATATGTAATCTATTTCCATCACTACTCAATGAATATCTTTGGCTCTATCTCAAAATTGCTATGGAAGAATATTTAGTTCTTCAAACATATTAAAGTAGATGCAGTGTACTCTATTTAGAATTTTCAACCAAAAGGGATAGTACTAACTAACTGAGCTATAAGTCATGTGTCTCCTTTTCATCTTATTTGTATCTTCACTGTTCATACATGTATCTTACTTCCACTCCAATTGAAATAGTGAGTGTTTCAAGCTTTACCACTAACTAATCACGTGGTGTAGCAGTACATTTGAACCAATGTATAACTTATTCACTGATATCTATTATATACTACTTTGGTTCAAAATTGTCAACTATTGGAGCTTGATTCTAGTAAGATCCTAGTGAATATATATTAAAATTCATCAAATTTATAGTTTAATATTGTAAGCTTAATCACAACTCATTAACCTGCAATTTCCATTTCCATCTGAGAGTTTCTTGATCATTTATTTGCATATAGTTCAGCTTCCAATTAACTCTAATGAAACTTCATAGACTCTTTTGTACTAAACCTCACCAATTCATTCGATTATTCAAAGACAAGTGAATTACACTAATCTTCTACATTGTAAATGAATCATGATTATGATACAGAGTTATTTGGGCTTTTGGTTATGCACAACAACTCCAGTGCCTTACTTTGACTAAAGGAGTCCGTTAGTACAACTTCAAGCTGTCACAAGCCATCACAATGCCTCATTTTTTATACATAGAGTATTAAGTTTCATTTCATCAATTTTAGCTGTTCTCACATTTATCTCGTTCATGGTCCCTTTACATAGTTATCATATCTTTGATCAACAATAAGCCTACTCACAACTTTTTAATCTTGACTTACAAAGGCATTTTATATCCCTTCTCTTTTCAAAAATATAGCTAAGGATGATACTATTTCCTATGATCATTCAATCAATTAAAATTTTCCTTAGCTATTTTTTTTATTCAAAACAAAGAAATTTATAACTAAAACTGTAGAACTGTTTGTTATTACCTTCAATTGTTTCTTTTTGTCTTTGATTTCTCGACTTTTTCTTTCTCTCATAAAGAATTTTAGTACCTTTTAAGAGACTATGTAAGATATTAAAGTATTTTACTTTTTGTCAATTTACTTTTGATAATTTCTTCTTTTTGTTATTGTTTAACTAAAGAGATAGAAGAATTCTAATTTTCAATAGCTTGATAAACTAATTAGCTAATCAAACTCGTAAAAGATACTACTTCAATCCTTTAAATCATATCAATAGAAATTCTCGCAATATTGAAGTTCATACCGACTGCCTATAGGAATTACTTATTGATACATAATCAGTACATCTATCTCTTCTTTTGTTATATTTTAAGTTGCAGTGATAAGCATCATAACGTTTATTTGGATAGAAGTAATTATTCGGTACTCCGAAGTTTTCAACACAAATACTTGTGTTTTGTTTAATAGTTAATCTTAGCTATTATCATACCATTTCTCCAATACTTTAACTTTTAGCATGTTGATCTTATCACTGCACATTTCATTTTTTAAGTTAAAGGATTCGTTGATCTTTATATTTGAACCACACCTAACACATTGTCAACAAAGATCAATCCTAACTCAAGTAATTCCATTCATTTTATCTGTACTTTGGTCGACTCATAGAACCATCATACTCAACGCCGCTTGAAATTAAGTAACTTGAGTAAGAAATAATAAAAAAAAAACACTCAATACTTCTTGTCAAACTCAGAAGTCACTTGATTGTTTTATACCATGGTTCTATTCCACATTTTACTTGTATTATTTTGGAAAGGAGACAACACTTGGTGAGGCATTTTATCTTCTATAGATACAACACAAGTGGAAATAATGACTCCTTACCTTACAATCAAAACTGAATTTCATATGTAGTAAAGCGCATCTCTAATTACCGATATCTAGGAATACATAGAGAGAGGAAATATTGAAGTTTATTTCATCGATGGTCAGTAAAAGTAGTTCCCGTTCATTATAGCTGGCTAGTTGTAGTCCTTCCCCTTCTCATATGTCAATTGAAGACGAAATAGGGTCTAAGAATAATGAGATCGTTATCTCATAAAGTGCAATTCTCCTTTTATCAATAGCTAGAAAAGTAGGTAGTTGACTCATTAGGTGAACCAATAACTGGGGAAGATGGTTGAATTGCTATAAAGCCTTTCCTGAACAAAGTGAGGTTAGCAGCTCCGAAATAGAAGCTAATAATAGACTGACTCATGACTATGAGAGAGAGAAACTACACCACTTAGGTCTTCGTATGATGATAGCCATCCTTTACTCCATTAACATCAAGGGGAATTGAAAGCGATTCACTGCTTAAGAAAAATAAAACATGGCTAAAAAGACTCGGTCATAGGAATTTAGACCACCAACATGCTGGTAAACGAAAGCCACGTCGACCAGATCTACCGAACGAATTAGGTTGCCCCTTGCCTTGAAAGAATTTACACGTAGCCACTAGTTTTCCTAAAATCAAGGGAGGTATGCTGCTTACTGCTATCGAAAACATCTGACATATACCATAGTCCAGTCATCCGCGTATCTTTCTGATCTCCTTTCCTTCTATGAATCCAAATTTTCTCAAAGTATTTTATTTTCGTAGAAACCATCTTAGAAAACTTTATTTGATCCTATCAAAATCACATTGTGATTTTCCATTCAAAATTCAGTTTGTTTAATCAATTTTATATTTCGAAATTGTTTTTGTTTTACTTTTAATTGAAACTATTTCAAAAGCAACTCTCAATGTTAAAAAGTTAAACCAATACTTTAAAAAAGAGTTCTTCTTGTGTTACTAGTACAACCGTTACTAATATCATTCTAAAATCAAATATATTCATATCTTGTGCTTCCCGAAAATATCAATTTCAATTTACGTTTACTAAACAATTCTCAATCGTTTGAGACTTAATTTAAGTCTGTACTAACATTTTACTGAGCATTTCTAAAATTGTAGTAGTTTGATACTTTCAATTTAAAATGAGTCCATGTTTAGTACTTACGTTCCTAAATCACTAAGACTCATTTCTAAACTGATTTCTCTTAGGTTTTATAATTGAAAGCTTTCCTCAGTTATATTTGTACCAAATTGATTATATTATTTCATTGTGAATCTCGACTTCCAAATTCTATTTCACTTACTATTCACGCTCAGTTATCGTTTCATAAGTTCATTTTCTCTTTTATTATCTATTCATAACCTCACTCGTTTTATTTCATGTAAATTAAGGCAAATCCTCACATGATACTTGACACTTGATTTATGATTTTTTGAGCAATTAATTATTTAATTTACTTGTGCCCTTCAAACATGCACTTGCAACCCTCGTTTATGACAAATTGAGGAAACACCTCAACACATTCCAACGTCGCGATGAAATACCATACAACACACACATTAGGCGTTCACCAATGAAAAATAGCATTAACCTAGTGATTCCCTTTTTCACCAATCTGAGTCACAATCTGCAACACTTGTCATGGTTAAGACCCATTAACCTCATAATTAAATCAAAATATTGGTTTATTGAATTCAAGGATGCCACATCTAGGGCCACCTACAACACACTAAGGGTAGCAAAATAACTATTAAGGAATGAAGGATAAGAATCCTTACTTCAACTATGTAGTCAAGAAACCTAACTATCAAGATTTTGTACCTAAAAGACAATCAGTGCTAGTAGCTCCTCAGAATCAGCAACCCCATCCATATGGTCCTACTCTGGAAGGAATGATGAAATAGTTTCTTTTGTCTCAGCAGTAATATGAAGCCACGATTGAGGCTTTAGCTAAAGAATTGTAGGTTAGGAACTCAGATATGTAAGCTCAGATAGGTCAAGCTAACAATCAAGGGAAGCTACCATCACAGCTTGTTTCAAACCGTAATGCACATGTGAATATGAATTTACATATTTATGTCATTTCAGCGATTGAAACTGTGGCAAAGCTGAGATAAGAATTGCTAGAGTAGAGGAACATGAAAAGTCAGAAAATGAAGAAGATGAAATGATCAATTCAAGCAAGGGATAGATGAATGCCATCAAGCATAGAGTACCATTTCCTCAGAGGTTGTATCCAGAAAGGTTTGCAAACATGTTCAAGGACTGCAACAATTTGAGGACCAAAAAGAGGAAGCTATGAAAACTAAGTAGTTAAAAAAATTGAAAAAGTGAAGCTAGAAGTTGAAGTTCCTTGCAAACCACTTGAAATAGCCAAATTTTTTTGAAGAATGAGGAGAACTTCTACGTAGGCAACACAGATGAACCGAAAAAGTGCGAGGATCTAGGTATTTTTAGTATTTCTTACATGCTAGGAGAAACACATATAGAGAAAGATATGCTTGATCTAGGAGCGTCTATTAACAACATTTCATCATTAGTCTTCTTGTCTATACATGAATAAATTTTGAAGCATTCTGACATCATCATTTAATTAGCGGACGGATCTTCAATCTGGCCAATCAACATGTTGGAAGACGTAAATGTTCGGATCAAAAATTTGGGTTTTTCCACTGATATTCATGTCATTGACAAAAAGGACACATATTTGTCCAATCATGCCTCTGTTGTGTTAGGCTGGCCATTCATGAAAACAGCCTAAGCCAAAATAGATATATTCGGCAGTTGCATTTCATTAAAACATGATAGTATGGTCATTTATTTTTCTATTCCTGACTATTCGGACTTACATATTAATGTTTCCACTATGTACGTAGTTTTTTTTTTCTTTTGATAGTGATTCGCAGGATTCTATAGAAACATTTTTAGATAACTTGAAGAAGATATGCAAAAAGGAATGAGAAAAGAATAGAAAAAAGCAAGAAGAGAAAGAATGAATACCCGATAGTTAGGTATCGATGGAGGACAACAAGCCTTAGAATATATATACTATGAAGAAAGAGTCGGAACCACCAGACAACATCCTTGTATCATGTAGGTTGAGCATAAAAGAGGAACCGAAAGTTGTCAAGTGCTGGAAAATGATTAAACCGTCATGTGAAGATGACATTAAATCGTCAATTGAAATAATTAACTTGGACTATGAATAGTCTAAGATATTGGTAATGTCATGCCATCGACATTAAATAGCAGGGCTCTGTGGTTGGCAACCCACTTTTATTTTTTATGAATTCTATTTGTTTAAGTTTCAATAAATTTTTAGTTTGAATAAAGTGTTCTAAGTTAAATTAGTTAATTGAACAAAGTATGATAGAAATTGATGAATTTCTCTATTCTCTCTGATTTTAGCAGAGATTTTTATGGCGAAAATAGAAAACGGGGAATGTTTTGCGTGCACCAAAGTCTAGATGACTTTTAGCAAGTATAATTTAAATTGATGCATTTTGTATTAGATTATATGTATACAAAGGGAAATATAGATAATGAATATAAATAATATAAAATTCAAGGAATCAAATAAAATTTTAAAGCAAGTGATTTCTTAAGGACGCGTGCTAACATGCAAGGTGCTGGGACGACGGTGAGAAAAATTCTAGAGACGTTAATTTTAGCCTGTGATTTTGCAATACAAGTAAGGCGATGCCACAACTATGGAGGGTAATTTAGGAAATTTTGAAAAATTTTCAGTGATTTACCAGCGCCTTGATCGTAACCCAAGTATAACGGTTCAATCATAGTAATAATGTGATCAACAAAGATTGATAATGGATATCGTTCCTTTGGGAAGGGTTTATATGGATACATGCCACTTAGTTGAGTTCATTAAATTATTAAGAAGGTCTCTTGTTTTGGTTCAACCTAAACTACTTTATTCTAATGAAACAATATAAATTAACTTGTATTCTTATATTGAGAAAACTTTAAGTTCACAACTACATCTAGGTAATTAATTACTATGCTTTCCATATCATACTTACTTCATCTTCATTATGTGTGAGCAATGTATAATTAGAATAAACACATTTCCTTAATATTCACTTCAACCCACTATCGTGGTGAAAAAGATCCTAATATGCAAACTAGAATTTCACCTATCGGTGTGAATAATGTAAGTCTCACATAGCATTAAGTTCCAAATCTTTAGACTCATAAACAATTCAGTGTACTATCTATGTCTCTTTAATCAACAACTATCTATCAATGTTATTTATTTTATAGTTGTTTTGTTCATATCCGGCTTAAAAGCTCTAATGGCCATGGTTACCCCTAAAACCCCTAAACATGTGATCAAAATGTTCATAGCATTACGCATAGAATCAACATAAATTCTAATCTTTGTACTTTTTTACATATAATCCTTCATAATTCCTTTTGCATAATATTCATACCATAAGATCCATTGATCTCTAAGATAAATAAACTACTCACTTATCATCGTAAAAAACACAGAAATCATGGTATTCATTGCAATCAAATATTAAAACAAATAACTTTAATTAAATCGAAGAACAATATTGAATAACCACAATTGGAGTCTTCAATATATTCTCCTTCAAAAATCTTCTCAATACTCGATTCCAAATCTAATGTATCTTCCTTAGTTGTGTTATATGATATTGGTTCTATATGGTTATTTTACCATGTTCTAATACATATTTATACTTATAAGAATATTGCGAATATAATTAAAAACCCTAATTAAAAATTCCAAACGAACTAAAATTCCAAAACTTTCTATTTTTCTATCTCGGCGTTGTCTGTAAGTGATTTATGCTCCCTTTGTAAAATCACATCCCCGCAACAGCATTAACTTTGCGTGTGTATTTTCTCCTCACAGCAGACTCAATTCCCCTATGTATCTCTTCGGCACCATGTGTGTTATCCCACATTGCCGCCACTGTGTTAAGTGCATTGCATCTCTTCCTTGGTCTCCACGCCTTATGCACATTTCCCAGGCGTTAAATATCTTCTCCGCGACGTCAAGTGTGTTTTTGTGCTTTTTTCTCCTCATTTCATCAGGAAATTACTCCATTATCTCTTTTATACCTTGTAGACCTGAATATATATAAATACCATCAATTAGAGCTGATTTCGAGATATTTAGGCCTATTATATAACTAAACTTACCTTATATATAAGTCTAATTAATTGCTTATCACACCTCCATAGCGTCATGACGAATGAATGTACGACGCTAGACACTATTTCAATTTTTAAAAACGAAACAGAATCCCTTCTTTTTTCCCAACCCGATACCTTAGCGCCTCACCACCACCCCCTACGACCTTAAAGCCACCTCCAACCACTAAATTTGTCACTTTTACGCTCCAATCTCACCTATTTTTTATTCTCCATCAAGTGGAGGCCATTTTAAGACGTTAAATCATAAGATTGGTGAGCACCTCGATGAAGCTGCGATATAAGAGTTGTAATTTATGAGCTCGCAAAGCATCCATTAGGCCAAGAAAACTCCCCTGAGCTCATAGGAATTCATTACCAAGTTGGTAATGCCCCAAACCTTCTTTATTTTTGTGAATTATGTCGGGGTGTTCTTTTGCCAATTTGGGTAAAATGTGTGTTGTAGGAGTAAAATTGGTCCCTAAAACCATATGGCTTTTGATTGTGAGAGTATCTAGAGTAGGTTGGTCGGTTTGTTTGTGATTTTTGATCAAGCTATAAAAATCACAATTTTTTCAATAAAACACCTATGTTTTTGAAAAATTCGTAATTTCGAGTCCAATTTTTTATATTCAATGACCCAATTACTTTAAATTGATCAAATTAAGGTGAATTAAGTTTAGGGTAAAGTGCAAAAGTTTGTTATCAAAATTTGAATTTCTAAAGTTTTTATTTTTGTTGAAAATTCATCGACACCGTCGACACTTTGGTTTAAATTCGATTTTGGATTGATTGTGCATGTGTATGTGAATGATGAATTAATTGAAATCATGTTTACATCAATTTGGATTGATTTGAACTTTCCTATGATTTCAAGACTTTGAAAATGGCTTTTCATCAAATTTTCTCGAAACATTGATTGATTTGGATTTTGAAAGCCATGAGCCATTTTGAGCAAACTTTTGTGTTTCAATTCAATATTCATGTGTTTGCCGAGTGCTATAGACTGATGTGCTAGTTATAGTTATGTTATAAACCGCATGCTAGTTATTGTGTGTTGTTTCCATCTTGTTTGTGTTCTATGGAGAGAGGAGTGTGCAATGGTTCTGCAGGTCCTAGCAAGAGGATGAATGGTCGATTATCGCCACTTAAGGCTAGAACCCATCCACTTAATGCATCAGAGCCTTACAATGAGTTTTTATTTGTGAGCGATAAGGCCCATAAGAGGTTTAATAGTGACTCGAACAGGAAAAAAAGGAAACTTTTAGCCAAAAGGAGGTTTAGTATAGAAACTACCAAATATGAGAGGAGAATGATATCGATAATCAGAGAGTAGAGATGGGAGTTCTTCGCTAAAGACTACCAAGTCTTAATCGTGCATCCCCATAACCCAAATCTAATTCAGGGATTTGAGTAGTTGGTTCACGAGTTCTCTATGAATGGACACGTGACCAGACTCAAAGAGAGTGTGAAAGTTAGAGGAATGATAGTTAGCTATACTCCCGAGGCCATTAACACCTATTATGGCCTACTACTTTCAATGACTTTGGAAGGTCTAACTTTCCATACTTGAGATATTTTTTTGACTCTCATTACCTCTATCGGACTATCTAGGCAGCTATGACTTATTTCCCCATCACATTGGGTCTATTCTACCCCTCAATACCCCAAACATCTTATTAAGACCTATTTTAGGAAACTCTTAAGGCATGGTCCTATTTTGTTGACGCTTCCCTCTACCCCACCACTTTACTCGAATATGTGACACGGCCTCGGTATGCATTGCTATACCATATTTAGGCTCGTGTTTATCATATCGACATGGGGTGTACCATTCACAAGGTTATTAGAGAGGGGATGACCACGATGAAGAATGAAATTCTAGCCTTCCCTCTCCCTATCACTGACCTATGTCGTCAAGCAGGAGTCCTTCTCACTGATTTAGAGTCCGATATCCCACAATACATAATGGTGACATCTTTCGACTTAGTAAGCTAGAGGAAGATTCAGAGGATGAGGAAGATAGTGCACGGGATAGAGCTAGAGCAGTGACACGAATGCAGTAGCAGCAGCAAGAGACCCAGACTAGGAGAGCCGTAAGTAGGAGGAGAAGAACATCTTTGTCTGCACCACCACCACCACCACCTAAGGGAGTATCATGACATATGACCAATAAGAAAATGATTTTTCATAATCAGAGGGACATTAATTGTTTCTTGTACCATGATGTGGAATCAACAAGTCCATAATTACCCTAATGAACTAGCTCTCTCGATTTTGGATAGTCTATTTATCATACGTCCAAGCTACCAGGTTTCCGAGCCCACGAGCAGAATGGAGCCACTTCTTCCTCACACTCTTCACAGAGAGTGCTGAATCCTTACCAGACTCGACAGGGAGCTCTACAGCAGAGTGAGCAGCAGCAAGACACCTGTAATGATTCTTAAAGTTGATTTTATTATTTTGCATGTATTTGAGATAGGAATTGAGAAACTTGATATTAATTCCTTTTTGTAATATATTTGGATGAGATATATTATGATGATGATGATGACGATGATGTAATTTTGTAATATCACTATACAACACATCATTTGCATATATTTTTAGCTTTTCCTATATTTATTTTCTTTCACCTCATTCATTCTATTTTCTTATCTTCCATTATTATATTTCACTTCTTATTTTGTAATGTGTATTTGTTACCTACTTTCTTGACCCTTGAGGACAAGGTTTAGGATAATTTTGGTGGTCTGCTGGTATACATGTTGATGGAATGCATGAATGAATCGTATGTAAAGTATTTAGGGTAAGATTTTCGCAATTTTTATAATTTTTTCAAAATTTCTGGCGAAATATAGGTAATATGGTTTCATTTTATTTTGAAAATTAATGTTTCGGTAGGTTGTTTACACATTTCCATACTGGTGAATTCTTTCTTTTTATTTTTCCATTAATTGTTTTGAGCTTAAATGAATGCCCAATTCTAGATTAGGATAATGGTGGACAATTTGAGAATTAAAATATGGATTGATGTTGCCATGAATGGACAAGACTTTAAGTAGAAGTTTAGGTGAAAAACTTATTCTTGTGATTGGTCTATCGCACTGAGTCTACACCAAAGAGTGCTATTGTGGAGTCAAAGACAAGAGTTAACTAGATCTCTAAAGATTTCAGGATAGGTTTGCAACCCATTTAAAACTGAGTAAAAACTTAAGAATAAGTTTAAGGAAAGATATAAGCCTTGTTTGTTTAAAGCTCTAAACCTTTAACCATCCTATTAAATTATCCCTAGTTTGCCCAGTTGAGCCAATGCAACCTAATTCTTTCATCACCAAACAAGAAACTCATAACCCATTAGCCTATAATCTTTTACTTTGTTAGAAGCTAATCTTAGACTTGAAATCATTAAAAAAACATAAAAAGAAGAAAAATGAGGAAAAAATTATAAAAATGAAATATTGTTTATTTACCCAAATAAAGGGAAATTGATCATGATGAAAAAAAATTCAATCAATCAAGTCATGATTAGAGAGTTCCACTTAGAAATAGTATCCATATGAAATGGAGTAGGGAGCTGTGTGGTTAGAAAAATATGAGAGTCTCATCTAAAATGGTATCCGCAGGAAATAGAGTAAGGAGCTGGATGGTAGGAAAAAGGTGAGGACTGCACAAAGTGAAAAGAAATTTAAGTTAATTGCAATGAAAACCATTTCATGTTCGCTGAAAATCTTTTGAGAACTCTAACTCTAAAGTTTTCCAAAGTTTCGAATACATAAATTACTTTTTTTGTCACTCAACCCAGCCATTACAACCCAAAAGAAAGTCCTATTGACTCCAAACAATGTTTTAAATATGCCAGTGGAATCGTTGTGTAAGTTCTTCTGTGGAATCTTAGTATTCAATGCACTATTTGGAGATTGCAAGTTTTTGGCTTGTTAAAAATTTTAAAGTAACTCATGATTAATTGATGATTTTATTCTTGACGAAGCCTAGTGTTTTGTAGAGTATTATTTAGGAAAGAATCCAAAATATCTTGACTCAAAGTAACTAGCTTTGCTTAAGTATTCTTGCTTCCATTTGGCAAATTTTTGAAAAATTGGATGAAATGTTTTAAATTAGAGTTAGGTATTAACGAAATCAGAATGAATTTAGTGAATGTAATTTTAATTTCTTATACTTCATTGTTCGGGATGAGCAATTGTCTAAGTTTGGAGATATTTGATAAGTCACCAATTGTGCTATAGTTTAGTGTGATATTACTATTAATTCAAAGACTTTTATCTCCATTTATACTCTATAACCTTTGTTTTTGTATTTTCAGGGTAAATATAGGATATCGGACAAAAATGAGTGATTTCCTAATAAAACCTGTCAAAACGCTAAACATAGGCTCAACACCTTCCCAACGCCTTCAATTGTACTGAAATTGCCAAGGAATCGTTGGATAAAACTTGACCTTATCAGAGAAAACTTAATGGAGGTGTTGTGTTTGAATCCTTTCGAAGATCCAGGAGAAAATTGGAGCTCAAGTTCCAAGAAGAAGCACAACACCTTCAAAGCGCCTTGGACTATAAATACGGTGCTGGACACGAGTCAGGACATAATCGAAGGAAAAATAGCCAATCGTAGTGCCTTTTCAGTGATTTTTGGTGCCTTTGTGTTTACAATGTACCGAGTTGGACAGATCCGAAGATTGGTAGTTTCGTATTTTGCAGATTTGCAAGATTAGGGATGAGATTACCTTTTATCACACTTCTGCTATAAATAAGCCCTAGAACAACTTTAAATCTCTCTTATTTTACACTTTTGAATCATCTCTTAACTTTTATCTCTCGATGGAGGGAAGAAGACTTCTTTTAGGCTTTGTTAGTAAATTTTTATTCATTGTTTTTATGTCAATGAGTGGCTAAGTTCCACATCCTAGACCAATGTGATTGAGTTTTATGGGTTTTAAGGATTCTTGAGATTTTTGTGCTTTCAATTCCAATATTATTTGATTCTATTTTTCGTATTCATGATTACATTATTTTTATGAGGTTTTTGGTTATGGCTTTTAACCTTAAGTTTCATGTTTCTCATTATGTAAGTGCACGTGCACTCCGATTTAGGTCAAAAGCTATCACAAGTTATCTTACTATCGCTCGATAAGAGGGATCACGTTAGGTGGCAAGTGGAGCCTTATCTTTTGGCAATTGATGTGCCTTTATGTCGTTAAGATATTCGAAAGGTAGCGTATTGTAATATCCACGTGACTGGTTGAAGAATTTGACACTAGTTACTACTCATGGTAGGTGTTCTCACAAAATTCAATGTTGCTAGTGCATTAAGAATTTGCGCAGCACTCGAGATTTTATGGGTTTAGCTAGTATGAGGTTGTATCATATATTCCTTCCATTGACATGAGGAGAATGAGGTGGCGAGAGTAACTATAAGCCTATCTATGAAAATTAATACGAAAGCAATTTTCTATAACCAATGAATGAATCTGATTCCCTTAAATTTCAATTCAAATTGTATTCTAGAGTTTTTACATTTATTGATTTCCATTTTTTAAGCCATAGAGTTATGTTTTCATCGCATTTAATTCTTAGTGCATTTTAGTTTTTGTTTTCAAGAAACCCATTTTTATCTAATCTAAAAAGGAACATCCCAATTTATGTGGGTTCGATCTCGTATTTACCTCAATACAAATCTAAGGTAGTCAGTGAATTCGAGACTATTATTAGTGCCTTCGACGGGGCATACCAGTGACCAATCCAGGAGATAGTGTAAGGGCTAGAGGAGTGATGGTTAGCTACACTCATGAGGTTATTAACACTTATTATGGCCTACCCACTTTTGATGACTTGGAAGGGTCTGACTTCCCACACCAGAGGTATTTCTCTGACTCTTACTACCCCTATGAAACTGTCAGAGCAGCTCTAACTTGTTTCCCCATCATGATTAGTTATAATCCACCTCTCTATACCTTAAGCATATTATCAAGACCTATTTTAGGAATACTATTAAGGCATGGTCCTACTTCGTTAATGTTTCTCTCTACCCCCACCATGCAGCACGAAGAGGTAACTGCCCCGTTATGCAATGTTATACCGTATTTGAGCTTGTGTCGGTCGTATCGACACGAGGCATATCATTCACGAGGTTATCAAAAAGATGATGACCACGATGAAGAATAAGAGTCTAGCCTTCCTTTCCTTATCACTGACTTATGCTTTTTACGACCCAAGTTCTTAATCCTAGTTTATTTCATAATAAGGATCACCAACTCATGACTTAGGACTCGCATCGAGATACGTGCATTGATCGAGGCACGTGTCTGAAGTATATTGTAGTTTTGCTGTGATGAATTCATAGTGTATTGTATATGTGTAGACTACTACGTCATCTCTACTTATAGTTCATAGATGAGTGGAGATGCACCTCGGATGCATGCAAAGTGTAGAGTCGAGTAGATAGTGGTATGGTAAGTCCTAATTTAATTAAATATGTTTAAAATAAATAATCTAGTGCACCTATAGTTGAACTTATATAAATGTGACATAAGTCTAATTAAAAATTCTACAAACATTAATATGCCACAAGATGCGTGTAGTTACATATTACTATGAGACTTTGTGTATGTATGTGTGTTGGCAAGTTGGATTTAGTGGGTTGTAGGACCAAATTTAAACCATTAGATCTCCTAGTAATGGGTGTGTGCACACAAGATTAAGGGCCACAATTAAATCTCACCACTATAAAAGAGTGACTTAATGGGAATTCCTAGCAAACTATTTTCATTTTCATGCAAGAGAGAGATTGAAGTCTTGGAGTGATGATCTACTAGTTTGCTGAAGAAATTCAAAGATCTAGAGGTGATTGATCAATTTGCATAAATTCCCACAACTAGGTAATCCAATCTCCACCTCTACTTTGTCAAAATTCATCAAATTTGTGAGTTTTGGTTTCAAATCAAATGGGCTTTTGAATTCTAAGTGTGACAGCTCCACACCCTGAGGCAACTAAGGGCACTGCCATGTCACGTCACCAAGTCATAGCCTGCTTATCTATAATGCCTTGCAACTTGTTGTTTACATGTTTTCAACTAACACTAGCTTAGCCAATTATTCTTCATATAATTACAAACAAATTTGATTAGCTAGTTAGTTAACCTATTAGGTTTTATTATCATTTTATAGCGGAAGACTTCAAATATATGAGTACTTTATGCATATTACCAAAATTTCTAAGTAGTGGAAAACTCGAAAATAAAGTAACATGTATATAAGGCAACAAGATATATAAAATTAGGTATATACATGTATAGTGTCTCTCATAGTCCCCTGATATCCATAACAAAGCAAAATATATCAAAATATAAACACCTACGAGTATGTCCAAAACAGTCAGTAGAAATAGATAGTCTCCCGAGATTCCCCTTTGCCACTACTCTTAGAAGGATCTGCACTCAGTCACCCAACAAATACAGTGACGAGTCTAGTGAGTAAAACCACAAGAGAAGTCCACATAATATTCAACAAGAAATCAAATAAAACTACGAGACATGCAAGTACGATGTTTGGCAATAGAAAGATATACTCCCATAAATGTAGAGCAATACAAAACCCAAAGCAACAAGTAAATATTTAGAAAACATAACAACAATTATATAAGTAATCAGAAATGTAAAAACAGATAGTCCTGGTGAACTACTTAACTGGTAAATCAGTCATTCCTATACCACATCTTTTAAAGCCCTAGTTAACCACTCAACTAGTAAATCATTGTGTCACACAACATAACCTTAGTGAATCAATTCAACCAGTCTTCTTAGAAAAACCCTAGTGAACCAACTCAACCAGTATTCATAGCAAAACCCTGGTGAACCAACGTAATGGGTCTCCAAATAATCCCAAAATGCACGCTTAAAGCACGATTACTCAACATGAATCAACAACAATAAATCAAGATAACAACGACGTAAAACACAATTCGGTGATCGAAAAACAAATGTGAAAAACGAACTGAATTCTGTGAAGCTTTCTCAAAGGTTTTACGCACCTCAAATACACGCTTGCACTTCCTCAGACTCACGAATCCGAACCCAACTCGTTCCCGACACTCGAGCTATGGTCCTTGAGTTAGGTGTCATATTAGTTCAAATATAGTGAGTTTAAAGTCAATTTAGTGTCTATTAACTCTCAAAACCGATATTCATTACAAACCTCCAAAATTATTAAATCCTCTTTTATCGGTTTAATTCCTTCAAAATAAGTCAAAAACCCGTAAATCAAAGAATCGTTGTGTCAAAAGTGGGTTTTAGCTAGCTATGTTATTAAAACTTATTTTTATTTAATTTTTGGTGTCTAGATAGCACGCTGTAGGGCCTCTATAGCGCTATGAGGGTAGAAACCAAGAGTTTTTTCCAACTCGCGAATTTTAGTTTTCGGCTTCGTGACCATCTCCAATGTTGTCGACCCTACCCTCTCCATGTAGGGGAATCACAAACACCAGAACATCACATAGACATCATCCATTCACGAGATTGACATCAAATTATATGGATCATCATGCATTATTTCAAAAACTTCACGAACACAAATTTCTAACAAAAATCAGTTTATATACTCCAATTTATTACTGCTATTGACTTAAAACGCATCTATTTCATAGGAAAACAGTGAGCAATAACAATTAAATTTGTTTTTTGTTGAGAACCCTAATAAAAAATGCATTATAGCTACGATTGTGAAGAAAAATGAGGAGAAAATGAAGGCTTACCCAAGAATAAATGATAACTTAATTTCCTATGCCCTAATGACTTCAATTCCTTCCTTTTTGAATTTACAATTCCAGCAGCTCTCTTTGTCCCAAGCACCTGAATTTTCTTGTGTGTATGCATGTTTAGAAAAGTCACTAAGTGTAGGTTTTATAGTGTTTGTTTTGATCAAGTGTGCGTAAGTATCTCGAGGACCATTTAATGGGCTATACTTATGTTGTCCAACACCAATGTATGACTTTAGTAGGACACTCAAATTAGTTTTACTAGTACAACTTAACACCCAAGTACCCGTTGTTCGACTTCTCGTGCGTTGGCATGCGTTTTGAGGCATGCCACATATTGCCTATCTGTTATGTTCGACTTAGCCTATAGTTTTATTAATAATTTTCTTAACTAAATGAACATTATAAGTGAGTTAAATCATGTTTCCCTAGTGTATCCATAATTCGCCTACCCAATTACCCGTGTCAACACGCTTTATGAGGCAAATACCCGTCTCATAATCTTACTCAATTACAACATTTTAATATACACATGCGATGCAATATGATAATTAAACAATTTAAACATCAATAGAACAACCATCACATAAAAATAGCTATTATTTCTAATCATACTTTTCTTAACCCTATCCACGGTGTCCACATAGATATAAGCTGGTTTCTTAGTCTAAAATTTCTGAATAAACACGATTATTAAATATCGGGTCGTTACACTAAGTATTGGGGAAGGTTTTTAAGCTTTATTTGATCAAATTGAGGTAATGATGGAGTCTTAAGCACTGAAATTTGAAATTTCAATGTTTTGCTCAAATTGAGTTTTCAATCATGTGATAAGTGATTATTTAGACTTATATATAGTATTAATTTAGTAGTATAATTAGTATAAATATCCTAAAACGAGCTCAAATTATGGTGTTTATGTATTTTCAGGTACACAAGGCATAAAAGAAGGAAATGAGTGAATTTAAGAAGAAATGGAATTATACTACACCAAAGTAGGTTTAGCACTGTGGCTAAGCAGTGTTGTCGTTGTGGGAGAAGAATGCACAGCGTGGGAGTTGGATGCACGACGTGGGAGAGCAAGACAAGTTAACAAAATGAGATAGGATGGTCGGCGCAGTGGAGGCGTCGTGGAGGTCAAAGGATGGCGCTGAGAACATACAGGAACAACGCCAAGACCACATAATGGAGCATTTGCACACAAAGAGATTAGTGCAGTGGCGGTGCTGTGGTTTTGTACACACAGCGCCGAGACTTAAGTGACAGCGCCGAGTTGTGAAGAAAATAAAAAGTAAAGTTTTATTTCATGTTAAGTTGTCAAGTAGGGTTTCTAATTGTTTTCAAACGTGTTTAGGGAGTATACATAGATTGGAGAAGTGGTAAACTCACTAATTATCATAAATTAGCCACCTTTAACATAGTTTAGCATAGGTTTACTTTATTCTTGAGTATTAAGAAGATTTGTTAAGAGAAGACATTGAAGACTAACGTGTGGTGATTCAGGTATTATTTTTATTGATTTAATAGAAAGTTATTTCATTATATCTCTGATTTCAATGAATACCACCATGTTCATGTTTGTTTCAATGAAGTGTGAGCAATCTATTAATCTTAAGGATTAATGAATCATATGGTATGAATGTTACGCTATAAACATAAGTAGATTAGAAAGATAAAAAGTGCAATGGGTAGAATTTGTATTGATTCTAAGCGTAATACTATGAACATCTTGATCACGTGTTTTTTGATATTAGATTTTAGAAGTTATCATGGCCATTAAAGAGTTTAAGCCAGATATGGATGGTACAACTGTATAATATACAACATCAAAAAATAGTGGTTGATTAGGGAGACACGGATAGTAAACTTTATTGTTTATGAATCTAAAGATTTGGAACATTAAAGCAATGTGGAGGTTACATTATTCACACCAATAGGTGGAGTTCTAGTTTGCACATTAGAATCTTTTCCGTCACGACAGTGGGTTGAAGTGGATTTGAGGAAAATCTGTCTATTCTAATTAGGCATTGCACACACATAATAAAGATGATAAAGTTCCAAAGTATAGTATTTCATTACCTAGGTGAAGTTGTGAACTAAAATAGTCTTAATATAAGAGTTAAAGTAATTTGCATTGATTTGATAGATTAGTTTAGTTTAGTTATAAAAACCAATTAAAAATGATTTCCTTAGCAATATAGTAGTTTTGGCTAGGTACATACGGAGTACATACACATTTCCTTGAGGATGGTTTTTTATAATTAACATAAGTTGGTTACACTATTACTACAATCAAGCCGTTATACTTATCGCTGCGATCATCATGTGAAACTGATTGTTTTGAAATTCAGTTATATTTTATTTCAAAAACCAGTGGCATTTTTGATTTCTTCATTTTGAGTTGATAATCTAGTTTTAAAGAAGTTTCCAATTTGAATTTAAAACTAAAAAAATATGAGTTTTTGAAGTTTATGTGTTTTAAATTTCTATGAAAATGCATGGGTAAATCCATAGTTTTGATCAATATATAGAAGTGCATGATGTTGTTGTTGTCAAGGAGTGTTTATCGGACCTTGAAGGGGAGCGTCCAAGACAATGGATTGGAGTCATGGCGAGAACACCCAAAAAAAGTTGCACCCAAGCTCGATGCCGTGGTAGCATCGTGGCTTTGCACGCACGGTGCCAGGCACGGTGTCAGGCTAACTAAGAGCATAAGCATGGTGCCATCGCGACATCATGCATCTGAGCACGCATCTTCGTGGTGATGTCATGCAATTACACACATAACGCCACCACAGTGTCGTGCCCCCAGCCCCAATAAAAAGGTTGACCCCTTGACATTGTACATACGGCGCAACCACAATACCAAACCCTAAAAAATAATAAATTTCTAAATAAACTTTTAGAGGCTCCTCTAATCAATTTAACCTAACTTTAGTAGCTTAGACAAGTCCTAAAATACCCTAATTAACCTCAGGAGGTTAGAGGAGAGTCTTAGAGAGTCATTTGTGAGTAAAAGGGTGTTAGAAGGCCGAATTAGCATAGGACTTTATGTGCTTGGTAAATAATCTGATTGAGAAACTTCTTTTCATTTCATTCCCTTTAATATGATTAAATTTATAGTCCTTTATACTAATTGTGTTTTCTAATATGGATGCAATGACTTGTTTCTTATTCTCACACTTATTAGGCAATTATTCTATGGCATTATATCCTTGTGATACTTTGTTGATTCTAATGCCTAAGCTATATCATTTTTTGATGTAAAATGTGATAAGAATGTGGGAAATAGCATGCTATGAGTGTAGTTATATATTGAGATAACTTATGGTATTGTATTCATTGTCTTGTGTGCATAGCATTGCACTTAACCTTGCCTTGAATTTCGAGTTCGAGTCCTTCCTTGACAAATGAAAGTAGTACTTGTATCTTTAATCCCCTACTTGATAAAGATGAATGGTACATGGGGTCACAGGACTTTGGGGATGTCGGCACTCACCACTAACTTGTGTTGCACATAGGGTAATAGGACCCGGGGTAGTCAACAAGTATATACATATTGGGCATTGTGAGAGTGCTCACACCCCTATATAGTGGAAGAAGGTTGATGTAATGTAACTTACAGCCGACCGAACCTAGATCATTACTGCTTAGCCTAGTGTCAATCTTACTTAATTTAACTAAAGTATCTTATAGTATATTTCTATTTTAGCATTCTTTTGCTATTATTATGCTTTTAGATACTTTCTATTATACTTGGAAATGTAAGTAAATGTCTCTCAGTTTTACTTTCCATATTATTGTACTCACTATCCTTTTTATGAAGGTGGGTGTAGATATGTCGAGTAGTAGACCGGGTAAGGAGAATGTCGACGACTATCTCTAAGCCTTGAGCTTCTACCATCGATTTCGTAGGTTTTAATGTTTTATTTATGACTTACTTTATGTCTTTTATATTCTTTTGGATTGTATATATTTGGGTTAAGCGATAGTTCCCCGACTAGGCACATGATATTACACTATTATTAATGTTTTGTTATCTATATACATGTGGCGTTGTTTCCTAGTTTCCATACTTAGGGTTTTATTTAATTTGCTTCCACTAAACTATTAAGACTTCCGTTGAATAACTTATAAATTGTGAAAAATTTTAATTAAACCTAAAATTCACAAACAACGAAAATTAAGTAATACTTATCCTGAACATGAATAATGAGGAGAATAGGACAAAAAGGCTAAAAGGCTAAATATGACGTTGTTAAGTCTTACATGGCTGTAAATAGGGCTTAACAATGGGATTAAGTCGGATGGTGCCCTAAATTAGGGAAGGGTCCATTACAGTTGGTATCAGAGACATGTTCTAAATAAGTACACAATAAATTTGAATAAAACACAAACCTTAGTAGTGGAAACTAGATGACCTTTGCCTAGAAACCATTAGTTGGGAAATGAGCAAAAAATGGGATGGAAATTTCTAGATGTACATGTTAATTTCGATGTATATATATGCGCTATCTACGTAGTAGCTGATTCGTGTTCGCTATCAACTTGCAAACAGCGATGGTTGATCTATGCGAGAGCGGAAACGTGGGTGCCAGCGGCGATCACCCTCCTAGTTTTACGGATGATCTATAAAGGTTGTCTGATCGAGTATCGGTTCAAGGACAGTGCTTGACCGACTTCATCACGATGATGATAGCTCGTTTTACCCCACCGACACAGACACTGACCCCCACCACTAATAGTACGCATATGCTACCAATGCCAAAGCTTTTTAATACGACACTTGTAGTGCCTATAATATATACTCTTCCTGTTGTAATAGTATCAACAGCAGAGATAGAGGAGACAGTACCATCCCCAATGCCCACATCTTCCAGCACATCGGTCGAGATTCAATTAGTGAAGGACAACATCAGACTTAAGCTAGCTTATTTTAATGGACAGAGAGATTTCGACAAGATAGAGAAGTGGGTGTTGTCTCAAGAGAAGCTTTATAAGATACTGAAGATCAAGGATGGATTTCAAGCCGATATCTAATCATACACACTACACAGAGATGTCGATGTTTGGTGGCATACAACAATAAAGACTAATGGATATTTTGAGAATTCAAATACATTCAAGAAGAAATTCTATCAGTAGTACTTCCTACGTGCAATGATGAAGAGGTTGAGGAAGGAATTCATGAACCTGAGATAGGGGCCCGATGAGTCGGTGATAAGCTATAAAGATAGATATGGCTATTTTAGGGTGTTTACTGAGGACTTGGTTAAAGAGGACTTAGAGAATGTATATAATTTTAGAGATCGATCGAGGCCAAACATTGGCTACCACATTTTTAGTACAGGCACCAAGACATTGAATGAGATTTATGAGAATGTGCTATCCCACAAGACATATTATATGTGTAGAGTAGAAGATGGGACGGCTTTAGGTCCAACATTATTGACAGATCATGCCGCAAAGTATGAGAGGATGAGATAGAGGGGTAAGGGACATATCAGAAAGGATAGGGCTTCTCAAGATTAGGGGCAGCCACACCTTACACATCGGTTATGCCTTATGCATACTGCCCCAGGTCAGGGTACAATGGGTAGACCTCCCCTGCCACCTCTGGTCAGGCCAGCATTACCAGCTCCCACTATGCTAGTTCTTTCGGCACCACCAACGCCACGACAGCAGCAGTAGGGCTGTCGAGGCTGAGGTAGAGGCAGAGGCCGAAATGGTTTCCGATAGACATCTATAGGGACATGCACAAGTTCAAGCACAGGTTCTCCATAGGCCAATCACTTGCTTCAGGTGTGGACAAGTTAAGCATATGGTGAGGGATTACCCACAACCAGCAGAAGGGACACGTGGGAGTTGATATGGTAGCTCAGCCAGAAACAAACACCAAATGAGGTCTCATTGAGGGTATGGTTTCTATTTGTGGTAGAGAATTATATGTATACTATATCATTTATTGTTGATCGCATGTTAAGCATCCTAGGGTTGACACCTATTATACTTATAGTACACTTGATATTGAATACTACAGTTGGGGATAGAGTTTACCCTAATAGTCTTGTTAAGGGATGTCCAGTGAAGATAGGCGGGGTAGAGTTACTTGCAAACTTCAAGGTTCTTAAGATATAAGAGTTTGACGCGTTATTAGGGATGGACAAGCTTGCAGCTATCACACTTATATCGACTGTTTCAGTAAGAATGTGATATTTGAGATCCCTAGGCGTCTGATTTTAACTTATAAAGGTAATACACTAAGAGGTGACAAAAGAGGTCGACTTTCGACTAGTGGAGAGATGGAGACTCTAGTAGCATTGTATATAGTATCAAAGAGTGAGAGACCCAGACTTGAGGACATACCGATAGTTTGTGAGTTTCCAAATGTGTTTCCCGAGGACATACCTAGTTTACCTCTACTGAAAGAGATAAATTTCATCATTGAGTTGGTACCAGGCACCATACCTATTTCTATATAGTCGTACCACATGTCTCCTACTAAGTTGGAGAAATTAAGGACCTAGCTTCAGAATTTGGGATATAAGGGATTCATCACCCCTTCCACGTCGCCATTGGGAGCACCGGTCCTTTCTGTGAAGATGAAGGATGGTAGTCTAAGACTGTGTATCGACTATAGATAGTTGAACAAGGTCACAGTCATAAAAAAATATCCGCTACCACAAATTGAGGACTTATTCGATCAGCTGAAATAAGCGCAATTTTTCTCCTTGATAGACCAAATATCAAAGTATCATCAGCTTAGGATCAGTGATGAGGATAGGTCCAAGATAGCTTCAGCATGAGGTACGGACACTATCAGTTCATGGTCATGCCATTTATGCTCACCAACGCTCCCGCCATTTTCATGGATTTGATGCATTAAGTTTTGAGACCATTTATTGACCACTTCATGATTGTTTTCATTGATGACATACTAATTTATTTGAGGACTCGAGAGGATCAAGAGCAGCATACCTCAGGGAGATGGTCCATACTTTGAGGGAGCATATACTTTACGCTAAGTTCGACAAGTTCGAGTTTTGGTTTTTTGAGGTCAAATTCTTAGGCCACGTCATAAGGGCAGCAAGAATTGCAGTGGATACAGCAAAAAATTAGGCTATCATGGATTAGCAGGCACCGACATCAGTCAATGAGATTTGGGGCTTTTAGGGTTTAGCAAGGTATTACTATATATTCATGAAGGATTTCTCAAAACTCGTTTTGCTGATTACTAGATTGACAAAGAAGGACCTTGTATTTGATTTGTTTAAGGAGAGAGAGCAAGCATTTGATCAGCTGAAGAGGTTATTGACCATTACACCAGTGTTAGTGTTGCCTGAGGATGGATAGGGATTCTTGGTATATATAGATGCTTCTCATATGGGTATAAGTTATGTATTGATGCAGGCAAAGGTACAGTGGCTTATGCTTCCAAATAGCTGAAGATACATGAGAACTATCCCACACATGATTTGGAATTGATAGTATTTGTGTTTGCTTTGAAGATATGAAGACATCATCAGTATGGATATAGATTCACACTCTTCACTGATTACAAGAGTTTGAACTATCTCTTCACACGGAAAGAGTTGAACATGAGAAAACGTAGATGGTTGGAGTTCTTCAAGGTGTACGACTTTTCCTTGGAGTACCGTCAAGGAAAAGCCAATGTACTAACAGATGTTCTAAGTAGGAGACTGACTGGAGATTCTGAGATTGTCAGATGTCATATTACGCATAAGTATGGGTTACTCGAGGCAGAGGCAACAACGAGTTAGTGATAAATGATTATTTATATATAGTATTAGTTTAGTAGTATAATTAGTATAAATATCTTGAAATGAGCTCAAATTGATGGTGTTTATGTATTTTTAGGTATTCAAGGCATAAAGAAGATACACGGGTGAATTCGCAAAGAAACATACCTAAAATACATAAGAGATGGTTTGACGCCATGGCATGGAGGTGTGACAGCGTGGGAAGATGAGGCACAGCTTGGGAGGCCAAGAAGAGAAAAAAGTGAGCAAGGATGGCCGGCTTAGTGGCAGCACCGTGAAGGCAAAGGGGATGGCACCGAAGACAAACATGCACAGCACCGAGCCTACTAAATGAAAAATTGCACACAGCGTGACCGAAGCTGTCACGGCGCCGTGGCTTTGTACACACAGCGTCGGACCACTTACAGACATCGCCGAGGCTGAAGAAAATAGAAAGTTAAAGTTTTATTTCGTGTTAAATTGTTTAGTATGGTTTCTAATTGTTTTAAAATTTTTCTTAGGAGTATAAATAGATAGTAGAACGTGGTAAACACATCAATTACCATATATTAGCAACCATTAGAAATAGTAGCATATGTTTACTGTATTTTAACTATTAAGAAGATTTGTAGAAGAGAAGACATTGAAGGCTCACGTGTGGTGATTTAGGTATTGTTTTTATTGATGTAAATGAAGTTATTTAATTATATCTTTGATTTCAATGAATATCACTATATGCACATTTGTTTCAATAAAGTATGAGTAGTTCATTAATCTTAGGGATCGATAAATCGTATGGTATGAATGCTATGCAATAAACATGAGTAAATTGTAAAGATAAAAAGTGCAACGGTTAGAATTTGTATTGATTTTTAGTGTGATGCTATGAACATCTTGATCGCTAGTTTGTTGATATTAGGTTTTATAAGTTATTATAGTCATTAAAGCTTTTAAGCTGGATATGGATGGTACAACCATAAAATACACAACATCGATAGATAGTTGTTGATTAGGAAGGCACGGATAGTAAATTTAATTGGTTATTAATCTAAAGATTTGGAACATTAAAGCAATTTGGAGCTTACGTTATTCACACCGATAGGTTGAGTTCTAATTTGCATATTAAAATCTTTTCTATCGCAGCAGTGGGTTGAAGTGGATTTGAAGGAAATCTATCTATTCTAATTAGGCATTGTACACACATAATAAAGATGAGTAAGTAAGTTGAAAAGCATAGTATTTCATTACCTAGATGAAGTTATGAACTAAGACATTCTTGATATAAGAGTTTAAAGTAATTTATATTGTTTTATTAGAATAGTTTAGTTTAGTTTAAAAACAAATTTAAAAGGATTTTTTTAGCAATTTACTAATTTTGACTTGGTAAATACTGAGTGCATACACCTTTCCCTGAGGATGATATCTATAATTAACAGAAGTTGGTCACACAATTACTATAATCGAGCCATTATAGTTGCGTCCGCGATCAAGTTTTTGGCGCCATTACCGGGGATAGGTAGCCATTTAGACCTAGTTAGTTTGAGAAGTTGCTAAGTTTATTTAAAGTGATTTACTTTAAAGTTTATAAAAATAAAAATAAAAATAAAAGGTTTGAGTTTCAAGTTTGGCATTTACACTTGATTTTTGTGTTTTCTTTTGAGGGAGAATTAGTGCATGCGTAGCAAAAGAGAGAAGGACTAAATGCCTTACGACCCTAGATTGACAAAACCAACAAAGGAAAGAAAAAGAAAGGAATCAAGATGGCGAAGGATTAAACATGAAACCAGCAACAAGGCTAAGGGAATAAACAACTCGATTGTGATCTGGTATTGCAGGATAGAGTGCGAGAATAGATATGTCTTTGTGACTACTTTAAGCTAGAAGTTCAAGAGACTTACAACGGAGCGATAAGGCTTCTAACCAACACCACAGATTTCAAATTGAGACTATCTCTAATCAACATGGTGCAAAATAGCTTGTTCAACGGGCTAGCCAATGAAGATCTAGTTGGACATGTAGAGGTTTTTTTGGAGAAGTGCGACACCATGCACATTACTAAAGTTGCAAAGGAGGTGATCTAGATGAGACTTTCCCCATTCTCATTGGGTGAAAAAGCCAAATCTTGGTTCCAAGGACTGAATGCAGGGAGTATGACCTTATAGGAAAAAACAATGAAAGATTTATGGATAAGTTCTTCCCTAGTGAAGGTCAGTGAAAGGAAGTTGGAAATCAATCAATTTAAGAAGGAAGAGTCGAGTGTCTTGGCTTGGGAAAGATTCAAGGAGATGCTGAAGAGATGTCCAAGATATGGGTATGTTGTAATAACCCATTACTTTAAGCTAGTGATTAGAGTTGATATGAATCCTAATTAACCCAAGTTAGGCTTGTGGTTAAGTCCGACATACCTCGATTAGCGTGTTCATGGATTTTTGTGATGATTTTTTTTTGGAATGTTTGGTGAATTTATAGGTTGTACTATAAAAATAGAATTTATATACAAGCCTATAAAAAAATTAAAAAATAAATAGTTGGTTGATAAGTGATTATTTATACATATATATATGTTAATTTAGTAGTATATTTAGTATAAATATCCTCAAATGAGTGCTAATTCATGATACTATTTCATTTTTAGGGAATTAAGTGTATTAAAAGGAATCAAAGAAAAACAAGAAGAAACGAAGCAAAAGCCCACAAAATCATATTTGGCATCGTGGAGTGTGTATTGAAGCTATAGGGAGACAAGGCACAACGTGGGAGAGAAGAAGAAATGAAAAAATCAACTCGGAGGTCCGACGCAGTGGCGGCGCCGTGGCACATAAGGGACACCGCCGAGACACACAAAGGAAGGCACCAAGACTTTAGGGGCTAAAAAACACACAATGAAGCAGTGGCGCAGTCTCCGCGCTAGAATAGTAAGTGACAACGCCAACCTCGCAGAAATTAGAAAATGAAGCTTTAATTCGGTTATATTATAATTTATGGTTTCTAATTGTTATTAAGGAGTATAAATATATATTATAATGTGGTAAACTAAGAGGACACCACTATATAAAAGGAGATTAGCCTCCATTAGAGTAATTTATCATTAATTTTGAGTATTAAGGAGTTTTTGTTGGAGAAATATTAAAGATTCCACGTTTGCAATTAATATTTGGTTTCATTGATTAATTTAAGATAATATTTATATTCATCTCTGATTTGCAATTATTTTTATATTGAATCATGATGTGAGTGTTTCAATTATGTATGAATAGTCTATTCATCTTAAGGATCAATGGATCCTATGGTATGAATGCTATGCTTTGAATATGAATAAAAACTGATAGTAAAAAGTGTAATGGTTAGAATTTGTATTAATTTTGAGTGTAATGCTTTAGACATTTTGATCACGTGTCTAATGAACTTAGGTTTTATTAGTTATCTTTTCCATTGAAGCTTATAATGTGGACATGAACAGTAGAAACGTAAAATACACAACATCAAAAGATAGTTGTTGATTAGGGAGTTGCCGATAGTAAACTTAATTGGTTATGAATCTAATGATTTTAGACTTCAAGCCATGTAGAACTTACATTATTCACATCGATAGGTGGAGTTCTTCCATCACAACAAATGGATTGAAGTGGATTTGAAGGAAATATGTCTATTCTAATTAAGCATTGCACAAAACATATTGATATGTAAACATGAATACAAAGCATAATATTAAATTACCTAGGTGAAGTTGTGAACTAAGATATCCTTAATATAAGAAGTCAACTAAAGTTTAAAGTGATTTGTTAGATTAGTTTAGATTAGTACAAATACCAATTAAAAGTGAATCCCTTAGCAATAATTCAAGTTAAGTAGATAAAATATACAACTAGTGCAAAAACCTTTCACTGGAGACGATATCCATGATCAACTTAAGTTGATTGCACCATTACTATAAGTGAGTCATTATACTTGCGGCACGCACATCAAGTTTTTGGCGTCATTGCGGAGAATAGGTAGTCACTTAGTATTACTTAGTTAGTTTGAAAAGTTGCTAAGTTTTATTTTAAGTACTTTACTTTCAAGTTAATAAAAATAAAAAAGTTCTTAAGTTGATTGACCCTACTGCACTTGATCTATTTTCTTATGTCTTTAGTGTTTCATGGTTGCAAAGAATGTATGTCTATCATGTTAAGAAATCAAAGAATGAAATCCTTGATCGAGTCTCTATGTTAGTTTATCAAAGTAAATATGTTTGAGACAATACCACATACCAAGCACAACCAATCGCGAGTGGTTTGGAATGGACGAGATATCAACAACCATATTATAACCCGTATGGATTTAAAAGATTTGTGGGAAGTCAAGAGCACTACAACTAAACACAAGAGAATGAATCATGGCGTAATTATCAAAGCTTCTACAACCCACACATGGAAAACGTCTATCAAACATCATGGAGTTCTCATGACAACTGGCACTTACAATGAGATCAAAAGATTGATGAACAACCATCTCTTGCATCTCTAGAGCAATTAGTAAGAAGAATGGTTGACCAGAGAGAGCATGATATCAAGAAATGTGAGGAAAGATAAGAGATATCTAAGCAATAATTTAACATGAACAAGGAAGAAGATGACCAAGCTTTCTTGAATATGGAGAAAAATTTAGAAGAAATTGCAAAATTTATAAGTTCAAGATATGAGGTTGTGATTGAATTTAAGGAGAACAAAGTCGCAGAGTTGTTAACGACTAAGGAAACATGTGATGAAGCATATAAAGAATTGGAGAAGTCCAATCAAGATGATTACGACATTGTTGATGCTTCAGGGCTAAATGATTCACTTGACCATGTTAGAGAGGAAAAACATATCGATGATATTAAGCAACATGATAGTGGTGTTAATATAGAGAAGTTTGGAACAATAATGTGTAATGAAAGAAATAAAAACTTGAGATCACACAGTACGAAGTTTGTACAAGTGACAATCAATTTTTTAGTATTACTTACACCATTTAAGCATGCCAGAAAAGGATTAGAGTATATGAGGAACTTCGCAAGGATACATCATTGAAGTAACCTTGGTGCATTACGGTGCTCATTCGAGAGCTTTGATGCATACGTCGGGCTAATGATGTTAAATTAAGCGCTACCGGGAGGCAGCCCAAAGTTTTAAATTTTAAGTTTTAAATCTCAAGTTTTTGAATTTTAGTTAGTAGTTAGTAATTTAGTTTAATAATAACAATTAACGAGTTTAAGTTCTAACTTTCGAAAATTTTGTGTTGAGTATGGAGCAAAGACCATTCGCTGGGTGATAATTCATCAAATTGGAAATGTCTTGCGAACTCATTTAAAGAGTGAAGGAGTTTAAAGTAGTGAAGGTAAGTTGCATGGGCGAATCAAAGGTAAAATTTATTATTTTTCATATTTTTTTGGATTTTAGGCGGTCACGATACCTTATGTGAGTGGTACACAAAGTCAGAGGAGCGCCAGAGAAGAATTAGCAAAAAATCATATGCGAAGATGTGGGTAGATGAGTCGACGTCATGAATACAACCCACAGCACTGAGGTGGCAGCAGACCAAAATAAGCAAAGCCCTACTGCGTCGTTAATGTAGTGGCCGCTATGTCACTGCGCGCCGAGGTCAAAATGAGAGTTTTAAACCCATTTTTCATACCATTTCCCACACTTGCACTTAAACCCTACCAAAACCACCAAGCATACACCCCTACAGAGCCAAAGTTTGATCATTTTCAAGTGAAATTAGTGAGTTCTTAGTTATTTAGAATGAAAAAACCAGCACATTGTGGATTTGCACAAGTAGAAGAGCAAGGGCTTAGATTTTTAGAATTTGATTCCAAGGAGAGCTAGGAATCTATAGGTGAGAAAAATTAGAGGGCTTAGATTGGAAAAGACTTGGAGGAGTGTTCTATACCGAAAATTAATCCGACATTGAGGTACATTTACAAATTCATAAACTTGTGTATTGAATTTTGAAGATTTTGATGATATTATATGAAATTATGGAATTGAGGTTGTAGGATAGGTTTTGCAAGATTGTGTGAATGTGAGCATTAATATTACCCATGGAGACTTAGTAGATATCTTTGCGTTATTTGGTGTATGCATGATCCCTGTTATATGAATTTTTATTTTTACGTGATTTGAATACCATGTTGCGTTGCATTTTTGTTAGTTGATTGAAATTTGAAGAAAATGGCAAGAACAAGGAAACAAGTTAGCCAAACTAGAGAAAATGATTTTGAGGCATCTACCTATAAAAATCGCAATAAAGAAGATCCTAGACCTTTTAAATTCAAATATTTATTTGTAAAGAGGCTAAGGAACGATATGAGAAGATTTTACGTAGGGGGTTCATTTGCGAAAGGGGGATTAATTTGCTAGCCAAATATGATAAAAGAGTGAAAAATTTCATTAGGCACCGAAATTGGGAGCAACTCACTCAAGAATATAGGGAGAATAAAGTTAAAGGAGTGGGCGAGATTGTTTTTGAGTTCTATTATAATGCAAAGTTCACGGTTAAGAATGAACCAGTAAAAGAAAGAGGGGTTTATGTTCCCTTCAATAAACGTGAGATCAATATTTTCTATTGGTTGAAAGAATTAAGCTTGTATGATTCTGTTTCGACTTTCCTAGCCCAATTATATGAGAGACCCAATAACTTATACCCATTTAGATCTATAGAAGATGTATTGGTTGTCCCAAGACAAAGATAGGTAATAGGAGTTAAGAATGTGTCGAAGCACATTAAGAATGGGAGTATCATAAAAGTTTATAGGATGTGGCAACATTTTCTTGTTCCATTGCTATACCTCACTTATCCGCAAGGTGAGATCAGCAAGCTAAAAGTGGCTAGTCTTTATGAGATTAAGAAGTTCAGAGAGATCAACATCGAGGAGATCATACACACCAATCTTAGGGAGTCCATCATGTCAGAAAGGGACAACAAATTGTTATTTCCTATTTTAATTACTCATATGTGCTTATAGGTCGGAGTAAGAATGAAAGATGATAAAGAGTTTGATATAGATGCCCAACTAACCATAGATGAAGCTTTCATGCTCACATTGAAATCACCAATTGGTTACTAAGACTTTGAATATGAGAGAAAGAAGGCCAATGGTACTAGATTTGAGGCCGAAGTGTTACCTAAGAGGTAATAGGATCAAGTAGTAGCAGAATCGGCCCAATAGCTATAAGATGAGGAAAATAGAGAAGAATAAGAGCAGAGTAGCAATGATTTGCTAAGGGCTACAAATTTGTAGACCCAGAGTTTGGAGAGCAGGACTTAGAGAGTCCTAAAGTCTTTCCACCACCTCCTCTACCACAAGCACCCTTACCACCACTTGAGGATTTGATTCCATGCTAGCAGAGGTTGTGGATGGAAGAAATGTGGAGACATTAACAAGAGGATATGGCGCAATACCAGGCAGCCATGCTGAGATATGAGCAGGATATGGAGAGGAGAGGCAGCACCGACGGAACGAGCAACGTAATTTCATGTTGTTTGTTGATCATTATACAACGATAGCTAGATATGAGAGGAGCAGATGGATGAGACCTACTGATAGGTCAATAGGCTTTCCAGCAGGACTAACATACGTTTTTTTATCTAAATTTGGTGCAGAGCAGGACGGTGGAGCGTCCATTGACACTATTGCATGCTGGAGTTAATGATGCCGATGACGATGATGACACGCAGTCCTAAAGTTAGTGTTCTATGATTCCTTTAGACCTGAGGAGTTGAAAGTGTTTTTGATACCATTTAATTTTTTAAAAAAATTTGGGATTATTTTGTTAACTATTTAGTTATTTCAATTTTAATGTTTAGTCTAGTTTATTATAACTTATGTTATTACATAGGTTTGTGAGTTTTAGTGTCTTCATTTTTTCGGCTTACTTTTAAAACTTGAGGATAATGTTTGGTTTAAGTTTGGGGGCATTGACACTACACCACAGTATGAGAAAGTGGTAAGATAGGTTGAGAAATAAGGATAAACATTGTAGGTCTGATTGTTCAAATTTTATTTGAAGCAGTTATGGAGGAAAACATGGTAGTATATAAGTTTTTCGTTTTAATCACTAAATGAATGTTTAAGTAGTATAGCTTAGGTTATATATAATGTAATATGTAATGAAAAAGTAGTTCATACCTTTAATTATGGACGAGTGGATTACAAGTATCTTGTTGATATGAAACTCAAGAGAATGTTTTAAATTTTTGAAGAAGATAAAAAATGAAATGTAGCAAACAACGGTGTGATTTCATGATTAGAAACATAGAGTTAAGGAAGACCTTAAACTTGATACAAAAGTAAGAATTAGAACACTTCTTGTGGAAAAAGTTAGATCCCTAAGGATTCTATAATAAGTGTGATTCTTACTTCAAAATACAAAGCAAATAAAAACTTAGTGCCAAAAAGGGGAAGAAATAGGCATTGTATAGTAAAAGTTGGAGTTAACTTACTTGATTTAGCGAAAGTGAGAAGTGTTAACAAGAGTTTTAGAATAAAGAGAAAAATGAGAGAATCCCACAAGTTCTATAGGAAAAAAAGTAGAGAACTTGATGGTTGAAAAAAATGAGGAAGGATGAAGTCTATAGGAAAAGGAGCAGGGACTGTTAAATTAAAAAATGATGAGAAGAATAAGAAAAAAAAAGAGAAAAAAATAAATAGATAAAGGTGGGAGTATAATAAAACTCTTCAAATAAAAGATTTAGCTCGAGTGCGAGTAGCTAGTTAGGTTAAGTTTTCATTCTAACTATATAAAAGTCCAATAGACTCTTGAAGTGCTAAATTCTACTAAAAATGAGTTTGATCTATGCTTAGTTGTGATTTCTTAAGCTTAATGAGAAATCATGAGATTGTATACTTGCTACTTGAGTATTGAAATGAAACAAACTTGTGAGTAATGATGGTTTTTGGTAGATATCTACTTTAGTGTTTTGAAAGTGAAGTTATATGAGTTGTTAAAGCCGCATGGCTTAAGAATATTTTTTTTCAAAGAAAGAACTCTTGAGTAGATTGTTAACTTGAAACTTAATAAATTAAAGGATACTTCATGAACAATGTAAATTGAATGAGAACTAGTTATTAGGAGACTTAGTAGAATACACATTTTGCTCGAGACAAGCAAAACCTTAAATTTGGGGGGTATTTGATAAGTGATTATTTATACATATATATAGGGTTAGTGTAGTAGTATATTTAGTGTAAATATCCTCAAATGAGTGTTGGTTCATGGTATTATTGCATTTTTAGGGAATTAAAGTGTATTGGAAGGAAACAAGGATAAACGAGAAGAAATAGAGCAAAAACCCAGAAAATTAGAGAGTGGCGCCATGGGAGCATGTATTGACACTATGGGGAGACAAAACACGGTGTGGGTATGAAAGGAACAGAATGGGAGAGAAGAAGAAATGAAGAAAATCAACTCTTGAGGTTCGGTGCAGTGGCGACGGCGTGGCACATAAAGGACAACACCAGGACACACAAGCGACACCGCCGAGACTCCAGGGGCTCAAAAACACACAATGAAGTAGTGGCCCAGTCACGGCGCTGTGGCATAATATACACGACGTTGGGACAGTAAGTGACAACACCAACCTCGCAAAAATTAGAAAATGAAGCTTTAATTCATGTTAAATTATAATTTAGGGTTTCTAATTGTTATTAAGGAGTATAAACAGGTATTAGGATGTTGTAAACTAAGAGGACACAACCGTATAAAAGGAGATTAGCCTCTATAAGAGTAATTTAGCATTGAATTTGCATATTAAGGAGTTTTACTTGGAGAAACATTAAAGACTCCACATTTGCAATCAATATTTGGTTTCGTTGGTTAATTCAATGTAAAATTTATATTCATCTTTGATTTGCAATAATTTCAATATTGAATTTTAATGTATGTTTTAATGATTTGTGAGTAGTATATTATCTTATGGATCAATGGATTTTATGGTATGATTCTATGCTTTGAATATGAATAAAAATGATAATAAAAAGTGTAATGGTTAGAATTTGTATTGATTTTGAGTGTATTTCTTTAGACATCTTGATAATGTGTCTAATGAACTTAGGCTTTAGGAGTTATCATGGCCATTGAAGCTTCTAATCCGGACATGAACGGTACAACCGTAAAATACACATTATCAATAGATACTTGTTGATTACGGAGGCGTGGATAGTAAACTTAGTTGGTTATGAATTTAATGATTTGAGACTTCAAGCAATGTGGAACTTATGTTATTCACACCGGTAGGTGGAGTTTTAGTTTTTACATTAGAATATTCTCTGTCATGACAGTAGGTTGAAGTGGATTTGAAGGAAATTTGTCTATTCTAATTAGGCATTGCATTAAACGTATTGAGATATAAACATGAATACAAAGCATAGTGTTAAATTACCTAGATGAAGTTGTGAACTAAGATATCTTTAATATAAGAAGTCAACTAAAGTTTAAAGTGATTTGTTAGATTAGTTTAGATTAGTATAAAAACCAATTAAAAGTGAATCCCTTAGCAATAATTCAAGTTAAGTAGATAATATACAACTAGTGCAAAAACCTTTCCATGAGGACTGTAAGGGCCCGTCTCACAATGTCCTAACTTGGCCTAATTTCCTTTAATTAGGCACCTAATCCATTCAATTAACTTAACCTCAAAATATTTTTTAATTCGATCTTCAATAATGCTCTAAAACTAAATTTATATCCTTTATGAAACTCAATTATGATTTGTTTAATTAAAGCAAATTAGGAAATCATACAGATTATTCTTCATATTTTCTAAAAATTTCGGCAGCACCTCCCTTAAAAGTGAGCTACCAAAAAACTCACCTAATAAACATCACAATGGGGATAAGCTTAGAAGGACTCACAACTCCCTATAATTCACAATATATATATATATATATATATACATATATATATATATATATCAATATAAAACATTTAAACTTACTTAGAGTCTCTGATTCATTACTTACAACTTTAAAATTTCGAATAAAACTGAACCGGAATATAAATAACATAATTTACTTTAAACTAATTTAGGAGACTCTCATAACCAATTCAAGAGTATTTCACGACCTACGCTCACCTCGGAACCCAGAAGAGAATATTAGAATAATATACAACAAGAATTAAACTTTATTAAAATTGAAATAATCACCATAATCTTTGAGTCTTGCCCATTTTTTCCTTATCTTTACATAGAACCTGCTATCACTAAAAATAACTCGAAGATGTCAGGTAAGTAAACTCTTACACTGCTCTGTACACCTGCAAATGTTACTCCGAATACATGAGACATGTAATTGTGTTTCCAAATAACAACAAGTTTAAATAACAACGTGAAACCCTTTTACTACTATTCAAGGTTCATAAACAAGTTGGCCGACCCAAGAATGAACCAAAAATTGTAATAAAAGTCAAATGCATGCTCCCCTACAAAACTTGCGTGCCTTGGGTCTTCCGTGTTCTAGTCTAACTAGTCAGGAAACCTAGCTTTGAGTTCCATTCGTGAGCCGTAGCACTAACAAGCCATTGTCCGGAATGACATAAATGCATGACCAAAAATGGTGCAAAATGCAATGCATACTAAACACAAATGTAGGTACAAAGATAAAATCCATAAATAATAAATACCACTGTAGGGTTTACTTACAACCAACCAACTTTGAGCTTAATTTTTTAGGGTTCCCAGAACATTGGATCAACTTGAAAATGGTTCCAATAGCTTCCCAGCATAACCAATTATATTATGGCTCAAGCTTCAAGTGAAACCAAATCATAAAACCCAATAAAAACTGCGACCAAAGTATGCTTGACAATAGTTTCCAAAAATATTAATTTATATAATTGTTTCAACTGGCTTTCAACTAGCAAATTTGAGGTAACTTTTTAAACTTGAAAACCTCAATATTTGCCATGATGACGTGAAAGGAGCTTGTAGTACTCATGTCCTACTTTCCATAGACACCAAGAACACTCAAATCGGCTCACCGACGAATAAGTTATGAATTTTCCAATATGGCATGTCAACTAGGTAAAATTTATTTATTTTGAACTAAAAAACTTCTCCAAATCAATATTTTCGCAATTAAATCTTTAAAACTCAACAACAAACACCACGAAACTACTCGATACCAATACCAAAATATTTCCACACCCTGTGGAGTCAAATTGAATCAAAACCAATAATCGATTCTTCCAAAAACTCAATGTAAATCAATATCAACTATAAAAACATCTCCAAAATAGTTATCAACTAAATCACATTAGTTCAATTCATCAAAATCATAACCTTCTTCGGTGGAATTTATTCCAAATTAGCGCACATCCGAAAAAATCGAAAAATTATAGGAATTTAAATTGAATTGAGGAAAAATGCCCTAAACTGAAAATTTACGAAATTCCAAACCGAATACCTCGTCTCAGTCGTGGAAACTTGGCTCGATCTGTCTGTCTCGTAATGCTCTACTATTTTGAGGAAAGAAACCGAGCGAAAATCGGGCGTCGATAGCTCATGGAGCAAAAGAAAGAATGGAGAGGGTTTAGGAACGAACGTTTGAAACGTTCTGTTTTAAATGAAATGAATCAATTCATTTCCACTTTTTTTTTCTTAATAGATATATATAAACCCTCAGCTAATTGAAAGCATCTTAATTTCTTTTTATCTATTAGTTCTATAAATCCCTATTTTAACGTGCTTTAACTTCCAGTGCTTATTTTCGATCTGATTTCTTACCAAATTGAACCAAACTCTCGACGAAACAATTTATCTTCAAAAAATGTCCATAACACTAGTTTCGATCACGCCAAAACCCCGAAAATCTTAATTTTGTCCATGACATACTGAACCATTATGGAACAATTATGTTGCCATACTAAACCAAACATATACCAATTTGGACCCAATCTCAACCTCGACCACCGCCAAAAGGACATAAAGCTTGAGGTAAGGTCTTGCAGCAACTCCCTTCTTATTTTATAATACCACTGATCCTGGCTTGCATACAAATTGAGGCTAAATCATCACGTGAGGATTATCATTTGGTTAATTAGTTTTTGAGTGACTAATAATTAATTTTCACTCGTGCCCTTCAAGTACTCACTTGCAACCCTGAGTAAGACAAACATAAGATACATCTTAACACACCCTCACTTCACCATAAAAAACCATATAATACACATACTAAGCACATAATACACAAAAATAAAAATAACTTTATGATCTTTGGTATTTAATGCGTAGGTCCTACCTCGGATACTTTAACTCCAAATAAAATCTAAAAATACCTAATTAGTCACCTAATCAAGTTTGCGAGATTCTCGAATTTTGCAAGGATGATATACGTGATCAACATAAGTTGATTGCACTATTACTACAAGTGAGTCGATATACTTGCTGCACACACATCAACAGTACACCAAGTGCGACGAGGGGGTCGTGAAATGAATGTGCACACCCAATAATACTTGTAGGCACATCCGATAAATTTATTGGCAAGAAAATATATACATAAATATATAAAAAATTGATATACAAATATATATATATAATTAAACTATAAGTTTGGTTTGAATTATATGGATCATTGGATCGTCTCGAGATGAGTGTAAGTGTTGATGGTGTCAAGATATGTGTCACTTTAAGATATGTCACTTTAACACAACATTCACTGGATCAGCCTCAAGATAGCGTGATGGGTATCTCGAGAAAAATCCATATATTTAAATCAAAATCTTCAAACTTATCCTCATTGATCAATTGAGATTGAGAGAAAACAAAGCAGCTGAAGGTTTTTGTGGTTTGATCTTGAGGGAAACGATCCAGAAGAGGTTTTCTAGTGTGATTTGAAATGATTGTATCATTGTAGTTTTTATATCATCATTTTGGTAAGTGTAATTTTGAGTTTCAAGTTGAATTCAATAGTATATGATGATTTCTCTGTAAATTGTTGTTGTTGATGATTTTAAATGAGATTATACCTCACTAGAGGTCCTCCCTGATGTTTTGGAAAAGTGTTTGATGTTGTTTGGTGGTATGGTGGATTGAGTAAGGCCTGTTGCCTTGCTGACTGTCGAGACAGTGTAGGGTGGAGCGTGCTCCCTCTAGAAGATAAGCGCGCTCCCTTCATCAGTTGGGATGAACCTAGTTGGTGAAGCGTGCCCCACCAAGTGAGGGATCGCACTCCCACCTTAGAAAACAAAAACTATGATGTGTTTTAATTAGAATTTACCGAGGTCTCGAGGACTGACTTAGGGGTTCTAAATACAGGGAATTAGGCCTAAATTAACCAAAAATGGTTTGTGATAGGTTTTAGAACACAGGAAAGCTTGAGTGACCAGGAAAGTTAGGGAATTTTGAAACGAAAACCTAAACCGAGGTAAGTATGGATTAGCTTATTTATCAATGTTATCTGGATATGCTAGTATATATAATTCATATAGTTTATGGACTGAATGGGGAATTATGTACACTGTGATGTACTTACTAAATGGAAAACAATGTTTAATGTAATCGGCAATAGTAATTCCTAAAATTGAGATTAGGTTATATTAGATATGGGTTTGATTTCCCAGCCTATATGTTAATTCCTACTTAGTTAGATAGGTTATGTAGATTAAATATTCACTAGAGGGTTTGTGATAGAACCATTGAATATTAATGGATTGGCTAGACAACCCATCGGTCAATGTGTTGGTCTTGTAATCGCATTAATGGTGTTAATGGGTAATCAACCCTAGATTTACAAATGAAATGGAAATCACAGTTTAATAGTCATTGACAATTTGACTTACATCTGTTATTTACTGGATTATATGATTTTCATAATCCCGTTAGTTATCATTGGTGTATATTGCTATTGCATATTACTCTTGATTATTATATGGAATGTTGATGACTTTGTGAATCCTTACTTACTGAGCAATTTGGGGTGCTCACCCTGAATTTATTATTTCAGGTTCTGAGCCTAGCGCTTCAGCGAAGGGAAAAGAGAAGATTTAGTAGTCTTATTACCTTCTCTACGATGTAATAAGCCTTATTGTATACATATACACTGTTTGAGTTACTTTGTTGTATATGAATAGGGTTAGGAGGTTTATAATCGAGTTTTGGGTTTTAATCAACTCTGTATTTATGTATATCATTTTAATTATCGAAAAAGTTTAAATTTTTCACTACGTATATTATAAATTATTTAATTCGATATCGATATACAGGTAAAGTTTATCAGGTACAAAAGGAGAGGCTGCTGGCTCTAGTTAATTTAACTGGGTTACCGGGGCTTAATTAGGGTTTCAGGCTGAGTATCACTCTAATCATGATAGGGGATTCCACATACATGAAATGGGCACAGCTCCATATTATTTTCTATGGGATGAACCACAACACCAGAACACTAGTAGATGTCGCAGCATGTGGTTCTCTACTTGTTGGGTTTTGGAGTTCATACGCAGCAGAAAACTCAAAATAATTTTTGAAAAACCCTAACAAGATCAAAAATAAGATCCATTAAACAAGAACTACAAAATTAAATCATACTTTAATTTGTGATTTCCTTATCTGATTGTTCGATTTCAAAGATGTTCAAGTGCACGTCCTCTATCAAAAATCCATGCAAGAACGATGACCACAATTTGGAGTGCTAGCCCCAAGAGAGATGTAAAAGTTTTCCTCTCTCCATAAATCCAGAGAAACATATTCATAATACAACTATTATATTTAGGCAATTTAAGCAAATTACACATGCGCCCCTATTAATAAATTATCATATAAAAAATCTTAAGGGCTTTATGTCATGAATTTTATCATATAAAATTCATTACTCTAGACCAACTGAAATTGCGAAAAACCATTCTTTGTGTGTGGCTCAATTGGTTAATGCGACGTTAGCATTGAACCAAAACCATTTTGGTACACAAGTCATAAGCAGCCTCTAGTTAAGGCATTATAACGACCCAAGTAGCATGAATATCAAAATCGATACAACCTAATGAATAACATATATCATATCCTTTTGTCACGCGATATCCTTCAATTAAATTTATGGAATGAAAAGTCACCCTTAATATTGAATCGTACTAGTCTCGATCTTTTAGTAAACTAAAAAAATCCAAGTGACATTTGGACTTTACCATTTAATAGTCTAACATATCAATTGATCCACTGATATCTCTCTATACGAGAGGGACAAAATCTATATTGATTACACACCTTCACATATTATTCACATGGTAACTAATCATATGACTTAATCCATGTGGTGTTCTCATAGCGGGTCAATCAAGTACCTTGTTCCCTAACATGTACTTATGATCTTGATTAGTATCCTTATGCGCATTATCATCATATGACCATCAATAAAGACTCAGACTAGTCTTAATTCATTATAGTTCCCAATATAATGACTAACTAGGGATATATATGATACTTCAACAAATACTTATGGATCTTATTATAAGGTAAGCATGCATTTACTTAAAATAAAAAAGTAAACAAAAAGCCTATATTTTATTAACTAAAATTATAAGATAAATAATGTCTATAGATTGACCTAAGGCACATGCCCCAACATCTCTCACTTGCACTAGGGTCAATCATTCATGTATCTGATACCTGATGACCTAACATGACCATTATGTTTCGCTTATGGAAGAGCCTTCGTCAAAGGATCACCAACATTGTCTTTTGTAGGAACTCTGCATATCTTTACGTCTCCCCTCCCAATGATTTATCGAATGAGATAAAAAAAGTCTAAGTATATGTTTGGATCGGTGGTGTGATCTTGGCTCCTTGGCCTATGCTATCGCCCCGTTGTTGTCACAATACAAGCAAATGAGGTTAGTTATACTCGAAATTACACTAAGTTCAGAGATGAATTTTTTATCCAAACTGCCTCCTTATCTGCATCAGACGCTACATATACTAGACTTTTATTGTAGAACCTGCCACAGTGTCATGCTTCAAACTTTTCCATCTCAATACGCCTCCATTCAAATTAAACACATATCCCGACTGTGATCTGAAGTCATCTATATCACTTTGAAAACTCGCATGTGTGTAACCATTTACAACAAGCTTATGTTCCAAACTTCCACAGATCAAGAACACTTCTTTAGTCCTTCTCAAGTACTTAAAAATGTTCTTTACTACTATCCAATGACTCTAAAAAATATCAGATGTATATATACTTGTTATGCTTAAAGCATATGATACATCAGTTCTAGTGCATAGCATACATGATAGATCCAATAGCTGATGCATATAGAATTGTATTCATGCACTCTCACTCGACATTAGTCTTCGGACATTGAGTCTTGCCGAAACTTATACCATGAGACATTAGTAAACGACCCACTTTTAGAGTCTTGCATACTAAACCTATTGAATACCTTGTCAATATAAGCATTCTGACTTAGACCGATCAGCCTTTTAAATCTATCCCTATAGATCTTAATCCTAAGGATGTAGGTTGTATCTCTTAAGTTCTTTATTGAGTAACACTTCCTTAACCAAGACTTGGCACTTTGCAAAGTTGGGATGTCATTTTCAATGAGTAATATATCATCAACATACAGTACTAGGAAAATAACCACGCTCCCATTGACCTTCTTGTATACATAAGGCTCATTTTCATTTTTAATGAAACCAAATTCCTTAATTGCTTCATCAAAATGAAAACTCCAACTCTAAGAAGCTTGCTTTAATCCAGGATGAACAAACCCTTTAGGCTAGTAACTTTCTATAAATTGATCATTGAAGCTTGCACACCTTCCTCGAATTCTCGAGATGAACAAACCCTTCAGGTTGTATCATATACATGTCCTCAAGTGACTTTCCATTTAGAAAAGTTGTTTTGACATCCATTTTCCATATCTCATAGTCATAATATGCGGCTATGACAATTAGAATTATAATGGATTTTAGCATGGCTACAGGAGAAAAGTCTCATCATAATCAACACCTTGAGTCTGCCTGAAACCTTTTGTTACTAGCCGTGCTTTATAAGTATGCACGTTACCATCCATGTCAATTTTCTTCTTGAAAACTCATTTACATCCAATGGCCTTACCACCTTCAGGTAAATCAACCAGGTTCCATACTTGGTTATCATACATGGATTGCATATCAGAATTCTTGGCACTATGCCATTTATCTGACTTAGGGCTAGAGACAACCACCTGATAAGTAGTAGGCTCATTTTGATCCATAAGCAATACCTCACTACTATCGGTAATAAGAAATCCAAATCTCTCAGGCCGATGTGTTACCTTATCAGACCTACGCGGGCCTCATGATACTTGTAGAGGTTTAACCAGTTCAAGACTTTGTTGATCTCCCAATGGCGGTTGAATATTTATCTATTGTTATTGAACTTCTTCAAGACTTACTTTATTCTCATTGTTGTCTTTTGAAATAAGCTTTTTTCCAGAAAGACACAATTCTGAGTAACAAATACTTTGTTCTCAGTGGAATTATAAAAGTATTATCCTCTACTTTCTTTAGGATAACCAATAAATACACACTTATTAGATTTGGCTGATAATTTCTCTGATATTTATCGTCGTATAAAAACCTCATAACCCCAAATCTTAAGGAAAGACAAACTTGGTTTTTTCCCAAACCACATCTCATATGGTGTTTTATCAATCGCTTTAGAAGGAACTCAATTCAGTGAAAACGCAGTAGTTTATAAGGTATAACCCTAAAAGGAAATAGGAAGATCTGCATGACTCATCATAGTTCAAAGCATGTCCAATAAAGTCTGATTACTCATCTCATGAACATCATTCCATAGTGGAGTTGCTGGAGGAGTTATCTATGAGACAATGCCACAATTTCTCAGATGATCATCAAGATCTTGGCTCAAATATTCCCCACCTCGACCTGATCGAAGTGCTTTAATAGTTTTACCAAGTTGATTTTGTACTTCATTCTAAAATGTTCGAAAAATCTCAAAAGACTCACTTTTATGTTTCATGAGATATACGTAACCATATCTGCTAAAATCATGAGTATAAGTAATGAAGTACTGATAACCACATCTAGCCATTGTGTTTATAGGACCGCATACATTAATATGTATTAGCCCCAATAAATAGCTTGCCCTTTCATTGTGTCTAGTAAAAGGACTCTCTGCATCTTACCTAGTAAACAAGAAACACATGTTTCATATGATTCAAAATCAAATGAATCTAAAAGTTCATCTTTATGAAGTTTAAAATGTGTTTCTCATTTATGCGGCCAAGACGACAATGCCAAATGTAGGTTTGATTCAAATCAATTAACTTGAATCTCTTTTTGTTTACGTTAAGAATAAGAGTATATGTGGTCCTTTTCATGTTTAGAATATAAAGACCATCACACAAATCAGCATTCGCATAGAAAACATCTTTACGAGAAATGGAGCATTTGTTATTCGCAATAATAAAATTAAAACCATTTAAATCCAAACATGAAACTAAAATGATGTTTTTGCTCAAGACATGGACATAATAACAACTATTTAAAACAAACACAAGTCTACTTGGTAAAATTAACTCATAGCATCATACAGCCAACGCAGCAACCTTTGCTCCATTTCCAACTCGTAGTATGAATTTTCCTTTCTTTAGCTTTCTACTTTTTAGTGAGACCCTACACATTAATACAAATGTGAGATCCATATCCGATATCCAATACCCAAGAATCACTAGTAGACAAGTTAACTCTAATAACGTAAATACCTAAAGTAGCAGTCGCACTACTCTTCTTTTTCTCTAGATCTTTAAAATAGAGCTTGCAATTTCTGAATTAATGCATAAGTGCATGGCAGAAATGACAATTTCCTTCTTTTTCCTTTTCCTTCTGGGACTGTGAAGTAGAAGCAGCCTTAGGCTTGACTTGTTTGACAGGCTTTATGATAGTCACAACAGCCTTGGCAACTTTAGCCTAGCCTTTACCCTTTTTCTTCAAAGCTTTTCCTTTATGAGCCATCAATACATTAGCAATGGGTTTCACATTATGCTCAGCAATTTTAAGCATTAAATGCAACTCTGAGATATACTTCTCCATCTTATTCATGTTATAGTTTATCACAAATTATGAATAACTAACAGGTAATGAATTTAGGATCAAATCCGTAGCCAACTCTTGGCTTATGGGAAAGCCAAGTATGTCAAGATGGTCAACATAGCCCTTCATGTTCATAACATGAGGAGTGACTGACGCACCCTCAGCCATTTTCCAAGAATGAAGGTTCTTGACTGTCTCAAACCTTTCTTACCTAGCCTACTGTTGGAACATTTTCTTCAGCATCGTAGCCATGTCGTAAGCTTCTATGTGTTCCATATCCTTCTGAAGTTCAGGAACCATGGGTACCAACATAATTCATTCAACATCAGTTGAGTCGTTGACATGTTTTGTATGTACATCATTTACGGCTCTTAAAGCATTAGCTGGTGGTTCATCAAGAATAGGATCATCCAGGACATACAACTTGCGTTCATGCTTAAGAACAATTCATAAGTTTTTGAACCAGTTAAGAAAGTTTGTCCCAAACAACTTATCCTTCTCAAGGATGAATCGCAGTGACAAGGGATTAATGTGATTTGAAGAGGCCATAGATCTACAACAAAGATTATGCAAAAGTTCATTTTAGTATAGAGGAATAGACTCCCACTAAATTAACAACCTTCCTCAAACACAATGTTTCACCTAATTCCAAAAAAGCTAAGGCATGACACTTTGAATTAGGTTATTTAGGTTGGTACATATTACCAATTACATTATATGTAACTTTTAGTGTTTTTATGAGATTATGACATCTTATGTCTTTGCATGTTTTTATCTCATCTTATGCCTAAAGCCCAAAATCATTTTGTTAGATTTATCAAGTCTAACCATTTTGAACAATAGAGTAATCGTTACTTAACTTGCCTTACCAAGAAAACATAATACACTCTGCAAAGGAAGATCCTTATTGATGTGATTGAAGGCTTGACAAGTGTTTGAGAATGGATGGCACTTGACTTGAAATTTGGAAGATGGATTATTATTTGTTTTAATGATCATAATTTAAACAAGATAAATATCATATATTATAATACATGTATAATCACTAAAGAAGTTAGGAAATTTTACTAATTTGACTATTATAAGAATTTCCTTGCCCTACGAATAGTTAATGGTGGTCTTGCTGGTCAGTCGATGGGTGGTGGTTCTACTGACTGGTCAGCGAACGAGGGTACAAGGGGCAGCGTCCCAGATTTTTTAGGATAATAAATTCTAGTTCTAAAAATTGAAAATTGCCTAAAGTTTCTCATTTTTTTAGCTAATCCAAGTGACCAAAACTACCCCTTATTTTAATTCTGAGAAATGTTAATTAAATCATTTTTAATTTATTTGGGCCCACCTCTAACTTAATATCTTATCATAATCCAATTAGAATTTAAGATACTTTGAATTATAATTCGTTACGAATTTTTTATATATCTCACCTATCTTATAAGATTTGTAATTCTTATCCGATTAAAAGTTTATCTCATATCTAATAAGAATATACTAACAGATAACAACAATGAGATATATGATCAAAACCAATTTCGATTCTTATCCATATAAAACAAGCAATTGAATCAAGAAACGAAATATTAATCATACATTTAACACTAGAATCATATTAACCTAATCATGATTTCTATCATGGAGTGAACAAAACCAAACTATATATTGAACACTAGAATCACATTAACCTAAACATGACTTCTACCATGTGAACATACAAAATTCGCATCGTTCAATATTAAAACATATATTAATCGAAACATTCTAAACATGAATTCTATCATGGAATCAAATCATGCGTATGTATCAAATACATGAATTGACAACATGCTTTAAATAAATTCTTGATAACAATTATCACATAACCTATATGTACATCATACATACATTTATTAGCAATATGTTTTCACGCATATATCATATATACATCTGAGAAAACATCCAAACGTATAATAGAACCGAGCCTAAGGCTCTGATACTACTGTTGGGTTTAAGGATACATAACAAAAAATTCAAAAAAAAAATTGAAAAACCCCAACTTGATCAAAAATAAATTCCATTAAACAATAACTACAAAAGAAAACAAAACTTTAATTCACGATTTTCTTCTCTAATTGTTCAATTTCTAAGACGTTCAAGTGCGCATCCTCTATAGGAAATCTACATACAAATAGTGACAACAATTTGCAGTGTTAGACCCAAGAGAGATAGAAAACGTTTTTCTTTCTCTCATAAAGTCCAAAGAACTCAAAAATAGTTAAAACAAGATCTTATACCATTTAAGGGTTTCAACCTCTATTTATATGTGTAGGTAAGCTCGCTTAAAAAACATATTCATAATCGAACTATTGTATTTAGGCAGTTAAAGCAAATTACGCCTATGCCCATATTAATAAGTTATCATAGAACAAATCTTAAGGGCTTTTACGTAATGACTTTTATCATATAAAATTTATTACTCTGGCCAATTGAAATTGCATAAAGTTATTCTTTGTGTATGACCCAATAGGTTCATGTGACGTTGGCAGTGAAGCAAAACTATTTTGGTACACAAGTCATAAGCGGTCTCTAGCAAGGTATTATGGCTACCTAAGTAGCGTGAATATCAAAATCGATACAACCTAATTAATAACATATATCATATCTTTTTGTCATGTGATATCCTTTGATTAAATATAAGGCATGGAAAGTCACCCTTAATGTTCAATCAAACTAGTCTCGATCTTTAGGTAGACTGAAAACATCCGAGTGACATTGATCATATCAATTCACTTCGACTTGGCCATTTAACAGTCTAACATATTGAGGGATCCACTGATATCTCTCTCTACACGAGATGGACAAATTCTATCTTGATCACATACTTTCACATATTATTCACATGGTAACCAATTAAAATCTTTTTAATCATTTAGTTAAAGACAATGTTTAGTTGTGTCAAATTACCATGCTCCTAATATTGAAGTCTATGATAATCTCAAGTCGAACAATTAAATGATATACCTATCATGAGTAACACCTATGACTTAATCCATGTGGTGATCTCATAGAGAGTCGGTTCAGTACCTTGTTCCCTAATATGTACTAATGATATTGATTCGTATCCCTATACGCATTATCATCTCATGACCATCAATCAAGATTCCCACTAGTCTTATTTTATTATAGTTCCCAATATAACGATCGACTAGGAACATATATGATATTTTAACAAATATCCATGGATCTTATTATAAGGTAAACATGCAATTACTTGTAATAAAATATCAATCGAAAAGCCTCTATTTTACTAACTAAAATTATAAGATAAACAATGTTTAAAGATTGATTTAGGGCATATGCCCCAACACTACTGACCAAGGATGAGTATGGAGCATTGGGTCTCCTTGATCTTACGTTTCAAAACTCTACATCCAGTAATTGTTCGACAGTGAGGAAACCAGCGAGCGTATATGAGATTGATTCGCGTTGCCGCCTCCGATGGATGAACTACCTCCACCCCTCTGTCAAGTGCAGCCAGATCACTCCTAATGAAGAAGATCTCATTCTTCGCCTCCACCACCTTCTCGGCACCAGGTCTGATCCATGTCCTCTCCCTTAGTATATATCAAACGTCTGTTAATTTCATTTCATTTCATTCTCAAACATAATAAAAAAATCAAATGATTCATTTATTAATTTTGTATACTTTAAAAAAAAAATTATCTTAGGTGGGCTTTGGTCGCGAGGAGGATTCAGAAGAGAAAGGATAGCGAGATCAAGAACTACTGGAACACCTATCTAAACAAGAAGTTGAAAAACCAAGGCATAAACCTTAGAACACATAGGCCATTGTGTACTACATCAAACCCTAACCCTAGTTCCTCATCTCGGTCACCAAAATCTAACACAAACCCTAATTCCTCAGTAGGTTTGAAAAAGATTAGTAAGGCTATTAATGACGATCATGATTATCATCCTACTCGCAATTTAGTAATAAGTTTTTCTGATGGTGATCTAGGTGTGGTGGTGATGCGATTTGATCAAAGCGATAATAATTGAGGGACCTTAAATGAAGAAGAAAATAAAAGTGATGTAAATAATGGCAATTTTAGGCAATATAGTGGTAATTGTGGTGGTGGTACTGATGGTGAATATGTTTTTTGTTCGTTTTTGGATCCTTGGATTGAAGAGGATGTGTTTGCAAACCAACTGCACCAACAACAGTAGCAGCAATTCAATGGGATCGCGCATACTGATCTTAATCCGTTAGTCTTGCCTATCACAGTTAGGGTGTGGCACAATTTTGGGAAGCTAATGGGCTCTCTTTTTTCGCATCTGCATTCGAAGAAGATGAAACATAAGGTTTGATATTAATTATGCTCATAGCCTCATACATGTAGTGATATAGATATCGATCTCTGTATAAAATTTTATATGAATAGGAGTGAAAACCTAAGAAGTATGTAGGAATCGATTACTTGTTGAAAAATTAAGTATATGATCGATATGATATATTATTTTGTTGGATGCATGTAGAGAGATAGAGTTGGATTTCTCTCCATAAACTCATATTAATAGGATGGAATTGTGTTTGTTTGTGTTTGATTTTTCTTCAATTTAGTTGTTGATTTATAAGCAATGTTAATATTAATTATGTATATATATATATTGTGATGACCCCTAATCCAATAAGGGCATCACTAGGCCTAAACAATTACTTCACCCCTCGAAATAACCAAATGTGCTAAGTAATCATTTAGTACAACAACAACAACAACAACATAGCCTCAGTCCCAATTTAATTGGGGTCGGCTACATGGATCAAAATCAATTAGTAATCCTTCATTAATTAACCCTACATAAACACGACAATAATAATTTATAATATAAAGGCCATTAAAGGTGCATATAATTCAAAATTAAAGTTTCCTCTCTATTCAATTCGTACATCAAAATGGAAGGTGGTTAATTAAAACATTTAGGTCCTAATACTACCTATCTGCAGTCAATGAAGTTGGTTACACTATTACTACAAGCGAGGTGTTTTACTTGCAATGCGTATTAAGCTTTTAGCACTTTTGTCAGGGAAAGGTAGCCATTTAGACTTACTTAGTTACTTTGAAACGTTGCTAAGTTTTATTTTAAGTACTATACTTTCAAGTTCATAAAAAAAGAAAAAAAAAGTAAAGACTTAAGTTTCGAGTTTGCCTCTCTGCACTTAATCTTTTGTATTTTTTTAGGGATAACTAGTGCATGCGTAGCAAACGAGAGAAGGACTTAGTGCCTTACGACCATGAGACTGACAGAACCAATAATTTTAATCCTGATAAGATTCACTAGATAGCAGTAAAGAACATTCTTAAGTACTTGAGAAGTACTAAAGAAGTGTTCTTTGTTTATGGATATTGGATGATGAGCATGTTATAAATGGTTACATAGATGCAAGTTTTCAAAATGATATAAATGAATTGAGATTGCAGTCTAGATATGTGTTTACTTTGAATGGAAGTGCATTGAGCTAGAATAGTTCGAAATAAGAAACTTTAGCAGATTCTATAACTGAAGCTGAGTATATTGCAGCGTTTAATGCAATTAAGGAGGTAGTTTGGATCAGAAAGTTCATCTCTGAACTTGGTGTGGTTTTAAGTTTAGCTAACCCCGTTCGCTTGTATTGTGACAACAATGGGGTGATAGCACATGCCAAGGTACCAAGATCACACCACCGATCCAAACATATGCTTAGACGTTTTCATCTCATTTGAGAAATCATTGAGAGGGGAGCGATGAAGATTTGCAAAGTTCCTACAGAATACAATCTAGCAGATCCTTTAACAAAGGCTTTTCTATAAGCGAAAGATGATGGTCATGTTAGGTCATTAGGTATTAGATACATGAATGACTGGCCCTAGTGCAAGTGAGAGATGTTGGGGCATGTGCTCTTGGTCAATCTAAAAACATTTTGTATCTTATATTTTTAGTTAATAAAATAGAGGCTTTCATTTGTTGTTTTATTATAAGTGATTTCATGTTTACCTTATAATAAGATCTATAGGTATTTGTTTAAATATCCTAAATGTCCCTATTCAGCCATTAAACTATGAGCTATAATGAATTAAAACTAGTGTGAATCATGATTAATGGTCATGTAATGATCATGCATATAGGGATACGAATCAAGATCATGAGTACTTGTTAAGGAACAAGTTACTAGATCGATCCGCTATGAGAACACCACATGGATTAAGTCATAGGTGTTACTCATGATAGGTATATCATTTGGACCTTTGACTTTAGATTATCATAGACTTCAATATTAGGAGCATGGTAATTTGACATAATCAAACATTGTCTTTAACCGGACAATTATAAAGATTGTGATTGGTTACAATGTGAATAATATGTGAAGCTGTGTAATCAAGATATAATTCATCTCTCTCGTATAAAGAAAGATATCAATGGATCCTTCGATATGATAGATTGATAATGGCCAAGTCCATGTGAATTGATATGATTAATGTCACTTGGATGTTTTATATATACCTAATGATCGAGACTAGTACGATCAAACATTAAGGGTGACTTTTCATGCCTTATATTTAATCAAAAGATTCGCACGATAAAAGGATATCATATATGTTATTCGTTAGGTTATATCGATTTTGATATTCATGCTACTTTGGTAGTCATAATGCCTTGCTAGAGACCGCTTATGACTTGTGTATCAAAATAGTTTTGGTTCACTACCAACATCATATGAACCTATTAGGTCACATACAAAGAACGGCTTTGGGAAATTTCAATTGATCTAGAGTAATAAATTTTATATGATAAAATTCATGACATAAAAGCCTTAACGATTTGTTATATGATAACTTATTAATAGGGGTGTTTCGTAATTTGCTTGAATTGCCTAAATACAATAGTTATATTATGAATAGGTTTTTTAAGTGAGCTTATGTACATATATAAATAGAGGTTGAAACCCAAAATGAAATAAGATTTTCTTTTTTGCTATTTTCAAGTTCTTTGGATTTTAGAGAGAAAGAAAAAGTTTTTCTATCTCTCTTGGGGCTAACACACCAAATTGTGGTCACCGTTCATGTGTGGATTTCTGATAGAGGATGCGCGCTTCAACATCTTGGAGATCAAACAATCTGAGAAGGAAATCAAAGATTAAGTAATGGTTTAGTTTTGTAGAATTAGTTTAATGGAACTTATTTTTAATCATGTTGGTGTTTTTCAAAGATTATTTTAAATTTTTCATTACGTATGAACCCTAAAATCTAACACATGCTCCATCCAATAAAATCTATATTAGTACGCTGTTATATCCTTGAATTGCTACAGAGAGTACAAGGGTGAAATTAGGAGTTGTCCTATGCAATCATGGAACATCTATCTAGCCTGGCAAAGCTTCCAATAGGACAACAAAGTCCACAAGTGCAGGTAATACACTAACCCACTAGTCACCAAGCCATGGTGGTTAATCAAATGGACATGCAGCAAGGAATGGAGTATGAGGGCATCAACTTCATGAACAATCAAGGCTATAGAAAGAACTTCAGACCGAGAAGAATGGATCCTCAAAGTTTTTATTAAGGATATAGCAACAACAACCATAACTTCTCATATGGAAATCTTGATAACACACTGAAGTTACCTCCATGCTTTGATCAGTAAGTCTAATAAGGGAAGCTAGGGCAGAGTGAATAGATGACTTCATTAAAGTCAATTGAGAAGCTCTTGCACACCATGGACATGAGCAATGGGAAATGCCATGAGAAGCACAAAAAATATATGGAAAATGTAAAGCACGCTATGCAGAGAATGGATTATGAGATATAGCAATCTATCTAGAACTTGGAGAGACAGATTGGCCAGTTAGCCATTGCCTTGAATTCAAGAAAAGAAGGACAGTTTCAAAGTAACACTGTCTCAAATCCCAAGGAAAACGTTAGTGTTATTCACATGATGAGCACTATGACAACGATTGAGCCAAAACAAGAGTAACTGATGTACAAGCCAAAAAGAGTCAACACTTTGGCTATAAGGAAGCATGAAGTGATGCATGAGAATGAAAGTTAAAGAATTCAAACAATAATGGATAAATGCCTTAAAGAATCACAAGAAGGTGAATAAACAATGGAAATCCAAACAACAAGATGAAGGACCTTCTAAAGAAGCACTGAAAGGCAATAGTATCAAGGTGTTTCCAAAGAAACTAGAACCAAAGTTCAAGTTCATATCGAGACTTCAACCAATCAAGATGAGAGATCCTAAAGAGATATGCATACCGATATGCATTGATAGGAACCGATTTAAAAATGTCTTCTATGATATGGGAGCCTCGATCGATGTCATGCCAATAATGGACTTGCTACACACCGATTTGAGGATCATTTGTCCTGATACAAAAAAATTTGCAAGTAGTTGATGGCAACTTGATACCAACCATCGGGAGAGTCTTGAATGCACATGTGAAAGTGGGTAGATTCTTATTCATCGCGAGTTTTGAGGTTATGGATCACAATATGGATAATGATGTGTCTATGATATTGGTGGCCATTCTTGAGCACTGCTAATGCAAACTTGTACATAAGGAAGCAAAAGATCAAAATGAGTATCGAGGATGATGATGTCAAGAAAATTATCTTTGTTAATGGGTAAGAAGTACATCCAAATGGGAATGATATAAGCATCTCCGATCTACAAATGGAGTATCTCAATTTACACTCAGACTGAATGAGTGAAAAGGCGTCGGGCTAATGACGTTAAACTAAGCACTATCGGGAGGTAGCCCATGGGTTTTCAAATTTCTAGTTTTTAAATACTAGTTAGTTATTCATTTAGTTTAGCTAGTACAATTCATAAGATATAGTTTTCTAACTTCTAGATATTTGCGCAAAATGTGCAGGAGAAGTCTCAACATATGCGGAAGATTCATAAATTCTTGATGAGTTATAAGGATATTATCGTGTTATTATTATATTTTCGTGTTTAGTGTTTTTCATTTTTCAGATTTTTTTTAAACCTTGAGGACAAGGTTTGGTTTAAGTTTGGGGGCATCAACACTACACTATGGTAAATGGTAGGAAATGATGAAATAAGGATAAACACTGCAGGTATGATCGTTTAAAATTTTATTGTTAAAGTAGTTTAAGAGAAAGCATGGTAGTGTATTTCTATTCCATTTACTTATATTTGAATGTATTTAGGTAGTATAGATTAGGTTATATATAGTGATATGTAATGAATAAGTCGTCCATTTGCATGTTCATGTCTTTAATTGAGGATGAGTAAGATACAAGTATCTTTTTAATATGAAACTCAATAGAGTTTTTAAAATTTTTGAAGAAAATATGAAATATAGTAGACAATGGTATGATTTCATGATTAGAAACCTAGAGTTAGGGAAGAACATAAAATTGAAACAAAAGCAAGGAGAACACTAGAACACTTCTTGTCGAAAAAGTTAGATCTCTAAGGAATTCTATAATAATCGTGTTACTTGATAATAAAAAATAAATAAAGACTTAATGCTGAAATGGGAAGAAATAGGCATGTTTAATGAAAAAGTTGGATTTAACTTGCTTGATAGAGTGAAAGTGAGAAGTGCTAACAAGAGTTTTAAAAATAGAGAAAAAGATAGAATCCTATAAGTTCTACAGGAAATGGAGCAGAGAACTTTATGGTTGAAAAAAGTGAGGAAAAACAAAATCTGTAGGAAAATGAGCAAGGACCGTGCAATTAGAAAATATAAGGAGAAGAAGAAAAGAAAAGAGAGGTAAAAATTAAGAAATAAAAGCAAAATTTAGAATAAAACTCTTTAAATAAAATATTTAGCTCGAGTACTAGTTGTTTTATTAAGTTAAGTTGTCTTTCCATACGTTAAATCTTACAGACTCTTGAAGTGCTAAAGTCTACCAAAATTAGTGTGATATATGCTTATTTTGAGTTCCTGAGCTTAATGAGAAATCATGAGATTGTACACTTGCTACTTGAGTCTCAAGGTGAAACAAACTTGTGAGTAGTGATGGTTTCAGTTGTGATCTACTTTGGTGTTTTGAAAGTGAATTATATTTGTTTTTAATACTACATGTTTTGAAAATATAAGTTTTGAAAAGAAAAACTCTTGAGTGGATTATTAACTTGAACTTAGTTGAATTAAAGGATATTTCATGAACGACGTAAAATGAATATGAACAAGAGTAATAGGAATAGTTAGAACACTTAGTAAAATACACTCTTGCTGGGATGTGCAAAATCCTAAGTTTGAAGGTATTTGATAAGTGATTATTTATACTTATATAGTATTAGTTTAATAGTATAATTAGTATAAATATCCGATAATAAGCTCAAATTGACAGTGTTTATGTATTTTTAGATATACAAGGCATAAAGGAAATAAACGAATGAATTTGCGAACAAACAAAGCTAAAATATATAAAAGATGGTTTAATGCCATTGCAAAGAAGTGTGACAGAATGGGAGGCCAAGGAAGATAAGAAAGTAAGCAATGATGGACGGTGCAGTGACAACGTCTTGGAGGTAAAAGGGACGGTGCCGAGGACAGACATGCACAACGCCGAGCCTACTAAATAGAGAATTTGCACACATAGTGAGCAAAACTATCACGACAGCGTTGAGACTGAAGAAAATAGAAAGTTAGAGTTCTATTTCGAGTTAAATTTTTTAGTAGGGTTTCTAATTGTTTGAAAACGTTTCTTAGGAGTATAAATAGATAGTAGAACGTGGTAAACATAATAATTACCATAGATTAGCAACCATTAGCAATAGTTAGCATATGGTTAGTTTATTCTTGAGTATTAATAATTTTTATGGAAAATAAGAGATTGAAAACTCATATGTGGTGATTTGGGTATTTTTTATTGATTTAATTGAAGTTATTTTTTATATCTTTAAATTTAATGAATACTATTATGTGCATGTTTGTCTTAATGAAGTGTGAGTAGTTCATTAATTTTAGGAATCAATAGATCATATAGTATGAATGTTATGCTATAAACATGAATAGATTGTAAATATAAAAAGTGTAATGGTTAGAATTTGTATTGATTCAGAATGCTATGAATACCTTAATCACGTGTTTGTTGATATTAGGTTTCAGAAGTTATCATGACCATTGAAGCTTTTAAACCGAATATGGACGGTATAACCGTAAAATATACAATATCGATAGATAGTTGTTTATTATGGAGGCACAGATAGTAAACTTAATTGGTTATGAATCTAAAGATTTGAAACATTAAAGCAATGTGGAGCTTATGTTATTCACGCTGATAAGTGGAGTTCTAGTTTACACATTAGAATATTTTTCGTCACGACAATGGGTTAAAGTGGATTTGAAGGAAATCTATCTATTCTAATTAGGCAACACACACATAATAAAGATGAGAAAGTGAGTTGAAAAGCATAGTCTTTAATTACCTAAATGAAGTTGTGAACTAAAATATTCTTAATATAAGCGTTAAAGTATTTTACATTGTTTTGTTAGAATGGTTTAGTTTAGTTTAAAAAAAATTAAACAGGATTTCCTTAACAATTTAGTACTTTTAACTAGGTTAATATTGAGTGCCTACACATTTCCCTAAGAACGATATCCGTAATCAACGTAAGTTGGTCACACTATTACTACAATCGAGCTATTATACTTGCGGCCACGATCAGTCAGTCAGATATTTCTAGCGATACTCGGGTGATGATTTATTCACAGATGAGACTGCAGACCGTGTCTACATAGAGTGTGTTAGAGGGTTAGGGGACCGATTGGTTATACCTAAGATTTAGTGAGTTGGCACAAATGTAGATTGTGTTGACTGGACAAAGACAGCTGATCAGTGTTTGAGATGCAGGGGCAGATTACGGATACCGTTAATGGCAAAGTTGAGAGACGAGATTCTTTAGGATTCACACCATTCCTGGTTCACTGTTCATTCAGACAGAACCAAAATGTATCATGACATGTAGAGACATTTTTTGTGGTCTGGGATTAAGACAGATCTGTCTGAGTTCATTAAGAACTATGTTATTTGCCTACCCGTGAAGACTGAGCATCATAGACTTGAAAGATTGTTACGGGCGCTTCCAATTCCACGATGGAAGTGGGAAGAAATTGCCATGGACTTTGTCTAGGGATTGCTGAGGATTGCCAGACGACATGATTCTATTTGGGTGATTATGGATATATTGATGAAATCTGCTCATTTCCTACCAATCGCAGCTCATCACACATTCGACCAATTGAGTGTAGTGTTCGAGAGAGAAATTATTAGGTCGCACGTGGTACCATCAACTATCACATGAAACAGAGATGCTATATATACATCCAGGATGTGGTGGAGAATGCAGGCGCAGCATGGTATGCGCCTACAGTTCAGCACAACTTTTTACCCTCAAACTGACGGGCCGACTGATAAGCTAATTCATGTTCTCGACGATATGGTCTGAGCATGTGTAATGGAGTTTGGCTGATCACGGGAGGAGTACCTACCGTAGTGTGAGTTTTGATACAATAATAGTTATTGAGCCAGCATTGAAAGGGCACCATTTGAGGCTTTATATGACCATGTCACTCGCCATCGTGTTGGGCTGAACTAAAGGACTGGGAATTAGTAGGACCTTAAATTGTTGTTGATCACATGAAGAAAGTAAGATGGGTTCGTTAGAGGCTTAGAGGTGCCAAAGAGGCAGAAGAAGTATGTAGACAAGTATCACTGCGATTTCATGTACACCGAGGGAGCCTTAGTCTACTTAAAGGTTTTCGCTCAGAAAGGCCTTCACAGATTTGGGTTGAAAGGCAAGTTAGCACGGAGATTCATCAGGCCTTTCGAGATCAAGAGACAGGTTGAGAAAGTAGCATATAAGTTTGAGCTACCTCCGCAGATGTCAAGGATTCATCCGATATTTCATATTTTTATGCTTCGACTAGCTAAGTCGAAGGCAGGCGTACGACCGACAGTTGACTTGAGTTTGATAGACTGAATGGGGATATTACTAATAAGGAGTAGCCAGTACAAATCCTAGACCGAAGTGTAGAGTAGTTGAGGAGCAAGTCTATCCCAGGTACTTGTCAAGTGGCAATTCCATGATGACTTGGAATTCATTTGGGAAGGGGAAGACTACATGCAAGATAGGTTCCCGAACCTTTTCGAGTCAGGTATAACCCTAACCTGAATTTTAATTTCAAGGATGAGATTTTCATTAGTTGGGAAGATTTGTTATGGCCCAAAATCTTAATCCTTGTTTATTCCATAAATAAGATCACCTACCAGTGATGTGGGACCCGTATTGAGATATGCCACTGATTGAGGCAAGTGGCTGAGGTATATTTTAGTTTTTTTTTATTTTGATGTATTCTTAGTGTATTATATATGTGTAGACTACTAAGTCATATATAATTGTAGTTCATGGGCTTTAATACACTTGCAGGGATGTGCCTCGAGATGCGTGTGAGGCATGGAGTCGGGTAGATAGTGTTATCGTAAGTCCTGATTTACTTAAATATGATTAACATAACTAATATATTGTGCCCATAGTCAAATTTATATAAATTTGACCTAAGTCTAATTAAAAATTGAACAAACATTGATATGCCTCGAGATGCGTAATATCACCTATTACTATGAGACTTTGTGTATGTATGTGTGTTACTAAGTTGGAATTAGTGGGTTATAGGATAAAATATGAACCATTAGATCTCCTAGTGATGGGTGTGTACACACAAGATCAAGGACCACAATTAAATCTCACCACTATAAAAAAATGACTGAGAAGGAATTCCAAACACTATTTTAATTTTCAAGTTTATTTGTGTTTTTGAGTTTCTATGAAAATGCATTGGTAAATCCATAGTTTTGATCAATATATAGAAGTACATGTTGTTGTTGTCAAGGGGTGTGTATCGAACCTTTAGCGAAGGGGAGCGAGGGTCCCAGATGATGGATTCAATTCATGGTAAGATAATACCCAAAACATAAGTGTAGTCAATCTTGACGCCGTGGCTTTGCACCCTCCGAGCCAGGCACGGCGTCAGGCAAACTGAGACCAGAAGCATGGAAAAATTGCGGCTAAGTACATCTGAGCACATGGCATGGTGGTGACACCATGCAATTACATACATGATGCCACCACGGCGTCATGCCCCAGCCCCGATAAAAGGGGTGGTGCCATGATGGCGCCGTGGCATTATACACACGGCGCAACCATAGTGCCAGACCTTGGAAAATAATAAATTTCTAAATAAAAATCAGAGACTCTTCTAGTCAATTTAGCCTAACTTTAATATCTCGGACAAGTCCTTAAACACCCTAATTAACCTCAAAAAGTTAGAGGAGAGTCTCAGGAGTCATTTGTAAGTAACGGGGTGTCGGGAGGCCGGGTTAGCCTATGACTTTGCATTCTTGGTAAGTAATCTGATTGAGACACTTCTCATCATTTCATTCCCTTTTATATGATTGAATGTACAGTCTTTTGACTGATTGTGTTTTCATAATCTAGATGTCATGACTTGATTCATATTCTAGCTTTTATTGGGCTATTGTTCCATGGCATTATATCTTTGTGGTACTTCGTTGATTCTCATGCCTAAGCTGTCATTTTGTGATGTAAAATATGATATGAATGTGGGAGATAGCATGCTTTTAGTGTAGTTATATGTTTAAGATGACTTATGGTATTGTATTCATTGTCTTGTGTGCATAGTATTGCACTTTACCTTGCCTTGAATTTCGAGTCCGAGTCTTTCCTTGACAAATGAAAATAGGTCTTGTATCTAGGATCCCCTACTTGATAGAGATGAGTGGCACATGGGTCACTGGACTTCAGGGATGTCGGCATACTAATAGGACCCAGGGTAGTAGACATGTATATAAATATTGGGCATTATGAGAGTGTTCATGCCCCTAGATAGTGGAAGAAGGTTGATGTGATGTAACTCATGGCCGATCAGACCTAAATCATTACTGCTTAGCATAATGTTAGTCTCACTTTATTTAACTGAAGTATCTTATAACATTTTTATGTCTCGGCATTCTTTTGCTATTATTATGCTCTTAGATACTTTCTATTATACATGGAAATGCGGATAAATGTCTCCCAGTTTTACTTTCTATATTACTATACTCACCTTCTTTTTTATGATGGTGGGTGCATGTCACGGCCCGAATCTCTAACCCCCGTTTAAATTCCTTAATCAGGATCACTGACCCTTGACGTGGGACCTACACTGTGATACGTGTACCGACCGAGGCTCGTGGTCGAGGTATATTATATTTTTGTATTGATGTATGCCTAGTGTTATGTATTGTGTAGACTTACTAAGTCAGTTTGTACAGTTGTAGGCGTTGAGACGAGAGCGGGGATGCGCCTCGAGTAGCGTGCGAGCTGAGGAACCGGGTAGTCAGCATTTTGGTTAGTCTTATTTAATACTAATATGAAATAAGGAATTACTTATAAGCCTATGGTTGTGTTTGTTAATGTAAATCAAATTAAAGGCATATAGTTGAGTAAATTAGATGGAAAGCATAAGATTGGTCTAGAGATACACATTGGCACATCTAGGAACTATGTGAGTAATGAAATGGTGTCACTTGAGGTTGAGTTCGTGGGAGTCAGTGGGATATATGGCAAGAGGTGGACCATTAGATATTCCTCGGGATACATAAATCCATGGAGATCAAGAGCTAGGAAGGAACATCACCTTAATATATAATATTAGTGATCAAACAACATGCAAACCAAATCACTTATTCATTTTTGCTGGAGAAGAAGAAGGAATTGCTGGAGAGGAGTGAATCATCAAGGTGTTGAAGGAATCCATGGGAGTTGGTGAGAAATTCTCAAGCTAGGGTGCTACATCAACTAGGTACACATCTTTTTAGTTGAAATTAGAACAAGTTCTGGTTTTAGACTAATTTCAGATAGAAGATGATTGAGTATTTAAAATTGATTTGTATATTTAGATTCCTCATTTCAAGCTAATAATCCAGCTATATTTAAGTTCTTAATTTGGTTTTGAAATCATAAAGATATGAATTTTTGAAGTTGCAACACTAAAACTAGAATTCTGCATGTTGTATTAGGAATCAACCTGAGTAATTTGGTTATAATATGCCCATTTTAGATCCAAATTGATGCAAACCAGTGGCATTTGAAATTTTATTTAAAGGGGAATAACTTTGCTCAACTGAAGGTATTTTGATTCAAATGTTTTTATGTCCAAACATGATCTACAAATAGGTACTGGAATTAAAAAGGAAAGTTTAGAAACTAAACTTGTTAAGGGCATAACTCTCTAACTACTTATCCAAATGAGCTGATCTTTTAGTATGTTGTATTTGAGTATATTTTCTGCCACTTGACCCAAAATCACATTTTTAGGAACTATAGATTAGGAGAAATAGATTTTCTAATCTCACTGGTCGGGTTAAATTCCAATTAGACCTATGTTTAGTAAAATCATGACATCTCTTTCATTTTAAATCAGAATTTTGAAAATTAAACCTTTCCGCAAAGCTAAGAGAGAGACCAACAATAATTATATTAATGGAGGATTTCGATATTTGGACCATTTCATGCCTAAAAGTGCATTAAAATGTAGGACTGAAATTGAAACTTAATTTAGTCTTTAGGGGCTGATTTAGGAAGATTGATTTAAAGTCTATTGAACCAATTTGAATACACAATAAACACCACTAAATTGAGCTTAAACCCACTATATTTGAACTAATGAGACACCAAACTCAGGAACCTGGAAAAAGGGTACGGGAGAGTGAATACAAGATTTGGAGTATCAGGACGCCAGTAAAGCTAGGACTTTACTTTGTTGTTGTGAGTATACCCAATGGCAACTTTACTTGGCATTTCATTTCTATTAATTGTTGTCCTTGCATAGTCCTTTTGACTATTTTGCCTTTGTATTCTTATATCATGTGTTCTTTGTGTCTATGCTCACTTGATGAGTCTAGTTTGCATGATATCCATTCATTTGATTTGATTCATTGATTCTATCCCATGCTATGTCTATTCTTGTTGTTTTAAATGTGAATTGAATGATAAATAGCATGCTATTAGGCTAGTGAATATCTTATAAATGTTTAAGAGGACTTGTATTCCTTATTTATTTAGGTGTGTAGATGTGTCTATGCCTTGACAATCCATACTTGGTATTTCTTGAAATTTAAAAAGTAGTTTTTGCATTTAGGTCCTGTACTCGATCGAGGTGTGCGCGACTCACGGGGTTAGAGTCCCTGGGGATGTCGGCACATGTTACTTGACACTGTATGACACTCGGGGTTAGAGTCCCTGATGTGGTTTATGTTGGACTAAGTGGTTAGTCACTCACACTCCGACCGAGATTTTGATGGAAACAAACAAGGTGAAAATGTACTAATAAACATCTAGTGTATTTCAGTTTTTGTTAAAGGATGCAAAACAACATATCAAGGGTACTCAAGAAATACAAGTTCAAGACTCGGCATTAATGAAGAAATGAAGATGAAAGTTCAAACCGCAATTTGTAATTTCAATGTAAGGTATACAAATTCTTTCACGCAAGCCAAATGCATTAGTCCATGCATATCAAGTTTCTTAAACCATTCTTCAAAAGTTATAAGTTTACTTCAAGTTTCAAAGTGGAATTTAAACACATAACTAGGACTATGAGTTTAAACAATGTGAAACTTTGTGTGGATGGTCATTTGCATATTACAGATCATTGTAAATGTTTTCGAAAAAGAAAAACTCGTTTTTGAAAGGTCTTGAAAAGAAAAGCGTAAATTTGCGAGAAAAGCCCCTAATACATTATGAAATCGTGAATTTCCGTTTTCGGGATTTGTAAAAATATCAGGACCACCCAATTAGGCTTAATGACTCATAATAAACGTGTATAACATGTTATATAAGGGTTGGTTAGGTCCCGGACGAGTTTAAGGGTCGCTAACACAAAGGGACAAAATAATTGTTTTGAGGTCCCTGCAGTTAGCGCGCTAATGATTTCATTAGCGCGCTAAGTGCGAGAGTTAGCGCTAGGTCAAAGCATTAGTAGCGCGCTAATTGCATATCTGACAGCTTTTTTTACAGCTGGAAAACACACTTTAATTTGAATTCTTGATCTATTTCGGACCCTTGGATCCCTAGAACGGTCATAAACTGTCAAGATGGAATACCTAACACTATAAAACCACCAAGAACATGGTTTTGTAAAGAGAAGGAAAAAACACACTCAAAAACTCAAAATCTACAAAGAGAAGAACTTTGATTTTTGTGAAGAAGCAAAAGGAGATCTTTGTGGCTGTTCTTTAGTTCTCTAATCCAAAGACTTTTGAGGCTTTAAAAGGAGTACAAGAATCTCTTCAAAGCTGATCTCTTTTGTCATTCTCTTGTTTGTAAGAAAGTCCTAGATCTAAAATCTTGCTTGTGCTTAATCTACATAGTTTTGTGTATTTGATTTGAAAATCATTTTGTTGTGTGTTTGAACACCTTCTTCTTGGGTTTTGCACTTAAATTTATTTTATCAAACCCTAAGATTGATTTGAACAAAAGTTTTGCACTTAAACTTGATTTTTGTTAAACTATTGTTCTTAGACTTGAAATCGGTTTTACACTAATATATTAAGTTTTTAAAACGATTTCACATTTGGGATTTGCAACAAAATCAGTGACATATTTGCATATTCCATTTATTCTCATACTTGCATGCATAAGAGTTGTTAGGCTCTAGGAGGCTTGCTAGTGTTTGAATTTGATACCACTTTGTGTTGTAAAGTGTATCTCATTATTTTTCAAAGCAACTTATTGTATTTGTATGATTGTAAGACTTAGTGGAATCTAAGTCAAAGGGGAAGACCTAGTTGAGACTAGGCACAAATCCTAGTTGCGGCTAGGTGGGAAGTCCTAATTGTAATTAGGCACTCTAGGCTTGTATGCTTAGGTTGTAACACTTATTTTCAATATAAGTGGGGGTTAAAAATCCTAACCGGGGAGGTTAGGTAGTGGACGTAGATCGTTGGATCGAACCACTATAAATTGTGTGTCACTTTCCATCTCTTCCATTCCATTCACTTGCATAGCATATATATATTCATTGATAGTGTATGCATTATAGTTGTAATTTGCGCATAAAGTTTTAAAAAGGGCAATAACTACTCGGTAACCCAATTCACCCCCCTCTTGGGTGACCTTCAGTTTACACACCGGGGTTAGAGTCCCTGGTAACACTTGGGTTAGAGTCCCTTGTTCTATATGATTATTGAGTCAGAGTGACATGTTTCACTGCCGCCCGGACCTAAATCACCACTACTTAGCCTAGTGTCAGCATCACTTGTTTAACTCTGGTATTTACTTGCATATGGTTTATTTTCCAGTTTTCCCATTTATATGCTTTTAAATACCATTTGAATATTTGGAAATGCAAATTAAACTTGTCATCGGGGATTACTGTTTTATTCTTAGTACTCACCATCATTTTTATGACGGTGGGTGCAAAGCCGTCTACCAGTAGGCTGGGCAAGGAGAAGATCGTCGATTATCCCTGAGCCCGCGGCGCGTCACTGCATCGATTGTAGGTCTTCTTTTGGTATTTTGATTGTATATGTTATATGTCTTTCAGATACTATTTGGGGTTGTATATTGGGTTGAGCGTTAGTTCCCCGACTTGACTTAGACTATTTTATTGTTTAACGCATTTTGAGGACTTTATATATGTGATGTCATTTCCTGATTTTACACACTTAGGATTTTATAAATGGTTTCCGCATAAGTTACTAATTGCTTCCGCATAATCAATAAGACTTCCGTTAAATAATTATTTTAATAAATTGTTTTAATTAACTTTAAATTTTATAAACTGGTAGGACTAGTGTATTACTGATCCTGAATACGAGAAAAGAGGCATTTAGGTTGTAAAGGCTGACTCATACGTAGTTGAGTCCTGCGTGGATATGATTAGGGCTTAATTACGGGATTAGGCCGAGCGGTGCCCTAGATTAGGAGAGGGGCCATCAAAGTGCAAATCCGTCGAGTAGCAGAACGGGCAAGGAGAATATCGACGACTACCTCCGAGCCTTGAGCATAATTTTACTACCGATTTCGTAGGTTTTGATATTTTGTTTTATGACTTACTTTATGTCTTTTACATTCTCTTGGGTTCTATATATTTGGGTTGAGTGATAGTTCCACGACCAGATATATGTTATTACAATGTAATCCTCATTATGCTATCTATATATATGTGATCGTTGTTTCCTGATTTCCACACTTAGGATTTTATTTACTTTGCTACTGCTAAGCTGTTAAGACTTCCGCTAAATAACTTAGAAATTGTAAAAAGTTTTAATTAACCCTAAAATTCATGAATAATGAAAATTGAGTAATATTTATCCTGAACACGAATAACAAGGAGAATAGGATAAAAGGCTGACTAATACATTGTTCATTCCTATGTGGTTGTAAATAGGTCTTAATGACAGGATTAAGCCGAGAGGTGTGCTAGATTAGGGAAGGGTCCATCACATATGCTATTGGGAAAGAGTCCCTTATGCTAGTTTAGAGTTTGATATCCCACCCCAGCTGACCATACACAATGATGAAATATACGGGTTCGGTATGCTAGAGGAGGAGGATGAGGAAGATGAGGAGGAAATAGCACAGGAGAGAATACAGGCAGTGACACGAATGCAGCAGCAACATACCCACGCTAGGAGAGTCACGCATAGGAGGAGAGGAGCTTCTTCATCTGCACCACCATCATTTTCATACATTTTCAGCTTTTCATATATTTATTCCATTTCACCTCATTCATTTCATTTTCTTATCTTCCATTATTATATTTCATTTATTTATTTAGAATGTGTATTGGGTGTCCTATTTTCTTGAACATTAAGGACAAGGTTTAGGATAAATTTGGGGGTATGCAGGTATGCGAGTTGATGAAATGCATGAATGAACAGTGAAGGATTTTGTATTTGGTAAATTTTTGCAATTTTCAGAATTTTTTCAAAATTTCTAGCGAAATACAAGTAATGCAGTTTCATTTTTTTTCATGGATTGATGGATTGGTAAGTTGTTTACATATTTCTATACTTGTGAATTTTTTCTCTCTTTATTTCTCCATTCATTGTTTTGAGCTTAAATGAATGCCCAATTCTAGCTTAAGATAATGGTGGATAATTTGAGAGTTCAAATGTGGATTGATGTTGGCATAAATGGACAAGACCTTATGTAACGACCCAAATTAAATAAACTAGTATTAGCGTTAATCTCAGAGATTAAAGATCGTAATTCGGGCGTTACGTGAACAATTCGGTTGACTCGAACACGAGAACCAAGGAAATATGTTATTTATGGATGGTGGTTGTGTATATGTGGTGTTTAAAAATTATTATTATTATATTGCACCGCATGTGTGTATGTTGCTATCAGACGAGTTTGTGTGACGGGTGTTTGCCTCAAAAGGCATGTCAACGCAGGTGTTGGGTAGGCGAAATACGGGTGTGCTAGGAAACTCGACTAATCCATGTCAAGATGAATAGTAAATAAATTAAAATGGGAAATGTGACCATAGGCTAAGTAAATTCAAATTAAAACAATAGGCTATGGCGTGCCTCAAAATGCGTGTCAAGACGCGGGGCACCGGGTACCGTATAGTCGAAGGTTAGTGGCCCCATAAGTTGGTTAATTTTGATAAATAAAACACTAACCATATGTATTAAAATGGGCCTATGTTAGTGCTGTTGGGTTTTGGGGTTCATACGCAGCAGAAATTACAAAACAATTTTGACAAAAACCCCAACGGGATCCGAATCTAATTCCATTAAAAACGTTTAAACCATGAAAATTTAATCATACCTCGTTCGCAATATACTTTTCTAAAGGTTGATCGATCTCTAAGGCGCTGCCAACGACGAACGCCCTCTACCAAGATCCACACACACGAACGGTACGAGATTCGAAGTGCTAGCTTCGAGAGAATACCAAACCTTTTGTTTCTCTCCAAAACGATTCAGAGCGCACCGGAAAACCCTAATTCGTTTCTAAAACGAAAATAGAGTTTCGTCCCTTAATCTTTCCTCTGTGTGTTCTAACTTAAAGCGTATATTTATACAACCCTTGTATATAGACGGTTAAGTAAATTACACATATACCCCTACTTAAAGAAATATAAGTGTAATACACCACAAGGACGTTTCTGTCATGAATTTTAACAAATAAAATTCATTTTTCTGAACCATCTTAAAAACTCGCAAAACCATTCTTAGTGTGCGACCCAATAGGCTCAAACAACGTTTGCAGTGTACCAAAACACATTTTGGTATACAAGTCATAAGCGGCCTCTAGCAAGACATTATGACTACCCAAGTTGTACGAATATCAAATCGATACAACCTAATCAATAATGTATATAACATCCTTTTGTCACACGATATCCTTTTGATCAAACATAAGGCATGGAATTGTCATCCAACATGTTCAATCGTACTAGTCTCGATCTCTAGGTAGACTGAAAACATCCAAGTGACATTGATCAATATCAATTCACTTAGACTAGGCCTTTTAACAGTCTAACACATCGAGGGATCCACTGGATATCTCTCTTTATATAAGAGGGACAAATTCTATCTTGATTACACAACTTCATCATATTGCTCACACAGTAACCAATCACAACCTTTATAATCGTCCGGTTCAAGACAACGTTTCATTGTGTCAAATCACTGTGTTCCTAATGTTGAAGTCTCGGGTAATCTCAAGTCAGAGGACTGAAAAATATACCTATCATGAAAAACAACTATGACTTAATCCATGTGATGTTCTCATAGCGGGTCGGTCCAGTACTTTGTTCCCTAACAAGTACTCGTGATCTTGATTCGTATCCCTATACGTATAATCATCATATGATCATCAATCAAGACTCACACTAGTCTTAATTCATTATAGTTCCCAGTATAATGATAGACTAGGGACATTTAGGATATTTCTATAAATACCCATGGATCTTATTATAATGTAAACATGCAAATTAATTATAATAGACAGCAAATGAAATCCTCTATTTTATTAACTAAAAGTATTCATATAGACAGTTAATGGATTCACCTAGAGCACATGCCCCAACATCTCCCACTTGCACTAGGGCCAATCATAAATGCATCTAATGCCTATGATCTAACATGACCATCATGTTTTACAACTAGATCATTTTCAAAACCTCCATAGACCAAGAACACTTCCTTAGTCCTTCTTAAGTATTTAAGAATGTTCTTTACTGCTATCCAGTGACTCTCACCAGGATCTGACTGATATATGCTTGTAGTGCTCAAAGCATATGATACATCAGGTTGAGTGCATAGCATGGCATACAAGATAGATCCAATAGCTGATGCATATGGAATCTTATTCATACGGTCTCGCTCATCATTTGTCTTAGGACATTGAATCTTGCTGAGACTTATGCCACGAGACATTGGCAACAATCCTCTTTTAGAGTCTTGCAAACTGAACCTATTCAGCACTTTGTCTATGTAAGCACTCTGACTTAGACAGATTAGTCTCTTAGATCTATCCCTATAGATCCTTATCCCTAGGATATGGGCTGCATCTCCTAAGTCTTTCATTGAGAAACACTTCCCTAACCAAGACTTGACATTCTGCAATGTTGGGATGTCATTTCCAATGAGTAATATATCATCAACATACAGTACCAGAAAAACAACTACACTCCCATTGACCTTCTTGTATACACAAGGCTCATCTTCGTTGTTAATAAAACCAAAATCCTTGATTGCTTCATCAAAACGAAGATTCCAACTCCGAGAAGCTTGCTTTAATCCATAAATGGATCTTTGAAGCTTGCATACCTTCCTAGAATTCTCAGGATGTACAAAACCTTCAGGTTGTGTCATGTACGGGTCCTCAAGCAGCTTTCCATTAAGAAATGCTATTTTTACATCCATTTGCCATATCTCATAGTCATAATATGCAGCAATGGCAATTAAAATTCTTATGGATTTAAGCATGACTACTGGCGAAAAAGTTTCATCATAATCAACACCTCGAGTTGGCCTGAAACCTTTTGCTACAAGTTTTGCTTTAAAAGTATGCACTTTGCCATCTATGTCAGTTTTCTTCTTGAAAACCCATTTACATCCAATGGTCTTACCACCTTCGGGTAAATCAACCAAGTTCCAAACTTGGTTATCATACATGGATTGCATCTCAGAGTTCATGGCACTTAGTCATTTATCTGAGTCTGGTCCTGACATAGCCTCCTGATAAGTGGTGGGCTCATTTTGATCCCTAAGCAACACATCACGATTATCAGTAATGAGAAATCTGAATCTCTCTGGCTCATGTCGTACCCTACCAAATTTACGTGGGCCTTGTGTCACTTATGGAGGTTCAACTGTTCAGAACGTTGTTGAACTTCCAGTAGCTGTTCAGTGTTTATCTGTGATTCTTGAACTTCTTCAAGATTTATTTCTCTCCCACTAGTGTCTTTTGAAATAAACTATTTTTCCATAAAGGCACCATACCGAGCAACAAACACTTTGTTCTCAGCGGGATTATAAAAGTAATATCATTTTGTTTCCTTAGGATACCCCACAAATAAACACTTGTCAGATTTAGGTGCTAGTTTTTCTGAGACTTTTCGTTTTACGTAAGCCTCACAACCCCGAATCTTAAGGAAAGACAAACTAGGTCTCTTTTCGTACCATATCTCATATGGTGTTTTATCAACCGCTTTAGAAGGAACTCGATTTATAGTGAAAGCTGCAGTTTGTAATGCATAACCCCAAAAGGATAATGGAAGATGTGCATGACTCATCATAGATCGAACCATATCTAATAAGGTTCGATTTCTCCTTTCAGAAACTCCATTCCATTGTGGAGTTGCTGGTGGAGTCCATTGGGAGACAATCCCACAATTTCTAAAATGATCATCAAATTATTGGCTCAAATATTCACCACCTCGATCTGATCGAAGTGTTTTGATAGTTTTACCAAGTTGATTCTGCACTTCATTTTGAACCGTTTGAAACATCTCAAATGACTCTGCTTTATGTTTCATAAGATATACATAACCATATCTGTTGAAATCATCAGTAAATTTAATGAAGTATTGATAACCTCCTCTAGTCATCGTGTTTATAGGACCACATACATCAGTATGTATTAGACCCAATAAATCACTTGCCCTTTCACTGTGTCCAGTAAAGGGACTTTTAGTCATCTTGCCTAGTAAACAAGATACGCACGTTTCATATGTTTCTAAATCAAATGAATCTAGAAGTCCATCTTTATGGAGCTTCGTTATGCGTTTCTCATTTATGTGCCCGAGACGACAATGCCAAAGATAGGTTTGATTCAAATCATTTGACTTGAATCTCTTTGTATTTATGTTAAAGACTGGAGGATTAATGGACCTTTTCATGCTTAGAATATAAAGACCATCACACAAATCAGCATTTGCATAAAATATGTCTTTACGAGAAATGGAACATCTATTATTCGCAATAATAAAATCAAAACCATCCATATCCAAAAATGAAACAGAAATTATGTTTTTGCTCAAGGCAGTCACAAAATAACAATTATTTAAAGTTAAAATAAGTCCACTAGGTAAGACTAAGTCATATGATCCAACAGCCAGGGCAGCAAATCTTGCTCCATTCCCTACGCGAAGGATGACTTCTCCTTTCTTCAATTTTCTACTTCTGGTGAGTCCCTGCACATTTATACAAATGTGAGATCCACATCCGGTATCTAATACCCATGAATCACTAGTAGATAAATTAATTTCAATAACATAAATACCTGTAGTGGTAGTCGCACTACCTTTTTCTTCTTTAGATCTTCCATATAGAGTTTGCAATTTCTGAACCAATGTCCAGGTGCATGGTAGAAATGACAATTTCCTTCCTTTTCTTTTGGGTGTTTTGAAGCGAGAGAGCAGTGGGGCTTGACTTGTTCCACAGGCTTTGCGACAGGTGCAGAAGCAGCCTTGGCAACCTTAGCCTTGCCTTTGCCTTTCTTCTTCATTCCCTTTCCCTTTTGGACCATCTACACATTACTAGAGGGTTTCTTGATATTTTGTTCAACAGTTTTGAGCATCAAATGCAACTCTGAAATTGATTTCTCCATATTATTCATATTGTAGTTCATCACAAATTGTGAGTAACTCTCCAATAATGAATTCAAGATCAAATTCGTAGCCAACTCTTGGCTTATGGGAAATCCGAGTCTATCAAGCTGGTCAACAAAGCCTTTCATCTTAAGAACATGAGGACTAACTGACGCACCCTCAGTCATCTTGCAAGAATGTAGGTTCTTGAATGTCTCGAACCTTTCTTACCTAGCTTGCTGTTGGAATATTTCCTTCAGCGTTACAGCCATGTCGTAGGCTTCGCTTCCATTAGTTCCATGTCCTTCTGAAGTTCAGGAACCATAGTTGCCAGCATAATACATGCAACATCAGTAGAATCGTTGACATGCTTATTATGCGCATCCTTCACAGCTTTCGTAGCATTGGCTGGTGGGTCCTCAGGGATTGGAGCATCCAGGACATACAACTTGCGTTCATGCTTGAGAACGATTCTCAAGTTTCTGAACCAGTCAAGAAAGTTAGTCCCATATAGCTTATCCTTCTCATGGATAGATCGCAGTGACAGGGGATTATTGTTACTTGAAGAGGCCATTGATCTACAATAAAGATTATGCAAAGTTTATTTTAGTATAGAGGAATAGACTCCCACTAAATTAACAACCCTCCTAAAACATATTGTTTATTTAGGGGACTAAAATCAACATTTCACCTAATTCTATGACAGCTATGGCATGAAACACAGAACTAGATTATTTAGGTAGGTAACAGTTACCAATTACATCTTATGTAATTTTAAATACTTTTATGAGATACGGGGCATCTTATGCCTTAGCATGTTTTTTATCTCATCATGTGCCTAAAGCTCAAAACTATTTTGATAGATTTATTAAGTCGGACCATTTTTAAACATTTAGGTAACTCTTACCCAACTTGTCTTACCAAGATAACACAATACACCTAAATTATGCATTTGAAACTATATTAGTGTGATTGAGGCCTTGACAAGTGTTTAAAATGGATGGCTCGAGACTTAAAATTTAATAGAGGGATTTTATTCAGTGTTAGTGATTTTATGTAAACAATGAAATATCATATATTTTTTATTGATTTGTTCAATCACTAAACAATTTGGAAATTTTTTTTTTTAGGACACGAATTTCAATTCCGAAAATTAAAATTCGCTATAGAAAATCATATTTTTCGCTGATTTTATTATCCTAAATTAACCCCTTAATTTATCTAAAATTAAGTCAATTAAAACATTTTAATTAACCCGGACCTACTTCTAACGAATCATCTTACCCTAATCCAATTAGGACTTAAGATATTTGAATCCTAGCATATCACCAATAACAAAATTCTCGATATTTATCTCCTATCCAATAGGGATAACTAAACCGATTTTGCTAATATCTCCTAATCTAATTTGTTATCTATCTCTTATCAAATAGAAATTTCATAACATAATAGGTATAACGAGATAAATAAATAATTTTGAAAAATAATTATTTGCAATTTCGGTCCTCGTCCAAATAATCACAAACATGTAATTGAATCATGAACTACTATCCCAATCGAACCTAATCATATTAGTTTCAAATTAATATTCAAACTTATACAATTTAAGAAACTTAAAACAATGTAACCTAAATATGCATACTGAATTACAGAGATTTCATCCATGCATCAATACACGAAAAATAAAGATTATACCTAATGGTGTCATGGATCACAGAACACGAAATTCAATTCATTAAAATTATTCGAATTAACCTAACATGGTTACTAGCATGTACAAAACTAATTTCAATTAAATCACGAATATATGTATCATATACACAAAACATGATAATAAATCTCAAAGAAAACTTATGTATATCACATATACATCAACTATTAGCATGCTTTCAATCATATATCATGTATATATCAGAAGAAAACATGCAATGAATTTAATGGAATCGAACTCGATGGCTCTGATACCACTGTTGGGTTTTGGGGTTCATACGCAGCGGAAAGTACAAAATAATTTTGATAAAAACCCCAACAGGATCCGAATCTAATTCCATTAAAAACGTTTAAACCATGAAAACTTAATCATACCTCGGTCGCAATATACCTTTCTGAAGGTTGATCGACCTCTAAGACGCTGCCAACGACGAACGCCCTCTACCAGCAGTCCACACACGAACGGCGGCCGAGATTCGAAGTGCTAGCTTCGAGAGAATATCAAACCTTTTGTTTCTCTCCAAAACGATTCAGAGCGCACCGAAAAAACCCTAATTCGTTTCTAAAATGAAAATAGAGTTTCGGCCCTTAATCTTTCCTCTGTGTGTTCTAACTTAAAGCGTCTATTTATACAACCCTTATATATAGACGGTTAAGTAAAATACACATATACCCCTACTTAAAGAAGTATAAGTGTAATACACCACAAGGACGTTTCTGTCATGAATTTTATCATATAAAATTCATTTTTCTGAACCATTTTAAAATCGCGCAAAACCATTCTTAGTGTGCGACCCAATAGGCTCATACAACGTTGGTAGTGTACCAAAACACATTTTGGTATACAAGTCATAAGCGGCCTCTAGCAAGACATTACGACTACCCAAGTTGTACGAATATCAAATCGATACAACCTAATCAATAATGTATATAACATCCTTTTGTCACACGATATCCTTTTGATCAAACATAAGGCATGGAATTGTCATCCAACATGTTCAATCGTACTAGTCTCGATCTCTAGGTAGACTGAAAACATCCAAGTGACATTGATCAATATCAATTCATTTAGACTAGGCCTTTTAACAGTCTAACACATCGAGGGATCCACTGGATATCTCTCTTTATATGAGAGGGACAAATTCTATCTTGATTACACAACTTCATCACATTGCTCACACAGTAACCAATCACAACCTTTATAATCGTCCGGTTAATGACAATGTTTGATTATGTCAAATCATTGTGTTCCTAATGTTGAAGTCTCTGGTAATCTCAAGTCAGATGACTGAAAAATATACCTATCATGAGAAACAACAATGACTTAATCCATGTGATGTTCTCATAGCGGGTCGGTCCAGTACTTTGTTCCCTAACAAGTACTCGTGATCTTGATTCGTATCCCTATACGTATAATCATCATATGATCATCAATCAAGACTCACACTAGTCTTAATTCATTATAGTTCCCAGTATAATGATCGACTAGGGACATTTAGGATATTTCTATAAATACCCATGGATCTTATTATAATGTAAACTTGCAAATTAATTATAATAAACAGCAAATGAAATCCTCTATTTTATTAACTAAAAGTATTCATATAGACAGTTAATGGATTGACCTAGGGCACATGCCCCAACAAGTGCAATTAAATTAAAACAAATCAAGGCCTATAGTTTAGTTCATTAATTAAAAACCATATGATTTACCTAGAGATACACATTGCACATCTAGAAGCTATGAGAGAATCATTTGGTTTCACATGGACTGAGTGAGTGGGAGTTAGTGGGCTAAGTGGGTAGAGATGAACCATTAGACAATCCTCGGGATATGTAAACACATTGAGATCAAGGGCTAGAAATAAATCCCACCTTAGTATATAACATCAGTTCATCAATACATGCAACCAAAACCAATTCATTTGTAAATCTGAAATCATAGAAGAATGAGTTATTCAAATTTGGATTTCAAGGATTTGGAGGTGATACTTGGAGTTCAAACTTAAGGTAATCTTCTTCTCCATCGTCATCACTTTCAATTGAGCTAAAAATTGGGCATTTTAGTGTAATTCGGGTTCGAAGAGTTGGTCTCTAGTTTTTGGGTGTTATTTTGATTAAATTCATGTGGAGAGTGTGTTAGATAGGTTTAAGTAGTCAAAATTGAAGGGAAAAATAGAATTCACGACTTGAGGGTTTTGTCCTAGAGGCTAGGTAGCGCGCTACCGTGTAGTCGAAGGTTAGGGGGATCATAAGTTGGTTAATTTTGATAAATAAAACAAATCAAGGCCTATAGTTTTGTTCATTAATTGAAAACCATATGATTTACCTAGAGAGACACATTGCACATCTAGAAGCTATGAGAGTATCATTTGGTGTCACATGGACTAAGTGAGTGGGAGTTAGTGGGCTAAGTGGCTAGAGGTGAACCATTAGATAAACCTCGGGATAAGAAAACACATTGAGATAAAGGGCTAGAAATAAATCCCACATTCATATATAACATCAGTTGATCAATACATGCAACCAAAATCAATCATTTGTAAATCTGAAATCAGAAAATAAGGAGTGATTCAAATCTGAATTTCAAGGATTTGTAGGTGAAACTTTGAGTTAAAGCTTAAGGTAATCTTCTTCTCCATCATCATCATCATTTTCAATTGAGCTAAAAATTGGGCATTTTTGTGTAATTCAGATTTGAAGAGTTGGTATTTGGTTTTCCTGTGTTATTTTGATTAAATTATGTAGAAAGTGTGTTAGACAGGTTTAAGTAGTCCAAAATGAAGGGAAATATAAAATTTTCGACTGGAGAATTCTGTCCCAAAGGCTAGGTAGCGCGTTACCTGGAACGGTTAGCGCGGTAATCGTTCTGGGTTTCCCAACTATTTTTTAGGATGAAGAACGGTAGTGCTCTATTGTTAGGGCATGTGCCCTAGGTCAATCTACAAACATTGTTTATCTTACAATTTTAGTTAATAAAATAGAGGTTTTATTTGTTGTTTTATTATAAGTGATTGCATGTTTACCTTATAGTAAGATCCATGTGTATTTGTTGAAATATCCTAAATGTCCCTAGTTGGTCATTATACAGGGAACTATAATGAATTAAGACTAATATGAATCTTGATTGATGGTAATGTGATGATCATGCGTATAAGGATACGAATCAAGATCATGAGTACTTGTTAGGGAATAAGATACTGGACTGACCCGCTATGACAACACCACATAAACTAAGTCGTGGTTGTTACCCATGATAGGTATATCATTTAGTCCTTCGACTTGAGATTACCATAGACTTCAATATTATAAGCATGATAATTTGACACAATCAAATATTGTCTTTAACCAAACAATTATAAAGATTATGATTGGTTATCGTGTGAATAATATATGATGGTGTGTAATCAAGATAGAATTTGTCACTCTCGTATAGAGAGATATCAGTGGATCCCACTATAAGATAGACTGATAATGGCCAAGTCCATGTGAATTGATATGATCAATGTCACTTGGATGTTTTTCAGTTTACCCAAAGATCTAAACTAGTACGATTGAACATTAAGGGTGACTTTCCATGCCTTATGTTTACTCAAAGTATATTGCACGACAAAAGGATATGATATATGTTATTAATTAGATTGTATCGATGTTGATATTCATGCTACTTGGGTAGTCATAATGCCTTGTTAGAGACCGCTTATGACTTGTCTACCAAAATGGTTTTTGGTTCACTGTCAACGTCGCATGAACCTATTGGGTCCTACACAAAGAATGGCTTTGCACAATTTCAATTGGTCTAGAGTAATGAAATTTTTTATATGATAAAATTCATAACAAAAAATCCCTTACAATTTGTTATATGATAACTTATTAATAGGGACGTATGTGTAATTTGCTTAAACTACCTAAATACAATAGTTGTATTACGAATAAGGTTTTAAGTGAGGGCTTATCTACACATATAAATAAAGGGTGAAACCCTAAAAACGAAATAAGATTTTCGTTTTACAATTTTTCAAGTTCTCTGGATTTAGTGAGCGAAAGAAAAATCGCTTTAAATCTCTATTAGGGCTAGCACTCCAAATTGTGGTCACCGTTCATATGTGGATTTCTAATAGAGGACGCGCACTTGAGCGTCTTGGAAATAGAACAATCAGAAAAGGAAATCATGGAATAAGGTATGATTTACTTTTATAGATTTAGTTTAATGGAACTTATTTTTTATCCTGTTGGGGTTTTTCAAAACTTGTTTTAAGTTTTTCGCTGTGTATGAACCCCAAAAACCCAACAGTGGTATTCGAGCATTAGGCTCGGTTTTATTAAACGTTTGCATATTTTCTCTTATGCATATATGATATAAGTGTGAAAACATAATCTTGATTAATGTATATATGATATACATATAGATTATGTGATAATTGTTATCAAGAATTGGTTTTAAAGCATGTTGTTAATTCATGTATATTGATACATCGCATTATATGATTCAATGATAGTATACATGTTTAGAATATTTTGATTAACATATATTTTTATATTGAGCGATGTGAATTTGTATGTTCATGGTAGACTTCTTAGGTTAATATGATTCTGATCTTGAACACATATTTTGTTTTGTTCAATAATTATGTATGTCTCTATGATAGAGATCATGATTAGGTTAATATGATTCTGATGTTGAATGCATGATTAATATCTCAAAATTAATTTTGATCATATATCTCATTGTAGTAATCTGTTAGTATATTCCTACAAGATAGGAGATAGACTTGTAATTGGATTAGAATTACAAATCATATAAGATAAGGGATATATAAAACAAATCCAAATTGGATAAGGATTCAAAGTATCTTAAATTCTAATTGGAATAAGATAAGATATTATGTTAATGGCAGGCTCGAGATAATTAAAAATGTTTTAATTAATATTTTTAAAATTAAAATAAGGGGCAGTTTTGGTTGATGGATTGACTAAAATTATGAGAAATTTTAGGCAATTTTCAATTTTTGAAAAAGAAATTTGTTGTCTAAAAAAAAGGGGGCGGTGCCCCCTGTACCCCCGTCCGCCGTTAACTATTTGTGACGTCCATAAAGATGGACTTTTAGATTCATTTGATTTTGAATCATATGAAACATGTGTATCTTGTTTACTAGGCAAGATGGCAAAGAGTTCTTTTACTGGACACAGCGAAAAAGCAAGTGATTTATTGAGTCTAATACATACTTATGTATGCGGTCCTATAAACACAATGGCTAGAGGTGGTTATCAGTACTTCATTACATTCACTGATGATTTCAGTAGATATGGTTACTTGTATCTCATGAAACTGAAAGGTGAATCTTTTGAGATGTTTTGAACATTTCAGAACGAATTGCAAAATCAACTTGGTAAAACTATTAAAGCCCTTCGATCGGATTGAGGTGGTGAATATTTGAGCCAAGAGTTTGATGATCATCTTAGAAACTGTGGGATTGTCTCATAGTTAACTCCCCCGGTAACTCCACAATGGAATGGTGTTTCTGAGATGAGAAATCAGACTTGATTGGATATGGTTCGATCTATGATGAGTCATGCAGATCTTCCTTATTTCCTATCGGGGTTATGCCTTATAAACTGATGCGTTTACACTAAATCGTGTTCCTTTTAAAGCGGTTGATAAAATACCACATGAGATGTGGTTTGGGAAAAGACTAAGTTTGTCTTTCCTTAAGATTTGGGGCAATGAGGTTTTCGTACGACAACAAATCACAGAAAAATTATCAGCTAAATCTTCCAAGTGTGTATTTGTTGGTTATCCTAAAGAAACTAGAGGATACTACTTTTATAATCCCACCGAGACAAAGTGTTGATTGCTCGGAATGGTGTCTTTATGGAAAAAGAGTTTATTTCAAAAGACAACAGTGGGAATAAAGTAAGTCTTGAAGAAATTTAAGAACCACAAATAAACACTCAACAGCCAGTGGGAGTTCAACTAAGTCTTGAACCAATTGATCCTCCACAAGTATCACAAGGCCCTCGTAGGTCTGATAGGGTAAGACATCAGCCTGAGAGATTTAGATTTCTTATTACTGATAGTAGTGACGTGTTGCTTATGGATCAAAATGAACCTACTACTTATCATGAGACTATTTCTTGCCCTGAGGCAGATAAATGGCTTAGTGCCATGAATTCTGAGATGCAATCCATGTATGATAACCAAGTTTGGAACCTGGATTATTTACCTGAAGGTGGTAAGACCGTTGGATGTAAATAGTTTTCAAGACGAAAACTAACATGGATGTAAATGTGCATACTTATAAAGCACGATTCGTAGCAAAAAGTTTTAGATAGACTCGAGGTGTTGATTATTATGAAACGTTTTCTCCTGTAGCCATGCTTAAATCCATTAGAATTCTAATTGACATAGCCGCATATTATTACTATGAGATATGGCAAATGGATATCAAAATAGCTTTTCTAAATGGAAAGTTACTTGACGACGTTTATATGATACAGCCTGAAGGGTTTGTTCATCCTAAGACTTCTAAGAAAGTGTGAAAGCTTCAAAGATCTATTTATGGATTAAAGCAAGCTTCTCGGAGTTGGAATCTTCATTTTGATGAAGCAATTAAAGAATTTGGTTTCGTTAAAAACGAAGATGAGCCTTGTGTATACAAGAAGGTCAGTAGGAGCATGGTTGTTTTTCTGGTGATGTATGTTGATGATATATGACTCATTGGAAATGACATCCCAACCTTGCAGAGTGTCAAGTCTTGGTTAGGGAAGTGTTTTTCAATGAAGGACTTAGGAGATGCAGCCTATATCATTGGGATTAAGATCTATAGGGATAGATCTAAAAGGCTGATCAGTCTAAGTCAGAGTGCTTATATAGATAAGGTACTAAATATGTTCAGTATGCAAGACTCTAAAAGAGGGTTATTACCAATGTCTCATGGTATAAATCTCAGCAAGACTCAATGTCCAAAAATTAATGATGAGCGAGAACGCATGAAAAGATTCCGTATGCATTAGCTATTAGATCTATTATGTATGCCATGTTATGCACTCGACCTGATGTATCATATGCTTTGAGCGCAACAAGCAGATATTAGTCCGATCCCGGTGAGAGTCACTGGATAGCAGTAAAGAACATTCTTAAGTACTTGAGAAGAACAAAGAAGTGTTCTTTGTTTATGGAAGTTTGGAAGACGAGCTTGTTGTAAGTGGTTACACATATGCAAGTTTTCAAACTGATATAGATGACTTAATATCGTAGTCTGGATATGTGTTTACTTTGAATGGAGACGCAGTAAGCTGGAAAAGTTTGAAGCAAGAAACCATCGCATATTCTACAACATAAGCTGAATATATTGCAGCGTCCGATGCAGCTAAGGAGGCAGTTTGGATCAAAAAAAAATCATCTTAAAACTTGGTGTGGTTCTGAGTATAGCTAGCCCCAATTGCTTGTATTGTAACAACAACCAGGTGATAGCACAGGCTAAGGAACCAAGATCACACCATCGATCCAAATATATACTTAGACGTTTTCATCTCATTCGAGAAATCATTGAGGGGGGAGACGTGAAGATTTGCAGAGTTCATATAGCAGACAATGTTGCAGATCCTTTGATGAAGGCTCTTCCACAAGCAAAACATGATGGTCATGTTAGGTCATTAGGCATTAAATACATGAATGATTGGCCCTAGTGCAAGTGGGAAATGTTAAGGCATGTGTCCTAGGTCAATCTACAAACATTTTTTATCTTATAATTTAAGTTAATAAAATATAGGTTTTATTTGATGTTTTATTATAAGTGATTGCATATTTACCTTATAGTAAGATCCATGGGTATTTGTTGAAATATCTTATATGTCCCTAGTCATTCATTATACTGGGAACTATAATGAATTAAGAGTAGTGTGAATCTTGATTGATGGTCATGTGATGATCATGCGTATAGGGATACGAATCAAGATCATCTGTATTTGTTAGGGAATAAGGTATTGGAACGAACCGCTATAAGAACACCACATGGATTAAGTCATAGGTGTTACCCGTGATAGGTATATTATTTAGTCCTTCGACTTGAGATTATCATAGACTTCAATATTAGGAGCATGATAATTTGATACAATCAAATGTTGTCTTTAACCAGACAATTATAAAGATTATGATTGGTTACCGTGTGAATAATATGTAAAGGTGTGTAATCAAGATAGAAATTGTCACTCTCGTATAGAGAGAGATATCAGTGGATCCCTCGATAAGATAGACTGATAATGGCCAATTCCATGTGAATTGATAGAGTCAATGTCACTTGGATGTTTTTCTGTTTACCTAAAGATCGAGACTAGTACGATTAAATATTAAGGGTGACTTTCCATGTCTTATGTTTAATCAAAGGATATCACACGACAAAAGGATATGATATATGTTATTAATTAGGTTGTATTGATGTTTATATTTATGCAAATTGGGTAATCATAATGCCTTTCTAGAGACCACTTTTGACTTGTCTACCAAAATGGTTTTTGGTTCAGTGCCAACGTCGCACGAACCTATTGGTTCGCATATAAAGAATGGCTTTGCACAATCTCAATTGGTCCAGAGTATTGAATTTTATATGATAAAATTCATGACTTAAAAGCCCTTACAATTTGTTATGTGATAACTTATTAATAGGGTCATATGTGTAATTTGCTTAAATTGCCTAAATGCAATAGTTGTATTACGAATAGGATTTTAAGTGGGGGCTTATCTACACATATAAATAAAGGGTGAAACCCTAAAAACGAAATAAGATTTCCGTTTTACAATTTTTCGAGTTCTCTGGATTTAGTGAGAGATAGAAAAATCATTTTCAATCTCTCTTAGGGCTAGCACTCCAAATTTTGGTCACCATTCGTGTGTGGATTTCTAATAGAGGACGCGCACTTGAACGTCTTGGAAATCAAACAATCAGAAAAGGAAATCACGGAATAAGGTATTATTTACTTTTGTATATTTAGTTTAATGGAACTTATTTTTTATCCTATTGGGGTTTTTTGAAATTTGTTTTGGATTTTTCGCTGCGTATAAACCCCAAAAACCCAACAGCTAATTCCCATAGTGCACAACCAGCACATAGCGCTACACGATTCACATAGCGCACCAACGACAAACAAAAAACTAAATTTAAGGGTTGATTCAGGATTTTTGACTTAATACATATCCCAAACACCTACAAACATATTAAACATGTAAAATTGGACTTCAGGGACTTAGGGATCATAGCTCGGGTATCGGGGAGCTAGTCGGGTGGATAGGGGAGTGTGGGGGAGTCGGAGTGCGGATTGAGGTGCGTAAACCCATTGGAATGCCTCACAGAATTTACAATTTAGTTTATCGATTTCACTTTTCATGTGAGATTGATGGTAGGCAAACAAAGGGTTTTCACTCCTATTTCGGTGTGCGTATATATTGGTTGTGGCTAAATCGCATGCATGGGTTACTTATGATAGTGCTCGTGTCGATGGTAGTAGAATATATCTACAACTGTCGGGATGGATTAAGGTGGTCCTGATGTGTAACAACGTCGGGAAGGGACCATGCCATTTACTGAAGTTTGGGTTTAATTACTGTAAATCTGTAAGTATATATGTGGTTCCTATTCGATTTATCGATTACTAGCTGGTGTAGGTCAAGTTTTTCTCGTGATTATATGGATGTTTACTGATTAATGCTTTATTTCGGAACTGGTTTAATTAGTATATGTTCTTTATTTATTACGCGCTATTGATTTTGCTTATCGTGTGCTGCTTACACTCATGGGAATATGACATACTATTGTCAGGTGTTATATTCGCATTTCTCATAGTTTATCACTTTTATTTCATGAATAATGTGTGGACTTCTTTTAGGATTTTACTCACTTGAATCGTTGTTGTATTTGTTAGGTGACTGTGTGCAGATACTTCGACGAGCGAGGGCAAGGGCAATGAGGTACTGGGCGACTACCTCTGAGATTGTGGAGCCAGCTCGTGTGTAATATCAATATGTATTTATTTTAGTTTTGTTGGATTTTGGGGACCATAGAACACTAATTACATGTATATCGATCTTTTGTTACACATAGCTCGCCTTGATATATAAATAGTATCTTTTGTCGGGTTTTCACTACTTAGGATTGTTGAATACTGTATAACTTACTTAAACTAAGACTTCAGCTGTAAAATTTCATTATAACTTGATAAATTGATTAACTGAATAATGAAATTATTAATAATTATATGGAGATTAATTAGCTAAGCTAGGATTAAATGGAAAAATGTGAGTAGCCAGGTAGGTCGCGAAACGTCAGGGATAGGCGGGCCATGACATGGCAAGGCTTAGTGACGTGGGATGCAACATGGCGGATAGCAAGGCGGCTTGGAATTTGGGGCCACCATAGTTTGGTATCAGATCGAGGTCGATGGTGCCTTACCAATGCCCACAGTTTGGTATCAGAGCGAGGTTTCGAGGAAGCCTCAAGAGTAGTTTAAAGGTAAGAGAATAAAACTGAAACAAATAAACCTTAGATATGGAAACCCGATGATCCTGACTTAGAACCTTAGTTGGGAAGCTGACTTGAGATGGGTAGTAATAGGTTTATATACATGTAAAATTTTGTTATGTATATGATATACGTCTATATATATCGAGGTTGATCCGGAGCACGCTTCATGATGTAGATGATGGACGGACAGTATAGTACGCCTCATGAGACTAGACAGACTAACGATCCGGCTAGGGATTTCCTTGTTATGGTAAGTGTAGAGGATCGATTGTCGGTTGAGGAAACTCAAATGGCCGAGGTATGACGATTGTTATGGGATTAGACCTCCGAACTGATGTCACTTGCTATGGCAGTTGTAGCACCTCTAGACTGAGTAGTAGTTACAGCACGTACAGGGACAGTCGTCGCCCCGATTGTTCCCCAGACACCAATGGAGAGAGTAGCTATAGAGATACAGGCAGAAAGAGCTACAGCTGTTGTTGTTCCATTGGAAATGTCGACTCCTACGCCTTTACCCACGATTATAGAGCAGATGACTGCTACTACGTCAGGATTTGTTTTGGCCCCAGAGGCAAAGATGTTGAGGGAGTTATTGAAGTCCCAACCATGTTTCTTTTACGAAGGCGATGACCCTGAGGCGGCAGGGAAGTGGATAGTGTCTCATCAGCTTTTTCATAAGCTGATGAGGAACGATGAGAGCATTCAGGCGCGTCATTTTGGAGCATTCTTGAGTGGTCATGCGGCAATTTGGTGGACTACGTATACGGATATTCATCCAGAGCCGACGACATGGGCTGAGTTCAAAGAGTTGTTCTACGAATAGTATATACACATGGAGATGAGGTTGAGATTAAGGGAGGATTTTCTAAACCTGAGACAGGATAGTCGGATATTGATAAAGTATATGGAGCGATTTCGGTATTTACTTTAGTTCTTTATGGATGTGGCCGGGACTGAGCGACTACAGATATACTACTTCACACGAGGGGCTGATGATAGGATTACTGAGGCAGTGGTGTCATCTGGAGCTCGCACTTTACAGGAGATATTAGATAGAGCTTTGACATATGAGACATTCCTGATGCAGAGAGAGGGTAGGCGTATTACTTGGTCTGAGGTACAGATTGGACAGAAGAGACAAAGAGATCGGGATGACATAGAGGATAGACAGTACGGTGGTGACCGTAGGGATGATGATAGAGCAGCTAGAGCTTATCATGTACCCGCATTACCAGCGTCGTCACTGAGATAGGTACATGACCAAGGAGGCAAGGATTAGAGTTCGCAGAGTTAGGGCCGGAGGTCAAGATATGGTTATTTGACTGCATGTTGGCAGTGTGGACAAGAGGAGCACATCAAGAGGGATTTCCCCAAGAGATCAGTGACTCCAGCTGCAGTGACACCAATGCAGACTCGATAGCCTGTGGACGTGGTGACTGAGCCAGGTCGGGAGATTTCCCAGCAACGGGTTCAGGGTATGTAAATTTTTAAATTTTTAATAATTACAATTTAAATTCATGCATGCATGGTGGTATTATGATGGTACCACGATAGATCATAGTGGTACTATGATAGATTATTGTATTATGGCATGTGATTGTCATAGGTCGTAGCATGGCATGGAATTGTCATGGAGTGTAAGGATAGATCGTAGCATGGCATGGGATTGCCATGGTGAGTAAGAGTAAGTCATGGAATGACATAGGATTTTCATGGTGAGTAACGGAGGATATGGCATGGCATGGAATTGTCATGGTATGTGATGGTTAGTTAGGACTATTATATTGGGATACATGATAGGAAAGGTTTACAATTACTAGTGTTAGGTAATTGGGTTAGGGAAACTTGAACACGAAAATAAATTGAGAATTGGTTGAGAGGATGTTGGGAAGAGAGTGATTGATTTTGACCACCTCGGAAACACGCACCTATGTCTCAGGGTAACACTACGATCCCTATGATGGAGTAGTAGAGGTGTTCAAGGGACTGTAGATAGGGACTATCAAGGTGTGAGGCATGGTCACACGGGGATAGGATAGTTACATCAAAGTTTACTCGAGAATCAAATTTCGAGGACGAAATTCTCCTAGTTGGGAAAAATTGTAATGGTCCAAATTAATTAAACTAGGATTAGCGTTAATCTCAAAGATTAACGGTCATAATTTGGGTGTTACGTGGACAACTCAGTTGACTCTGATACGAGAATCGATGAAATATGTAATTTTATGGATGGTGGTTGTGTATATGTGGTGTTTAAAGATTATTATTATTAAATTGCACTGCATGTGTGTATGTTGCTATCGGGCATGTTTGTGTGACGGTTGTTCGGCTCGAAAGGCGTATCAACGCGGGTGTCGAGTTGGCGAAATATGGGTGTGCTAGGAAACGTGACTAATCCATGTCAAATGAATAGTAAATCAATTAAAATGGGTAATGTGACCATAGGCTAAGTAAACTCAAATTAAAATAATAGGTTGTGGCGTGCCTCAAAATGTGTGTCGATACGCGGGGCACCGGGTACCATATAGTCGAAGGTTAGTGGCACCATAAGTTGGTTAATTTTGATAAATAAAACACTAACCATATGTATTAAAATGGGCCTAAGTTAGTGCAATTAAATTAAAACAAATCGAGGCCTATAGCTTAGTTGATTAATTGAGAACCATATGATTTACCTAGAGGTGTCACATGGACTGAGTGAGTGGAAGTTAGTGGGTTAAGTGGCTAGAGGTGAACCATTAGACAAACCTCGGGATACGTAAACACATTGAGATCAAGGGCTAGAAATAAATCCCACCTTAATATATAACATCGGTTGATCAATACATGCTACCAAAACCAATTCATTTGTAAATCTGAAATCGGAGAAGAATGAGTGATTCAAATATGGATTTCAAGGATTTGGAGGTGAAACTTGGAGTTCAAGCTTAAGGTAATCTTCTTCTCCATCATCATCACTTTTAATTGAGCTAAAAATTGGGCATTTAGTGTAATTCGGGTTTGAAGGGTTGGTCTCTGGTTTTTGGGTGTTATTTTGATAAAATTCATGGGGAGAGTGTCTTAGATAGGTTTAAGTAGTCAAAATTGAAGGGAAAAATAGAATTCTCCACTTGAGAATTATGTCCCAGAGGCTAGTTAGCGCGCTAATCGTTCTGTGTTTCTCAACTATTCTTCAGGATGAAGAACGGTAACGCGCTACATCATTCCCATAGCGCGCTACCAGCACATAGTGCGCTACACGATTCACATAGCGCGCTAACGACAGACAGAAAACAGAATTTAAGGGCTGATTCGAGATTTTTGACTTAATACATATCTTAAACACTTATAAACATACTAAACATGTAAAATTGGACTTTAGGGACTTAGAGGACCATACCTCAGGTATCGGGAAGCTAGTCGGGTCGGATACGGATGTTCGGAGAAGTCGGAGTGTGGATTGATGTGCATAAACACATTGGAATGCCATACAGAATTCATGATTCGGTTTATCGATTTCGCTTTTCATGTGTAACTGTTGGTGGGCACACATGGGGTTTTCACTCCTATTTTGGTGTGCGTATATATTAGCTGTGGCTAAATCGCATGCACGGGTTACTTGTGATAGTGCTCGTGTCGATGGTAGTAGAATATCTCTATGACTGTCGAGAGGGATTAGGGTGGTCCCGATGTGTAACAGCGTCAGGAAGAGACCATGTCGTTTACTGAAGTTGGGGTTTAGTCACTATAAGCCTATAAGTATAAATTGGCTCCTATTCGATTTATCGATTACAAGCTGGTGTAGTTCAGGGTTTTCTCGTGATTATACGGATGTTTACTGATTAATGATTTATTTCTGAACTGGTTTAATTGGTATATGTTGTTTATTTATTACACGCTATTGATTTTGCTTGTCGTGTGCTGCCTACACTCATAGAAATATGACATACTATTGCCAGGTGTTATATTCGCATGTCTCGTAGTTTATCAGTTTTATTTCATGAATATTGTGTTTACTTCTCTTGGGATTTTACTCACTGGACTCGTCATAGTATTTGTTGGGTGACTGAGTGCAGATCATTCGACGAGCAAGGGTAAGGGAAATGAGGTACATGGTGAATACCTATGAGATTGTGGAGCCAGCTCATATGTGATATCAATATGTATTTATTTTACTTTTGTTGGGTTTTAGGACCATAGAACACTGATTACATGTATATGAAATTTTTGTTACACTTAGCTCGCATTGATATATACATGGTATCTTTTGCCAGGTTTTCCACTACTTACGATTGTTGAATATTGTATAACTTACTTAAAGTAAGACTTCCGCTGTAAAATTTCATTATAACTTGATAAATTGATTAACTGGTTAATGAAATCATTAATAATTATATGGAAATTAATTAGCTAAGTTAGGATTAAATGGAAAAGTGTAAGTAGTTAGGTAGGTCGCAGAACATCAGGGATAGGCGGGCCATGACGTGGCAAGGCTTGGTGACATGGGATGCGATGTGGCGGGTAGCAAGGTAGCGTGAAATTTGGGGCCACCACACCTTAATTAGAGTTTAAGTAAAGAACCAATCCTTGTGATTGGTCTACCATACCGAGTCTACACCAAAGAGTGCTAGTGTGGAGTGTAGGACAAGAGTCAACTAAATCTCTACAGATTATAGGATAGGTTTGCAATCCATTTGAAATAGATTAATAATTTAAGAATAAGTTTGGAGAAAGATTTAGGACTTGTTTGTTAAAAATCTTAGGCTTTAGCCCACCTATTAAGTTATCCCTAGTTAACCTAGTTGAGCAATACAACTTAATTCTTTAATCACCGATCATGAAACCAATAACCCATTAGCCTATAATCCTTTACCTAGTTAGAAGGTAGTCTTAGATTTGAAATCACTAAAAAGAGACATAAAAAGAATAAAAAATAATAAGAGTGAAATATTGTTTATATACCCATAATAAGGGGAGATTAATCATGATAATAAAATTTTAATCAATCAAGTCATGATTAGAGAGTAGCACCTTAAACGGTATCCATAGGAAATGGAGCAGGGAGCTTGATGGTTGGAAAAAGGTAAGGATTGCACAACTTGAAAAGAAAAATAAAGTTAGGTGCATTGTAAAACATTTCATGTTCTCTAAGAATATTATGACAAGTCTAAGTCTAAGTTTTCCAACATTTAGAATCCATGAGTTTCCTTTTTTGTCACCCCAACCCAAATTTTACAACCCAAAAGAAAGTCTTATTGACTCCAAATAATGTTACGAATGTGTTATTGAGAATGGTTGCATAAGTTCTATCTGTGGAATCTTAGTATTCAATGATCTATTTAGATATTGCAAGTTTTCGGCTTGTTAAAAGTCCCGAGGAAACTTGTGATTAATTGACGGATTTAGTCTTGATAAAGCCTAATGTTTTGCGAAGTATTCTTCAAGAAAGTAGCCAAAATATTTTGACTTAAAATAACCGGCTTTGTTTGAGTGTTCTTGTTTCCATTTGGCAAATCCGTGAAAAATAAGACGAAACCATTTAAGTTAGAGTCGATATTAGAGAAGCTGGAATGAATTTTGTGTATGCAATGTGAATGTCTTATACTCTTTTGCTCTAGACGACCAATAGTCTAAGTTTGGAGGTATTTGGTAAGTTGCCAATTGTGCTATATTTTAGTGTAATGTAACTATAAATTCTAAGACTTTTATCTACATTTATACTCATAAACCTTTGTTTTTGTGTTTTCAGGGTAAAAAAAATGCTAATTGAAAAAAAAAAAGTGATTTCCCATAAAAATCAGTCAAAATTGAATTAAGGCTCAGCGCCTTAAATTGTACAGAAATCGCTATGCAAAACTTGATCGGATGAGAGGAAATTAACTGGAAACGTTGCGTATGAAGCTTTATGAAGACACAGGAGAAAACCGGAGCTCAAATACAAAGAGAATTTACGGCACCTTTACAGCACCTTTTAAATGCACACATGACGCTGGTGCAGCATCGAACTCTTATCGCGGCAGAATTAAAGGGAAAACAAAGTATCGTAGCACCTTCTCAGTGATTCCTAGCATGTTGGAGCTTTCAACATACGGCACTGGACAAATTTGAAGATTGGTAGTTTCAAATTTGAAGATTGGTAGTTTCATATTTGTGCTTTGAATTCCAATATTGTTTGATTCTAATTTTTGTATTCTTGATTGCATTATTGTTATGTGGTTTTTTGTTATAGCTTTAAGCCTTAAGTTTACCTTTATCATTGTGTAAGTGCATGTGCACTTTGATTTATATCAAAAGCTATCGCTAGTGATCTTATCACCACTCGTTAAGTGGGATCACGTTAGGTGGTAAGTAGGGCCTTGCTGTTGGCAATCGATGTACAATTGTGTCATTCAGATATGAGAAGGGTAGCAGCGTATTATAATCTCTAAGTGACAGGTGGAAGAATTGACGCTAGTTACTACTCATGGTAGGTGTTCTCATAAAACGTAATGTTGCTAGTCCTTTGAAAATTTGCGGAGCACTCGTGATCATGCAAGACTCGTTACTAAGTGGTTGTGTCGCACGTTCATTCCATTGACATGAGAAGAACGGGGTTTTGAAAGTCACGATAAGCCTATCTATAAAAATTGGTTCCAAAGAAATCTTTTAAAAACCGACGGACGAATTTGATTCCTTGTATTTTAATTCACACTTCAGTATAGAGTGTTAAATTTCTTGGTTTTCATTTTCTAAGCAATTTAATTTTGTTTTCTTCACATTTAATTCTTAGTGCAATTGAATATTTATTTTCAAGAAACCCCCTATTTTTATGTTAATCTAAAAAGAACATCCCAATCCCAGTGGGTTCAACCTTGTACTTGCCTCACTACAAATCTATAGTAGTCGATGAATTTGAGACTATTATTGGTGCCTTCGACGCGGCTACCACTATTTAACCCTCGAGATTCTTCAAACTTTTCCCCCATCAATCAAGATCCTAAACAAACCAATTATTACCAATTCAAGGTCAACACCTTATGTTTAAGACCCTTAAACCAGTCCCTGCACAAGAAAATTCAATATTTTTGTTGTTATTTGGGGTGGGAGCGTGCTTCCTACTTTGGTGGGGCACGTTCCACCAATTGGGTTAATTAACATTTACGAAGGGAGCCCGCTTCCCTGATACTATGAGCGCACTCCACCATCGAGCGTATCAACAGAGAATAAGGCAGCAGCCCCTGTTCATTTCTCCAAACCCTCATAAAACCTCCCCAACTCATCGGGGAGGGCCTCAAATAAGATTTTACACCAACTCTAGCCACCAACAACAATAATTAACCAGATTAAATCAAAATTCATCATCAATTCATGATGAACACCAACAATAATACTACCAAACTTGAAAATAAGCTTACCAACCAATCATCGAATCCAAAGAACCATCCCTTAAACTCAGCTAACCCAGTCTATTCTACCTTTAGTGATTTTAAATTAAACCCTTACCACCTCCTTTGTTTTCTTGATGAAACAGTGAAATAAACTTAACTATTTTTTGTATATATATGGGTTTTCCTTGAGATTCACATCACGCGATCTCGAGGCTGATCTTATGAAGAAAAAATAAAAGTGACGCCAACCACTAAAGTGACATAGATCAGTACATTCGCATGCATCTCGAGGTTCATCAACGATCCACATTGATCTGATTTAAATCATAGGTTTTCTATTATATATGCAAGTCGATGTGCACGTGCGTTGCACGTGAGTTGCAAAGAAGTAATAGATGTCAGATAATTTTCCCTCAAATTCCTTTAACACATGTTTTTTAGTTTGACGTTAAATTGAAAAGTTTGTTTCTATTGACATCCCACTTAATAAGAGTTTTTTTTGATAATTTATAGGAAAAAAAAAAAGATCTTGAAGTTGAATAAAAGCTTTTGCTTGTTTGAGTTAAAAAAAAAACTTAATTATGAGATGAACCTATCTTTTTATTAAGATACTTTTATATTCGCTTCTTAACAACTATACATAAGTTTCTCATTAAATAAAAATATATACAAAAGAGCTTACAAACTGGGTTGTATTAGTGTATCAAAATTCTTTTTTTATTGAAGAAATATCAAAATTTCTAATCGTATGCAATGAATTAATTTGCCATGAATTTAATTTCTTATATGAATAGTTGTAGACACTCCACCTTTTGAATTTCTTATATGGTTGTAAGCCATTGTGTTGATGTGAACTTGATGTGTCCAAAACTTGAATATGCTCATATAAGCTACTAATACACCATCAATCATCATTAAGTATCAAATGACATACATAACCAAACTTCCATATAAAAAGAAATAGGAACAAAACTTTTTCATGGATATTGATTGGCTGACCTCGTAGTTGAACACCCCTACAAACTACCTCATATTGTAGATCCTTAGGGTTCATACAAATGCTTGTCACCTATCATTTCAAAGCTTTGATCATAAAATTCCTATTGAAGGCACCGCATAAGCCACAATCATTAATTATAAAAACACTTCAATCCAACTCTCATTGTCATGAAATACTCTAAACCCACAAAAAAAAGGAAAAAAATCACACCAAATTGGATAATTCAACAAATACCAAAAAAAATTCTCAATATGTGAGAAGAATTATGAGAATAATTAAATATTTGTCTTACCCATCAATCAATCATACGTGAGAAAAATTGTGAGATAATGCATCTCATTCATCAAGTAATATGGAAAACTCCCAAAAAAAACCAAAACCAATGAAGCAATTGCCATTGAATCAATTTATTTTTTAAAATTTTTGATTAGGTGCTTCAGTTATGTAATTGATTTGCACATTAATTTGTGTACATACGTACCACTATTAGTCACTCTCTACTTCGCTTTACCTAATTAATTCTTTCCTATTTTTAAGAAATCATGATAAGTAGCAGTTAAAGAAACTAACTATATCTTAAAAGAGACAACTAAGGAGAATTTTAAGTTTAGATTTTTTAATTTTGGAAAAGTAGTAGTCGGTTAAAGAAACTAACCATATTTTATTTGTTTTCCAACATTACCCTAAAGTTTTAATTGTTCTTTTTTTTTGCAAACCAATAGAAAATGCATTTAAGGGTAATGTTGGAATAATATTAACTTTTCAATTAATTGAATCCTAAGGTGGATTGACATTATATATAGTATAGATATATATACATATACCTGTGCATTTTAGCACCTATCAATTTTTCGCGCACACGAACGAGTACACTCAGACGTGTACATTATTTTTGCGTCCTACGCGAGACACCCACGACTCCCTCGTGTCATTAGGCGCACCCAACAACTTATTTATTTTCCAATTATATGCCCTATAATAATTTCTACTAATAGCATACTATCCACTTAATCATTTTCCTAACCAAATAAACACAATACCATCACTCCATCACACCCACATGCTAATTGGGACAAGTTGGACTTAACCACGAGCCTAACTCAGGTTAATTAGGATTCAAATTAATGCTAATTACCAAGTTAAAGTAACGGGTCGTTACATAAGCCAAACTTGCCTTGTTTCATGCAAGAGAAATTCAGAAGTTTAGGAGAACTAGGAGAGCATTTGGAGCTAAATTCTTACTGGAGATTCAAGCTTGAGTGGAAATCAAGAGGCCTTCAAGTTAGGTAATAATTTCTTCTCCATCTTAAAGCTTCAACTCTTCAAAAATGAGTGTTTAATACATATCAAGTTGGGGATTCCTAATCCAAACGAGTTTCAAGGTTTTAAAGATGAATTTCATATTTTTTTATGGTCACCAAAGCATAAGTGAGATCCCCGAATTTCAAGTTTATTTGGTTTTTCAAACAGATTTTAAAAAAATGTGTTCTTGAGTTTTCTTCTTCAATGCATGTTCAATTCATATAAATCGATGTAAATCTTGTGAATGGACGAGTCTTTACTATCTTATAGTGTTTGTGATTCCCCTACGAGGAGACGGTAGGTTCGAATGCATTGGAGACGTCCACAAGGGCAAGAAATCAGAATTTTTAAAGTGGAAATTCAGGCTTTCGACCCTGTTAGCATGCTAATGAGCCCCATTAGCATGCTAATGATTATGGACAGAAACTCAAGTTGAGTGGCACTAATAGCGTGCTAACTAGGCACCAAATATTCAATGCAAATGTATTTTAACAACCTAAATAGCAAGGAACCACTTTCACAACGATTTTTTATTTTAAGGGTTTTTATGCCATTTTAAAGAATTAAACAGGGAAAATAGGAATTTAATAATTCTTGGGGTTTGGGCTGAATTTGATCTTAGAACTTAAAAATGCTTAACAGACCTAAAACCTATTAAATTTGAACTGATTAGGACATTTAATATTTGTGGTCCATAGACGGGAGTCGGGTGCGAGTGCCAAGGTACGTCGCGAGCATTTTGGAGCATGACTTTGATGTATGCGAGGTAAGTAAGCCACGAGGAAACTCCACAAACTTCACGGTTGTTTTAAATTAAAACTCTATTACCTGTTATTATAAGTTTATCGTTGCATTGCATATACGTGCGTATAGGTTTGACAACTTAGACTCAAACACATGCACGAGCTCGGTTAGAGGATCACCGCCATGTATCACTAAATTATTGCACATGTTGATGGTTCGTGTTCATAATAACAAACCGTCGGGAGAATATAAGGAAATGGATTCAACGCAGCCACGTGTTTGACTTGTCTCCAGGTGACCAAACTTGGTTTATAATCATCGGTTGGTTTTTATTACGCACGGGTCTTGTTTTATCGATTAATGTTGTAAAGGAATGGCTTCAGTGTGGATATGTGCTTGACGTGTTCCTTGGTGATTGAGTTTATTCATTATCATTATTTAGTTTAATGCTTGTCTATTGCAACCGTTGTTCTTATTATCATGCCTCACTTGTGTTTATTTATTTTCGTTACTTGAATGATATGTAGACATTATTTTACTTGTTTATATTGTATGATTTTCTCTGGGATTTACTCACTAGAACTTGTTACTATCTTGGTAAGAAATTGCATATCCTTCTATGAGTAAGGGAAAGGGGATTCTCCATGACTACCTCTGAGCTTGGATAGCCGCCCTTCATACTCGTAAGTGTTTTGTTATATATTGCATTTATCTTGATGGGATTTGGACTAGAAGAACGCTGATACATGTATATTTTGTCTCTTATGGATATTTTGTCACCTTGTATATGAATGGTATCAATACACCCTATCAGTTGATATAAATGAAAAAATTTATTTAATTACCATCTATTTATTTATTAAAAGTAAGTCTTCCACTTAATGTATAATCATTTAAATCTTGGTGATTACCTGATAAACTACCAACTTGAATAACTTAACTAAATAACTCACTAATGAATAAATGGTTTAAGTTTAATTATGGAAAGGGGTGCAAGTAAATATTTAAGATGGGGGCCATCATCTGTAAGTGTGCAATGACATGGCAAACATGGTGATGTGTCTGGCATCGTGGTAATGCGTGATTTTCTTTAGGATGCAGGGTCGTCACAATCGGTGCTCCCTCAATGTCCTCAAAATATCCCTGAGGTGACACCCGTGACGCTCACGAGTCCTGCTATAAATCGGAATGTCATAAATGAACACAATCACAAATCTATCTAAATACAGCATCAGAACTCGGTGCATAAGGTCCATGAAGATCTCTAGGGCGTTAGTCAGCCCGAATGGCATGACTGTGAACTCAAACAACCTATATCTCGTGCTGAAAGGGATTTTTTAATTTACTCATCTCATATCCTCAACTGATGATAACCTGAGCATAGATCAACCTTCGAGAAGAACTTAGTGCCTGCCAACTAGTCGAGCAAGTCGTCCATCCTAGGGAATGGGTAATGGTTCTTCACTGTTACCTGATTTAGCTTTCGATAATCTATGCACATCCTCATAGTGTCGTCATTCTTCGCAAAAAAGATCGGCCCTCCCCAAGGAGACATACTCAAATGTATGAACCCTTCTTTAAAAAATTCTCAAGTTGTGACCTTGACTCTTCCTACTCGAACCTGGACATCTTATATTTCCAGCTCGATATGTGTTGTATTCCAAGTAGCAACTCTCTGATGAACTCGACTTCATGTGGCTGTGGTAATCCTTAAAGATCATTTGGGAATACATCAGGGAACTCACGCATAGTTGGAACATCCTGTAGTTTAGTGGATGGTCTTTGCTCTGGCTCTACTATCCATGCCAACTCCTCCATCTCTTGAATCGAAGATAACCAACCCCTAGTAGTTGGCAATGTCATCGCAGCTCTGGTTAAGCTAAAGTCTATAATCCTTGGATCGTGGAATGTGATAGTCTTGTAGAAATAGTCTAATTGTTCTGGTATTGCCGCCAACCAGTCCATCCCTAGAAGCGCGTCACACTCGAGGTACTCTGACACTCGCAGGTTTGTTGTTAACTGGTGTCCCTCTAACTTTACTGTGTAGTCTTGAAAAATCCGGTTAGGGTATATCTTATCCTTAGCGATCGTATTGAGGATAAGGTGTGTGTCTAAAATATGTGGTGACAACCCTAACTCTCTTACCATGTGTCCGAAAATGAAAGAAAATATATTTCTCGAGTATATCATTACATGTATATGCCTATTAAAAATATATAATGTACCCTCAACGAGCTGTCTAGTCGCCCCCTATCCGGGTACGCAAATGCATGGACCATCTCTCTGGTCTAAAATCGTTGAGCTGTCTTTGGTGGGGCGAAGTCTTTATGCAATCAACTCTCACGTATCGTATCTTTCCACATTTGAGAAATCAACGTTTCTCTCAACCCCCTGACTGTCTACTCCCATATATCTGACCCTGACCTTAGCCCCTCTGACCCTATCACTGCTTCTTTGATCTTGGTCATATCTATACTACTAGATATGTTGTCTTGACTAATCTACAGATGCGGATACTACTCTATATGTCTTGTTTGGTTGTCTATCGTCATAATGGGACTTATCTGACTAACTGTCATCCTTGCATCCCCTATCAGAATACTTTTCATCTTCGCAGGCCCACTGCCCCTGACTATCACTCTGTTCTCTCTGCCTCTTTTATCTCATGTTCGGCTTAAAAATCTGCCTAGGTTGCCTCTCCGATGGCTACTAAGGAGTAAGAGTCACCGCTAGTCAATAAGTATGTCTTGTGTGCAAAGACTGTATCATAGATCTCTTGAAGTGTGCGAACTCTAGTTGACACAACTGCACTGGCTATCTCATATCAAATTCCTCTAATAAAATAGTGAATTTATAGTCACTCTATACTCGTGACATCCATGGCAAGTTGTAGCAGGTAGTGGAATCTCTTCATATACTGAAACACAATCCGACTACCTTATCTCAAGGCCAAGAAATCCTCACTAAGTCTCAACTAAATCTCAATCAAAATGTACTTGTCATAGAAAATCTGCCTGAACACGGCCCAAGTAGCCGGCTCTGTATGTGTCTTAGTGTGGACCATACTAGAACATCCTCTCTGAATGTGAACCCTAGAATCCATGCATGGGTGCTATCATCAATGCGCAACAGCTTATGTAGACACTAATGTGATAACAACCACCTTCAGGCTGCCTCAGGGCCTCCTCCTCTGTAGAAGTATCCGGGCTAGAATCGTATGAATTCCCTAATCAGCTTGGCCTCACCTGTCAATGAACTCTAAAAAATTATAGCTTATGGCTACGTAGGTGTGTGCGTGAGAGCCGGCATCTCCATTGGTGCGACAACTAGCGTTACCACCTCTGTCATTCCTTTTTACCTCTGTTCGAACATGCATCTACAAGACATCCGAGGTAACAATTTATTGTAGAGTAGGTGTGGCTAAGACTGTAGGAGTCAATGGTGGTATGACATGAGTCATGATTAATCGGAGAATCTCTACTAATTGAGCATAGTGTACCGTGAATCGATCATCAACACTCTAATTAGTAATGGCCCTAGTAGGATCGCTAGTCTCGCATATCTCTATTGGTGTAGAGGGATGTTCGTCCATCGTGATCTGAATCGAAAAGCACGTGTAGAATATATATATATATATATATATATATATATATATATATATGTATATACATATATATCGTAGAAATATAACATATATAAAAACCATAACTCTACCTACCTCATATTCACTTCCCAACTAGAGTTCTAAAGTAGGTACATCGGGTTTCCACAACTAAGGTTTGTTTGTTAAGTTTTATTCACTTTCATTATCCCTAGGCTCTGCTAAGCCTAGGCTCGAATACCAATTATGGAAACCCCGCTCCCATAGGCCGTTATCCGATGGGCCTGCAGCCATGCCACATCACCAGCCCGCTGGGTCCCGTGCCCTACTGGCGTCGCAACTGACGCCAACGTCACGAAATGATTGCTAACTTGTCCATTAAGGTATTGAGTTAAGCAATTATTCAATTTCAAGCATTAAGTTATTCATATTCTAGTCAATTTGTTATTGACTTGGTCCTTTGAGTTAGACCAATCAATTTTGAGTTATACGGGTTAATAGCTTAGTCAAGTTAATTACTTAAGTTTAACAGTTTTCCACTTCGATTAGCCAAATTAATAGGAGTTTTTCATGTGCCTTGTAGATACTCATCAATAAAGAAGCCAAAGTCTTAAATAACATAAAAGATGACATATATAAGCATTTTTCTTGTCTATAACTCCAACCTAAAGTGGAAAACTCGAAAGTAGAATGTGATGACCTCTTCCTTAATATAAGGCACCACCTGGCCTAATCCCGTCATTTAGCCCTAATTACAGCCACGTAGGACTTAACAATGTATTAGTCAACCTTTTGTCCCATTCTTCTTGTTATTTGTGTTCAGGATAAGTACTACTCAAATCTCGATATTTATGAATTTCATAATTAATTAAGACTTTTTAATAAATCATTATGTTTTAGCGGAAGTCTTAAATAGTTTGTGGAATCTTATATTAATAATTCTTAAGTGTGGAAACTAGGAAAATAACGATCACATGTATATATAACAAAAGAGGCGATAACAGTGTAATAAAAATGTGTCAAGTTAGGGAACTAGTCGCTCAACCAATAACAACCCAAAAGTATATAAGATACGTACATTATGTAAATACAAACAATATACACGAAAACCTACAAAAGTATGACAAGTAACACATTAAAGGCTCAGAGATAGTCATCGATCTTCTCCTTGCCTAGGCTGCTACACGAGGGATTTTGTCCACGCCAAAGACCCAAGAAATCTAACCCCGTGTGCGCTCATCTCAATATCGTGCAATAGACCCTAGATTCACAGACTGCTTTCATATTCACAAGGAAAGACTCAGGCTTAGATTACAAGGAAAGTATTCATTTAGCTAAGCACAAGTAATATAGTACAAGTTCATAAGTTCATTCGTAAACTCATCTACATTTATATCATGTTATTGAAATCATATATCATTTAAAACATCAGGAAATAAATTGCATAAGAATGGAATCAACGAGTCAGTGAAAAAGAATAGATATCATGTAAAGTAACTCCTCAAATGAGTAGACACAACACATAAGTCATGATATCATATTACAAGGGATAACTTAGTCAAATAGACTACCAATAGATAATGAATTGGAATGAAATGGAGAGAAGTGCCTTAACATGTTTACTTACCTCAAAAACACACAATTCCTAGCATAAATTGGTCTTCCAACACCCCAAAATGCATACTCGGACTCCTGATACTCTCCCGTAGCTTCCTGGTGTCATTACATATGTTTTAGAGTGTGTTTAGGCCATCAGGTTTGGTTATATGCTTAGTTATTAGGTTTGAACTAAAGTTAAGTATTGTAGAAAATTGCACTACCCAGAATAGGTAGCGCATTAGGGGGTTCCTCTAACATGCTACTTGCGCCTAGCGCGCTATGTAATCTCGGTAGTGCGGGTAGTGCGCTATCAAGCACACCTAACGTGCTATGTTTTCCAAAAAACCTAAAATTCTGCAAATCAAATTCTAAGTTTCTATTATGAAATTGGCCTCCACCATAGCCCTGGATCCCCGTTCTCTACTACGAGGGATTTGTTACATCCTCCAAATCAACAACAAGGCAGGCACTTCAATATAATGCATCAACTTCATCAATTTATATATGCATTTGCACAAGAATGCCCAAGAACACCATAAACTTTGAAATTTCATAACTTTATCAAAACAAACTCAATTTTTGAACATCTTTATCGCACACTTATAAGAATTTTGTAAGGAATTCAAATATGAGGTTTAGTTCTGAAAACATGTACATTTATAAACCTAAATTTGGCAAAATCAATTTCATGCTTGAAACCCCATCTTTGGCCAATACCTTCAAATTTGGAAATTTAGAACTTAATATCCAAATCAATGCTTAAATTTGATCATAAAAAATACTTTGAAATGGATTATACACAAATCCCTCTGATTCATGCTCGAATGCCATGAATTCTGAATGCATTGATGAGTTCAAAATATTACCTAAAGTTGTTGTGGATTCCTAGCTCTTATTTATCACTTGGTAGATGAATCTTCTTCACTTTGTAGCCTTAATTAAGTAATTCCAGCCAACAATTAACTCTGAATTTGTTTTTGTTTCAAAGCATGCAAATGAGGAAAGAAATAACTAAGTGTACCTTTTATAGTTTTTAGTTCATCTTGATGTGTTTCCTACATCTCTAGGTGCATCTAATGGTCTTCATTAAGTCCTACCTCTCCACTAATTCATCATAGCTAACACACAATTCTCACACAAGATCCATTGGGATAAGTTGTGGAACGCATCTCGATGTAAGATTTAAAGTTATATTATTTTTATTTTTCAACTTAGGTTTGTAATTTAATTTTCATATAAACCATAGAATATAAAGGCATACAATAGTTGATTACATCAATATGCGTAGCAATTTCAAGGGCTTAACTATCACTCTCCACCTCAGCCCCACACTGCACGCATCTCGAGGTGCGTCCAAGCTCATGTCTCGACACTTATAAATGATAAGTGGAGGTGACTTAGGATGTCTACACATATACAATACACTAGGAATACACCAATCAAAACTAAAATATACCTTAGCCACGTGCCTCAGTCATTGCACGTGTCTCGATGCGAGTTTCATGTCATGGGTTCGTGATCCTAATTACGGACAAAACTAGGGTTAGAAATTCGAGTTGTGACACTTCTTCCCAATTAATGGGAATTTCGTCCTCAAAATTAAACTTAAGTTAGGTTTATACTTGACTCGAAAAGGTACTGGAATCTATCTCGCATATAGTCATCCCGCTCTTATGTGAGTTCTAGGGGTGGGCAGCGGTTTTTGAAAAACCGCCCAAACCGCCCAAACCGCCCAAACCGCGCGGTTTGATTTGGTTTTTAAAATTCGCGGTTTGGTCGCGGTTTGAAAAACGACCAAACCGCGATTTTGCGGTTTGGTCGCGGTTTTCGTCTTGGACAAACCGCGGTTTAACCAAACCGATGGCATTTTGGTAAATAACCAACGTATATCAAAAACCCTAAAACAAAACTAATAACTATCGCTCTCCCTGCCTCCTCGCGGCGCTCTCACTCTCCCCTGCCTCCTCGCGCTCACTCTTCATCGTACTCTCTCCTCCTCGCGGCGCTCTCACTCTCCTCTGCCTCCTCTGCCTCCTCGCGCTCATTCTACTCGCCTCCTCGCGCTCACTCTACTCTGCCTCCTCGCGCTCGGCCTCCTCTGCCTCCTCTGCCTCCTCCTCGCGCTCTGCCTCCTCCTCGCGCTCGACCTCCTCTGCCTCCTCGCGCTCTGCCTCCTCGCGCTCATCATAACCAAGAACCTCATCGCTATCATTCAATTCCTCATCGCGATCGAAGGAGATCTCTTGCCGCCTCAAACGCGATCTTCATACACAAGACTGCCGTGACAGCAGAGCTCGGAGATCTCTTGCCTCCTCAAACGCGATCTTCATACACAGCACTGCTGTGACAAAGCAGAGCTCGAACATCATCATCACCAAGAACCTCATCGCTATCCTTCAATTCCTCATCGCGATCGAAGGAGATCTCTTGCCGCCTCAAATGCAGATCTTCATACACAAGACTGCTGTGACAGCAGAGCTCGAAGATCTCTTGCCGCCTCAAACGCGATCAAGAGCTTCATCCTCCTCGAGAGATTTGAGTAGAGCTTCTTCGAAGGAGATCTCTTGCCGAAAATCCAGAAATCTCTTTCACAATCTCCATTAATCGGTTCACAACCTTGAACCTCCTTTGATTCCTCCATCAGCACCAATTTGGAAAAAAAAAGCCTCAAAAGGAAAAAGTAAAGTGTTTCATTCTGCTCATCTTTTATCTTAATTTTTTATGCACATAGCGATTGAAAACTTGAACAACTATTGAGTGAAATCAATATATGTACATGCAACCAAGGTCAATGAAGGTTCCTTGTGCATATAAGTTTGAAATCCCGTTTTTGTTTGATTTTTTCTACCTCACGCCATTACTTTTTTTTTTGATTATTCATGTGATTTATATATGGAAAAATTTGTATGTAGCTCGCGCTGCTACCCCAACTTGTTAAAAACCAACCAAAATCACTAATATTTAGTTCTTAATTTCTTTGTTTCCTTGCAGGCTGGAACCTACATAAAGGAATTTGTTCACGGAGATTTTGGACGCACCCATCCGAGGATGTAGAGCTGAGATACTGCAACTCGATGTCATTGACGTGAAGATGGACTGCTTCAACTAACTGTTGTTGTATTACTATCAATTTCAGTTAGCCAAAATACGATTTTTGTCATGTATGAGATTAAGCTAGTGTATTTATTAGGCTTTCCATGTTGATGACTATTCCTCAATTTTGGATCAAGCACTTGCCCATCCATCTGATCTACAAATTAAAATTGATGATGGATGATTTTTAGTGGTATTTTATTGAAGTGGAATGCTGAATTTACGTTGAACTTTTAAGCTTTTTTTTTTTTTTTTTTGAAAATAGAGTGATGAATAGTTGAAAACCGCGAAACCAAACCGACCAAACCGTGGAAACCGCGGTTCGGTTTGGTTCGGTTTTCAACTTTCGAGGTTTGGTTGCGGTTTGGAAAATCACCAAACCACATACCTTCGGTTTGGTCACGGTTTGGTGGTTTTTACCACCAAACCGCGGTTTGCCCACTCCTAGTGAGTTCTGAGTCGTTATGGAATCGCCACTTGGCGAGAACTTTAGGGATAGACTTGTTCCTCAACTGTTGTACCTTTCTATCTAGGATTTGTACGGGCTGCTTCTCATAAGATACGTCGTCGCTCGAGTGACAAGTCAATAATTAGACATGTTTTATAGTGCAATTTAGGTTGATTTTAGATATACATGATGATATTACACTGACTATTCTCTTGTTTTTGTGATTTTAGGATTAATTAGGAAAAATGAAGAAATGGAAAAAAGTCAAAACATTCAACTGAAAAAAAGGTCCAGCGATGAGAAAACGATACGAGATTGCACAGGAATCGCTGCCTAAATCAAAAGCAGAGAAGAGTCAGCAATTAGCCAGCAAATTGGGATTTACAAAGGAATCGTTCTATGAATTGGTGTAGCACATAAAGATATTCTCAGTGGTTAACTCAGCAATTTGCGATTAACGTAGGATTCGCTGACAAATCGCTGAGGTCGATGAAGAGTTTTTGAATTACTACGAGGAATTTGAGTTTATCTATGATTTGTACATTTAGGGAAACTATAAATAAGACCCTAGGGCTTCGAAATTAGGGGCTTTCTAATTGGACTTTGATCATATTGAGATAATTTTTTTAGTTAAGAGTTCTTTTCTTTTAATTAGTTTAGTTTTATTGCTTATGGAGAATCGTTGGAGATTCAAGATTCAATAGCTTAATACGAGGTATTTTTACTATGTCTTTCTATTATTTATTCATTGTTATGTTTTGTTTACGCATGAGTGAGTAGTTTATTATTCTAAATAATACTCTGGACATGTTTGTAAAACGTTCATCAATTTAGTCATAATGTAGAATTTATGTGCTTAATGTTTTAATCCAATAACACAAGTTAATCAGGGTTTTAATGAGTTGTTTTTGCGCATTAAAACTAATGATTCTTTGTCTTGAGTGCATAGTGGCCAATATGTTTTTTAGAATCTGGTATCTAGATCTATGTTTATGATTATTGACAACAATTATAGAAGTAGTAACTAGGATCAATCTATTGGGTAAAATTACCCAAGTGGATATTCTAGGTAATTATGTTCTATGTTATTTAACGACTAGCATAATTATGGTTTTTATTTATTTTGGATTAGGTATGACTTTTATTGAGTGTTGATGCTACCGTAATTTCTAGTTTATTATGTTTTATCTAATAAGTAGAATATGGCTTATTTCCATTTAATATAGGAAAGTTAATAATTTGTTAAAGGCTATCAACCTATTGTGATTAGAGTTTAATGATTTAGGATCATTATATAAATATGATGATTTGATTATGACTATGCTTTAATGAAAATGTCCAGATATGACGATTTACATATCATTGTCTAAGATGTATTATTTAGATATTTAATTTATATTGATTTCTCGATTGTTTGTTTGAATTGCATTAGATTAGTTTATTGAGTTTATATTACCTATAGTTTAATTATTTTTATTAATTGATTGTTTTTTTACTGATAATTCTCGTTTTAATTAGATTAGTTAAATCAAAGTAAATTAAATACAATAAAACTTTAAGAGAGCCTTAGTTCTGAAGAGATTTGCAAAATCCCTGTGCACAAGATATATCATTTACCACTACTACAAATAATAGGAAAATACGAGAAATTATTGTGCACGCACGACACATGTCATCAGGTAAGTCTGACTCAAATCCATCGTCGGTCGTACACCTGCCTTCAACTTAGCTAGTCGAAACATTGAAATATGGAACACTGGGTGAATCCCTAAAATCTATGGAGGTAGCTCCAACTCATAAGCGACTTTCCTGAATTGTTTCTTGATTTTGAAAGGCCTGATGAGTCTCTAGGCCAACTTGCCTTTCAACCCAAATCTCTATAGACCCTTCCAAGGGGAAATTTTCAAGTAGATTAAGCCTCCCTCGTCATAAGTGAGATCATTGAGATACTTATATGCACATTTCTTTTGTCTCTCCTAAGTACCTCGAAGTCTCTGACGCATGTGTCTCACTTTCTCTATGTGGTCAACAACTATCTCAAGCCCTACTAACTCCCGGTCCTCTAGCTCGGCCTAACACGATAGCGAGCAATATAGTTTGCCATATAAAGCCTCAAATGGCATCATCTTAATATTAGCCTGATAATTGTTGTTGTATGCAAACTCACACAATTCCGCGAAACTCTAGTACACAAGCCCAAAGCATATCCTCGAAAACTTGAATCAACCTCTCAGTCTGCCCATCAGTCTAAGGGTGAAAAGTTATGTTAAACTGTAGGCACATACGATAATGCTCTTGCATACTCCACCACATCCTAGACGTATACATAATGCAACATGATAATCTCTCTCTCGAATAATACGCTCAACTGGTCAAATGTGTATCAGATGCGACTGGTAAGAAGTGACCAGATTTCGTTAATCCATCCACAATCACCTAAATAGAATCATGTCTCCTGGCAGTCCTCGACAATCCTCTAACAAAATTCATGACAATGTTTTTCCACTTCCATCATGGAATAGGAAATGGTTATAATAATCCCACAGGTCTACGATGCTCAGCCTTCAATTGCTAGAAACCCCAATATTCTTAATGAACAAAGACACGTCTGCCTTCATCTCATGTCTCCAGAAATGTCTCTTCATATCATGGTACATCTTGGTCTGGCTTGGATGAATGGTGAACTAGGAACCGTGTGACTCTTGAAAAATCTCATCATTCAGCTCTGCCATTAACGGTATCTATAACCTGCCCTTGTATCTCAAACACTAATCTTATGTCTATGCCCAATTAAAACAATCTGCACTATGTGCTAACTCGTTGAACCTCGAGTACAACCTGTCAGTCCTCTGACCCTTTGACACTATTTGTGTAGGCACGGTTTGTACTCTCATATGTGCACATAACAATACTTGAGTATCAGTAAGAACATATGACTGACTCGCTGTCGTCGCTGCCTCTAGTAATCCATACTTATGCGTCATATGACATCTGACAATTTCAGCATTTATAGTCGGTATCCTACTCAGCGCATTTGCAACTATGTTAACATTTCTTGGGTGATACTCCATAAAAAAAATTCATAGTCCTTCAAGAACTCTAGCCATCTGCGTTGTCTCATGTTCAGTTCTTTATGTGTGAAGAGATACTTTAGACTCTTACGATCAACAAAATGTGTGAATCTCTCTACATATAGGTGATGTCTGCATACCTTCAGTGTAAGCACAACCGCTGCCAACTCCAAATCATGTGTGGGATAGTTCTTTTCATATATCTTTAGTTGTTTGGAGGCATAAGCCAAAAGTCCACTATCCTGCATCAGCACGCGACCTAGACCCGCATAAGAAGCATATGTATACACTAAGAATCCTTGTCCAACCTTTGGCAACACTAATATTGGTGTGGTAGTCAACAACCTCTTCAACTGAGCAAATGGTTGCTCGCACTCATCAGACCAACCAAACACGACATCCTTATGTGTCAGTTTGGTATTCGGTGAAGCAATCTTCTAGAAGTCCTTCATAAGGAAGCGCTAATAGCCTGCCAACCCATAGAACCTTTGATCTTTATAACTGATGTCGGTGCCCGTCAATCCATTATAGCCTTAATCTCAGTCGAATCTACTTATATCTCTACTGACCCAACAACTTGACCTAAAAATTTGACCTCTGCAAGCCAAAATTCACACTTACTAAACTTGGAATAAAGTTTATGCTCCCTCAACGTCTGTAAAGTCTCCTTGAGGTTATGCTCATGATCCTCTCAAGTCCTCAAATAAATAAGAATGTCTTCAATGAGACAATCATGAAGGGGTCAAAAAATAGTCTCAGACCATGGTGCATCAAATCCATAAACATGGTAGGGGCATTGGTCAGCTCAAAAGGCATGACTATAAACTGATAGTGTCTGTATCTAGTACTGAAAGCTATATTGGGCCTATCCTCATCCCTGATCTTAAGCTAATGACACTTTGATCTCATGTCTATCTTGGAGAAAAATATCATTTTTCTCAGCTGATAAAGTAAATCATCAATCCGCGGAAGTGGGTACTTGTTTCTGATTGTAACAATGTTCAGCTGCCTATAGTATATACACAATCTCATGATGTCATCCTTCTTAACATAATGGACGGGTGCTCCTTACGGTGACATAGAAGGTTTAATGAATCCCTTCTTTCCCAAGTCTAGAAGCTGACTCCTTAATTCCTCTAGCTCTCTCAAAACTGTACGATACGATGATATCGAAATAGGCCTGGTGCCTGGTACCAACTCAATGATAAAGTCTATCTCAAGCGGCAGTGGTAAAATAAGTAAATCCTTTAGGAATACATATAGAAACTCGCAAACTATCAAAATGTCCTCAAATGTGGGTCCCTGACTCTCTACTACAACATACAATGCTACTAGAGCCTCCATTTCCCACTAGTCACAAGTCGATCTTTCGTGCTAATGGCTCTCGGTGAACTACCTCTGTAAGTAAATATCAGACTCCTTGGGATCTCAAATACCACTGTCTTACTGAAACGGCAGATATGCATGTGTTATACTGCTAACTAACACATTCCTCACAACGCGTTGAACTCTAAAAACTCGATAACCCTTAATTTAGCAGGTAGCTTTATCCCACCTATCTCTATTGGACACCCCTCAACAACACTATTAGGGTAAACCCTATCCCCAACTACGGTACTCAGAATCAATGTATTATAAGACTAACACGTGTTAATCTTAGGATGCATATCATGCTACCAGCAATGAATGAAACAATAGACCCAAAGTCAAATAATATATGCATATCTCTACAGCAAATGGAAATCATACCTTCAATAAGTCCACGAGTCTCTTTGGGATCCGATCGTGCTACCATGTGGGCTCCCTCTCTCCCTGTTATGGGTACACTGTAGCTAGATGTATGCACTCTAACCATGTGACCAACCTGACCACAATTGAAACAAGTGATATGCCCGCGCTGTCCGTACTATTATGCCTGACCCTGATCATAATACTAAGCATGAACTTATGCATGCCTCTGTCCTTGTCGATAACTATCTCGACCTATGCCTCTGCCACCCTGTTGCTGTCGTGGTGATGGTGGTGCTGGTAATGCTTGTCCGGTGGGGGTGGCAAGGGAGATCTGCCATAACTATCTTGTGTTGGAATAGGAGGTAGTGCGTAGGGCACTACTGAGACTTAGGGAGCAGGTGCCCCACCCCTCAAGATCCTCATATAAACTCTCATTTATCCCTTACCTGTCTTTTCTGATCATAATATATGCCTTGATCTACTACCTCGGCGGGTCATTCCTCTTCATTGCCCAACTCGTATGTCTTATGAGAGAAGACCTATTCGTACATCTCCTGTAGTAATATGGCTTTGATACTGACCATGTGATGTGCAATATTTGGCCTTATGCCATCACTGAAGTAAAAGTCATAGTCGGCATCACTTTCAACAAGGTCCCCAGGAAACCGTCTGAGGTAGTCGTATCTATCTCTATAGCTCATAATTGTCTCTATCTTAGCCTATCTCAAAGCCATAAACTTTTTATTCATTTTCTTCATCATAGAGGTCAGAAAGTATTGCTTGAAAAATTCCTTCTTAAAGTCATCCCAAGGTCTGAAACTGGCCATACTAGCCACTGTGGTCCTCCACCAGACATATGTACCCTTTTCCAGGGTGTAGTAAGAAAGAATGGGTAGTAGTTTGTCCTCGATACACACTACTAAGTGTAGTTTCTCCTGTGATAATACCCATCTCTCTATCTTCTTGTGGTCTCTCTCACCAGCAAAGAACACTGACCTAAGCTTGATGAATTCCTTCACCATCTTGGTTTTCCTTGACAAGCCAGTGGTCTTAAAAGTTGTCAATGTAGGAGTGGGTGTGTCCTCGATTGGAACTACTACTGATATTGTAACAATAAATGACTCGGGGGGATGGGGTACCTTCGGCTTTACCAGTGGTTGTAGTACCGGTGGTACGAGTGCTTGTAGCCCTGCAGTTGTAGTGGTCAGTACAGTAGGAGTCCATAGTGTCAGAAATGTTATATTAGTAGTGGTGGTAGTGGCGGGAGCGACTGGTACAAATGCACTCATGCGTGTAGTCATGAAAGAGATAAAATCGACCGACTGCTATCCCTGAGCCGCTACTCGGTCAAACAACCTCTAGAAGTCGTCGGTAGTGGTAGTGGCGAGAGTAAACCCTGAAGTTGAGAATAGGTTGTAAAGGATATGGGTTTAGTTCCCAGCCTATATGTTTAATTTCTACTCAGCTAAATATGTTGCATAAGTTACACATTCACTAGAGGGTTTAGGATAGAACCATTAAACATTAATTAATTGGCTAGACGGTGCATCGGCTAATGTGTTGGTTTTGTAATCGCATTAATGGTGTCAGTGGCTAACCGACCATAGTTTTACAAATGAAATGAGAATCACGATGTAATAGCCATTGACTGATTGAATTGCATATGTTTATGTATTGGATTATATGTTTTTTATGATCTCGTTAGCTATGTTTGGTTCATATTGTTATTGCATATCACTCTTGATTATTATATGTAATGTTAATATTATTTGCGTCCTTACTTACTGAGCAAGTTGGAGCGCTCACCCCAAAATAATAATTCAAGTTTTCAACCCGGTGCTTAAGCGAAAGGGAAAGAGAAGATTTATGAGTTTAATTTCTTTTCTTCCATGTAATGATCCTATATATATTGTTTGAATAACATTGTTGTATTATAATAGGATTGGGTGGTTTTGTAAACGAGTTTTGGTTTTGATAAACTCCGAATTTATGTATATCGATTATATTATCGAAAAAAAATTTGATTTTATGCAACGTATACTTTTATTTTTATTTCAATAATGATAGACAGTGTGGCAACCCCAAACTTTGAGGCAGCATTAGGCACCGCCATGTATTATCGCACGTCACCAAACCCTACCATGTCATTGCATGCTTATTTATGATGCTCCACGACCTAACTTGTTGTTTTCACATTTCCAACTAACACTAGCTTAGCTAATTCTTCTTCAAATAATTACCAATGGATTTGTTTATCTAGTTAGTTAACCTATTAGGTTTCATTATCATTTTACAGCAGAAGTCTTCAAATATACGAGTATTTTAGGCAAATGATCATAATTCCTAAAAAGTGGAAAACCCGGCAAAATGATTACATGTGTATAGCAAAGGCGAAATAGGTACAATAAGATATCCATATACATGTATTCGATGTTCTAACATCCCAAAAACCCAACAAAAGTAAATATATGTGTAATGTAGTCAAACACAAAATGGCGTAGAAACAATTCTCAGAGGTAATTGCCCAAGACCTCCTTGCTCTTGTTCGTCGAGGGATCTGCACTCAGTCATCCCAATAAAAATAGATGACAAGTCCAGTAAGTAATATCCCAAAAGACAACCACTAAGCATTTAATAATAGAGAAGCAATAATAATATCAAATAAACATGCTGAAATAAATAGGAAACTGTAAGTTCATCGCATGCGTAAATAACACCAATGAAAACCAAATGGTCGTGTCACGCGTAGTAGACTATATTTTGGATTCCATTCCTGAGATCCCTCTAGTGGGCGTACCCAACTGGCCCATCACATGGTCCTCTTGGTAGCCGGCGCAGACCCACGATGCACCGACACATGTACCAAAAAAGTAGCTCGATAGAGTTCGTACAATACAACACCAAATAAAACCCGACGGCGAGCAAAACTATTAACCGTTTAAACCAAACCAAAGTAGTGATAAAACATGGAAATGAATAGAAACAAAACATTAAATAGAACAATGAAAATAGTTAAATACTCAATATGTGTTTCTTAAGGAATTTACTCACCTCAAATCGCACTTTGAAGTCCCAAAAATACTCGATTCAACCCCAATATGCCTCGACTATTGCACTATAGTCCCTAAGTCCCCTGGGATCAATTTCAAGTGTTTTACATTGATTATAGGTATTTAAAGTTAAGTGTGTAGGTCAAGTCTTAAAAAACAGCTCATAAAGACTAATAAAGTTTCAATTTCGGTCATGTGTTGCAACACATTTTTGGGCATGAAAACGTTTTGAGTCTCAAAAACTTCCCCAGGGAGAAATTTTTGGTCTCTGCCTAATATTTTTGAAAAGTTTTGGTTTGCAAAATTTTGATTTATAACGAAAATAATATCAAAATTCTACCAAAATAGCTTAAATTTGAAACACATCCGACTAGCAAGATTGTAAAAATCATTTCTCCAAATATAGCTCCAAAAGTCATAATTTTTGGTCATAAGTCATCTAACATATCCAACAACAACATACTAAAAGATCAACCCAATCCTATAAGTATTGAGGGAGTTATGCCCTTGCGAAGTTTGGCTAATTTTTCATGAATATAATTGCTTCTACTAGAAAATTTAGCTTAATTCTTTTAAGATCAAAGTTATATGACATGTATATGATTCATCTTCAACCTTAGAAAAACATGAAATCAGCAAATCAAAACCATTCAATACCTCTTGGTCATGCATGGAAACATTCTTTATCAAAATTGAAACGAATGAGGAGTAGAAGTTGTTACCTATTGTTTAATCTCTTATAGTTTGATCCTCTTAGCTTACGTACTTTTGAAGTCCCAAAATTCAGCACACTCTAGCTCTTTTGCTCTAAAAAATTATGGATTTTCCTTCTCTTGTTTGCATGAAAACTAAATTTTGTATTTTACATACTTAGATTAGCAACTTGATTAATTAAGCAAATCCTTAATTTGACTAAGTTGATTACTAAGACATGTGTCCTTACTCAAAGCCACTTGTCTCACATGAAGAATGCATGTCTCCACTCACTAATTACTATTTATCCTAGAATTCTTACACATTTTCATCATCTTCATACAAATCAATGGTCTCCAATTTGTTTGTCCAAACTATAGTCTCGTTAATCCATATCAATTAAATTTACAAACTTAGACACTTAAACTCTTGTGGTTAGTGTATTTAGTCTCATTGTTAATACGTTAGTGGTCCTACTAACCCCCAACTACCCGACACCCTACGCCCGCTTCTTGACACACATCTCGAGGTGTGTCGTTACTAATGTACCTGACCAATATGAGTTACACTAAGGATTATTTATTCATCTTAACCCATAATTAACATGGTTATGGTCATTTATTCAAGATATATTTATGACGGCCTCAGTTCGCACAAAATGGACCTCGCTCAGCCTTGACCTACGTAGACCTTTGGTCAACCCCCGCAAGATCAACATAAACCTATTCAGCCTTTTTAGATCACTTTATCGTTAGTTTGGTGTTTTCATGTTGAGTTATTAATTTTGCAAGATTTAAATTAGTAAGCAGCTGAAATAAAATAAATGAAACTATTTAATTAACTCTAAAACATGTAAAATGGAACAACCTATGTGTGGAACCTTATAATATATACCATATATAAGTACAGTGGCAAAAGTGAGCATATATATGTATCAAAGTGTCGCTCAACCCCAGTTTCCCAAAATTTTACAAAACATCGAAATAGATAAATATAATACAAAAACCTAAGTGTCGCAAAAGTATGAGCCGCTCTGAGAGTCCTCGGAGGTAGTTGCCAATCACTGGTTCTTTGCTCTTGCTAGACAAGAGGCCTGCAATTGTCACTACAAAAGGAGACAATTCAAGGGAGTAAATCCAGATGCGTCTTAATAGTACTTCAAGAATTAAATAGATAGTTGATAAATCATGCAGGAATGTAAAAGAATAGGAAATAAAGTAAGTGCAAGATAAATAGACTGGAAATAAAAGCAATGAAATGAGTGTCATGGAAAGCAAAAAAGAGAAGCCAAGTGGTCTCAAATCCATCGAGTTGCGACTATACAGCCACAAGCTTGACTTCCTAGAATCGTGGCGGCGCCAACAGATTCAAAATTGTCGTGAACGTAGGGGTATCAACAATGCCCTGAATACCTCATCTCCCATCCACGACCCAAATCTAGTAACTCAGGGCATGGTTCCAATTGCGAGTCGGTTGCCATACCCAAAAGATTACTTTCCTGACTCACTTAGCCATCGGACACTCTAACTAGGAGTGTAATTCCATAAAAGGCACAATTAAAGAAATTAAATTCAAAAAGTAGAATAAAACTAGTGATAATTTTCTCCTACTGGTTTACTTACGATAACCACGTAAATCATCACGTCGCATAGACCGCTTGACTTCCTCAAAGTTCATACTATTGATTTGCTTCCAGTGCGTCCAAATTCCTTAAATTATTTCACGATCTTTATTAGACTCAATTCTTAGTCTTATTCGTACTTATCTAAATTACGCACGCATTACGAAGTCGATATCAATGCAAATCGCCTTAAAAACATTTTTTTATTATTGTACGTATCTCAAGACAAAATTCCAATTATGGTATCCATGGTTGGACCCAAACACTGATTCGACGAGTGTCTAATTGGTAATTTAGGTCCATAATTTCGGTTCGAAATCGATTTTAAACATTAATATACTTGGTTTTATTTTCTATCCAATTACTTAACTTTCCAAAAATATGAGATTTTTCGGGTTGCAACCACATTAGCCGCATCTCGGGTCAAACCACGTTGGTTGAATTTTGGCTCGACCAATTCACTCAAATTTGGTTTTTATTTTTTTCTTCCTAATCAATTGATTATTAAATTTATGTATATAATATATACATATATTATTTTTCTTAAATCAACACACATCTGGAGACAATCTTGAGATGCGTGTGCATACATCTTGAGGCAATCTCATCTTCATCTTCAAATCATGACACAAATCCCAAGATACACACCATGCACACATTCCAAAGCACACATACACTAAGCCCACCCCAAAAAAACATTACTCATACACCATTTTTTCATCAAACACACCAAAACACCACAACCACTTACCTTAGCGGTGATGAAAGTCCTTGACTATGGTGGCTGGCGAAGCATAAGGAGGCTGAGAGGGGTGGTGAGCATGGGCAGGCCGGTTGCACGTGAGAAGACAGGGGACCTGAGAGCATGGGTGTGGACGTGGGAGATGATGAAGTAAGGTGAGGCTTAGAGTGTTGGTAGTGAGCCGAGAGAAGAGATGGAGTGTGTAGGAGAAGATTATTGGAGAGAAGAGAGAGAAAACCATCAGATATGGTGATTTTGAAGGTGAGATGGGAGATGATGTGAGGAGAGGGGTGGGATGTGAGAGAAAAAGAAAAGTGAGGTGTCAAAATGTGGATGGTTGAGTGTATTGCATTATCTTTATTTTTTTAACTTTATTTTTTTTGTGCGAGTTGTCGTCATTCTATTGGTCCACCTATTCACTTAACAAACCTTAGTTACATTATATCTCCCTCATTTAAATCACCACACCTTACTAATTTAACCACAAAATTATATTAATTACTCACTTTATTTAAAACTATGTGATACATTTAAATTTAATTGAAACTATAACTTTATTAATTATAGAACATATTAATTTTTGTTTTATTTTTTATTCCTAATATATAGTTTCTCAACAATATAGCTAATGTAACGTGTTACACTACTATATTTCGGCCTTGATGCCCGAAATTTGACCGAGTCTTCTATGTAGGGATTAGATCAAGTGTCAAAACTAGCAATTAGCGTGTAATTAGGATTTTATCTTTTCGGTCCATTATAGTCTTCCCAACTAATAAGAATTTCGTCCTCGAAATTGAGTAAACTAATACGAAAATCTACTAGCATCGAAAGGGTTAGAGAATTGATTATCAACTGATCTCTTCTTGTGAATTCGTCCAAACGTGACCTAGTGGACTTATATACTCTCTGAACTATGGGGCCCATAACAACTTCAAGATAGCTTAGAGTTTTCCCATCGATTTAAGAACTCAACAAAGTCGTTTTAGAAAGTATGACTTCCAAAAGAAACTACGAACTTATATAGAGTCGTTTCATATGGTTCGATTTCTTAATCCATCAAACTATAGGTCTTAGGTACAATTTGACTTCTATATTGAGCTGTGGACTTAGCCTAGTTACTTTAAATATCATGAGAATAAGTCCATCAATTGTAGCAGGCCGCAGCCGCCACTGACACTGAAACTACTCAATCATGAACGGTGAACTTGACTAGGTTGACACTAACAGCTCAATGTAGTCGCAGGGCACTGAAGATCGCAATATTATGTCTAACAAAAGTATAAACAACAATTTGAACCATCCTTAACTGCATAATATGAAAGTAAATCAAAATCATACCATATGTACGGACGTACTTCACCTTCAGATCTGGCTTTGCAACGGGATGAACTTTCTCTAGCCTGTGACTGAGCTTTACCTAATTGCGGACACATGTCCTTGAAGTACCCTGGTAGTGCGCACTTGAAACAAGCCTTTTGCTGCATTGGTCCTAGAGGAATAAATCTCTACCCTTGTCATTGCCTATATATATGTCCTTGTTGTCCACTATTTGTACCATTGTTTCTGGCTTCGGTACCACATTGCTCATGTTATACTGAATGAGCCAGCTTAGGTGGTCGGCTAGCGTGACTCGGTACTGGAGGAAGTGGAGCTGCAGTACGTACTAGCTATGCAAGTGATGCCACTAACCCTACACTCCGAGTCCGAAGATTTCTCGACACAAAATGGTCGTTCATCTTCCTTTTCTTATCTAACTCAGATATGTGCCCTAATTGTGCCTCTACTTATGCGGCACTGTTTTCCTTTGGGTGTCTACCGAGATAAGTCTCTCTAGCCAAACTTCGTCCGTATGCTCTCCATAAAGTACCTGGCTCGGTAGTAACCATTGTGCCTCCAATTTCACGTAGCAGACCCTCCACGAAGTAGTGTGTCTAATCTACATCAGTGTTCGCTATACCACCAGCGTACGGTAATAACTGTAAATATCTGCCCATATACTACGTCACGCTCTCACTAGGGAACTGTCTCAAAGTAAGAAACTCAGATTCATTTTGTCTCATTACTGAAGGCAGAAGTAATTCAAATTGAATTGCATCTTGAACTCTGCCCAAACCTTGGGCACTCCTCTAGTCGCTACCATGTTGCACCACTAGTCATCTGCCTCCCCAAAAAGTGACTCTAAAGATATGGTCGCTCTCATATGCTCCGCAGTAGCCAAAATGTTGTGGATCTTCTCGTTATTCTTCATAAATTTCTTGGTTGTCTTAAGATCGGTGCCCAAATAGATCTCTACCTGTCTATGTCTCTAAAACTTACATGACTACCTAGCCTCAGCTATCGCCCTAATACTCGTGTATGTAGGTAGAGGTGGCGCTACCTCTACTGGTATTGATACTAATGTTGTCAGCATAGTAGAAGTGGGAGTGGAATGTATAGTAGGCACGTTCACATCCTAAGCAAGGGGCACTGTCGATATATACGGTGGTGATGAAGGTGTAGTCAATACCCTCAGTATCTTGATGATCTCCTCAAGTTGACGTTCGTGCAATATGACCCACTGTGACACCTCATCGAGTCTCGTAGCTCCTACATATCGTGAATCAAGAACTCCACTCTCGCTACCAGTCCCGTTTGATCAACCATCTCGGTATGCAATGTAGATTACGAGTTCTGAATCAGCTCTATAACTACTGGCATATAATATATCACAATCAACAATTAATAAGTATAGTTTAAATTGATTTATTCCCAACTCACCTCACTTCTGAATTAAGACTCCAAGTCAAGATCATAGGGTCTCCATACTAAGTTCATTGTCGTCATAACTCTAAATTCGTGTTCGTACGTTACTTGAATTATAGGCTTATCGAGAGTTGATGTATAAACCTTGCGCTCTGATACCAACTGTGACGACCCCAGCTCCCACAAATTGGGCCCTAAACGGACTAGACCTACGTGGATCCCCAGTTAACCCCTACGAGGTCAACATAAAACTAGTTAACCTTCTTATACCATTTTATCGTTAGTTTGGTGTTTTAATATTGAGTTATTGATTTTGCAAGGTTTAAATTAGTAAACAGCAGAAAGAAAATAAATTAAGCAATTTAAATAACTCTAAAACACATAAAATGGGACAACCTATGCGTGAAACCCTATAATACATACCATTTTAAGTACGGTGGCAAAAGGGAGCATATACACGTATCAAAGTGTCGCTCAGCCCTAATATCCCAAAATTTTACAAAACATCAAAATAGATAAATGTAATACAAAAACCTACAGTATCATAAAAGTATGAGCCGCTCTGAGAGTCGTCGGAGGTAGTCGCCAATCACTGGTGTTTTGCCCTTGCTAGATGAGGGGCCTGCAATTGTCACCGCAAAAAAAAAAAGATAATTCTACTAAGTAAATTCAGAGGAGTCTTAACAGTAATTCAACAATTAAATAGATAGTCATTAAATCATACGGGAATATAAAAGAACGAGAAATAAAGTAAGTGCATGATAAATTAATTGGAAATAAAAGCAGTGAAATGAGTGTCGTGGAAACAAAAGAGGGAAGCCAAGTGGTCTGAAATCCATCGAGTTGCGACTATACAGCCACAAGCTCGACTTCCTAGAATCGCAGCAGTGCCAATAGATTCAAAATTATCGTGAACGTAGGGGTATAAACGGCGTCCCGAATACCTCACTTCCCCTTTTTGACCTAATTCCATTAAATCGGGGGTATAATTCTGATTGCTAATCGATCACCATACTCAGAAAATTACCTTCCTGACTTACTTAGCCTTCGCACACTCTAACTAGGAGTGGAACTCTATAAATAGGCACAATTAAAGAAATTAAATTCAATAAGTACAATAGAACTACCAATAACGCTCATACTGGTTTACTTACGATAAACACGTAAATCGTCATGTCGCATAGAACGCTTGACGTCTTCAAAGTTCATACTATTGATTTGTTTTCAGTGTGTCCAAATTCCCTAAATTATTTCACAATCTTTTTAAGACTCAATTATTAGTATTATTCGTATTTATCCAAATTATGCACACATTACGAGGTCGATATCAATGTGAATCGCCTTAAAAATACTTTTTTATTGTTGTACATATCTCGAGACAAAATTCAATACACCAATTCGACGAGTGACTACAATGGAGTATTATTTTATTTTATCGATTATAATATATATAAAGTATATTATATATTAATGTGTAAAATATATATATATCTCATTTACTTTTTACATACACATGTTATATACATATAGAAATTTATTTTATTTCTTTTAAATCAACACACATCTCGTGGCAATCCCCTCTTCATTTCCAAATCATGACACAAATCTCAAGATACACACCATGCACACATCCCAAAGCATACATACGCTAAGCCCGCCCCAAAAAATTTACTCACAAATCATCTTCTTCATCAAACCCACCAAAACACCACAATCACTTACCTTGGTGGTGGAGGAGAGTCCTCGACGATGGTGGCTGCTGGACCCCAAAGAGGCCGAGAGGGTGGTGAGCGTGGGCAAGCCGATTGCACACGAGAGGAGAAGGGACTCGAAAGCCTGGGCGTGGACGTCAGAGATAATGAAGTGAGGTGAAGTCGAGAGTGTTGGTGGCGAGCCAATAGAAGAGATGGAGTGTATGAGAGAAGATTGGTTGGAGAAGAGAGAGAGAAAAAGAGAGAGAGAGAGAGAAAAAAAAACCATGAGATGATGTGATTTTGTGGGTGAGAGGGGAGATCATTCTATTAGTCCACCTATTCACTTAACCGACCCTTAGTTACATTATATCTCCCCCATTTAAAACACCACTCCTTACTATTTTAACCACAAAATTATATTAATTACTCACTTTATTTAAAGCTATGTGATACATTTAAATTTAATTGAAACTATAGCTTTATTAATTATAGAACACACTGATTTTATTTTTATTTTTTATTCCTAATATATACCTTCCTTCTCAACTATAAAGCTAATTTAATGCGTTGCACTACTATATTTCGGCCTCGATGCTCGGAGTTTGACCGAGTCTTCTACGTAGGGATTAAATCAAAGGTCAAAACTTACAATTAGCGTGTAATTAGGATTTTATTTTTTCGGGTCGTTATAATATTATCTAGCCTTAGTGTTCCCATACTACGCATACCCGGTACCCGTATTGACAGGCTTTAGAAGGTGTTTACCCGTTACAGAGTCTCACACGGTATGGCAATATAAATACACACATGCGATGAGGTATGCAATAAATGATAAGTAACATCGCAATTATGTAACCAACAGACAAAAATAACGATTTATGCCCAGTCAGGCGTGTCTTAGCCTATTCGAGGCGTCTACGTGGGCCCGAGGTAGCGTCCGAGTCTGAAATCAAATGAAATAACGGCATCAATAAATATTAAACTGTTACAATTATTCTCAATTAAGGGAAATTTTGACCCGAGATTTAAGGTAAATGATACCTTGTATCACAGGACTATTAGGGCAATCTAACGGCCTAAATGAACTAGGTACTAGGTTATTCTTCTTCTCGAAACTCATATGGAACTATCTCATATGTCTTGTAATTCAACACTGGCGGAACACCTGACAACACCATTGCTAGTATTTTTACGGAAGTAAGTTGTGGTGGAGCAATAGACTACACCACTGCTTGTTGTTTCACGAGAAGAAAGATATGACGAAACAATCGACGACGCCACTCTTTCCCATTCCTCTGTTCTTCTCTTCGTGTAGGTGTTTAATTTAAGTAGAAAAACTGATGATGCCAACTCAACCTCGAACCCCACTATACCATACTTCAGTATGTTAGGATCCCTCTAGTGGGCTTCTCCAACCCCCTTCACTGGTCCATCACCCAATATCCCTCGCGGTGGTGGGTATGGACCCACAACCTATCGACACGTGGACCAAAGACAAAAAGCTCTAGTCGCAATTCATCGTGGGTGCCCATGCCACGTGTTACGGCCTAGTGTATCGCACAACTGTGTCGTCTTATGTCTAGTTAGGAATCAAAATGCATATACACATAATTGAAAGAAATAACTGACAAAATTTGTAAGATAACTTTAACTGGAATTACCAATCTATGTACCCTGAGCATATAGTTGGGCTTCACTCTAGCTAACTCAGTTGCAGTGTCCACCGACTCTCGGTGTCGCTACCACATATATCACTGATCTCAACGGACAGTCCCTTCAGTCCACATCGGAAACACATATCCCTACGTCTTGGTCCTACCGGAACCTTGGCCATGACCTTGATCCTGAGATACAAGTGCTCAACCTCTCTGGTCTTGATTATATCATTATTTTGGAACTTGAAGTACTGGTACTGCACAAGCTCTATCTATCTGGTCATTGTCCCTACGGCTTCGACCGTGTTGTCTGTCCTCTCTATGATCCTAATCTCTCTATCTCTTTGGCTTAGATCTCAGCTCTAACTGTCCCTCGACACTGTAGATGTGTGTCGGTGTTAGTCAACCGATAGGTCTCATGCGCTAGGACCCTGTCGTAGATTTTTTGAAGTATGCATGCCCTTTTTAACACTATAATGTTGGCAATTACTGGGTACTGGAACCTTTTCATGTACTACACAACTGCCTTGCTACCATGTCTCAAGTGTAAGAAGTATTCCCTCAACCTCAGCTGAATCTTGATCGAAATGTATTTGTCTGCACCCTGCTGTTTTTTACCTATCCTTTCAGTCCTCGTACTCCATTCGCTCAGCACAGTTTTATTGAAGGTAAGTATGTCGTTGCACAAGTCAAAGTACTCTTATATTTCGAGCCCTCATGAATAACTTGGCGCGTAATTCTGAAACAATTCTGCTTCGGCATAGTGTACCACATCGTGCGAGTCGTCCAAACACTTGACAAGATCTATTCGTCCGTCCATCTTGATCAAATAGCACGTGCAAGATCGTCTTTAATATACATGTATATAATATATATAGTCAAAAAACAATACGTATATAAGCTATAACGCTACCTAACTCAAGTTGTTTCCCAATTAGGATTTTAAGTCAGGATCTTCGGGTTTTCAATATCTAATGTTTGTTTGCTAAATTTTATCTGATTTCATTAAAACTTCTCATAGGCCTTATCAATCTCTCTCTGATACCAAACCGTGGCTGCCCCAAACTCTGAGACAACCCTGGGCACTGCCATGTCCCATCACATGTCACTTAGCGCTGCCATGTCATTGCATGCTTATCTATGACGCCCCACGACCTAACTGTTTGTTTACACGTTTCCAACTAACACTAGCTTAGCCAATTTTTCTTCATATAATTACCAGTGGATTTGTTTAGCTAGTTAGTTAACCTATCAGGTTTCATTATCATTTTACGACAGAATTCTTCAAATATATAAGTATTTTATGCATATTATCACAATTCCTAAGTAGTAGAAAACCCGACAAAATGATACCATTTATATAACAAAGGCGAAATAAGTACAATAATAATGTTAAATAAAAATGTTGAAATAAACATGCAACTGTAAGGTCATCGCATGCGTAAATAACACCAATGAAAATCAAATGGTTGTGTCACACGTAGCAAGCTAAACTATACTTTGGATTCCCTCCCCATGATCCTTTTAATGGGTGCACCCAACTGGCATATCACTTAGTCCTCTCGGTGGTCGACGTAGACCCACAACGCACCGACATATGTACCGACAAAGTAGCTTGAGTCTTCATTCACTTAGGACTCCTGATACACATGTTGTCTAGCGTACTAGAGCCCGTACAACACAATACCGAATAAAACCCAGCGGTGACAAGAACTATTCATTAGGCGTTATTGATGACGTGGCAACAGAGAGACCCAATAGCGCCTTCTGAGAAGGCGCTATTGGGTCTCCTGTATCCACGTGGCATCAATAGCGCCTTCTCCAGATTCGGGCAGTCCACGTGGATCCACGTGGAGGTCCAGTGGCAATAGCGCCTCCGAAGGCGCTATTGCTTATTGCACTGTCCACGTGGATCCACGTGGACTGCCATAACAAATAGCGCCTTCGGAGAAGGCGCTATTGCCACTGGAACCTGTCCACGTGGATCCACGTGGACTAAATGAGGGGGGTGCGCTGATAGCGCCTTCTGAGAAGGCGCTATCAGCGCAAATCCTTATCTTCTTCCCGTGACCGACTGCAACGATACAGGGGTAGGGATACAGGGGTAGGGGAGCTAGGTAGGGGGAGGTAGGGGTCACGGGATTACAATCACGTGACCAAAACGAGGAAACGCGGCGCCTATAAAAGGAGGGGACGGGGAGGAGCAAGGTGGAGAGAGCAGGAAGAAAAAACAGACGCGGCGGAGAAGGAGGGCGTACGTGCACGACGACGCGGCGGAGAAGGAGGAGAAAGAAGGTTGTGGGCGCACCGGGATCAAAACAACGGGTGTGGGACGTGGAGTGAGCAATGGCGGCGAAAGGACCCAACATCAGCAATGGAAGGAGCAAGCGAGAGGAGGAAGGAGGCCCGGCGGCGGAGGAAGAGGAAGGAGGCCCGGCGGTGGCAGCGGAGAAGGTCAAGCGTAGCAGCAGAGGAGAACGGTGGAGGTTAGTGTAGTTTAGTAAGTTGTGGTTGTTAGTTTTGTTTGTTAAGTTATTTTAGGTTATATGTAAGTGGTTAAATTAAGTGGTTAGATTAGTATGTTTGTTTAAGTTAGTTTAAGTTTGTTTAAGTTTGTTTAAGTTAGTTTAGTTAGTTAATTAAGTTTGTTTAAGTGAGTTAGGTTTAGTTTAGTGAGTTTGTTTAAGTTTGTTTAAGTTTGTTTAAGTTAGTTTAGTAAGTTGTGGTTGTTAGTTTTGTTTGTTAAGTTAGTTTAGGTTATATGTAAGTGGTTAAATTAAGTGGTTAGATTAGTATGTTTGTTTAAGTTAGTTTAGTTAATTTTAGAAGGAGGAGGTATCTTGAGTTAATTAAGTTTGTTTAAGTTAGTATAGGTAGTTTAGGTTAGATGTTTAGGTTAGGTATTGGTGGTTGGTTTAGTTTAGGTAATTAAGTTTGTTTAAGTTAGTTTAGTTAAGTTTGTTTAGTTAGTTAAGTTTATGTATTAGTTTAGTTACTTTAGTTTGTTTAGTTTAGTTTAGTTTAGTATATGTATTTATGTTTGTTAAGGTAAGTAAGTTTAAGTTTGTTTAAGTAAGTTTAGTTAGTTTGTTTTAGTTTAGTTAGTTAAATAAGTTTGTTTAAGTTAGTTTTAAGTTTGTTTAAGTGAGTGTAGTTAATTAAGTTTGTTTAAGTTACTTTAAGTTTGTTTAAGTTAATTAAGTTTGATTAAGTTAGTTTAGTTAGTTAATTAAGAGTGGTTAGATTAGTTATGTTTAGTTTAGTGAGTTTGTTTTAGTTAGTTTAGTTAATTATGTTTGTTTAAGTTAGTTTAGTTAATTAAGTTTAGTGAATTAAGTTTAGTTAATTAAGTTTGTCCAAAGGCGCAGACGTGGGCGAGGGAGACCTAAAGGGTCGCGTAGACATACCGAGATGGATCTTCCTAATGTCCAAAGACTTTTGCGATGTGGGATTTGTCATCAAGAAGGACATAGAAGAACAACATGTCCAAATAAAGACCAGTGAACAGTACCAACTAGGAAGAACCGGTGTGGTATATGTCGTTTAGAGGGACATAACAAAAAAAATTGTCCAAGGAGACCTCAACCATCCAATGACAACCTATAGTCGATTTTGTATATTGTGTGAAGTAACTTAAGTTCGTACATATGTTGCTTATGAGCATTTTCGTCGTGTGTTTTTGTGTGAACATTTATTAATTACTTATCATTTGGTTGCGTACAACACTCATTTTATTTTTCTAACCTACTTTTTAGTTGTACTGCAATGGATCCAGGACCTTCAGATCCATCACTGTTGCAACTCCAATCTACATGAGATCAACGCGAACCTGGAGGGGCGAGGTAACATGTTTTTCCTCAATACGTCAAATTTACACCAATAATGTATCAAAAACATACTTTAATACATTTTCAATTACAAGGTGTATGAAACAATGCGCGTACGTCGAAGACGTGGGGTCGTCGATCGAACGATGCAGTATCATTCTAGGATTATCCCATATCTTCGTTCCAGTGGGTTTTATGGGATATCTCGGGTAGCATTTTTCAGCCTTGATTGGGCTTTGATTACTGCGTTTGTAGAGAGATGGCGCCCTGAGACGCATACATTTCATATGCATTGTGGGGAGTGCACCATTACACTCCGAGACGTGCAGGTACAACTTGGATTGCCTATCGAAGGTATGCCTGGAACGACGGACGCAGACTATGCCGATGTCTGCGATAGGCTACTTGGACGAACTCCTGGTGGAGATGACGTCGTTGGTTGTAAACTTAAGGTCGATTGGCTCGAGCGTCACGTACCAGCAATAGATGATGATAGCGATGAAGAGTCGGTCCAACGTTACGTTCGCTCGTACATACTACAACTCATCGGTGGTTGTCTTTTCGCCGACAAGTCCAATCGATTCGTACATTTGATGTTTCTACCATTGCTGGAGGATTTTCAAGTAGCAGGTCAATATAGTTGGGGGAGTGCATGTTTGGCTTATTTGTACAGGGAGTTGTGTCGCGGATCTCGCGCAGGGGCACATGAGGTTGCCGACGCCTCAATTCTTGTACAACTGTGGGCATGGGACAAATTTCCATTCATAGCACCGCGGCGTCTGCGTGTATCTAGAGCTCAACAACGAACGGTGGATGGCCAAAATATGCTTATGGACGTTCCACTCGGACACAGGTATTAAAGTCGATTTGTCATTACTTTGCAAATAATTCTTGTCCATGTTCATTTATCTTAACTTATTGTTTCCTACACAGATGGCTCGATGCATTTTCGGTTTCACAAAATGCGACGCACGTCGTATCGGCATACCGTGATGCACTCGACTCTCAGATGCATGAGGATGATGTGGTGTGGCAACCATATAATGAACTCATGGGGTCTCTTCCCGAGTACTGTACAAATGGTCACGGCAGTTGGCTCTCGACGTGTCCCCTTATTTATTTCCACATCGTGGAGTGGCATCGACCAGAAAGGGTCATGAGACAATTCGGCATGGTACAAGTAGTGCCACCTAATTGTGCTTACGACGCCCAACTGCACCGCATCGAATTGCGTGGACATCATCATGAAAATTGGGTGACTTTTCACGCAAGCTACATAAACATGTGGGAAAATCGTGGGGACACCATTGCGACAATGCAGACTGAATGAAGGGCATGACCATCAAGACTACATGACGTGGTATCGATCGGTCACTAGGAGATTCATAGGACACGACGGGGCGTTACGTGACTACTCGGTAATCTTCTAACTCTTACTTTTCCTCGAACATTTAATATTTTATATTGCGTGATTTGAGCTCTTATTTTTGTATATCGGCGTAACTTGGTGCATCGACTTAGGCGTGTGTTTATTGAGGATGGGTACGAGCAAGGTTTTCTTGCCCTTGATGAAGGGATTAAAATTTTGGACGAAGATGAAAGACAAAGGTCTAATCTTTCGCATGACGGAATTGACGTCCAACAAGACATAGATGAGGATAATGAACAAGAAGATGAAGAAGACGATCGGGCGAACCAAACATAGAGGTGAGAAGAAGACGAACACGACCGAGAGGCGTGCGGGAACGCACCGACGTCCTCGTCCACCACGTTCATCTACTCGGACCGAGATTGCTTTGCAGAGAGTAGCAGACGTTCTCCTCCAAAGACACGTTCATCTCGTTCGAGAGTGAGTAGAACAGAGAATGTTGGCGAGAGTAGTCATTCTTCTCATGGGTACATTCTCGCATCTTCCACACCCCAACCAGAACCTCAAATGTTTGTCCCGAGTGCCGCCGAGCGTGAATCTTCCTCCTTACCATTTTGATCCTTACGCACTGGGCCTTCGTCTTCATATGTGGACCATGGAATGCCTCATCATCAAACGTATCCATCTTTCGCCTCCATACATGCCTAGTCCATATACTCCTACTCCATATAATTACAATATGGCGTATAGTGGAGACCCTTCATTCATGAACTTGTTGACCATGCCGCAGCCTCATGTTCCATTCCCCCAACCCCATGCGGGAATCCAAGATTTCGGGATGGTTCCACCTCCTATTTTTGGTAGCATCGATGAGAGGTGAGTCGAGTCAAGAACGGAGGAAACGCATCAATCTACTCGACGTGATTCATCGCAAGACCAGCTACCTCAACAACCTCAATAGGATGTACAAACACATCGTCCAACTAGACAAAAAAGTACGTCCGATTTGCATCACCGAGCAACAACGTCAACGGAACCGCCGAAATAGACTGCATGATGAGTTTACTTGATGTCATGGTGATTTGTAAATAACTAATATTTTGGGTTCACGAAGTACGTGTATTCAACCTTCTCATTGAATAAACTTATTTCTCATGTTTTCCATATTATTATAATGTCGTAGATTTGATTACTCTTCAATAGTTAGTTTAGTTTGTTAAGTTAGTTTAGGTTATATGTTGAATTTAACTTAAGTGGTTAGCTTAGTTAGTTAGGTGTCGGTGGTTAGGTTATATTAGTTTAGTTTGGTTAGGTTAATTAGGTTAGTTAGTTAAGTTAGTTTAGTTTAGGTGTTGAGGTTATGTTTGTTTAGTTTCGTTTGGTGGTTAACGTGGATCATTTTTGGTTGTTTGTTTAGTTAGTTAAGTTAGTTATTTTACTTTACTAAGTTCGTATTGTTTAGGTGGTTAGGTTAGTTAAGGTTAGTTAAGGTTAGTTAGGTTAGTTAATGTTAGTTAGTTTAGTTTGGTTAGTTCCATTTAGTTAGTATGTTTAGTTTGCAATTAAGCTAGTTAAGTTAGTTATTTTAGTTTACTTAGTTTGTATTGTTAGGTGGTTTGGTTAGTTAAGGTTAGTTAGTTTAGTTTCGTTATGTTAGTTAGTTAGTTAGTTAGTTTAGTTGATGTTAGTTAGTTACTTAGTTTAGTTTGGTTTTGTTAGGTTAGTTTAGGTTAGTTAATTAGTTTAGTTTATTTTAGTTAGTTAGTTACTTAGTTACTTAGTTAGTTAGTTACTTAGTTAGTTAGTTAGTTAGTTTAGTTAGTTAAGGTTACTTACTTTAGTTTGTTAGTTACTTTAGTTTGGTTATGTTAGTTAAGGTTAGTTAGTTTACTTTGGTTAAGGTTAGTTAGTTAGTTTAGTTTGGTTTGGTTAGTTTAGTTAGGTTAGTTAGTTTAGTTTAGTTTAGTTATTTACTTAGTTTAGTTTGGTTTGGTTAGGTTACTTAAGGTTACTTAGTTTAGTTTAGTTTAGTTAGTTAGTTAGTTAGTTAGTTAGTTAGTTAGTTAGTTAGTTAGTTAGTTTAGTTTGGTTATGTTAGTTAAGGTTAGTTAGTTTAGTTTAGTTTGGTTAGTTAAGGTTAGTTAGTTAAGGTTAGTTAAGGTTAGTTAGTTTAGTTTGTTAATAAGTTTAGTTTGGTTAGGTTAGTTAAGATTAGTTAGTTTAGTTTACTTTGGTTAGTTAGTTAGTTAGTTAGTTAGTTAAGTTAAGTTAGTTACTTAGTTATTTAGTTAGTTAAGGTTAGTTAGTTATTTAGTTTAGTTTGGTTTGGTTTGATTAGTTAAGGTTTGTTAGTTTAGTTTAGTTAGTTAGTTAGTTAGTTAGTTAGTTAGTTAATTAGTTAGTTAGTTAGTTAGTTAGTTAGTTAGTTAGTTAGTTAGTTAGTTAGTTAGTTAGTTAGTTAGTTAGTTAGTTAGTTATTAGGTTATTTGGCTAGGTTAGTTAATGTTAGTTAGTTTAGAAAAGAGAGTTGAAGGTTGAAACCAATGTATATATATAAATATTCAAAATTGGTTTCTTTTTTATACAAATATAAACTCCACATATGCATATTCAAATTTGGTCGTAATTGTCGATATCGCTCGACTACGACGACGACAACAATGCGAGGACTGAGCGGCCAAGAGGACATGGTCCAAGCTCATGATGACGGCCAGCGGCGGTGGCGGAGAGTTTATTAAGTTCAGTTGGTGACGTGGCAGTGACGAGGCGGTGACGTGGCATTGACGTGGCGGTGGCGGACAGTTTATTAAGCCCAATTTAATTAAGTCCAGTTGGTCTGCCACGTGGACGCCACGTCAACGCCACCTCAACTAGACATTTAACTGATAACGCGTTTCAGAAGGCGTTATCAGTTAAATGTAAGTTGGTGGTGACGTGGCGTCCACGTGGCTGCCACATGTACAGATAGCGCCTTTTGAAAATGTGTTATCTGTACAAATCGAATCCACGTGGACGCCACGTCACCGCCAACCAAATCAACTACCCCAATAACGCCTTCCCAAAGGGCGTTATTGCCTAGTTCCATAATAAAAAAAAAACCTCCCTATTTTGTGAATTAAATTTTAAACCCACCCTACTTTTGGAAAAACACCTACGTTATTACCTTGGTCACAGACTCACAAGTGCAACATGGCTCGTGCTCCTCTACGTATTGGTTAAAACAAACTGGAAAAACCCTAAAATCTCTGTTCAAACAAAATCCAGATGTTCCCTTTCGGTTTGCGACGTTGAAGCACAGACAGACCAATTGAAGAAATCTTAATCAAATATGGAATCGAAAGAACAGTTTTCGATTTTCAATCAGTAATTCTCCTGCTTTTCTCTATCAATCTCTCTATTATTCTCTCTCATTTGCTGTCCTTTTTTGATCGCTTGTCGTGGTCTTCGTGGTCTTCGGTGTTTATCGTTTCGCTTAACTATGTCGTCCATTTGAACGATTGGCTTACTTTTAATTGTAAGCGACTGAGCTAGTAATTTTAGAAAGAATTCCATCTGGTTCTACGCAAATGATTTTTATATGAGTAATTTTTGCTGGATGTTTGTCGGTGCAAACGTTGAAGTAAGAAATATTCAGTGTTATGGGTTAAAATGAAGGAGAAATCATCTCTAGTGAAAAAGGCAAGGTTTGAGAAGGTTGTTGGTTCGACTCCTATTAAAGTCAGACAGCTTTTTATTGTAGGTTTTATCTTTTAGAAAGAAATTCTATTAATTACATTCCAAAGCAAAAATGGTTGGAGAAGCATATCTCTATTTCTCTCGCACTTTGCAACTATTGTTGGTCAGTAGTAACTAGTGAGAAACTTATATTTTAACTATTTTATTTTATACTCAACTCGATGCCGGTTGGTGGTTGTCTTATTTCTGTAAAGTGTAGCAGAGTTGTTACTGATGTATCTAAACATGGAGGCCGTTGGTCCAGTGTCTACAATAAATCGGTAAATATTGCGTTTTGCCTACTTCTTGTATTAGATATGTTTTCTTGTTTCCTATTTGAAGCATGGTTAATACAGCGGCTCTTCTGTTTGACTGTCTCCCTTTCTACATCATCATTTTGTGGAGGAATGTGCTAGCTCGAATTGTTTCTAAGACATTAATGGCCCTTTATGTATTTGTCTATCAGGAGATTTTTTTTGTCACCAAAGGAATTACTTCTCGTTTTGGTCTTGCTTTATATTCATATGGGCCTTGGGATATGTGGATCATGCGCCAATTCTCGGGTGTTGGAAATGGATCAGTTGATTGATTCATTGGATTATAAAAGCTGGGGATCCTGTGGAAATAGTTTTGAATCTTTTGATGTCAGTGTTCAACACTTCCTTTCTGATGATATTTCTTCAAAATGTGGTTTGGGAAGTTCGTCTGTGATATCCAATCTTGCAACTATCTGTGCTAACTCTGAATTATTTTGCTTCCCTTCAACATTGCCTGGTTACGTAGGCAAATCGAACGCTATTAAAACAACTCCGTTGGAAGGTTTTGGTGGTCGTGATGATGATGGATCACTTAAAAATTCATTGTTTTGTGATACATCAGATGGTAACTCAAGCAGTTCTAGAGAACCGGAGATATTTGCCTTATCTGATGGGAAAACTATTTCATGTTCATTCAACTCTTTAGGGCAATTCAATATTGAGTTATCTATGCAAGGAGATAAAGCTGATGACGGGAGATGTTCTTTGTGTGAAAGGTCTTCACTTAAACAGCATATTCAGTTTTCCAAATTAGATGAAACTTTAGAGGTGGTTAAACCTAATTTTCCTGGTTTTTCATCACCGACTGTTGAAATAAGTCCTGCTTCATTAGATTGGGGTCAAAAGCATTTGTATGTTCCCTCTTCAGCTTCAATAACTGTAACAAACACTTGTAACGAAAGCGTCTTACATGTTTACAGACCATATAGCAGCAATTCACAGTTTTATCCTTGCAGTTTTGATGAGATATCACTGAGACCTGGTGAAGTTGCTTCAATTTGTTTTATTTTCGTACCACGTGAATTGGGCAACTTGTCAGCTCACTTTGTTTTTCAAACAAGCTTAGGTGGATTTTTGGTAAATGCTAAGGGTTCGGCTGTTGAGTCTCTTTATGGAATACAGCCTCTAGTTGGGGATGACATTTATTGGCACGGGATTTGGAAGAAAAACTTGTCTTTGCATAATCCTCTTGATGATGTATTACATGTTAAGGAAGTTGTGGTGTGGATGTCAGTTGCTTTTGTGAATACGGCTGATTATTCTACAACAATATGCAAAATAGATAGTTTTAAAGATTCTGCTAAGCATTCTTCTCATATCAATGGCATGGATTGGCTTTGTTTTAATGGCGATCAAGTTGACTTGCCTGTGATGGCCTTAAGGCTGCATGGAAGCTGGGAAATCGACCCACATGGCTCTAAAACTATCATTGAAGCAAACTTCATATCTGGCGTCATAGGGAGAATTTTAGGTGTCTGTTGTCTAAAGTTGGAAAGTTCTTCTCAGGATAGAAATGAAATTGTTTTAGTTCCAATTGAAGTTGAGATACCTGATCATGCAATTTATGGTGGCACTGCAGGATTAATTTCTGTGTTTCTTGAGCCTATTTTTCTTTCTGAAGGCCACAAGAAATTGGCCATGCTTCTATTCTTGAGAAACAATGCACCATATTTGTTAAAAGTTTTGAGAATTATTGAAGTTACAGATAGCAAAAGGATTTTCCATATCAAATATGTTGATGGGCTACTGATTTTCCCAGTTACAGTAACCCAAATTGCTTTGATCAGTTATAAATCTGATGATTCAGAAGAGCCGTTTAGCAATATGTTTAATGTAAATCTCAGTTGTAAGCTGCTTATATTGACCAATGATTCTGGCAATCCACATATTGAGATTCCTTGTTGGGATGTTTTTCAATCTTTTTCAAAACATCAACCAGATCTGAATGCTGTTTTAGGGGTTCAACATGTAATGAAAAAGCCATCGGGGAATGCAATGAAAATGTCATTGGGAAGTGTCATTAAGTTGCCATCATCACTGTCTTCACAGGTCAAGGTATGCTGGTCTTGAGCTTTGCTCCTATCTTGCGAATTACCTTTGGTCCATTCCATTTCATAATGAATTCTTTTATATGATCAGCAGTGGAAATATTTACCTGCTTTCTCACTTGAAGCAATTATTGAATACAATCAGAGCTTAAATATCATACTCTTGATCAATTGGAAACATAACTTGCTGAAATTAAAAAAAGTGAATTTTATTGTATCCGTTGGCAAGGCTATCAAATTATGCAACATTTGGCATAATGCGAACGTTGCAATTGGGGCATTGCTAGTTGTACTTGCATTTTTATTTTATTTTATTTGTTGGAATTATCTTTTGGTGACTGATGTCTTTGGTTATGCCCAGTTTCATAATTTGCATTACAGATGCGACGCCTGTGCTATGAGCCTATTTAGTCGAGCTGTTGCCTAGGTAGTGCGTAAATATTTATTTATACCTTCAAGGATAAATAATATTATAATATAATTTGTCATATTGACCTCATCAATATTTGTTGCATTTCATATTCCCAGAAAAAAAAAGAGAAACATGTGAAAAAGGGCAAGTTACAATTCAATAGCTATTGAAAGTTGAAACAAGAAACTTTACAGACATTTGGATGAGAAAGTAGTCCCATACACTCCACATGGAAATCTTTCCTAGTCAGGTGGGATCGTAAATCGTATATTAAGAATATATGGATTACTAAAGAGTGGCTTTGATAGTTGAGACGAAACCTTGTGAGCATTACTTGAGGTTTATTTCAACATACGTAAACTTCTCCTTCAACTTTCTAGAAGGTGATGTTGATTGATGGCATACCTTCGAATGTGATGGGAACAATTGAAGAACAAAAAAAATTTAGAGAACTAATTGAGGGAGAATGTGTCCGACTCATTATGTAACTTACAAACTGACTTTCCTCAGAGCCCTAGTCATCAATTTTCTTAATGATTGAGTGAACTACTGAGCTTGGGCCGCCAGTTTAAAGGTTTCTATTGTTTAGGCTGTTGAGTTTGATTTTTTTTTTTTTTTTTTTTCTTTTTTTTTTTTTTAATATTTTGAAATGTTTTAAACTCTGGGAATGAAGCTTTATTGTTGTAGATCTCTTAAACCCTTTCTTTTGTTTTCCTTATATGCTTATTGGGCTATTTGAGTGGTAGATTTTGAGGGATAGAGTCGCCGATTTAATTTACATAGCTGACTCCAATTAGTTCGAGACTTAGGCTTTTTTGTTGTTGCCGGTGTACTTCTTTGTTTTGTTTCTCACTCCCTTTGGACTGCCTGTTTGTCACTGGCGGACCCAAGTGTTAGCCTAGGGCAAGCTCCTTGGAGTTCCCTATGTACATGTGATTTACCTCAATTAAAATTATAAAATGTTTGTTTCAGCCCAAGGCTAGATCTTAGCAAACTCAATGCATTCCTGCTTCAGCCCAACACAAAAACGTTTTTACCCATCAACAAAATAAGAGGTAGATAAGAATGTTGACCCCACGTATCCTATCAAAGTTGAAAAGTAAAGAGAGAGATAGGATGTTGTTCATGGATGCATGCATTTACTACAAATTTATTAGATTTATTTGTTCTCCCTTTGAATTGTGTGCATGTATGGGATGCAACATTCAAGGGAGTATAATAATGTAGCCAATGGATTTATTACTGAGAATATGTAAATGTGATTTTTTTTTTTTTTTTAAAGTAACATGTTAAGAAGAAAAAAAATCTATACAACTATTCAGTTATTAAAAAAGTTAACAAGCTCCTTGCTACTTCATCAGTTAGAGATTAGTTTGGTCTTTTCTATTAGTTTTTTAATCGATTAGTTCGAATTCTAAAGTTGATGACTTTTTTTTTGCTGTTGCAACTTTTTTCTAGTTCTTTTTTTTTTTACTTCACTTTTTATAACTATACTTTACAAAACAAACTATATCAATATTTTACTTATTTTTGTTTAAAGTATTTTGGATTATTAAAAAATTAAGTAAAGAAATACTCACTTGTTGTTGATCCGAATGGAAGTGGTTTGCATTCTCTCGAGAACGCATCCAGAGTTTGAATCTGACTGTGCGCATAGAGATGCCACTGTTGTGTGCTCTCCCTCCAGATAGAGCGCAACTCAGGGCAAATTCAAAGCGGTCAGTTAGTATGAATACCAAGTGTTGTTTCGACCCAAAAAATATGAAGGAAACTTATTTTGTTGTTTACTTAATCGACAGTGATGTTTGTGATCGGACTTCACTCGGTATGTGTTTACATTGGTAACGAACTAGTCAACCGGTTAACTTGGGCATTAGTCATAACTAATCATTATTGAACTATACCTCATATGTATAGTTAGACTAGGGCAAAAAAAAAAAAAAATCTTTGGTCTGCCCATGCTGTTTGTCGTAGGTATTTGTTTACCTAGTGGATTCCTATGTGGTTCTCATCTCAAGCAACTTTGTCCTTGGTTCTTTTTTTATTATTATTATTTCCTTTTCTTTTGAATCGTCACTTTGTCGGTGGACTACTTGTCCTCTCTCTTTCGAAAGCAGGCCTTTGAAATGTGAGCTTGTTTATTTAAAGCTTATAGATTGGTACTGAAATGAACGTGATTGAAGAATTGGTTGTAATCACCAATTATCATGTTTCATAATCAAGAAAAATGTTTCTTTTTTTGTCTATAAAAATAATGTTCAATCTGTGTATGTCTTACCGAATATGAAGATCATAATTAGAGAGGTCAATACTTTGGACATGATTCTTGACTAATGATCAGTATTTTTGTTGTTTGTGACCGTTTTCTAGTTAATATAACTCTCTTGACGTTCTTTGCTTGGGCTTTTCACAAAGAAGATTTAGTTTGGGGAAATTACTGTAAGTCGTGACCTTTGAAAGATCAAGTTTCTTGTCCTACCTAAAACAGCTTTTGAGCTTAAAAGGGTTCGCAATTATTGCAACATGAGCGGAAAAAAACCAAAAGTTGATGGGATCTCTTAGCAATGTTGTCCTTGTTCTCATATGTCTAAATTGTTTGCTTATATGGTTCTTTCTTATATCTGCGTTTCTCTCTGCTTGATAACAAATTTCTTTTCATTTTGGAACCTCAGGGGCATGAATTGGGTGTTGCAAATGTGGATGAGTTATTCCTAACAAACTGGAAATCTCAAGGAACATCAAATCTCATGTCTGTGATTGATGATGAAGAAGTACTATTCCCTTTGGTTCAGATTGGAAGTAGTTTTTCCAAGTGGATCACTGTCAGAAACCCTAGCGAACAACCTGTGGTGATGCAGCTAATACTGAACTCTGGTGCAGTGGTTGACGAATGTAGGACTTCTGACAAGTCCTTACAGCAGTCCTTGACTCGTTTATTGATTCAGAATGGCTCTGCTGGTCCAGTTAGATACGGATTCTCTTTGCCTGAAACTGCAGTGACAGAGGCCTATGTTAATCCCCATCAAAATGCTCTTTTTGGGCCACTTGTCTTTCATCCTCCAAGCTGTTGCAACTGGAGTAGCTCTGTTCTAATACGGAATAACCTTTCAGGTGTAGAGTGGTTACCCTTGCGTGGATCTGGAGGCTCACTTTCCATGGTTCTGCTTGAGGGTTCTGAGCTGGTCAGGAGCCTACAATTCAACTTCAACTTGCCAACTTCCCTCAATATATCTTATCCAGCAATGCTATTTCATGACGAAGAGAGAAATGCTTTTTGTTCCAAGTTATTATTAAAAGAGCTTTATGCATTGAACACAGGAGACTTGCCTCTAGAGGTTAGAAAGATTATTGTTTCAGGCACTGATTGTGGGTTGGATGGGTTTATGATACATAATTGTAAGGCCTTTTATCTCAAACCAGGGGAATCAAGGAGGCTTTTGATATCCTATCAAACAGATTTTTCTGATGTTGAAATTGACAAAGAGCTTGAGTTCACCTTTTCAACTGGGAAATTCGTGATCCCTATGAAGGCTACGCTTCCTGTATACATGCTTAATTTATGCAAGAAATTGTTCTTTTGGACTTTGCTGAAGAGACTTTCTGTAGTGGTGTTAATAGCCTCTGTGACTTTAGTGGTATTTTGCTGTATCCTTACCCAAGTGATGATGACCTTTGATTCCTGGGTTTTTTGGTTCAAAACTGAGAAAGCTACCTTCAGTGGTGCAAGAGAGCCTTCTTGGGTACCGAGCAATCATGAAAATAGCAAGTTTTCTTTCTGTAATAAAGTGAAAGGTATTGATGAGGCAGAAGGGCAAGATGAAATTTTAAATAGTCGACGTGCTGATTATTCGACCGAAGTTGTGAATGATTGGATGACTGACCCACATGTGAAAGTGATGCAGGACATTCAAGAAAAAGATGCTACAGTGACAATACCCAAAAATGGAACTCCTTCGTTGAGGTACTATTCCAAGGTGATGCCGATGGTTCATGATACAGATCCATATCCTGATAATCTTAGTATTAAGGTTGTAAAGGAAAAGGGAAAGAAACGCAGGAAGAAAAGATTTTTGGGTTTTGGTGGAAGCACTGGAATTGTAGGACCACTTGAAGTTTCTGGCAGTCAGAGTGGGAATTCAACACCTTCTTCACCTTTGTCCCCTGCCACATCTCTTATCACTAAACAAAGCTGGCCTGCATCTTTTGAGGAAGGAGTCTCTGTAGCTATTCCTGAACTTGTTGAAGACAAAAACCAGGATGTCAAGTTAGCCGGCCTGGACCATTTTAAGGAAGGAGTCTCTGTAGCTATTCCTGAACAAAAAGTGGAGCATAAGACATCTGCCAAGAATGAATGTACTAATTTTTTTTCCATTCAATCACAGAGCCCTCTTTCAAAAACAGCTAGCAAACCTGTTCTACTACCTTCTGCCACTTTTCCAGCAGCGAGCCAATGCTTGCCTGGAGTTTTGATCTCTTCCCCATTTTCAGCTTCAAATTCTGCGACGCCTCATGCTCGGGCTCCAGGGTCAAATCTGCGCAAGGGAAAAGCCGTAAAGGCCGCGGAACAAGTTGGTTCTCTAGACGAGTTCACATATGATATTTGGGGTAACCATTTTTCTAGTTTTGACTTTACTGGTAAGATCATGAGGTCCTCCCCTGTCAAACATAATACTTTAGAAGAGGAATCTCAGAGTTTCTTTGTGAACGGCCCACAAATACTAATGCAAAAGACTGAATCAAAACCTGTTTCTCCTGGTCCTGTGTCACCACAGTGTGCTGTAACTTCTTCTCATAGAAATGGTTAATTGCAAATTTTGAGATTCTATAAACTGGCACAAGTCTCTCTTGTTCTTTTGTTCCCAATAGTTTTTAGTCTATTTATTAAGATGGTTCACGTAGCATTCCTTTTTGTTTTGCTATTTCATTTTTATTAGGTCTATCTATATGCTTTTTTGAATCAGCATTCTTTCCTAAATCCACTAGGTGTTGATCTTGGCTCTATGCAATTTCGATTGTTCGTAGTAGTTGGATCTGATTTCATTTCATACCTGGCCTTGTTTGCATCTGCTCTTCATGCCATGTCATAGACATGCTTCGTCACCTTCCTTTATTACTTAGACTTGTTCGCTTTTATACCAATCTTTGTTACTAGTGCACTTCTGCTCTAGCGACTTTTGTTTTCTTTCCTACTTTGTTGTCTTAGTTTTTCTAACTTTTCGTTGCTGTAATCCATTGTTTTTTCCTTGATAGTGAAATGGTTTCAGACATGTACTTTTTCTTTTAAATGACACTGGCCCATTATTTGGTCTATCACAAGTTTAAGTTCTTTATCCCTTGTGCATGCCAGTTGAAATGCTGGATGGAAGAAGATAAGTACTAAAGGGTTTTATGTAATGATGATATGATCTTAATGCATTCATTGAAGAATGAGTCTGACTTTTGTGAGTTAGTTATTTGGCCTTTGATGGATATATACTCCAGAATGATAACGAAGTTTATTTGCAACTAGGGCTAAACGGGAGTGGACTGAAATCCATTTGAAACTCATGCTTTATGTTTTATGGGTGTACTCTACTTAATGAGGTCTCATATACCATCCCCATTCCATTAGTGAAGTTTTTTTACTTGAAGATACAAACTACACTAGGTTTTCATGCCCTTGCATGGCCTTGGTCTACTAGTTTGGTTTCTTAAAATCAATTGATGGCTTTGTATTGATGAATGATTGTTGCTTCTGTCCATGGATATTGAGGCTCTTGCTCTCAGAGAAGCCAATCAAAATTGCGTGTTTCCATTGTCATTGGTAAGGTCATATGGAATGAGCAAGTTTTTGATGGGAATGCTTTGCATGTGAGGTCACTTCGGGATCTCATATTGTATACAAATGTTAATTGGATAAGCTTGCAGATATAACTAGCATTTGGGTTTAGGAGTTTGTTATGTAATCTTTTGGTTGCTCTTAAAGTTTTTTGGTGTCAACTTGGCCTCTATTAGTGCAATTATTTTAATTGATGAAATTTCGTTTCTTTTGAAAAAAATCTTCTACATCTGAAATTTTTTTGATGATAATGCCCCATATAGTTAGGTTTTCTTTGTCTATTTTCCTTTTCGCCCCTTTTTACTGTTTTCGCTCCTGTTTGGCAATATTATATTCTATTTTTCTAGTCGATTATTTTTTCCTAAATGTTGATCGTTCTAGTCTTGATTCTGCTAGAATTCGTAGTATTCCTTTTTGACATTCCCACTTTTTTCCGTAAAGGACGTGTAGGTCCAAACATATGAGGTCGCTGAAATTGTGGATAACAGTTTTGGCATTAAAGTGAAATCTCAAAAGGCAGGTTGATCTTATCTTTCACAGTAAAGTTTCTCTTGCTGGGTGTCTTTTAGATATTGCCATAGGAGAGATAAGAGTCTAATGTTGCTGGGTTTGACACTTTTGGGATGTAATAAGACTGTGTTAGAGATGCTATGGCCGCTGAAGTTGGTTATCTTATATTTCTCCTCATCTCCCTATCGTCCTTAAATTGTTTTAGTTACTGATTCCATCTCGTTTTCTCTCTTTGTGATGCTACTTACCAATTTCTATAGCACGGCCAAGGAAGAAACTCCAGATTTCAATTCATCCATCCCTCAAGTCGTGAGCTAGGGGGTTCAACTCTTTTTTCCTCTTAGTGTGGATTCTTTTGGGGCGATGGTAGTAGGTGGACGATGGCAGCGGTGGAGGAGAAATCTCTCTGCCAATCCTTGCATTTCAAGTTTTTATTAACGGGTTTGTTCTTTCTTCCCTTTTTTGAATCTCTTAAATGCATTCTTGGTCTTTTCTTTCTGCTTTGACAGCTTTTATTTTTCCTCACATTCTGGTTCTATTCACATCTTTCTCTTTTTCTTGATTCAAAATTAATTTTTTTTGTAAGGGGGTTCTCTTTTTTTCCCTAATTCCATTGACTCTGTCTTTTCATCTTTCAAATCTTAACTTTTCATTATGCTTTCATAATCATGGTTGCCATCTTTTATATGTTTTTAAGTGTTTTAATTGATGTGAGTAGATTATCCACCCCAATTCTTTGGTCAGCCTAAATAAAATTGTTCTAGTTGAAGGTTGCATAAGACTAACAGACCAAACTTTATAATTATAGCTCGTGTTTGCTTAGGGACTCCTCTTCCATATTTAAATGTGATAATTAAACAAGATTAACATTTACATACCAAACAATCAGATTTTGAAATAGAAGAGCCCATTAAGACATATCTCATAATATCAGAAAATTTCTTTGTTTTTGAGAAACTACAACTTTAATTATCATCAAAGGCATACATCTTACTGGCCAGTTCATAAATACAAGCCTCGATTCTGATAAAATGCTCTGGATTCAAGGGAAATATGGGAATAGAAGTCAGCACTAAACAATTTTTGAGGTATGTTTATCATTGTAATAATTGTATTAGATATTCAATGAACTTTTTTTTTTGTTAACTGTAGTGGAGGTTGTTTCATGTGAAGTAATGTTAAATGAATGACATTTGTAATTTCTTATTTAATATTGCTATTTCATTTGAGATTCATGGGCATCTATGATGTGAATTTTTTCTTATGATATAGATAGTTTTCATATTTCGAGAGAAGTGTTTTTACATAAAGTGAAGGGGTGGCAATTTGAGTCACGACATGATAAACACCATACGAACACAACATATAATAAACATGCTTGCCATAAACGGGTTTGGGTCGTAAACAGGTCAACACGATTATACACGGCTGAAATGCGAGTCATTAACATCTTAACCTGCTTAACTCGTTTAACACAATTAATATCGCTATTTATTTATTATATTTATAACTTATAAGGAATATACAATTTATAGTTCTCAAAACATAAAGGTATATGCAATTTATTAATTTTGCTATGAGTCATTTGTAAAAAAAAAAAAAAAAAAAAAAGCCCTCACTAGAAAACTTGACTCAATAGAAACTGAAGAAATTCGACGAGGTAGGGGTAGACTGAAGTTAACTTGTGACGCATTAATTAGGAGAGACCATCTATTGCGCTAAATTGAGCACGATGAAAGCGTTTGATCCATGTTGCCGACCCCAATTAATTTGAAATTGAGGGCCTATGGCTAAGTTGTTGTTTGTAGTGAGCTTAAGGTCATTTTCATTTATTAGTAGTGGCGGCAAAAGCAGTAATGTCAGTTGCTTCTTTTGGTTTATACACCTACTTTGCTGACACCATCTTTCTCATATTCGTGATGGGTATATTCACATGCTTGAGGTGAGCTCACATAAGGAGTGGAGATGAAGCATATGTGATTGGTGCGGCATACTTTAGGTTTGTGGCCTTACATTCTGTCCTGTACCATATAAAGAATATATTCAAGTTTGAGGAAAGGACTTGCCTGAAAACATGGATTTTTGTGTTTAAAGGTTGCTATCTCATATCCGGTCATGTTGCTGTTGGAGAAATTGCAACCAATAGGTCTCTGCCCAAGGATTTATCATTGGATTGCAGGTCTATGTTCAGGGTGTACTGCTGGATGTGGTAAGGAATTACTGAAGTTCAGTTCTGTTTCATCAAAGAAAAAAAAATGATATCCTTAACATGCTGTTTCATTATATATGATCTGCAGTCTAATCTCGCTGCTTGGATTATTGTTGTATGCTTGTCGGTTCTTTATGGAACATATGTGCCTGATTGGAGCTTCACTGTCTATAACAGAAATAATCTTGTCTAGGGAACGTTCTCAAAGTATGTTTCTTCATCACTAATCTGTGTGAAATATGTAGAGCTGCTTTTTGAGTCCTTGGACTAGTCCTGTTTTTGATTTATTCAAAGTTCAACAGTGAAAACAAAAGCAAATTTTTATGCACAATTTTTGGATACCTTATATAGTTATGCCTAATGATGTTAATGTTACATTGAGTTCAATTCAGTTCAGCTTGAAAAAAAAAATTATGTAGAAACTTTCTTTATAAAATTAAGGGAATATCAGCAGTTAGACTTAGACCCCTTAAAACAATCGTGAATAAGGTTTAGGAATTCCAATTGTTTTGACTTTTGGATGGCGTGAAATGTGTTGAACCGAAAATGCAAGACACTGATTCAGCACCCACCTTGTAAATTGATGATTAAGGTAGATTATCAACTGTCTAATCTTTTTGATGTTAACATAAAATTCATGCTGGATGGAAGAAAAGGAGTGCTATATGTGTGACATGTGATCGAAATATCCCTAGCAAACTAAAAGGAAACTTTTATAGAATTGCAATTAGGCCTGCTATGCTTTATGGAAGTGAATGTCGGATGGTAAAGAAACAACTAAATAATATGAATGCAGCAAAAATAAGGATGTTTAGGTGAATGGGTGGTAAAATTCGTAAAGATGAAATAAAAAAATACATGAATTCAAAGAAAAGTAGGAGTAGCTCCAACTGACGCAAAGATTAGGGAAGGGCGATTGTGGTGGTTTAGATACCTCCAAAGACGGCCTACAAATATCATATCATTAGAAACTCTACTCTCTAGAAATTGAAGAAATTAGACGATGTAGAGGTAGATCAAAACTAACTTGGAATTCATTGATTAAGAGAGATTTAAAGGATTTGAAAAGCACATCATCAATTACACTAAATTGAACTCGATGGAAGAGTTTGAACCATGTAATTGACTCCTGACTAATTAGAGTTTGAGGCTTTGTTGTTGAAATATTCGAGTTGTCATTGACACTTGCAGTTAACGTGCTTGAATGGCTTAAAATACACAATGCAGGTGCCCCCAAGGGGTGTGATGCAGTGCAAAGGAATTAGCACCATAAGTCCGATAGAGCAAGAGGCTGTTGGTTCAATTCTTCGTGGCTACATTATATTTTCTTGGATTCTCCCGAGTTGAGCTTAGGGAGGGGCTTAAAAAAAGGTTTGGAGACTCACATTTATCAATAACAAATAAAAAACCAACAATCAAGTTTATTGTGCTGTGAGAGGAAATCAGGTCAGCTTGTGTAATGCTGTAGAATATATTGACAGAGAAGTTTTAGGAATTAATCACGTGTATCAGCTTGGAGAAGGTCTAAGGTGCACTTTTGTTTTGAAATTTCCGCCTGCATTTTTTTTTTGTTTCTTTGTTTATAAAGTGGTTTTATTCTTTCTTAAAATCAATACAAGTATGCTGTTCTATACATCGTTAATGGTAGCTAAGCGTGCTATGTCGCTCCCTAAGCTGTGCAGACTTTGCCGCGAGAACTCTCCTTATAAGGGAGCTTTTGGAAAAGATGATCCATTTCTTTCACTCTTCATTGGCACCCCAAATTGCATCAGTACGAAATGCTTGATTTAAAGTCGGATTTGCTCCTATATTTTGACAATGGTTGTTGTTAGTGCAATTGATTGTGTGCTTTCCAAATAAATTAAATCCTTTATGATAGGATGTGTCCCAAGTTAGTTTCGGTCAAACTTAACTTCATGTAATTGCTTCATTTTTTATTGATTTGAATTTTTTAGTGGGGAACAAACGCGTCTTTGGAGGTGTTCGAACAACTGAAATTGCCCTTCTATAATCATTGTCATTTGCTAATATTCCTAGTTTCTTTGAATTTATGTATTCTTTACTTTCTTTACGAGTTTTAATACATATTCATCTAAGCATCTTTCTTTCATAGATTTCCACTAAGGTAATACTCTAAATTATGAAGCAGTAATCTATATCATTTATTTTCTTTTTGGTATTTATTATCAAAAGTTTATTAAAAATCTCAAGAGAGAGAATAGGGATGTGATGTTAATGTTCTCTACCTAGAATTGAATAGACATTGAAATAAAAAAAATAATTTCCAATATAAATGTGGATCTTCAATGTGCATCTAACGTGGCGTAAAAAATATATAATGTTTATTTTCAATGTTTACTTTTAGACGGTGCAATCTACTATTAGGTCGATAATTTTTTTAAAATGTATTTATAAAAAATGAAATCTTGAAATAAAAAGTGCAATTTACATTGAATATTGAAGAATACTTTTGAATTTTAATATTTATTCAAGTCATTTAAAATGAATGTCCTTTAAATTTCAAATAACTAGCTTAATTGCACCAGTAGTAATTAACAGCGACGACTTTGACCAAAAAACCCTTGGACGACTTTTATCATGACGACATGATCCAAATAAAAAGACCTAAAGGTCAAAAATTTAACACGTGGCGGAAGACTATGAGAGACAACACCAAGCTTGAACTCTGTACATCACACGCGCGCAAAAAGCCTCCCTCCAACTTTAGCGCCGGCCTCCACCACCTCCCTAGTAACATGCAGGTGACTCTGTCGCTTCCCGAATCAACCGACCATCGTTAATGTTTATTAGTATCTTTTTATTTCAGGAAGGGGAGGAAGTGGCTAAATGGATCCTACTAGTTGTTGAACAAACTCTATGTAGAAAGGTTTTTAGGTTCGTATACCGGCTCATCCTTCTCCCTTATATCTCAATCACTCAATTAACTCTCCTATCGAATCGCTCTCCCACCTTCGATCAAACTTCGACAAAACTCGAGTGAAATCACATTTTATTTGACTCCTTGAGTGCATTCCTCATCTCTCTTGGTTTCAATTTTTGAATTTTTTGTGAGATTTTTTGTTGTTATTTGAGTTGATTTTTTTGTGTTCTAGTTGTTGGATTTAGAGCTTCGATTTGGGATTTAAATCTTGCATTTTAGACACAAAAATGTTGATGGAATCGAGAATATCTAGCGATTCCAAGTAAAACCCGCTAATTTTGTCATTTTCATGTATTTTTAGGAGTTTTGAATTTTTTTTCTTCGTTCTTTATTGCTCGCGGGTTTCAAATATTCAATTTCAGGGTCTTGACTGACTCCCATTGAGACTTCTTTAAATGCCTCGGCTGACACCCATTGTGACCTTTTAAAAAGTTTCAACTGGCTCTTTCCGTTCCCCATCGAGACTGCGACTACCTCTTCATAATTTCGGTGGGAGGCGATCGAGACCTCTTTAAAGGTCTAGGTGGGATTAGTCAGCCGAAGCCTCTAAAGAAGTTTCAACCCTATGAGTTCAAAACCTGCGGGCAAAACTTCCTTACTTTTAGGACACGACGAGACTAGGGCTGGCAAAAATACGGGACCGGACATAAACGGGACCGGACACCCATTTTTATAATGATTAAATTTAGTGTTCGGTCCCGGTCCCGTTTTTAAAACGGGCACTTTTTTTTTGTCCAGTCCCGTATGTTGTACAAACATACGGCTCCCGTTTTGTCCGTTTTGTTCCATTTCTAGAGCTGTGACGGACTGGCGAGGGTGACGGCGAGCGCGCGCGGCGAGGTCGCCGACGTCCCATCGGCCGTGCGCGAGACGCGAGCCGGACTGGCTTGGAGGGAGAGGCCGCACAAGATACGATCAGTGAGGCCGAGGCCGCGATGGCGATCAGAGCGCGAGACGGCGAGAGGCGGAGGGAAGCGATCCGAGATGGTGGGACCGGCGAGCGCGAGACGGCGAGAGAGCGGCGGGCGGCGAGCGCGAGACAGCGAGAGCTAGAGGGAGAGCAGATCCGGATGGTGGCGATCGGCTAGCGCGAGACGGCGAGAGCGGCGGCGGCGGCGCGCGAGATGGCGAGATGGTGGCGACGGCGGATTGTTCTGGAGGGAGAGGCAGATGGTGGAGACGGCGAGATGGTGGCGACTTGAGGAGAAAGCGGATGGTGAGGACCGTGAGGCTGTGAGTGAGATGGTGGCGACTGGAGGGAGAGGCAGATGGTAAGACTGTGAGTGAGATGGTGGCGACCGGAGGGAGAGGCAGATGGTATCATGGTGAGACCGTGAGACTGTGAGTGTGAGTGAGAGTGTGAGAATTAGGTTATGGAGTGCGAAATTACCTATATGCCCTTCAAATTAATCACTAAATGGGTACCCGTTTTGTTAAGTTTTTTGTCCAGACCCGGTCCCGTATTTTTAAACGGACATAAAACATTGTCCAAACCCGTATGTTTTTCATAAAAATATTGTCCGATCCTGTTTAAAAAGGGTCCTGACAAAACCGGACAAACGGGACCGGGCACATTTTGCCAGCCCTAGACGAGACCAAATTCGACTTTGTTCAATAAGAAAAATACTCCTACGACACTTCCGACATAGTATAAGTGCTCCACAATGGCTAAAATCGAGAAACATAGAAGATTTAGGGGTGTTGGAGTGAAGGTGGGGGTGATGGGGTGAACAAGGATATTTTAGGGATTCTTGAAAAAAAAGTGAGATATTTTTATTGAAAAAAATTTAAAATCTTAATACAAAAAATGTAATGTGGTCCATTAAGCAACAAGTGGGGTCTGTTTAGTCGCTTCTTTATTTTATTTTTTTATGTTTTTTGAGGGCGTGGGCAATTTTTTGTGAGTTGTGCTATTTTGACTCCATTTAAGGTGGAAGTAATCATTCATTAGAGTCTCTTAGATGGACATCATTTTATATACACGTCAATGTGCACAAATCCATGGACCAATCAAGGGCTCTAAACAAGAACTTGCGAAATTAGTATGCCCAAAATAAAGTCAAAATACTTAACAATGTAGTTGTACGTACTTGTTTTCCAACCTCTACTATACTATTAACACCACCACTATTTCACTATTTCTTGACAACATGCGTGCTTCGATAGGGCCCCACAGATCCATGTTCTTCCAATCTCCACCAAACATGTGTCAACGGACACGTGCAGTGCCTATTGACATTTTTCACGTCATTCGTCACTGTTATGTGCCTCACACGTGGCGTTTGGCACGTGCGTGGGGCTTGGTTGCTAAGTTACAAATAGGGATGTGCGTGCATATTTCGTGTTTGATTTATTTATGCGAACTTACAATGTGAGCGGAGATAACTCCCCGAAGTTAACTCGTAGTGTGAGTTTATATTTCATGTTTAATTGAAATTTAAACTTGCAGAAAAGTTACAAATTTTCAAAAACTTTAAAATGTAGGAATTGACATAAATATCTTTCAAACATATTTTTAAGATAAAAAAAGAAAGCATTATTATTTTCACCACATGAACTACTAGTTATTTACTTAAAATAATAAAAAAAACTTGAATTAAATAAAAACATAAAATATTATTTACAAAAATATTAAACAACATTAAATAATTATAAGTATTTTTATATTTATTTGAAATAATTATTAATAATAAATACTATAAAATACGACTAATGATAATTATTAAAAATATTTCTCACTTGAAAAATATTTTTTGAATGAATAAATGATTTACTTAATCTTTTATTATGAATTAATAACAAGAATTTGAGAGAGTAGGGATATGGGTAAATGTGAATTTGTGAGGGGTAATTGTGTCCATATAACTCCCGTGAGTTATCTTCTTATGGGGGAGGGTGAGGAGATATCTCATAAGTTGGGAGATAACTCACATGGAGTTGGGCAACCAAACAATTTTAGTTCTCAACTCCATGTGAGTTATCTCCTTAGAGATATCTCACCTCCTACCAAACAAGTCCTAAGCCTCCAAATTCATCACTACCAGGAAAGAGAGTAGTGGTTCAGTCATATAATAAGAGAACCTCAAAAGGCTAAAGTTTGGTCGTCAATAAGAGAGTAATTAGGCAAGACTAGGTGAAGTTTCTATTAAAAAAAATCTATATAAAAAGCAAAAAAGAATATATCATGAAGCGTTGATTCAAACGAATAAAATGGCATTACTTTATCATGCAATCTCTCATCAAAATAAAGTAACTCTTCCCTGTTGTTGGTTAGCATCATATGTGAGTTATTGCCCCTTAACTATAGTGACTTAAATTTAAATTTTAGCTAAGAATAGAAAAATACTAATATTAGGAGCTCCTCTATTTACGTGGTGTGTGACTAGAGGGGAACCATGAGTGGTCCGATAGTTCTGATATGGTTTAGACTTTAGACCAATAATAAAAGAACAAATAAAGTAAGGGAGAAAAAGATTTTTTTTTTTTTTTTGTTTTTTGTTTTTTGTTTTTTTGTTTTTTGCGTCTAATATCAACCAAAACCAAAACCACTTATTTATGAGCATCTCCAAACACTCTGGTTTTGACTGTTAACCAAAAAACAACAGCGAGCATGAAACGTGTACACGTAAAATATTCGGGCGCCCCATGTGACAAATTCTCAAAATATGAAGATCGGAGAATCTTGAGCTTTAATGTGTTCAAAAGATGCAATTAAGCTAAGAAGTTCTTTTATTGGGGGTTGGTTTGATTTGAAAAACTCGACCAAATTAATACTAGAATTATTCCATTCGTCTTTGGTTTCAATTAATCTTCGCGAGGGACACTCAACGCTGTAAACATTGGTCACGTATTCACATGGCCCTTTCTCCGAAGGTTCTTCAGCACAGCACTCACCGAAAAACAGGGTAATATGTAGAGGACAGAATCAAGACTAACGTTTGCTTTTATGAATTCAATATGTATACATATCGTCAATAAAAAAAATATACTATACTATATATATATAAGCCAGGTTCAAAGAAGGGAACCGAAAATGAATCTTAGGTGAAGGGTTGAGAGAACCGATTAACGTGGAAAGATAGAACGTACTAACAACTAACATAGACTTCTTTTTCTTCTTTTTTATTTCCTTTTGTTGACTGACTCACAGAATCACAAGGCACGACAACCAGCGGGAACGGGGTCTTTCCAATTAATATACGCGTACTTATTCTAGGAAGGCAGCTAATTTTATTAGTTAAATATAGGCTGCTTCTTAACTGATTAAGTTCCCGGGTGATGAAGATAAAACGCTCTGTTTGACAAGCAAAAATTTGCTTATCAGCTTATAGCTTTTAAGTTAAATAAGCTAAATTACGAGCTTAATAATCTAGAATTGTAGATGATTAATGTGACGACCCTCACTGACTTAGGGTCAGGTTGCCCGGCCCAGACCGCCACCCAAGCCCGCCATTACCTGAATTGGGCCCGAGCAAACAGTCTGACACGCTTAAAACAACCTGCGGAATATCAACTAGTGCATATGGATAAATAATTGGAGAATTAAATAAAAAGAAAATCCATATGACAAACTTTGAAATTATAGTTGGGTTTCAAATTTTTAAAGCAACTTAAGTCATTCAAATACTACCAAATAGTTTAGACTAAAAGGCGAGTAAGGTTCATTCTACCCAGAAGACTTATACAACCTAAGTTTAATAATTTCAAAATCAAATAATTAGATAATAACATTACGAGTCTCACATCAAAAGAGAAGGCTTCAAACTATCGCCTCTTTTCTGTCTTGATCTAGCGTCAATGTGGAAGGTACTGAGATGTAAGTGGGGTGAGCTAAAAGGGACAACGAAGCTCAATAATGCGGAAAACCTACTCAACCATCAAATACGCAAGTAATACTTAATAAGCATGCAAGACTAGCATATATTGAAATTAAATAGATAAACATTTAAAACAAGACATCGCATGGATTAATAAAGCATTAATAAATCGTGTCAACAAGAGTGATAAAATCATATTCAAGTCAAAACTCATCATCATGCATATGGTTTAAAAAAAGAGAGATACCATAGAAAATAGTAATAATTTAAAGTCGTGGTCTCATTCACTGCATACTAGTTATTGGCAAGAATCCGATGACCGATTTACCTACACTCAAGGTGATGGCAACCACTAGACGACATATGGGCCTTATGTGCCATTTCGTTAGTCCCATCAACCCAATAGTAGGTTCATCCAAAGCCATCATTAATGCACGTCCCTCTATTGCAAAGTACAAGAGAAGGAAACTCCAACTCATGTCCCTAATTGATACACTTATGAATTCAATTAGATAAGTAAATCCCTCGGTGGCGAGCTCTAAAACATCATGGGGCATTAAATAATAAAGCCCTCGGTGGCACCATAAACATCCTGAGGCATTAGATATGATTACTTGCTAATAATGTCCGCGGTGGGGACTCCACAAACATCCTGGGGCACTGAATATCATAAGAGGGGAAACAAATGCATTCACATTCCATTAAGCCAATAACATGATACAACTCGTTTCCTAAGTCTCTAGTTAAAAACGTATGTCTTAACATTACTAATATCATGTCATATTTGATAATTGAGCAAGCTCCTTACTTACCTCGACTCGCCGCGAATCCTTTTCGATCTTCGCGCGTTTGGGGTCCATTGCGAACTGCCTTTCAAATCTAAACAATTTAAGACACTCACATCAATGACATGTCATATTAATTCTAATTTATTTTTAGATTTATTTTGGGGTCTACTAGTGTGGATCCCACGGACCTCCTATCGCCTAGTGCGAAAGTCGAGGGATGGGAAACGCTTAACTCTTCCCATAGGGACGCGGTACCGCGCACCGTTGAAGGTAGATTTATTCTTATTTTATTTCATTTATCTATACATATTTATTATATACATATAATATACATATATACATATTAAAATATATATTGCCAGGGACAAAACGACTTTAAGGTTGGCAGGGGGTGTCGGCCCCCTCCCCCCCATCTCTCCGCTGACGATGGCGACCCTGCCGCCGCGGCCCTTCTTCGCGATGTCGGCCCCTTTTTTGGGTCAACTTTTACCACTATTTTTTTTTGTTCAACACGCCCAAATCTCACCAAAACATCAAATAACAAGAGATGGAATAGTTAGAGGTGATAAAGATCGAAATATACCTAACTTGAAGTTTTTTTTATGGTTGTGTGTTCTCCTCCACCTTCAATCCACCATCTCTAAGTAGTTCTTTCCACCCTCTTCACTTGATTTGTGTTGGAGCAAATGAGACCACACAAATTATAACTAGTTTATATAGGTAGGGTTTCCAAGTGATTCCTAAAATTACAAGAATGCCCCTGAATAGTGTTTAGGCTCGCTTCATGTTTAATTAAGTTAGTACCCTAACTTAGGGGAATTTTTTCATAAATTTGATTTATTATCATATAATACACGCATTTATCACGCCAACCACACATAAAATTGTGAAATTACCAAATTACCCTCGATGTGGGTATTTTAAGTTTTCAGGTCATTACAACATCCCCAATTTTAGGAACTTTCATCCTCGAAAGTAAAAGTAAGGTACACGCGTAGCCCAACGCATCCATTAGTAATGATTTCTTTTACGACCCATTTTTCTTACTAGAGCAAATACGCACCTGCGAAACTTGATTGTTCCTCGCGTAAAATAAAATCTTACTCTTGACTCTAATTTCTCAATAGTATCATTTTCGTCTCACAGGCTGATTCTCACAAAGTATGTCTCGTATGAGTCCCTAATAGAATCATTATACCTTAGCTACCTGCCAAATCCTTGTATCATCATGCATTTCTGGGTATTCCTTTGTAAATCTTCACTGAAGTCGCAATGTGCACCCAAGTCGTCCAACCATCAAGTAGAAAGAACGATACTGAGATGTGATCATGTGTCTATTTGTGTCATAAAATATCTCGGCCTATTTGGCAACAAAATCCATATTGTCAACTGGCAATAGGAACAAGGATAGCTATCTGCTATAATATGAACACTAGCAGGCCATCTTTGTCACCATCTCAGTTACATATATATCGATGAACGACCCATCATGTCCTTGCGACTTATCTATGGAGACTACAAATGAGCATACATAGTATTCATTTATGGAATTAACTTTAACATCATTGTTATTACACGTTTATCAATGTTAATTCTTTTATAGGTTCATAATTCAAGTCAACTCTTGACCAATTATCCACCTTGTAACTTCTCTGTCACATTTAACCGTTTACTTACACAACAAGCTTCCAATACTCATTTGTGTGCACTTTATTGCATCTATTTTTTTTTTTTCCGTATCAAGGTCTCTATGGTAATCACTCAAATTTCAGAAGACTTGTAGTATCGCGTCCTCATACTAATCAACTCTGATAATCTTGAGTGACCATTTTAAACTATTATGACATATTCAAGTTTCGCATTTGGTGCATAAGCATCTCTTATCGTCCTCCCGAGCTAACTCTTAGCTATTATAGTTTGTTAAGAACTTCTTTCACGGAGAAATCAATGGTGCTTTAGCTTTTATGTCGTTTCTTGAGAATATATAACCCATACATCGGGTTTTGTCATTAAGGACTCGTAACCCTCTACGATCCCATTATCTTAAGTTCATAATTCACCCTCAACGTCTCAATTTGTTCTTCGGGTACTCCTAAAAGTAATGTATACGACTATGTACTTTGTACTTAGATGAACGTAACTTGCACGTTATGCTATTTAAAGCTTTGGTTCAATGGTATCCAAACTCATGTTTCTTGCAACGCTAAGCTGGTGTTTCCACTTTTAAAATCGCATTAAGCTCTCAAGCTTCTAAGTGTAAACGACACATTCTATTTAACAATTCTTAATAGTGTCGAATTTAGAAGATCACATCTCCACCTAGAGGTATATGTTTCATAACTAGCTTAATACGTCTTCTCATCCTTCCTAGTTATTGTATTGTTCGTGTTACACAATAAGAACTTTATTGGGAGTTGATCCTAGCTTAGGATCCCCAATTTCAAATTTTCAACCTATCATTGGTTCGATCCATTATCCTTCTCAAAATTGTATAGTTTGGTAGTCTAGGTTCTTACAATAACGTTCACTCTTATCGAGATATTTCGTGTTAATTTTCACAAGAAATTATTATGATTTCTCGTGATTTCACCATTTTGATTTGAAATTTTAAATTCTTGAACACAATACTCCCCTTGGAAGTCCTACGGAAACTATCGTAGTAAATGTTGTCCTTCTCTAGTTAACAACTTTTCATACCACCAATTTACTCATTCATTTTCCCACAAGTCGATCTTATCTTAGGGCCCCCAATTTTAATAGTCAACTCATTTCTAGTTAAGTAAGAACAATTAATCTTTGAGTCGGTTGCCTTTGATTTATATTACTTTAACCTAATGTCATGTGCCCTTTCAACATTTACAAACTTCTACTTGGCAACACGTTCCTCACTCATGACAATCTTGCCAAATACATCCCTCGACTTGGGGTCTTTAACTTCGATATTCCTCTCATTGATAGCTAGTTTAAATTTAACTTTTTTTTGTACATAATCGATCAAACCTTCGAGAAACATGATTCAACTATCAAGAAGTAAACTTTGAATCGAATTTTTTTAAGTCTATCGTTTTCATTAAATCCTATTTCAAAATTGAGTTAAACTCATTTTCATAGAAAAAAGAATCTAAATCCATCCTCAGTCTTCGAGCAACTATAAACGCCTTTTCAAATTCAATATGGTCGATGCTGCTTAAAGAATAAATCATAACCACACAAATGTTTTTGTTATTATTATTTTAATTTACACCATAAGATAATAACTTAGGTTCAGACCTATACTTTGCATTTTCATTAAGTCAAAACCCTTCAAATTCAGTAAAACTCTTTTGTAAATTCCAAAGTGAAGTTAGGATGAGAAATCTTTGAAATACACAAGAGTCTATTCAGTTCATTTTTAAAACACCAAGAAAAAATGAGTCGTTCTCTTTCACACTTGGTTATGTATTCAAATCTTGTAAAACAAGTAGAGTTTTCCTTGAAAGTCGATTAACATCAACTCAAAACACTACAAAAATCGTGGTCCATTATAGTCAAAGACTCATTTTTTTTTAAGTAAAATAGATTGCGTGTAACAACAAAAGTTAAATCATAGTAATGATCTTCTAGTCAAATCCTAGACCATTGATTCATGTATTTATTTAAGAGTTAGACGTTAAAAGTATATTTGTCATTCCTATTTCGAATTAAGTTTTCAAGTTTAGTTCCCTAGCAAAATTAACTTGATTTGATTTTTTTTTTGTTTTTTTTAAGGACAAGATTCATTGTTCATTGGCATCCTTGCTAAAATCAATAACTTCTTCTTTCTTTTTTTTTAAAAATAAAAATAAAGTACCCTAAATTCTTAACCATCTTATTAAAATTTCAAGAGTCAGAGTTATTTCTCGAAGTGCGACCACGTCGCTACTTATATTTAAGTATGTAGCATGGTGACTCAATGCCTTTTCAAGTTTCACGATTCTTGTTTAAAACTTTTATTTGCTAAATTACCATTAAGTATAGGCGCATATAACCGCGTGGTTTCCAATCGAAGCTTATTCATTCTCGCATTAGTCGTCGCATACATCCTTGAAGAGATTGTGGAATCTCTCAAAGAGTTCGCCTCGAATTCCTCGCGCCATTCATTGACATCCTCCTCACTGTCTCGTGGAACTCAAGTTCCTTGTCCGATTGTGAAAATCATCAGAGACAATCAGATCAGTAAGGGAAGACAACTATTCATATATCTAATGATATATTATATATACAAGGTAGCAAATAATCATCATAGCATATCTTTTCTCAAAATTTTCTTTTCCCATTCCTTTTTAGGATTTATCATTTATGTATGTTAAGTCGACTTTGAACCAATGTCCCATACCATTGACTCGTCTGACTTAAACTTAACCTTTAAGTCTTAAAAGCTGTACAAACTTAGGTTCCACTAACCTAACATTTTTCCGAAGGTTCTAATACTAATGCTCTAATACTAACTGTGACAACCTTCACCTGACCTAGGGTCTAGTCGTCGGCCCAGATCGTCACCCAAGCCCAATACCTGAATCGGGCCCGAGCAAACAGTCTAGCACGCCTAAAACAACCTGCGGAATATCAATTACTGCATATGGATAAATAATTGCAGAATTAAATAAAAGGAAAATCCATATGACACACTTTGAAATTATAGTTGGGTTTCCAATTTTTAAAACAACTTAAGTCATTCAAAAACTACCAAATAGTTTAGACTAAAGGCGAGTAAGGTTCATTATACCCAGAAGACCTATACATCCTAACTTTAATAATTTCAAAATAAAATAATTAGATAATAACATTACGAGTCTCACATTAAAAGAGAAGGCTTAAAACTATCGCCTCTTCCCTATCTTGATCTAGCGCCAATGTGGAAGGTCCTGAAATGTAAGTGGAATGAGCTAAAAGGGATAACGGAGCTCGATAATGTGGAAACCCGCTCAACCATCAAATATGCAAGTAATAATTGATAAGCATGCAAGGCTAGCATATATTGAAATTAATTGGATAAGCATTTATAACAAGAAATCACATGGATTAATAAAGCATTAATTAACCGTGTCAACAAGATTGATTAAATCATATTCAAGTCAAAACTCATCATCATGCATAGGGTTCAAAAAAAGAGAGATACCATAGAAAATAGTGATAATTTAAAGTCGTGGTCTCATTCACTGCATACTAGTTATTGGCAAGAATCCGATGACCGATTTACCTACACTCGAGGTGATGGCAACCACTAGACGATACATGGGCCTTATGTGCCATTTCATTAGTCCCATCAACCCAATAGTAGGTTCATCCAAAGCCATCATTAATGCACGCCCCTCTATCGCAAAGTACAAGAGAAGGAAACTCCAACTCATGTCCCTAATTGATACACTTATGAATTCAATTAGATAAGTACATCCCTCGGTGGCGAGCTCTAAAACATCATGGGGCATTAAATAATAAAGCCCTCGGTGGCACCATAAACATCTTGAGGCATTAGATATGATTACTTGCTAATAATGCCCGCGGTGGGGACTCCACAAACATCCTGGGGCACTGAATATCATAAGAGGGGAAACAAATGCATTCACATTTCATAGATACGTAGATTCAAGCCAATAACATGATACAACCCGTTTCCCGAGTCTTAAGTTAAAAACGTATGCCTTAACATTATTAAGATCATGTCATATTTGATAATTGAGCAAGCTGCTTACTTACCTCGACTCGTCGCGAATCCTATTTTCGATCTTCGCGCGCTCGGGTTCCATTTCGAACCGCCTTGCGAATCTAAACGATTTAAGATATTCACATCAATGAAAATTCATCTTAATTCTAATTTCTTTTTAAATTTATTTTGGGGTCTACTAGTGTGGGTCCCGCGGGCCTCCCGTCGCCTAGTGCGAAAGTTGAGAGATGGGACTGCTCAACTCTTCCTCTGGGGATGCCGTTGCGCGCACCATTAAAGGTAGGATGTATTCTTATTTTATTTGATTTATTTATACATATTTATTATATATAATATACAAATATATATTTAGTTAATATATATATTATATACATATATATACAAATGTATATTGCCAGAGACAAAACATTCCCTGCCTTTAAGGTTGGCAAGGGGGCGTTGCTCCCCCTCCCCCACCCTCTCGGGCTTCCTGCCCGAGAGTCGATGGTTGGGGAGTTTTGGGGTCTCTGGTGACGACGACGACATCGCCGTCGTTGCCCCTCTTTGCGGTGTGGGCCCCTTTTTTGGGTTAACTTTTACTACTATTTTTTTTTGTTCAACACGCCAAATCTCACCAAAACATCAAATAACAAGAGATGGAATAGTTAAAGGTGATAAAGATCGTAATATACCTAACTTGAAGTTTTTGTGTGGTTGTGTGTTCAACTCCACCTTCAATCCACCATATTTAAGTAGTTCTTTCCACCCTCTTCACTTGATTTGTGTTCGACCAAAAGAGACCACACAAATCATAACTAGTTTATATAGGTAGGGTTTCCAAGTGAATCCTAAAATTAGAAGAATGCCCCCTCATTAGTGTTTATGCTCGCTTCATGTTTAATTAAGTTAGTACCCCTAACTTAGGGCCAATTTTTCATAAATTTGATTTATTATCATATAATACACGCATTTACCACGCCAACCACATATAAAATTGTGAAATTACTAAAGTACCCTCGATGTGGGTATTTTAAGTTTTCGGGTCGTTACAATTAAGTTGTATTTGGTAACTAAACTATTTTTGAAATAATCTTGATGATATTCTAGAATTGTAGACGATAGTCCATGAAACGTTTCATAATAATCCAGCATATTAATATATATTTCTTCCTGACATGCCCTTGTGTCGCTTTTGTTTAGCGAAAATAATAGTCAAAACTTATCTTGAAAATACTAAAATGACAACAACAATGTCAGAACATAAGACACATTGGCTCACAAGAGCCTTTCATGCGACCTCGACCTGCGTGTTACGCATCGGGATCTATGTATATCTGCATTTCGAAGTGCGCATAGATGACTCTTGTGACCAAATGTGTCTGCAACGTGATGTTGTTGTCATTCTAGCACTTCTCTATCTTGAAAATTGTCGAAGACTCGAAGCTTATCTTTTGAAAATTTGGCCATGTGTGAAATGACACAACTGCTTTCCAATATAAACCTTCAACAAAAAAACCCCACTTTTTGCATAATGTACCCTATTTTGAAAAAAAAAACTTACCCCGCTCTCACTCACGTCTCTTTGCGATACCAACACCACCCACACCAGTCAAACCTCCAAAAAATCTTCATTCACTCAATAAGTGTTGTCTCCTTCCATTTCGCATTCAATATATGAATTTTTGAGTGCGTTTAGTGAAATTTTATTCTTTTGTTGTCATTGGTATTTATGACTTGAATGGGAGTTTGTTGGCTTAAAAAGTCAATGAATTTTTGACGAGCAAGTGATCCACATCACGATAAGGAATTCTACTCAATTTCGTAGTTTTCTTGTGTCGCCTGCATTGTTCGGTGCCACACGACTGAGATCAAAAGAGTTATTAGTCTTGATCATACAGGTTTGAAACTAATAGTATTCGTCTTAGACCTAAATGACCAAGACTCACTATTTAAGTCTCAATTTTGTAGTACTAAGCAGCACAAACAACATAAAAAAATCACAAATCATTTAGATCCACATGTCTTTGAGCTCAAAATGGAGTTAAATATAATCTGCTAACTTATTGAATATGGTTCAATGGTGAAGAAACGTGCTAGAAATGGGCTTAAGAGGTTGGTGTAATGACCCAAATACCTAATTTGTGATTTGTCCTTAATTATTGGGCCACTAAGTACTTGTGACATGAAGCCTAGTTGTGAGTGCTTCATCTGACCTCTACTTGGAGACTGAGGGATATTACTTTTGGTTGATGATTCGCTTAGTATATTGTACGTGTGTACAATATCAAACATGTGTTGCATTAATTCCTTGATTCATCGTCGTTTTACGAGAGGGGCGTTGCCTCGAGATACATGCGTACACAGGGTTGAGTAGTTAAGTTATATATGTTGAGAAGCCCTATATAATACATAATACATTGAATGCAGAACATTACTCACCATTGGATTTAGATCCAATAGTCAAAACACATAATACCTATGACATGGGAACTTATTTTTGTTCCCATTGTAAAATTCCCAATATATATGAGTCTTTTCAATCTCACATGCAAAACAACACATCAATAGCATTGTTAAAGAGGAAGAGTGATTAAGACTTGAAAACCTTGCCGAAATTTTGATGTGGGTGATTTAAAAGTGGATTGGAGGCTGAAATTCTAGGATTCTAAGCTAGAAGAAGAAGAAGCCTTAGGTATGTGTTTTCTTCATTTTGTTGGGTTTTTAAGGTTCAAAATGCAGCGTAAATTTTAATTTTTTACTTTCGAAACCCCAACAGGGTCAGATCCGGATTCCATTGAACTAATTAACAAAAGTAAACCGAACCTCAATCGCTAGTTTGCTTCTCTGTGTTGATCGATGTTTAAGACATTGATAAGTCACCATTGTGCTATATTAAAGTATGATATTACTACGAATTCCAAGAATTTTATCTCCATTTGTACTTTGAAACCTTTGTTTAAGTATTTTTAAGGTAAATTTAGGCTATTAGACAAAAAGAAGTGATTTCCCATAAAAATCCAGTCAAAAAGCTAGAGATAGGCTCAATGCCTTCCTAGTGCCCCCAGGTGACCAGACATCGCTAAGGAATCGCTGACCTTAACTTGACCAGATTAAAGAAATCTCACTAGTGACATTATATATGAAGCCTTGTGAAGACTCAGGAGAAAAACCAATATCAAATTCTTAAAAGAAGGCCATCGCCTTCACAACGCCTTTAGATGAATGCATGATGTTGGCAAGGCACCGGACTCAAGTCGGGACAAAATTGAAGGAAAATAGAGCATCATAGTGCATTCTTAGTGATTTCCAGCGCCTTAGGATTTTACACGAATGGCGCTGGACAGATCCGTAGATTGACAATTTCGTATTTTGCAGATTTGCAAGATTTGGGATTAGATTACCACTTATCACACTACTACTATAAATAGGAAACTCTAGAACATCTTTAGATCTCTCTTGCTCTCCTCTCTTCCATCTATTGTTTTAGATCACAACACTCTAAGGAGAGGAGAAGAATTTGTTTAGTAAGTTTTTATTTATCTTTGCATTAATTTCTATGTTAATGAGTGGCTAAATTCTGTTGGGGCATGTGCCATAGGTCAATCCATTAACTGCATTTATGAATACTTTTAGTTAATAAAATAGAGGATTTCATTTGCTGTTTATTATAATTAATTTGCATGTTTACATTATAATAAGATCCATGGGTATTTATAGAAATATCCTAAATGTCCATAGTCGATCATTATACTGGGAACTATAATGAATTAAGACTAGTGTGAGTCTTGATTGATGATCATATGATGATTATGCGTATAGGGATACGAATCAAGATCACGAGTACTTGTTAGGGAACAAAGTACTGGACCGACCCGCTATGAGAACATCTTATGGATTAAGTCATAGTTGTTTCTCATAATAGGTATATTTTTCAGTCCTCTGAATTGAGATTACCAGAGACTTCAACATTAGGAACACAGTGATTTGACACAATCAAACGTTGTCTTTAACCGGACGATTATAAATGTTGTGATTGGTTACTGTGTGAGCAATGTGTTGAAGTTGTGTAATCGAGATATAATTTGTCTCTCTCATATAAAGAGAGATATCCAGTGGATCTCTCGATGTGTTAGACTGTTAAAAGGCCTAGTCTAAGTGAATTGATATTAATCAATGTCACTTGGATGTTTTCGGTCTACCTAGAGATCGAGACTAGTACGATTGAACATGTTGGATGACAATTCCATGCCTTATGTTTGTGTGACAAAAGGATGTTATATACACTATTAATTTGGTTGTATCGATTTGATATTCGTACAACTTGGGTAGTCATAATGTCTTGTTAGAGGCCGCTTATGACTTGTATACCAAAATGTGTTTTGGTACACTGCCAACGTTGTATGAGCCTATTGGGTCGCACACTAAGAATGGTTTTGCGAGATATTAAGATTGTTCAGAAAAATGAATTTTATAGATAAAATTCATGACAGAAACGTCCTTGTGGTGTATTACACTTATACTTCTTTAAGTAGGGGTATATGTGTAATTTACTTAGCTGTCTATATACAAGGGTTGTATAAATAGACGCTTTAAGTTAGAACACATGTATGAAAGATTAAGGGTCGAAACTCTATTTTCGTTTCAGAAACGAATCAGGGTTTTCTGGTACGCTCTGGATCGTTTTGGAGAGAAACAAAAAGGTTTGGTATTCTCTCGAAGCTAGCACTTCGAATCTCGCCGCCGTTCGTTCGTGTGGATCTTGGTAGAGAGGCGTTAAATCGTTGGCAATGCCTTAGAGATCGATCAACCTTCAGAAAGGTATATTGCGACCGAGGTATGATTAAGTTTTCATGGTTTAAACGTTTTTAATGGAATTAGATTTGGGTCCTGTTGGGGTTTTTGTCAAAATTGTTTTGTAATTTCCATTGCGTATGAACCCAAAAAATCCAACAAATTCAACATTTTAGACCAATGTGATTGAGTTACAGAGATTTAAGAATTCGAGAGGTTTTATGCTTTTAGCTCTAATATTGTTTAATTCTATTTTTTGTATTCATGATTCCATTGCTTTATAAAGTTTAAAAGTTTTTCCTTTTTTGTGGTGCAAATGCACATGCACTCTGCTTTGGGTAAAAACTATTGCCAGTGATCTTACTACCGCTCGATAAGGAGGATCACATTAGGTGGCTAGTGGAGCCTTGTCTGTTGGCAATCGATGCGCCTTTGTGTCGTTGAGATATGAGAAAGGTAGTGGCATATTGTAATATCTACTCGACGGGTGGAAGAATTTGACGCTAGTTACTACTCATGGTAGGTGTTCTTACAGAGTTTAATGTTGCTAGTTCATTGAAAATCTATGGCATATCAGGGAGGTTTTGCAGTCTAGTTATTATATGGTCGTGTCTCACATTCTTTCCATTGACATGAGGAGAAGAAAGTGGTGAGAATCACTATTAGTCTATCTATGAAAATTAATACCAAAACAACCTTTTAAAATCGACGAATGAATCTGATCATTTGAATTTAAGTTTACATTGTGTTCTAGAGTTTTATAGTTATTGATTCCCATTTTCTAAGTAATTGAATTTATTTTCTTTGCATTTAATTTCTATTATAGTTAAGTTTTGTTTTCAAGAAACCCCCATTTTTGTTTAATCTAAAGAGGAACATCCCAATCCTTGTGGGTTTGACCTCGTACTTACCTCACTACAAATCTAAGATAGTTGGTGAGTTCAAGACTATTATTGGTGCTTTCGACAAAGCATAACAATTTTTGGCACCATTGCCTGGGATTGGTGCTAATATGTTTTATTTTTGGTTTGTTTTGTTTTGTTTTGTTTTGTTTATGGTTGCAGGTCACCGAAGTTCAATTTTCGCAGACACTTTGGTTCCGCTTGATTTGGAAGTTGACGAGACATATAGAAAAAGAACAGAGATAGCAAAAGGACGGAAATATCGCAGGTGAGTATGGATTTAAACGGGAGAGATTAGAATCTTTCAGTTGCGCGAAATGGTGGACAGATCAACCAGCAAAATGTGAGGCATGAATCGAGGTAGGAAAGAGAGCTCACATTCAGGGAGGTGAATCATTACCCTTATGTATCGAGTATCTAGCTGCCACTAGCCAGTTTGAGCTTAAATCGGGGTTGATACACAAATTGCTTGATTTTCGTGGGAAAAAAATGAGGATCCTCAGAAGTTCCTCACATAATTGTAGATGGTTGTAGTAAGCATGAAGCCTGCTACAGTTGATGCTGACTTAGTGTGACTAAAGCCATTTCCCTTTTATCTCAAAGATGGTGCAAGAGATTGGTAATTTCACTTGCCTGATGATAAGTCAATAATTAAACATGTTTTATAGTACATTTTAAGGTGGTTTTAGATGTAAAAGACTACATTACGCGGGGTTTTCTCTTATTTTTGATATTTATGATAGTTGGAATATTTAAAGAAATAAACGAAAAAAGGGAAGAAAATGAAGGAATTGACCGAGTGGAATGATTACACAAAGAATCATCAACAAGTGAAGAAAAAACTAGATTTTATAGATAGCAATTCCTGACCGATTCCTATAGACCCGAATTGCTGCACGAATCGATGGAACACTGCGACTACTCTTCCAAAGATTTCCCTAGTGATTCCACTTAAACTCGAATCACTAAGGAATCGCTGGACTAGATTTCGTGGATTTTAGATAAAAAAATAGTTTGAGTCAGTTTGAGATATTTACTACCTAAAACAATATAAATAAGAACCCTAGGCTATGGAATCAGTTGCCCTTGAAGCCTTTGATTGCTTTTGGAGCCATATTTTTTAGTTTTGTTAAGTTTTAGTTTAGATTTACCGCTCATTGCTTTTGAAGGTTTAAGTACTCAATTAAGATGTATTTTTATTAATGTCTTGTCTTTACTTTATTGCAATGTTTTTTATGATTATGAATAAGTAGTTTATAAATCTAAACAAACTCCAAATATGAACTAGATCCATTTTGCAATGTAGTTATGATGAGATGAATATGTGCTTAATTGTTTAAACCAATCATATTATTTGATTCACTGATTTAATAGATTATTATTTGTGGATTGCAATCATGAATCTTTGTATTGCATGCATAGTTGCAAATGTGTATCGTGATATTTTGACTCATTATCTAGTTTAAAGTACTAACTAGGATTGTTTGAAAGGTGTTACCGTTTAGATGTCCTAGGTGAGTTTGAGATCTAAATATAATTTTGAAGTGGCTTTCTGAAGATGTTAGAGTTAGTAGTTCAAAGTTTTCATAAGGTGTAATGCGCTTTTATTACGTGAAGTTAATCTCTTTATGTATTCAAAGGGTTAGCTCAATAAAATTAGAACATGACTTTTCCACTAGTATAAGGAGAACAAATTGAAGGCTAAAGGCTGTTTACTTACTTACGATTAGAGTTTAATGATCTATGATACTTTATAAAGTATGTTCATGACTACGTGATTGAAGTAACATGTTGGAATGCAAAACGAATTGATGTTTTATTATTCTGGATGTTTGTTGAGATTTTTATTTATTATTGAATTGAATTTATTTGAATGTTAGTGACTTTCATTTGTGTTAATTAAGTTAATTATTAATTAGTAATTAGTAACAAAACAAAAATAATAAAAACCTTTTGACTGAAGAAAGTTACACAATCCATGTGGAGACGATCCCACTTACCACTACTACAAATTTAAAAGTACAATAAATGTGGGAAATTATTATACACGCTTGACACATGTCACCGTCCGGTTCTATCAGGAACTGGAATAAACTACATCAGAAATTCCAAGATGATTACATGCCAGCAAGGAATATTACTTAGCTTAGGAGGCATATATCTCACATTGTTATGAAAGATGTTGAATCATTATTACAGTATTGGGAAAGGTTCAAGAGCTTGTGCAGGGTGTGTCCTCAATACGGTCTTAGCAAAAAGTCCTTGATAGAAAACTTTTACGAAGGGTTAACTTACAATGAAAAAAGACTACTTGATACAGTATGCAGAGGTTAGGATGTATATTAAGAAAGTAGTTAATTAAGCCAAATAGTATGGTCCGACTAGTGAATGAAGAACAACAACATCTTCAGGGAAAGCTGATTTAAGATTGATATATCAAAACTTAAATCCGTAGTGAAATAAATGATGGTTGTAACAAGGACAACGAAAGCTTGTGGTATATGTTCAGAGCCAAATCATCACACTGACTAGTGTCCCCAACTTTTTGAAGATACTGGGGAAGTCAATTCGACATGCCGATTTCCAGGGCCACCTACAAGACAACATGAGCAGCATAATAACTACTATGGAGGAAAGGATAAGAATCCTAACTTCAACTATGTAGCCAGGAATCCTAACCACCAGAACTTTGTGCCTAGAAGACTGTCAATGCTAATAGCTCCTCAAAATCAACAAATCCATTCATATGGTCCTATTTTAGAAGGAATGATGAAACAATTGATTTTGTCTCAGCACGAAATATGAATCTAAGACTGAGGCCTCAATTAAATAAATGCAGGCCAAGATTTTAGATATGTCAGCTTAGATAGGCCAAGTCAACAATCAAGGGAAGTTACCATCATTAGCCTATTTCGAACCCTAATGCACATGTGAATGCAACTTCATATATCACTGCCATTTAAGTGGCTGAAACTACAACAAAGCTTGAGACGAGACTTGTTAGAGCAGAGGAACATGAGAAACTAGAAAAGAAGGAAGATGAATAGAACAACTAGAGCAAAGGATGAATGAATACCATCAAGCACATAATACCATTTTCTCAGAGTTTGTGTCCAGAAATGTTTGCAAATATGTTCACGGATCATAAACAATTCGATGAAAAAAAGAATAAGCTGTAAAAACTAAGGAAGTAGTCAAGAAAGTTGAACAAGTGAAGCTAGAAATCGAAGTTTCTTACGAACACTTTGAAATAGCAGGACTATTTGAAGAAGAGGAGGAGAACTTATACGCAGGCAACACCAACGTGTGGCAGCCCTGCCGCCCCGGGGTAACGTGTCTCCGTGTACTCTTTCCCGGTGTGGCCCAACTACACGTGTCCGCATGTGTTTTATCAAATTAGTTAGTGGATTATCAGTATTTTGTTAAATTATTCTCTTTAAGTATTTAAAACTTTATTCTAATGCCTAACCATACTAGCTAGTTGTATCTTACAAGTTAACATATATCAGCTGAAGCTTTACTTGATACAATTAGAATAAGTAACTAGCATGGTAAACATTATTTATAAGAGCAAATCCTACTATGAAAACCCGAGAAAGTACTCTGTATATAAGCGACAATACCATAAACAAGGTATATATATACATGTACAGTGTCATCACAAGTCCCCAAATACCCAAAATAATATAAAATATGAAAATAAGCATGTTCTAGTAGGTCCTCGACGGCGGGCAATCAGTTGTAGTTTCCTAGGATCCCCTTGCCCCTACTGGTATTAGGATCTGCACTTAATCATCACTAAAAGACAGATGATGAGTACAATAAGCAAAATCCCAAGGAACCCCTCTGAGCATTCACATAAATAAAGTAAGGAAATGCAAGAAGTATTGTCAAATAGACATGCGGAATGTAAATACAGACAATTGTAAATGGCTTATCACATGAATAGATAACAACTAAGCTAACAAATGTGTGTGCTCGCTCTAGATGGGCTAGACTGTACTTCGGGTCATCAAGTTCCCACCAGTGGTCGCGCCCAACTAGCCCGACACTTGGTCCCTCGTGGTGCTGGCCAAATCCGTTGAGTCAACGACACATGTACCAAGGGCAAGCTCAGGTTAATGTTCACTGAGGGTCGGGTCACATGTGCTAAAGCCTAGTACATCATGAACACACAACCAGGAAATTCGGGGGAATAACCTCAACCCACGTCCAAGTAACATAATGGAATAATAAAACAACCAGGAAATGATAGAAATGAATTTAAAACATAATCAAATACTCAGAGTTTTTCAGTTGGGTTTTACAAACCTCAAACCGCTCTCTGATCTACCCGGACTCCCGTATTTGACCCGTCAACTCCCCGACACCGAGCTACGGTCCACTAAGTCCCTAAAGTTCAATTTTATAAGTTTAGGTTGTTAATCATCAAAAATAGCCCCTTAAATTCATATTTTATCTATCATTGGAGCACTAATAGGTCTACCTAGCGCGCTACGTGGAGTTAGCGCGCTAATGGATCTACCTAGCGCACTAGGTGAAGTTAGCGTGCTAGGGGATCTGTCAAGCGCGCTACTGTTTTTCATTTTGAAAAATAGTTGGAAACCTAGAATGATTAGCACGCTAACCAACCCAGTTAGCATGCTAATTTCCTTCTATGACAGAATTCTCAAGTCGAGAATTCTATCCTTCCCCTCTCAATTAGCTACCCTAACTTGGTTTATATCCTCTCCATACCAAAGTGACTCCAAAACATCAGTTAAACTCACCTTAGAACAACAATTAAGTCAAAATCCTCAAATCCCAACATTCATTAGTTTTTACCAAATTCAACAAAAATCCCAATTCATGAAAAACTAGTGATAAATGCTCAATAGAAATGATCATTAAACCCATAATTCATTATGTTTCCATCAAAAACTAGGGATCTAACCCTCCAACTCGAATTTTACTAAAAACACATAAAAATGGTTTCATTGAAAAGTGTATGAGATGAGGAAGATGTTTACTTTTGTTTGATCACTTGATTTGTCCTCCAAGGTGTTGAATTCCTAGCCTAAATGACTTCCAAATCTATTGTTTTCTCTGATCTTTGCATGTGAATGAGTTACTGGAAATGAAAATCCCACTCACCTGTTGTATATAGTTTTGGTCTTAATCAAGTGTGCGTACATATCTTGAGGATTATCTTGTGGTCACATTTCATGCTGTCCCACATCATTTGATAACTCCACTAGCACACTCATCACCTATAACTTCTCACTTGAAATCATCTAGATGTCTATCAATGGTCCACATTATTTAATTCAAACTATATGCTTATCGTTTATTTGATTAAGGTACCTTACATTAAGCCTTATTAAACCATATGGTTAGTGTATATTTATCAAAATTAACCAACTCATGGTCCCACTAACCTTCGGCTACTCGATATCTGGTGCTCCACGTCTCGACACACATTTCGAGGCATGCCATAGTCTATTGTTTTAATTTTAATTTAATTAGCCTATGGTTATCTTACTCATTTCAATTAAATTACTTAGTCATATTTACATGAGTTTGTCGAGTTTCTCTAGTGTACCCTTACTTTGCCTCTCGAGATCTGCATTGACACATTTCGAGATGACTACTCGTTACACAACCTCGCACGATATAACCATTCAATATACACACATACGATGTATTAACAATTAATTTTATAAAATGCATCGCAATTAAACAATACAACACATAATTTACTAGTGTACCTAGGTCGACGTGTGTCCTAGTCTACCCGCGGCATCCACTTGGATCCGAGCTGGTGTCATGTCTGAAATTACGAAATAAATAACGACGTTAATGAAACGGGTCGTTATAAAAGTACCAAAAAAATGCGAGGATCCATGTATTTATAGTATTTCTTGCGTGCTAGGAGATACACATATAGAGAAAGCTATGTTTGATCTAGAAGCATCTATTAATATCATTTCATCATTAGTTTTCTCATCTATGCATGATCAAGTTTTGAAGCATTCCAAAATCATCATTCATTTAGCGGACATATCTTTAATTCGACTAATCGGGATGCTGGAAGATGTGAATGTTCACGTCAAAAACTTGGATTTTCTTGCAGATTTCCACGTTATTGACATGAAGAACACATACATATCCAATCATGCCTCTGTTGTGTTAGGCCAACCATTCATGAAAACGACCAAAACCAAAATATACATATTTGGCAGTTCAATTTAATTAGTGCATGATAGTAGGGTCATTTATTTTTCTATTCCTGACTATTTGGACTTACTTACTAATGTTTCCACTATGTATGTAGTTTTTTCTTCTTCTGATAATGACTCCTAGGATCCTATAGAAGCCTTTTTAGACAACTTAAAGAAGATAGGCGAAAAAGGAAAGAGAAATGAATAGGAAAAAATAGGAAGAGAAAGAAAGAATACCCAACGGTTGGGTATTGACAGAGGATAACAAGCTTTAGAAGATATATACTATGAAGTTAGAGTTAGAACCACCAGACAACATCCTTGTATCATGCAGGATGAGCATAAAAGAATAACCGAGAGTTGTCAAGCAAAGGGCAAAAATTAAACCGTCAGGGGGAAACGTGATAAAGCCGCCAATTGAAATACTTGACTTGGATTATGGATAGTTCAAGATTGTAGCAATGTCAGGCCATCGACGTTAAATACTGGTGCTCAGTGGGGGGCAACCCACATTTATTTTTCATGAATATAATTTATTTAAGTTTCAATAACTTTTTAATTTGAATAAATTGTTCAAGGTCAAATTAGCTAGTTGAATAGAGTGTGATAGAAATTAATGAATTCCTCTATTATCTTTGGTTTTTGCAAAAATCTTTTGACGAGATAAAAGAACATGAATTGTTTTGCGTGCATCAAAGTCCGAATGACTTTTGGAGATGTAATCCAAGACATATATGATTTAAATTGATGCATTTGCATTATATAATATGCATACACAGGGAAGTACACACATTGAATAACATGAATATAAAACTTGGGAACGAAATCGATTTTTAAGGCCATCAATTCCCTAGTGCCATCTGTTAAACACGTAAGGCGCTGAGTCAAATACAAAAAATGTAAATTCGTCCCAGCGATGTGCCAGCGATGTGAGAGAACACGTAAACCGCTGCCTCAACGTTGAAGGGTAACTAAGGAATTTCAGAGAAATCTCCAACAATTTCCCAGTGCCATGCCATTGCTGTGACCATTGAATGTATGTTGCTGGACACAAATCTCAGTTCTTAAAAATTGAGCAGAACCCCATCTTTTTCCCCTAAATCATACCCTAGTGCCTCCATACCACCGTCTACACCCTTAAACCTACTTCCAAGCACTAAATCTTTCAGGTTTAAGATCCAATCTCACTCGTTTTCGATTCCCCATCAAGTGATGATCATTTTGAGTTGTGAAACCGATTGATTGTTGAGTGCTTCGAATAAGCAACAATTTAGGAGTTGCAAAAAGCGGAGCTCCCAAGGCATCCATTAGGCAAAGAAAACTCCCCTGAGCTCTCAGGAACTCATTCCCAAGTCGCCAATGTCACGAAACTTCCAATTCATTGTGAATTTTATCAGGGTGTTCTTCGATCAATTTGGGCAAAATGTGTATTATAGGAGTCAAATTTGTCACTTGAACCATATGAGTTTTGATTGTGAGAGTACTTAGAGTGGTTTGGTCGGTTTACTATTGATTTTTGATCAAATCTAAAAAATTTCAAATTTTTTAAAAAACACCTATGTATTTGAAAATTTTGGAATTTCAAGTCGTGTTTTTGATTTTGAATGATCCAATGACTTTAAATTAATCAATGTAATGTGAATCAAGTTTGAGGGAATGTGTGGGAGGTTGAAATCTTGTTTACATCAATTTGGATTGAATTATGGAAATGTATGTGTGTGACGAATTGATTGGAATCTTGTTTACATTAATTTGGATTGAATGGAAATTTCGAGACTTCGAAAATGATTTTTCATTGAATTTTCTCAACAAATTGATTGATTTGGATTTCGAATTCCATAAGTAATTTTGTGCAAACTTTTGTGTTTGAATCAATATTCTTGTGATTGCTTAATGTTTTGAACTGATATGCTCGTTATTGTTATGCTATGAACGTTATGTTGATTATCGTGCATTTGTTACTATCTTTTTGTATGCTAAGGATATAGTAGAGTGCAGTGGTTCTGTAGGTCCCATAAGGAGGAAGAATGGTCGATTACCACAACATAGTGCTAGAACCCACCCACCTAGTACACTTGAGCCTCTTAATGAGTTTTTATTTTTGAGTGATAAGGCCCAGAGGAGATTCGACAGTGATTTCAATAAGAAAAAGAGAAAACCATTAGCTAAAAGAAGTTTAGTATAGGAAACCCCAAATATGATAGGAGAGTGACATCAATCATCCGAGAGTGAGGATGGGAGTTTTTCACCATAGCCTACCAAGCCTAAGCTGAGCACCACATAACACATACCTTATTCAAGGATGCGAGCAGTTGGTTCGCGAGTTCTATGCAAATGAACACGTGACTAGACTAGGAAAGAGTGTGAGGAGAGAGGAGTGATGGTTAGCTACACTTTGAGGCCATTAACACCTATTACGGCCTACCTACTTTCAATGACTTGGGAGGGTATAAATTCCCACAATCGAGATATTTTTTCGACTCCCTTATCAGATTGTTCGGGCAACTCTGACTTGTTTCCGCATCATGATTGGGTCTATTCCACTTCTTAGTACCATAAGCTTCTTATTAAGACATACTTTAGGAAGACTCTCAAGGCATGGTCTTACTTTGTCAACGTTTCTCTCTACACCACTGCTCAACATTGATGTGAGGTGTATTATTCTTAAGGTTATCAGAGAGATGATGACCACGATAAATAATGAGAGGCTAGTATTTCCTCTCCTTATCACTGACGTAGGCAGAAGTCCCTCTCACCGATTTAGAGTTCGATATTTCACCCCAACTGATCATACATAATGATTATATTTTTGGATTAAGTAAATTAGAGGAGGAAGATTCAGGGAATGAGGAGGATATAATGCATGAGAGAGCATGAGCAACAACACAAATATAGTAGCAGTAGCTGCAAGAGAGTCAGACGAGGAGAGCCGCGGGAAGGAGGAGATGACCATCTTCTTCTGCACCACCACTAGAAGGAGCACCAAGACATATGTCCAATGAGGAGATAATTCTCCATAATCAAATGGAGATTAGTCGTTTCTTGTACTATGGGCAGATGTGGCACAGACAAGTTCGTAATCACCCTAACGAGCCATCTCCCCCGATTTCCGATAATCCATTCATCATACTTTAGGGCTATCAGGTTTATCAAGCTCATGAAGAGTATGGAGCTGCTTCCTCTTTACATTCTTGACAAAGAGTGTAGACTCCTTACCAGACTCTGCAGAGGACTCCGCAGCAGAGTGAGTAGCATCAAGACAGCTCCAGTGACTCTGAGAGTTGACTTTCTTATTTATGCACGTATTTGAGAGAGGAATTGAGAAGCCTAACACTAATTTAATTTTTTTAATATATTTGGAGGAGATACATTATAATACTGATGTAATTTTTGTTATATCATAACACATCACATCATTTGCATACATTTTTTTAGCTTTTCATATATTTACTTTGTTTTGGTCCACTTCATTCCATTTATTTACCTTCCATTATTATATTTCACTTATTCTTTTGGAATGTGTATTGGTTGTCCTATTTTCTTGAACCATGAGGGCAAGGTTTAAGATAAGTTTGGGGGTATATAGATATGCATGTTAATGGAGTGCATAAATAAACCTTATGTAAAGGAGTTATGGTAAATTTTTTGCAATTTTCAAAATTTTTTCAAAATTTCTATCAAAATACAGGTAATATGGTTTCATTTCATTTTAAAGATTGATGTTTTAATAGGTTGGTTACACACTTTCATACTTGTAAATTCGTTCTTTTTGTTTTTTCACCCATTGTTTTAAACTTAAATGAATGCTCAATTCTAGTTTAGGATAATGGTGGAAGATTTGAAGTCAAATGTGGATTGATGTTGCCATGAATGGACAAGACCACAAGTAGAGTTTAGGGGAAAAATTTATTCTTATGATTGGTCTACCGTACCGAGTCTACATCAAAGAGTGTTAGTATGAAGTTAAGGAAAAGATTCAATTAAATCTATATAGATTCCAGGATAGGTTTGCAATCAATTTACAGTTGTGTAATAACTAAAAAATAAGTTTGGGGGAAGATATAGGCCTTGTTTGTTTAAAGCTTCTAGCCTTTAACCCACCTATTAAGTTATTCCTAGTTAACCCAGTTGAGCCAACACAACCTAATTCTTTCATCACCTATCATGAAACCTATAAATTATTAGCCTATAATCTTTTACCTAGTTGGAAATAAAGTCTTAGACTTGAAATCATGAAAAAGAGAAATGAAAAAGGAGAAGAAAAAGAAGAAGGATAAAATAAGAATTTTATAAGAGCGAAATATTATTTATATACCCAAAATGAGGGGAAATTGATCTTGATTTAAATCAATCAATCAAGTCATGATATGACTATTCCACCTAAAAATGATATCCATAGGAAATAAGGCAGGGAACCGTATGGTTTGAAAAATCAATGTTCCACCTAAAAATGATATCCACAGGAAATAGAGCAGGGAACCGTATGGTTAGAAAAATGAGTGTCCCATTTAAAATGGTATCTACAGGAAATGGAGCAGGGAGCCAGATGGTTGAAAAAAGGTGAGGACTGCACAATGTGAAAAGAAAAATTAAGTAAGGAGCAGTGTAAATAATTTCATGCTCTCTGTAAATCCTTTAACAAGTCTAAATTTAAAGTTTTTCAACATTTTGAATCCTTTTCTTTGTACCCCAACTCAGCCATTATAATCCCAAAAGAAAGTCCTATTAACTCCAAATAATATTTTAAATGTGTTAGTGGAATAGTTGTATAAGTTATATTTGTGGAATCTTAGTATTCAATGCTCTATTTATATATTGCAAGTTTTTGGCTTGTTAAAAGTTTCGAGGTAACTCATGATTAATTGATGATTTTAGTCTTAATGAAACCTAGTGTTTTGCAGAGTATTCTTTGGGAAAAGAGCCAAAATATCTTAACTTAAAGTAACCGGCTTTGCTTAAGTGTTATTGTTACTATTTGACAAATTTGTGAGAAATTCGACGAAACCATTTAAGTTAGAGTTGGGCATTAATGAAGCTAAAATGTATGTTATAAACTAATTGTCTTATACTCCATTGCTCGGAATGAGCAATTGTCTAAGTTTGGAGGTATTTGATGAGTAATTAATTTTGCTATATTTTAGTCTCATATTTCTACAAATTCTAAGACTTTGATATTCATTTTTACTCTAAGACTTTTGTTTCTGTATTTCTAAGGTAAATACAGGCTATTGGACAAAAATAAGTGACTTTTAAAAAAAATATGGACAAAAAGCTAGATATAAGCTCAACGCCTTTGCAGCGCCCCCAGTTGACTTGAAATCACCAAGGAATCGCTTGTCTTAATTTGACCGGATCAAAGAAAGCTCATTAAGGACATTGTGTATGAAGCCTTGTGAAGACCCATGCGAAAAATGAAGCTCAAATTCCAAAGAAAAGGCCATTGCCTTTACAACGCCTTGGGACGAATGTACGACACTGGCAAGGCGTTGGACTTAAGTCAGGACATAATCGAAGGAAAAAAAAGCATCTTAACGCCTTCTTAATGATTTCTAGCGCCTTGAAGTTTTACACATAGGGTGATGGATAGATCCATAGATTTGCAGTTTCATATTTTGCGGATTTGCAAGATTTAGGATTAGATTACCTTTTTTTACACTGCTACTATAAATAGAAAACCCTAGAATGACTTTAGATCTCTCTTGCTCCCCCCTCTTCCATGTCTCTTTTGTTCTTAAATCACAACACTTCAAAGAGGGAAAAAGACTTCGTTTAGTAAGTTTTTATTTATTTTTGTATTGTTTTCTATGTTAATGAGTGGCTAAGTTCTACGTTCTAAACCAATGTGATTGAGTTATAGGGATTTAAGGATACAAGAGATTTTTTTGCTTTTAGTTCTAATATTGTTTAATTCTAGTTTTCGTATTCTTGATTGCATTGCTTTATAAAGTTAATAAGTTTTTTCTTTTTCGTGGTGTAAATGTATATGCACTCCAATTTAGGTAAAAGCTATCGCCAGTGATCTTACCACCACTTGTAAGGGGGATCACATTAGGTGGCAAGTGGGGCCTTGTCTGTTGGCAATCGATGCGCCTTTGTGTCCTTGAGATATGAGAAAGGTAGCGGCGTATTATAATATCCACTTGATAAGTGCAAACTTGATGCTAGTACTACTTATGGTAAGTGTTCTCACAGAGTTTAATGTTGCTAGCTTGTTGAAAATCTACGACATATCCGAGAGGTTTTGCAGTCTAGTTAGTATATGGTTGTGTCACATGTTCTTTCCATTGACATGAGGAGAATGAGGTGGCAAGAGTCACTATAAACCTATATATGAAAATTAGTACCAAAACAACCTTTTAAAACTGATGAATGAATATGATCCTTTAAACTTCAATTCACATTGTGTTCTAGATTTTTATAGTTATTGATTTCCATTTTTCTAAGTAATTGAGTTTGTTTTCTTTGCATTTAATTTCTAATATAGTTAAGTTTTATTTTTAAGAAACCCCCATTTTTGTTTAATTTAAAAAGGAACATCCCAATCCCTATGGGTTCAACCTTGTACAACCTTACTACAAATCTAAGGTATTCAGTGAATTCGAGACTATTATTAGTTCCTACGACAGGGTATACCAGTCGCTGCCAGAAATGAACTTCTTTCATCAGAAATCCACACATGAACGGTGGCTGAGATTCTGAGTACTAGCCTGAGAGAGTGCTCGAAAACAATTTATGTTCTCCCTAAAAACTCTATAACGGTTGAGAAACCTAACTTGTTCTGAAAAACGAAAATCTGATTCCAACCATAATTTCTCCCATAATATGAATTCAATTAACTCGCTTATTTATACAACCCTTGTATAAAGCTGGGTAAATGAATTACCATTATACCTTTACTTAAAATGGTATTAATATGACACATCATAAGTACTTTTTATGTTACGAGTTTTATCATGTAAAATTCATTATTTCGAGTCATTTAAAATTTCACAAAACCATTCTTTTTGTGCCACCAAATAGGTTTATGCAAATCTGGCAGTGAACTAAAGCCATTTTGGTGCACGAGTCATAAGGGGTCTCTAATAAGACATTATAACTACCCATGTTGCACGAAGATCAAAATCGATACAATCTAATCAAAAGTGTACATCATATCCTTTTGTCGTATGATATACTTTGATTAAACATAAGGCACGAAAAGTGACCCTTAATGTTCAATCACTCTAGTTTTGATCTCTAGGTAGAATGAAAACATCCAAGTGACATTGATCATATCAATCTACTTGGATTTGACCATTTTTAGTATAACTTATCGAGGGATCCACTGATATCTATCTCTTAACGAGAGGAACAAACTTTAACTCGATTACACACCTCCACACATTATTCACATAATAACCAATTGCAACTTTTATAATAGTCCGGCAAAAGACAAAGTTTGATTATGTCAAATCACTATGATCCTAATGTTGAAGTCTCAGATAATCTCAAGTCAGAGGACTAAATGATATAACTATAATGAGTAACACCTATTACTTAATCCATGTGGTGTTATCATAGCGGGTCGGTCCAATACCTTGTTTCCTAACAATTACTCATAATCTTGACTCATATCCTTATACACATGATTATCATATGACCATCAATCAAGACTCACACTAGTCTTAATTCAATACAGTTCCCAGTATAATGATCGAATATGGACATTTAGGATGTTTCAATAAACATCAATGGATCCTGTTATATTGTAAACATGCAAACCAATTATAATAATGAACAACAAATGAAATCCTCTATTTTATTAACCAAAATAATGATGTTTATAAGATTGACCAAGAGCATAAGCCCCATATCTCCCACTTAAAGTAGGGCCTATAATTTATTTATCTAATACTTAATGACCTAACATGACCATCATATTTTGCTTATGGAGAAGCCTTCGTCAATAGATCTGCAACATTGTCTTCTATAGGAACCCTGCTAATATTCACTTCTCCCCTTTCAATGAATTCTCTGATAAGACGAAAACGTTTAAGTATATTTTTTGATATGTGGTGTAACATTGGTTCCTTGGCATGTTCTATTACCCTGTTGTTGTCACAATATAAGCAAACATGGTTAGCAATACTTGGAACCACACCTCGTTCAGAGATGAACTTTTTGATCCAAACTACCTCCTTAACTGGATTAGACGCTGCAATGTACTCAACTTCTATTTAAAATTTGCCACAGTTTCTTGCATCGAACTTTTCCTGCTCACTGTGCCTCTATTAAAAGTAAACACATATCCTGCCTGCGATCTGAAGTCATCTATGTCTATTTGAAAACTTGCATCAGTGTAACTATTTACAACAAGCTCGTCTTTCAAACTTCCATAAAACTAGAACTCTTCTTTAGTCCTTCTTAAGTAGTTAAGAATGTTTTTTACTGCTATCTAGTGACTCTCATTGAGATCTGACTGATATCTGCTGTTGCGGTCAAAGCATATGATACATTAAGTCGAGTGCATAACATGACATACATGATGGATTTAATAGGTGATGCATATGGAATCGTATTCATGCGTTCTCGCTCATCATTAATCTTAGAAAATTGAGTCTTATTGAGACTTATTCCATGATACATTAACAACGACCCTATTTTAAAGTCTTTCATAATGAACCTATTCAACACCTTATTTATATAAGTACTCTAAGTTAGACTGATCAGCCTCTTAGATCTATCCCTATAGATCTTAATCCCGATGATATAGTCTGCATCCCCTAAATCTTTAATTGAGAAACATTTCCCTAACCAAGACTTGACATTGTGCAAGGTTGGGATTTCATTACCAATGAGTAATATATCATCAACATACAATACCAAAAAAAACTACGCTCTCACTGGCCTTCTTGTATACCTAAGGCTCATCCTCATTCTTAATGAGACCAAATAACTTAATTGCTTCATCAAAACGAAGGTTACGTCTCTGAAAAGCTTGCTTTAATCCATAAATGATTAAAGTAAAATGGGAAAAGAAAGCATGAATATAAGTCGCAAATGAATAAGCGAAGTCGGTACGCATGTGCGGTGAATGTTTGTTGAATCGCAGAGATCAAATTCGCTAAATCGAGAAGTCCCCGTTGGCAAGGTATTTCCCACTAAACGCTTCACGGTTGAAAGAGGACCTCGTGGATAGAAGTTAGACTTCCGACCAACGCCTCTCGAGATTGTACCCGTGATCGAGGCAAGCCTCACGTCAATTCCTTCTCGCTCAAACTGGATTTGCGGAGAAAACTCTCACGCGTATTCAGTAACAAGACACATACAATACGATAATTCCCTGATTGCCATCTGCAAGGTGCCGGGATTAGTATCATGTCCGCCCCTTCCACCATACATGGACACACGTCTAAGTCGTACTCTGAAACAACGTGATGCACCTCGAAACTCGCACCGACTCCCATTTATGGATCCTTAATCTCAATTGTCAGAATTAGTACAAATTTAGTGGGTTTTATCTGTATTAGAACACGTCCAAAATCGAAATCTCAATTTCAAAAATAATTTATTCAGTGTTATTTTCCTTCTATTTACCTCAGTTTCTTTAATATGAGAATTTCTCGGTGGCGGCCACATTGATCGCGTCTCGGGCTAAATCACATTAGCCAAAATTCTGCTAAACCAATTTTGTCAAATTCGTCTTTTATTCACTTTTTCCCAACTAATTAATTATACATATACATAAAAACTTTTAATTTTCTAAATATATTATGTATATATATTTATATGTTATATATACAATATATATACGTATTGAAGTGTTAGCTTAGTTTAAATTTTTTATATATCATTGGAGGGAAGGCCCATTAGGTTTTGGCTTGCCCTCTCGCACAAAGGCTCCTCATTGTGCGTTCATGCACAAGGAATTTAGAATACCTCCTTATCTTTGTTTGGAAATCATTACTTAAAACAACATGATCATTAAAATTCATTTTGCCCAACTTGGGTTCATACATGCATTTTCAAGGATTTTTCATATAATTAATTTAGAAAAAGAAGGTGAAGATCATACCCAAGCTTGTGGAGCCTAGATCCTCCAAGTTCTTCCACTAATTTCTCTTGATTGAAGTGATTCCAGCCCTCACTTGATTTCAAGTCCTAAATCTTCTTGGCTAAGTTTCTCTAGTAAAATCAAATCAACTAAGGCATGTTTATATAGCCTTGATATATTAATTTCATCCTTTGATCCACCTCATTTGGCCATATCAAAACTCATCTGAGGTTTAGATTAGCAACACCCATGCATATTTAGATGCCTACTAACTTGTCCTAGAATTTCTCAAATTTTCATCATCTCTAGGAAAATCCATAGGCTTGTAATTAAATAACTCCAACCTTAAGACTTATTATTATTTTTATCTCACTTAGCCTAAAATTTATAACATTAGGCATATCATAATAAATAGCTTAGTTTGTAGACATCACATTTAATTATCTCCATTGTTGACTAAGCTACAAACTACTCGGCTACTTGGCACCTGGTGCCAATGCGCATTTCGAGGCACATTTCAAGCTTTTATTTAATTAGTCTAATTTGATGACTTATGTCTTATTTTGATAAATTATTTAAACTATAGCTTAGGGAGAATTAATAGTTGCTTACTAGTTCAACCAAGATTTTATTTGCCTAAGCCATACCATCTCATACCTCGTGCTATGCGCATTCCAAGGCACCCCACGCTCTCAACACACATACACACATAACTTGATAATAAAAATTAAATTAGTGCAATGCGATTTAAATAATAAGACAACATTTATGAATGAAATTACACAAAAATAACTTTTAAAACCCTCGATTATTGTACCTAAGGTTTTACGTGAGATTTTCACGTTGACTTTAATTATGGTTCACTTATCCTAGTGATTAGAGCATAAATATGGTTTAATTAAATTCGGGTCGTCACAACCATTTATTTGACTTAAGGCCAAACACAACCTCTTGATAAGTCATAAGCTCATTTTGATCCATTAGCAATACCTTACTACTATCAGTAACGAGAAATCCATATCTCTCAGGTTCATGTCTTACCCAATCAGATCTACATGGGCCTTGTGACTTATGTGGAGGCTCAACTAGTTCAGAACTATATTGATATCCACTAGCAGTTCAGTGCTTATTTGTGGTTCTTGAACTTATTCAAGACTTACTTTATTCCCAAGGGCACGAGCAACAAACACTTTGTTCTCAGTGGGTTTAAAGAAGTAATTATTCTTTAGTTTTCTTAGGATAACCCACAAAATGACATTTGCTAGATTTTGCTACTAGTTTTTATGAGATTTATCTTCATAATAAAATCTCGCAGCCCTAAATCTTTAGAAAAAACAAACTAGGTTTCTTTCCAAACCATATCTCATATGGTGTCTTATCAACCGCTTTAGAAGGAATTCAATTCAGTGTAAATGCAACAGTTTCTAAGGCATAACTCCAAAAGGAAATGGGAATATATGCATTAGTCATCATAGATTGAACCATGTCTAATAAAGTTCAATTTCTCCTCTCAGAAACACCATTCCATTGTGGAGTTGCTTGAGGAGTTAATTGTGAGACAATTCCACAATTTCTAAGATGATCATCATACATTTGGCTTAAATATTCACAATCTCGATCAGATCAAAGTGCTTTTATGGTTTTGCCAAGTAGACTTTGCACTTCATTTTGAAACGTTCGAAATATTTCAAATGACTCAACTTTATGTTTCATGAGATACACATAACCATATCTGTTGAAATCATTAGTGAATGTAATGAAGTACTGATAACCTCCTCTAGCCATTGTGTTTATAGGGCCGCATACATCAATATGTATTAGACCTAATAAATCACTTATACTTCCACTGTGTTTAGTAAAGAGACTTTTAGTCATCTTGCTTAATAAAAAAGATACGCATGCTTCATAAGATTCTAAATCAAATGAATATAAAAGTCCATCTTTATAGAGTTTAAAATTGTATTTCTCATTTATGTGGCCAAGTTGAAAATTCCAAATGTAGGCTTGATTCAAATCCTTTGACTTAAATCTCTTTGTATTTATGTTAAATATATGAGTATCTATGAAACTTTTCATGTTTAAAATATAAAGACCACCACACATTCACATAGAAAACTCCTTTATGGGAAATGGAGCAATTATTATTCGCAATAATAAAAGAAAAACCTTCTGAATCCATAAATGAAATTGAAATAATGTTTCTGCACAAGGCAAGGGCATAATAACAATTGTTTAAAATTAAAACAAGTCCACTAGATAAAGTTAACTCATAACATCGCACAACCAATGCAACAACCTTTGCTCCATTTCCAACTCGCATGATAACTTATAATTTCTTTAGCTTTCTACTTTTTATGAGTCCCTACATATTATTACAACCGTGTGATCCATATCCGATATCCAATACCTATAAATCATTAGTAGATAAGTTACATTCAAAATGTAAATGCATGAAGAAGTAGTCGCACTACCCTTCTTCTTCTTTAGATCTTTCAGATAGAGATCAAAATCTCTAAACCAATTACAAGGTGCATGACGAAAATGGAAATTTCTTTCCTTCTCCTTTTCCTTTCGTGGTTGTGAAACAGGAGCAGACGTAGGCTTGACTTGTTCCACAGGCTTTGTGACAAGCACAACAAGCTCGCCTTTGTCCTTATTCTTCATAGCCTTTTCTTTCTAACCCATCAACGTATTAGTATAAGGCTTCTTGACATTCGCCTCAGTAGTCTTAAGCATTAATTCAAACTTTAAGATGGATCAATCCATGTTATTTATATTATAGTTTATCAAAATTGCGAGTAACTATCTGGCAATGAATTCAGGATCAAATTTGCAGCCAACTCTTGGCTAATGGGAAATCCAATCTGTCAAGATGGTCAATATAACCCTTTATCTTTAGAATATGATGACTAACTGACACACCCTTTTCCATCTTGCTAGAATGTAGGTTCTTGATTGAACATTTCTTACCTTGCTTATTGTTGAAACATTTCCTACAACATCATAGCCATGTCATAGGCTTCCATGTGTTCCATTTTCTTTTGAAGTTCATGAATCATAGTAGCTGTTAGCCCCTTAGTGACGAACCCAAGGATGGCTGACTTGGCAGCCTAATTACTTACACATACTCGAGTTTGGGAGGACTCGGTGTACTTAGAACCGTGATGGTGGACTTAATGCTGGATGGAAGAGTCACGTATCGTGATGCACGCATGTTGCCAACGGGCGTAGCATTGAGGCATATGCATGCTTGCATCACGCTCAACGTCTGTGTAGATTACATGTATACGCTACAATAGGCGGAGGCGGATGCATGAACACGATCGCTTATGTGAACGCGAGTGCTTGCATGAACCCGTGTACATTCACGTGAACATGCGTGGAGGTGTGCATTAACACCACCATGCACGAGAGCAATGCAGATAGTTACGCACACTTGAGCAACGTGCGTACTCACGTGTTCGTGCATGTAGGCGGACGCAGGCGGACTGATTGAATGCACATATTCGAATGAACATGCATGCATGGGGTGACATAGGCTTGATGGACCAAGTCAAAGGATGAATTATGGAAGAAAAAGTAGTTAGGTAACTACCTTGGTCAAACTGGCGGTTAGGTAACTACCTTGGTCATGTCATGGGCCATGACCAAGCCTATTGAGTTGGATGGTTGGGGACATGTAGCAATAAGGGAGGTGGCAGTTGGGCAACTATTAAACTACTTCACAAATATGTGGGTGTTTACTTAGTCTCAAATTGTTGTATATAGGACATGTGTCCATTCGATTTTGTAACTACCATGGCTAACTGCTTTAAAGCTTATGCCCCTATGCTTGAGGAAGCATAAAGTGGCTAGTGTATTCCCACTTAAGTAATAGTAAAAATATCGCCTTTGTGCCAGTGTTGTCTAAGCTTTTTTCTGTTATGAGTGCTGAACTAGGGTGGTTCCTAGGCACCACTGGGAAGAAAGAATTAGGTGGAAACCCTTAGGCATATTCTCTTAATTTTGACCCCGTGATAATTGGTATCAGAGTTAAAGGCTAGCGATGATGGTGACCAAAACAACAATGGATCTAAGAGAGAGAGTTGGCCATTTAGAACAACTTGTGGCAGCACTAAGTGTACAAAGGGAGGAGGCTCAGAGCTTTTCCTTGGCAGAGCGAATTAGAGGCTTGGAGGCACTCATGACTTTGTTGGTGGCTAGATAAGAAATGCATGCTTTAATGATCTCTAGTTGGGAAGCTCATTTTGATGATCTAATTGCTAATGTTTGTGCAGTAAGGGAACTCGCCATTGACACAACAGAGACAATTGCTGTGGAGGTTGATCATCTCAAAAAGGCCATCAAAGGAACCTCAAAGATTGTAGAGGCAAAGTTACTAAAGCCCAATGTTCATGAACCAAATAAGTTCTCTTCTAAAGTGGAGTACATAGAACTTGAGAACTTTCATTGGGACATGGAGCAATACTTTGCCACGGTATGGACACCAGACAATCAAAAGGTCATCTTGACCTCGATGTATTTGAAGGGAGATGCGAAACTCTGGTGAAGGACCAGGGTTAACAATGATGCGACTGCTGGGAGGCCCAAAATCATTGAATGTAAGACTTTGAAGAAAGAGGTAAAGGATTAGTTCTTCCCCAGAAATGCTTCTTGGCAAGCAAGGGAGGCGTTACGCAAGCTTAAAGAGATGGGATCAATGCGTGACTATGTGAACAAGTTCTCCTTATTGATGTTGGACATCAAGAATAAGTCGAAATAGGAAAAATCTTTCAACATCACAACTTGCTTGCAATCATGTGCATAATTCGAGCTGAGGAGACTATGCCTGAAAGACTTTCCTATTGCGATTGCTGCGGTTGCCTCATGGATTCTAAGACTAGTTTTCTTATCATTGAGGGGAAGAATAAGGAGAAGAAACCTTACATAGATCACGACAAAAAGGGTGACAAGAAGTCATTCCCATCCAAACAACCGAGCTCAAAACCAACGCTTATAGTAAATGCACAAACCTCGTCGAGTTTCTCAAAGGGTTTTTTCATTTGCAACGGGCCTTATCGAGCTCGGGACTGTTCGAAGAAAGAGAAGATTGCTCTCTCGATTATTGATAATGATAACAAGACTCGGATGAAGCCTCTCATGATGTTGAATGCATTTCAACAAGCAAGGCCAATTCCGTTTGAAGGTTTATTGTACATGGATAATGTAGCAAACTCTCTTAAATCTTGGCAATGGTGGATTCAGAAGCCACACACTCGTTTATTGCAGGGCATATGGTGAGCAAGTTGGGGCTTGCAGTTGCCAAGAATTCTAGCCGCATGAAAGTTGTGAACTTCAAAGGCTAAACAAATCCATGGTATGGCCACTAATCTAAACATCAAGTGTGACTTCCCCAATTCCTACAACAAGGGCCACCTGGTCTAAACTATCACTAAACCCCTCGAGATGACCCATTGCGTCGGGTGATGATATAGTAAGTCTTAACATGCGAAAACACTGCAATACGAATAGACTGCTAAGACATATAGTAGGTGCAAAATAAAAGTTTTTAGAGTTTATTAGGAGCGAAAATGAAATAGAAAGTCTAAAAAAGTTAACAACTAGGCTATGGGTTTCACAAGTCTACCTATAGTAAAATCGCATGTTTATTACATAAAATGTCTCAAAACTGAATAAATATAAATAAACAACCTTACAAATGAGAAAGTGCTTCTATTCTATGACCTTGCTCTTTCCTCTGTATTGAGCAGCAATTGAGGTATCTGGAGGGGGAAAGTAGTGGGATGAGCAAATATAACGGGCTTAATAAAGCAGAAGTCTGCTATACCCTCAATCATCCAAGTAATACCTAATGTGTAATAACTAACATGAGCAAGGTTATTGACCAATTCTACTATCATTTCGGCCATGAAAGGATAATATAAACAAGCATAATATATATATAATGAAAGATACAACAGAGGAAAGCCCGAACATAATAGTCAATAAGATAAACAATGATAATATGAATGCCATAAAGTCAACGAAGTGGAAAACAAATATAAACTGTGTGATAAACCAACTGGATTCAAGGTATTACAGATGATCCTGCCTCATATATTGGTGTCTAAGCATCATTATGATTTTTCCTGCCATAAATTGGCCTTCAAAGTATCATTTAAGAACGGAAGGAGATGACCAGTGGCCGCCGACTCTCCAGTCCGAGGTACCATTTATAATTATTCATTCTACACATACCAGTTCCACAAGCATTCATAAATAGAGAGCTCAAAGGACACGATAAAGTAGAACAACAAGATATATTCAATTTGATACCAAGCAAGATATCAACCATTTACTAGCATGAATCCTAGCTTAACTAATAGCATGGAATGATTGAAGATAAAGAAAACTCCGCTTAACTTGAAGCGTTGCTATCCTATCCAATCGTAATTTAGAAGTTCATGTCCGGTTCTCCTCGTGTCTACATTGGTATAGGTTCATGTATGTATTATGTATTATTAACATGTTTTGTTTGATGTAAGTTTACACAATTTATATTAATATCTTGAAAAAGATTTAAAACCCTTTTTGAATTAATGTCACGCATTCGCCATGACAATGTTGTCGCGATAAAAGTTTTCAAGGTTAGTTACCATGGCCCAAATCATTGTCTCATTTTTTAAATCTCGATAAAACTCGATTATTTTAGAAAACAAAAAAATCTAATTCATTTCTTGAAAAATGTCCAACCCCCTCCCAACGCCGTGGGTTTACCCATAAGGCATTTGCGCAAAATCATTGGCTTCAAATTGAAAACTAAAAAAGAGGTCCAGTGATATGCCAGCGCCAAACGTTATATAACACGCCGCTGAGGAATCTTTGTACCGACTTCTCTGAATTCCCAAGCAGTGCCATAGCCAGCATCGTATCTCTTGTGAATGACGTACTGGGGTGGCGCTGGGCACGAATTCCAAATTCTAGATCTGAAATCCAATTTCCAAATTCCTCGACAACTCATGTCGACTCTCAAGGGTCCAAATTTGATAAAAAAGTATTAACTACTCGTTTGAAACCACAAGATCATTCCCTTTCCATCAAAGAATCTATCCAAACTACAAATCCACCATTAAAACATAGATTTTGCAAACCCTTTGGAACAAACCAAAAAAAATGAGATAGAGATGACCCAAATCACAAATCAAGGCATATGGGTTCATCTTCTATCTTTAAACTCCAAGAGAAACATAATTTCATTCCAAGATCAAATACGTAAAACAAATAGATAAAATTAAAGAAAACGAGACAAGTATTTACTTTGCTTTGTGAGATCTTGATGAAAGTTCCATCTCCTCCACCAAATCCACCAAGTAAGTGTTTGCAACATTAAACCGTTACCTTAAGTTGGTGATTAATTTTAACCCGAATCCTAGTTAATCAGAGTTAGACTCGTGGTTAAGTCTGGCGTACCTCGATTAGCGTGAGCATGGGTTTTTGTGATGAATTGTGTTTATTTAGAATGTTTAGTGAATTTATAAGTTGTAGTAAAAAAAAGGAATTTATATACAAGCCTACAATTAGAAAATAAATAATTAAATAATAAATTGCAGTACAATAAGTGCGATGAGAGGGTTGCGAAGTGAATGTGCATAATCGAGAATACTCATAGTTGTGTCCGGTCAATTTATTGCCAACAAAATACATGAGATACATATTTATATAATTGATGTATAAATACATATAATTAAAACTATAAGTTTGAGTTGAATTATATGGATCGTTGGATCGTCTTAAGATAAGCGTAAGTGTTGATGGTGTTAAAATATGTGTCACTTTACGATGTGTCATGTGATGACACCAATTACCATAACAAGGGCCACCCGGTCTAAACCATTGCCAAACTCCTCGAGATAACCCAACGAGTTGGGCGATGATATAGTAAGCCTTAACATGCAAAAATACTACAAGACATTCTACTAATAGACTACTAAGACATATAAATAGTGTGGAATTAAAGTCTTTTAAGTCTATTAGGTGCGAAAATAAAGTAGAAAGTCTTACGAAAGTTCAACAACTAACCTATGGGTTTCACAAAGTTTACCCATGCTAAAATCCCATATTTATTACATAATGTCTCAAAATCATTAAAAATATAAATAAAACAACCTTGCAAAAAAGAAAAGAGCTTTTACGCTACGACCTTGCTTTTTCCTTTATCTCGAGAGGGAGCTGAGGAACCTGGAGGGGGAAAATAGTGGGGTGAGCAATATTTCAATGGGCTCAGTAAAGCTGAAGCATGTTTTACCCTCAATCATCCAAGTAATACCTCATGCGTAGTAACTAGCATGAACAACATTATTCATCAATTCCTACTATCATTCTGTGCATGAAAGGATAATGTAAGCAAACATACTATATAATGCAAGACATAATGGAACAAAGCTCGAACAAGATAATAAAAAAGATAACAATAATAATATGAATGCCATAAAGTCAACAAAGTGGAAACCAAATATAAAGTGTGTGATGTGACAGCCAACTGGCTTCAATAGTATCATAAATGACTCGGCTACAACATATTATTGTCTAAACAACCAACTTGATTCAATAGTATCCAATAGGACCCGGCCTCAATAGATTGTTGTTTAAGCATAGCGGAAGGAGATGACCGGTGGCCACCGGCTGTCCAGTCTGAGGTACCATTACAATTTATTCATTCCAATCACATTAGTCTCACATGCATTAATAGATAGAGAGCTCAAAGGATAAGATGAAATGAAAAGACAAGATATATTCAACTTGACTCCAACAAGATATCAACCATTCACTATCATGTATTCTAGCATAACTAGTAGCATGGCATGATTGAAGATAAAATAAACTCCACTTAGCTCGAAGTGTTGCTATCCTATCCTATCCTAACTTTGGAAGTTCTATTCAGTTCTCCTTGTGTCTACTTTAGTATAGGTTCATGTATGTGTTATTAACATGTTTTGTTTGAGGTAATTTTACTTAATCCGTATTATTATTTTGAAATGAATAAAACCCTTTCCAGTTGCTGTGGCGACAAGGGTTTTCGGGGTTAGTTACCTATACCCCGACCCTTCTCCCGGTATTACACCTCAATTAAACTTAGTCATTTTTGAAAATAGAACCTTCATTTATAAATTTAAAAAGTGTCCAGTGCCATCCTAGCGCCGTGGGTTTACCCACTGGGCACTGGAACGAAATCGTTAGACTTCGATACGTAAACCATAATTTAGCCCCACCAATTTGCCAATGTTGTACGTTACACATTATGGTGTTGGAGAATCACTGGGTCAACTTCCTCAATCGGCTATGCAGCGCCGTGGCTAGTACTGTACTGCCTATAGGCGAGGTGTTGAGGCGACACTAGGCACGAATTTGGAATTCCAAATTCGAATCCAATTTCCAAATTCCCTAGCCACTTATACCGACCCCTAACGGTCCAAATCCAATCAAAATAGTAAAGAACTCATCATTTGAAAACACAAGATCACCTAATTTCATCAAAGAATGTATTCAAAACCAAATACACCATTAACACATAGATCTTGGAACTTCAATTGAATAAACCAGAGAAGAGAAGACGGAGATGTCCCAAATCAGAATAAAAGCCTAGGGTTCACCTTCCATCTTAATACACCAAGATAAACCATGATTTCAATCCAAAATCGAATGCGTGAATTGAATGGAGAAACTAGAAAAAGATGAGATAAGTTTATTTACCTAGCTTGTGAGATTTTGATGAGGGTTTTCTCTCCTCCACCAAATCTACCAAGCAAATGTTCTTGGTTTCCTCCTAAATTTTTTTACGTAGTGTTTTCAAACCAAAAATAGCTTTAAGCACTAATTTGGTTTAAATACTTAGTTAACACAATTAGGGTTATGTTGACCAGCCACAACCCTACATCTCATCTTGATGGGTTTAAGCACTAAAATGATCCTATAATCCACCTTAGATCCATTCTTTCTTTTGTTTTACAAAAGTACCCTCATGTATATACAATCTTTGCCATTATGCTTTATTTAAATCATCTAGCAAGTCATTTAAGTTTGTTCTCCTTCACTTAATAATAAGTTCCACACCTATGTCAACTAGCATTGTATATTTCACACATTAATCACTCCATTACACAAATATCATGCATATTTACTAAATTAACCTTGATGTCGAGACAATTTACCAAAATAGACTTTAGGGGCGTTACAATATTTACAATTTTAGTAAGTTTCATCTTGAAACTAAATGTAAGTCATACCTTCATATTCAAAGAGATCTAGAAAGTGCTCCACCATATAATCATCTCGTTGCGAAGTTATCTCCTCATCTCCATAAAATTGCCACTGCACCTTAACTAGTGGGATCTCCTAGTTGTGAAGCTTCAGAACCATTATGTCAAGAATTTGAATTCGCTACTTATCATACAACATGTCTTCCTTCAAGTCAACCTGACTTCAATTAATAGATGGCGTATGCTTAGTCAGTGTCTTCCGCAACATGGATACATGAAGCACATCATGAACTCTCGCTAGTTGAGGTGGCAAAGCTAACTTGTAGACAATTGGACCAATTTTTTTAGTCACTTCAAAGGTCCAATGTACCTAGGAGCGAGCTTCTCTTTCAACCCAAATCTGTAATGTCCCTTCATCGGTGAAACCTTAAGCAACACAGTCGTTCTTTTTTATGTAAATATCTCAACGATCCTTATCGACATACTTTTTTTGTCTGTCCTATGCGGTTTTTAGTCGTTGCCTAATCTACTTAATCCTCTTGATGTAATCCTGCACAATTTAGCCTCAAGATCTCATCAAGAAATGTTTCGCTCAGCTTTTCCACTAGATCCCCCATGGAAGTTGGAATGAAATGCGCAGACTTAGTCAAATGATCTACTATCACAAAAACCATATCGTATTTCTTCCTTATCATCGATAAACATGGTCACAAAATCCATAGCTATATGTTCCCTCTTTCATTCTAAAATAGGTAAGGTTTGTTGCATCCCTTCGAGCTTTTGATGATCCGCTTTCACTTGCTTATAAGTCACACATTCTTAGATATACTTAGCAATATTCGCCTTCATCCTCGACCATCAGTACATTTGTTTCATGTTATGGTGCATCTTGATGCTCCTTGGATGAATATTATAGCACGATCGATAAGCTTCCATTGGATTGGAGGCCGATCCATGGGAACAAGAATTAAAGTGACACTTTTAAATGAACTTCGAGGAGGTTCTCAACCACTACCCATATACTTCCCTACCTAAGCCAAAGAGTTCACGTTAAAGACTAGACTTATCAAGAAACTTCTAACATTTCTTGGAAAAGATGATAAGGATCCATAGAAATCTCTGGTGGAATTCGAATGGATTATTGTAGGTATGAAATCTACTGCAATTGAGCCTGATATGGTCAACCTGAAACCTTTTCCATTTTTTCCGATAGGTATTGGTTGTTCCACTTACCTCATAAATCTATTCATTCTTAGAAGGATCTACATATCAAATTTCAGGAACCATATATGCCAGTGAGCAAGATTACCTCTATCAAGAAACAAATCTCCACCAATTACATGAAGGAAAGATAATCTTTCTTTGAGTATTGGGAGAGATTTAAAAGACTCTATCATGCGTGCCCATACACGATTTCACTAAGAAATCATTGTTAGAGAAATTCTATGAAGGGCTAACTAATGGTGTGAAATGGTGGGTGGATACGATATGTAATGGAAGTATTTTAGAATTTACACCCTATGAAGCTAAGAAAATCATCGAAAAAATGGAAAATCAATCTAGGCATTATAATGTAGCGGATGATGCTTATAGGAGTCGTGCTGGAATCAATTCGCGAGTGGATATGCTTAAGAGTGAAATGTCAGAATTGAAGTCCATGAAGAAGAAATTAATGTTAGGATAAGGGAGAGTCCAGGCATGTAGTACTTTATATAAGTACACACATACTACAGTTAACCGTCCCTTACATTTTAGGGATAGATGTCAAGTTGATATGGTTAAGCGATTCCCAAGATCATCTTAGAAAAAAGGTCAAGATGATGAGAGCTATGGCTTTTAGGGACATTACTCAGTTATTCTAGAAGTAGAGCAATCACCCATACAGGTTAAAGCAGTCACTATGGGAGAACTTTAAAATCTGTTTGAGCCTTATAGTCAAAATTATGATCCAAGATTTGGTGAAATGGCATAGTAGATCGAGCAAGTCAGGACTGAAGCTCAAGCAAATAGGGAAGAAATACTATGCACTTAGCATTCGATTGAGGCTAGTCAGATTACTTTGAAGACTGGAGCTGAACTCGAAGGACCCAAGCAACCGGATCAACCAAGTAAACCAAAGTAGGTAAGAGCAGAGGCTTTGCATGAGATATAAGTTACTGCTACACCACCTGAGAAACCTAGGGTAGAACCAATCACCAAACCTGTTGTTATTCATCCTCCATTTCCTCAACGTCTTGCAAAATCAAAGAAAGAAGAGCAAGATAAAGGAGTCATAGACACCCTTAGGAAAGTAGAGATTAATATCCCTTTGCTAGATGTTATAGCTAATGTGCATAGGATTGCCAAGGTCTTGAAGGAGTTGTGTAGCAACAAATTGAAGCTAAATGAAAATGAGAAAGTTGTTATTGGTGATACTATCTCGACCATCCTTTAAAAGAAACTTCCCCTTAAGTGCAATGATTCAAGAATGTTCGTAGTGCCAATCACCATTGGTGATAGAAAGTTCTCTAAGGCAATGCTAGACTTAGGAGCATCCATAAATGTCATGCTTTTGTCTATGTTTGAGCATCCATAGATTGTCGATGTATCATCCCTATGTATTTTGGCTGCAATTGATCCACTGGTACAAGCAAGTATTGACTATCCTACGGGAGATACATAGAGCATAGTCGTTTGTCAAGGAGTGACTTCTAATGATTTGGAGCACAGTTGTTCACTCGACAAAGATGTCGAAGATGTCGTTAAGGAGTCAGTGTCTTATGAACTCAATTCTGAACTCCCTGTCCCCATGGATCTGTTCTCCTCTAGTCACAAGCTCGAGCTCCCACTAGACAAATCCCCAAAGCTTGATTTAAAAGAGCTTCTTGATCACATGAAATATGCCTACTTAGGTGAGAATGAATCACTTCAAGTAATCATTTCCAACAAACTCTCCAAACAGGAAGAGTAAAGACTAGTGCGCATCATACGAGACTACAAGGAAGCGATATGATGGATATTAGCTGATATCAAGGGATTACATCCTTCCATATGCATAGACAAAACACATCTAGAGAATGACAGCAAACCCTCGAGCCAAGCTCAAAGACGATTAAGCCCGTCTATGATGGGAATAGTCAAAAAGGAGATTCTGAAACTTCTTGATACATGGATGATTTATCTCATTTTTGATAGTAAGTGGATTAGTCCAGTGCAAGTTGTACCCAAAAAGACTGGAGAAGTCGTTGTGACCAATGCACAGGGAGAGTTAGTACCTATACATGTCCAAAATGGATGGCGAGTTTGTATTGACTATAGAAAACTTAATGTGGCCAGAAGGAAAGATCATTTCCCTATGCCATTCATAGATCAGATGCTTAAGCATCTGGCTGGGAAATCCTACTGCTCCTGTTTAGATGGGTATTCAGGCTTTCATCAGATTCTTGTCACATGAGAAGATCAGGAGAAGACCACCTTCACATGTCCTTTAAGAACATTTTCTCATAAGCTCATGTCATTTGGGTTATGCGATGCACCCACAACACTCCAACGGTGCATGGTAAGCATTTTCTCCGATTTTGTCAAGAACTTCATTGAAGTCTTCATGGAAGATTTCACCATTTATGGAGATTCTTTTGATAGTTGTTTTGACAATTTGACCAAAATGTTGTTCCGATGCATTGAAAAGAACCTTGTTCTCAATTACAAGAAATGTAATTTTAAGGTACACCAAGGGATCATTTTGGGTCATATTGTTTCATCTAGAGGCCTGGAAGTTGATATAGTAAAAGTAGATTTCATTCGTACCTTGCCCTATCCCTCCATTATGAGAGATACATGCATTTCTAGGTCATGCATGCTTCTATAGGCAATTTATCAAGAATTTACCAAGATAGCCCAACCTATGTGTCGATTACTTCAGAAAGATGTTCCATTCGTCTTTGATGATGAATGTAAAAGTCTTTCTCCACACTAAAGGCTGCACTCATCTCCATCCTAATCATCAAAGTGCCTAATTGGTCGCTTCCTTTTGAGATTACGTGTGATGCGAGCAATTATGCTATGGGAGCCATGTTATGATAAAAAGTAGGGAGAGAATCTCATGTGATTTATTATGCATCTAAAACTTTGGATGTTGCTCAAATGAATTACACCATCGCTGAGAAAGAACTCCTTGCAGTTGTCTTTGCACTCGAAATGTTCAGGCCTTATCTGCAGGGTACCAAAGTCATTATCTATTCAAACAATGTAGCTCCGCGTCACCTAATTTCTAAAAAAGAGTAGAATATTATTTCCAATACCGCAGGATAGGAGTGATTAGCTAATGTTTCAAAATTAAATGTTGGTTCATCGTAACCGTATAAACCCATACCCAGAACTCCCATTAAAAGAAAAATAGAGCCCCCGCGGTGTACAAAATAAACTTTGTAGCCGAGTACAAACGTTTCTTCCCTCCCCACATAGATAGAAGTAGGTAAACCGGAATTAATTCAAACTCCCACATAATGAAGAAAAGTAAAAGATCTCGAGAAGAAAATGATCCTATTTGACCGCTGTACATTGCTAACATCAGGAAATGGAACAATCGCGAATCTCGAGTAGCTGGCCAAGCTGCTAAGATTTCGGTCTTAGTGTATATGAGCCGTTGAATTTGAAGGAGCAATACCCAATTTTTTGTTCTGTCAGGGGGGCGGGTATTGCCCCTTCGCTCTTTCATTCAGTATTAGCGCAATCTGATTCTAATCTTTCTTTCTGTCTGTTCTGAATCCGGGGAGTTGAACCGCGTCTCTCCTCCTCTTATAATTGCGTAAGTGACCATTGAACCTTTCTGAGCTTTATTCCCCTGACAAAACTTGCAGGATTGGTGCCTGACGTAATATCGCATACCTCGTGATCTTATCGGGCCTGGCTTTCGTGCTTTGGTGGGTCGTCCGAGATCCTTTCGATGACCTATGTTGTGTTGAAGGGATATCTATATGATCCGGATGCTCGCCAAAGCTGAAAAAATCCGGAGGTTATTTGTATTCCTCGGAAACCCCCGCCCACATCACCAGGAACTTGTTCGGAAATACCGTAATGAAAGGAACATAGGAGTTTGTCGCTAGGTATTTGACCAAATATGATCGTCCAGTTCCTATAGAACCTATCACTAAAATACCCCTAGAGGGGGATAGGGCTAAGCGGAGCGAAAAGGGTTTTCCATGAGATGATGATTTCTTAACTTTCCATATAGATATATATAAATAGAAGCAGATAGGCTAGAAACGACATCTCTTATGTCAATGACACCAAAGGGATATTCATCTTTCTCAACAATGTCTTTGTCATTTAGTGGCAGACCACCTCAGTCGGTTAGAGAACGCAGAACCGCCTACCGCTCTCAATGAAGAGCTCCTAGATGAATGCGTTAATACAATGTATTTCGAAGTTCTATTGTATGTTATGTCACACCCTAATTTCGGGATACGCACACCTGATTTCGAGATGGACGACCCATAAGCGCCACGAAATCGAGTATAACCCATAAATAGGAAAACCATTATTTTTTGGCAACAAAATATCTATTTAATTCTGTATACGATAAAAAAAATATATTTTTACAGTGTATAAACATCTCTTTTCAAATCTCTCGTGCCCATGATTGAACCCTTTTAGCTAAACACCTGAAATTGTTAATTTAATGAGCCAATTACCTAGTAATACTCAAATTACACACCATTAATGCAATACATATAACAAAACATAACAAAAGCATCAAATTAAACCATGCCTGAGGGAAGACCTCAATATGCTCGAAGCATAAACCACATTAGTAGACCTAGGGAGCCGTACGCGTCGACTCTAACCACACCAAGGTCAAATATCAACATCAATGGTGCTCATCAGCATTTGATCATATTGGTGGAGTGATAATACCATACCAGTGGACTTCAAAATGTCCGTCGAAAAGAATTACACGTGTAGATAAACATATAAAGTAATTAGCATAATAATAGTAATAAAGATGCAAAGATGTAAACACACATGCATCGAATTAATAATGCATAACAAAGAGGATTACCTCAATAAGAATCACCATCCCTATGAGGGTTATGACATTTTTCTTAAAGTTTCTCCAAGAGAATGAATAAATAGAGAGAGATAAAAACTAAAACAAAATGTGAGAATGAATCACATTCTCATTTCTATTTATAGAAGGAGAACAACTTAATACAAGAAAAGTAATAATGACAAGTCATAATGATTTGATAAAGATATTCTGTTAAAGGTTATTGTCAGGGAGAAGAGCTTAATAAAACAAGTCACAATAACAAAATAAAGATAAGATTCGTCATTTATAACGAATTCGTAAATGAAAAGATAAACTGTCAATGGTCGTTATCGATCATTATATTAAGGAAACTTCTTACTCTTTTCCTAATAATTAAAACATTGTTTTCAATCATAATTTCAAGATAAGGATAATAGAATGTTTTTATTCTTTTCTTAAAGATTAAGTTGAAGTGTCATTGTCAATCATAATGTCAAGATAAAGATAAATAAAACTTCTCATTCTTTTCCTAAATATGTGAAGTGTCATTGTCAATAATAATGTAAAGATAGAATTTATAGAAGCTTCTTATTCTTTACTTGATTATAAGACTGACTTATCTTTTGCATATTCAGTTTATTAATTTATTTATTTTATGATAGTTACCCTGTTACCTTTGGTATTATTTTATTCTTTTTAACCTTTTATTAAAATGACTATTTCATCGCTTAAGCTAATTAGTTTTTACTTATCACTATATTTATTAAAAAGACTATTTTATCCCTATCGTGATATTCTAAATATTCTTTATGATTAATCATGAGATGCGAACTAGCAAAAGATGCAAATGATGTATCGACAAAATGCGTCACTTAATATTCATCCAAATGCATTATTGTAGTATAATATAGCAAAATGATGTGTGATTTGATAAGTGTAATACGTATCTCGATGCATATACATGAATATATCGAGATTCATAATTTTTGGGGTGTTATAATCTCCTCATCTTTGAGCAATTTCGTCCTCGAAATTGAAAAGTTCTTGGATATATAGGGTTTGGGGTAGATATACAATATCGTAGTTCTTTTTTTTTCCTTTAATAAGGTATATTGTGCTTATGAATATTACAATATAAAAATGAAACACATTCAACTTATTTTAATGTAGATCTATTTGTCTGGTTGGTCAATTGTGCTTCCGTAGCACATTTTATTGTAAAGGTTTACCAAGGGCAAGTGCATGAGATTGTAGTTTATGAATGTTACCATTTTAAATCAAACATACGTAGAATAATCGAGACAAGAACCTCATTCTTATTCATTCAGTTATCACGTCCCATACCGTTTTAACTCAAGAATAAGAGCAACATTCAAGTTAAGATTATCCTACCCATATAGCATTATTACGCAAAGTTTCTTCCTCTTATGTACTCCTAGCTTTTTGTAAACTCAGACGCACCATCCCACCTGAACTTACCAGTAATAGCCATACACCAAATTCAGAGCGTTTGTAAAACAAAGGTTACAGTCCATCCTAGTTAAGATTTTTAGTTCGACACATCATGCTTAATTAGCGTTCATCCTTGCTAAATATTTGGATATCTGATAATCTTATAGTATAGAATTTTAAATCAAAGATGGTCTCCTCGAATCAGGTATTATATATATACTCTAGTTTTCAATAATATCCTTTATACATTTCTTTCTAAATATTAAAGTAGCTTAACTTGGATTATATGATTAAGAATATTTAATAATTTCAAATGACCATTGATTAAGGCATTAATCATATTTTTTCAGCTTTGAGTCCACTATCCTTAATTAATATACCTCGAAAGCCATTATTAGTTCTAGCTAATAACCTTTTATATATCGTCTTGTTCCTTTGTTGTATGTCTTTGGTAGCTAGCTTATTTTCATGTCTTGGCAAAGTAATGATGGTATTAAAAAGTTTTAAGTTATGTACCTAAAATTTTAAAAGTATTATAGTTTACTAAAAATAATATTTGACTTTTTTTATTTGCTGGTGTAACCAGATCGATAAACACAAGTGATTTTTTTTTGCAGTGCTGAAGATCTTCATGGTGTGCTTAGATTTGTGTGGGTGGACGTGCATTAAGTAGGGTATTTTATCTAGGCCTATTTAAAAGTTGATCCCAACATTTGATCATAGTGGATTGATTTCAAGAAGTAGAATTTAGAGGATTGTAACATGCTATCACTTAGTTCTAATGATTGTGGTCATTTTTCTTATTCAATTATTTCAATAAGCTCACTTTTTCTCTTTAATGATCATGAACAGAAAGTGCATTATACTGCCACCTGATAAGATAGAAAGTCTAATTAATGGGTCCCTTATAGACCTATAAAGAGCCCTTAATAGTTTTATTATTATTATTTTTATAAAGAGCCTTTAATAGTTAGTAAATGTTTAATATTATTACTTTTTTATTTAATAGTAAAATATATCATCTAGAAGCTTATATGGATAAGTATAATATTTATTTATTTAATAATAATAATAATAGTAATAATAATAATAATAATAATAATAGATTACTTATCATCCAAGCATCCCATACATAAGTATAACTTTTTTATGGAGATTAATATATGGGTATTAAAACTGATTATTTGAAACGGTTAATTCAATCAAAATAGTGGTGCTAGCCAACAATTGCGGTAATGCCTGTGAGGTAGTGGTACGTTGCAACTAGGAAACAAAAATCAACACTGTAGTTTGACCAGTCAAGGAAGATGTTGTTGACCTGCCACATGTCATGACAACACAGTACACGATTAAGCAATTGGAAGGGCCTACCTGCCATGTTTCATGCATTCATGGGGTGGAAAAGGGTGTCCATAGGAACATGTAGTATGTGTAGATGTGCGCGGATAGAAGTGTCCATGAAATACTAGTGGAGTCGGTTGGATAAGAATGGAGAAGGAAGTTTATTAAAAAAAAATTCTTTTCGTTATTTGTTTCTTTTGTGCTTTCTATTTCTGTGTAAACCAATATATTCTTTTGTTTTACGATTTATAACCTCTAACAAAATTTCTAAACCATTATAGGTTGTCTTTTAGTATACTTATTTTTCTAGCAAACTCTCTTATTATTACTATGACTATATCAATTTCTTAATTCTACTCAAATCCCACGATTATTTTACCCTAATTTTTTGCCAAACAAATGATGATTTTCTCAAGTTATAATTTGCTCTGATACCATTTTTTCACACTCCGATTTCGAGATACGTACACCCGATTTCAAGCTAGACGACCCATAAGCACCACAAAATCGAGTATAACCCATAAATAGAAAAATCAGTAGTTGTTTTTGTAACAAAATATCTATTTAATTCCATATATAATAAAAATAATATATTTTTACTATGTATAAACTTCTCTTTTCGAATATCTCTTTCCCATGATTGAACTCCTTTAACTAAATATTTGAAAATGTTAATTGAATGAGTCAGCTGCCTAGTAATACGCAAATTACACACCATTAATACAACACATATAACAAAACATCACAAAAGTATCAAATTAAACCATTCATGAGGGTGGACCTCAATATGCCCGAAGCATAAACCACATCAGTGGACTCAGGGAGCCGTGCTTGTCGACTCAAACCACACCAAGGTCAAATATAAATATTGGTACTCGTCAGCACTTGAACATATTGGTGGACCGATAATATTAAACTGATGGACTTCAAAATGCCTGTCGACATGAATCACACATGTGGATAAACGTATATAAGTAGTTAACATAATAATAGTAATAAAGATGCAAAGATGTAAAGACACATGCATCGAATTAATAATGCATAACAAAGAGGATTACCTTAACAAGAATCACCATCCCTATGAGGGTAAAGAACTTTTTCTTAAAGTTCATCCAAAAGAATGACACGTGTTGAGCGTGCACAATAATTTCCCGTATTTTACTATTAACTTGTAGTAGTGGTAAATGAGATATCATCTCCACATGGATTTTACAAATCTCAAAGGAAAGTGTTTTTTCTTTTATTTTTATTAATTAAGTTAATCTAATTAAATGGGAATTAAAATACTAAATAACTAGCAACTATAACTATTAACTTAAATAACCAGACTAACTAAACTAACTTAAACAATTCAAATTCAATCCAATATAAATAAACAAACATATAAATAAACCTCCACTAAACAATATAATATATTTGGATTACTTTCAAACACTAGAACATATTATCACTTCACTCTATAGTTATAATCATGATATAATTGGAATCTTGGAATCATTAAATCCTACTTCATAATAGGTTGATAGCCATTAGCCAGCCATTGATTTTCTTAAATTAAATGGCAATGCCACATTCTAATCATTGTAAATTTACCCATTGGATAAAATGCAACACCGTAGAAACGCGATAGTATTAAGCTCAATGAAAACCATGCCTAATCAAAGCCAATATTACCGAAGTCGCAAAATAAACAACTTAAAACACAATCACCCAGAACATCCACTCGGAAAATGCCATATAGATTAATCTTAGTTATTACTTTTATAATTGTTGTCAATAACTGTAGACATAGGTTCAGAATCATAATTCCATATAACTCATTTGCAACTATGCATGTAATACTAATCTCCTTTAGTTGTAATGTGCAAAAATAATTTGTTAAATCCGTGATTGACGTGTATGAATAGATTTAAAGCATTATGTTCATGATTCCTTAATTATAACTATCTAGCAATCCAAAATATATTACATTGTCTAGAGTTTGTTTAGATTGATAGACACTCACTCATGCTGGAAATAAAAAATGCATAAATATAATTAAAAGATATAATGAATAAATAAATACCTTACTATAAATCAAAGCTCCAACTTATCTTCAAACATTGACAATAAAACTTGTATAGAGTAAAAGGAAAGCAAATGAAAAGAGTTATTTCGAAGCTATTTGACATTTTTTATAGTCTTCATACGTATACATATCTTAGATAAACTCAAATTCTTCATTTTAATCTAATAAAATCTACCTCAAAGATTTATCAACGATTCCTTTCTTATACATAAATTGTTGAGCAAATCACTGAGCTTAGCTCTTAGTGTTCCACCGATTCAGCTGTCAATTTATAGTTCATTCTCTGATTTGCTATGGATTCGTTGGCTCTTTTCTGCTATCGATTTAGATGGAGATTCTTAGTGTTATTTCAAATCGCTGGCTAATCGCTAGTGTCATTTTCTAGTTGACCGTTTTGCTATTCTTTCTCTTTTATTTCATTTCTTCATTTTCCTATTTGAAACCTGAAATCACAAAAATAAGAGAATACCTAGTGTAATATCATTATTTATAACTAAAATCAACCTAAATTACACTATAAAATGTGTCTAAACATTGACTTGTCAAATACCCCAAAACGCAACATTTTACTTTCCCAAACAAAGAAATATTATCAATCATATCCTCTTTTCATTCATATATACTAATTTCAAATTAATTCCTTTTAACTTTAAATAATAGACATTTTAAAATAGAAGTGATCTTCAAATGAAAACATATTACCCACCAGTAAATAAAAGTTATGATAGAATAGAATGATTTAGTCAAATCAAAACAACCCTTAATGATAACTTAACCACTTAATGTAACACTATTTAGAACTTAAAGTTCATTGCTAAGGCCAATATACAACATATGTTTTCTCAATCTCCACTGATAAGTATCAAGCTTATTATAACTAATATATAATCTCAAAACACAAAAACCACTAGATTAATTTTAATTTTAGAAATATTTTATAATAGTACCACAATCAAATCAATAGGAAATTTGCCAAGATACCAATGAATATATCATATAAAATTTGTTAGATTAAGAAATACTTCATTCAACTCTAGCTTTAAGTACTCGAGTTAAATATTTTCTTTGAAGAGTTTAAGAACGTCCGTCTTTTCCATCTCTCAATTTTTTTTACTTTATTCTAATTGTTTCTTTTTATTATATTCATTTTGCTTTTGCTTTTGAGTCCCTGCACCATTTCCTTTGGACATTTTCACCTTTTTCCCACTATAGATTCCCTGTTCCATTTTGTTTGGAATCTATAGGACTATATATATATTTATAAACTCTTATTAACACTTCTCACTATTCACCAAACTTGAAGAAAGTATTCTTTCTAACTTACATAAATTCATCGGTTTATAACCCTTTTCTTCTTTCAATTGTGGTATAATAACTTTATATATATACTATAAAAATACTTAATCAATAGCCTTTATATTACAAGATTCTTAAAAATCTATCTTGTTCATCTTGCACCATTATTTCAGTCTTCTACACAATATCATGACTAACATAAGAAATTCAATTTAGTGTTAACATCAAGTAGTGAAGTTAATCAAAAAGGTATAAAATTGATTCTTTCTATCATAAAATTCATTTGGGTATTAAAAACATTACTTCAATTCAAAATCTATTATACATTTATTATCATTCTTAATAAAATAAAAGGAAATGAAATCGTACTTACTTGAATTTGGAAGAAATTTGAAAAATTGAAAAATTTCATTAACTCAACTTGCTTGAATATCAGATTAAAAGTAATTATGAACTTTTCTTCTACCTCTCTTTCATTTCATTGCCATCAATGTCAGACTTCACCTAAAATACCCTCAAACTCATTCTCAACCTTGTCATTAAGGTTTAATAATAAAGTCTAGTTGTCAACATAACAAACATACCACATGAAGCATAAAAGGATTGATAAAATCATAAATTTGATAATCAAGAAATTAATTAGAATAAGACAGAGTGCATAAAAATTCAATGAATAAGCATCACTATTATATTTCAAGTGTAAGAAATATCATTCCAAGCAATGAATAAAACATAACTCATAGTATTCCACCATAAACACAAATTATATAATCACTACCAAAATTAAATAAAGGAATTCTCATAGTATTACTTAGAGACAGAGAAAATAAAATGGAATAAGGGAATCATTGTCGGCGTCCGGAAGTTGCGTCATCATCATATTCCACTGACTCAATCCTCTTGGACTGGTAGCTCACAACGGGGTCGTATAGGTGGTGTTCCTGACCTAGCAATGTCGAGACATCAAGATTACTATAAGTGGTAATCCCATCTGTGTAGATGGTATAGGAACCTCTATGCCTCCTTGAGGTCTATTTCTTCTGGACATCGTACGTTCCATTATGTGGATGCTCCATGCTAAGGCTCGCTGGTTCTCAAACACCAGTTCTTGATTACAGAGAGTGGTCGTTTGATTACACAAAATTGCGCCCATGTAAGCCAACTCTAATTCTTCCATATATATGCCGTCATAATACCTAGTAGGCTGCTCCATATTTGGATCATTTCTAGCTTCCAACATCTCTTCCAAAATTCTCCTTGTCTTTTTTTTTATTTTCCTTCTTTGTTAGGTTTCTCTTCTAGCTATCTCAGCCCTTTATCTCTCTCATCCTCTATGTCTTCATAACCATTCACTCTTCCATATTTCCCTATAACTTCATCAGTGATGGTTTTCTTTGGTAAAACATTCATATCGAGGCCTGCCGTGTTCACTTACATCTTACAAAAGGATGTAATCATTAAGGGGAAAAAGTCCATCATTCTTCTAGTGGCGATGGAGCTCCTAAATAATTCATAAATAATTCTGCCAACAACCAAGTATCCTAATCCCATGACAATGTGGTAACATAGGGAGTTTTTATAATTCATTATCTCATAGTATTGTAGGCTCGGCTGTAAGCTAGCATTGATGAAATAACACCAAGTCTTAATGGTCTTCCTGAAAAACTTGGTGGTTATGTGCTTGAGGTGCCCCTCTGTAACAAAAAATAAATTAATCTCCATAGATTGCCTCTGAACCACCCTTATTGTCTCGGAGGGGTAATGATACTTAATGCCATATCCGGGTTTTGGGTACTCGATGTTTTGTTTTTGTTGAAAATTTGGTAATCCAAAATACCAGTTTATTCATGCAACGAAATAGTCAACTGTCCTTCCTCAAACTCGGGACTCAGTCTTACTCTCACTTCCGTATGCATTGGCATAAAACTCTCTCACCAAGACATCACAACCCCGTTCACTAGGAACATCCTCAAGGTCTAGGTGGTTGTAATCCCTAGTCAATAATCCCTAGTTCTTACCTCTATGATATCTAGGGTCTTATGCATATACTTCAATTTGTTCTTCACATTAAATCCCCTCTCCGGGATCAACTTCCTATCTTAAATTATAGCATTCCTAAATTTTTCATAGGGCTTCTCATTGACAAAATTTTCTTTCCTCATTTCATAATTTTTCTCCCTCATCAATATCTCTTATTCAACTTCCTCTCTGTCCTCATCTTCCCTATAATCATCCTCAGTGTTGAAAATAATAAAGAAGGTGGAGAAGGTTCTCTTTGCGATCTAATCCTAGGTGTGTTGAAAGATATTGATGTGGGTTGGATTTGGTACACTTTGGATTTTGTTTTGGATTTCTCTATTAACCTTCCCTTCCCCTTCTCATTTCGTGAACTTCTACCCTTACCACCTCTGGCCATTTGGAATAGTGTAAGTAAAAAAATGAACCTGTAAAATGATTTAGAACCAAATTTGTTGAAAAGGTATTCGGTGAAATTCAACTTATCTATCAAGAATAAGAAATCATTGGGAAAATCATTTTGAAATTTATATGTAATTTGTTGATAAAACATCATTAGGAAAAGTAAACTATGTATGTAATTCAAATCAATCGATAAATATTGACAAAAACCCCCGAACTCATTTGAAACTTAGTTTCAAATTAGCTTTCGTATAAAGTTCAATCGATTCGCCATATACAAAAAACTGTTTGAAAATTCAATAGTGATAAATAAATCATCAAATCACTTCCATACTAGTAATATAATAGAAATTATTCGATATCAACACCATTTATAGAGTAAATTTTTTGAAATTGAGCTCCTAACCTAATAATCAATCCAAAACCAATGAAAACCAAAATTTTAATTCATAAAAGTTTAGTGTTTCATGGATTACCTTTTTAAAAGTGATTCTTTCAAGTATGGAATTCAAAATTACTCTCTTTGACACTCCTCCAAGCTCCAATCCAAGCTTCCTTGCTCAAGCCTCAGGTGGCTCTACACTCGAAAAATTCATGAAGTTCTAGGTTGAATGTGTAAGGATTAAGGTAGGAATAACTTAAATACACTAAAATAAAGCTTTGGAAGTTTGAATCTAGTTAAAAATTGGTTTCTTGATCGAAAGGTTGCGATGGTTAATGAGTGTGAAGGGTTTCAATGTGGCAATTTGGGGTTTCTATTTTTAAAAACTCGAATTCGTTCTCAGCGAATCATGGTTTAACTAGATTTGTTGAGGAATCACCAATAAAATCACCGAAAATAAGCCTCAGTGACTCAACGATTTCTCGTTATAATCTCGATTCAATGAGAAATCGTAGAATCAAATTTACATTGAAAATTCTGCATACTACTACCGATTTTCTTAGCGATTTCAAGTGCAAATTGGAATCGCTGGGAAATCGCTAGCCTTATTTTATTGTTTATCTAATTAAATCAATTTTCCTATTTAATTATCACATATATATTCAATAAAGGTAGAAATATTCAAAAAATTTAGAATTTAACTATGATATGTATTAAATAATCTGTTTCATTGCCATAAATAACTAATTATCATAAAACTAATGCATAAAACAATATATTATGAAAATAAATTGGCTCGATCAACCCCTTTTACATGAAACTATTTTGGAATTGAATTCCTAAAATATCCCCATTGTAAGAGTCAAATGTTGAGAGAATATAAAAACAACTAATTAATCTGAATACTAAAACTTAAAAAAAAAAAATAGAGTATGGGCTGCCACCTATAAAGAGCTTTTGTTTATTGTTGTTAGCTCCATTGAACCACGCTACACTAGTTTTATGAACTTAAGTATAGGATTATTTCATCTTGTGCCATTCCAGAAAGTAATTGCTCGACCATGCACTTGAAAAGTAATTGTTTTATTTAGAGTATCCATGACAGCTTGTGAAGTGGCTAAGGAAGGTCGTCCTAAAACTAATGGAGGATCTTCGTTGATGATGTGTGGCATAACCAAAAATTCTATGAGAATAATATACTTGTCATTTTGAACTTGTATATTAGTAATCACACCGATTGGTTTTACTAAATAACCGTTTGGTATAGTAACTTTTTCGGAAGCAAGTACATCCAATTCCAATTGAGTGTGAAGGAAAAAATGAATTGACATGTAGTTTGCTCTAGAACCCATATCACAAATAGCTTTAAAGTATTAAGCCCATTTTACCTTTATGTTTATATATATATATATATATCTTTTTTCATCGAGCTTGACTGTCAAACCCCACTTAATTAGGGCATATGACCGACCTAGATTACCTTAATTCCCTTGATAATCTAGCAGCCTTAATCTCAATCTCAATAAATAACCAATATCAATATCTTGTGTTAATCAAATATAATACTTAGCCAATCACAAAGGATTCCAAAGTTAATCTTAAACCTCAAAGTTTCTGTAAAAATAAATTATGTACTCAAAGTTCATTTAGATTTGATTAATTAAATAATCTCCAAATTGCATAAAACATTTTTGATAGCATCTCCTCTGTCTCTAACCCTACAATGAAAATCCTAGCCTTCAAAAATTTTCAACAAAACCTACTCAGCTTTGGTGAAAATGCCGAAGGACTCACAATCCACCTTTAACAATATATATTGCATTAACTAAATTTATATTCATTATAAGCTAATTTAAATGATCAAAAACCTTAAACTAACATTACCTTCGCTTCACAAGTGTCTTAATTCGTCTCAAACTGGTCCAACCATTTCAAAGGAGATCTTAACCACACACGAACCCAAAAATCCATTTATACAATATATTATATTTAAAACAACACATACATAGTGAGAAAGGAACTAATCAAATCACTGAGAATTTGACATCTTTTCCTTTCCTTTGTCATCGCTCGCACCTATCATTACCCAATTACAAGAATTCGATAATGTCAGATAAGTAAATCCTACACTATCCAGTACACTTGTAATAATCAAATGCATTGTATTTCAAGAATTCAAATAAATAATAATATCGCAAGGAATCATAAATATACAAGTATGCAATCCATCCCGTTTTTGTTGACCGACCACAATCAAAAGACGTTTTTTTCAAAAGTGGTGGGCAAATATTAATAAAGATTCATGAGTTTGAGAGGAAGTCCCTCGGGAAGCCACGCCCTAAACTCTCCATGGAGTATGATCCTAGCCAGCATCACGAAAACAACCCATCCTAAACAAGTGTCTATTACGATCAGTGACTCCAATCACAAAGCACCACGGTGTTTATTCTACCATACATATAGCTAATAACACAATAGGACTCCTAAAGGCCTCCTTCCTCTCGTGTCCGTGAATGCATGACCATCAAATATGCAGCGACAAACCATGCATGTAATTATAATCTAGAAATACTCATACAATGTAAATGTTACTATAGGACTTACTTAACCTTACAAACAACCAACTTCGAGCTTAATTTTCAGGGTTCCCAGAGCCTCGAATCACCTTGAAATTGCTTCCAATAGCTTCCTTGTATACCCAATTATATTATGGGTCAATCTTCAAGTGAAACCATATCACGAAACCTAATGAAAACTTTGGTTAAAGTATGCCTAAAAAAAATTTCCAAAAATATTAATTTATATAACTGTTTCAACTAGCTTTCAACTAGCCAATTTGGGGTAACTTTTGAACCTTGAAAACTTGAATATTTATCATGATGACCTAAAAGGAGCTTGTAGTACTCATTTCCTCATTTTCGTAGACTCAAAGAACACTCAATCAGATCATCGATGGAGAAGTTATGAATTTCCCATATGACCTGTCAACTAAGTGAACTTTAATTATTTTGAACTGAAAAACTTCTCAAAATCAACATTTTCGCAATTAAATCCTCAAAACTCGACAACAAACACTAGGAAACCACTTGATACCAACACCAAAATATTTCCACAGCATGTGGAGTCAAATTGGATCATAACCAATAATCAATTCATCCTGAAACCCAATGTAAATCAATATCAACTATAAAATATCTCCAAAATAGTTATCAACTGAATTGCATTAGTTCAACTCATCAAAATCCTAACCCACATCAGTGGGATTTATTCCTAATTAATTCAAATCAACCCAATATACCAATTAACAACAATTTCTACCAATTTTTATCAAAACCCTTCAAAATAAATCAAGAAATTGTGAGAATTCAAATTGAATTATAGAAAAATGCCCAACATTGAGAATTGACCATATTGCGGGCCGCGTACCTCATTTTTACCATGTAAAGTTTGCTCGAATTGATCGTATAACGATGCTCTATAGTGTTGTGGAACAAAACAGAGCGAAAATCATACGTAGGGAGCTCATTGAGCGAATGTTTATACAGAGAGGGTTAGGGAACGAATGTTCTGTTGAAATGTAAATGAATCATTTAATTTGTTTTTTATATATTTATATATAACCCCTCAGCTGCTTGTCAGCACCTTAATTTCTTTTTATTTATTAATTCATGAAATCCCTATTTTGACGTGTTTCGACTTCCGATGCTCGTTTTCGATCCAACTTTTCACCGAATTAAACCAAACTCTTGAAAAATAGTCCATCTTCATAAAATGTCCATAACACTGATTTTAGTCATACCAAAACCTAAAAAATTTCAATTTTATCCATGACAAACTAAAATCTTCCAGACCAACCATCTTGCCATACTTAACCAAATATGGACCAATTTGGACCCAATCTCATCTCACATTACGTCTGATTCCAACTTACACGCAAACCATGTCAGTTCATTAAGTCCATTTAAATGTACAAATTCGGATTTTAAAACTTAAATACAATTATTTTTTGCAAAATTCAAAATGAATGTTCACTTCAATATCGTGACTATCTCGGAACCCATCTCGACACGTATCTAAAAAAAAACCCTGCAAATATCGAATTTACTTAGTTAACTTGAATTTCCCAAAATAACATAGTCTATAGTGCACAAAACTAGGCACGCATCATACAAAAATAATTAATAATCTCAGTTTCACCGATCCTTAACTCTCGACTTGCGGCGAAAACCTTAATTAGTCTCCGTTAATCACTAATCATCCATAATTACTGGTGAAAAAATGTTGGGATTTGACATTGAGAAACGTATTAGGTATATCTGAAGGCTTGAGACCACTAAAGAAGGAAACATAATAGTGAAATGAGGATTTCCAACGAGCAATCAAGATTAAAAGAGAGATGTATAGAAAAATACGCAAGTGTCAAGATGAAGATGCGTACAATCAATATAGAGAAGCTTGAAAACAAGCTAAAAAATGTAGTTAGTCAAGCTAAAAAGAATTTCATGGAAGATCTATATACAAGGTAAGGTAATAGAGATGATGAAATATATATATATATATATATATTAGCCAAATTAAGAGATAAAAAGAAACAAGACATAAGCCATGTAAGATGTATTAAGGACGAATATCAAAATGTTTTAACGCGCGATGATGGTATTAATGAGTGATGGAGAAGTTACTTCAATATTTTATTTAATGATTGCCAAGTTGATATTATAGTAGATGAAAACCCACACAAGAAACAAATGTAAATTATACACGTAATATTATAATTTTAGAAGTTAAAGGGGCACTGAAAAAGATGAAAATAAGGAAAGCATGTGGTCCAGATGGAATACCCATAGAGGTTTGCAAATGCTTATGAGAAATTGGATTGACTTGGTTAACAAAATTTTTCAACGAAAATTTTAAAATCAAAACGGATGCCAATGGATTGGAGAAGAAGCACGCTTGTGCCAATCTTCAAAAATAAAGGAGACATTCAAAGTTGCTCAAATACTTGGAAATTAAACTTACGAGTCACATTATGACACTTTAGGAGATGATAATTGACAATAGGTTAAGGAGAGAAAAAAATATATTAGAGAACCAATTTGGCTTCATGCCAGAAAGGTCAACTATGGAGGCGATTTTCCTTGTAAGAAGATTGTTGAAAAAATATAGAGAAAAGAAAAAAGATTTTCATATGGTATATTTAGATTTAGAAAAAGCATATGGTAAAGTTCCTAGAGATGTTCTTTGGTGGGTTCTAAAAAGAAAAGGAATGCATGCTAGATACATAGACACTATTAAGGATATGTATAATGGAGTAGTAACGAGTATAAAGACATTTGGAAGAACTACAAAATAATTGCCTATTATGATAGGACTACATCAAGGATCGTTTTTAAGTCCATATCTATTTACTTTAGTTATGGATGAACTAACTAGACATATTTAAGATGATATACCATGGTGTATATTATTTATAGATGATATTGTCTTAGTGGATGAAACAAAAGATGGAATGAATAGGAAATTAGAACTCTGGAGGAATACATTAGAATATAAAGATTTTAAGTTGAGTAGGATGAAGACCAAATAGATGCATTGTGAATTTAGAAATACTGAACATCAAGATGATGGAGTGGTAAAATTAGGGGAAGTAGAAGTTCTTAAGGTGATATGCTTTAGATACATAAGATCAATCATATAAAATAATGGTAATATTGAGAATGATGTCACACATATAATTCAAGCTGGATTGAAGAAATGATGGAGTGCAACATGAGTGATTTGTGATCGAAAAGTTCCTATCAAGTTAAAAAGAAAATTTTATAGGACCGCAATTAGGTCATCTATGCTATATGGAAGTGAATGTTGGGCGGTAAATCAACAACAATTACATAAAATGAACGTAACAGAAATGAAGATTCTTAAGTGGATGTGTTGTAAAACTCATAAAGATAGAATAAGAAATGTAGGAATTCAAAGACAAGTAGGATTAGCACCAATTGATAAGAAGATTAGGGAAGGGCGGTTGCAGTGGTTTGGTCACCCGCAAAGACGGCCTACAAATGCTTCCACTAGAAAACTTGACTTAATAGAAATCGTAGAAATTCAACAAGGTAGGGGTAGACCAAAATTAACATGGGATGCATTAATTAAGAGGAATTTGAATGGTCAAGAAAGCTCACCATTAACTGCACTTAATCGAGCACAATGGAAAGTTTGATCCATGTAGTCAACCCCAATTAATTTGGAACTGAGACTATGTTGTTGTTGTTGTTGTTGTTGTTGTGGTTGTTGTTTTTGTTGTTTTTGTTCCATTGTTTGGTTGTTTAACCCTCCATTCTTAGGTTGTTGTCTTTTGATTTGAAGTTTCTCTACCTTACTTGTTCGTGGTCTTATCATTTCCATCTTCCGTTGTCACTACATTAATAGCATATATTTCAGCTTCATGAAGATTTAATTCTAAAGATTCATTATCCTTAGTTTGTTCATTATCAAATTCATCAGGATTTCCACGGATATATTTATCGTTCAAACGAAAAGTGACAATTTTGTTTTCAAACTCCATAGATATTGTTCCTTTAAAAATTTCTAGCCTCCTTTTAGCTGTTTTAAGGAATGGTCTTCCTAAAAGTATAGATGGGGACTTAGCTGATATTGAGTCTCCCATTTCCATGACATAAAAGTCAGCAGGAAATATTAAGTCATTTACTTTGTCTAAGACATCTTCTAGTAGGCCATAGGGTTTAATAATGGTGATGTCAGCAAAGGTAAGGTTAATAGGTGTTTTAGTCAATGAACCTATTTTCAGTGACTCATATAACTTGAGTGACATAACATTTATTGATGCTCCAAGACCACATAGCAAAGTCTATTAAACGAGTACCTATTTTTGACCGGAATTTCAAACATCCCTGAGTCGAAACATTTATAAGTATTTACTTTTTAATTAAAGCATACACTTTTTGTCCTAAAAACGTATCCTTTGATTCAAAGAATTTTTTCAAAACTTCATTATAATTAGAAAATTGCATAATTGATTCCATCAATGTTTTATTGATTTCTATTTTTCTAAATGATTGAAAAATGTTTTCATTAGGTTCTTCCTTCCTAGATCCAGGATAATAAGTATTATTATTTTATTGAGTTCTTGGGGGAACAGAAAATTGATTCACCGTTGCATTAACCTATTTAGTATTTTCTTTATGTAGAGTAGGACACGCATCTGTAAGATGTGTAACCTCATTATAGAATCCATAAGTCTTAACTTGATTAGATCTATCATTAACTAACAATTTAACCATCTTAGATAATCCATCAATTTTATCGTTGCTTGCATTACTTTTCTTACCATCCACTTCATAGAGTTTCTTTCTTGAGGATTCAACCTTTTCACCAAATTTCTTTGATTGTTTTGTCATTTTATTAATTGCTTCTTTTGCTAGAGTAGGTGTTGTCTCAAATAAAGATCCACCATATACTGTGTCTAGTAGTCTTTGTTCAAAGTGATTGAGGCCTTCATAAAAATATTCTAACAAAGCTCTTTGATTATATCCATGTTGTGGACAAGAAGAAATTAGTCTTTGGAATCTATCCCCAAATTCATTAAAGTTTTCATCATCTTTCATCTTCACAACTGTGATTTGTTTTCTATAGGAACTAGTTTTTCTAGTAGGCATATATTCATCTAGGAAGGCTTCTAACATTTGAGTCCATGTAGTAATCGAATCTCGTGGAAGATGAACAACCGGTCTTGTGCTCGATCTTTCCATGCGAAAGGAAAAGCCTTAAGTTTGACTTGTTCCAAAGAACCATATTTCGGTATCATCCTATTAACTTTATGTTGATTCTCCCTAATGAATTTTTGAGGGACTTCATTGTCTTTTCTGTAGAAGTTAGGTAAGGCACTAATAAATATAGATCTAAGTTCAAATTCAGAAACCATTGAGGTATGCTACACACATAGGCTCACATGCTGTAACATTTTCATTTGCTTATCTAAAAGTGAGTTCTCAATTATTATTGATAACTTTGTTATCATTGTTATTATTAATGAAATTGTCATTAAAATCATTATTGTTGTCTTCCATCCTATTAGCTAAATTTTGTCTAAGTTATTGTTGTCTTAAACTTCGATGAAAAGTTCTATCTATTTCATGATTAAATGGATGTAAATATCCAATTGAATTAACACGAAGAAGTTTGTAGAACATACAACATCTAGAATCTTTAGAAATTATCTAAAAATCCCAGGCAACGATGCCAAAAATTGACAAGTGTCGAGCATGCACAATAATTTCTCGTATTATACTATTAACTTGTAGTAGTAATAAATGAGATATCGTCTTCACAGGGATTTTGCAAATCTCAAAGAAAAGTATTTTTTTCTTGTTTTTATTAATTTGGTTAATTTAATTAAACAGGAATTCAAATACTAAATAACTAGCAACTATAACAATTAACTTAAATAACCAAACTAACTAAACTAACTTTAACAATTCCAATTCAATTCAATATAAATAAACAAACCCCACCACTAAACAATATAATATATTTGGATTACTTTGAAACACTAGAACATAATATCACTTCATTCTATAGTTATAATCATGATATACTTGGAATCTTGAAATCATTAAATCCTACTTCATAATAGGTTGATAGCCTTTAGCCAGCGACCGATTTTCCTAAATTCAATAGAAATACCACATATTTATCATTGTAAATCTACCCATTGGATAAAACACAACACCATAGAAATACAATAGTATTAATTTCAACGAAAATAATGCCTTATCTTAGCCAATATTACTGAAGCCGCATAATAAACAACTTAGAACTCAATCATCTAGAATTTCCACTCGAGAAATGCCTTATAGATTAATTCTAGTTACTATTTCTATAATTGTTGTTGATAACTATAAACATAGATTCCGAATCATAATACCACATAACACATTTGCAACTCTGCATGCAATACTAATCTCCTTTTGTCGTAATATGCAAAAACAACTTGTTAAATCCATCATTGACGTGTACGAATAGATTTAAAGCATTAAGTTCATGATTCGTTAATTATAACTATCTAGCAATTCGAAATATATTACTTTGTCTAGGGTTTGTTTAGATTCATAGACTACTCACTCATGCTCGAAATAAACAATGAAATAAATATAATAAAAAGACAATGAATAAATAAATACCTTAATATAAATCAAAGCCCCAATGTATCTTCAAACATAAACAATAAAACTAATATAAAGCAAAAGGAAAGCAAAATGAGAGAGTTATTTCAAAGCTCTATGACCTTTTTTATAGTCTCCTTACGTATACATATCTTAGATAAACTCAAATTCTTCATATTAATCTAAAAAATTCGTAACCAATCTCAGCGATTTGTCAGCGATTCCTATCTTATACATAAATCACTAAGTACATCACTGAGTTTAGCTCTCAGTGCTCCACCGATTCAGCTGCAGATTTATAGTTTGTTCTAAAATTTGCTGTGGATTCGCTAGCCTTCTTTTGCTGCCGATTTAGATGACAATTCCTAATGTTATTCCAAATCGTTGGCTAATCGCTAGTGTAGCTTTTTAGTTGACTATTTTGCTATTCTTTCTCTTTTCTTCAATTTCTTCATTTTCCTATTTAAAACCTAAAATCACAAAACAAGAGAATGCCTAGTGTAATATCATCATTTATACCTTAAATCAACCTAAATTGCACTATAAAATGTGTCTAATTATTGACTTGTCAGAGAACTCATAAATGGAGAGAGATAGAAACTAAAACAAAATATGAGAATGAATCGCATCCTCATTTCTACTTATAGAGGGATAACAACTTAACAAAACTAAAGTCATAATGACTTGATACAGATAATATGTTAAGGGTCGTTACTAGGGAGAGCAGCTTAATAAAATAAAAATCATAATGAAAAAAATAAATATAAGATTCGTTATTTATAATGAATTTGTAAATGAAAAGATAAACCGTCAAAGGTCGTTATCGATCATTATGTTAAGGAAACTTCGTACTCCTTTTCAAATGATTAAAAGTCATTGTCAATCATAATTTCAAGATAAGGATAAAAGAATCTTCTTATTCTTTTCTTAAGGATTAAGTTGAAGTGTCATTCTCAATCATAATATCAAGATAAAGATAAAGGAAACTTCTCATTCTTTTCCTAAAGATGTTAAGTGTCATTGTCGATCATAATGTAAAGATAGAATTTATAGAAGCTTCTTATTCTTTACTTGATTACAAGACCAACTTATCTTTTGCAAATTTAATTTACTAATATATTTACTTTATGATAATTACCTTGCTACCCTTAGTATTATTTTATTATTTTTAAACTTTTTACTAAAATGGATATTCGTCCCTTAAGCTAATTACTTTTTACTTATCACCATATTTATTGAAATGACTATTTTATCCCTATCATGATATTCTAAATATTCTTTATGATTAATCACGAGATGCAAACAGACAAATGATGCAAATGATTTATTGACAAAATGCATCACTTAATATTCATCCAAATACATTAATGTAGTATAATAAAGCAAAATGATGAGTGATTCAATAAGTGAAATACATATCTCAAGGAATATACATGCATATCTCGAGATTCATAATTTTCAGGGTGTAACATGTTGACCTTATTAACTATCTAGCCACAAAACAATTACTATTAGACTACTCACGTACCTGAAAGCATAAGCTTGTGTACAATTTGAAGCATTATCTGTGGGATGATCCATTTTTATGGAAGTTATATGCAGATCAAATGATTCGTAGATGCATTTCTCAGAAGGAAACACATTCTATCTTATCTTACTGTCATTGATACGCATGTGGCGGTCATTTCGGTCAATGACATATAGCTAAGAAAGTTTTAGAATGTGGGTTTTATTGGCCTACACTGTTCTATGATGCTTATGTCTTCACAAAAACTTGTCCTAACTGTCAGAAGTACGAGCCATTATGACTAAGAGACTAGATGCCAATGACTAAGTTCTTTTTCTATGAGATCTTCAACATCTGAGGTATTGATTTCCTAGGTCTATTATCACCTTCGAATGGGAATACTTACATCTTGTTAGCGGTGGGTTATGTCTTAAAATGGGTTGAAGCTAAAGACACAAGAAATAATGACTCACAAACAATGGTCAAGTTCATAAAGTCACAAATCGTTTCAAGATTTGGAGCTCTACGCTCAATCATCAGTGATAAATGAACTCACTTCTGCAATAGGATTGTAGAGTCTTTGTTCAGGAAATATAATGTCGCCTATAGGACATCTACAGCCTATCATCCCTAAGACAATGGTCAAACTGACGTCTCTAATAGAGAGATCAAATCCATTCTTAAGAAAATTGTTCACCCATAAAGGAAAGACTAGAGTTTATGCCTTCATGATGCATTATGGGCATACATAAGAGCTTTCCAAATACCTATTGGAATGTCTCCATATAGGTTGGTTTTTGGAAAAATCATGTCATCTTCCTGTAGACTTAGAACATAGAGCATATTGGGTAGTCAAACATTGTAACATGAATTACAACAAAAATGGTGTTGAGTGAGAATCAGATATTCAAAAACTAAAAGAGATTAGGAATAATGCATATGAGAATAAAAGGATTTACAAGGATAAGGCGAAAGCTTATCATGATCATCATCTGACGAGGAAATCTTTTGTAATAGGTCAAAAAGTCTTCTTATTCAATTCTAGGTTAAAAATCTTCCAGGGTAAGCTTAGGTCTAGATGGGCGGGACTATTTCTTATTACTAATATCATTTTCTATGGTGCTATTGAAATATAGAGTATGGAGATCGAGAACACTTTCAAAGTGAACAGATACAGGTTGAAACCCTTCTATGAAGACTTCGATAGGGCCTTAAAAGACGGAGTTGACTTGGAGCCAATTGAAGCACTATGCATATAATTCCCTACCAAAACTTTATATAGAGTATGGAGATCGAGAACACTCCACCAATTGGGTTCCTCAAACTTTATGAAAAGAGTGCGCTTCCCTTCTACAGGGAGCACCATATACCCTTGACTATCTTGATAGAGAACTGGGCCGTAACCCCTGCTCAATCAGCAAACCTCAACAATAACATCTAACACCTCCCCAAAACATCGAGGAGGGCCTTTAATTAGGTCTTAATCCATTCTTAATCATCAACAACAACAATTTACAGAGGACTCAATACCAATTCATGAATTAAACTTCAAAAACTAAACTCAAACATACCCAATAATGATGATCATTGATTTACAATGGTTTAATCATTCTTGATCATTTCCAATCACTCAGTAATCCTCTCATGATCAATCTTACAATGAATCAAACCCTCAGCTGCTTCTCCTCTCTCTCAATCGAATGCAACAGTGATAAGTATGAATTGGTTTTGATTATAAATATGGATTTTCTTCGAGATACGTATCGCGCTATCTCGAGGCTAATATAGTGAATAATGTGTTAAAGGGACATAGTCTATCGCGACACACATATTAGCAATCCATAATAACCAAATAAAACCTATAGTTCTTTTTATATATATATTTATATATCAATTAAATATAAATATATATGTCTTGTGTATTTTATTACCAATGAATTCACCGGACATGCCAACGGGTATTCCCAAGCATGCACATTCATTTCACAACCCCCTCGTCGCACTTAGTGTACTGGCAATTTATTAATTAATTATTTATTTGAAATCATTGCCTTATGTAAACTTCTCATTTTTTCTTCAACCTATAAATTTATTTAGACATGTCACACGTTACACTAAAAATCATACAAAATTACGCACATGCTGGATGAGGTACGTCCGACTTAACTGTTACACCCCTAGTTTACTGTGTTTGGGTTGATCTATCCTTATTAGCACTATATTGTCAAAAAAGAAGTTAAGTTAATTTTGTAAATGCTCCAATGAAAATGGAAGCCTGACTCAGCAAGATGTTCAAGTGTAGATACAACTAAAAGATAGATTATAATGCAAATTCAAATGAAGATTATAGTATCAAAGTCAGAGTCGAAGATGAAAACAAAATGACAGTCAAAGTAGGAATAGAATATGTGTTGGACATTGCAACAAAGCAACTGTCAGTATTAGTCTACAATAGTGTAGAATTTAGATACTATAGGGATAAAACTGCAAGATTGATTACAACAATAAATCCGAGAGAAAGGTGCATAAAAGATTGAAGAATTTTATGGAGACGTCGAGTCAAGTATCTTGAAGGAATATAAGACGTAGTTGTTGAATGTTAGACGATTCTATCATGATTTACAATTAGAGACTGAGGAGGTTTTCCAAGTTGTATTATATTTAGGACTGAATTCCTAGATAAGGTAGGTAGACTGAGTCTATAAATACTCCAGATCGCCATTGTATAGATCATCATTCATTACTTGAGTTTTGTGAGTACAAGAGATCATTATAGTGGTTGTACACATTATCAATTTAATTAATTGATTGTTTAGGCTAAGCTTACGCAGAGGAAGACATTCTAGTCTTACTATGAAATCAATTCTTGTTTAGTAATCATGTGTTCTTGTTAGCTCATCACAGATTCGTTAATCTCCTTAATTCCTCTGGTTTCTAAAACTTTAATAGTGGTATCAGAGCTTTGTCACTTAGTTATTTCTATAAGCATAGAAAAGTAAGATTTTAAAGAGTTTTATTGCCATGAGATCGATTGATGAGGTGTTACGATAACAAAATAGTGAAGGGTGTGAAGGTGGATCGGTAACTCGGTCGTCATTGCTGAAAGGAACCAACTATGCCTAATGGAAGGTTCGGATGGATCACTTTGTCTTTGCCATTGATGATATTGCTGGAGAATTGTTGGAAAGAGAATACACGCTCCAACAAAAACTAGATACGAATGGTAAAGTTATTCCAAAACTTGCATATTTGTGGATAGACATTAAGAAGAACGAGAAGGTTACCAATCACAAGGCAATCAATGTTATCTTTTGTATTGTCAATGCTAAACGCTTCAAACAGATTGCAAATTACACTACTACAACGTAAGCATGGGATGTTTTGAAGAAAATCTTTGAAGGTATGAATTCTGTCAAAATTTTCAAGTTATAGCAATTAAGATCTATGCTTGATCATTTTGAGATAAAAGAGGATGAAGATATTTCCTCTTTCAATGGTCGTTTACAGGCATTGCTAATCAAGCTTTTCAACTTGGAGAAAAGTATATTGATGAGCAGTTAGTATGACGTGCTTTTCGTGCTCTTCCTTTACAATTTTACTCAAAGATTATTGCAATCGAATAGTTTCGTGATATTACTCTAATGTTTCTTGATGAATTAATGGGTTCTTAACAAACATATGAGATGAATATGTTAACGAAAGTCTAGTTCTTCTAAGAATGCTTATCATGTTGAGACTACTGTTTCTTATGACTCTATGAAAGATAATTTTGCTATGATAGCAAAGAAGTTCTCAAAATCTCTTAAAAACTATAAGAGAAATTTGCTGTCACAAATTACAAGAAGGGCAATGACAACAATAAGCCTTATACGGATGATAAGAAGACAGATGCTAAGAAAAAACTAAGGGCATTACGTGTCATGACTGTGGAGGAGTTGGACATATTTACATTGAATGTACTACTTACAAGAAGAAAGTCTTTGAATGCTTCTTGGAGTAATGATGACTTAGATGAAAATAATAAAGAGTCTAATGATTCTACTACTGCACTTACCTTAAGCTAGTGATTAGTGTTAATCTAAATCCTAATTAACCCGAGTTAGGCTCATGGTTAAGTCCGGCGTATCTCGATTAGCTTGTGCATTTGTTTGCATGATGGTTTGTGTTTGTTTGGATTGTTTATAAATTTTATAGGTTGTAGTATAATATATTATTTATATACAGGCCTATAAACGAAAAACACATAACAAACAATAAATAACCGATATACCAAGTGCGACGAGGGGGTCGTGAAATGAATGTGAACACCCAAGAATACTCGAAGGCATGTCCGATGAATTTATTAGCAAGAAAATACACGATATATATATTTAATATATAAATATATATATATTGGAGATTTACTTTGAATTATATGGATCTTTGGATTACCTCGAGAGGAGCGTGAGTGTTGATGGTGACAACATATGTTTCACCTCAAGGAGTGTCACGTTAGCACGTCAATCATTCGATCAATCTCGAGATAGCATAATGCGTATCTTGAGAAAAATCCATATATTTAAAACGAAAACCTCATACTTATCTCACAATTTGATCATGTGAGAGTGGGAGCAGCTAAGGGTTTAATATTTTGATTCTTAAGAGATCACTCAGGGAGCTGATTCAACTTGGATTGAGGAGCTTTAACGATTGGAAACCCATAAATCATGACTTTAGTAAGTTTATTTTTCATGTTTTTGAAATTTAATTTGATAGTAGGTGATGAAATCTCTTTAAATTATGTTGTTTGTTGACTAGAAATGGTTTGTTCCCTCACTGGAGGTCATTCCTGATGAATTTTTGGAGTTTTTACTGTACTGTCAAAACAGTATAGGGTAGAGCATGCTTCACCTAGCAGAGGAGCACACTCCCTTCATTAGTGATGATAAACTCGGATGCTGGAGTGCACTCCACCCAGTGAGGGATCACGCTCCCATCTAGAAAACAACAATGTTGCTGCATTTTGATTGGAAATTTTGGAGGACTTAGGAACTGAACTAGGGTTTTTAAATATTATGTATTTAACCTATATTGATCACAAATGATATATGATAGTTGTTAGGTCCCTGGGAAACCTTAAGTGCTCGGAAAGTTAGGGAATTTGGAACGAAAACCTAAGTCGAGGTAAGTATGGATTCACTTACTTATCAATGTTGCCTGACTATTTTAGTATATCTGGTTTATGTAGTTTATGGAGTGAATGGGGGACTATGTACACTATGATGTTTTTACTAAATGGAAAACGGTGTCTAATGTGATCTATGAGAGTAACTCCAGAGACTGAGACCAGGTTTTATAGGATGTGGGGATGATCTCCCGGTCTATACGTAACTCCTACTCAGTTAGATAGGTTATGTGGTTTACATATTTACTAGAAGGTGTCGGATAGAACCATATGGCATTGATGGATTGACAAGACAACACATCAGCCAATGTCTTGATCTATCAAACAGATTAATGACGTCAATGGGTAATCGACCCTAGCTTTACAAATAAAATAAGAATCACAGTGTAATAGTCATTGACATTTTAATTTACATGCGTTATTTATTGAATTATATGCTTTCCATATTCTTGTTAGTTAACATTGGTACATATTGTTATTGCATAATGTTCTTGATTATTATATTGAATGTTGATGGATTTGTGAATCCTTAATTATTGAGCAAGTTGTAGCGCTTACCCCAAATCTAATATTTCAAGTTTGCAACCTAGCACTTCAATAAAGGGCAAGGAGAAGATTAGGAGTCTTATAATATTCTCTACGATGTAATGAGCCTTCTTGTACATTTATACACTATTTGATAATTTTTATTGTATATAAACAGGGTTAGGAGGTTTATAAATGAGGTTTTGTGTTTTGATAAACTCTGTGTTTTTGTATATTATTTAAATATCGAAAAGTTTTTAATTTTCCACTGCGTGTTCTTTGTATTATTTATTCGATATTAATATACATGTTGAGTTTATCAGGTGCTAACGGAGAGGGTGCAAGCTCTAGTTAAGTTTGGCTAGGTTGTTGGGGTTTAATTAGGGTTTAGGCCGAGTATCCCCCTAATCGTGATAGGGGATGGTACAGCCTTGGATGAGAGCTTACTTGAAAGCCTTAGGTTTATTAATTTTGATTTAAGTGGTAACTCTAATACAGTTTGGTATCATGGACAAGGCTCTAACCTTTATTTCGATTTCGAATTGTTTTCGAAATGATAGCATATTCCTTTATACCGGAACCTTAGTTTATTGACTTTGAGAGTTGTCTCGAGTTATGAATAAGTTTAGGGTTTGATAAATGGTTTTTATTGTGTTTAAGGGGGGAATGAAAATGAAAACATTATTATATGTTATTTGCCGCACTTATTGTTATTTACTGTATGAATATGATTTCCTAGTTCTCTCTTAATGTTACCTAATGATCTTGTCTCTCATTTGACTTCAGAATCTAAAGGCGGATCAAGGAAAGGGTTCATAGAGGCCTGAACCTCAGGGTAACAGGGAAATAGATGAGTAATGGAAATCTAAAATGAAGCAGCAAATGAGGGAACTGATGGAGTCTCTGGTAAAAATTAGGGCTATGCTGATGGCTCAAATGGGACCGAGAGTAAAACGACTTGAGGCATAGCTTGCAACCAGTCCCGAGATTAGCAGAGCTGAGGGAGGAGCTGAGACAGTAGTAACTCTAGCCCAACTAATTTTAGCACATATTGAGGTGCTGGAAACAACAGCTGTCGTGCTTGTAGATTCTAAGAAGGCTGCATTTCTCAAAACCCACAAATAATTCTTGAAATACGAGATTATGAGATTCGATGGCACAATAAAGGAAGGGGTAGCTAAGACCTGGGTATTGGAGATGAAGCAATGATTTGTAGCTAAGGATGTTGAGGATCGGCTTAAGGTCAAACCGTTCACATTCTTGTTGATTGATTCTGCACATAAGTGGCAGAATTCCATAGAGAGAGAAGAGGAGACTGTCACCACATGGCCATAGTTTAGGACTATATTCTACAGGCAATATTTCCTAAAATTAGTGAGGAATAGGAAGAAGACTGAGTTTATCCTACTGAAACAGGGAGCTATGTCTATTTGGGAGTATGAGAGGAGGTCCTCATATTTGAGTGAATTCGCTTTTGAGATGGTAGAGCTAGAGGAGAACAAAATTGATTTGTTTCTTGGTAGGGTGAATTACAAGATCAAAGTTGTGGTTTCCTCCCATCCTTGCACTAGCTATGCTTTTATATTTGAGAGTGCGATAGAGGTGGAAGCAACCATTTTAGCCAGACATTCAAGAACAATACTTATGCCACCACCAACACCACAGTTTCCTAGAAGTCACAGAATCCAGGAAATTGCTTCTTTTAAATTAAAAAGAGGCAGATGAGTGTACCTGGAGTAGCTACATAGTTAAGATCTACATGGATGACTTTTGTTTGTGCACCAGTTCCACTAGTTTCTCAAGCTTCAGTAGCCAAACCACCTTTACCATCACCTCAGTCTGGAGGTAAGGGCAAAAGCAGAGCGAAATCATCACATAAATCGAGTGGATTGGGGCAGGTTTCTTAGGCCAATAGTTTTCCTCAAAGAGCTTCCACGATATGCTATCGGTGTGGGCTAACATGGAATATTTAGAGAGAGTGATCAATGCAATTGACTACATCGGTAGGCAGTATAACATCGCCAGCAAGAGGACAAATTCAAGTAATGGCTGAGGCAGATCTAAATGCTAATCGAAGGCTTATATAAGGTATATTAGATTTTTGTGGTCGAGATATGCATGTTTGATTAATGCTGGTTCTTCAGTTTTCTTTATTGCTGGTGCAATGGTTGATGAGTTGAAATTGAAACCTGTTAGAGTTAGTACATTGTTGATTTTAGGCACTGCAATGAGTGAGAAGGTTTATCTTAGCATGATCTGCGAGGGATGTATAGTCAAAATTGGGGAGCATGAACTCCCAATTGATTTGAAGGTAATGGAATTTCTAGAGTATGATGCACTACTAAGGATGAATTAGTTTTTAGCATACCATGCCAGTATTGTTTGTTTCCGTAAGAGGGTAATCCTTTAAATCCCTAACCTTTCTGAAATTGTAGTCTATAAAGGCTATAATTTTTCATGACTTGCAACTCGTGGAAGGGAATTTACTCATTAAGATTAAAAATTATAGCAGGAATTGTCACATTTGGAGAGCTTGGACATGAAGTTAAGGTTGGTGAGATACTAGTGATTTGTGAATTTTCGGAAGTATTTTCATCTGACTTGCCTGGACTTCCACCACCACGTGTCATTGACTTCATCATTGATCCTATTCTAGGTACTAAACTTATAGCTATTCCTCCGCACCGTATGACTTGGAAGTAATTACGTGAGTTGTAGACTCAACTTGAGGAGTTGCTATAGAAGTGGTTTATCTATCCTAGTATGTCATCGTGGGAAGCACTAGTTCTTTTTGTGATGAAAAAGGATGAAAACCTATACATGTGCATGGATTATAGACAACTTAATCGGGTGACTATCAGGAACAAATATCGATTGCCTAGGATTGATGATTTGTTTATTCAGTTGAAGGGTGCTTAATATTTCTCAAAAAATGATTTAAGGTATGGTTATCATCAACTGAGGATCAAGGATGAGGATATCTCAAAGACGGCTTTCAATATGCATTATAGGCATTTTGAGTTTACAGTGAAGCCGTTTAGGATCACTAATGCTCCTGCTATGTTCATGGATTTGATGCATAAGGTGTTTAAGCCCTATCTTGACTAGTTTATCATTATGTTTATTGATGATATTTTGATCTATTGAAAAACTGGAAGAGCATTCGCACCACTTTAGAGTTACACTGTAGACTCTGAAAGATAATCGATTTTCTGCCAAGTTTAGTAATTGCGAATTCTTGTCTTCAAAGGTCAAATTTCTTAGACATATGGTTAATAACGAAAGTATATCTATCAAACCAGTGAAGGTTGAGGTAATCAGGGATTGGCCTACTCCTACCACAGTGTCAATAGTTTGAAGTTTTCAAGGGTTTGCAGGTTATTACAGACGGTTCATTGACGGGTTCTCTCGTATTGCTCTACCAATGACTCGGCTGACACAGAAAGATGTTGACTTTGTTTGGTTTGATGAGTGCAAGGTTGCGTTCAAGGGTTTGAAGGCTAGTTTGACAATGACACTTGTTATTACATTACATGAATCGAGGAAGGAATTAGTGATTTATACAGATGCTTCTCATTCAGGCTTAGGTTGTGTGTTGATCCAGGAAGGCAAGGTTGTAGCTTATACTATAAGGCAACTTAAGTTTCATGATAGAAATTATCCAGTTTAGCGAGCTGCTGTTGTTTTTGCCTTGATGATTTGGAGGCACCACTTGTACGGTGAGAAGTTTATAGTATTTTCAGATCATAAGAGTTTGAAATACTTGTTCACTCAGAGTGAACTAAATATGAGGCAGCGTAAATGGCTTGAGTTCCTCAAGGATTATGATTTCACTCTGGAGTACCATCCAAGCAGAGCAAATGTGGTTGCTGATGCCTTGAGGAGGAGAAGAACAGGAAAATAGAACATAACTACTACCAGAGCTTTTAAGTTAGACTTCTTGAAGAACCTTCAGTGATAATTTATGAAAGTTCAGTTGGCACATTATCAACTGAGAAAGCTAGTTCTAGGGCTACTAATCTATTCTTTTCTGCTCATATTAAGCTCAACCGGAGATGATTATTTAATAGGTGGTTGATTGCCAAAAAGCTGATCAGGATTATATAGAGCGCAAAAGTTTATCGACAAATAAATATATTATGGATTCCAGCTTAGGATCAGTTAATGCAGGAGTTACAATGGGAATCTCATAAGTTTCTTTACTCTATTCATCCAGGTAACATTAAGATGTATAGCGATATGAGGGGTGTTTATTGGAAGCCTTGGATGAATACTTATATTGCTGAGTTTGTAAAGAGATTTGAGAAAGGTTAGCAAATTAAGGCTGAACATAAGAAACTCGAAGGTTTATTGCATTCGCTACCTATTCCCGAGTGTAAATGGGAATGTATGTCGATGGATTTTGTTTTCGATTTACCTCTGAGTCAGCATAAGCATGAGGCGGTATGGGTTGTAGTTGACAGGTTAACGAAGTCTCTGCATTTCTTACCAGTTTCTATGCAAGATCCTCTTGACCGATTATGAAAGGTGTAGGTACATGAGGTGTTGATATTTCACAGAGTTCTAGTGTCGATTACTTCAGATAGAGATTTGAGATTCATGTCCTGACTGTAGAGTGAATTGCAGCGGAGCTGGGAACTGTTCTTAACCTCAGTACGACATACCATCCTCAGACTATTAGATAGACATAACGGTTGATATTGATGCTAGAGAATATGCTTTGAGCTTGTGTCTTGGAGTTTGGTGGTAACTACGAGAAATATTATGAGTTCTCTTATAATAATAGATATCAGGAAAACATTGGAATGGCTCCATTTGAGGCTTTGTATGGTCGACCTTGTCATTCACTTGCGTAATGGGCAAAGGCCGGAACTACAGTTTTGTTGGGGTCGAAATTGACTCAACACTACATAGAGAGAATTCAACAGATTCGCCAACATTTGATTACAACACAGCTAAGATAGAAGAGATACACTGATAAACATCATAGGTTTTTGGAGTTTTTATAGGAAAATCTTGTTATGTTGAAATTCTCACCTATGAACGGATTATATAGATTTGGGTTGCAAGGTGAGCTAGCTCCAAGGTACATTGGGCCGTTTAGAGTACAGGAAAAGATTTGTCCTGTTGCTTACATGTTAGAGTTACCTCCTCAGCTAGCCGGAGTTCATAATGTCTTTCGTGTATCTATGCTTCGCAAGACGGATACTCAACTCACTCTAAGGATTGATTGGAATGAATTTGATCTTCGAGAAGACTTATCTTATAATGAGCAGCCGATTCAGATACATGATCGTAAGATTCGGAGGTCGAGAACCAAGGAGATTCCTTTGGTTAAGGTGAAATGGCAATTTCATGGAGATGAGGAACTAACCTAGGTGCGAGAATCCTATATGAAAGAGCTGTTTCCATTTCTCTTCAAAATTAGAGGTAATTTTACATTTACTTTAATTTCGAGGACGAAATTGCTTAAAATTGGGGATACTATAATGACCTGTTACCTTAAGCTATTGATTAGTGTTAATCCAAATCCTAATTAACCGGAGTTAGGCTTGTGGTTATGTTCGACGTACCTCAATTAGCATGTGCATGTACTTGCATGATGGTTTGTGTTTGATTGGATTGTTTATGAATTTTATGGGTTATAGTATAATAGAAGATTTATATACAAGCCTATAAATGGCAAAATACATAGCAAAAAATAAATAACTGGTACACCATGTGCCAAGAGGGGGTTGTGAGATGAATGTGCATACCAGTGAATACTTGTAGGCATGTTCGGTGAATTTATTGACGAGAAAATACACGATATATATATATTTATATGTTTGATATATAAATATATATATTGGAAATTATAATATTAGTTTGAATTATATGGATTGTCTGAATGCCTCGAGATAAGCGTGAGTGTTGATGTTGTCAACATGTTTGTCATATTAAGGAGTGTCATGTTAGCACATCAATCATTCGATCAGTCTTGAGATAGCACGATGCGCATCTCAAGGAAATCCATATACTTAAATTAAAGACCTCATACTTATCTCACAATTCCATTGAGTGAGAGTAAGAACAGCAGAGGGTTTAATAATTTGATCCTTAGGAGATCACTCAAGGAGCTAATTCAACATGGATTGAAGAGCTTAAATGATTGAAAATCTAGAGATCATCATTTTAGTAAGTTTAGTTTTCATGTTCTTGAAGTTTAATTTGACAGTAGGTGATGAAATCTGTGTGAATTAGGTCAATACCCGGCCTGAAACCCTAATTAAGACCAAATTACCTGAACAAATTCAAACACTAACAGTGGATCAATGATCAGAATGATCAGTTGATCAATGTAACAGTACACATTGAAACAAATTGAATCAATGAATAACAGAGAAGAACTTCACAATCTCTTTTATTACACATACAACGAAGATTACATTGTACATTGCTTATATACTAATCAAGAAGGTGTACATAACACACCTCTGTTGTAACTGCCTAATGTAAGCTAACATAAACCTGTGATACACTATACCAGATTACATGATTCAATACACATATGCCAGATTACATAAACAGCTACCAGAATATATAAACAGCTACATGAGATATTTACATAACTCTACATTACCCTTACCAGATTTTAACTAGAGCCAGCAGCCTTACCACCTACACCTGATAAGCACTACAGTATATCGATTATCGAAATAAAACAAATCATATACACAGCGAAAATTTAAAACCTTTTTCGATAACTAAAATAAGATATACAATATTAAAAACAAATCGAAATAAACCTTGGTTATATAATCACCCATCCCATGTAATATTACAAAACTATAATTCAATGCAAATATATAAGACTAGAGAAAGTCATTACATCGAAGAGAAGTTCAAGACTCCTATAACTTCTCCATCTCGTAGTCGTAGCGCTCGTCGGATCTACCTATAATGTTAATTGGGGTGAGTACTCCAACTTGCTCAGTAAGTAGGGATTCACACTAATCATCAACATTCCATATAATATTCAAGGATATCATGCAATAAAAACATGCACCAATGATATCTAACAAGAATATGGAAATCATATAAATTCAATACATAAACGGATTCATAGCAAATGTCTTTGGACTATTACACAGTGACCTCCATTTTATTTATAAAACTAGGGTCGATTACCCACCGGCGCCATTAATACAAGTGCTAAACCAACACACCGCGCATATGTGATGTTTAGCCAATCGATTAATGCCCAATGGTTCTATCCTAAACCCTCTAGTGAATATGTAACCCACACAACTTATTAACTGAGTAGGAGTTACGCATAGACTGGGAGATCAGCCCCAAGTCCTATAGAACCTAGTGTTAGCCCTGAGGAGTTACTCTCGTGGATCATATTAGACATCATTTTTTGTTCATTAAAATACCATCAAAGTGTACATAATCCCCCATTTCAATCCAACAACTTCATGAGCTATATATACTAAATAGCCAGACAATATTAATAAATAAGGGAATCAGTACTTACCTCGGGTTTAAGTCTCCGTTTCCCAAATTCCTTAAGTTTCCAGTCATTTCAAGTTTCCTCAATGTTCCTTAACCTATCACCAATCATTTTTTGTCAATTTAGGTCTAGTATACTCTAATTAGAACCCCTAGACCCAAAACTCTCGACGAACCATCTAAATCCAATCAGTTTTGTACTGATCTGAGTGTGGATGGCGCTATGTCCCGGAGCTAGCGCACTATTTGCATTACTAAACTTTATACACACTTTTGGGGTCTGATAGCGCGCTACCTGACATGGACATCGTGTTACCTGAAATGGATATCGCGCTATCCATATGTCAGTCATCTCCCCAGTGCGCATAGTGTGCTATGGCCAATGCCTAGTGCGCTATGCGCACCAGACCAACAACACCAGCACACTTCGACTAATCCAAAGTTGGCCCAAACCACATCCAAACTCAACAATTACATTCCCAAATGATCTTAGAGGACCTCTAACGAGGTTATAAACCAATTCAAATCAACAACAACCTCAATTTACAGAGATTTGATCATCACGAGATAATTGAATATCAACAAACTCAAAAATCAAACTTACCAAAGTGATGATCACTAGCTTCTAATCTGTTTAAGCTCCTCAATTGATCGAGTTCGGCTCCCGGAACCACCTCCTTTAATCCGGAATCAAACCACCCTCTCGAACCCTCTTGAATTATCGATTGAATTGGATAAGAATGAGTTTTTGTTTTTATATATGGATTTTCCTTGAGATACGCGTCACACTATCTTGAGACAGATTGCGTGGTTGATGCCTTAAAATGACAGCTTAAATTGACATGAAATTTGACACATCAAGCACTTACGCTTCATTCGAGATGATCCGATAATCCATATATTTATAATATTCTTTTATTTCTTAATATATATTTATATATTTAAAAACATATAAATGTATATTTATCACGTATTATTCACCAATAAACTGACTGGACATGCCTACAAGTGTCCTTGAACGTGCACACTCTTGCCATGACTCCCTCGTCACACTTGGTGTCCTGATAAACCTTAGTTTATTGGGTATTTTCCAGTTATAAGCTTGTGTATATTCTCCTTATTATACAACAACCTATATATTAATTAAGTTAATAATCTAAACAAATACCATAAATCATGCAAACGTACGCACACGCTAATCGAGGTACGCCGAACTTAACTACGGGCTTAACTCGGGTAAATTATGATTTGTATTAGTACTAATCACCAGCTTAAGGTAACATACAACATGGTTCTACTTCTATTGCTTCATAGTCAAAGGTTGTTGAAAGATCATCTAATTAAGCAAATTATTGGCTCAATTAATGATCCCTTGCAAACTTGAGTTTTTCCTCCTGTTGATTATAGTAACATGATTTGTTTTCCATGTTTTACATCTCTAATTGAGGCTAAAAATCTCAAGGAGGCTTTAATGGATGAATATTGGGTTAATGCTATGCAAAAGGAACTTAATAAGTTTGTTAGATAGGATGTATGGGAGCTTCTTCCATGACCTACTAATGTTAATATCATTAGTACTAAGTGGATGTTCCGCAACAACACATATGAGAATGGTGTTATTGTTTGCAACAAAGCCAGATTGGTTGCACAAGGATACAAAAAGGTTGAGGGTATTGGCTTTTTATGAGACGTTTGATCTAGTTCCACGATTGGAATCTATTCGTCTACTGCTAGTTATTGCTTGTAACAAAGGCTTAAATTTACAACCAATGGATGTTTAAAGTACTTTCCTAAATGGGTTTTTTTAAAAAAGAAATTTATGTTGAATAATCTAAAGGATTTGAGGTTCATGATAAACCTAATGATGTTTATCATTTGAAAAAACCATTTTATGGACTGAAGTAAGAACCACGAGCATGGTATGAAAGGTTGACTACCTATTTACTGCATAAAGGCTACAATAGAGGATCTACTGATAAGACTCTATTTCTTATAAGGTAGGATAAATAGTTTTTGGTTGTGCAGGTTTATGTCGATGATATTGTATTCAAGGCTACATCTACAAAGCTAGCTTTAGAGTTTGTTGATTTGATGAAAAACGAATTTGAGATGAGCTTGGTTAGAGATCTTACATATTTCTTGGGTTTGCAAATTACACAGTCTCAAGATAATATATTCATATCTTAAAATAAATATGCTAAATCTCTTATTAAGTGTTTCAGATTGGACTTTACTAAGTCTATTCAAACACCTATAAGCTCCAGTGAGAAGATTCATAAAGATGGCAAAGGTGTTGATGTTAATCCTATATTAAACAGAGGCATGATTGGTAGCTTATTATCTCTGACTCCTAGCAGACCATATATTGCTTTTAGTGTGAGAGTTTGTGCTTGTTATTAGGCATGTCCAAAAAAGTCTCATCTGGTTGTTGTAAAAAGGATTTTACATTTTGTGCATGGAACAAGTGACTTTGGTATACTATTTACTAAGGGAGGTGCTAGTGACTTAGATGAGTATAGTGATGTTGATTAGGCTGGAAACATTGATGATTAAAGGTGAATGTTACTACATGGGTTCTAATCTTATTGCTTGGAATAGCGAGAAACATAACTGCATTTCTCTATCAACTATTTAAGATGGATATATTGTAGCTGGCAGTTGTCGCACGTAGTTAATATAGATGCAACAAATGCTCAAAGACTATTGTATTGATTTACCTCAAATAAAAATGTACTTTGATAATAAAAGTGCCCTTGATATTTCAAAGAATCCAATGCAATACTCTAGGACGAAGCATATTGATAATTTTCATCATTATATCAGAGCTATAGTGGAAAAAGGTTAATTTGTATTCAACATGTTCCTATGGAAAAACAATCAGCTGATATTTTTATAAAAGCTTTTGACATACTGTTTTGTAGAGGTTGCGCCAGGCTATTGGTGTGTGCTCTCACTAGCAAGGGTTTTTACTACAAAGTAGAAGTTATGTGCTTTTACGTAGATATCTTTAAGATTTACAATTACGTTGTAAGTTGCTTTCGTGTTTGACTAATAAACTACCACTTAGAATTATTTCAACACGTATTGCTTTTGTTAATTTGGCTGAAAAACTAGATGTTTAATATTCGTCGAGGAGGAGTAAATTTTGAGCTATTAGACTGAAAAATCAATTTTTGAGGGATTTAAGCAAGATTTATGTTCTGATTGGGGTTTATACTTGCTGATTTTGTGATAATATCTAATTTTTACAAATCGTTCTTCCTAATTCAAGTTCTTCTCTCTCGCTGTGACCTTCTTTCCTTCTCAGTCATTTTCTCATCTTTCTTGCTTCGCAATACTGCAAGAATGGCTCCATAATCTTTTTCAACTTTGCATGGTGACTCTACCGCAACTGCTGATCTTTTAAACACCGAGATAATGTGCATTTACTATCATGCTCCTATAAAAAAAACTCTACATTGGTACGCCATTAGATTGAAAAATTATTACGAATAGTACATGGGTGAAATTAGGGGTTACTCGACGACGACAACCATTCAAAAACATTGGTTCTTCGAAGAAAGTCGAAACTGCCAGGGTCAAGATGAAGTTTAGTGAAGATGAGAGTGTATCATCTGAATTTTTAGAGAGGATTCTTGATGAAACTGAGGCCATTAGCAAGGCTTCTGACCAGATGAAGATCTTGTTTATATCTTTGTACTTTCTTATGCCTACTTCCTCTGCTTTTGGTCATTTGAGATCATTGGAGTGCGTTGATAAATTTAAACAAATTATGAAGAGGAAGTACTGGTTTGATCAACCATTCAATGTGTCGCATTTTCATGAAATTGGACGTAAGAGCTTGTTGATTCAGACTAGCATCTATGGTTGGTGTCTCATGAAGGCTTCTACAAAGACTCTACTGTCAAGGAATTCTACAACAATCTTCTTGAAAAATTTGGAGATGCTTATGTAGACAAGGTATTTGTGTTTTGTTTCAATATTTCATTGAATCGTGTTTCCATTAATTATATGCTTGGACTTTCTGGATTGGAGACAAATTTTGATAAGTTGGGTTTGGCACTCAAGATTGATGATTCTTTCTCTTTGTTGACTGGAGGGGTTCTTACTAAGTGGCCCTGTGACAACGCTTTTGGGCTTCCTGCAACCAAGTTCACATGCAAGGCTTACATGTTATGGAATGTCCTAACTACTAAGTTCTCTGGTAGGGGTGAAACCATGCCCTTTATTGTTTGATTACTTTTTCAATTGTTGTGACGGCTCGGTTCCCCAAACCGATTATCGTCTGGCATAATCCCATCATTAAGCTTTAACCCATGCTACATAGGACTTAACAACATATTAGTCAGCCTTTACACTGTATTCACCTTGTTTCACATACTCAACGTATTTACTATTCATTTATATATTATCAGAGTTCGTTAACATATCGTTATCATTACCTTAATTTTCAGTGGATGACTTATTAAAATTAACGGAAGCATTTATAAAACACCTACTGTGGAAACCAGGTAAATAGATGATCATATAAAACCAACCAAGATAATACATGAAACGGTAGGGAAATCTAGTCTCTCAACCCCATATACAACCTAAAGTTATACAAAAAGACGTAAGTAACAGATACATAAAATGATCACCTACAAAAGTAGCAAGAACTAGCCATTGACGAATCAGAATTATGCGTCGATCCTCTCCTTCCCTAGTCTGCTACTCAAAGTATCTGCACCTACCATCATAAAAAGGACAGTGAATACAGTAATGTATAAAGTAACACTGAGAGATATTTATCCACATTTCCAAATGTACAACAAGTATCTAAAAGCATAATAATAGCGAAGAAAGCTGAAACAAGAAATCATGCTATAAGATACTTGAATTAAACAATATGAAACTGACACTTAGCTAAGAAGCAATGATCTAAGGCTGTTTAATTATTAAATTACATCACATCAACTCTATTTCACTATCTCAGGATGGAGCCGCGCTCTACAACTCTGTTGAAGGTCGGAGCTGAGCTCTATGTCTCTATAATCACTCATTTATATATTTACTTGCTGATAACCCCAAGTCCCATACCTCATTTGTCACACAAGCTAGTGGTGAGATCCCGACATCACCAAAAATCTACTGACCCTTGAGTACCACTCCCATCTCTATAATGGCCCTAGATATAAGAACTACTTTCACAACTTAAAAAGTGAAACAGTAAAGAATCCATAACGGAATAGCTCGAAACGCACACAAAGGAATGTTATTTACAACACCCCAAATCATTCACCTAATAACATGCTTTTCTATTAACACTTTGAACAACCATGAAATGACATAGCACATGATTCAGAGTCAATGAACACCATTTAAACAACAACCAATGTCATGATAACAAACTCATATAATGACAGAGGACAATAAATTCATGACATCTAGAGTACAATCGCACATTAGTCCAAATGACTGTAAACAAGAAACATAATGTAAAGAAATATAAATAAATATCTCAATCAGTTTACTGATAAATCACGCTAAGCTCCTATGCTAATCTTATATCTTGACTCTTTAGAACACATACCCAAACCTCCGAGACTCTTCAATAGGCTCCTTGTACCATTAGACATGTTATATTATGTGTTTAGACCATCAGTTAGTGTGTTAAGCTTATTTAAAATGTGTAAGTTCTAGTTAGTAAATTGCAGATTTTGTGCTGTAAGAGCACCAAGCACGCTGGGTGGAATGTCTAACACGGTAATGACCTTATTAACGTGTTAATCAACCTGATTAGCGTGCTACCTGCTTGTAGCGCACTAGCTAGAATACCTAGTGCGATATGTGCTGGAAAAGCCAAAATTCTATACTTTGGATTTTGAGTTTTCTCCATACATGGCCATATCCAACACCTTGGGACCTCTTGTTCTAACCTACCAGAGACCCAAAACACCTATTAACAACATTACAACAGCCAACATCTCCATAATCATCATTAACTCATGAATTTAAACTAAATTAATTGTGTAGCTAAGCTTTCCTAGTTGATGATCACTTCAATCTTGTTTAATTCTCCAATTTCATCAGAATCTCTCCCTTACAAAGTTATGATCTTCATCTCTATAAGTTGTTCTTCTCTAAGTTATGTTTGTAAATGATTTGCATGAACTAACCTATTTAATAATATATATTGATAAGCTTGATTCCTAGCCATTTATCTTAATGTATATGCATATCTCGAGACTAATCTAATGTCCCATACATTGACACAATTCCACTAACTCCCCACTAACTCCATCTAACTAGCACCAATTGCAACTCAATTGGTCTCTTGATGTGTCAACAAGTATCTCGAGGAATATCAATTCCTAATGTTTTAACTTGCTAAAGTAGTTTATATTAATGTAAATCAAACTATAGCCACATTAATCTAACTAAATAAGCTACATTGATATTACTATTTAAATTACACTAACTTAAATTAACTTATTTACCACATCACTCTCTACTACAGTCACATGTTGGCATGCATGTCAAGGCTTGTCCCCACTCATGTCTCAACATCTATATATCAGTAGGAATAACTTAGTAGTCTACACATATACATCACACTAGGCATCCATTACATAAAAAATATTATATTACTCAATCCTTACATTAAGTTTTCAGATAATGTACCAGCTCTCGTCCACGTCTCGGATTTGTAACCCTGATTAGGGACTAATTTACTATTAGTAAATTATGGGCCGCTACAATCGCATTGCATATCTGACTACCTACAAAGATGATGTAGCTACACAAATGCGTTCATTACAAGAAGAGTTGAAGATTACTAACGCCGAGCTCCAACTTTAGAGGTGGCTGATTAACACTCAGCTATAAACTCTTTGACGTAGTTAGTCAAAAAGGGGGAGTGAGTGAGCAAGGTTAAGTTTTTTTTGGTATTTTGTAATTGTAAGTACATAAACTTTTATGTTTTTCAAATTTTATTTCATGGATGTACTTATTGGCTTATGACTATAACTTTTTAGGGTTTTACTTTTGTTTGTTGTTACTTTAATCCATTGGAAATAGTACATTTTATGAAGTTCCTTAAAAATTTGGTTATCTTGTAGTTACTGCTTTTGAACAATCTATGCCAAAGGAGGAGATTGTTAGACCCTATTTTAATATCTTTTGATCGATGTATCCTTATTGGCAGTATATTGTCGAAACATAAGTTAAGTTAGTTAGGTAAATGTTGTAATGAAGATAAAAGCCTGATTCAGCAAGATGTTAGAGTGTGGATACACATGAAAGATAGATTACAATACAAATTCTAGTGAAAATTATAGTATCAAAGTTAGAGTCAAAGACGAAAATGGAACTGAAGTCAAAGTAGGAATAGTATATGAGTTGGATATTGCAACAGAGCAACTGTCTTCGATACTGCATGGAAAGAACTTCAAGATGGATTACAACAACGAATCCTAGAGAAATGTGCATAAGTTACTTAAGAACTTTATGAAGACGACGAGTCAAGATTCTTGAAGGAATAGAAGACTTAGTTGTTCAACGTTACATGAATCCAAAAGAATTTACAATTGGAGATCGAAGAGGTTTTATGAGTTGTATTGTATTTAGAGCCGAATTCCTAGATGTAATAGATATACTGAATCTATAAATACTCAAGGTCGCCATTATATGGATCATCATTCATTACTTGAGTTTTGTTAGAATGAGAGATCATTATAGTGGTTGTTCATATTATCAATTTGTTTAATTGATTATTTAGGCTGAGCTTATGCAGAGGAAGACATTCAAGTCTACTGTAAAATCAATTCTTATTTAGTATTGATGTGTACTTGTTAGTTCATCACTAATTCTTTAATCTCCTCGATTCCTCTGGTTTCCAAAAATTTAACATTAATCATGAGGTTAACTTGGGTTATGTAAGATTCAGGTTAATGGTAATCACAAGCTTAAGGTACAAGTCGTTATAGTCTCCATAATTTAAACAAATCTCATCCTCGAAATTAAAGCAAATATCAGATTTTCGGTAGTTTTGAAGAGAAAAGGAAACTATTCCTTCATATAAGATTATCGTTCACTGGTTAGTTCCTCATTTATGCGAAATTGTCATTTTACCTTAACCAAAGGAATATCTTTGGTTCTAAGACTTTGAATCTTACGATCAAGACGGCTGCTTATCATAATATAAGTCTTTCTGAAGACTAAATTCATTCCAATCAATCCTTAGAGTGAACAGAGTCTTTATTTTGAAGCAAAGACACGTGGAAGACATAACTCTAGCTAGCTGAGGAGGTGATTACAACCTGTAATCAACAACACCAACTCTTTTTTTCACTCTGAACAACCCAATATACCTAGAAGCTAGTTTACCCTATAAATCAAACATATACAACCCTATTATAGGTAAGACTTTGAACGGAACATAATCATCCTTTGAAAACTCCAAAAACCTATGATTATTATTGGTATATCTCTTTCGTCTTAGCTATACCATAGTCAAACGCTAGCGAATTTGCTGAATTCTCTCTATGTAGTCCTGAATTAACTAATGCCTAAACAAAATTATATCTCCAACCTCTACTCAACACGCCAGTGAATGACAAGGCCAACCATATAGTGCTTCAAAAAGAGTCATTCCACTGTTAGCCTGATAATTATTATTATAAGAGAACTCACACAGGGGAATGTATTTCTCCCAATTAACACTAAATTCCAAGACATAAGCTTGAAGCATGTCCTCTAACACCAAGATCAAACGCTTAGTCTAACCATTTGTCTGAGGATGATATGTCATACTACAGTTAAGAACAGTTCCTAGCTATCTCTACAATCTGCCCCACAACCTGGATGTGAATCTGTGATCTTTATTTGAAGTAATCAACATTGGAACTCCATGAAATCTCAACACCTCATGTATATCTCACGTAATCTGTTAAGAGAATCTTGCATGGAAACTAGCAAGAAATGCGTAGACTTCGTCAACCTATCAACTATAACCTATACTGCATCATGCTTACGCTAACTCAGAGATATACTTGAAATAAAATCCATTGATATATGCTCCCATTTTCACTCTGGAATCGGTAGAAAAAACAATAGCCCTCTAGGTTTCCTATGCTCAACCTTAACTTGCTAATATATCTCACATCTTTTTGCGAACTCAACAATATCGGTCTTTATCCTCGGCTACCAATAAATACGCCTCATATCACTATATATCTTAGTATTACCTATATGAATATAATTACCTCAAAAAAACCTATATGAATATAATAAAGACATCTATGAAATTGTTGTAGCAACTCCTGACTCAACTGATCTTGAGCAGGAATCCATAATCTATCCGTGAAACGTAATGCAGCATCGCCAAAAATTGACCAATCAGGATTATCTACACTAGCCATTAACCTCTAATATGCTAAGTAATTATGATCAACTTTCATAAAATCAACCACCAACTCTATGATATCCTATTAAGCTTAATTGATGATGTGCCAGCTGGACTAGCACGAATCATCATCATATAAGCCTCTTCAAGAATTTAAAATTAAGAAGCTATAGCGGTAGCTACATTCTCTTTGCATGTTCTTCTCCTACTCAAGGTAATAATCTAGATTGAAGTCGTAGTCCTTGAGACATTCAAGCCATCTACGCTGCCTCACGTTCAACTCACTCTAAGTAAATAAGCATTTAAGACTTTTATGATATGAAAATACAGTAAATTCCTCCTAGTACAAATAATGCCTCCAAATCTTCAAGAAAAGCACAACTGCTACTAATACAAGATCATGAACTAGATATTTCTTTCATGAATCTTGAGTTTCCTTGAAGTACAAGCTACAACATTGCCTTCCTACATCAGCACACAAACAAAGCCTAAATGAGAAGCATCAGTATAAATCACTATTTCTTTCCACGATTCAAGTAATGTTGGAACATGCATTGTTGTCAAACGATGTTTTAATTCCTTGAAGGTTGTCTTGTACTTATCAGGCTAATCAAATTTCACATCATTCTATGTTCGCCAAGTAATTAGTAAAGCGATATGAGAGAAACCATCAACAAAATGCTTGTAATAATAAGTTAACCCTAGAAGACTCTGAATCTCTGACACCGTGGTAGGAGTAGGCAAATCTTGGTTTGTCGTAACCTTAGCAAGATCAATAGATATGCCCTCAATATTAACCAGATGCCCGAGAAATTTGACCTCTGAAGAACAAAATTCGCACTTACTGAACTTAGCATGCAACAAATAATCCTTCAAAGTTTGCAATGTAACTCTTAGGTGGTGCAAATGCTACTCCCAATTCTTCAAATAGATCAAAGTATTATCGATAAACACGATGATGAACTAGCCAAGATAGGGTTTAAACACACTGTGCATCAAATCCATGAACATAATAGGAGCATTAGTGAGTCGAGACGACATCACTATAAACTCGAAGTTTCCACAATGAGTATTGAAAGCTATCTTCGAGATAACCTCATCCCTAATCGTCGGTTGATGATAACTAGACCTCAAATAAGTTTTTGTGAAATATCCGACACCCTTCAACTAGTTAAATAAATCGTTGATCCTGGGCAATGGATATTTTTTTTGATAGTCACCTGATTAAGCTATCTATAATCGATGGACATATGAGATTTTTTGTCTTATTTCTTCGCAAAAAGAACCGCTGCTCCCCATGGTGACATACTAGGTTGGATAAATCCTTTCTTAACAACTCCTCGAGCAAAGTCTACAACTCATGCAATTCCTTTGGTGCCATACGGTACGGAGGAATATATATAGGTTTGGTGCTAGGAATAAGATCAATGATAAATTCAATGACATGTGATGTTGGAAGTCTAGGCCAGTCAAATGGAAAGACTTTCGGAAACATAAAAACCACTAGTATCTCATTAACCTTAAGTTCTTGACCAGGCTCTCCAAATGTAACAACACTTGGCAAAACCTCTAAGTCTCAAATAGTAGCTTCCCTTTCACGAGTTGCAATTCATGGAGGATTATATCCTTTATAAACTATAACTTCAGAAAGGTTAGGAATTTGCAATACTACCTACTTTTGAAAATAATCAATACTGGCATGATATGCTACTAATAACTCCATCCCTATTGGTGCATCATATTCCAGGAAATCCATAACCCTAAGATCAAATAAGAGTTCATTCTCCCCAATTTTGACTACACATCTCTCATAGATTAGGTTAGGATAAACTTTTTCACTCATTGTTGTGCTCAAAATCAACAAAGTATTGGCTCTCACGAGTTTCAATTTCAACTCATCTACCATTGCACCAAAAATAAAGGAAAGTATAGAACCAACATAAATTAACACATCCATATCTCGACCACGAATATTTAAAATACCTTCCACGAGCATCCTTGTAGCCTTAGGATTCGCCTCAACTTAAGTGAGACTGATCTACAATCTGCATCACACTGCCAACAAAAGAAGTTGGAGGTGCACTATAATTCCTCTATATGTGGCCTGGCTAACCGCACTGATAACATACCACACTAGCCCTATTAGATCCTCTACTAGCTTGAGAAACTTGCCTAGAACTTCTCGGTCTAGGACCAACCTGACCTATTCCTCTGCTTTTACCTTCTGACGTAACTGGTGGCAAATGTGGTTTCGCCACCGAAGGTTGTGAAACAAATGGTGCAGCAACCGATGTGCTAACATAAATGGTTCTTGGTGGAAATGACTGAACTAGAGCCATAGAAAAAGAAGAACCATCTGATGTACTCCTCTTCCTCTATTGCCTGATAAAATTCGGACTCCACTTATTCACGGATGTATGAGTCGGCTGAATATGAAGAATTCCCGAGCCCTCTGACTATGCAAATAATAAGGTGTTGGTGGTGGAATTACCACTATCCTTAGTGGACGAGCTAACACAGCTGCCTCCACCTCTATCGCACTTTAAAAGATAAATGCATAACTAGTGCAAGGATGAGAGGAAACTACTACATGTATTTATAGTTTAGACTAGCGAGAAACATGTGTATTTTGTTCTCCTCTTATTCCACCATCTCTATAGCAAACTCGCTTAACTCAGTGAACCCTTGCTTATATTTTCGAACAAACATCTCTCTATGTTTGAACTATATGAACTCAGTATTCTTCCTGTTTTTAATTGATTTTGGAAAGTATTGCCTGTAGAATACGGTCCTGAAATATGGCCATGTGGAGACTGTCTTCTCCTTTCTTTCTAGAGAGTTCCACCACTTACAAACATATTCAATCAACAAAAGTTTGACCAGTTTAACCTTAAATCGACCCTCCTCACTAATAACAACAAATCATTGCTCCTTCTTCAGTATCCAAGTCTCATCTACCCAATCCTCCATAGTGCCATTAAATCTCACAATATCGTATTTCATAAACTCTTCACTTTGACTTGCTTGCGTCGGGACCGGCTGTTGGTTGAATCTTAGGTTGCTGAACTGGTGGTTCTATCTAAGCCATCATAATTTCCATAAGTTTTGCCTGATATTCCATAGGTTGTCTCATTTGTCGTTCCATTCCAAATTTCTACTGAGCCTCATTCTCCTGATTATCCTGAGGTCAAGGTCTCTGCAAACCCACTCCCTGATCCGCCATTAGATTCTGAAATCAAAGGAGAAATAAAACCATTAGAGTAACAATAATAGAAAACAGGGAAATCATATATATACAATATATAACAATAAGTGCAACTTAACCTAGGTAATTTAATACTATGCTTTTCAACCACTTTTACATCATCATATGTTGTGTGCAATGCCTAATTAGAATATACTAATTTCCTTCAAATCAAATTTAACCTACTGTCGTGACGAAAAAAATTCTAATGTACAATCTAGAACTCCACCTATCGGTATGAATAATGTAAGCTCCACATTGCTTTAAGTCCCTAATCTTTCTATTCATAACCAACTAAGTTTACTATCCCTGCCTCCCAAATCAATAACTCTTTATTGATGTTGTGTATTTTACTGCTATACCGTTCATGTCTGAATTAAAAGCTTCAACGGCCATGATAACTTCTAAAACCTAAGTTCTAAAACATGTGGCCAGTATGTCCAAAGCATTACACTCAGAATCAATACAAATTCTAACCATTGCACTTTTTATATTCACTTCTTATTCAAATTCGAAGCATAACATTCATACCATAGGATCCATTGATCCCTAAGATAAATAGACTACTTACACTTCATTGAAACACACATATCACAATTCATATTGGATATCATTGCAAATTAGAGAAGAATATAAATATTACCTTGAATTAATCAATGAAACGAAACTTGAATTGCGAGCGTAAAGTCTTCAATGTTTTCTTCACACACACTACTTAATACACAAACTCAAAGTAAACCCTATGTTAAATTATTCTAATGGTGGCTAATAGTTGGTATGTGGTGAGTCTACCACATCCTAATACCTCTTTATACTCTCTAATAACAATTAGAAACCCTACTTTACAATTTGACTCGAATTAAACTCCAACTTTTTATTTCAAGCGTGTCTAGCGTTGTCACTAATGTTCTTGCGTCGTGCCTTATAGGCCACTGCACTTCCACTGCATGAGTATTTTTTTACTCTCTGGTGCCCTGATGTTGTCAATCTCTTGTCTGGTGTCGTCCATTGTATGCCATAACGCCGCCATAATGTTGAACCTTTAGACTTGGTGTACGTCAATTCTTCATTTTTCCCACGCCGTGCATTTCCTTCACATGTGTGGCCATGACGCCAACATGTGTGGCCACGACGCCATGTGTGTTTTTGTTGGTTTTTGCTCCATTTCTTCTTTTTTTCTTCATTTCCTTCCTTTACACCTTAATTCAAGGAAAGTGCAATCATACCATGAATTAGAACTCTTTTAGGGATATTTATACTAAATATATGACTAAACTAACCTTATATATATGTATAATTAATCACGTATCAAATACCCTCAAACTAAGAATTTTGCGCCTTCCAAGCAAAGGTGTATTCTACTAATACCCTTAATAACTAATTCTCATTCAATTTACGTTGTTCATGGAGTATCCTTTAATTCACTAAGTTTCAAGTTAACAATCCACTCAAAAGTTTTTCTTTGCAAAAACTTATATTTTTAAGACATGTTGCTATAACAACAAATATAACTTCACTATCAAAACACCAAAGTAGATCACAACAAAAAACCATCACTACTTACAAGTTTGTTTTGTTTCAACACTCAAGTAGCAAGTATGCAATCTCATGATTTCTTATTAAGCTAGGGAATTAACAAATTAGCATAGATCAAAATCATCTTTAGTAGACTTTACCACTTCAAGAGTCTATAGGACTTTAACATAGTTGGAATGGAAACTTAACTCAATTAGCTAATCTTTCTCGAGCTAAATTTTTTTATCTGAAGAGTTTTAGTTTACTTCCGCCTTCTTTTCTCTATTTTTCTTCTCTCATCTCTTTTCTTCTTTTTTTCATTTTTTATTTTACAGTCATTGATCATTTTCATATCTTGAAGGTTTAAAAGTAAGCCAGAAATATGAAAACACTAAAACACACAAACATCTATAATAGCACAATATATAAACATAGAAAAAACATTTGACACAATTCTTAAGGCTTATCCCAAATATAACTTCTTGATGTTGCATGGCTATTGGCACAATTCTTAAGGCTTATATATTCCAATGAATTGTCACTTGGCAAATAGTCTTCCCTACACATTTGACACAAAATCTTTGAAAGTTAGAATTATAACGTTTAAATTGTAATTAATTACCCTAAGTAACTAACTACTAGCTGAAAATTTTAAAAACCCCTGGGATGCCTCTTAGTAGCGCTTAGTTTATCGTCATTAGCCCAATGCCTTTTTAGCTCATTCAGTCCACGTCTAAATCGAGAAGTTCCATCTGCAGATTAGATAGTTAAAATAATTGCTCATTCACAAATACTTTGGTTACCGGCTTCCATGTATCACCTTCTTTATGAAGTAACCTAGATAGATGGTTTGCAACCAAATTTTCATTTCTTTTCTTATCTTTGATTTCTAAGTCAAACTTTTCAAATAATAATACTCATCTAATCATCCTTGGTTTTGCATCCTTCTTTGCAAAAAGATAACGGATTGCTGCATGATCAGGATACACAGTGTCCTTAGACCCCACTATATAAGCTATAAATGTTTCGCATGCAAACACCACTGTTAATAGCTCTTATTCTGTAGTAGTATAATTTTTTTATGCTTGATCCAGTGTTCTACTTGCGTAGTATATAGCTATATTCCATTTCTCCGTTGCCCTAACAATTCTCTTATTGCAAAATCACTTGTATCGCACATTATTTCAAACAGAGAATCTCAATCTAGTACTACCACTATTAGTGTCGAAATCAAAACTACTTTCAAGGTCCCAAATCCTTGTATGCATGTCAGGCTCATTTCAAATGGAACATCTTTTTTCCAACAATGTGCACAATGATTTAGTGATTTTTGAGAAATCCTTAATAAAACTTCTGTAGAAACCCGCTTGTCCTATAAAACTCCTTATGTCTGTAATGTTCCTTGGTATATGAAGTTTCTCAATTGGCTCTATTTTTGTTCTATCAACCTCCAATCCATGAGCAGACACTTTATGTCCCAAAACAATTCTTCTCAAACCATGAAATGACACTTCTCTCAATCAAGTACCAAGTTCATGTCTTGACGTCTTTTTAATACCAAAGCTAAATTTTGCAAGAGTAGATTAAAGAAGCTTCAAATACATAAAATTCATCCATAAATACCTCCATAATATCTTCGACCATATTAGAGAAAATAACCATCATAAATCTTTGAAATGTTGCTGGCGTATTGCATAATCCAAATGACATCCGTCTAAATGCAAATGTTCCATAAGGGCAAGTAAACGACGTTTTTTCCCGATCTTCTGGTGTTGTAGCTATTTGATTGTATCCCGAATACCCATCTAAAAAGCAATAATATTTATATCATGCTAATCTGTCGAACATCTGATCAATGAAGGGTAATGGGAAATGATCCTTCCTTGTAGCTAAATTTAACTTTATGTAATCAATGTAAACTCTCCAGCCAGTTACTATTCTTGTGGACAAGGTTTCCTCATTTTCAGTTTGAATAATGGCCATTCCTCATTTCTTTGGTACCACATGTATTGGTGAAACCCATGAACTATCTGAAATGGCTTAGATGATTCCAGTATTCAACTACTTCAAAATCTATTTCTTTACCGTTTCTTTCATTACTAGATTCAACCACCTATGAGCTTCAATCGATTGTTTATGATTTTCTTCAATTACGATCTTATGCTTTCAAACCATTGGGCTTATTCCTTTTAAGTCATTGATTGTCCATCCCAAGGGTGACTTATGCTCTCTAAACAATTGAAGTAGTTTTTCTTCTTCCAACCCCATCAACACTGCTGAAACAATCACAAGATATTTTGAATCTTCTCTCAAATATATATATATCTCAGATGCTCTAGTAAAGGGTTTAATTCCATTTTTTGTTCGATAACTGCATTTTCCACCTCGACTTCTAATTTCTAGAAACCTTTATTAGACTTAGGGGGTCTTATGGTCCAATAGAATTTACTGCCTCCTGATGTTCAACTTTTAATACATAACTTGTTGTTATGCTCTTAACTAGACATTGCTCCAGTGGATCATCTAGCTATACTCCGAGCTATCTCAGTAACACAATAAAAAATTACATCTCTGACTTTGATACTCTTGCAGTGTTCTCTCTCACTCGGAAGTTTCAAGTTTTTATAGATATTGAACAGGACTTTTTCGTCATTTACTCGTAACTTTAACTCTCCCTATTGAACATCTTTCATTGCTTGTGCAGTTGCTAGAAAGGGTCTTCCTAAAATTAATGGTACTTTTGAGTCCTCTTCCATATCCAAGGCTACGAAATCCACGGGAAAATTAAACTTATTTACTTTCACCAACACATCTTAAATCACTCCATTTGGATATGTCACTGATCGATCAGGCAATTGGAAAGTCATATCGGTTGAATTTACTTCTCCCAATTTTAATTTCTTGAAAACTGATAAGGGCGTCAAATTTATGCTTGCTCCCAAATCACATAGAACCTTATGAACAAGTGTACTTATATCATGCATCAAATGGAAAAACTTCCTGGATCCTTCAACTTCGATGGCAACTTCCTTTCTAGGATTGCACTGCACTCTTTATTTAAATTCACTATTTTGTAATTTTCTAGTTCACTTATTTTGCTATTATGTCCTTCATGAATTTTGTGTAATTTGGCATCTTTTCTAATGCATCTGCAAATGGGATGTTTATATGCAGCTTCTTAAACATTTCTACAAATTTCGTCAACCATCCCCGATCTTTCTATTTCTTGAACCGTTGAGGATATCGTAAGGGTAGATTTATTAGTGGTGGATTATCAGGAATTATGACTCTCCCTCGTACCACATCTTTTTTCTTCCTATCTCCCCGATTTTCCTTTGAGTCGATTCTAATTTTTCTGTTGGTGCTGCGTCTTTTTGGGTACTGGTGTCATTATCTAAGTATTCTACATCTCCTGGTTGTTGTTCATGAATTTTCTTCCTTGTGTCATTTATTATGCCTCTTGGCTGCACTGGATCATTGGTTATTTTTCCACTCCTTCACTGGACTGCATGTGCATTTGCATGTGATTGCAAATATTGTTACTCGAAAACTGTCTTCATTTTTGAGTCCTGAGTACTGTTAAGCTGACTAATTTGTCTTTCAAGCTTCTTTATGGATTTTGATTACTCATTATCCATCCTCTTTATGGCTTTCTTTGATCCTTCCATTTCTCTTTCGTGCATCACATGGCGCTCCCTATTTCTCATGTTCATGGCATGTAGGTACTTCTCAATTGACTTCAATGAAGTCATCTAATCAATTTTCTCTAGCTTCCTCTGTTGGACTTGTTAATCAAAGACTTGAGGTAACTTTTATCAGTATTTTCATAAGAGAAATTCGGTTGTTGTTGTTGTATCTTTAATAAAACAAGGTAATGGATCGACCCGTTATGAGAACACCACATGGATTAAGTCATCAGTGTTACTCATGATAGGTATATTATTTTGTCTTTCTTGTTAAGATTACCTTGGAATTCAATATTAGGAGCATGGTAATTTGACACAATCAAATGTTGTCTTTAACTGGATGATTATAAAGATTATAATTGGTTATCATGTGAATAATAGGTGACGGTGTGTAATCAAGATAGAATTTGTCCCTTTCGTTTAGAGAGAGATATCAGTGGATCCCTCGATATGTTAGATTGTTAAATGGCTAAGTCCAAGTGAATTGATATGATCAATGTCACTAGGATGTTTTCGGCCTACCTAAAGAACTAGACTAGTGCGATTGAAAATTAAGGGTGACTTTCCATGCCTTATGTTTAATCAGAGGATATTGCATGACAAAATGATATGATATATGTTATTCATTAGATTGTATCGATTTTGATATTCATACTACTTGTGTAGTCATAAAGCCTTGCTAGAGACTGCTTATGACTTGTGTACCAAAATGGTTTTGGTTCACTACCAACGTCGCATGAACCTATTAGGTTCGCACACAAAGAATGGCTTTGTGCAATTTCAATTGATATAGAGTAATGAATTTTATATGATAAGATTCATGACATAAAAGCCCTTACGATTTGTTATGTGATAACTTATTAATAGGGGTGTTTATGTAATTTGCTAGAATTGCTTAAATATAATAGTTCTTTTACGTATAAGTTTTTTAAGTGGGCTTATCTACACTTATAAATTGAGGTTTAAACCCTAAAATGAGATATTAAAATTCTTTTTTGCTATTTTCGAGTTCTCTGGATTAAGGGAGAGAAAGAAAAAAAATTTCTATTCAGGTTGGGGCTAGCACTCCAAATTGTGGTCACCGTTCGTTTATAGATTTAGATAGACGACCAGCACTTGAATGTCTTGGAGATTGAACAATCAAAGAAAGAAATCACAGATTAAGGTACGATTTGCTTTCATAAATTTTGTTTAATGAACCTTATTTTCAATCCTATTGGGATTTTTCAAAAACCTTTTTAAATTTTTCCGCTGCATGTGAATCTCAAATCCTTACAATTATTTTGCTTTGCATGAAACGAAAGAGGTTTCAAAGCACAGAGCAGCTGATCTGCCTCATTGGCGCCACCTAAATTTGGTTGCAAGCATAGGATAAGTTGCTGCCTTTTGAGATTTGGGAGGATCTCAAAACACACCTCACCCTAAGCTTTACTAAAGAAGATCAGTTGTCCTTGTATCAATATTTTTTTGCCATCAAGCAAGAATCTAATGTGGGTGAGTATCGAGAGTGTTATGAGCTTCTCTTAGTCCACCAAGAAGGGTTATCAAAGAGATAGAAAATTGTTGCTTTTATCAATGGGCTGAAGGACTGTCTCCGAGTGGAGTTGATGGGGGAACCACCGTCGACGTTGAAGGCAGTAATGATGTGTGCTGTGAAATTGGAGAATACGCTTGGTGAAAAGGAGGTGCTTGGGCTCGGGGGGCATGAAGGCCTAGTCTTCTTCTATTGGGTCAAGTTTCAAAGGGAACACCAGGCCCCCCAATTAGGTTACCCACACTATCACTAGTCCAGCCCGGGATATTCAGACATTCTAGCTAAAATCTTTGGTTCTATTAGGCCTAATTGGGAATTCCATCTCTACGATTTCTTATTCATTAGCCTAAGCTCATCCAACATCACTACTCCTAATGTCTGTCATCCTAAAACCTAAGTGTCTCACCGAAGCAAAGGCCCAGGCTCGTCATAAACTGGGATTATGTTATCGTTGCGATGAAAAGTGTTCAATGTGATATCACAGCGGCAAGAAAGGTTCTGAATGTGTCGCTCATAAGTAATAACTGGAGAGATGACTCTGGCGAGCCACCAGCTAAGTCTACCAAGGAGTCACCCAAGTTGGTGGCAATGCAATTATCAGCTAATGTTTTGGATGGCATCCCAGACACGCGCTTAATCAAAGTAAAAAGGAGTTCTCTAGAGAGCGGAGGTCGTGATTTTGATCGGCTATTGTGCATTCTATAACTTCATTTCCCCAGCCTTGGTTAGTGAATTACAACCCCCATTGTCATCCACAGCAAATTATGGTGTTTTGTGGGTGGTGGGGCTTCTCTACCTAGTTTAGGGGTATGTAAGGCTGTTCGAATCTTATTTCAGAAGTTAAAAGTTATTGCAGATTTCTACCTAGTTGCAATGTATGGCCATAACCTTTTTCGAGGTATGAAATGGCTATCCACTATTGGTATTACTACCATAGATTGACTAAACCTCACTTTGTCTTTTATGTTTGAGAGCAAGGATGTGACAATAATGGGGGATCCTACTTTCCATCGAGCCATGATGCCCCGCAAGAGTGTTCAGTGCTTTTGGGATGCAATTTTGGGATGTTTCCTGGTACAGTGCTACAACTTGTCTTCCTTGGCCCTCCCAGAGACTCCAGCAGTGGAATAGCCTTGTATTCAGGCCATTTTGGATAATTTTGGCTCCTCTGTTTGAACCTCCCTCTAAGCTTTCCACATTGCTTGATTGTGACCATGTCATTTCATTCGCGAGGGGATTAAACCAATTAGAGTGTGACCCTATTGGTATCCGCACATCCAAAAGGCGGAGATTGAGAATATTGTCAGGGAAATACTGAGTACAGGGATCATCCTGCCTAGTAACAACCCATTCTAACATTTGGTGCTCTTTGTCTAGAAGAATGATGGTAATTGGAGATTTTGTGTAGATTATCATGCCCTAAACATGGCCGGAAAATTCACCAAAGTACACATGTTTATACTTTTAATGAGGAAAATAGGGGTCAAAACTTTTTTATTCCGGGGGTAGGCAATAACGCCTTGTGGGAAGGCGCCATCTACGTGGCATGTGACGTGGCAAATTTTTTTTTTTTGTGGAGACACTGATAGCGCCTTCTCAGAAGGCGCTATCAGTGTACATGTCCACGTCGACATGTCCACGTGGAACGACGTGGACATGTACACTGATAGCGCCTTCTGCGAAGGCGCTATCAATGTCCACGTGGACAACAATAAGTTTTCCAGGTCCACGTGGATCGGATAGCGCCTTCGCAGAAGGCGCTATTGGTGGCCACGTGGACATCAAGTTAATCGGGCGCCACGTGGATCCACGTGGATCCACGTGGCGGTGTACTACCCAATAGCGCCTTCGGAGAAGGCGCTATTTGTATAAAATTTTTAAGTTGTGTCCACGTGGATCCACGTGGACACAATTATGTGGGGTGCGCTGATAGCGCCTTCTGAGAAGGCGCTATCAGCGCACCCTGTCGTCTTCTTCGCGAAACCGACGCAGAGAATATTCTCTGCGTCGGTTTCGGTAGGATGCAGGGGTAGGGGACGTAGGGGTCACGGGATTACGATCCCGTGACCATGCCCGAATAATTGCCGCCCCGCCTATATAAGGAGGGGACGGGGAGCTCGGTGGAGGGACACGCGCGGACGGAGGAGACACAGCAGAGGGACACAGCAGAGGAGGTAGAAGCGGCGGAGGAAGAAGGTCTTCTTGCTGCGGCGAGAGGAGGAGAGTGGAGACGAAGCGGGGAGCGAGGAGGTCCGCTGCGAGAGGTGAGGCGAGAAGAAGTGGCAGCTGATCAGCGGCGGAGCGGAGCTATGCGGCAGGGGAGCGCGGAGCAGCTGCGGCGGGGCACCAGTCGTCTCAGCGGAGGAGAAGTAGGAGGTCCAGTGAAGGAGGAGGAGGTATGTACGTGATGAAAAATAAATGGCAGTGAGGTTAAAGTATGTGTTAGTTTTTTTAGTTTACGTATGTGTAATTTGGTTTAAGTTTGGTTGTTTAGTTAGTTGATTATTTGTTAGTTTGTCTTGTTTTAGGTATTTAGCTTAGTTTAATTTGGTTTTTAGGTTAGTTAGTATAGTTAGAGTAGTTTGTTTAGTTTAGTAAGTTTGTTTCAGTTAGTCAGTTAATTAAGTTTGTTATAGCCGATTTATTATACTATTTGTGTTCTAAACAAACGAAAATACAATGTTATTGCAGGAATATTTTGTTGGAGAGGAAAAGCGGTGAAAAAAAGTAAGTTCGTTAATTTAGTATTTTCGAAGTAATTTATTTAGGTTAGTTTATGGTTTGCATGGTATATAGGGACATAAGTATTTTGTTTATGAAGTACGGTTGATATATTTATTTATTGAACGTTATTACACGAGAAAATGTAAGTGCGAAAGAATGAGTATGCTCGTAGTTGCGCTATTATTGCGATCTTCTACATCAGAAAGTTCGACTGCGCTTTATCACCACATGATTTTCAACTAATTCCCTGAACAATTTTTTGCAATTGTCTGTTACATCTTTACATCCAATTTCAAAACATTATGTAGGCCATGTCACAAAGAAACATCCCTATTCTATTCTATGCGTACGGATCCATTGTTAATGGGGTCAATGGCATCGCGTACAGCTCACCCCCATCAGTAGTGTTGTGGGTGAAGTTTGGGTCTAGTGCCCGTGAAATGATTGATGACGTTTCTAACGCGTTCCCTGACTGTACGGCGAGTACTATAGTTCATATGACGTATCGCCACATGATGCCTCTCCCCGGAGGCTCACATTATTACGTTCCTGTGTTGTTGAATGATGCGACACACTTCGACTTGATGTGGGATACGGTGGACAAATTACCAAAGACCGCGGTGATTGATATATATTTAACATTTGAGTCAGTCGACTCAAATCAAAATCGTACGATTCATTCGCAAGTTCTTGACGAACGTGGCGGCACGCCAGACGCAGACTTAATAGACATGGACAGATTGCACATGCAATCCCGGCGGATGAGGTAGCGCAAGAGGGGTTCGTTGCTCCATTACATGAAGATAATAATGCATATACCGACGATGACGAAAACGACGACGAAAATAACGAGACTGATGAGGAAACGCATCACAGCGAAGAAGCTCCATCAGTTGCGGTTTGGGATGACGTTAACGTTTGCACAGATGATCCAACATATGATCTCCGGGTGCGGAGAATGTCGAGGATGATGAGCAATTTGCTATCGATGAAGAGATTATGTTGGAGGAAGCTAGTGACGATGAAGTTCACCAACCAATACCGGGGTATAACGAAATCGATTGGGAGGTGGCTAATTCAACTGCAACACAACATTCCCGTAAGCAAACTTGGGGGACATCCCTAACTTCGATTTGGAGATAGGGATGTGTTTTGACAATAAAAACGATTTACAACATGCCGTGAAAGTGTGACATGTTAATAGGCATTGTCAATACCATGTGATGGAATCGACTACAACTTCGTGGGCGATTAAGTGCAGATATCCACAACACGGTTGTATGTGGCGTCTTCGCGCATGTTTCCGAAAGAAAACACTATTATGGGAGATTACACAGTTAGACGTACCGCACACGTGTATTAATCCCAACGTAGAACGCGGTCATGCCCAACTTGACGCAAACATGATGGCGCGAGAGATCCAAAGCGTCGTCAAAACCGATCAAGGTGTCACGATAAAAACATTAGTAGAAATAATAAAGAAAAAATATGGACACGAAGTCAACTACAAGCTAATGTGGGATGCCAAGAAAAAAACAATTGAATGGGTTTTTGGAGATTGGGATGAGTCGTACGCTCAATTACCAAGATGGTTGGCTGCGGTGAGGAGTAAGAGTCCGGGGACAAGAATCGAGTGGTCACACAGACAATGACATGATGATGAAATAAGTACCGCGTCTCCACAATTTCGTCGTGTGTTTTTTGCATTTGAAGCTTCAATACAAGCTTTTAAGTTTTGCAGGCCTCTGCTTCAGATTGACGCGACATTCCTATATGGCGGATACGATGGGAAGCTCATGATTGCGTATATCGTTGAAGGAAATGGTCACATACTACCAGTTGCATTTGATTGCGTTGCGTAAACCGAATCAAGCGATTCATGGGGGTGGTTTTTGCGCATGCTTTGCGCAAACACGTGATGAGATAGAGAAGGGATATGCGTTATTTCGGATCGTCACCCTGGCATTTTGGAGGCGGTCAACATCCCAATAAACGGCTTTTGTCCCCGAAAGGGTACCACCGTTATTGCTTGCGACACTTGCTTAGTAATTTCGGCACACAATTCAAAAATGTTGTCCCCCCCGAAAGTACTACTTGGTCGAGCATTGTTCAACATCAAGAACGAAAATTTATTGCGTGCATGGAGCGTTTCACATACTTATCGTCACGAACGCCACAATGCACGCAATATGTCAATGCCATCCCTAAAGAACTTTGGACCCAATCGCACGACGGAGGCATGCGGTACGGATGGATGAATTCTAATGGTGTTGGTAATTACAACATACAATTTATTCTTTGCACTATAATACATTAAATATTCGACGAACCAATATTACTTAATAGAGTTTCATCGGAAATTGCGAGAGTGTTTTAACGGGGTCTTGAAGGGTGCTCGATTCTTGCCAATTCTGCGTTGACTCAAATGATATACTATAGATTGGTGACGTACCACGATCAACGCAACCAGGAAATCAATGCGGCAATCTCAAAAGGCCAAGTGTACACTTGAATATGTCTTGAACAAACTCGCGAAATATGAGAAATGCAAGGAGGCATCACGTCACGTTGATCAATCGAGACATTGGTGAGTTCCAAGTGCAATTTGGAAGACACGGAGATCGCATGCATAAAGGCAACAACACACAAATCGTAATCTTAAAGGACCAGGGTGTGCGGTTGTAATAAATGGCGATCATTTGGTTTCCCTTGCTCACACGTGTTAGCATCATGTGCGTTGATTTGAGTGAGCTCCGCGCGATTCATCGAGCCATACTATAGGTTAGATGTGTACGCACGGTGCTACTCGTACAAATTCAAGGCCATCCCGAGATGAGAAGTATTGGCCGACTTTTGGGATGAAACTAATACCCGACCCCAGCGCAGACGTGGCGAGGAGACCTAAGGGATCGCGTAGACCTACGGAGATGGATCTTCCTAATGTCCAAAGACCTTTGCGATGTGGGATTTGTCACCAAGAAGGACATAGAAGAACAACATGTCCAAATAAAGATCGTGAACAGTACCAACTAGGAAGAACCGTTGTGGTATATGTCGTTTAGAGGGACATAACAAAAAAAATTGTCCGTTGAGACCACAACCATCCAATGACAACCTATAGTCGAGTTTGTATATTGTGTGAAGTAACTAAAGGTCGTACATATGTTGCTTGTGTGAACATTTATTAATTACTTATCGTTTGGTTGCGTACAACACTCATTTTATTTTGCTAACATTATATGTAGTTGTACTACAATGGATCCAGGACTTCTTCGATCCATCACTATTGCAACTCCAATCTACACACAGATCAACGCGAGCATGGAGGGCGAGGTAACATTTCTTACAATACGTCAAATTTAAATCAATGTTGTATCAAAAACGTACATTAATACACTATCAATTACAAGGTGTACGAAACAATGCGTGTACGTCGAAGACGTGGGGTCGTGGATCGAACGATGCGGTATCATTCTAGGATGATCCCATATCTTCGTTCCAGTGGGTTCTATGGGATATCTCGTGTAGCATTTTTCAGCCTTGATTGGGCTTTGATTCTGCGTTTGTAGAGAGATGGCCCCGAGATGCATACATTTCACATGCATTGTGGGAGTGCACCATTACACTTCAAGACGTGCGAGTACAGCTAGGATTACCGATCGAAGGTATGCTGTGACGGGGAACGACGGACGCGAGACTATGCGATGTACGTGAGAGGCTACTTGGACGAACTCCTGGTAGAGATGACGTCGTTGGATGTAAACTAAAGGTCGATTGGCTTGAGCGTAACGTACCTTCAATAGATGATGATAGCGATGAGGAGTCGGTCCGTCGTTACGTTCGATCGTACATACTACAACTCATCGGTGGTTGTCTTTTCGCCGACAAGTCTAATCGATTCGTCCATTTGATGTTCCTACCATTCTTTGGAGGATTTCCAACTATTTGGACAATATAGTTGGGGAGTGCTTGTTTGGCTTATTTGTACGAGAGAGTTGTGTCGCGGATCTCGCGCGGGGGCACATGAGGTTCTTTGGCGCGTCAATTCTTTTACAACTTTGGGCATGGGGCGATTTCCATTCATAGCACCGCGGCGCCTGCGTGTTTCTAGAGCTCAGCAGCGAACTGTGGATGGACAAAATATGCTTATGGACGTTCCACTCGGACACAGGTATGAAAGTCGATTTGTCATTAATTTGCATTTTCATTCTTGTCCATTTACATTTATCTTAAATTATTGTCTTCTACACAGATGGCTCGATGCATTTTCGGTATCACAAAGTGCGACGCACGTCGTATCGGCTACCGTGATGCACTCGACTCGACTCGCAGAGGCATGAGAATGATGTGGTCTGGCAACCTTATGCAGAACTCATGGGGTCTCTTCCCGATTACTGTACAAATGGTAACGGAAGTTGGCTCTCGACGTGTCCCCTACTTTGTTTCCACATTGTGGAGTGGCATCGACCAGAAAGGGTGATGAGACAATTCGGCATGGTACAAGTGGTGCCACCAAATTGTGCTTACGACGCCCAACTGCACCGCCTGGAATTGCGTGAACATCATCATGAAAATTGGGTGACCTTCCATGCAAGCTATATACACATGTGGGAGAATCGTGGGGACACCATTGCCACAGCGGCAGTTAATGAAGGCCACGATCACCAAGAGTACATGACGTGGTATCGCTCGGTCACTAGGAGATTCGTTGGACACGACGGGGCGTTACGTGACTACTCGGTAATATTATAACTCTTTATTTTCCTCGAACATTAAATCTCTTATATTGCGTGCTCGACCTCTTATATTTTGTATATCGGCGTAACTTGGTGCATCGGCGAGGCGAGTGTTTATCGAGGATGGGTACGAGCAAGGTCTTCTTTGCGCTTGATGAAGGGATTCAAATTTTAGACGAAGACGAAAGGCGAAGGTCTACTCTTTCGCATGACGGAATTGACGTCGAGCAAGACATTAATGAGGATAATGAACGGGACGATGAAGAAGACGATCAGGCCGAACCAAACATAGAGGTGAGAAGAAGACGGGCACGACCAGAGATTGTGCGGGAACGCACCGAGGCGTCCTCGTCCACCGCGTCCATCTACTCGGGACCGAGATTCTTTGCAGAGAGTAGCGAGACGATCTCCTCCAAAGCACGTTCATCTCGTTCGAGAGCGAGTAGAACAGAGGCTGTTGGTGAGAGTAGCGACGATCGTCGTCGCCACCCTAGCAAGAACCTCAAATGTTTGTACCCAGGCCGCCGAGCGTGAATCTTCCTCCTTACTATTTTGATCCATACGCACCTGGGCCGTCGTCTTCATATGTGGACCCTGGAATGCCTCATCCTCAAATGTATCCATCACTGCCTCAGTACATGCCTAGTCCATATACTCCTACTCCATATAATTACAATATGGCGTATAGTGGAGACCCTTCATTCATGAACTTGTTGACCATGTCGCAGCCTCATGTTCCATTCCCCCAACCCCATGCAGGAAGCCAATATTTCGGGATGGTTTCACCTCCTATTTTTGGTAGCATCAGTAGCAGAGGTGAGTCGAGTCAAGAACCAGAGGAAACGCAACAATCTACTCGACGTGATTCATCGCAAGACCAGCTACCTCAACAAGCTCAAGGATGTACAAACACATCGTCCAATAAGACAAAGAGTACGTCAGGTTTGCATCATCACGAGCAACAACGTCAACGGAACCGCGAAATAAACCTGCATGATGAGTTTACTTGATGTCATGGTGATTTGTAATTAACTTATATTTTGGGTTCACAAAGTACGTGTATTCAACTTTCTCATTGAATAAACTTATTTCTCGCGTTTTCCATATTATTATAATGTCGTAGATTTGATTACTCTTCAATAGTTAGTTTAGTTAGTTAAGTTAGTTTAGGTTATATGTTTAATTTAACTTAAGTGGTTAGCTTAGTTAGTTAGGTGTCGGTGGTTAGGTTATATTAGTTTAGTTTGGTTAGGTTAATTAGGTTAGTTAGTTAAGTTAGTTTAGTTAGTTAAGTTAGTTTAGTTTAGGTGTTGAGGTTATGTTTGTTTAGTGTAGTTGAGTTAGGGTATGTTCCTTAGTGTAGTTGAGTTAGGATATGTTTGCAATTAAGCTAGTTAAGTTAGTTATTTTAGTTTACTTAGTTTGTATTGTTAGGTGGTTTGGTTAGTTAATGTTAGTTAGTTTAGTTTGTTAGTTACTTTAGTTTGGTTATGTTAGTTACTTAGTTAGTTAGTTAGTTTAGTTGAAGTTAGTTAGTTAGTTAGTTTAGTTTGGTTTGGTTAGGTTAGTTTAGGTAGTTAGTTTAGTTTGGTTAATGTTAGTTAGTTAGTTTAGTTTGGTTTGGTTAGGTTAGTTTAGGTTAGTTTAGTTAGTTAGTTAGTTAGTTAGTTAGTTAGTTAGTTAGTTAGTTAGTTAGTTTAGTTAGTTAAGGTTAGTTAGTTTAGTTTGTTAGTTAGTTTAGTTTGGTTAGGTTAGTTATTTTAGTTTGGTTAAGGTTAATACTATAGTTAGTTACTTACTTAGTTAATTAGTTTATTTAGTTTAGTTGGTTATGTTTGTTAATGTTAGTTAGTTTAGAAAAGAGAGTTTAAGGTTTAAAACAATGTACATATATATTTTCAAAATTGGTTTTTTTTTTTTTACAAATATAAACTCCTCATATGCATATTCAAAGTTGGTTGTAATTGTCGAGATCGCTCGACGACGACGACGACGACGGCCAGCGGCGAGGGTCGGAGCTACGAGAACGACGCGGTTGGTGACCCGGTTGATGACGTGTCGGTGACTGACAGATCGGCGAGCGTTTGTGAGGTTCGCAGTGACGTGGCGTCCACGTGGCAGTGTGTTCGTACTGATAGCGCCTTTTCAAAAGGCGCTATCAGTACATGTGTCCTCCATGTCAGCGCCATGTCAGCGCCACATCACAAACGCAATTTTTGCTCAATAGCGCCTTTTGAGAAGGCGTTATTGAATGAGGTGATGTGGCGCTGACGTGGCAATGCGTTATTGAATGATGTGATGTGGCGCTGACGTGGCGTGAGGTGGCGGCCACATGTACAGATAGCGCCTTTTGAAAAGGCGCTATCTGTACAAACCCATTCCACGTGGACGCCACGTCACCGCGAACCAAAAAACATCCCACTCAATAACGCCTTCTGAGAAGGCGTTATTGCCTACTTCCGTGATAAAAAAAAAAAACCTCCCTATTTTGAGAAAAAAATTGTAAAATGACCCTACTTTTGGAAAAACCCCAAACATGGCCACTCTTCCGGACTGATTTTTGATTCCTAATATCGATTAACTGTTAAATGAGCTTCATGGGGCATCCATTTTCTCTTTTAATTTACGCCCATGGTACCACCAAATTCGTACCCTAGTTGGCCCATGTTCCCAAAACATCATTTGTAATCATGATGACCACTATAAGTTTTAAGTGATGCCAATTGGCCTATCCAATGCCCTGATTACTTTTCAAGCCCTTATGAACCCCATCTTCAAAGAGCTGATCTGTCGTTGTGTGTTAGTCTTCTTTGACGACATCCACGTGTACAACTCTTCCATGAGCAATCATTGTAAATATTCTTAAATGTCATTGTTTATTTGTCCATTTGAAGAAATCTTGTTTCACCTGAACTAACTTGTAATATTTAGGACATATCATATTGTGGGAGGGTGTCTATGCTGATATAAATAAGGTGATGTTGATGGATGCCTAGCCATTACCGACTTCACTAAAGGAGTTGCGTGGGTTTTTAGGGCTCACTGGCTTTTATCAGAGATTTGTACGCGACTATGGAAAGATCGCAGGTCCATAAAATCAATTTTTACGTAAAGATCCTTTAGCTTGGTTCGATGTGGCCACATATGTGGTGCATTAACCGAAACAAGCCTTTAAGGAAGTCCCTACCTTGACTCTACTAAACTTTGAAGTGTTATTCATTAAGGAGATTGATGCCTCTAGAGTGGGAGTTGGGACCGTTTTATCTCCAAACAAGTGCCCAATTGCATTTTTTTAATCAAGCTTTTTCATCTCGAGCTCACATGAAGTCTGCTTATGATCATGAGCTTATTGCCTTAGTCTTTTCTGTATATAAGTGGAGCCGTTATTTTTTAGAAAGGAATTTAGTAATATGCACTGATCAAATAATTGTGAAGTTCATATAGGAACAACGCCTTATTGCTCCCCAGAATCAACGTTGGTTGATCAAACTATTGGGTTCCACATCGAAATCGACTACAAGCCAGGTTTTTCTGATCAAGTGGCTGACGCTTTGTCCCGTTTCCCTTTTGAGGCAACCCTTTAAAATCTTATGGTTTTTTCTTTAGCTGATGTGGAGTTTATTGAACAGGAGGTTCAATCAGACCCATTCCCGAGCTCATTGGTGTTGGCAATGTTCAAAGGGAACCCGAATAAACAAGAGTGTGCTTTAGTCAGAGGACAGTTGCGTTTCAAAAGGCGACTAATTGTATCGGCTTAGTCTTCTCTTAAAGATCATCTCTTATTTGAGTTTCATGCCCCACCTATAGGGGATTATGGTAGCTTTATGAAAACTTATAAAATTATTTTGGTCGAGCTTTATTAGGTGGGGATTAAGCATGACATCAAGACCTTTGTCTGTGTGATATTTGCTAAAGAAACAAGTATGGGACTCTTTGTAACAACTCGTTACCTTAAGCAAGAGATTAATGTTAATCCAAATTCTAATTAAATCAAGTTAGATTAGTGGTTAAGCCAAATTTGTCTCGAATAATGTGTTAGTGTGTGTGTTGGGGCATGTGTCATAAGTCAATCTACAAACATTATTTATCTTATAATTTTAGTTAGTAAAATAGAGGTTTTCATTTGATGTTTTTATTATAAGTGATTGCATGTTTACTTTATAATAAGATCCATTAGTATTTGTTGAAATATCTTAAATGTCCATATTCGGTCATTATACGATGAACTTTAATGAATTAAAACTAGTGTGAGTCTTAATTTATGGTCATGTAATAATCATGCATAAAGGGATACGAATTGAGATCTTGAGTACTTGTTAGGGAACAAGATACTGGACCCGCTATGAGAACACCACATGGATTAAGTCATAGGTGTTACTCATGATAGGTATATCATTTACTCATTCGAATTGAGATTACGATAGGCTTCAATATTTGGAGTACAGTAATTTGACACAACCAAACATTTTCTTTAACATGACAATTATAAAGATTGTAATTAGTTACCATATGAATAATGTGCAAAGTTATGTAATCAAGATAGAATTTGTTCCTCTCGCATAAAGAGAGATATCAGTGGATCCCTCGATATGTTAGACTGTTAAATGGTCAAGTCCGAGTGAATTGATATGACAATGTCGCTTGGATGTTTTTAGTCTACTTAAAGATCGAGACTAATACGATTGAACATTAGGGTTGAATTTTCATGCCTTATGTTTAATCAAAATATATCACATGACAAAAGGATATGATATATGTTATTCATTAGCTTGTATCGATTTTGATATTTATGCTATTTGGGTAGTCATAATGTCTTGTTAAAGACCACTTATGACTTGTGTACTAAAATGGGTTTGGTTCACTGCCAAAATCGCATGAACCTATTTGGTCGTACACAAAGATTGAATTTGCGCAATTTCAATTGGTGTAGAGCAATGAATTTTATATGATAACATTCATGAAATAAAAGCCCTTATGATTTCTTATATGATATTTTCTTAAAATGGGTGTTTGTGTAATTTGCTTGAATTGCTTAAATACAATATTTATATTATGAATATGTTTTTTAAAAGAGCTTATCTACACATAAATAGAGGTTGAAACCCTAAAAATGAATGAAATTTTGGTTTTTTGCTATTTCAAGTTCTCTGGAATTTTGGTGAGAAAGAAAAACGCTTTCAATCTCTCTTGGGGCTAGAATTTCAAATTGTGGTCACCATTTTGTGTGTGGATTTTTGATAGAGGACAATCACTTGAACGTCTTGAAAATCAAACAATCAAATAAGGATATCATAGATTAAGGTATAGTTTACTTTTATAGATCTAGTTTAACGAAACTTATTTTCGATCCTGTTGGGGTTTTTCAAAAATTGTTTTGAATTTTTCTACTGCATATAAACTTCATAACCCGAGAGTGGTATCAGAGCCTTAGACTTGGTTCTATTAAACCTTTGCATGTATCCTCTAATGTATATATGATATATGTGTGAAAAAATTATTTTGATTAATGTATATATGACGCACACAGATTCTGTGATAATTGTTATCAAGAATTTGTTTTAAAGCACGTTGTTAATTCACTTATTTCATACATACGCATGATTTGATTCAATGATATAATTCATGTTTAAAATATCTTGATTAACATATGTTTTTAATATTGAACGATGTAAATTTTGTATGTTCATGGCAGAAGTCATGTTTAGGTTATTGTGATTCTAGTATTGAATACATAGTTCATTTTTCTTCTATAATTATGTATGTCTCATTGATATAAATCATGATTAGGTTAATATGATTAATTTTTTTGTTTTTTAATTCAATTGCTTGTTTTTATGAATAAGAATCGAAATTGATTTTGATCACATATCTCATTGTGGTTATCTGTTAGTATATTCTTATTAGATAAGAGATAATTTTTTAATTGTATAAGAATTACAAATCTCATAAGATAGGTGAGATATATAACAAATTCGTAATGGATAAGAATACATAGTATCTTAAATTATAATTGAATTAGGAAAAGATATTGAGTTAGTGGTAGGAATGCAGGTGGGGCGGGTTTGGGGCGGGGAATGCAATCCCCATCTCCATTCCCACTTATGGCGGGGCGAGGATTCCTCTCTTGAAAATCCCCACTAGGGAATTTTTTACCTCCATTCCCTACCCCATCACTTTTTTACATAATATCTAAAAAAAAGATATCAAATACATTATAGATCCAAAATTAAAAATCATTAAAAAAATTTTCTTTGCAATTGTAGATCGATTTTCAAACTTTATGTGAAATATTCACCATACAAAAAAAAGAGAAATATAAGATTTAATGATTTTGATGCAATTTCTACACGAAATATTCATGATTCCCGTGGGGAATCTCCATGGGGACTCCCCATGGTAGGGAGGGATAATACCGCCCCCGCCCCGCCCTCGGTGGTGGGGATGAAATTGCCCCCATCCCCGGCCCCATGGGGCTAGTAGGCGGGGAATCTCCGCCCTATTGGGGCAAATCCCCGTAGGGAATGGAGATTCCTCGCCCCACCTGCATCTCAAGTTAGTAGTGGGTACGAGTTAATTAAAAACGTTTTAATTAAAATTTTCAGATATAAAATAAAAATAGTTTTGGTCAATCGAATTGGCTTAAATAATGAGAAATTTTAGGCGATTGCCAAATATCAAAACTGGAATTTGTTGTCTAAAAAAATGGGAGTGCAGCTCGTTGTACCCCATCCGCTGACTGGCCAGCAGGACCGACGCTAACTGTTCGCAATGCAAGAAAATTCATATAATAGTCAATATTAGTAAAACTTCCTAACTTGTTTAGTGTTTGTACATCTATTGTAATGTATGATACTTACCTCGTTTAAATCATGAGCACTAAAATAAATAAAAAATCTTTCTTTCAAATTTTAAGTCAAGTGTCATCAATTCTTAAATACCTTTCAAGGCTTCGATCGCATCAATATAAGTTTGCCTCCACACAGAGTATCATGTTATTTTGGTGAGGCAAGTTGAGTAACGATAACTCTATTGTTAGAAATGGTTCAACTTGATAAAGCTATCAACGCGTTTTTGAGCTTTAGGCACAAAATGAGAAAAAAAATGTTAAGACATAAGATGTCATAATCTCAAAAAAATAACTAAAAGTTATATTTGATGTAATTGATAATTTGTAACTACCTAAATAACTAGGGGTGACAAGTTGGGTCATGACACGTTTAAAATGAAGCAACACCTCACGTAATAAATACGTCAAGAATTTGACATAAGAAAATCTGAGTCATAAACATGTTAATACATTTATACACAGTTAATAAATGAGTCATTAACATGTCAACCTACTGAACTCGTTTATAACTCGCTTAACACGATTAAAGAATAATATATAAATAATAAATATGGTATCGCTACAAAAAAAAGAAGCAAAATTAGCGACAAAAAATCTCATTGCTAATTGCATACTTTTCCGTCACTAAATAGTTTAGCGATCCTCGTTGCTTAAACCAAATTAGCGACGAGATTATAAGACAATCGCTAATTAGCAACGGGTAACCAGTCACTTTACCAGTCGCTAATCTGAGAACTTGGCTGGAATCCAAAAGTCAATTCGTGACGAGTTCTTGAAATTTTTTTTTTTTTAAATATTTATAAAAAACAGTTTTATTTAAAACAAAAGACATTTATAATATTTAAAAAAACAGTTAATTTTAAAAAGCAGTTTTTGATTCCAATTCAGACAAAATAATTTTTAGTTTAAAATAGTATTAAAACAGTTTTACAGCTACCTTTTTCTATAAACACAGTTTTAATTTATTTATTGAACCAGTTTTCATTAAAACTTATCTGAAAAGAATTAATCAAAACTGATTTTCATAAAAAAAAAAAACAGTTTTCCAGGAAAAAAAACTCTGATCAAAAAATAAAAAATAAAAAACAGTTTCATAATTAAAAACGAAATTAAAAAACTTGTTACTAGATGAAAATGAAGATCCCAAGTGAAGAAATTATCATCGAAATAAAAAAAACACCAACAACCAACAACAACACTTCAATGTATAGATCACACCATTTTCAAACAGACCGTGTTGATTGCATCTATATCCAACAAAAAACAACGAACAACAACTCTAACCCCAAATAAAACAGCCACGAATAAATCAACTAAAAAAACAAACTAAACTATCAAAGAGGGTTCAGTTTTGATATACTCTAATTTCACAGAAAAAGCTACAAAAAGAAAGAGAGAGGCGAAGATCAAGCCGCCATGAAATCTTCGAATCTGACGAAATCCTTCCACGGAGGGAGGGAGAGAATGGCCGAGAGGACTAGAGCCGAGAGAGGAGTCACGCGGTGAGGGCAACCCCACGAGAGAGAGACCGAGAGAGGAGACACACTCTGAGGGCGACTCGGCTAGAGAGAGGCCGAGAGAGGAGTCACGCGGTGAGGGCGATCCGACGAGAAAGAGGCCGAGAGAGGAGACACATTGTGAGGGCGACTCGGCGAGAGAGAGGCCGAGAGAGGAGTCACACAGCGAGGGCAATCGGGCGAGAGAGAGGCCGACGGGGTCAGTGGAGTGCGAGAGGTGGTGCGGTGAGCACAAGGACGACGACGAGAGAGAAGGCGACGGTTAGAGAGAGAGATGGAGAGAGGGGTGGGAGCAGATCTGGAGGTGGTCGATGCTGAGGGCGCCGAGAGAGAGCAGAGGTGAGAGGCAGCGAGAGAGAGGAGAGGTTGGAGGCGGTGAGTTTGTGATAGTAGTGTTAACAATAGGGTTTGGGAGAGAGAGAGAGAGGCGGTTATGGGTAGGGGTGGGCAGCGGTTTTTGAAAAACCGCCCAAACCGCCCAAACCGACCAAACCGCGCGGTTTCGTCTGGTTTTTAAAGCTCGCAGTTTGATCGCGGTTTGGAATTCCGCGGTTTGGTCGCGGTTTTCATTTTGGGAAAACTGCGGTTTAACCAAACCGAATGTATTTTGGTAAATACAAGTCCAAAACCCTAAAACACAAAAAAAAACACATCTCTTTCTCTCACTCGTCAGTCGTCAGCCGTCACTCCCATCTCCTCCCTCGCCGCTCCGTCTCTCTTCTCTCACTCGTCACTCCCGTCTCCTCTCTCTACTGCTCTCGCGCGCTTACTCGCGCTCGCTCACTCGCCTCTCTCTCTCTTCGCTCACTCGCCGTCTCTCTCTTCTTCGCTCGTATATTCGCCGCGCTTGAATCCGTACTCGCCGTGCCTTCCGTCGTCCCTGGTCCACAGTGCCTCGCCGCTCAGATCGATCGTCGCCGTTCACACCAAACCCGCCGCCGCCGTTGCCCTTCTTCGCCGCACGCCGCTGCATTGCTGCCGCCGCACGCCGCCGCCGAGTTCGCGCCAAACTTGGAGACCTCCAGTGTAACGTCACCCATCACACGTCGAGTTCGCACTGTGAGTGGAGCACCTTCCATCCTACGCAACTCTCTCTCTCTCTCTCTCTATCGCTCTCTCTGTGTTCTTGATCGCTCTCTCTGTTGTTGTTGTTGTTGTTGTTGTTGTTGTTGTTGTTGTTGTTGTTGTTGTTGATTGTTTAATGGACTGTTTTATGTGTTCTTGATCGCTCTCTCTGTTGTTGTTGTTGTTGTTGTTGTTGTTGTTGATTGTTTAATGGACTGTTGTGGGTGCTACAAGAGAACCCCTATATCGATCGACGCCTTGCGCGTGGCGGGGAACTCTCAATCACTTCATACATATAAAATGTTATACATCCTGCACGGGATTGGAGATTGGTTTGAATAAATGTCCGAATGGGGGATTATTTAATCCAAATCCCTTTCAATCGCATATCAATCTCCTGTTTCCTTGATACACAACTTGAACTTTATTATGATGTTATGATTGTGATGTGATGAGTGATGATCATTGAACTTTGGAGCTCTACAAGCCAAATTGAACTCTTCCAAGAGTCAATTGGGTGGGGTTTTTGCTCGAGATCTCCTTCTCAGGCTCGCTCAGATCTTCATTCAAGGTTCGATCTCAATTGGGATTGCGGTACCTCATATTTTTTATTTTTTTTGAAAATGGGTCGCACCAAAACCGCAACCAAACCGACCAAACCGCGCAAACCGCGGTTCGGTTTGGTTGCGGTTTTGGTGATTCGCGGTTTGGTGGTGGTTTGGAAAATCACCAAACCGTAGACCCTCGGTTTGGTGGTTTTCACCACCAAACCGCGGTTTGCCCACCCCTAGTTATGGGAGTAGACGAGAGACGTGGAGAGAGAAGAGGTGGGAGAGAGGATTTTTGGGGAGTGAATCAAGGGACACGCATGACGATGCCTCTTCTCCACGTGGAATCAGCGACATGGTTTAGCGACAGGCTTACCTATCGCAAATTCATGCCACTCCGGCCGTTTTGGGTCGCAGTTCCATCTCTATTTGGTTAAAATGGTCAAATATTTGACCCGTGGCCAAGCCGTTGCAATTTGGCGCAATTTAGAGACAAGGTGTACCGCTCGTAATTTTTTTTCACTATTTCGACAAATTTTTGTAGTGATAATAAATAGATTGATATAAAATCCATCCATTTGAATAATATTAGGAACATGATTTTTTTATTTGTATACATCTTTTATCATATTTTATTTTATTTTTGAGATGTAATATTCATTTTAGTTTAATATGTTATTTATTTTTTAGATTTTATTAATAATTATTTATTAAAAAAATAAAACTTTTCACCAAAGTAAAATTTAAATATTTTTTATACGATTCTTATAATTTTGTATATGTTATTATTACGAGTCATTTTCGCTTTATTATTAAGAGTTATAAAGACTTTAATGAAAAAGTAAAATAAAACTTATGACTATATACAACCACATTATATGTTATTGGCTATTTAATTAGGTTTGTTTGAATTTATTCATGTACATATTTATTTAAAAAAGTAGTAAACAAATTATAAAAGTTTAAATAAATTAAAATTTTAAATAATATATATAATAAATGGGTGACACGAATACATGACATGTTTAACACGACCCACTTAGACACAAAAATGATTAACACGTTTAATAAACATGTCATGTAATGAGTTTACATTATATGGGTCATGACCTATTTATGACACAATACGTTTACGACTCACCGACACGAATTGTCACCCCTATAAATAACCTAATTCAAAGTGTCATGCCTTACTTGTCTTGGAATTAGGTGAAACATGGAGTTTAGTCCCTTAAATTAACATAGTGTTTTAGGAGGGTTGTTATTTCAGTTAGAGTAAATTTCTCTTTACTAAAATGAACTTTTGTGTAATATTTGTTCTAGATCTATGTCCTCTTTAAACCACACTTATCCCGTATCACTGCAATCCATCCTTGAGAAGGATAAGTTGTCCTTGAGAAGGATAAGTTGTGTGGGATAAACTTTATTGATTGGTTCAGAAACTTTAGAATTGTTCATAAGCATGAACACAATTTGTATGTCCTAGATGATCCTATTCTTCAGGAACCACTGGCCAATGCTTTCAGAGCGGTGAAGGATGCACATACTAAGCATGTCGTCGACTCAACTGATGTTGCATGCATTATGTTGGCAACCATGGTTTCTGAACTTCTAAAGGACACATAACATATGGAAGCTTACGACATGGGCTATGATGTTGAGGGAAATATTCCAGTAGTAGGCTAGGCAAGAAATGTTCGAGATAGTAAAGAACCTTCATTCTTGCAAAATAGCGGGATGTGCGTCCATTGGTCCTCATGTTCGAAAAAAATGAAGGGCTATATTGACCATCTTGACAGACTTGAATTTTTCGTAAGCCAAAAGTTGGGTACGGATTTGATCCTTAATTCATTGCCTAATAATTTTTCACAATTTGTAATGAACTATAACATGTATAATATGAAGAAATCTATCTTAGAGTTGCATTTGATGCTTAAAAATGCTAAGCAGAATATCAAGAAACCTACTACCAATGTGCTAATGGTTAAGAAAGGAAAGACTTTGAAGAAGAAGGGCAAAGGCAAGGCTAAAGTTGCCAAGACTATTGTAACTGACACAAAGCCTTTGGAAAAAAGTCAAGCCTAAGGCTGCTTCTACTTCACAAACCCAAAAGGAATAGAAAAAGAAGAAAATTGTCATTTATGCCATGCACCGAAACATTGGTTCAGAAACCGCAAGCTATATCTTGAATATCTAAAGAAAAATAAGAGTAGTGCAACTACTGCTTCAGGTATTTACTTTATTGAAGTTAACTTGTTTACTAATGATTCCTAGGTATTGGATATTGAATGTAGATCTCACATTTGTATTAATGTGCAAGGTTTTCCCAAAAGTAAAAAGCTAATGAAAGGAGAAGTCATTCTACGAGTAGGAAATGGAGCAAAGGTTGATGTGTTGGCTGTAGGATGCTATGAGTTAATTTTACCTACTTGACTTATTTTACTTTAAATAATTGTTATTATATCCCTGGCTTGAGCAGAAACATCATTTCAATTTCATGTTTGGATTTGAATGGTTTAAATCTCATTATTGCAAAATAGTAAATGCTACATTTCTCGTAAAGATGTTTTCTATGCGAATTTTGATTTGTGTGATGGTCTTTATATTTTTAACATGAAAAGGTCCGCAAATACTCTTATTCTTAATGTAAATACAAAGAGATTCAAGCCAAATGATTTGAATTAAACTTACCTTTGGCATTGTCGTTTTGGCCACATGAATGAGAAATATATTTCTAAACTCCATAAAGATAGACTTTTAGATTCATTTGATTTTGAATCATATGAAATATGTGTATCTTGTTTACTAGGCAAGATGACAAATAGTCCCTTTACTGGACATAACGAAAGGGCAAGTGAGTTATTGGGCCTAACATATACATATGTATCTGATCCTATAAATACAATGGCTAGAGGTGGTTATCAGTACTTCATTACTTTTACCGATGATTTCAGCAGATACGGTTACGTGTATCATATGAAACATAAATGTGAATCTTTTGAGACATTTCAAACATTTTAGAATGAAGTGCAAAATCAACTTGGTAAAACTATTAAAACACTTCGATTAGATCGAAATGGTGGATATTTGAGCATAGAGTTTGATGATCATCTCAGAAACTGTGGGATTATCTCACGGTTAACTACTCCACCGAAACCATAATGGAATGATGTTTTGAGAGGAGAAATCAGACTTTATTGGATATAGTTCGATCTATGATGATTTATGCTGATCTTCCTATTTCCTTTTGGAGTTATGCCTTAGAAACTATTGCGTTTACACTGAATCTTGTTCTTTATAAAGTGGTTTATAAAAAACCATATGAGATGTATTTTGTGAAAAAATCAAGTTTGTATTTTCCTAAGATTTAGGTCTGTGCGTTTTTCGTAAGACGACAAATCTCAAAAAAATTATTAGCCAAATTTACCAAGCGTGTATTTGTTGGTTACTACTTTTATAATCCCACTTAGAACATAGTGTTTGTTGCTCGGAATGGTGTATTTATGAAGAAGAGTTTATTTCAAAAGACAACAATAAAAGTAAAGTAAGTCTTGAAGAAGTTCAAGAAACAAAAATAGACACGCAACCACCAATGGAAGATCAACAAAGTCTTGAACTAGTTGAACCTCCACAAGTATCACAAAGCGCAGATAAGTCTGATAGGGTAAGAAACTAGCCTGAGAGATTTGGATTCCTTATTACTGATAGTAGTGAAGTGTTGCTTATGGATCAAAATGAGCCTACTACTTATTAAGAGGTCGTTTCTAGCCTTGAGGCAAATAAATAGCTTATTGCCATGAATTCCGAGATGCAATCCATGTATGATAACCAAGTTTGGAACTAAGACCATTGGATGTAAATAGGTTTTTCAAAAAGAAAAGTGACATGGATGGGAATGTGCATACTTATAAAGCATGACTAGTAGCAAAAGGTTTCAGGCATACTCATGGTTTTGATAATGATGAGACTTTTTCTCCTATAGCCATGCTTAAATCCATTAGACTTTTAATTGCCATAGCGACATATTATGACTGTGAGATATGACAAATGGATGTCAAAACATCTTTTGTAAATGGAAAGTTACTTGAGGACGTGTGTATTATACAACATGAATGGTTTGTTCATCCTAAGAATTCTAGGAAGGTGTGCAAACTTCAAAGATCTATTTATCGATTAAAGTAAGCTTCTCGGAGTTGAAATCTTCATTTTGATGAAGCAATTAAGGAGTTTGGTTTCATTAAAAACGAAGATAAGCCTTTGCATACAAGAAAGTCAGTGGGAGAGTGGTTGTTCTCCTGATACTATATGTTGATGAAGTATTACTCATTAGAAATGACATCCCAACCATGCAGAGTGTTAAGTTTTGATTAGGAAAATGTTTCTCAATGAAAAACTTAGGAGATGTAGCCTACATACTTTGGATTAAGATTTATGGGGATAGATCTAAAAGGCAAATTAATCTAAGTTAGAGTGCTTATATTGACAAGGTACTGAATAGGCTCAGTATGCAAGATTCTAAAAGGGGGTCATTGTCAGCGTCTAATAGTATAAGTCTCAACAAGACTTATTGTCCGAAGACTAATGATGAGCGAGAGCGTAGGAATATGTTTCCATATGCATTACCTATTGGATCTATCATGTATGCCATGTTATGCACCCGACCTGATGTATCATTTGCTTTGAGTGTAACAAACGGTTATCAGTCTGATCCCGGTGAGAGTCACCAGATAGTAGTAAAGAACATTTTAAGTACTTGAGAAGGACTAAAGAAGTGTTCTTCATCTATGGAAGTTTGGAAGAAAAACTTGTTGTAAATGGTTACACAGATGGAAATTTTCAAACTAATATAAATGATTTCAGATCGTAGTCTGGCTATGTGTTTACTTTGAATGGAGGTGAAGTGAGCTGAAAACGTTTGAAGCAAGAAACTGTGACATATTCTATAACATAAGCTTAATATATTGCAGCGTCCAATGTAGTTAAGGAGGCAGTTTGGATTAAAAAGTTCATCTCAGAACTTGAGGTGGTTCTGAGTTTAGCTAACCCCATTTGTTTGTGTTGTGCCAACAACGGTACAATAGCACTGGCCAGGGAACCAATATCACACCACCGATCTAAACATATACTTAGACATTTTCATCTCATTCGAAAAATGATTGAGAGGGGAGACGTGAAGATTCGTAGAGTTCCTACAGAAGACAATATTGCAGATCCTTTGATGAAGGCTCTACCATAAGCGAAACATGATGGTCATGTTAGGTCATTAGGTATTAGATACATGAATGATTGGTCATAATGCAAGTAGGAGTAGTTGGGGCTTGTACCCTAGGTTAATCTACAAATATTATTTATCTTAAAATCTTCGTTAATTAAATAGAGGTTTTTGTTTTCTATTTTTTATAAGTGATTGCTTGTTTACCATATAATAATATCTATAAGTTTTTGTTGAAATATCCTAAATGACTGCAGTCGGTCATTATACGAGGAACTATAACGAATTAAGACTAGTATAAATCTTTATTTATGGTCATGTGATGATCATGCGTATAGTAATACGAATTGAGATCATGTGTACATTTTAGGGAACATGGTACTGGACTGACTCGCTATGAGAACACCACATGGACTAAGTCACAGGCGTTACTCATGATATGTATATCATTTAGTCCTTCTACTTGAGATTACCATATACTTAAATATAGGGATACGAATTGAGATCATTAGTACACAATCAAATGTTGTCTTTAACCATACAATTTTAAATATTGTGATTGGTTACCACGTGAATAACGTGTGAAGGTGTGTAATCAAGATAGAATTTGTCCCTCTCGCATAGAGAGAGATATCAGTGGATCCCTCGATATGTTAGACTGTTAAATGGCCAAATATGAGTGAATTGATATGATTAATATCACTTGGATGTTTTCAGTTTACTTAAAGATCGAGACTAATACGATTGAACATTAAGGGTGACTTTCCATGCCTTATGTTTAATCAAAGGATATCGCACGACAAAAGGATATGATATATGATATTCATTAGGTTGTATTGATTTTGATATTCAGCGGTAGTCATAATGACTTGCTAGAAACCGCTTATGACTTGTGTACCAAAATGGTTTTGGCTCTCTACCAACGTCGCATGAACCTATTGGGTCGTACACAAGGAATGAATTTGCGTAATTTCAATTGGTCCAAAATAATGAATTTTATATGATAAGTTCATGAAATAAAAGCGCTTATAATTTGTTATATGATTATTTTTTAATATGGGCGTTTCTGTAATTTGCTTGAATTGCCTAAATACAATAGTTATATTACGAATAGGTTTTTTAAGAGAGGTTATCTACACACATAAATAGAGGTTGAAACCCAAAAAACAAATAAGATTTTCATTTTTTGCTATTTTCGAGTTCTCTGGATTTGGGGAGAGAAAGAAGAATATTTTCAATTTCTCTTCAAGTTAGCACTTCAAATAATGGTTACCGTTCGCGTGTGGGTATCTGATAGAAGACGGGCACTTGAACGTCTTGGAATTCGAACAATCAGAGAAGAAAATCATGGATTAAGGTATGGTTTACCTTTGTCGAATTACTTTAATGGAACTTATTTTCGATCTGGTTGAGGTTTCTTAAAAATCATTTTGAATTTTCTGCTGCGTATGAACTTGAAATCCAACATTATGATGGCATGATTGTATTGTGTTTGTTTGGAGTAAAAATTGTATTTATTGGAAATAATTAGAATTAATCGAATAATTGATGAATTATTGAACACTTAATATCATGTGTAGGTCAAGGGTGATGCACACGAGTTGTGGGGTAGCGTACAAGCTCGAGTGAACTCGTTGGCGCACATGGCAAAGTTAAAGGTGTACATACATATTTATATATATGATATATATATATATATATATATGAATATATATATTGGGAACAATAAATAAATAAATAAATATATTCAAAATAATTAATAAAATGATGGGCGCCTAGTGACTAACGGGGTTAAGGGTGACATGCGTGGAATGTACAATAGTGTGCATGTGTGTCACGTGGTGAATTTATGGGCATGTAAATACGTTGTTATCTAAATATTTATATTTATATAAAGTATATATATAAATATATAAAATGAAGCCTATATTTTATATTTAAATTGTTAAAACCATTGGATTTGCCTCGAGATACGTGTGGCGTAAGCATCGAGAAAATGAATAGTGCAAAGAGACATGAGACGTTTATGTGTTGATGGATTAGTCATCCCTCAAGATGTGTATAAACACATCTCAACGACAATAAAATGGTGCATGGAGGTGATCATGTGTCTTGCGTGCCAAATATAACCCGCAATGGGGTTAACAACCACAAGGGTGTAGTAGTGGTAAATACCGGGTCGAATCCATATGACTCGAGTTTTACTCTAAGTTAACTAAAAGTGGGGGGTTTTCAAAAATTTTAAGGAAACAATTTACTAAACAAGCAAAAATAAAAAGTTCGCAAAAAAATATAATATCAATGAGAGAAATCACCTAAGTCTATGGTTCCACAAGCAAGAATCAAGATTCAATGACATTTAATGGTCTTCAATCATTCCAAAAAGTTATTAATTCAATTTCTCCTAGATTAGCTATGGAAAATCGACGTCCACCAAAAATTCTTAATTCCCCTTATCTCGATAGCTAGGACGTCTGCCACTACCTACTTCTCTAATTAATGTATAATCCTAGACATCCACCAATCGGGTTTAACACACTAACCGCTGTAATTTGGATCCGTGGGAATATTAATCCTAAATAACCGACTCGCGTCCGCTTCCGGTTTAAGCTAGATTCAATTGTTGCACACTCAAGAACCGAAAGGGTTTTACGACAAACGAGTGAGTGTTCGTAACTTTATTGGTCCAAAAGTACAATTACATGGATATTATCGGTCAAAATAACTATAGGTTTCCACCTAAGAGCATGCATTGGCTACATGCACACCCAATATCTAAACCATATTCATTAAAATCAACAACAATGAAATAATAGAATTTAAACTAAATTAAATAATAAAATAAAACATCTCACATAATATGCCATGAATCCACGATCCTGACTTATTTCCCCTCCAACCTCGGCAATCGTCGAAAGAAGTTGATGCTCAAAATATAATAGTCGGTGATTTTCAGATAATACATAAGGTTCCTAATATATAAAACTACAAAAAAATTGGTTTCGAGAGGTGAGAGAAACTAATTTTGTGGGTTGGTCTCGTGACTCGTGCACCAAGGAGCATCTAGGGGTTGTTTTTGGGTTAAAAACTGCTGCCAGCTACGTTTCTACAGCCGAAAGGCAGTTTTGTCTGTCGTACGCCACGTGTCCGCTGCCTATTGGACGATATCACTTGCATGACATGCTGGTTGGTGGAATGCCGACACGTGTCAACAGCTGATTGGTGAAGAAAATGGAGACCGCTGACGTGGCGCGTTAGGATTGGTGGAAGAAGCTGCTGGTGACGTCCTGGTGAATGAGAGCGCGCTACGTGGCAGCAAGGGAGGCAGTGAAGAAGGCTCGCATAAAGCCGTGCAAAAATCTTGGAGACTACACTTATGCGTGTCTCGAGGAGCATCCAAAGTAGCTGAGGCAGGGAGAAAGAAATGGTGGTACGTGCTGTGTTGTCGAGCTGACGTGGCAGCTCCTTATTGGCGCAAACCTGTTGGTGACATGTTGTGGCAGGGTGAGGTGACATTGATGTGGCTGCTTGTGATTGGTTGTTGACCCCATGTGGAGTGCTCAGATTAAAGGAAAACGCCGAAAATGACGTGCTTATCTAATAGCAAAGTGACATGTGGCGGCCTATTGGGTCTTCTGTCTCCTATTCTACCCGCTGCGCAACACGTAACTCGAGTTAAATATTCGGGCATCTGATCACTGCATGTAAATACTTCATTTTGAGTATTTTTTCGTTTCGGATTCAACTGCGCACTTCATTTCACCTAAAAATGACCAATAAATATAATTAAATATATATTTTAGAGACTTTCTATATTAAATACATTGAAATAGACTACTAAAAATCTATAAATACCAACTTATCAAATACCCCAAAACTTATGCCTTTGCACGTTCCGAGCAAAGATGTAAATGACAACACAAACTAAACTAGACTCCTAACATAAATATGCATTGACTAAACTAATCCTATACCCGACTTAAAATTCATGGAGTTCCTCAGGTTTACATAGTCACCAAGTCAACAAGTCACTCAAGAAGTTTCAGAGTTATGATATGTCAAGACTAGCAATCCAAACACAATTAAGATCTCACTTTCAAGACATAGACTAGATCAAAACAAAGGCCATTAACTACTCACAAGTTTTCTTGGTCTATACATTCAAACACGCAAGTTTAGAAATCTCACCTAATTTAGTGAAAGCACTCGAGCTAAATCTTTTATTTGAGGAGTTTTCACAACTCCCACCTTTATTCATTATTTTATTCTTTATTTTTATTTTTTTCTCACATTTTTTTCTTCTTTTTCTCAGGAAATACGGTCCCTGCTCCATTTCCTACGGACCGATTTTCTCACTTTTTCCCACCACAAGTTTCCCTGCTCCATTTCCTGTGGAAACCCATGGGACTCTCTATAATAAGAAAACTCCTGTTAGCTCTTCTCACCTTCCACTATAATCAAGCGAATTCCCTAATGTGGGTTAAAATATTATCACTTGTACAATTTTGACCATTTGCTCTTTTCATTATCTAGCAAAAAGCTTAACCATCAACTAAGTCCCTTATCATGAAATCATAAAAATGCAGGGTACGGACTCGATTGAGTGTTTCTCCTAGATTTCCCTAAGTTTCAAGTCAAAAGGCAACTGTAGTTTACTCGTCCATAACCAAAGACATGAAAAAAAGTTTCGGGTGACTATATGCAATAAAAAAAATTAAAAATATACTAATACATGCATGAAAGTGTATAAACTACTAATGAAATGAGAAAGAAATATAAAGGGACAAGAAATGAAAGAAATGAAAGAAACAATATAAAACACCACCATTACCAACTGACAACCGCATATAACCGCATAAAAAAATTAAACGAACTCACCTGCGGTCTATCGCAAAGAATCCATGCTAATTAATCCACAATCCCTAAAATACCCCTAAACGTATTCCGAACCTTGTCCCCAAGGTTCAAAACAAGTCAAGGAATCCATGCAACAAGAAAAGATAGTGGTAAAAAAGAATATAAATAAATAAATAAATAAATAAGAAGATGATACAAATGCATGCAAAATGAAAGTCTCTAAAAACTAGTGAACACACGAAATCTCTTATGTCTCGGTGACTAAGGAAACTATGAAAGAACAATCATAACAAAAACATGAACTAGTAAACATAGGAGTTAACTCAAAAGATTCCAATCAAATCTTGCGAGCCCTAAGTCTTTCAATTAAGGGTGAAATCAACAAGATGATGAAATGAAGTTTAGGGTTTTGGATCTACTCAAAGACCCGCAACTAATGCGGTGGCTTAAGTTGGATATGATCAGACCAAGTCTCAAAACACCTAAAATCCTATATACATGTTAATTCCTAAAAATATGCTTACGTTATGCTAAAAAAATATAATCCATAGTCAAACCTAACAAAACTCACGAGGTGCTCCAATTTATTAAAATAAATAAATAAGAAAAATAAATAATAATAGTATTAATAATATAAATATAAATAATAATAAAAAATACCAAAGAAAGAAAATCAATCCCCGGCAACGGCGCCGAAAATTTGATTACGTGTCGTGCGTGCCAAAAATAACCCGCAATGGAGTTACCAACCACAAGTGTGTAGTAGTGGTAAATACGTGGTCGAATCCATAAGACTTGAGTTTTACTCTAAGTAAACTAAAAATGGGTGGTTTTCAGAAAGTTCAAGGAAACAATTAACTAAACTAGCAAAAATAAAAAGTTCAACAACAACAACAACAACAACAACAACAACAACAACAACAACAACAACAACATAGCCTCAGTCCCAAATTAACTGGGGTCGGCTACATGGATCAAACTTTTTCATTGTGCTCGATTAAGTGCAATTGATGGTGAGCTTTTAAAAAGTTCGCAAAAAAAAAACATCAATGAGAGAAATCACTTAAGTCTGCGGTTCGACAAGCAAGAATCAAGATTCAATGGCATTTAATGGTCCTTTATCATTCCAAAAAGTTATTAATTCAATTTCTCATAGATTAGATATGGAAAATCGACATCCGCCAGAAAATCCTAATCTTGATAGCTAGGACGTCCTCCACTAACTACTTCTCTAATTAATATATAACCCTAGACATCCGCCAATCGGGTTTAACACACTAACTGCCGTAATTTGGATCCGTGAGAATACTAATCCTAAATAATCGAATCACGTCTGCTTCAGGTTTAACCTAGATTCAATTGTTGCACACTCAAGAATCGAAAGAGTTTTACGGTAAACGGGCGAGTGTTCATCACTTTATTGGTCCAAAAGTACAAATATACAGATACTATTGGTCCAAATAACTATAGATTGTCCACCTAAAAGCATGCACTGGCCACATGTACACCCTAGATCTAAACCATATTCATTAAAATCAACAACAATGAAATAGGAGAATTCAAACTAAATTAAATAATAAAACAAAAGATCTCACTTAATATGCCATGAATCCATGATCCCGACTTGTTTTCCCTCCCACCTAGGCAATTGTCGAGAGAAGTCGATGCACTAAATATAATAGTCGGTGATTTTCATATAATACCTAAGGTTCCTAATATATAAAACTATTAAAAATTGGTCCCGGGAGGTGAAAGAAACTAATTTTGTGGGTTGGTTTCGTGACTCGTGTGGCGAGGATCATCTACGGGTTATTTTTGGGTTAAAAACTGTTGTCCGCTACGTGTCTACAGCCGATAGGCTATTTTGTCTACCGCAAGCAACGTGTCCGCTGCCTATTGGACGATATCGCTTGCATGACGTGCTGGTTAGTGGAAGGCCGACACGTGTCAACAGCTGATTGGTGAAGAAAATGGAGACCGCTGACGTGGCGCATTCGGATTGGTTGTAGAAGCTACTTGTGACGTCCTGGTGAATGAGAGCGTGCCACGTGGCAGTAAGGGAGGCGGTGAAGAAGGCTCGCACAAAGCCGTGCGAAAATTAAGGAGGCCGCACTGATGCGTGTCTCGAGGAGCATCTAAAGTAGCTGAGGCAAAGAAAAGGAAATTGTGGGACGTGCTGTGTTGTCGAGCTGACGTGGCAGCTCTTGATTGGCGAAAACCTGCTGGTGACATGTTGTGGCAGGGTGAGATGGCATTGATGTGGCTACTTGTGATTGGTTGTTGACGCTACATGGAGCGCTCGGATTGAAGGAAAACGCTGGAAATGACATGCTTATCCAATGGCAAAGTGACATGTGGCGGCCTACTAAGTCTGCTGTCTCCTATTCTACCTGCTGCGCAACATGTAACTCGAGGCAAATCTTCGGGCATCTTATCACTGCATGTAAATACTCCATTTTGAGCATATTTCGCCCTGAATTCAACCGCGCACTCCATTTCACCTGAAAATGACAAATAAATATAATTAAATATATATTTTAGAGACGTCTATATTAAATACATTAAAATAAACTACTAAAAACCTATAAATACTGTGGCGGCCCCAAATTCCAGGTCACCTTGCTACTGCCACGATGCATCCCACATCACCTAGCCTTGCCACTTCATGTCCCGCTTATCCTTGACACCTCGCGACCCAACTAGTTGTTTACCCTTTTTCTAGCTAACCCTAGTTACGCTAACTAGTCTTTACATAATTATTAATAGATTAATTAGCCAGTTACTCGATTTGTCAAGTTATATTATAATTTTACAGCGGAAGTCTTTAAATGAGTAACTTATGCAATATTTAAAAATCCTAAGTGGTGGAAAACCCGACAAAAGATACCATGTATATATTAAGGCGAGATAGGTATAAAAAAAGCTTCATGTAAATTTAATCAGTGTTATACAGTCCTAGAAACCCAACAAAAATAAATAAATATATACATATTGTAATCACACACGAGCTGGCTCCACTATCTCAGAGGTAGTCACCCAATACCTCCTTGCCCTTGCCCTTACCCTTGCCCGTAGATGGATCTACACTTAGTCACCCAACAAATACAGTGACGAGTCCAGTGAGTAAAATCCTAAGAGAAGTCCACACAATATTCATGAAATAAAATTGATAAACTACTAGACATGCAAATATAACTCTTAGCAACAGTACGTTATATTCCCATGAATGTAGGCAACATACGACAAGCAAATGCAATAGCGTGAAATACATAAACAACATGTACCAATTAAATAAGCTTAGAAATGAAGTAATGATCAATAAACATCAGTCTAATAACGAGAAAACCCTGACCTACACCAGCCAGTAATCGATAAATCAATTAGGAACCACGTATATACTAACAGGCTTACAGTGACTAAACCCCAACTTCAGTTACCGGATGAACCCTTCTAGACGCTATTTCAAGTCAAGGGAACACCCTAAATCCATCCCGACAGTCATAAATATATTATACTGCCATCGACACGAGCACTAAAAATAAGTAACTCGTGCAAGCGATTTAGCCACAACAAATGTATACGCAAATCGAATAGGAGTGAAAACCCATGTGTGCCCACCAGCTGTCACACATGAAATGCGATATCGATAAACCAAACCATGAATCCTGTGAAGCATTCTCATTGGGTTTACACACCTCAATCTGCACTCCTACTTTCTTGAACTCCCGAATCCTAACCGACTAGCTCCCATTACTCGAGCTATAGTCCTGAGTTCAGTGTCTTATTAGTTCAAATATAATGGGTTTAAGCTCAATTTAGTGTCTATTAACTCTTAAAACCAATATTTATTTCAAAACCTAAAAATTATTAAATAGTCTTTTATTAGGTTAATTCCTTCAAATAAGTTAAAAAATAGTAAATCTAAGAATCAGTGTGTCAAAAGTAGGTTTCAACTAGCTACGTTATTAAAACACATTTTTTCCGAATTTTGGTGTCGAGTTAGCGCGCTAATTGCAAAATTAAATTCGAGTTTCTGCCCGGAATCATTAGCGCGCTAATTTTCCTCATTAGCGCGCTAATTGCCCTATTTGACAGAATTTTCAACTCGAAAATTATGTCCCAAAGCCCCCAATTAGCTAACTAAACACCATTCAACACCCTCTCCATATCAAATTGACCCCAAAACATGATTTACATCTACCTTAGCACATCAATTAGATCTAATTAATTAATTTCATAAAATCCACTAATTTTCTCAAATTGTTCAAAAAAACTTAATTCTTCAAAACCATTGATAATTCCTTATTGAAAATGATCATTTAACACATAATTCATCAACACATCACCAAAAACCATGGATCTAACCCTTAAATTCAATTTTTCATCAAAACTCCCAAAAATGGGTTCCTTTGATAGAGGAGATGATGGAGAATATGAGTACCTAGGTGTTACTATTTCAATTGAGCTCCAAAATGGCTGAATTCCAACTCTCCTGCAATCTTTTTCTTCTCTCCAGCCTTTCAGTTGATATGATTCATTTGCATGGCTTGATTAATCTTGCTTATATATCAAGGTGATGTTAATTCTTGGCCCTTCATCCTCATGTATTTACGTATCCCGAGGTTTATCTAGTGGTTCACTTGCAACCACCTAGCCCACTTACTCCCACTAACCAAACTCAACTGACACTAAATTAATACTCTCCTGGTTCTTAGATGTGCCAATGCATATCTTAAAGACTATCATATGGTTTTAATTTAATTTACTTAAACAATAGGCCTTGATTTATTTGATTTAATCACTTTAGCTTAGGCCCATCATAATATCTATGGTTAATGGATTTATTCACCAAAAATTATCAACTTATGGTCCCACTAACCCTCTTCTACCCGGCACTTAGTGCCATGCGTCTCGACATGCATTTCAAGATACGCCATAGCCTATTGTTTTAATTGAATCAGCCTATGGTTACATTACCTATTTTAAATTGATTAACTAGTCATTCTAACATGAATTCGTCAAGTTTCCTAGGGCACTTGTAGTTTGCCTACTCAACACCCGCGTCGACACGCCTTTCGAGGCAAACACCCATCACACAAACTCGTCTGATAGCTTCATACATACATGCAGTGCAATATAATAAAATAAAGTTAAACACCACATATATACAACCACTATTCATAAATTAAATATTTCCTCGGTACTCGTGTCCAAGCCAACTGAGTTGTCCACGTAACGCCCGAATTACGACCGTTAATCCCCGAGATTAACGTTAATCCTAGTTTAATTAATTTGGGCCGTTACGAATACCAACTTATCAAGAGGTGATTATCATTAACCAAAAGAGCTACCTTGAGATACGTGATATGTATCTCGAGGATATCAATATATTTGGTCAAAATAATTCGATCAGGATGTGATACACACAGATCGACCTTGAGATATGCAACATGTATCTCGAGAAAGACCAAAATATCAAATGAACAAAATTGAACCATTTTCTCTTCCTAGATATTCTTGTTATTCGAATTTATGTTTTCTCCAAACAAAAGCAAACCGCCCTACCTAGTTTCGAAAAATAGAGAGGAATTGAAAATTGAAAAGGGAAAGAAATGGGGAAACTGATAGAAGGGAGAGACAAAGAGATCGTTGATGAAGAAGATCAAGGTGAGTTGTTGTTGTCTTGTTGAGTTATTATTGTCATGGCTATTGTTGTTGCTCGTTGTTGCTAATAAGGTAGAGGGGGAGGCTCGGATGAACTGCACATACAATTTGTCCAAGGAAGACGACGACAAAGGAGTTGTTTCCCTTACCCAGACATGATTTGAGGTTGGGCTTGACCCAACCCCAATCGAACAAAAAAGTTATTTCGATTTGCAAAAGAGAGGCACAGGATATGAGGAACAAGAAAGGGGTTTGATCTCTCGAACTAGACTGACCGTGTCCAGTTCAACTAAACCAGACCGATCCAGTTCAGGGATCTAGCCCCTCTTCTCAAATAAAAAGAAAAAAAAAACATTACCTATATAGGCTAGAAAATAAGGAAAAACCCTAAAAATTAATGTTTGACCAAACAAATAGAAATCGATGAATTTCTATGAAAAATGAAGAACTCAAGATTCGTGCGAGCCTTTACATCGAGGTTTCTACCTTATAAAGCAAAAAAATTATCAAATTAAATGGAAAAAAATTAAAATAGGTCTCAGGGTTCTGGATTCGAGTGGCATTTGAACCGAGGACTTTAGGGTTGTCGTATGACACATAAAACACCGAAATTGAATATATTTTAATGTATATTTACCCATATGTTCTTTTAGAGATTCGGATAGTTTCTAAAGGTTAGGAAAGCTTGACATATGTAAGTAGGACTCGAATTCTTATCAATTTATTGTAAGTTAGTATATTTAGTTCATGTAGTTTATGGACTGGAAAATGGGAGTACTATACTTTAATGAGCATAAAATGCCACAAACATCGGGGAATGAGTTGGATTTTGCTAATTGGATATGGAGTGGCTATGAGGTTGCTAAAGATAAGCCTTACCCTTTTTCCTTCGTATACCGTGGCTTAGTATTGAAATTAATTTCCTACAGAGTGTGGAGATTCCATTATTCTTCAATACATTGACGAAATTACAAATCAACCAATGTATGGATTTCGAGTAGTGGTAGTCCTAAATAACTGAGACATGACTATTATAAATGAATGAAAAGTGATGTCACGAGTACCACTTCTATTAAACGGTTGATGTGCTTCTGTTATCTATTGTTTGTATCATTTTCAATATCTAAATGGATATGTTTTGGATGCATATTGCGATTTATTGAATTATTGATATTAGATGATAGTTAATCGATTTACGAGCATCACTTAGTGAGCATGTTGGAGTGCTAATTCCTTATTAACATTTTTGGTTAATGTCATGCGCTTCGACTTAGGAACGGAGAAGATTATGAGTTTATAGTCTTCTCTACGGTAAATTATTTTCCATATTGTTTATATACAACAACAACAACAACATAGCCTCAGCCCCAAATTAATTGGGGTCGGCTACACATAACAAACTTTTCCATTGTACTCGATTAAATGCAATAAATGGTGAGCTCCAGACCATTCAAACCCCTCTTAATTAACGCATCCCATGTTAACTTTGTTCTACCCCTACCTCGTCAATTTTCTACAGTTTCTATTGAGTCAAGTTTTCTAGTAGGGAATTTGTAGGCTGTCTTTGCAGGTGACAAAACCACCGCAACCGCCCTTCCCTAATCTTTATATCAGCTGATGCTACTCCTACTTTTCTTTGAGTCTCAACATTTCTTATTCCATCTTTACGAGATTTACCATACATCCACCTAAGCATTCTCATTTCTGCTACGTTCATTTTATGTAATTTCTTTTTGTCCTACCGCCCAACATTCACTTATATAAAGCTTAGATTGCCTAATTGCGAACTTATAAAATTTTTCTTTTAATTAGTAGGAACATTTTGATCATAAATCACTCCTGTTGCACTCTGCCATTTCTTCCATCCAGCTTGAATTCTATGTGTGACATCATTCTCAATATTACCATCATTTTGTCTGATTAATCCTAGGTATCTAAAGTGGTTCACCTTAGGAACTTTTACTTCCCCTAATTTTGCCACTATATCATCTCGATGTCTAGTATTTCTAAATTCACAGTGCATGTATTTGGTCTTTGTCCTACTGAACTTATAGCTTTTAGATTCTAATATATTCCTCCAAAGTTCTAATTTCGTAGTCATTTCATCTTTTGTTTCATCCACTAAGACAATATCATCTTCAAATAACATACACCATGGTATATCATCTTAAATATGCATAGGTAGTTCATCTATAACTAAAGTAAATAGATATGGACTTAAAGTTGATCCTTGATGTAGTCCTATCGTAATGAGAAATTTTTTTATCGCTCCTCCAAATGTCTTTATACTCGTTACTACTCCATCATACATATCTTTAATAGTGTCTATGTATCTAGCATGTACTCATTTTCTTCTTGAACCTACCAAAGAATATTTCTAGGGACCCTATCATATGCTTTTTCTAAATCTACAAATACCATATGAAGATCTTTTTTATATCTCTTGTATTAAATTGTTGTTTTGTAATAACCTTGGTTGGGATATGATTTTAATACCAAAATTTATGTCGATTTTTGTATATCTCTTATATTATAGAAAAAGTCTTAATTCTGCTACGTTTTTAATTATTTATTTGATATATGATATATCGTATTGTGATTATCATCTATGAAGGACGACCGTAATGTTACTCTAATTGAGTCTGATTGTTGTTAGGGTGTTCTGCTAGGCATTCTCTTAATCGAAACAGGGGACATTACATTCAGTATCAGAGCTTGGTCAAAGCTTGTTTCTAATAATGACTTGAATATAGTTTAACATGAAAGCCAAGACTTATAGAATTTGGTCTCACTATTCCGATATTTAGTGGAATCAAGGATTATCTATGATACAGTTTAGTATTAAAACCTAAATTCAATAGCTATAATCTGAATATAAGTCTAGGTTCACTAACTTGGAGATTGGTTCTCAAGTTATTAATAACCTAAAACTTAATAAATGGTTTTAATTGATGTTTTAGGGGTAATGAAAGATAAAATTTTGAGTTATGTTGTGTGTTATGATATATGGTATCTATGCGATACATATAACTGTAATGTCTTTCCTATACGTTATCTTGAAGGTTTTATCTCTTATCCTTATCGTACAATCTAATGAATATATTGTGAGAGTTCTTGGGGAACCTAGACTTCAAGCATATTACAACAAAAAAAAATTGTGGAAATGTAATAAGATGAGAAAGTATTGAGGATTGGGGTTTGGTTTTTAGAAATCGAAGTCCCAATGATGTTTGAAATAAGGAAAGGCATAAGAAATTTTATAACGAGAAAAGATAAACTCTTCTCCTATTGAACAGTCTCTATTGGTCTTTATTCTTATTGATATTGTCATATTAATGATAGTCAGTGAAGAAGGATCTATTTGACCTGGACTTTAAGACATATATTAGGAGAATCGACATTAACAAGTGAATAAACCAATAAATGACCTTCGGTGAAACTCAAAGGTAATGATTCACTTTAAGTATAATATATACTAGTATTACGACTAGTTAAATAAAGATTAAATATCATTCAGTGTGAAAATTAGTAATAAACGATGATAAGAACCTAGTTGAGGTTAGATAACAACTAATTTATTATTACTTTATGAGTTATGATGAAGTATAAGATTATAGATATGGCTCTAGCACATATTTGAAAGATGAGAAGAAACTTTTCAGTATTGTTGTGGTGTAGCCACAAATATTGAAAGTAATGCAATAAAAGGCTTATTAGTGTTATTGTGGTGGACCCGCGCGCACAAAAAGACAAAACTTTAGTAAATGCAAATGAAGAATTGGATAACTTGATTAAAACTCAAAGTTAATAATTTATTTCTAGATATTCATTGCTATAGAGTTGAAACTAAATAAACTAAAAGCAGAGGACATATATATATATATATATATTAATATATGAAAGATATTCAATTAATGTAACTGATACTAGTGGTCATTGATAGTACCAATGATAGATAAAAAGACCATTAAATAACAATTACTTCATAAGTTTTTATGATGCATACGATTACCAAATTGATCTGTAAATCAATGATATGATATTAGAAAATGAATTTAATTGCGAAATTACATTAAAATTGAAGATTCATAATGAGATATGAGAGTTGAAGGATTATGGAAAATCTATGGTGTTAGTTAACTCTATCTTATCCGTTCGACTTCTATCACTTATATGGTAATTTCGGATGAAAACTAAAAGTTTAAGGAATGTAAGGGTGAAGTTAAGATTTAAATACTTGTAATAACTTGTATATTTGGAGCTAAAATATGGTAGTGAACTAATGAGATGCCCTAATCTGATCTTTTAGACGGGTATAGTCTAAATTGGAGAGAATGAGTTGTCAATGAATATGAGTATTTGAGAATCCAAAAATACTTTATGATACATGGATTGAATAGGTAAGCAAAACTTCATGAGGTTGGTATTAGCTGCTACTTTTAACCAAAAATTGGGTAAATTTCTAATTTTCTACGAGTGCTAATTCGTATAAACAGATTTATCACTCGAGATTCAAATGGTTTGGATTTGTTGTACAAATTTAATAGATTCTTTATTAGAATTCATGCTTGATGAACAAAAATTCTGATTCCAAAAGTTTCAAGTAGTATGGTTATCAAATTCTCATGGAGTTTTACCATAATTTGAGATTTAAATTCATCAATTACTTGATTTTCAACGTCAAACTAATGATTAATTCCATTTTACTTGGTGTATTATGGAAATTATATAAGTTAGAGAACTCAATTCGAGTGATGAAATTAATTTAACCTAAATCAAGAGTGAATATTCGTTGCCCAAAATCAACAACTCATTTAGGTCTATTACAAGAAACCAGTTGTTATTAAAGGTTGGTTGAGATATGGTTTTCAATAAATTAAGATCAGAATTAGGAGCATGTGAAAATGAAGGTAGGCAATTGCTTGATTATGTTCAGAATCATTATGAGAATCATGGAAACTCATTAGTTCCCATGCCACGTTCATAAATGATGAAATACAATTGTTAAAATCTATTAGAATAATATTATCATTGTGTTATCAATTATAATATAAAAAAGGTTGAAGACTTAGCAAAGGCACTTGCAATATTGTAGAGTCATGTGAACTCTGATGATAACTCGGCCTATACAAAAGAATAACAAGTGCAAATACTAAGCTTCCAATGTAAGTCACTCTGACATGCATTGAACATGAATTGCGAGTCAATCGATTTGACTAGGATTGAGACAATTAGAGAATTATCTTATGTTCAACACGGAATTAAAAAAAAGTAGTTTTTTCGTAAGATAATTAAATGATAAAAGAAAGGTATACAAAGATTTGTGGTATCATTATGTTATATGTTCAATTAACTTAAAAGTGGAATTATATAAGTCATAAATAATGCAAGGATGCCTTGAGGGAAAATTGAAATATAGTTTGACTACCATAATTGATTGGTTATACCTGGAATATGGAAAAAGTTAAAGGTTTAGCCTAATACTTTATTTCAGGTTGCTATGTGTTGACACAACGAAGCAAGAGATTGTAGTTTATATTATTATATACTTCCAGGAAGGTTAAGAAGAACTATTATAAATTAACTGTTTTGGTAGTCATACCAAAACATTTAAGGCATCACTTATAGAATAAAAGCTTGAATTGTATTTCAAACGATGAATAGAATGAATTGTAAAGAGAAGTTCTAGAGCTGAGACTTAGGGTTATAAATATGGGTGTAGATCCCAACTTATTTTGAATCCATTCAATTGAATAGGTTGCAAGTTCATTCAATCATCTTAGGAATTAAAATATTATTAATAAACCAAAGTGAAAGGGATTTGGAGAGACTTTTAGTTATTCCTAAGATTAGAGAATCTTAAAGGGAAACATTAGAAAACAAACGAGAAGTATTAACACCAAAGAGTTGGTGCAATGTGATTTGGAGATTTTCAAGCTATGAGAGATTGAAAAGTATAGTTATTAGAGTGAAAGAAATTAAACGTGAAGTGAGTAATCTAAATTTATGAATATAATGATTTCACTCTGAGATGTCACCCACATAAATGATTGATGTGATCAATACTTTGTATAGAGAAAAAACATGAAATGTAATTATAATAGGAACTTCTCAGTACTATCTCTTAAGAGAGATGTGTAATAGTGATGATAGAATAAAGCCATGCGCAAGCACAATATTAACTGAGTTGTTGGAATTAGTAATTATACATTTGTTATTTGGAGCTCAGATTGGAGCTGAGCTAAGTGTTTGATTAACTTAGTGATTAGGTAATTTAAAAGTCTAATTGGATCAAATGTATACGCCAAGATTTGGCCATTAAAAGTTTATATCTAGATTAGACTGTCTAATGGAATTGTGCAGGATGCATTAAATTATGACTGAAAGATCCTAAGCGGGAAAGAATTTAAAGCAAGAATTACTTCGATGACCTTATGGATCTCTTTATATTAGTTATACATGCAATGCCATATCGTATTGAGGTATACAAGAAGATTATGTATTGTTTAAGGTGATGATATATGTTGTTAAATTCATAAGGAGATACGAGAGTTGTTCAGTAGATTGAGACTGGATAGTAATAATATAAAGGGTTAAGTAAATTCTTGTCTATATCTGATGGTAGAATGATAGCATAACTGGGGGTTATGTAATGAAATTAACTAGATTTCGGCGTCAGCACAACATAATATATGTTGTAGTTGATAGATTGATAAAGTCTCCAAATTCTTGTCAGTGAGGTTATGTTATTCTACTTATGGATTAAGCAAGATATATGTATATGGAGATGTGGGATGATATGGTGTTTCAATGTTTGATACCTCGGACGGAGATCTGAGACTTCCTTCCAATGGTGGAAGAAGTTTTTGATATAGTTGAAAACAATTCTCAATCTCATTATAGTATTTTTTCTTCGTGTTGATGAAGAAACTGAAAGGCTAATCCTAGTTTTAAAGAATATAGTTTAAGCTTGTGACTCATAATGTATAACCACTGAAATAATATATTTCTCCATGGGAGTTCTTTAATGAAAATGGTAATCTACTGGATTTCATAATAGTGTTGTTGCAGACAAAAGAGATAATGAAGAACTACACCGAGAGAATATGGTCGGCTAGGTGATATATACCTACTACTTGGTTAAAATAAAGATGTTGAGGAGTCAAACATTATAGATTGGTGGAGAATTTAAAAGACAAATTCATTGTACTTTTAAAAGTCAAATCTATGAAAGGGCTTTAAATATTCAGATTAGAGTAAAATAGATTTTCCATAAAAATAAATAAAATAAAAAATAATCGGGGAAACATGAGTAACAAATGGAAGAGAAAATTTCATTTCTCTTCGAAAACTACTAGTAATTTGTACGTTTCCTTTAATTTCGATGACGAAATTATCTAAAATTATGAAGACTGTAACAACCTAATGCCTTAAGTAGATGATTAGTGTTAATTTGAATTCTAATTAAATCGATTTAGACTCGTGGTTAAGCCTAGCTTGTCTCTAATAACATGTGAGTGTGATGGCATGATTGTATTGTGTTTTTTTGGAGTGAAAATTGTATTTATTGGAAATAACTAGAATTAATTAAATAATTAATGAATTATGGAACCCTTAATACCGTGTGTGGGTCAAGGGTGACGCATACGAGTCGTGAGGTAGCGTGCATGCCTAAGTGAACTTGTTGGCGCGCAAGGCGAAGTTATAGGTGTACATATATATATATATATATATATATATATATATATATATGAGGAAATAAATATATATATGTTCAAAATAATAATAAAATGATGAGCGCCTAGTAACACCCAGGGTCAAGGGTGATATATATATATACAAATATATAAAATGAAGCCTATAGTTTATATTTAAATTGTTTAAAACATTGGATTCGCCTCGAGATACGTTTGGACTTAGCATAGAGAGAGTGAATAGTGCAAAGAGGCTAGGACGTTGATGTGTTGATTGATTAGTCATACCTCGAGATGTATTTAAACACATCTTCATGACAATCACGTGGTGCATGGAGGTAATTATGATTAACCACGAGATCTATCTCAAGATACATGATATGTACCTCCAGGAGATTGACATATTTGATCAAAATAAGTTGTTCAGGATATGATACATAAAGATCGACCACAAGATACACAACATGTATCTCGAGAAAGATCAAAATATAAAATGAACAAATTTAAACCATTTGATTTGCTTCGAGATTCGTTCAGTATGAATCTAAAGGAAAACTTATATTATCTCCAAACAAAAGCACATTTCCTCACCCAGTCTCGACAAACATAGAGGAATTGAACTCGAAAAGAGAGAGAAAAGGGGAAACCGAGAGAAAGGAGAGATAAAGGGATCGATAATGGAGAGATCAAGGTGAGTTGTTGTTGTCTTGTTAAGTTGTTGTTTTGGTTGCTGTTGTTATTCGTTGTTGCTAATGGAGATGGATAGGGAGGCTTGGACGAACTACTTATGTTGTTTATCCGAGGAAGATGACGGCAAGGGAGTTGTCTCCCCTGCCTAGACATGATTTTGGGCTTGACCCAACCCCAATTAAAAATAAAAGAAGTTTTGATTTGCAAAACAATGGTAGAGGAGATGAGGAAGAAGAAGGGGGTTTAATTCCTAGAACCAAATTGAATCGGGTCCAGTTCAACCGACCCATACCGGTCTGGTTCTAGGGTTGAACCAATCTTCTCAAATAAAAAAAAATATATGCGGGAAAATGGGTAAAAAAATACAAAAAAATAATATTATATTTGACCAAATAAATAGAAACTGATGAATTTCTATGAAAAATGAAGACCTCAAGATTAGTGCGAGACTTTATATCAGGTTTTTTTTACCTTCTAAAGCGCAAAATGGTCAAAATAAATGGTAAAATTGGAAAATAGGTCTCGGAGTTCTGATTCAAGTGGGATTTGAACCAGGGACCTTAGGGTTGTTGTATGACTCATAGAATTCATAAATTGACTAAAATGAATATATTTGAATGTAGATTTACCTGGAAGTTCTTTTTAAGATCCGAATAGTATGAAAAGGTTAGGAAAGCTCGACACAGGTAAGTAAGACTCATATTCTTATCAATTATGCATCAAAATTTAGTATATTTCGTTCAAGTAGTTTATGGATTGAGAAATGGAAGTGCTGTACTACGAAGAGCATAAAATATAAAGAACAACGGAGAATGAGCTGATCGAGCTAACCAAATATGGAGTGGCTATGAAGTTGCTAAAGATTAGCCTTACCCTTTTACCGTCGTATACTGTGGCTTAGTATTGACGTTCATATCCTACAAAGTGTAGAGACTTTGTTATTCTTGAATACGCTGATGAAATTACACAATAGCTAATGTGTGGATTTTGGGTAGTAGTATTCAAGAATAACTGAGAGATGACTCTTATAAATTAATGAAAAGTGATGTCACGAGTACAACTGATATTAAACTGTTGACTTGCATCTGTTATCTATTGTTTATATCATTTTCAATACCTAAATAGATATGTTTAAGATTCATATTGCTATTCATTGAATCATTTGAAATCATATGAAAGTTGATTGATTCACGTGCTTCACTTAATGAGCAAGTTGGAGCGCTCATTTCCCATTAATATTTCAGGTTAATGACATGCCTTTCGTGTAACGGCCCCTCTCCTAATCTAGGGCACCGCCCGGCCTAATCCCGTAATTAAGCCCTAATCATATCTACGCAGGACTTAACTACGTATTAGTCAGCCTTTACAACCTAAACGCCTATTTTCTCGTGTTCAGGATAAGTAATACACTAGTCCTACCAATTTATAAAATTTAGAGTTAATTAAAACTTTTTATTAAATTAATTAATTAGCGGAAGTCTTATTGATTATGCAAAAAGCAATTAGTAACTTATGCGTAAGCCATTTATAAAATCCTAAGTATGGAACACCAGGAAATGACATCACATATATAAAGTCCTCAAAATGCAGTGAAACAGTAAAATAGTCTAAGTCAAGTCGGGGAAACTAACGCTCAACCCAATATAAAACCCCAAATAGTATCTGAAAGACATATATAACATATACAATCAAAATACCAAAAGAAGACCTACAATCGATGAAGTGACGCGTCGCGGGCTCAGGGATAATCTTTGAACTTCTCCTTGCCCGGCCTGCTGCTAGACGGCTCTACACCCACCGTCATAAAAAGGAGGGTGAGTACAAGAATAAAGCAGTAATCCCCGATGACAAGTTTAATTTGCATTTCCAAATATTCAAATGGTATTTAAAAGCATATAAATGGGAAAACTAGAAAATAAACCATATGCGAATAAATACCAGAGTTAAACAAGTGATAATGACACTAGGCTAAGTAGTGGTGATTTAGGTCCGGTCCGCAATGAAACATGTCACTCCGACTCAATAATCATATAACATAAGGGACTCTAACCCAAGTGTTACCAGGGACTCTAACCCCGGTGTGTAGACCACCTTAGGGACTCTAACCCCGAGTGTCATACAATGTCAGGTAACATGTGCCGACATCCTCAGGGACTCTAACCCTGTGATTCGTGCACAACTCGATTGAGTACAGGACCTAAATGCAAAAACTACTTTTTAAATTTCAAGAAATACCAAGTATGGATTGTCAAGACATATGCACATCTACACACCTAAACAAATAAGGAATAAAAGTCCTCTTAAACATTTATAAGATATTCACTAGCCTAGTAGCATGCTATTTATCATTCAATTGACATTTAAAACAACAAGAATAGACATAACACGAGATAGAATCATTAAATCTAATCATGGATATAATGCAAAGTAGACTCATCAAGTGAGCATAGACACAAAGAACACATGATATAAGAATACACAAGAAAAATAGTCAAAAGGACTATGCAAGGACAATAATTAATATAAATAAAATGCCAAGTAAAGTTACCATTAGGTATACTCACAACAACAAAGTAAAGTCCTAGCTTTACCGGCCTCCCGATACTCCAAATCTTGTATTCGCTCTCCCATACCCTTTTCCTAAGTTCCTGAGTTTGGTGTCTAATTAGTTCAAATATAGTGGGTTTAAGCTCAATTTAGTGGTGTTTATTGAGTATTCAAATTGGTTCAATAGACTTTAAATCAATCTTCCTAAATCAGCCCCTAAAGACTAAATTAAGTTTCAATTTCGGTCCTACATCTTAACGCACTTTTAGGCATGAAATGGTCCAACTATGAAAATCCTCCATCAGTACAATTATTGTTGGTCTCTCTCTTAGCTTTCGAGAAAGGTTTAGTTTTCAAAATTCTGATTTAAAATGAAAGAGATGTAATGATTTTACTAAACATAGGTCTAATTTGAATTTAATCCGACCAGCGGATTTAGAAAATCTATTTCTCCTAATCTATAGTTCCTAAAAATGTAATTTTTGGTCCTAAGGCAAAAAATATATCCAAATACAACATACTAAAAGAATAGTGTATTTGGATAGCAGTTAGGGATTTATGCCCTTAACAAATTTAGATTCAAAACTTTCCTTTTTAATTCCAATACATATTTGTAGAGCATGTTTGGTTATAAAAACATTTGAATCAGAATACCTTCAGTTAAGCAAAGTTATTCCCCTTTAAATAAGCTTTCAAATGCCAGGTTTAGATCAATTTGGATCTAAAATGGGCATATTATGACCAAATTACCCAGGTTGATTCCTAACACAACATGCAAAATTCTAGTTTTGGTGTTGCAACTTCAAAAATTCATATCATTATGATTTCAAAACCAAATTAAGAACTTCAATATAGCTAGATTATTAGCTTGAAATGAGGAATCTAAATATATAAATCAATTGCAAACACTCAATCATCTACCATCTGAAATTAGCCTAAAACCAGAACTTGTTCTAATTTTAACTAAAATGATGTGTACCTAGTTGATATAACACCCAAGCTTGAGAATTTATAACCAACTCCCATGGATTCCTTCAACACCTTGATGATTCACTCCTCTCTAGCAATTCCTTCTTTTTCTCCAGCAAAAATGAATGAGTAATTTGGTTTGCATGTTGTTTGATTACTAATATTATATATTAAGGTGATGTTCCTTCTTAGCCTTTGATCTCCATGGATTTATGTACCTCGAGGAACATCTATTGGTCCACCTCTTTCCATATCTCCCACTAAATCCCACTATCTCAACCTCAAGTGACACCATTTCATTACTCACCTAGTTTCTAGATGTGCCAATGTGTATCTCTAGACCAATCTTATGCTTTCCATTTAATTTACTCAACTATAGGTCTTTAATTTGATTTACATTAACAAACACAACCATTGGCTTATAAGTAATTCCTTATTTCATATTAGTATTAAATAAGACTTAACAAAAATGCTAACTACCCAGTTCCCCAGCTTGCACGCTACTCGAGGCGTGTCCCCGCTCTCGTCTCGGCTACTACAACTGTACAAACCGACTTAGTAAGTCTACACAATACATAACACTAGACATACATCAATACAAAAATACAATATACCTCGGCCACGTGCTTCGATCGGTGCACGTATCACAGTGTAGGTCCTACGTCAAGGGTCGGTGATCATGATTAAGGACTTAAAACAGGGGTTAGAGATTTAGGTCGTGACAAATATTCCTAACAAAATGAAAATTTCGTCCTCAAAATTAAGTTTAAGTTACGGTTCTACCTAACTCGAACAGGTACGGGAATCTATTTCGCATGTAATCCTCCCGCTCCCAAGTGAGTTCCGTGTCATCGTGGAACTGGCACTTGACGAGTACCTTCGGGATGGACTTGCTCCTCAACTGCTGTACCTTCTGATCTAGGATTTGAATGGGCTGCTCCTCGTAAGAGATGTCCTCGCTCAGGTCGGTCTGACTCAAGTCAACTGTCGGTCGCACACATGCCTTCGACTCGGCTAGTCGAAGCATTGAAATGTGGAACACTGATGGACCCTTGACATCTGTGGAGGCAATTCAAGCTCTTATGCCACTTTCCTGACCCGTTTCTTAATCATGAAAGGCCCGATGTACCTTGGTGCAAGCTTACCTTTCACCCCAAATCTCTGAAGACCCTTCCGAGGGGAAACCTTTAAATAAACAAAAGCTCCCTCGGAATACGCGAGATCATCGCGATACTTATCTGCATATCTCTTCTGTCTCTCCTGTGTTCCTCTAAGTCTCTAACGGATCAGTTTGACCTTTTCCGTGTGGTCAACAACAATTTCAGGCCCCACTATCTCCCGGTTCTTTGACCCAGCCCAACACGAAGGTGAGCGACATGATCCGCCATACAAAGCCTCAAATGGCGCCATCTCAATGCTAGCCTGATAACTGTTATTGTAAGCGAACTCACACAACGGTAGGTACTCTGCCCAAGATCCGTCAAACTCCAACACGTATGCCCGCAACATGTCCTCAAGGACCTGAATCAATATCTCAGTCTGCCCGTCGGTCTGAGGGTGGAAAGCCGTACTGAACTGTAGGCGTGTACCGTACTGCTCTTGCATACTCCGCCATATCCTGGACATATACGTAGCATCTCGGTCTGACATGATCGTCAATTGTACCCCGTGTAGCCTGATAATCTCTCTATCGAACAATACGCTCAGCTGATTAAACGTGTAATTCGATGCCACTGGTAGGAAATGAGTAGACTTCGTTAGTCTGTCAACTATAACCCAGATTGAGTCATGTCTCCTCGCGGTCCTCGACAATCCTCTGACAAAATCTATAGAGATGTCTTCCCACTTCCATCGAGGAATGGGAAGCGGCTGTAGTAATCCCCCGGGTCTGCGATGCTCGGACTTCACTTGCTGACAGATACCACAGTTCGGGATGAATCTAGACACGTCGGCCTTCATCCCAGGCCACCAGAAATGTCTCCTCATGTCGTGGTACATCTTAGTCCTACCTGGATGTACGGTGAATCTGAAACGGTGCGGCTTCTAAAGGACCTCATCTTTCAGCTCTGGCACCTCTGGTATCCACAACCTGCCCCGGTATCTCAGACACTGATTTGTTGTCTCTGCCCAATCTGCACACTCTGCACTCTGCGCTAACTTGCTGAATCTCGAGTACAACCGGTCGGTCCTCTGACCCTCTGACACTCGCTGTGTGGACACGGTCTGTAGTCTCATCTCTGCGCGAATCATCACCGGAGTATCAGTAGGAACCTCTGTCTGACATGTCATCGCCGCTGCCTTGAGTAATCCGTACTCATGCATCATGTGATATCTGACCACCTCGGCATATCTATTTGGTCTCCTACTCAGCGCATCTGAGACTACGTTCGCTTTTCCTTGGTGATACTCTAAGGAAAAGTTGTAGTCCTTCAAGAACTCCAACCATCTGCGCTGTCTCATGTTCAGATCTTTCCGTATGAAGAGATATTTCCGACTCTTGTGATCAGTGAAGAGTGTGAATTTCTCTCTATACAGAAGGTGTCTCCTAGTATTCAGCGAAAATATAACCGTTGCTAACTCTAGATCGTGCGTGGGGTAGTTATTCTCATATATCTCTAACTGTCTCGATGCATATGCCACGGCACCACTGCCCTGCATCAACATATAACCTAGACCCGTATGAGAAACATCTGTCTAAACTAGAAATCCCTGTCTAGCCTCTGGCAGTACTAACATTGGCGTAGTAGTTAATGACCTCTTCAACTGAGTAAATGAAGCCTCACACTTCTCAGTCCACTCATAAGCAACATCCTTCTGTGTCAGCCTCGTCATCGGTGAAACGATCTTCGAGAAATCCTTCACGAATCTACAGTAGTATCCTGCTAACCACAGAAGCTCCTGATATCCGGTACTGATGTTGGTGCCGGCTAATCCATGATCATTTGAATCTTGGCCGGATCTACTACAATCCCTGCTGCTCCAACAATGTGCCCCAAGAACTTGACCTCTGCAAGCCATAATTCACACTTGCTGAACTTAGCGAAAAGTCGGTGTTCCCTCAATGTCTGCAACGTCTCTCTGAGGTGCTGCTTGTGATCCTCACGTGTCCTCGAGTATATCAAGATGTCGTCGATGAAAACTATCACAAAGTGGTCGAGATATGGTCTAAGTACCCGGTGCATCAAATCCATGAATACGGTGGGGGCGTTGGTCAGCCCCAATGGCATGAACGTGAACTCGTAGTGTTTGTATCTGGTGCTGAATGTTGTCTTGGACCTATCCTCAAACCTCATCCTAAGCTGATGATACCATGATCTCAGGTCTATCTTGGAGAAAAACTGTGTTCCTCTCAACTGATCAAATAAATCATCTATTTGCGGAAGAGGGTACTTGTTTCTGACTGTCACTCTGTTCAACTACCTGTAGTCGATGCATAGTCTCAAACTACCATCCTTCTTCTTCACAAACAGAAGTGGCGGTCCCCACGGTGAAATTGAAGGTGTGATGAATCCCTTATCCCTCAAATCCTTAAGGTGAGTCCTCAACTCCTCTAACTCCCTTGGAGCCATGCGGTACGGCGGTATCGCGATCAGTCTGGTACCCGGTACTAGGTCGATGAGGAAGTCTACTTCTCGTGGTGGAGGTAAATCCTTTGGGAAAACATCTGGGAAGTCTCGAACAACCGGTATCTTCTCTAGTCTGGGTCCCTGACTCTCTGCTACTACATATAACGCTACCCAGAGTCTCCATCTCTCCACTAGATGTAAGCCGAACTCTCGTAGTGCTGAGTTTCGTGGTCGGGGGTGCTGTAGTGGTAGCTGTGGTGACGGGGCGTCAAAACCAGTGCCGTCATCTCCGCCGACATGTAAGCGATGAAATTGACAATCTATCGCTCCTAAGCGGTCATCTGGTCAGACATCCTCTAAAAATTGTCAACTGATACGGTGGGAAGATGACTGCCGCTAGCTTCGGTGTCTCCAGCCTCGCGCGAATCCCCCATCGGTGTCTTCAAGTGGATAGCGAACGCAAATCAGCTACTACATGGCATAACGCATATATAAACATATAGAAACTAACACGTACATATAAGAAATCCCCATCTCACCTTCACTCAATTCCCAACAAAATAGTTCCTAGGCAAGGATCATCTGGATTCAACTTCTAAGGTTTGTGTTTTATACGAGTTCGTGTTTTTCTTATTTATCCCTAAGGTTCTAATACCTAGTCTCTGATACCAACTGTGACGGCCCCTCTCCTAATCTAGGGCACCGCCCAGCCTAATCCCGTAATTAAGCCCTAATCATATCCATGCAGGACTTAACTACGTATTAGTCAGCCTTTACAACCTAAACGCCTCTTTTCTCGTGTTCAGGATAAGTAATACACTAGTCCTACCAGTTTATAAAATTTAGAGTTAATTAAAACTTTTTATTAAATTAATTAATTAGCGGAAGTCTTATTGATTATGCAGAAAGCAATTAGTAACTTATGCGGAAGCCATCTATAAGATCTTAAGTATGGAAAACTAGGAAATGACATCACATATATAAAGTCCTCAAAATGCAGTGAAACCGTAAAATAGTCTAAGTCAAGTCGGGAAAACTAACGCTCAACCCAATATACAACCCCAAATAGTATCTGAAAGACATATATAACATATACAATCAAAATACCAAAAGAAGACCTACAATCGATGAAGTGACGCACCGCGGGCTCAGGGATAATCGTCGATCTTCTCCTTCCCCGGCCTGTTGGTAGACTGCTCTGCACCCACCGTCATAAAAAGGACGGTGAGTACAAGAATAAAACAGTAATCCCCGATGACAAGTTTAATTTGCATTTCCAAATATTCAAATGGTATTTAAAAGCATATAAATGGGAAAACTAGAAAATAAACCATATGCGAGTAAATACCACAATTAAACAAGTGATACTGACACTAGGCTAAGTAGTGGTGATTTAGGTCCAGTCGGCAGTGAAACATGTCACTCCGACTCAATAATCATATAGCACGAGGGACTCTAACCCAAGTGTTACCAGGGACTCTAACCCCGGTGTGTAGACAACCTTATGGACTCTAACCCCGAGTGTCATACAGTGTCAGGTAACATGTGCCGACATCCCCAGGGACTCTAACCCCGTGAGTCGCGCACACCTCGATCTAGTACGGGACCTAAATGCGAAAACTACTTTTTAAATTTCAAGGAATACCAAGTATGGATTGTCAAGGCATATGCACATCTACACACCTAAACAAATAAGGAATAGAAGTCATCTTAAACATTTATAAGATATTCACTAGCCTAGTAGCATGCTATTTATTATTCAATTCACATTTAAAACAACAAGAATAGACATAGTATGGGATAGAATGAATGAATCAAATCAAATGAATGGATATCATGCAAACTAGACTCATCAAGTGAGCATAAACACAAAGAACACATGATAAAAGAATACAAAGTCAAAATAGTCAAAATGACGATGCAAGGACAACAATTAATAGAAATAAAATGCCAAGTAAAGTTGCCGTTGGGTATACTCTCAACAACAAAGTAAAGTCCTAGCTTTACTGGCCTCCCGATACTCCAAATCTTGTATTCGCTCTCCCGTACCCTTTTCCTAGGTTCCTGAGTTTGGTGTCTCATTAGTTCTAATATAGTGGGTTTAAGATCAATTTAGTGGCTTTTATTGTGTATTCAAATTGGTTCAATAGACTTTAAATCAATCTTCCTAAATCAGTCCCTAAAGACTAAATTAAGTTTCAATTTCAGTCCTACATCTTAACGCACTTTTAGGCATGAAATGGTCCAAATATGAAAATCTTCCATCAGTACAATTATTGTTGGTCTCTCTCTTAGCTTTCCGGAAAGGTTTAGTTTTCAAATTCTGATTTAAAATGAAAGAGATGTAATGATTTTACTAAACATAGGTCTAATTGGAATTTAATCCGACCAGCGGATTTAGAAAATCTTTTTCTCCTAATCTATATTTCCTAAAAATGTAATTTTTGGTCCCAAGGCAAAAAATATATCCAAATACAACATACTAAAAGAATAGTGTATTTGGATTAGTAGTTAGGGATTTATGCCCTTAACAAATTTAGATTCAAAACTTTCCTTTTTAATTCCAGTACATATTTGTAGAGCATGTTTGGATATAAAAACATTTGAATCAGAATACCTTCAGTTAACCAAAGTTATTCCCCTTTAAATAAGCTTTCAAATGCCAGGTTTAGATCAATTTGGATCTAAAATGGGCATATTATGACCATATTACCCAGGTTGATTCCGAATACAACATGCAAAATTCTAGTTTTGGTGTTGCAACTTCAAAAATTCATATCTTTATGATTTCAAAACCAAATTAAGAACTTCAATATAGCTACATTATCAGCTTGAAATAAGGAATCTAAATATATAAATCAATTGCAAACACTCAATCATCTACCATCTGAAATTAGCCTAATACCAAAACTTGTTCTAATTTCAACTAAAAGGATGTGTACCTAGTTGATGTAGAACCCTAGCTTGAGAATTTCTCACCAACTCCCATGGATTCCTTCAACTCCTTGATGATTCACTATTCTCCAGCAATTCCTTCTTCTTCTCTAGCAAAAATGAATGAGTGATTTGGTTTGCATGTTGTTTGATCACTAATATTATACATTAAGGTGATGTTCCTTCTTAGCCCTTGATCTCCATGGTTTTATGTATCCCGAGGAACATCTAATGGTCCACCTCTTGCCATATATCCCACTAAATCCCATTATCTTAACCTCAAGTGACACCATTTCATTACTCACCTAGTTCCTAGATGTGCCAATGTGTATCTCTAGACCAATCTTATGCTTTCCATTTAATTTACTCAACTATAGGCCTTTAATTTGATTTACATTAACAAACACAACCATAAGCTTATAGGTAATTCCTTATTTTATATTAGTATTAAATAAGACTTACCAAAATGCTAACTACCCGGTTCCCCGGCTCGCACGCTACTCGAGGCATGACCTCGCTCTCGTATCAGCACCTACAACTGTACAAATCGACTTAGTAAGTCTACACAATACATGACACTAGGCATTCATCAATACAAATATACAATATACCTCAGCCACGTGCCTCGATCGGTGCACGTCAAGGGTCGGTGATCCTGATTAAGGAATTAAAACGGGGGTTAGAGATTTGGGCCGTGACATTTCGACTCAAGAACGGGGAATACTAGGAGTTTATAATCTTCTCTACGCTGAATTGTTCTATTTATTGTTTCTATATTGTATTGAATTATTGTTTTGTAATAACCAGGGTTGGGATATGGTCTTAATATCGAGAGTTATGTCAGTTTTGTATATCATTTGTATTATTGAAAAATTCTTAATTCCATTGCGTCTTTAATTATTTATTCGATATATGATATACTGTATTGTGATTACCAGGCATGAAGGACGGTTGTACTGTTAATCTAATTAAGTCTGATTAGTGTACCAAGGCTTAATTAGGGTTTCAGGTCGGGCATTCTTCTAATCATAATAGTGGAAGTTACACTCTCTCCCCGAGCGGGCTTCTTCAAGCCCTTTCAATTATAGCACTTATTCAGGAATATATTTCACTTGATTTTATCGAAGGCCTTCCTTCTTCAGGCGGGTTCAATTCAATCTTGGTGGTAGTTGATGGGCTCAACAAATACGGCACTTCCTCCCCCTTAAACACCCATTTTTAGTTAAGGTGGTCGCTGATGTCTTTATGAAAGGTGTGTTTTGTTTGCCTTGGTTCCTGATTAGTTTCATGTATAACTGAGATATGGTGTTCTTAATCCTATTTGGTGCGAGCTTTTTGGCCTAGAGCAGATATGCTTTAGTCGCAGTACTGCTTATTGTAAACTGCTTAATAAGGCTTTATATAAGACTAGTTTATTTATATAATAGGCCTAACTATCTAGAAATGAGCTTTAATTTATGGTATTTATTATTTTCAAGTCTACTAAGTATAAAAAGACAAATGAGTGATTTTATGGTGAAATGAGAAGAAAAAACACAAAACCACATGTAACACCGTAAATAAGACACTTGATGCTGTGGGAAGTGAGCACGGGTGGAGACGGCGTAGAGACTAAAGAATGAGGTACAGTACAGTTGACACTTTTCATACAAAAGTTGATGATGCGGGTTTACACACACGACGCCAAGCAAGTGTACATGGGGCGCCGAGTCTACTATGAGGAGAAAATACATATATAAGGTTAATGCTGTGGCAGCACTATGACTTTACATAGGGAGCGTTGATCGCATGCAGACAACGCTATGATAGAAAAATAAGAAGTTTTGGAATTCTAGTTCATTTGGAATCATTAATTAGGATTTCTAATTGTATACTTAGGAATCTTAGGATTATAAATATGTATTAGAACGTAGCAAACTCACCAAGGATCATAGTTTATGAACCATTTCTTATCATAGATTAGAAGCCACCATTATAGATTAGTATAGCTTTGAGTATTAAAAAGAGTTTTGAAGGTGAAAACATTGAAGAATCCTATTTTGCAATTTAATATTTGTTTTGTTGATTCGATTAAAGGTATTATTTAGTTTAATCTCTGATTTCAATTCTGTTCATGAATTGTATTATGTTGATTTCAATAATGAGTGAGTAGTTTATTCATCTTAGGAATCAATGGATCATGTTGTAGGAATACTATGCAAAAGGAAGTATGAATGGATTATAATGTGTAGAAGTGCAATGGTTAAAATTTGTGTTTATTCTACGCGTAATGATATGAACATCTTTATCACATTTTTGTTAATTAGGAGTTTTAGGAGTTACCATGGACATTGGAGCATTTAAGCCGGATATGAACAACACAACCGTAAAATATAAAACATCTATAGATAGTTGTTGATTATATTAAGGCATGTGCCCTAGGTCAATCTACAAAAATTGTTTATCTTATAATTTTAGTTAATAAAATAAAGGTTTTATTTGTTGTTTTATTATAATTGATTGCATGATTACCTTATAGTAAGATCCATGGGTATTTGTTGAAATATCCTAAATGTCCCCAGTCGGTCATTATACTGGGAACTATAATGAATTAAGACTAGTGTGAATCTTGATTGGTGGTCATATAATGATCATGCATATAGGGATACGAATCAAGATCATGAGTACTTGTTAGGGAATAAGGTACTAGACCGACACGCTATGAGAACACCACATGGATTAAGTCATAGGTGTTACTTATGATAGGTATATCTTTTAGTCCTTCCACTTGAGATTACCATAGACTTCAATATTATGAGCATGATAATTTGACACAATTAAATGTTGTCTTTAGCCGGACAATTATAAAGATTGTGATTGGTTACCGTGTGAATAATATGTGAAGGTGTGTAATCAAGATATAATTTGTCACTCTTTTATAGAGAGAGATATCAATGGATCCCTCGATAAGATAAAGTGATAATGACCAAGTCCATGTGAATTGATATGATCAATGTCACTTGGATGTTTTTCAGTTTACCTAAAGATCAAGACTAGTACGATTGAACACTAAGGGTGACTTTTCATGCCTTATGTTTAATCAAAGGATATCTCACAACAAAATGATATGATATAGGTTATTAATTAGGTTGTATCGATGTTTATATTCATGCTACTTGGGTAGTCATAATGCCTTGCTAGAGATCGCTTATGAATTTTGTACCAAAATGGTTGTTGGTTCACTGCTAACGTCGCATGAACCTCTTGGGTCACACACAAAGAATGGCGTAGCACAATTTCAATTCGTCTAGAGTAATGAATTTCATATGATAAAATTCATGACATAAAAGCCCTTACGATTTTTTATATGATAACTTAATAAAAGGGGCATATGTGTAATTTGCTTAAACTGCCTAAATACAATAGTTGTATTACAAATAGGATTTTAAAGTGAGGGCTTATCTACACATATAAATAAAGAGTAAAACCCTAAAAATAAAATAAGATTTTCGTTTTACAATTTTTGAGTTCTCTGGATTTAGGGAGAGAAAGAAAAAATCATTTTCAGTCTCTCTTGGGGCTAGCAATCCAAATTGTGGTCACCGTTGGTGTGTGGATTTCTGATAGAGGACGCGCACTTGAACGTCTTGAAAATTGAACAATCAAAAGAAAATCACGAAATAAGGTATGATTTACTTTCATAGATTTAGTTTAATGGAACCTATTTTCGATCCTGTTGGTGTTTTTCAAAAACCCAACAGAGGTATCAGAGCATGAGGCTCGGTTCTATTGAATGTTTGCATGTTGTCATTGATGTATATATGACATATGTGTGAAAACATAATCTTAATTAATGTATATATAATATACATATAGATTATGTGGTAATTGTTATCAAGAATTGGTTTTAAAGCATGTTGTTAATTCATTTATATTGGTACATCGCATGATATGATTCAATGGTAGTATTCATGTTTAGAAAATTTCGATTAACATATATTTTTATATTGAACGATATGAATTTTGTATGTTCATGGTAGACTTCATGTTTAGGTTAATATGATTTTGATCTTGAACACATATTTCGTTTTGTTCAATAATTATGTATGTCTCCATGACAGAGATCATAATTAGGTTAATATTATTAATTTAATATGATTATGATGTTGACTGCATGATTAATATCTCAAAATTTATTTTGATCGTATATCTCATTATAGTAATCCGTTAGTATTCTAAAAGAATATGGTGGAATAGCATCAAAAAATTGTGACAGAAAGAATCTGTTGCTAAACAACAACAAATCAGAAACAGTTGTGCATAAGACAGTCCGTTTGACTCGGTTGACCCAAAAGCAACTATTCAGTGACTGATTTGTGACAAAATATTGTGACAAATTGTATGTTGTCACAGATCTGTCGCTGATTTCTCAGATCTGCTACAGATCAGCGACATACATGATTCTGTTGCTGATCTATAACAAAGTTAAAAATAAAAAACCAAAACCCATGCGTGTAAATGTGGTTGTGACAGATCTGCTACAGATCAGCGACATACATATTCTGTCGCTGATCTATCGCAAAGTGAAAAATAATTAAAAATGTGGCTGTGACAAATCTGCTACAGATCAGCGACAGACATGATTCTGTCATTGATCTGTAGCAAAGTCAAAAATTAAAAACCAAAACCCATACGTGTAAATGTGGTTGTGACAGATCTGCTACAAATCAGCGACAAACATATTCTGTCGCTGATCTGTCGCAAAGTGAAAAATAATTAAAAAGCAAAACCTATCCTCCTTGTCCCTTCTCTGCATAAACCACCCCCGCCAAACCCCCTTCACGGCCACTCTCATCATCGTCGCCATCACTATCGCCACCACCGTCGCCGTCGTCATCCTAATCTATTTCATCGCCACTCTCATCATCGTCGTTCTCCGCGACTCCGCCGCCTATCTCCTTCCTTTGCATCGACGGCTGCTCGCACACCGACGCCATCGGCCCGAGCGTTGCTCCGGTGGACTAGCACGAATGGCATAACTGACTCGTGGAGTTCCTCTGTTTCATTACCGCCGTGGCTCCCCTCCTCCGCGACTTCGCCGCCTCTCTCCTACCTTTTCATACACCGCTCGATCGCACACCGATCGACTTTGCCGTCGGCCCTAGCGTCGCTCCGGTGGACTGGCACGAATGGCATAGAAGACTGGTGGAGGGCCTCTATCGCATTTTCGCCGCTGCTCTCCTCATTCGCGACTCCGCCGTTGCTCTCCTCATCCGCGACTCCGCCGCCTCTCTCCTTCCCCTTCATACACGACTCGCACACCGACACCGGCATCGGCCAAAGCTTCACCCTGGTAGACTAGCACGAAGGCATAATAGACTCGTGGAATGCCTCGCGACCAGGAAGTTGATGCAGTGGACCTTCGAATCACAATCCCAGCCTCGCTTGATCCGATTCTAGTATATCCTCGACGGAGCACTCGTGGTTTGCTCATTTTCTTATACTTTTTTGCTATTTTGGAATCTGTTGAATCGTTATGTTTTTTTTCTTTTACTTCTGTAATTAGGAAATCTAAGTTTTGCCTTCAATATTTCAAAGAAAACGTACCTAGGTTATGCTTCCAGCCACTACAAGAATATGGTGGAATATCATCTAAAAATAACGACAACCAGAATTTGTTGCTAAACAACAACAAATCAACAACTCAACAATTTGTTGCTAAATAGCAACAAATCAACAACCTAAGTTTATGGTCATATGTTAATGTGGTTACCAATATTGTCAGAGTCAAATATAACTCCCAACTTAAAATTAGTATTTTCAGGTTTGATTTTATGATTATAGAAGATGCAAAACATGAATCGAATCAAAACAACCTCGAAAAACTCAATTAGAACGAATTGAATTTGCATTTAGCTAGTTTTCAATTTTCACTTAGCTTGTCATATGGCAATTAGCAATTATTATTGTTAAATTTAGTTCATAGTATGTTCATTGATTAATAATACAGTAAATTAATAAATTTGTACATTGTCTAACTTATTGTTTGGCTGTGCATTTCCAATGAAAAATGATATCTTATTAAGTTATAAATAATATATTCTTATATTGTTTATTAATTGTGATTGTCATTTAATTGGTATGCAACTATATTTGAAAGCTCAGCGCTGTCGCTAATTTGTCACAAGGCGTCTTTTTGCTGACTGTGCACCAGTCAGCGACAGACACTGTCTGTCGCTAAATAGCAACATAGTTGCGACATACCACGTCTTTGCTGACTGGGCATAGTCAGCGACAAATGCTTTCTGTCACTAAACAACAACAAACTTGCGATAGGTTGTCTGTTGCTGAACAACAACAGAGTTGTGACAAACACGTCTGTGCTGACTGGACTTCAATCAGCAACAGATGTGTTTCTGTTGCTGTTCAACGACAGATATTTGTCACAAATCTATCGCTGAACAACAACAAAATACCTATTCCGTCGCTGGGGTGCACCAACAACAAAGATTTTACCAACAACTACTATATATCGCTGATTTGTTGCAGAATGGTTTAGCAACAAAATCGTACCACCTCAGCATCAGATTAGTTTGTTGCTGAATCAGTTCTTTCTTGTAGTGGTATATTCCTACAAGGTAGGAAATAGAGTTGTAATTGGATTAGAATTACAAATTCTATAAGATAGGCGAGATATAAAACAAATCCTAATTGGATTAGTATTCAAAGTATTTTAAGTTCTAATTGGATTAAGATAAAATATTAAGTTAATGGTGGGCCTGAGATAATTAAAAATGTTTTAATTAATATTTTTGGAATTAAAATAAGGGGCAGTTTTGGGTGATTAGATTGACAAAAATTATGAGAAATTTTAGGCGATTTTCAATTTTTGGAATTGAAATTCATTGTCTAGAAAAAAATGGGGTCGCTACCTACTGTACCTCCGTCCGCTGACCGGCCAGCGGGACCGTCGTTAACTGTTCGTAGCGTCCAAAATTCGTACAATAGTCAATATTTGTATGATTTCCTAACTTTTTAGTGATTATTCATGCATTGTAATATATGACATTTATCTTATTTAATTTTGATCACTAAAACAAACAAAAATCCCTCTTTCAAATTTTATGTCAAGTGCCATTCATTCTTAAACACTTGTCAAAGTTTCGATCACATCAATATGGGTCTGCCTCCGCAGAGTGTATTATGTTATCTTGGTGAGGCAAGTTGAGTAACGATTACTCTATTGTTTGAAATGGTTAGACTTGATAAAGCTATCAAAACAGTTTTGGGCTTTAGGCGCTAGATGAGATAAACCATGCTATGACATAAGATGTCATAATCTCATAAAATAACTAAAATTTATATATGATGTAATTGGTAATTGGTACCTACCTAAATAATCTAATTCAAAGTGTCATGCCTTAGTTGTCTTGGAATTAGGTGAAATATGGCTTTTAGTCCCTTAAATTAACGTAAAATTTTCAAGGAGGATTGTTAATTTACTGGGAGTTTATTACTTTATACTAAAATGAACTTTTACATAATCTTTGTTGTAGATCTATGACCTCTTTAAATCACACTAATCCCTTGTCACTGCGATCCATCCTTGAGAAGGATAAGTTGTCTTGGATAAACTTTCTTGATTTGTTCAGAAACTTGAGAATTGTTCTTAAGCATGAACGCAAGTTATATGTCCTGGATGATCCTATTCCTGAGGAACCACCAGTCAATGCTTTAAGAGCCGTGAAGGATGCACATACTAAGCATGTCAACGACTCAACCGATGTTGCATGCATTATGTTGGTAACCATGGTTCCTAAACCTCAAAAGGACATGGAATACATGAAAGCTTACGACATGGCTACGACGCTGAAGGAAAAGTTCCAATAGCAGGCTAGGCAAGAAAGGTTCAAGATAGTTAAGAACCTTTATTCTTACAAAATGGCTGAGGGTGCGTCAGTTAGTCCTCATGTTCTGAAAATGAAGGGCTATATTGACCATCTTGACATACTAGGATTTCCCATAATCTAAGAGTTGACTACGGATTTGATCCTGAATTCAATGCCTGATAGTTATTCATAATTTATGATGAACAATAACATGAATAACATGGAGAAGACTATCTCAAAGTGGCATTTGATGCTTAAAACTGCTGAGCAGAATGTCAAGAAACCCAATCCTATTGTGTTGATTGTTCAGTAAGGAAAGGCTTTGAAGAAAAAGGGCAAAGACAAGGCTAAAGTTACCAAGGCTATTGTGACTGTCATAAAGCATATGGAACAAGTCAAACCCCATGCTGCTTCTACTTCACAGTCCCAAAAGGAAAAGGAAAAAGAAGGAAATTGTCATTTCTGCCATGCACCTGGACATTGGTTCAGAAATTGCAAGCTCTATCTTGAAGATATAAAGAAAAAGAAGAGTAGTGCGTCTACCGCTTCAGGTATTTACGTTATTGAAGTTAACCTGTCTAGTAGTGATTCCTAGGTATTAGATACCAGATGTGGATCTCACATTTGTATTAATGTGCATGGTCTCACCAAAAGTAGAAAGCTATAGAAAGGAGAAGTCATCATACGAGTTGGAAATGGAGCAAAGGTTGCTGCGTTGGCTGTAGGATGCTATGAGTTAATTTTACCTAGTGGACTTGTTTTAGTTTTAATAATTCTTTTTATGTCCCTCCCTTGAGCAGAAACATCATTTCAATTTCATGTTTGGATTTGGATGGTTTTAATTTCATTATTGCCAATAATAAATGCTCCATTTCTCGTAAAGACAATTTCTATACGAATGCTGATTTGTGTGATGGTCTTTATATTCTAAACATGGAAAGGTCCACAAGTACTCCCATTCTTAACGTAAATACAAAGAGATTCAAATCAAATGATTTGAGTCAAACCTACCTTTGGCATTGTCACCTTGGCCACATTAATAAGAAACACATTTCTAATCTCCATAAAGATGGACTTTTAGATTCGTTTGATTTTGAATCATATGAAACATATGTATCTTGTTTACTGGGCAAAATGAGAAAGAGTTCCTTTACTGGACACCGTGAAAGGGCAAGTGATTTATTGGGTCTAATACATACTGATGTATGCGGTCCTATAAACACAATGGCTAGAGGTGGTTATCAGTACTTCATTACATTCACTAATGATTTCATAGATATGGTTACGTGTATCTCATGAAACATAAAGTTGAATCTTTTGAGATGTTTCGAACATTTCAGAACGAAGTGCAAAATCAACTTGGTAAAAATATGAAAGCAGTTTGATCAGATTGAGATGGTGAATATTTTAGCCAATAGTTTGATTATCATCTTAGAAACTGTGGGATTGTCTCACAGTTAATTCCCCCAGCAACTCAACAATGAAATGGTGTTTCTGAGAGGAGAAATCAGACTTTATTGGATATGGTTCGATCTGTGATGAGTCATGCAGATCTTCCGATTTCCTTTTGGGGTTATGCCTTAGAAACTACTGCGTTTACACTAAATCATGTTCCTTCTAAAGCGGTTGATAAAATACCACATGAGATGTGGTTTGGGAAAATACCAAGTTTGTCCTTCCTTAAGATTTGGGGCTTTGAGGTTTTTGTACGAGGACAAATCTCTGAAAAATTATCAGCCAAATCTACCAAGTGTGTATTCGTTGGTTATCCTAAAGAAACTAAAGGATACTACTTTTATAATCCCGCTGAGAATAAAGTGTGTTGCTCAGAATGGTGTCTTTATAGAAAAATAGTTTATTTCAAAAGACAACAGTGGGAATAAAATAAGTCTTGAATAAATTCAAGAACCACAAATAAACACTCAACCGCTAGTGGGAGATCAACTAAGTCTTGAACTAATTGATCCTCTACATGTATCACAAGGCCCTCATAGGTCGATAGGGTAAGACATCAGCCTGAGAGATTTGGATTTCTTATAACTGATAGTAGTGAGGTGTTTCTTATGGATCAAAATGAACCTACTACTTATCAGGAGGCGTTTTCTAGCCCTGAGGTAGATAAATGGCTTAGTGCCATGAATTCTGAGATGCAATCCATGTATGATAACCAAGTATGAAACCTTATCGATTTACCTGAAGGTGGTAAGACCATTAGATGTAAATGAGTTTTCAAGAAAAAAATTGACATGAATGGCAATGTGCATACTTATAAACCACGGCTAGTAGCAAAAGGTTTCTGACAGACACAAGGTATTGATTATGATGAAATTTTTTCTCCTGTAGCCATGCTTAAATCCATTAGAATTCTAATTGCCATAGCTGCATATTATGACAATAAGATATGACAAATGGATGTCAAAACAACTTTTCTAAATGGAAAGTTACTTGAGGACGTGTATATGATATAACATAAAGGGTTTGTTCATCCTGAGACTTCTAAGAAGGTATGCAAGCTTCAAAGATCTATTTATAGATTAAAGCAAGCTTCTCAGAGTTGGAATCTTTGTTTTAATGAAGCAATTAAGGAGTTTGGTTTCATTAAAAATGAAGATGAGCCTTGTGTATACAAGAAGGTCAGTGGGAGCATGGTTGTTTTCCTGGTGCTGTATGTTAATGGTATATTACTCATTGGAAGTGACATCCCAACCTTGCAGAGTGTCAAGTCTTGGTTAGGGAAGTGTTTCTCAATGAAGGACTTACGAGATGCACCCTACATCATTGGGATTAAGATCTATAAGGATAGATCTAAAAGACTGATCGGTCTAAGTCAGAGTGCTTATATTGATAAGGTACTAAATATGTTAAATATGCAAGACTCTAAAAGATGGTCATTGCCAATGTCTCATGGTATAAATCTCAGCAAGACTCAATGTCCGAAGACTAATGATAAGTGAGAGCGCATGAATATGATTCCATATGCATCAGCTATTGGATCTATCATGTATGCCATGTTATGCACTCGATCTGATGTATCATTTGCTTTGAGTGCAACAAGCAGATATCAGTCTGATCCTGGTGAGAATCACTAGATAGCAGTAAAGAACATTCTTAAGTACGTGAGAAGGACTAAAAAAATGTTCTTAGTCTATGGAAGTTGGGAAGACGAGCTTGTCGTAAGTGGTTACACAGATGCAAGTTTTCAAATTGATATATATGACTTCAGATCGCAGTCTAGATATGTATGTACTTTAAATGGAGGCGCAGTGAGCTGGAAAAGTTCGAAGCAAGAAATTGTTGCTGATTCTAAGACAAAAGTTGAATATATCGTAGCGTCCGATGCAGCTAAGGAGGCAGTTTAGATCAAAAAGTTCATCTCAGAACTTGGTGTGGCTCTGAGTATAGCTAACCCCATTTTCTTGTATTGTGACAACAACAGGGCGATAACACAAGCTAAGGAACCAAGATCACACCACCGATCCAAACATGTACTTAGTGTTGGGGCATGTGCCCTAGGTCAATCAATTAACTATCTTTATGAATACTTTTAGTTAATAAAATAGAGGATTTCATTTGCTGTTTATTATAATTAATTTGCATGTTTACATTATAATAAGATCCATAGGTATTTAAAGAAATATCCTAAATGTCCCTAGTCGATCATTATACCGGGAACTATAATGAATTAAGACTAGTGTGAGTCTTGATTGATGATCATATGATGATTATACGTATAGGGATACGAATCAAGATAACGAGTACTTGTTAGGGAATAAAGTACTGGACCGACCCGCTATGAGAACATCACATGGATTAAGTCATAGTTGTTTCTCATGATAGGTATATTTTTCAGTCCTCTGACTTGAGATTACCAGAGACTTCAACATTAGGAACACAATGATTTGACACAATCAAACGTTGTCCCTAACCGAACGATTATAAAGGTTGTGATTGGTTACTGTGTTAACAATGTGATGAAGTTATGTAATCAAGATAGAATTTGTCCCTCTCATATAAAGAGAGATATCCAGTCAATCCCTCGATGTGTTAGACTGTTAAAAGGCCTAGTCTAAGTGAATTGATATTGATCAATGTCACTTGGATGTTTTTAGTCTACCTAGAGATCGAGACTAGTACGATTGGACATGTTGGATGACAATTCCATGCCTTATGTTTGATCAAAAGGATATTGTGTGACAAAAGGATGTTATATACATTATTGATTAGGTTGTATCGATTTGATATTCGTACAACTTGGGTAGTCATAATGTCTTGCTAGAGGCCGCTTATGACTTGTATACCAAAATGTGTTTTGGTACACTGCCAACGTTGTACGTGCCTATTGGGTCGCACACTAAGAATGGTTTTGCGAGATTTTAAGATGGTTCAGAAAAATGAATTTTATATGATAAAATTCATGACAAAAACGTCATTGTGGTGTATTACACTTATACTTCTTTAAGTAGGGGTATATGTGTAATTTACTTAACCGTCTATATACAAGGGTTGTATAAATAGATGCTTTAAGTTAGAACACATGTAGAAAAGATTAAGGGCCGAAACTCTATTTTCATTTCAGAAACGAATTAGGGTTTTCTGGTACGCTCTGGATCATTTTAGAGAGAAACAAAAAGGTTTGGTATTCTCTTGAAGCTAGCACTTTGAATCTCGGCCGCCGTTCGTGTGTGGACTGCTGGTAGAGGGCGTTCGTCGTTGGCAGCGCCTAAGAGATCGATCAACCTTCAGAAAGGTATATTGCGACCGAGGTATGATTAAGTTTTCATGGTTTAAGCATTTTTAATGGAATTAGATTCGGATCCTGTTGGGGTTTTGTCAAAATTGTTTTGTAATTTCTGCTGCGTATGAACCCCAAAACCCAACTGTTAGACGTTTTCATCTCTTTCGAGAAATCATTGAGGGGGGAGACGTGAAGATTTGTAGAGTTCCTACAGAAGAAAATGTTGCAGATCCTTTGAGGAAGGCTTTTCCATAAGCGAAACATGATGGTCATGTTAGGGAATTAGGTATTAGATACATGAATGATTGGCCCTAGTGCAAGTTGGAGATGTTAGGGCATGTGCCATAAGTAACTCTACAAACATTGTTTATCTTATAATTTTAGTTAATAAAATAGAGGTTTTATTTGCTGTTTTATTATAAGTGATTGCATGTTTACCTTATAGTAAGATCCATGGGTATTTGTTGAAATATCCTAAATGTCCCTAGTCGGTCATTATATTGGGAACTATAATGAATTAAGACTAGTGTAAATCTTGATTGATGGTCATGTAATGATCGTGCCTATAGGGATATGAATCAAGATCATGAGTAATTTTTAGGGAATAAGGTACTGGACCGACCCGCTATGAGAACACCACATGGATTAAGTCAAAGGTGTTACTTATGATATGTATATCATTTAGTCATTCGACTCGAGATTACCATAGACTTCAATATTAAGAGCATGATAATTTGACACAATCAAATGTTGTCTTTAACTGGACAATTATAAAGATTGTGATTGGTTACCATGTGAATAATATGTGAAGGTGTGTAATCAATATAGAATTTGTTACTCTCGTATAGAGAGATATCAGTGGATCCCTTGATAAGATAGATTGATAATGGCCAAGTCCATGTGAATTGATATGATCAATGTCACTTGGATGTTTTTCAGTTTACCTAAAGATCGAGACTAGTAGGATTGAACATTAAGGGTGACTTTCCATGCCTTATGTTTGATCAAAGGATATCACACGACGAAAAGATATGATATACGTTATTAATTAGGTTGTTTCGATTTTGATATTGATGCTACTAGGGTAGTCATAGTGCCTTGCTAGAGACCGCTTATGACTTGTGTACTAAAATGGTTTTAAGTTCACTGCCAACGTCGCATGAACTTATTATGTCGCACACAAAGAATGGCTTTGCACAATTTCAATTGGTCCAGAGTAATGAATTTTATATGATAAAATTCATGATATAAAAGCCCTTATGAGTTGTTATATGGTAACTTATTAAAATGGGCGTATGTGTAATTTGCTTAAACTGCCTAAATACAATAGTTGTATTGCGAATAGGATTCTAAAGTGAGGGCTTATCTACACATATAAATAAAGGGTAAAATCCTAAAAACGAAATAAGATTTTCGTTTTACAATTTTCGAGTTCTCTGATTTAGGGAGAGAAAGAAAAATCACTTTCAATCTCTCTTGGGGCTGGCACTCTAAATTGTGGTCACCGTTCGTGTTTGGATTTCTGATAGAGGACGCGCACTTGACCGTCTTGAAAATCGAACAATCAAAAGCAAATCACAGAATAAGGTATGATTTACTTTCACAGATTTAATTTAATGGAACTTATTTTCGATCATGTTTTCAATTTTTTTTTAAAATTTTTCGCTGCGTATTACCCTAAAAACCCAATAGATTAGAGAGACATGGATAGTAAACTTCAGTGGTTATGAGTTTAAAGATTTGGAACTTAATGCTATGTAAGACTTATATTATTCACACAGATAGGTGAAGCTCTAATTTGCACATTAGGACCTTTTTCACTACTACAGTGGGTTGAAGTGAATATTAAAGAATTATGTCTATTCTAATTAAACATTGAACATACATAAGAATGATGGAAGAAATATGAGATGGGAAGCATAGTAATTCATTAATTAGGTGAAGTTGTGAATTAAGAGTTTTCTCAATATAAGAAAACAAGTTGATTTACATTGATTTTATAGAATATAGTAGTTTAGTTTAAATCAATTAAAAAACCTTCTTAACAATAGAGTGAACTCAACTAAGTGACATGTGTCCATATGAAACTTTCCCAGAGGAATGATATCCATAATCAACGTTTTTTGTTCACATAATTACTACAATTAAACCGTTATACTTGTGGGTATGATCAAGTTTTTGGCGTCATTGCTACGGATAGGTAGAAAAACTTAGTTTAGTTTAATTTACACAATTGTTAAGAATTTTATTTTCAGCAACTTGTTTTTAAGCTTATAAAAAAGAAAAAAAAGAGTTTTGGTTTCTAGTTTGACAATCTACACTTGATCTTTGGCGTTTTCTTTCTTAAGGAACAAATAGTGCATGCGTAGTCAAGGTGATAAGGAGTTAGTGCCTTAAAATCTAGAAATTGATAGAACTAATAAGGGAAAGAAGAATAAATGAACCAACATGGCGGATGATCAAGCAGGAAATCGAAACCAAAATTAGGGTCGAGTGAACAATCAACCAGAATGTGATCTTGTAGTGCCAGACAGAGTAAGATGACAAAGATGTCTTCTAGACTACATCAAATCAGAAGTGTAAGAGACATAAAATGGAGTGATGATGCTTCTAGCTAAGACCACTGAATTTGAGTTGTGACCGTCTCTCATCAACATGATGCAAAACAACATATTCAATGGGGCTAGTAAATAAAGATCCAGTTGCAAATATGGATAACTTTATAGAGAAGTGTGATACTGTTCACATTACTGGAGTTATGAAAAAGGTAATTCAGATGAGACTTTTTCCATTCTAATAGGGTGGAAAAGCCAAATCCTGGTTCCAAGGACTAAATGAAGGGAACATGACTTCATGGGTGGATATCAATAAAAGATTTCTAGAAAAATTCTTCCCTCGTGAAAGTAAGTTAAAGGAAATTGTAGATTAACCAATTCAAGCAAGATGATACTGAGTCTGTTGTTGAGGCTTTGGAATGATTCAAAGAAATTATGAGAAAATGTACATAACATGGATATGTGAAGTGGGCATAACTACGAATCTTTTACTATGGAATGAATCACAACACAAGGACATTAGTGGATGCCGTAGCAAGTGGTTCTCTACTAAACAAGGATGAAAACACAACATTATATCTTTTAGATCTTAAGTCCAAGAATTCTATAATAGAAACTCATTCCAAAGTGAGAAAGCTAGTTGGGGTTTATGAGATTTATTCACAAGCAGCGATCATGGCACAACTATACAACCTAAGTAGTCAGATGACGAAGCAATAAATAGGACAATCAAGTTTATATGTGCAAGCAATACAACAGCCCGTTAATAACCTAGCAATGGTGGTCAATCCATCGGACATGTAATAAGGAATGGAGTTTGAAAATGTCAACTTCATGAATAACTAGAACTATGGAAACAACTTCAGGCCGAGAGGAAATACTCCTTAAAGACTTTATCAAGGATACAACAACTCAAACTTTTCATATGGAAATCCTTAGAATGAATTGAAGCTACCTACAGGTTTTGATCAATAAGTTTAATAAGGGAAAGGCCAAAGCAAAGAAATAACTTCATTAAAGTCAATTGAGAGATTCTTGCAAGCCATTGACATCAACAATAGAGAAGTTCATGAGAGGCATGAGAAAGAAATGTAGAATGTGAAGCAAACTAAACAGATAGATGATGAAAAAATGCAATCCATTAAGAATTTGAAGAGACAAATTAGTCCGCTAGCCATTGCTCTGAATTTGAGGAAAGAAGGGCAATTTCCAAGTAACCTTGCTACAAATTCCATGGAGAATGTTAGTGTCATTCACATGATGAGCACTACAAAAACTAATGAGCTAATACAAGAGCAAGTGACGTACAAACCAAAAAGGCGAATACGATGGTAGTCAAGGAGAGAGAGAAACCAAAAGGAGTCCAAAAGGTAAAGGTTTAGAAAGATTCACCATGGATCGCCGACTATGTCAATTATTTAGTGTATGGTGTGCTTCCTCCATATCTAACAAATTCAGCTAAAAAGAAATCCCTGAGTGATGTGCAGTGATATTTTTGGGATGAGCCATACTTATTCAAAAGATGCAATGATTAGTTAATTTGACGATGTGTAGTAGAGGAGTAATTTGCAAGCATTCTAGAAGGATGTCATTCATCACTATAACACAAAATAAGACAACGAAAATGTTACAATGCGGATTCTATTGGCCAAATCTATTTAAGGATTCATATATTTCTATGAAAAAATGAAATGAATACAAAAGAACATGAAATATTTCTAGAAGACAAGTGTTTCCACAAACCACTTTTCAAGAAATTAAGCTATTCGATGTATGGGGAATAGTTTTCATGAGACCATTCCCTATTTCAAATGGGTAACAATATATACTATTAGTAGTGTATTATGTCTCTAAATGTATGGATGTTGTAGCAACTGCAACCAATGATGCAAGTCGTAGAATTCATATAGAAAAATATTTTTTTCTCAGTTTAGACACCTAGAGCATTAGTAAGTGATGAGGGGTCAAATTTTTGTAACAAAGCTTTGGACACATTGCTTAAGAAATATGGGGTTAGGCATAAAACCTCACTTGTATATTATCCTCAAACAAATGGACAAGCTGAAATAAGCAAGAGAGAAGTGAAGCAAATCTTAGAAAAAACAATCAACACGAAGATAAAAGATTGAGCATTCCATCTTGAAGAAGCATTGTGGGCAAATAGAACGACATTCAAAATAACAATTGGCATAACTTTGTATTGGTTGGTGTATGGAAAAGCATGTCACTTACTAGTAGAGTTAGAGCATAAAGCGTGATTGGCCATAAAAAAAGCTAAACATGAACCTTCAAGCTACGGGAAAAAGTTAGATTACTTTCAATGATGGAGCTAGATGAATTTAGTTTGGATGCGTACAAAATGCCAAGCTATTCAAAGAGATGTCAAGGCAATGGCATGACAAAAAGATTGAATATCACTATTTTGAACCAGGACAACTGTTTTGCTCTATAATTCAAGACTAAAACTTTTTCCAGGAAAATTGAAATCATGACGGTCATGACAATTGAACATCATAGCTACATGGCCTTATGGAGTGGTAAAGTTAATAAATGATAGAGGTAAGGCATTTAAAGTAAATGCTAAGAGTGTTAAGTTATTTTTTGGGAAAAAAATGAGAGAAGATGAACGTAAAGGGTTTAAGAAATAAAGGATCCATGCCTTGAATAATAACCAGAAAGGGAAGAACAATAAATAGTTAAGTAACAAGTTGAAGGGCCTTCTGAAAAACACCAAAAGAAAATAGTATCAAGGTTGTTCACACCGAGACTTCAACCAATAAAGATGAAAGATCCTGGAGATATATGCATACCATTATGCATTGATGGGCACTGGTTTAGAAACATCTTATGTAATATGGGAGCTTCAATTAATGTAATGCTAATAAAGAACATGTTACAAGCAGATTTAACGATCGATTGTCCCGATACAACAAATTTGCAAGTAGTTGATGGTACCTTTATACCAACTATAGGGAAAGTCTTAAATGTGCATAAGAAAGTAGGTAGATTCATATTTATCACTGATTATGAGGTTATAGATCATGATATATATGATTATTTGTCTATGATACTTGAGAGATCATTTTTGAACACTGCCTAAGCGATTTTGCACGTGAGGAAGAAAATGATCACAATGAGTATTGAGGATGATGAATATAGCGAGAAGATTGTCTCTATTGAAGGGCAAGAAGTACAACCACAAGGGAGAGAAATTATTATCTCCGACCTACAATTGGAGTTACTTGATTTAGACTCGGACTAAACGAGTGAAAAGGCGTCGGGCTAAGGACGTTAAACAAGTGCTAATGGGAGGCAGCCAAAGGTTTTTAATTTATGTTTTTAAATTTTAGTTATTTATTTTTATTAGTTAGAACAATCCAAACGTTTAAGTAGTTTCCTAATTTTAAAAATCTTATGCTAAATATGTAGGAAAAAACCATTTTTCTGCTGAAGTTTCATCAACATAGAGAAGTCTCAATATATGTTGCATATTTTCTCTAGATGTTTGAGAGATGAGTGACACTTAAATACTAATTATTTTTAATTTAGGATATTTTGACACTTTATTAGTTGTTTAAATCTTATGTTTATGCATTATTATTTTTAGTAATATGTAGTTATCAAATTATATTATATATGTTTGTGTGTTAAGTGTTTTTATGTTTTAGGCTTATTTTTAAACCTAGAGGACAAGGTTTTGTTTAAGTTTGAGAGCATCAACACTAATGGAAGTCGTAAGAAAGGATGAAATAAGGATAAACACTGCATATATAATCGCAAAATTTTATTTTTGAATCAGTTTAAGAGAAAATAATGGTAGTGTATTTTGTTTAATTCTATTTCATTTAATTACTTATTATTTAAATGTGTAGAAGTAGTATAGATTAGGTTATATATAGTAGTAATAAATGAATGAATAAATCATTTGCAAAGTGCATGCTTTAATTGAGGATGAGTACGAATACAAGTATCTTGTTGATATGAGACTCAAGAGAATGTTATTATTTTTGAAGAAAATAAGAATTGCAGCAAACAATAGTATAATTTCATGATTACAAACATGGAGCTAGGGAAGATCATGAACTTGAAATAAAAGTAAGAAGAATACCATAACACTTCTTTTGGAACAAGTTAGATTTGTAAGGAATTCTATAATAATTATGAATCTTAGTTAAATATAAAGTAAATAAAGACAATACTAAAAGGAGAAGAGATAGACAAAGTGTTAAATGAAAAGTTGGAGGTAAAACTTGCTTAATAAAAGTGAAAGTGAGAAGTGCTAACGAGAGTTTTTTTTTTTTTTTTAAATAGAGTGTACCACAGGTTCTACAGGAAAAGGAGTAGAGAACTTTGTGGTTGGAAAGAATGAAAAAACCAAAATCCATAGGAAAAAGGAGCAGGGACTGTATAACTAAAAATATATATATGAGGAGAAAAGAAAATATGTATATATATTTATATAAAGAAAGAAAGGCAAAAGTTAAATTAAAACACTTCAAATGAAAATATTTAGCTCGAGTACAAGTTACTTAGTTGAGTTAAGTTTTCCTTCCAACTAAATGAAGTCATATGGACTCTTAAAGTATTAAAGTCTACAAAAATCGTATGATATATGATTATTTGTGAATTCTTGAGGTTAATGAGAAATCATGAGAATGTACACTTGCTACTTCAGTGTCAAGGTGAAATAAACATGTAAGTAGTGATGGGTTTGGTTTTGAACTACTTTTAAGTTTCGAAAGTGAATTATATGTTTTGTTAAAGCTACATGTTTGGACTGTATCAGTTTCTATAAGGAAAAACTCTTGAGTGGATTATTAACTTGAACTTATTTGAATTAAAGGATAATCCATGAACTACGTAAAATGAGTAAGGACTATAAGTAGTAGTAGCACGCATACTTAGTAGAATACACTTTTGCTCAGGACCTGCAAAATCCTAAGTTTGGGGGTATTTGATAAGTGCTTAATTAGACTTATATATAGAACTAGTTTAGTTATATAATAAGCCTAAATATCCTAGAATTAGTTTAATTAATGGTATTTGTGTGTTTTAAGCTCTACAAGGTATAAAAGAGACAAATGAGTGATTTAATTATAAACTGAGGAGAAAAAGCGTAAAACCACATGTGTCGTCGTAGGAAGTGAGCACAAGGCGTGGATACGACGTGAAAACTAAAGAATAATGTTGTCGAGTCATTACTTATACACTCTTTCATAGGTGTTTGCTGTGTAAATCAAGTCCAAATTCGTGTTTTATGGTTTTATATATTTACTTTAGAGATTTACATACTATTTGAGTATTTGTGCGTGAATTAGACAATTCTAGAAAAAAAATCAACTAATGGTTAAAGCAACAATAAGCTCGACACAGTCCAGAAACACAGGCGACACTAACGGGATCAGCGGCACCACCAAGGCGTCAGGCTAGATAACACATGATGTCAATATTAAACCGACGATGCCAAAACAAACAAATGCTGCGTTACCCACGGTGCCAGACATAAAATAGAAGTCTCAGCTAACTTAAAGACCCAGACATTCTATAAAAACCCCATTCCGTGACCTGAAGCTATCAATACATAATGGCCGTGCCACTAACGTCGCCAGAATCGCAGAATAGAAGTTTTGCATTTTTTTAGAAAGTTTATATTTCCCGAGATTTCCTATTGTTATGCCTAGGTTCACTTATGTAAAGGAGTGACCTCTATGAATGAAAATATATTATATTCAGAATAATTTAGGAGTAGAGCAAGGTAGAGTAGCCATATATGTCTAGGTTCTGTAATACTTAGGTCGGTGATGAAGCTCTCGCCAGAAGTAGGTTGTTTTCTATGTCTTATTGGGATTTTTGATAATAATAGTGTTTTATTTTAGTTTTATATCTTTGTGTTTCTTTGTTTAACGATGTCTCAATGGTAGTTTAGAGTTTGTAAACTCATTGCAAATTTCTAGGTGTAAACCCATTGACCTGCTATCATTTAGGTTAAGTGCGGGATACCAACTGGGTAAGGAAGTGGCAATAACATAGAACAAGAAACCTGACACATTTAATGTTGTAAGTGAGTAACTTTGAGAGCTAGGCTAAATCTTGAGAGCATTTGCCAAAAGTTTTGTAGGGTTAATTGTTCCCATAAAGCTCTTATTGTTGCTTACGTGCTAAATCTTGAATGCGATTGGCCAAGGTTGTATAGTGGAGTCAGAGAAGTATTTAAAGAGCAATTTCCCAATATATTGAGAATAGGGTGACTAAGGTGTAGTGACCCCAACGCCTATAGCCTATCTAGGGAAAACTGTTTTGAAAGCCATTTTTTAAAGTCGATGATACAAGACATGGAAAAAAACATAGTGCTAGATTAAGGATTCCTAGACTTAGGTATGTTTTTATTTTCTGATTTACAACTTATTGACTTTCTTGTTTACCAAAATTTTAGATAAAACTTTTTCAAAACCCCCCCATATTTACTTTTATGTATATTGAACTCAGTGATCCTGTGGCTTTGACCCTATTCTTGCCTCTACTACATTCCAGTAGGATTGCTAATCATTAATAGGTTATATTTGACACGCACAACAGGTGATCAAATTTTGGCACTGTTGCCAAAGATTCAGTTCAAAATTGAGTTTAACTTTTGTTTTCTTTTTCCTTTTAATTTATTATTTGAGTTTACTAGTTTATGCACGGTATGATAACTAAATCTAAACCAACTGGTTCATTGCTACCTTTCGATTCAGAAATCGACAGAACCCACCAGAGGTTGGCAAGGGAAGCTCTAAACAAAAAGTCCAGTTTTCCCCAACCTACCATGGCTGATGATGATCGCCACACTGGTGGTGATCGCCAGATTACCATGGAAGCATCAATGAAGATCTTCAAAATCTTCTTGCTCAGCATCCCATATGCATAAACCTTTAACTGAATGGCAAAGCTTTCAAGCTTAAGTTTGGCATTATTCACCTCTTTCCCACTTTCAATCATGGAGAGTGAAGACCCAGTGGAATTCTAATGGAGTTTCAAACAAGTTTCTAATCAATGAAACATCCTAGAATAGAAGAGAATGTGGTAGAGCTTAGGGCTTTCCCATTTTGCTTAAAGGATAAGGCAAAGCAATGGCTCTTTTACCTACATCGTGGCTGCATTAAATCATGACACAACATGATAGATGAGTTCCTTAAGGAATATTTCGATGAGGACAAGGTAACCCAACTCATCTCTTAGATATGCAATATTAAGATGAACACTAGTGAGTCTTTTCGTGAATATCGGGACCATTATAAGCGCATAATTGCTAATCGCCTACAATACGGCCAATCGGGTAGAAGCATTGTCAAGTTCATCTAGGTCGGCTTGTTCCCTTTAGAAAGGTGTATGATTGATAGTGCTTACGGTGATCACATTTGTGACAACACCCCTACGCATATGAAGCAACTCTACAAGGACATAGCGCAACAATCCTGGCTATACGGGGATATTTATTTTGACGCACATTGAAGTACATCAGCTGGAGCTACTACCAGCTATGGTGACAAGAAAATTGGTCAGTTGACTTCCTTGGTGGAACGTCTCCCTAGTAATGGCCAAGCGCATGTTAAAGCTTACAAATTATGCCCAGCTTTAAGCCATGCGACTAATGGATGTTCTACTTTATTTAAGGACCATCAGCAGATTAATGACCTAGGTAATCAATTCTAAGGGAAAACGCAAGCACGCTTCGAAAATACCTACAATCATGCAACGAAAAGTAATAACACTAACTTCAATTATGGGCCTCGAAACCATAACAACTCATCTTTTGTCCCTAGAGGAAAATCGTTGCCTGAACCAGTGGCTAGTCATTCCTTACTAGAGAACATGATTAAAACTCTAGCAGCTCAATAGAGCCAATTTGTTAGAAACATTAACCAATTCTAGGTGAACACTGAGAAAGCACTCAGTGACACAAATGCCACGATCCAAAACTAGGAGGATCAAGTGGGCCAAATTGCATAACAACTAGGAAGATTTGAAGACTCTATTGTTTGCGAGAGCTCCGCTTCAGAGAACGATGTCTGCAAAACAATTGCCCTAGGAAAAAACAAATTAGATGAGCAACCCAAACTCTAGGGAAGTCCCAACAATGTCGCACTCAAATGTGCCGATTTTGTGGTAGTTGGTATCCCATGCACAATAGTAAAAGTCTATTTGGAAAATGTAATGCTTGCTTTGGGAGCATCAATTAACCTATGTCCTCAAATTTTCATAATTCTATAGGTAATGGTGAGTTGATCGAGACGAAGACTCTAATTCATGTCTTTGATGGCAAGTAGATCTCTTCAAAAGGACTAATCCAAGAATTAATGGTACATGTAGGGGAATTGAAATTCCCTGCAGACTTTCATGCGATGGACATGACATAGTCACACAAGTCCAAGCATTTTTAGTTTTTTCTTGGTATGCCCTTTATGAGAATATGCATAAAACCAACATTGACTTATTCAAGGGCTCTGTGTCCGTTGAGCATAAAAGAAGAGTACCCAGTTTTAAAATTCCACATTTCATGAATTTTACAACTAAGACTTTGTTTGTTTGTTCCACTATTATTCCAAATAGGATGTTTATGGAAACGTATGCATGGAGCGAGGAGGCCTCGAGAGAGATCGAGCCACAGATAGTCCCAAAAGGAAAGCCTTCGCAGAGAGGTGCGCGTATCAGTATATGGCCTCCATAGAACCTACCACTCTCTGAATGAGGGACCAAACGTGTAAGAATCGATGATAGCAAGGATAAGAGGATTGTACCACTTGACACAATACATTACCAGCTCCAATCCAAAAAATTCCTTAAAAATGTCGTGCTACCATGCAAGATCGGATAGAAGAGGTTCCATAGAGTGGTATGTGACACGGGTGCTATAGTGAAGGTAATGTCATCTAAAATCTTCAACATATACAGATTATGTATCACAAGTGATGCTGAGACCGATGTGATTTATCTAAACGGGACAGTGGAAAAAACCTAGAGGGATGGTGGAGAATGTATTTGTTCACATAAGAGGTTTCGTGTTCGTTACAAACTTCTATGTGGTTAATGGAAGTATTACCCAATGTAAAGCACTTTTGTCGCGATTACCATTCTTAGCGACAGCTGGAGCATTGATCAATGTACAGTTACGGTACATTAACATTAAGATATGGAAAAGGAATAAGCTCTTACTTAATGAAGAGAGAGTCTATTCTTTGTACTGGTAATCAAAGTCATTGGTTTAGACCCCAACTAGGGGGAGGTAAATTTGTTGAGCCAACGACATTAAACGAAAGTGCTACTGGGAGGAATCCTATGAACAATTTTTTAGTTAGTAATTGGTTAATTTTTACTTTTTTATATTCATAACCATGCATGAAATATTATACTAATATATATTATCCATCTATTTCCACCATTTTTTATGTCTTGTATGCCTAGCTTATTTTAAACCTTGAGGATAAGGTTTAGAATGAGTTTTGCGGTGTTTAAGTGAGTGGATCATTAGACTGAATCATTGGTTAAAGACCCGTAGGTATAAGCTTTACATTTTTTTACTTCCGACTTTAGTGCAATTGTGGTGGTAGTTCTTCCCTTTTATCCAATTACTTGGAAATTAGTATAGCAATGGATGTATGTTGTAGGAAGTTTAGTATATTTACTATTTTATAGTCTTACCTATGAACAAAACTTTGCTTTCAATTTTTAGAGTAAAAAACTTGTCAAACTATTAACTTTTAGACTTAGAAGAAGTAGAAGAGCGTTTACACCTACTTGACAACATAAATAGGAACTTGGGTAAGGATAATCCATTACTTGAGACAAAAGTAGGTAAGTGGTTGAATTAACTTTAAGGGAAAATTTGAAATATCTAAGATTCTAAAACTAGAACGAATCAACTTCTAGTATAATTGTTAAATATTTAGCACTTGTAAGAGGAAGAAGTAGGCTAATTTACTATAATATGGGCTTAAAGATTCTTCATTGGAAAACATACCAAACTCTCGGAAAAAGTGAGAAGTGCAAATAGGAGATTTCTTAAAAAATTAGAGAATTCCACTTGTTCTGCAGGAAATGGAGCAAGGAATCTGATGGTTGAAAAAAAAAAAAAACCAGAATCCACAGGAAATGGAGAAGGGACCTTACAATAAAACTATAAGAAGTGGGAAGCGAGGATCTCTAGTAGAATAAAAAGTAAAAGTTCCGAAAAAGGAACTCCTATAAAGAAAGGGTTAGCTCGAGTGCTTGCAACTTGGGCAAATAAGTTTTTCCAATGCTTTGAACCAAATAAAGCGTACCTTCAAATAGTCCATATGGACTCTTTAAGGTGGGAAAATCTTCAACTAAGCAAAAAGTGGTAATAAGGTCCATTTCAAAGAATCCGTCTAGTAAAGAGATCAATTTGCATCCACTGCTTTGATGAAAAGACCTAGAAAACCTATAAGTAAGTTGAAGGTTATGGTTTTAAAATGCTTCGAGTATTGAAAAAGTGTTGCCTTAAAAGTTGACCATGTTTGACCAGCCTTCAAAAATTCTAAGTCTCTTGTTAAACATATTTACCAAGTTTTAATTGTAAGGACTCCATTATTTTGTAAAGTAAGTATAAAGTCTTTAGGAAAGCATCACTCAATTTTGTCACAATATAAGTGTTTGTTGTAGTCAGATAACCCTTTGCTCATGACGTACAAAATTCTATGTTTGGGAGTATTTGATGAATCATTATTTGTTCACTTTTTCATAGGTGTTTTGCTATGAGAATCAAGTCCAAAGTCGTGTTTTCTCGCTCTATATGTTTACTTTGGAGATTTGTAGGGTATTGGAGTATTTTTGCGTGAATTAAAAAATTTCAAGAAAGAAGTCAACTAATGGTCAAAGCACCAGCAGGCTTAACGCCAAGCAGAAACACAAGCGACGCCACCAGGGAGCTGCGGCATCACCTAGGCGTCAAACCAGATCAACAGACGTCGTCAAGATTGAACTGATGGCACTAAAATTAATAAAAGCGACATAGCCTCTGGTGCCAGACTCAAACATTGAAGTTCTAGCTAATTTGAAGAGCAAGACTTTCTATAAAGACCCCATGCCGTGACGCGACAGCGTCCATACATAGTGGTAACGCTGCTGACGTTGCTAGAATCACTAAATAGAAGTTTTTTCTTTATTTTTTAGAAGGTTCTTATTTCTCGTGCGTTCTTATTGTTGTACCGTTGCTCACCTATATAAATGAGGGTCCTCTATGAACGAAAATATATTGTATTCAAAGTGATTTAGGAGTAGAGCAAGGTAGAGTAGCCATGTCTAGCTAGGTTCTTTAATACCTTGGTAGGGGATGAAGCTTTCTAGCCAGTAGTAGGTTGTTCTTTTATGTCTTATTGAAATTTTCTATAATAATAGTATTTTATTTCATTTCTCTATCTTTGTGTTGTTGTTTTTAACGATGTCTTAATGGTAGTTTAGAGTTTGTAAATTCATTGCAAATTTCAAGACATAAAACCAATGACCTGTTATCTATTAGGTTGGGTATATGATACCAACCGAGTTGAGAAGTGACAATCACCACAAACAAGAAACTTAGCACACTTGTTAGTTCTAAGTGAGTAACATTAAGAACTAAGCTAAATATTGAGAGCAGTTGCCTTAGGTAATCTAGGGGTAGGTGTTCCCACATAGCCGTTAATGCTGCTCACGTGCTAAATCTTGAAGGCGATTGCCCAAGGTTGTACAGTGGAGTAAAAGAAGTATTTAGGGAGTGGTTGCCCTATCTATCGAGAATAGGGGGAAAAAGGTATTGGTAACCCCAACACCTATAGCCTATCTAGGGAAAACTATTTTGCAATCCATCTTTTAATATCGATGATACAAGACATATAAATGATGTAGGGCTAGATTGTGGATTCCTGGACTTATGTATGTTTTTATTCTTTGATTTACAAGTTATTTACTTTCTTGTTTAATAGATTTTTAGATAAAACTCCTTCAAAAACACCCTAGATTTACTTTTCTTTTTGTTGAACTCAGTTTGACTAGAATTAGTGGATTCAACCTTGGTCTTGCCTCTACTACATTGTAGTAGGATTGGTAACCTTTAATAGGTTATAGTTGACATACACGACACATGATAAGAGGTGTAATAGAGTTGATGCAGTGCATACAAAAGTTGATGTTGTAGGGTTACAAACACAGTTTCGGACACATGTAATGGCGCCGAGTCCACTATGAGAAGAAAATACACATATATGGTTGATGCTGTGGCGGACTATAACTTTACACAAGGAGCGTGGATCACTAACAGAAAATGCCGGGATAGAAAATAGAAAGTTTTGGAATTCTAGTTCATTTCGAATCGTTAATTAGGGTTTGTAATTGTATTCTTAGGAGTCTTATAAGAATAAATGGGTATTAGAACATGGTAAACTCACTAAGGATTATAGTTTATGAACAACAATGGACCAATTATCATAGATTAGAAGCCATCGTTATAAATTAGCATAGTTTTGAGTATTGAGAAGAGTTTTGAAGGAGAAAACATTGAAGACGCATATTTTGCAATTTGATCTTTGTTTCATTGATTCAATTAAAGGTATTATTTAGTTTAATATTTGATTTTAATGATGTTGATTTTAATGATGAGTGATTAGTTTATTTATCTTAGATATCAATGAATCCTATGGTGTGAATACTATGCAAAAAGAAGTATGAATGGATTAAAATTTTTAGAAATGCAATGGTTAGAATTTGTGTTGATTCTATGAGTAATGCTATGAAAATCTTGATCACATGTTTGTAAATTAGGGGTTTTAGGAGTTACCATAATTATTGGTGCTTTTAAGCCGGATATGAACAACACAACCGTAAAATATATAACATCGATAGATAGTTGTTGACTAGGGAGGAATTGATTGTAAATGTAAGTGGTTATGAGTCTAAAGACTTGGAACATAATGCTATTTGAGACTTACTTTATTCACACTGATAGATGGATAAATTAAGCATTACACACACATAAGAAAGATGAAAGAAATATGATATGGGAAGTATAGTAATTCATTACCTAGGTGAAGTTGTAAACTTACAGTTTTCTCAATGTAAGAACACAAGTTAATTTACATTGATTTTATAGAATAGAGTAGTTTAATTTCAATCATTTAAAAATAGACCTTTTAACAATAGAGTGAACTCAACCTAGTGATGTGTGTCCATAAAAACCTTTCCCAGAGGAACAATATCAATAATAAACCTTTGTTGATCAAGTTATTACTACAATTGAACTATTATACTTACGGTTACGATCACCTACCACTAACAAAGTGATGCTCAGACAGAGGTGGTGAACATGTGCCTTGAACATGTCTACGCTAATTCATCTCTCAACCCCCTAAGTAGTAGGTTGAGTGGCTTCATTAGGATAAATTTTGGAATAACTCTTCCTTTCGTTCCTCTCTTCAATGTTCCCCTTTAAAGTTGTGTACGGTTAAGACCCTCCCTTATTGGTGCGTTGTGGTTCATCCTCGACGACCACGCATTCAGATCATAATGCCCTCCTACGGACGCGTGACTTAGCTCTTACTAAGTTGCGTGATCAACTCCTTATTTCCCAAAACCGAATGAAGCAGCAAGCAAACAAGCATAGACGTGATATCTCATTCTCTATGGGGGAGCTTGCCTATCTTAAATTATGCCCTTAAAGCCGCTCAATGGGCCCCATTGATTTAATGTGAAACTCAGTGTATGTTTTTATGGGCCATAAAAGATAATCGAGTAAGTGGGCCCGAACGCTTATCGTTTTGACCTACATTCAACTTTTTCAATTAATCCAGTGTTCCATGATTCTCAACTATGCCTTGTCGTTGGTTAGACCACTACGCCACATTAGAGCTCCCTCATTTTGAGCTCAACTCTATTATGGTTGTCGTTGAACATGAGGCTGTGCTTACTTACTCTTCCTTCTCTGTCAGCCTAGAGGTGTTGATCAAGTGGTCATCATTACTCACGTCTAATGCTTTTTGGGAGTTTGTTTGCCATGTTCAAATGTTTTCTTCAACATTCCACCTTAAGGATAAGGTAAGTAGATCAGGGGGGGTATTGTTAAGAAATAAGGCCCACAAGTAATCACGAAGGTCTATACATGCAAAGGGAAACAGAGTATGGTATTATCGCATGAGGGGGTCGTCTCGACGAATACCTGAAGTGGGTTTCAACAGGCTAGTGCAAATATCTAGAGTGCTCAATAAGCATGTCACGTGGTCATCGTGCACATAGAATGGAGCAAAGGGGGTGTGGGGTATATAACGAGTAATGTTCATTCATTTTCGGCATCGATTTCTTTTGTAATAGGAAATTTTGTCTTCGGTAGAGAAGAGGAGTCCTCTTTCTATAGGTTCTAGATCTAACTCTCTATTTGTGTTGTATGCCCTTTCTTTTTGTTCATCAATAAAGCTTTTGTATTCTCCTCATCACTGGCTAAGGTGATTATAAGTATCATAACTGACTACTTTTCTCAATCATATTTGTACCGAACTACTTACAACATTCCCTTGTGAATTTAGACTTTACTAGTCTATTTCACATCTAATCACGCTCAATTTCATTTCATGAGTATATTCTCTATTTAACTCTCCATTCATAACTTTACTCATAGTTTCATATGAGTTAAATATTGAACAATCAATGAGAATAAAACTTCTATTGCATATCTGGTGATAATATATACATATAACATAAGCATAACACAATAATTCAAATATGAAATTTCCCTTGAAGCCATTAGGAATGGTTAAGAAGAAATTTCGAGGGTAGGATTCCTTATGGATAAGGATGTGTATCCAAAGTATATTCAAACAAAGAATTTTAGGAAAACCACAAAAGCATGGAACTATTTAATCAATGCAAGCCTACATCTGAGTTTGCAATACTTTGAAATTGTGAATTGCAAGGCGACATGGTTATATCACACTGTTCAAGGGATATGTTACATTGAGATTGGCAAGGTCATCTACAATTTGATTATAAATTCCATGACTATAAACAAGAATGAAGGGTTACCTTTGCCAGTCCTCTCCTTATTAGGACGACTGGATGGCCTAAATTACCTTAATCCCCTGATAATCTAGAAAGCATTTCCATTGTTTTAATTTTGACCTCAAAATAATAATTATTTCAATCCTTTATAAAGCTCCAAAACTAAATTTATATTCTTAATGAAACTCAATTTATGATTTGTTCAATTGGAGCAAATCAGAAAATAATATAGATTATTCAGCGTATTTTGTAAAATTTTGGCAACACCTACCCCAAAAGTGGCATGTTGGAAACTTTCACCTAATAGATAGCTGAATTAGGGAGAGGCCAAGAAGGACTCACAAGTCCCCGCAGTTCACAATATATAACAAATTCATGTTTATAATCTAATTTAGAGTCTCCAATAGCTTAATTACAACTTTACAGTCCCAAAGTAAGACAAAACTTGAAATAGCATAGTCTCTACTTATTTTAATCTAGTTTAGGAGACTCTAATGAGCATTCAATTTAACTTCGCATCCTACACTCACCCCAACAATCCTAAAACAATAAATATAAACAATTTAAACAAGATTTTACGTTAAATTTAGTAAATAATCACTACAATCTTCGAGTCTTGTCTAGTCTTCCCTTTTCTTCATATAGAATTTGAAATCATTAAAAACAACTCAAAAATGTAAAGTAAGTCAATTCCTACATTGATCTGTACTCTTGCAAAAGTTAGTATGATACATGGAGACATATAATTGCATTCCTAAATAAACAATAAAAACGACATGGAATCCACTCTGTTTCTGTCTCCTAACTACAATCGGATGTCGACTTCCAAAAATAGAAAAGAGACATTATTAAGAGATCATGAAATGCAGAGATAACTTATCGGCATTAGACTCCGCTAGTCTCACTAGACGACGTTAAAGGTAGGATCGAAACCTAGTTTCAAGCAAACTAGACTCCGAAACAAGCTTATCCCCCTCACTCTCTTTATGTATGCAAGACCAAGAATAATGAAATGCATTGCAGACTATGAAGCAATTATAAGTTTAAAGATATTCAATCAATAGTAAAGATCATTGTAAGGTTTACTTACCACCAATCCAACTCCAAGTTTGTTACGAAGCCTCACACAATGTTCCCCTGCTTTCATGTACTTTGAATGTATTCCCAAAGCATCGTCTCGAGTGGTTTTGGGATCCTCGACATTACCTAAAATCATTGAGAAATAAGGATAAGTTTCATATTCGAATTTCTTAAGTTCTCGAGTGGTTTTGGTATTCTCAAGTCCTCAAATCTCGGAAATACTCCAAATCAACACCTCGGATGTTCGGATCCTAATTTTGACTGAAAATTGTGGTTCAGAATTAAAAATTAACCTTTACTAGGCTTTTAAATAATTTTCAAATTTCGGGCATTATCGATGTCGTAAAAAGCATTACGAGGAAAAACCCCATTATAAATCTTTGAAAAAATTCAAAATTCTCTATTTTTCGTAGAAATACACAATTTCAATTTATTTGTCTAAAACTCTAATTTTTCTGATTTTTTCCTATTTCTGAAGAATTTTCCCAATTTCTCGCTTTAGTTGTCTTTGTTTTATAAAGTGGGGTTTAAGTCTTGAACCAGACTAAGTTCGGTCCGGTCTAGGAATCAAACCCCCTTTCTTCCTCATGTTTCCTCCTCTATTTTCTTAATGTAAATTGTTTTTTTTTTTTTAATTTTTTGATTGGGGTTGGGCTCCCAACACCAACCCAAGGTTAAGTCTAGGTAGGGGAGACCATTCCCCTGCCATCGTCTTCCTCGGACAAGCCGAGTCTCTCCATCCCTATGTTTGTCTTCCTACTTCCATCTCATCCTTTAAAAACCAACAAAAACAACAACCCAACAACATCAACGATACAACAACCACAACAACACAAACAACACCAATGACAAAGTAGCCTCACCTTTATCGATATCTAGCACCATTGGTTTCCCATTCTTCCAATCTCGATCTCACTTCCTTTACCTTTCTCAACTTCAAAACAAGAACATAGACGGCGTAGTTCTGAGGATAAATATCAATTTCCTCGAGATTCGCATCGCATGAATCTCGAAAAAATCTAATGGTTCGAGCCTTTTTATTTTATATTTTAATCTTTCTTGAAATACGTGTCACATATCTTTAAGTCAATCTTATGGTTGTTTACAAGATCATCACCTCCTAACAGACTTGATCGAATATAATTTTTCTCGAGATTCACACACATGAATCTCAAGGATAATCCAAAGAATATAAAATAAAGTCACATTGATTTCCCTTAAGATGAGACTCCACGCATCTCAAAGCATGAATAAACTCTCCAACATCACCAATTGTCCATTATTCACCTTCTCATAATTATGCTATGCGTATCTTGAGGCGAATCTAATGTATAGTTTTATTTGATTTAAACTATATAATTAATTTTTATATATTTATATATCAATATATATACACCTATATATTTCCGTGGCTATAAATTCGCCACGCGCTCTAATTACCATATTCGGGAGTGCACACTATAGTACATCCCAAACGTGTCATGCTCGACCCGCGTGTCATTAGATGCCTACCAATTTATTAATGATTATATTTAATTTGATGATTATCTCTAATTTTTGGGTCCAAATTAAAGCCCAAAAAATACCTAAATTTTGCCAAAAGTGGAGAAAATTCCTAACGCGCTTTGAAACTCGCAAACACCATTTATATACTTCAACTTGACCCTATTTCACGATGAAATATTGTATTGTACATTAAATAGTCACGCGACACACAAAAATAATATTTTGATTTATGATCTCTGGTCTATAATTTGTGGGTCCCACCTCATATACTTAAATATCAAATTAAATAAAAAAAATACTTAATTAGCATCCTAATCAAGTTTATGAAATTCTCGGATTTCAGAACCTTTTCCTTTAATGTTCATAGAATTTTGCAAAGAAAATCGAGTTCCTATGATAGGTCATGAACTGAATGTTGATCCTGTGATAAGGAATCATTCTGCTTGAAACCTTAATTAAGGCCCAGTACACCAGCAAGACTTAACTAGAGCCAACATTCTCCTCTCAACACCTAGTAAACACAAACCTTAAATCTTGATAATCGAATACTAATTATAACAAAACACAACGGAATTTAAAACTATTTTCAATAAAAAACAAGATATATGAAAATTGGTATAAACTTTGGTCATAAAACCATATCCCAACCCTATTTATTACAAAACAATAATTTAATATATATACATAATAGGAAAATCAATTCACTGTAGATAAGACTATAAAGTCCTAATCTTCTCCGTTCTTAAATCGAAGCACTCGTCAATAACCTAAAATGTTAATGGGGAATGAGCACTCCAATTTGCTTAGTAAGTGATCCTCGTAAACACATTAATTATAAACTACTATCAAGGAATCAAAGAATAACAAAATGAATCCAAAACATATCTACTCAGGCATTAAGAATGATATAACAATACATGACGGAATGCAAGTTCAAAGGTCAACAGCAACCGTACTCGTGAATGTAAATTGGAATTTAATTACGAAGTCGTACTCGTAGTCATTCGAGAATACAACTACAGAACCCGCATGATAGCTAACAAAGGATTCTATTGGTTTATTCAAGCTTGACTTAGCTACTAACCACAAATGGATAATGGATTAAGGTAAAACTCCAGCTAACGAGGATAAAATGGCGGAATCCATTTCTAGACAAACCTTTCCATTCATTAGAACAGAGGGTGAAATTCATTTCACGACATACCTTTTCAATCCTCAGTCCAGGTTTACCTTATCGACCATCTCTGGGATTTTCCTTATATAAAGCAATCATATAAGAGTACGTTGCCCCAATCCCTGTCCATAATATTATATCAACTAAATATACAAATTTACGATGCATAATTGATAAGAATACGAGTCCCATTTACTTGTGCCAAGCTTTCCTTACTTTATACTGACTAACTAAACTCTCATAATCCATAAACCTTCCGAGTCAATCAAAAGAGTAAATTAAACCAATTGTCATCAATTTGAGTCTGATACTCCTTAATTAAAACCTTAAATTAGTTATAATTGACTCTGAAACCAATTTACCACTGTTTAGGTCAATCCGACCATTTCTTGTTATTCGTGGTTTTAACTCCGGTAAAAAGTCTTAAAATACTTCAAAATTTTCGCTTTTTCATAGGAATCCATAATTTCTATTCATTGGGCCCAAAATATATTTTTTTGATTTTTTTTCTTATTTTATGGAATTTTCTATAATTTCTAGTTTTTGTTTTTTTTTTCTTTACGTATGAGGAGTGTTTAACCCCCAAACCAAGCCCAATTTGGCTTGGTCTGGGGATCAAACCACTTCTTATTCCTCATCTCCTATGTGTCAAAATTAATACCTCATTATTATTTTCATTTAAGCACTGGGTTTGGCTATTTTGGTGATGATGAAGGTATGATGTGTTTTGTGTTGTTGTTATTGATGGGTATGTTTTTGTGTGGTTTTAGGATAAATATTAAAATTTCCTCGAGATTCGTATCACACAAATCTCAAGGCATATATGATTCTCAATTCCTTTTTATATATTTTAGTCATTTCTAAAGAGACGTGCTACATAATTCAAGGTCGATATTTGTGGCAATTAAAAAATCCATCACCTCCTGATCGCCTTACTTAAGATCAAATATATTAATTTCCTCGAGACACTATCACATATCTCTTGGTATATCTAGAGCCTATTTTTTTTTCATACATGCTTATGTATGCGCCACTTGATTGTCATAGAGTTGTGTTTACACACATCTCGAGATATGACTAATCCATCCATGCTCTAACGACTCACACCTCTAGCTTGCACTATTCACCTCCTCGAGATCCATGTTACACGTACTCGAGAAAAATCCAAGATTTATAATTTAATTTGATTTAAAATGTAAGATTAATTTCTTATGTATTTATATATAAAACTATATATATAAATATATATACAACTTTGTATTTTGTGCCTATAAATTCACCATGTGTGCCAACAACCACCCTTAGGCGTGCAAACTATTGTACGTTCCATGCGTGTCTGAGTGTCACTAAATGCCCACTTATTAATTATTTTGAATATATATTTATACATACAATATATACAAATACATAACGCATATATTTGTGTTTTTATAATTTCGTCATGTGCATCAACGAGTACATTCGGGTGTGCATAGTACCTCTAAACCCATGTGCGTCACCCTTGACTCACACACGATATTAGGTGTCACATAACTTTCTTATTATTAAATCATAGGCCAATTAATGCAATTATTTTTACATGATTAATAATACGATTGATACAAACACCAAACGACACACAAATCCACACACAAAGCTAATCGAGACAAGCTGGGCTTAACCACGAGCTAACACTGGTAGATTAACTTTCAAATTAACAATATTCACCAGGTTATGGTCATATGTCGTTACATTCTCCCTAACTTAAGAAATTTTTGTCCTCAAAATAAAAGTTTATCAATTGTAACTTTGAAGTTATAGGGGAGTTATTTCTTCATTTCCTTAGTAAATTCCTTTACCCTGAAATTTTCAAATCTACATCGCCTTTTCATAGGTGATAAGTTCAAGAGAATGCGTACATCTTCTGAATATTTCTACCTATGATGCTTGTCAACATATTTTTTTGTCATTTAACCTAGTTGTAGTTGCATACCGACAGTCTGCTAACACCCTTTTGTGTAGTTCTAAATTACTCATGCTCCAGATAACTTGTATCTTTATATCTCGTCCCACACCAATTGACGATGAAGTTAAGTATACATGATTCTAAGGGTAACACCTCAATCATATATAGCTTGATAATATAATTACTAGAGAACTCACACAATAGAATATATTTCTTCTAGTAACTACTACATTCCAAGTCACAAGTTTGGAAATTATATTCTCTGGAACTCAGATTAGCTATAGATATATTATGTTAAGATTAAAAAAGGTCCCTCCAAGCTATTATACATCTCTTCCCCATTAGGAAGGATACTTTCGGTTCCTCGCTGAAATGATAATCCTGGTTCTCCCTAATTTCTCAACTATTTATGTACACATATATCTCGCTTACTCTTCCCCAAAAATTAAACCACGATATTGGCAAGAAATTTGCAGACTCTATCAGTCCTACAACTACAACATTAACAACCTTTAGTTGTCATTACGATTTAAGTTAATTCACCATAAGTTTGTGAGCACAAAATTTCATTCATATAGTGTAAGAATAACAAAACCATCTAGGTTAATAACACTCAGCTTCCACTTGCTGATATATCTCATATTTCTTTATAAAATTAGAACTTTCAATTTTCATTCCAAGTCACTAACAACTCATTCTTATCACAATGATTTGGATTTTCTCCTAAATGAATATTTTAAAGAAATCCATGAGATTCTCATAACATTCTTGCTCAATTTTTTATTTGAGTTCTAAAAACTTTCTTTACATGCTCAATGTCATGATCAGAGATTATCCATACAAAATACCAATAACTAGTAGTCAAGTCTTGACCTACTAGATAATCTCAATAAACTTCTGCAATAATTCACCACTAATTTATCGTCATTAAATCATCTCTAATCTGAAATCAAAATAACTAACTTGTATTTACCAGTCCAGACAACTCAGCTGGTGATGTGCCTACGCAGGATTTCAATTTATCACCATTATATATATGTCTTAAGAGATATTACTAAGTAGCTTTTATCATTTGGGGTTCATACGCTACTGAAAATTTAAAACAATTTTTTAAAAACCCTAACAGGATCGAAAATAAGTTCCATTAAATTTGATTTACAAAAGTAAACCATACCTTAATCTGTGATATCCTTCTCTGATTATTTTACCACAAGATGTTTAAGCACGCGTTCTCTATAAAAATCCACACATGAATGGTGACCACAAATTGGAGTGCTGGCCCCAAGAGAGATATAAAATGTTTTGCTTTCTCTCCCAAAGTCCAGAGAACTCAAAAATAGTAAAAATAAAATTATTTTCATTTTAGGATTTCAACCTCTATTTATATGTGTAGATAAGCTCACTTAAAAAAACTATTCATAATACAACTATTATATTTAGGCAATTCAAGCAAATTACTCAAACGCCCCTATTAATAAGTTATCATATAACAAATTGTAAGGGATTTTATGTTATGAGTTTTATCATATAAAATCCATTACTCTGGACCAATTGAAATTGTGTGGCCCAATAGGTTCATGCGACGTTTGTAGTGAACAAAAACTATTTTGGTACACAAGTCATAAGCGGTCTCTAGCAACTCACAATGAGTACCCAAATAGTATGAATATCAAAATCAATACAACATAATGAATAATATATCATATCCTTTTGTCGTGCGATATCCTTTGATTAAATATAAGACATGGAAAGTCACCTTTAATGTTAAATCATACCAGCCTCGATCTTTTGGTAGACTCAAAATATCCAAGTGACATTGATCATATCAATTCACTTGGACGTAGCCATTTAACAGTCTAACATATCGAAGGATCCAATGATATCCCTTTCTATACGAGAGCGACAAACTCTATCTTGATCACACACCTTCACATATTATTCAAATGTTAACCAATCATAATCTTTATAATCGTCTGGTTAAATACAACATTTAATTGTGTCAAATTATCATGCTCCTTATATTGAAGTCTATGGAAATATCAAGTCGAAGGACCAAATGATATACCTATAATGAGTAACCCCTATGACTTAATCTATGTGGTGTGCTGATAGTAGTTCAGTCCAATACCTTATTCAACAATAAGTACTCATGATCGAGATTCATATCCCTATATGCATGATCATCACATGAAAATCAATCAATATTTATACTAGTCTTAATTCATCACAGTTCCTAGTAGAATGAACGACTAGGGACATTTATAATATTTCAACAAATACTTGTGGATCTTATTATAAAGTAAAAATATAATCACTTATAAGAAAACATAAAACAAAAACCTTTGTTTTATTAACTAAAACTATATGATAAATAATGTTTGTAGATTGACCTATGGCACATGCCCCAACAACCACGTCCCTTGTTTTTTTCTTATTCAAGGCATTGTTAACACAATTACCTTTAATGAGTGATATTTTTAGTGTGAATTCCTATTATTTAAGAAATTTTAGTTATCTATCTCACCTTCCATTTTATTCAACTTGACAATTATATTTTTCGAACTTCCATTGTTTGAAACTCACTGCTTCAACTTTACCCCAACCTACCGATTTTTATATTTGCAAGTTGTCTTTTATTGATTCTTCTTAGATTCTTGAATCTTTAAGAATGATTAAAAGACTCTTAATAGACCTTTCCTTAAAAATATATCTTTATTTCAAACTCCCATCATTCAAAATACCTTAAAATCCTCTTATCTTACAAGTGACACCTTTACGTATTATGTATAACTACCAAAATAGCTATCACGAGATAATCAATTCCCAATATTTCTTTTTAAAATCTCTTCAACTATATATAAAGATAGAAGTATAAGCTACAATTTTGCTTTATTGTGTCAACATATGTTCTTACCTGAATAAGAAGTCTTAGGATGAACCTCCAGCTTCTTCTGCAATTCAAGTACAATCAATCAAATATTATAGTCAAACTATACGTCAACTTTCCTTATCATTTCAAGGTATACCAATCTCATACTTGAGTTAACTGAATAAATCACACAACAAAACTAAAGATCCCAAATTAATTGTTTGTATTATTCAATTTTTTTCAAGATTACTTTACTTATTTGCCTTTGTGTTAACTATAGGATAATACCTAATTTTCTTAATCCGTGCCCAATCCTACAATTGACACTTTATATTCAACACATATACAGGTAATTTAACTTTAAAACTTAATATTTGCACTTGCAAAATCTGACATGAACCAATTTATCATCACGACTTGTGTAGCATCCCCTATCTTGATTAGGGCGATACACGGCCAAAAACCCTAATTAAACTTGGTAACCCAGCTAAATTGAATTAGAGCCAACAACCTTTTCGTCAGTACTTGATAAACTCAATCAATATATCGAAATCGAATAAAAAATTCAAAATAAACGCAGTGGAAAATTAAAACTTTTTCGATAATTTAATACTATAAAGAAATACAGAGTTTGCCAAAAATCAAAACCTCATTTATAAACCTCCCAACCCTGTTTATATACAACAAAATATATCAAACATTGTATATATGTACAAGAAAGTTCATTACATAATAGAGAAGATTATAGGACTCCTAAATCTTCTCTTTGCCCTTCATTAAAGCACTAGGTTGTGAACCTAAAATATTTAAAGGGTGAGCGCTGTAACTGGCTCAGTAAGTAAGGATTCAAAAAGCCATCAAAATTTCATATAATAATCAAGAATATTATGCAATATCAATATTCACCAATGTTAACTAATATGAATATGGAATGCATATAATTCAATAATTAATGGATGCAAATCAAACTGTTAATGAATATTACACTATGACTTCCTTTTTCTTTATAAAACTAGGGTCGATTATCCATTGACGTCATTAATGCGATTGCTAGACCAACACATTGGCCGAAGTGCTGTCTAGCCAATCCTTTAATGCCCAATGGTTCTATCCAAAACCCTCTAGTAAGTATGTTATCCACGCAATCTAATTAACTTAGTAGGAAGTTACATATAGGCCGAGAATGTAACTCATCTCCTATATAACCTGGTCTCTGTTTCAGGAACTTACTCTTGTAAACCACATTAAACACCATTTTCCATGTATTAAAACCATCACATTGTACATAATCCCCCATTGAGTCCATAAATTACATGAACTATACATACTATGATAGCCAGTCAACATTGATAAATAAGCGAGTACATACTTACCTTAGTTACGGTTTATGTTCAAAATTCCATAACTTTCTAGTCACTTACGCTTTCCTGGGTATCCAACACCTATCATAAACTATTTGTGAGCAATATTGGTCTAATACCTTATATATAGTTACCCCAGTTCAGTTTCTATGTCCTCTAGAAATTCTAATCAAAACTCAGCTTATTCGCTTTTTTCTAGGGTGGGAGGACGCTTATTTAATAGGTGGAGTGCGCTCCGGTAGCTGAGTTCATCCTCACTGATGAAGGGAGCACACTCTTCTATTAGGTGAAGTGCACTCCATCCTGTAATGTCTCAACAGTACATAGGACATCAGCCACTGTTCCATTCACCAATAACTACAACAACAACAAACACTCCTAAAATTCATCAGGGAGAACCTCTAGTTAGGTAAGAAACCATTTCCAATCAACAAACAACATAATTCACAGAGATATCATCACGTACTACCAAATTGAACTTTAAAAACATAAAAACTACACTTACCAAAGTGATGATCTCTTGATTCATAATCATTTAAGCTCCTAAACCCTTGTTGAATCAACTTCTTGAGTAATCTCCTAGGATCAGAATCAAAACCCTTAACTCTCTCTCATGCTTTCTCGATCAATTTCGGAGGTAAGTATGAGGTTTTTAGTTTAAATATATGGATTTTATTCGAGATACGCATCATGCTATCTCGAGACTGATCGGACGATTGATATGCTAACATGACACCTTTAAAGTGACACACGTGTTGATACCATCAACAATCACGCTCATCCCGAGGCAATTCGACGATCCATATAATTCAAACCAACTTATAGTTTTTAATAAATATATATATAACAAATATATATAAATATATATATAACAAATATATATAAATATATATATAACAAATATATATAAATATATATATAACAAATATATATAAATATATATATATAACAAATATATATAAATATATATCTTGTGTAGTTTCTTGCCAATAAAATCACCAGACATGCCTCCGAGTATTCTCGGGTGTGCACATTAATTTCACGACCCCCTCGTCGCACTCAATGTACAAGCTAATTATTGTTTATTTACATATTTATCGTTTGTAAGCTTGTGTATAAATTTCCTATTATACTACAACCTATAAGATTTGTTAAACATTTCAACCAAACACAAACCATCATGCAAACAAATGCACACGCTAACCGAGGTACGCCGGACTTAACCATGAGCTTAAGTCGGGTTATTTAGGATTTAGATTAACACTAATTACCAGCTTAACGTAACACGTCGTTATAGTCTCCCCAATTTAAAGCAACTTCATCCTTGAAATTAAAGTAAATACAAAATTAGCTATAGTTTCGAAGATAAATGGAAACTACTCTTTCAAATAGGATTCCCATTCCTAGGGTATTTCTCATCTTCGTGAAATTGCCATTTCCCCTTAACAAAATGATTTTTTTTGGTTTTCAGCTTCTGAATCTTACGATCAAGTATCTGAATCGGCTGCTCATCATAAGATAAGTCTTCCCGAAGATAAAATCCATTCCAATCAATCCTTGGAGTGAACTAAGTTTCTGTCGTGCGAAGCATATACACATGGAAGACATTATGAACACCAGCTAACTGAGGAGCTAACTTTAACCTGTAAGCAACAAGACCAATCCTTTCTTGCACTCTGAACGACCCAATGAACATTAGAGCTAGCTTACTTCGCAACCCAAATCTATATAATTGCTTCATAGGTGAGACTTTCAATATGACAAAATCATCCATTGTAAACTCCTTGAAACTGTTTATTGACGTATCTGTTCTATCTTAATTGTGTTGTAGTCAAACGCTGGCGAATCTGTTGAATTCTTTCTATGTAGTCCTGAATCAACTCCGGCCTTAAGAAAAGAGTATCTATAACCTTTGCCCAACACGCAGGTGGACGACAAGGCCGACCATACAGAGCTTAAAAAAAAGCCATTCCAATGCTTACCTGATAGCTATTTTTTAAGAGAACTCACATAAAAGAATATATTTCTCCCAGTTACTACAAAACTCCAAGACACAAGCTCGAAGCATATTCTCTAGCACCGATATAAATGGCTCAGTCTATCCGTCAGTCGCAGGATGGTATGTTGTATTGAGGTTAAGAATAGTTCCCAATTCTCTCTATAATTCACTCTACATTCTGGACGTGAATCTCATATGTCTATCCGAAGTAATCGATAATTAAACTCCATGAAATCTCAATACCTCATGTATGTACACCTCACATAATCGGTCTAAAGGATCTCGCATGGAAACTGGCAAGAAATGCGTAGACTTCATCAACCTGTCAACTACAACTCATACCGCATCATGCTTACACTGATTCAAAGGTAGACCGAATATAAGATCCATCGATATATGTTCTCATTTCCACTCAAAAATAGGCATCGAATATAATAACCCTCATGGTCTCCTATGTTTAGCCTTAACTTATGGACATATCTTACATCTCTTTACAAACTCAACAATATCAGTCTTCATCCCAGGCCACCAATAAGCATGAGTCATATTGCGATACATCTTAACGTTACTTAGATGAATAGAGTAAATAGATCTATGAGATTCCCAAAGCAACTCTTGCTTCAACTGATCCTTAGCTTGAATCTACAATCTATCCCTGAATCGTAATGCACCATTGTTGAAAAATAACAAATCAGAATGATCTACACTAGCCGCTAACCTCTGGCTTGTTATATAATCCTGATCAGCTTTTTAATAATCAACCACATACTGAATCATCTCTGGTTTAGTCGGAATCTGAACACAAGAACATATTAGTAGCTCTAGAACTAGCTCTCTTAGTTGATGATGTGCCAGCTGGACTTTCACGAATCATCATCACTGATGCTTGTTCAAGAAGTCTAAATTGAGAAGCTCTGGCATTAGCAATGTTCTCTTTGCATGTTCTTCTTATACTCAAGGCATCAACAACCACATTTGCTTTGCTTGGATGGTATTCTAGAGTGAAATCATAATCTATGAGGAATCCAAGCCATATACTCTACCACTTATTCAGTTCACCTTAAGTAAACAAGTTTTTCAGACTCTTATGATTAGAAAGTACTGTAAACGTCTCATCGTACAAGTAGTGCCTCCAAATCTTCAAGGTGAAAACAACTGCAGCTAGCTCAAGATCTTGAACTGGATAATTTCTTTCGTGAACCTTGAGTTGCCTTGAAGCATAAACTACAACCCTCCTTTCCTACATCAACACAAAGCCCAACCCTAATGAGAAGCATCTATATAAATTACTAGCTTATTCCCCGATTCATGTAATGTAAGAACAGGTCAAACTATCCTTCAAACCTTTGAAGGCAGCCTTGCACTCATTTGACCAAACAAAGTCAACATCTTTGTGTGTTACTTGGGTCATTGCCAGAGCAATACGAGAAAATCCATAAATAAACTATCTTTAATAACCTACTAACCCTAGAAAACTTTGAACTTCTGACACTGTGATAAGAGTAAGCCAATCCTTTATTGCCTCAACGTTCGTTGGATTAACCGATATACCTTCAGGATTAACTACATGTCTAAAAAATTTGACCTCTGAAGACTAGAGTTCACACTTACTAAACTTGGCTCAAAGCCGATTATCTCTTAGAGTCTACAATGTAACTTTGAGGTGGTGCAAATGCTCTTCCTGAGTTTTTGAATACATCAAAATATCATCTATAAACATGATGATAAACTGGTCAAGATAGGGTTTAAACACCCTATGCATCAAGTCCATGAACATATCAGGAGCATTAGTGCGCCCAAATGGCATTACTGTGAATTTAAAGTGTCTCTAGTGAGTACTGAAAGCCATCTTCGAGATATCCATATCCCTGATCCGCAGTTAATGATAACCAGACCTCAAATCAAACTTCAAGAAATGTCTGACACCTTTTCAACTATCAAACAAATCATCAATCCTTACCAATGGTTATTTGTTCCTGATAGTCACCCGATAAAGCTGTCTATAATCAATGCATACACGTAGGGTTCCATTTCTTTCTTCATAAAAAGAATCGATGCTCCCAATAGTGATATACTAGGATGAATAAACCACTACTATAGCAACTCCTCAAGCTGAGTCTGCAACTCATGTAATTCCTTATGTACCATACAATACGAAGGGATGAATGTAGGTTTGGTGCTAGGAATAAGATCAATGATGAAGTCAATGACATGTGGCTGTGGAAGTCTAGGCAAGTTAGATAGGAAGACTTTCAAAAATTTACAAATGACGGGTATCTCACTAACTTTAGTTCCTGACCGGGCTCTCCAATGCGAAAACTCCGACCATAATTTCTAAATCTTGACTAGTATCTTCCCCTCAACGAGTTCCAAGTCATAATGGATTATAGCCTTTATAGACTATAATTTCATAAAGGCTAGGGATCTGAAATATTACTTCCCTATGGAAGCACTCAATACTAGATCGGTATACCGATAACTAATCCATTCCTAGTAGTGCAGCATACTCCAGGACTCCAATATTCTCAAATCAATTGGAAATTCATTTCCCTAATTTTAATTACACATCCCTCGCAAATCAGGTTATGATAAACTTTCTCACTCACTGCTCTGGTCAAAATCAATAATGTACTAGCTCTAATAGGTTTTAATTTCAACTCATCCAACATTGCACCAGTAATAAAAGAAACTTTAGAACTAGCTTTAATCAAAACATGCATATCTCGACCAAAAATGTTTAATATACCTTCCACGAGCCTCTAATTAGCCTCTCGATTCGCCTTAGCTACTGCATAAGTCTGCCCTCATGCAATTAATATTTTACTTCCAACCGATGTGGCTCGTGGCATAGAACACTCTCTTTGAATATGCCCTGCCTGCCCACATTGATAATATATCGAATAAGCCCTCTGAGGAAAACTACAGGCCTGAGAAACCTGCCCCGATCCACTAGGTTTCTATGTTAACTGTGCTCTACTCTTGCCCTTACCTCTAGATTGAGGTGGTGGCAAATATGGTTTGGCTATCGAAGCCTAAGAAACGTGTGGAGCCGGTACACTAACAAAAGTCATTCTTATAGACCCTAACTATGTATTTACTCCAGCTACACTACTCTTTCTCTTATTGAGCCTAAAAGAACAAATTGTTTGATTCTCTGACTCCCAGGAAACTGTAGTACAGTTGGTGACGTAAGTACTGTTCTAGAAGGTCTGGCTAAAATGACTACATTCACATCCATCACACTCTATAAGAGCAAAAGCATAGCTAATGCGAGGATAAGATGTAACCATAACTCGAATCTTATACCAGCCCACCAAGAATCAAATCTATTTTTTTCTCTTCGAATTTCACCATCTCTGGAGCGAATTCACTCAACTCAGTTAACCTCCGCTCATACTCCCGTATAGACATGGCTCCCTATTTCAGCTGAATATACCTAATTTTCTACCTATTCCTAACTGATTTCGAGAAATACTGCCTGTGGAATAGTGTCCTAAACTACAGCCAAGTGGTGATAGTCTTCCCTTATTTTTTTTGGGAATCATGAACTTAATGCTATAAATCTATCCATACACACCATTAGAACTTACTAGAACTCATGCTATGTTCATGAATAAAAGATGTAGAGTTTTCAGACTCTATCTTAATCAAGTAGTTATCATGTTATCGATAATAATATTAAGTCTTTAAAGACTTGTTCACTTTAAGTGAACATGCATTACCGTTAAGAGTTACAAGTTGTAATGACCTGTAACCTTAAGCTGGTGATTAGTGTTAATGCTAATTCTAATTAACTCGAGTTAGGCTCGTAAATTAATTAGAGGAATCACCAGATAAATCATTTATCTATAGAGGATCATTTCCATCGATTTGGCCATCGAATCAAGATTTAAGTGGAATCTATCAGGAATCATTGGGGTTCATTTCGAGCAAATTGGATAACAACAAGAGATTTCGATTTTGATAGGATATGTACTACCTAGAATACTTTATATATAAACATTGGGCTTTGCTCTCAGAGCCATATTATTCAATAAAGAGGTATTTATGTATGTCTTTTATTAAGTCTATTGTGATATTTATGAATATGAGTGATTAGTTTATCAATCTAAACAAAGTCCGAACATGAACTTAATTTGTTTTGTAATGTAGTCATAATGAAGAATGATTATGTGCTTAATGCTTTAAACTTATATTATTCTTTAATTCCTTGATTTAATATATTATTATTTAGGATTATAATAATGAAGCTTTGTATTGCATACATAGTTAAGAATGCGTATTGTGATATTTGGATTCAATATCTAATTTAAAGTAGTAACTAGGATTGTTTAAAGAGCTCTTTTACTGTTTAGATATCCTAGGTGAATTGAGATCTTAGTTTAATATTGAAGTGACTTTCCGTAGGTATTAGGCTTAGTAGTTTGAAGTTTTCACGGAACTTATTGATGTTTTATTGTTTAATTAATTTGTTTGAGCTTTCAAAATGTTAATTTAATAAAATTAAGAAGTGGCTTTTATAGCATCCCTTATTTAAATTATGCAAATACTAGGCCTGAAACCCAAATTAAGCCCCGGTAACCCAGCCAGACTTAACTAGAGCCACAAGCCTCTCCTTTTGTACTTGATAAACTAAACGTAAATATCAATATCGAATAAATAATTCAAAATGTACACAGCGAAAAAATTAAAACTTTTTTGATAGTTAAATGATATACATAAATACAGAGCTTATCACAACCCTACACTGGATTATAAACCTCCCAACCATGTTCATATACAACAAAGTAACTCAAACATTTTATATATATAGGAAGACTCATAGAGAAGACATTAAGACTTTTAAATCTTTTCTTTTCCCTCTGCTGAAGTGCTATGCAAAGAACCAAAAATACTAAATTTGAGGTGAGCACTCCAATTTGACCAGTAAGTAAGGATTCACAAAGCCATCAAAATTCCATATAAATTCAAGAAAAATATTCGATAACAATATGCACCAATGATAACTAACGGGATTGTGAAAGCATATAATTCAATAAATAATGAATGCAAGTAAAACCGTCAATGACTATTACACTTTGATTCCTATTTTTTTAAAAAAACCAGGTCGATTACCCACTGACACCATTAATGCAAAATGCTAGACCAACACATTGACCAATGGGTTGTATAGCTAATCAATTAATATCCAATGGATCTATCACAAACCCTCTAGTGAATATGTATTCAAGGCAACCTATCTAACTAAGTAGGAGTTACATATAGGATGGGAAGTCAACCCATATCCATTATAACCTAATCTCAATTCTAAAAGTTACTCTCGCGGATTACATTATACACTGTTTTCCATTTAATAAATACACCACAGTGTATATAGTCCCCAATTTAGTCTATAAACGATATGAACTACATATACTAAAATATCTAGACAATATCGATAAATAAGCAAATCTATACTTACCTCGGTTTAGATTTTCGTTTCAAAATCTCATAACTTTCTAGGTAACTAACACTTTCCCATTATTCCAAAACCTATCAAAAACCATTTGTGGTTAGTATAGGCTTAGTACCCTATATTTAGAACCTCTAAGTGTGTCCCAAAGACCTCACGAAGTTCTAAGCAAATCATATCACAATTGTTGTTTTCGTTGGTAGGAGCGTGCATTTCGCTCGGTGGGGTGCGCTACACCAACTGGGTTCATCCCAACTGATGAAAGAAGTGCACTCCTCTGTTAGATGTAGCGCAGTTCTCCCTACATTGTCTCGATAGTGAACATGGCAGCACTCATTATCTAATCTATAAATCATCCAAACAATAGCAAAAACTCTCCCAAAACATCAAGGATGACCTATAGTAAGGTATAATTCTACTTACAATCTATAACAACAACAATTCATAGAGAAATCACGACTAACTATTGAATTGAACTTCAAACTCAAAAACTCAACTCACCAACGAGATGATCTCTGATGCACAACGATTTGATTTCCTTGAATCACCATAAACAACTTCTCTGATTGATTCCTTCAAATCAAACCCCCATCTGCTTATCTCTATTTCTCTCTCTCGACTAATCAGTGAGGATAAACTTGAAACTTTTGATTTAAATGTATGGATTTTGCTCAAGATACACCTCGCGCTATCTCAAGGACTGATTAAGTGAATGATGTGTTAATGTGACACATCCTAAAGTGTGACACATTTTGACACCATTAACACTCACGCTAATCTCGAGATGATCCAATGATCTGTATGATTCAAACCAAACTAATAGTTTTATTTATATATATTTTTATATCAATTATATATAAATATATATACACTTTGTGTATTTTCTCGCTAATAAATTCACTAGACATGCCTACGAGTATTCTTAGGTGCACATTCATTTCACAACCCCCTCGTCGTAGTTGGTGTGCCGCCTATTTATTGTTTAGTTATTTATTTTCCTATTATAGGATTATATATAAATCTCATTTTAATACTAGAATCTATAAAATTGCCAAAGATTTCAAATAAACATGAATTATTACACAAACCTACGCGTATGCTAATCGAGGTACGCTAGATTGAACCATGAGCCTAACTCAAGTTACTAAGGATAAGGGTTAACACTAATTACCAGCTTAAGGTAATGGGTCATTACAATCTCTCCAATTTAAATATACTTTTTCCTCTAAATTAAAGAAAAACATGAAATTACATGTAGTTTCGAAAAGATATGGAAACCGCACCTTCATATAGGACTCCTGTTCCTAGGTAGTTCCTCGTCTATGTGAAATTCCCATTTTATCTTAACTAAAGGAATATTTTAAGTTCTTAGCTTTTGAATCTTACAATCATGTATCTGAATTGACTGTTGGTCATAAGATAAGTTTTTCCGAAGATCAAATTCATTCCAACCAATCCTTGGAGTGAATTGAGGCACCGTTTTGCGAAGCATTGACACATGGATGACATTATGAACTCTAGCTAACTGAGGAGGTAACTCTAACCTATTAGCAATAGAACCAAACCTTTCTTACACTGTGAACGACCCAATATACCTTAGAGCTAGCTTACCTCGCAATTTAAACCTGTACAATCCTTTCATAGGTGGGACTTTCACTAGAATGAGATTATCATTTAAAAACTCAAAAAACTTATGATGTTTATAGGCATATCTCTTCTGTCTCATCTGTGCTGTATTCAAACACTAGCAAGTCTTCCAAATTCTCTATGTTTAGTTATGAATTAACTCTAGCCCTAAAAAAAATGTATCTCCAACCTCTACATAAAATGCAGGTGAACGACAAAGCTGACCATAAAGAGCTTCAAAAGGACCATTGTAATGCTAGCCTGATAACAACTATTATAATATAATTCACATAGAGGAATGTATTTGTCCTATTTACCACCAATCTCTAAGACACAAGTTCGAAGCATATCCTCAAGCAATAAAATCAATCGCTCAGTCTGTCGGTTAGTTTTTGGATGGTATGTCGTACCGAGGTTAGTAATAGTTCCCTATTGTCTCTACAATTCACTCCACAATCTAGACATGAATCTCTGATCTCTATCCAAAGTAATTGACAGTGAAACTCCATGAAATATCAACACCTCACATACGTACACCTCACATAATCGGTCCTAAGGATCTCGCATGGAAACTTGAATGAAATGCATAGACTTTGTCAACCTTTCAGCAACAACTCATAATGCATCATGCTTACACTAACTCAGCGGTAGATCAGAAACAAAATCCATCAAAATATGTACCCATTTTCACTAAGGAATAGGCAATAAATGCAATAACCCACTAGGTTTCTTATGCTCAACCTTAACTTGCTTACAAATCTCACATCTCTTTACGTACCCAGCAATATCAGTCTTTATCCTAGGCTACCACTATATACGCCTCATATCGGGATACATTTTAGTGTTACCTAGATAAATAGAGTAAAGAGATCTATATGATTCCTGTAATAACTCCTACCTCAACTGATCCAGAGTTGGTATCCACAATCTATCCTTGGACATTAATGCACCATCATCAGAAGCTAACCAATCAGGATAATCAACACTACCCGCTAATGACACGTGTCAAGTGTGCACAATAGCTTCTCATATTTTACAATTAACTTGTAGTAGTGGTAAATGTGATATCGTCTCCACATGAAATTTTCAACTCTCAAAGGAAAGTATTTTTTCCTTGTTTTTATTAATTTAGTGAATCTAATTAAACAATAATTAAAATATTAAATAGCTAAAAACTATAAATACTAGCTTAGTAAAATACACTAACTTAATCTAAACAATTCAAATAAAAAAAATTAAACAATACTCAAACTCAATATAATTCAAATATCTTACATACATATCTAAACAAACCACCACTAAACAATGTAATATACATGAATTACTTTCAAACATTATAACATAACATCATTTCACTCTATAATTATATTCATAACACTTGAAATCTTGGAATCATTAAATCCTATTTCATAATAGGGTGACAGCCTTTAGCTAACCACCAATTTTCTTAAATTTAATGAAAATGCCACATTCTTTTCATTGTAAATCTACCCATTCGATAAAATGCAACACCGTAGAAATATGATAGCATTACACTCAAAAAAAACATGCCTAATATAAGCCAATATTAATCAAAGCCACATAATAAGCAACTTAGAATATAATCATCTAGAACATCAACTCAGGAAAAGCCCTATAGATTAATCCTAGTTACTACTTCTATAACTTTGTCAATAACTTTAGACAGAGAGTTAAAATCAAAGTACTACATAACATATTTATAACTATGCATGCAATACTAATCTTCTTTAGTTGTAATATGCAAAACAACTTGTTAAATTGGTAATTGACGTGTATGAATAGATTTAAAGTATTAAGTTTATGATTTCTTAATTAGAACTATCTAGCAATCCAAAGTATATACATGTCTAGGGTTTGTTTAGATTGATAGACTACTCACTAATGCTGGAAATAAACAATGCATATATATATTTAAAAGACATGATGAATAAATAAATACTTTAATATAAATCAAAGCTCCAATGTATTTTCAAACGTCAACTAAAATATAGAATAGGTTTTAGAAAAATCAATAGAGAGTAAAGGATAGATAGTTATTTCGAAGCTCTCTGTGCTTATTTATAGTCCCCCTATATATTCATATAAAAGATAAAATATTGGGCTAAAAATATTCTATCTGACCACAGTGAGTTATCGACGATTCCTAATTTATACAAAAATTTGTAAGTAAATCAATGAGTTTAGTTCTCAGTGCTCCGCCGATTCTGTTGGTAATTTCTAGTTCATTCTCCAATTCCTTTTGGGTTCATTGGGTTTTTCCTGCTACCGACTTAGGTGGCAATTCCTAGTGTTATTCCAAATCACTAGCTAATCAATGGACATCTTTTCCCGTTTGACTGCTTTGCTCTTCTTTCTCTTTTCTCTCATTTCTTCATTTTCCTATTGAAATCCTAAAATCTCAAATATAAGAGAATACATTCTGTCATATATATATATATATATATTAAATAAACGTAAATCACACTATAAAATGTGTCTAATTATTGACTTGTCAAATACCCCAAACTCAACACTTTGCTTTCCCGAGCAAAGGAATATTCTCAATCATATTCTTTTTTTCATTCTTAATTCATATTAACTTTAAATAATATAAATTTTAAAATAGGAGTGATCTTCAGATGAAAACATATTACCCATAAGTAAATGAAAGTTATTATAGAATAGAACGATTTAGAAAAAAATCAAAACATCCCTTAATGATGATTCAACCACCCAATGTAACACCCTTTAGAACTTAAAGTTCATTACCAAGGCCAATACACTACATAGGTTTTCTCAATCTCCATTGATAAGCTTCAAGCTTATGATAACTAATATAAAATCTCAAAACACAAAAACCATTAGATTAAATTTAAAATTAGAAAATATTTTACAACTGTACAACAATCAAAATCAATAGGAATTTTGCTAAGATACCAATAAATATATCGTTTAAAACATGTTAGATTAAGAAATATTTCATTCAACTCTAGCTTCAAGTACTCGAGTTAAATCTTTTCTTCTAAGAGTTTAGGAACATCCATTTTTTTCCTCTCTCATTTTCCTTTCTAATTCGTTCTAATTGTTTTTTTATTCATATTTCTTTTTCTTTTTTTTTTCTCTTTTCTTTTGAGTCCGCGCTCCATTTTTTTGGATATTCTAACATTTTTCCTGCCATAGATTCCCTGTTCCCTTTCCTTTAAAATCTAAAGGACTCTCTATATATTTATAAACTCTTGTTAACACGTCCCATTATCCATAAAAGTTTAAAAAAATATTCTTTCTAACTTGTAGAAATTCATTGGTTTCTAACTCATTTATTCTTTCAATTGTGGTATAATGACTTTCTATATATATACTATAAATATACTTAATCAATAGCTTTTGTACCACAAGACTGTTAGAAATATGTCTTGTTCATCTTGCACTATTTTTTCAATCTTCTACCCATTATCATGACTAAGATAAGGTATTCAATTAAGTGTACTCATCAACTAGTAAAAATATCACTACACATCAATTAAGTTAATCAAAAAGGGTATAAAAATTGATTCCTTCTATCATAAAATCCACTTGGGTAATAAAAATATCACTACCATTCAAGAACCTATTCTACGTTCATTATCATTCTTACTAAAAATAAAGTAAAATGAAAATCTTACTTACTTGAATTCGGAAGAAATTTGAAAAATTTCGTCAACTTAATTGAATATCGGATTAAAAATAATTCTAAACTTTTCTTTTACCTTTCTTTCCTTTCATTTCCATGAATGTCATACTTCACCAAAAATACCCCCAAACTCATTCTAAATCTTGTCCTCAAGGTTTAAAAATGAAGTTTGGTTTTCAACGTCACAAGCATACCATGTGAAGTATAAAAGAATTGATATAATCATAAATTTGACAATCAAGAAATGAATAAAGTTAATTTAAAATTATAATAAGATAGAGTGCATTAAAATTTAATGAATAAACATCACCATTATATGTCAAGTTTGTTAAATATCATACCCAATCATTGAATAGAATGTATCACATAGTATACCATCATAAACAGAAAAGATCAATAAGAAAAAACAAAAAGTATATCACCACTAATGGAGTCAAATAGTGGAAATTACACAATACCACTGGGAGACAAACATAATAAATATAATAAAGGGAATCAATGTCGTCGTTCGAAAATCACATCGTCATCATCGTCCTGCTGGATTAATCCTTTGGGACTGGTAGCTTATAAAGTTGTATTTCTGACCTGGCAATGTCAGAACGTCAAGATAAGTGCTAAGTGGTAACCTCATCTATGTGGATGGTCCAGAACCTCTGCTCCTCCTCGACGTTTGTTTCTCCTAAACAACGTACACTCCATTCTATGGATGCTCTTTCTTAAGCCCCTTTGGTTCTAAAACACTAGTTCTCGATTACATCCTCTAATTATGCAAAAAATTTTCCATGAAAGCCAACTCCAACTCTTCCATATATAGGTTGTCATAATCTTTAGCAAGCTGCTCCATGTTCAGATCATTTCTCGCTTCTGAAGTCTCTAAAAAAATTATCTTCGTGTCATCTTTGATTACCTTCTATGCTAAGTTTCTCTTCTAGATATCTCAGCTCTTTCTCGTTCATCCTTAGTGTCTTAATAACCATTAACACTTCCATATCTATCTATAATATCATCAGTAATGGTTTTTTCCATTAAGACATCCATGTCAAGCCCTACCATGTTCACCTGGTCCTCCCTATAAATGCCCATAATCATCAAAGGGAAAAGAAGTCCAACATTCTTTTAAGTTATGATGGCACTCCTAATTGACTCATTTAAGATTTTGCCAACATTAAAGTATCTTAATCCCATGGCAATGTGGTAAAGTAGGGCGGCTTTGTTGTTCACTATCTCATAATACTAATGCTCGACTGTAAGCAGGCGTTGATGAAATAACACCAAGCTTTAATGGTCTTCCTAAAATTTTTTTGTAGTAATGTGCTTGGGTTACCCCTCCATATAAAAAATAAATCTATTTCCATGGATTGCCTCTAAACCTTCCCTTATTATCTCAGTGGGGTAATGGTATTTAATGCCATATTTGGGTTTGAGGTACTCGTCGTTTTGTTTTTCATGGAAATTTTGTAATCTAAAATATCGATTTATTCTTGTGGCGGAATAATTCACTGTCTTACTTTTTACTCATGACTCAGTCTTGCTCTCAGTTCCATATATGTTAGTGTAAAACTGTCTTACCAAGACATTACAACCCTGTTCACTAGGAATATCCCCAAGGTCTAAGTGATTGTAGTCCCTAGTCAATAATCCACAATTCCAAGCCTCAATGATATCTAGGATCCTAGGCCTATACCTCAATTAATTCTTCACAATAAATCCTCTCTATAAGATCAACTTTCGATCCTTAATTATATCATTCCTTAATTTTTCATAGGCCTTTCCAAAGACAAAATTCTATTTCCTTAGTTCATAGTTTTTCTCCCTCATCGATATCTCTTGATCAACTTCCTCTATTTCCTCCTCTTCCACATAATTATCTTCAGTATAGAAACTAAACGAAGAATGAGGAGTAGGTTCTCTTTGGGGTCTAATTCTAGGTGTGTTGAAAGATATTGATGTGGGTTAGATTAGGGAAACTTTCGATTTGGTTTTTGGCTTCTCTAATAACTTTCCATTCTCTTTCGCCTCTCTTGAATTTATACCCTTTCCACCTACTGCCATTTCGAATAGTATAAGTAAAAGAATGAACCTGTAAAACCGTTTAAAACTAAATTAATCGAAAAAGTGTTCGGTAAAATTCAACTTATTTATTGGAAGGAAAAACTCATCAGAAAATTCATTTGTAAATTAAAAGTAGGAAATTTATATAAAAGTTATTGATCAAACATCATCGGGAACAACAAGTTTTTTACGTAATTCAAATCAATCGATAAACATTCATTAAAACCCAAAAATTTGTTTGAAACTTAGTATCAAATTAGCTTATATATAAAATTCGATCCACTCGCCAAATATGAAAAGTGATTAAAAAATTCAATAGTAATAAACAAATCATCACATCACTCTCATACAAGTATTATAATTGAAATCGTTCGATATTAAAACCATTTTAGAGTAAAAATTTGAAAATTGAGCTCCTAACCTAATAATCAATTCGAAATCGACGAAAAACCAAAAAATTTATCCATAAGAGGTTAGGGTTTTCGTTGATTACCTTCTTGAAAGTGATTTTTTTAATTATGGAACTCAAAATTGTTCTTTATGACACTCTTCCAAGCTCCAATCTGAACTTCATTGCTCAAGCTCTAGGTGCCTCTACACTTTAAAAACTCACCAAATGTTAGGTTGAATGTGTGAGGATTGAGGTGGGAATCACTTAAATGCACTAATGCTTTGAAAGTTTGAATCTAGTCAAAAATTAGTCTCTTGATCAAAAGGTTACAATAGTTTATGAGTACGAAGGGTTTAAATTTGGTGATTTAGGGTTTCTATTCTATAAAAACTCGAATTTGTTCTCGGCGAATCACGGTTTAAGTGGATCACTAACGAATCACTGCCAAAATTGATGAAAATGGGCCTCAGTAGCTCATGGATTTTTAATTATAATGTCAAATTATGTGAAATCACTGACTCAAAAATTAAAATGAAGAATTTACATACTCTTACTGATTTTCTCAGCGATTTCTAGTATAAACTGGGATCGCTGGAAAATTGCCAGCCAATATTCACTATTTTCCAATTAAATCGTTATTCCCATTTCATCATCATATATATACATTCAATAAAAGCAAAATATTTTTAAATTTTTAGAATTTAACTATGATATGTATTAAATAATCTATTCCATTACTATAAATAGCTAATTTATATAAAACTAATACATAAAACAATAAAATTTGGAAATAAATTAGCTCGATCAACCCCCTTACATGATACTATTTTGAAATTAAATTCCTAAAATATCCCTATTATAAGAGTTAAAAGTTGAGAGAATAAAAACAAATAACTAATCGTAATACTTAAACTGGAAATTAAGATATAGTATAGGCTGCCTCCTATAAAACGCCTTTGTTCACTTTTGTTGGCTCTATTGAGCCACACAGTTTTAAACTAGTTCTATGAACATAAGTGTAAGATTATCCACTCTTATGCCATTCCATAAAGTGATTGCTCGGCCATGTACTTGAAATGTGATTGTCTTATTCAAAGTATCCATAACAGCTTGCGAAGTGGCTAAGAAGGGTTGTCCTAAGATTAATGAAGGATCTTCATTGATGAAATGAGACATAACTAAAAAGTATGTAGGAATAATGTATTTGTCATTTTGAACTAGCACATCAGTAACCACACCTATTAGTTTACTAAATAAACGTTTGGTTTAGTAACTTTTCGGAAGCAAGTACATCCAGTTCTAGTTGAGTGTGAAGAAAAAAATGAATTGACATGTAGTTTGCTCTAAAACCCATGTCATAAATAGCTTTTAAATACCAAGCCCATTTGACCTTTATATTTATGTATGTATCATCTGGATCATCAAGCTTGACAATAGCCGAAATCTCCACTTTTTTCTTTTTATTCTTTATAGACTTAAATTCCTCCATGTTATTATTCTCGACATTGTTATGCTGTTTAACCCTCTATCCTCTGGTTATTGTCTTTTGATTTGAAGTATCTTCAACTTGCATATTCTTGGTCATAACATTTTCATCTTCCATTATTACTTTATTAGCATCCTATATTTCAGCTTCACGATAATTTGATTCTAAAGATTAATAATTCTTAGTTTGTTTATTATAAAATTCATTAGGATCTCAATATATATCTTCATCATTGAAACATAAAGTGACAATTTTGTTTTTGAATTCCATAGACGTTGTTGCTTCAAAGATGTCCAACTTTTTTCTAGCTGTTTAAGGAATAGTCTTCCTAAAAGTATAGGTGGGGACTTAGATGATATTGAGTCTTCTATTTCCATGACATAGAAGTCAGCTAGAAATACTAAGTCATTTACTTTGACTAAGACATATTCTAGTAAACCATAGGCTTTAATAACAGTGTTGTCAGCTAAGGTAAGATTAATAGGTATATTATTCAATGAACGTATTTTCAATGACTCATATAGTCTAAGTGACATAACGTTCATTGATGCTTTAAGATCACACATTGCAAAACCTATTAAAAAAGTCCCTATCGTGATATGAATTCCAAACATTTATGGGTCAGAACATTTCTCATGTATTTTCTTTTTAAATAAAGTAGACACTTTTCGTCCTAAATTTTCTTTAGATTTTTCTAAAAATTTATCCTTTCATTCGGAGAATTCTTTAAAAACTTCATCATAATTAGAAAATTACATAATTGATTCCATCAATGGCTTTATTGATTTCTATTTTCCTAAATGATTCAAGAATGTCTTCATTGTTTTCCTCCTCCCTAGCATCAGCAAATCGTTGTGTAACAGTAAAATATGAACAAATAACTTCATTTAAATTATAAGAAATCTTATCATCTTTATCTTTATCAATTAATTCCGACTTTTGTAATGATTTTTAATATGCTTCAACTTTGGCTAAATACAATGGGTACAGCCTTCCAATAAAAGGTGTATATTTCAATTATTCAGCCATCCACTCTCTAGTAGGGATGACATTAGCCATCATTTTTTCTTCTTTTTTTTTCTTCCACTTCTTTTACAATAGTCTTCTTATACACCTTATTTTTATTATTATGTTTAAATATCTTCCCATTTATAGGTGTGTCTTTCTTATCACTGAATATAACATTAACTTGTGCCTGATTAGTAGGAGCAACATTGATTTGCGTAGGTGCTTTAGCTTGATTGCACTATTGAGTACTTAACCTATTTATTTGTAAATTCATTTGACTTAATTGAATTTTTAGTTCATTAAAAGTAGTATCTGTCTTAATATGATTTTAAAAAATATGTGTAAAGTTTTGATGACGTTGACTCATAACATTATGTAGGATTTGCTCTAAATTTGGATTCATAGGTTGAGTATTTTGTTAAGGATGCTAGTTAGGTGCAGGTTGTATCTGAGCTTTTGGTTTATAAGTATTATAATTTTGGTTTTGAGGACCATAACTATGATTTGGATTTTTTCTTCTAGGGTAATAAGTATTATTATTATATTAATTTCTTGGGGGACTAAAAAATTGGTTCATCATTGTATGAACCTCTTTAATATTTTCTTCATGTAGAATAGGACACACATCCATTGGATGTGTTACCTAATTACAAAATCTATAAGCTTTATCTTGATTATATTTATCACTAACTAACAAGTTAACCGTCTCATATAATTAATCAATTTTATCATCAAATGCGTTATTTCTCTTATTATCCACTTCATAGAGTTTCTTTCTTGATGATTCAGCTTTTTTACTACATTGCTTATATTGTTTTGCCATTTTATTAATTGTTTCTTTCACTAAAGTAGGTATTGTCTCAAATAAAGATCTACCACTTACTGTTTCTAATATTATTTTGTCAAAGTGATCGAGTCCTTCATAAACGTATTCTAGTAAAGCTCTTTGAGTATATCCATGTTTTGAAAAGAAGAAATTAGTCTTTGGAATCTATCCCTAAATTCATTAATGTTTTCATCGTATTTCATCTTCGTAATTGTGATTTTCTTTCTATAGGAACAAATTTTTATAGCAGGCATATATTCATATAGGAAAGCTTCTAACATTTGAGTCAATGTAGTTATTGAATCTTATGGGAGATAGAACAATCAATGTTGTGCTTAATTTTTCATTGTAAAAGGGAAAGCCTTAAGTTTGACTTGTTCTAAAGTACCTTCTTTTGGTTTCATCCCATTAATTTTATGTTCATACTCCCTTATGAATTTTTGTGGGTCTTCATTGTCTTTACCAGAGAAGCTAGGTACAACACTAATAAATCTAGATTTCAAGTTCAAATTCAAGAAATCCATCAGGGTATGCTATGCACATGGACTAATATGTTGTACATTTTGATTCTCTTATTTAAAAGTGAGTTCATTATTATTATGGTTATTAATGATAACTCTGTTATCATTATTATTATTAATGACATTGCCATTAATATCATTATTGTTATTTTCCATCCTATTAGATAAAATTTCCATAAGTAGTTGTTTTCTTAAACTCCGATTAAAAGTTTTATCTATTTCATGATCAAACGGATGTAAAGATCATGTTGAATTAACACGACGAAGTGTGTAGACCATACAACATCTAAAATCCTAAGAAATTATTTAAAAGTATCCGACAATGGTGCCAAAAAGTTGATCCGTGTCGAATGTGTTCGGGCATGTGCCCTAGGTCAATCTACAAATAATGCTTATCTTTTAATTTTAGTTACTAAAATTGAGGTTTTCATTACTATTTTATTATAAGTGATTGCATGTTTACCTTATAGTAAGATCCACGAGTATTTTTTGAAATATCTTAAATGTCCCTAGTTGGTCATTAGACTAGGAACTATAATGAATTAAGACTAGTGTAAATCGTGATTGATGGTCATGTGATAATCATGCGTATAGGGATACGAATCGAGATCATGAGTACTTGTTAGGGAATAAGGTACTGGACTGACCTGCTATGAGAACACCACATGGATTAAATTATAGGTGTTACTCATGATAACTATATCATCTAGTCATTAGATTTGAGATTACCATAGACTTCAATAATAGGAGCATGGTAATTTTACATAATCAAATGTTGTTTTAAATTGGACGATTATAAAGTTTGTGATTGATTACCACGTGAATAATATGTGAACATGCATAGTCAAGATACAATTTGTTCCTCCCATATAGAGTGATATCAGTGGATACCTCGATATGTTAGACTGTTAAATGGCCAAGTCCAAGTGAATTGATATGATCAATGTCAATTGGATGTTTTCAGTCTACTTAAAGATTGAGACTAGTACGATTGAACATTAAAGGTGACTTTCCATGCATTTTATTTATTAGGTTGTATTGTTTTGGGTACTCATGCTACTTGGGTTATCATAATGCTTAGATAAAGACTGCTTTTTACTTATATACCAAAACGGTTTTGGTTCACTGCCAACATCACGTGAACCTATTGGGTCACACAAAGAATGGCTTTGTGAAATTTCAATTGGTTCTGATTAATGATTTTTATATGATAAAACTAATGACATAAAAGCCCTTATGATTTTTATATGATAAGTTCTAAATAGGGGCATTTTGTGTAATTTGCTTGAATTGCATGAATACAATAGTTGTATTATGAATAGGTTTTTTAAGTGACCTTATCTACTCACATAAATATAGGTTAAAACACTAAAACGAAATAAGATTCTTGATTTTACTATTCTTGAATTCTATAATTTTAGGGAGAAAAAGGAAAAATGTTTACAATCTCTATTGGTGATAGCACTCCAAATTGTGGTCACGGTTCTTGTTTGGATTTTCAATTGAGGGCGTGCACTTGAATGTCTTGGAGATCGAACAATCAAAGAAGGAAATCATATATATTAAGGTATAGTTTACTTTTATAGATCTAGTTTAATGGGACTTATTTTTGATCCTCTCGGGGTTTTTAAAAAATTGTTTTAAATTCTTCATTGCTTATTAACCCCAAAGCCCAACAAAGCGTGTACAATAGTTTTTCATATTTTACTATTAACGTATAGTAGTGGTAAATATGATATTGTCTCCACAGGGATTTTTCAAATCTCAAAGGAAAGTTTTTTTTTTTTTGTTTCTATTAATTTAGTTAATCTAATTAAACATGAATTAAAATATTAAATAAGTGAAAACTATAAATACTAGCTTAATTAATGAAACTAACTTATTTAATCTAAAAAATTCAAATCAAACAAAATTAAACAATACTCTAATTTAATATAATTCAAATATCTTAAAAAACATCTAAAGAAACCCCCACTAAACAATGTAATATATTTGTATTATTTTCAAACACTAGAATATAACATCACTTCACTCTATAGTTATAATCATAACACATGAAAACTTGGAATCATTAAATCCTAATTCATAATAGGTTGATAGCCTTTAGCCACCCACTGATTTTTCTAAATTCAATGGAAATGCCACATTCTTATCATTGTAAATCTACCCATTTGATAAAACGTAACTCCCTAAAAATATGATTGCATTACACTCAATGAAAATCATGTCTAATCTAAGTCAATAATAACCAAAGCTGCATAATAAACAACTTAGAAGACAATCACCTAGAACATCCAGTCGGGAAAAGCCTTATAGATTAATTCTAGTTACTATTTCTATAATTGTTGTCAATAACAATAGACATAGATTCAAAATCAAAATAATACATAACACATACTATGCATGCAATACTAATCTTATTTAGCTATAATATACAAAAACAACATGTTAAATCCGTGATTGACGTGTATGAATAAATTTAAAGCATTAAGTTTATGATTCCTTAATTATAACTATCAAGCAATCCAAAGTATATACTTATCTAGGGTTTGCTTATATTATTAGACTATTGACTCATGCTGGAAATAAACAATGCATATATATATAAGTAAAGGCATGATGAATAAATTAATACCTTAATATAAAACAAAGCTCCAAAGTATCTTAAAAAATCAACTAAAATATAGAATAGGTTTTTGAAAAAGCAATAGGGAATAATGGAGAGAGAGAGAGTTATTTCAAAGCTCTTTGTTCTTATTTAGTCTCCCTACGTATTCATATCCTAGATAAACTCAAATTCTTCATATTGATCAAAAAAAACTTTAACCGACCTCACTGATTTGTCAGCAATTCCTAAGTTGTACGCAAATCGCTGAGTAAATTACCGAGTTTGGCTTTTAGTGCCTCACCGATTCAGCTGGTGATTTCTAGTTCATTCTTAAATTTGCTGTGGATTTTTTTTTTCTGCTGCCGACTAAGGTAGCAATTCCTAGTGTTATTCTAAATTGCAGGCTAATTGTTGGACATCTTTTCCATTTTGATTGTTTTGTTTTTTCTCTTTTCTTTCATTTCTTTATTTTCCTATTTAAATCTTGAAATATAAAAAACAAGAGAATACCTAGTGTAATATTATATATATCTATATATAATCAACCTAAATTGAAGTTTGGATTATGGGAGCTTGGACGAACTGCAAGAGCAGTTTTTCTAAGGAGGGAGATGACACTAGAGGTCGTCTCCCCTCCCAAATGGATCTGGGGCCGAACCCAGTTCGATAAAAAAGAACGAATGATCATTGTGTTTGATGAAGAAAAAGGGCCTGGCCTCGAAACCGGATCGATTCGATTCAGTTGACCCAAACCCAGTTCGGTCTGGTTAAGGCCTAACCTTTTTACAAAAAAATAGGCTGCAAAATATTCATGAAAAACTCCAAAAAAATAAAGAAAAATTGAAAAACATTATATTTTGACCAAATAAATAGAAATTGATGAATTTCTATGAAAATGAAGAATTCGGGATTAGTATGGGACTTTATATCAGGGTTTTTATCTCAAAAAACATGAAATGGTCCTATTGACCTAAAATTTAGTAAATTGGTTCGGAATTCGATTACTACTTGGTTGGAGGTTCTAATTAATGAGTATTAGATCCAAATTAATAACAATTGGTGTAATTTAGGTTTTTCATCGACGCAAAAACTTTATTAACTAAATATACCAATTATGTTGCACAACTAAGTGGAACTCTTATTCTAATCAACTATGCAACATAATTACTATATATTGTTCATATAGCATTATGGACTGGGAATGGGGCAATGTACTGTGACTTGACAATATTTGTTTTTTAAATATGTAAATCTTCAGAAGTTTCGTTAAGTCAGACCATTACTGAGGGATGTGAAGGTTAGCCCATAAATGGATTCTACCTTTTGTCCTAATAAAGGAAATGGTTGGCCTGGAAATGGATTTTGCACTTACATCCTTAGTAGGCCAGAGTTTTACCTTGATCGTTTACCGTCCATTTAGGGCTAGTAGCTCGGTTACACTTGAATACACCAACAGAATCACATGATGACAAATACGGGGGTTCTCTGGATTGTATTCTAGGGGTAAGATGAGAGTATGGCTCTCAAGTTATTAAGAGTTGATAGCTCAAGTACATTTGAATCCAGTAGCAAAAACCCATGTTAGTCAACATGTGGATTTTGCATACATGTTCTTATATAACGCGAAATTATGACTCTAAAATGAAAATGGAAAATACAAGTCACGACTACAGTTGAAATTGACTTGTGACCTTGCATTCCATTATTTATTGTTTTGTCATTTTAATGTCTGAATAGATATGTTTTGGATTCATATTATTATTCATTGAATTATTAAGATTAGTTTATAATTGATACGTTTACAAACATCACTTACTGAGCAAGTTGGAGCGCTCATTCCCCAATTATCATTTAAGGTTCTCGACGTGCACTTCGACTTAGGAACGAAGAAGATTATGAGTTTATAGTCTTCTCTACAGTGAATTGATATTCCTACGGTTTATATATTGTATTGAATTACTATTTGTAATAAACAGGGTTGGGATATGGTTCTACGATCGATGTTTATGTCAGTTTAGTATATCGTTTATATTATCAATTTTTTTTTAATTCTGTTGTGTTTTCAATGATTTATTCAATATACAATATATTGTATTTTTTCATTATCAAATAAAGAATGACGTTGTACTATTACTTTAATTGAGTCCAACTTTTATACTAGGATTTAGTTAGGGTTTCATGGTGGGTATCACTCTAAATGGGATAGGGGATGCTACAGTTGGTATCAGAGCATAGCTTATTGAGCGAGCTTCCTTATTCTTGAATTTTTGGAGAATGAAGAATAACTCTGATACAGTTTATTGGTGAAACCTTAATTCATTACCTCTAACATGAATAGTAGTCTATATACACTAACTTGGAGATTGGTTCTCAAGTTATTGATAACCTAGAACTTAAAAATGGTTTTTTATCGATAATAGTGGGGTAATGAAAGATAAAAGCTTAAGTTATGATATTTGCTTTGACATATTATATCCATGCGATCGATATAGCTATCCTTTCTTGCTTATTTGTGTGAATGTCTAATCTCCCATTTATTTCTTAGGAATCCAAACACTATTGAGGATGATGGTTGCAAAAACTTGGACTCCAGGGATGTTCCAGTAAAAGAAGAATGAAGAAATGTAATAAAATGGTTTATATCCATCGATATCTCGAGAGTTGAAAAAGCCTTAAGGATTAGTGTTTATAGAAACCTAAATCCTAAAAGGACGTAGGGAATCTTATAACGAGAAAAGGTAAACTCTTCTCATAGTAAAGAGTCTTTAATGGTCTTTATTATCACTAATATTGTTTGATTAACGACAGTCAGTAAAGAAGGACTTATTAAACCTAAACATTGTAAGAGATGTTAGGAGAATGGACATTAAGAAGTTAATGAAACATGAAAGGATTTCCAATGAAGCTCGAAGGTAACGATTCCCTTTAAGTGAAATATTTATACAAGTAATGTAACTAGTTAAACATGATTAAAAATCATTCATTGAGAAAATTAGTGGTAAACGATGATAAGAATCTAATTGAGGTTGAATAACCACTAGTTTATGCAAATTTCATAAAGTTTTTGTGAAGTATAAGATTCCAGATATGGTGTTGGTACATATTGGAATAATGTGAATAAAAAACTTGTCAATATTGTTGTGGTGTAGCCGCACATATTGAAAGTAAAGTCAAAATATGAAAAGGCTTATTAGTGATGTTGTGGTGTAACCACACTCACTAATAGAACGATAAAAGAAAATAGTGACGTTATGGTGGATCCATACACAGGGAAAAGAAACATTAGATTACCAGATTGATATGTAGATCAATGCTTGAATATAATAAAATGATTTTAGTGGTGAAATTACATTTATAGCGAAGATTCACAGTAAGAGATAAGACTTGAAGGATTATGGAAAATTCCCGTTGATAGTCAACTCTATCTTATATGTTGAATTTCTATCACTTTAATGGTAATTTCATATGAAAGCTTAAAGTTGTAAGAATGCGTATAGTCTAGGTTAGAACATTGCAGTAAGTTAGTGAGATATCCTAATCTGATCTTTTAGATTGTTATAGTCTAAATTGGGGAGAATGAGTTGTCAATGAATTTAAGGATTTTGAGAATCTAAGGAATACCATATGATATTGGAATTGAATGGGTAAACAGTATATCAAAAGGTTTGTATCAACTGCTACTCTTAACGAAAATTGTATAAATTTATAAATTTCTATGAATAGTAATTCATGGGAATAAAGCTATCTGTCGAGAATCAAATGATTGAATTTGTTTTAGAATAATAGTAAGTTCATGAAGAGAAATCAAGCTTGATGAATTAAAATTGTGATTTCAAAAGTTTCAAGCATTATGGTTTTCTGATTCTCTTATAATTTTGTCACAATTATATATTAAATTCATCATTTTTTTCTTATATTTAACCAATGACCAATTCCATTCGACTTGGTGTATAATGGGAATTGTATGAGATTGAGAACTCAACTCGAGTGGTGAGTTAATTTATACTAAATCAATAATAAATATTCATTGCCTAGAATCGGTAACTCATTTGGTCTATTACATGTGTTTTTAAAGGTTGGTTAAGGTCTATTTTTCATTAAATTAAGATCAGAATTATGAGTATGCGAAAATGAAGTTAGGCAATGGCTTGTTCATATTGAAAATCATGGTGGAAACTATTGAAACCCACTAGAGCTCATGCTATGTTCATAAATGAATAAAGAAAAGTAGAGTTTTTGAACTCTATTTGAATAAAACTATCATTTTGTCACTAATAATAATATAAAAAGGGCTGAAGACTTAAAAAAACACAAGCATTATCACAAAGTTATGTGAACCCTGACAATAAATTGGTTTATACCAAAGACTGGTAGTGCAAGTACTAAGCTTCAAGTATAAATTTCTTGAATATGTGTTGAATGTTTATTGTGAGTCATTGAATATGACTAGGAATAGGATAATTGTAGAACCATTTTATATTCACCATAAGATCAAAAAAATATTTTTCTCTTGGAATAATTGAATAATACAAGCAAAGTATTCATACATTTGTAGTATTGTTATATTGTATATTCAATTAACCTAATAGTGAATTTTAGATAAGTTACAAAGGATACAAGGATGCCTTGATGAAGAAATTAAAGTAAAGTTTAACTATAATTTTTGCTTAATTATACCTAGATTATGAAAAAAATTAGATGTTTATCCTAGTTCTCTTATCTTAGTAATTGTGTGTTGACACAATGAGGCAAGCGATTGTAGTTTAGACTATTATATTGTTCAAGGAAGTTGGTGAAGAATATTGTGAAATAACTATTTTGCTGGTAGTACCAAACAATTTAAGGTATTGCTTGTAGAGTAAAAGTTTAAAATGTATTTCAAAGGATGAATGGAATGGATTGTATAGACACGTCTTAGAGTTGAGACTTAGGTGTTATAAGATATAAGTGTGAATTACAATTTATTTGTGAATCCATTGAATTGAATAAGTTGCTAGTTCATTCATTCAACGTAAGGTTTGAAATACTAATTTCCATAAGTGAAAGGGATTCGGAGAGTCTTTTAGTTATTCTTAATATAAGAGAATCTTAGAGGAAATATTAGAAGAGAAATCAGAAGTATGAAAACCAATGAGTTGTGCAATGGGATTTGGAGATCTTCAATCTATGAGAGTTTGAAGAGTATAGTTGTCACATTGAAAAAATTAGATATGAAGTGAGTAATCAAATTTATAAATATAATGAATTCACTTTGAGAAATCACCCAAATAAAGTGATTGATGTAATCAATACTTTGAATAGAGAAAAGAACTAAAAGTGTAATTATAAGAGGAACTCTTCAGTACTACCTCTTGAGATATTTATGTAATAATGATGATGAAATGAAGTCCTGTAGGCACATAATCAATTGAGTTATTGGAATTAATAATTACAATTCTGTTCTTTAAAACTCAGATTGGAGCTGAGCAAAGATTTTGATTAATTTAGTGATATGATGATTTAAAAGTCTAATTAGACAAAATTTATAAGTCGGGATTTAGCTATTTAGAGTTAGTATCCAGATTAGACTGTCAAATGGAATTGTGCAAGATGCATTAGATTATAAAAGGAAAATCACAATTTGGAAGTAGTTTTAGGCAAGAATTGCTTCGATGACCTCATGGATCTTTTTATATTAGTTATATAGGCAATGCCCTATTGTATTGAGGAGTATGAGAAGATTATGGATCGTCTCAGGTGATGATACATGTTGAATTCATAAAGAGAAATGAGAATTATAGAGTTGGTTTAAACTAGATGATGAAAACATGAAGGGCTGAATAAATTATCTTCTATACCTAACAGTGGAAATAAAACATAATTGTAGGTTATGTAATGAAATTAGTAAGATCTTGGCATCAACATTACATGGTACAAGTTGTAGTTGATAGATTAACCAAAGCTTGCATTTTCTAGTAAGTGTCAATAGATTATCCGAAATGCATGTTAGTGGGATGAGGTAAGGTAGATTAGGTCTGGATGAAGAAAAGATTTGCTGGGAGAGGAACTTCGCCTTTTATCATCAATAACCCTGAATCACCCTAAGCATTCATTGTCCATTCAGAATTTAAATTTTAGAGCTTGTGTCTTGGAAATGTAAGACAGCTGAAAGAAAATATATTCCTTTATGTGTGCTTTTTGATAATAAAGGTAATCATATGGATTACAATGTCAGATGATAAAGCTGAATATGCTCAATCTTGTTAAAGCCAAACTTAGTCTTGTTCGTTTCGGTTCCAAATTAAACTGGGGTTGAAACCCAATTCAATAAAAAAATAAATTAAAAAGCAAATGATCGTTCTATTTGACAAAGAAGAAAGGAGTTGGACCATGAACTAAGCCGATTCAGCTTGGTAAAGCCAAACTTGGTCTTGTTCATTTCGGTTCAAGCCCGACTCTTTTTCCCCAAAAAAAAGAAGAAAAGGCAGCAAAAAATTCATGAAAAATTTCAAAAAAATATGGAAAAATCTAGAAAAATAATATTTTGACCAATTAAATATAAATTGATAAATTTCTTTAAAAATGAAGAATTTTGGATTCGTATGGGACTTTATGTCGGGGTTTTTAGCTCGAAAAATGTGAAAGATCATATTGACCAAAAATTTGATAAATTGGTTTTAGATTCGATTTTAAGGGTTCTACTTAATGAGTATTCGAACCAAATAAATGAAAATTAGTTTAATTTTTGTGTTTGATTAACGTGAAAGGTTTATGGATCTTGGGGGTTGTGTAAATCAGTAAAAGGTTAGAAAAGCTCGCCACAGGTAAATGGGAGTTATATTGTTATAAACTATGCAATATAATTACTATATTTAGTTTATATACCATTATGGTTTGAGAATGGGGAAATGCATCGTGGCTTCACTGTATTTGTTTTATAAATGTGAAAATCCTCGAAAGTGTCGATAAGGCATACTGAGATTCGGAAGTGTTGATAAGGCAGACTGAGACTGAGGAATGCAAAAGTAAGCCTTTAAATGGATTCTGCCCTTTATCCTAATAAAAGGAATTGGTTAGCTTGGAAATTGATTTCGCCCTTACATCCTCAGTAGGTCGGAGTTTTACCTAAGTCATTCATTATCCATTTCAGACTGGTAGTTCAGTTAAACTTGGCTACATTGATAAAATCACATGATGACCAAGATGGGGGTTTTGTAGATCATATTCTTGGGGTAAGATGAGAGTATGGCTCTCCAGTTATTAATAGTTGATAGCTCGATTACATTTGAATCTACTAGCACAACCCCATGTCGGTCAATATGTCGATTATGTAGACATATTGCGTTATCTATTATTTTATCATTTTAATGCCCGAAAAGATATGTTTTGGATTCGTATTGTTATTCATTGATTCATTGTTATTAGTCGATAATTGATATGTTTACAAGCATCACTTACCGGGCAAGTTTGACTGCTCATTCCCTAATTTACATTTCCTATAATCGATGTGCGCTTCGACAAAGGAACGGAGAAGATTAAGAGTTTATAGTATTCTCTATGGTGAATTGATTTCCCTACTATTTATATATTTTATTAAATTACTATTTTGAAATAAACAAGGTTAGGATATGGTTTTATGATTGAGGTTTATGTCGGTTTAGTATATCGTTTATACTATAAAAAGTCTTGATTCCATTGTGTTTTAAATTATTTATTCGATATATGATATACTCTATTTATGATTATCAGGTAAGAATGGCGGCTATAGAATTACTTTAATTAAGTCCAACTGGTGTACCGGGGCTTAACTAGGGTTTGAGGCCGGGTATCACTATAATTTGGATAAGGGATGCTATAAAAGTCTTATGCCTAACTCCATATTTCTTTAACAATGTGTCTAAGACTTAGTTGCAGTATTACGACCCTCGCCACTGACTAATGCTCTAGGTGTTCCGAACTGACAGAAGAGTTTTCCTTTATGAAGCTAATGACAACTTTTGCATCATTGGTAACGCTTGCCATTGCTTCCACTAATTTGGAGACATAAACCACTACTAACAATATATATTGTTTCCTATTTGAGAATAGTGACATGAAATCTATTCCCTTAACCTCAAAGAGCTCAACTTCTTGAAAAGTGGTTCTTGGAAACTCTTGCCTTCTCGAACTATTTCCTGTTCTTTGGCATTCATTGAACTTTTTCACAAAAATATGTGAATCCTTAAATAGATTCAGCCAATAGAATCAACATTGTAACACATTAGTTGTCGTTCATTGTGCTCCAAAGTGTCCCCCATATGGTGATGAATGACATCCTTTTAGAATGCTCGCAAATTCCTCCTTTGTTATAAATTGTCTAATTAACTCATCATTGCATCTTTGGAATAGATATGGCTTGTCCCAAAAGTATGACTTCACATCGCTCGGGAATTTCTTTCTTGCTGCACTCGTTAAATCTAGAGGAAACACTCCGCATGCCAAGTATTTAACATAGTTTGCGAACGATGGTGCATCTTTATGAACCTCTACTTTGTGCACATTTTCTATTTTCTCTGTCTTCTTTATTTTCATTGTATTAGCCTTTTCTGGCTTGTACATTACTTGCTCGTGTTTTAGCCCATTTGTTATCGTAGTGCTCATTATGTGAATAACACTATCACTTTCCTTGGGAATGGTAATGGTGTTGCTTAAAACTCGCTTTCCTTCCTTAAGTTAAAGGCAATGGATAACTGACTAATTTTTCTTTATAAGTTCTTGATGGATTGTGATCTTTCATCATCTATCCCGTTCATGGCTTGCTTCACTCCTTACATCTCTTTCCTGTATTTCTTATGGTGCTCCCTATTGCTCATGTCCATGGCTTGCAAGTACATCTCAATTCACTTCAATGAAGTCATCTCTTCACTTTGTCCTAGCTTATACTGTTGGATTTGTTAATCGAAGTCTGGAGGTAACTTCAGCGCATTATCAAGATTTCCATACGAGAAGTTTGGGTTATTGTTATTATATCCTTAATAAAACCTTTAAGGAGTCATTCCTCTCGGTTTGAAGTTGTTTCTATAGCCTTAGTTGTTCATTAAGTTTATGTCTTCATATTCCACTCCTTGTTGCATGCCCATTTTACCACCATGGCTTTGTGTTTAATGGGTTGTTGTATTGGCTGCACTTACGGACTGTGGTGTCCCATTTGAAGCTTCACCATTTAATCGGTCAGGTTAAATAGTTGTGCTATAATCGTAGCTTGCGAACCAATATCATATATTCCCATTGGTTTCCTTACTATGCAACGACTACTGGCTGCAGAGTTTTGAGAGATAGGATCTAGGAGACCTAATTATCCATCCCCATCTTTGGTTAGTGGAGAACCACCTGTTGTGGCATTTACTAGTGTTCTCGTACTGTGGTTCATTCCATAGTAGAAAATCTAGAATTGTGCCTACTTCACGTATCCATCTTCTGGACATTTTCTCAGCACCTCTTTGAATCTTTCCCAAGCCTCACTAAGAGACTCGGTATCTTCTTGCTTGAATTGATTTATTTCTAGCTTATTTTCATTGACCTTCACTAGGAGAAAGAACTTGTCAACAAATTTATCATTAATTTCCACCCATGAGGTCATACTCTCGGCATTCACTCCTTGGAACTAAGATTTGGCTTTTCCACTCAATAAGTATGGGAAAAGTCTCATCTTGATCACCTCTTTAGTAACTTTGGTAATGTGCACGGTGCCGCACTTCTCCAAGAAATGATCTACATGTGCAACTGGATCTTCATTAGTTAGCCCGTTGAACAAGCTATTCTCCACCATGTTTATCAGAGAAGGTCTTAGTTTGAACTTGGTGGAGTTGGCTAGAAGCCTCATCACTTCATGTAAGTCTCTTGAACTTCTAGCATGAAATAGTCATGAATGCATATATGTCCTCACACTCTATCTTGAACTACAAGATCACCTTCAGGTTGATATTAGTTTCTTGCTTGATCCCTAGCCATCATGATTTCTTTTTTTTTCATTCCTTTGTTGGTTATGTCATTCTCAAGGTCGTAAGGTGCTAAGTCTTTCTCTCATTTGTTACGCATGTACTAGTTATCCCTGAAAAGAAAACACAGAAGATCAAGTTTAGAAAGTTAAACTTGAAACTTAAACCCATATTTTCTTGTTTTTCTTTTATAAACTGGAAAACAAAGTACTTAAAATAAAACTTCGCAACTTTTCAAACTAACCAAGTAAGTCTAAGTGGCTACCTATCTCCGACAACGGTGGCAAAACTTAGTAGGCGTGCTGCAATTGTAACAACTTGCTTTGTAGTAATAGTGTAACCAACTTACGTTAACTACAAATATCATCACCGGGGAAATGTTTTTGCACTCAGCTGTATACCTAGTTAACTTTAAACTATTGCTAAGGAAATTCCTTTTTTAATTGACTTTATAATTAAACTAAACTAATCTATACTAATGAATAAATGCAATTTACTTAAGCTCTAATATTAATACTATCATAGTTTACAACTTCACCTAGGTAATGAAATACTATGCTCTTCTACCACTTAATCATTTTTATCATGTTGTGTGCAATGTCTAATTAAGATAAACATATATCCTTTAAATCCACTTTAACCTACTGTTATGACGGAAAAGATTTTGATGTGCAAACTAGAACTTTATCTATCAGTGCAAATAATGTAAGCTCCATATTGTTTTAAGTTTCTAAATCTTTAGATTCATAACCAATTAATTTTACTATCTGTGCCTCCCTAATCAACAACTAGCGCTCGATGTTGTGTATTACGGTTAGACCGTCCATGTCTTGTTTAAAGCTTCAATTGGCATAATAATTCCAAAACCTAATATAAATAAACATGTGATCAAGATGTCTATAGCATTATGTTAAGAATCAGTACAATTTATAACCATTACACTTTTTATATTCAATTTCTACTCATGTTCATAACATAACATTCCGACCATAGGATCCGTCGATCTCTAAGATTAATAGACTACTCACACTTCATTGAAACAAACATAAACATAGTTTTATTCATTGAAATTAGTGATATATGATAAATACTTCAAATTAATAAATAATAAAATACCCAAATCACCATATGTGAGTCTTCAATGTTTTCGTTCCATAAATCGTTCTAATACTCTAGAATAATGTAAATCTATGCTAAAATATGTTAATGGCTACTAATGGTTGATATGTGGTGTGTTTACCACGTCATAATATATATTAATACTTCCTAACCACAATTAGAAACCCTACTTGACAATTTTACACGAAATTGAACTCTAACTTTTGATTTTCTTCCACTCCAGCATTATCACTTAATCTCCGACGCCATGTGTGTAATGCCACACTGTCGCCACTACGCCTTCACTTTTATGTGCTTTTTATTCTATTCCATGACCTCGGCATCATCCTTTTAGCGTTCGGCTCCATCCTTAAGGCTCTACAATACCACCTCTACGCCATCCTCTCTGTCTCATTTTTTCACTTGTCTTCTTTACCATGCAACGCCTACGTCTTCCACGCTGTCCCTTCACTCTTCACAGCGCCACACCTTCATTTAAAAATGCCAACCACACTTTGGTGAGTTTTAGCTTTGTTTATTCTTTTTTTTTTGCTTAGTTTCCTTCATTTATGCCTTATTTACCTAAAAATATATAAACACCATTAATCAGAGCTCATTCAGGGATATTTATGCTAAATATACTACTAAACTAACCTTACATATAAGTCTAAATGTTAGCTTATCAACAACCAATTCAGGTTCTTGATCATAAGTCTAAGAATCTGAAAACCAAAAAGATTCTTTTAGTTAAAGTTAAATAGCATTTTCACGGAGATGAGAAGCAAACCTGAAAACAAGAATCTTATATGAGGGAGCAATTTCCTTTTCTTTTCGAAACCACGGGTAATATTATTTTAACTTTAGTTTAGAGGATGGGGTATCTTTAAATTACAGAGACAATGATGACCTATTACCTTAAGTAGGTGATTAAAGTTAACTTGAATATTAATGAACCCAAGTAAAGCTCTTAGTTAAACCAGGCGTTCCTCGATTAGCATGTGCGCAATGTTTGGTGTTTGTATGACGTGTTTAATAAATTAATGCAAATCAAATGAAATATAATAACTTATAAGTTGTAAATCAAATCAGTTAAATTTTTGAAATCATTGAATCAACCTCGAGATGCGATGCGTGTAAAGATTGGTGTCACATTAGAACTTATATCACTTTAGACTTCACACCATCGTATTTGCCTCGAGATACATGTTTAATTTCATGATTATAAAAGGGAATGAGGTAGTTAGTTTGGGAAGCATGAGTTAAGGTGAAGTTATTTAAATAATGTGATGAGATTAACCATCTCATTATCATATTCACTTCCATCTCATTCAACTTCTTCACCTCTTCATTGCTCATCTCCTTCATTGCACAACACATCCACAACCACCACCACTACCAACTCCATTTCAAATATTCGCCACTTGCATCATTGACATCATTGTCACCCTCATCGAAGTGGTCATTTTCTTTGTTTGTAAGCTCATGCACTCTCTTTTATTTGGAGTTTCATGTAGTTTTGGGGTTTTGGTGGTATGTGTGTACTGTTAGAGTTGTGACCAGGGGTATGATGATGATGAGGGAGGTCTAGAGGTTTAGTAGAACCTCTTGAAATGGGCAGTCATGAAGTGAAAATTATGATTTGGCGTTGTGGTTATTGGCAATCCAAGTGTGGTGGTTATTTCATAATTTATGCTATTAAATGAACCCTACATTGCAGCTACATATTAGATCACATAAATTTGAATATTTTTATCCAAATTGCATGATTTTGTAGTGTTTTGTTGATTAATATGTTAGGCAATTTCCACCAAAAATCACGATTTTTGGATGTTTATGTTAAAAGTTATGTTTTTTCTATGTTATTTTCTGAAATGATCAAGACATACCTTTTTTGAAAAGCTAAGAAGAATATTTTCAACTCTCCAGTAGGTTTTGTTCACAAAATTATGATGTTTAGATGCTCGAAAAGAGGTTATAATAGTTTAGTTGGAAAAAAGTTTATTGGAGCATCTTTTACTTAGGAAAAAATAGGGGAAAAGGGAATTCAAGTCATGGGATTTAAACGAGACTTTTGCTTGGTTTATAGGATAACAATAGAAATAGGCTAAAACTACAATTGCTCGTGGTTATTTAATATTTATTTAGATTTACCCGAGAGCTCTTTAAGAGACTTGAGAGGTTCGACATGGTCAGAAAATACAATTCGAGCTAAGTGGGACTCGTATTCTTATCAATTATGCTTGGTAATTTAGTATATTTATTTCATAAAGTATTATGGACTAGGAATGGGGCAACATACTATGATTTGACTATTTTATATGTGAAAATATATGGAAATGATCAATTAGGCAGACATGGACTAAGGATTGAAAATGTTAGCCTAGAAATGGATTTTTCCTTTTATCCAAATGAACATAATAGGTTAGCATGGAAATGGATTCCACCTTTTTATCCTTATTTAGTTGCAATTTTACCCTAGTTTGTCATTGTCCACTAAGAGTTGGTAGCGCAGTCAAGCTTGAATAAAACAACATAATATCAACCAAGATATGAATTCTTTGATTGTATTCTCTATTGACGTGAGTGTACGACTTTATAATTAACTTCAAATTACAAATAATGGATACAGTTGCATATTACCTATTTGATTTGCATTCAATTATTTATATCAATTTCAATTCCTAAATAGATATGTTTAGGATTCATATTGATTTTATTTGATCTATTGATATTAGTTGATAGATTATATGTTTACGAGCATCACTTACTAAGCAAGTTAGAGCCCTTGCACCCCTTAACATTTCAAGTTCGCAAATCAGCGCTTCAGTGAATGGGAAAGAGAAGGCTTACAAGATTCATCGTTGTCTTAGCAATATATAAAGCTTTCCTTATATATACTGTTTGAATTACGTTGTTGTAAAATACAAGGGTTTACAAGTTTTTTAATCAAGTTTTAGTTTCAATAAAGTTTTGATTTACATGTAACTTATGTATAATCGAGATTTCTTTTTTATTTTTTGTTGCATATACTTTGATTTATATTTTGACAGGGATATATAGGTTAAGTTAATTAGGTACGAAAGGAGAGACTACTGGTTCTAGTAAGTTTAGCAGGTGTACTAGGGCTTAATTATGGTTTTAGGTTAGGTATTGCCTTACTTGGGATAGGTGATGCTTCAAAATAATTTGTTATTGTGTTATTTTTACTATGTATTAATGTATTATTGCTAGATATTCGATAGTAAGTTTATTATCCGTATCCAATCAATACTAAACTCGTGGAATACACGATTAAGGTTAAGAATAGAGAGTTAAATAGAGAATAGACTTATGAAATTGTAATTGAGCATGTTTGTAAAGAAAATAGACATGGGAAAGTCATCGTCGACTTTTCAACCAAAGGTGTAAGCATGCGTTCATGAATATAAGTATACCATTTCCACAAACATTCATTTTAAGAGAGTAAAAGCGATATAACAAGCAAGATTAATAAGAGTTTAGAGATATCTTTCGATTAATTCCATAATTTGATACATGAGTTCTGTCATAACTAATATTGAGGCATGATTGAGAATAAAACAATCCCTACATACCTCGAAGCACTACTATTCGATCCAATCCTAGCTAGGAAGTTCCTATCCGGTTCTCCTCATGTCTACATTGGTATAGGTTCATGTATCTATTATTAATATGTTTTGTTCGGTGTAATTTTACTCAAATTCATATTAATATTTTGAAAATAATATAAAATTAAACCCTTTTTGAATCAATGTTACGCTTTCACCGTGGCTTTAAAGGTTTTCGGGGTTAGTTACCACTACCTCGACCCTTGTCCCGACGATATACTTTGATAAAATTAAGTGAATTTTGAGAAATTAAAACATTTGATTGAACTTTGGAAAACCCCCAGTACCCTCTCAGCATCGTAGTTTTACCCAGAAGTTGTTGGGGCCAAATCTATGCTTCGAGTCAAAAGAAAACCTTGATTTGATCTTAGTGACGTGCCAGTGCCATAAATTACACCCCATGATGGTTAGGAATCGGTAGATTGATTTTTCTGAATTCCTGCGCTTGTGGCTAGCGCCCTACCACCTATAAGCAAGGTGTTGGCGCTGCATTCGACACGAATCTGAAATCCTAGAACAAAACTCAAATTTCAAATTCTCCAATGACTCATGCCTATTCCCAATGGTCCAAATCCAATCAAAACTTTTATAAGAAACTCATTCAAAACCACAATAATATTCTCATTCCATCAAGGAATGTAGCCAAACTACAAATCCACCATAAAAACATATACTTTACAAAACATTTGAGTAAACCAAAAAAGAGGATATAGAGATTACCCAAATCACTAATCAAGGCATGTGGTTTCATCTTCTATGTTAAAACTCCAAGAAAAAACCATTATTTCATTGAAAATCAAGTATTTGAATCAAAAAGAGAAAATTAGAGAAGATAAGACAAGTTATTTCCTTGTTTTTGTGAGATCTTGATAAGAGTTCCCTACTGTCGACCAAGCAAGTTCTCTAGAGTTTTCTCCTCAAATTCTCTTCATAATTAATTCAAACAAAAGGGGCTTCAAGCCCTAATTGTGATTTAAATACTAAGTCAATGGGATTAGGATTTGGTTTATGAAATTAAAGCCCCACATCTCATCTTAGTCTCTTTAAGTTCTAGGATATTCGTAATGACCTCATTTTGTCCATCCTTAATGTGTTATTTACCAAATTGCCCTTTTTTCTTTATTTAATTCATTTTGCAGGTCCTTTAAGGTTATTTTTATTTACTTAGGCATATACTCCCACCAAAGTCAACTAGATAGTATATAATACGAATTTTATTCATACCAATACATTCATAGGATGCATGTCTACCAAATTAACCTCGATAATTGGATAATTTACAATATTAGAGATTAGGAGTGTTACATGGTAAGTATCCCATAAGGCTTTGTCTCAATTTGTATGCAAGTCAGAATTAATGGTAGTGTGAAATGAGAACAATGTTGGTGTGAGACCTTACCTCGAGTTACATGTTGATTAGTAGTGATTATGGTTGAGATTGGGTCCAAATTGGTGCAAGTATGGTCATATATGGCGAGAGGATTAGTCCGTAAGATTTTAGTATGTTATTGATAATGTTTAAATTTTAGGGGTTTTACGAAGTTTGATTATTTTGTCAAGATTTTGGATCGATTTAGTGAAAAATCAATAAAAAATTAGCACCGAAAGTTGGAACACGTCAAAATAGAGATTTTGGGAACTAACAAATAAAAAGAAATTAAGCTCCTCAAGCATAAATTTGAAGGTTTATATATATGATAAAGGAGAAAAAATTGAAAACAACTTTCGTTCAATCTAATATAATGAAAATTATAAGCTTCTCAAGTCGATTTTTCTCTCCGAGATCCCCAAATGCCTGATTTCATTTGGTATCTCTTCATAAAATAGTAAAACATCATGTGAGGATCACTTAAATTTTCGTACGCCCTTTCCAAATTTACCCCCAATTGAAATTACCTATTTACCTATTTCAACTCCCAAAATGACTCATGTGCCCTTCATCTCTTTCATGTTTTTTCACTCTTCAAGAACCACCTTTCGTCTTTGACAATCCACTCCGACCATTAGCGACCACTTGCCTTGCGAATTTGCATTTTGAAGGCCACTACCATCGTAAGAGTCAATTTTTTCATGTTTTTAGATGGAAGTTGATGGTTTGAAAGTGTTGTTGGTATGTTTTAATGGGGTTTGTACAAAATTTGTTTGTGTTATAGTGCATTGTCTATTGTTGTTGTTTAGTGTCTCTTGACCTTACAAAATGGAGGATGAACATCAAAGGGGTGTGAATGTGCAAGTCGGCGAGGTATCTTTTAAACTTTCCTTCGTTTTAGTAAATTTTGTATATTTTATTTTTCAAGTCGGTGAGGATGAACGTCAAGGGGTCACATATAACCAGGCAAATTCCTATTATTCGGTCTACATTAACCGACCAAATGGGTGTCACTCGATGACTTGTAACATAACATAAAGGTTTTATTCGGTCGGATGTGACCGAACCATACAATTTCACTGTTCTTTTGTAGGTATTGATTGAAGCTTGATTGTGATGATATGATTTACCATTTTGCAAAGAATGTTGTCTCCTTCAAACTTTGTTGACCACATTAATGACCTAATCACCAACAACCTATTTTCTAAGTAGAGATGAGTTGGTCAAATAGGTTCAAAGTTGGGGGTCTAGTAAAATTTTCGTTATTGTCTTGTAGAATCACCATGCATGGGGTGATGGTCATCGTCGAGGGAGGGTAAAAAAATATGATAGATGGCAAAGGGGAGGTTTTGAAGGGGACATCGAATAGAAAATGTGGCACCGAAAAATGTGGTTGTCTATTTGCAATAAATATAAACGAAAATGAATGCCATTGATGACAAGTGACAATGGTAGGTGGGTGGTATAACCACGAAATTTGTTGTCATAAGGAGGGACACTCATATTTTCGTCGGTAAGTTCAGGAAGAGCACTTTGTGGTCATACAAATGATGTAAGGAAACATGAAGCCCCCAGAGATTTTGGACACGTTAAAGAAATGGGATAAAGATAATTCATCAACTTTGCGAACGATATACAACCCAAGTCACAAACAAAGGTTGGTCAATGCTAAAGGGAGATCGCAAATGCTACAAGTCATGCATTTACTGGATATACAAAGTTATCCCTCATGGCATAAGAAACAAGCAGAAATCGACGTTATGACAGACTTCTTTTGGGCTCATCCCAACTCCATCAATTAACTAAAATGTTTCCCTTTGGTTTTAATTATGGATTGCAGGTACAAGACCAATAGGTATCGCATGCCATTATTTGAGATCATTGATGTGACATCAACCAAACTCAGGTTTGCTATCGAGTTTGCATTTATGTCAAGAGAAACAAAAGACAACAACATTTGGGCATTAGAGAATCTTAATAATCTTATGGATGGGTGGGCTACACCAAAAGTGATTGTAAATGATAGGAAGTTGAGAGTTATAAAAGTAATTGAGTCAGTCTTTCCCGCGTTGACTTACCTATTTCTCATTTGGCACAGTAATCGAGGTATGGTGGCAACTACGAAGGAATTATTTGCACGGAACGAAGACTTCAAACTTTCTCAAAGTAGGTGGAATGCATTGATAAGTGCCACTTCTGATGGTGTGTTCAACACAAAGATGTCGAGTTTGGCTGCTAATTATGCTTGCCTACAAGGATTGCTTGATTATTTGATGGATACATGGGTTAATGATTAGACAGAATACTTTGTTAGATAATGGACAAACCAATCATTGCTTCTTTAATAGACTACGAAAGACAGAGTTGAAAGCGCACATAGTGCCCTGAATAAGCATCTTGGACATTCACAAGGAACGTTCGAGTATTTATGTCAAGTAATTCATTATATTGTTGTTGGCTAACATACAAAGATCAAGGCGTCTTTTATGACGAGTTTGAACGTAGTGCAACACGGATTTGGTGATACCTTTTACCGTATGTTGCAATGTTCTGTTTCACAACCGGCTTCGGATAGAATCCAAAAAGAGTTGGAAGTCATACAAAATGTTGGTACCAATCTAACGAGATGTCATCATGTTTTGCGAAAGACATTTGGACTTCCTTGTGCCTACGAACTTGAAACTCATCAATTGGAAGGTTCATTAATCCTACTTGACAATATCCATATACAATGGCAAAGTTTAAGCATGAATCCTAAACAAGCAGTGAATTAGACATAGTATAGTTTTAAAGCGAATACCCAAAGAGTGATTGAGAGGTTTCAAAGTGTCAAACAGAGGATAAGGGCATAGGGAATGTGCAACAACTTCGAGAGATTAGTTGTCCCGCAACCGTGTCATAGGTTGTCCTGAGGGGAAAAGTTAGAAGAAGGGGAAAACCATCAAAATAGAGGAAGGGAAAGAAGAGAAAGGCAAATAAGGCCGAGAAGGAGGCCAAGAAGGATAAGATATCCACGAAGACAAATCCATATCACTTTAAGAATGTCCTTCATCCTAAGATGATACGAAATAAGGTTACTCATCAAGTGCCACTCATGGTTCATAGAACGCCTACATTAATGCGTGGTTTGTACAGGCATGGTTATTATAGTGTAGCACCTGAAGACTAGCTTCATCACAGTAAGAAGGTTGATGATGCCAGTGGAGATGGAAATTGTGAATATCCTGTCATTGCAGTCAGTCTTGGACATAATGAACACAATACATGGAAACAAATCCGAAACGATTTGTATAAGGAGCATCATGGCAACAAATATCTTTAGCGCCCAATCCTCGGTGGGGATCAGTATGAGACCATTCTACTATTTGTGCAACACTACGACTATGCTAAGGATGTTTCATATGATAAGTCGATGTGTATGCCTAAATTGGGTCTCGTGATTGCTACATGATATCGTATCATTCTAATGTCTCTATCCTTATTAGGTAGTATAAAATTCCTTTTACTTAGGGACGCACGCCAGACTCGCTGAGTGACAAGGTTGTAATTGGGATGACACATGTTAATAACAATTATTTTAGGAGGATAAAATGATCAATTATTTATATTTCGATTTGTACTTGTTCACTCAATACTCTTGGTTCACAGATTCATATATCTTTTGTAGGTGTTATTAAAGGCAGATGCCCCATTTCCTCAACTATATCCAGTATGGCCAAAAAATATACAACCGGAGGCTTTACCATGGGGTGAGGACTTGAATTGGAAAGTCCCAGCGGCACTTGTTAATTCTCAAGACGAAACTTCTATTATCGTTGACTTGGACACACGTTGATTTTACATATATAGTTAATAGAAGTTTGTGAATTATAAGTAGATATTCCTTTTTTTGTACATCAATTACATGACATTAGTTGTAATCTCGTTGTAATGGTCATTTTTTGTACACTACTACATTACATATAGTTGAATGAGATTTTTGGTACATTTTTAAATGACTTACTTGTAACCTCCTTAAATACGTAAGTGGATTACTATTAGTCAGGTTGTGTTATCTATCATCATTCACTAATTTAGATAGAAATGTGTATCAAATTCACAAAGGTGGGTCATCAACAATCGACTAACTTTATCTAATTTACTATGCAAGACCGAGCCAAGAAAGACTAATCGGTCACGTCTCACTGAACGAACTCAATAAATACAAATATATCTAGGTCGGTTATACACGACTGACCGATCTCATTTCTTCAGGTCATTAATTGTCGAACATTATATGTTCAATCGGTCGTGTATGACTGACTTAAACCTATATATTAGTAGTACACATTTCAGTCAATCGTGTATTACCGATTGAACATAAATTGTTCGATTTGGCATAACTGAACAATAGCTTCCTGTTCAGTACAATAGGACCAAATGAATTGCTTATATATTTTTCATTTTTGGTTGGTTGTGTATTGCCAAGTGTATTTAAAACTATTCGATCATGCAGGACTGAACAGTTGGAGTTCAATCGGTCCTGCACAATCAAATGACCAAGTTTTCGAAAGTAAGACCCAAATTTAATCAAATCCAAGTTAACTAGCATACCATACTCCACCAAATTCATTGATCCAGTTATTCAATACCATATTGATCCAATGCATAACACAGATATAAAAAAGTGATCGAAAGCATCAAACAAATTAAATTAACAAAACACACAATTTCACCAATTGTTCTTAATTCAATTATCAATTTCATCAAAATTAAACCAAAGTAATCTATCATCAAACAAAATACAATTTCGAAGTTATAATACATTTAAATTTTTAGTTTTCTTGCTCAGACGCTGGGATGTTCCCACTGCCTTTCCTATACGCTTTGACGAAGCACCTTTTGCCGATTTTCTTTCATGTTAGGATTGGGTGGCCTCGGATATGGTGGTGCTCGGTGGAGCAGGAGCAAAAATGATTATGAGGTGCCTTAACACCTCGTTAGCCATCTTTACTACATATGCCCTATCTCCTTCACTAAGGAGCAATGAATTACATGCCATCACGACAACCACGGCCTGTCGTACTCGCTACACATGCAACAAAACATGAATCAGCCAAAAGTTACTATTACGATACTAAATTCTAATTCATAAGGAAACACAAGCATATAGATTACTCATATCATAGGTGTCATCCTCTTAGTCGTTACCTATTGTACTTCCAGCTAGATTATAAATGATTGGGTGTGAAATGCCGTTGAACCACTCGATGTGAATCTCAGTCGTCGCCCAAGGCACTGTCGCACGCTATCCTTTTGATCTAGCGGACAGTACGTGATCTTGCCACCTCTCATATATCTTTTCCTGTGAATTGTACTTGACCTCCTAACTAGTCGCTACCTTTCCTCGTTGTGCTCGTGTAGGATTGTATGGAGCCAAGGGGATGCACTACAAATGACTGAACTGTCGCAAGAACTTTTCAGGGTGATATGGCTCTATAATCCCCATGTACTTGATGGTTCCCATGTAGAAAATGAGCTTCTCGATATCCTCTTCCATCCACATACTCGTGTAAGGGTCCCGTATACCTAGCAAAACAAGAAATAAACAAACTCATTTAGAAGGTAAAAAAGTCACGAAAATTCTAAACAGTTCAAGATAGCAAACAAACCTTATTAGATCGCGCATTGTCTAGTGTTCTGCGAAGCCTTAAGAGATGGTCTATATTAGGCCTCAATTTTTTTTCTTTATCACCCACCTATTGACGTGTGGGAGGGTGTCAACATAGCCTATGTTACAGTCCGCTTCATAAGGATCGAAATGGTCATACACCTATCCATATAAAGGAATAATATAAAAAAGTCATTATATATAAAAGATAAACAATTTTATGCACAAAAAATCAGCAAATACAAAACATACCTTAAGCCACGTTAGATATCCCGCAATCTGATAAACATCCACCCGAGTAGCCGTCCCAAGTTGTCGGTACAAGTAGGTTAGAGCTGCTGCACCCAAGCAAATGTTTTGATCTAGTCTAAATCGTCTAGCGATTTGTAGAAGGTGATCAAACACTCTCGTTCCCGACTTGTCAACAAAAGGGTGCATCCCAACATGTACCCCAAGTAGGCTCGGGTTGTGCATTAACCGGGGGACAAAATTACCTATTCTCCTTGCCTTTCTTGATGGATTTAGTTTCTCACCCCATCCCCCATTCAGGCATAATTTGCTTACTTTCAAGTCTTTGCTCAGCTGCATCTCTGCCTCAGCTTCCAACACACAGAGCCCTAGACAACAACTCAATTGCCTACTAATATCCTCCACTATGATCGACATTTCAACAAAAGGAAGGTGGGATGTTTTGGTCTGTGACGACCCTGAATTTCGAGGCGAATCCGGCACCGCCACGTAACGGACTTGTCACCAGATCATGCCACATAAACTTCACACATGTCCAGGACGGCCCGCAAACTAACTATATAGTAATCAAACTTATTCAATTTTAATTTTCAAATGATTATTTTATCAAAATATACTAAATTATAGAGTTTAACAACTAAATTTGTTTATTTTGACTCATTTATGTTTTTCAAATAGCAGAAGTCTTAGTAATATGCAATTAAATAATGTAAACCAATTTTGCATTGATCAACAAACTTACGGGGTGGAAACCTGGCAAGAAGATATCATGTATATTAATAAAGGTGAGAAAAGGTATAATAAGTGTCGATATACATGTATCAAGTAATAAGTCTCCCAAAATGATCCTAACAAGTATTATATACATAAAAATAAATACGTACAAGTGAAGCCACTATGGCTATTTAGATCTGGCTTGTTGTATAATCTGCATTTCTCCATCGAAAACAATCATAAGTTTTAGTAAATAAATCCTAGAGAAATTAAGTTAGTATTCATAGGAAATCCAAGAAAAACGGCTACATTCTTGCAGTTAAAGCAAATAAACAAAAATGCAAAGCATGAATATAAGTCGCGGAGAAAATCAAGAATATGGAACACGAGTGTAGTGTATAGCTGTCGAGCGTTGGGACACAATTACTAAACCGAGAAATGAGGAACTCTATTGGTCAGAAGGTAAACTTCCGTTCAATGTGTCAAATGAGAGGAACACTATGACGGAGGTTAGCCTCACGTCGACCCACTCTCAAGATCATTGACTCGCAAAGAGAAATCTCATGCATAGTCTAAGGCATGACCAACAACGTAGTAACAATTGGATCATCATCTACGAGAGAGCCGGAAAAGGGTCATACCGTCCCTTCGACAATACACAGACACAAACAGGAATATAATAAATATGGAAGCCAAACTGGCGAAAAATAAAAGTGAAATAAATTAATTAAGAAGGAATTAAGAGAATTCTAAGCTGACTTTCTCGTGGGTTTACTTACCTCGTCTGTAGTGAAATTGCGCCGAAAAGACCTGCTATCGCGCCTCGAACTGTGCACCCGACGCCCGACTAGTCTCCTAATTCCCAAATGTCTAATTTTTATCATTTTAAAATGTCTTAGCGTCACATTTAATAATTTTATAATGAAAACCCAAAATTTAGAATTTTATTCCAAAATTTTAGGTTTGGCATGCTTTTTGTGTAACACCGGGGTGCCAAAGGCCCGAAAATGTCTCAAAAACTACTTTTCTACCTTTTTCTCATTTCTTTTTTATTTTTTCCTGGTTTTTTGTATATTTCCATAATTTTGTACCCATTTTCCTATTTTTCTATAATTTATTTTATTTAAAATTGTATTTTATTTAATTTTTAATTATTTGACAAAATATAAATTATTATTAAATATGGGGTGGCCTCGTGGATCAGGTTAGGCCTGACCCAACCGGGTCGGTCCCGAGTTGGTCGAATCGGGTTGGGTTCAGGTCGGCGCAACCGGGTCGGGCTTGGGCAAACCCGGCCTGGCCTATCATCCTTTCAAATTTTCTCTTTTGCTCATCTCGGGAGAAGAGGCAGATTTGGGAATTTTTCTTTTGGTGCAAACAATATAACAACAATAGCAAATTTACAACAATAACTGCAACTACAACTTCATAAACCACACAACATCACCATTAGAGCTCCCAAAGTTTCTCTAAAATCAACAACCATTACCACCCCTTACCTTGGTTGAGAATGGTCGTCATCAAGAGCCGCTGAGAGTGAAGAACATCGTGAGGGAGGTAAGGACCGAATTGAGAGTGTGATGAAAGCTTGGTGAGGGAGAGTTGGAGGAGAAAAAGAAAATAAGAAAGATGGAAATGAAAAATTAGTTAGAGAAAGAAAATTGGGGGAGAGATTTTCTTTAATTATTTGTAGACGAGAAAGAAAGTGATGGTGATGTGATGGATAGTGTGATGGGTGATGTGACCCTTAAACACCGACTACCCATACACCCGCGGTACGCGCACCTCGCATCGTCCTACGATCTCGTCGCAATGTACGCACAACGCAACTAGGTAAAATATAACATTAATATGATGCGAATATTTAATAATAATAAAATATTAACTAGTGTCACATAAAAAAACTAAAATTTTCTCGTCAAGCATGCCCTAGAGTTTTTCGCAACTTGCACGTGGGTCTGAGCTAAGGGTCATAATTTGTAATTAATAAGTTGATTAGGATTAATTTGGGTGGGCCATTACAATCCTCCTAATTAAAAGGAATTTTATGCCGAAATTCGAACTTAAGTTAAACCTTTCTTAAGTTAAACCTTTACCATATAACAAATAGCTAGGGGTATTACTCCTGCATGGTACACTACCTCTCCAGTTGACACTTTCGTTCTTATGGTACTACCACCGAATGAGTACTAGCGATATTTTCTTTCTCCTAAGAGTCTATACCTTATGATCTATTATTTTAATGGAGTGCTCCTCGTACGTCACATGTGGTATGACCTCAATCCTAATCATATTAATAATCGGTCTTGGTATTGATATGGCTAACCTTAAATTAGAAATATGGAAAACATCATAAACCATTGCCAATTGGCTCAACAATCTCAACTGAAAAGCGACATTCCCAACTCAACGGACTATCTGAAACGACCATATGAATCTTGGTGCTTGTTTTCCCTTGATCTCAAATCTCTTGTGACCCTTTAAGAGAGAAACCTTCAAATAGACAATAGCTCAGCCCATTACGGTATTTATTTGCGTATTTATTTCCTGCTTGCTCCAGAGTCTAAGATGTCGTCGTATGTGTTTAATACTACCTATGTGACCCTGTGCATCTTGAGGCACTATCCCGACTCAACTCGTTGACATTATCTGACATTATATGATATCTCAATCTGGTCTTTACTACAAAGCCATTAAAATTTCTTGACCAATTAGCAACTTATAAATTTCATTTCAAGCGCAAACACAAACCCTATTCTTTTCACATGTCACTTGACAACAATTGGATGCCCTAGACATATACACAATCCCTTCTACACAAATTTGGAAGTAATCGTGTTTTATCGAGATAAAGGCGCTTGCCAATCTGACACGGGAATAAAACTTCCGCAATGATACCTTCACTTTTCTTTCATCTCTGTTGACAACCTTGTAATCTACAATCTCGGCTCATGTCCTACCCAAAACCTATCAAGTTACTTGATCGAAGTGAAAATATTATCATACATTTCTTTGTCGTTTCACTTGATTATCACCTTTATGGTATTCAAGACTTTTTTACAATGCTAAACAAACATGATTAACTATCAAACTACACTCAAAAATCATATGCTTAATATCATATGAAAACGTGTTCTTGATTCTCGAACATGGTTAAAAATGCATAATTTTCGTGCCTTGCCTGTAGCGTCGATTTCTCTAGCAGTACTTGCAAGACTTTTTCCTAAGTCCGTAGCACAATATGACCATATTGTTCCTAAAGTGTTTCATCACATACATAACCTCAATGAGATTACTAATTAATATTGAATCAAACCTGCTTGATTATTTGAACTTTTTTTATATGAATCTGGAGTCAACAAACTGCTTTGCTTTGAAATTTCTGTCGCCAACTCCATCTTATGCATCGGATAAAAACATAACTGTTATATTATCTAGTACATGTGTACGCCTAGGCAGTAAAAATATCCTAACAAGTTTGCAACTGTGTCAGTCACGAGTAACATGCTCTCATGTATAAGTCAAATATTGTCTCATCATGCCTCCATGCAACTTATACCTAACTAGGTCATACATCGCGTGTACAAGGACCTAAAGAGTGTAACAACTCATACGATAAGGTCGACTCTTGATTCCTTTGATTCTTTGAAGAGTCCTTCTTGTGTAGATTCTCGATCTATAGATAACACGCCTCATCCATTTCCAATCATGATGCTAGAACTAATATATACATCAAAAGTCATTTCACTAACTCCAATTTCATATCTTAACATCTTCTCCTGGAATTCCTTAGTTAAAACTCCACTTTCCATCCTCAACGCATATCTTGAGTCTTCGACTTATTAGCAAAATGATTAAGTCTTTTTTTAACTGCGATAAACTTTTTTTTGAGTTAATTTTCACGTTATTTTCTTGGTGTGGGCATCCCTTTTTTTGAGTTTGCTTGGTGGGTCTTGCTAAGATTTTCATGGTGTGGGCATCCCTTTAGTCAAAAAGCATGACTGACTGAAAACCTAAATGAATCATTTGTTGTAATGGCAAGTACAAACTAATTATTTAAAACCTAAATCATAATACATCCCCTAAACCTTCGTGCTCCGCCACGCAACTTAAACCTTCAGATCCTTTGTTCTAGTGACTAGCCTATGCTTAGTTCGATCAAAATCTTTTAGCTCTTAAGACTTTCCGCGTCCCTTTGAGACATTGTCCAAATTTTTCTACGAGTTCTCATTTCTGTCAGACTGATCCTAAGTGCAAAATCTCTTGCTACTGCGCCATTTCTAGATTCATGATTAATTTGGAACAATATGTTCTTTAAGTTGGCTTGAGGTCGTTTTTGACCTCAGATATATTCGCAGACTCTATCTCGGCTCACACCATTAGAGTGCCCAAATTTTCTCTAAAATCAACAACCACAACCACCACTTACCTCGGTTGAGAACGACCATTGGCGAGAGTCGCCGAGAGTGAAGAACATCGCGAGGGAGGTGAGAGACCATATTGAGTGTGTGATGAAAGCTTGGTGAGGGAGAGTTGGAAGAGAAGAAGAAAATAAGAGAGATGGTAATAAAAAATCGGTTAGAGAAGGAAAAATGAGGGAGAGTTTTTTTTAATTATTTGCAGATGAGAGAGAAAATGATGGTGATGTGATGGATAATGTGATGGGTGATGTAACCCTTAAACCCCGACTACTAATACACTCGCGTTACACTCACCATGCATCGTCCTACGCTATTGTACCAACGTACACACAACGCAACCAATTAAAATTTAACACTTATGCGACGCGGATATTTAATAATAATACAATATAAACACGTGTCACACAAAAAAACTTAAATTACCTCGTCAAGCATGCCCTAGATTTTTCCGCCGCGTCCACGTTGGTCCGAGCTTAGGGTCATAATTTGTAATTAATCAATTAATTAAGATTAATTAGGGTGAGCCGTTACATGGTCTCCGGCTTGAATATCTCAATAAAAGAAGATATGAACATCTTTTATGCCTTCCTGTATATGCACTAGGTGAGTGCACCAAGCTCAAATGCTTGAATGATCCTATCAATCCAAGTTGCATCTCGGTGATACGTACCTAAACCCCTGCTTGCCAACTGGGCGCCTTGATTAATGCACCGAAGCAAGTGCCGCTTCTGAAATATAAAAAAATGTATGATTAGAAACTAATGGAATTATTTAAAAAATTCATAACCAAATTTATTCATATTAGAATCGAAAAACCTAAATAACTTCTTAATCCACATGGCTACAGCGACGTGATAGTTGAAACTCTTCAAAACAGTTCGATTTATTGGCCCATAGGGAAAGGCGTTAAAGAGTCATCAGCTGGCTTTTGGACTACTTTATTGCATGATGTTGCAGCCTTGGCCTTACTACCATGGTCCTTGCCATTGGCCGTTTCTCTGACAACTTGCTCAAGTACATCCTTCTTTTTTTTATTCTTCTTACTCATCTTCTTCATCTTCTTGCTCTTCTTCTTGCTCATTTCCTTCACTTTCACCAACTTCTCGATCTTCTTCTTGATTCTTTTCTTCACTTTCTTCTTTGGTGGAATTTTTTTCCTAGACAACTTCTTACCTATATTTTTCGCTTGACTTTAATGAAAAAGATTCTACCTGAGGAACAGAGGCCTTATGAACTGAAATTTCCCTCCTTTATACATCTGAAGCCTATGATGTGGATCCCTCATCAAGGTCATCAGCTTTCTGTCTAAACTGATTTTATTTTCTATAAAAATTCGTCAGAGTTCTCTAGCTAGCACAGTGGCCTGTCTTGGCACGCGTTTCATCTTTACTGCTAGTCGTCGTAGTATGAGCCATATCTATAAGAAAGTTACACATATATAACCCTAAATTAATAGCCAATCATTCATTAAACAATATATAATGACATAACTTTTTTTACAAAAAAGGTATGTTTAGTGGGTACTCATCGTGTAACCCGGTATTGTTTGGCCATGCATGATCGAGCTAAATTGTACAGCTCAGTGGTTACTGACTAAGCTAAATTGCTACCTTCGTTTAAGCATGATCGAACAAATCCTATTACATGTCTATAATATAAAGTGTTTCAGTTACTCAGTTGGATATGACCGAATAACAAATACGTTGCTCGATTAACCACAAACAAACAACACCATCTTGTTTGGTAATGTGTGATCAAACCAAAGGCGGCTAAATTTTATAGCACAAAATGGAAAATTAAGTTTTACAACTAACAACGACAAATGCATGCACAACAACAAAAATTCATTGAGTGATGTACAGCATGGTGGTACCCTAAACCTAAACAAAATCTCTTTGTTCGGTCACCTGAAACTAAGGAAATACATTCTACTCATTCCTCTGTGACCGAACCTGAGGCAACCCTTAGAATGAGACGAAATGCCCTTATACTTCCACCCAAAAAAACAACAAATTCATACAAACAACAAACTTCATGAATAACATTACAATACACTAATAATCTCACCTTATAAATGCGATTTTGATGAAGACCCAAATTAGAACGACCACCACGACACAAACGAGCTCTGACGCCCCTTTCCCATTCATGAATCTGACATGCATGGCTCATCCTCATGCTAAGGTGCTCTGTCGCCTCTTTCCCGTCCACAAATCGACTGGAATCAAAAACCTAGGGCTCGTGCTCGTTCTCCATCTAGTTCAAAATTCAATTCTTTTGATTTCTGTATTGTGGGGTGCCTTTCCAAACACACAGGACCATTCATGGAACAAAAAGATTTTGGGTGGTGCCCTTAACAATGGATGAGGTGCACTCATGTTGTGGCTTGCCCATAGAGTTTTACGGGGTGCACATAGCTGGTGCCTTTTGTAAATTAGTAATTGTTGACGTTTCACTTAAATGGATTTTAATTCTTGTGATATTTTGATAACTCTCGTGCGGTTTTGATGGGAATTGATAAAAAGTATTGTGAATTAGTGTATAAGGTTGATTTGGACCAATTTGGAATAAATCCCACTAACGTTGGTTAGAGTATCGGTTAATTAAGTTGATACGATTCATTTATTAAATGCTTTGAAGATGTTTTATATTTGGACTTTATTTATATAAGGATTTCGTATGAATTGATTATTAGTTTTTATCCTAACTCAATGGGCAATGTATATATTTTTAATGTGGCATTCAGTGGTTTCTTTGTGTTTGATGTTAAGTTTTAAGGATTTATGTTAGGATCCATCTCACTGATTAACCTAATTACCTTACTTAGGCACCTAAACTACACAAACAACTTTGTACCTCAAAATACTTTTCATTTTAATCCTTAATAACCCTTTAAGACTAAATTTATTTCCTCAACAAACTTCGATTTTTTATTTGTTTAATAGGAGCATATTAGGAAATCATACAGCTTATTCTCCTATTTTATAAATATCTCGGCAACAACTTCCATAAAAGTGGCCTGCCAAAAAATTCACCTATTAGACGTTAGAATTAGGAAGAGGTCTAAAAGTACTCACAACTCCCCGCAGTTCATAATATATATAAACTTACATAGAGTCTCCTATACCTTAGTTACAACTTTACTGGAGTCAACGTTATTTCACGGCCTACACTCACTCCAAGAACCCTAAAAAATGTATATAGCATGATTATAACACAAAAATTAAACTTGAAATTTGAAAGTACTTAGCAAAGAACCTCGACTCTTGTTTGTTCTTCCAGAGTCTTGAAATATGTTAGGTAAGTAAACTCCCGCATTACTCTGTACTGCTACAAATGTTAGTCTAGTTCATGGACACATTCAATTGCATTTCCAAGTAACAACAAATTTATATAAAAATGTGAACCCTTTATTAATAAGCAAGGTTCATAAACAGGTTTGATGACTTAATAATGAACCTAAAATGGTAATAAAAGTCCAATGCATGCTACCCAAAATCAAGATTGTCTGCTTATAGATTTACCTACATCTATTCTATTTCACCTAAATGACATACCTATTCTCGACTAGATTTACTTGCACCTAGTCTATTTCACCAAGGCAGGATACCTCATCAACACCAAATATAATAATGTGACTCATATGTTATGTATGCATGACCAAGAATAATATGAAATATAATGCAGACTAAATAAAAAACGTAGGTACAAATAAAAATTCCATAAAAATGTAAAATAGGGTTTACTTACAACCAAATCAACCTAAAGTAGATAACGAAGCCTCACTAGCATGTTTCCCAAGTCTCTCGACTATCTCGCACTTACACAAATCCTATTACACATGGAATTCAACATTTTAGAGTCATAACTCCATTTCAACACTTCAAAACCATTTCTAATTCACAACGAAATTCAAACCACAATTAACTTAGATAACTTCTTTTTAAAGTCTTAAAATATTCTTCATAGCTCTTTTAATCATTTTTGAACCCCAAAACAAATAACAACTTATTTACGGAATCAAATTAAGGTCTTAACCACCTTTTTCGCTTCAGTTTATACATTCTAAAATTGAGTTTCAAACTAAAATAAAAAATTATAAGCTTTGCCTATTTCATACCTCAATTAAAAACCTTCAACAAATCTCACTTGACTTGTCTCAACGACATACAAAGCCATTTAATCACAGATTAATCCAATTTGTAAGAACATCAAATTAGAAGTTCCACTTCATTAGTTTAACTAAACTAACTCAATTTGTAGGTTGTTGGCCCACTTTCCAATAATTTAACTTTAGTTTAAAACTTCAAACCATCACACCATTCACTAGATTTTGACCAAATTCATTTTTCTTATAATCTTCTCTATTCATTTGGAAATTCATATTTCCTTATTTTCTTACTCGAGTGTAGTGGCACCGGTTGAGCTAAGGGTTGGTCTCGCTCAGCACTCAGGTAATGCCTTGTAGAATCCCAGGGTAGTTCCTAGATCACCGCGAGGACTGTCGTGGGGTGGTGCCCATGCCTTCCATAAGCTTGGCAATGTTGTGCCCTACTTTGCAGGGCACGCTTTGCCCTTACAAGGCGTGAAGAGCCCTGATCATCATAGTAGCAAAACATCTTCATCACTTTTTTTAAAGCCGAATACTAAGAACAACTTCAACAAGAACATCGCAGTTTATCATCACCCTCATCTCTCTTAACTCGTGCATAATTTCTCATTTCTTAAAATTAACCTTATAATCCACTTATTTAACCAAAAAAATCAAATAACCAACTAAAATTCATATATACCTCTATTATTATTAATTTCCACGGCTAATAAACAACACTAATAGCCCTTCGTTGCCATGAAGATCAAGAAAAAGAGAGAGAAAGAGAGAGGGAGGGGGGAGAGAGAGAGAGATAAAGAGAGAGATAAATAGAGAGAGAAAGTGAGGAAAGAGAGCAACTGCATTAAGGAAGAAGAAAAGATGAAATGGATAGGGTTTTGGTCGATCCATCTCTATTTACATTGAGATAAAATAGGTTTTGGTTGTTTAAATGACCAAACCACCTTTTTATACTAGGCATGTGTGGAGCATGTATAATAAGTTTCCCACATATTCTTATTATTTGTAGTAGTGGTAAGTGAAATCATCTCCACAGGGATTTTGCAAAATTCCTAAAAAAAAAAAATTCGTGGGTTTTTATTTTTTTAATTTAACTAAATCAAACTGGATTTAAAATTATCTAGGTTGTGTTTGGAAGATCTAAATCTTAAATCTTCATTACTTATCCACTAAGACTATTTTATAAGAACTTATTAAATAAGGTCTTATAGATTATTAGTTTTTTGGTAAAAATAATTTCAGAGCCTTTAATTTTTAAATTGAGTGTTTCTAAAACAAATTTATCATCTATTATTATAAGGGCATTTGTGTCATTTATTTGAAAAATAGTGCCCTAACTCGTTTGAGATCGAGAAAGATGAGCTTTGCTACTGTCTTTTTCGTCTTCGGTGTCATATATGAAAACACTAATTGCAAATCAATTTTTTTTTCTTTTGATGCAAAAAATTTGTCAAAAACCTTAAGTGTAGAACCCATTAACAATTGGTCATGTCTACGAGAATCCTTTAAAAACCTTATGCACAGAACATTAGGAAAGTTGAAGACAAAAAGTGAGTATGAAATAAAGAGAGAAAGAAAGAGAGAGAAAAAAAAGAAAGAGAGAAAGAGAGAACGTAGCAGTATAGAGAGATTATGAAAGAAGTGAGATCATGAAAAAGAAAGACAGAGCAACAGAGAGAGAGAGAGATGCACATCATACTTTCTTTGAGACTGTCGAAGGTTTAAGAAAGGCCTGAGAGATGACTACATTGAGAGGGTTTCATAGAAAAGAAGGGCACGACTTGTGAGAGATGGGAGTGCTTTAATAGTGTTGGATGATTTCGAAATTTTTTAAATTAATCATTGATTCATCTTCTACCCAAATAAATGGGAAACCACATTTAAAAAAAATAAAAATCCTAACTTACTTTTAAGAAGTTTTTCATCTTATTTTTTAAAAATTTATTCAACATAAGCGGTAAAAGAGAACTTACTAAACACACTTATTTTGACAAAACTCTTTTTAAATAAGAATTAATAGAAATAAGAGAAAAAAATAGAGTTACCAAACACAAACCTAATCGAACTAAAAAAATTAAAGCAACTTATGAAACTAATTAAACTAACACAACTCAAATTCACTAATACTAAATATTCTACATTCAATTCAAATAAAATCAATATAAAATAAACATCTAAACAAATATCTATAAAAATAAAACATATAAACCGTTTTGAATCCAAATATATTTATTAAGTATAGTTATAATCATATTATCATCATATTATGAAGTGTTGGCAAATCATTAATCCCAGATCATAAGCAAGTTTGATAGGTTTTATGAAGCCATCGATTTTCCTTATATCAATGAAAAAGACATAATTTAATCTTATCACCATTAGTTCTTCGAAATCTCAAAGATAACTAATAAAGATAAATTAACATTATACTCTATGAAAACTTTTTACTACTAAGCTAATATTATCGGAATTAGCCATATCTATAGCAAACTTAGAAAACAATTCACTTAAAACATCCATACGATATATGATCTTTTAAATTAATCCTAGTTATTACTTTATATTAGATTTATAACCTAAATATCACAATACACATTCTTGACTACGCATCTAATACAAAGTCTCTTGATTGTGATATGCAAAAACAAATCTATTGAAACCGTGAATGGACGTATACAATTAAATTTAAAGCATTAAAAATAATTTATTCTTCATTATGACAATATTTCGAAATGGTTTAAGTTCAAATTTGGACTTTGTTTTGATTGATAAACTACTAACATATATTCAAAATAAACATTGCAGTAAAATAAATAAAAGACACTAATGAAAAATGCCTCTTATTGAATATTTGAATCTCTAAAGAGTCTTCATAAGCAATAATAATAAAACTAAACTAAACTTAATGAAAATAGTCTAAAATTAATCAAGGGCATTCAATGGCACTCAAAGGCACTTAATTTTGAAGCAGTAGGGTCATAAATAATATTCGAAAGTGAACATATCCCAACTGAACTCAAATTACTTGTTAAAATCCAATATTCTTGTGGCCAACATCAGCGAATCCTAACCGAATCCTCCTTCTCAGCTAAATCGCTGGAAAAATCTGTAAAATAATGACTGTGGTGGATCGATTTGGATAGTGAATCCTTGTTCATTTCTTGAATCGCTGGACTTCTAGGTTACCGATTTATCTAGCGAATCATAGTGTATCTCTCAAATAGTTGTGGAATCGCTATCTATTTTCTACAATTGACTTAATTATTTACTTGTCTTGTATCTTTTTTTCAATTCTTCATATGACCTTAATTTAACCTAAAATCACAAGAACATGAGCAACAAAAGTGTAATATAGCCTTTTACATAGAAAATCAGCCTAAAATATACTATAAAACACTGTCTAATTATTGATTTAGCAATAATTATCCTTTCTCCTTCTCTCCTCCATACCGATATGTATCTTTTGACCTTTTTTTCATGTTTATCTCTTTATTTATGCTTGAATCAAACCTTAATAAATACCCCATTCTTGTTAAAAATTAAAAAAAGATACCGACTCTCTCTAAAACATACAGACACCGCGTTTAAGCCTCAACTTGACTTTATTTTGAGTCGAATAGAGTATAATAAGTCCACAAGTCACACAACGAACAAAAATAACATTTTAACTTATGCTCTGTAGTCTGTAACACGTGGGTCCCACCTCGGATACTTAAATTCTAATTAAAATCGAAAATACTTAATTAGTCATCTAATCAAATTTATGAAATTCTCAGATTTCACAATTCTTCCAAATAATTTTAAAATTTCGTCCTATAAAACTTAAACTTACATGTTAACTAAATCAAAAGAGATATGAGAAATTGATCCTTCACATACAACTCTTTTGATTCAAACTTGTAATAACAATGTCCAAGGTAGAATCTTTAACTTGATCCAATCATTTATATTGTAATCAACAACTTTGTGGTAGAGATCATATAATTTCAACTTTTCCATTCCAATTTTTTGGTTTAATGAAAAGTTATATCAATTTTTCCGCTAATCCTGGCATTTTTTGAATTTTTAGCGAGTTAAATAATCAACTTTGTAAAATATCTCATAACCTTACTGTATTTCACATTTCATGCGTTGAATCTCATTCAAGCATCAATACATAGAAAACATTTCGCTTATCTTTCTTGTCATATGTCACTACTTATTCTTAAATGTCAACAATTCCTCTAAGCATTAATGATTTTTTTCTCTATCAACTAAATTTAGGTACACACCCTAATTTTACTTTCTCATTACTGATCACCTTTTTATCTGAATTTTCAGCCGGTTAATTCTTAGACTATTATCAATCTAAATATATAAAGCGATGCAAATAATATTGATAACAACATCAGATAATAAAGTAGAGTCGCATATCAATTTGATCTATCACCATTCCAGCATATCTTAACAAAACATGGTATTACATATGTCATCCTATGAAAAGTGATCTCAAATCTCAATCCGATCAGGAAAAAGAAACATGACGCATCTTGCAAATCTCACTCATTCTCTAAATGTCTACTCATAATATCATTTAGATTTGTGGACTAGAAAGCAATTATCAATTTTAACTCGTTCATCAATTCACTTAACTTTAGATTTGATTGGTTAGAGAATCTTAACGACTTTTTTAGCTTTATCCAATTATTTTCCATTCATGAGTTCACTAACAACCAATCACTTCCAAATTGGCTTGATAACTTCTCCAATTCCTAATATTTCACATCTCAATCATTAGTGTTCACCTGATTTCTTTCCACCTCTATTTTAGAGGTAGCTTATTTCTCTTACTTGAGTAGGTATACCTATTTAAAAATAGGTATTAACATATTTCATGATTATACTTTCATAGTATAACTTTTAACTTGTATCCCATACTAATTATAAATATGCTATTTCTTTTTCATCTATATTCAATACAATTTCTAGCTTTGCTCAAAATCCCATAGAAGAATATTCAATTATTCAATCATATTAAGCCGTATACACTATACTTAAATTTGTTTTTCTAACCAAACTGGAAAGTAATGACTAACTGAGTTGTAATTTGTGTGTTTCATTTCATTTCGTTTGTATCTTCACCATCATACATATATCTTACATCAACTCCAATATAAAATAACTTAATGCTTGAAACTTCACTAATGATTATTCTCTTGGTGTAGCACTACATCTGAATCAATATAAAATGTGTTCACTATTATGAGTTGTACATTACTTTAGTTCATAATCTTCGACTTTTAGAGTTTGATTCCATGTAAGATCCTTATGAATATATATTAAGTTATATCAAACTCAAAGTTTGATATCGTAAGTCTTATCGATACTCGTTAACCTGAAATTTCACATTTTCATACTTATGTGAGAATTCATGACCATTCATTTGTCTATAGTGAAGCTTTCAATTGATTTCAACAAACTTCATAAATTAATTTTTCTTGAACCTCACCAATTCATTCGACTATCCAAAGACATACGAGCGCCACACTAGTCTTCTACGCTATGAATGAATCTAAATTTCGATACATAGTCTACTTGATTCCATTTCATCTATCTTAGCTATTAACATATAATTTCACTTTTAGTACCATTACAAACTTACCATAACTTTTGCTCAGCGCCTAGGCCACTTATAGCTCCATAATCTTAACTTCCAAAAGAAATTCATATCTTGTCTACTTTAAAAAATATAGATATGGGCAACACAGCTTCTTATGATTATTCAATGAATTGAAGTCTTCTTTCGTTGTTCTTGATTCAAAATAGAAAAATTATGCGACTCATTCAGTTACACTGTTTGTTATTGCCTTAAGTTGTTTCCATTTGTCTAGATTATATTTTGTTTTTCTCAAAGGAACTTCAATACTTTTCAAGAGACTATATAAGATATCAAATTATCTTATATTACATCATTTAAATATATGTTGATTTCATCTGTACATTACTATTCAATTGAAAGAGATAGAGGAATTATAATTTTCCGTACTTTGATCAACTTAATGACTAATCAAACTTTTAAAGGATCCTATTTATATACTTTAAGTCATATAAATGGAAAACTTTGCAATATAGAATTTATAACTGATTTCATGTTAAAATTACATACTTATTCTTAATTAGTAGATCTTATAACTTTAATTTCGTGAGAAGTAACTATAGGGTACTTTGAATTCCAAAAACCAATCACTTGTATTTTGTTTAGTAGCTAATCCTAGCTAATATAATATCATTTCCCCAATACTTTAACTTATAACATATTGATACTATCACCACATGTTTCAATTTTAAGTTAGAAATTTTATAGATTTCTATTTCGTAATAACGCCTAACCTGATGTTAGCAAATATCACTTATAACTCAAGTATTTCCATTCATTTTGTCATCGTTTTGGTTAACTCATAAAACCACTATACTCAACGTCACTTATAAATAAGTAAATTGAGTAATAAACAATAAAACGTATGCAATAATTCTTTTGGAAATCATATGATTATTTTAAACTATGGTTCGATTTCGTATTCCACTTTGTGCTTTTATTTTCAAAGGAGATAATAATTTGCTTCAAAGTATTTTATTTTAGTTGAAACTGACTTAGACAACTTAAACTGATCCTATCACAATCTCATTGTGATAATCAAGTTAAAGTTCGATTTGTCTAATCAACTTCTATTTTCAAAAGTTGTCTCTTTTTCTTTTCATTGAGACTACTTCGGAAGCAACTCAATATTGTTTATGAATCAAACCAATAATTCGTAGAATATGTCTATAGTTGCACTGGTACTAACCTCATTCAAATACCCAAGATATTCATATCTTATGCCTCTTACAAGTCCCAATTATATTTTTATATCTACCAAACGATTCAGACTTAATTAAAGTATATTTTAACATTTTTCTTAGTGTTTCATAATGGTAGCAGTTTGATATTTTCAATTTATAAGGATTACAAGTTTAATACTTACCTCCCTGAATCACTTAGACTTCTTTCTCAACAAATTAACTATTGGCTTTGCAATTGAAAACTTTCCTCAGTTATGTAGTACCAAACTATTTACAATATTTCTTTGTCAATTTAGACTTCGCAAGTCTATTTCATGTCTCATCATACTCTGTTATCATTTCATAAGTCTATTTACCTTTAATTATCTATTTCTAATCTTACTCTTCATATCTCACGAGATCAAATAAACATGGAGAGTAAACATCTTATCGCATATCCGATGATAATACATAAATACACATAATAAATATAACACAATAACCAAAGTATCCCCACTCACAGTTACTTCCCAACTAATCGTGTTCATATAACTATTTGGTTCTCAACCTAAGTTTAACCTCAATTAAGCCAAACATAGGCTTTGATACCAACTCGGGCAGGACCCATATCACAAAGTCCTTACTTAACTTAATTACCTTAATTAGGATCCTAAACCACACAATCAATTTTGTACCACGAAATACTTTTCATTTTAGTCCCTAATAACGCTCCAAAACAAAATTTATATTTTCAACCAACATCAGTTCTTGATTTTTTTAATTGGAGCAAATTAAGAAATCATACAGGTTACTCTTCATAATTTATAAAAAAATTTAGCAGCACCTCCCTTAAAAGTGGTCAGTCAAAAAATTAAGCTAATAGACAATAGCATTAGGAAGAGGCCTAATAGGACTCATATATCCCTACAATTCATAATATATATATATATCAAATTCAAACATAATAAACTAACTTAGAGTCTCTGATACCTTAGTTACAACTTTATAACCCCAAATAAACCAAAACTAAAACAAATTACTTCAACTAACTTATGAGACTCTTATAACCTTTCAATGGTGTTTCACGACCTACACTCACCTAAAGAACCTCCCAACAAGTACATATATATGTATATATATAACAAGATGAAAACAAGAAAATTAAACTTTAAACTTGAAAATATTCACCCAAGATCTTTGAGTTTAGTTTGTTCATCCTTTGTCATCACATAAAACCCGACGTCATCAAAACCAACTGGAAGATGTCTGATAAGTAAACACCTAGATTGCTCTGTACTCCTTCAATGTTAGTTAGAATACATGGAGACATGTAATTGCATGTCCATGTAACAAAAAATTTATATAACAACATGAAACCCTTTTATTACTATTCAAGGTTCACAAAATAATTTGGTTGACTTAAGAATGAACCTAAAATAGTAGTAAAATTCCAATGCTTGGTACCCATAATGAACACTGCCTGCTTATAGATTTACTCGCATCTAGTCTACTTGATATAGATGGAATACCTAGTCTCGACTAGATTTACTCGCACCCAGTTTATTTTACCTAACGTGATACCTCATCAACACCGAACATAACAATGTGATCCGTATGCCATGTTTGCATGACCAAGAATAATGAAAATTGCAATGGAGACTAAATAAAATGCATGTACAAATATAAATTCCATAAAAAGTAAAGACTAGTGTATGGTTTACTTATAGCCAAATCAACTCTAAACTGATAACGAAGCCTCACTTGCGTGTTTCTTAAGTCTCCCAGCTATTACAGACTTCCACAAGTCTTATTGCATATAAAATTCAGCATTTTAGAGTCATAACTTCATTTCAGCACTTCAAAACCATTTTTAATTCACAATGGAGTTCAAACCATTATGAACTCCGATAACTTCTTTTTAATGTCCCAAAATACCCTTCATAACTCTCTTTCTTGTTTTTTAACTCCAAAACAAATAACCACTTATTTACGAACTCAAATTATTTTAACCACCTATTTAGTTTCACAACGATGAAAAACTTATTGATACATTCTTAAGTTGAGTCTTCAACTCAATCAATTAATAGTGGGCTTTGCCTATTTCAAACCCAATTTAAGACCTTCAACAAACCCCACTTTGACTTATTTAGATAACATAAAAATCCATTCACTCCATTGAATCACAAATTAATCTTATTCATTATAACATCAAATAAAAAATTTCAGTTCATTAGTTCAACTAAACTAACTCAATTCCTTGGTTATTGTTCCAATAATTTAGTTTTAGTTTGACACTTGAAACTTTCGTGGCAAATCCATTAGATTAACTGACACAAAGTCTGGCGTTTGAGGAAGTGAACTACATTAATAATCATGGCTACGGGAATAATTTTTGGCAAAAAGCTATGGTGCCATAACTTTGAAAGAAAATAGAAGATGTGAACAGCCGATCCATCAAAAATTTGGATAGACGGATTGGGGAGTTAGCCAACACACTAAATTCTTGCCATGAGGGTAGTTTCCTAGTAACACATTAATGAATCTAAGGGAGAATTCAAATTGTAAGGCTCATGATCAATGTTACGCATTAACAGTGGAAAAAAATGGCCAAAGGCAAGGAATAACCATAACTTATAATCTAAAATGAGAAGAGGAAAGTAAAGTTTGATGAAGTTTAAATGATACATGTGGTGGAAACATCTAATGTGGCTTTTCCAACAAAGCTTATGAAAAAGGTGGAGGATTCGAGAAATTATCGGATTTCATGTATATTTGGTCCACTATATTCTGATAAAGCTTTGTGTGATTTGGAAGCAGCCAGAAATTTGATTTCGTTAGCTTTGATTGAAAAGTTGGTAATTACTGTGTTGAGAAAAGATAAATTTATTGTACAGCTTGCGGATGTTTCATTGGCTAAACTAAGGGGTATAACAAATGATGTACTTGTTAAGATTGATCGATTTATGTTCGCTCGTGAATTCATGGTGTTGAATCTTGAAAGGTGTATGTTGAGTGCTCATGATAATTTCCAAAGTGCAACAATTTCATAATCATGTCATACCATCAAGGCGACCAACACCATCCTCCTTAGCAATGAAATGAAAGAAAATGATTTTGAGTGGAGGGCTCATGTGCTTAAGCATTTCGCTTTACTAGATCGAGCATTTTCTGTAGGAACCCGATGTGAGGAAAGTCTTATGCCAATACAAAAAAGGGATAAACTAAAAGTAAGCGAGCTTAAATGAAGATTCAGGGATTCTAGAATTTGTTCTAAAGCGATAAATCCCAGACTTGAAGGATTTAGGAAGGGATTTAGGCCTTCTTTGAATGTTATACCCCAATATCTTACATACCCTTTCCATACGTTAGATCGTTGGTGACCTTATTAAGCCTTATTTATCATGCATCCTTGGAACCAAACATTTTCCCAAGCCTAAAAGCCTTATACAACCTAAATTTAGAGTGATGACCAACCCTTATACATGATGAAAAAAGCTTGTAAAGTTTGAGTGAAAAAGTGAAATCAACAAGAAAACGAATGAATCCACAAAATAAAGCCTAAAGAAAAATAAAAATTTGAACCGATGTATTGAAAAATTGAAGTTATGATTAAAACTCCAAAATAAGAGAAAAATTTTGTATTTTTGTTAGTTTTATCTTTGTAAGTTCTTTATGTTTGTAAAGAAAAGATTTGTAAAATCTATCTAACTATGTTTAGCTTAAACATCTCCTTTTTGATAACCAAAGTCATTGCCCCATTACAACCTATTAAAGGCCTGAAGAGTATTGGTATTTTAAGTTCTTTTATAATGGAGAGTAGATGGAAAAATGAGCATATGAAATCTCTTGGAAAATAATGCTTTAGATGAAAAATCATTGAAGTTTCAAATCTTTTTTGTTGACTCTTCTAGTACTGGAGGCTAGACTCTCAGAATTGCATTTGAGTTATCAAAATTGGATTCTTGTGAAGTTTGGATTGAAAGGCTGGGTATTTGGACAATTGCATGGCCTTAGATTGAGTCAATATTTGGGTTCAACTTGAGACAGGAAGATGCCACTAACGTAGAGAGAAAAAGATAGGTGCATATTGGAATCAATTTTGTTTGTATGTACCCAGTGTGTTTGAACTTCATATTAGAATCGGTAAATAGGTTAAATAGCTTAGCATAGTTGGTTTAAATAAATTGGAGCAATTTTGTTCATGCCTTTTTGCTTGGGACTGAAACACATATTTATGCAACCATTGTATTTAAGGTTTCAAGTCAATGACATATATGCTCTTTCTTAAATAAGCAATAATATAGCAAACCGTAACAGCTTTCCTAACTTGAATTTTATCCCATAAAATTCATTAATCAAGACCATTAGAAATAATGGAAAGTTGTTGATACGTAGCATAATTTATATCTTTTATAATAAATTTTTAATTCTTATTTTGGAAAAAAAAACACTGATTTTATATTAACCCAGGGCATTTTGTGTGTATGGTAGGTAAAGAAGGCGATTGAATGACTTATGCGATTAGTGAGGCGAAGCGGAGGAAAACAAGACCATGGTCAAGTGAGGAAGTGACGATATTTCAAATTCATAGATATTTTTTGAAAATATTTGGATGTTTCTAGATTAGAATATAAGGTTTGGGCAAGATCGACATCAATTTGGCAATGTTTCGGCGAAGTGCGTTTTGACGAAAACCAATAGTATTTTGACCATAACCCCCTATTCAAAATCCAAATTAGTTGTCGTTTCTCCCATTGGAAAAAAACTTTAAGCTGAACAATTTTATTTTATATAAGCATCATCAAATTCGACTTTAAAGTGGACTAAAATTTTGTCGCAATGTAGAGCATATATGTAGATTTCAGTTCTCGGTGACCCGGCGCCCCAGCGTCCAAAAGAGTGATGAATTGCAATGGGCGCTGACACTAGCACCCCGGCACCAGGGTAGGCACCCACTGCGGCCAAGACACTTATATTACGAGTTTTTGAGGATTTCAGTCCATTTTTCGGACAAAATATCCTTTAAGGTTAAAACTAGACTTGAAAATTAGGTTCAAGAAAACTTTTGTTTTGGAGAAACCTTGGTGGAGGCTAGAGATTTGGATCTAACTTATGGATTCAATTTCAATTTCAAGTCCAAAATTCACGTTTTGTTTAGATTCTACCATGATTTGTGTTGGTTCTTTCCCTATTATGGTATAATATTCTTTGTCTTGGGATCTATGGATATTGTATTGCTTTTCTCTTAAACTTCAATGTGATTCATGATCTTCTCTTCAATTATTGGTATTGATTTGTGTTTTCTTGAACTTAAAGTTGTATTTTCCTTGATCAAGTAGGTGTAGAACTTATTAGTTGAGCTCACCCATGACCTTGGGGTTTTCAACCCGTACATAGGGAACAATACCTTTGAGTATACGACACGTCGACTGATGATTGTTAAAGAGGGAGGCCTTATAATTTAGAGTCTAATGGGCGTTGCACTTACACTACTCACTCTGACCGTCAGAGTCCAAGTGCAACACTAGAATCTCCATTGTCGAGACCTTGCGGTGGAGAGAAAAATTAGGGAAATTCCTATATCTTCACTTGAATTAAGGATTGAAAGACGAAAATTAGATAAAAAGAATTCAACCTAGGTGAAATCAACTCCCTTGGGCTATTTCTCCATAGTGAAATCAGAAATTTGAATTCCTTTCAATTAGTTAGTTAATTTTGTTTTTTAATTTCCTTTAAAAAAATTTTTTTGGTTCCTAATTTATAGTCACAATTGGATAATAGATTAGCATTTATATTGTCCTAGTGGTTCGATATCTTTGACTTAAACACTAGTTTGCGTCACTATTACTTGCAACAAAAGTCATACACTTGCAATATTTCATGGTTAGTCGTTCTTTTTGTGCAACCTAATAGCTTCGTTCCATGTTGGCTGTGACAAACACCTATTGTAGTACACAAGTTATAAGCGATTACTAGCAAGGATTTATGACTACCTAAGTTGCACAAAGATCAAAATCGATACAACCTAATAAATAAAGTATATCACATCCGTTTGTTGCACAATATCCTTTGATTAAACTTAAGGCATGAAAAAGCCATCCTTAATGTTCAATTGTACTATTCTGGATCTAAAGGTAGAGTGAAAACAACCAAATGACATTGATTATATCAATTCTCTTGGACTTGGCCATTTATCAGTCTATCATATTGAGGGATCCACTAATATCTTTCTCTTTACGAGAGGGACAAATTCAACCTCGATTACACACTTTCATATTATTCAAAGAGCAATCAATCATAACCTTTATAATCTTCCAATTAAAGACAATGTTGTATTTCATCAAATCATTGTGTTCTTAATATTTAAGTCTCTGGTAATCTCAAGTCAAAGGCCTACATGATATACCTTGCATAACTAACATCTGCGACTTAATCCCTAAGGTATTCTCGTAGCGAGTCGGTCCAGTACAATATTCCCTAACAAGTACTCATGATTTTGGTTCCTATCCTTATACAGATAGTCATCATATGAACATCGATCAAGACTCACACTAGTCTTGAGATATTATAGTTCTTAGTATAATGACAGACTAATGATATTTAGGATATTTTAGTGAACATCCATTGATCGTATTATAATGTAAACATGCAAACCAATTACAATGAACATCAAATGAAATCCTCTAATTTACTAACCAAAATACTAGTAGAAATAATGGTCATATATTGACATAAGGCACATGCCCCAATGGTTGTGTTACATGTTCCTTCCATTGACATTAGAACAATGAAGTGATAGGCAGAGGGTCAATATCTTAACTTTGACAGTCACTGTCAAAATGGTCTTTTGGAACTTATGAATGAACTAGGTCTTACAATAGTCATGTTATACCTTGATCTAGTGTTTTTTAATCTATTGTTAATCATTCAGTATTGAATTGTGTTTTATTTAGTTTGCTTCGAAAGCTTTGTTTTTGTTTAGTTATATTTCCTTTCAAAAATTCTCTATTTTTATAACATAAAAATCGTTCCTAATCCTTATGGATTCAACCCTATTACCACTATTACAAATCCATAATAGCCCAATATTGGGGTTTCTTATTAGTCTCTTCGATAGTGAATTTGTAAAGTATCTGAGATAATCTATATGGAAAATACGAAACTTTGAAGAAAAATATTGTTTCATCTTAAAAAACTCTAAATGAAAAAGAAATATAACCACGATTGAAAACAATCAAATAACTTCAAGAAAAGAGTATTGTATATTTTTTACCATTTCTTACTTAAATTACAAGTCATTAGTGAAGATTGAGTGTAATGGTTCTAAGATTTAAGCAAAGAAATGATAAGAACGAAAAGAAATAACTAAGTTAAGACTTATCTTAATTAACACCGTGTCAGGTATTGTTTCGATACAAAGATCAATTAAATCTCTTACATAGAAATGCAAGACTTAGTGATAATAGCAACGTGTTTTGAAGTTAAGATATTAGGAAAATAATCTTATCATAGATGTGATTGGCAATAAAAGAAAAACACAAGTGACTATGTTATGAAATTCTAAGCACCCAATAGTTATTTTAACAATATTGAGATTTTGAACCTATCACTATGGCTTAAGATCAAAGAAATGAAGAGATGGATGTACTTATTTGAGTATCAGTAAGTGAACATTACATGAATTTGGTATGAACTTCTATTAGCGATTATTTAGTTTAACTTTAATTTCAAGGGTTGAAATGGTATCATTTAAGGGTTTGGTCGACTACAAGTTAATCAATAGGATGGAATTCTGATTTCCTCTATCTTTTGGGTGTCATAGTACCAGATAAAATACAAAACTTTGAAGCAAAGCATTGTTTCCTCTTAAAATAAATGAAATGAAATAGAAGTATAACCACAATTGAAAACAATCAAATAACTTCAAGAAATGAGTGTTCTGTTTTTTTTAGCATTTCTTACTCAAATTACTTGTCATTAGCGAAGTTTGAGTACAACATTTCTACGAGTCAAGGAAAGGAATGATAAGAACAAAAGGAAATAACTAATTAGGACTAATCTTAATTAACACCATGTCAGGAATATTTTTTGTATAAATATCAATTAAATCTCAAACTTAGAAATGTAAGAATTGGTCATAGTAGCAATTAGCTAGGAAGTTAAGATATTGGGGAACTAATCTTATAATATATGTTATTAGCAATTAAAGAATAACACATGTGACTGTGTTATGAAATTCAGAGTACCTAATAGTTTTTTTTAACAATATTGAAAATATGAACATATCACTACAGGTTAAAATTGAACAAATTAAGAGATGGATGTACTTATTTGAGTAGCACTAAGAGAACATCCCAAGAAGTTAGTTTAGACTTCTATATAGTGATAATTCTGATGAATATAAATTAAAGGATTGTAATGATAGCATTCAAGGGTTTAGTCGACTGTAAGTTAATGAGGAGGTTGGAAATTCGAATTTCCTCTATCTTTTTGATGTAATAGTATCAGAAAAACAAAATCATTAATGTTCAAGTTGTGAGAAGTAAGATATACTGTTATCTTATATTTTCTCTAAAAAGTACCGTATTTCTTTTTGAGAAAAAGAAAAGTTTAGAAATCCGAGTCTAACATAAAGGACATAAGAAAGTAATAAACAGTTAGTCTGTATGAGTCGTAAATTTCTCTATTTCAAATAAAAGCTTAGTTTAGAGAAAACTTCAATTGATTGAAAGATTATTTGAAGTCATATCTCTTTTAGCTAGATATTCAAAAAGAGAAAATATGGATATTGTGACAAAGTATAACTTAGTGGACTCTGTACGTAAAAATGAGGCATATAGATAACTTGTGATTGCGAGAAATGGCACTAACATACTCATATAATCAAGATAAGGCACTGCAATGGTGCACATGAACAAAAGTCTAACTAACTTCGTATCATTCTCACGATTAATTAACACCATAGAAAAGTGGTGCGATGCAACCACCTATCTGTTAAAATTGGAATGCATTGTTAATGATCAATATAATAAGTCCTTACTATTTCATTGAAGTGAAGTAGAAGCTTAAGTATTGAGAAATGAATCATCTACAAATTATCAAATATTTATGCAAATAAAAATTCTGAAATAATGAATCCCGACAAGAATTAGGATATCAAGTAATAAGGTTAATATAACCAGATAGGTCTTCACAAGAATATGACAAGAATATATCAATGCTTAAAAGAATAAAATTTTGAACCAGTTAATTACTAACAATTCTAGAGAATACGTTGTATATTGGTTCAAAAGTGTAATGCAACACCATGTGTTTATGCAATGGTGCACTTAATAAGTTGTCAAGACCTACATCATTAAGTCCTTGACATTACTTAAATAATTTAATCTATTAGGTACATCCCATAAAGGAGTCAATAATAAAAAATTCTCGAGATAAGTGACAATCTTAAATGCATATTAAAAGTCTTATTCTCTAAATGTGTTGCAACTTCAGAAATCATCCTATTAAGAATTTCCATGTTGTAGATAAGGATTAGAGATGACACCCTAAACATTGGCTACTGGCATCGAAAACCTAAAAAATTAGCTGTGAGAGAAGGCCGAAAAGGACATTCATTTCTACAACAATCCATAATATATTAACAAAATAAATTAAGATTCCAAGAATCACACAGAGTTCAAAAGCTTCAACATTAAAATTAACTTACAGTGATATCATCTTTATAATCCATATCTATATCATAATGAACCATATATCATCTTAAAATTCTCTCAACCAATCTCACAGGGTCTTCATAATATTTCATAATCAACCACAACCTTATCTAACCCTGAGAACTGTAAAAACAACCATTGACAAAAACAATATACGATAAGAAAAATAAGACAAAAAAATCACCAACATATTTTTATGATTGTTCTTATCTTTCTTTTGCATTGTATACCTAACATCATCATAAATAACTCAATGATATGATGTACAATGTTTTAGTGTTCATTTGGTGTGTTTTATGAGACGTTATTCCTCATTTACAGTACATATCCTTTATTTCTGTATTTTATGTTTCAAAATAGGCAATTTGGAGAAAATTAGCAAATTTCTGTACATCTCCTTGGAGGGTCTTTGCGTTGTCCTAAAATCATAGAGGAATCGCTAAAGCTAAACTTGGAAAATTGAAGAAAAGACATCAGAATTATTGTGGACCAACAATAGCTAATACCCTGTGGCAAATCGATAGCATAAATTGAAATAAAGACCAAGAATCCCCAACGCCGTGAGGTTGAATGTAAGGCGTTGGGCGGTGCTGAAACGGAATTGCGACAGAAACAAAAAAAACAAAAAACAGATTATCGTAGCACCCTTTAAAAGATTCCCATTAATTTTGTAAATTAAACGTATAGCTCTAAGAAAATCTACATAGGTATATTCAATTATGATTATAATATACTTTTAGTTACTTTTAATGACTAAAAACGTTTAGTGGTATTCAATTAAAACTTTTAGAGATTTTATAAAAGTAAGTTGTATTCAATGTAGACTTTTATAGTCTTTTAAAAAGTTTCTAAAAGTAAAATAATATTCAATATAACTTTTGGAAACTCTCTAATTGTAATGTGTATTAAATTTCTTAAGAAATTTTGTGGATTTATGAATGTTTAAGACTTTTCAAGACTTTCAACTTAAACCTATATATATTAAAAATCATTACTTCTCATTAACATGCACAAGCAACTTTTGTTGACTTCTAAAACATATTCTTCTTATCGTCCTTATAGCTCTCTTCTTCACACTTCTCCCTCGCTAGCTTCGACACTACCGTAGGTAACATCCTTGAGCAACACCTTTCTCTTTCACCATTTTTGCCCTATTCTGATTCATTAGTCAGTTTATCAGTCACTAAGATGATGGTTTTATACATAATGATGGATTTCATAGAATGTTTGTTTGGCTAAATGATCAATGGGAGTTGTTCTAGGGTTTTGATCTTTTCTTTTTGCATTTCATTGGTCGTTGTTGTTTGCAAAAAAAATAGAAATTCAATCTGTTTAAGGTCGTTAGGGTTTGGATGCTTGATTGGATTGGCAAAGAAAGGTTTTAATGCTTAATTGAAGATAATTGCTTTTGTTTTTCTAGCATCAACTACTTAGAAACACAAGACTTATTGATTGTAGCAACGTGATAGGAAGTTAAGATATTGGAAAAATAATCTTATAATAGATGTGATGTGATTAGCAATTAAATAAAAACATAAGTGACTCTGTTATGATGTTATAAGTAACTAATAATTATTTTTGACAATATTGAAATTATGACCCTATCACTACAATTTAAGATCTAACAAATGAAGAGATGGATGTACTTATTTGAGTATCAGTAAGTGAACATTACAAGAAGTTAGTATGAACTTCTTTATAGTGATAATTTGGATTAATTTAAATTAAACGATAGAAATGGTATCATTTAAGGGTTTGATCGACTGCAAGTTAATTAATAGGATGGAAATTCTAATTTCCTCTATCTTTTCAGTGTAATAGTACCATATAAAATACGAAACTTTGAAGCAAAGTATTGTTTCTTCTAAAAATAACACCAAATGAAATAGAAGTATAACCATGATTGAAAACAATCAGCTAACTTGGAGAAATGAGTATAGTACATTTTTTTATCATTTCTTACTCAAATTACTAGTCATTAGTGAAACTTGAGATCAATGGTTCTAAAAGTTAAGAAAAGAAATGATAAGAACAAAATGAAACAACTAAGTTAGAACTGATCTTAATTAACACCATGTCAGGTATTGTTTCGATACAAAGATCAATTAAATCTCAAACTTAGAAACATAAGACTTAATGATAGTAGCAATGTGCTAGGAAGTTAAGATATTGAGAGAATAATCTTATAATAGATGTTATTAGCAATTAAAGAATAACATAAGTGATTGTGTTATGAAATTATGAGTACCAATAGTTATTTTTAACAATATTGAAATTATGAACCTATCACTAAAGCATAAGATTGAACAAATGAAGAAATGGATGTACTTATTTGAGTATTAGTAAAGGAACATCACAAGAAATTAGTTTGAACTTATATATAGCGATAATTTTGATTAATATAAATTAAAGGATTGAAATGGTATCATTTAAGGGCTTGGTCGACTGCAAGTTTATTAGGGGATTGGAAATTCAAATTTCCTCTATCTTTTTGGTGTAATATTATATGATAAAGAAAATCATTAATGTTCAAGTTGTGAGAAGTGATATATACAATTATCTTACATTTTCTCTTAAAAGAATCGTATTTCTTTTCGAGAAAAAGGAAAGTTCAAAAATTTGAGACTAACAGAAAGGACTTACAGTAGTATTAAATAGTAAGACTGTTTGAGTCATAAATTTCTTTGTTTCAAATAAAAAATTAGTTAAAAGAAAACTTTAATTGATTGAAAGATTATTTGAAGTCTTATTTCTTTTAGCTAGATTTTCAAAAAGAGAAAATATGGAAATTTTATTTGTAAGTCAATATGAAGAGGTCATAAGTGATTTAAATGCTAAGCGAATCCTTAATGAGTTTGCAATGGAACCAAGAGTGAAATAAATGTGAGACTAGCTAAGATTGACAAAATATAACTTAGTGGACTCTATACATAAAAATGAGGCATAGAGATGACTTGACACTGCTAGATATGACACTAATAGATTTACTTGGTCAAGGTAAGGCATTGTAGTCGTTACGAATGAACAAAAGTCTAAATAACCTAATATCATTATCACAATTCATTATCAAGATAGAAGAGTGGTGTGATGCATCCACCTATTTTAGATATTTTAATGAATTGTTGATGATCGATATAATAAAGTCTGTACGATTTTATTGAAGTCAATTGGAAGCTTAAGTATTGAGAAATTAATTGTCTAGAAATTATCAAATGTTTATGAAAATAAAAATTCAGAAATAATGAGTCTCGACAAGACTTAAGATATTAAACAATAAGGTTGATATAACCTGATAGGTCTTCATAAGAATCAAACAAGAATAAGTTATCGCTCAAGAGATTGAAATTTTGAACTAGTTAGTTACAAACAATTCTTGAGAATACGTTGTATATTGGTTAAAAAGTGTAATGCTACTCCATGTGATTATGCACTAGTGTAGTAAATAAGCTGTCAAGACCTACTTCATTAATTCCTTGACATTATTTAATTATCTTAATCTCTTGGGTAGATCTAATAACGATGTCAATAATCTAAGATTCTCAAGATAATTGACAATCCTAAATTCATATTAAAAGTCTTATTTTCCAAATGTGTAGCAACTTCATAAATCATCCTATTAATAATTTCCTTATTTTATGAAGGGTCAGAGAAGTCTCCCCTAAATTTAATCTTCCGACACCGAAAACCTAATAAAATCAGCTTACAAAAAAGCCTAAAAAGACTTACATCTCTACAATAGTTCACAATGTATTAACAAAATGAATTAAAAGCCAAGATTCACACAAACTTCACAAGCTTCAACATTAAAGTTTCACTTATAATAATATCAACTTTATAATCCATATCTATATAATAATGAACAACAAATTGTCTTAAAATTCTCTAAACCTATCTCATAGGGTCTTCAGAATATTTCACAACGAACCACAACCTTCTCTATCCCTAAGAACCCAAAAAACAATAATTAACAAAAATAATTTACGATTCGAAAAATTAGTCAAAGAAAATCACGAATAGATTTCTTTGATTGCTCTTCTCTTTCTACTGCATCGTATACCTAACATCGTCAAAAATAACTCAAGGATATGATAATTCCTTAAAAGTAATATATTTTAGTGTTAATTTGTTGTGTTTTATGAGACTTTATTCCTCATTTACAGTTCATATCCTTTATTTTTGTATTTTCTGAGCCAAAATAGGCAATTTGGTTAAAATTAGCAAATTCCAATAAAACAATCAAGTTAAAAAGTTGAATTTAAGCTCATCACCTTGGAGGGTCTTCGCATTGACCTAAAATCATAGAGGAATCACTGAAGCTAAACTTGGAGAATTGCAAGAAAGACATCAGAATTGTTGCAGACCTACAATAGCTAATACCCAGTGACAAATCGATAAGAAAAATTGAAGGAACAACCAACTATTCCTAACACCGTGAGATTGAATGTAAGGCGTTGGGTGGCGTTGCAATGGTTCTGGGACGAAAATTGAAAAAAACAAAGTATTGTAGCGGCCCCCTCAGAGATTCCCATTAATTTTGCGAATGAAACGTATGGCCCTGGGAAAATCTACATAGGTGTATTCAATTATGATTTTAATATACTTTTAGTTACTTTTAATGAGTAAAAATATTTAGTGCTATTCAGTTAAAACTTTTTTAGAGTTTATAAAAGTATGGAATATTCAATGTAGTCTTTTAAAGACTAATAAAAAGTTTGTTAAAGTAAAGTGGTATTCAATATAACTTTTGGAAACTTTCTAATTCTAAGGTGTATTAAATTTCTTAAGAAATTTTGTGGATTTGTGAATGTTGATGACTTTTCAAGGCTTTCTACTGACATCTATATATATATATATATATTAAAAACCATTACTTCTCATTAGCATCCATAAGAAACTTTTGTTGATTTCTAACACATATTCTTCTTATCGTCCTTATAGCTCTCTTCTTCACACTTCTCCCTCGCTAGCTTCGACACTACCGTTGGTAACATCCTTGAGCAAAACCTCTCTCTCTCCCTCTCCATTTTTTCCCTATTTTGAATCATTAGATTGTTTAATAGTCACGAAGATGATGGTCTTACACACAATGATGAATTTCATAGATTGTTTGTTTGGTCAAATGATTAGTAGGAGTTGTTCTAGGGTTTCGAATTTTTGTTTTGCATTTCTTTGGTCGTTGGTGCTTGCAGAAAAATGAAAATATATTTTTTTGGTTGTTTAAGTTTTGATGCTTCATTGGATTGGCAAAGAAAGGTTTTGATGCTTGATTAAAGACAATTGTTTTTGTTTTTATAGAATCAACTACTTAGAAACGCAAGACTTATTGATAGTAGCAATGTTGTAGGAAGTCAAGATATTGGGAAAATAATCTCATAATAGATGTGATTAGCAATTAAAGAAAAACACAAGTGACTGTGTAATGAAATTATAAGTACCCAATAATTATTTTTAGCAATATTGAAATTATGAACCTCTCATAACAGCTTAAGATCGAACAAATGAAGAGATGGATGTACTTATTTGAGTATTAGTAAGCGAACATCACAATAAGTTAGTACAAACTTTTATATAGTGATAATTTGGATTAATTTAAATTAAAGGATTGAAATGGTATCATTTAAGGGTTTGGTCAATTGCAAGTTAATTAGGAGGATTGAAATTTTAATTTCCTCTATCTTTTCGGTGTAATAGTACCAGATAAAATACAAAACTTTGAAGCAAATTTTCATTTCTCCTTAAAAAAAGACAAAATGAAATAGAAATATAACCACGATAGAAAACAATCAAATAACTTCGAGAAATGAGTATTGTATATTTTTTGTCATTTCTTACTCAAATTATTAGTCATTTGTGAAGTTTGAGTACAATGGTTTCAAGAGTTAAGAAAAGAAATATAAGAAGAAAATGAAACAACTAAGTTACCACTAATCTTAATTAATACTATATCTGGTAGTGTTTCGATACAAAGATCAATTAAATCTCAAACTTAGAAATGCAAGACTTAGTGATAGTAGTAATGTGCTAGGAAGTTAAGATATTGGGGAAATAATTTTATAAATGATGTAATTAGCAATTAAATAATAACTCAAGTGATTGGGTTATGAAATTCTGAGTACCTAATAGTTATTTTTAACAATATTAAATTTATGAACCTATCAATATGGCTTAAGATTGAATGAATGAATAGATGGGTGTACTTATTTGAGTATCAAAAAGCGAACATTACAAGAAGTTAGTTTGAACATCTATACAGTGATAATTTTGATTAATGTAAATTAAATTATTGAAATGGTATCATTTAAAAGTTTGGTTGACTGCAAGTAATATGGAAGTTGGAAATTCAAATTTCCTCTATCTTTTTGGTGTAATAGTATATGATAAACAAAATCATTAATGTTCAAGTTTTGAGAAGTAAGATATAAAGTTATCTTACATTTTTTATTAAAAGTACCATATTTCTTTTTGAGAAAAAGGAAAGTTCAAAAAATCAGAGTAACACAAAGGACATACAGTACTTATAAATAGTTAGACTATTTGAGTCATAAATTTCTCAGTTTGAAATAAAAGATTAGTTTAGAGAAAACTTCAATTGATTGAAAGATTAATTGAAGTCGTAACTCTTTTAGCTAGTTTTTCAAAAAGAGAAAATATGGAAATTTTATTTTTTTGTCAATATGAAGAGGTCATAAGTGATTGAAATGGTAAGCGAATCCTTAATAAGATTGCCAAGGAACCAAGAGTAAAATAAATGTGAGAATAGCTTAGATTGACAAAATATAATTTAGTGGACTCTATACAAAAAATTAGACATAGAGATGACTTGTGACTACTAAAAATTGCACTAACAGATTCCTTGAGTCAAGGTAAGGCACTGCAGTAGTTGTGAATGAAAAAAATGTCTAACTAACTTCGTTTCAATATCACGATTCAACAACTGCATAGAAGAGTGGCGTGATGCATCCACCTATCTTTGCAAATTAGAATGAATTGTTGATGATCAAAATAATAAAGTCTGTATTGTTTCATTAAAGTAAATTTGAAGCTTAAGTATAGAGAAATTATTTGTCTATAAATTATCAAATGTTTATGCAAATAAAAATTCGGGAATAATGAGTCCCGACAAGACTTAGGATATCAAGCAATAAGGTTGATATGACCTGATAGGTCTTCACAAGAATCTGACGAGAATAATTCAATGCTCAAAAGATTGAAATTTCGAACCAGTTAGTTACAGAAAATTATAGAGAATACATTGTATAGTAGTTCAAAAGTGTAATACGACATCATGTGTTTATGCAATGGTGCAGTTATTAAGTTGTAAAAACCCACTTCATTAAGTCTTTGATATTACTTAATTAACTTAATCTCCTGGGGAGATCAAATAACAGTATCAATAATCTAAAATTTTTGACATAAGTGACAATCCTAAATTCATATTAAAAATCTTATTCTCCAAATGTGTAGCAACTTCGAAAATCATCCTATTAAGAATTTGCATATTTTTTATAAGTTCTGAGAAGTCTCCCCTAAACTTAAGCAACCGGCATCGAAAACCTAATATAACAGCCTAAAAGGACTTACATCTCTATAACAGTTCAAAATATATTAACAAAATGAATTAAAAGCCGAGATTCACGCAAACTTCACAAACTTCAACATCAAAATTCACTTACATTGATATCATCTTTATAATCAAGATCTATATAATAATGAACCACAAATCGTCTTACGATTCTCTCAACCTATCTCATAGAGGCTTCATAATATTTCATAACCAACCACAACCTTTCTTTAACCCAAAGAACCCAAAAAACAATAATTAAAAAAAAGACGATTAGAAACACAAGTCAAAGAAAATCACTAATTGATTTCTTTGGTCGTTTTTCTCTTTCTTCTGCATCGTATATCTAGCATCATAATTAACAACTCAAGGATATGATAATTCCTTAAATGTATTATGTTTTACCGTTAATTTTGTGTGTTTTATGAGACTTTATTCCTCATTTATAGTTCATATCCTTTATTTTTGTATTTTCAGGGTCAAAATAGGCAATTTGTTGAAAATTAGCAAATTCCTATAAATAATCGAGTGAAAAAGTTGAATTTAAGCTCATCACCTTGGAGGGTCTTAGCATTGATCTAAAATAATAAAGGAATTGCTGAACCTAAACTCAAAAAATTGCAGGGAAAACATCGGAATTGTTGCGGACCTACAATAGCCGATACCCATTGATAAATCGATAATAAAATTGAAGTAATGACCAACAATTCCCAACACCGTCAGATTGAATGTAAGTTGTTTGGCGGTGCTGAAACAATTCTGGGATAGAAACGAAGGAAAAACAGAGTATCATACCTCAGAGATTCCCATCAATTTTACAAATTAAATGTATGGCGCAGAAAAGTCTACATGGGTGTATTGAATTATGATTTTAATATATTTTTAGTTACTTTTAAGGAATAAAAATGTTTAGTGGTATTCAATTAAAAAATTTTGAGAGTTTAAAAAAGTATGGCGTATTTAATGTAGACTTTTATAGACTTTTAAAAAGTTTGTAAAAGTAAAGCGGTATTCAATATAACTTTTGGAAAATCTCTAATTGTATGTTGTATTAAATTTCTGGAGATATTTTATGAATTTGGGTATGATGATGGCTTTTCAAGGCTTTCCACTTAAACCTATATATATTGAAAACCATTACTTCTCATTAGCATCCATAAGAAACTTTTGTTGACTTCTAAAACATATTCTTCTTATCGTCTTTATAGCTCTCGTCTTCACACTTCTCCCTCGTTTGCTTCGACAATACCATAGGCAACATCCTTGAGCAACAACTATCTCTCTTTCTCTCTCCATTTTTTCCATATTTTGAAACATTAGTTAGTTTAGTGATGGATTTCATAGATTATTTGTTTGTCCAAATGATTAGTGGGAGTTGTTCTAGGGTTTAGATTTTTTATTTTTGCATTTCATAGGTCGTTGGTGTTTGCGAAAAAATGGAAATTCTAATTTTTTGGCTTGTTAGGGTTTCGATGTTTGATTGAATTCATGAAGAAAGGTTTTGATGTTTGATTGTAGATAATTGCTTTTATTTTTCTATCATCAACTACTTCTTTTAGGCTTATTAACCTTGTTGTGGGCACTCCTCCTTCCAAGTACCACTTGTTGTGTATTGTTGAAGGCATCACAGACCTTGAAAATTTTTTGTGACTTTGCATTGCCAATGGAATGACAGTACTCAAATGTTTGTTCGAATAAATGAGTTGATGTTGGACGCTTGAATGAATACATGCATCAATGTTAGCAGTACAAACATTAGAGGCTATTACTTTTTGACTCTGCTTTTTATATATGCAAATGTTTCATATTCATGCAAGTCTTCAATTTAGATAAGAGAAGATTGTCATATGATCATTGGGTAATTGAAGAGATTCCACTAGATGAATCTACGAGACTATGACATGTTGTTGCTTTTATTTTTCATTGTTTTTTTGTTTTATTTTTTATTTTCTTTTCATCAAATGCCTTCAATAATCAATATAATTGTACATAAGGTTATAGATACAAACAAAATGCACAAACTGATGCAATGAGCAAAAAAGAGGGAATACATGTCTTAATACCACATTAACTTCCCTAATATTTTATTTGGAACCAAGGCTTTGCGTAGTTTTTGTTAAACGCTTTAAGTTATTTATTTATTTCCAAATGACAACTATATTCATTAATAATTTGTACAGCATTGTGATCCCTTTATTTTTCTCTATTTAATTTTTTATTTTTTATGAGCTTTTCTTTTCTTAATGATTAGTAAAATACCATCATTGAGGTCTTCTTAAGTTATATCCAATTTTTTATGAATATTCTTACGATGATAATAACACCAATAGGAGTATCACATATAAATATTGAAAATAAATAATAGAATGAAAAGGGTGTAGGAAAATATAGGACTTGGAATGCAGAGGAGAGTAATGAGTTGCTTAATAAGTTGGTTGATGGTACAACTCACGCTTGGCGTGACAGTAATGGTGCTTTAACTAAACAATCCACTGAGAAAAAAATACTTCATGTTCTTAATGCGAACATTGAAAGTGGAAAAAAATTTTAACATTACAAAAGTCGATGAAATTGTTCAAATAGTGTTATCAAAGCTATGTTGAGCTTATCGGTTGCAACTCTGGGTTTGGACGAGATTCCATTACTAAAATATTCAAAACCATCGATGAAATATAGGAGGAGTACTTTGTGGTGATATTTTTATTTCATTAACATATTGCATATATCATTAATAAATTGTAGCGAAGTATTGTATATTCACCTATATTTTGTTTTTGACTAGTCTCATCCTAGTCAAAGTCATTATTCGAAGGACATATTTGAAGATTATGATGATTTAAGGATTGCTGTCCGGAATGCAACTCCCTCAAAGAGATACTAAATTAATCTTGGGGATGAGATAGATACTTATACATTTAATGTAGAAATAACGATGTTTTGCACTCAGGAATAAGACATGCATTAGATTTGTGTTATTTTGTTTTAATTTATTAGTTATATTTACAATAATATTTTTAAATATTCTTTTAAATTTCTTTTCTCATTAAAAAATTATTTATTTATATATTTTTGTTGATATGTATATTTATTTATTTTTATGCAGTTATATTTGATAATAATTTATTATTAAATTTTATTATAGATTTGTTTTGAAAATCACTTAGCTAATTATATTCAAAATCATTAGTTAATACATCAGAAAGAAATGAGGGTTCATCACGTCATTCATTTCTACTAGACAAAGAACTAGTCTCTGTCACAACAGTGTAAGCTGCTAAGTTCGTTGATCTATGAGCAAAAGTAACACAATCGAACTCCATATCCATTAGTAACTAAATATAATCTTTGAGGACACATTATATGCTCTGATTTTTTTTATATTTAAAAAAATGCAAAAAGTTCGAGAATGTTAATACAGTAGTCATCAAAATGAAGTACATCAAAGCCTTTTAAAAGTCTATCAATGTAAATAAAAGTTAACAAATGAAGTCTATCAAAGTCTACCAAAGTTTCCAAAAAGTCTATAAAAATCTACAGGTCCATAAAAGTCACCCACTTATAAAAATGACTAAATGTTTATTAAAACTAGAATTGAATACACCTCTGTATGTGAGATGAAGGTTGAGTGTGGCAATTTGTGGGATTTGGATGCTTAACTTGACTTATAAAAGTAACTAAAAGTCTATTAAAATAAGAATTAAATAGACTAAGGTTTTCACATTTTAAAGAGCAATTAAACGTCCTCTTTTGAAAAACTCTCGTGCTTGTAGAGATTGGGATTTATAAAGTCACGATCTTTGTAAAGGGTACATTTCGATTAAATAAATATAAATTCGTTGTTATGATTTTTGATAGTTAGATCTCCTTACTAGATTGAGGTATATTAATAGTGCAAACATGGTTTAATGAGATCTTTATGTTGATTCAAAGCACTTTTAATTGAGATCTTGGAACTTTGATTTCATGGCATGAGAGAATCTTTGCTTAAATTAAAGTCTAGGTTGTATCCATCCTTTATGTGTAGTGGATAATGCACAAGAGAGTGTTAGAGATCATAACTAGTAGTTTTAACGCCGCATGGTGAGGGAGATTGCTTTGGTAGTAATTAGGATCATTGATTGTTCGCTTTCTAGAACTCCAAGGTGTTTCTAAAGTAAGATTAAGATAGAGAAGCATGTTACTTATTGCTTAGGAAAATGTTTTAATAGAGTTTAAGCTTGCTTTCTTGTTGAAAAACCAGCGGTTCACTCGGAGTTATTGCATCTTAGTTAGTACGTGGTTGTGTCACACTTTCTTTCCACAAACTTAAAGAATACTAGGTGACAGGCAGTGTGTCAGTCACTATAGCTTGTCTATAGGATTTCAACTAAAAGGACATTCGTAAATCAATGATTAATCTAATGTTTGCATTACTTAATACAACCCTTAATCCAAGTTAATTACTTATTGTGTAATATATACTTTGATTCCAGTTTTTATTACATATTTTTAATTGTTAATAGCTTAGGTAGGTTGAAATTAGAAAACCATTTTTTTACTTATCCTGGAAGTTTCTCATATTGTTTATGAAATCAACCCAACTTGCCACCATTGCAAATCCATAGTAACGCGGTATTTAGGTTTATTATTGGTGTGTTCAACATTGCATTAAGATGTCAGGCAAGTAAACTCCAACATTAATGTGTACTCCCAAAGAAAATGTCAGTCTCATACATTGAGACATGTAATTACATTTCCAAAGAAAATGACAAAATATATATCACCACGTGAATCCCCTATTTATTTTTGGAGTTCACTAATAGGTTGGACGACCCCAAAAGTGACCCAAAACTGTAATTAGAGTTCAATGCATGCTCCCTGATAGACTTGCGTGCCTTTGGTCTCCATTATTCCATTAAATTTCACCTAGTCCAGGTGCTTAGCCCTAATGAATTTTTCTCGAGCACGGCCTGGTTCATCCATATAGGATACCTAACCATGGATCGAAGCATTAATAAGTCATCTTCTGCTTTGACATTAATACATGACCAAATAACAATGAGAAATGCAATGTAGACTAAATTTACAAATGCAAGCACCAAAATAATTCATTAAATTATTGAAGGGTTTACTTACAAACAACTAATTTTGAGCTAAATTCTTATGGTTCCCAGAGCATTAGATCACCTTGTAAGTGGCTCCAATAGTTTCTCTACATACTCATTATAGTATGGGTCAAGCATCAAGTGAAGCCAGACCATGGAACCTCACGAAAATTGCGGCATATGTACCCTCGAAAACTTTTTTTTAAAATAATAATTGGAAGCTTTCCGACACCTCGTCATTATGGCATCTAACCGGCTTAGATTATCCCAAAAACCTCGGATAATCTAGTCAACATCTAAAATTCGAAATATTTCTTTACTTGAATTCAATTTTTGAAAATTTTTAAGTTCAATGGACATCCTCAAAACTAAATTTAAAGCTTTTGTTTTCTAAAATGCATCAAATTAAGAAATCCTTCCATTTGAAATTTTGATTTCTTAAAGAAGTTTCTGCAAAGTATCCCTTATAATTATGGTTGTCAAAAATCCAAAAACTTGATAAACTATAGTAGGAGAAGGCATAAAAGGACTCACATCTTCACCAATATCTATAACAGTTTTAATATCATAATTTATACATCATTACAATCCACTAATCCTTAAATATTTTAATAAAACCATTTAACCCCAAATTAAATTTTGTAATTTTCATTATACTACCATTATCGTCATATAATTCTTCAAGAATTCTTAAAATATAAAATCAGCCTAACTTATTCCCTAAAGCGCAAAACACAATAATAATCATATTTTTATACAAAGAGAAAGAAAGAACTCAAAGACATCACTAGAATATTAAAGATCGTTCTTTCCTTTCTTTAGATCCATTCATTCAACATGTCATTACCCGATAATAAATATTTGATAATGTCATATAAGTTATTCCCACACTATCAAGTACAATCATAATAATCAAATTCATTGTATTTCAAGAGATTAAACGAAACAATATATTCCAAGGAAATCGAAATATAATCATGAATCCATCCTGTTTCTATTCACCGACCACAACCAATTGATATCCTACAAAAGCGCTAAGTAAACAGTAAGAAGGACTTGTGTCCTTAGACGATAACTAAATGAGTCTTGTTCATCTAGACTATAGGAGTATGATTTGGTTCGACGTGATCTTAAGATAACTTCATGATGCAAAGAATCAATAACTCCAACCTTCAAGCATATTATAGTGTTATCCTATATAATCCTAGTATTATAAATACGATAAGGAGACTCGAATCGACTTTATCCACCCCTCCCCCCCTCGTGTATGCATGTACAACAAATAATGCGATAAAAATGATCAATTCAATTTATACGAAACTTATAGTCATAAATGTAAAAGTTACTATGGTATTTACTTATAAACATTCAACTTTGAGCTTAAGTTTTTCAAGGATTCTGAAGTGTCAGTTAATCCTGAAAGTGGTTCCAATAGCTTCCTTACATAACTAATTATAGTAAGGGTCACCCCTCAAGTGAAACCAAATAATTAAACCCCACGTAAACAATAGCAAAGTATGCTCGATAATTGTTTCCAAAAATAGTTATTTATAACATTTTCAACTAGCTTTTAACTAGCCAACTTGGGGTTACTTTTAAATCTTGACAACCTTAATATTTGTCATGATAAATGAAGAAAAACTTGTATGAACACTAAAGTCAGATCTTAAAAGGGGAAGTTATGAATTTCCCAATATGGCTTGTTGATTAGGTGAACTTTATTTATTTTGAACAATTGAAACCTCTCCAAAATATATGTTTTTGTAAATAAATCCTTAAAACTCGACACCAAACTCTAAGAAACCATACCCAACCTAATTTAGTATATTTTCATAGCTCATGGAATCAATTTGGATAAAAACGAATAATCCAATTCATCTAGAATCTAATGTAAATCAATTTTAACTATAAAACAGCTTAAAATAGTTATCAACAAGATTGCATCAATTCAATTCAACTAAACCCTGACCCATGTTGGTTTAATTTATTCTAAATTGGCACAAATCAATCCAATATATCAATTCACAACAATCCCTGCCAATTTCTATACAAACTCCGCGAATGAAAACAAAACATTGCGAGAATTTAATATGAATTGTGGAAAATTCCTGGAATTGAGAATTTACCAAATTAAGGCTTGAATACATTCGTCTCCACTATGGTTAGTAGGCTCAAACTGACAGTCTCGTGATGCTCAACAATCTTATGGAGAGGAATACGACAAAAATCTGACATAAGAGATATGCGTGTGAGAGTAGGCCTTGAAAGGGTTAGGTTTCAACGAATCCAATTCGCTTTGTTGAACGAATCAATTTTCAAATTAATCGTTACAATTTTTTTAGTTTATATGTATATAGATCATTCGGTTGCTTGTTAGCGGCTTAATTTCATTTATTTATTAATTCTCGAAATCCCTTTTTTGACGTGTTTTAACTTTCAGTGCTCATTTTTTAGATCCAATTTTTTACCAAATTGAGCCAACTTTAAGATAAAACAGTCCAACTCTATACAACTTCCATAATACTAGCTTTGCAAAAAATAGAACCCTAAAATCTCAACTTTCTCTACGACATACTAAAATCTTTCAGACCAATCCTCTTGTCGTACTTAACCAAACTTGCAGCAATTTGGACCTAATCTTAACCTCGACCATTGTGAATCGATGAGAAACTCGAGGTAAGGTCTTGTACCAAATTTTTTCACATTTTACACTACCACCGATGCCAACTAGCACGTAGATCAAGACAAAATCCCTACTTGATACATGACCATTGATTTAAGAGTTTTCAAGTAGCTAATTATTTATCATCACTAGTGCCCGTCAGACATGCACTTGCATACCTGATTATGAAAAAATGAGGACACAACTCAACACACTCCAACATCGCTAGAAAATAACCTATTATACACACACTAGGCATCCACCATCGAAAAATAATATTAACCTAGTGATTCAATTTTTCACTGATCCGAGTCATAATCTATGACACATGTCGTGATTAAGAACCAACAACCGTATAATTAACACCTAATACTAGTTTATTGCAATCAAGGATTTGACAATCTTCCCAACTAATTTAAATTTTGTCCTCAAATTTTGATTAAAGAAAAGATTTGTTTATTTTTAATAATAAGAAAATAATTCCAAATAGGAAGAATTACATTTAAAAAAAAAACTCTTCTTATTCACATAAACCTGTTGTAATCTTTACGAGTAGAGATTGAGAGGAGTTCAAATTTTGATCGCTTATTCCTTTTTTGTGAAAAAAGTTGTGATTTCCTACAAATTCAGGTAGCTTTAAATTTTTGATGAGTAATGTATTCAACTTGTGGAATATCTATCAAATCTTGCTTCATTTTACATTTCACGCTTTGAATTCCATTTTAGAATCGATACTTAGCAAAATCTAACTTATCTTGCTTTTCAAAAATAAATTTCATTCTTAATTGAGTACTATTCCATAATTCGTTAATAATTCTTCTCTATCCACCAAACTCTGTTATACACATCCCAATTTTCTTTTTCATCACTAATCATTTCTTGTTAGAACTGTCAACCGATCAATTCTTAGACTATTATATATATGTGCAAATAATATTTTAACACAATATTAGATACTAAAGTAGAGTCGCCTATTATTCTGATCCATCACCATTCCAACATTTCTCAACATAACCTAGAATTATTCAATTCATCTCATGACTATAGATCTCAAATTACATTTTTCATCCTATGAAAAGAAATTTCAAATTCCAATTCCATCTGAAAATGAACCTAACACATCATGCAACTCTCACTCATTCTCAAAATGTCTACTCACAATATCATTTACGTTGTGGATTGGAAAGCAATTATCAAATTTGACTTATCAGCTAATTCATTTAACTTTTCATTTGACTAGTTAGAAAATTAACAAATTTTCTAACCTTTTCAAATCATTCTCTATCCATGAGCTCACAAAGAACTTCACTTCTTACATTTAACTATCAATCTATTATATATTGCCTTCTTAACTACTCGGTTTCAACATTGGCAATTTAATCACATTGATTTCTATCATTTCTCTTATTACTAATCTTACATCATCTTACATCTGAATCACTTACTGGCCACCATACCTCTTCCTACATCTCAATAAAGACAAATTATTTTCTTTAACTTGAGTAAATATACCCTTGTAAATAGAGATATTGATATATTTCATTATTACACTTTGATAGTATAACTTTCATCTTGTGTCACATAAATGTTTATAAATATGTTATCTTTTTTTTTATATCTACTCAATTTATAATTCTAGATTTTCTCAAATTACCTTAAAAGAATATTCAATTCTTTAAACATATTAAGTTAGATATATTGTTCTTTATTCATTATTTCCTACTAATAGGGATAATATTTACCAACTGAGTTGTAAGTCATGCATCTTTTTCCATTTTCATATACATTTTCATAGTCTATACAATTATCTTACATCGACTCCAATTTAAAATAATATATTGTTTAAGAACTTCTTAACAATCTAATTACGTTTTCACTTATATGCAACATATTCACTAAAATCTCATGTACACTACTTTGGTTCAAAACTTTCAACTTTTAGAGTTTGATTCTTTGTAAGATCCAAATGAAGATATATTAAATACCATCAAACTCATAGTTTGATATCTTAAGTCTTATCGGGACTCATGGACTCGAAATTCTCTTTTTCATACTTATGTGTGAATTTCTTGACTATTCATTTGTTTCTACTGAAGCTTCCAATTGACTTCAACGAAGTATTACATAATTTCTTCATACCGATTATCACCAATTCATTCCATTATTAAAAGACAAGTATCTTAACACTGGTCTTCTATAATGTGAATTATTCTTGATTATGATATAGAGTTACTTAGATTTTCGGTCATACACAACTACTCAAGTGCCTTAACTTGACTAAAGGAGTTCATTCTTGTCACTTCCATCAGTCATAAGTCAACTCTACATCTCATTCATTTTTTATGCAGACTCTATTCCATATTGTTTTGTCAATTTTAGCTATTCTCACATTTATCTCGTTCTCCGTCCTATTTATAACTTATCAAAATTTGATCAACACTTACAGCACTTAGAACTTCTTAATCTTGATTTACAAAGGTAATTTATAACCCTTCTCTTTTCAAAAATATTGCTAAGGATGATATGACTTCCTATGATCATTCAGTCAATTAAAGTCTTCCTTAGCTACTTCCTATGATCATTCAGTCAATTAAAGTCTTCCTTAGCTACTTTTTATTCAAAACAAAATATTGCCTTTATTCAAAACAAATATATTTATAACATAAACAAAGATATTCATAACTTTCTCTCAAAAATAATTTTGGTACTTTTCAAGAGACTATGTAAGATATCAAAGTATATTACTTTTTATTACTTTGCTTTTTATGATTTCACTTTTCTGTTATTGTTAAATTTGAGAGATAGAAGAAATAAAATTTCCAAAATCCTGATCAACTTAATAGACAATAAAACTCTTAAAAGAAGTTATTTCAATCCTTTTAAGTCATATCTAGAAAATCTTCGCAATATTGAAGTTCATACCGACTTCCTATACAAATCACTTAATGATAGTTAATCAATACATTTTTCTCTTCATTTGTTATGTTTTAAGTCACAGTGACTGACATCATAACTTGAATTTGGATTGAAGTAATTATTTTGTACACAAAACTTTACAACAAACACTTGTGTTTTCATTTTATAAGTAATCCTAGCTATTACATACAATTTCTCTAATATCTTAACTTCTAATACATGTATCCTATCACTATGCCCTTCATTTTTATGTTAGAGGCTTCGCAGATCTTTGTATCAAATCTACACCTACCACGCTGTCAACAAAGATCAATCCTAATTTAAGTATTTCCTTTCATTTTAACGGTACTCTAGTCGACTCATAAAACCATCATACTAAATCTCGCTCAAAATTAAGCAACTTGAGTAAGAAACAATAAAAAACACTAAATACTTCTTCTCAAAACTCACTTGATTGCTTTATACCATGGTCCTATTATAAATTTCACTTTTTGCTATTTTTTAAAGGAAACAATAATTAATGAGGCATTTTATCCTATGTGGATTAAGCATAAGTGGTAATAATGACTCCTCACGCTACTGTAAAGTCTAACTTTCATATGTGGTAAAGTGCATCTCCAATTACCCATATTTAGAAATACATAAAGAGAGAGAATGTTGAATTTCATTTTGCCATTCATAAGTAAGGGCCGTTTCAAATCATTACAACTGCCTAGTTGTCCTTCCCTTTGGTATACCTGGCATCCACCATTGAGTGCACTCACTGGCCCTACCACCCAACAACCCTCGCGATGGTTGGCCCAGACCCATGACCGACTGACACATGCATCGAAGCCAAACAACTCATGTTGCAATCCACCGAGCGCCAAGTGTACCATTTGCTATGATCTAACTTTCTTACAATCTTACAACACGACATAGTACTCAAGCATCTCAATATATATATTGCATCAACCATAAACAACAATGAAAGGAAATATATGTTTAAGGTGTGTTTCTCATGGATTGTTTTATATGAAATACACAAAAATTGCATTCTAACACACCCTTGACACTTCTCGAAATCCGCATTGGCACCCATTTATAGATCCCTAGACTCTCGATGTCCTATTTGTTCAAATATAATGGGTTGATGTTACATTAATGTTTTATAATTCCTAAAATAAAATTCATTTCAAAATTCAAAAATTATTAAAGAATCAATTATCAATTTAATTCTTTCAAAATAAATCAAAATCTCTAAATAATCATTTATTGATTAATTTTTTGAGTTTTGTTAGCGTGCTACCGAAGGCTTATTAGCGCGCTAACCATGCAACCTAGCTTAAGCTTGTGCCCAGAATTGTTAGAGTGCTAAAGGGGTTGAAACCCCAAATTTTCACCTCGAAAATTCTGAATTTTCTCCCTTGTGGTCGTCTCTATTTTCCGTCGACCCCACCCTCGCCTCCTAGGGGAAACCATACACCAACAAACAATAGAGAACATGCACTATAAAACTTTATCATCAATTTTCCAAGAATTCATCTATTCATCCATGAACTTCAATAACATTAATTAGAATAGAAAAATAGTTTTAAAACCTTGATTTCTTGGCACAATTGATCAAAATACTCCTTTTAAACTAGAAAAATAGTGATGAAACTCGCTTGAATATTAACCTCAAATTGGGTAAGAATCGAAATCATGCTATGTGAAGATGTTGGAAAGGAAGTGATGGCCTACCGAGCTTGATTCATGAATTGTGACGACTCAAATTCTGAAAACCAGGGCCGCTCGGCCTAAACCATCGGCAATAGATAACCTAGTGAGTCGAGCAATGATCTAGTAAGCCTTAGCCTATAGAAATACAATAAGACAATCTACTAATAGACCACTAAAATATACAAATAGTGCAAAATAAAAGTCTTCTAGGTCTATTAAGTGCGGAAAATAAGTAAAAAGTCTTACTAAGGATAAATAACTAACCTATGGGTTTCACAAAGTCTACCCAAGGTAAAATCCCTTGTCTATTACATAATGTCTCAAAATCAATTAAATATATATTGAACAACCTTCCAAATTAGAAAAGAGCTTATACGCTCGACCTTGCCCTTTATGCTGTCTTGAATAATAGCAGAGGTACCATGACTAGGAAAATAGTGGGTGAGAAATATTTCAACGGGCTTAGTAAAGCAGAAGCTTGCTTTACCCTTAATCATCTAAGTAATACCTAATGTGTATTAACTTGCATGAACAAGGTTATTCACCAATTCCTACTATCATTCCGGGCATGAAAGAATAATATTAATAAGCATACTATAAAATGCAAGACAATAATGAAACAAAGCCCGAACAAGATAGTCAACAAGATAACAATGATAACATGAATGCGATCGAGTTAACGAAGTGGAAACTAATACAAATGTGTGATGTGATAACAAATTGACTTCAACAATGTCATAAATCACCCAGCTTCAATAGAATAATATCTAAACAACCAACCGGCTTAATCAGTATCTAATAGGACCGGCCTCAAAATATTGGTTTCCAAGCATATCTTAAGTAGATGACTGATGGCCACCAGCTCTCCAGTCCGAAATTCTATAACAATTATTCATTCCAAGCACATTAGTTCCATATGAATTAATAATTAGAGAGCTCAAAGGACATGATGAAATGGAAAGAAAGGATATATTCAACTCTATTCAAACAAGATATCAACCATTTACTATCATGAATTCTAGAATAATTAATAGCATGACATGATTGAAGATAAAGAAACCCTTCTTACCTTTAGCGTTGCTTTCCTAACCGAATCCTTAGCCTCGAGAAGTCCTTGGTAGTGTTCCTTGAGTATCTACATTATATACACGCTAAATAAGATTCCACGCCAAACTATACTTGTGACTTCTAACACTTTTTGAGTTATTTAAAGTCTTATTTTTTGTGATTTATCAATTTCATGTTGTTAAGCTTTCCAAAAGAGTTCCTATGGTGTGTGGAACGTAAAAAATGGAGTTAAAACGAAGAGGTTATGCTACTTTTCAAAATCGGTGAATATTACTGTGACTGGCATCATGGCGCAATGTGGGTTTACCAACACGACGCTAGGACATCGTCACCACCAATATGATTCCAATTCATCATCCCGTTGACTCCGTATATTTTATACACATGAATGACACTAAGAAGACGTCAACATCGAGGAAGCCCTGAATTTCCTAGTTTTTTTCCCAACTTTCGACTAATTCTCGACCCCTTTAGGACTTCAAATATATCAAAAAACAGTATGAAATTGAGGGTTTTATCGACCCATAACAATCAAATACCGTTTCAAATGAAATTGTACAAAAACACACCAAGAATCCAAGTTTTGTTGCAAAATCTTTCCAAATCTGAAAATACAATTCAAACGTTGAAACCATGGTTACAAAACACTACAACCACGTATTTAAACCAATATCTAACAAGAAACCATGTGTTCATCACCAATTTGAGAGAAAACATCAAATTGAACTCCAAAACCATATGTACAACTATTGGAACTGTGAAGAACACCATGAAAAGTGTGAAAACCTTGCAAATCCGATTTGAAAACTTAAGGTAAACATAAATCCAAGATTTCACATCCATAATCAACGATTATATTCAAGATTTACAAGTTAGTTTGTGAGATTTACCTTGTTTTAATGATTCCCATCTTTTAGAGGTTGTTGTAGCTCTTTAGCACTCCAACTCTACCTCTTCTGTACTAAACCCTAGCCTTCACATTCATTGTGTTGAAAGGGTTACAACTTAGATTGTAACTAGTATTTATATGTGTCTCAGGATAAAGGTTTTAGGTGACCAACTCCTAACACTCTATCTTATCTTGTGCCCATTTGTTCTAGGACCATCCAATGTCCTTAATTAAGTCCGTCCAATTTGTGTTTTTACCAATTTACTTTTACTTGTTCCACAAGAAATTATCTTATTATTAGTAAATAATACATATAGTTTAGGCATATCAATACACAAAATTATATTTATGTATTTAATTATTCTAAATATGAATTTACTACTAAATTCGGGGATGTGGGCGTCACCTGAATCCTTAAGCATTACTCGTATGACTTTAATTCTCCCTCAAATTCCTGCAAAACCTCATGTTTCTTTACTCTTTAACCTCCCTAGACAATGTTTGAGCTTGCATGTTGAGATGAACCACTAAGTCCAATATTTATAGTTTGTAAGATTGAATTTTAGCCCTTGATCATGTGTGTGCATACCTATGTCCAAGACATCCTACGTCCCTCATTTGCTATAAGTCATAACTCCAATGACACTCATACTTGTACACATCTTATTATCTTGCTCATCATTATGATCATCTCTATGAAATCTAAGGGTCCAAAATAATTGATCAAACTATAGGCCTTCATAATTTAATCGATTTAATTGATAACATAGAAAAAATAATACATTTGGAAGCTAGTTAGGGTCTTTAATTGGTGTACTTTTAATTTTCCCTGTTACCCGACTATCTGGAACTTAGTTCCCCACACTTATGCACGCATCTTATGGAACGCCATTGCTTTTAATTTTCTAGAATGTGGTTTGTAGTATAAGAATGCCTTATTTACTTTAAGTTCATTTCCTTAAGTTTTGTTAATTATGATATATTTATGTACCCATACTTCGCCTACCCGATTCCCCTTGTTGACACATTTCCCCAAGCAGAGTACCCATCGTAAAACTTAAACGATTACAAGTAGTATACAAACACTTACATGCAATGTAATATTGTAATTAATAAATAAAATTGCAATATAAGCAACCAATCATGCGAAAAATATACTTAATTATAGCTAGTTCAACGTGCTTTACTTTTTCTGCAGTGTCCACGTGGGTTTGAGATGGCATCATAATATGAGAATACCGAATAAATGTGATTAATAAAATAATTGGCCGTCACAATTGGAGATGGTGAAGCAAAAATTGAGAGGTGTTCCTGAGTTTGATGGATAGGGAACAATTATTAACAGGTTATGAAATAATTACCTAGATAAGAATAAGCAGTGCTTCATGAAAAGCAAGATAAGATAGATTTTGTCAGATATTGATTATTGAATGGGATTCAAAGGAATAAAGTAAAATTAGAAATAAAGCAAGGATTGATGGAAGTTCTACATGTTGAATACATGATTCGTCATAAATTCAAAACTTCGTAGAATTGCAACAAAATTGTTATGACTTTTCACCAGATTAAATTTCTCATGATCTCTACTCATAGAGGTTATAATAAGTATATATAAATAAAAAGAGTTTTCTTACATGTAATCTTGCTTATTAAGAATTACTTTCTTATTAGTTTTGGGTCAGGATATCTTTCTTTCAATCAAATTTCGATGATGGAATTTAAATTAGTTGGAAAAATGGGGAAACTTTTAATTTTAGTAAATCTATATTACGAGTTAATGATGAGATTAGTAGGTCTTAATCATGACATGTGCTGTGGATTAGGATTCAGATCGCTGAAAAAGGAAATCACTAGGTCAATGTTATTTTCATTTATGAACACCTTGTGTGTGTGTATAATATGGTACTTTTTCACAAAGTAAGCGTGCGTTAAAATCATATAGCATTGTTTAAGGCTATTGTAGTTTTTTGAGGTGTATCATCAATTCTTGGCATGTTCGGGGATTCAAGTGTGTGTATGAAAAAGACGATTGAAAATTAAAATTAGTAGTTGCTCAAAAATAGTAAGTCAAGCGTTAAGTATCACGTGAGGCTTTTGTCTCAATTTGCATGCAATTAAAAAATAGTGGAAGTGTAAAATAACAACGAAGTTGGTGCAATACATTGCCTCGATTTATGTTTCGATCGGCAGTAATGAAGGTTGTGAATAGGTCCAAATTTGTGAGAGTTTGGTTATGTATGGCAAGCGAATTGGTCGATAAGTTTTAATTATGTTACAGAAAATGTTAAGACTTTTGCGTCTTGGTGTGACAAAAACCACTGTTATCGGCATTTTATGAAGTTCAACTATTATGTCAAGAATTTGGCTCGATTTGGTGAAAAATCAAATCCAAAACGAGAATTATAATTTAAAACACGTCAAAATATGGCATTTGCTAATTTATAAATAAATAAAATTAAGTAGCTCCAACAGGAAGCTGAGAGTTTGTATGTATAAATAAAAAACAACCTAATTAAAACATGATTTTGTAGAAACGAAACATATTTCATTTCTCAAATCCTCTTTATACGTGTCAAGCATGTATAATATGTTTCCCGTACATTATTATTATTATTTGTAGTAGGGTAAGTGGGATTTTCTCCATAGGGATTTTGCAAACTTCCTAAAAAAGGGTTTTTCAAGGTTTTATTATTTTACTCTAACTTAATTAATATAGAAATTAAAATTATTTAATCAAAGTAAAACAATTAAAGCAACTAATTAAACTAATTAAGCTTACACAATTCAAATTCACTAATATTAAATATTCTAAATTCAATTCAAACCAAATCAATGTAAAACAAACATCTAAACAAATATCCAAAATAATGAAGCATAAACCGTAATCATACTATCATCATCTTTCGAAGTATTCTTGAATCATTAAACCTAAATCATAAGAAAGATTTATAATCTTTATCAAGCCATTGTTTTTTTTTATATCAATGGAAAAGCCATATTATAATATTATCACCAATAGTTCTTCGAAAGCTTAAAGATAACTAATAGAAACAAAACAACATTATATTATATGAAAACTGTTTATTAGAACAGAATTCACCTACGACATATAAATTGTAAATGACCTTTTAAATTAATCCTAGTTACTACTGTATATTAAGTTTAGAACATAAATATCACAATACACATTCTAGACTATGTATGCAATACAAAATTTCTTGATTGTAATACACAAAAACAAATCTATTGAAACTGTGAATTGACGTATACGATTAAGTTTAAAGCATTAAGCACAAATTCTTCTTCATTATGAGTACATTGCAAAACAGTTTAAGTTCATGTTAGACTTTGTAAACTACTCACACATATTAAAAATAAGCATTGGAATAAAATACATTAATGAAAATACCTCTTATTGAATATTTGAGTCTCCAAAGTGTCTTTAAAAACACGAACAATAAAACTAAACTTACATCAATTAAAAATAGTTTAAAAGTAATCAAGGGTACCTAAGGGCTAATCAAGGGTAATTAAGGGCTTTTCATTTCAAAGCCCTAGGGTGATATATATAAATCCTAAGTAGTACATATCCCAAATGAAATCAAATTCCTTATTTTAATCTAATATTTTTGTAGCCTACATTAGCGAATTCTGACCGAATCCTCCTTCACAACTAAATCGTCGAAAAAATCAGTTGAATAATGACTCTACAGTTCACTGATTTGTGTAGCAAATCCTAGTTCATTTTTTGAATCTCTGATGATTCGTTGAACTTCTCTATTGCCAATCTATGTAGCAAATCCTAGTGTATTCTTGAATTGTTGTGGAATCTCTAGCTATTTTCTTAATTTGACTAAATTCTTTACTTTTTCCCTTGTTGTTCAATTTCTTCATATAACCTTAATATAACCTTAAATCACAAAAAAGAGAAATCCTAATGTAATAGCCTTTTCCATGAAAAGTCACCCCAAAATATACTATAAAACAATGTTTTATTTTTGACTTAACACCTTTCAAGTTAGTGCTTTGCTCCGCGATCTCCTTACATTTGATTTCTCTACAAAAAATAATAGAACATCATTATAGGATCAATGTGAGCTAAGTTTCCACGACAAAAACGAGGTATTCGACTCAAAACTTTCTATATTCCTAATTCTTGATATTTCTCTTAATGGGATTTGAATTCTTACGATTTTTTATTTCTCTTGCCAGCCATTTTAATGAGACTTGGTAGAAGTTTTTTTGAATTGGTGTATTGGATTGATTTGTGCAATGAATTGAGTTTATGTGATTCAGTTAAGAACTATTCAGAAGATGTTACTATTTTTGAACTTTATTTACATTAGGATTTTGGATGAATTGATTATTAATTTTATCTTAATTGGCTCCATGGTGTGTGGAAGTGTTTTTATTGTTGTATTTAGTGGTTTTTCTTTTAGGTGTCTAGTTTTGGGGATATAATTGCAAAAACATTGATTTAGAGAAGTTTTGTCAAAATTTATAAAGTTTGTCTACTTAAAAAGCTATATTGGAAAATTCGTAACTTCTTCGTTGTTAATCCGATTTAAGTGTTCTTAGACTCTATGGAAGGTATGAAGTGAGTTCTACATGTTCATTTCGGTCAATATGACATATATTAAGGTTTTAAGGTTAAAAAATTACCCTAAGATAGGTAGTTGAATGCTAGTTGAAACAAGTATAAATTATAATTTTTGGAAATAACTCTCTAGCGTACTTTGGCCGTAATTTTTGTTGGGTCTCATTTTTGGTTTCACTTGAAACTTGACCCATATTATAATTATGTATGTAAGGAAGCTGTTGAAGTCACTTTGAATGTGATATGATGCTCCGAGAAACCCGAAAGTTAAGCTCAAAGGTGATTGGTTGTAGGTAAACTCTACAGTGAACTTTATTATTATTGTTTTATCTTTGTACAAGCTTTTGTAGATAGTCTGCATTTTTATTTCACATTTTTGATTGGTTATGCATTCATGTCAAACGGATCGCATTGTCATGTTCTGTCTCGGGGAGGCATAGTATACGGATTAAACCAAACGTTGTCAAGTAAACCTTTAATTAGACAATGTCAATTTCAAGGAGTATGCATTGAACTTATAGTACACTTTTCGGTTCACTTTAGGATTGCAAATTCTATTTGTGAACTTTGAACTAAAATGGTAGGATTCACGTTGTAATATGTATTTGTTGATTATTTGGAAATGTAGTTACATGCCTATATGTATTCAGACTAATATTTGCAAGAGTACAGGTCAATGTAGAAATTTACTTGCCTGACATCCTCACATTTTTTATGATGTTTGGTATACAGTGCAGAAGTAAGGAGAGAACAAGATTGTAATCTGTTGGTGATTTTCTTTAGCCTTTTTTTCTTATTGTAAATTATTTTTGTTAAATATTGCATTTTAGGATTCTTGAGATGATAATATGTCGTAGTTTAGTTATGAAATTGGTATGAAAATCTAAGGAGACAATTAGAGTGAATTTTGAGATTGTTTATAGTGCATTTTGATATAAATATGGATTGTGAAACGGATATGCATGAAAATGAGTTTTTAAGTTGGAACTTGTAGACTTATTGCGAATTCGATCTTTGAACTCATTTCGATATTATATTGTGAACTATTGTGGAGATGTTAATCCTTATAAGCTCTTACCCAAAGGTGTTTTATCAAGTTTTTGGTGCCGGCAGCTGTTAGCACCCATCTCACTAAGTCATGACTTACCCTAATTACTCTAATTAGGCACCTAAACTATATAATTAACTATATGCCTCGAAATAATTCCATTTTAATCCTTAATTACACTCCAAAACTAAATCTAAATCCTCAACAAGCTTCGGTTGTTGATTTATTTCATTTGGAGCAAATTCGAAAATCATACTGAATGTCTTTTGTATTTTATAAATATTTCGGCATCACCTCCCCTAAAAGAGGGCTGTTAGAAAATTTCACCTAATAGACAACATAATTGGGGAGAGGCCTAGATAATATCCCAAAATAAACCAAAACTAAATCATAAACCTAACATACTTCAAACAAATGTAGGAGACTCTCAAAACCTATTCAAAAGTATTTAACGACCTACGCTCACCCCAAAGCCTAAAAAATACATATAAAGTGATTACAAAAAGAAAATTAAACTTTTAAACATAAAACATTCACTAAAGGTCTTCGAGCTTTTCTCATTCAGTCTAGTCTTCACAGAGAACCTGACATCATCATGAACAACTCGAAGATGTCAGGTAAATAATCTCCTACATTGCTCTAAACTCATGCAAATGTTAGTCCGAATACATGGATTGGATCCCTCATTTCTTATTCTTAGCTCAAAACAAGCGGGCCCACTCAAGATGAACCTAAAAAAGTCATATGAGCTCAATGCATGCTTACCTGGAGTAGAAATTACCCTATTTAAACGCCTATAGTACATTTTGTCAGGAGCGGAGCACCTCACACTCTTACAACTGAAGCAGGGGCAACACTATCTAGATGCCATGTATGCATGACCAAAAATGACGCAAAATGCAATATAAACTAAACACAAAGGTAAGTACAGAGATAAAGTTTCATAAGTAGTAAAGACCATTATTGTGTTTACTTACAACTAATTAACTTTGAGCTAAATTCTTGTAGTTCTCAAAACATTGGATCACCTTAAAAATGGTTCTAATAGCTTCCCTGCATACCAAATTATACTATGGGTCATGTTTCAAGTGAAACCAAATTATGAAACCTAATGAAGACAATGTCCAAAGTACACTTGAGAACGCTTTCAAAGAATATGAATGTATATAACTATTTCAACTTGTTTTCAACTAGCCTTGGCGTAACTTTTTAACATTGACAACCTCTTTATTTGTCATGATGACCTAAAAGGAACTTGTAATAATCATCTCCTACTTTCCATAGACTCCAAGAACACTCGAATCGGATCACCAACAAAGAAGTCATGAGTTTTCTAATATGTGCTGCCAACTAGGCAAACTTTATTTATTTTGTACTAAAAACCTTCTCGAAATCAATATTTTTGCAAGTAAATCCTCGAAACTGAAAAAAAAAAAAACCATAAAAACACTCGATACCAGCATCAAAATATTTTCACAGCCTATGGAGTAAAATTGGATCAAATCTGATAATTAATTCATCAAGAAACCCAATGTAAATTAATATATACTATAAAACATCTCCAAAATAATTATCAACTAAATTGCATTAATTCACTTAACCAAAACCCTAATCATGTCAATTGGATTTATTCAAATTGGCACAAATAAATCCAATACATAAATTCTCAATAATCCTTTCCTATTAAAATTCTGCAAAAAAACAAAATATCGCGAAAATAATCAAAATATCTCGAGAATTCAAATTGAATTGTGGAAAATGCCCTAACTTGAGAATTTTCTAAATTTCGAGCTGAATACCATGTTTCCACCATAGAAACTTAGCTCAAATTGACAATCTCATAATGCTCTAAGGTTCTGTGAAAAGAAATCGGGCTAAAATCAAACATGCGAAGATCCGCAAGCAAAAGAAACAACGGGAAAGGTTAGGAACAATGAACGGAAAAATGTTATGTTGTGTACAAATTAAACTTTTGTTTCATTTGATTTGATTTTGTTTATTTTATATATATATATATATATATAAAACCCTCAACTGCTTAATTTTTCATTTATTAATTCTCGATTTTCCTATTTTCACTTGTTTTGGCTTCCTATGCACGTTTTGAATTTGATTTTTCACCAAATTTAGCCAACCTCACGACAAAATAGTCCATCTTCATAAAATGTCCATAACACTAGTTTTGGTCATAACAAAACCCCAAAGATTTTAACTTTATCCATGTCATTATAAACTCTTATGGAACAATTCTATTGCCTTACCAAACATAAATTACACCAATTTGGATCCAATCTCAACCACGACTACCGACAACCGACATAAAAGCTCAAGGTAAGGTCGTGCACCAACTTTGTTCTCATTTTACTATATCGGTGATCTCGACTTGCATACAAACCAAGGAAAATTCTTCACGTGAGGATTAAAACTAGGTTAATTAGTTTTCAAGCAACTAATAATTTATTTTCACTCTTGCCCTTTAGATACACACTTGTAACCCTGAGTATTAAAAAACAAAAGATAAACCTCAACGTACCTCAACTTCGCGACAAAATACTATATAATACACACTAAGCACACAACATACAAAAATAAAATATACCTTATGATCTCTGATCTCTAATGCGTGGGTCCCAAGTTGGATATTTAAACTCCAAATAAAATCTGAAAGTAATTAATTATTCGCCTAATCAAGTTTTTGAAATTATCAAATTTCACAATTATTTCCAACTAATTAAAAATTTTGTCCTCGAAATTTAAACTTACAGGTTAATGAACCAAAAAAGATATGAGAATATGATCCTTCATATACAACTCTTTTAATCTGAACTCGTAAAAACCATTTTCAAGGTGACATCGTTAAGTGGACCCATCACTTTTATTCTAATCAACACCTTAGTGGTAGAGATTATAAAATCTTAAATTCCAACTTCTTGGTTTAATGAAAAGATATCTCCGTTACTTTATCAATCCTGGCATTTTATGAATTACTAATGAGTTAAACAACCAACATTTTGGGATATTCGATTACCTTACTTTTGTTCTCTACTCATTTCATGCCTTGAATCCCATTCAAACATCAATACATATCAAGATGTAACCTATCTTGATTTCCAATTAAACTATTTTCCTTCTTAACTAAATAAAATCGCTTAAATCATTAATAATTCTTTCCTTATCCATCATACTCTGGTATAAACATCCCAATTTACATTCTCATCACTGATCATCTTTTCTAATTAGAAATATCAACTAATCAATTCTTAGACCATCATCAGTCTAAATATTTAAATAATGATGCAAATAACATTTGAGCACAATTTTAGATACTGAGTAGAGTTGCTTGTCTTTTTAATCCATTGAGGAGTTTCACAACTTTCACCTTTATATATATTCTTTTTTATATTTTTTTCTCCAAATCTTTTTTTTTCAATTAGTACGGTCCCTACTCCCTTTCCTATATACCGATTTTCTCACTTTTTCCCATCACAAGTTTCCCTGCTCATTTTCCTGTGGATACTTGTAGGACACTCTACACTAAGAAAACTCATGTTAGTACTTCTCACTTTCACTATAATCAAGCAAATCCCCTTAATATGGTTTAAAATAAGAAAAAGACAGTGGTGAAGAAGAACATGGATAAAAAGATGATACAAATGCATGCAGGACAAAAAGTCTCTAAAAATAGTGAACGCGTAAAATCTCTCATATCTAGGTGACTAAGAAAACTATTAAAGAACAATCATAATAAAAGCATGAACTAGTAAAGATAGAAGTTAACTCAAAAGATTCCAATCACATCTTGCGAGCCCGAAGTATTTCAACCGAGGATGAAATCAACAAAATGATGGAATGAAGTCTAGGGTTCTGGATCTACTCAAAGGCTCGCCACTAATGCGGCGACTTAAATCGGACATGTTACCAAACCAAGTCTCAAAACACCTAAAATCCTATAAACATGTTAATTCCAAATAAAAAAATGCTCACGTTATGCTAAAAAAAATATAATCCACAGTCAAACCTAACAAAACTCTCAGGGTGCTCCAATTTATTAAAATAAATAATAATAAATTAATAAAAATACCAAATAAAGAAAACCAATCCCCGGAAACAGCACCAAAAATTGATGCGCGCGGAACGCGTCAATAAAACAAAAAATCCTAAACCAAATATTTTGTAGAATTGTGGTAAAGGGTCGATCCCACAGAGATTGGTGGTCTTTCTAAGGTTAAAAACAACAAAAAGGAAAAATCGGAGGTTTTTAATAAATAATTTAATAATTTAACTAACTAAACTAACTAAACTAAATAAATAAAATAATTTAAACAAATTTCAGAACAATTAATTAATCATCAAGGTAACACCTAGGTCTACAGTTCCACAAATCAGTATCAAGATTTAATGACAATCAATGACTTCAATCTTTCCCAAAAAAGTCATTAATTTTTATTTTCCTACAATAGCTATAGAAAATCGACATCCGCCAGAAATTCCTCGTTCCCCTAATCTAGATAGCCAGGACGTCTGCCACTAACTACTTCCCTAATTAATGCATAACCCTAGACATCCGCAAATCGAGTTTAACACACTAATCGCAATAATATGGATCTATGGGAACACTAATCCTAAATAATCGGATTGCATCGGCTTCCGATTTAACCTAAATTCAATTATTGCACACTTAAGAACCAAAAGGGTTTTACAGGAAACAGGTGAGTGTTCGTCACTTTATTGGTCCAAAAGTACAATTACACGGATATTATCAGTCCAAATAACTATAGGTTGTCCATCTAAAAGCATGCATTGGCCACATACATACCCTAGATCTAAGCCATATTCATTAAAATCAACAACAATGAAAGAGGAGAATTAAATCAAATTAAATAATAAAATAAAAGATCTCACATAATATGCTTTGAATCCATAATCCTAACTTGTTTCCTCGTCGACCTAGGCCATCGTCGAGAGAAGTCGATGCTAAAAATATAATAGTCGGTGTTCTATCATTTCTAACAATAACTTAGGTTCGTAATATATAAAACTACTAAACATTGATCCCGGGAGGTGAGAGAACCTAATTTTGGGTGTTGGAGAGGTGACTCGTGCGCCGAGGAGCATCATATGGCTATTTTTGTCTTGAAAATAGGTTATGTCCACGTGTCGCATGCCAATTGGTCATTTGGTCTGCGCACACTAACGTGGCGTTCTCCCATTAGTCTAGAGCTGTTACCGTGACATGGTGTTGTATGGTGTGCATGACACGTGTCACGTAAGAAAACAGTGAGAAAGTCGCACGAAATCGATAGAAATTCTGGGAAACCTTACTGATGCGTGTCTCGAGGAACATTTGTTTGCAGCTGAAGAGTGAGATAATTTAGTTTTGGTGCTGTGTGTTTGTTGTGCTTGCTGACGTGGCAACACAGGATTGGTGGAGATTGCTTGCATGTCGTGCTTGGATAGGGTGAGCAGCTAACACTTGGCCGTTGGAAGAGAGAAGAATTGGTGTGTGTGTGACGTTGTCAAGATGTTGACTACTGATGGAGGGCTGCAACGTGTCCCATGAAAGCCAATGGCATGCTGCCACGTGTCAATTGGTCTCATGATCCTTTATTCTACCCATCGCGCAACACGTAACTCAAGGCAAATTTTTCGGCATCTGAGTACTACAAATAGATACTCCATTTTGAGTATTTTTCTACCACGAATTCAATCGCACACTCCGTTTCACCTGAAAATGACCAATAAATATAATAAAATATATATTTTAGAGACTTTCCATATTAAAATATATTAATATAAACTACTAAAAACCTATAAATACCGACTTATCATCCAACACCATTCCAGCGTATCTTAACGAAAACCTAATATTACACAAGTAATCCCATGACTATAGATCTCTAATTACATCTTTCATGCCATGACAAGAGATCTTAAATTTCAATCCGATCAAGAAATCGAACCAGACACATTGTGCAACTCTCACTCATTCTCTAAATGTCTACTCATAATATTATTTATGTTGTGGACTAGAAAAAAATTATCAATTTTGACTCGTCAATCAATTCACTTAACTTTTGTTTTGACTGGTTAGAAAACTAATGAACTTTCAAACTTTGTCAAATCATTATATTGTATGAATTTACCAAAAACTTCATTTCATTCACTTAATTGTCAATCTATTTCATATTGTCTTCTTCACTATTTCGGGTTGTCACATTTCTTTAATTATTAAGACTTCAAACCACCTCAATCACTTATTGTTCAACAAACTTCTTTCATTACTTGAATATAGATAGTCATCCTTAATTTGAGTAGATATACTTTTTAAAATAGAGATATCAATATATCTATTAATTATACTCTCATAGTATAGTTTTTAAATTGATCTCATACAAGTTGAAATATGTTATCTCTTTTTTCCTCTACTCAATACATAATTTTGGCTTATCTGAATTACAATGGTTGAATATTCAATTCTTCTAACATTTTACGCAAGAAACACTGTACACTATTCAATATTTCCAACCAATACAAACAATACTTACTAAGTGAGCTGTAAGTTGTGCTTTTATTTTTTATTTTCATTTATATCTTCACCATTATATTGGTATCTTACATCAACTTAAATTTATAATAACCAAGTTCTTCACACTTCCTTACCGACGAATTATGTGTTGTAATACTATATTTGAACCAAAATACAACATATTCACTAATATCAATTGTACATTACATTGCTTCAAAACTTTCAACTTTTGGAATTTGATTCCTTGTATGATCATTCTGAAGATATGTAATTACATTAAAATTATAATTTGATATCCTAAGCCTTATCGGGACTCGTTCACCTGAAATTTCCACTTTCATGCATAAGGGAGAATGACTTAACCATTTGTTTGCCTATACTTAAGCTTCCAATTGACTTTAACTAAACTTCATAGACTCTTTTATTCCCGACTGTCACCAATTAATTTGATTATTAATAGACAAGTCGATGCATCACACCAGTCTTCCACCTTATGAATGAATTATGATATTGAAACAGAGTTACTTAGACTTTTGGTCTTGCATAACTACTCCAGTGCCTTACCTTGACTAAAGGATTTTCTTTTTGTCACTTCCAATAGTCACAAGTCATCTCAACGTATCATTATATTATTTATATGCAAAATTAATTTTGTTTAATTTTTTCAATATTAGCTATTCTCACATTGATTTTCGTCCCTTCACGACTTTATCACGCTTTCATTCAACATTTTGTCCACTTACAACTTTATCTCTACTTAGAATGGCTATTTTTTATATCTCTTCTCTTTTTGAAAATATAGTTAAGGACTACGCGACTATTGGGGCACGTGCCCTAGGTTAATCTATAAACATTGTTTATCTTATAATTTTGGTTAATAAATTAGATGTTAACGTTTGTTGTTTTATTATAAGTCATTACATTTTTACATTATTATAATATCCATTGGTATTTGTTGAAATATACTAAATGTCTCTAGTCGATCATTATACTGGAAACTATAATGAGTTAAGACTAGTGTGAATCTTGATTGATGGTCATGTAATGATCATCCATATATGGATACGAATCGAGATCATGAGTACTTGTTACGAAACAAGGTACTAGAACAATCACTATGAGAACACCATATGGGTTAAGTAATAGGTGTTACCCACGATAGGTACATCATTTAGTCCTTCGACTTAAGATTACGATAGACTTCAATATTAGGAGCATGGTAATTTGACTGAATGAAACGTTGTGTTTAACCGGACGATTATAAAAATTGTAATTGGTTACCATGTGAATAATATATGAAGGTGTGTAATTAGAGAGAATTTGCCCCTCTCGTATAGAGAGTGATATCAGTGAATCCCTCGATATGTTAAAACTGTTAAATGGCCAAGTCCAAGTGAATTGATTAGATAAATGTTATTTGAATTTTTTTAGTCTACCTAAAACTCGAGACTAGTATGATTGAACATTTAAGATGACTTTCCATGCCTTATGTTTAATAAAAGGATATCGCATAACAAAAGGATATGATATATGTTATTTATTAGGTTGTGTTGATTTTGATATTCATGCTACTTGGGTAGTCAGAATGCCTTTCTATAGATCACTTATAACTTATGTACCAAAATGGCTTTGGTCACTGTCAACGTCACATGAACCTATTGGGTTGAAAACAAATAATAAATTCAATTAGTCCAGAATATCGAATTTTATTTGATAAACTTCACAATATAAAAGCCCTTAGGATTTTTTTTATGATAAGTTTTTTATAGGGGCGTTTGTGTAATTTGCTTGAATTGTTTAAATAAAATAGTAGTATTACAAATAGGTTTTCTAAGTGAACTTATCTAGACATATAAATAGAGGTTGAAACCTAAAAAAGAAATAAGATTTAGGCATTTTCTATGTTCGAGTTCTATTGATTTGCCAACTAAAGGAAAAACTTTTTCAATCTCTTTTGGGGCTAGGACTCTAAATTGTGGTCACCGTTTGTGTGTGGATTTTCGATAAAGAATGTGCGCTTGAACATCTTGGAGATCGAACAATTAGAAAAGGAAATCACAGATTAATGTATGGTTTACTTTTATAGATCTAGTTTAATTGAACTTATTTTCGATCTAGTTAGGATTTTTCAAAAATTGTTTTGAGTTTTTCACTGTTTATGAACCCCAAAACCCAACAGTGGTATCAGAGCCTTAGGCTAGGTTCAATTAAATGTTTTCATGCTTTTCTGTGATGTACATACGATATATGTGTAAAAACACGATCTTGGTTAATGTATATATGATGTACATATAAGTTATGTGATAATTGTTATCAGAAATTAGTTTTAAAGCATATTATTAATTCATGTATTTGATACATAAGCATGATTTGAGTTAGATAGAATTCACGTTTGAATATTTTGATTAACATATGTTTTTATTATTGAATGGTGCAAGTTTTGTATGTTCATGGTAGAAGTCATGTTTAGGTTAATATGATTCAGGTGTTTAAGACATACTTTATTTTTTTTAATAATTATGTATCTCTCTATGATAAAAATCATGATTACGTTAATATGATTAATTCAATATGATTCTGGTGTTAAATGCATGATTATTATTTCATTTTTTAATTCAATTGCTTGTTTTGTATGAATAAGAATCGAAATTTGTTTTAATCATACATCTCGTTGTGATTATCTATTAATATATTCCTATTAGATAAAGGACAAACTTGTAATTGGATAATAATTACAAATCCTATAAGATAGGTGAGACATATAACAAATTCGTATTGGATAAGGATTCAAAGTATATTAAACTCTAATTCGATTATGATAAGATATTAAGTTAGAGGTTGGCCCAAGTTAATTAAAAATAATTTCATTAATATTTTTTGGAATTAAAAATAAGGGGCAGTTTTGATCATTTGGATTGACTAAAATAATGAGAAATTTTAGGCGCTTATCAATTCTCTAAACTGAAATTAGTTGTCTAAAAAAATGGGGGTGCTGCTCCATGTACTACTACCCGCTGATCAGCCACAGTGATTACTGTTAATTATTTGTAGCGGAAGGAAATTCATATAGTAGTCAATATTAGTAAAATTTCCTTACTTGTTTAATGATATCACATGAATTATAATATATGATATTTATCTTGCTTAATTTATAATTAAAACAATAAAAAAACCCCTCTTCCAAAATTTAAGTAAAGTGTCATCCATTCTCAAACACTTGCCAAGACTTCGATCACATCAATATGGTTCTGCCTCCACAGAGTATATTGTGTTATCTTGGTAAGGCAATGTAAGTAACGATTACTTTATGTTTTGAAATGTTTAGACTTGATAAAGCTATCAAAATGGTTTTGGGCTTAAGCACAAGATGAGATAAAACGTGCTAAGACATAAGATGTCAGAATCTCATAAAAACAACTAAAAGTTAGATATGATGTAATTGATAAAAATGTACCTATCTAAATAAGATAACTCCAAGTGTCATGCCTTAGCTATCTTGGATTTATGTGAAACATAGATTTTAGTTCCTTAAATTAACATAGTATTTTTAGGAAGGTTGTTAATTTAGTGGGAGTCTATTCCTCTATATTAAAATGAAAATTTTCGTAATCTTTGTCGTAGATCTATGGCATTTTCAAATCACACTAATTCCTTGTCAATGTGATCCATTTTTGAGAAGGATAAGTTATTTAGGACAAACTTTTTTGACTAGTTCAAAAACTGTAGAATTGTTCTTAAACATGAATGCAAGTTGTATGTCCTAGATGATCCTATTCTCAAGGAAATACCAGCCAATGCTTTAAGAGCCGTGAAGGACAAATATACCAAGCATGTCAACGACTCAACTGATGTTGAATGGATTACGTTGGCAACCATGGTTCTAGAACTTCGTAATGACATGGAACACATGGATGTTTACGATATGGCTACGATGCTAAATGAAATGTCCTAACAACAGACTAGGCAGGAAAAAATTGAGATAGTCAAGACCCTTCATTCTTGCTAAATGGTTGAGGGTGCATAAGTTAGTCCTCATGTTCTAAAAATGAAGGGCTACATTGACTATCTTTACATACTTGGATTTCCCATAAATCAAGAATTGGCTATGAATTTGATCTTGAATTCATTGCCTGATGGTTATTCACAATCTGTGAAGAACTTTAACATGAATAATATGGAGAAAACTATTTTTGAATTGCATTAGATGCTGAAAACTGCTGAGCATAATGTCAAAAAACTCATTGCTAATATGTTGATGGTTCGAAAAGGAAAGGCTCTAAATAAGGGCAAAGGCAAGGTTCAAATTGACAAGGTTGTTATGACTACTATAAAATATATGAAACAAGTCAAGCATAAGGTTTCTTCTACTTTACAATTTCATAAGGAAATTGTCATTTATGCCGTGCACCTGGGCATTTGTTCAGAAATTGCATGGTCTATCTTGAAAATTTAAAGAAAAAAAAGTGTAGTGCAACTACTGCATCAGGTATTTATGTTATTGAAGTTAACTTGTCTACTAGTGATTCTTTGGTATTGGATACCAGATGTGGTTCTCACATTTGTATTAGTTTGCAGGGTTTCACAAAAAGTAGAAAGCTAAAGAAAGGAGAAGTCATTCTCTGAGTTGGAAATTGAGCAAAGGTTGTTGCATCGGTTGTAGGATGCTATCTGTTAACTTTACCTGGTGGACTTGTTTTAGTTTTAAATAATTGTTATTACGTCCCTGCTTTGAGCATAAACTTTATTTCAGTTGCTTGTTTTCATTTTACTCTTGCGAATAATAAATGCTCAATTTCTCGCAAAAAGTTTTTCTCTGCGAACGTTGATTTGTGTGATGGTCTTTATATTCTAAACATGAAGAGGACGACATATACATCTATTCTTAATGTAAATACAAAGAGATTCAAGTTAAATGATTTGAATCAAACCTACCTTTGGCATTGTAATCTTGTCCACATAAATGAGAAACACTTTTCTAAACACCATAAAGATAGACTTTTAGATTCATTTTGTTTTGAATCATATGAAATATGTATATCTTATTTATAGGCAATATGACAAAGAGTCCCTTTACTAGACACAATGAAAGGGCAAGTGATTTATCGGGTCTAATACATAATGATATATGCGATCCTATAAACATAGCGGCTAAGGGTGGTTGTCAGTACTTTATTACTTTCACCCATTATTTCAACAGATATGATTATCTGTATCTTATGAAACATAAAGGTAAATCTTTAGAGATGTTTCGAACATTTCAGAATGAAGTGCAAAATTAACTTGGCAAAACTATTAAAGCGCGTTGATCAGATTGAGGTGGTGAATTATTGAGCCAAGGGTTTGAGGATCATTTTATAAACTGTTGGATTGTTTCATAGTTAACCACTCCAACAACTCCACAATGGAATGGTGTTTCCGAGGGGAGAAATCGGACTTTATTGGATATAGTTCAATCTATGAGGAGTCATGTAGATCTTCCTATTTCCTTTAAGGGTTATTCCTTAAAAACTATTGCATTTGCACTGAATTGTGTTCGTTTTAAATTGGTTGATAAAACACCATATGAGATGTGGTTTGAGAAAAGACCAAGTTTGTCTTGCCATAAGATTTGGGGCTGTGGGGGTTTCATAAGACAAAGTGTTCGTTGCTCAAAATGGTGTCTTTATTTCAAAAAGTTTATTTCAAAATAAAACAATAGGAATAAAGTAAGTCTTGAAGAAGTTGAAGAACCACCAATAAACACTCAACTACTAGTGGGAGACTAACGAAGTCTTGAACTAGTTGAACCTCCAAAGTTATCACAAGGCCCGTGTAGGTATGATGGGGTAAGACACAAACTTGAGAGATTTGAATTCCTTATTACTAATAATAGTCTAGTGTTGAATATGAATCAAAATGATCCTACTACTTTTTTGAAGGTTGTGTCTAGCCTTGAGGCAGATAAATGGCTTAGTGTCATGATCTTTAAGATGCAATCCATGTATGATAATTAAGTTCGAAACCTGGTTGATTTACTTGAAAGTGGTAAGACCATTGTATGTAAATTGGTTTTCAATAAGAAAACTGACAAGGATGGCATTATGCATAATTATAAAGCACAACTAGTAGCAAAAGGTTTTAGACAGACTCAAGGTGATGATTAGGATGAAACTATTTCTCCTGTAGCCATGCCTAAATTCATTAGAATTCTAATTTCCATAACCGCATATTATGATTATGAGATGTGGCAAATAGATGTCAAAATAGCTTTTCCAAATGGAAAGCTCCTTGAGGATGTTTATATGAGACAGCAGGAAGGGTTTGTTCATCTTGCGAATTCTAGGAAGGTGTGCAAGCATCAAAGATCTATTTATGGATTAAAACAAGCTTCTCAGAGTTGGAATCTTCTTTTTGATGAAGCAATTAAGGAATTTGGTTTTATTAAAAATGAAGATGAGCCTTGTGTATATAAGAAGAAAAGTGGGAGCATGGTTATTTTTTTGGTACTCTATGCTGATGATATATTACTCATTGGAAATGACATCCCAACCTTATAGAGTGTCAAGTCTTGGTTAGGGAAGTGTTTCTCAATGAAGGACTTAGGAGATGCAACCTACATCCATTGGATTAAAATCAGTAAGGATAGATCTCTAAGGCTAATATGTCTAAGTTAGCATGCTTATATAGATAAGGTACTGAATAGGTTCAGTCTTCGAAACTCTAAAAAGGATCGTTGCCAATGCCTCATGGTATAAGTCTCAACAATACTCAATGTTCAAAGACTAAAGATAAGCGAGAACACATGAATATGATTCCATATGCATTAGCTATTATATCTATAATGTATGGCATGTTATGCACCCGACCTGATGTATCATATGTCATGACAACAACAAGCAGATATCAGTTTTATCCCAGTGTGAGTCACAAGATAGTAGTTCTTGCTTTATTGAATTTTGGAAGATGAGCTTGTTGTAAATGGTTACACAAATGCAAGTTTTCAAATTGATACAAATGACTTCATATCGCAGTCTAGATATGTGTTTACATTGAATGGAGGCGCGTGAGCTGGAAAAGTTCGAAGCAAGACACTGTGTCAGATTCAACAATAGAGGCTGAGTATATAGCAGCGTCCGATGAAGTTAAGGAGGCAGTTTGGATCAAAAAGTTAATCTTTGAACTTGGTGTGGTTCCTAATATAGCTAGCCCCATTTGCTTGCATTGTGAAAACAACGAGGGGATAGCACAGGCCAAGGAACCAAGATCACATCACCGATCCAAACATATACTTAGACATTTTCATCTCATTTGAGAAATCATTGAGAAGGGAGTCGCGAAGATTTCCAAAGTTCCTACAAAAGACAATGTTGCAGATCCTTTGACAAAGGCATTTTCACAAGTGAATCGTGATGATCATGTTAGGTCATTAGGTATCAAATACGTGAATGAATGGCCCTAGTACAAGAAGGAGATGTTCAGGCATGTTCCCTAAGTCAATCTATAAACCTTTTTTATCTTATAAATTTAGTTAATGAAATAGAGGTTTACATTTTTTTATTATTATATGTAATTCCATGTTGACCTTATAATATGATCCATGGGATTTGTTGAAATATCATAAATGTCCCTAATCGGTCAATATAATGGGAACTATAATGAGTTAAGACTAGTGTGAATCTCGATTGATGGTCATGGGATGATCATGTGTATTGGGATACGAATAGAGATAATGAGTACTTTTAAGGGAACAAGGTACTGGACTGACCCACTATGAGAACACCACATGGATTAAGTCATAGGTGTTACACATGACAAGTATATCATTTAGTCATTCAACTTGAGATTACCATAGACTTCAATATTAGGAGCATGGTAATATGACACAATCAAATGTTGTCTTTAATCGAACGATTATAAAGATTATGATTGGTTACCATATGAATAATATGTGAAGCTGTATAATTATGATAAAATTTGTCCTTCTTGTATAGAGAGATATCAGTGGATCCCCTGATATGTTAGACTGTTAAATTGTCAAGTCCATGTGAATTGCTGTGATCAATGTCATTTGGATGTTTTCAGTCTACCAAAAGTACAAGACTAGTACGATTGATTATTAAGGGTGACTTTCTGAGCCTTATGCTTAATCAAGGGATATGACACAAAAAAGGATATGATATATATTATTCATTCGGCTGTATAGATTTTGATATTCATGCTACTTGGGTAGTCATAATGCCTTGCTAGAAACTTCTTATCAATTGTGTACCAAAATGATTTAGGTTCAATGCTAACTTTGCATGAACATATTGCGCCAGACACAAAAATGGTTTAGTGCAATTTCAATTAGTCCAAAGTAATGAATTTTATATGATAAAATTCACGACATAACAACGCTTACGATTTGTTATATGATAAGTTAACAATACGGGTGTTTCCGTAATGTTCTTGAATTTCCTAAACACAATAGTTGTATTAAGAATAGGTTTTTTAAGGAGTTTATCTACACATATAAATGGAGGTTTAAACCCTAAAATGAAATAAGATTTTCATTTTTACTATTTTTAAATCCTCTGGATTTTGGGGGAGAAAGGAAAAACGTTTTCATTCTCTCTATAGGCTAGCACTCCAAATTGTAGTCACCGTTCATGTTTGGATTTTCGATAGAGGACGTACGCTTGAACGACTTGGAGATCAAATAATCGAAGAAGGAATCATGGATTAAGTTTTGGTTTACTTTTATAGATCTAGTTTAATGGAACTTATTTTCAATCCTATTGGGGTTTTTCAAAAATAATTTATAATTTTACGCTGCATATGAACCTCAAACCCATCAGTGGTATCAAAGCCCTAGGCTCAGTCCTATTAAATGTTTGCATGTTTTCTCTGATGTATGTATGATGTATGTGTGAAAACAAAATCTTAATTAATGTATGTATGATGTACATATAGGTTCTGTGATAATTGTTATCAAGAATTGGTTATAAAGCATATTGTTAATTCATGTATTTGACACATACACATGATTAAATTCAATGATAGAATTTATGTTTAGAATATTTTAATTAACATATGTTTTAATTATTGAACAATGCGAATTTTTTATGTTCATGGTAGAAGTCATGTTTAAATTAATGTAATTCTAATGTTTAGTACATATTTCATTTTGTTTAAGAATTGTGTATGTCTGTATGATATAAATCATGATTAGGTTAATATGATTAATTTAACATGATTCTGGTGTTTAATGCATGATTAATATTTCATTTTTTGATTCAATTGCTTGTTTTGTATTAATAAGAATTGAAATTTGTTCTGATCATATATATCATTGTGGTTATATGTTAGTCTATTCCAATTAAAAAGGAGATAAACTTGAAATTAAATAAGAATTACGAGTCCTATAAGATAGTGAGATATATGTAAAATTCGTATAAGGATTCAAAGTGTTTTTTAATTCTAATTGGATTAGAATAAGATATTAAGTTAGGGAAGTTAATTACAAATTTCTTAATTAATACTTTGTGAAATTAAAATAAGTAGCAGTTTTGATCAATTTGATTGACTAAAATAATGAGAAAGTTTAGGCGATTTTCAATTTTTGGAAGTCAAATTCATTATCCAAAAAAATGGGGCCACTGCCTCTTGTACCACTGCCCAATGACCTGCCACAAGGACCGCCGCTAACAGTTTGTAGTTCAAGGAAATTTGTATAATAGTCAATATTGGTAATATTTCCTAACTTGTTTAGTGATTGTACATACATTGTAATATATTACTTTTGTCTTGTTTAATTTATGATCACTAAAACAAATAAAAAAATCCCTCTTCCAAATTTTAAGTCAAGTGTCATCCATTCTTAAACACTTGCCAAGACTTCAATCACATCAATATGTGTCTGCCTCCGGTGAGTGTATTGTGTTATCTTGGTGAGGGAATTTGAGTAACGGTTACTCAATTGTATCAAATAGTTATACTTAATAACACTATCAAAATGGTTTTGGGCGTTAGGCTTAAGATGAGATAAAACATGCAAAGACATAAGCATCATAGTCTCGTAAAAATAACTAAAAGTTACATATGATGTAAATGGTAAAAAATACCTACCTAAATAACCTAATTCAAAGTGTCATGCCTTAGCTATCTTGGAATTAGGTGAAACATGGATTTTAGTCCCTTAATTTAACATAGTGTTTTACGAGGGTTATTAAATTATTGGGAGTCTATTCCTCTATACTAAAATGAACTTTTGCATAATCTTTATTGTAGATCTATGGCCTTTTCAAATCACCCTAATCTCTTGTCAATGCGATCCACCTTTGAGAAAGATAAGTTGTCTAGGACAAACTTTCTTGATTGGTTCAGAAACTTGAGAATTATTCGTAAGCATGAACGCAAGTTATATGTCCTGGATGATCCTATTCCTAAGGAACCACCAGTTAATGCTTTAAGAGCCATGAAGGATGCACACACCAAGCATGTCAACGACTCAACTAATGTTGCACGCATTATGTTGGCAACCATAGCTCCTGAACTTCAAAAGGACATGGAACACATGGAAGCTTCGGGCATGGCAAATATGCTGAAAAAAATGTTTCAACCGCATGCTAGGCAAGAAAAGTTCGAGACATTCAAGAATCTTCATTCTTGCAAAATTTCTAAAGGTGCGTCAGTTAGTCTTGATGTTCTAAAAATGAAGGACTACATTGACCATGTTGACAGACTTAGATTACCCAGAAGCCAAGAGTTGGCTACGGATTGGATCCTGAATTCATTTCCTAATAGTTATTCATAATTAGTGATGAACTATAACATGAATAATATGAACAAGTCTATCTCAGAGTTGCGATAGATGCTTAAAATTGCTGAGTCGAATGCCTAGAAACCCATTGCTAATGTATCAATTGTTCAGAAAGTAAAGGATCTGAATAAGGGCAAAGGCAAGGAAAACGTTGTCAAGGCTATTTTGATTGTCACAAAACATATAGAACAAGTCAAGCTTAAGGCTGCTTCTACTTCATAGTACAAGAAGGAAAAGGAAAAAGAAAGAAATTGTCATTTCTACCATGCATATGGGCATTGGTTTTGAAACTGCAAGCTCTATCTTGAAGATCTAAAGAAAAATAAGAGTAGTGCGACTACTGCTTCAGGTTTTTATGGTATTGAAGTTCACTTATCTACTAGTGTTTCATTGGTATTGGATTCCAGATGTGGATCTCACATTTGTATTATTTTGAAGGGTCTCACCAAAAGTGCAAAGTTAAAGAAAGGAAAAGTCATCCTACGAGCTGGAAATAGAGCAAAGGTTGCTGCATTGGCTCTTATGAGTTATTTTTCCATTATGGACTAGTTTTTTTTTTAAATAATTTTTTTTATGTTCGTAATTTGAGCAAAAACATCATTTCGATTTCATGTTTGGATTTGCATGGTTTTAATATCATTATTGCGAATAATAATTGCTCCATTTCTCATAAAGACATTTTTATGCGAATTTCAATTTATTTGGTGGTCTTTATATTCTAAACATGAAGTGGTCCACATATACTTCTATTCTTAATGTAAATACAAAAAGAATCTAGTCAAATGATTTGAATCAAACCTATTTTTGACATTGTCGTCTTGGCCACGTAAATGAGAAACACATTTCTAAACTCCATAAAATTAGACTTTTAGATTCATTAGATTTTGAATCATATGAAATATGTGTATCTTGTGTACTAGGCAAGATGACAAAGAGTCCGTTTACGATTCACTATGAAAAGGTAAGTGATTTATTGGGTGCAATAAATACTGATATATGGGTCCTATAAACACAATGGATAAAGATGTTTATCAGTACTTTATTTCTTTCACAAATAATTTTCTCAGATATGGTTGTGTATGTTACGAAACATAAAGGAGAATCTTTAGAGACGTTTCGAACATTTCATATTAAAGTGCAAAATAAACTTGGTAAGACTATTAAAGCACATCGATCAGATCGAGGTGGTGAATAATTAAGCTAAAAGTTTGATGATCATGTTAGAAAATATGGATTTGTCTAACTGTTAATTCCTCCAGCAACTACACAATGGAATGGTGTTTCTGAGAGGAGAAATCAGACTTTATTCAATATGGTTCGATCTATGGCGAGTCATGTAGATCTTCCTATTTCTTTTAGGGGTTATGCCTTAAAAATTGCTGCGTTTACACCGAATCATGTTATTTTTAAAATGGTTGATAAAACACCATATGAGATGTGGTTTGGGAAAAGACAAAGTTTATATTTCCTCAATATTTGGGGCTGTGAGGTTTTTGTACAACGACAAATCGCAAAAAAATTATCAGCCAAATCTACTAAGTGTGTATTTGTTGGTTATCCTATAGAAACTAAAGGATACTACTTTTAGAATCCCACTAAGAACAAAGTGTTTGTTGCTCGCAATGGTGTCTTTAGGGAAAAATATTTTATTTCAAAAGACAACAATGGGAATAAAGTAAGTCTTGAAGAAGTTCAAGAACCATAAATAAACACTCAACCGCTAGTGGATGATCAACTAAGTCTTAAACAAGTTGAACCTCCACATATATTACAATGCACGCGTAGGTCTAATGGGGTAGACATCAACCTGAGAGATTTGAATTCCTTATTACCAATAATAGTGAGGTGTTGCTTATGGATCGAAATGAGCCCGACACTTCTCAGAGACTGTGTCTAGCCCTAAGGCAGATAAATGGCTTAGTGCTATAAATTCTGAGATGCAATATATATATATATATATGATAACCATGTTTGGGATCTGGTTGATTTACATTCATGTGGTAAGACCATTAGTGTAAATGGGTTTTCAAGAAAAAAACTGACATGGATGGCATTGTGCATACTTTTAAAGCACGAGTAGTAGCAAATGGATGTCAAAATAGCTATTTTGAATAGAAAGTTCCTTAAAGACATGTATATGATACAGCCTAAAAGGTTTCTTCATCCTGAAATTTAGGAAGGTTAGCAAGCTTCAAAGATATATTTATATATTAAAGCAAGCTTCTCGGAGTTGAAATTTTTGTTTTGAAGAAACGATTAAGAAATTTGGAATCATAAAAAATGAAGATGATTCTTGTGTATTCAAGAAGGTCAGTGGGAGCGTGGTTGTTTTTCTGGTATTGTATATTGATGATATATTACTTATTGGAAATGACATCGCAACTTTGCAAAGGTTTAAGTCTTGGTTAGGGAAGTTTTTTCTCAATGAAGGACTTAGGAGATACATCCTACATTATTGGGATCAAGATCTATAAGGATAGATCTAAATGATTGATCGGTCTAAGTTAGAGTGCTTATAATGACAAGGTATTGAATAGGTTCGATATGCAAGACTCTAAAAAGAGGATCATCGCCAATGTATTATGGTATATTTCTTAGCAATTCTCAACTTTCGTAGACTAATGATGAGCGAGAACACATAAATATGAATCCATATGCATCAGCTATTGGATCTATTATGTATGCCATGTTATCACCCAACCTGATGTATCATATGCTTTGAGCGGAATAAGCAGATATATGATTGATCCCAGTGAGAGTCATTAGATAGTAGTAAAGAACATTCTTAAGTACTTGATGCTACATCCCGTAACCTAATTAGGGAAATACTTGGCCTGAAACCCTAATTAAGTTTCGATAATCCTACTAGATTTTGCTAGAGCCAACAACCTCTCCTTCTATCTCCTGCTAAACATAGTTGTATATCGAATAATGCGGTGGAAATTTAAAACTTTTCTCAATATTAAATACGATATATAAAAGCTAATCTAACCGGAATAAATCTCGATTTTACAAAACCTCTCATCCCTTGTGATATTACAAAACTGTAATTAAATACTAATATATAAAATAAGGGGAGATTCATTACATCGAAGAGAAGATCAAGACTCATAAATCTTCATTATCCTATAGTCGCGACACTAATTAATATTCCTAAAATATTATGTGGGTGAGTGCTCCAACTTGCACATGTAAGTAAGGATTCACAAAGCCATCAACATTCCATATAATAACCAAAAACATTATGCAATAACAATATGCACCAATGTTAACTAACAAGATTATGAAAAACATATAATTCAATAAATGGCAGATGCAAGTCCAACTGTCAATGACTACTACACTATGATTCCAATTTTTTAATAAAATTAGGATCGATTACCCACTGACACCATTAATGCTATTGCTAGGCCAACACATTGGCTGATTTGTTGTCTTGTCAATCCGTTAATATCCAATGGTTCGATCTTATGTAAATCCACACAACCTATCAAACTGAGTAGGAAACTACATATAGGCCGGGAAGGTAACCTATCTTTTCTATAACCTGGTTTTGTTTTAGGAACTTACTCTCGTGAATCACATTAAAGATCGTTTTTCATTTATTGAAAAAACACAGTATATGTAGTCCCCCCATTTAGTCCATATAGTACATGAGTTAGGCAACATTGATAAATAATCGAAACCATACTTACCTGTGTTCAGGTTTCTGTTTCAAAATTTCCTAAGTTTTCGGGTCACTCACGCTTTCCCTGTGTTCCAACACCTATCACAAACAATTTGTGATCAATATAGGTCTAATACCATATGTTTAGAACCTTTAAGTCAGTCCCTAAAACCTCTAGAAATTCTAATTAAATTATAGCAAAATTGCTATTTTCAAGGGTAGGATTGTGCTCCTTCAGTAGGTGGGGCGCGCTCCACTAAGTGGGTTCGTCTAAACAGATAAAAGGAGCATGTTCCTCTGCTACATTGATCGCACTCCACCATGTACTGCTTCAAAAATAAACAGAGCAGCAACCATTTTCCAATCAAGAAATCATCACAACAATCTTAAACACTCTTCCAAATAATAAGGGATGACCTCTAGTGAGGTAAAAATCCATTTCAAATCAATAATAACAACAATTCACAGAGAAATAATCACCAACCATTGAATTTAGCTTAAAACTCAAAAACCAACTTACCAAGATGATGATTTCTGATCCAACATTGGTTTGATCCCTTCAATTTAGTTGAGATTCCTCTCTTAATCAATCCCTCGAAACCTAAAACCATAAGCTAATCTTCTTTCTCACTTTCTTAATTAATCGGATGAAATGAGGAAAAGTTTGATGCTTTGGATTTAAACATATGGATTTTCACGAGAAACGCACTGCATTTTCTTAAGGTCGATCAATAGATTGATATGTTAAAATGACACCTCTTAAAGTGACTCACATTTTGACACGATCGATACTCACGCTCATCTCGAGGTGATCCAACAATCCATATAATTCAAACAAGAATTATAATTTTAATATATATATATATTCATATATCTAATTTATATAAATATATACATATTTAGTGTATTTTCTCGCCAATAAATCCACTAGACATTCCTATGAGTGTTTTTGGGTGTGCACATTCATTTCACGACCCCCTTGTCACACTTTGTGTACCTGCAATTTATTTTTTGATTACTTATTTTCTGATTATAGTCTTATATATAAATTCTCTTTTATTCTACTACCTAAAAAAATTCATTAAACTTTCCAAATAAACACAAACCCATGCATAAGCTAATCGAGGTACGCCAAACTTAACCACAAGCCAAATTCGGGTTAATTTAGATTTGTATCAATACTAATCACCAACTTAAGGTTACAGGTCGTTACAGTCTCCCCAATTTTAAGCAATTTCGTCCTCGAAATTAAAGTAAATGTAAAATTATATTTATTTTTTATTAGAAATGGAAATTGCACTTTCATATAAGATTCCAACTCCCATCTTAGTTCCTCATCTCCGTGAAATTGCCACTTCACATATACCAAAAAGATCTCTTTGGTTCTTAGCCTTTATATCTTACGATCAAGTATCTTAATCAACTACTTGTAGTAAGATAAGTCTTCTCGAAGATCAAATTCATTCCAATCAATCCTTGGAGTGAAATAAGTCCCCGTTTGGCGAAACATAGACACTTGGAAGACATTATGAACTCCGGCTAGCTGATAAGGAAACTCTCAGCTATAAGCAATAAGTCCAAGCCTTTCCTGCACTCTAAACAACCTAATATAACTAGGAGCTAGCTTACCTCGCAATCCAAACCTATAAAATCCTTTCATAGGTGAAACTTTCAATAGGACAAGATCGTCGTTTGAAAACTCCAAAACCAATAATGTTTATCGGCGTATCTCTTCTGTTTAAGTTACGCCATTTTCAAATGCTGGAAAATTTGTTGAATTCCCTTTATGTAGTCGTAAATTAACTCTCGCATGGAAATTTATTTCTTCTAGTTACTACAAAACTCCATGACAAAAGCTCGAAGTATATCCTCTAGCACCAAGTTCAACTGCTCAGGCTGCCTATCAATCTATGTATGGTATATCGTATTAAGGTTAAGAACAGTTCCCCGCTATCTCCTCAACTCACCCCATAGTTTGTATGTGAGTCTCTGATCTTTATCCGAAGTAATTAACATTGTAACTTCATGAAATCTCAACACCTCATGTAAGTACATCTCACATAATTGGTCAAAAAGACCTTGCATGGAAAATGGGAAAGAAATATGTAGACTTCATGAACCGGTCAACTACAACTCATACCACATTGTGCTTACAATAACTCAGAGATAAAATTGACACCATCAATTTTTATTCAAAGTGACAAACAATTTATTCTTATCATAATAATTTTGGATTTTGCCTGAATGAATATTTTAATGAAATCCATGACATTCTAATAACAATATTGCCTAAATTTTTATTCGAGTTCCAGGAACTTTATTTATATGCTCAATGTTCTGATATGAGATTATCCATATAAAATGTCATAACTAGTAGTCAAACCTTGACCTAATAGATTATCTTAATCAATTTCTATAATAATTAATCACTCATTTAGTTGTCATTAGCTCAGCTCTAAACTGAGCTCCAATGAACAGACTTGTAGTTAACAATCTAGACAACTCAGCTAATTATGTGCTTGCACAGGATTTCAATTGTTCCTCATTACATATCTTATTCAAGAGATATTATCGAGCAGCTTTTATCGTAACTACATCCTCAGTCTTTTCCCAATTAAAAGCATTTTCATCACAATCACCTTAATGAGTGATGTTTTAAAGTGAATTCTTAATATTTGAGAAATCCAAGGTATCCATCTCACCTTCCATTTCTATCACTATGAAAATTCCTCTTTTCAAACTTCCATAATTTGAAATTCACTGCTTATACCAATCTACTGCTCCTTATACCTCCAGATTGTCTTTTAATGATTCCTTTAGGATTCTCAATAATTTTTAAAATTGATTAAAAGATTCTTAACAAGACTTTCCTCTTATTTAAAAGTGATGCCTTCCATAGTTATTACAATTACAAAATTAATTATCTTGAGATTATCAATCTCCAATAGTTCTTCTCACAAATCTTTAATTATGTAATGATAGAAGTATAAGCTACAATTTTTCTTTATTGTGTCAACACGCATTCTTACCTTAATAAGAAATCTTAGGATGAACCTCTCATTTTTCCATAGTTCAGGTACAATCAAACAACCATTGTAGTCAAACTAAGGTTCAACTTTTCTCCAAGACATTCTTAGTTTTGTTTTTAACTTACAACAATCCGCATACTTGAGTTAACTGAATGAATTACACAACGATATCTAACATCCCTAGGTAAATCATTTGTAATATTCAATAATTTCAAGATTACTTTTCTCTTTCAGCTTTGTGTTGAATATATGAAAATCCCATATTGTCTCTATCCCAGTCGAATTCTCTAATTTGCTATTAATAGTCAACACTAATGAAAGTAATTTACCTTTGAAACTTAATACTGGCATTTGCACATCTGGTTTGAACTAATTTACTGTCACCAATTACAATTTTGTACGGTTATACTCGTGCATCCTCTTAGTCTTCAAAGATTCCATGTTATTATTGATAACACAATAAAAACTTAATTAAAATAGGGTTTCAAAACTCAAGACTTTTCATTCATGAATATAGCATTAGTTCTAGTAGGTTCTAATTATTTTTTCCATTTAAAGTGATCTTGGAACCGCCTGAAATCATCTTTAACTATATCCTTAACTATGATCATACCACTATGACAACTCTAACTCTTCAGAACAAATGATTTCACCTTATTGTCATAATAAATTGTCAATCTTGGGAAATAAATATTCATTCCTACTACTATACATTATTATTAGGATTCCTCAAATCTTTAGATTCATTGATAACTCATTCTCCCCAATTTATATTATACCAGTCTAAAACATGAAACCAAAATATCTTACCAACTCACTGCTTTGTTCTTAATTAAACTATTTTCTAGTTTCAAATTCTCGATTTCACCTTTCATTACTCGAAAATTTGCTTATCATTCAAATATGGATTCACAACATATCTGGAATTTCTACTTCATAATAATTTATGAAGTATAAATACATTAGTAGTTTCCTAACCTCAAATAGGCTTTTTATCATTAACCACTAATTTATTTATTGAATAACTTCCATTATTTCTCTACTAATCTTAATACTAGTATTAAATCACATCTCAAAGTTACTTACCGTATTTGAGTTCCCCTTAATGACATTTAGTATTCCATTACTTCATAAATTCCATTCTCGTAATACATGCCTCAAGGTTTAGATCCAACAAATACTTTTTCACTGACTATTATTTTGCTAATAATATTAGCGGGAACAAAGACTATAGACAAAAGTTAATCGGATAAGAGTTTAATTTCATTTTTGTAAATTTTCCTTATACTTTCCTTTTTCAAAACCTACTAGGTTAGGATTCTCTTGAACTCTTACCTTAAATGCTTTCTCATATCATGAGAAATTGATGGACTTCAACCATCTTGTCATCATTCAGGAAAACATAACTCTTATATCTATAATGTAGATATAAAAAAGCACAAAAAATAACATATTTCAATTGTTTAATTTTCATTTACCCCCCAAAATCATGATGAAAATTGTTTATTACAACCTAAGCTTCTTTATAACTCGAGAAAACTCTCAAATTTAATAAACTAAAGGTATGGTACCAATGTATATCAAAGTCTATAACTTTAAACTTCAATACCAAATTGTATCTGAATTATCACTTGTTTCCATGTAATAAAGTTATGCTAAGAAGTAAACTTTAATACCACATTGTATCAAAGTTAATTACCTTAAGATTTAGAGTAGGCTCTGACCAGCTCCGATACCAAACTATATCAGATTTATTAAATGTAATAAAGCCCTTAAACTTAATCTTTGACACCAAACTGTATTTGAGTTGCCATTAATTCGAAAGTGATAAAATTTAGGCTCTAATATAAAGCTGTAGCATCCCTTAACTCGATTAGGGTGATACTTTTCCTGAAACCCTAATTAAGTCCCGATAATCCCAGTAGAATTAACTAGAGTCACCAGCCTCTCCTTCTTTATCCTGATAAGCACAGTTGTATATCGAATATCGATGTAAAACATATACCAAATTAAGCACAAATTCAAAACTCTTCTCGATATTAAATATGACATGCAAAATCAAATCAAACCGAAATAAATCTTGGTTATATAAAACCTCATATCCCTTGTGATATGACAAAACAGTAATTCAATACAAACATACAAGACAAGGAGAGATTCATTAATTTGATGAGAAGATCAAGACTCCTACATCTTCTTTGTCCCAAAATCGCAGTGCTCGTCGGTATTCCTGAAATATTATTTGGGGTGAGCGGTCCAACTTGCTTAGTAAGGATTCACAAAGCCATCAACATCCATATAATAACCAAGAACATTATGCAATAACAATATGCACCAATGTTAATTAATAAGATTATGAAAGACATATAATTCAATAAATAGCATATGCAAGTCCATTTATTAAAAACATCATAGTGTACATTTTCCCCCCATTTAGTCCATAGAGTACATGAGCTACATATACTAAAATAGCTAGGCAACATTGATAAATAAGCGAATCCATACTTACTTCAGTTCAAGTTTCTATTTCCAAACTTCCTAAGGTTTTAGGTCTCTCACGCTTTCCTTGTGTTGCAACACCTATCACAAACCATTTGGGATTATTATAGGTCTAATACATTATTATTAAATCCTTTAAGTTAGTCGCCAAGACCTCAAGAAATTCTAAGTAAATTACAATATAATTGTTGTTTTCTAGGGTGGGGACGCGCTCCTTAAGTGGGTTGTGCGTGCTCCACAAACTGGGTTCACCCAACTGATGAAGGGAGCGAGCTCCTTTACTAGGTGGAGTGCGCTCCACCTTGTATTGTCTCGACTACAACGAGGCAACAGCCACTGTCCAATTCACAAATCGTCAAAACAACCTCAAACACTTTCCCAAATCATTAGGGAGGACATTAACTAAAGTATAAATCCATTTCAAATCAATAACAATAAGAATTCACTGAGAAATCATCACCATCCATTGAATTTAACTTAAAACTCAATAACCAACTTACCTAGATAATGATCTTTGATCTAGCAATAGTTTGATCACTTCAATTCAGTGGAGAATCCTCTCCTGATCTACCCTTCAAAACCCAAAACCCTTAGCTGCTCTGCTTTTTCCATTTCTCGATTGATCAGATGAAATGAGAATAAGTTTGATGCTTTTAATTTAAATATACATATTCAAACCAAACTTATAGTTTTAATATATATATATATATATATATATATATATATATCAAATGTAAATAATTATATATATATATATATATATTTCGTGTATTTTCTCACCAATAAACTCACCGAACATGCCTACGAGTGTTCTCGAGTATGCATATTACTTTCACGACCCCCTCGTAGCACTTGGTGTACTAATAAGTTATTGTTGAATCACTTATTTTTTATTATAAGCTTGTAATAAAATTCTCTTTTATGCTATAACCTATAAAATTCATTAATTATTTCAAACAAACACAAACCATCATAGAAACTCACACACACACTAATCGAGTTAAGCCAAACTCAACCACGAGCCTAACAAGGATTAATTAAGATTTCGATTAACACTAATCAGTAGCTTAAGGTAACGGGTCGTTACACTTAAAAAGGACCAAAGAAGTGTTATTGGTCTATGCAAGTTTAGAAGACGAGCTTGTTGTAAATGGTAACAAAGCTGCAAGTTTTTACACTGATATAAATGGCTTTTGATATATGTGTTTATATTGAATGGAGGCACAGCCAAGGAACCAAGATAACAACACTCATCCAAACATTTACTTAAACGTTTTCATTTAATTCAAAAAATCATTGAGAGGGGATACGTGAAGATTTGCAGAGTTCCTACCAAAGATAATGTTGCAAATCCTTTGACAAAGGCATTTCCACAAGGAAAACATGATGGTTATGTTAGGTCATTAGGTATTAGATACATGAATGATTGGCCCTAGTGCAAGTCGGAGATGTTGGGCCATGTGCCCTAGGTAAATCTAGGTAAATCTATAACAATGTTTACCTTATAATTTTAGTTAATAAATTAGAGGTTTATGATTTCAGTTTTATTTTAAGTGATTGCATGTTTACCTTATAATATGATCCATGGGTATTTATTGAAATATACTAAATGTCCCTAGTCGGCCATTATACTGGGAACTATAATGAGTTAAGACCAGTGTGAACCTTGTTTGATGGTCATGAGATGATCATGCGTATAGGGATACATATCAAGATTTTGAGTACTTCTCAGGGAATAAAGGACTAGACCGACCCGCTATGAGAACACCACATGCATTAAGTCGTATATGTTACTCATGATAGGTATTTCATTTAGTCCTTTGACTTAAGATTACCACAGACTTCAATATTATGAGCATGACAATTTGACACAATCAAACTTTATCTTTAACTAGATGATTATGAATATTATGATTGGTTACCATGTGGATAATAGGTGAAGGTGTGTAATTAAGATAGAATTTGTCCCTCTTGTATGAAGGGAGATATCAGTGGATCCCTCAATATGTTATACTGTTAAATAGCCAAGTCCAAGTGAATTGATATGATCAATGTTATTTTGATGCTTTTAGTCTACTTAAAGATCAAGACTAGTACGATTGAACATTAAGGGTGACCTTCCATGCCTTATGTTTAATCAAATGATATAACACGAAACAAAGATATGATATATATTATTCATTTGGTCTTAGCAATTTGATATTTATGCTCCTAAGGTAGTCATAATGTCTTGCTAGAGACCGCTTGTGACTTCTGTACTGAAATGGTATTGGTTCATTGCCAATGTTTCATGAACCTATTAGGTCGCACACAAAAACTAGCTTTATGTAATTTCAATAGGTCAAGAGTAATGAATTTTATATGACAAAATTTATGACTTAACATTCCTTACTATTCGTTATATGATAACTTAATAAAATGGGCGTTTTTGAAATTTACTTGAATTGCCAAAATATAATAGTTGTATTGTGAATAGTTTTTCTAACTAAGCTTATCTACACATATAAATAGTGGTTGAAACCCTAAAATGAAAAAAGATTTTCGTTTTTAATATTTTCGAGTTCTTTGGATTTTATGAGAGAAAGGAAAAATATTTTCAATCTCTTCTAGGCTACCACTCCAAATTGTGGTCACCATTTGTGTGTTGTTTTGCGATCGAGAACATGCGCTTGAACGTCTTTGAGATCAAACAATCAGAGAAGGAAATCATGGATTAAGGTATGGTTTGCTTTTATAGATCTAGTTTAATAAAACTTATTTTTGGTCATGTTGGAGTTTTTCAAAAAATTGTTTTGAGTATTTCATTGCGTATGAACACTAAAACCCAACAGCGAATTCTTATAACTTTTGATAACTTTAACTCTGCTTAAATAATATTTGTTCGAAATAGAGAAACTTTTTGTGACTCAAACAGTTGATATATTTGTTATTGCTTTATTTGTTTCCACTTGTCTCGATTTTTTTTTACTCTTCTTTTTCTAAAAAAAAAAATATTTCTCCTTTCAAGAGACTATGTAAGATATCAAAGTAACTTACTATTCATCAATTCATTTTTGATGAATTCACTTTTTTGTTATTGTTCAATTGAAAATATAGAAGAATTAGAATTTCTAATACTTTGCTTAGCTTAATGACTAATCAAACTCTTAAAGGATACAATCTCAATCCTTTAAGTCATATCAATGGAAATTTTCACAATTTAGAAGCTTTTACTGACTTCCTATAAAAATTACTTAATGATTCTCAATCAATATGTCTATCTTTTCGTTAGTTACATTTTAGGTTGTCAGGATAAGCATCATAACTTAATTTGGTTAGAAGTAACTATTAGTTACTTTGAATCTCAAAAGGCAACTACTTGTGTTTTATTTAATAGCAAATCTTAGTTATTATCAACTACTTTCCCCAATTTCAACTTCTAACATGTTGATCTTATCACTACAATTTTTATTTTTGTAAGTTAAAAACTTTGTTGATCTTTGTTTTGTAACAACACCTAATCTAGTGTTAGCATGTAATAGCATCTAACTCAAGCATTTTCCATTCATTTTATCATCACCTATTTGAACCATTGAACCACAATACTAAACGTCGCTTATTTAAGAGACTTGACAAATAAACAATCAAAAAAACTCAATACTTCTTTTTATCAGTCATGTGATTGTTTAAACCATGGTTCTATTCCAATTTCACTTTGATTTTTTGTTTGGAAAACGAGAAAATACTTTGCTTCATAGTATTTAATTGTAGTATAAACTGACTTAGACAGATTGACTAATCATTTCACAATCCCATTGTTATTTTCTAGTCAAATTAAATTTATCTGATCAATTTTTATTTTCGATAACCATGTGTTTCATTTTCCTTCATCGACACTATGTAGGAAGCAATTCTCCATTAGTTACGAATCAAACCAATACTTAGTATAATATATCTTACCGAGTTACTAGTTCAACCAGTATTGGCCTTATTCTAAAATCTAAAACATCAATATCTTATGCTTCCCGAAAGTCCCAATTTCATTTTTCATGTTTTACCAAACGATTCTTAATCCTTTGAGACTTAATTTAATTCTATTTTGATATTATCATGAGCGTTTAAAATTTTGATACTTCGATATTTCGATTTTCAAGAAACCCATGTTAAGTACTTACATTCTTGAATCATCAAGACTTCATGCTTGACAAATTTTCCATTGGCTTTATAAATGTTTTTTCCCTAATTTATATTGGTATTGAATTACGTTCAATTTCGTTTCATAAGTCTATTCTCTTTTCAATTTTTTTTTCCTAATATGACTTGTCATATCTCACGAGTTAATTATTGGAAAGACACAGAGAATACACTTCCTATTGCATATCTAGTGATAATATAATAATAAACAACAAACATATGACAATAACAAAGTATCCCCAACTTACAGTCACTTCCCAACTAATCGCACTCAATCACTATTTGGTTCGCAAAAAAAAAAGTTATCCTCACTTGAGCCAAACTTAGGCTCCATGTCTTAACTTAGCCTAGTTACTCTAATTGAGCACCTAAACTATAGAATTAACTATATGCCTCAAAATACTTTCCATTTTAATCCTTAATAATGCTCTAAAACTAAGTCTAAATCATCAATAAACTTCAGTTCTTGAATTATTTCATTTGGAGCAAATTGGGAAATCATACATGATGTCTTATGTATTTTTTTTAAAATTTGGCAGCACCTCCCCTAAAAGAGACATGCCAAAAAACTTAACCTAATAGAAAACATAATTGGGGAGAGGCTTAGAATGACTCACAACTCCCCGCAATTCATAATATATATCCAACTCAAATTTACTAACTAACTTAAATTCTCCAATTCCATAGTTACAACTTTATAATCCAAAAACAAACCAAAACTAAATCATAAACCTAAATTACTTCAACCATATGTAGGAGACTCTCATAACCTATTCAAAAGTATTTCACAACCTACACTTACCACAAAGCCCAAAACAATATATATAAAGTGATTACGACAAGAAATTTAAAATGTTAAACATAAAACATTCATGGAAGATCTTCAAGCTTTTCTTGTTCTGTATGGTCTTCACAGAGAACCTAACATTATCAAAAATAACTAGAAGATGTCAGGTAAGTAAAATCCTATATTGCTATATACTCCTACAAATGTTATTCTCAATACATGAAGACATGTAATTGCATTTCCAAAAAAAAAAAACGAATTTATGTAACAGGTAAATCCCTCCTTTCCTATTCTAAGCTCAAAACAAGGAGGCCCACTCATGATGAACCTAGAATAGTCCTATGAGTTCAACGCATGCCACAGTGAAGTCGACAGTACTTTCCTTTGACATTTTAGTACGTCTAGCTAAAATGGAGCACTTCAAACTCTTACAATCAAAGCAGGGGCAACTTTATCCGGATGTCATGTATGCATGACCAAAAATGATGCAAAATGAAATAGAGATTAAACACAAATGCAGGTACAAAGTTAAAGTTTCATAAATAGTAAAGATCATTGTAGGATTTACTTACAACCAACCAACTTTGAGCTGAATTCTCAGGGTTCTCGGAGCATTGCCTTGAAAATGGTTCCAATAGCATCTCTACATACCCAATTGCAACTAAAGTATGTTTGAGAATAAATTGGTTTTGCATATTACAACTAATGAGGATTGATATCGTATGCGCAGTAGCAAATATGTACTGTGATTTCTAATTTTATGAATTAATGTATATGATTATTAACAACAATTATAGAAAAAATGACTATGATTAATTTGTAAGGCTAAATTACCCGAGTGGATGTTCTAGGTAATTGTGTCCTAAGTTATATATTGATCGGTATATTCTGATTAATATTTGATTTAGATTAGGCATGATTCTCATTTAGTGTTAATACTATCTTATTTCTATTTTATTGCGTTTTATCTAATAGGTAGATTTACAATGATAATGATATGGCTTTTTCTATTGAATATAGGAAAATTGATGGTTTGCTAAATGCTATCACCCTATTATAAATTAGGATTTAATGATTCCAAGATTCCATGTGATATAATTATAACTAGGTTATGAGGTGATGTTATATTCTAGTGTTTGAATTCAATCCAAGTGTATAACATTTTTTTGTGGGGGTTTGTTTAGATGTTTGTATTATATTGAATTTGAATTTCATTTAATTAAGTTTGCATTGAATTGTTTGAATTAGTTTAGCAAGTTTTGTTAATTAGGTTAGTAGTCATAGTTTTTAGTTATTTAGCATTTCAATTCTTATTTAATTAGATTAACTAAATTAAGAAAAACAAAACAAAAAAAACTTTCCTTAGAAAATTGCAAAATCCCTGTAGAGATGATATCCTACTTACCCCTACTATAAATGATAGGAAGATATGGGAAACTATTGTGCATGTTCGACATGTGTCTATTTTTAGCGCCGTTATCGAGGATTTTTAAATAATTTCTTAGGGTTTTTGATGTTGTATGATCTACACACTTCGTCGTTCTAATTATACAAGATCCTTACATCCATTTGATCTTGAAATAATTACAACTCTTAATCCAAATTTAAGAAAACAAAAACTTAGGGAAAATTTAGCAAATTTATCGATAATAATTACAATAATGATAGAGAACTTATTCTTAGAAAAGAAAATCAAAATGCTACAGCATAATAGCCTATATGAATAGCATACCTCGATGAATTTCCTAAATTTGAACTTAGATTAGGATTTAATAGTGCCTTACCTAACTTCTATGGCAAAGACAATGAAGACCAACATAAATTCATAAGAGAGTATCAATATAAGGTTAACAGAATGAAACAAAAAGAAGCTACCTTAAAACACGTCAAACTTAAAGCTTTTCCGTTTGCACAAAAAAATAAAAAATTGGTTATTCTATCTCCCCCAAGAATCAATAACTACATGGACTCAAATGTTAGAAGCATTCTTAGATGAAAAAATGTCTACTAGAAAAATAGTTTCCTATAGAAATGTCAAGGTCCGTCTCACTACGCCTTGACTTAGCCTATTTTCCCTTTTTTAGGCATCTAATCCACTCAATTAAGTTTACCTCAAAATAATTTTTAATTCAAGCCTAAATAATACTCCAAAACTAAATTTATATTTGCAATGAAACTAAATTCATGATTTGTTTAATTAGAGCAAATTAGGAAATCATTCAGATTTTTCTCCATATTTTTTTAAAATTTTGACAGCACCTCCCCTAAAAGTGGCCTGCTAGAAAATCCACCTATTAGATAGCAAAATAGGGAGAAGCCTAGAATGACTCACAACTCCTCATAGTTCACATTATATCATCAAATTATAATTAAATTCCTAAATTAAGTAACTTGCACAAATTTTGAGAGTTCAAACCTCAGAAAAATTTAAACCGCTCCACAAATCACATAATTATCAAAATAAACCATATACTAGCTTGAACTCTCTCAATCCATTTTATAACTATTCTCTAATTATTTTATAACAAAAGTACAACCTACTCTCATCCCGAAAACCTAAAACAATAATAAATATGATTACGACAAGAATTAATCTTTAGATTTTCAAAACAATCATCAAAGTTCTTCGAGTCTTGCTCGCCTTCCTTGTATCCACTGAGAGCCTGACTTCATCAAAAACAACTTGAACATGTCAAGTAAGTAAACTCCTACACTACTATGTACTCCTGCAACTGGTAGTCATAATATATGGAGACATTAAATTGCATTCCCAAATAACAAGAAATATATAGAACAATGTGAATCCTTATATTCATATTTCTTAACTATACTTGTATATCAAGTTCAAAATATAGTACATAAACGGTACTAGGAGTTCGTGAAATGCAAAAGCAATGTGTTGGAGCGAATTTCCAAGCCAGATAGGTTAGCTCAATCGTCTACATCTACAACTAAACATAGGGAAATAGATGTTATGTATGACTACTACTAGCTTAAGGAAATAGCCGACCACAGTCCGAGCGCATCCCTTTCTATTAATGCATGCTTGTCGAAAAACTTGCGTGCCTTGAGTCTTCTGTGTTCCAGTCTATCCAGTAAAGAAACCTAGCCTCGAGTCCCGCTCGTGAGCCATATCACTAACAAGCCATCGTCCAGAATGACATGAATGCCTGACCAAGAATGATGCGAAATGAAATGTATTCTTAACACAAATGCAAGTACAAAGACAAATTTCATAAATAGTAAATACCCTTATAGGATTTACTTACTACCAATTAACTTTGAACTAAAGTTTCAGGGTTCCGGGAACACTATATCACCTTGAAAATGGTTCTAGTGGTTTCCCTGTAACCTAACTATATTATGGGTTGAGCTTCAAGAGAAACCAAGTCATGAAATCGAATGAAAACTGCGGCTATAGTACGCTTGAGAATAGTTTCCAAAAATATTAATTTATATGACTGTTTCAATATACTTTTAACTATACAACTTCGGGTAACTTTTTAACCTTGAAAACCTCAATATTTGTCATGATGACCTGAAACGAACTTGTAGTACTCATGTCCTAATTTTTATAGACTCCAAGAACACTCAAATTGGGTCACCAACGCAGATGTTATGAATTTTCCAATAGGACTTGTCAACTAGGCAAACTTTATTTATTTTGAATTGAAAAACTTCTCCAAATCAATATTTTCACAATTAAATCCTCAAAATTTGTTTACAAATACCATGAAACCACTCGATACCAACATCGAAATATTTCCACAGCCCATGGAGTCAAATTGCATCAAAACCACTAACCAAATCATCTTGAAACCCAATGCAAATCAATATCAACTATAAAAACCTCTCCAAAATAGTTATCAACTGAATCACATTAGTTCAATTCCTTAAATCCCTAACCTACGTTGGTGGAATTTATTCTACATTGGTCCAAATCAATCCAGTATACCAAATCACAACAATCCATACAGATTTCTATTAAAACCCCTTAAAAGAAATTGGAAAATAGTTAAAATTCAATTTGAATTGAGGAAAAATGCCCTGAGTTGATAATTTAATAACTTTCGAGCTGAATACCTTGTCTCTATCATGGAAACTTGGATCGAACTGATTGTCTCGCGATGATCTATTGTTTTGCAGAAAGAAACCGAACGAAAATCAGATATCGAGAGAGCATAGAGCAAATGAAGGAGTGGAATGGGTTGAGGGATCGAGAAAACAATATTTATGTTGGATGATTGTTGTGGATTTCATTCGATTTTATTTTTATATATATTTATATATAAACCCTCAACTGTTTGTCAAAAACTTAATTTTGTTATTTTTTAATTCTTAAAACTCATATTTTGACGTGTTTTGGCTTTCAATGGTTGTTTTTTATCCGATTTTTCACTTAATTAAACCAAACTCTCCATAAAATAGTCTATTTTCATAAAACATCCATAAAACTTGTTTCGATCACATTAAAACCCCAAACATCTTAACTTTGTCCATAATATATTGAACCTTTATGGGACAATTCTCTTGCTATACTAAACCAAACTTACACTAATTTGGACAAAATCTCAACATCAACCTTCACCAACAGACATAAAGCTTGAGGTAAGGTCTGGAACAAACTTTATTCTTTTTTACAATACCACTAATCCCAAATTGCATGCAAACCGAGGCAAAATCTTTACATAAGGATTAAGACTTTGTTAATTAGTTTTCAATCAACTAATAATTAATTTTTACTCGTGCCTTTCAGACATGCACTTGCAACCCCGTGTATGAAAAACTAAAGATATACTTCAACACCCCCGACTTTGCGACAAATACCATATAATACACATTCTAAGCACACAACACACAAAAATAAAATATATATTATTATTTTTAGTCCATAATGGTTCCGTCCCACCTCGAATACTTAAACTCAAAATAAAATTTAAAATCAGTTAATTAGTTGCCTAATCAAGTTTATGAAATTCTCGAATTTCACAATTCTTCCCAACTAATTAAAAATTTCGCCATCAAAATTTAAACTTATAGGTTACTGAATGAAAAGAGATATGAGAATATGATCCTTCAAATACAACTCTTTTAATCTGAACTCGTACAAACGATTTTCAAGGTGAATCATTAAATGGGCCTATCACTTTGTGGTAATCAACAACTCTGCAGTAGAGATAATAAAATTTTAATTTCCAACTTCTCGGTTTAATAAAAATATATCTCTGTTACTTTATCAATATTGGCATTTTATGAATTATTAACGAGTTAAACAATCAACTTTGTGGAATATTCGATAACCTTACTTTCCTTCACTACACATTTCATGCCTTGAATCCTATTCAAACATCAATAAACATCAAGATCTAACCTGTCTTGTTTTTCAATTAAACTATTTTCCTTCTTAGCAAAATAAAATTTCACAAACTGTTGATAATTTTTTCCCTATTCATACATTATTATACGCGTCCCTATTTTTACTTTCTCACCACATATCGTCTTTTCTAATGAGAAACACTAGCCGATCACTTTCATTGTAATCAACAACTGAGTGGTAGAGTTCATAAACATTTCAACTTTTTATTTCCAACTTCATGGTTTAATGAAAAGTCGTAATAACTTCTTTTCCAATCCAAGCATTTTGTGAAATATTTGACAGCTAAACGGTCAACTTTATGGAATATCTAGTGAACTTACTTTTCTTCACTACTTATTTCATGCCTTGAATCATATTCAAGCATCAATATTTAGCAAGATCTAGTCTATAATGCTTTTCAATTATACCACTTTTATTTTAACTAAATAATATTCCACAAAATCTTGATAATTCCTTCCCTATCCACAAAACTCTGGTATACACATCCCAATTTGCTTTCCCATCACTGATCATTTCTAATTAGAATCATTGATCGATTAATTCTTAGACTATCATTAGTCTAAATATTTATATAGTAAAGCAAATAATATTTAAGTATGACATTAGATATTAAAGTAAAGTTGCATATCTATGTGATCCATCACCAATCCATCATTTCTCAATAGAAACATAGAATTACATAAGTCATTGATAAGTGATTATTTAAATGTATAAATAAGGTTTGTTTAGTCATACATTTATTATAAATATTCCAAAACGATCTCTAATTCATGGTATTACTATGTTTTAAGAGAATTATGGTGTAAAGGAAGGAATTCAAGAAAAAACGAGAAAAAACAGAGAAAAAACCCAAAAAAATACATTTCGCATCATAGCCACACATGTTGGCATAGTGGGAACATAAGACACAATTCAGAAAGAAAAGGCATGGTACGGAAAAGATGAAAAAGTGAAGAAAACTGACTTTAAAGGTCTGACCCAGTAACGTCGCTGCGGAGCATAAGGGACGGCACCAGAGGACTAGGTGACAACAGAGGGGTAGCATGGAGCAAAGAAATACACATGCAGTGGTGGCGCAGTCATGGAGCAGTGGAGTGTAAGGCACAGCGTTGGGCAGTAAGTGACAGCTCCAGACATGTAGGAAATAGAAAGTTAAAGTTTTAATTTGAGTTAAATTGTAAAGTAGGGTTTCTTATTATTATTATTAAGGAGTATAAATAGGTATTAAGATGTAGTAAACTCACCTCATTCCAACTATTAGCCACCATTAAAGTAATTTAACATAAGTTTTACATCGAGTTTAAGTATTAAGGAGTTTATGTAAATTAACCATTAAAGACTTCACATTTGCAATTCAACTTTGCTTTCATTGATTAATTCAAGATTATAATAATTTTCATCTCTGATTTGCAATGATTTCCATTATGAATTGTGATATGAGTATTTCAATGAAGTTTGAGTATTCAATTTATCTTCTGGATCAATGGATCCTAAGGTATGAATGCTATGCTTTGAATATGAATGAAAATTGAATATAAAAAATGCAATTGTTGGAATTTGTATTGATTCTGAGTGTAATGCTTTAGACATTGAAGCTTTTAATATAGACATAAATTGTACAACCGTAAAATACACAACATCGAGCGATAGTTGTTGATTAGGGAGGTACGGATAGTAAACTTAGTTGATTTTGAATCTAATGATTTGGCACTTAAAGCAATGTGGAGCTTACCTTATTCACATCGATAGGTTGACTTCTAATTTGCCCATTAGAATGTTTTCCATCTTGACAGTGAGTTGAAATGGATTTGAAGGAAATATGTCTATTATAATTAGGCATTGCACTCAACATATTAAGATGTAAACATGAGTACAAAGCATGGTATTAAATTACCTAAGGGAAGTTGTGAACTAAGATGTCGTTAATATAAAATTTCAAGTAAAGTTTATATTGATTTTTAAAATAAGTTTAGTTTATAGAAAACTAATTGAAAAGGATTTCCTTAACGTTCAAAGTTAAATAGGTAAACCACTAATGCCCAAACCTTTTTCTGAGGACGATTTATGTAATCAACGTAAGTTGATTAAACTATTAGTACAAGTGGTTTTTATACTTGTGGCATGCAGCATGAAGTTATTTGTGCTATTGTCGGGTATAGGTAGCCATTATAATTACGTAGTTAGTTTCAATAGTTGCTAATTTTTATTTTAAGTACTTTATTTTCAAGTTAATTAAAAAAGTCTTAAGTTGATTGACCCTATTGCACTTGATCTACTTTTTTTTCTTTGGTGTTTCAGGGATGTAAAGAATGTATAGTTATCATGTTAAGGAATCAAATAAGTGAAATCATTGATCGAATCTCTAAGTTGATCTATCAAAGTGAAGTTATTCGAGACAATACCATAAACCAAGCATAACCAATTGTGAGTGGTTTGGCATGGCTAGGATATCATCAACAATATTATAACCCGTATGAATTTATAAGATTTGTGGGAAGTCAAGATCATTGCAACTACAAACAAGGAAAGGAATCATGTCACAATTATCAAAGCTTCTACAACCCTTACAATCAAAATGTCTATCAACTGTGATAAAGTTCTCACGAAAACTTGCAATCATCTCTTATATCTTTAAGGAAAATGATAAAAAAAATGGTTGCACAGAGCGAGTATGATCTCAAGACGTATGAGGAAAGATTAAATATCTCTACACAATCATTTAATATAAAGGAGGAAGAAGATGATTAAACATTCTTGAATTTGGATAAGACTTTAGAACAAATTACAAAATTTATAAATTCAAGATAAGAGGTTATGGTTGAGTCTGAGGAGAACAGGAGTTGTTAACGACTGAGGAAACATGTCATGTAATATATGAAGAAGTAGAGAAGCACAATCAAGAGGATTATGACATTGTTGATACTTCGGGGCCAAATGATTTACTTGACCATGTTAGAGAAAATATTTATTTTGATGATATTATGCAACATGATAGTGGTTTTGATCTAGAGAAGTTTGAAACAATAATAAGTAACGAAAGCAATGAAAACTTGAGATCACACAGTACAGAGCTTGTGCAAGAGACAATCAATCGTGTTTTATCACCATCACTGTTTTGACAAGAAGTGTAAGTGCAATGGATTGGTGAGACAATTAGGGTTTGTGCAATGATACATGAAAAAATAACAAAGACAATCCATTTTGTCAAAGCATGGCAAGGCGTGCCAAGTAACATGAATTTTCAAAAGGATATGGTAGCATGCCAAAAAATGATTAGAGGATATGAAGAACATCTCGAGGATACATCATTGAAGTAATCATTGTGCATCACGGTGATCATTACAAAGTCGTGATCCATACTCCTGGCTATTGACATTAAATTAAGCGTTACTGAGTGGCAGCCTAAGGGTTTTTAAACTTCAAGTTTTTAAATTTTAGTTAGGAGTTACTTATATAATTAAATAATTACAATTAACGAGTTTTAGTTTTAACTTTCAAAAATTTATGTTGAATGTGAAGGAAAGACCATTCACCGGGTGGTGATTCATCGGAATGGAAAGGTCTCGCTAACTCATTAAATAGCGAAAAACGAGCGGAGTTCAAAGTGATGAAAGTAAGGTGCATGGACGAATCGAATGGTAAAATTTATTAATTTTTGTTTCCATGGAGTTTATGCGGTCACGACACTTTAGTTAGCCAAACTAGAGCAAATGATTTTGAGGCATCTACATTTTCAAATCATAATGAAGAAGAGTCTAGCCTTTTTAAATCCAAATTTTTCATTTATAGAGAGGCTAAGGACCAATATAAGAAAATCCAACATAAGGAGTTCATTTGGAAAAAATGGATTAATTTGTAGACAAAGTATGATAAAAGAGTGAATAATTCTATTAGGCGACGAAATTGGGAACAATTCACTCAAAACTATCGGAAAAAGTGGGATTGTTTTGAGTTTTATGTCACTGCAAAGTTCATGGCTAATGATGAGCCAGTTAAGGTGTTCCCTTCAATAGATGTGAGATCAATACTTTCTATTGGTTAGGGAGTTAAGCTTGTATGAATCTGCACCGACTTTCCCAACTAAGTTATATGAGAGTCCCTATAACCTATACCCTTTTAGAGTTGTAGAGAATGCATTGGTTATCCCAGGATAATAAGGATAGGTCATGGGAGGTGAGAATGTGCCGAAGCAAAAAATAAGGGGAGTGTTAGAAAATTTTACCGAATGTGGCAACATTTCCTTATAGCATCGCTATACTCCACTTCTTAGGAGGACAAGATCAATAACCCAAAAGCAACTTATTTTTATGAGATTACAAAGTATAAGGAGATCAACATAGGGGAGATCATATACAAAATTATGAGGGAGTTCATCATGTCGGAAAAGGACAACAAGTTGTTTCCTACTTTGATTACTTAAATGTACTCAAAGGCTAGGGTGAGACTGAGAAACAACGAAGAATCTGATTTAGAGACCCAACAAACAATGGATGAAGCTTTCATGCTCACATTGAAACCACCACCTTATTACCAAGATTTTGAGGAGGAGAGAGAGGGCCGAGGAAGCTAGACTTAAGGCTGATTTATTAGCCAATAAGTAAGATGATCGGGCCACAGTAGCACCAGTTGCAGAACTAGCCCAAAAGCTTAAAGAGGTAGGATATGGAGAAGAGGAGGAGCAATAACTGTAGGGATTGGTTGAGGGATACAAGTTTGTAGACCCAGAGATAGGAGAGTAGAACTTAGACAGTCGTGAGGTCTTTCAACAACCACCTCCACCATAGGCACCTATAGCACCACCATATGACTTAACTCCATGATAGCAAAGGCGATAGATAATAGAGATGAGGAGATAATACAAGGAGGATTGGGTGCAATACCAGACAGCCATGCTGAGATATGAGAAAGATATGGAAAAGAGATAGCAACATCAATAGAACATGCGGCGCAATTTCATGTTTTTTGTCGATCATCATAGAGACATAACTAGATATGAAATGAGCAAAAAGTTAAGTCTTAATGATAGGTCGATTGGTTATCAATCAACATTACCATACTTGTTTAATCAGGATTTAGTGTCGAGCAAGATGGTGGAGCGCCCATTGACACCATCCTATGTTGGAGCTGATGTGCATATGATGATGATGATGACGTGCAGTTCTGAAGTCAAGATAAGAGGAATCCTTTAGACCTACGAGTTGAGAGTGACATTAATACCATTTATGTGTAAACTATGGGATATTTTGTTAATTATTTACCTATTTTAATTATATGTTTAGTTTAGTTTATTATAACTTGTCTTATTATATATGTTTATGTGTTTTAGTGCTTTCATGTTTCAGGATTACTTTTAAACCTTGAGGACAAGGTTTGGTGAAGTTCGTGGGCATCAACACTACACTACACTATTTGATGTGCTATGAGAGGCTAAGAATTAATGATAAACAATGTAGGTATGATCGTTTAAATTTTTTTATTTTGAAGCAGTTAAAGAGGAAAGCTTGGTAGATCACTAAGGATTCTAGAATTAGTGAAGAACTTGAACTTGAAACAAAATTAAGAAATAATAACACTTCTTGTGGAAAAAATTAGATCACTAAGGATTCTATAATAAGTGTTAATCTTAGTTGCAACTACAAAAAATATAAAGACTTAGTGCAAAGAAGGGAAGAAATTGGCATTATATATTAAAATTTGGAGTTAACTTACTTGATTTAATGAAAGCGAGAAGTGCTAACAAGAGTTATAGAAATAAAGAAAAAATGAAAGAATCCCATAAGTTCTACAGTAAATGGAGCAGAGAACTTGATGGTTGGAAAATGTAAGAAGAATTAAGTCCACAAGAAAAGGAGTAGGGGTTGTAAAACAAAAACTAAAAGAAGAAAAAGAAATGAGAAAAAAAATAGAGAAAAGAAAGCGAAAGTATTCTAAAACTCTTTAAATAAAAGATTTAGTTCGAGTAGCTAATTGAGTTAAGTTTCCATTTCAAATATATTAAAGTCCTATAGACTGTTATACTACTAAAGTCTACCAAATACAAGTATAAGCTATGCTTATTGTGGGTTCCAGAGCTTAATGAGAAATTATGAGATTATATACTTGCTACTTGAGTGTGGAGACGAAATAAATTTGTGAGTAGTGATAGTTTTTGGTTGTGATCTGCTTTGGAGTTTTCAAAGTAAAGTTATACATGTTATTAAAGCTGCATTCCTTAAAAATATAAGTTTTCCAAAGAAAAACTCTTGAGTGGATTATTTACTTGAAACTTAGTGAATTAAAGGATATTTCCTGAACAATGTAAATTGAATGAGAACTAGTATTAGGAAACTTAATAGAATACACCTTTGCTCTGGACGTGTAAAATCTTAAGTTTGGAGTTATTTGATAGGTGATTATTTATACTTATATATTAGGTTAATTAGTCGTATATTAAGTATAAATATCCCAGAATTAGCTCCAATTCATAGTATTATTGCATTTTTAGGGAATTAAGTTGTAAAGAAAGGAATTATGGAAAAACGAGAACAATGAAGCAAAAACCCACGAAAAATACATTTGACATCATGGCCACACATGGCGGCGCTGTGAAGCATAAGGGACGGTGCCGGAGGAGTAGATGACAACGATGGGGCACCAAGCAGGTAATAAATACACATGCAGTGGCGGTGCAGTCACATTGTATAGAGTGTAAGGCACGAAGCGGGGCAGTAGGTCATAGCGCTAGACATACATGAAATATAAAGTTAGAGTTTTAAGTCGAGTTAAATTGTAAAGAATGGTTTCTAATTGTTATTAAGGACTATAAATATGTATTAGGATATAGTAAACTCACCACAAATCAACTATTACCATCATTAAAGTAATTTAGCATCAGTTTTACATTGAGTTTGACTATAACGGAGTTTATGTGAAGAAAACATTGAAAACTTCACATTTGCAATTCATGTCTGGTTTCATTGAGTAATTCAACGTAATTTTAATATTCATCTCTGATTTGCAATGACTTCCGTTATAAATTGTGATATATATGTTTTAATGAAGTGTGAGCAATCTATTTATCTTAGGAATTAATGGATTCTATGGTAAGAGTTATATGCTTTGAATATGAATAAAAATTGAATATAAAAAGTGCAATGGTTCGAATTTGTATTGATTTGGAACGTAATGCATTAGACTTCTTGATCACATGTTTAATGAACTTAGGCTTTGAAAGTTATCATGGTCATTGAAGCTTTTAATCTGGACATGAACGGTACAACCGTAAAATACAAAATATCTAGTGATAATTGTTGATTAAGGAAGCACGAATAGTAAACTTAGTTGGTTATAAAGCTAATGATTTGGGACTTAAAGCAATGTTGAGCTTTCGTTATTCAAACGGATAGGTGGAGTTCTTGTTTGCACATTATAATTTTTTCTGTCACGATAGTGGGTTGAAGTGGATTTGAAGAAAATATGTCTATTCTAATTAAGCATTCCACACAAAATATTGAGATGTAAACATGAATACAAAGCATAGTATTAAATTACCTTGGTGAAGTTGTGTACTAAGATATCCTTAATATAAAAATTCAATTAAAGTTTAAATTGATTTGTTAGATTAGTTTAGTTGATATAAACCAATTAAAAAAGATTTCCTTAGCAATAGTTCAAAGTTAAATAGGTAAACCATTAGTGCAAAAACCTTTTCCTAAGGATGATATTAATGATTAATGTAATTCTTGTTTGCACATTATAATTTTTTCTGTCACGATAGTGGGTTGAAGTGGATTTGAAGAAAATATGTCTATTCTAATTAAGCATTCCACACAAAATATTGAGATGTAAACATGAATACAAAGCATAGTATTAAATTACCTTGGTGAAGTTGTGTACTAAGATATCCTTAATATAAAAATTCAATCAAAGTTTAAATTGATTTGTTAGATTAGTTTAGTTGATATAAACCAATTAAAAAAGATTTCCTTAGCAATAGTTCAAAGTTAAATAGGTAAACCATTAGTGCAAAAACCTTTTCCTAAGGATGATATTAATGATTAATGTAAGTTGATTACACTATTACTACAAGTAAGTTGTTATACTTTCGGCATGCAATATCAGCCATTCCAAGACTATAGATCTCGAATTACATTTGTCATCCCATGACAAGAGATCTTAGATTTTAGTCCAATCCCAAAAAGAAACATTACACATTGTGCAACTCTCACTTATTCTCTAAATTTCTACTCATAATATCATTTCGATTTGTGGACTTGAAAGCATTTATCAATTCTTACTCGTCAGCCAATTTATAACTTTTCATTTAAGTTGTTAGAAAATTATAAAACTTCATCAAATCCTTCTCAATTCATGATCTCACCAATGACCTCATTTTTCTCACTTAACAACCAATCTTTTCCAAAATGCCTTCATCACGACTCTGTAATTCACTATCTCTCTAATTACTAAGATTTCCCATCTCAATCATTACTATTCACTAAACTTCTCTCGTTGCTTAGATAAAAACAATTATCCTTAATTTGAGTAGCTATACATTTCTAAACTGAGATATTGATATATTTCATGATTATGCTCTCACACTATACCTTTTAACTTGTATCTCATACAAGTTACAAATATGTTATCTGTTTTTACTTCTACTTAATACATATTTTTAACTTTTCTCAAATTATAGTGGAAGAACATTCAATTCTTCATACATATTTAGTTAGATACACTGCACTCTATTCAATATTTTCAACCAATATGAATAATACTAACTAAGTTGTAAGTTATATGTCTCTTTTAATTTTTCATTTGTATCTTCACCTTCTATACATGCATCTTAAAATCAACTCCAGTTGTAAATAACATACTGCTTTAAAACTTTACCATTGATTGATCACGTTGTGTAACAGAACATTTGAACCAATATATAATATATTCCCTGATATTAATTGTATGCTACTTTGTATTAAAACTTTCGGCTTTTGAAGTTTGATTCCTTGAAAAATCCTTGTGAAGATATAATAAATTCCATCAAAATAATAGTTCGAAATTATAAGTCTTATCGGGAATCTCTGACCAGAAATTTTTGTTTTATCCATATATATGTGGAAATATGTTGACCATTTATATGCCTATACTTAAGCTTCCAATTAACTCCAACGAAACTTCATGGACTCTTTTATTTGACTGTCGCTAATTCATTTGGTTTCTTAAAGACAAGTGGGGCCCTCACACTAGTCTTCTACGCTGTGAATGAATCCTTATTATGAATTGGAGTTACTTAGAAATTTGGTCATGCACAACTACTCTAGTGCCTTACCTTGACTAAAAGAGTCCATTCATGTCACTTGCAGCAGTCACAAGTCATATTGATGACTCATTTTATTTTTTACATAGAGTCTATTCTGCTCAATTTTTTTCAATCATGGCTATTCTCACATTTAATTCATTTTTTTCCCTTTACAAACTCACCATGACTTTGCTCAACACCTAGATCACTTACAGCTTCTTAGTCTTGACTTACAAAGGCAATTCTTTTCATCTTTTCTCTTTTTTTGAAAATTTGGCTAAGGATGTTGTGACTTCTTATGATCATTCAATCAATTATGTATGTCTTAACTTTTTTTGTTCGAAACAGAGAAATTTTTATGAATCAAAAAGTTCTACAATTTGCTATTGCCTTAAGTTGTTTACATTAGTCAATTGTTTCCCGACTTTTTTTTTCTAAAAAAGAAATTCGGTACTTTTCAAGAAACTATAAGATATTAAAGTCTCTTACTATTTATCAATTAACTTTGTGATGATTTAACTTGTTTGTTGTTGATCAATTGAAGAGATGGAGGAATTGGAATTTCCAATAGTTTAATTAACTTAACGACTAATTAACATGTTAAAGGATGTTATTGCAATCATCTGAGTCTTATTAATGGAAATTCTCACTATATAGGAGTTCTTACTGACGTCCTATAGATATTGCATATTAATACTCAATAAGTACATCTATCTCTTCATTAGTTATATTTTAGTTTGTAGTGATAGGCATCATAATTTGAATTGGTTAGAAGTAACTATTGGGTACTTTACATTTCATAACAAAACTACTTGTGTTTTATTTAATAGCTAATCCTAACTATTTTCATTCCATTTCCCTAATCTCAACTTCTAACATGTTGATCTTATAACTACACCTTTCATTTTCAAGTTAAAAATTTCATTGATATTTGTTTCGTAACAACATCTTATCTGGTGTTAACAAAAATTTCTTCTAACTTGTGTATTTCCATCCATTTTACCATCACTTTACATAACTTATAGAACTATTATACTCACTGTTACTTCTGACAACTTGACTGATCATATCACACTTACATTGTGATTTACCAAGTCCAAACTTCTATTTTTATTTTCAAAACCACGTGTCTCCTTTTTCCTTATCGAGAATATTTTCAGAACCAACTCGCGACTAGTTATAAATTACACCAATGCTTCATAGAATAGGTGTTTCTGAGTTACTGATTCAACCGATATTGACCTTATTCTAAAAATGAAGATATTCCATATATTGCTTCCCACAAGTCTTAACTTCATTTTTTTCATGTTTTACCAAATGATTTTCAATCGGTGGAGACTTAAATTAAGTCCATTTTGGCACTTCATGAGCGTTTTATAATTGTAATATTTCGATACTTTCAATTTTAAAGAGATCCAAGCGCAGTACTTACGTTCTTGTATTTTTTAGACTTCTTTCTCAACCAATTTCCTATTTGTATCGTAACTGATAACTTTCATCAGTTATATTAATACCGAACTACTTACAAACCTGCATGAATTCAGACTTCTCGAGTCTATTTCACTTCTAATCATGCTCAGTTTCGTTTCATAAGTCTATTATCTCTTTTACTCTTTGTTCATAACTTTACTCGTTCTTTCATATGAGTTAGGTGTCGAACTATCAAGGAGAATAAATGGCCTATCACATTTTTAGTGATAATATAATAGTATGCAACAAACATATCACAATAATAATGTATCCCAGCTCGCAGTCACTTCCTAACTAATAGCGACCTCAGTACTAAGCCTTGCTCCTCAAGATCGTTACTTAAGTTCATGTAACTCACTGTAATCCAAGAGCCTTAACCAAAACTTCCCAATCGACTTAATCCTAAACTCAACGTCACTATCATTTTTAACATTTCCTTGATTGAGCTTAGCCATAGCTCTGATACCAAGTTTGTTAGGGCTCGTCACACTAAGCCCTGACTTAGAATAATTTCCACTAATTAGACATTTAATCAACTCAATTAACTTAACCTCAAAATAATTGTTAATTCAATCCTCAATAATACTCCAAAACTAAAATTATCTTCTTAATGAAACTCAATTCAAGATTTGTTTAATTGGAGCAAATTAGGAAATCGTACGGATTATTCTTCGTATTTTCTAAGACTTTTAGTAGAACCTCCCCTAAAAGTGGCTTACCGAAAAATCCACCTAATATACAACAAAAATGAAAGAATCATATTTCACAATTCACAATATACCATCAAATTATATCTCAATACTAAAACTAAGTAACTTCTACAAATTTAAAAGTTCAAGCCTTAGAAGAATTTGAACCGCTCCACAAATCACATAATCATCAATATAAACCACATACTATCTTGAACTCCATAAATCCATTGTATAACTATTCTCTAATATTTTAACAACCAAAATACGACCTACTTTCGCCCCAAAAACACAAAACAATAATATAATATTATTACAATAAGAATTAACCTTTGGAACTTGAAAATAATCACCGAAGATCTCCGAGTCTTACTCATCTACCTTGAATTTATAGAGAACCTGAAATCATAAAAAACAACTTGAATATGTTAGGTAAGTAAACTCCTACACTGCTTTATAGTCCTACAAATGTTAGTCCAAATATATGGAGACATGTAATTGCATTTCCAAATAACAAGAAATATATATATATATATATATATATATATATATATATATAACATCGTGAATCCCTCTATTCCTATTTCCTAACAATAATCGAACGTCGACTTCCAAATATAGTACCAAAACGATACTAGGAGTTCATGAAATGCAAATGCAATGTGTCGAAGTGGATTTTCGAGCCAGATGCGTCAGCTTAGTCATCCACATCTACTACTAAACTTATGAAAATAGAATCTAAGTACGGCTACTACTAGCTTAGGGAAATAGCAGACCATACTCCAAGAACATCCCTTTCCATCAACGCATGCTCGCGGGAAAACTTGCATGCCTTAGGTGTTTCGAGTTTGTGTTTATCTGGTCAGGAAACATAGCCCCGAGTCCCACTCATGAGCCATAGCAATAATAAGCCATCGTTATTAATGATATGAATACATGACCAAGAATGATGCGCAATGCAACACAAACTAAACACGAATGCGGGTACAAAGATAAACTACATAAATAGTGAAAACAACTGTAGGGTTTCCTTACAACCAACCAACTTTGAGCTTAATTTTCAAAGTTCTCGAAGTGCCAAATCACCTTGAAAATGTTTCTAGTAACTTCCCTACATACCCAATTATAATATGGGTCAAGCTGTAAGTAAAACCAACTCATGAAAACTAATGAAAATTGTTGCCAAAGTACGCTTGAAAATAGTTTCCAAAAATATTAATTTATATAACTGTTTGAACTGGCTGTCAACTAGCCAAATTGGGGTAACTTTTTAACCTTGTAAACCTCAATAATTGTCATGATGACCAAAATGAAACTTGTAGTACTCATGTACTACTTTCCATAGACTCTAAGAACACTCAAATCAAATCATCGAAGGAGAAGTTATGAATATTCCAATAAGGCCCGTCGACTAGGTAAACTTTAATTCTTTTAAATTGAAAGACTTCTCCAAATCAATATTTGTGCAATTAAATCCTCAAAATTCGACATCTAAAACCATAAAACCTCTTGATACCAACACCTAAATATTTCCACACCCCGTGGAGTAAAATTGCATCAAAAGCACTAATCAATTCATCCAAAAACCAATGCAAATTAATATTAACTATAAAAACATCTCCAAAATAGATATCATCTGAATAACAATAGTTCAATTCATCTAAACCCTAACCTACATTTGTGGAATTTATTCCAAATTGGTGCAAATCAATCCAATATACTAAATCAAAAAAATCCTTACCAAATTATATCAAAGCCCCGCAAAAAATTAAAAAATTGCAAGAATTCATATTTAATTGAGAAAAAATGCTGTGAATTGACAATTTAATAAATTTCGAGCTGAATAACTTGTCTCTGTCATGGAAATATTGGTTGAACTGACCAGCTTGCGATGTTTTACTATTTTGCGAAAAAAACCATGCTACAATCAAATGTCAAGAGATCGTGTACCGAAAGAAGGAGCGAATAGGGTTTAGGGATCTAGAAAACAATTTTTCTATTGAACAATTATTTTGGATTTAATTTAATTTTATTTTTTTATATTTATATAAAAACCCTCAGCTACTTGTCATCAACTTAATTTCTTTTTATTTATTAACTTTTGAAATTCCTATTTTGACGCCTCTTAGCTTCCAGTGCTCGTTTTCGATCTACTTTTTCACCAAATTGAACCAATTCGACAAAGTAGTCCGTCTTCATAAAATGTGCATAATACTAGTTTTGTTCACACTAAAACCCAAAAAATCTTAACTTTGTCCATGACATAGTGAAGCCTTGTGGATCAGTTCTCTTGCCATATTAAACTAAAATTACACTAATTTAGAACCAATCTCAACCTCAACCACCACCAACCGACATAAAGCTCGAGGTAAGGTCTTGCACCTACTTCATTCTCATTTTACAAAACCATTGATCCTGAATTGCATGCAGACCAAGGTAAAATCTTTACGTGAGGATTAATACTTTGTTAATTAGTTTTCGAGCAAGTAATAATTAATTGTCACTCATGCCCTTCAGACACACACTTGCAAACCTTAATATTACAAACTAAAAATACACCTCCACACCCTTGACTTTGCAATAAAATACCACATATTACATACACTTAGCACACAACACACAAAAATAAATATACCTTATGATTTATGGTCCATAATGTGTGGGTCCCACCTCGGATACTTAAACTCCAAATAAAATGTGAAATTACTTAACTAGTCGCCTAATCAAGTTTATGAAATTCTTGAATTTCACAAGAAAGCAAAACAATGTTGCAAATATGAAAAATGATGAAAATTTTAATAAATTATGGGATTAATTCCAAAGAATATTTTTTTCTTGTCCACAACATGAATATACTCTTAGAGCTTTATTAAAATATTTTTATTAAGGACTGAATTACTTTGAATAGAGGTTATTAGACATAGTATGTGGTGGATATTTATTTCAAACAACACTTACCTTAGCAAATGAAGCAATTAATAAAATTACTAAACAATCCGAGAAATTTAGTGAAAAGATTGAATCCTCAAGAAAGAAACTTTATGAAGTTGATAATAGAAGAAATAATATGCTTGATGAAAATATTGATGATTTTTCTAATATGGTTAAGCTATTAATTAAAGGTAGATCTAATCAAGTTAATGCTTTTGGATTATATAATGAGGTTACACATCCCACGGATACGTGTCCTACTCTACATGAAGAGAATACTGAAGAACTTAATGCAATGATGAACCAATATTCTGGTCATCTAAGAAATCAATATATTAATAATAGTTATTATCCAGGACGACAACACTCAAATCTTAGTTATAGTCATCAAAATAAAAATTATAATATTTAAAGACCAATAGCTCATATGCAATCTGCATTTAATCAGCAACCTCTACAAAATACTCAATCTACGAATCAAAATTTAGAGCAAATCTTGCAAAAATTTATGAACAAAAGTCATCAAAGCTTTACATAGATTTCTCAAAATCAGATTAAAACTGATACCACTATTGATGAACTAAAAAATTAGTTAGTTCAAATGAATTTACAAATAAATAGGATAAGTACTCAATAGAGTAATCAAGCTAAAGCACCTACACTAGTTGTTGTTGCTCCTACTAATCGATCACAAGTCAATGCTATATTCAGTGATGAGAAAGACACACCTATAACTAGAAAGATACTTAAACAAGGTAATAAAAAGAAAACACATAAAACTATTTAAGAAGAAGAAGAAATGATGGCTAATGTCATTCATACTAGAGAATGGATGTTTGAGCATTTGAAATATAAACCTTTTCTTGAAAGGCTATACCCATGGTGTTTAGCTTATTATTCTACTTGTACCGATTGAAATGGCCGGAAGTGGAAGGAGTAAAAATTCGAGGGAGAAAAAAGGAAAAAGGAAGTTATTGGAGAAATCCAAAGATAAATCGAAGCTTTCACCAATCAAACCCACAGGAATTTCTTTTAATACACCTATGATTAGACAACAAAGAGAGTCTACTTCGCCTTTATCATTTAGCTATTATTCGGAAAAAGAATATGAGGATGAGGAGGAGGATGTAGAACAAGAGATACTAAAGGGGGCAAAGATGTATATTCTTAGAAAAGAAAATTTTCTCAATGATAAGGCCTTCTCCAAGATTAAGATACATATAGTGAGAGAAAGGAAGTTCATCCTGGAGATTCAATGTGAATAATAAGTTTAAATATAGGCCTAGGATCTTAGATAACATTGATGCAAGAAATCGAGAATTATTGACTAGGGACTATCACCATTTAGACCTTGAGAATGTTTCTAGTGAGAAGGGATGCGACATTTTAGTGAGAGAGTTTTATGCGAAAGCTTATGAAAGAGACAGCTAGACAGAGTCACGAGTTAGAGGAAGAAATGTGGATTATTCTGGTGAAAGAATAAATTAGTATTTTATTTTACTGAAAGTTCACCAAAAAGAAAATGAGGAATACCCAAAGCATGAATATTCGATTAAGTACCATTACCCTACTAAGAAATTAGGGGAGGATTAGAGGTAATCTATGGAGATGAATTCATTTTAAACACAAAAGGGCACCCAAAGCACATCACTACTAGATTGTTTGGGAAGATCATGAAAGCATCGTGTTATTTCATCAATAATAGCTTATAGCCAAGTCTGCAATATTACAATATCATGAACTACAGAGCCGCTTTGCATTACCACATTGTGCAGGGATTGGAATATTTAAATGTTAGAAATTTTATTTGTGAATCGATATGGAATGCCATCACAATGAAGAAGAATGACGGATTACCATTTCCTTTGATGATCGCGACTTTTTGCAAAGAAGATCGGGTAAATATGGCGAGACTTGAGATAGATGTTTTACCCGAGAAGGCTGTGTGAAGGCCCAAGGCACTCCCACACATGGAGAGCCCTTGGCACCTCCAAGGTAGATGTATATGCACCCTCCCGGAGCAGAGACATATACATCTTCTGTGTCCCCCCCCATATAAGCCACCACTGTGCACATATATGGGCACAGTGTTTCGCCCCCCAAGACTCGAAACCGCCCCTGGGGGCTTAAGTAACGATTTCGCATGAGCCTTGTACCATTGGGCCATTGTAGCCCAATGGTACAAGGCTCTCAAAAATCCGTTACTTAAGCCTCCAGGTGCGGGTTCGAGACTTTGGGGGCGAAACACTGTGCCCATATATGTGCACAGTGGTGGCATATATGGGGGGGACACAGAAGATGTATATGTCTCTGCTCCGGGAGGGTGCATATACATCTACCTTGAGGACCTAGGTGCACCGTGTGGCCTAGGCCTTCACAAAAAAGGCGCTTGTACCATTGGGCCATTGTAGCCCAATGGTACAAGGCTCATGCGAAATCGTTACTTAAGCCCCCAGGGGCGGTTTCGAGTCTTGGGGGGCGAAACACTGTGCCCATATATGTGCACAGTGGTGGCGTATATGGGGGGGACTCAGAAGATGTATATGTCTCTGCTCCGGGAGGGTGCATATACATCTACCTTGGTGGTGCCAAGGGCTCTCCATGTGTGGGAGTGCCTTGGGCCTTCACAGGCTGTCACGAAAGTAGTAATAGAATCTTATGGAAAAATTAATGGATATGAAGACTCCGAAGACGATAGGGAGAAAGCTGAGATAGCTAAAAGAGAGACGGAGCAAAAAAGAAAGATTAGAGATGAAACAAGAAGAGTTTTAGAAGAAAAGTTAAGAACAATAAACGATCAGAATGTGGAGCAATCTAGTACGGACTTCGATGGACTTTACATGAAGGAATCAAAGTTGGCCTTTGTGAGTTCAATTCTGCAATCAAATGTGAACTATGAGGAATCAATAACAGGTGTTCGAGAACTAGAGGCTCTTTGCGATGAGCATTCATAGAATGAAGAGGATGAAGCAAGAAGACATAAAAGACGAGGAGGCGCAGAGGTTCATGTACCATTTACACAAATGAGACTACCAATTAATCATTTTTTTTATGATCAACTATCATATGATCAACTACTACTATGTCGGGACTACAACCTCTATGATCCAGCTACAAGTTACCACTCTAAGAAGATTGATCCAATAGAGGATAATGATGATATAACTTTAGGATGACGACATTGATTTCTTTACTCTACTTTATTTCCTTTGTCTCTAAGTGATAATGTGTGAGGTCTTACATGTAACTTTTGTGATGATACTTTATGGTTTGTGCTGGCGATATACTGAGTTTGATACTATGCTTGTTGATGCGATTTCATTTGATACATTTGATATGTTGTTGTGGTGATACATTTGATGGTGATGCTACATTTGATTCATTGGTGATGGTTTATTCATATTTTTAATGCACTCTATTTGATGATATTTATATATCGAGTTTATTCTTATATTGATTATCTAATTTATGATTATATCTATTCAATTTTACCTCATGAGGTAAATTTGTTTTGTTGGAAATTCGAATTAATTTTGAACCTTGAGAACAAGGTTTGAAATGAAGTATGACAATGATAGCAAAGAAAGTAAGGAAAGAAAAGAAAGGTAAAAGACAAGTACATAATTGATGCAAAGTTCAAAATTTTGATCCGGTATTCAAGGGAGTTAATGAAAATTTTCAAATTTCTTCCGAATTCAAGTATGAATTTCATTGTACTTCATTTTTAGTTAGGATTATAATGGAATGAATATATAATAGATTTTTGAGTTGAAGTTATATTTTTATTACTCAAATGAATTCTATGATATAAGGAATCAATTTTTATACCCTTATGATTCACTTTACTAGTTAATGTATGCACTAGATTAAATGCCTTGTTTTAGTCACGAGAAAGGGTAGAAATGAAGACAACAGTACAAGATGAACATGAGAGATTTTTAAGAATCTTATGATACAAAATTTAATGATTAAGCATTTTAATAGTGTATATACATATATATAAATAGTTATTATGCCACAATTGAATGAAGAAATGGGTTAGAAACTGACATAATTTTATAAGTTTGAAAGAATACTTTATTAAAACAGTCTAATCTATTGTAACTTCTATTTACTTAAGGGTAATATGTTTCTATGTGAAGATCACTTCTATTTAAAACCTCTATTATTTAAATTTAAGATAAATTAGATTGAAATAAGTAAAAAAAAGAATGGAAAGAGAATATGATTGAGAGTATTCATTTGCTCGAGACAGCAAAGTGTTCTGTCTGAGGGTATTTACAGGTCAATAATTAGACATGTTTTATTATGTAATTTAGGTTGATTTAAATAAAAATTATGCTATTACACTAGTTATTCTCTTGTTTTATGATTTCAAGATATAATTAGAAAAATAAAAAATGGAATAAAAAGAAAGAAAAAAGTCAAAACAGTCGAATGAAGAAAATGACCAGCTATATGAGATTACACAGGAATTGTTGTCTAAATAGAAACAATGAAAAGCCAGCGATTTCCCATCGATTTGAGATTTTCAAAGGAATTGTCAAATGAATTGGTGGAGCACAGAGAGATATTTTCAGTGATTGACTCAGCAATTTGTGAACAACTTAAGACTCTCCGACAAATCACTGAGTTCGATGATGAGTTTCTTTGATTGCTATAACGAATTTAAGTGTATCTATGATTTGTATAGCTTAGGAAACTATAACTAGGACCCTAGGGCTACGAAAATTAGAGCCCTTTTTTTCTATTAACAAGTTTGTGAGAGTCGTAAGTTAGTTTTTATTGAGTTTATGTTGGAAGCAATATTGGAGATTAGTTTATTTCATTAATAGATATTTATTTAATTATATCTTTAAATATATTATCACTTTGTTTATTTTCGGCATGAGTGAGTAGTTTAGTAATCAAAACAAACCCTAGATATGTATATACTTAGAACTGCTATATAGTTATAATTAAGGAATCTTGTTCTTAATAATTTAAATCTGTTCTTACATAATAATCACGGTTTGAATAAGTTTTTCTGCGTATTATAACTAATGAGGATTGACAATGTATGTAAACTTGCAAATATGCATTGTGATATTCAATATTTTGAATCTATGTCTATGATTATTGACAACAATTGTAGATGTAGTGACTAGGATTAATCTATAAGGCCAAATCACCCGAGTGGTTATTCTAGATGATTGTGTTCTATGTTATTTATTGATAGACATATTCTGATTAATATTTGGGTTAGATTAGGCATGATTTTCATTAAGTGTTAATGCTATCGTATTTCTATTTTATTGCATTATATCTAATTGGTAGATTTACAATGGTAAGGATATGGATATTTTCCATTAAATATTGGAAAAATCGGAGGTTTGCTAAAGGCTATCAACCTATTATGAATTAGGATTTATTGATTCCAAAATTCCATGTGATATAATTATAACTACGTTATGAGGTGATGTCAGGTTCTAGTGTTTGAATGCAATCCAAATGTATTAAATTATTTAGTGGGGGTTTGTTTAGACGTTTGTTTAGATATTTATAATATTTTGAATTAGAATTTCGTTTTGTTAAGTTTGCATTGAATTGTTAAAATTAGTTTAGTTAGTTTGGTTAATTAAGTTAGTAGTCATAGTTTTTTAGTTATTTAATAGTTTTTTAGTTATTTAATATTTCAATTCCCATTTAATTAGATTAATGAAAATTAAGAAAAACAAAAAAAAAAGTTTCCTTAGAAGTTTGCTAAATCCCTGTAAAGGCGATATCCCACTTACCACTACTACAAATAATAGGAATATATGGAAAACAATTGTGCATGCTCGACACATGTCATTAGCGTTAGATTCGTATATTGAGGTGATAAGTGATTATTTAGAATTATATATACGTTGAGTTTGATAATATAATCAGCCTAAATATCCCAAAATGAGATCTAATTGATGGTATTTATGTATTTTCATGTATACAAGGCATAAAGGAGACAAGCATGGGAATTCACAAAGAAACAGAGCTAAACTACACAAAAGAGAGGTTAACATCAAGGGAAGGATGGTTGGCGCTATGGGGAGATGAAGCCACAATATATGAGACCAAGGAAATGAGTCGGGATGGCCGACGCAATGACGGCGCCATGGAGGATAAAGGACGACACCGAAGAGGTCTGCACTGGGCGCGTAGTCTAATGAAGAAAGAAAATAAATAACTAGATAAATAAATATAGTAAAAAAATAAGTAGGATGAAGTAAAAAAAAATGTGAAATGAAAAAGGCGAATGTTCTTAAACTCTTCAAAAAAAAGATTTAGCTCAAGTTCTTCAGATAGGGTTGAGTGAAGTATTTCTTTGTCTAACATGTTTTAGACGATATATTCATTGGTATATACGTAAAATTCCTATAGATTTTGATTGCGGTACTATTTATAATGTATTTTCTAAAATTAAGATTAATCTAGTGATTTTTGTGTTGTGAGATTCTACACTAATGATCATAAGCTTGATGCTTGTCAGTGGTTATTAAGAAAACCTATATTATGTACAGACCTTACTATTTATTAAACTTTAAGTTCTAAGGGGTATTGCATTGGGTGGTTGAGTAATCATTAAAGGATGGTTCATTTTTTATAAATTATTCTATTCTATCATAACTTCTATTTACTTGAGGGTAGTATGTTTCTATTTGAAGATCACTTCTTACAAAACTTATATTATTTAATGTTAAGATGAATTAGATTGAAATTTGTACATAGAGAATGGAAAGAGAATATGAATAAGAGAATTCCTTTGCTCGAGACAGCAAAGTGCTGAGTTTGGGGCTATTTGACAATTCAATAATTCGACATGTTATATAGTGTAATTTTGGTTGGTTTTAGATTAAAAATGATAAAATTACACTAGGTATTCTCATGTTTTTGTGATTTCAAGATTTAATTACGAAAAATGAAAAAATGGATGAAAAAAAGGAAGAAGAGTCAAAATAGTCAACTGACCAGCAATTATCCAGTGATACAAGACTTCACAGGAATCGCTGCCTAAATCAAAAGCAGTGATTTCCTAGCGATTTGGGATTTACAAAGGAATCGCTAAATGAATCGGTGGAGCACAGTGAGATAATTTTAGTGATTAGCTCAGCGATTTTTGAACGACTTATGATTTGCTGACTAATAACTTAGGTCGGTGACGAGTTTTTTAGATTACTAATAAGAATTTAATTTTATCTATGATTTGTAGAGCTTAAGAAACTATAAATATGATCCTAGAGCTTCGAAATTAAGATCCCTATTTTCTCTTTACTAGTTTGAGAAAGCCATAAGTTAGCTTTTATTGAGCTTTTGTTTAAAGCAACATTGGAGATCAATTTATTTCATTAAGAGGTATTTATTTAATTATGTCTTTCAATGATATTATTGTATTTTTTATTTTCTGCATGAGTGAATAGTTTATTAATCTAAACAAACCCTAGACATTATGTATTTTGGATTGCTATAGAGTTATAATTAAGGAATCTTGTACTTAATGCTTTAAATCTATTCATACACAACAATGAAACTTTTAATAAGTTGTTTTTGCGTATTACAACTAATGAGGATTGATATTGTATTCATAGTTTTAAGGATGTTTTGTGATATTCGATTTTCTGAATCTATGTATATGATTATTGAAAAAATTATAGAAGTAGTGAATAGGATTAATCTATGGAGCCAAATTATCCAAGCGGATGTTCTAGGTGATTGTCTTCTAAGTTATTTATTGATCGGCATATTCAAATTAATATTTGGTTTAGATTAGACGTGATTTTCATTTAGTGTTAAAGATACTGTATTTTTATTTTATTACATTTTATCGAATACATAGATTTACAATGATAATGATATGGTTGATTTCCATTGAATATAGGAAAATCGATGGTTTGGTAAAGGCTATCAACCTATTATGAATTAGGATTTAATGTTTCTAAGATTACATATGATATAAGTATAACTAGGTTATGAGGTGATGTTATGTTCTAGTGTTCGAATGTAATCCAAATGTATTACCTTGTTTAGTGGGGGTTTGTCTAGATGCTTGTTTAGATATTTATATGATATTGAATTTGAATTTTTTTTAATTAAGTTTGCATTAAATTGTATGAAATAGTTTAGTTTTTTTTGTTAATTAAGTTAGTAGTCATTGTTTTTAATTATTTAGTATTACAATTTGCGTTTAATTAGATTAACTAAATTAAGAAAAACAAAACAAAAAATACTTTACTTAGAAGTTTACAAAATATCTATAGAGACGATATTCCACTTACCACTGCTACAAATAATAGGAAAATACGGGAAACTATTGCACACACTCGACACTTTTCATTAGCATCATATTAGTATATTTAAGTGATAAGTTATTATTTAGACTTATGTATAAGTTTAGTTTAGTAGTATAATTAGCCTAAATATCTCAAAATTAGCTCTAAATGATGATATTTATGTATTTTCAGGTATACAAGCCATATAGGAGACAAACGGTGGAATTCACGAAAAAAGGGAGCTAAAATACACGTAAGAGAGGTTAACATCATTGCAAGGATGGTTGGCGCTATTAGGATATGAAGGCACAACATTGGAGATGAAGGCAGAGCGTTAGGATGGTCGGCGTACTGATGGCACCATCAAGGATAAGGGACGATGCCGGGGAGATCTACACAGGGCGCCAAGTCTACTGAAGAAGGAAAAAACACACAATGTGGCTGAAGCTCTTACAGTATCGTGGCTTTAGTACACACAACGCCGGACCATCTTGATTTGGAGCATGAATAGATTGTAAAGTTGAAAAGTGCAAAGGTTAGAATTTTTATGGATTTGGAGCGTAATTCAATGAACATCTTTATCACGTGTTTGTTGATATTAGTTTTTAGAAGTTAGTATTGTAATTGAAGCTTTTAATCTAGATATGGACAATACAACTGTAAAATACATAACATTGATAGATAGTTATTGATTAAGGAGGCACAGATAGTAAACTTAATTGGTTATGAATATAAAGATTCGGAACTTGAAGCAATGTGTAGCTTATGTTATTCACATTGATAGGTGGACTTATAGTTTGCACATTAGAATATTTTCCTTCACGACAACGGGTTGAAGTGGATTTGAAGGAAATCTATCTATTCTAATTAGGCATTGCACACACATAATAAGGATGATAAAGTGAGTTGAATAGCATAGTATTTCATTACTGGGGTGAAGTTGTGAACTAATATATTCTTAATATAATAGTTGAAAAGTGATTTACATTGACTTGTTAGAATATAGTAGTTTAGTTATAAAACCAAATTAAAAAGGATTTCCTTAGCAATAGATTAATTTTGACTATGTAATATTGAGTGCATACACCATTCCTAGGACGATATCCATAATTAACGTAACTTGGCCATACTACTATAATTAAGTTGTTATACTTGCGGCCACGATCAAGTTTTTGGCACCATTGTCGGAGATAGGTCGCTACTTAGACTTAGTAAGTTTGAAAAGTTGCTAAGTTTTATGTTAAGTCATTTTCTTTCAAGTTTATAAAAACAAATAAAAAAATAAAAGGTTTAAGTTTTAAGTTTGACATTCGCACTTGATTTTTGGTGTTTTCTTTTCAGTGAGAATTAGTGCATGCGTACCAAAGGAGAGAAGGACTTAGGGCCTTACGACCCTCAGATTGACATAACCAACAAAGGAAAGAAAAATAAAGGAATCAAGGTGGTTGAGAATCAAGCACGAAACCAACAAGGCCGAGGGAATAACAAACTCAAAGGTGATCAGGTAGTGCAGGACAGAGTGCAGGGACATAAATGCCTTCATGACTACTTCAAGCAAGAAGTTCAAAAGACTTGTAACAGAGTGATGAGGCTTCTAGCAACAACTCCGAGTTCAAACTAAGACCATTTCTTATCAACATGGTGCAAAATAGCTTCTTTAACAGGCTTGCCAATGAAGATCTAACTGCACGTGTTGAGAATTTCTTGGAGAAGTGCGACACCATTCACATTACTAAAGTTACAAATGAGGAGATCAGGATGAGACCCTTTCCATTCCTATTGGGTGAAAAAACCAAATCTTGGTTACAAGGACCAAACGCAGGGAGTATGAACTCATGGTCAGAAATTAATAAAAAATTTTCCATACAAGTTTTTTCCCCTAATGAAGGTTAATGAAAGGAAAGTGGAAATTAATCGATTCAAGCAAGAAGATGTCGAGTCTCTTAGTAAGGCTTGGGAAAGATTCAAGGAGATGCTGAGGAGATTTCTAAGGCGTACAACTCCAGAATTTCTACTATGTGATAAACCAAAGCACTAGAACACTAGTAGACGTCGTAACAAGTTGTTCTCTAATAACCAAGGATGAGAATGGAGCATTAGATCTCTTATATTTTATGTCTCAGAACTCTACAATCGATTATCGTTCCATAGTAAGGAAACCAGCAGGCGTATATGAGACTGATTCGAAGCTGCGATCATGGATCAACAATCCAACCTGAGCAATCAAATAGCGATGCTTCAAATGGGACAACAAGGTCCACAAGTGTAGGTGATAAATCAATACATCATCACCAAGCATTAATGGTTAATCAAAAGGGCATGTAGCAAGGAATGGAGTATGAAGACATCAACTTCATGAACAACCAAGGCTATGGAAACAATATCAGGCTGAGAGCCATGGCTCCTCAAAGGTTTTATCAAGGATACAACAACAACCCTGACTTCTTATATTGAAATCTTGATAAAGCACTGAAGTTACCTCTAAGCTTTGATCAACAAGTCCAACAAGGGAAGTTAGGGCAAATAAAGAGATGACTTTATGTAAGTTAATTAAGAAACTCTTGCACACAATGGACATGAGCAATAGGGAACGCCATTAGAAGTACGAGAAAGATATGAAAAATCTAAAGCAAGCTATTAAGAGAAATGATGATGAATGATCAGAACCTGTGAAGAACCTGGAGAGACAGATTAGTCAGTTAGCCATTGCCTTGAATTCAATGAAGGGAGGATAGTTTCCAAGTATCAAAGGTATTAATCATATGGAGAACGCACATGTAGTCCAATTAAGAAATGGAATAACAACTAATGATCCAGTGCAACCATAAGATGCCGCAAATGATATAAGGAAACAAATTGATGAGCAGCACCAAAGGGATGCAGAACACTTGGATAGTGAAATAGGTACCCAAAAAGAGGTTGCACTAGTAGAAGAATATGAATCGACTTAAAGAAAAGTAGGGGAAATAGGCAAAAATAAAGATATGGTATCAGGGAGAGTGACATTTCTTGACAATCCACCACTAAAAAAGCCACCTCTACTATATCCTCAGCGATTCAAGAAATAAAAAGATCAAGAATAGTTTTAGAAGTTTGTGGAGATGTTTAAAAGTTACATCTAAACATCTCATTCATATATGCATTGGAATAGATGCCAAATTATACAAAATTTATGAAAAATATAATGGAAAGAAAAGTGAGATTGGAAAATTATGAAACAGTAAATTTGACAAAAAAATGCAGTGTTATTTTACAAAGGAAGTTACCATCGAAGTTGAAGGACCCAGGAAGTTTTTCTATTCCATGCACTATAGGAGTACACTTGTTTGATAAGTAAAGTCGATAAATTTGGCGTAGCAATTAACAAATCGATTAGTAACCTATTCAAAAGGATTATTTGGAGATGTATTAGTAAAAGTGGATAAGTTCATTTTTACCGTTGACTTTGTAGTCCTGGATATGGAAAAAGATTCAGAGGTTCCATTAATCTTAGGGAGGCATTTCCTAGCAACTGCACGAGCATTGATAGATGTTCAAGTGGGACTATTAAGTTTACGAGTAATTGATGAGGAAGTTTTATTAAACATTTACAAGACCTTGAGATTTTCAAGTGAGTGAGAGCAATGTAAAAGTGTCGAAGTTAGAGATGTAGTTTCTGACGATATTCCTTAAATAGCCAAAGAATATACGCCAGATGACCCGCTAAAGAAGTGCCTAGTTTAAAGCATAACCACAAGTTCTAAAGTTAAGGGTAAACTTTAGGAGGCAGTAAATGCTCTATCAATAATAGGACCCCCAAAGTTTCATAAAGGTTTTGAAAAATTGGACACAGAAGTGGAAAGTGTAGTTATTGAACTACCAATGAAATTAAAGCATTCACCAGAGCTTCTATGATACGCATATTTAGAAGAAAATTCAACATATCATGTGATCATTTCAGTAGCGTTGAGAGAGTTGGGGGAAGAAATATTGCTTCGAGTTTTAATAGAGCATTAATAAGCATTAGGATAGACAATCAAATATTTAAAGGCAATTCATTCAACTCTCTGTATGCATAAGATTTTAATGGAAGAAAATCATAAACAATCAATTGAAGCTCATAGGCGGTTAAATCTAGTAATGAAAGAAGTGGTAAAGAATGAGATTTTGAAATGTTGAACACTGGAATCATCTATGCTATTTTAGACAGTTCATGGGTTTCACTAATACACATGGTACCAAAGAAAAAATGAATGACTATTATTCAAACTAAAAATGGGGAAACCTTATCCACTAGAATAGTAACCGGTTGGCGAGTTTGCATTGATTATCAGAAATTAAATAAGTCTACAAGAAATGATCATTTCCCTTTACCATTCATTGATCAGATGTTTGATAGATTAGCAGGATATGAATACTATTGTTTCCAATATAGGTATTTGGGATATAATAAAATTGTTATAGCACCAGAAAATCAGTAAAAAAATTACTTTGACCTGTGCTTTTGGAACATTTGCATTAAGATGGATGCCTTTTGGATTATGCAATGCAACAGTAACATTTCAAAGATGCATGATGGACATTTTCTCTAATATGGTGAAAAGATATCATGAAGGTATTTTTGGATTACTTTTCTGTATTTGGAGCATCTTTTGACTTATGCTCGCAAAATTTGGCCTTGGTATTGAAAAGATGTCAAGATATAAACTTGATACTTAATATGTAAAAGTGTCACTTCATGGTTCGAGAATGAATTGTTTTGGGACATATAGTGTCTGCTTATGGATTAGAAGTTGATTCAGCAAAAATAACACCATTTGAGAAACTTCATATACTAAGAAATATTAAAGATATAAGGAGCTTTTTGGGACATGCAAGTTTCTACATAAGGTCTATTAAGGATTTTTCAAAAATCAATAAACCTTTGTGTACATTGTTGGAAAAGATGTTCCTTTTGAAATGAGTTTTGCATGCATACAAGCATTTGAGACCTTGAAAGTAACATTGAATTTGGCACCAATAGTGGTCGTAGCAGATTGAGAATCTAAATTTGAGATAATTTGCGATGCAAGTTACTATGTGGTCGGAGCAGTGTTATGTAAACGGAGAGATGGAATATTCAGAGCTATATACTACGCAAGCAATACTATGGATCCAACACAATGAAATTATACTACCATAGAAAATAAGCTTTTGGCAGTGATGTTCGCATGTGACAAGTTTAGAGCTTACATAGTAGGATGAAAAGTCATTGTGTACTCCGACCATGCAGTAATCCGTTACTTGTTTGCGGAAAAGGATGCCAAACTAAGGTTAATTAGATAGTTGTTATTATTGCGAAAATTTGACTTGGAAATTAAAGATAAGAAAGGAAGTGAAAAGTTGGTTGCATATTATCTATCTAGGTTATCTTATAAAGAAGGTGATACATTAAAGCCAGTAACCAAAGTATTCGTGGACGAGCAACTATTTAAAGCATCAAATGTAATGGAGTATATTGATTTAAACTAGGATTAAACGAGCGAAAAGGCGTCAAGCTAATGACATAAAACTAAATGCTACAGGGAGGTAGCCCAGGGTTTTAAATTTCAAGTATTTGAATTGCAGTTAGTTATTTATTTTGTTTAGTTGAAACAATTCATACGTACAGTTTCTAACTTTTGAAAATTTGAGCAAAATGTGCAAGAGAAGTGTCTACATATACGGAAGATTCATAAAGTATTAATGATTTATAGGGATATCTTTATTATTACATGTTTGTGTTTTAGCATTTTCATGTTTCAGATTTATTTTTAAACCTTGCGGATAAGGTTTGGTTCAAGTTTAGGGGTATCAACACTACACTATGGGAAGTAGTAAGAAATGATAAAATAATTAAAAGCACTACATGTATTGTTGGGTTTTAGGGTTCATACACAGCAGAAAATTCAAAATGATTTTTGAAAAACCACAACAAGATTGAAAATAAGTACCATTAAACTAGATCTATAAAAGTAAACCATACCTTAATCAGTGATTTCCTTCTCTAATTGTTCTCTCTTCAAAACATTCAAGCGTGCACCCCTATCGAAAATCCACATACAAAATGTGACCATATTTTGGAGTGTTAGACCACAAAAGAGATTGAAAACATTTTTCTTTCTCCCTAAAATCTAGAGAACTCGAAAATAACAAAAAAAAAAAATCTTATTTCGTTTTAGGTTTTCAACCTCCATTTTTATGTGTAGATAAGCTTACTTAGAAAAAATATTCGTAATACAACTATTTTATTTAGGTAATTCAAGCAAATCACACATATGCCCCAATAAATAAGTTATCATATAACAAACTGTAAGGGTTTTTATGTCATGAATTTTATAATATAAAATTCATAACTCTAGACCAATTGAAATTGCGCAAAGCCATTCTTTGTATGTGACCCAATAGGTTCATGCCACGTTTAAAGTGAACTAAAACCATTTTGGTACACAAGTCATAAGCAATCTATAACAAGAAATTATGACTACCCAAGTAGCATGAATATGAAAACGACACAACCTAATGAATAACATATATCATGTCATTTTATCGTGCAATATCCTTTAATTAAACATAAGGCATGGAAAGTCACCTTTAATGTTCAATCATACTAGTCTCAATTTTTAGGTAGACTGAAAACATCCAAGTGACATTGATCATATCAATTCACTTTGACTTGGCCATTTAATAATCTCACATATCAAGGGATCCACTGATATCTCTCTATACAAGAGGGGCAAATTCTATCTTAACTACACACCTTCACATATTATTCACATGATAACCAATCACAATCTTTGTAATCATCAAATTTAAAACATCATTTGATTATGTCAAATTATCATGCTCTTAATATTGAAGTGTATGGTAATTTAAAGTCAAAGGACAAAATGATATACCTATCATGAGTAACACCTGACTTAATCCATGTGGTGTCCTTATAGCAGGTTAGTCTAGTACCTTGTTCACTAACAATTACTCATGATCTCGATTAGTATTCGTAGACGCTTTATCATCACATGACCATTAATCCAGATTCATACTAGTCTTAATTCATTATAATTCCCAGTATAATAACTGACAAGGGACATTTATGATATTTCAACAAATAACCATGGATCTTATTATAAGGTAGACATTCAATTGCTTATAATTAAAAAGCAAACAAAAACCTCTATTTTATAAACTAAAATTATTAGATAAACAATGTTTGTAGATTGACCTAAGGCACATGCCCCAACATTTCTCACTTGCACTAAGGCCAATCATATATGTATCTAATACCTAATGACATAACATGACCTCCATGTTTCGCCTGAAGAAGAGCCTTCATTAAAGGATCTGTAACATTGTATTCTCTAATAACTCTGCAAATCTTCACATATCCCCTCTTAATGATTTCTCAAATAAAATGAAAACGTCTAAGTATATGTTTGGATCGGTAGTGTGATTTTGGTTCCTTGGTTTGTGTTATCGTCCCGTTGTTGTTCGAATACAAATAAATGTGGTTAGCTATACTCAAAACCACACCAAGGTCAAAGATAAACTTTTGATCCAATCTCCCTCTTTAACTGCATTAGACGATGCAATATACTCTAAATCTGTTGTAGAATCGTTCAAAGTGTCTTACTTCAAACTTTTCCTGCTCAATGCACCTCCATTCAAAGTAAACACATATCTAGACAGTGATATGAAGTCATCTATATCAGTTTTAAAACTTGCATCTATGTAACCATTTACAACAAGCTCATCTTCCAAACTTCCATAGACCAAGAACACTTCTTTTATTCTTCTCAACTACTTAATAATGTTCTTTATTTCTATCCAGTGACTCTCACCGGGATATGACTGATATCGACTAGCTGCGCTTAAAGCATATGATACATCTGGTCGAGTACATAACATGGTATACATGATAGATCTAATAGCTGATGCATATGGAATCACATTCATGCACTAACTCTCATCATTAGTCTTTGAAAATTGAGTCTTGCAGATACTTATACCATGAGGCATTGGTAATGAACCACTTTTAGAATTTTTCATATTAAACCTATTCAGTACCTTGTCAATATAAGCCCTCTGACTTAAACCGATCAGCCATTAAAATATATCCCTATAGTTCTTAATCCTAAGGATGTAGGCTAAATCTCATATGTCCTTCATTAAGAAACACTTTCGTGACCAAGACTTGACACTCGGCAAGGTTGGGATGTAATTTCCAATAAGTAATATATCATCAACATACAACAACAGGAAAACAACAATGCTCCCACTGACCTTCTTATATACACAAAGCTCATCTTTGTTTTTAATGAAGCCAAATTTCTTAATTGCTTCATCAAAATGAAGATTCCAACTTCGAGAAGCTTTCTTTAATCCATAAATAGATCTTTGAAGCTTGCACACCTTCCTAGAGTTCATAAAATGAACAAACCCTTTAGGTTGTATCATATACACGTCCTCAAGTAACTTCCCATTTGGACAAGCTGTTTAACATCCATTTGTCATATCTCATATTCATAATATGCGACTATACCCATTAGAATTCAAATGGGTTTAAGCATGGCTATAGGACAAAAAGTCTCATTATAATTAACACCTTGAGTTTGCTAAAACCTTTTGCTTCTAGCCATGCTTTACAAGTATGAGCATTGACATCCATGTAAGTTTTCTTCTTGAAAATCCATTTACATCTAATGGTCTTGCCACCTTTGGGTAAATCAACCTTGTTCCAAACTTGGTTATCATACATGGATTGCATCTCAAAATTCATGGCACTAAGCCATTTTATTTTCCTCAGAGCTAGACACAGCCTCCTATTAAAGAGTAGGCTCACTTCGATCCATAAGAAAAATTGTACTTCTATCAATAATAATAAATTCAAATCCTTCAGGCTTATGTATTACCCTATCAGACCTATGCGGGCCTTGTGATACTTGTGGAGGTTCAAGTACTTAGAGATTTTGTTGATCTCCCACTACCAATGAGTGTTTATTCACGGTTCCTGAACTTCTTCAAGACTTACTTAATTCTCATTGTTGTCTTTTAAAATAAACGTTTTTCTGAGATTAACCAACACTTTGTTCTCAGTGGAATTATAAAAGTATTATCCTCTAATTTCTTTATAATAACCAACAAATACACACTTGGTAAATTTGGCTGATAATTTTTTTGAGATTTCTCATCGTATAAAAACATCATAGCCCCAAATCTTAGGGAAATACAAACTTGGTCTTTTCCCAAACGACATCTCATATTTTGTTTTATCAATCGCTTTAGAAGGAGCACTATTTTGTGTAAATGCAGCAGTTTCGAAGGCATAACCCCATAAGGAAATTGGAAGATCTGCATGACTCATAAAAGATCGAACGTATCCAATAAAGTTTTAATTCTTCTATTAGAAATATTATTCCATTATGGAGTTGTTAGAGGAGTTAATTGTGAAACAATCCTACAATTTCTAAGATGATCATCAAACTCTTTGCTCAAATATTCACCATCTCAATCTGATCAATGGCTTTGATAGTTTTACCAAATTGATTTTGCATTTCATTATGAAATGTTTGAAACATCTCAAAAAATTCACCTTTAATGTTTCATAAGATACACGAAACCATATATGCCGAAATCATCGGTGAAAGTAATGAAGTACTTGTTAGGGCATGTGCCCTAGGTCAATCTACAATTTTATTTATCATATAATTTTAGTTAATAAAATTGAGGTTTTCATTTGTTGTTTTATTATAAGTGATTGTTTGTTTACCTTATTGTAAGATCCATGGGATTTTTTGAAATATCTTAAATGTCCTTAGTCGGTCATTATAGTGGGAACTATAATGAATTAAAACTAATGTTAATCTTGATTGATTTTCATGTGATGATCATGTGTATAGAGATATAAATCGAGATCATAAGTACTTGTAATGGAATAAGGTACTAGACTGACCCACTTTAAGAACACCACTTGGATTAAGTCATAAGTGTTACTCATTATAGCTATATCATTTAGTGCTTCGACTTGAGATTATCATAGACTTCAATATTAGGAGCATGGTAATTCGACACAATCAAACGTTTTCTTTAATTGGATGATTATAAAGATTGTGATTGGTTGTCATGTGAATAATATGTGAAGTACGTAATCAATATAGAATTTTTCCCTCTTATAAAAATATTGATATCAGTGGATCTCTTGATATGTTAGAATGTTAAATAACCAAGTTCAAGCGAATTGATATGATCAATGTCACTTGGATGTTTTCAGTCTACCTAAAGATTGTGACTAGTACGATTGAACAATAAGGGTGACTTTCCATGCCTTATTGTTAATCAAAGGATATCGCACGACAAAAGGATTTGATGTACGTTATTAATTAAGTGAATCGATTTTGATATTCATGCTACTTAGGTAGTCATAAAGCCTTGCTAGAGACCGCTTATGACTTGTGTACCAAAATAGTTTTGGTCCGCTACCAACGTCGATAAACCTATTGGGTCGCACATAAGGAATGCCTTTACGCAATTTCAATTGGTTTAAAGTAATGAATTTTATATGATAAAATTTATGACATAAAAGCCCTTATGATTTGTTATACGATAACATATTAATAATGGTGTATGTATAATTTGCTTGAATTGCCTAAACACAATAATTTTATTACAAATAGGTTTAATCTGTAAGTTTATCTACACACATAAATAAAGGTTGAAACCTTAAAAGGAATAAAGATTTTTCATTTTTACTATTTTTGAGTTCTCTAGATTTTGGAAAAGAAAGAAAAAGTTTTCAATATCTCTTAGGGCTAGCACTTCAAATTGTGGTCACCATTCATATATTGATTTCTGATAAAGGACGCACACTTGAACGCCTTTGAAGTCGAACAAATAGACAATGAATTCACCGATGAAGGTATGGTTTACTTTTATAGATCTAGTGTAATGAAACTTATTTTCGATCTTGTTGCGATTTTTTTAAAATTTTTTTTCTAATTTTCTGTTGTATATGAACCCATAAACTGAATAGTGGTATTAGAGCATTAAGCTCGGTTCTATTAAATGTTTGCTTGTTTTCTCTTATGTATATATGATATATGTGTGAATACATTATCTTGATTAATGTATATGTGATGTACATAAATCAAGATCATGAGGAATAACTAACACACCCTCAACCATTTTGCAAGAATGAAGGTTCTTGACTGTGTCGAACCTTTCTTGCCTAGCTTTCTATTGGAACATTTCCTTCTGCATTGTAGCCATATGGTAAGCTTCCATGTGTTTCATGTCCTTCTAAAGTCTAGGAACTATGGTTACCAACATAATGCTTGGAACATCAGTTGAGTCATTGACATGCTTAGTATGTTCATTCTTCACGGCTCTTAAAGCATTGGCTGGTGGTTCCTCAGGAATAGGATCATCTAGGACATGCAACTTGCTTTCATGCTTAAGAACAATTCTTAAGTTTCCGAACCAATCAAGAAAGTTTGTCAAAGACAACTTATCTTTCTCAAGGATGGATCATAGGGACAAGGGATTAGTGTGATTTGATTAGGCCATAGATCTACAACAAAGATTGCACAACAGTTCATCATAAAAAAGAGGAATAGACTCGCACTAAATTAATAACCCTCATAAAAATGCTATGTTAATTTAAGAGACAAAAATTCATGATTTTCTTAATTCCAAGATAGCTAAGGCATGACACTTTGAATTAAGTTATTTAGGTAGGTACCAATTATCAATTACATCATATGTAGCTTTTAGTTATTTTTATGAGATTATGACATCTTATGTCTTAGCATGTTTTATCTCATATTGTGCCTAAAGCTTAAAAATGTTTCGATAACTTTATGAAGTCTAACCAATTCAAACAATAAAGTAACCGTTACTCAACTTGCCCACCAAAATAACAAAATAGACTCTATGGAGACAGACTCATATTGATGTGATCGAATCTTTGATAGTGTTTGAAACCGGATGACAATTGACTTAAACTTGGGAATAGGAGTTTCTTATTTGTTTTACTCATCATAATTTAAAAGAGATACATATCATATATAACAATGCATGTATAATTACTGAACAAGTAAGGAAATTTACTAATTTGACTATCATACGAGTTTTCTTGCGCTATGAATAGTTAGTGGATGGGGGTACAATGGCAGTGCCCCCTTTTTTTAGACTATGAATTCCAGTTCTGAAAAATAAAAATCGCCTAAAATTTCTCATTATTTTATTCAACCCAATTAACCTAATATGTCCCTTATTTTAATTCCAAACAAATGTTAATTAAGACATTTTTAATTTACTCGGGCCCACCTCTAACTTAATATCTTACCATAATCCAATTAGAATTTAAAATACATTGAATCCTTATCCATTATGAATTAGTTTTATATCTCACCTATCTTATAAGATTTTTAACTCTTATTCAATTAAAAGTTTATCTCCTATCTAATAGGAATATACTAGTAGATAACCACATATCATATATGATCAAAAAAGAAATTTGATTCTTATCCATACAAATCAAGCAATTGAATCAAGAAACGAAATATTAATCATGCATTCAACACTAGAATTATATTAAATTAATCATATTAACCTAATCATGATTTCTATTATAGAGAAACAAATAATTATTGAAAAAAAATGAACTTTGTATTCAACACCAAAATCACATTAACCTAAACACGACTTCTACCATGTGAACATACAAAGTTCCCATCGTTCAATATTAAAACATATGTTAATCGAAATATTTTTAAACATGAATTCTATCACTAAATCAAATCAAATGTATGAATCAAATACATGAATTAACAACATGTTTTAAAATAAACTCTTGATAACAATTATCACAGAACTTATATATACATAATATATACATAAATCAAGATCATGTTTTTACAAATATATCATATATACATCATAGAAAACATGCAAACATTTAATAGAACTGAGCCTAATGCTCTGATACCATTATTAGGTTTTAGGGTTCATACGCAGCGAAACATTCAAAACGATTTTTGAAAAAGCCCAAGAGGATAAAAAATAAGTTCCATTAAACTAGATCTACAAAACTAAACTATACCTTAATCAATGATTTACTTCTCTATTTGTTCGATCTCCAAGATGTTCAAGTGCATGTCCTTTATCGAAAATCCACACACGAACGGTGACCACAATTTGAAGTCTAGTCCCAAGCGTGATTGAAAAAGATTTTCTTTCTCTCCTAAAATTCAGACAACTCAAAAATAGCAAAAATGAAAATCTTATACCATTTTTGGGTTTCAACCTCTTTTATATGTGTAGATAAGCTTACTTAAAAAACCTATTCATAATACAACAATTGTATTTAGGAAATTAAAGCAAATTACACGTATGCCCCTATTAATAAGTTATCATATAATAAATCGGAAGGGCTTTTATTTCTTAAACTTTATAGTATATAATTAATTACTCTGGACCAAATGAAATTGCGCAAAACCATTCTTTGTGTGCCACCCAATAGATTCATGCAACGTTGGTAGTGAACCAAAATTATTTTGGTACAAAAGTCATAAGCGGTCTCTAGCAAGGCATTATGACTACCCAAGTAGCATGAATATCAAAATCGATGCAACCTAATGAATAACATATATCTTATCGTTTCATCATGCAATATCCTTTGATTAAACATAAAGCAGGAAAGTCAGCCTTAATGTTCAACTGCATTAGTCTCGATTTTTAGGTAGACTGAAAACATTCATGTGACGTTGATCATATCAATTCACTTGGACTTGGATATTTAACAGTCTAACATATCAAGGGATCCACTAATATCTCTATTTATACCAAAGGGACAAACTCTTTCTTGATTACACACCTTCGCATATTATTCACATGGTAACCAATCACAATATTTATATTCGTCCGATTAAAAATAACCTTTGATTGTGTCAAATTATCATGCTCCTAATATTGAAGTTTATGGTAATCTCAAGTCGATGGACTAAATGATATACCTATCATGAGTAACACATATGACTTGATCCATGTGGTATTCTTATAGCGGGTCGGCCTAGTAGCTTGTTCCCTTTGCAAGTATTCATGATTTCGATTCGTATCCCTATACACATGATCATCACATGACCATCAATCAAGATTCACACTAGTCTAACTCATTATAGTTCTTAATATAATGACCAACCGGGACATTTAAGATATTTGAACAAATACCCGTAGATCTTATTATAGGGTAAACATTCAATCACTTAAAATAAAATAGCAAACAAAAACCTCTATTTTATTAACAATTATGATAAAATGAACAATTTTTGTAGATTGACCTAAGGTACATGCCTCAACTGGTATGATTGTTAAAATTTTATTTTCGAAGCAGTTAAAGGGGAAAGCATGGTAGTGTATTATTTTTACATTTACTTATTATTAAATGTGTCCAAGTAGTATAGATTAGGTTATATATATTAATATGTAATGAATTAGTTTTTCATTTGCAAAGTTCATGCCTTTAATATTGGATTAGTAAGATACAAGTATCTTGTTGATATGAAACTTATGAGATTGTTTTTAAATTTTTGAAGAAAATGAGAATGTTGCAACAACAGTATAATTTCATGATTAGAAACCTAGAGTTAGGGAAGACCATGAACTTGAACCAAAAGCAAGGAGAATACTAGAACACTTCTTGAGGAAAAGGTTAGATCTTTATGGAATTCTATGATAAGTGTGAATTTTAATTCATAATAAAAACAAAATAAAGACTTAGTGCTAAGAGTGGAGAAATAGACATGTTTAATGAAAAAATTGGAGTTAACTTACTCGATAGAGTGAAAGTGAGAAGTGCTAAAAAGAGTTTTAAAAATAAGGAAATATATAGCGAGTCCCACAAGTTCTACAGGAAACGGAGCAAAGATCTTGTTGGTCTGAAAAAGTGAAAAAAAAAACAAGAATCCATAGGAAAAGGAGTAGGAACCGTGCAATTAGAAAATATAAAGAGAAGAAAATAGAAAATAGAGATAAAAATAAAGAAATGAAGGCTGAAGTTAGAATAAAACTCTTCAAATAAAAAATTTAGCTATAGTACTAGCAGCTTAATTGAGTTAAATTTCTTTCCAACTATGTTAAGTCTTATAGACTCTTATAGTGCTAAATTTCACTAAAATTATTTTGATCTATGCTTATTTGTGAATTTCTGAGCTTAATAAGAAATCATGATATTATATACTTGATACTTGAGTTTCAAGGTGAACAAACTTTTGAGTACTGATAGTTTTTGTTGTGATCTACTCTTGAGTTTTGAAAGTGAGTTTTATGTGTTGTTAATGCTACATGTTTTTGAAAGTATAAGTTTTTGAAAAGAAAAGTTATTGAGTGGATTATTAACTTGAACTTATTTGGAATAAAAGATACTTCCATGAACGATGTAAAATGAATATGAACTTCAGTAATATGAGTAGTTAGATTACTTAGTAAAATACATTTTTGCTCGGGACATTCAAAATCCTAATTTTGGGAGTATTTTATAAGTGATTATTTAGACTTATATATAGGTTTATTTTAGTAGTATAATTAGCTTAGATATCCCGAAATGAGCTCTAATTGATGGTATTTATGCATTTTAAGGTATACAAGGTATAAAGGAGACAAACAGGGGAATTCGCGAAGAAACTGAGCTAAAATACACACAAGAGAAGTTGACATCGTGGCAAGGATGGCTCGCGCTGTAGGGAGATGAAGGCATAGCATGGGAGATGGAAGAACAGTGAGGGAGACCAATGAAATTAGTCAGGATGACCGGTACAGTGACGGTGTTGTAGAGGACCATGGACAGTGCCTAGGAGTTCTGCACGGATCACCTAGTTTATTAAAGAAGGAAAAAAAACACAAAGTGGCTGAAGCTTTCACGGCGCCATGACTTTGTACACACAGTGTCAGACCACTTATAGATAGCACAGAAAATGAAGAAAATTGAAAGTTAGAGTTCTATTTCGTGTGAAATTGTCTAAAAGGGTTTCTAATTATTTTCAAACATGTCTTAGGAGTATAAATAGATATTAGAACGTGGTAAACTCACTAATTACCATAGTTACCACCCATTAGCAACCAATATCATATAGTAGCATATGTTTACTTTAATCTTGAGTATTAAGAATATTTATGGAAGAGAAGACATTAAAGACTCATGTGTGGTGATCCAGATATTGTTTTTATTCATTTAATTGAAGTTGTTTGATTATATCTTTGATTTCAATAAATACCACTATGTGCACATTCATTTCAATGAAGTGTGAGTAGTTCAGTAATCTTAGGGTTCAATGGATTCAATGGAATAAATGTTATGCTATAAACATGATAGATTGTAACGTTAAAAAGTGCAATGGTTAGAATTTGTATTGATTCTCATTAGAATGCTACAAACATCTTGATCAAGTGTTTACTGATATTAGGTTTTAGAAGTTATCATGATCATTGAAGCTTTTAAGCCAGATTTGGATGGTACAACTGTAAAATACATAACATCGATAGATAATTATTGATTAGGGAGGCGTGGATAGTAAAATTAATTGGTTCAAAATCTAAAGATTTGGAACTTAAGGAAATGTGGAGCTTATATTATTCACACCGATAGGTGGAGTTCTAGTTTGCTTATTAGAATCTTTTCCATCACGATAGTGGGTTAAAGTGGATTTGAAGGAAATCTGTCTATTCTAATTAGGCATTGCAGACACATAATAAAGATGATAAAGTGAGTTGAAAAGTATAGTATTTCATTACTGAGGTAAAGTTGTGAACTAAGGTAATCTTAATTGAAGAGTTTAAAAGTGATTTACATTGATTTGATAGAATATAGTAGTTTAGTTATATAACCAAATTAAAAACGATTTCCTTATCAATAGAGTAATTTTGACTAGGTAACACTGAGTTCATGCACCTTTCCCTGAGGACAACATCTGTAATCAACGCTAGTTAGTCATACAATTGCTACAATCGAGCCATTATACTTGCGACCACAATCATCAAGCTCCACTTATTTTTTTAGCTTTTGTTTGATTTAACTAATCAGGTTATCATATTTCCTAACATAGAAAAATCAATGCATTAATAATTTTATAATACTTTTGGCATAGCCTTAAATTTGAAGTTTTGCATAACTTATGTACATTTAGCAAAATCAAGTGGTTTTACTCTATATTTGAATGTATTGTGCAGTACTTAATAGTACTTAATAGATAATAACGTTCGAAAGTCTTCATTGATAAAAAAATATATAAATGGCAATTCATGCATGCAATACCTTATGTGCGGAAAACCCAGTAAAGCATTGTACTGGTGTAACTCTAGTCTCCAAAACCACTAAATGTATACAAAATATCAAAATATAAACACATTCTAGTGTTCAGCACGACAGCTAGCATGCTCAGAGAAAGTAGTCGAGGACCTCCGTGCCTTTACTAGAAGAAAGATCTACAATTTTTCACCAAAAAAAAAAAATGACAAATTTCAGTGAGTACCTCCTAGAGAAAACCATATAGCATTCAAGATACCCAAATAACAGTATCTATAAAATCATGTGAGTAGTAAAAATGATGAGAAAGTAAGGCACACATGAAAATAAGCCACAAATGAATCAATAAGAGTGTGTATACCCATACAAGATAGACTTTGGCTAAACTACGGTTCCCAATCTCACCCATGAGTGCCCCCATCGACCCATCACCTTAATGCCTTCCCCGTGGTCGGTTTAGTTGCCACGACCACCAATATGTGCACCATGTCTAACAACTAGGGTAGCTAGCCATCGATTGCGAGGAGCACCCGTGCTAGGGTCCGAGCCTTAATAACCATACAACACGCAAGATTTATCGATGAACAATTATGAACAATTGTAATTAATGAAGTTAAAGCAATAAACAGATAAATGAATACTATAATGTGTTTCTCGCGGGTTTACTTACCTTGCGCACAACGAAACTTACCCTGAAATGCCCTTAATCCAACCCCAAACATGTACCTTACACCTGATTATAATCTTGTAGCCTCTTGGTGTCCTAACAAGTCAATTAGAGTGGGCTTGGGTAGACTTTATAGGTCAAGAATCCCAAAAAAAATTCAACATACTTAAAAAATTGCATATTTTAGGCTCATTAGCGCACTAATGAGGCTTCTTAGCGTGCTATGGAGGCCCATTAAATGACAACTATAGCGTACATTCTACCCAGAATCGTTAGCACACTAACAAGATCAGAATACAAAATTCCCAACTCTAAAACTCTTTATTTTCTCCTCACATGGTCGTCTCCAACGTCGTCAACCCTACCCTGTCCTCGTAGGGGAAACCTAAACTCCAAATAACAATAGATACAACATTCATTGATAATAATTTCATCAATTACATGGATTGAAACATGCATTTTACATGAAAACATTAAAAACAATAGAAATAATTTGGGAACTCATTTGACTATGAAACTAGAGTTATAATTGAACCTTAATTGGCATAGAAACATGTTATGAACCTTAATTTAACACTGAAACTTGTTTTCATTAAGAAACCCCCAAATTTTAAGTTGGCATAAACCCCGTTCATTAATTTAACTTGAAATCAAATAAGAGAACTATTATTTAGCTTGGATTTCTTCAATTCTTAGTTGTTGCAATTTGAGCTCCTCCCAACTCTAGCAATTTTGGTTCCAATTTCTCAAGAAACCAGCCCCTCCTCACCAATGTTTCTTCTATGTTCCCCGCGACTCATGTTTTTGCATGAAGTTTGAAAACTACCTTTTCATATACATGTTCTCATAAAATCTACGCCCGTCATCCATGCAAAGTCACTCATCTCTAAAAAATCTTGTGGTTCAGTTTTAAATGATCAAGAGACTTCAATTCCCACCATGATATTCTAGAATTTCTAGCAACCCACATCCCTATGCATATCATGAGGATTTTCATTTAATTTTCCCAACCAAAACATCGGCTTATTTATTTAGGAATCGGCTATTCACACTCCATATTTTGCTTCTTGTACCCCATTACTTCGATGTACCCCATTTTTGAATTTTTTTACTACGTTTACCCCACATTTTTTGTAAATTAATCTCAAACTACCCCCATTCTTTACAAATTTTATCCCATCTCCTACTGACCTTCAAAACACACGTACCTCATTAAGAAAATTGTTACTTGACAAGTCAATAATTAGATAGTGTTTTATAAAATATTTTTGGGTGATTGTAGGTGTATAAGGTTATATTACACTAGGGTTTCTCTTTTTTTTTAAATTTCAGGTTATTTTAAGGTTATGTGAAGAAATGGAAGAAAAATAAAGAATTCAATCTAGTGGAGAAAATGCACATCGAATCAAGAGAGAATCAAGAAATGAACTAGGATTTACTGCTAGCAAATAAGAAATGAATCAAGGAAATACAGGGATCGTTACCTAAATTAGTGAACCATAGACATTTTTCCACCAATTTAGACAGCAAATCAGCATGGATAGAGGATTCGGTTAGGAATTGCTGCAGTCAATTTTGAGATTTTTTTAGTAAAACATGGAATTTCAGTTTGATTGGATATGTACTACTTAGAATACTATATATATGTAAATATATGAACCCTACGCGTCAAGATTAATTGCCTTTGATTAACTTAAATTACTTTTAGGCCATTATAGTTTATTTTAATTTAAGTTAGTTTAGTTTTACTGTTCATTAATTTTGTAGACGTTTTGGAGATTCAAGTATTTAGTAATAGGTATTTCTTATTAATGTCTTTTATTTACTTTTTTGAGATTTTTTCATGAATATGTGTGAGTAGTTTATTAATCTAAACAAAGTTCGAACATCAATCTTTTTTGCAATGTAGTCATAATAAAGAAGGATTTGTACTTAATGCTTTAAAATTACTTGTATACATCAATTCACGATTTTAATAGATTTGTTCTTGCATATTACAATCAAAGATACTTTCTATTGCATACATTGTCTAGAATGTGTACTGTGATATTGAGGTTCTATATCTAATCTAAGTAACTAGGATTAATTTAAAAAGTCCATTACCGTTTAGATGTCTTAGATGGATTGTGTTCTAAATTTAATATTGGAATGGCTTTTTAGATAATATTTAGATGTTTATTTTATATTGAATTGAATTGATTTGATTTGAATTTAGTATTAGTGAATTTGAATTGTGTTAGTTAAGTTAGTTTAATTAGTTTAATTGATTGCCATAGTTTGATTTGATAATTTTTAATTCCCATTTTAATTAAATTAATTAAATTATAGTAAAATAATAAAGACCATGGAAAACTTTTTTCTTAAGAAGTTTGCAAAATTCTTGTGGAGACGATCTTACTTATCATTACTACAAATAATAAGAATATATGGAAACTTCTTGTACACGCTCAACACGTGTCACTACTACCATCATAAATTCATTATTATGAACCCTTAGTAAGAGCATTTGAGTGAGTAGAACCCGCCAAATCAGTGGTCACCAATGGTCGAGTAAGTGAAGAAACTCTGCATATTTCATCGTCTAGTCTTGCTGTATTGGGTAATTTTTTTGCCCTAACAGTTTGAGTTATTTTCTAGAAGATTTTTCGAGTTTTATGGCGGTATGTTGTGTCCTTTGGTTGTTGTGAATATAGTTTTAGGTTTGTAAGGTTTCCAATTGAGTATTAAAACAAACAGTCATACATAACTGAGACCTTGTATAACCGTCAGGGTTCAAAGGTTACTAGCACAACTTAACTAAAATGCTATCGAAGGTATCTGTCAATGAAAACCAATACCAATTAAGAACTATTAGTCCATCCCCACCGACACCTTACCTATTATATTCGGCTTTCTTCAGCCGACATTTAGGAAATAAAATGTTTTGTTTGGATGCGTAGAACTATTTTCTTGGTTTTGTTGTTGTAGGACAATACAACCATTTTCTTATGTGTTTAGGTATGGCAAAACAAAAAATGTTCGAGCAAAACCATCCTTCACAACATCAAACTTGGTGTACGGATGCAAGTACTGCAGGGTCCGAAGCTGAGGCTGTGCAATTCGAAAGGAAACGTATGACTTCCTGTTACTGAAAGCATCTGACGGAGAATAACCCTCACCCTAAAAGCCATGAGTAAAGCATGCCAATGAAAGTGAAGAGGCTCGGGTGGAAACTAGAGTCTTACATGAGCGTGCAACATCTTCTTTAGGGGAGCAAGGTGGAGTGACAAGCAAAGGAAGATGAGGTAGTGGATCGAGGGAGGCTATCAAAGGGAGGCGTACACCATCATATCATTACACGTTGAATAGTGGAGAAGACTTTGGTGTTACACCGATAGCCAATACATCGACAATTGATGTAGCCGGTACATCGGCAGGTAATACAACTGATGCAGCTGAAATGGTCAATTTATTTCCAGGTGGGCCATCAAGTTTATCGATGTTGTCATCGTTTCGCAACCAATTCTTGGTAGATAGTTGGAATAACCTGGTACACGTTAAATGTACATATTCATTCGCTAATGCGTTAAATTTTTTTGTTATGTACATTAATTGTATGGAAATGTTAATGTTTTAAATCCATTATTTGATATTTGTAAGGTCGAGTATATTTGTAGTGCATCAACCATGGTGATCGGCTCCCTATTTGGGAGAGTATCACATGGCACTTTAGGAAGAAAGGGTTAACAAGCTCATTCAGGACTCCTGTTTAGGCCGATTGGGGTACATCTCATACGATATATGTAATAGGGTATATGTGTATGCCATTGCGAAGCTGTGGTAGCCGAAGACCAACACATTCAACTTACCCATCGGCGAGATGACAATCACATTAGACGACATATGCATCCTCCTAAAAATCCTAGTTATTGAAAGGATAGTCGTTGCGAAGGCCAAGGATTGTAGTGGAATGATAGTGATGACTAGTCACTGTTAGGAGTAACAGTACAGGTAGCTGAGAACGAGATTAAAAGAATTCCTATTAATAAAGTGAGTTTGTCATGTTTGAAAGATAGATTTTTACCTTAATTAAAGGAGAGAGACTGCCAAACAAGAAAGGAGGAGACGGCTTATATCATCTGCCTGATTGCTTGGTACAAGCTATATCCTATACCTTCTTGGAACGACCCTTTTTATGGACAATTCTAGTACAAAAGTCTCCATTTTTCTACTTCAACCTCTAGACAATGTGGAGAACATTGGTTCATATGGGTTGAGGTGCAACACATGCATACATTTATCGTCAGCTCGGCATTGTTATTCGTGTCGGGGCCAACCAAATTGCTGATAACATGACATTGTTGGGGACTGCTCCATTATACTTGTTTTCATTTCATTGGTTCAATCTGTAACATTGTTTCCTATAAGCGTAGAAGTACAGCTAAATTCCATTTATTGAGCCCACTTCGCGTAGCAATTACGAGCAGGGTATGCCGTGGGTGATGATGTGACGACCCAAAGCCAAGAGGAAAACCGAGCATTGCCACATCACTAGACACGTCACCAAGTCATGCGACTTCATAGTACGCTTATCCATGATGACCCGCGACCTATTACCATTTCCCTTAATTTTTACAAAAAACTTAGTGAAGAAAGATCCTTTTTGAATAAGCTCAATTTGAGTTCAATAAATTCATAAGAAAATCTCGTTTTTAAACAAAAACCTCAATTTCGAAGCATTGAGAGCAAGAAAGACCAACTATAAAGGGTTCAAATTTGTTACCTAGGGTTTAGCTTTCTTGATTTATGCCTTTTTAAGTTAAATCTCTTCCAAATTGGGATTTTCATCCCACCAATTCTACTAAGATTTTAGCTCTTAAGTCATTTTTTGCGATAAATCCAAGGCTTTGTTTTGCACGTGTTTAAGAACACACTTTTTTATATACTTAGTTTAAGTTCACATCTAGCCCTTCATCTCCTTTTAAAAACTTATCTAGATATACAACAAAGGTTTGGGTTTAAAGAATCCATGCACTTTTAATGTCCATTAAATTTCCTAGGACACTCTTGATGGAGTCATCAAAAGGATGATCTAGTGGTCCCAATTAAATATCTCCACATAGGTCTTTGCTAGTTTTTTCATCTCACTTAGCCTATTTTTTTATAACTTTAGGCATATTGAAGTAAATAGCTTAGTTTTTATACATCACATTTAATTAGCTCCATTATCAACTGCCGACTACTCGACTACCTCGAGCCTCACGCCAATGGGCATCTCGAGGCATACTTCAAGCTTTTATTTAATTTGTTTAATTTAGTAACTTATGTCTTATTTTGATAAATTATTTAAACCTTAGCTTGGGGGAAATTAGTAGTAGCTTTATTAGTTTAACCAAGCTTTTATTTGCCTAAGTCCTAACTATCCCATACTCGCGCTATGCGCAATTTATGGCATCCTATGGTCTCAACGCACATAAGCACACACGCACAGCGCAATAATGGACACTAAATCAGTGCGACACGATTTAAATAATAATGTAATAATCGTGAATTGCATCACACAAAAATAACTTTAAAACCCTTGATTCTTGCACCTTGATGTTTTACCCAAAATTTACATGTTGGCTCTAATTATGGTTTGCTAATCCTAGTGAGTAGGGCATGAGCATTGTTTAATTAAAGTCGGGCTGTTATAGATGAGGTGACACCATAAAAAGGAGCCAAGGCAGTCTGAGGACCTTCTCCCTACTTTTAGGGCCCAACTAGACAAGCTTAGATCCCACGAGGTTAGACATTCACCTTGAATGCATTTATATGTGGAACATGTTTACTTAGTTGAGAACAACTTAGCTTGTTCTTTTCTTTTTCCTAGGTAAATTGGGATAACACTTCGAGCGGTTCGTCACCTGTTAGTGAATTTGCCTTCTACAACAAATCAACAAATCCATGTGATAAATTGATATCGTTAAACCAAACAATCAAGACCAGGTTTTAAGGTAAATATGTAATGTTCAAGGTAGACCAAGAGAACCTTACCGACCGTATAAGAGTAGCATGGCAAATTCATACTCCGTGAAGTACTTTTTCGATCCCTAACTTTGGGAAGATAGGGAAGCCAATCTCCTCAGTAGTGATCGATGCGCTAAAAAGGTGGAACATTCATGCCAAACTTTGAAGATTATCATGAATAATATCAATCGGTCAATCATCCTTTCGTATGTTATCATAAAGTTGCAAATGGGGTTGTGCATGAGGACAAGACTACTTTGGTGAGAATTTTAGCATTGTTATCATTGTTTTCGCTTATACCTCTTGTGTGGTGTAGATTCTATTGTCTAACCTTTGCTATTCTTTGCAACAGTGTAATCGTTACGCACTTGATGTCATATTGCAGTTTTAAACCTTGTCGAATTCTAACTTTACGGCAGACCATGCATTTGAAATAGTAGATCAAGTGATTGCTTTCCTTTCCTGAGTTGAAAACTATACCTAGAGCTCCATGGCTCTAAATAAAAGTGAGGTAGGAGCTACGACTTCTACCACTGCGATTATGACATACAGGCAGAAAGCAAAATGACACATTACAATGTAGTTCCAAATGTATGTGTCCCTTTCTCATGAACAGGTTAACTTTAAATCATTTGGTTTCTATCTTGGACAATTGCTTTCTTTTTGAATAATTTATTTTTGAGGATTATGGAAATTTGTTATATCCTAATTTGAATGTGGATGATGTGTATTTGTCCTATTTTGTCGTTGATGTAGTATTTTGGTGTTTTTACTTCATAATTAGACGCATTATCGTGGGGTGAAATAGCAGGTCTAACGTTTTTGTGTTATTATCGGTGTAACATTGCCGACATGCACTATCAATAACGACGAAGCATGACCGACATCATTTTAAAAGTATCAATAGTTTAAGGCCGAGAACTCAGGCTCAACTACTTAACAATTAAATTATTAGGGTACACATAGTAGAATAGTGGGGTAAATGACGAATAGCGACCGCATCATACCAAGTTGTTTAATAGCCTAACGTGTAAACAAGATCGAGATATTGACACATGTCAAGCGTGTACACATTGTAGACTAGTGGGGTAAATGATGAATAGCGGCAGCATCTTGTAGATTTCTTAAGAAAAAAGTTTTCTAATTGTTTTATTATTTTACTTTAATTTAATTAAAACGGGAATTGAAATTATCAAATAAAATTATGGCAATAAATTAAAATAATTAAACTAACTTAACTAGCAAAAATCAAATTCATTAATTCTAAATTCAAATCAAATAAATTCAAATCAATTGAATATACCATAAGCATCTAAACAAATATCCAGAACAATGAAAGACTAATCCATTTTGAATCCAAACATACTACTTAAATTATAGTGATAATCATACTTTTATATTATAAAGTATTTTTAGATCATTAAACATAAATCATGTTGGACCTTGTGCCCTATATTAATCAACAAACATTGTTTGTCTTATCATTTTAGTTAATAAATAAGAGGTTTTCATTTGATTTTTTTTATAAGTTATTGCATGTTCACCTTTTGATAAGATCCATGAGTATTTGCTGAAATATCATAAATGTCCTTTATCAATCATTATACAAGGAACTATAATGAATTAAGAATAGTGTGAATCTTGATTGATGGTCATGTGATGATCATTAATATAGGGATACAAATCGAGATCATGAGAACTTGTTAGGGAACGAGGTATTGGACTGACCAGCTATTAGATTACCACATGGATTAAAACATAGGTGTTACTCATGATAGGTACAACATTTAGCCATTTGACTTACGATTACCATAGACTTCAATACTAGGAGCATGGTAATTTCACACAATTAAACATCGTCTTTAACCGAAAGATTATATAGATTGTGATGGGTTACCATGTGAATAATGTGTGAAGGTGTATAATCAAGATAGAATTTGTCCCTCTCATATAGAGATATCAGTAGATCCCTATATATGTTAGACTGTTAAATGGTCACGTTAAAGTGAATTGATATGATCAACATCACTTAGTTGTTTTCAATCTACACAAAGATCGAGACTAGTACAATATAACATTAAGGGTGTCTTTCCATGCCATATGTTTAATCAAAGGATATTACATGACAAAAGGATATGATATATGTTATTCATTAGGTTATATCGATTTTGATATTCATGCTACTTGGGTAGTAATAATGCCTTGCTAGAGACCATTTATTTCTTATGTACCAAAATAGATTTGGTTCACTGCTAACGTCCCATGAACCTATTAGGTCGCACACAAAGAATAACTTTGCACAATTTCAATTAGTCTAGATTAATGAATTTTATATAATAAAATTCATGACATAAAAGCCCTTACGATTCGTTATATGATAACTATTAATAGGGGCATTTGTGTAATTTATTTGAATTGCCTTAATACAATATTTGTATTACGAATGAGTTTTTTTAAAAGAGCTTATCTACACATATAAATAGAGGTTAAAACCATAAAAATAAAGAAGATTTCGTCTATGCTATTTTTGAGTTTTCTTGATTTTGGGAGAGAGAAAAAATATTTTATATCTCTCTTGGAGCTAGTACTCAAAATTGTGGTTATCGTTCATGTGAGTATTTCTGATAGAGGACGCGCACTTGACTGTCCTGGATATCGAACAATCAGTTAAGGAAATCACGGATTAAAGTATAGTTTACTTTTAAAATTCTTGTTTAATGGAACTTATTTTCGATCCTATTGTGGTTTTTAAAAAAAAAAATTGAATTTTTTGCTGCTTATGGATCCCAAAACTAAACAAATCATTAGTATATTGATAGCATTTATCAAGCCACCAATTTTCCTTATATCAGTGAAAAAGCCACATCGTAATTTTATTACATTAATCCTTTGAAAACTCAAAGATAATTAATTTAGAAAATAAAATAACATTAAATTCTATGAAGTCTTCTTACTACTAAGTCAATATTATTGAAAATTCTTATCAATATCAAACTTAGAACACAATTCACCTAAAACACTTTACCGGTAATAAACATTTTAAATTAGTCCTAATTAGTATTTCATATTAGATGTTTTCATATTAGATGTAAAATCTAAATATCACAGTACATAATGGCCACTATGCATGCAAAACAAAGTTTCATGATTTGTAATATCCAAAAACAAATCTACTAAAATAGTGAATTGATTTATGCGACTTAGTTTAAATCATCAAACACGAATCCTTCTTTATTATGACTACATTGCAAAAATAGATTAAGTTCATGGTTAGATGTTGTTTAGGTTAACAAATTACTCACGCATATTCATAATAAATATCACAATAACATAAATAGAATACATTAATAAAAATGCCTCTGATTGAATACTTGAATCTCTGAGGCTTCTCCAAAAGCAATGAATAATAAAACTGATTGAAAATAGTCGATAATAGCCTAAAACTAATCAATGGTAATCAAAAGCTTTTAATCTCGAAGTAAATGGTTCATTTATATAGCATTTTAAGTAGTACATATCCTGACCAAACTAAAATTCATGGTTGTAATCTAAGATTTTGGAACCAACTCCTGAGATTCCTGATAGAATCCTGTATAATTGTTGTATGATTCACTGATTTAAGTAGAAATTCTTGTATCCATCATGATTCGATGTTGATTTGCTGGTAGTGAATCCTAGTTCATTCTCTAATTCGTTATGCATTTTCTCCACTTGATTGAATTCTTACTTTTCTTCCCTTTTTATTTCTTTTCTCAACGTAACCTTAATAAAACCTGAAATAACAAAAATAAGAGAAAACCCAGTGTAATATAGCCTTTTACATATAAAACCACCTTAAAATATACTATAAAGCATTGTCTGATTATTGACTTATTAAATACCCCCAAACTCAACACTTTATTATCTCGAGAAAAGGAATACTCTCTATTATATTCTTTTTTCATTCCTTATTGTGATTTCATAATTACTTTTTTTCTAAAACAGAAGTGATCATTAAATAGAAAAATATTACCTTCATGTAAATAAAAATTATGATAGAATTGAAATATTTAAAAAAACAACCCCTTATTTGACAGCTCAAACTCATTATCCAATACATCTCAAAATTCAAAGTTCAATCAATACCAAGGCCATAACAGTATATAGATTTTTTCAACTTTTACTGACAAGCATCAAGCTTAAGATGAATAATATAGAATCTCAAGATACAAAAATCACTAAATCAATCTCAATTGCAAATAATATTTAAAAATATCACCACAATCAAAGTTGATAGAAATTGTTTTAATCACCAATAATTATCATTATCATGTTCAATTATTGAAATGTTAGAAAAAAAATACTTCACTCATCAACTTAGCTATAAGCACTCGAGCTAAATCTTTTATTTTATGTGTTTTTATATAAACATTCTTCCATTTTTCTATATCTCTATCCTTTTTTTCTCTTTCTTTCCATATTTTCCTTTTCATTCCCACGGTTCCCTGCCCCATTTCCTTTAGATACTGTTATTTTTATAGGAGTTTTTTTCACATTTCTCCCGCCACTAGATTCCTTGCAACATTTCCTTTAGAATCTACGAGTGTTTCTATTTTTTCATTTTTAAAAACTCTTGTTAGCTTTTCTCACTTTCACTATAGTTAAAGAATTATTATTTTTAACTAAGTAAAGTTAATCGGCTAATTTCCTATTTGTTCCCTTAATTATGGCATAAGTTCTTTTCATTATATATAGGGAAATTGTACAATGGAGCCTACATATATACCCATTCCATGAAAACCCCTCAAAATGTGTTGTGCATTAAATGTTTTATGCATTTATGACTTACATTAATCTGTTGGATTAGAATTCGATGGTTGTAATTGAAGTTCCCATGGCATAGATATTTTGTAGTTCCCATGTTAGTAATACCCATATATATAATACTTAACTAATAATCTTTATATAACAAAATTCTTAGAAAATTGTCTTGTTTATCTTGCACTTTTATTTCGAGCTTCTACCCATTATAATGTCTAATACAAAGCAATCAATCCCTATAATCTCCTCTAGCGCATATACAATCTAGGAAAGTTAAATAGGGTATTACAATTCTCCTTTATAATATAATTTATATTTTCACGGGTAATAAAAATATCGCTTCTATTTAAATCTAAATTATATTCAATTCATAATTTATGTAATTAAGTAAAATGAAGAAATATTACATGTACCATTATCAAAATTTTGAAAAATTTAAGTCAACTTTGAATATTGAATAAATAGATTCTACCTCTCGAGTCTTCCATACTACACCTCTTTATACTTCACTTCACTTAAATACCCCTTAACTCATTCTAAACCTTGCCCTCAAGGTTCAAAATTTTTGTTGGGTTTCCAACAGAACAAATATACCTTGTTAAGAATAAACGAACTATATAAAATAATTTTTGTCAAAAAATATAAAATAAAAATCAAAGAATTCTTAAATAATAGCAGAACTGCAATGGAATATATCATGCATTTTTCATTAACAACCAAAACAAGATTCATATTCTCTTATTCAAGAAAACATTCAAAAGATTACAAATTATGATTTCTAGAAGTAAACTAATTATTATCATCATCAGCTCCATCTTCATCTCTCTCTACAGTGGCTTGTGAAATGTAGCTATCAAGAGTGTTATAAACTTTCAATGGATAGTGCAACTGCAATAATGGAATATCAATGGTCCTCCTCAAATCTTACAAACATTCAAGAAATCTCCTTTCTATAATGGAATAGTGACATGCCAAAATTCTTTCATTCTTCTCTAGCATCCCTTGATTTCTCAAACTTTGCTTCTATGTTTGCATAAATGCTGAAAATAAGGATCAAGAAAATCCTTTCCCATTAGCTCTTAAGGAAGATGGAGAATTGCCTTCTGTCCTTGAAAAATTCACCTGAGCTATCATACTTGACGCTATTTGATAAGTGATTATTTATACTTATATAGGGTTAATTTAATAATATATTTAGTATAAATATCCCTAAATGAGCTCTAATTCATGGTATTATTGCATTTTTAGGGAATTAAGGTTTAAAGGAAGGAAATGAGCAAAAGCAAGAAGAAAAAAAGCAAAAACCCATAAAGACACTTTTGGCTCTGTGGCTACACATGTTGACACTGTAGGAAGGATAGTCATAGCGTAGGAGAGCAAAAGGAAGTGGAGAAATTTAATATTGGAGGTCCGACACAATGACGATGCTGTGATACAAAGGAGACTGCGCCAGGACATGCAGCGACAGAGCCGAGGTACCAAGGAGTCAAAAGGGATGCACACAGTGGCAGCGTCGTGGCTTAACACACATGGTGTCAGGGCATTAGTGATAGCGTAAAACATGTAGAAAATAGACAGTTAGAGTCTTCTTTCGAGTTAAATTGTAAAGTAGGGTTTCTAATTGTTATTAGGGAGTATAAATAGAAATTATGACATGGTAAACATACCACATACCAACTATTAGCCACCATTAGAGTAATGTAGCATAGGTTTACTTTCACTTTAAGTATTAAGTAGTATTGTGTGAAGAAAACATTAAAGATTTCACATTTGTAATTCAAGTTTGGTTTCATTGGATTAATTGAATGTAATATTTATATTCATCTATGATTTGTAATGATTTCCATTATGAATTGTGATATTCGGGTTTCAATGAAGAATGAGTAGTCGATTTATCTTAGGGATCAATGGATCTTATAGTATGAATGTTATGCTTTGAATATGATTGAAAAGTGAATATAAGAATTGCAATGGTTAAAATTTGTATTGATTCTGAGTGTAATGCTTTAGACATCTTGATCACACGTTTAATGAACTTAGGTTTTAGGAGTTATCATGACAATCGAAGCGTTTAATCAAGAAATAAATGATATAACCGTAAAAAATACAACATCGAGTGATAGTTGTTGATTCGGGAGGCAAGGATAGTAAACTTAGTTGGTTATGAATCCAAAGATTTGGGACTTAAACCAATGTGGAGATTATATTATTCTCATCGATAGGTGGAGTTCTAGTTTGCATATTAGAAACTTTTCCATCACGACAGTGGGTTAAAGTGGATTTGAAAGAAATTTGTCTATTTTAATTAGGCATTGCATAAAAAATATTGAGATGTATAAGTGTTTGAAAGACACAGTATTAAATTACCCAGGTGAAGTTGTGAACTAAGATATCTTTAATATAAGAGTTAAAGTAAGTTTAAATTGATTTTTTATATTAGTTTTGTTACTATAAAATCAATTAAAAGAGGATTTCCTTAACAATAGTTCGAAGTTAAATAGTTATCTAACTTATGCAAAAACCTCTCCCTGAGGACGATAACGTAAGTTGGTTGCACTATTACTACAAACTGTCGTTATACTTGCGGCAGGAATCAAGTTTTTGGTGCCATTGCCTGAGATAGGTAGCCATTTGTATCACTTAGTTTAAAAAGTTGCTAAGTATTATTTTCAATACTTTACTTTTATGTTCATAAAAACAAAAAAAATTAAAGGCTTAAGTTTCATGTTTGACTTTTTGCGCTTAATCTTTTGTGTTTTCTTTTCAGGGATAATTAGTGTATGCGTAGCAAGGGAGAGAAGGACAGAGTGCCTTACGACCTGGAGATAAAAAGAACGAATAAATGAAAGAAAAAGAAATGAATCAAGATGGCAGAGGAGCAAGCTAGAAACAAACAATAGGGTCGCGGGATTAAACAACCCATAGGTGATTTAATGGTGCAGGTTATAGTGCAAAGACAGAGATGCCTTCGTGACTACTTCAAGCTAGAAGTTTAGGAGACTTAAAACGGAGTGATGAGGCTTCTAGCCAACACCATTGAGTTCAAACAGAGATCCTCTTTGATAAATATGATTCAAAATTGCATGTTCAATGCTATCCAATGAAAATCCGCTTGCACATGTTGAGAATTTCTAGGAGAAGTCTAACACCGTTCACATCACTGGAGTTATAAATGAGGTGATTAGGATGCAAATTTCTCCATTCTCATTGGGTTGAAAAGCCAAATCTTATTTCCAAAGGATGAATGCAGGGAGTATGACCTCATAGGCGGAAATCAAATTAAAACTTCTTGACAAGTTATTTCCCTTAGTGAAGGTCAGCGAAAGGAAACATGAGATTAATATTTTCAGGTAAGAAGACGTAGAGTCTCTTAGTGAGGCTTGGGAAAGATTCAAAGAGATGCTGAGGAGATGTCTGGGACATAATTACATGAAATGGGCACAACTCTTGATTTTTTACTGTGGGATGAACCACAACATAAAAACGCTAGTAGATGTCGCTGTAGGTGACTCTCTACTTACCAAGAATGAAGATGTAGCATTGGATCTCCTTGATCATATGTCTCAAAACTACAGTCGATACTAGTACACGTAAGAAAAATAGCAAGCATCTATGAGATTGACTCACAAGCTTCAATTATGGCACAGCTATCAAATCTAAGCAGTCAAAAAGTGAAACTTTAAGATGGGCACCAAGGTCCATAAGTACCACAACAACCCATTAATTATCAAGGCATGGTGGTTAACCAAATAGACATATAACCGGAAATGGAGTATGAGACATAAACTACATGAACAACTAGGCTTTGGGAATAAGTTCAGGCCAAGAGGATTGGCTCCTTAATTTTTTATCAAGGATACAACGACAACAACCCGAACTTCTAATATAAAAATCCTTATAATGCACTTAAGTTACCTAAAGGGTTCGAGTAACAAGTCAAACAAGGGAAGCTTAGGAAAAACAAAAAGATGACTTCTTTGAATTAAATAGAGAAGTATTTGCAAGCCATGGACATGAGCAATAGGGAGTCCATTGAGAAGCACGAGAAATAGATGGCAGGAGTAAAACAAGCCATAAAGAGGATGGTTAATAAGCAATCACAATTCATCAAGAACTTAGAAAGACAACGTATTTGTCAGTATTACTCAAATCTCGTTATTCGTGAATTTTAGGGTTAATTAATTTTTACTTATTTATTTATTTAGGTGAAGACTTATAAATTTACAATAGAATTTGAATAAAATACCTAACTGTAGAAACCAGGTAAATAACATATCATATGTATATCGAGTGCCATAAATAAAGTGAGTACATGCATCAAGTCGGGGAGCAAGTCTCTCATCCCAAAATACTACCCAAAAGTATATAAAAGAGGTAAATTAAGTAAATACAACAATAACCTACAAAAGTAGCAAAAGATGTTTGCTAAGGGCTAAAAGGAAATCACCAATCTTCTCTTTCCCCAATCTGGTACCGGTAGACTTTGCAATTGTCACCAGAAATAACAATTCCAGCAAGACCATCTATTTACATTTTGATTATCCAAAGAGAGGTAACTAAATGCATAATTTATAAAGAAAGGGAAAGTACTATAAAAGTAAATCATCCAGGAAGTTGCCGACCAAACGAAAAAGTTAATGAGTGCGGGAAACAAAACTAGGTGCGACAGAAAAGATCGTAAGTTCGTACACTCTAGAGGTCTTAGACTCTGAGCCTAATAGGTGTCCATAGAGGTAACCTCAACCGTATTTTTCTATGATTTAGACTCTAAGTTTAAATTTGAGCCTGATAGGTATCCTTCAATGAAACCTCAGCCCTATCTATCTCTTTGAGCCCAAGCTTAATAGATGTCCTATAATGAGGAACTTCAGCCTTATCTATCTCTTTTAGCCTGATAGGTGCCCTTCATTAAAGATCCTCGACCCTTTCTATCTTAGTGTTAACTAAAACACATTCCCCAAAAGTGTTCATGGAATGCATCTGGTAGATCAGCGCTACCAGGTCGCATCCCCTCGGTTCAAGTCAATTGCACAATCACACTCATAAATATTACCAAGTTAAAGCATGTATGATACCAATAGTTTCATAAATAATCAATTCAACGAATCAACAAGAATGAAAGGAAATGGAAATAAATGCTCTACAGGTTTACTTACCTCAAATATTACAAAAATCAAATCAAATGTGACTCTCACTCGCTTTGATGTGCATACCCAACAACCGACGCTACTCTTATAGGCCCCTGGTGTCATATTTACATCAAATTAAGTGTGTTTGAGTCGTTAAGTATAGGCTTAAAATCCTTAAATTAAATTCTACCCCAAATTTAATAATAGGCAACAATTGTTGTTTTGAACCTATAGATATAATTTGTTCATCATTTAAATGTTTTTTAAGTCTAGATTTAGTAAAAGCCTTTAAGATATTAAATTGCATTCAATTAAATATATACACTATAAATAAATATACCTCACTTATCTCATTAGCCAAACTACACCTACATTTTCATCTAATTTAGTTGTGTTCTCTCCCACTAATTTTTATTAATTTCATAGTTATAATTCTCCTATTCTCTCCAATTTGCTACCTAACATTACCAATTATTCAATAATTATTACTTATTAACTTATAAATATGCTTCAATATTTTCAAGCAAATTAATCAATTAATGGTCATCTCATTCATTAAATGCATACTCCTAGATTATACACAAATTAATAATGACACATACATTAAAGAAGACCATATTTCCAACATGCATGTCAATCATCTATATGTTTTAGGATGCAACTCATCCTTCTCTATTAATAATCAATACTCAATTGGTCAAACAATAAATAAATTTCTCCTATCCATTAACTTTCTAATGAGTTATTTTAATAACTTCCCTAATTATCTTACTAATAAAGATCAAGAAGTTTGGAAACTAGCATTTGAATCTATTAAATAATATTTATGATACCCATTTAAATTGGCTTAGAAAAAAAACCTCAGCTTTGAGAAAGATAGATAAATAACTAGATCTAGAATGGATAATGAGTATTAAGCATAAACCATGAAAATTAGAGTTGAACATCAAGGTTGAAGAACCTGAATTAATAACTTACCTAAGTTTTCAATTTCACCAATTAAACTCAACACCACCAAAACTTCTTCGGTCTCTTCATTAAGTACCCAAGATATGCTTCAAAGTCTCGATTTTCACCTTTGGAAATCCAATTTTAGAAATCCATGAGTTTTCTCCAAAGTTTTCTCCATGTTGTTCGAGTAAAACAATGAATATGATTAAGTCTTAATCTCATTCACATGCATGTAGGAGTCATTAAGACTTGATTAACTAGGCTAATCTAGCTTTTTTATTATCTTCAAATCAAAGTCATCCATCATTTGTCTCATGGTGACAAGTGTTACTCAAAATGTGAAAGGACTATTTTACCCTTAGATCTTTTTGGTATTTACCATGCAACCCATGTTCAAAAACTTATCATATGCCATTAATTTTCATCTTATTTACAACATGAACCATAGGAGATTTAACTATTTTTCAATGTCACAAGAGTTTAAATAACATCAGCCTATGATGTGTGACTCTAAGCACATCCTAGGCCTATTGTTTGATATTATAACAACTATGGTTTATTTGCAAGGCATACACATAATTATTTTCACTTAGTTCATGTACTTTGCATCTTAATTGATTTAGGTTTATTATTTGGCATGTAGTCTCACTACCACCCATCACCCATGTACACAGTGTCTCCAGGTAAGATCAATGGCTTATTTTATTTTATACATAGCTTCGTCTTCTATGTGTTCAATTTGATGAATACATATAAACTAGCTAAGTTTTAGGATAAATCGATTCTAGTACATTCACTAAAAGTTTAATATTGGGAATTTTGCAAATAAGATTAACTACCCATGTTCCCGTGCTCGCATGTATCTTGAGATGCTACTACATTAGCGAAACGACAACGAAATCAAGTAATGTGAAGCGATAATTATGCTACACACTTGCAAACCCTATGCAACCAACACTCAAAAATAATATCGTGTCGATCTCCACACTAAAGTTTAAACCATGTTCTCACCAATTTATGTCATGTTACAGATCGGTGACCTAAAATCAGGGACAATTTCACTATTTGTTATTCGAATTGTTATAGCTCTAACCTTGAACTCGAGGAAAGAATGACAGTTTCCTAGCAACATAATAACCAGCCCCAAGGAGAACTAAGTTCTATTCGCATGATGAGGACTACGACAACAAAGGAGCTAAGATAAGAACAAGTGAAGTAAAAGCTAAAAAAAGTCAACACTTTGGCTATGATGAAGCATGAAGAAATGCATGAGCATAGAACGCAAGTGAGGCAAGATGGGGTTGATGGTTTCAAGAAATAAATAATCAAATGCCTCAAACAAAAAGAAGGGCAAGCAACAATGGAAGCCCAAGCAAAAATATGAGGGGCCTTCCGAAGAAGACCCACAAGGGAATGACATCAACTTGTTCCAAAGAAGTCGGAACCGAAGCTCAAGTTCATCCCACGACTTCAACCTATCGAAGGGAGAGATCCTGAAGAGATAATCATACCGATAAACATTGATGTGTACCAGTTTATAAATTTTTTATGTGATATAGGAGCCTAAGTCAATGGCATGCCACTAATGGACATGTTGCATGCTGACTTGAAGATCAATTGTCCCAATACAACGAATTTGCAAGTAGCTAATAGTTATTTGATACCTATTATAGGAAGATTCTTTAATGTGCACATGAAAGTGGTCAGATTCATATTCATTGCGGATTTCGAAGTCATGAATCACAATATTGACGATCATGTGTCTATGATATTTTGGCGCCCATTTTTGAACAGTGATAAAGCAAATTAGTACACGAGAGAAAGGAATATAACGATGATTATCGATGACGGCGATGATGCTGAGAAGGTTGTCTTTATCGATGGTAAAGAAGTACAACCGAACGGGAAAGACATCATAATCTCCAATTTATAGATGGAGTTTCTCGATTTTGACTCATACTAAAACACTGAAAAGTCATCAGATTAATGACGTTAGATTAAGCATTACTTGGAGGCAGCCAAGGGGTTTGAAAATTTCAAGTTTTTAAATTTCAGTTTGTAGTTAGTTATTTGGTTAATAATTAGAATTTACAAGTTTTTGTTCTAACTTTTGAAGATTTTATGTCGAATGTGCGAGAAAGACCATTCGCCGGGTGATGAATCCTCCGAATGGAAATGTCTCGCGAACTCATTTAAATTGCCAAAAAAATAAAGGAGTTCAAAGCAGCGAAGGTAAGATGCATGGGAAAATAAAAGGTAAAATTTATTTATTTTTTATATTTTCATTGATTTCATGCAGTCACGACACCTTGTGTGAGTGATACACAAAATTGAATGAGCATCGAAAAAAAATTATCAAAAAATATACATGGAATACATTGGCATATGGGTCTACGCTGTGGTTAATACCAACGGAGCCATGGGAAATGGCCACAATGCCGAGATGGCAACAGGGTAAAAAAATAAAAATACCCCACTGTGTCGTTGACGCAGTGGTGGCGTCGGCGGAATCGAATTAAGGGGTTCAACCCCATTTTTACCCCATTCTTCAAACTTGCACTTAAACCCCACCATAGCCACCATGAATGAATCTCTTTAGAGCCAAAGTTTTATCATTCTCAAGAGAGATAAGAGAGTCCCTAGTAATTGAGAGTGAAATAAACATGTACATAGTGGATTTGCACAATTTGGAGAGCGAGGGCTTGGATTTTTGGATTTCAAGTTTAAGGAGAGCTAGGGTTTTAGTTGGTGAAAAAAGTGATAGGGCTTTGATTGAAAAAGATTCAGAGGAGCGTTCTACATCAGATATTGACAAGTCAATAATAAAATACAGTTTATAGTGTAATTAAGGTTGATTTATAGCATAAATGATGATATTACACTAGTTATTCTCTTATTTTTGTGATAGCAGTTTTTAATAGGAAAATGAATGAATGAAAGAAGAGAAAGATGATCAAAACAATCAACTGGAAAACTATGTTAGTGATTAGCTAGCTATTTGGAAAAAACACTAGGAATCGCTATATAAATCAGCATCAGAAGATGGCCAGCAAATCTAAGCGAATCGAAGAATCTACTATAAATCACTTGCTGAATCGGTGGAGCATCGAGAGTTAAATTAAGTGATTTGCTCAGTGATTTATGTATAAATTAGGAATTGTTGAGGAAATGCTGAGGTCAGTGAAGACTTTTCTTATATTAATATGAGGAATTTATATTTATCTAGGAGATGTATTCCTAGTGGAATTATACATAGAACGAGAAAGCTTCGAAACAACTGTCACTATTCTTTACTTTTTCATTTCTCTATTATTAAGTTCTTTATGTTAAGCAACGTTGGAGCATTGATTTAAAGGTATTTATTTATTTAATTATGTCATTTAATTACATATTAGTGTTGTTTAATTCCTACATGTGTGAGTAGCCCATTAATCTAAATAACCCTAAGCGTGTAATACACTTTGGATTGTTATGTAGTTATAATTATGGAATCAAATACTTAATGTTTTAGATCGATTCATACACGTCAATGATGGATAAATAAGTTGTTTTTGCATATTACAACTAGTAATTATTTATGTTGAGTGCATATTGGCCAATATGTTCATTAATATAGAGGATTCAATTCTATGTCTATAGTTATTGACAATAATTATAGAAGTAGTAACTATGATTAATCTATAGGGCATTTTTTGAGCGGATGTCTTAGGTGATTGTGTTATGAGTTGTTTATTATACGGCTTTTGTAATATTGGCTTAGATTGGGTATGATTTTCATTGAACTTAATGTGATCGTATTTCTATGATGTTGCATTTTATCCAATAGGTAGACTTCCAATGATAAGAATGTTGCATTTCCATTCAATTTAGGAAAATCGATGACTGGCTAAAGGCTATTAACCTATTATGAATTAGGATTTAATAATTCTAAGATACAATAATTATAACTATATTATGAAGGGATGTTATGTTTTAGAGTTTGAAAACAATTCGAGTATATTATGATGTTTAGTGGGGATTTGTTTATATGGCTGTTAGATATTTTATTTAAGTTGATTTATTAGTTATTTACTTTTTAGTTTGACTATATTAAGTTAGTTTATTTAATTTAAGTTGTCTAAAGTTTAGTTATTTTAATTAAATGTTTAGTTTATTTTTCAATTGTTTAATGTTTATTTTCTCATTTAATTAAAATAAATGAATTAAAATAAGTTAAATCCGATACAACTTTAAGGTAGATTAAATTCTTAAAAGATTTGAAAAGTCTCTGTGGTGACGATATCTCATTTACCACTACTACAACTTAATAGTAAAATATGAAAATTTATTGTGCACGCTCGACATGTGTCAATTAGTGGTGCTGTTGCTGGGGATTTTAAAAAATTAATCTATTGGGAACCTTCTTGTTGAAAGACATTTAAAATGGTTGAAAACTAGGAAGAATTAACTCTTAGGCAATATAATCAGAACGTCACGGGTTTATGAACCTATGTGCATGACTTTCACAATAGAATTTCCAGAATTCTAAATGAAATTTGGACTCATAAATTTATTACCGTTCTTCTATGGTGAAGATAATGAAGATGCTCAAAAATTTATTACGGAGTTCGTACAGAAAGTAAGCACGAAATAGATTATGTAAATTAAAAGCTTTCCCTTTCTTACTGAAAGGCCAAGCTTTAGATTGGTTATTTTACCTCCTTCAAAATTTCATAACCAACTGGTCAAAGATGTTACAAGCCTTTCTTGATCAATATGTCCCAGCAAGACAAATTAGCTTATATAGAAAGAAATTTAGCAATTCTAAGATGGAAAATGGAGAAATAACATGGTCAGGTTGGCATAGCGGTAAGGACGCACTCGAGATTATGTAGGTTAGGCGCACGGTCCCGAGTTCATTTATTCGCTTGTGCCAAGCTTTGACGGGCCACTGGCCAAACTACAGCACCCCCTTTGGGGGATTAGTCGAGTGAAGCTCGGACACCTCTCGGGGTCGAAAAAAATATAGAAAATGGAGAAAGTTTTGATGAATTTTGGGATAGGTACAAAGGATTGATCTCACTATGTCCAATGTATGGATTCACAAACAAAACTTTAATGAAATATTTTTATGAAGGATTAAATCACTTAGAACAAAGATTCTTAGACAGTATGCGTGGAGGATCTTAACTTGATAAAACACCAACTCTAGTAAGACAAGCCATAAAATACAATGGCTAAGCAATCAAAACACTATGGTGAGAGAAGTGATCCATCCAAAGATAGTCTAATTGACATGAATAAGGCATATAAAATAAAAAATTATAAGGTACATGAGCTAAAAGCCACGATTGAGTTACTACAAAAAGATAAATTACGCACAACAAAATCTAGTAGTAAATTAAACCTTTCTAATAATGAATATCACTTGAAACAACAAACCAATATAGAAGAAGCTAATGCTATAATGAACCAATATGATGGGTTTGTTGATCCGAATTACAACTTTAATAGTTTTGCGAATTACCCACAATCAAATGTAGGTAATAATAACAACAATCAGGGTTACCAAAAAGTATAAAACATCAAATACCTTCAAATGAGAACAATATCAAATGATTCAAACATTACAAAATGATATGACTGAAGTAGAAAACTAATTGAGTCAAATGGCAACATAAATGAGTGAATTTGTAAATCAAAGGAAATTACCATCTCAAACTTATCCTGCTATATATGAAAAAGCACCCGCAATAATATTAAGAAGTGATAAGCAAATGGATGAACCTAAAATGCCAAAATAATTAGTTCATAAGAAAGAAATATAATCATAACTAGAAAAAAAAAATTGAAGTAACAACCAACGAAACTTCCAACGAAAAGGGTAATAAACTTAATGAAGATAAACCAATCAATATAGAACAATCATTCCCTTATCGTTTGGAAGCTAACAAAAATGCTAAGAAACTGCAAGAAGAAAAGAAAATATATGATACATTAAAGAAAGTAGAAGTTAATGTACCCTTATTTGAAGTCATTCAAAATGTACCTAAGTATTAGAAATTTATAAAAAAATTATGCACTAATAAGATTAAGGCTAATGAAAATATGAGTCTAGGAGAACACGTATCAGCATAAATCCAAAAGAAGTTACCTCCGAAATGTTCTGATCCTGAAATATTTTTCGTTCCATCTACAATTGAGAACAAATGAATTTCTAAAGAATTTTGTGATCTAGGAGCCTCCATAATGTTATGCCTTTATATATTTATTTACAAATGATAGACTTACATTTTGAAGAAACTGGTATAGTTGTACAATTAGCTAATAGATCTATAGTTAAACTAGTAAGGTTACTCAAAGAAATATTATTCAAAGTCAATGATATAATTTTCCCAACATATCTCTATGTCTTAGTTATGAAAGAAGATAATTTCTCTAATAGAACTTCTCTAATCTTAGGAAGACCGTTTTTAAAAACAACCAAAACAAAGATCGATGTTTCAAATGGAACATTAACAATGCAAATAGGATGCAGTAAATTTTAATATATATGATGCAATGAAATATCCAATGGAGGTTTCTTCCATATGCACATTAGATATGATAAATCCATTAATAGACAAATCTTTAAGAACATATAAAATAGATAAACTAGAATTAGTAATCGAAGATTTAGAAGAAGATGAAGATAGAGATGAAGAAGCAAAAGTCATAATAAGTATTTCAGAATCATATAATAAACTACAAAAACTTACTTATTACCTAGACATATCTAGGTCTCATTCAAAACTTCTACCTTCTATAGTTAAAGCACCTGAATTGGATTTAAAAACCTTACCAAGCCATTTCAAATATGTTTATTTAGAGGATTATGATAAATTGACAGTAATAATTTTTAACAAATTGACTTGTCCAGAATAAAATAAGCTAATAAATTTATTAAAAGAATTTAAAGGAGTAATAGGATGGACCATATAATATACCAAAGGAATAACTCCAGCTACAAGTATGCATAGGATAAACCTAGAAACTGATACTAAAGCTTCTCGACAACATCAACGTAGATTAAACCCACCTATTATGAATGTAGTAAAAGCTAAAATATTAAAACTATAAGATGCAGGAATGATATTTCCAATAGCCGATAGTAATTGGGTAAGCCTACTCCAAGTAGTCCCTAAAAAGACAAGAATTACAGTAATAACAAATAAACATAAAGAATTAGTACTAATGAGAATCCGAAATAGTTGGAGGGTATGTATATATTATAGAAATTTAAATGCCTCAATTAGAAAAGATCATTACCCACTCCCATTCATAGATCATATGTTAGAAAGATTAGCTAGAATTCCAATTACTAGTACCTAAATGGATATTCAGGATTTCACAAAATAATTGTAGGCGCAGAAGATCAAGAAAAAACTACTTTTACTTTTCCTTTCAGCACGTTTTCTTATAGACGTATTCCTTTTCGTTTATATAACGCACCTGCAACATTCCAAAAATGTATGGTTAGTATTTTCTCTATTTATATGGAAAATTTATTGAAGTTTGTATGGATGGTTTCACAGTTTATGGTAATTCTTTTGAGGAATGCTTAGTTAATCAAACTAAAGAACTTAAAAGATGCATAGAAAAGAATTTAGTACTAAACTATGAAAAATATCATTTCATAGTCGACCAAGATTAATATTAGGACATATAGTGTCACATAAAGGAATAGAGGTAGACCCTGCAAAAATTCAAGTAATCAAAATGTTACCTTACCCCACCACGGTAAGAGAGATACGTTCATTTCTTAGACATATAGGATTCTATAAAAGATTTGTAAAAGATTTGTCAAAAGTTAAACAACCATTATGCAAACTTTTACAAAAAGACATTCCTTTTGAATTTATAAATGAATGCAAGATAGCATTTTGAGATTATGTGTTATGCAAGTAACTATACATTCGAAGCTGTTTTAGGTAAAAAAGTAGGGAAAGATTCCCATGTTATATATTATGCCTCTCGGACACTAAATATAGCACCACTGGAAAAGAACTCTTAATGGTAGTGTTTTCCTGAGAAAGATTTAGACCATGTCTATTAAGAACAAAAGTAATAATTTATTCGGATCACGCAGACTTGCGGTATTTAATGACAAAACGAGATGCAAAACCTAAAGTAATAAGATGGATATTACTGCTACAAGAATTCAACCTTACTATAAAAGACAAGAATGAAGCTGAAAATTTAGTAGCAGACCACTAAGTAGGTTAGAGAATGGAGAATCACCTATACCATTAAAGGATGAATTTCCAGATGAATACTTATATAATATGTGTGGCAGCCCCAAATCATGGCGTAACCCTGGGACCCGCCATGTTGTATACCACGTCACCAATCCCTGCCACGTCATGTCCCACTTACTTATGACGGCCCATGACCTAACAAGTTGCATACATTTTTTCAACTAACACTAGTTTAGCTAATTAATCTCTATATAAGTATTAATGATTTAATTAGCCAGTTAGTCAATATATCACGTTATATTACAATTTTACAGCGGAAGTCTTTAATTGAGTAAGTTATGAGTATTTAAAAATCTTGAGTAATGGAAAACATACCCCAGTTAATTTAAAAAAAACTTAGTTAATTTGGGACTGACGCTATGTTGTTGTTGTTGTTGTTGTTGTTGAGTAATGGAAAACATGGAATTAGATACCATGTATATATTAAGGTGCTATAAATATAGCAAAAGATCCATATACATGTATTCAGTGTTCTACAATCCCTAAAACCCAACAAAAAGTAAATACATACATATTGTAGTTACACAAGAGATGGCGTCACTATCTTAAAGGTAGCCGCCCAGTACTTCCTTGCCCTTGCCCTTGCCCTTGCTCGTCAAAGGATTTGCACTGAGTCACCTAACAAATACAGTGATCAGTCTAGTGAGTAAAATTCCAGGAGAAGTCAACACAATTTTCATGAAATAAAATTGATAAACTACAAGACATGCGAATATGACCTCTGGCACTAGTAAGTCATACTCCCTTGAATGTAGGCAACATACGATAAACAAAAATAGTATTGTTCAATAAACAGCACATAGCAACTAAACATGCTCGAAAAATAAATCATTATTAAATAAACAACTGTATAATCACGAGAAAACCCTAACCTAAACCAATCAATAATCGATAAAATAGGACATGAACGAGGTATATACTTACAGGCTTATGGTGACTAAACCTCAACTTCAGTTAACGGATGAAACCTTCCAGGTGCTATTTCAAGTCAAGGGAACATCTTACATCCCTCTCGACAGTCGTAGATATAATCTATTATCTTCAACATGAGCACTAAACACAAGTAACCCGTGCAAGCGTGTTAGCTACAACCAATATATATGCAAACTAAAATAGGAATGAAACCCCATGTGTGCCCACCAGCAATCACACGTGAAATTCGATGTCGATAAAACAAACCATGAATTTTGTGAAGCATTCCAATGCGTTTACAAACCTCAATCCGCTCTTTGACTTCCTCAGACTCCCAAATCTAACCCGACTAGCTCACTGATACTCGAGCTACAATTCCATAAGTCCCTGACGTCCAATCTTACATATTTAGTATGTCTATAGGTGTTCGGGTATATATTAAGTAAAAAATCCCAAAAACAGCCCTTAAATTCAGTTTTCATCTATTTTAGCATGGTAAAGGATCTGTGTAGCGCATTAGGAGATCTGTCTAGCATGCTAGCTAGTTTGGTTTGTGCGCTAACTACACTCTGTGACAGAATTCTCAACTCGAGAATTATGTCCTCTATACCCTAATTGGCTAACCAAACCTTACCAATCCTTTCTCAAGTTAATACAAACTCAAAAACATCATTTACAACAACAAAAACAATAATAATTGAATCAAGATCATCAAATTCATACTTTCACTAATTTTCCAATTTTCATTAAAACTCCAATTTCCATCAAAATCAATTGATAAACTCCATGGAAATAGTAATTATACTTGTTTTTCATCATAAATTCATCAAAAACCAGTGACCTACTCCTCAATTTACTATTAACATCAAAACATGCCAAATTGAGTTCATTTGAATGTGTAGGAGATGGAAAACATGATTACTTTAGGTTTGATCCTTAAGATTGAACTTCAAATTTTCGAATTCCAGCCTCTAATCATTCTTCTTATCTATTCAAATACAAAAATGAAGATAGTTTGATTGCATGTGTTGATCAATCCAACTATATATACTAAGGGGGAATTTATTCCTAGCCATTGATCTTCATGTGTTTATGTATCCCAAGACTATCTAATGGCCTACCTCTTGCCATTTATCCCACTAACTCTCCACTAACTCCCTCTAAATAACAACAATTTGAAACTCGTTTGGTTCCTTGATGTGCCAATATGTATCTCTAGGAAAATCCTATTTATTTTATCCAAACTATAAGCCTCAATTATTTGATTTAATTAACTTAGCTTATGCCCATTATAATACATGTGGTTAGTATTTTTAGAATCTCCTATGGTCACATTAATGGTCCCACTAATTCCTCGACTACCCGGCACCCGGTGCCCCACAATCATCATCCAATAATATATATTCCCTTGGTTCTCATGTCTGAGTCAACCGAGTTATCCGCGTAACGCCCTAATTATGACCGTTAATCCCTTAGATTAATGCTAATCCTAGCTTAATTAATTTGCATCGTTACAATTGTTTCCAACTAAAAGAAATTTCGTCCTTGAAATTTAGATCTCGAGGAAACTCTGGTGCATCTAACCTATCCCCAAGTGACCAAGCCTCACACCTTGATAGTACCATTCTATGGTCCCTTGATACTACTCTCATACCCATTATAGGGGACGTAGTTTTGCACTGAGACATAGGCGCATGATATCGGGATGATCATGATCCGTCAAGTTCTCGATCACCTCCGCAACATACTCTCAGCTCGATTCCGTGCCCAAGTTTCCCTAACCCAGTTACCTAACATAAGGTTACCGTAAACCTCTCCTGTCATGTATCACAACATAATAGTCCTAACCAACCATGACAATTCCATGCCATACCAATACCTACCCTAGTCTACCATGACAATCTCATGCCATGCCGTGACCTATCATAGTCTACCATGACCTACCACCATACCACCACGCATGCATGAACCTTAATTGTAATTATTAAAAATTTAAAATCACATACCTTAAACCCACTATTGGGACGTCCCTCGGCCTGGCTCAGTCCCAACATGCACTAGCTTTCGAGTCTGCTTCGGTGTTACTACTACTTGAGTCGCTGATCTCCATGAATAGTCTCTCCTCACATGACTCTCATGCGCACTTCTCCAACATGTGATCCTCCGTCTTGGTCCTGCCCACTGACTCCCTAACCCCCGGCCCTAACCATGTGATCTCCAGTCCCAACCTCCCAGGTCTTGAGTTTGTCTCTACAGCGTAGTAGTACGGGTACAGCATAACCTCAGGCTGCCCGATCATCATCTTCATAGCCTCGATCGTACCGTCTATTATCTTTATTATCCTAATCTCTCAGTCTCTTCTACCTAGAACTCTATCCATTCTGCCTCTTTGACTAGGTAAATAAACTCTTGTTGCCCCTGTACATCAGATGTGTCTCATGTGTAAGCGTTTTGTCATACATCTCCTATAGTGCCTTGGCTTTGAAGGAAACAATGGCTCTGGCTACATCCTTAATCAACCCTTGAACGAAGTAATATATTTATAGTCTCTCGGTGCCTGCGACATCCGTGGCATACCGTATCAAGTACCAGTATCTATCCATGTATTGTAGCACTGATCGATTACCCTATCTCCAAACTAGAAGCTTTTCTCACAACCTCAACCAAATATCGATCGGAATGAATTGATTGTAGAAGACCTTTTGAAACTTAGCCCATGCGGTCGAATATGGATGCATGTTATGAATGTTGTCCACTACATGGCAGCATCACCTCTCACCATATACCCTGATATCCTGGCTTGTATGCTCTCCTGAGTCCGGAGTAACTTGTGTAGCCTCTAATGTGCAATCAGCAATTTACCAACAACCACTGGGTCTCCGCCTCCATGAGAATATATGGGATCGAATTTGACGAACTCCCTCATCAACTTGACCTTTATTGTCATCGAAGTCTTAAACATGTCTATATATGTCAGCGTAGCAGTCAGTGTTTCAGTTTATGCTATTATCGATATAGCAACCACTGTTGGAGTCTCTTGTACCACTGCATGCATCAGTATAGCCTGAACAGTTGATGAAACTATTGCCGGAGCAACTATCGTCTTAATCATGCTCTCTACCCGAACGGCGGTGAATGATGAAATCGTTGTTGTCTGTGCATGCATCATTTCCATCAATAGCTCAAACTGCCTATCATGAGTTGTGAATCGTACATCTATTACTGAAACCAGAACCTCATCTCTAGTCTCGTCGCTCTTCTTACCAACATTTGTCATAGTTGGAGTCAGCTAGCTGTCCCTCGTGATCTACATCGAAAAGCATGCGCTGAATCACCTTTCGCATACGTGTATATAATATATACATAAAAAATATAACACATATATAAACCCTATCACTACCCATGTCAAGTTTGCTTCCCAACTACGATTCTAAGTATAGAATTTCGGGTTTCCACATTTAGGGTTTGTTTGTTCGTTTAAGTTTTATCTGATTTCTTTAAATTATTATCGAGGCTCCATCGATTTGATACCAAATAGTGGGAGCCCCAAATCCTGAGGAAACGTTGGGACCTAACATGTTTCATCTCAAGTCACCAAGCACGGCCAAGTCATGGCCCGCTTACCTATGATGCCCCTTAACCAACTGGTTGCTTACTCTTTTCCAACTAACACTAATTTAGCTAATTAATCTCTATATAAGTATCAATGATTTAATTAGCTAGTTATTCAATTTTACACATTATAGTACAATTTTATAGTGAATGTATTTAATTGAGTATGTTACGCAGTATTTTAAAATCTTAAACAGTGGAAAAGTCGGCAAAAAGATATCGTGTATATATAAAGGCGAGATAAATACAGCAAAAGGTCCATATACATGTATTCAGTGTTCAATAGCCCCCAAAACCAAACGAAAAGTAAATCCATACATATTGTAGTCACACACGAGCTTCCGTCACTATCTCAAAGGTAGTCGTCCAGTAACTCCTTGCCTTTTCCCTTTGCTCATCAAAGGATTTGCACTCAATCACCCAACAAATACGATGACAAGTCCAATGAGTAAAATACTAAGCGAAGTCCACACAATATTCATGAAATAAAATTGATAAACTACAAGACATGCCAATATGACCTCTGGAAACAATAAGTCATACTCCCATGAATGTAGGCGGCATACGACAAACAAAAATAGTAGCATTTAATAAACAGCACGTAGCAACTAAACATGCTCGAAAAATAAAGCGTTATTAAATAAACAACCGTATAATCACGAGAAAACAATGACCTAAACTAGCCAGTAGATAATAAAACTCGACATGAATAATGTATATACTTACAAGCTTACAGTGGCTAAACCCAACTTCATTTAATAGATGAACCCCTCCAGACACTATTTCTAGTCAAGGAAACATTTTACATCCCTCCCGACAATCATAGATATATTTTACTGTCGTCGACATGAACATTAAACACAAGTAACCCGTGCAAGCGATTTAGCCACAATCAATATATACACAAACCAAAATAGGAGTGAAACCCCATTTTCGCCCATAAGCAGACACACATGAAATTCGATTTCGGTAAAATAAACCATGAATTCTTTCAATCATTCCAATGGGTTTATGAACCTCAATTTGCGCTCTAACTTCCCAGACTCTCGAATCTGACCTGACTAGCTCACTAATACCCGAGCTACGATTTCATACGTCCTTAAAGTCCAATTTAAGTCTGATATTCAAGTAAGTTGATTAAATTTCTTATATTTCTTTCGAAATCAAGTAAGTATGAATTTCATTTTTTTTTATTTTTAGTTCGGAAATGAATGATAATGAATATATAAAAGATCTTAAATTGAGGTGATATTTTGTTATTGAGTGAATTTTATGATAGAAGGAATTAGTTTTATTTCCTTTTTTATTAACTTGGCCACTTAATGAGAACACTAAATTGGGTACCTTGTGTTAGTCATTATAATGGGTAAAACACTTGAAACAATAGTGCAAGATGAACAAGATAGATTTCTAAGAATCTAATAATACAAAAACTGTTGGTTGATTATTTTTATAGAATGTATATACAAAGCTATTATGCCATAATTGAAATAAGAAATAGGTTAGAAACCGATGAATTTTTACAAGTTAAAAAAATATTTTCTTCAACTTTGATGGATAGTGAGAATTGTTAACAAGAGTTTATAAAAATAAATATGTAGAGAGTCCTATAGATTCCAAAGGAAATAGAGGAAGGAATTTATAGTGGGAAAAAGTTCAATACGTCCAAAAGGAAATGGAGCAAGGACCCAAAAGCAAAAGTAAAATAAATATGTTAAAAAGAAACCATTAGAATGGAGTAGAAAAGATTTTGAGATATGAAAAAGATGGATGTTCTTAAAATCTTCAAAAGAAAAGATTTAACTCGAGTACTAGAAGCTAGAGTTCAATGAAATATTTCTTAATTTAACATGTTGTAATTGATATATTCATTGATATCTTGGCAAAATTCCTATTGATTTTTAATTGTGTACTATTATAAAGTATTTTCTAAAAATAAGGTTAATTTAGTGGGTTTTGTTTTTTGAGATTCTATACTAGTTATAAAAAGCTTGATGATTGTCAATGGAGATTGGGAAAACTTATGCTCTGCACTAACCTTGGTAATGAGGTTTAATTTCTAAAGAGTATTACATTAAGTGGTTGAGTTATCATTTAGGGATGTTTTGGTTTGATTAAATCATTATGTTCTATCATCACTTTCATTTACTTGTGGGTAGTATATTTCCATTTGAAAATCATTTCTATTTTAAAATCTCTATTATTTAAAGTCAAGATGAATTAATTTGAAATTAGTTTATAAAGAATGAAAAGAGAATATAATAGAGATTATTCCTTTGCTAAGGACAGCAAAGTGTTGGGTTTAAGTGTATTTGACAAGTCAATAAATATACACATTTCATAGTGTAATTTAAGTTGATTTATGGCACAAATGATGATACTACACGATGTATTCTTTTATTTTTGCTATTTCAAGTTTTAAATAGGAAGATAAATAAATGGAAGAAAAGAGAAAGAATATCAAAATAGTCAATTGGAAAACTACATCAGCGATTAGCCAGCGAGTTGGAAAAATACTACGAATTGCCAGATAAATAAGCAGCAGAAGAAGGCCAGCGAATCCACAGCGAATTAGAGAATGTACTATAAATTGCCAGCTTAATCAGTGGAGCACCGAGAATCAAACGTAGTGATTTTCTCAGTAATTTGTTTATAAATTATGTATCGTTGAGGAATTGCTGAGGTCGATGACGGTTTTGTTTTAGATTAAAATGAAAAATTTGTATTATTTAGGAGATGTATTCATAGGGGAACTAGATATAGGAGCAGAGAGCATCGAAATAACTCTCTCCAAATACTTTTTAACTATTCTTTACTTTCTCTTTTCTCTATTATTAAGTTCATTATGCGAAATAACATTGGAGTGTTAATTTAAATGTATTTATTTATTTAATTATGTTGTTTAATAACATATTAATATTGTTTAATTCCAGCATGTATGAGTAGTTTATTAATTTAAACAAACCAAAAGCATGTAATATACTTTGGAATGTTATGTAGTTATAATTATGGAATCATATACTTAATGCTTTAGATCGATTCATATACGTCAATCACGGATAAAACAAGTTATTTTTGCATATTACAACCAGTAATTCTTTATGGTGAGTGCATAGTGGACAATATGTTTCTTAATATAGAGGATTCAATTCTATTCTATAGTTATTGACAACATTTATAGAAATAGTAACTAGGATTAATATATAGGGCATTTTCCAAATGGATGACTTAGGTGAGTATGTTCTAAGTTGTTTATAATGCGGCTTCGGTAATTTTGGTTTAGATTATGCATGATTTTCATTGAGCTTAATGTTATCAGCTTTCTATGGTGTTGCATTTTATCCAATGGGTAGACTTACTATGATAAGAATGTGGCATTTCCATTGAATATAGAAAAATCGGTGGCTGGCTAAACTGTTGGATTTTTGGGGTTCATACGCAGTGGAAATTACAAAACAATTTTGACAAAAACCCCAACAGGATCCGAATCTAATTCCATTAAAAATGTTTAAACCATGAAAACTTAATCATACCTCGGTCGCAATATACCTTTCTGAAGGTTGATCGATCTCTAAGGCGCTGCCAACGACGAACGCCCTCTACTAGTAGTCTACACACGAACGGCGGCTGAGATTCGAAGTGCTAGCTTCGAGAGAATATCAAACCTTTTTGTTTCTCTCCAACGATCCAGAGCGTACCAGAAAACGATAATTCGTTTCTGAAACGAAAATAGAGTTTCGGCCCTTAATCTTTCATTAATGTGTTCTAACTTTGAGTTTGAATATTAAGGAGTATTGTGTGAAGAAAATATTGAAGGCTTTAAGTTTACAATTCAAGTTCGGTTTCATTGGATTAATTAGAGGTAATGTTCATATTCATCTCTGATTTGCAATGATTTCCATTATGAATTGTGATATGTGTGTTTCAATGTAGTATGAGTAGTTGATTTATCTTAAGGTTCAATGGATCCTATGGTATGAATGTTATGCTTTAAATATGATTAAAAAGTGAATATAAAAAGTGTAATGGTTACAATTTGTATTAATTATTGGCGTAATGCTTTAGACATCTTGATCACTTGTTTAATGAACTTAGGTTTTAAAATTATTATGGACATTGATGTTTTTAATCCGGACATGAATGGTACAACCGTAAAAAATATACAATATCGAACCATAGTTGTTGATTAGAGAGGCAAAGATAGTAAAATTAGTTGGTTATGAATTCAAAGATTAGGGACTTAAAGCAATATGTATCTTACGTTGTTCACAATGATAGGTGGAGTTCTAGCTTGTACGTTAGAATCATTTCCGTCACGACAGTGGGTTAAAGTAGATTTGAAAGAAATATGTCTATTCTAAAAAGGCATTGAACATAACATACTAAGATGTAAAAGTGGTTGAAAAGCATAGTATTAAATTACCTAGGTGAAGTTGTGAACTAAAATATCCTTAATATAAGAGTTAAAGTAAGTTTAAATTGATTTATTATTTTAGTTTAGTTAGTATAAAACCAATTGAAAAGGGATTTCCTTAGCAATAGTTCAAAGTTTAATAGGTAATTAACTAGTACGAAAACATTTCCCTAAGGAAGATATCCATAATCAACACAAGTTAGATGCACTATCACTACAAGCTAGTTGTTATACTTACGGCATGCATCACTCTTCTTGCATCGTTTAATATTCAACAATGAACTTCCTATCCACTACTCATTTCCTCAACTCATGACGTTCTTGATTCATTGAGTTCTTGTGACTGCCTGAGCCTCCAATCATTGCAGCGCCCGGCCTAATCCCATTACTAAGCCCTAATCTCAGTCACGTAGAACTTAACAAACTACTAATCAACCTCTTTGTCTTATTCTCCTCGTAACTCATGTTCAGGATAAATATTTAAAGATTCACATTATTCATTACTTTCAAAGTTAATTAAATATTTTTATTCATTTTAACAAATTAGCGGAAGTCTTAAATTGTGGCGGAAGCAATTATAAAACACCTATATGTGGAAACCAAAACCAAGCAATAGGTAACATATATGTATATTAAAAGTAGTGATAAATATTGTAATAACATGCATCAGTCAGGTATACTAGTCTCTCAACCCCAACATACAACCCAAAATATATCGAAGACATATATCGTAAATACAAATAAGTAAACCTATACAAAAAAGTACCAGACTATCGCTAAGGACTCAGAGGTAGTCATCAATCCTTTTTTTCCTCGGTCTGCTACACGATGAATCTGAAATTGCAACTAAAGATGACAATCCCAGTGAGTAAATCATGAGGCCACTTATCCTATTTTCTTGAGTAGAAATTTAGGTAACTAAAAGCATGTCAAAAGGAATCGCATGCAGGAAGTTACCAAGGTAAGCTAGTAAATCAGTGAGTGTGAAAACAAAGGACTAAAGGTGTTATAGGAGTGATACTAAGCTCGGATATGTCTGGGGTGCCTTAGACTCAACTCGGGGTTCCCTTTAGCCCATATGAAGATAGCAAATTGCTCAGTAGTAGAGGTTCTTCATACCCTCATAAGGAACCCAACCCCACATTCATAAAGTGATTCCTTGATACATTTGCGAGAATTCCTAGCCCTATGTGAGCCCATGCCTGAAAGGGTATCCTTGATATACTCTCGAAATCCAGCCTTAACATCTTGTTTAGAATAAGAACCCAGCATCAAACATTTTCGTGGAATGTTCCCTGTCGAACCACTCAATTGAGACATCATCCCTCTCAGATGACAACATCACACAAGTCACACTTAACTAAGAATAATAATCACATCCACAACAAGTTTCATTTAAATGAGAAAAAAAGTTATCAACAACGGAAGTAATCATAATCTTGACAAAAACACAAAACTCAAATGTAAAGCAATGAATAAATACATTTCGTAAATCAAGTAAAAAAAGTCCAAGCAATTGTAATTTAAATTGAATATAAGGAAGGAAAGTGAGATAATTATAATGTAAACATGCAAATTAAGTATAATAAACAGCAAATGAAATCCTCTATTTATTAACTAAAAGTATTCATAAAGACAGTTAATGGATTGACCTAGGGCACATGCCCCAACATATAAACCTATTATGAATTAGGATTTAATGATTCTGGAATTCAATATAAAATAATTATAGCTATACTATGAAGTGATGTTATGTTTTGCAGTTTGAAAACAATCTGAGTATATTATGATGTTTAATGGGGGTTTGTTTAGATAATTGTTCGATATTTTATTTCAGTTGATTTATTAGTTATTTAATTATTATTTTGAGTATATTAAGTTAGTTTATTTAATTTAAGTTGTTTAAAGTTTAGTTATTTTAATTAAGTTTTAAGTTTGATGTTTATATCGTTTAATGTTTATTTTCTCATTAAATTAAAATAATTGAATTAAAACAAGTTAAATTCGATAAAACTTTAGGGTAAATTAGATTCTTAAGAGGTTTAAAAAATCCTCGTGGAGGCGATATCGAATTTACCACTACTACAAGTTTATAGTAAAATACGAGAATTTAATGTGAAGCCCGACACGTGTCAAAAATTAATTCGGTATTGAGGTAAATTTACAATTTCATCTAGTTGTATTTGAAATTTTAAAAATTTTGATGATATTGTATGAAATTATGGATTTGAGGTTGTAGGATTGGTTTTGCTAGATCGTGTGAATGTAGAGCATTAGGGCTACCCATGGATACTTAGTTGATATTTTTGCTATTATTTGGTGTATGCATGATCCGTGTGATATTGATTTTGATTTTTAAGTGATTTGAAAATCGAGTTGCATAGCATTGTTGTTATTTAGTTGTTTGAAATTGGAAGAAATGACAAGAACAAGGAAATAAGTTGCTAAACTAGAGCAAATGATCTGAGGCATCTACCTCAAGAAACTCTAATTAAGAAGATCCTAAACATTTTAAATCCAAGTTTTTCATTAGTAGAGAGGCCAATGACCGATCTGATAAAATCCTACGTAGGGAGTTCATTTGTGAAACGGGATTAATTTTTTGGCCAAGTATGATAAAAGAGTGAATAATTCTATTAGGTGACGAAACCGGGAGCAACTCACTCAAGATTATAGAAAGAATGATGTTAAAGGAGTGAGTGAGATTATTTTTGAATTTTATGCTAATGCAAAGTTCACTGCAAAAGATGAACCAGTGAAGGTGAGAGTAATTTTTGTTCCCTTTTATACATGTGAGTTCAATACCTTCTATGGGTTGGAGCACTTAAGTTTGTATGGATCTGAACCGACTTTCTCGAAAAATTTATATGAGAGACCCTATAAGCTATACCCTTTGAGAACTATAGAGAAAGCATTGGTTGTCCCAAAATAATAAGGCTGGGTCATGAGAGCTAAGAATGTGTCAAAGCAAATAAAGAAATTAGTGTTAGAAAAGTTTATAAAATGTGGAAACATTTCCTTGTTTCATCATTATGAATTCCTAGAATTTCATAAACTTGATTAGGTGACTAATTAAGTGATTTTGAATTTATTTGGTGTTAAAGTACGTGAACTGGGACCTGCACATTTTGGACCAGAGATCGTAAGGTATATTTTATTTTTGTGTATTGTGTACTTACTGTGTGTATTATATTATATTTTGTTGCATAGTCAGGGTGTGTTGAGGTGTATCCTCAGTTTATCATACTCGATTTTGCAAGTGTGTGTCTGAAGGACACGAGTGAAAATAAATTATTAGTTGCTCCAAAACTACTTAACCATGTGTTAATTCTCACATAATGATTATGCCTCGATTTGCATGCAAGTCAAGATCAGTGGTATTGTAAAATGAGAACAAAGTTGGTGGAAGACCTTACCTCGAGCTATATGTCGGTTGGTGATGGTCGAGGTTGAGATTGGGTCCAAATAGGTGTAAGTTTGGTTAAGTGTGGTAGCAGAAATAGTCCGATAAACTTTGGTATGTCGTGGAAAAAGTTAAGGTTTTTTGGAGTTTTGATGTGACTAAAATTAGTGTTATGGACATTTTATGAAGATTGACTGTTTTTTCGAGAGTTTGGTTCAATTCGCTGAAAAACTGGATATAAAAAAGAGCGTCGGAAGCCAAAACAAGTCAAAATAGGGATTTCAAGATTTAAAAAATAAAAAGAAATTAAGTTGTTAATAAGCAACTTAGATTTTATCTATAAATTATGAAAAAATCAAAATCAAAATAAAAAATCAAAATGTAATGTTTTGAATTCAATAGAACGTCGTTCCTAACCTTCTCCGCGGATACTTTTGCTCCGCGATCTCTTGACGTCTAACTTTCACCCAGTTTGTTTCCATAAAACATTAGAGCATCGCGAAACGTTAGTTTGACCCAAGACTCCGCAACGGAGACAAGGAATTTGGCTTGAAATTCTGTAAATTGTCAATTCAGGGCATTTTCCTCAATTCAATTTGAATTCTAGCGATTTTTCGATTTTATTTGCGAGGTTTTGATATAAATTTGTCGCAATTGTTGTGAATTGGTATATTGGATTGATTTGCACAAATTCAAAATAAGTCCCACTAGCGTGGGTTAGGGTCTTGATGAATTAAACTAATCCGATTCAGTCGATAACTATTTTGGAGATGTTTTATAGTTGATATTGATTTACATAGGGATTCTGGATGAATTGATTATTGGTTTTGATCCAATTTGACTCCATGGGCTGTAAGAATTTTTTGATATTGGTATCGAGTGGTTTTGTGGTGTTTGTTGTCAAGTTTTGACGAATTAATTGCGAAAATATTGATTTGAAGAATTTTTTCAGTTTAAAATAAATAATATTTATCTAGTATATAGGCCATATTGGAAAATTCATAACTTCTTTATCGGTGATCCGATTTGAGTGTTCTTGGAGTCTATAGAAAGTAGGACATAATTACTACAAGTTCGTTTAGGAAATCATGACAAATATTTTGGTTTTCAAGGTTAAAAAGTTACCCCTTGTTGGGTAGTTGAAAGCCAGTTGAAACATTTACATAAGCTAATATTTTTGGAAACTATTCTCAAGCGTAATTTGGCCGTAGTTTTGATTGGGTTTCATAATTTAGTTTCACTTGAAGCTTGACTAATATTATAATTGGGTATACAAGGAAGCTATCGAAATCATCTTTAAGGTGATCCGACGCTTTGAGGACCCAAAAAATTAAGTACAAAGTTGGTTAGCTGTAAGTAAACCCTATAGTGCTTTTTACTATTTATAGACTTTTTCTTTGAACCTGCATTTATGTTTAGCCTGCATTGCATTTTACATCATTCTTGGTCATGCATCAATGACATCCGGATAGAGTTGCCCATGCTTTGGTCGTAAGTGTGTGAGGTGCTCCACTCCAGACTAGACGTACTCCATGTGTCCAAGACGGGTAATGTCGACTCCTGGGTAGCATGCATTAAACTCAAAGGTTGTTCTAGGTTCATCATGAGTGGGCCCACTTGTTTTGAGCTTAGAACATGAAATGAGGGATCCACTTGTTATATTAATTTCTTGTTATTTAAAAATGCAATTACATTTCTCCATATATTCGGACTAACATTTGCTGGAGTACAAAGCAATGTAGGAGTTTACTTACCTGACATATATTATTTAAGGCTTTGGGGTTAGTGTAGGTCATGAAAGACTTTTGAATAGGTTATAAGAGTCTCCTAAATTTGTTTGAAGTTAAGAATTTTATGATTCAGTTATGGTTTATTTTGGGATTATAAAGTTGTAACTAAGATAGGAGACTCTAAATTAGTATTTAAAGATTGAGTTTGATATATATTGTGAAAAATGTGGAGATGTGAGTCCTTTTAGGTATCTCACTAATTTTGTTGTCTATTAGGTGAAAGCTTTCCGGCAAGCCATTTTTAGGAGAGGTGGTGCTGAAATTTTTATAAAAAGAATGAGGATAATTTGTTTGATTTCCTAATTTCCTCTAATTAAGAAAAACAAGTGTTGAGTTTCGTTGAGGATAATAATTTAGTTTTGCAGCTTTACTAAGGATTAAAATAGAAAGCATTTTGAGGCATATAGTTAATTGTATTGTTTAGATGCTTAATTAGAGTAATTTGGCTAAGTCAGGACATAGTGAGACAGGTCCTGACAAGGTTGGTACTAGAGCCTAGGATTGACTTAATTTGAGAATAACTTTTGTTGAGAACCAAAGATTGATTGACCACGATTAGTTGAGAAATGACTATGAGCGGGGATACATGGTTATTGTATTATATTTATGATGTATATTATTATATTATCGCTAAAAACGCAGAAAATAGAAAATTGGAGTTTTATTTTAAGTTAAATTGTAAAGTAGGGTTTTTAATTATTATTAAGGAGTATAAATAAGTATTAGGACGTGGTAAACAAGCTACATACCAATTATTAGCCACCATTAGAGTAATTTAGCATAGTATTACTTTGAGTTTGAATATTAAGGAGTATTGTGTGAAGAAAATATTGAAGGCTTTAAGTTTGCAATTCAAGTTCGGTTTCATTGGATTAATTAGAGGTAATGTTCATATTCATCTCTGATTTGCAATGATTTCCATTATGAATTGTGATATGTGTGTTTCAATGTAGTGTGAGTAGTTGATTTATCTTAGGGTTCAATGGATCCTATGGTATGAATGTTATGCTTTAAATATGATTAAAAAGTGAATATAAAAAGTGTAATGGTTACAATTTGTATTAATTATGGGCGTAATGCTTTAGATATCTTGATCACTTGTTTAATGAACTTAGGTTTTAAGAATTATTATGGTCATTAATGCTTTTAATCCGGACATGAATGGTACAACCGTAAAAAATATACAACATCGAACGATAGTTGGTGATTAGAGAGGCGAGGATAGTAAAATTAGTTGGTTATGAATTTAAATATTAGGGACTTAAAGCAATATGTATCTTACGATGTTCACAATGATAGGTGGAGTTCTAGCTTGTACATTAGAATCATTTCCGTCACGACAGTGGGTTAAAGTAGATTTGAAAGAAATATGTCTATTCTAAAAAGGCATTGCACATAACATACTAAGATGTAAAAGTGGTTGAAAAGCATAGTATTAAATTACCTAGGTGAAGTTGTGAACTAAGATATCCTTAATATAAGAGTTAAAGTAAGTTTAAATTGATTTATTATTTTAGTTTAGTTAGTATAAAACCAATTAAAAAGGGATTTCCTTAGCAATAGTTCAAAGTTTAATAGGTAATTAACTAGTACGAAAACATTTCCCTAAGGAAGATATCCATAATCAACACAAGTTGGATGCACTATCACTACAAGCTAGTTGTTATACTTATGGCATGCATCACTCTTCTTGCATCGTTTAATATTCAACATTGAACTTTCTATCCACTACTCATTTCCTCAACTCATGATGTTCTTGATTCATTGAGTTCTTGTGACAGACTGAGCCTCCAATCAGCGCAGCGCTCGACCTAATCCCATTACTAAGCCCTAATCTCAGTCACGTAGAACTTAACAAACTACTAATCAGCCTATTTGCCTTATTCTCCTCGTAACTCATGTTCTGGATAAATATTTAAAGATTCTCATTATTCATTACTTTCAAAGTTAATTAAATATTTTTATTCATTTTAACAAATTAGCGGAAGTCTTAAATTGTGGCGGAAGCAATTATAAAACACCTATATGTGGAAACCAAGCAATAGGTAACATATATGTATATTAAAAGTAGTGATAAATATTGTAATAACATGCATCAGTCAGGTATAATAGTCTCTCAACCCCAATATACAACCCAAAATATATCGAAGACATATATCGTAAATACAAATAAGTAAACCTATACAAAAAAAGTACCAGACTATCGCTAAGGACTCAGAGGTAGTCATCAATCTTCTTTTTCCTCGGTCTGCTACACGATGAATCTGAAATTGCCACTAAAGATGACAATCCCAGTGAGTAAATCATGAGGCCACTTATCCCATTTTCTTGAGTAGAAATTTAGGTAACTAAAAGCATGTCAAAAGGAATCGCATGCAGGAAGTTACCAAGGTAAGCTAGTAAATCAGTGAGTGTGAAAACAAAGGACTAAAGGTGTTATAGGAGTGATACTAAGCTCGGATATGTCTGGGGTGCCTTAGACTCAACTCGGGGTTCCCTTTAGCCCATATGAAGATAGCAAATTGCTCAGTAGTAGAGGTTCTTCATACCCTCATAAGGAACCCAACCACATTCATAAAGTGATTCCTCGATACATTTGGGAGAATTCCTAGCCCTATGTGAGCCCAAGCCTGAAAGGGGTGATATACTCTCAGAATCCCGCCTTAACATCTTGTTTAGAATAAGAACCCAGCATCAAACATTTTCGTGGAATGTGCCCTGTTGAACCGCTAAATTGAGACATCATCCCTCTCAGATGACAACATCACACAAGTCACACTTAACTAAGAATAATAATCACATCCACAACAAGTTTCATTTAAATGAGAAAAAAAGTTATCAACAAGGGAAGTAATCATAATCTTCACAAAAACATAAAACTCAAATGTAAAGCAATGAATAAATACATTTCGTAAATCAAGTAAAAAAAGTCCAAGCAATTGTAATTTAAATTGAATATAAGGAAGGAAAGTGAGATAATTACCCTGCAGGTTTACTTACCTCATTCAGACGCAATTCCTAGCCTAAACCAACTCTCAACCACTCCAAACACGTGTTCCACACCTCGAAGTCCTCTCTATGCTCTTGAGTTGTCCTAACAAATTTAATTTCACTTGTTTTAGGTTGATTAAGTGGTTTTAAATTCTAATTTCTGACAATCAGCCCCTTAATACTTTGTTTATGTTGAGATTTTTACTTTATTAAATAAAAACAGTTTTAATGCTATGATTTCAATTACTAAAATGTTTAAATTAAGCATTATAGTCCATAGAGAAGTTTTAGGGCTATTTCTTAGCTTTCCAATACTATAAGGGTTGCGCGATTTCCATAAGAAACGAGAAAGATATGAAAATTTACCAACTCAAAATAGTATTATATTTCTACCAGCAAATTTGAAAAATTCATTTATCATAAACCAAAGCTTTAAAAATCATGAATCTTTTATCGAAGACTACAAACATATCCTAGAACGTCATACTAAAAGATGAGCTCAATCAAATTACAAATAAGGGATTTATGCTACTAACATCAAGACATTTTCAAAACTATGAATCCAGAAATTCAGATTCATCACCAAAGTTATAGAGCATTTTTGAATAGGAAGGAGTCCAAATCTTCAAATGATGCGTGAGATCAAAATTTTAGCATTATGGCTAAGCTTTCCAATGCCACCAAAATGAGTCAATTTGGATTTAAAAATGACTCAATTATTGCTATTGTTTTCAAGAACTTCATAAATTTTAAAAATTCACAAAAATTCATTCCTTACCCAAAAAATAAAAATCCAATATGGTAGATTGAGTGAAATTTCGGGAATTTTAATTACTCACTGATTTTCGAGAATTACAAAATAGTAGCAACTTAAACTTTTTACCTATGTTATGTATGTTGATCCCAAGCTCATGATTCTTCCTACTAGATGTTTAGTTTGTCTTCCTCTTCCTCATATTCTCATTAATTCTATCAACCCTACCTCAAAACATCTCCTTTGATTTGCGTGTAAATGATGAACCAATTCTTATATATGAATCCATGACTCATTTCTAACCTTTCATCTATTTCTAATAGCTCATCTAGATACAAGTTTATGACTCCAAATCACCCCATTATCTCAACTTTCACACCCTTTCTAACACAAGTGTTTGACTCAAACCTCAAGGATTACACTCAAACGCGTATCTTGATATACAACAATAGCTATAATTTATTTTCACAACTTAGGTGTTTGATTTTTATTTAATTTATCAACAATAGTGCCCGTTATCTTTTAACATTTATTATTCCCATTAATGTATGTGCACCTTAATAAAAACTCTCCAAATCACTCCCTACTTGGTTCTCATGTCTGCACGCATCTCGAGGCATGTCCCTGCTCGTGTCTCGATGCCTATAGATAGTGTACGACAATGATTTAATAATGTACATATATACACATACTAGGCATCCATCACTCAAAAATAGAATACATCTCGGCTTCCACGCCAAGTGCCGAACTGTGTAACCACTGTCGCGCCACGTCAAAGGTCGGTGACCCTCAATTTATAGACAAATCCATTATTAGTGATATAGGCTATTACAATCTTTCAAACTAATAGGAATTTCACCCTCAAAATTAGTTTTTACTTACATCTTCATGTTCATTCTTTCACAACTTCTAATAATAATTACTACAGCATAAATTTCAAATGATACTTGCCTTAAAGTCTATATTTTTTTAACTTCCTTAGGAGGGTCCACTGACCACTCCCACCTGGGTTCATGTATCACGGTGAGCGAGACTACGCCCAACGACCACACACATATCACCACTCTATACGGTACTTTGATCATAATACTCAAGAGAAATTTTGCTTAGTGTAAACTGTCTAGGAAGCATAAGTGTACTAATGTAGGCAACACTACTTCCCTATCTCATCATTATCTCAGAATCAAAAATCACGAACCTAGGTGAGTCATTCTCTTCTGTCATGTCACCAACTCTATCACACTAATGCAAGCTATTGTAGTATTTAAACCAAATAATATATGCAACATATGAAAATAAGATAAATTATAACTTACCCTCGACATGATCGCATGTCGCCACTCAGTTTGGCTCTACCACATCATGGACTCTATCTAGTTTGTTGCTACGGTGTCACTTGCTGATAAATTGCATGTTATGGACCCTAACAAATTATGTGTACAACTTAACCACATCTGAAACACAAAGGCTACCTTATCTACTTTACAAATCCCATTTGGCTCTGCGTTTGGCAATGCTCATATCTTGATACATCTCGGCCTTGACTACTTGATGTTTGTTGACATTTGTCGACCGTGCACAATAGTTTCCCTTATTTTTCTATTATTTCTAGTAGTGGTAAATAAGATATCGTCTCCATAGAGATTTTGCAAACTTATAAGGAAAGTAAAATTTTTTGTTTTGCTTTTCTTAATTTAGTTAATCTTATTAAAAAAGAATTAAAATACTAAATAACTAACAACTATAACTATTAACTTAATTAACCAAACTAACTAAACTAATTCAAACAATTCAATGTAAACTTAATCAAACAAAACTCAAATCCAAAATAATATAAATATCTAAATAAAAATCGAAACAAACCCCCACTAAACAATGTAATATACTTGGATTGCATTCAAACACTAGAACATAACAATACTTAATAACCTAATTATAATTATATCACATGGAATCTTAAAATCATTAAATCTTAATTTATAATAGGTTGATAGCCTATAGCAAACCATCGATTTTTCTATATTCAATGAAAAATAAGTCATATCCTTATCATTGTATATCTATATATAATATAAAACGCAATAAAATAAAAATATGATAACATTAACACTCAATTAAAATCAAATACCTAATCTAAATCAAATATTAATCAAAATATTCCAATCAATTAATAACTTAGAACACAATCACATAGAATATCAACTCAGGTACTATGGCCCTATAGATTAATCCTAGTTACTACTTCTATAATTGTTGTCAATAATCATAGATATAGAATCAAAATCAAAATATAATAATACATACTTGCAACTACATATACAATATCAGTCCTCATTAGTTGTAATACGCAAAAACAAATTATTAAAACCATGATTGTTATGTATGATTAGATTTAAAGCATTAAGTATATGATTCCTTAATTATAACTATATAGCAATCTAAAGTATATACATGTCTAGGGTTTGTTTAGATTAATAAGCTACTTACTCATGCTGGAAATAAGCATCACAATAATATAATTAAAAGACATAATTAAATAAATACCTCTTAATGAAATAAACAAAACATCAATATTGTTTCATAAACTCAATAAAAACTAACTTATAACTAATACAGGGCTTATGGAGAGTTTTAATTTTGAAGCCCTAAGGTCCTATTTATAGTTTTCCAAGTTTGAAAATTATAGATAAACTCAAATTCTTCATATTAATATAAAAAACTAGTAACTGACTTCAGCAATTTGTCAGAGATTCCAATTCGTTGATAAATCACTGAGTTAATCAGTGAAAATATCTTTTTGTAGGTAATAATAACAACAATCAGGGTTATGTGAATTACAACTTTAATAGTTATGCGAATTACCCACAATCAAATGTAGGTAATAATAACAACAATCAGGGTTACCAAAAAGTATAAAACATCAAATACCTTCAAATGAGAACAATATCAAATGATTCAAACATTACAAAATGATATGACTGAAGTAGAAAACTAATTGAGTCAAATGGCAACACAAATGAGTGAATTTGTAAATCAAAGGAGATTACCATCTCAAACTTATCCTGCTATATATGAAAAAGCACCTGCAATAACATTAAGAAGTGATAAGCAAATGGATGAACCTAAAATGCCAAACTAATTAGTTCATAAGAAAGAAATAGAAGCATAACTAGAAAAAAAAATTGAAGTAACAACCAACGAAACTCCCAACGAAAAGGGTAATAAACTTAATGAAGATAAACCAATCAATATAGAACAATCATTCCCTTATCGTTTGGAAGCTAACAAAATGCTAAGAAACTGCAAGAAGAAAAGAAAATATATGAAACATTAAAGAAAGTAGAAGTTAATGTACCGTTATTTGAATTCATTTAAAATGTACCTAAGTATTAGAAATTTATAAAAAAATTATGCACTAATAAGATTAAGGCTAATGAAAACATGGGTCTAGGAGAACACGTATCAGCATAAATCCAAAAGAAGTTACCTCTGAAATGTTCTGATCCTGAAATATTTTTCGTTCCATGTACAATTGAGAACAAATGAATTTCTAAAGAATTTTGGGATCTAGGAGCCTCCATAATGTTATGCCTTTTATATTTATTTACAAATGATAGACGTACATTTTGAAGAAACTGGTATAGTTGTACAATTAGCTAATAGATCTATAGTTAAACTAGTAAGGTTACTCAAAGACATATTAGTCAAAGTCAATGATTTAATTTTCCCAACATATCTCTATGTCTTAGTTATGAAATAAGATAATTTCTCTAATAGAACTTCTCTAATCTTAGGAAGACCGTTTTTTAAAAACAACCAAAACAAAGATCGATGTTTCAAATGGAACATTAACAATGCAAATAGGACGCAGTAAATTTTAATATATATGATGCAATGAAATATCCAATAGATGTTTCTTCCATATGCACATTAGATATGATAAATCCACTAATAGACAAATCCTTAAGAACATATAAAATAGATAAACTAGAATTGGCAATCGAAGATTTAGAAGAAGATGAAGATAGAGATGAAGAAGCAAAAGAGATAATAAGTATTTCAGAATCTTATAATAAACTACCAAAACTTACTTATTACCTAGACATATCTAGGTCTCATTCGAAACTTCTACCTTCTATAGTTAAAGCACCTGAATTGAATTTAAAAACCTTACCAAGACATTTCAAATATGTTTATTTAGAGGATTATGATAAATTGACAGTAATAATTTTTAACAAATTGACTTGTCCAGAATAAAATAAGATAATAAATTTATTGAAAGAATTTAAAGGAGCAATAGGATGGACCATAGAATATACCAAAGGAATAACTCCAGCTACAAGTATGCATAGGATAAACCTAGAAACTGATACTAAAGCTTCTCGACAACATCAACATAGATTAAACCCACCCATTATGAATGTAGTAAAAGCTAAAATATTAAAACTATAAGATGTAGGAATGATATTTCCACTAGCCAATAGTAATTGGGTAAGCCTACTCCAAGTAGTCCCTAAAAAGACAGGAATTACAGTAATAACAAATGAACATAAATAATTAGTACTAATGAGAATCCGAAACAGTTGGAAGGTATGTATATATTATAGAAATTTGAATGCCTCAATTAGAAAAGATCATTACCCGCTCCCATTCATAAGTCATATGTTAGAAAGATTAGCTAGAATTCCTATTACTAGTACCTAAATGGATATTCAGGATTTCACAAAATAACTGTAGGCGCAAAAGATCAAGAAAAAACTATTTTTACTTGTCCTTTCAGCACGTTTGCTTATAGACGTATTCCTTTTCGTTTATATAACGCACCTGCAACTTTCCAAAGATGTATGGTTAGTATTTTCTCTATTTATATGGAAAGTATTATTGAAGTTTGTATGGATGGTTTCACAGTTTATGGTAATTCTTTTGAGGAATGCTTAGTTAATCAAACTAAAGAACTTAAAAGATGCATAGAAAAGAATTTAGTACTAAACTATGAAAAATATCATTTCATAGTCGACCAAGATAATATTAGGACATATAGTGTCACATAAAGGAATAGAGGTAGTCCCTGCAAAAATTCAAGTAATCAAAATGTTACCTTACCCCACCACGGTAAGAGAGATACATTAATTTCTTAGACATATAGGATTCTATAAAAGATTCATAAAAGATTTGTCAAAAGTTAAACAACCATTATGCAAACTTTTACAAAAAGACATTCCTTTTGAATTTATAAATGAATGCAAGATAGCATTTGATAAACTAAAAGAGCCTTTAATAACTACACAAGTAATTAAATCACCAGATTGGTCGTTACTCTTTAAGATTATGTGTGATGCAAGTAACTATACATTCGAAGCTGTTTTAGGTCAAAAAGTAGGGAAAAATTCCCATGTTATATATTATGCCTCTAGGACACTAAATATAGCACCACTGGAAAAGAACTCTTAATGGTAGTGTTTTCCTCAGAAAGATTTAGACCATGTCTATTAAGAACAAAAGTAATAATTTATTCGGATCACGCAGACTTGCGGTATTTAATGACAAAACAAGATGCAAAACCTAAACTAATAAGATGGATATTACTACTACAAGAATTCAACCTTACTATAAAAGACAAGAAAGAAACTGAAAATTTAGTAGCAGACCACTAAGTAGGTTAGAGAATGGGGAATCACCTATACCATTAAAGGATGAATTTCCAGATGAATACTTATATAATATGTGTGGCAGCCCCAAATAATTGCATAACCCTGGGACCCGCCATGTTGTATACCACGTCACTAATCCCTGCCTCGTCATGTCCCACTTACTTATGACAGCCCTTGACCTAACAAGTTGTTTACATTTTTCAACTAACACTAGTTTAGCTAATTAATCTTTTTATAAGTATTAATGATTTAATTAGCCAATTAGTCAATTTATCACGTTATATCACAATTTTACAGCGGAAGTCTTTAATTGAGTAAGTTATGAGTATTTAAAAATCTTGAGTAATGGAAAACATACCCCAGTTAATTTAAAAAAACCCCAGTTAATTTGGGACTGAGGCTATATTGTTGTTGTTGTTGTTGTTGTTGTTGTTGTTGAGTAATGGAAAACATGGAAAAAGATACCATGTATATATTAAGGTGATATAAATATAGCAAAAGATCCATATACATGTATTCAGTGTTCTACAATCCCCAAAACCCAACAAAAAGTAATTACATACATATTGTAGTTACACAGGAGCTGACGTCACTATCTTAAGGTAGCCGCCCAGTACCTCCTTGCCCTTGCCCTTGCTCGTCAAAGGATTTTCACTGAGTCACCTAACAAATACAGTGATCAGTCTAGTGAGTAAAATCCCAAGAGAAGTCAACACAATATTCATGAAATAAAATTGATAAACTACAAGACATGCGAATATGACCTTTGGCACTAATAATTCATACTCCCTTGAATGTAGGCAACATACGATAAACAAAAACAATATTGTTCAATAAACAGCACATATCAACTAAACATGCTCGAAAAATAAATCATTATTAAATAACCAACTGTATAATTACGAGAAAACCCTGACCTAAACCAGTCAATAATCGATAAAATAGGACATTAACGATGTATATAGTTACAGGCTTATGGTGACTAAACCTCAACTTCAGTTAACGGATGAAACCTTCCAGGAGCTATTTCAAGTCAAGGGAACATCTTACATCCTTCTCGACAGTCGTAGATATAATCTACAATCTTCAACATGAGCACTAAACACAAGTAACCCATGCGAGCGATTTAACAACCAATATATATGCAAACCAACATAGGAGTGAAACCCCATGTGTGCCCACCAGCAATCACACGTGAAATTCGATATCGATAAAACAAACCATGAATTTTGTGAAGCATTACAATAGGTTTACACACCTCAATCCGCTCTTTGACTTCGTCGGACTCCCGAATCTGACCCGACTAGCTCACTGATACTCGAGATATAATTCCATAAGTCCCTTATGTCCAATCTTACATATTTAGTATGTCTATAGGTGTTCGGGTATATATTAAGTAAAAAATCCCAAAAACAACCCTTAAATTCAGTTTTCATTTGTTATTAGCATGGTAAAGGATCTGTGTAGTGCATTAGGAGATATGTCTGGCGTGCTAGCTAGTCTGGTTTGTGTGCTAACTACACTCTGTGACAGAATCCACAACTCGAGAATTATGTCCTCTATACCCTAATTGGCTAACCAAACCTTACCAATCCTTTCTCAAGTTAATACAAACTCCAAATCATCATTTACAGCGTCAAAAACAATAATAATTGGATCAAGATCATCAAATTCATACTTTCACTAATTTTCCAATTTTCATTAAAACTCCAATTTCCACCAAAATCAATTCATAAACTCCATGGAAATAGTAATTATACTTGTATTTCATCATAAATTCATCAAAAACCAATGACCTATTCCTCAATTTAGTATTAACATCAAAACATGCCAAATTGAGTTCATTTGAATGTGTAGGAGATGGAAAACATGATTACTTTAGGTTTGATCCTCAAGATTGAACTTCAAATTTTTGAATTCCAGCCTCTAATCATTCTTCTTATCAGTTAAAATCCAAAAATGAAGATAGTTTGATTGCATGTGTTGATCAATCCAACTATATATACTAAGGTGGAATTGATTCCTAGCCATTGATCTTCATGTGTTTACGTATCCCTAGACTATCTAATGGCCTACTTCTTGCCATTTATCCTACTAACTCCCTCTAAATAACAACAATTTGAAACTCGCTTGGTTCCTAGATGTGCCAATATGTATCTCTAGGAAAATCCTATTTATTTTATCCAAACTATAAGCCTCAATTATTTGATTTAATTAACTTAGATTAGGCCCATTATAATACATGTGGTTAGTATTTTTGGAATTTCCTATGGTCACATTAATGGTCCCACTAATTCCTCAACTACCCAGCACCCGGTGCCCCACAACCATCATCCAATAATATCATATTCCCTTGGTTCTCATGTCCGAGTCAACCGAGTTATCCGCGTAACCCCCTAATTACGACCGTTATTCCCTGAGATTAGTGCTAATTCTAGTTTAATTAATTTGCATCGTTACAATTGTTTCAAACTAGAAGAAATTTCTTCCTTGAAATTTAGATCTCGAGGAAACTCTAGTGCATCTAACCTATCCCCAAGTGACCGAGCCTCACACCTTGATAGTACCATTTTATGTTCCCTTGAACACCCCACTACTCTCGTACCCATTATCGGGGACGTAGTTTTGCACTGAGACATAGGCGCATGCAATCGGGATGATCATGATCCGTCAAGTTCTCAAACACCTCCGCAACATACTCTCAGCTCGATTCCGTGCCCAAGTTTCCCTAACCCAGTTACCTAACATAAGGTTACCGTAAACCTCTCCTGTCATGTATCACAACATAATAGTCCTAACCAACCATGACAATTCCATGCCATACCACTACCTACCCTAGTCCATCATGACAATCTCATGCCATGCCATGACCTATCATAGTCTACCATGACCTACCACCATACCACCACACATGCATGAACCTTAATTGTAATTATTCAAAATTTAAAATCACATACCTTAAACCCACTATTGGGACGTCCCTCGGCCTAGCTCAGTCCCAACATGCACCAGCTTTCGAGTCTGCATCGGTGTTACTACTACTAGAGTCGCTGATCTCCATGAACAGTCTCTCCTGACATGACCCTCATGCGCACTTCTCCAACATGTGATCCTCCATCTTGGTCCTGCCCACTGACTCCTTAACCCCTGGCCCGGACCTTGTGATCTCCAGTCCCTGCCTCCCAGGTCTTGAGTCTGTCTCTTTAACGTGGTAGTACGGGTACAGCATAACCTCTGGCTGCCCGATCATCATCTCTATAGCCTCGATCGTACTGTCTATTATCTTTATTATCCTGATCTCTCAGTCTCATCTACCAAGAACTATATCCAGTCTGCCTCTTTGACTAGGTAAATAAACTCTTGTTGCCCCTTTACATCAGATGTGTCTTATGTGTAAGCGTTTTATCATACATCTCCTATAGTGCCTTGGCTTTGAAGGAAACAATGGCTCTGGCTACATCCTCAATCAACCCTTGAACGAAGTAATATATTTATAGTCTCTCAATGCCTGCAACATTCATGGCATACTGTATCAAGTGCCAGTATCTATCTATGTATTGTAGCAATGATCGATTACCCTATCTCCAAACTAACAGCTTTTCTCACAACCTCAACCAAATATCGATCGGAATGAATTGATTGTAGAAGACCTTTTGAAACTTAACCCATGCGATCGGATATGGATGCATGTTATGAATGTTGTCCACTACATGGCAGCATCACCTCTAACCATATACCCTGATATCCTGGTTTGTATGCTCTCCTGAGTCCGGAGTAACTTATGTAGCCTCTAATGTGCAATCAGCAATTTACCAACAGTCACTGGGTCTCCGCCTCCTTGAGAATATCTGGGATCGAATTAACTTGACCTTTATTGTCATCGAAGTCTCAATCATGTCTATATATGTCAGCGTAGCAGTGAGTGTTTCAGTTTTTGCTATTATCAATATAGCAACCACTGTTGGAGTCTCTTGTACCACTGCATGCGTCGGTATAGCCTGAACAGTTGATGAAACTATTGTCGGAGCAACTATCGTCTCAATCATGCTCTCTACCCAAATGGTGGTGAACGATGAAATCGTTGTTGTATGTGCATGCATCATTTCCATCAATAGCTCAAACTGCCTATCATGAGCTGTGAATCGTACGTCTATTACTTAAACCAGAACCTCATCTCTAGTCTCATCGCTCTTCTTACCAACATTTGTCATAGTTGGAGTCAGCTAGCCGTCCATCGTGATCTACATCGAAAAGCATGCGCTGAATCACCTTTCGCATACGTGTATATAATATATACAATAACAATATAACACATATATAAACCCTATCACTACCTATCTCAAGTTTTCTTCAAACTAGGATTCTAAGTATAGATTTTTGGGTTTCCACATTTAGGGTTTGTTTGTTCGTTTAAGTTTTATCTGATTTCTTTAAATTATTATTGAGGCTTCATCGATTCTTGCTCTGATACCAAATAGTGGCAGCCCCAAATCCTGAGGAAACCTTGGGACCTAACATGTTGCATCTCAAGTCACCAAGCACTGCCAAGTCATGGCCCGCTTACCTATGATGCCCCTTAACCAACTGGTTGCTTACACTTTTCCAACTAACACTAGTTTAGCTAATTAATCTTTATATAAGTATCAATGATTTAATTAGCCAGTTATTCAATTTTACACGTTATAGTACAATTTTACAGTGAAAGTTTTTAATTGAGTACGTTATGCAGTATTTAAAAATCCTAAATAGTGGAAAAGTCGGCAAAAAGATATCGTGTATATATAAAGGCGAGATAAATACAGCAAAAGGTCCATATACATGTATTCAGTGTTCAATAGCCCCCAAAACCAAACGAAAAGTAAATCCATACATATTGTAGTCACACACGAGCTTCCGTCACTATCTCAGAGGTAGTCGTCCAGTAACTCCTTGCCTTTTCCCTTTGCTCATCAAAGGATTTGCACTCAATCACCCAACAAATACGATGACAAGTCCAATGAGTAAAATACTAAGCGAAGTCCACACAATATTCATGAAATAAAATTAATAAACTACAAGACATGCGAATACGACCTCTGGAAACAGTAAGTCATACTCCCATGAATGTAGGCTGCATACGACAAACAAAAATAGTAGCATTTAATAAACAGCACGTAGCAACTAAACATGCTCGAAAAATAAAGCATTATTAAATAAACAACCGTATAATCACGAGAAAACCATGACCTAAACTAGCCAGTAGTAAATAAAACTCGACATGAATAATTTATATAGTTACAAGCTTACAGTGGCTAAACCCAACTTCATTTAACAGATGAACCCCTCCAGACACTATTTCAAGACAAGGAAACATTTTACATCCCTCCCGACAGTCATAGATATATTTTACTGTCGTCGACATGAGCACTAAACACAAGTAACCTGTGCAAGCGATTTAGCCACAACCAATATATACACAAACCAAAATAGGAGTGAAACCCTATTTTCTCCTGTAAGCAGACACACATGAAATTCAATATCGGTAAAATAAACCATGAATTATTTGAATCATTCCAATGGGTTTACGAACTTCAATTTGCGCTCTAACTTCCCCAGACTCTCGAATCTGACCTAACTACCTCACTAATACCCGAGCTACGATTCCGTAAGTCCCTAAAGTCCAATTTAAGTCAGATATTCAAGTAAGTTGATTAAATTTCTTGTATTTCTTTCGAAATCAAGTAAGTATGAATTTCATTTTTTTTATATTTAGTTAGGAAATGAATGATAATGAATATATAATAGATCTTGAATTTAGGTGATATTTTGTTATTGAGTGAATTTTATGATAGAAGGAATTAGTTTTATTTCCTTTTTTATTAACTTGGCCACTTAATGAGAACACTAAATTGGGTACCATGTGTTAGTCATGATAGTGGGTAAAACACTCGAAACAATAGTGCAAGATGAACAAGATAGATTTCTAAGAATCTAATAATACAAAAACTATTGGTTGATTATTTTTATAGTATGTATATACAAAGCTATTATGCCATAATTGAAATAAGAAATAGGTTAGAAACCGATGAATTTTTACAAGTTAGAAAAAATATTTTCTTCAACTTTGATGGATAGTGAGAGTTGTTAACAAGAGTTTATAAAAATAAATATGTAGAGAGTCCTAAAGATTCCAAAGGAAATAGAGCAAGGAATCTATAGTGGGAAAAAGTTCAGTACGTCCAAAAGGAAATGGTGCAAGGACCCAAAAGCAAAAGTAAAATAAATATGTTAAAAAGAAACCATTAGAATGGAGTAGAAAAGATTTTAAGATATGAAAAAGATGGATGTTCTTAAACTCTTCAAAAGAAAAGATTTAACTCGAGTACTAGAAGCTAGAGTTCAATGAAATATTTCTTAATTTAACATGTTGTAATTGATATATTCATTGATATCTTGGCAAAACTCCTATTGATTTTTAATTGTGTACTATTATAAAGTATTTTCTAAAAATAAGATTAATCTAGTGGGTTTTGTTTTTTGAGATTCTATACTAGTTATAATAAGCTTGATGATTGTCAATGGAGATTGGGAAAACTTATGTTATGCACTAACCTTGGTAATGAGGCTTAATTTCGAAAGAGTATTACATTAAGTGGTTGAGTTATCATTTAGGGATGTTTTGGTTTGATTAAATCATAATGTTCTATCATCACTTTCATCTACTTGTGGGTAGTATATTTCCATTTGAAAATCATTTATATTTTAAAATCTCTATTATTTAAAGTCAAGATGAATTAATTTTAAATTAGTTTATAAAGAATGAAAAGAGAATATAATAGAGATTATTCATTTGCTAAGGACAGCAAAGTGTTGGGTTTGAGTGTATTTGACAAGTCAATAATTAGACACATTTCATAGTGTAATTTAAGTTGATTTATGGCACAAATGATGATACAACACGATGTATTCTTTTATTTTTGCTATTTCAAGTTTTAAATAGGAAGATAAATAAATTGAAGAAAAGAGAAAGAAGATCAAAACATTTAATTGGAAAACTACATCAGTGATTAGCCAGCGAGTTGGAAAAACACTAGGAATTGCCAGATAAATCAGCAGTAGAAGAAAGCCAGCGAATCAACAGTGAGTTAGAAAATGTACTATAAATCGCCAGCTTAATCGGTGGAGCACCGAGAATCAAATGTAGTGATTTGCTCAATAATTTGTTTACAAATTATGTATCGTTGAGGAATTGTTGAGGTCGATGACGGTTTTGTTTTAGATTAAAATGAAAAATTTGTATTATTTTAGGAGATGTATTTCTAGGGGAACTAGATATAGGAGCAGAGAGCATCGAAATAACTCTCTCCAAATACTCTTTAACTATTCTTTACTTTTTCTTTTCTCTATTATTAAGTTCATTATGTTAAACAACATTGGAGTGTTGATTTAAATGTATTTATTTATTTAATTATGATGTTTGATAACATATTAATATTGTTTAATTCCAGCACGTATGAGTAGTTTATTAATTTAAACAAACCCAAAGCATGTAATGTACTTTGGATTGTTGTGTAGTTATAATTATGGAATCATATACTTAATACTTTAGATCGATTCATATACGTCAATCACGGATAAAACAAGTTATTTTTGCATAGTACAACCAGTAATTCTTTATGGTGAGTGCATAGTGGCAAATATGTTCCTTAATATAGAGGATTCAATTCTATGTCTATAGTTATTAACAACATTTATAGAAATAGTAACTAGGATTAATATATAGGGCATTTTCCAAGTGGATGACTTAGGTGAGTATGTTCTAAGTTGTTAATAATGCGGCTTCGGTAATTTTTGTTTAGATTAGGCATGATTTTCATTAAGCTTAATGTTATCGGGTTTCTATGGTGTTGCATTTTATCCAATGGGTAGACTTACTATGATAAGAATGTGGCATTTCCATTGAATATAGAAAAATCGGTGGCTGGCTAAACTGTTGGATTTTTGGGGTTCATACGCAGCGAAAATTACAAAACAATTTTAACAAAAACCCCAACAGGATCTGAATCTAATTCCATTAAAAATGTTTAAACCATGAAAACTTAATCATACCTCGGTCGCAATTTACATTTCTGAAGGTTGATCGATCTCTAAGGCGCTGCCAACGATGAACCCCCTCTACCAGTAGTCCACAAACGAACGGCGGCAGAGATTCGAAGTGCTAGCTTCGAGAGAATATCAAACCTTTTTGTTTCTCTCCAAAACGATCCAGAGCGTACCAGAAAACCCTAATTCGTTTCTAAAACAAAAATAGAGTTTCGGCCCTTAATCTTTCATTAATGTTTCTAACTTAAAGCGTCTATTTATACAACCCTTGTATATAGACAGTTAAGTAAACCCTACTTAAAGAAGTATAAGTGTAATACACCACAAGGACGTTTCTGTCATGAATTTTATCATATAAAATTCATTTTTTGGAACCATCTTAAAATCTCGTAAAACCATTCTGATAGAGTTTTAGGAGACCACCACAATAGTATTGGTGTGAGTCCAAGTTAGATATAGGGGTAGTTGAGTAATTTTGTAGTAGGAGTATAAATAGAGGCTGCAAGGGAGAGAAAAGGATCTTGTCATCTTGAATGTAATTTGGGAACTCTTAGGAGTTGGGTGAAAGAGTTTTAAGACTTTTCTTTGGGGTTACTTTCGAGTTTGTAATCGTTGTTGTCTCTCAATTCAATAGATCAAATTTAGTGTTCTATCATTGGTATCAGAGCATCAACATGGGGTCGAAGATTGATTCTCGAATTGACGTCTTGGAGGAGCAGATGAAGCAAATCCCAGTCGTGCTTCAGAAGATTCCAGCGTTGGAGAGTGCCATTGGTGAGTTGTGCTCGGAGGTTCAAGGATTGATGCATCAGATCAAGTCCATGTGTCTTCATCCCAACATGCTTACGATTAGATCTTGCCAGATTGACGAAGCCTTGGGCCGAGCACATCAGATCTGTGCCAATCCGCCAGATCTAGTGGCATCCAAGTTGTTTCGATTGGTTGGTGATCCAAATTTGGTGATGATACAATCATTCGATTTCAGATCTGACGTGAAATCAGAGATCTGAGAGGTGGTGTTGCAGATGAAAAGTCTTTTCCTTCAACTCCTAGATCTACCGCCAGATCTTGAGTTGTCCAAGGTGTTGCCGACCTCTGACCCAACAGATCCACCACCTACCACACAAGGATTTCGACAGATTCAACTTCCTTCCATTGAATTTAACAATCAGAAGGTCTCGATATTTTCAGATCTTGCTTCATCTGATCCCAGTTCAGTACTTATGCAGTCTCGTGTAGGAAATAAGATGTTAGGGTTGTACAATTTGCTTTTGCATGTGAAGGATCATTGTTTGATTGCACCACCTCCTTGGCCGCCGCCATCATCACTAAAACCAGCGATCATTGTCGTTGATTGCGCATTCGACTTCGACGGATTTGATTTTCTCTTCTTTCTTCTTGTTCACACGACTTTGAATTTAGTGAAGATGACTTGCAGTGATCAACACGACGTTCGAGGATATCGGATGATAGGAGGAACAACAACTCATCAAGCAATCAATTACACCATTTATGCGTACGATTGCTCCTCAAACCTTCATATCCTTTGCATCTTGCCATTAGATTATTCTCGACTTGCGTACTTCCTATTTCACTTAATGGGACTGGGCCATTCTTGTGGTGTGACATTCGAGAATCATCCAAGGGTGCCTGTTTTGTCTTCTATTCTTTCGTGCATTGTGGTTGTTCTTGTTGTTCTCACAGGACTAACTTCTTGTTTGGAGAAATTTTCGATGGCCGCGATTCCTACATTGTTTCATAAGGCTTTCGAGCATGCGATGGTTGTGGTGACACATTTGTGTGTGATGTTTTTGGTTGCTGGTATATGGAGTTGATGTTCTCAACGAGGTACCCTTGTTTCATTTCACAAGTTGGACTTGGCATACATTGTCGTATGTAATGCCAATCTCTTAGTTATTGCACCTTGCATGAAGCTTGTTTGCATATATGCTGAAGCTTATGGGAAGGGGATCGTTATATGCTTTGTGATGCCTAGGCAATGGATGGCAGTTCAACTGTCAACTCATTATTTACTAGTTTGCTCCCACGATGAGTTGCTTGCTATGGCATCGCATTTCTCTTTGGATTGATTTGGTGCACCTTTGAAGCTCAGTCCATCCCCTTTGCCTTCATGATTGATTGTATTTGGATTTACTATCACTTTACTTCTCCACTGCCTACATCACAAACTTGCGGTTTCCCTCACATTGTGGGTGTTCTTCAAAGCATGTTGGTGCAATATGCTTATCTGTTGGTTGCATATGAAGTGGTCTTTGTAATGTCCTTGAACAATTGGGGGCTATGGATCACTTTGCTCGTTGGTTGTTCAGTGTACTTGTCCTTTTTTTGGAGGGTCAATCATCTATCAACTTTTGTTTCGCGGTAGGCCAGGGTTGTTGTAGTTTACGTCGTACCCGAGGGCAATGGTGCATATATTGATGTTGTATTCCAAGTGTTTGACGATATGTTGCTGAGAGTTTTTGGGTGCCTCACTGCATTAGGTTTGCTTACAACGATGAGATTTTGGATAGAGCTCGCTCGTTGTTTGGCTCTCATGGGCACAATGGAATTTGAGGCAACTTTTGGTAACACAGTGTTGCTGATTTTTGGTAACACGGGGTGGCTGATGCACTTGGCGCTTTCTTGTACAATTGCCTCAATGGGCGCATCGTTGGCTTTTGGCTCTTTACTGTTGCTCACATGCAAAATTATGATATGGATTTGGATTCTTGCGTGGTCTCCTGCTTTCTTCTTCCCTCACATATTTCTCTTTTGCTTCATGACTGGCATCACAAATTTTGTCTCATTTTCTATGGCCACCTTGAGGACAAGGTGGATTTTTAAAGGGGGGAGTAATGATAGAGTTTTAGGATACCAGCACAATAGTATTGGTGTGAGTCCAAGTTAGTTATAGGGGTAGTTGAGTAATTTTGTAGTAGGAGTATAAATAGAGGCTGCAAGGGAGAGAAAAGGATCTTGTCATCTTGAATGTAATTTGGGAACTCTTAGAAGTTGGGTGAAAGAGTTTTAAGACTCTTCTCTGGGGTTACTTTCGAGTTTGTAATCGTTTTTGTCTCTCAATTCAATAGATCAAATTTAGTGTTCTATCACATTCTTAGTGTGCAACCCAATAGGCTCATACAACGTTGGCGATGTACCAAAACACATTTTGGTATACAAGTCATAAGCGGCTTCTAGCAAGACATTATGACTACCCAAGTTGTACGAATATCAAATCGATACAACCTAATCAATAGTGTATATAACATCCTTTTGTCACACGATATCCTTTTGATCAAACATAAGGCATTGAATTGTCATCCAACATGTTCAATCGTACTAGTCTCGATCTCTAGGTAGTCTAAAAACATCCAAGTGACATTGATCAATATCAATTCACTTAGACTAGGCATTTTAATAGTCTAACACATCGAGGGATCCACTGGATATCTCTCTTTATATGAGAGGGACAAATTCTATCTCGATTACACAACTTCATCACATTGCTCACTTAGTAACCAATCACAACCTTTATAATCGTCCGGTTAAAGATAACATTTGATTATGTCAAATCACTGTGTTCCTAATGTTGAAGTCTGTGGTAATCTCAAGTCAGAGGAGTGAAAAATATACCTATCATGAGAAACAACTATGACTTAATCCATGTGATGTTCTCATAGCGGGTCAGTCCAGTACTTTGTTCCCTAACAAGTATTCGTGATCTTGATTCGTATCCCTATGCGTATAATCATCATATGATCATCAATCAAGACTCACACTAGTCTTAATTCATTATAGTTTCCAGTATAATGATCGACTAGAACATTTTGGATATTTCTGTAAATACCCATGGATCTTATTATAATGTAAACATGCGAATTAATTATAATAAACAGCAAATGAAATCCTCTATTTTATAAACTAAAAAGTATTTCTAAAGACAGTTAATGGTTTGACCTAGGGCACATGCCCCAACATATAAACCTATTATGAATTAGGATTTAATGATTATGGGATTCAATATAAAATAATTATAACTATACTATGAAGTGATGTTATGTTTTGGAGTTTGAAAACAATCTGAATATATTATGATGTTTAGTGGGGGTTTATTTAATTTAAGTTGATTTATTAGTTATTTAATCATTATTTTGAGTATATTAAGTTATTTATTTAATTTAAGTTGTTTAAAGTTTAGTTATTTTAATTAAGTTTTAAGTTTGATGTTTATATCGTTTAATGTTTATTTTCTCATTAAATTAAAATAATTGAATTAAAACAAGTTAAATTCGATAAAACTTTAGGGTAGATTAGATTCTTAAGAGATTTAAAAAATCCTCGTGGAGGCGATATCGAATTTACCACTACTACAAGTTTATAGTAAAATACGAGAATTTAATGTGAAGCCCGACACGTGTCAAAAATTAATTCGGTATTGAGGTAAATTTACAATTTCATCTAGTTGTATTTGAACTTTTAAAAAATTTGATGATATTGTATAAAATTATGGATTTGAGGTTGTAGGATTGATTTTGCTAGATCGTGTGAATGTTGAGCATTAGTGCTACCCATGGATACTTAGTTGATATTTTTGCTATTATTTGGTGTATGCATGATCCGTGTGATATTGATTTTGATTTTTAAGCGATTTGAAAATCGAGTTGCATTGCATTGTTGTTATTTAGTTGTTTGAAATTGGAAGAAATGACAACAACAAGGAAATAAGTTGCTAAACTAGAACAAATGATTTGAGGCATCTACCTCAAGAAACTCCAATTAAGAACCTAAACATTTTAAATCCAAATTTTTCATTAGTAGAGAAGCCAATGACCTATCTTAGAAAATCCTACGTAGGGAGTTCATTTGTGAAAGGGGATTAATTTTTTGGCCAAGTATGATAAAAGAGTGAATAATTCTATTAGGTGACGAAACAGGGAGCAACTCACTCAAGATTATAGAAAGAATGATGTTAAAGGAGTGAGTGATATTATTTTTGAATTTTATGCTAATGCAAAGTTCACTGCAAAAGATGAACCAGTGAAGGTGAGAGTAATTTTTGTTCCCTTCAATACATGTGAGTTCAATACCTTCTATGGGTTGGAACACTTAAGTTTGTATGGATCTGAACCGACTTTCCCGAAAAACTTATATGAAAGACCCTATAAGCTATACCCTTTGAGAACTATAGAGAAAGCATTGGTTGTCCCAGAATAATAAGGCTGGGTCATGAGAGCTAAGAATGTGTCAAAGCAAATAAAGAAATAAGTGTTAGAAAAGTTTATAAAATGTGGAAACATTTCCTTGTTTCATCATTATGAAACCCTAGAATTTCATAAACTTGATTAGGTGACTAATTAAGTAATTTTGGATTTATTTGGTGTTAAAGTACCTGAACTGGGACCTGCACATTTTGGACCAGAGATCATAAGGTATATTTTATTTTTGTGTATTGTGTACTTACTGTGTGTATTATATTATATTTTGTTGCATAGTCAGGGTGTGTTGAGGTGTGTCCTCAGTTTATCATACTCGGTTTTGCAAGTGTGTGTCTGAAGGACACGAGTGAAAATAAATTATTAGTTGCTCCAAAACTAATTAACCATGTGTTAATTCTCACATAAAGATTATGCCTCGATTTGCATGCAAGTCAGGATCAGTGGTATTGTAAAATGAGAACAAAGTTGGTGCAAGACCTTACCTCGAGCTATATGTCGGTTGGTGATGGTCGAGGTTGAAATTGGGTCCAAATTGGTGTAAGTTTGGTTAAGTGTGGTAGTAGAAATAGTCCGATAAACTTTGGTATGTCGTGGAAAAAGTTAAGGTTTTTTGGAGTTTTGATGTGACTAAAATTAGTGTTATAGACATTTTATGAAGATTGACAATTTTTTCGAGAAGTTGGTTCAATTCGCTGAAAAACTGGATATAAAAATGAGCGTCGGAAGCCAAAACAAGTCAAAATAGGGATTTCAAGATTTAATAAATAAAAAGAAATTAAGTTGTTAACAAGCAACTTAGATTTTATCTATAAATATATGAAAAAATCAAAATCAAAACAAAAAATCAAAATGTAATGTTTTGAATTCAATAGAACGTCGTTCCTAACCTTCTCCGCGGATCCTTTTGCTCCGCGATCTCTTGACGTCTAACTTTCACCCAGTTTGTTTCCATAAAACATTAGAGCATCGCGAAACGTCAGTTTGACCCAAGACTCCGCAACGGAGACAAGGAATTTGGCTTGAAATTCGGTAAATTGTCAATTCAGGGCATTTTCCTCAATTCGATTTGAATTCTAGCGATTTTTCTATTTTATTTGCGAGGTTTTGATATAAATTTGTCGCAATTGTTGTGAATTTGTATATTGGATTGATTTGCACAAATTCAAAATAAGTCCCACTAGCGTGGGTTAGGGTCTTGATGAATTAAACTAATCCGATTCGGTTGATAACTATTTTGGAGATGTTTTATAGTTGGTATTGATTTACATAGGGATTCTGGATGAATTGATTCTTGGTTTTGATCCAATTTGACTCCATGGGGTGTGAGAATATTTTGATATTGGTATCGAGGGGTTTTGTTGTGTTTGTTGTCGAGTTTTGACGAATTAATTGCGAAAATATTGATTTGAAGAATTTTTTCAGTTCAAAATAAATAATATTTGTCTAGTATATAGGCCATATTGGAAAATTCATAACTTCTTTATCGGTGATCCGATTTGAGTGTTCTTGGAGTCTATAGAAAGTAGGACATAAGTACTACAAGTTCCTTTAGGACATCATGACAAATATTTTGGTTTTCAAGGTTAAAAAGTTACCCCTTGTTGGGTAGTTGAAAGCCAGTTAAAATATTTACATAAACTAATATTTTAGGAAACAATTCTCAAGCGTAATTTGGCCGCAATTTTGATTGGGTTTCATAATTTAGTTTCACTTGAAGCTTGACTAATATTATAATTGGGTATACAAGGAAGCTATCGGAATCATCTTTTAGGTGATCCGACACTCCGAGAACCCCAAAAATTAATTACAAAGTTGGTTAGTTGTAAGTAAACCCTATAGTGCTTTTTACTATTTATAGACTTTTTCTTTGAACCTGCATTTATGTTTAGTCTGCATTGCGTTTTACATCATTCTTGGTCATGCATAAATGACATCCGGATAGAGTTGCCCATGCTTTGGTCGTAAGTGTGTGAGGTTCTCCACTCCAGACTAAACGTACTCCATGTGTCCAATACGGGTAATGTCGACTCCTGGGTAGCATGCATTAAACTCAAAGGTTGTTCTAGGTTCATCATGAGTGGGCCCACTTGTTATGAGCATAGAACATGAAATGAGGGTTCCACTTGTTATATTAATTTCTTGTTATTTAAAAATGCAATTACATTTCTCCATATATTCGGACTAACATTTGCTGGAGTACAGAGCAATGTAGTAGTTTACTTACCTGACATATATTATTTAAGGCTTTGGGGTTAGTGTAGGTCATGAAAGACTTTTGAATAGGTTATAAGAGTCTCCTAAATTTGTTTGAAGTTAAGAATTTTATGATTCAGTTATGGTTTATTTTGGGATTATAAAGTTGTAACAAAGATAGGAGACTCTAAATTAGTATTTAAAGATTGAGTTTGATATATATTGTGAAAAACGTGGAGTTGTGAGTCCTTTTAGGTATCTCACTAATTTCGTTGTCTATTAGGTGAAAGCTTTCCGGCATGCCATTTTTAGGAGAGGTGGTGCTTAAATTTTTATAAAAAGAATGAGGATAATTTGTTTGATTTCCTAATTTCCTCTAATTAAGTAAAACAAGTATTGAGTTTCGTTGCGGATAATAATTTAGTTTTGAAGCTTTACTAAGGATTAAAATAGAAAGCATTTTGAGGCATATAGTTAATTGTATTGTTTAGGTGCTTAATTAGAGTAATTTGGCTAAGTCAGGACATAGTGAGACAGGTCCTGACAGGGTTGGTACAAGAGCCTTGGATTGACTTAATTTGAGGATAACTTTTGTTGAGAACCAAAGATCGATTGACCACGATTAGTTGAGAAATGACTATGAGCGGGGATACATTGTTATTGTATTATATTTGTGATGTATATTATTATATTATCGCTAAACATGCAGAAAATAGAAAGGTGGAGTTTTATTTTAAGTTAAATTGTAAAGTAGGGTTTTTAATTATTATTAAGGAGTATAAATAAGTATTAAGACGTGGTAAACAAGCTACATACCAATCATTAGCCACCATTAGAGTAATTTAGCATAGTATTACTTTGAGTTTGAATATTAAGGAGTATTGTGTGAAGAAAATATTGAAGGCTTTAAGTTTGCAATTCAAGTTCGGTTTCATTGGATTAATTAGAGGTAATGTTCATATTCATCTCTGATTTGCAATGATTTCCATTATGAATTGTGATATGTGTGTTTCAATGTAGTGTGAGTAGATGATTTATCTTAGGGTTCAATGGATCCTATGGTATGAATGTTATGCTTTAAATATGATTAAAAAGTGAATATAAAAAGTGTAATGGTTACAATTTGTATTAATTATGGGCGTAATGCTTTAGACATCTTGATTACTTGTTTAATGAACTTAGGTTTTAAGAATTATTATGGCCATTGATGCTTTTAATCCGGACATGAATGGTACAACCGTAAAAAATATACAACATCGAACGATAGTTGTTGATTAGGGAGACGGCGATAGTAAAATTAGTTGGTTATGAATTCAAGGATTAGGGACTTAAAGCAATATGTATCTTACGTTGTTCAAAATGATAGGTGGAGTTCTAGCTTGTACGTTAGAATCATTTCCGTCACGACAGTGGGTTAAAGTAGATTTGAAAGAAATATGTATATTCTAAAAAGGCATTGCACATAACATACTAAGATGTAAAAGTGGTTGAAAAGCATAGTATTAAATTACCTAGGTGAAGTTGTGAACTAAGATATCCTTAATATAAGAGTTAAAGTAAATTTAAATTGATTTATTAGTTTAGTTTAGTTAGTATAAAACCAATTAAAAAGGGATTTCCTTAGCAATAGTTCAAAGTTTAATAGGTAATTAACTAGTACGAAAACATTTCCCTAAGGAAGATATCCATAATCAACACAAGTTGGATGCACTATCACTACAAGCTAGTTGTTATACTTACGGCATGCATCACTCTTCTTGCATCGTTTAATATTCAACATTGAACTTCCTATCCACTACTCATTTCCTCAACTCATGATGTTCTTGATTCATTGAGTTCTTGTGACAGCCTGAGCCTCCAATCAGCGCAGCGCCCGGCCTAATCCCATTACTAAGCCCTAATCTCAGTCACGTAGAACTTAACAAACTACTAATCAACCTCTTTATCTTATTCTCCTCGTAACTCATGTTCAGGATAAATATTTAAATATTCTCATTATTCATTACTTTCAAAGTTAATTAAATATTTTTATTCATTTTAACAAATTAGCGGAAGTCTTAAATTGTGGCGGAAGCAATTATAAAACACCTATATGTGGAAACCAAGCAATAGGTAACATATATGTATAGTAAAAGTAGTGATAAACATTGTAATAACATGCATCAGTCAGGTATACTAGTCTCTCAACCCAAATATACAACCCAAAATATATCGAAGACATATATCGTAAATACAAATAAGTAAACCTATACAAAAAAGTACCAGACTATCGCTAAGGACTCAGAGGTAGTCGTTAATCTTCTTTTTCCTCGGTCTGCTACACGATGAATCTGCAATTGCCACTAAAGATGACAATCCCAGTGAGTAAATCATGAGGCCACTTATCCTATTTTCTTGAGTAGAAATATAGGTAACTAAAAGCATGTCAAAAGGAATCGCATGCAGGAAGTTACCAAGGTAAGCTAGTAAATCAGTGAGTGTGGAAACAAAGGACTAAAGGTGTTATAGGAGTGATACTAAGCTCGGATATGTCTGGGGTGCCTTAGACTCAACTCGGGGTTCCCTTAAGCCCATATGAAGATAGCAAATTGCTCACTAGTAGAGGTTTTTCATACCCTCATAAGGAACCCAACCCCACATTCATAAAGTGATTCCCCGATACATTTGCGAGAATTCCTAGCCCTATGTGAGCCCAAGCCTGAAAGGGTATCCTTGATATACTCTCGGAATCCAACCTTAACATCTTGTTAAGAATAAGAACCCAACATCAAACATTTTCGTGGAATGTGCCTAGTTGAACCGCTCAATTGAGACATCATCCCTCTCAGATGACAACATCACACAAGTCACACTTAACTAAGAATAATAATCACATCCACAACAAGTTTCATTTAAATGAGAGAAAAAGTTATCAACAAGGGAAGTAATCATAATCTTGACAAAAACTCAAAACTCAAATGTAAAGAAATGAATACATACATTTCGTAAATCAAGTAAAAATAGCCCAAGCAATTGTAATTTAAATTGAATATGAGAAAGGAAATGGAGATAATTACCCTGCAGGTTTACTTACCTCATTCAGACGCAATTCCTAGTCTAATCTAACTCTCAACCACTCCAAACTCGTGTTCCACACCTCGAAGTCCTCTCTATGCTCTTGAGTTGTCCTAATAAATTTAATTTCACTTGTTTTAGGTTGATTAAGTGGTTTTAAATTCTAATTTTTCACAATCAGCCCCTTAATACTTTGTTTATGTTGAGATTTTTACTTTATTAAATAAAGACAGTTTTAATGCTATGATTTCAATTACTAAAATGTTTAAATTGAGCATTATAGTCCATAGAGAAGTTTTAGGGCTATTTCTTAGCTTTCCAATATTATAAGGTTTGCGCGATTTCCATAAGAAACGAGAAAGATATGAAAATTTACCAACTCAAAATAGTATTATATTTCTACCAGCAAATTTGAAAAATTCATTTATCATAAACCAAAGCTTTAAAAATCATGAATCTTTTGTTGAAGACTACAAACATATCCTAGAACGTTATACTAAAAGATGAGCTCAATCAAATTACAAATAAGGGATTTATGCTACTAACATCAAGACATTTTCAAAACTGTGAATCCAGAAATTCAGATTCATCACCAAAGTTATAGAGCATTTTTGAATAGGAAGGAGTCCAAATCTTCAAATGATGCGTGAGATAAAAATTTTAGCATTATGGCTAAGCTTTCCAATGCCACCAAAATGAGTCAATTTGGATTTAAAAATGACTCAATTATTACTATTTTTTCAAGAACTTCATAAACTTTAAAAATTCACAAAAATTCATTCCTTACCCAAAAAATAAAAATCCAATAAGGTAGATTGAGTGAAATTTCGGGAAGAATCTAAATCTAAAGTTATTTTAGACATTTTCAATTTTAACTACTCATTGATTTTCGAGAATTACAAAACAGTAGCAACTTAAACTTTTTACCTAAGTTATGTATGTTGATCACAAGCTCATGATTCTTCCTACTAGATGTTTAGTTTGTCTTCCTCTTCCTCAAATTCTCATTAATTCTATCAACCCTACCTCAAAACATCTCCTTTGATTTGCGTGTAAATGATGAACCAATTCTTATATATGAATCCATGACTCATTTCTAACCTTTCATCTATTTCTAATAGCTCATCTAGCTACAAGTTTATGACTTCAAATCACCCCATTATCTCAGCTTTCACACCCTTTCTAACACAAGTGTTTGACTCAAACCTCATGGATTACACTCAAACGCGTATCTTGATATACAACAATAGCTATAATTTATTTTCACAACTTAGGTGTTTGATTTTATTTAATTTATCAACAATAGTCCCCGTTATCTTTTAACATTTATTATTCCCATTAATGTATGTACACCTTAATAAAAACTCTCCAAATCACTCTCTACTTGGTTCTCATGTCTGCACGCATCTCGAGGCATGTCCCTGCTCGTGTCTTGATGCCTATAGATAGTGTACGACAATGATTTAATAATGTACATATATACACATACTAGGCATCCATCACTCAAAAATAGAATACATCTCGCCTTCCACGCCAAGTGCCGAACTGTGTAACCACCGTCACGCCACGTCACAGGTCGGTGACCCTCAATTTAAGGACAAATCCATTATTAGTGATATAGGCTATTACAATCTTTCAAACTAATAGGAATTTCACCCTCAAAATTAGTTTTTACTTACATCTTCATGTTCATTTTTCACAACTTCTAATCATAATTACTCCAGCATAAATTTCAAATGATACTAGCCTTAAAGTCCATATTTTTTTAACTACCTTAGGAGGGTCTACTGACCACTTCCACCTGGGTTCATGTATCACGGTAAGCGAGTCTACGCTCAGCGACCACACACATATCACCACTCTATACGGTACTTTGATCATAGTACTCAAGAGAAATTTTGCTTAGTGTAAACTGTCTAGGAAGCATAAGTGTGTTTATGTAGGCAATACTACTTCCCTATCTCATCATTATCTCAGAATCAAAATCACGAACCTAGGTGAGTCATTCTCTTCTGTCATGTCACCAACTCTATCACACTAATGCAAGCTATTGTAGTATTTAAACCAAATAGTATATGCAACATATGAAAATAAGATAAATCATAACTTACCCTCGACATGATTGCATGTCGCCACTCGGTTTGGCTCTACCACATCATGGACTCTATCTAGTTTGTGGCTACGGTGTCACCTGCTGATAAATCGCATGTTATGGGCCCTAACAAATTTTGTGTCCAACTTGACCACATCTGAAACACAAAGGCTACCTTATCTACTTTACAAATCCCATTTGGCTCTGCGTTTGGCAATGCTCATATCTTGATACATCTCGGCCTTGACTACTTGATGCCTGTTGACATTTGTCGACCGTGCACAATAGTTTCCCTTATTTTTCTATTATTTCTAGTAGTGGTAAATAAGATATCGTCTTTATAGGGATTTTGCAAACTTATAAGGAAAGTAACATTTTTTGTTTTGCTTTTTTTAATTTAGTTAATCTAATTAAAAAAGAATTAAAATACTAAATAACTAACAAATATAACTACTAACTTAATTAACCAAACTAACTAAACTAATTCAAACAATTCAATGGAAACTTAATCAAACAAAACTCAAATCCAATATAATATAAATATCTAAATAAAAATCTAAACAAACCCCCACTAAACAATGTAATATACAATGAAAAATAAGTCATATCCTTATCATTGTATATCTATATATAATATAAAACACAATAAAATAAAAATACGATAACATTAACACTCAATTAAAATCATATGCCTAATCTAAATCAAATATTAATCAGAATATTCCAATCAATTAATAACTTAGAACACAATCACATAGAATATCAACTCAGGTACTATGGCCCTATAGATTAATCCTAGTTACTACTTCTATAATTGTTGTCAATAATCATAGATATAGAATCAAAATCAAAATATAATAATACATACTTGCAACTACATATACAATATCAGTCCTCATGAGTTGTTATAAGCAAAAACAAATTATTAAAACCATGATTGTTATGTATGATTAGATTTAAAGCATTAAGTATATGATTCCTTAATTATAACTATATAGCAATCTAAAGTATATACATGTCTAGGGTTTGTTTAGATTAATAAGCTACTTACTCATGCTGGAAATAAGCATCACAATAATATAATTAAAATACATAATTAAATAAATACCTCTTAATGAAATAAACAAAGCATCAATATTATTTCATAAACTCAATAAAAACTAACTTATGACTAATACAGGGCTTATGGAGAGTTTTAATTTTGAAGTCCTAAGGTCCTATTTATAGTTTTCCAAGTTTTAAAATTATAGATAAACTCAAATTCTTCATATTAATCTAAAAAACTCGTAACTGACTTCAGCAATTTGTCAGCGATTCCAATTCGTTGACAAATCCCTGAGTTAATCAGTGAAAGTATCTTTTTGTGCTCCATTGATTCAGAATACGATTTTTAGTGTAAACACCAATTTGATGTTGATTCACTGGCTTTTCTCTGCTACCGATTTAAATAGTGATTCTTGTGTAAACTCATATCGATGGCACTATTCTTCAATTGAATGTTTTACTCATCTTTCACTTTTTCTTCCATTTCTTCATTTTCCTTATTAAATCTTGAAATCTCAAAAACAAGAGAACACCTAGTGTAATATCATAACTTATATCTAAAATTAACCTAAATTATACTATGAAACTTGTCTTATTATTGACTAGTCAAATACCCCCAAAATGAACACTTCGTTATCCCGAGCAAAGAAATACTCTCAAACATATTCTCTTTTCATTCTTTATATACTGATTTAAATATAATTCATTTTAACTTTAAATAATAGAAGTCTTAAATAGAACTGATATTCAAATAGAAACATATTACCCACGAGTGAATATAAGTTATGAAAGAATATAATGATTTATACAAAATGAACCATCCTTTAATGATATCTCAACCACTCAATGCAAACACCTTAGAACTTAAATTTCAATCAATACCAAGGTCAGTACACAATATAGGTCTTTTTAATCTCCACTCACAAGCGTCAAGCTTACGATGACTAGTATAGAATTTCAAAACATAAAAACCACTAGATTAATCTTAATTTTAGAAAATACTTTATAATAGCACCATAATCAAAATCAATAGAAATTTTGCCAAGATACCAATGAATATATCGTTTAAAACGTGTTAGACGAAGAAATACTTCATTCACCCCTAACTTCAAGCGCTCGAGCTAAATCTTTTCTTTGAAACTATTAAGAACATCTTCCTTTTTCACCACTCATTTTTTTCTACTTCATCCTAATTATTATTTCCTTATTATATGTTGTCATTTGACTTTTCAGTCTCTGCTCTATTTCCTATTGACATTCTCACATTTTTCCCACTTTAAATTCTCAATATAATTGTAAACTCTCGTTACCACTTCTCAATCTCCACTAAAGTTGAAGAAAGCAATTTTTTAACTTATATAAATTCATTGGTTTCTATCCCATTTCTTCTTTCAATTATGAAATAATAATTTTTTATATATACTATAAAAATATTAAATCAATAGCCTTTGTATCATAAGATTCGCAGAAATCTTTCTTGTTCATCTTGTACTATTGTTTTGATTTTTAACCCGTTCTCATGACTAACACAAGACAATCAATCCAGCGTATATATCAACTAATAAAGTTAATCAAAAAGGGTATAAAATTGATTCCTTCTATCATAGAATTCACTTGGGTAATAAAAATATCACTTCCTTTCAAAATATACTATACATTCATTATATTATATTCCTAACTAAAATAAAGTAAAATGAAATTCTTGCTTACTTGAATTTGGAAGAAATTTTAAAAAATTTCATCAACTCACTTGAATATCATATCAAGAAATTGTACTTTTTGGATCAATTCTTGACTTATCTTATGCCTTTTTTCCTTCCTTGCTTTCTCTACTATCATTGTCATACTTCACCTAGATTATCCACAAACTCATTCCAAGCCTTATCCTCAAGATTTAAAAATTAAGTCAGGTTTTCAACAAAATAAATATACCTCATGAAGTATAAACGAATTGATATATTCATAAATTGGATAATCAATATAAGAATAAACGCAATATATAAATTTCATCAAACAGAATGCATAAAAATATGAATAATCATCACCAATGTAATAAATGTTTCATCATCATCACCATCATATACTTAACATATGAAGTAATATAGCATCAAATGTATCAAATCACCAAGCACAGAACGTATGAAGTATATCACCACCACAGATCACATAGTATATAATCACCATTGATTACTAAGTATCATTACAAGAGCTACATGTAAGACCTCGCACATTATCACTCAGAGACAGAAGATAAAGTAGAGTAAATAAATTATTTTCTTTGTCTGAAAGTCACATCATCATCATCCGCCACTAATCAATCCTCTCGGACTGGTAACTTGTAGAGGGAGCATGGAGGTTGTAGTCCTGACCTCGTGGTAGTTGACCATCAAAAATACCATTACTCGATAGCTGCATTTATGTAGATGGTTCAAGAACCTCTGCGCCTCCTTGTCTTCTATGTCTTCTAGACATCGTCTTCTCCATCCTGTGAAAGCTCCTTGTTAAGGCCCTCTGTTTCTCGAACACTAGTTCTTGATTCCTCTGAGTTCTCATTTGTTTACACAGAATTGTACCCATAAAGGCCAACTCTGACTCCTCCATGTAAATTCGATCGTAGTCCCTAGCATTTTGCTCCACATTCAGATCGTTTCTAGCTCTACACAATTCTTCCAAAAGTTTCCTCTTATCATCTCTAATTTTTATTCTTCGCTCTTTCTCTGTTCTGGCTATCTCAGCCTTCTCCCTCTTGTCTTCAAAATCTTCATATCCATCAATTTCTCCATATCTCTCTATTACTTCATCCGTAATGGTCTTCTCTGGTAAAATGTACATCTTAAGTATTGCCATGTTTACTCGATCTTCTCTACAAAAAGTTGTGATCATCAAAGGAAATGGTAATCCGTCATTCTTCTTCATTGTGATGGCACTATCAATTCATAGATAATCTTTCCAACATCTAGATATGAAAATCCCATTACAATGTAGTAAAGCAAGACGTCTTTGTAGTTCACAATCTTGTAATATTACAGACTTGGATGTAAGGTGGTGTTAATGAAATAACACGACACTTTCGTGATCTCCTTAAAAAACTTTGTAGTGATGTACTTCGGGTACCCCCTCTGTGTCTAAAATGAGTCCATCACTATGGGTTGCCTCTAATCCTCCCTTAATATCCTCGAAAAAATGTTGTTTATAAATTGAGAGTTTGAAATTCATATGAAATTCATTGATAAAACATCATTTATAAAAATAATCATTCGTAAGTTATTCATGTCATGCTAGGGTTCTCATTGATTACCTTCTTGAAAGTGAATCTTTCAAGATTGGAATTCTAAAACTCCTTTAGAACACTCCTCCAAGCCCTAACTTTGAATTCCCCTTACTCAAGCCCTGCAGGGCTCTAGATTCTCAAAACACGACAAGTTTTGGGTTGAAAGTGTGAAGATTGAGTTGGGAATCACTTAAATACATTAAAATCTAGCTTTAGAAAGTTGAATCTAGATGGGAATTTGGTCTTTGGGTCGAAAGGTTGCAATGGTGTGTGAGTGTGAAGTGAGTAAATGCAGTGATTTTCGGTTCAGTTTTTAAAAAATGCATATTCGTTTTTAGCGAATCAGACTTTGAGTGAATTCGCTTGGAAATCGTTGCCTAAGTCGCTGAAAATAAGCCTCAGTGGCTCAGCGACTAGTTCATCGACTCCTACTTAAAAACTGCAAATCAGTGACAAATCGTAGACTTGCAATTACACTAAAATTTCTGCAAGTTGCTGCCGATTTTCTCAAGGAATTCCAATACCAATTGAAATCGCTAGAAAATCGATGGCCTATTTTCATTGTTTTTCAATTTGATTGATTTTTCCATATATTTATCACATAGAAGTCGAATAAAAAGGTAAAATTATTCAAAATTATCAAAATTTGACTGTGACTTGTACTAAACAATAATTTCATTACTATGAATAACTGATTAACATAAAAATTAATGCATAAAAACAATATAATATGGAAAGAAATTGGATTGATCAACCCCCTTTATATGAAATTATTTCGAAATTAAATTCCTAAAATATCATCATTATAAGAGTCAAAAGTTGAGAGAATATAAAAATAACTAACTAATACTAATAATAAAACTGAAAGTAAAGATAGAGTATGGGCTGCCTCCCACGGAGCGCTTTTGTTTACTGTCATTGGTTCGACTAAACCACGCAGTTCTAAACTGGTTCTATAAACTTAAATGTAGAATTATCTACTCTAGTATCATTCCCGAAAGTGACTGATTAGCCATGCACCCTAAAAGTGATTGTTTTTTTCAGAGTATCCTTGACAGTTGTAAAGTGGCTAAGAAAGGTAGTCCTAAGATTAATGGAGGACCTTCATTAATGAAGTGAGGCATAACCAAAAAGTATATGAGGATAATGTACTTATCAATTTGAACTGGTACATTAGTTACCACTCATATTTGTTTTACCGAATAAACGTTTGGTAGAGTAACTTTTTCATAAGCAAGTATTGTTAGGGCATGTGCCCTAGGTAAATCTACAAACATTATTTATTTTATAATTTTAGGTAATAAAATTGAGATTTTAATTTGTTGTTTTATTATAAGTGATTGTATGTGTAACTAATAGTAAGATCCATGGGTATTTGTTGAAATATCTTAAATGTCCCTAGTCAATCAATATACTGGGAACTATAATGAATTAAGACTAGTGTGAATCTTGATTGATGGTCATGTGATGATCATGCGTATAGGGATACGAATCAAGATCATGAGTACTTGTTAGGGAACAAGGTACTGGACCAACCCGCTATAAGAACACAGCATGGATTAAGTTATAGGTGTTACTCATGATAGGTATATAATTTAGTCATTTGACTTGAGATTACCATAGTCTTCAATATTATGAGCAGGTAATTTGACACAATGAAAGGTTGTCTTTAACTGGAGGATTATAAAGATTTTGATTGTCTACCATGTGAATAGTATGTGAAGGTATGTAATCAAGATAGAATTTATCACTCTTTTATAGACAGCGATATCAGTGGATCCCTCGATATTATAGACTGATAATAGCCAAGTCCAAGTGAATTGATATGATCAATGTCGCTTGGATGTTTTCAGTTTCCCTAAGGATCGAGACTAGTATGAATGAATATTAAGGGTGACTTTCCATGCCTTACGTTTAATCAAATGATATCACACGACAAAAGGCTATGATATATGTTATTCATTAGGTTGTATCGATTTTAATATTCATGCTACCTAGGTAGTCATACTGCCTTGCTAGAGACTGCTTATGACTTGTGTACTAAAATGGTTTTGGTTCACTGCAAACGTCACATGAATCTATTGGGTCACATACAAAGAATGGCTTTGCGCAATTTCAATTGTCCGGAGTAATGAATTTTATATGATAAAATTCATGTCATAAATACCCTTACAATTTGTTATATAATAACTTATTAATATGGGCGTATGTGTAATTTTCTTAAACTGCCCAAATACAATAGTAATATTACAAATAGGATTTTAAATGAGGGCTTATCTACACATATAAATATAGGTTGAAACTCTAAAACAAAATAAGATTTTTTATTTTTGCGAATTTCAAGTTCTCTGGATTTTGGGAGAGAAAGAAACACGTTTTTAATTTCTCTTGAGGCTAGCACTCTAAATTGTGGTAACCATTTGTGCGTCGATTTTTGATAGAGGACGCGCACTTGAACGTCTTGGTAATCAAAAAATTAGAGAAGAAAATCACAGATTAAGGTATGGTTTACTTTTGTAGATCTAGTTTAATGAAACTTATTTTTGATCATGTTGGGATTTTTCAAAATTTGTTTTGAATTTTATGTTGCGTATGAACCCCAAAACCCAACAAGTACATCCAACTTCAGTTGATCATGCAGAAAGAAGTGAATTGGCATGTAGTTGGCTTTATAACCTTTATCACAAAAAGCTTTAAAATACCAAGCCCGTTTAACTTTTATGTTTATGCATATATCTCCTATATTATCGAGCTTCTTCTTTTTCTTCTTTTTATTTTTATTCTTCATTGCTTTAATCCTTTATTTTAAAATCATTCTCAACATTGTCCGGTTGCTTAACCCTCCTTTATTGAGTGTGCATAATAGTTTCCTATATTTTCTTATTATTTTTAGTAGTGATAAACGGGATATCATCTCCACAGGGATTTCATAAACTTCAAAGGAAAGTAAACTTTTTTGTTTTGTTTTTCTTAATTTAGTGAATCTAATTAAACGGGAATAAAAATACTAAATAACGATCAATAGTAACTACTAACTTAATTAACCAAACTAACTAAACTTATTCAAAAAATTCAATGTAAACTTAATTAAACAAAATTTAAATTCAATATAATATAATAAATATCTAAACAAACCCCCACTAAATTATGTAATATACTTGAATTGCATTCAAACACTAAAACATAGCAGCACCTCATAACCTAGTTATAATTATATCACATGAAATCTATGAATCATTAAATCCTAATTCATAATAGGGTGATAGCCTATAGCAAACCATCGATTTTCCTATATTCAATGGAAAATAAGTCATATCCTTATCATTATAAATCTACCTATTGGATAAAATGCAATAAAATAGAAATAGGATAGCATTAACACTTAATGAAAATCCTATCTAATATAAATCAGATATTAATCAGAATATGTCAATCAATAAATAACTTAGAACACAATCACCTAGAACATCCATTCGGGTTTACTACTTCTATAATTGTTGTCAATAATCACAGACATTGAATCAAAATCAAAATATTATAATACATATTTGTCACTATGGTTACAATATCAATCTTTATTAGTTGTAATACGCAAAAACAACTTATTAAAAGCGTGATTGTTGTATATGATTAGATTTAGAGCATTAAGTACATGATTCCTTAATTATAACTATAAAGTAATCCAAAGTATATACATGTCCATGGTTTGTTTAGATCAATAAACTACTCACTAATGCTAGAAATAAACATCGCAATAATATAATTAAAAGACATAATTAAATAAATACCTCTTAATGAAATAAAGACAGCTCTAATGTCGTTTCATACATAAAATCAATAAACTCAATAAAAAACTAACTTATGACTAATAGAGGGCTTAGGGAAGTTCTAATTTCGAAGCTCTAAGATCCTATTTATAGTTTTCCAAGTATACAAATTATAGATAAATTCAACTTCTCCATATTAATCTAAATAACTCACAACCGAACTCAGTAATTTTTCAATGATTCCAATTCGTTCACAAATCATTGAGCTAATCATTAAAAGTCGTATCAATATCAAACTTAGAACACAATTCACCGAGGAAATCTAACTGGTACTAGACTTATTAAATTAATCCTACTTACTACTTTATATTAGATGTAGAATCTAAATATCACAATTCACATTAGCCACTACGCATGCAATACAAAGTTTCATGATTTGTAATACACAAAAAAATCAACTAAAAATAATGGATTGACGAATACGATTAAGTTTTAAGCATCAAACACAAATCCTTCTTTATTATGACTACATTGCAAAACAGATTAAGTTCATGTTGTGAGTTTGTTTATATTCATAAACTAATGACGCATATTTATAATAAACATTGCAATAAAATAAACATAATACATTAAGAAAATCTTGTTAGATACTTAAATCTCTATGGCTTCTCTAAAAGCAATGAACAATAAAACTAATTGAAATAGTTGATAATGGCCTAAAAATAATCAAAGGTAATAAAAAGTTATTAATTTCAAAGTCTATGGTTCATATATATCGTATTATAAGTAGTACATACCCCAACCGAACTAAAATTCCTTGTTGTAATCCAGAATTCTCAAAATCGACTCTAGCGATTCCTGATCGAATCTTGTGTAATTGTTGATTCACTTTGAAAATCGGTGGAAATGTGTTTTCGTGGCTCACTAATTTAAGTAGTGAATCATGTATACATATAGATTCACTCCTGATTCGCTGGCAATGAATCCTAGTTAAATCTCAGATTTGCTATTGATTCATTGTGTATTTTCTCTACTTTACTAAATTATTTACTTTTCTTCCTTTTTCTTTCATTTCTTCACATAACCTTAATATAACATGAAATCACAAAATAAGAGAAAAGTTAGTGTAATACAGCCATTTATAACTAAAATCGCCTTAAAGTATACTAAAAAATATTGTCTTAATATTGACTTATCATATATTTAGGAGAGATTTAGACATTAATAGTTGACATATATTTTATTTCATTTGAATAAACATACGGGGTATCTGTAGTAAAATATTGGGGTATAAGAAGTATAGTATCAAAATCTGGCTAACAGTATTGAATGATTTTCGGTGAATTAGTACTGATAGATGTACAAAAGAGTGAGACATGTATGCCAATATTATAGGTGATTATATTTACAAACTAATAAATAGGCTACACGAAGTACAATAGTAGGGTATGGGAAGTATAGCGGTGAGTTTTTGCCGCCAGGTTTATGTGCATACTGGTAGAGCAGCACCGACATGTAAACATGTATGGCGATTTTGACAGGCAGATGAAAGATAGGAATGGACTCGACCATCAAATTTTCATATCCAATTAATCAAAGAAAGTCACAGTTCAAGTACATCATGTGATCCATATTTGTATATCCAATAAAAATGAGATTACCATTAAAAAATACATTCAAGCACATCACATATTTAATGTTTCCATCATATCCATCAACGTCATATTTGATGAAACCAAAAAATTATCAAGTCAATTACAAGATATGTTTTCCACTCTACCCACAAACACCAATGAACCAATGTACCACCCAAAAAAGAACAAGTAATATAAAGCAAAAATAATACAATGTTTGTGTGTTATCTATACCCATAAAAACCAATATACACTCAAGTTTAACCAAAAAAAAGGAAAATTTGCACATACAATATCAAAAATCGGTGCGTGTCGCATCCTAATCAAGTACCACTATAACCACGGGACCAACTTCCTGATTTTGCTGTAAAGTATTTAGACCAACCTCTCATTCTCTGTTTTGACTCTTCGGATATCGTTCTCATTGTTGCATGGTTAGTGTTTAAGGCGCTTCGCCCCTCATGATTAGCTATAAAAATAAACTTCTATAAGAGCATCCGACAATAAACCACATTAAAACCTAAAAATGAGAGAGATAAGCATAATGTGAAGAACTCACTCTAACAAAATGATTGCTACTAACGAGACACAACCATCAAGTGAATCATAACCTAGAGCATTTTCCATCCCCCAATAACCACAATGCCCATATGGGGATAGCATCTATTGTCTGGATGCGGTGCTCGTGTCAAAGTCTTGGTATTTCACTAACATACTCAAAAGATACTACGAAGCGGGTCTTGTCGCGCCTAGGTGTAGAGTACTGGATTGCAGCTCCCTTATCGTGACCCTTACCTCTACCACTTTAGGAAGAAAAACTTCCATTTCGATTACTTGGCTTGCTCGATGAGGATTTATATTATGTTGGTATCTCATTTGTTGGGAACTCTTATCTTAGTTTCTCATTTGCCATAGAATCTTGCATTGGTTTATCACTAATCTTAGCCTCTTTTGTTGCTTTATCCCTTGCCACAGATGTTGGGGCATGTGCCCCAAGTCAATCTACAAACAGTGTTTATCTTATAATTTTAGTTAATAAAATTAAGGTTTGCATTTTCTATTTTATTATAAGTGACTGCATATTTATCTTATAGTAAGATCCAAGGGTATTTGTTGAAAAATCCTAAATGTCCCTAGTCGATCATTATACTGGGAATTATAATGAATTAAGACTAGTGTGAATCTTGATTGATGGTCATGTGATAATCATGCATATAGGGATAAGAATCGAGATCACTGTACTTATTAGGGAATAAGGTACTGAACTGACCCGCTATGAGAACACCGCATTGATTAAGTCATAGGTGTTACTCATGATAGGTATATCATTTAGTCTTTCGACTTGAGATTACCATAGGTTTCAATATTAGGTGCATGGTAATTTGACATAATCAAACGTTATCTTGAACCATACGATTATAAAGATTGTGAGTGATTTTCATGTGAATAATATGTGAAGGTGTGTAGTCAAGATAAAATTTGTCCCTCTCATCTAGAGATATAATAGTGGATCCCTCGATATATTAGATTGTTAAATGGCCAAGTTCAAGTGAATTGTTATGATCAATATCACTTCGATATTTTCAGTCTACCTAAAGATCAAGACTAGTATGATTGAACATTAAGGGTGACTTTTCATGACTTATGTTTAATCAAAGGATATCGCACGACAAAAGGATATGATATATGTTATTTATTACGTTGTATTGATTTCGATATTCATGCTGCTTGGGTATTCATAATGCCTTTATAGAGATCGCTTGTGACTTGCATACCAAATTGGTTTTAGTTCACTACTAACGTCGCATGAACCTATTCGTTCGCACAAAAAGAATGGCTTTATGCAATTTCAATTGGTCTAGAGTAATGAATATCATATGATAAAATTCATGACAAAAAAGCCCTTACAATTTGTTATATGATAACTTATTAATAGGGGCGTATGTATAATTTGCTTAAACTACTTAAATAAAATAGTTGTATTACAAATAGATTTTTTTAAGTGAGCTTATCTACACATATAAATAAAGTTTAGAACCCTAAAAACGAATAAGATTATCGTTTGTTCGTTTTTTGCTATTTTTGAGTTCTCTAGATTTTGAGAGAGAAAGAAAAAAAAAATTTCTATCTCTCTTGGGGCTAGTACTTCAAATTGTGGTCATCATTCGTATATGGATTTTTGATAGAGGATGCGCGCTTGAATGGCTCTGAGATCGAATAATCAGATAAGGAAATCACATATTGAGGTATGATTTACTTTTGGAGATCTAGTTTAATGGAACTTATTTTAAATCCTATTGGGGTTTTTCAAAAATTGCTTTGAGTTTTTTGCTGCGAATGAACCCCAAAAGCCGACAACGAACTCTTGACTTGCTTTCTCCATTTTCGCGACCAATTGACGTGCTTTCTCCCTCACAGTGTCAAAATTAGAAGGAGTTCTCATTAACTTCTCATTTTTGTCAATTCGAAGCTTTTTTAGAGTGGCGCACAACCCCTTGGCTTCATTTTCTTCTTGGGTATATCAATTAAAGTAGATGTGAGACAAGTGATTTCTCTAAACTTCTACACATTCTTTACTTTCTTGTCGTGCTCACCACTCTTGTACTTGGCCTCCAAATTGTCAATTTCCAATCAGTAAAGGAAATCAAAATATTCAAAATATTCATTTTCGGATGATGCTTGGATTAGGGTCACGTTCAATTTCTTCCAACGTGGGTGGATATTGTCCAGACCAATAGGGCTACTAGCCAAAAGGTGTACAGTGAGCTCATGGGAACAAGGCAATCTGTGAGTGGCATGCAAGACACTACATATGGCCCAATCAAGTCCAACTATATCAACAACACTATGCACTTTATTTTTATCTCATCCAAGGCATTCATGCCATCAAAACTGATGATATTGCTATAAATGTGGTCATAAATTTGATGGGCCATTAAATGCATAGACCTGTTAAATGACGATAATAGATTAGGGTGCTGATGAGATAACAAATCATGTATGTTCTACCACAAGTCTGTAAAATGTCCTTGTGATGTCCCTAACTCCTTGTTCCACATATTATGTGCATTCTCTACCCAAGATATAGTGGCAAAATGGAAAACCTGATTAGTCTAAGCCCTCATGAACTTCTCTTTGTGAATCAATCTAGTGTCTGTAATGTAATCAACCAACCCTTGGCCATCCACCATAAACCTCTTAAAGTTCCCTAAGTCAACCATAATATGATGCTGTAACAGCCCGTTTTATTAACGACATTATTTATTCCATTATTTCAGACATGGATATCAGCTCTAATCCACGTGGATGTCACGGGTAGGTTAGGACACGCGTTGACTTAGGTACACTAGTAAATTGTGTAATGTATTGTTTAATTGTGATGCATTTTATGAAATTATTTGTTAATATATCGCATGTATGCATGTTAAATGGTTATATTGTGCGAGGTTGTATGATGGGTAGTCGCCTCGAAATGCATCTCAACGCAAGTATCGAGAGGCAAAGTACGAGTTTGCTATGGAACTCGTCTAATTCATGTTAATAAGACTAAGAAATTCAATTGAATTGGGTAATGTAACCATAGGATAATTAAATTAAAATTGAATAATAGGCAATGGCGCACCTCGAAATGCGTGTTGAGACTCGGGACACCGGATATCGGGTAATCGACGGTTAGTAGGACCATGAGTTAGTTTATTTTGATAAATAAAACACTAACCATATGGTTTGATAAGGCTAAATATAATGTGACTTAATTAAATCAAGAAAGCCTATAGTTTGTAACCAATAAAGAGGACCATAAGATGGGCTTCTAGATGATCATAATGGGAAAAACAAGGAAGGGAGTGTGCTATTGGAGTTAACAATAGAGCCATCATATGATATGGGACTGCATGTTTATGAACCACAAGATAATCCTCGAGATACATACGTGCACTTGATCTTAATCAAACATATATATAAGACGTAGTGGGATGTTGATCAAACCACTCACACAATTCATGCAAATTCAGAGAAAACCTGAGGAAGAGAGGGATTACAAGCTGGAAATTCAACACATTAGAGACCAAATCAAGATATCAAACCAAGGTAATCATCATCTTCATCTTCTACACTCTTTAATAAACCCATTTTTGATATGATTTAGTGAAATTCTGGTTTGATGATTGGACTTCTGATGTTTGATGAAAACTTAATAAATTACATGTTATTAGATCATTTTCATAGAGAATTTACCAATGGTTTAACTAGAATTGGTGTTTTTGATGAATGGGGAAAATTGGTGAATGCTTGAGATTTAAACAAATTTAGGTTAATTTGATTTTTTGGAATGTTCTAGTTGTTGCTTTGGAGTTAATAATGTATGGTCAGGATGTAAACTAGGTTAGAGTAGCTAATTGAGAGGGGTAGGACAGAATTCTAAACTTCATAATTCTATCACAAAGGGCAATTAGCGGACTAACTAGACTGGTTAGCGCTAATCATTTTGGGTTTCCAACTATTTTCCAAAATGAAGAACAGTAGGGCGCTAGAAAGATCCCCTAGCACGCTAACTTCCTCTAATATGCTAGGTACATCCATTAGCGCGCTAACTCCACTAAGCGAGCTAGGTAGACCTATTAGCGCGCTAATGACAGATAAACAATAAATTTAAGGGTTGTTTTAGTGATTTTCAATTTAATGCATGTTTAAACACTTATAAACAACCTAAACTTATGAAATTGGACTTCTAGAACTTAGTGTACCGTTGCTCAGTGTTAGGGAGTTTGTCGAGTCGAATATGGGAGTTCAACAAAGTTAGAGAGCGGTTTGAGGTTTGTAAAATCCAACTAAAAAACTCTAAGTATTTGTATATGTTTTAGATTTCATTTCTATCATTTCCTTGCTGATTTTCATATTCCATTCTGTTACTTGGATGTGGGTTGAGGTTACTCCCCCGGATTTCCTGGTTGTGTATTCATGATGCACTGGATTGTAGCACGTGTGACCCGGCCCTCAGTGAACGTTAACCTGAGCTTGCTTTTGGTTCATGTGTCGACCGAGCCGATTTGGCCAACATTGCGAGGGACCAAGTTTCGGGCTAGTTGGGCGCAACCATTGGTGGGAACTTGGTGACCCGAAGTATAGTCTAGTCCATCTGGATAGAGCATACACATTTATTAGCTTAGTTGTTATTTATGCATTCGATGAGCCAATTATAGTTGCCTGTTTACATTCTGCATGTTTACTTGACCGTATTTCTTGCATTTCCTGTACCTTATTATGTGAATGCTCAGAGGGGTTCCTTGGTATTTTACTTATTGTACTCATCATTTGTCTTCTTGTGATGATTAAGTGCAGATCCTAGTACCAGTAGGGGCAAGGGGGTCCAAGGCAACTACATCTGATTGCCCGCGGTCGAGAACCTACAAGCACGTGCTTATTTTGATATTTTGTATCATTTTGAGTATTAGAGGACTTGGGATGACACGGTACATGTATATATACCTTGTTTATGGTACTGTCGCTTATATGCAGAGTAGTTTTCTGAGTTTTTCACAATAGGATTTGCTCTTATGAATAATGTTTACCATGTTAGTTACTTATTTTAATTGTATCAATTAAGGCTTCAGTTGATATATGTTAACTCGTAAGATACAACCCACTAGTATGGTTAGGCATTAGAATAAACTTTTAAATACTTAAAGAGGATAAGTTAAGAAAATATTGATAATCCACTAACTAATTTGATAAAATACGCGTGGACACGAAATTTGAGACAAGAGGTAAACAGGCAGGTGTCAGGCACGTGTAGTTGGACCCCACCGGGCAAGGAGTACACGGAGACAAGTCACCCCGAGGCAACAAGACTGCCACAGTTGGTATCAAATTAAGAGTTCTAGGAACTTGAAAATGTAAAATGAAAGAGCATAAAATTTAATAAATAAACTATAGTTGTGGAAACGGGAAATTAGTGCCTTAGAACTTTAGTTGGGAAATGATGTGAGACGGGTAGAGATAGGGTTTATGTACATGTTATATTTTCATTTTATATATATGATTTATGTATATACACCGAGAATGATCTAGAGCATGCTTCTCGATGCAAATTATGGACGGACAGTCGACTACGCCTTATAGTTAGGCTAGTGATGCAGCTAGGGTTCCCTGGTTACAACTAGTATGAAGAATCGACTCTCAGCTCAGGAGACTCAGATGGCCGAGGTACTACGCTTGTTACGAGATCAGACCACTGCACTCACATCACTTGCTACATCGGTGGCTGAACCCAGAGAGCCAGTAGCTGTTGCAGTACCTATAGGGACAGTCATCGCCCCGGTTGTTCCCAGACACCTGTTAAGAAGGTAGCAGCAAAGACACAACTAGAGAGAGCCACCGCAGTTGTTGCTCCACTGGAGACATCGACTCCTACGCCTCCACCCACAACCACGAATCAGATGACTGCTACCACTACTACCTCTACTACATCGGGAGTCATCTTGGCTCTAGAGGCGAAGATGTTGATAGAGTTTCTGAAGTTTCAGCCAGGCTTCGTTTATAGAGGTGGTGACCCCGATGCTGCGGGGAAGTGGATTTTGTTTCTGCAGCATTTCCATAAGATGATGAGGAATGATTAGAATGTTCTGGCACGGTTATCCGGGGCATGCTTGAGAGGCAACACAGCGGCATGGTGGACCACATATCAGGATACCCATCCGAGTCGAAGACATGTCCTGAGTTTAGGGAGTTATTCTTTGATTAGTACATACCCATGGAGGTGAGATTGAAGTTTGGAGAGGAGTTTCTGACCCTAAGACAGGGTAACCGGACTTTGCTGGAGTATATGGAGAGATTCTGGTACTTACTCCAGTTCTCGATAGATGTAGCTGGGACAGAGCGTCTGTAGATATATTATTTCACCAGAGGAGTTGAGGATAGGATTGCTTCAACAATGGTATCGTCTGGGCACCCACTCTGCAAAAACATATTTGACAAAGCTTTAGCGCATGAGACCTACCTGATGCAGAGGGATGGCAGACATATGACTGGGATTGAGGACAAACAAGGTAGAGTTCTCGGCCGGATCAGAGGCTGAAGAGGCAGAGGGATCATCCGGATAGAGGTTGGAGGGATGACAAACGTGACAAGGCCCACAGGGATGATCACTAGGGGATTCAGTTCTTGTATGAGGAGAAACAGTCGGTTCACGCCATTACACCAGCACTGACAGATCAGCGTAGGCCGCTATTACATATGTACTATCAAGGTCAAGATCGGGGGGACATAACAGGGATCAAAGAGACCGGGGTCAGGGTCCGAGTCCTGGAGATGGATAAGCTTGTAGGCAGAACCACCGCATATGTCACAAGTGTGGTCAGAGGGGACATTTGAGGGTAGACTCTACGACACCACCATCACCACGTTGAGAGCCAAAGCAGGCTAGAGAGAGCCAATGCATTAGCATAGCAGAATGGTAGGGCGACCAGACAGCTCGTCAAGGGTACGTTACATATTTTTGGTAGACCTATGCATGCTATGTTGATTCTTGTAGTACTTTATAATTTATTGTTGGGCGTATTATTGGAGAGTTAGGATTAGTTATACAAACACTAGACACACACCTTATCCTTTGTATGGTCGTTGGGGACAAGATATACCCTAACCAGATATGTAGAGACGTAATGATAGAGGTTGAGGGATATCAGTTACCGGCATATCTTTAAGTGTCAGAGTACCTAGAGTTTGACGCTCTTCTCGAGATGGATTGGTTGTCACCCTATCATGCACGGATAGATTGTTATGGTAAGAGGATTGAGTTTCGTATTCTTGGGATATCAGAGTTCTCACTAGTTGGATTCGCGACTGACTTACCTTTCACTAGAGGCCAACTTGCTACAACGCATGAGATGGAGGCATTTGCCGTGATAGTTGAGCCGAAGGTTAGGACAGAGGTCATGATTGAGGACGTTCCGGTAGTTAAAGATTTTGTCAATGTATTCCTGAATGATCTACCAGGATTACCACCGTCACGTGTTGTTCAGTTTATCATTGAGTTAATGTCAGGGACACAACCGATCACCAGTAGACCTTATAAGATGTCACCAGGAGCTGGAGGAGGTTAGACACAAGCTAGATGAGTTATTGGAAAAAGGTTTTATTCACCCTAGTATGTCACCTTAGGGAGCTCCAGTGTTATTTGTGAAAAAGAATGGTTCGATGAGGATGTGCATAGACTATAAGAAGCTGAATCAGGTGATAATTAGGAACCATTAGCACTTCTTAGGATAGATGATTTGTTCCATCAGTTGGCAGGTGCTAGATACTTCTCGAATATTGATCTTCGCTCAGGGTATCATCATTTGAGATTCGAGATGAGGATATCCAGAAGACTACTTTTAGCGCAAGGCATGGGCTATTCGAGTTCACAGTCATGCCGTTTGGGCTAAGTAAGACCCTAATGATTTTCATGGATTTGATGCACATGGTCTTGAGACTGTATTTGAATAGATTTTTCATAGTCTTCATCAATGACATCTTGGTCTATAGTAGACTCGTGAGGATAAAGAGAGACACCTCAGGGCAGTTTTGACGACACTAAGGGTATCTCTGTGGATTCAGAGAAGATTCGGGTTATCATTAACTAGGGGATACCTGAGTCTATTGCCAATATTTTGAGTTTTTTAGACTCCCAAGATACTACCAAAGATTTGTGTAGGACTTTTCCTCGATTGCAATGCCGATGACGAGACCGACTAAGGAGGATGTTAGATTTGATTGGTTAGAGGAGTGTGAGTAGGCTTTCTGTGAGCTGAATAGGAGGTTGACTTCCGCACTAGTATTGACATTATCAATGTCGAGAAAGACTTTAACAGTCTATACAGATACGTCAGGAATTGGTCTTGTATTTATGTTGATGCAGGAGGTTAGACCAATTGTGTATCTTTCCAGACGATTGAGACCCCATGAGGGGAATTATCCAATGCGCGACTTAGAGCTTGCAGTAGTTATATTTGCACTGAAAGCCTGGAGGCACTACCTTTATGGAGAGAGGTTCATATTGCATATGGATCACCAGAGTTTACGATATATCTTCACTCAAAGGGATCTGAATATGCACCAGAGGATATGGCTTGAGCTGCTAAGGACTACGACTTTGCTATTAAATATCATCCTGGAAAAGTGAATGTTATAACAGACGCATTGAGCAGAAGCGGGCTGGATTGATAGTCAGACTGTGTTGTGACATATGACACACGAGTACGACTTGTTACAGGCGATAGCAGTTATATGCATGATAGAGGTGTCGACTATGGCTGAGCATCATATTTACTTTCAGATAGAGTTCCGACCGTATCGTTTGAGCGAGTTGTCGAGTGTCAGAGGGCTGATGGGCTTTATGAGCAGTTCAGTGGTCTCGCTCAGGATCCGGAGTGCACTGATTGGGCAAAGACCACAGATCAGTGTTTGTCACACCGAGGGAGATTGTGGATACCTACAGATTAGGAGATATGGGACGAGATTTTGGAGGATGCACACCGGTCTCGCTACACAGTTCATCCTGGTCGTACCAGGATGTACCATGATTTTAGGCGACTATTTTGGTGGTTAGGGATGAAGGGTGACATAGGGTCGTACGTCAGGAGATGTCACATCTGCCAATTGGTGAAGGCTGAGCATAGGAGACCCAATGGACTGTTATAGCCATTACTCATTCCATAATGGAAATGTGAGCACATCACCATGGATTTCGTCAGTAGACTACCGCAAACATCGAGGCATCACGATGTAGTTTGGGTTATGATTGAAAGGTTGATGAAAAAGGCTCACTTCATTCTGGTTTCTATAAGGTACACGTTCTCACTGCTGAGCATATTATTTGAAAGGGAGATTATTAGATTGCATAGGGTACCGATTTCCATTGTATCGGACAGAGATCCCAGGTTTACTTCGAGTCCCTAGGAGGCTATGCAAGAGCAATTTGGCACCAGGTTGCGGTTTGGTACAGTTTATCATCATCAGACAAATGGACAGTCAAAGTGACTGATACAGATTCTAGAGGATATGCTCAAGGCTTGTATATTGCAGTTTAGGGGTTCGTGGGAGGATTACCTGCCTTCGTGAGAGTTTGCATATAACAACAGCTATCAGGCAATTATCGACATGCCACCGTTTGAGGTGTTGTATGGGAGGCCCTGTAGATCACCTGCGTGTTGGGCAGAGCCAAAAGATACAACTGTTGTTGGGCCTGAGATAGTTGTTGATCACACAGAGAATATCAGACAGATTTGTCAGATGTTACGAGTTGCACAGGATAGACAGAAGAAATACGCGATCGATATCACGAGGGTTTGATCTATAAGGAGGGCAACATGGTATATCTGAAGGTTTCCCCTTGGAAGGGTCAGCAGTGGTTTGGTATTAAGGGGAAACTGGCGCCGCAATTTATTGGACCATTCACGATCACAGAGTGAGTGGGTAGTGTCGCATATCGCCTAGAGTTACCAACTGAGTTAGATAGGTTTCATCCGACATTTCACATTTCGATGTTGAGACTAGCTAGGTCAGGGTCGAGACCGACAATTGATTTGGGGCAGATTGAGGTTCAGCTTGACATGACTTACGAGGAGAGGTCGATAGAGATCGTTAACCGTAGAGTTCAAATTCTCGGGAATAGGGAGCTCTCTAAAGTCCTAGTTCATTGGCAGTGTCATGGGACGGGGACTTACTTGGGAGCTCAAATCGACAATGCAAGAACGATACCTTCAATTATTTCACAGTACGACATTTAGTTATGTTAAATTTCGAGACAATTTTATTTAGTTGGTAAGAACTGTAACGACCCATTTTATTAACGCCATTATTTATTTTGTAATTCCAGACATGGACGCCTCGGGTAGGCTATGACACATGTCGACCTTGGTACACTAGTAAATTATGTGTGTATATTGTTTAATTGCGAAGCATTTTATGAAATTATTTGTTAATACATCGCATGTGTATATGTTGAATGGTTATATCGTGCGAGTTTGTGTGATAGGTAGTTGCCTCAAAATGCGTGTCAACACAGGTAACGAGAGGCGAAGTATGGGTACGCTAGGGAACTCGTCTAATTCTTGTTAATATGACAAAGAAATTCAATTGAATTGGGTAATGTAACCAAAGGCTAATTGAATTGAAATTGAATAATAGGCTATGACGCGCCTTGAAATACGGGTCGAGACGTGGGGCACCGGATATCAGGTAGTCGAAGGTTAATGGGACAATGAGTTAGTTTATTTTGATAAATAAAACACTAATTATATTGTTTGTTAAAGCTAAATATAATGTGACTTAATTAAATCAAGAAAGCCTATAGTTTGTAACCAATAAAGAGGACCACAAGATGGGCATCTAGATGATCATAATGGGAGAAACAAGGAAGGGAGTGTGCTATTGGAGTAACAATGGAGTCATCATGTGGTATGGGACAGCATGTTTATGAACCACAAGATAATCCTCGAGATACGTATGCACACTTGATCTTAATCAAACATATATATAGGACTTAGTGGAATCTTGATCAAACCATTTACGCAATTCATGCAAATTCAGAGAAAACATGAGGAAGATAGGGATTACAAGCAGAAAATTCAACTCATTAAAGACCAAATCAAGATATCAAACTAAGGTAATCATAATCTTCATCTTCTACACTCTTTAATGAACTCATTTTTTATATAATTTAGCGAAATTCAGGTTTGATGATTAGACCTCTGATGTTTGATGAAAATTTGATGAATTACATGTTATTAGATCATTTTCATATAGAGTTTACCAATGGTTTAACTAGAATTGGTATTTTTGATAAATTGGAAAGTTTGGTGAATGCGTGAGACTTAAAGAAATTTAGGTTAATTTGATGTTCTGGAGTGTTCTAGTTGTTGCTTTGGAGTTAATAATGTAAGGAGAAGATGTAAATCAGGTTAGAGTAGCTAATTGAGATGAGTATGACAAAATTCTCGACTTGAGAATTCTGTCACAAAGGGCAGTTAGCGCGCTAACTGTGCCAGTTAACGCACTAATCATTCTGGGTTTCCAACTATTTTTCAAAATGAAGAACAGTAACACGCTAGACAGATCCCCTAGCGCTAGGTAGATCCATTAGCATGCTAACTCAACCTAGCGCGCTAAGTAGACTTATTAGCGTGCTAATGACAGATAAACTATAAATTTAAGGGTTGTTTTTGTGATTTTCAACTTAATACATGTCTAAACACTTATAAACAACCTAAACTTATAAAATTAGACTTCAGGGAGTTAGCGGATCGTAGCACGATGTCGAGGAGTTTGTCGAGTCAGATTCGGGAGTTCGAGAAAGTTGGAAAGTGGTTTGAGGTTTTTAAAACCTAACTGAAAAAATTCGAGTATTTGTCTTTGTTTTAAATTTCATTTCTATCATTTCCTTGTTGATTTTCATATTCTATTATGTTACTTGGACGTGGGTTGAGGTTACTCCCCCGAATTTCCTAGTTGTATGTTCATGATGCACTGGACTGTAGCACGTGTGACCCGACCCTCGGTGAATGTGAACCTGAGCTTGCCCTTGGTGCACGTGTCGATGACTCAGCAAATTTGGCCAGCACCGCGACGGACCAAGTGTCGGGCCAGTTGGGCGCAACCACTAGTAGGAACTTAGTGACCTGAAGTACAGTCTAGTCCATCTGGAGCGAGCATACACATTTGTTAGCTTAGTTGTTATCTATGCATGTGATGAGCCAATTACAATTGCCTGTTTACATTCTACATGTTTACTTGACTGCATTTCTTGCATTTCCTTTACTTTATTTTGCGAATACTCTTGGGATTTTACTTCCTGTACTAATCATTTGTCTTTTTGTGATGATTGAGTGCAGATCCTAGTAGCAGTAAGGGTAAGGGGATCCTAGGCGACTACATCTGATTGCCCGCCGTCGAGGACCTACTAGTACATGCTAATTTTGATATTTTCTATTATTTTGGGTATTGGGGGACTTGAGATAAGATGGTAGATGTATATAGATCTTGTTTATGGTATTATCGCTTATATACAGAGTACTTTTCCATGTTTTCCACAGTAGGATTTGCTCTTATAAATAATGTTTACCATGCTAGTTAAATATTTTAATTGTATCAATTAAGGCTTCAGTTGATATATGTTAACTTGTAAGATACAACCCACCAGTATGGTTAGACATTAGCATAAACGTTTAAATACTTAAAGAGGATAAGTTAAGAAAATACTGATAATCCACTAACTAATTTGACAAAACACACGTGGACACGAAATCTAAGATAAGCGGTGGACGGGCAGGTGCCGGACACATGTAGTTGAGCCCCACCGGGCAAGGAGTACATAGAGACGCATCACCCCGAGGCGGCTGGGCCGCCACAATGTTTCGATCTAAGAGTGTATTAACTTATTCCACATCCTATACCATTGATCTCAATCCTTTTTTTAGGAAAATAGTCCCCTTTTATTGGTGACAATATTTTTGTTGACTTGCCACTCGTGTAGTAGGTGGGTGGCCTTGGGGAACACATCCTTAATGGTCGATATCAACCCCAGCTCCTTATATGTCAATAGAACCCAAGGGAGTTTCTAGTCATCCAATAACGCCTTCAAATAGCCCAACGCCCACGAGTAGTCAGCCCGTGTCTCCTTCGCTAACAATGCATAAGCCACTATGAATGTCAAGTATGTAGAAGTGACCCCAACAATGTCTTGCAACGGATATCAAAATCGATTAGACTTGTAGGTGCAATCTATGATCAAGAGATGAAGAAAACATTAGATCATCTCAATCGAAGTAGGGTGTGCAAAAAAAAGTCCCTAACACTACACATTCCCTCCTATAATGTGTTTTACTCAATATTTTTGGGCCTATTCAGCTTTTGCATCATAACCTGCATTTTAGTCTTTCCCTCTCCTTCGATACTTCTCTACTTGGCTCTTCTGTTGTTGATTGCCTTCATTGTAATTATTAAGTTTCTTGACACAAATGATGGATAAAATGTCCCTAGGTCGAGCACTGGTCCTGCTCATATTATCCACAATCACTTTCTCAGGTGCGGTGAACCTCCCAGTATATACATGCCTAACTAAATAGTTTGTGAGTTTATAGTTGTGTACCCTGCACACAACTCTAGCATTTTAAAATTTTTCTACCTCGTGCTTTACAAAAATATTGAACTCACATCCGCACTTCTTTGTGCAAGTAACTTTATTATTTTCCTTAACCTCATTGTCCTTACTCTATTTATGTTCTGTCATTTGCTTTTCATTTCCTTTTATCGCACTATATTTCTCGGTCTGCTCACAACCAATTGTCATTCTAGCTCGCTAACCACTACCACCACCACCCACATCATATTTGAGAATGATCATGAAAATTCAACACTTTGTAGTTGTATTTTGAGCCCAAGTTAGGGCCTCCTGTCTAAACTTCAAGGGTACGGTTGTAAAGGCCAAGGTAGAGTTCAGGAAGGCCTCCCCAAATGTACTAGCTATATCTTCCATATGAACCTACAAGAAGCAAGATAAATGCGAATTAAAGTAGTAACAATGTCAAAAATCCAATTTTCTATTGAAAATGGTAAGTCGTATAGTAGCAGTGTCGACACCCTAAGGGACCTTTTGGTTAAATAAAATCGATAAGTGCAGTATGGGTGTGAGGCGGTCCTTTCTTTAAAACAGGGCATCGTCCGGCCTAATCTTGTATTTAAACCCTAATCTCAGCCATGTAGGACCTAATGACGTATTGTCGGCATTTTGTCATATTAGCCTCTTTATTCATGTTCAGGATAAGTATTTTTCAATTCATTGTTATTCTAAATTTCAGAGTTAATTAAAACTTTTTAAAGTTTTCAAATGATTAGCGGAAGTCTTAAGGGTTATGTGGAAACAATTCAAATGAATCGTAAGTGTGGAAACCATCAAATAACATCACATGCATATAAACTTCAAAATAAGAGAAATAGTATGATAGTCAAGTCTCAAGTCAGGGAACTATACACTCAACCCAATATATAAACCCTAAAAAGTACTATAAAGACATAACGTAGATAATACATCAAAAATCGAGACCTACAAAGTAGGAAGTAGAAAGTCGTTGAATGCTCAGAGACGGTCGTCGATCTTCTCCTTCTTTGGCAAGTTGCTCGATGGATCTGCACCAACCATCATAAAAAGGATAATAAGTAAAGTATGTAATAAAGTAATTCCTGAAGATTCTTATATACATTTCCAAAGATAATCGACTGGTATTTAAAAGCATAATTATAGCAAAGAAGTGTTGAAATGGAAATATGCTAGAAAATACCATAGCTAGACAAAATGAGACTGACACAGGCTAAGTAGTAATTACCTAGGACCAATAGGTCGTGAGTCCTATCACATAGGCCTTTATTCAATTATCTGGTAAAAGATGTGCTCTACACCTCTATCTAAGGTTCTTTATGCCTCCCTAATCACTTATTTATATATTCTTGCTGACTACCCGAGTCTAGTTGACACGTATGCCACACAAGTGTAGTGGTGAGTGCTAAAAAATCTCGTAGTCTAGTGACCCCATGTGTCGTGTATCCCATATCGTGGAATGGATCCTAGATTCTACCACTACTTTGTAATTTCAAGAAATACTCGCATCAAGGATTTCAAGACATGGCAATATACTTCGAAGTCAACAATAATAGATTACAAGTCCACAGGCATTCCGACTTCATTTCTCTAATCCTATTATCATGCTATTCTCGATCACATTTTCATCAAAACGGTAAGAAAGACATAGAAATCTAGAATACAGTCAATGGATCCATCAGTAAATGATATCATGATAAGAACACTCATATAATGAGTAGAATATGAAACAAATTCATGATATCAGATTTCAAGGCATTTCACAATCAATTAGACTATAAAACATAGCATAATTGCAATGAAATGTAAACAAGAACCTTGACAAGATTACTTAAAATCAAATCACAAAATTTACTAGCTTAAATCGGTCGTCTCACACCTCATGTCGCATTCCCTACACCCAACATAAAATCTGTAAGATAAATTTCCAATGTTTCATGTGTTAGGATCTTATTTGAATACTTGTAAGTAATTATAGTTTAGCTATCTACTTTTATTGAGATTGTTTCAAACTATCTTTGAGTCTACTCAATTATAACATTTAGTATGCTCTAAAATACTAACATTTGAACTTTGAGCAAACTCAAAGTAAGTTAAGCTGTCTTAATCCAAATAAGTAAGCTCGAAAATTCATAACAGTCTTATTTCTATTGAGCAAGCTCAAAACTTATAACAGTCTTAAATATCATTGAGCACATTAAAAATTTATCCATTTTTAAGCCTATTCAAAATGCATGAAATGAATTTTATGCAACTCTAAAGCTTTCGATTCTTGATTCTAAAAGTACTCAAACCACCTCAAGCTCAGTCCATTTGGCTTAAAAACACCTTCATTGAGTTCTAACATCATCATGCAATCATTTATACTCAAATTCCATGCAATAAATATCCAATAACCATTGCATACAGTTACTATTCATCATTTTTGCATAACACAACTCAACAATCATAAAGATTTCTACAACGATCCCAATAAGGGATTCTCACTGAAAAGGTCAATCTACTCTTATGAACCCATAATTACCAAAACTCATCAATAACAACAACTTGGAACATAATTTTTGTAGAGATTTGGTGAAGAAAATCATACCAATAGCTTTAATGGAGTTGTCTCCTTTCATTCTATGAGCTCGACCAAGTTAGATTCATACTTTTTAGCATCAATCTTCTTGGATCTTCGAAAATTTCAATAGCAAATGCAAGGGTTTCTACAACTTCTTTGTCACCTAATTTTCTCACAAGCTCTCTAATGGTGTTGGAGTTTATTTTTCATGTTGGACAATAGACCATAAAACTTATACAGTCATTGACTCTAAATCTCACCCCATTCACAAATCTTTTAGTGAATCAAAGACTCATATTTAAGCCATCACATTCCACTAAGACAAAATCAAACTACCACTTATCCCTTTTTGCATAACACCTAACATGCAACTTATTTTCTATTGGTCCACATACAAATGTCATAAGACATTTTTCCATTTTGTCCAAGCCCTTTTAAATTAATTATATGTAAGTCTAATTCCACAAAGTTAAGAATTTCCCTTGAGTTTCACTATATTCACAATCAAACCATAGGCATATTTCATTTAAGTTAGCAAATATTCATTTAGTCTAAATATAACTACTAAACAAAGTATGGACTCTTATTATATGCAAATTCAAGTCTATTTAAGTACTAATCACTATGAATACATTACATAAATTTAAAATATACCTCAGCCACATGCCTGGGTCAGTGCACGTATCTCAATATGTCCCACGTCACGGGTCGGTGATCCAGATTATGGAATAAACTAGGATTAAAAATTTGAGTCATGAAAAATCTTCCCAACTAATGAAAATCTAGTCCTTGAATGTAGTTTTCTTGCATGTTAGGGTTATACCTGACTCGAAAAGGTATGAGATTTTTTCTTGCATGTAGTTTTCCCGCTCCCAAATAAGTTCTAAGTCATCATCAAACAGCCACTTGATGAGTACCTTATGAGTACCTTCAGGATAGACTTGCTCCTCAATTGATGTACCTTTCGGTCTAGGATCAGTATTGGTTTCTCCTCATACGAAATATCCTCGCTCAGTTCAATATGACTCAAGTCAACTGTTGGTCGTATACCTGTCTTGGACTCAGCTAGTTGAAACATTGAAATATAGAAGACTAGATGAATCTCTTACATATATGGAGGCAGCTCAAGCTCATATGCAACTTTTCTGACCCGTCTCTTAATCATGAAAGGCCTGATAAATCTCGGTGCAAGCTTGCCTTTCACCCCAAATCTCTAAAGACTATTTCGAGAGAAAACCTTTTAATAAACAAAGACTCCCTCGATGTATGTGAGATCGCCATGATACATGTTTGCATACTTCTTTTATCTTTTTCGGGCAACCTTAAGTCTCTAACATATTAGTTTGACCTTCTTCGTGTGGTCAACAATAATCTCAGGCCATATAATCTCGCGATCCTCTGGAAAGCGACACGGTTTACCATATAAAACCCTAAATCGCACCATCTCAATATTAGCCTGTTAACTATTGTTGTAAGCAAACTCACACAATGGTAGGTACTCCTCTCAATATCCACCAAATTCTAATACACAAGCCCAAAGCATGTCCTCTAAAACCTGGATCAACGTCTCAGTATGCTCGACGATTTGAGGATAAAAAGAACTATTAAACTATAGGCGCGTATCATAATGCTCCTACATACTCTGCCACATCTTGGACATATACGTAGCATCTCTATCTGACATGATCGTCAATGGTACCCCATGTAGCCTGATAATCTCTCTTTCAAATAGTATACTCAGCTGATTGAATATGTAGTGTGCTGCTACTATTAGGAAATGAGCAGACTTAGTTAGTCTGTCAACTATAACCCAAATCAAATCATGTCTCCTAGCAGTCCTTGGCTGTCCTCTAACAAAATCCATAGCGATGTATTCTTATTTCCATTGTGGAATGAGAATAGGTTGTAATTACCCTCTAGTTCTATGATGTTCAGTCTTCACCTGTTGAAAAATCCCACAGTTCATGATGAACACAAATACATGCACCTTTATTCCAGGCCACCAAAAATGCCTCTGCATGTCGTGATACATCTTGGTCCTGCCTTAATGAATGGTGAGATGAGAACGGTGTAAATCCTGAAGAATCTCATGTCTCAACTTCGGCACCTCTGGTATCCAAAATCTACCCTTATATCTCAAACACTTATCTGTACACTTTGTACTTTACGCCAACTCACTGAATCTCGAGAATAACCTGTCGATCCTCTGACCCTCATACACTCTTTGTGTAGACACGATCTATAATCTCATTTGTGCACAAATCATAACCTAAATAATGATATGAACATCTGACTGACTCGTTGTTGTTGCTTTGAGTAATCCATACTCATGCATCGTATGACATTTGACAATCTCGACATCTTTAGTTGGTCTCCTACTCAGTGCGTCTGCGACTACATTTGTTTTTCATGGATGATACTCCAAGGAAAAGTCGTAGTCCTTCAGAAACTCCAACCATCAGCATTGTCTCAGATTCACCTCCTTCTGTGTGAAGAGGTACTTCCAAATCTTGTGATCAGTAAATAGTGTGAATTTCTTTCCATATAATTGATTTCTCCACACCTTCGGCGCAAACACAATCACTGCCAACTCCAAATTTTGTGTGGGATAGTTCTTCTCACGTATCTTTAGTTGTTTGGCGGCATAAGTAACAACTCATATGCATTGCATCAGTACATAGCCTAAACCCGCATGAGAAACATCTGTATACACTAAAAATCCTTGTCCAGACTCTGGCAATACAAATACTGGTGCGGTAGTCACCAATCTCTTTAACTCATCAAATAACTACTCAAAGGCATCTCCACACTGAAAAACGACATCCTTCTGTGTCTATATGGTAATCGGTGAAACAATCTTCGAGAAATCTTTCAAAAACTGATAATAATACCCTGTTCAACCTAGAAAAATCTTGATCTCTACCACTAAAGTCAGTGCCGGCCAATCCATGATAGCTTTAATCTTGGCCGGATCCACTGCAATCCATGTCGCCCCAACAACATGACCTAATAAATGAACTTTTGAAAGGTAAAATTTACACTTGCTGAACTTGGTGAAAAGCCAATGCTCCCTCAAAGTTTGTAAAGTCTCTCTGAGGTGTTGTTTGTAATCCTGTCATGTCCTTGAATATATCAATACGTCGTCGATGAATACTATCACGAAGCGGTCAAGAAATGGTTTAAAAACACAATGATCAAATCTTTAAACATTATAGAGGCGTTGGTCGGCCCAAATGGCATGACTGTGAACTGATATTGTCCATATCTCGTGCAGAATGATGTCTTTGACCTATCCTCCTCCTTGATCCTAAGCTAATGATACCCTGGTCTCAGGTCTATCGTGGAGAAATATTGCGCTTTTCTCAACTGATCAAATAAATCATCTATTTATGGCAGTAGATACTTGTTCCTGACTGTGACCTTGTTCAACTGCATATAGTTAATGCACAATCTCCATGTGATGTCCATCATCTTCATAAAAATAATTGGTGCTCCCCATGAGGACATAGAGGGTATGATGAACCCCTTATGTCCCAAATCTTGAAGTTGGGCCTTTAACTCCTCCAGCTCCTTCGGAGCCATGCGGTACGATGGTATAGAAATAGGTGTGGTGTCCAGTACCAACTCAATCATAAAGTCCACCTCTCGTAGCTTCAGTAATCCTAGTAGATCCTCCGGAAAGACATTTGAAAACTCACAAACAATCGAAATCTCCTAAAGTATGGGTTCTTGACTTTCTGCCACTATATATAATGCTACTAATGTCGCCATCTCCTCACCAGTCGCAAGTGGACCTCTCGTGCTCTCGGCTCTCAATGTACTTCCTTTATATGTGAATATCAAAAGTCCTGGGATCCCTAATATCACTGTCTTACCAATAAAGTTGATATGTGCATGGTATCCTGACAACCAATCCATCCTAGTAATGCATCGAACTCTAGCATCTCGAGGACTCTAAAATTGACAAGTAATACTACCCTACTAATCTCTATTAGGCATCCCGTATATAAGATGTTAGGATAAACCCTATCCCTAGCGGTGATGCTCAATATTAGGTGGACAATAATATTAATAGGTGATAACCTTAGGATGTCTATCATGCGACCAACAATGAATGATAAAGTAGACCCAAAATCAAATAAAACATAAGCATATGTACCATAAATAGAAACTGTACCCTTAATGAGAACTTGTTTGGCGTTGTCGTCTCTTTTCCACTGTGTACGAAGAAAGCTCAGCCCGGAGCATATCCTCAGATTTCAAAATCTTGGGCCTCTTCTCCTGGGATAGCACCTACTTCTCAATCTTCTCGAATTCTCTTGTCCCGTCAGAATTTGTTGGTTTCAGTCTGATGAAGTCCTTCATCAGCTAAATCTTAACTATTGAGCTCGAAGATGTGGACATTGGGGATAGTATAGTCTCAGCTGTCTCTCGATACTGTCACTACTAGTAAAGTTTGTCCTAATATAGCTATTGCAATCTCCGATCTTACGTTGATCTGCCATCGTGCTCTACAAGTTGACAATGTTTTCGACAATAGCAGCTACGTAGATAACACATATATATACATATAGAAACTAAAATGTACATTTAGAAATCCCCAACTCACCTTCACTCACTTCCCAACTAATGATTTCTAGGCAAAGATTGTCTGGTTTCCTCAACTAAGGTTTATGTTTTATTCAATTTTATTTGTGTACTTATCAAAAAAAAGGCATTGATACCAACTGTGTTGGTATCACAATCCCTTTGTCCAACAAAGTTCGCTAAACTTAAGCTTTGATACCAACTATGATGCCCCTACTTTATAACAGGGCACCTCCCCACCTAATCTCGTCATTAAGACCTAATCTCAGCCACGTAGGACCTAACAACGTATTAGTTAGCATTTTATCTTATTAGCCTCGTTATTCATGTTCACTATAAATATTTGCCAATTCATCGCTATTCTAAAATTTAGAGTTATGTTCAACTTTTCACAGTTTTCAAATGATTAGCAAAAGTCTTGACAGTTATGTGAAAACAATTTAAGTGAATCCTAAGTGTGGAAACCATGAAATAACATCGCATGCATATAAACATCAAAAGATGAGAAACAGTGTGATAGTGAAGTGTCAAGTCGAGGAATTATACGTTCAAACCAATATATACACCCCAAAAGTATTATAGTATAGACATAAAGTACATAATACATTAAAAGTCGAGATGTACAAGATAGGATGTAGAAAGTCGTCGTATGCTCAGAGATAGTCGACGGTATTCTCTTTGCTCGACCTGTTGCTCGACGGATTTGCACCCACAATCACAAAAAGGACAGTGAGAACAGTATGTAATAAAGTAATTCCTAGATATGCTTATATACATTTCAAAAGATAATCAACTAGTATTTAAAAGCATAAATATAGCAAAAAAATGTTGAAATGGAAATATACTAGAAAATACCACAATTAAATAAAATGAAACTGACAAAAGCTAAGTAGTAATGATCTAGATCTTGTAGGCCATGAGTCTTATCACGTAGGCTTTTATTCCATTATCTTAGTGTGGAGTTGTGCTTTACACCTCTATCGAAGGTCAGATCTGAGCTCTACGCCTCCTTAATCACTCATTTATATATTCTTGTCAACTACCCTGAGCTCGTTGACCCATATGCCGCATAAGTGTAGTAGTGAGTGTCGACAACCCTAGTAGTTTAGTGACCCCGTGTGCCACACATCCCATATCATGTAATGGATCCTAGATTCTACCATTACTTTATAATTTCAAGAAATACTCATATCAAGGATTTCAAGACATGGCAATATGCTTCGAAGCCAACAATCATAGATTACATGTCCATAGGCATTCAACTTCATTTCTCTAATCCTAATAGCATACTATTCTCGACCACACTTTCATCAAAACGGTAAGAAATACATAAAACACTAGAATAGAGTCAATGAATCCATCAGCAAATGATATCATCATAAGAACACTCAATTAATTAGTAGAATATGAAACAAATTCATGATATCAGATTTCAAGGCATTTCACAGTCAAATAGACTGTAAAACATAGCATAATTGGAATGAAATGTAAACAAGAACCTCGACAAGATTACTTTCATTCAAAGCACAAGATTTCTGAGCTTAAACTGGTCGACTCACACCTTACATCGCATTCCCTACACTCAACGTAAATTCTTTAAGATAAATTTCCAATGTTTCATGTGTTAGGATCTTATTCGAATACTTGTGAGTAATTATAGTTTAGCTAACTGCTTTTATTGAGGTTGTTTCAAACTATCTTCGAGTCTGCTCAATTATAATATTTATTATGCTCTAAAATACTAACATTTGAACTTTGAGCAAACTCATACTAAGTCAAACAGTCTTAATCCAAATAAGTAAGCTTGAAAATCCATAACAGTCTTATTTCTATTGAGCAAGCTCAAAACTTATAACAGTCTTAAATATCGTCGAACACATTAAAATTTTATCGTCTTTTAAGTTTGCTCAAACTGCACAGAATGAATTTTATGCAACTCTACACCTTTCGATTCTTGAGTTTAAGAATATTCAAATCACCTCAAGCTCGGTCCATTTGGCTTAAAAACTCCTCCATTAAGTTCTAACATCATCATGCAATCATTTATACTCAAATTCCATAAAATATATATTCAAAACCATTAAGTAAAGTTACTATTCATCATCTTCACATAACACAACTCAACAATCATAAAGCTTTCCACAACGATCCCAATAAGGGATTTTTACTAATAAAAGTGTCGATCTACTCTTATGAACCCGCATATACCAAAACTCATCAATGACAACAACTTGAAACATAATTTTTGTAGAGGTTAGGTGAAGAAAAACATAGCAAGAACTTTAATTGAGTTGTCTCCTTTTATTCTATGAGTTTCACTAAGTTAGATTCATATACTCTAGCATCAACCTTCTTAGATCTTCAAAAATTGCAAGAGTAAATGCAAGGTTTTTCACAACTTCTTTGATCTTCTAATTTTCTCACGAGCTCTCTAATGGTGTTGGAGTTTATTTTGCATGTTGAACAAGAGACCATGAAACTTATATAGTCATTGACTTTAAATTTCACCCCACTCACAAATCTTTAGGTGAATCAAAGACTCACATTTTAGCCATCACATTCTACTAAGACAAAATCAAACTACCACTTGTCTATTTTTTGCATGACACCTAACATGCACCTTATTTTCTATTGGTCCACCTACAAATGTCATAAGACACCTCCCATTTTTTCCATGCCCTTTTAAATTAATTACATGCAAGTCTAATCCCACAAAGTTAAGATTTGTCCTTGAATTTCAATATATTTACAATCAAACCATAGGTATATTTTATTTAAGCAAATATTCATTTAGTCTAAATATAGCTACTAACCAAAGTATGGACTTTTGTTATATGCAAATTTAAGTCTATTTAAGTATTAATCATGACATCTACTATCTGCATTATGCACTCGTATACATCTTGAGGCGCATACCCGCTCTCGTCTCGACGCCTATATATACTAAATAAAGGTGATTTTGTAATCTACACACTTACACAACATTATACATGACATAAATATAAAATATACCTCAGCCACGTGCTTAAGTAAGTGTGTGTATCTCAATGCGGGTCGCACATTATGGGTTGGTGATCCTGACTTTGGAATAAATTAGGATTAGAAATTTAGGCCGTGATAGTTTGTCAGCCATTTCAAATCGACATGATATAATCGATAGTGGATGCATTAGTCCACTATGTTCTTTACAATAGCGGTAGAGCAGAACTGAGACGCAAAACATACGTCTCGATCATGTGTACTGCACAGCAACATCATCATCACTGTGAACACCCACTTACAAAAATGACAAAAAATACACAAAACATAACAAAAATTACCTTTTCTTGCTCATGTTCGCTTCTTGTACAAATTCTTTCGACATTGTTATAGTAGAATGCCCAAATCACCATCAAAGTACAAGCCATAACAAATCAAAAACCTCAAAACGATAAGAATCGACTTAATAACGAGCTTATGGATTTGATTTCGAATAGATTTGCCAGACTTAGGTCGCTCGGAGGTCGGGGTGGGAGTCGGTTACTATTACTTCCCTATGTGCGCTCCTAGTTCCAATCGAAATCATGGGGTGTGGTGAGCAAAACCATACTTATATATAGAGGCAAGAAAGTCATTTTACTATGAAAAAAAATTCAAACATAGTGTACGAAAGCAAAAACTGTGGTGTGAATTACTGCTTCCTTTTTTAAAATCTAATATACACTATAGGCATATTAGAACCATTTAATAGTCTAGCTTAGCTTAGTTGTCACTTTAATTAAGTTCTCATTTCTACAACTAGACCTCCAATCTCTCAGATACGCGGCACTCGTAAGCCTGCACGTATCTCGATGCATGCTTATGTTTCATTTAATTATTTATTATGCAACTAAGGCTTAGATTCTTGTTGTTCAAACTAACTTGGAATTATTATTAGTGCTATTTCGGAATCAACTAAACCATCAAGTGTACCTATATATCAACCTACCCGATCCTCGCGTCAACATGCATCTTGGAGTCATGTCGATCTACACTCGTGAAATGTGGAAATTAACACACATGCAATGTAATTTTGGTTAAATTAAGTTAACACATTGCAATAGAAAACCATGCAACAAAAAGATTAACAATTAATATATAGGTCGGCGTGCTCTATTCCTATCCGTGATGTCTACATGAGTTAAAATAAAGTCCTAATATGAAAGTACCGAATAAGCACGTTAAATAATTATTGGGTTGTAACAATTCAAATGTAATTGAGAGGAATGTCAAGAATTGAGAATTTTGTGAATTTTGTGACAAAGTCCTCGTTTATACCCCCAAAGACTTAGCTTAAACTGACCGTCTCACGACGCTCTACCGATTTGCATAAAGAAATTGAAAGAAAATTGGACGTAGGGAGATCGCATAGCGAGAATTGACTTGAGAGGGTTTCAGAAATAGAATTAGTTTCATTATGTTCAATGAATGAAAGTTGTTTTCGATGATGATGGCGTTTATACATACACACCCTCAGTTGCCTGTTTAAGCAGCTTAATTTTTTTTATTTATTAATTCCCAAATTTCCTAGTATGACATGTGTTGACTTCGTAGCTCGTTTTGGATATGTTTTTAACCAAATCGATTCAAACTCTCGACGAAATATTCCAACTTCATAAAACGTCCATAATATTAGTTTTGGTCACACTAAAACCCTCAAAATCTTAAATTTGTCCATAACACACTAAAATATTACAAACCAATCCTCTTGTCATACTTAACTACTAAACTTGCACAAATTTGGACTCATTCTCAAACTCGACTACTACCGATCGACATGTAACTCAAGGCAAGTTTTCGCATCAATTTTGTTCTCATTTTATGGTACCATCAATTCGACATACACGCAAACTGAGGTAAAATCCTTAAGTGATACTTGACACTAGATTTACTAGTTTTCGAGCAACTAATAATTTTAATTTTCATTATTGCCCTTCAGTCACACACTTGCAACCTCGATTATGTAAACAATTGATGATACAACTCAACACACTCCGATAGCTTTAGACAACCTAATATTATATTAATCCACTCTGACTTTGTGAAGAAATACCATATAATAGAAACACTTGGCATTAACAAACAAAAAATAACATTAATAGACCTAGTGATTTCTCTATTTCACCGATTTGAGTCCTAATCCACAACACATATCGTGATTAAGACTCATTAATCTTGTAATTAACTCCAGATACATGTTTATTGAAAATCAGGGACTCACATATACTTACACGAGACATGCTCTTCTTTGATCTGGAATTTTTACTAAATTGTTAGTTTGCAAATTAAATATTTACATTTTAGTTGCACTCTCATATTTATTTCACAGTTTATAATTAGTTTATATTAGTATAATTATTTCAAAACCCCCTATTTGACCTACAGTTATCCCCAGTTCCAGTGGATTCGACCTCGCTTACCGCTACTAAAAGTCAATAGTAGTTTGGTTTAAGGGAATTATTATTAGTGATCGGTAGAGCATCACTCATTGAATTTTTCAGTTTCTAATTGAGTGAAATTATCAAATGGGGGCACTTGTAGGCTATCTTTGTAGGTGCCCAAACTATCGCGATTGTCATTCCCTAAGTTTTTTGTCAATTGGTGTTACTCCTACTTTTCTTTGAAATTTTGTATATGTTTTTATTCTATCCTTACAAGTTTTTTGACATATCCACCTAAGCATGCATCCTCATTTCTTGAACAATCATTTTATGTAGTTGATGCTGCTTTATTGCACAACATTTACTTCCATAAATCATAGCTGACCTAATTGCGGTTCTATATAATTTTTCTCTTATCTTGAGAGGAATATTTTGATCACAAATCCTACATGTTGCATGTCAGCCCCCTCACCATTAAGACGACTGACCGGCCTAGATTACCTTAATCCTCCGATAATCTAGTCAGCTTAATCCATTCTTTGTTCTTTAACCTTAAATAATATGCATTTCAATCCTTAATAATGATCCAAGTTGTAATTTGTCCTCATTGAAACTCAATTCATGATTTGTTTAATTTGAGCAAATTGTGAAATCATACTGATTATTCTTCGTATTTTTGTAAAAAATTCAGTAGCACTTCCACTAAAAGTAGCCTGCCAGTAAACTTCCACCTAATAGACAGCAGAATTGGGGAGAGGCCTAAAGGACTCACGACTCCCCGTAGTTCACAATATATATCAAATTCCATTTATAAACAAACTTAGAGTCTTTGATAGCTTAATCACAAAGTATCCCTAACTAAACCCAAAACTGAAACAAAAACATTCTAAACTTATTTTAAACTAATTTAAGAGACTCTTATAACCATTCAACAAAACTTCATGTCATATACTCACCCCAAGAGTTTGAAAAGTAATATATATAAACAACTTAAAACAAGAATTTACTTTAATATGTGAAAACAGTCACCACAATCTTTGAGTCTTGTCCACTCTTCCCTTGTCGTCGTATAGAATCTGACATCATCAAAAACAACTCGAAGATGTCAGGCAAGTAAATTCACACATTGATATGTACTCCTGCAATTGTTAGTATGATACATGGAGACATGTAATTGTATTTTCAAATAAACAATAATATTTATGCGTTAACATGACATGCAATCCACTTATCGCCATCTCCTAACTATCAAATGTCAACTTCCAAAAATAGCATAGAGACAGTATTAAGAGATCATGAAATGCAAATATGACTTGTCGGCATTAGACTCTGCTAGTCTCACTAGACGGCGTAGAGGCAAGACTGAAACCTAGTTTCAATCAAACTAGACTCCGACATAAGCTTATCCCCCTCACTTACTCTATGTATGAATGACCAAGAATGATAAAATGCAATGCAGACTATTATACAATTATAGGTACAAAGATAAATTCCTTAAATATTAAAAATCACTGTAGGGTTTACTTACAACCAACCATCATTGAGCTTAATTTTTTGGGGTCCCAAAGCGTCGGATCACCTTGAAAATGGTTTCAATAGCTTCCATGCATATCCAATTATATTGGGGGTCAAGCTTCAAGTGAAACCAAATCACATGACCTAATGAAAACTACAGCTAAAACACGCTCAAGAACAGTTTCCAAAAATATTAATTTATATAACTATTTCAACTGGCTTTCAACTAGCCATCTTGAGGTAACTTTTTAACCTTGAAAACCTCAATATTTGTCATGATGACCTAAAAGGAACTTATAGTACTCATGTCTTACTTTCCACAGACTCAAAGAACACCCAAATAGGATCACCGACGTAGAAGTTATGAATTTTCCAATATGGCCTATCAACTAGGGAAATTTTATTTATATTGAACTGAAAAATGTCTCCAAATCAATATTTTCGTAATTAAATCCTTAAAACTCGACAACAAACACCACAAAACCACTCGATACCAACATCAAAATATTTTCATAGCACGTGGAGTAAAATTGGATCAAAACCAATAATCGATTCATCTGGAAACTCAATGTAAATCAATATCAATTATAAAAGCATCTTCAAAATAGTTATCAAATGAATCACATTAGTTCAATTAATCAAAACCCTAACCCACGCTAGTGGGATTTATTCCAAATTGGCAATCAATCCAATATATCAATTCATAATAATCCTTACAAATTTCTATTAAAACCCAGCAATAGAAATCGAGAAATCGTGATAATTCAAATTGAATTGAGGAAAATGTCCCAAATTGAGAATTTGCCAAATTGCAAGTCGAATACCTTGCATCCGCCGTTGAAACTTAGCTCGACCTGACCGTCTCGCGATGCTCTACAGTTTCGCGTAAAATAATAAGGCAAAAATCGAATGTAGGGACATTGCAGAGCGTAAACCCGAGTTGATAAGGTTTAAAGGACGAACAACAACAATTCGTTCTATTGAAAAACTGAAATGAAATGATTCATTTCATTTTTTTCTTTTTCCTTATATATATAAACCCTCAGTTCCTTATCTATGACTTATTTTTTTATTTATTAATTTTTGAAATCCTTATTTTGACGTGCTTCAGCTTCTGGCACTCGTTTTCAATTCGGTTTTTTGCCAAACAGAGCCAACCTCTCGACAAAATAGTCCAACTCCAAAAAACGTCTATAACAATGGTTTTGGTCATTCCAAAACCCAAAAAATCTTAACTTTGTCCACGACATACTGAACTTTTATGGACCAATTCTCTTGCCATATTAAACCAAAATTACACCAATTTGTATTCATTCTCCATCTCGACCATCGCCAATCGACATAAAGCTCGAGGTAAGGTCTTGAATCAACTTCATTCTTACTTTACACCTACACCGATCCCAACCTGTACGTAAATCGAGGCAAAATACCATGTGATATTTGAAACTTGATTTACTATTTTTTGAGGAACTAATCATTTTTATTTCACTTGTGCTCTTTAGACACGCATTTACAACCTCGATTATGACAAATTGAGGATACACCTCAATACATCCCAACTTCGCGACTAAATAACGTATATTACATTCACTGGGCATGCAACACGCAAAAATAATATTTAAACTTATGATCTCCGATCCATAACGCGTATGTCCCATCTCGACTACTTAATTTCCAATTAAAATCCAAAAACACTTAATTAGTCGGCTAATCAAGTTTATGAAATTCTCGAATGTCACAATCTTCCCAACTAATTAAAAATTTCATCCTCGAAATTTATACTTATAGGTTACTGAACCAAAAGTGATATGAGAAAATGATCCTTCATATAACACTTTTTCAATCCAAACCTGTAAAACTATGTCCAAAGATGACTTTTGTTGTATTTAACAACTTGGTTATAGTGATCATAAACATTTTAACTTTTCATTTCCAACATCTTAGTTTAATGAAACGTTATCTTCGTTACTTGGCCAATCCTGGCATTTTGTGAATTTCTTACGAGTTAACAATTAACTTTATGAAATATCCAATAACTTTTTGTTTCTCTACTCATATTTTATCTTGAATCTCATTCAAGAATCAACACTTAGCAAGATTTAACCTATCTTGCTCCTCATACAGGAATTTTTCTTCTTAACTGATAACAATTCCACAAAGCATTAAAAATTCTTTCCTTATCTACCAAACTCTAGTACACATACCAGTTTACTTTCTTATCACTAATCATCTCTTCATCGGAATTGTCGATCGACCAATTCTTAGACTATCATCAGTCTAAAATCACATAGTGATGCAAATAATACTTGAGCATGATATTAGATACAAAGTAGAGTTGCGTGTTTATCTGATCCATCATCATTCTAGCGTTTCTCAACAGGAGCGTATAATTACATAAATCATCCTATGACTATAGATCTATAATTACATCTGTCATCCCATGATAAGAGATCTCAATTTTAATCCGATCAGAAATGAAATCGGACACATCGTGCAACTCTCGCTCATTCTCTAAATGTCTACTCATAATATTATTTGCGGTGTGAACTAGAAAGCAATTATCAATACCAACTCATCAGCTGATTCACTTAACTTTCTATTTGACTAATTAAGAAATTAACACATTTTCTAACTTCGTCAAATCATTCTCTATTCATGAGTTCACCAAGAACCTTATTTTTATAATTACTGAGATCTCTCATAGTCTCATGTCTTAATCACTTGATGTTCATTGACTTTTTTCATTGCTTGAATAGAAACATTTATCCTTCTCTTGAGTGGATATACGCATTCAAACAGAGATATCGACATTTTTTATGATTATACTCTTATAATATAACTTTTAACTTGTATCTTATACAAGTTATAAAATGATATCTTTCTTTTTCATTTCTACTCAATTACAGTGGAAGAATATTCAATTCTTCAAACATACCAATTCAGATACACTGTCCTTTATTCAGCATTTCAAACCAAAAGAGATAATACTGACTAACTGAGTTGTAAGTTGTACTTCTCTTTTCATTTCATTTATATATTCACTGCCATTCAGGTATCTTTCATCAACTCCAATTTATGATAACTAGTGTTTTAAACTACACCACTGACATTAGTTGCAAATTACTTTGGTTCCAAACTTTCAATATTTGGAGTTTGATTGCTTGTAAGATCATTGTAAAGATATATTTAATTCCATCAAACTTATAGTTTGACATCTGAGACCTTGTCAAGACTCGTTCACCTGAGATTCCTTTTTTCATATTAATGTGAGAGTTTATTGACCATTTAGTTACCTATATTTAAGTTTCCAATTGACTCCAACAAAACTTCATAGACCCTTTTATACCAATATCCATCAATTTTTTTGATTATTCAAAGACAAATGGACGCGTCACACCAGTGTTCTACGCCATGAATGAATTTTGATTATAAAATAGAGTTACTCAGACTTTTGATCATGCAGAACTACTACAGTGTCTGGCCTTGACTAAACGAGTATGTTTGTGTCACTTCCATCAGTCACAAGTCATCTCAACATCTCATTTTATTCATTAGAAGAGTCTATTCCATTCAGTTTTTATCAATCTTAGTCATTCTCACATTGATCTCAATCTTGGTCCCTTTATAAACTTATCACGACTTTCGCTCAATAACCAAGTCACTTGCACCTCCTTAATCTTGACTGACAAAGGCAATATATATCTCTTCTCTTTTCGAAAACTTAGCTAAGGATGATGGGACGTCTTATGATCATTCAGTCAATTGAAGTCTTCCTTAGCTATACTCTATTTGAAACAGAGAGAATTTTGCGACTCAAACAGTTCTACTATTTTTATTGCTTTAATTTGTTTCTATTAGTCTCAGATTTCCCCACTTTTTTTCTCAAAAAGAAATTTGGTACTTTACAAGAGACTAAATAAAAAAACTAAATATCTTACTATTCATCAAATTAATTTTGATGAATTCATTTGTTCGTTGTTGTTCAACTGAAGAGATAGAAGAATTTGGATTTCCAAACTTTGATTAACTTAATGACTAAGCAGATTTTTAAAGGATGTTGTTTCGATCCTTTAATTCCTATAAATGGTAATTCTTGTAATATAGGAGCTCATTTTGACATCCTATACCAATCACTTACTGATTCTCAATCAGTACGTCTATCTTTTCCTTAATTATATTTTAGATTATAGTGACAAGTGTCATAACTTAATGTCATTAGTAGTGATTATTGGGTACTTTGAATCATAAAATACAATCACTTGTATTGATTTTTAATAGCTAATTCAAGATAGTATCAGACCACTTCCCCAACACCTTAACTTCTAACACATTGATCTTATCACTACAATTGTTATTTTTAAGTTAGAGATTTTTTTTATCTTTGTTCTATAACAAAATCTATTCTGGGTCAACAAAGATTATTTCTAGCTCATGCATTTTCATTTGCTTTATCAATTTTTTATTTGACTCATAGAGCCACTATACTCAACATCACTTATGGATAAGGAACTTGAGTAATAAACAATCAAAAATATTCCATACTTATTTTTAGAATTCGTTTAATTGTTTTCAACTATGGTTTTATTCCACTTTGTTTTGTTTAGAAAAGTAGACAATACTTTACTTTAAATTATTTCATTTTTATAGAAACCGACTTAGACATTTTTATTTGATGCTATCACAATCCTATTGTGATTTTCAGTCATAATTCAGTTTGTCTAATCAATTTCTACTTTCAGAACCACGTGTCTCCATTTTCCTTTTTGAAACTATTTTAGCATTTTCTTGAGCGTTTTATAATTGTAATAATTCGATACTTTCGATTTCCAAGAAATTCATGTTCAGTACTTACGTACCTAAATCTTTGGACTTTTTTTCCAACTAATTTCCTATTGGCTTCATAACTGATACTTTCATTAGTTATATTAGTATCGAACCACTTACAACAGCCTTGTGAATTTAGACTTCCTAAGTCTATTTCACATATATTTACACTCAATTATCATTGCATAAGTCTATTCTCTCAATTTAATTATTCGTTTCAAATCTTACTCCCCGTTCAATACGAGTTAAGTATCAAACAAACAATAAGACTAAACTTCTTATCGCTATCTAGCAATAATACATACATACAACACAAACATAACACAATAATTCAAATAACCCAGCTCACGGTCATTTCCCAACTGAACACGCTCGATCACTCTTTGGTTTCCAACCAAAATTTATCCTCAAATTGAGCCAACCCCAGTCTCTGATACCAAGTTTGTCAGGCCCTTCGTCATTAAGATGACTGACCGGCCTAAATTACCTTAATCCTCTGATAATCTAGTCAACGTAATGTGTTCTTTGTTCTTTAACATTAAATATTTTGCATTTCAATCCTTAATAATGCTCCAAATTGTAATTTATCCTCATTGAAACTCAATTCATGATTTGTTTAATTTGTGCAAATTGAAAAATCGTACCGATTATTCTCTGTATTTTTGTAAAAATTTCGACAACAACTCCACTAAAAGTGGCCTGCCAAAAAACTTATACCTAATAGACAGCATAATTGAATAGGGACCTAGAAGGACTCACAACTCCCCGCAGTTCACAATATATATCAAATTTCATTTATAATCAAAATTAGAGTCTCTGATAGCTTAATCACAAAGTATCCCATACTAAACCCAAAATTGAAACAAAACCTTCTTAACTTATTTTAAACTAATTTAAGAGACTCTCATAACCATTTAACAAAATTTCATGTCCTACACTCACCCAAAAAATCCAAAAACAATATATACATAAAAAACTTAAAACAATAATTTACTTTAATTTGTGAAAAGAATCAACACAATCTTCGAGACTTGTCCACTCTTCCCTTGTTGTCATATAGAATATGACATCATCAAAAACAACTCGAATATGTCAGGCAAGTAAATTCCTAAATTGATATGTACTCTTGTAATTTATTCCAAATTGGCGCAAATCAATCCAATATATCAATTCACATTAATCCCTACCAATTTCAATTAAAACCCCGCGAAAAAAATTGAGAAATCATTATAATTCAAATTGAATTGAGGAAAATGCCCTAAATTGAGAATTTATCAAATTGCGAGCCGAATACCTTGTTTCCATCGCGGAAACTTAGCTCAAACTGACCGTCTCGCAATGCTCTACAGTTTTGCAAAAAGAAACCGAGGAAAAATCGGACGTCGGGAGATCCTGAAGCGTAAACTCGAGTTAAAAGGGTTTAGAGAACGAACAATAAGAGTTCGTTCTGTTGAAAAAATGAAATGAAACGATTCGTTTCATTTTTTTCATTTTTCCTTATATAAACCTTCTGCTGCTTGTCAGCAGCATAATTTTTTTTTACTTATTAATTTCCCAAATCTCTATTTCTAATGTGCTTTAACTTCCTGCGCTCATTTTCAATCCGACTTTTCACCGAAATGAACCAACCTCTCGACAAAATAGTCCAACTCCATTAAACGTCCCTAACACTAGTTTTGGTCACACCAAAACTCCAAAAATCGTAACTTTGTCCACGACATACTGAACCTTTATGGACCAATTCTCTTGCCATATTAAACCAAACTTACACCAATTTGGACTCATTCTCCACCTCGACCACCGCCAACCGATATAAAGCTCGAGGTAAGGTCTTGCACTAACTTCATTCTTATCTTACATCGCCATTGATTCCAACTTGCACGTAAATCGAAGCCAAATCTCATGTGATATTTGAAACTTGATTTACAAGTTTTTGAGGAAATAATCATTTTTATTTCTCTTGTGCCCTTCAGACACTCATTTACAACCGCGATTATGACTAATTGATGATACACTTCGATACACCCCGATTTTGCGACTAAATAACATATATTACATCCACTAGGCATGCAACATGCAAAAATAATATTTAAACTTATGATCTCTGGTCCATAACGCATAGGTCCCACCTCGAATACTTCATTTTCAATTAAAATTTGAAAATACTTAATTAGTTGTCTAATCAAGTTAATGAAATTCTTGGATGTCACATTGCACTCTTTCATTTCTTCCATCCACCTTAAATTCTATGTGTGACATTATACTATATATAACCATCATTTTGTACGATTGAGCCAAGATATCTAAAACGGTTCACTTTATGAATTTTTACTTCCCCTAATATTTTATCACTTCATAATCTCAATGTCTATTATTTTTAAACTCACAGTGCATGTATTATGTATTTATCCTACTCAACTTAAAACCTTTAGATTTTAAAATATTTCTACAAAGTTCTAATTTCTTATTCACGCGTGCAATTTCTTGTTTCTTCCACTATGATAACATTATCTGCAAATAACACATACTATGGTATATCCTCTTTAACTATGCTTAGTTCATCCATAAGTAGAGTAAAGAAAAATATGAGCTTAAAGTCAATCATTAATGTTGGCCAATGGTAATCAAGTACTAATTAATGAATTAAATTGATTTAAAAAATGATCCGTGGGAGTGTTAACAAAAGCATGTAATTAATAAAGAACGGAGGAAACGCTGCTGGTTTTGTAGCCAATGGTTATCCAGTACAAGTTAGGTGATCATTATTCGGAGAGGTGCTTGTTTTAAGGGGCCTTTCACTATACAAGGGGCGTGGATCAGAAACCCCTCTAAATTCTTGCATATTAAGGAAAGTTTTGCAAATAATTTAACCTCTTGGGCTCGCATCACGAATCTCTTCCTTGGGCTCGTTGAAGTGGGGGAAAAAGGATCCGCTAGCCTTCTTTTCAATTTAGATGAGATGTTAAACGAAACACTTCCATTTATTACCAGTCATAATGTTGGAATGCTCTTAAAAAGTACAAAAGAATAGCACATGAGCGTACTGATGCGCATCTAATCAACTTATTATGATCATTGTTTTTCATTGGATGAATTATGAATCTATCCCTCAAGATTTGTCCTAAATACTCTACAACCTAAACTCTATTATTTTCCTTCCAATGCGCGCTTTTTCTGTAATTGAGAAGTTTTAAGCTTTTTGACAAAAAAAAAAAAAAAGTTTTAAGCTTAAGAGTAACCACCGTTAAACATCATTAACATAGAGTTAAATATTCGAAAGTTGCATATACATAGGATGCTTCTAATATGGGTATCGAAAAGATACTCATGGCATAGAGTTAATTTTTTGATTTGAACCATTAGATCAAAAAATTAAGAGAGAAAAATGGTTGAAGCATTTAAAGCATTAGTGTACCCACTTTTGACTTTATCTCTCTTTCAATAAATAGGTGGCTCTCTCTCTCTCTTTAAAAGGAAATGGACACAGTGACATGCTTAAGTGACACTAGACACACACACTCTATCTCACACACAAAATAAATGAAAAAGGCAATTAATGTTTTCTTGATTTCTTAAAAGGAAAGGAAATGAAAAAGACACTCTCTCACAAAAAGGAAAAAAAAAAGCAATTAATGACAATTTAATACTTTTTCATTTCAAAATAGAGTAGAAATATTTATTTTTATATTTTTTCAAATTAATTTATTAATTTATTAAATTAATTTATTAAATTATTAATTTATTAAATTAATTTATTAATTTATTAAATTTATTTATTAATAAGTTATTTAAATATTTAAATAATTAAATTATTTCTATAACTAATAACTTTATTGGAATTATTGAATATTGCATGGGTTTTCATAAGCGTATCATAGAAGAATAAATTTATGTGTTTTAGATAAAAATAACACGTACTTTTTAATTTGCTTCTTAAATAAAATAATAGTATACATTAATTATGTAATTTCTTGAATTAAAAAATTCATTAATTGTATGAATATTTAACATAAAAGCTTCATTTTTAAAATAAGAACTTAATTTGTAACAACATAAAAAATAATTATTTTTTATTCCATAAATTATCATTTTTATTTGTATTATGCATAGTAATTAAAGATAAATTAGATATAATAAATTTTGTTTTTAGATAATTTGTTATAGCATTATCATGTAAGATGATTGTTTATAGTTTTCACATAATATCATATAATATGGTTGTTTGAAAATATTATTATTTATAAATGTAATTTCACACACCACGCACCTATGTGTGTGACTAATTTAATTAGTATATCATACGAGCACTAGGTTCGTTAATCATGACTTACTATGTATTGAAAAATACAATTAGTTTTATTTGACAAAAAATAATACCTGGATATGTGAAGTCATAATACAATTTTTTCTTTTTTTTAATATTTTACAAAGCCAGTTTAATTTAGTGCAACAAAATAAAATAGTTTATACATACTAGTTTAATTTAGTGCAACAAAAAAATAGGACTTCTTTTATGTTGTTGGCTTAGAATTTTAAAAAATAATGTAAAATATTATGAGATTGTGACAAATGACACACACACTTGGGACATTGATTTATCGAAGAACTATAGAAGTTTAGGAGTTTTCTTGAGTTTCCTATGTATAATTAAACTTAAATAAAATTTATGTGATGATAACTTTTTTTTTTTTTTTTTTGGATTTCTCCTCATAGAGTTTGAAGCCAACCACACCAATTAATTCACGATCGGGTATTGTCTAGCTCCACATGTAAGGCGGCTATTTCAATTTATTTTTTATTTTTCAAAAAATTAATTAAATGAATAACATTTCATTAAAAAATAAAATAAAGTTGACCAATCAAACGAATTACACTCTATGCAATATTTCAATCACGTTTAATATTATATTTTTATTATTCTTATATGTAGTTTAGTTAAGTGTGTCATGTGTGTCATTGTAGCAATTTATTCTTTATTTGAGAGAAAAAGTTGTGAATTTTTTGTGTTACTTTGAACAATTTTTTTCTGAGAGAAAACCATTTATTTATGGAGAGAGAAAGTAAAAATAGATAATTAACGCTTTAATTGTTTCAACCACTTTTCCCTCTCTTAATTGTTTTAATCCAATGGTTCATATTAAGTACTTATGCTATATATATAGCTATGTGTGTGGGCATTTCAACATGAGCCATAAGGTCTCTACATGTTTAGTGAAGTTCACCGTGACTTTTTTTTAGATTCATGGTGTCTAAATCGCCTTGGCCCCTTCTCAATTAAAGTTTGACTCATCCTACGGGGATGATCGGGAGCACTTTCTCCAACACCTCAAATTAGGACATTTTGCAATTCAAACTTAAAATCATTGCCTCAGTCAACGTCTTAAGCTTAAGCTTAAAATCAATAGGTCGTAATGAGATGGGGGGAGTGAAATGAGTATTTAAGAAGTGAACAATGCAAAATGACTTGTAATTTTGAGAAGTAAAATTTTTCTAAAACCACCTATATAAATGGGATGGATGAGTACTTAACAATTATGCATTGGATGAAATTAGAATTCCACGTCAAATGTGTTTGGCGATCGATAGTTATACAAATTAACCGAAAAAATTACAGACGTACAACAAAAATTGGTTTAAATAATTGAAATAAGTTAGGATTTCTTTTTATTCCTTAAGTAATGTATAACGCCTTTTGAAAATGCGTCAATAGTGGGAGAAAACTCACATTGCAACGTGGTCACATAAATGGCGCATTCTTCGAATGCGCTATTCGTGTTAATTCCTAAGGACAGTCTCCATGGGCTTTCACGTGGACAGTTCTGTTGTGGATACACGAATGACGCATTCGGAGAATGCACCATTCGTGTTTTCTGAACAATCCACATGGCGTCTACATGGATTGTTCCATAACATGAATGGTGCATTCTCCAAATGCGCCATTCATGTTTTCTGAACACTCTACGTGGACGCCATGTGGAGTGTTCTATAATACGAATGGCACATTCAGAAAATGCGTCATTTGTGTTATATGTCTGGCCCGTAATATCTCATCGTCACGGACCAGGAGTCCTCTTACTCGAGAACGCAGGGAATATATTCCCTGCATTCTCGAGAATATGGGATAGGGTTTAGGTGTATAGGTAGGTGGTCAGATGGATTGAATGGGGTGGTTTTTATTTAATGGTGGTTATTGGTGGGTATTTAGAAGCAAAGAGAGAGGTTGTGAGAGAGTTTTTAATGTGATAAGAGAGAGAGAGCAGCAGAGAGAGAAAGAAAGAGGGAGAAGGGTGTGTTTTGTTTTGTGTGTGTAATGATAGAAGGGAGACTCGAGAAGAGGTAGAGGTGTTCGTGTGGAGGGATCGACAGAGAGAGAGGGAGAGAAATACCCACCAACAACCAAAATAGCAACTATTTTTGGAACGTGAAATCGATAGAGAGAAAGAAAGAGAAAGAGAGTTGCAGACCGTGCGAGAGAGAAACAGAGAGAAAGACGGTCCTTGGAGAGGGGAAGGGAGTAGGCTGACCGTGCGAGAGAGAGGATCTCAAGAGACCGAGAGAGGGGAAAGGAGTACACCGTAAGAGAGAGAGATAATCTGTGTGTTGGGTTTCGGTTAGACCGTGAGAGAGAAAGAGCCTTGGTGTTGGGTTTAGGATAGACCGTGAGCCCGAGAGAGAGAGAGAGAGAGAGAGAGAGAGAGAGAGAAAGAGAGAGAAAAGGTTGGGTTGGGTAGTGAGAGAGTTGGGTCAGTTGAGTTGTGAGAGAGTTGGATTGTTTGGGGTTTTTGTTGGATTTTTTGTAGTTGAAGAGGTTGTTAAAAGGTTCGGATTTTTTTATTTTATTTTTAAAGAATAACATTGTAGTTAGTAATATTTGTTTAAATAAAAGCTAACTTAATTTTTTTCAGGGAATGTCAAATTGAAGATCAAAATAGGGGAAAATTAGTAAGTACAAAAATTTATTTATTTAAGTTTTATTATGTTTGACTTGGTATTTTATTGCTAGGAAACTAGTAAGTACAAAAATTTATTTATTCAAGTATGATCCATACTAATCAATTTCCAGGCCACTATATTGCAAGCAATATTAACTAATCATATGAGTCAAGTCAATATAATTTGAAAGGACTACATCAATTAGGCGTTAAATGTAGGTATGAAAAGTGTATTACTCTAGTATTTCCCTATTTTTACAACACTAGTAGTTGATATATGCTTGAACGCGTTCGTAGATTAAGCGAGAAACAAAAGGAGGAGAGAAGTAAATTCTATACGCATGATCTTACCAAAAAAGTTGTGTACAATTGCAATTTTGATTTATTTTAAATGTCAGCTGCTAATTAAAGAGACGCTCTATCTTACATTATTGCACATGTTTCTTTTAATCTCGAAGATTTGCCGAAAAAACAGAAATAAATTAAGAGAATGACTATAACAATGCAATGGGACGTTTTATGAAGGTATTTCATAAGAGATCAAAACATGAGACGTTGTTAAGGGCATGGGTCATTTTTTTTTAAAAAAAGTGTATCATGTGATGTTAATCCCACATTGGCTATTCGCAAAATGTTTTACAGCTTCGAAAATGCAAGGCCAGCTAATGTAGTTTGTCTTTTTGGAGACATCCGATAAAATTGGAACGACACAGAAAAGATTACCATGGGCCTGCGCAAGGATGACACAAAAAAAAGATGTTTTAAAATAATTTTTTTTTAAACAACCAGTAAGTTAAAAAAATTATTTAGTGGAGTTTTATTATGTTTAACTTGATTTTTTATTGTTAGGTACTTTTTTTGATAAAATACAATGCTCTTTTTTAATTGATTTAGTAAATATGAGTTATTAATTGATACTTCATGCAAACGAATGAGTATGCTCTGTAGTTGCGCTATTAAGGCGATCCGATCTACATTAGAAAGTTCGATTGCGGTTCAAATCCCTAATTTTGTGAAAGTGTTTTCACCTATACATATGTAGTTTTTTTTTACGTGAATCAAACAAAAATACCATATGAATCTTAATATACAGTTATCCTGTTATAAAATTTATAAAAAAAAATAGATTTCATCATATATAATTAAGTTTGGCCTCCTTTAGAAGAATAGATGGTAGTGACTTATTGCACTTAAATATTTATTCTTGTCTACTTGCTCGATGAACCTCATTTAGTGATAGATTGTCTTTGATTTGTATATATATGGAGCTAAATATGAGACATACAGTACGAATATGTAAAACTTTGATGAACCTCATTTATGATGCAAATATGAGTTATTAATTGGTACTTCATGCAGACAAATGAGTATGCTCTGTAGTTGCGCTATTAAGGCGATCTTCTACATCAAAAAGTTCGATTGCGCTTTAAATCTCCAATTTGATCAACTTTTGTGTTTGATATATATGCAATCCTTTTACATCATCATTGTTCAATAAATTATGTAGGTCATGAAATATAGGAACATCTCATTCTTATTTTATGCGTACAGTGAAATTGTAAACGGTATGAATGACATTGGGTACAACGCACCCCCATCATCAGTGTTGATACTTAAGTTTTGGACGAGTAGACAATAATTGATGGATCATGTGTGTAACACATTCAGTATCTCATCTACGGAGACTATAGTAAGGATTACTTATCGTCACATGATAATCTTCCTCGGTGGTTCACAGTATTTTATCCCCGGTATTGCTGCAAGACGCGACGCACTTCGACTTGATATGGGCGACAGTGCCCAATCTACCATTAACTGCAAGTGTAGATATTTATTTAACATTTAAGCCAATCGACTATTTTCAAAATCATACAGTTCATTCGTAAGTAGTAGATGAAGATGTCGGCACGTCAGACACTAGATCAATGATTGGAAGATTGTATATGCAACCACCACAAGGTGATGATGAACCCGACGACGATGATGACATTAATGCTTATTGTGACGATGACCTCAACGACGACAACGATAATGACACGGACAAGGACGTGTGTCCCCACGAGGATGCTGCTCCATTTGTCGATTGGGAAAATTTAAATGTTGTTACGGATGACCCAATATATGAACCTCCAGGGGTGGAAAACATGCAAGATGATGAGCAGTTTGCTATTGATGAAGAAAATTTCATGGAGGAAGCAAATGATGATGAAGTTCACCAACCATCGCCGGTGTATAATGAAATCGATCGGGAGGTGGTTAACTCTACGGCGACCCAACATTCTCATCAACAGACTGGGTGGAACATGCCTAATTTTGAATTGAAAATAGGAATGTGTTTTGACAATAAAAAAGACTTACAACATGCCGTCAAAATGGGGTATGTTAACAGACATTGTCAATACCATGTGATGGAATCGACTACAACTCTGTAGGCGATCAAGTGTAGAAGTGCGCAAGACGGGTGCATGTGGCGTCTTCGTGCCTGTTTGCGAAAGAAAACACAATTATGGGAGATCACACAATTAGACGTGTCGCACAACTATATAAATCCCGACGTAGAACACGGTCATGCCCAACTTGACGCCAACATGCAAGCACGAGAGATCCAAACCATTGTCCATATGGATCAAACAATAACTATGAAGGCATTAATACAAATAATTAAGGGAAAATACAGACACAAAGTAAACTACAAGCGAATGTGGGATGCCAAAAGGAAGGTAGTTGCAAATGCATTTGGAGATTGTGAGGAGTCATACGCTAGATTGCCAAGATGGTTGGTAATTTGTGAACTATAAGAGTCTAGGGAGAAAAATCGAGTGGTCACATAAACAATGGGCTGCTGATTACAATGGACTGTGAAGCATAAGATTGTAATGATGCTTGTATTCAAAACATCAATACAAGCTTTCAAGTTTTGTAGGCTTCTTCTTCAGATTGACGCGACTTTCTTATATGACAAATATAGTGATAAGCTAATGATTGCCATCTCTGTTGATGGTAATGGACACATACAACTGGTTGCATTTGCCGTTGCAGAAATCGAATCTACGAATTCATGGGGATGATTTTTTTGGAATGTTGCGCAAACACGTGACGGATATAGATAATATTTGCCATATTTCTGATCGTCACCTTGGCATTCTGAAGGCGGTCAACACACCGACTAATGGTTTTTGTCCCCCAAAAGGATACCACCGTTATTGCCTACAACATTTGGTCAGTAATTTCAACACTCAATTCAAAAATGAAACCTTGAAAAATTTCCTTTCTCGAGCAGTTGCTCAACATTAAGAACAAAAATTTAATACGTGCATGAAGCGTTTTGCATACTTATCGTCACGAGCACCTCAATGTGTACAATATGTTAATGTCATCCCCAAAGAACTACGGACTCAATCGCATGATGAAGGCATGTGGTACGGATGGATGACTTCTAACGGTGTTGGTGTGTATGAAATGCAAGTTCTCTTTCGCATTTATTGATTTAGTTATCGCTGAAGTAATATTACTTACACGAATTTATTTTTCAATTGTATAATGTTTTAATAGTGTATTAAAGGGGGAGCTCGATTCTTGTCAATAACAGCGATGACTCAAATGATTTAGTACAGATTGTTGACATACCACGATCGAGGTAAACATGAAATCAATGAAGCAATCTCAAATGGCCTATCTTACACAAAATATGTCACGGATAAACTCACGCATTTTGAACAATCTGCAATGAGGCATCAAATCAATTTGATAAATCGTGACATAGGTGAGTTTGAAGTGCTGACTGGACGACATGGTGATCGCATGCATAAAGGAAACAATACCCAAGTCGTCATCATGAAGGACCGGGTGCGCAATTGCAATATATGGCAATCGTTTGGTTTCACTTGGTCACACATGTTAGCTGCATGTGCCTTTATTCGAGTGAGCTACTCGCAATTCATTGATACATACTATAGGATAGATGTGTACACGTAATGTTACTCCTCTAATTTCATAGCCATCTCATATAAGAAATATTGGCTGACTTTTGCGACGAAGATCATACCGGACCCGAGGTGCAGACATGGCCGAGGGAGACCAGAGGGAACGCGAAGGCAAAATGAGATAGATCTTCCTAATGTTTCAAGGGCATTGCGATGTGGCATATGACATCAAGAATGACATAAAAGAACAAAATGTCCTAATAAAGATCGTGATTGAGTCCATACTAGGAAGAATCGATGCGGCAGTTGTCGTGCAGAGGGACATAACAAAAAAAATTGTCCAGCCAGAGCTCAACCTTCTAATCAAAACCAATAGTCGATTTTGTATATTGTTTGTAATTGGATTAAGTTGGTAATTTGATTATATTGAAATTTTTGAAGTATCCCGAAATCTCACGTCATGAAATCTTTAGGTATTATTTATTGTTTGAACCTATAATAATGAATCGTTATGACTTTCCGAACAACACAACTAATTTTTTTAAACCCCTCAATTGTAGTTTGTACACCAACGGATCCAAGTCCATCATATCCTTCACTGTTACATCTCCAATCTACACACAGATCCTCGCGAGCCTGGAGGGGTTAGGTAAACTTTTTAAGATGGATATGTCCAATGTTCATGCATAAATGTATAATATATATATATATATCGACTAAGATATTGTCAATTATAAGGTGTATGAAATATTGCGCGTGCGTCGAAGACGTGGTGTCGTTGATTGAACGATGCAATATCATTCTCGAATGATCCCCATTTCTACGTTCCAATGGGTTATATGAGATTTCATGCGTATCATTTTTTAGCCTTAATTGGACTTTGATTACTGCATTCGTTGAGAGATGGCACCCAGAGACACATACATCTCACATGCAATGTGGCGAGTGCGCTATTACACTCCAGGATATGCAGGTACAGCTCAACTTACCTATCGAAGGTATGCATGTGATGGGAACCACCGATAAAGACTATGTTGAGGTGTGTGAGAGGTTACTTGGTGGAATTCCTGTTGGAGATGACCTTCATGGAAATAAACATAAAGTCGAATGGCTTGAACATAACGTACCAGCTATAGATGACAACAACGATGAGGAATCGGTGCAACGTTATGTTCGATCGTACATACTGCAACTTATCGGTAGTTGTCTATTTGCCGACAAGTCAAACCCATTTGTACATTTGATGTTTCTACCGTTGTTCGAGGATTTTCAAACAGTTGGACAGTATAGTTGAGGGAGTGCCAGTTTGACTTATTTGTACAAAGAGTTGTGTCGCGGATCCCGCGCGGGTGCACATGAGGTTGCAGGCGAGTCAATTCTTGTACAGCTGTGGGCATGGGATAGATTTCCATTTATAACACCAAGGCGCCAGGGTGTTTCTACAGTTTGACCTCGAACAGTGGATGGAGAACACATGTATATTGACGTTCCATTGGGACACATGTAATTAATTTTTTTTTCGTAATTTCTATTATATTAACTCCATTTTAATTTTCATTAATTTTTTTGTTTTGTATATAGATAGATCGATGCATTTTCGGTTACTCAAAGTGCAACATATGTCATATCAGTTTACCGTGATGCACTCGACTCGCAGAAGGAGGATGCCGTGGTGTAGCAACCTTATGTTGAAGTTATCGGGTCTCTTCCCGGATACTGTACTGACGGTCACAGGAGTTGGCTATCGACATGTCCTCTAATTTGTTTCAACATAGTCGAGTGGCATCGACCAGAAAGGGTTATGAGACAATTCAAAATAACACAGGTCATGCCACCAAACGGTGATTACGACACCTGACTGCACCACATCGAATTACGAGGACGCACTCAACAAAATTGGGTGAATTTTCATACAAATTTTTTTATACAGATGTGGGGAGATCGTGGTGACAGCATAGTCACAACAGAACAAGAAGAAGACACGATCAACAAGACTTCATGACGTGGTATCGATCAGTTACTAGACGATTCATTGGACAGGACGGGACGCTACGTGACTATTCGATAAGCTTGAAACTATTGTTTTTTTTTTCTCATGAGTTACGTCTTAAATTGTGTGTATTAAACTCCTATTTTTATATCAGTGTAACTTGGTACATCGACTGCGGCGAGTGTTCATTGAGGATGTGTGCGAGCAAGGTCTTACTGCGCTGGATGAAAGTATGAAAATTTTAGATGATGATGAAAGGCAAATGTTTACTATATGGAATTATGGAATTAATGTCGAACAATAAATAAATGATGACAATGAAGAAGGAGCTGAAGAAGAGGATCAGGGCGAATTAAATAGAGAGATGAGAAGAAGAACAACACAAACGAAGACTGTGGGTGAGAGCAGCAGACGTCCTCGTCCACCACGTCCATCTCATCGGACAGAGACTGCTGTTGAGTACGTTCTCCCCCACTACGTTCATCTCATCCAAGAGAGAGAAGAATATAGACTATTGGTGAGAGTAGCCAACGCTCATCCCCACCACATCATTCTTCTCATGGGTACATTCCTACATTGTCCCCAATGCAACCAGAACCTCAAGTGTTTGTACCTAAGCCGCCGATCATGAGTCTTCCTCCTTATAATTTTGATCCTTATGCACCCGGGCCGTCGTTTTCATATATGGACCATGGAATGCCTAGACATCCAATGTATCCTTCATTACCTCAATTAATGTTGAGTTCATTTACTCTACCATGTTATAATTACAGTATGTCATGTAGCGGAGATGGCATATTCATGAACCTGTTATTCATGACGCCGCCTTATGTTCCTTTCGGCCAACCACATACAAGAAATCAATATTTTGAAATTGTTCAACCTCCTATTTTTGGTAGCATTAGATCAGAGGTGAGTCGAGTGGACTAGAGGAAGAAGATCAATCGACTCAACGAATTCAATGCAAGATCAACAACCTCAACAAACTCAACCGGATGTACAAACACAACGTCCAACTCGACATAGAGTACGTCTAATTTGCATCACGAAACAACAACGTCAACGCAACCGTCGATAGACCTGTATGAGTTTTTTTGATGTCGTGGTGATTTTTTTCAATTTATATCTTAGGTGAATGAAGTTTTATACTTTATTTTTCATTGAATGAACTTATTTTTCAAAAATTCATTATCGTTTTAATTTTTAAATTCTAGACAAAGAAATAACGTGGTTTTGGCCTAAAATTTTTTCAGCTTCATATATCTTCTTATGATCGCGAGATAGACGTAAAACAAAACTTTACAAGGTGCTGAAAGTACCTTTCATTTGTAGATGCACCATGTACAATTTTATTCATGGGCAAGACCATTTAAGGAAAGATAGGCGGTAGGTGCAATAAGCTAGCTTGATAGGCGGTGGTTTGCATGAGGTTGCATGGGTTTATAATTGCAATTGGTATGCGAGTCGTCCGTATCCACTTTGAGATATATGCGTGACGTTAGACTGGGTTGTATGGATTGTCCACGTCGAGATATGTGCGTGATATTTGCATGGGTTGCATGGTTTGCAGTGCGTTTGCATGGGTTATCTACCTCGAATTACGTGTGTGATATTTGTATGTGTTGTCTACCTCGAGATACGTGTGTAAAGTTTGCATGGTTTGCATGAATTGCACGAGTTTGCATGGGTTGTGCATCTCCTGATACGTGCGTGACGTTTGCATGGATTGCACGAGGTTGCATGAGTTGCACACATCGAGATACGTGCATGACATTTGCATGAATGCACGAGGTTGCAGGAGTTATCCACCTCGACATACGTGCACAGCGTTTGTATAGGTTGTCCACTTCGAGATAAGTGTGTGACGTTTGCATGGGCTATTCACCTCGAGATATGTGCGTGTTGTTTGCATGGATTGCACGAGGTTGCATGTGTTGTCCACCTCGAGATACGTGTGTGAAGTTTGCATGGTTTGCATGAAAAGAACGAGGTTGCATGAGTTGCACACCTCGAGATACGTGCGTGACGTTTACATGAATTGCACGAAGTTGCATGGGTCACCCACCTCGACATTCGTATGTGGCATTTGCATGAGTTGTCCACGTTGAGATACGCGTGTGTTGTTTAATAGGTTGTCTACCTCAAGATACGTGCGTGACGCGGGTTGTCTACCTCGAGACATATGCGTTTCGTTTGCGAGGATGAGTTTAACAAATAACTCCTTTTGAGAATGAGTAATTCACACACTTGATATTTTGTGTGAATAACTCATTTTCAAAAGGAGTTATTCATACAAAGTTCCACCTCATTACATCACATCACACCACATCACCGATTGATCCACCTTATCATCGAAAACACCTTTTAAAAATGAGACAATACATTAATTTTATAATTTTAAAGCTACGTTAGTTTTATAATTTTAAAGTATCATTTCTTATTTGATGAATAAAAAAAGTATACCTACGTTATTTTGTGAAAAACACCCAAACTAACCATAGGTGACTTTCGGGGAAGTGGCAATAATGCCACGTGGTGTAAGAAGCTGGGCCACTAAGAGGAGGGACACGTGGGACAATTGCCAGGTGGCGAAGCCTGTTGTTGTGACGGCGAAGACGGCGGAACAGTGGAGAGAGAAGTTTGTAAGAGAGAAAAAAGGAGAGAGGGAGAGTGTGTGGGGGTGGAGGGGCCTACGTGGTCCCTCTGGATTTGGGGAGGCGGAGGAGGTGGGGCCCACAGAGTGGACGGGAGTTTTCGTCCGTTGGCGTGCCTCAAGCAACTATAAATTGACTAGACGCGACTCTATCAATCACTCTACCACCACCTCCATCACCACTGTCTTTCTCTCTTCTTTTATTCATTCTTCTCGTGGTTCCTTTTTTGCTCTCGAAATGACAAAGCAGAATGTGGTGGTTGCCGAAACCAAGTCCGGATTGGCAATCACGGTTGCGGTGTCCAACTCCTCTCTGTTTACTGTAAATCATCAGATGAAACCACCATCAGCTACTACTACCCCTGCTGCTGGCTACATCGCCATTTCCCCCAACAAGCTCCTGAAGAAGCTTGAAACGGGAGGAATGAATGCCTGGGTGGAGTCTATTAGAGCCTCCTCCCCAACCCACATCAAATCCATTCCTACTTCTCTTTCTTCTTCAATCCAAGACTACACTTCCTGGATGGTACTTGAGATTAATTCCTTGAGTCTTGTTTCAAATATTGGAGGGCTATTTCATTTTAATTTCTCTTTTAATTTTGATTTTTCTTTGGTTTGTTGCCCCAGCTGCACCACCCATCGGCTTTGAACATGTTCGAGCAGATCACTAGTGCTTCCAAGGGAAAACAAATTGTGATGTTTCTGGATTATGATGGGACTCTGTCTCCAATTGTTGAGGACCCTGATCGAGCCTTCATGTCCGAAGGGGTCAGTGCGCGCTTTTTCTTAATTCTATTCCTTAATTAGCTTCTCTCTAATTGATTAGTTCTTTACTAATGTTGTTCATTATTGATTTCTGTGTGGCAGATGAGGATAGCTGTGAAGAACGTGGCCAGATATTTCCCAACTGCAATTGTGAGCGGGAGGTGCAGAGACAAGGTACCTATTCTATTGTATTCTCCTCTAATTAATACCCACAGATGTTGGTATAGCCAGAAGAAAACTAGTGCTCTAAATAATCATTTATCTCTATTTGTAGGTGTATAGCTTTGTACGATTGACAGAGCTGTACTACGCAGGAAGTCATGGAATGGACATTAAAGGACCATCTAAAAGTTCCAAAAACAAGAAAGTAAGTTTTGGAGACTCTGGAGTCGTAGTAGGTAGGGAGTACTAGCTTTACATATAGTGCAACATTCAGACCGCACTACTGAACCCAATAACCAATTATTCCGACCATAATTAATGCTTTTGATTTTTTAAAATTAATTACAGGGGAGCCATCCTGTTCTGTTCCAACCAGCAAGCGAGTTTTTGCCTATGATTGATGAGGTTGGCACTCGCTATGCAATTAAACATTCATCAATTAAGTTTTTTAGTGAATCTCATCAGTTCATTATAGTTTCTAATTAATTAAAGATGATATTAATGAATAATTATCAGGTTTACAAAGTACTAGTGGAGAGAACGAAATCAATCCCTGGAGCTAAGGTGGAGAACAATAAGTTCTGCGCATCTGTTCACTTCCGATGTGTTGATGAAAAGGTAGAATTTACGCAAAAACAGGTCCCAATAATTACTCCAATTTAATAACTAAAGCTAATTAATATCTCTTCACCTTTATTGAAATAATATGATTTCGGTGTTTGACCTGGTACACATGCACGTTTCAGAGTTGGAGTCCACTCGCGGACCAGGTCAAGTCAGTGCTTAAGGAGTACCCGAAGCTCAGAGTAACACAAGGACGAAAGGTGAGACATCAAACAGTTTTCCGCTTCAAAATGTTGCTTTAACAAGGGGGTTGTGGTCCAATATATATATATATAATAGGGTGACTCCATCCTTAATTAGTGATATGTGATCTCAAGTTTGAGCTTTGAAGTACTATGGCATGGAGCTTACATACTAATTTTGGTTGAGGGGAGGTTGTTGTCCACGTGGTCTTATATACCAAGCTCGACTCTGGGATGGTTCGACTCTGGGATAGTCGGAGGCTGGATGCTATGACAATAAAAAAAAATTAATATTTTTGTTTTGAAAATTGAAGTAATTTAAGCGGGCACTACTATGAGAAATCTCATTTTCTTTTTTGTAATTCTTGTGGAAATAGGTGTTGGAGATCCGTCCAACTATTAAGTGGGACAAGGGCAAGGCCCTCGAATTCTTGCTGGAGTCTCTTGGTAAGATGTGTTATCAAATTAATATTTATTTACGCACGCTCATTCATGAGTCACCTATGACAAAGCCTTTGATTTTCGCTTAAAAGACAAACATATATACCTTCCACTTAGTTAACTTTTCGCTTGTAGCCCACTTTTGATGAACTTTCATTTGTTATTATGATAAAGTGTTAATTGCATCTATATATGTTTTAAAATCTCTCAATTAAAAAGTTGTAATTCTTAAAAAAAATTAAAAAGTTGTATTATCATATCTTTATATACGCTTGTATAGCTTCACCTGGAACAACGTCTTTGATTTGAATATTTCATTATAACTATTGATCAAAAAGACTATCAACTTGAAGAAAACAAACATGCCTCACTTTGCTTTATTTTGTAGCCCCGCTACTTTTCCTTACTTTATTTATATTTTCTGAATGTTGGATCTATAAATGTTTTTATAATCTTGTTTTATTAAATTGTCTACATCCTCTAGGATTCGCCAATAGCAACAATGTTTTGCCTCTGTACATCGGAGATGATCGAACGGATGAAGACGCTTTCAAGGTGCTCATGAACGTTCTTATTTATTTACTCATGATATGTTGACTCTATATTTTTTTTAAAATATACGGAACCAAAAAAAAAAGAATTATATATATTCATTAATAATGTGTTTGACATGCATTTTGTTATATTATAAAAACAGGTTTTGCGCAAGAGAAGACAAGGGTTTGGCATTCTGGTTTCGAAAACTCCAAAGGAAACTAGTGCCTCATATTCGCTCCAAGAACCATCCGAGGCAAGAATCCTAGCCATACATGTGTTCCCCCGTATGCATACAATTATAATCTTCCATATAATTGTATGTGTTATGTATATACATGTATATATATTCATACACACATACAGTATGCAAGCAAGTGTTGAGATATGTACGTGTATTTGTATTTTTGTTTCTTGCTTGTATACATAAAATTGATTTTAATAGCTTTTGTACCAACTTGTGGTTCGTGTTTACAGGTTATGGATTTTTTGCATCGGTTAGTTGAGTGGAAGAAAGTCTCTCTACGATCACAATCAAGGGTATAAACACAAGAGTGAATCTCACATCCACGACAAGCAAATTAATAGTCGGGTTGGAAGACGATATATATATATATATATATATATATATATATTTGTGTATTTTATAAAACATAAGAAAGAGAGAAGCAGTACGTAATCATCAAGAGAAAATAAGGGAAGAAGAACAAGAAAAAAGAAAGAGAAGCACAGAAGTAAGAGTTAATTTTCTCCTATTTTGAACTCGGTCGGGTTGCCACAACGGTGAAGGTGGGTTTGTGTGAGTTAAGCGCACAATCTCGGTTTCAATTCTCCAGTGTGGCAAGATTGTTCGGGCCACTAGGGTACGCTCTAGCTGATTGCACCAGGGTCTCGTGGCAATAATCAGGCTCGCCTGGACACTCACGAATATCAGAAAAAAAAATTCTCCTATATATTTTGTTTAGTACGTAATTTTGCGTATATAGGCTTGAGGCCTATGCATGTAACTATTCTTAAGGAAAATTGTGATCACAAGGCCTAATCCAATTATTTGGGATATGGGCTACTCACTTTTCAAAAATGTAATTGTGCAAATTGACCAAGTAAATGTATTTAAAAAGGTGTTCTTATAACTGCATTATAAATTATATATATATATATATATATATATATGATTTTTCTTAATTTCCTTATAGTTATACATTGAAATCTTTTTTCTCCCCAAAAGAAGATTGATCAGGACTGTATGTCTTTAAGCTAGAAATTGAAACAGTATTAATTGGATCAAATCTGTTATAGATAAAATAACAATAATATATATTACAACTAACTGAAACACTAGCTTTATCACGAACATTTGATGACTAGCTTGAGGTGTGGCTCTTATGATCTTTATTGTTTTTGTTTTTTTCTGTCGACTTTATTTTTCTCTTTTTCCTTTTGGGTGAATTGGTTTGAGGTTTTGATGGGAAAGGCAACAATCCTTCCCGATTAAAGTCCGATTAACTGCTTGTTCTTTTCAAAATATGTATGGTCCACACCCACCATGCATACACATATCTTCTCTTACATTTTTATGCATTAATTACTTTCATGTAATGGATCCATCGAGTGAAGGTTGAAGGGGCGTACTTGGAAAATGCAGAGTGATGCAATTCAAGAAGTAGTGAACACTTTTTTGGAAAAGTTTGATCGGAATTGACTTTTGTTGATTTTTGGAAAGTCCGAACATGGATTTTTAGAGTTGCGAGGACATGGATTTATCGGAAACGATGAGGTGATTAATAAACACGACTTTGCTATGATGACGGTGTTTTTTGGCCAAATTCCTTCGTTTAGGCCTCCGAAATCGCGTTTTTTCTATTTTTGGTATATTTTAGTTTGGCTATAACTCTTAGTAGGAGTTTATGTTTTGGACGCCGTTTGAGGCTTTTGGTTTCTTATTTTGTCTAGTATAGGGATTAGGGCTTTTTAGACATTTACTATTTTTGGCAAAAATTAGGGTTTTGTCTAGTATAGGGTTTGGCAAAAATTACAAATTTATAAGGATTGGGCTTTTATATGTAATTGGCTGATTGTTTTTGATAAATTAATTAAATTTCAAACTTTGATTAAATTCTTGCCCTAAATTGTTTCTTCGTGATTTTTCGAGCAATTCAATTTGGAAGATCCTCGTTGCGTTACAGAGCTTGACTGCTTAAGGCCTGGCTATGAGAAATTGGTATTAAGAATTAGGAATAAATTGCAATATTGGAGTGGTTACAATTTCAAGAGTAATGGTAAATGTGATGCAAATAAGATTTGAAGCGGCGATACATTGTGACGACCCACACCTGACCTAAGGTTAGGTCGCTTGGCCTACACCGCCACCTAGGCCCAATACCCGAATTGGGCTCGAGCAAATGATATGGCTCACTTAAAACAACTTGCGGGATATCAAACTAGTGCATATGGATAAATAATTGTGGAATTAAATAAAGGGAAATCCATATGGTGTACTATGAAACTATAATTGGATTTTCGAGTCCTTTAAACAACTTAAGAGATTCAAATATATTACCAGGTAGTTTAGACTAAAAGAGAGTAAGGTACATTCTACCTGGAAGACCTATAGAAATACAACCAAAGTTTAATAATTTCAAAATCAAATAATTAGATAATAACATTAAATGGCTCACAACAAGAGAAGATTACAAACAATTGCCTTTCCCTTGTCTCGATCTAGCGCCGAAGCAAATGGTCCCTGAAATGTAAAAGGGTGAGCTAAAAGGGACAACAAAGCTCAATAAGAGGAAAACTGCGCTCCAACATCAAATATGCAAGTACTACTTAATAATTATGCAAATTCTAACATGAAGTTGAAACCAAATCATCAAACATTGAGTAGAAACCATGGAACTAAGATTCATGTATATAAAAAAGTGAGACACCATCCATTCCATTCATTTAAGGCAAGTTCTAAGATTCATTAAACCATAACAAGAAAGAGATTTGCAGATCATAAGTGAAATCAAAGCATTAATGCAAAGGGGCTCACAAGAGATATACCATAAAGAAATAATAATAAATATAAGTCGTTGTCACATTCAATGCATTAACATGTGTCGAGCGTGTACAATAATTCCCCTTTATATTATATTTTAAATATTTTGTATTGGTGATAAGTGAGAATCGTCTCCATAAGGATTTTGCAAATTCTTTAAGAAAAGAAGTTATTGTAATATTGGAGTGCTTACAATTTCAAGAGTAATGGTAAATGTGATGCAAATAAGATTTGAAGCGGTGATACATTGTGACGACCCTCACCTGACCTAAGGTTAGGTCGCCTGGCCTAGACCGCCACCCAGGCCCAATACCCGAATTGGGCTCGAGCAAATGATATGGCTCGCTTAAAACAACTTGCGGGATATCAAACTAGTGCATATGGATAAATAATTGTTGAATTAAATAAAGGGAAATCCATATGGTGTACTATGAAACTATAATTGGATTTTCGAGTCCTTTAAACAACTTAAGAGATTCAAATATATTACCAAGTAGTTTAGACTAAAAGAGAATAAGGTACATTCTACCTGGAAGACCTATATAAATACAACCAAAGTTTAATAATTTCAAAATCAAATAATTAGATAATAACATTAAATGGCTCACAACAAGAGAAGATTATAAACAATTGCCTTTCCCTTGTCTCGATCTAGCGCCGAAGCAAATGGTCCTGAAATGTAAAAGGGGTGAGCTAAAAGGGACAACAAAGCTCAATAAGAGGAAAACTGCGCTCCAACATCAAATATGCAAGTACTACTTAATAATTATTCAAATTCTAACATGAAGTTGAAACCAAATCATCAAACATTGAGTAGAAACCGTGGAACTAAGATTCATGTATCTAAAAAAGTGAGACACCATCCATTCCATTCATTTAAGGAAAGTTCCAAGATTCATTAGACCATAACAGGAAAGAGATTTGCAAATCATAAGTGAAATCAAAGTATAAATGCAAAGGGGCTCACAAGAGATATACCATAAAGAAATAATAATAAATATAAGTCGTTGTCACATTCAATGCATTAACATGTGTCGAGCGTGTACAATAATTCCCCTTTATATTATATTTTCAATATTTTGTATTAGTGATAAGTGAGAATCGTCTCCACAAGGATTTTGCAAATTCTTTAAGAAAAGAAGTTTTATTGTTTTTATTTTTATATTTTTAAATTAATAAAAAAAAAATTTAAACTAACTAAACTTACCTAAGTAACACAAATCAAAGTCATTAAATCTAAAATTAATTCAATGCAATAAATCTCAATGATAAATACATATCTAAACAATCCTCCTAAACAATGAAACATAGATCCATTTTGTACTCCAAACATGTTACTCAAATCATTTAGTCATGAATGTACTTTATAAACTATTCTAGATCATTAAACCTCAATCATAAGTAAGAAAACAACATTTAGCCAGCCATTTGTTCTCCTTATACCGGTGAAAAAGCCACATTCTAATTTTATTGAGCTAACCCCTTTATTTACATAAAAACATTAGCTTCACGTAATAAACCCATTTTAAATTTTATGAAAACTTCAACTACTAAATCTAATATCATCGGAAAGCCACTTCAACACTAGACTTAGATCTCAAATTCACTTAGGATATTTAAACGGTGTTTGCCTTTCAAATAATCTTAGTTGCTACTTCAATTAGTTAATGAATCAAAACATCACATACATATTGACCACTATGCACATACTACTCAAATCCATGATTTTCATCCAAGAATAACAATCTATAAAAAAGTGAATCAAAGAATACAATTAGGTTTAAAGCATTGAGTACACATTCATCTCATCATGACTTTATTGCAAAACGGATCTAGTTCATGTTTGGAGTTTTGTTTAGATTAGCAATCTACTCACTCATGATGATAAATAACAAAATAAATTCATAATTAAATGAAATAATTAAAATTACCTTGATAAAAACTCGAATCTTCTTCAGAAAGTGAAGCAATAATAAATGGCGTCCAAACTAAAGCAAAACTTGTAAAACTAACAAAAGGCCCTTAATTTCGTAGCCTAAGATTTTTATTTATAGTATATTAGGTAATACATATCTTAAACCGACTTAAAATCCTTGTTGTAATATAAAATCTCCGAATTTGCACCTAGCGATTCCTAGCGATTTGTGTGAATCAAGAATCACTGAAAATATCTAGAATCTGAAGCCCACTGGTCATTTCTTGTATTTTTGGACTTAGCCAGCGATTCGCGTGTCTCTAAAATCGCTAGGAATCGTTGGGTCAAAATCTCAGTTCTTCTCCTTGATTCCTTAGTAATTCTTCATACAATCTTTTCACTCGGTCAATTCCTTCATTTTCTTCTATTTTTCTTCATTTCTTCGTATTCTCATTACCTAAAATATAAAAAACAAGAGAAAACCACGTGTAATATAGTCTTTTACATCTAAAATCATCCTAAAATGTACTATAAAATATGTCTATTTATTGACTTGTCAAATGCCCCAAACTCATCACTTTTTCGTCGCGATGAAAGTAATGCTCTCAATCAAATCCTATTTTCTTCCATCATTTTGATTTCATAATTATATACTCTTATTCTTGAGCAAAAATGATCTCATAAATGAAATTATATTAATTACCTTAATACAAATAAAAATCGTGATAGAATAGAATGAACTAAAGAAAAACCACTTTATTTGACATTTCAACCTCCAAATTGTGCAATAAACCTCATAATTCAAAGTTAAACCAATCACCAAGGTCAAGACACCGTGTAGATTTTCTCAATCTCCACTGACAAGCATCAAGCTTATGATAACTAATATAAAATCTCAAGATATAAAAATAACTAAATGAATGTCATTTTAAAATAATACTTAAAATATCATCACAATTAAATTCGATAGGAACTGTTATTCACCAATAATCACCATTTCATATTTATTTATGAATGTTGGAGCAAGAGATACCTCACTTAACTTAGTTATAAGCACTCAAGCTAACTCTTTTATTCAGAGAGTTTTTCATAAACATCCTTCCTTTTTTCTTTATATCGCTTTTTCTTTCTTCCTATGAATATATTCTTTTTTTCATATTGTATTCCTACGGTTCCCTACACCTTTTTATTTGGAATTCGTTGTTCTTTTTATAGAAATTATTCATCTCATTTTTATCAGCACTATATTCCTTGCTCCATTTCCTTTGGAATCTATGAGTCTCTTTATTTTTTCATTAAAAACTCTTGTTAGCTCTTCTCACTTTCACTATAGTCAAGGAAGTACTCTTTCCAACTAGGTAATGGTTAATAGCTAATTTTCTACTTTTCTCCTTATATAATTATGACATAAGCTCTTTTCAATACATATAAATAAAATACTTGATCAATAATCTTTGTATAACAAGATTCTTAGAAATATGTCTTGTTCATCTTGCACTATCGTTTCGATCTTCTACTCATTATAATGTTTAATACAAAGTAATCAATCCATTATAAACTCCTCTAGTGTATACACAACCTAGGTTAAGTCAAATAGGGTATAATAATTCATTTTTATCATAAAATTTCTATTTTCATGGGTAATAATGATATATCACTTACATCTAATAATCAGATTATATTCAATTCTCATATTCCTAACTAAATAAAATTAAAATAAAGAGATATTACCTGAATTTGTGGAAAATTTTGAAATTTTTTTAGTCAAATAAATCTTACCTCTCAAGTCTTCCATACTTGGCTTCTTTATATAGTTCACTTCACCTATAATACCCCCAAACTCATTCCAAACCTTGTCCTCAAGGTTTAAAAATTAAGTTGAGTTTTCAGCAAAATTAAAAAAACCTCATAAAATTTAAAGGAATTGAATATGAAATATAAATTGCTTTTCAAAATCTAAACAATAATCATCATATAAAAGAAATACACAATGGATAAAAAAGAATTCATTCTCATTAAAACTCAAACAAAGTTTACATTTTTCACATCATAGATAAATAATATTTCAAAATTACAAAGCGCTTTGTGCAGAAGTAAATTCCTTATCGCTCTCTCCAGATTCACCTTCATTCCTTGGTGCAGTAGGTTGGTAAGTGTTGTTAACATCAGGGTTATGAACTCCCAATGAAAATCTATTGGCGTCGAAGGAACATCGATGCTTCTCCTATGATCTTGTAAGCTTTCCATCCCCCTCTCTGATATGGAATGGTGGCGCACTAGAGTTCTTTCGTTCACTTCTAACATATCGTTATTCCTCAAGATTTTATTCTTATTGCGTTGAAAAGGTAAAAATAAGAATTTGAAAAATCCTTTCCTTTTAGGTCTTTCGGTAGATGTAGAACTATCCCTGCCATCAGAACATATGCTTGAATCATCAGATTCACTGCTCGCCTTGCTTCTTCTTGTGTGCTTGCATGGAGTCTCTGCCTATTAGTCCGATCTTCAAGTCTATATCTCCTTATCTCATTGGTCTCCCTTTTTTCTTTAGAATTGTTATATCCATTAACTGCTCTCATCTTCTTAGTTGCAGCGTCTGTGATAGTTTTCTAAGGTAACACATCGAATTGTATCTCATGGAAACCAACCTTGACCCTTATACATAGTTGAGTGATTAAAATTAGGAATGGTAAGCTATCGTGCTTCCTAGACGTCATTGCCTATCTTATTGCATCGTGAATTACGTGTCCAATATTGATATACCCAATCTTTGCAAAAATATGGTAGAGCAGATTGGCTCTATGGTTGTCCATCTCAAAATGTTGCTTAATAGGGTATAGACTGACATTTATGATGTAGCTTCAACACTTGGTGGTTCTCCTAAAATTGGTGGTTTCAATGAACCTTGACTGACCTTTGATATCGAGAATAAATCCCCATCCGGGAATTACCTCTAAGGCTTATTGAATTCTTGTGTTAGAGTAAATATCCTTCATTTGGTAATGCCCGTTGGGATAGTCGATATACTGTTGTCTAACTCTAACCTCTGTAAGTTCATAATGTCTATTTATTGCCATTGGTGAAATATCAATGTTCTTTCCTTGAACTGTCATTTCGTTTTGATTTTCACTCACATATCTGTTAGCATAAAATTGGCAGACTAATTTCTAGCATCCTCTCTCTAATTTTCTTTCGTAATCTCTAAGAAGGTGTTCCCAATCTCTTTCTTGTAACAGGCTCACAACTTTATTTTCATATTTGTTCACATTGTGGATTTGAAGTCCTCTATCAGGAATGATAACTCTTTTCAAATCTCGAATGTATCTATTATGTACTTTGGGATTGACAAATCGTAAGGGTTCATAGGGGACTTATGTGTCTAGGTCTTAGTAGTCAGAATCCTCATCCGAGCTAGGCGGAGTGGGTGTTCTCGAATCAGCCCTTTCGAGTCCTGAGTCTCTAATGATAAAACCCGTAGGTTGAATGTATGTTTATTGACTCGGATGGTCTTTCTTGGATGTTTCTTCCATAACCCCTTTTCCTTTCTCTTGTAAACTATTCCTACCCATTCCTATACCTTATCTTACCATTGTGATCAAAATACTACTGTGAATCGGTAAACCAAAATATTGTATTTGATACAAATAAATGGATTTAAGGTGGAAAGGTTATTGAAAAATCAAATTGCTTATCGAGAAATTTGAGAAAATTATGAATGAAGAGTGAATTTTTGACATAGCTTATTTGAGAATTACGAGAGTCAATAGTATGAGACAAACCTATCAAGTGCTCTTTCAAAAATTCATGAATCCTTCCTTTTGTGATTGAATCTCAAATATGTTTTAATCCTCCAAAATTCATTCTCCATATTTTATTTCAAAATCATGAAATTTGTAAACCAAAGCTCATACTATTGCAATACCCAATCCAAAATAATTCGTTCAATGTATCGAAATGGAGTTCTACAAAGAATTTTGAAAATTAATTGAAGGGTTTTTCACAAATTAAACAAAAATAAAAATTTCTTCAAAATAAAGTGTTAGGGTTATGATGTTTACCTTCTTGAGAGTGAATCTCTCAAGATATACGCTCTCGAACTCCTTTCACCCGGTATTCCAAACTTCAAACCCAAATTCTCCAAAACTTAGCTTGGCTCTACTCTCACAATTTAGATGTGTTTGGTATTGAATAAAACTATGCGGAGGTGGAAATCACTTATGTAGACTAAGATTAAGCTTAGGAGGGTTGAATCTTAGCAAGGAATTGGAATTTTCATGAAGGAGTGCAGTGTTTTGATGGTGTGAATGGGGTGTTATGTGTGGCGATTTAGGGTTTTGGTTTTTAAAATAAAAAATTGTGCCCAGCAATTCCTGTGTTAGTGGAATCACTGGGAATTGCTACTTAAATCGAAAATAAGTGATTGTTGAAAAACTTGATGTCCTACCGATTTTACCATAATTTCCTAAATTAGTGGAATAACTGGGAATCACGAGACTCTGATTTTACACTAATTCTCCTGTGTTGTGCTATGGATCTTCCCAATGATTCCTAGTGTTATTCTGAATTGTAGGGAATCATTGAGCCTCGATTTTTATGGTTTGCAATTTAATTTCATGAGTAACGTATACATCCTTCCCAAAAGAAAAGTAAGGGTAAGATTGACTAAAGAGACTGAAAAATTATCATAATTTTGATCGAGATATGTACCCAACTAATCATTTTATTTAATAATAAAGTAGATAAATAAATAAATAAATAAGCAAGTTTATAATGCGAACTTGCATAAAGGCCATCAAAATAAAAACAACTCGATCATCCCCTTTTTAATGAAACTACTCCAAAGGGTAACTTTCGAAAGTAAATCTTAAAGAGAGTTAAAAGGAGAGAGAGTAAAAACAAACTATAATAAGGTTAGGTATCTTAGTAAAACTGAAATAAGATAAAGAAATGACGAGTATGGGCTGTCTCCCATAGAATGTTGTTGTTTATTGTTATTTGCTCGACAGATAGAGAAATTAATCTTCATTAAGTGTAAGCAAATTAGGCTTCGTTTCAATTGGTTCCTCTTCTAGAACGTCTTCACTAGGATTTGAGTAACGTCATTCGTCAATGATCTCATCACCAAGATTAAATTACTCCTCTTCCATCTCGTCGTCAAGCTCAATCCCATTACATAATTATACTACTTCATCACCCATTTTTACTGTAACTATACGCTCACATAAGTTGATGATAGCTCCTACATTTGATAAAAATGGTATACCTAATAATATCTGATTATTTGGGTCGGTTGATGGCATGATTAAAAAATGTGTGATAATGGTGAGCCTATCCACTCGTACATGCACATTCTTTGATATTCTTAAGGCGACTGTACAAGTGCCATTTGGCTTTGACATTGTAATTGGGACTTTATAATGAATCCTCAATCTTGATTCAAGAAACCAATGTTCAAGCATAAGATTAATATCGGCTCCCATATCTAGTTGAACTCCATAAATGGATAGCTCATTGATTTGTATGTTGAGGTAGGTTTTCCCTGGATCCTCTGTAAAGATTTTGGTAGGATTGTCATTCTCACCATACTTATTGTAATCTGAGTCATCCTTGTCGCAATTGTATGGGTCTATGGCGGGCAGTTTATCCTTTTTTATTTCTTGTTCTTTTTTTTTCTTGAGTTTTTAAACATCCATACGTTGAATATTTAACAGGAATTACTTTCACGATATGCTCCTCCATTGTGTTCACTTTATCCACTGAGTTGTCAATTGGTCAAGGTTATTGATCTACATATCCTATGAAAAAAAAACTTTCATGATAATGTTTTAGTCTATAACATCAACTATAAAGATTCTCCTTGTTTCTCTATTTTCTATCTCTACAGCTTCTTGGAGAAATACGTGAGTAACTACAAATGGTCTTGTCCATCTCAAATTGAGTTATACAGGAAATAGTTTAAGACGTGAACAAAAGAGTAAAACTTTTTGTCATACTGCAAAATTCTTAATATTCAATTTATTGTCATGAAGTGCTTTAGTTTTATTTGTATAAATAGTAGCACTATCATATGCGTCATTTCTTAATTCTTCTAACTCTTGGGTACCATGTTTACGTTATTTACCTAAATTATCATGATTCATATTACATGTCTTAATTGCCCAGTATGCCTTATGCTATGATTCGACTAGTAAATGAAATGCTTTAACAAAAACTAGTCTATAAGGTGTCATACATATGGGTGTCTTAAATGCAGTCCTATATGCCCATAATGCATTTTCTAATCGAAGACTCCAATCTTTACGTGTTGGACATACTGTCTTTTCTAATATTGATTTAATTTCTCTATTTGAGGTTTCAGCTTGTCCACTGGTTTGTGGGTGATATGCAATAGATGTTTTATGTTTAACATTGTATTCGTGAAGTAAAGTAGCTACAATTCTATTGCAAAAGTGTGAAACCCTATCGCTAATGAATGTTCTAGGTGCTCCAAAGGCAGTAAATATCCTTGATTTTAGGAAATTAACAACTATTTTTAAAACATTGGATTTGGTAGCTATAGCTTCAACCCATTTAGACACATAGTCTACGACTAATAAAATATAAATATTTCCATTAGATAATGGAAAAAGTCTCATAAAATTTATTCCCCAAACATCAAATACTTCGTAAAATTGAATACGACACAAGGGCATTTGGTTTATGTGTCATAGGTTTCCGGTTATTTGACAATTTGGATAAATGTTTGTGTAAATATAATAATCGTGGAATAAAGTAGGCCAAAAGAATTCTGAGTCTAATATTTTATTGGCTGTATATCATGGACCAAGAATGTCCTCCACAAGCATAAATATGATAATGAGCCATAATAGATTGTATTTCCATTTGTGGGATACATCTTTGGATGGTTTTATCGGCATGGAATTCTCATAAATAAGGATCATCCTATACTTAATGTTTAAAATCATATTTAATCTTATTCTTTTAGGATGTTGTTAAATGAGGTGATAGTCTATTAGTAGTGAGGTAGTTGACTATATCTGCATACCATGGGCTAGTTATAGCTATCTTATATAAGTGTTCATATGGAAGTTCATCTTTTAATGGTATTGGGGGTTCACCATTTTCTAGTCAACTTTGATGGTTTACTACATGTTTTCGGCATCTTTCTTGTCTTTTATAGTGATATCAAATTCTTGTAACATTAGGATCCATCTTATTAATCTTAGTTTAGCATTTTTTTTGCCATCAAATATCTTAATGGGGCATGATCTGAGTATATTATTACTTTAGTACCTATTAAATATGGTCTAAACTTTTCTAATGCAAACATAACTGCTATTGTTCTTTTTCTATGGTGGTATAGTTTAGTTGGGCGGGATCCAAGGTTCTTGATGCATAATATATGACATGAGGATCTTTTCCTAACTTTTGACCTAAAACAACCCCTACTGCGTAGTTGCTTGCATCGCGCATTATTTCGAAGTGTAGTGACCAATCTGGTGACTTTATCATCACTGGTATGGTTATCTAAAAGTCTTTTAGTTTATTAAAAGCTATCTTACATTCAAAGTCTGAACTCAAAGGTAACATCTTTTTGCAAAAAATTGCACAAGGGTTCAATTATTTTGGAAAAATCTTTCACAAAACATCGGTAGAATCTGCATGGCCAAGAAAATTTTTTACCTCCATCACAAAGTAGTAGGGTAAGATAATGTTTTTATAACTTGGATTTTAGTAGGGTCCACCTCTATTCCTTTTTAGCCGACACCGAGTGTCCTAATATAAGTCCTTGATTTACCATGAATTGACATTTTTCATAGTGTAATACTATGTTTTTCTCTATACATCTTTTAAGTAATTTTTAGTTAAATGAAGTAAGCATTCATCGAAAGAATTATTGTATATGGTAAAGTCATCCATGGAAACTTCAATAGAATGTTCAACATAGACTAAAAAGATACTAATCATACATTTTTGGAATGTTGTGGGTGCATTACATAAGCCGAAAAGCATAACCCTGTAGGAAAATGTACCAAAAGGGCAAGTAAAAGTGGTCCTTTCTTGATCTTATGGAGCTACAGGAATCTGGTGGAATCCTAAGTATCCATCAAAGCAACAGTAATGGGTTCATCCAACTTGTCTTTCTAACATTTCATCTATAAATGGAAGTGGATAGTGATCTTTTCTAGTTGCGGCGTTTAGCTTCCTATAATATATGCACACTCTCCAACAGTTTTGGATTCTAGTTGGTAGTAGTTCTCCATGTTTGTTTGTTATAACCATTATCCGTATCTTTTTCAGGACTACTTGTACTTGGCTGACCTAATTACTAGCTACTATTGGGAATATCATTCCCGCGTCTAATCATTCAAATATTTCTTTCTTTACTACTTCCATCATTGGTGGACTCAATCAACGTTAGGCTTGTCTAGAGAGTTTTGTGTCTGCTTCAAGATTAATTATATGCATGCATGTGGCTGGACTTATTCCTTTAATATTGGCTATTGTCCATCATATTGCTCTCTTGAATTCTTTGAAAACATTCGCTAATTTCTCCTCTTCTAAATTTAATAATTTATTAGAGATTATAATAGGTATGGAGTTATTACTTTCTAAGTAAGCGTATTTTAAATGATCTGATAAGACTTTTAAGTTTAAGTCAAGAGCTTTTAGTATAGAGGGTAAAAGTTTAGAATGATTTATTGGTAAATCTATATAGTAAGAGGATTTAGGGAGTGCATTATAAGATTTTAAGGCATTGATTATCTCTCCCTTCTCTTCATTTATATCGTCATTGTCATTTATATCCTCTATTACTTTTTCAAGTTTGTCTGACTTATCGTTTCTAAAAGTTTTATCTATTATAAGATCTAACATATCTGCGGTGCATGTTGATGAAACATCTAAAAAATACTTCATAGCATCGTGGATGTTGAAATTTACTATTTCGTTATCTACTTCTATTGATATAGTTCCATTATAAACATCTATTTTGGCTTTTGCCGTTCTTAAGAATGGACATCCTAGGATAAGATAAATTTTACTAAAGAAGTGGTCTTCTTTCATGTCTATGGCATAAAAGTTGCCTGAGAAAAAAAAGTAATGAACTCTAACCAGTACATTCTCTAATACTCCTACAGGTTGGACAATATATCTATCTGCTAATTGTACTACTATACTAGTTTCTTTTAGGGGTACGTTCATCATTTGCAAATATAATTACAAAGGCATAACGGTGATTGAGGTTCCTAGATAACATAATGCTTTTGATATCCCTATATTTTCTATTGTGCATGGAACAAAAAACATTCCAGGGTTAGACCATTTAGGGGGCAATTTCTTTTGGATTATTGCTAAAACATGTTCTCATAGGCTTACTCTTTCATTAGGTTTAATTTTATTCATGCATAAGCCTATTTATAAATTTTTGATATTTAGGTAAGTTTTGTATGACTTCGAATAAAGGTATGTTTATTACCACTTTCCTCAGATTGTTTGAGATTTCTTTCTCTTCTTGTAATTTCTTGACATTCTTATTGTTTTCAAAATGAATGGGAAATGGTGATCTTATTATATTTGGTTTATTCTTTTTGAAATTATTTTCCTTTTTTAAAATTTTATTATCTTTAATTTCTATTTCTTTCTCTAATTCAGCTTTAATTCTATTCGAGGAACTAATTGCTCTGACATCTTTGGTTCTTCCATTTGTTTACTGCTTCTCAATGTCATCACTTTTATGTATGAACTAGGGTAAGGTTGAGATGGTAATTTTCCTTGGTTAATCCACATACTCATTTGCATATTCATTTGACTAAGTTGATTTTTTAGTTCGATTATATCGTCTTGTAAGGCTTGGATCTTTTGTTCTTTTTGATTTATTTGAATTTTCTAGTGCTATTTTTCTATCGATTAATACGGGTGTTCTATATCTTTGAAAATTATTATTGTCTGCACCATTACCAATATTTGGATCTTTAGCCTGCCATTTTTTCTCTTTATACAGGTGGAAAAGCAACTTTGTAATTTTATTGAGCTAACCTCTTTATTTACATAAAGACATTAAGTTCACGCAATAAAATCACTTTAAATTTTATGATAACTTTGAACTTGTAAATCTAATATCTTTGGAAAGCCACTTTAACACTAGACTTAGATCTCAAATTCACCTACGATATTTAAACGATGTTTATCTTTCAAACAATCCTAGTTACTACTTCAATTACTTAATAAATCAAAACATCACATACATATCGGCCACTATACACATAATACTCAAATCCATGATTGCAATCCAAGAATAACAATCAGTTAAAATAGTGAATCAAAGAATACAATTAGGTTTAAAGCATTAAGTACACATTCATCTCATCATGACTATAGTGCAAAATGAATCTAGTCCATGTTTGGAGTTTTGTTTAGATTAACAAACTACTCACTCATGATGATAAATAACGAAATATATTCAAAATTAAAAGACATTATTAAAATTACCTTGATAAAAACTTGAATCTTCTTCAAAAAGTGAAATAATAATGAATGGCCTCCAAATTAAAGTAAAAGTTGTAAAACTAACAAAAGTTCCTTAATCGTGTAGTCTAGGGTTCTTATTTATAGTATATTAGGTTATACATATCCTAAATTGACTTAAAATCCTTGTTGTAGTCCAAAATCCCCGAATTCGCACCCAATGATTCTTATCAATTTGTCTAAATGAAGAATCGCTGGAAATATCTAGAATTTTAAGCTCAGTAGTCATTTCTTGTGTCTTACGATTTAGCCTACAATTCGTGTGTCTCTAGGAATTGTTGTGAATCACTGAGTCAAAATCCATGTTCTTCTCCTGGATTCCTTGTAATTCTTTATAGAATCTTTTCACTCGGTCAATTCGTTCATTTTCATCCATTTTCCTTCATTTCTTCGTATTCTCCATTTATTACAAGAAATATAAAAATAAGAGAAAATCCCGTGTATTATAGTCTTTTACATCTAAAATCATCTTAAAATGTACTATAAAACATGTCTTTTTATTGACTTGTCACGCATACTAGTTATTGACTTGATTCTGGTGATCGATTCTCCTACCCTCGAGGTGATGAAAATCACTAGCAAACACAATGGCTATTGTGTCCCCTCAATGGTCCCATCAAACCAATAGTAAGTTCCTCTAAGCTGTCGCCGTTATGTGTACTAAAACCACTTAGGGTTTCTATGAGAAGTTGGCCAACGCTCACGTCCTTAATAATTAGTCACGAAGACTTTTATGAAGAAATAATCTCATCTCCTTAGCTAGGAGGGGTAATCTCAAATCCTTATCCAGGAGAGGGTAAATCCATCTCCTTATCAAAGAGAAGGTAATTCAGTCTCTTTGTCCAGGAGGAGGTAATCCCAAGTTCTCTGCAACGCACTTACATCCCATTGATAAGTAAAATCAAGTCAATATCATCAATCGATTCCAAAGTCTTGAGTTCAAATCGTGAATCCTAGTTTTCTAATAACATGCCATATTTGATATTTGAGCGAAGCTACCCACTTACCTCGACTTGTTGCGATATCCATTTTGGTCCTTGCGCGCACGAGGTTCTATGTGAACCGTTTTGCAAATCTAGACAATTTAAGTCACGTCACATCAACAAGTCACACTTTAAATTCCAACTTACCATTAAATATACTTTGAGGTCTTACAAGTGTGGATCCATCTTATTAATCTTAGTTTAGCATTTTTTTTGCCATCAAATATCTTAATGGGGCATGATCTGAGTATATTATTACTTTAGTACCTATTAAATATGGTCTAAACTTTTCTAATGCAAACATAACTGCTATTGTTCTTTTTCTATGGTGGTATAGTTTAGTTGGGCGGGATCCAAGGTTCTTGATGCATAATATATGACATGAGGATCTTTTCCTAACTTTTGACCTAAAAAAACCCCTACTGCGTAGTTGCTTGCATCGCGCATTATTTCGAAGTGTAGTGACCAGTCTGGTGACTTTATCACTGGTATGGTTATCTAAAAGTCTTTTAGTTTATTAAAAGCTATCTTACATTCAGGTCTGAACTCAAAGGTAACATCTTTTTGCAAAAAATTGCACAAGGGTTCAATTATTTTGGAAAAATCTTTCACAAAACATCGGTAGAATCCTGCATGGCCAAGAAAATTTTTTACCTCCATCACAGTAGTAGGGTAAGATAATGTTTTTATAACTTGGATTTTAGTAGGGTCCACCTCTATTCCTTTAGCTGACACTGAGTGTCCTAATATAAGTCCTTGATTTACCATGAATTGACATTTTTCATAGTGTAATACTATGTTTTTCTCTATACATCTTTTAAGTACTTTAGTTAAATGAAGTAAGCATTCATCGAAAGAATTATTGTATATGGTAAAGTCATCCATGGAAACTTCAATAGAATGTTCAACATAGACTAAAAAGATACTAATCATACATTTTTGGAATGTTGTGGGTGCATTACATAAGCCGAAAAGCATAACCCTGTAGGAAAATGTACCAAAAGGGCAAGTAAAAGTGGTCCTTTCTTGATCTTATGGAGCTACAGGAATCTGGTGGAATCCTAAGTATCCATCAAAGCAACAGTAATGGGTTCATCCAACTTGTCTTTCTAACATTTCATCTATAAATGGAAGTGGATAGTGATCTTTTCTAGTTTCGGCGTTTAGCTTCCTATAATATATCCACACTCTCCAACAGTTTTGGATTCTAGTTGGTAGTAGTTCTCCATGTTTGTTTGTTATAACCATTATCCGTATCTTTTTCAGGACTACTTGTACTTGGCTGACCTAATTACTATCTACTATTGGGAATATCATTCCCGCGTCTAATCATTCAAATATTTCTTTCTTTACTACTTCCATCATTGGTGGACTCAATCAACGTTAGGCTTGTCTAGAGAGTTTTGTGTCTGCTTCAAGATTAATTATATGCATGCATGTGGCTGGACTTATTCCTTTAATATTGGCTATTGTCCATCATATTGCTCTCTTGAATTCTTTGAAAACATTCGCTAATTTCTCATCTTCTAAATTTAATAATTTATTAGAGATTATAATAGGTATGGAGTTATTACTTTCTAAGTAAGCGTATTTTAAATGATCTGATAAAACTTTTAAGTTTAAGTCAAGAGCTTTTAGTATAGAGGGTAAAAGTTTAGAATGATTTATTGGTAAATCTATATAGTAAGAGGATTTAGGGAGTGCATTATAAGATTTTAAGGCATTGATTATCTCTCCCTTCTCTTCATTTATATCGTCATTGTCATTTATATCCTCTATTACTTTTTCAAGTTTGTCTGACTTATCGTTTCTAAAAGTTTTATCTATTATAAGATCTAACATATCTGCGGTGCATGTTGATGAAACATCTAAAAAATACTTCATAGCATCGTGGATGTTGAAATTACCTGTTTCGTTATCTACTTCTATTGATATAGTTCCATTAGAAACATCTATTTTGGCTTTTGCCGTTCTTAAGAATGGACATCCTAGGATAAGATAAATTTTACTAAAGAAGTGGTCTTCTTTCATGTCTATGGCATAAAAGTTGCCTGAGAAAAAAAAGTAATTAACTCTAACCAGTACATTCTCTAATACTCCTACAGGTTGGACAATATATCTATCTGCTAATTGTACTACTATACTAGTTTCTTTTAGGGGTACGTTCATCATTTGCAAATATAATTACAAAGGCATAACGGTGATTGAGGTTCCTAGATAACATAATGCTTTTGATATCCCTATATTTTCTATTGTGCTTGGAACAAAAAACATTCCAGGGTCAGACCATTTAGGGGGCAATTTCTTTTGGATTATTGCTAAAACATGTTCTCATAGGCTTACTCTTTCATTAGGTTTAATTTTATTCATGCATAAGTCTATTTATAAATTTTTGATATTTAGGTAAGTTTTGTATGACTTCGAATAAAGGTATGTTTATTACCACTTTCCTTAGATTGTTTGATATTTCTTTCTCTTCTTGTAATTTCTTGACATTCTTATTGTTTTCAAAATGAATGGGAAATGGTGATCTTATTATATTTGGTTTATTTTTTTTGAAATTATTTTCCTTTTTTAAAATTTTATTATCTTTAATTTCTATTTCTTTCTCTAATTCAGCTTTAATTCTATTCGAGGAACTAATTGCTCTGACATCTTTGGTTCTTCCATTTGTTTACTGCTTCTCAATGTCATCACTTTTATGTATGAACTAGGGTAAGGTTGAGATGGTAATTTGCCTTGGTTAATCCATAGACTCATTTGCATATTCATTTGACTAAGTTGATTTTTTAGTTCGATTATATCATCTTGTAAGGCTTGGATCTTTTGTTCTTTTTGATTTATTTGAATTTTCTAGTGCTATTTTTCTATCGATTAATACGGGTGTTCTATATCTTTGAAAATTATTATTGTCTGCACCATTACCAATATTTGGATCTTTAGCCTGCCATTTTTTCTCTTTATACAGGTGGAAAAGCAACTTTGTAATTTTATTGAGCTAACCTCTTTATTTACATAAAGACATTAAGTTCACGCAATAAAATCACTTTAAGTTTTATGAAATCTTTGAACTTGTAAATCTAATATCTTTGGAAAGCCACTTTAACACTAGACTTAGATCTCAAATTCACCTACGATATTTAAACGATGTTTATCTTTCAAACAATCCTAGTTACTACTTCAATTACTTAATAAATCAAAACATCACATACATATCGGCCACTATACACATAATACTCAAATCCATGATTGCAATCCAATAATAACAATCAATTAAAATAGTGAATCAAAGAATACAATTAGGTTTAAAGCATTAAGTACACATTCATCTCATCATGACTATAGTGCAAAATGAATCTAGTCCATGTTTGGAGTTTTGTTTAGATTAACAAACTACTCACTCATGATGATAAATAACGAAATATATTCAAAATTAAAAGACATTATTAAAATTACCTTGATAAAAACTTGAATCTTCTTCAAAAAGTGAAGCAATAATGAATGGCCTCCAAATTAAAGTAAAAGTTGTAAAACTAACAAAAGTTCCTTAATCGTGTAGTCTAGGGTTCTTATTTATAGTATATTCGGTTGTACATATCCTAAATTGACTTAAAATCCTTGTTGTACTCCAAAATCCCCGAATTCGCACCCAATGATTCTTATCAATTTGTCTAAATGAAGAATCGCTGGAAATATCTAGAATTTTAAGCTCAGTAGTCATTTCTTGTGTCTTACGATTTAGCCTACAATTCGTGTGTCTCTAGGAATTGCTGGGAATCACTGAGTCAAAATCCATGTTCTTCTCCTGGATTCCTTGTAATTCTTTATAGAATCTTTTCACTCGGTCAATTCGTTCATTTTCATCCATTTTCCTTCATTTCTTCGTATTCTCCATTTATTACAAGAAATATAAAAATAAGAGAAAATCCCGTGTATTATAGTCTTTTACATCTAAAATCATCTTAAAATGTACTATAAAACATGTCTTTTTATTGACTTGTCACGCATACTAGTTATTGACTTGATTCTGGTGATCGATTCTCCTACCCTCGAGGTGATGAAAATCACTAGCAAACACAATGGCTATTGTGTCCCCTCAATGGTCCCATCAAACCAATAGTAAGTTCCTCTAAGCTGTCGCCGGTATGTGTACTAAAACCACTTAGGGTTTCTATGAGAAGTTGGCCAATGCTCACGTCCTTAGTAATTAGTCACGAAGACTTTTATGAAGAAATAATCTCATCTCCTTAGCTAGGAGGGGTAATCTCAAATCCTTATCCATGAGAGGGTAAATCCATCTCCTTATCAAAGAGAAGGTAATTCAGTCTTTTTGTCCAGGAGGAGGTAATCCCAAGTTCTTTGCAACGCACTTACATCCCATTGATAAGTAAAATCAAGTCAATATCATCAATCGATTCCAAAGTCTTGAGTTCAAATCGTGAATCCTAGTTTTCTAATAACATGCCATATTTGATATTTGAGCGAAGCTCCCCACTTACCTCGACTTGTTGCGATATCCATTTTGGTCCTTGGGCGCACGAGGTTCTATGTGAACCGTTTTGCAAATCTAGACAATTTAAGTCACGTCACATCAACAAGTCACACTTTAAATTCCAACTTACCATTAAATATACTTTGAGGTCTTACAAGTGTGGGTCCCGCGAGTCCCCCATTACCCGTTGTGAGGGTCGAGGGATGGGACCCGACCGATCTCCCCTTTGGGGATTCAGAAGTGCATCCCGTTTCAAGGCAAGGATTTTTAGTATATATATAAATATTATTTTTTATTTTTTAATTTAAGATCTAGGGTCATCTAGTCCATCTTCACCTGGTCCAAGGCCCAAACCGGCTCCTGGATATGTTTAAGTCCCTGCCCAATGCATGGGTTGCCTAGGGGCGCTGCCCCTAGACACCCTAGTGTCACAGGGGAGCAGCGCTAGGGAACCCCTACTAGCAATAACATATCCCCTCCTCTCTTTCACAGTTTGTCAGAGGCATCCCTTGTGGTATCCCTCGTCCTTGGTGTTGGCGGAGCTGCTACCGCCCTTGCCGATACTGCCAAACGACGCAGACCCTTTGGGTTTTCTTCCTCCACCAATTTCTTACCAAAAAGGTTTTCCCACCATTTTTGCACAAATTTCAAGCTTCCAAATTATTATCAATAATAGTATAGGTGATAGGGAAGATGAGAAGACCTTCGAGTGGGTTCTCTTTGACTTAGAACCCCAAGAACCCCATGAAGATCTCATCTCTCTTTCTTTCCTAATATGTGTGTGTTGAGGAAAAAGGGACTAGAGTTTATAATGGTATTTATATACTAGAATCAATAGTGTAGGGTTTTTGCAACTTTACTAAATTACCCCCGAGATGGGTGTTTTAGGTTTTTGGGTCATCAAAAAATCCCTAAGTTTAATAACTTTCTTCCTCGAAAGTAAAACCAAAGTACAAAAAATAGTCAGGTGTATCATCTGTAACAATTATTATGACCCATTGTTTTACTCATACGAGCCCGCACCTGCATATTTTTGCCCGTACCCCACGTGAAATAATGTCCCTTGACTCTAACATCCTAATATTTTCATTTCCGTCATATAGGACAAAATTCATGAGTATTATCTTGTATAGGTTTCAGTAGATTCATTATAGGTAGCTAAGTATTCGTATAATAACGTGTATCTAGGTATTCCATTGTACTCTCCATTGAAGTTGCAATGTACGCCTAAGTTGTTCAACAAACAAGTAAGGAGAATCTTATTGAGATGTGATTATGGCCAAATTATCTCTACCTATCCGACAACAAATTCATACTACTAACTAGAAATAGGAACAAGGATAGCTACTCACTATAGTATGAACACTAGCACACCATTTATGTTGTCATCTCAATTACAAATCAATGAACGAATCTTCATGTCCTTAAAACTTATTTATGGAATCTAAAAATGAGTAAGCCAAGTATTCCTCTCAGGAATAATACCTTAAGATCACTATCAACATATGTTTGTTGTTGTTTATTGTTGTAGGTTTATATTTTGAGTCAACTCTCACAATCATGGGCGACCATTTAAAATTCATTTGGCTTCGTTAGGTTCACATTCTGTGAACAAACACCTCTTGTCACCTTTCTAAGCTAACTTTGAGTTCTTATAGTTTGTTTAAAGCTTTCTCTAACTAGGAAATAGAGGATTTTTAACTTTTATGTTTTATGTTTGAAAGTAACAGTCATTCCTATCGAGGAATCTCAAGTCACTTACTACCAGTGATTATCATGATTTTGCTTGATGTTATCAATGCGCTTAAAATTTAGGCTTTTGGGCGAGTTACTCCCTTTGCAAGTCCTATGGCTACGAAAGGTTATCGTATTGTTCATTGACTTTCTTGGATTTTCAATCCATTATACCACCTATATACTTATTCGCCATTTCATTAATCTATCCTATCTTAGGATCCTCAATTTTAAGGATTTAGTCATCATTGACTTATATTAGGTGGCACTAGTTAAATTATTCAATTCAGGAAATTATTTTCATTCGACCATCCCTTTTTGATCGGATTAAGTTCCACTTGACTTAATAGTCATCAGTTTATGTGCCCAACGCCGAACAATCAAACCAAGGATATACGTTTAATTGGGTATTCCAAATTTTATAATTTTTCTATCATTAAGTTCATTATCATTTGGCTGATTACAATACTACAGCTGTAAGATACACTCTCCAAGCCATACTAACTTGATTCATTTATATTTTGTACTACCATCAGGTACACCACAATTACTTTGAAAGAAGTTTTAAAGTTTTGGTATCCCCGATTTGAGTAACTAGACTATCCTCGATGTGCCACCATCCATAATACGCATCCCTTTTAAATCAAAATCACTAGGTCTACTTATTGCATTCTTTCAAGGTATTCTCTTACTTTTCAATCGTTGTTCCATGCTCCATGCACTTAATGGTCATTTTAATGTATTATAAGTTTGGGGAATCTCCAATTTTAGTATTTTACCCACTATCTGTGAGATTATAGAATTCCATCAATGATAATATTTTTTGTCGAGTTTTGTTCTAGCCTATCCAATCACAACATACCAAATTTTTCCCAATAAGAGTAAAATGATACATCTCAAATTAAATAATGCATGTTGGTCTCATCACTAAAACAGGAGCTTGCACCTGCAACTACCCGTCGTAGGGTTTCCTGGTCCTGCTCAGCTACTACATGGACTCCTCCTTGGCTCTTTGCCTCGCTTGCTGTGATGGACATGGTGACGTAAATGTCATACTCTGAGTAGCCAAGGGTGCGAGGACATATGATAAGCCAATAATCAGACATGTTTTATGGTACATTTTAGGATAATTTTATATGTAGAATACTATATTACGCGGGGTTTTCTCATGTTTTTGTTATTTTTGGTGATAAATTGGAATTTACAAAGAAATGAAATAAAAAAGAAAGAATATGAAGGATTTGATCAAGTGGAAAGAATGCACAAAGAATCATCAACAAATCAAGGAAGAATTGGAAAACAAGGCTAGTTATTCTTGATAGATTCTTTGTTTGTACCAGGAATTGCTACTCAGATCGGTGCAACACTGCGCTGTTTTCCAAGGATTCTCCTAATGATTCCACTTAAACCACTAATCTCTGAGGAATCATTGAGTTCGATTCAAGAATCTTAGGTAACCACGAGACATTTGAGTTAGTTAGGGATATGTACAACTAAGAATACCATATATACAACGTTAAGGCTACGAAATTAGTTGCCTTGGAGTACATAGATCAATATTTCATTGCTCTAGGAGCTATAGTTTATTATTTTAATTTATTGCTTTCGGAGAAGATTTGAGGATGCAAAGTATTTATTCTAGAAGTATTTATCTATCTTTTATTTACTTTATTGCGATGTTATTAATGATTATGAGTGAGTAGTTTATTAATCTAAACAACGTCCGAACGTGAACTTGATCCATTTTGCTAGATAGTTATGATGAGATGATTATGTACTTAATGCATTAAGCCAATCTTATTCTTTGACTCACTGATTTAATAGATTATTATCTGCCAGTTTAATAACGAACTTTGTATTGCATGCATAGTCTAGAATGTGTATTGTGATAGTTGGATTCATTATCTAGATTAAAGTAGTAACCAAGATTGTTTGAAAGGTCTATTACCGTTTAGATGTCCTAGGTGAATTTGAGATCTAAGTCTAATATTGAAGTGGCTTTCAGAAGGTGTTAGATTTAATAGTTCAAAGTTTTCATAAAGTGTAATGCAGTTTTATTGCGTGAAGTTAATGTCTTTGTGTATTCAAAATGGTTAGCTCAATAAAATCAGAACATGACTTTTCCACTGGTATAAAGAGAACTAATGGCTTGCTAATGGTTGTTTACTTACTTATAATTAGAGTTTAATGATATATGATACTTTATAAAGTATGCTTATAACTATATGATTGAAGTAACATGTTTGGATGCAAAATAGATTTGATGTTTCATTGTTCTGGATGTTTGTTTAGATATATATTTATTATTGAATTAAACTGATTTGAATATTAGTGAATTTGAATTGTGATTGTTAAGTTAGTTTAATTAGTTTAATTAATTATTATAGTATTATAGATTGAATTAATGATTTTTAATTCCCATTTTAATTAAATAAATTAAATTAAATTAAAAATAATAATAATAACTATTGAAATAATTATTTCTAGAGGATTTTGATAAATCCTGGTGGAGACGATCCTACTTATCACTATTACAAAATAATAAGGATGTATGAGAAACTTATTTTACACGCTCGATACGTGTCATTTTTCTGGCGTCGTTGCCGGGGATTTATACTTATATTTTTTCTTCAATTTTAAGACGTTGTATGGTCTTCCTACTACGTAATTTTAATTCCACGAAATCTTTACATGCATTTGATCCTAACGTGGATAGTACTTTTAAACGTAATTTAAGACAACAACCAACCTCAATGGAAGCCAATAATAACCTTAATAATAATAATAATGATAATAGAGAACTTACTTTTAGGGAGCAAATCAAAATATCACTACTTATGAACCAATGTGTATTGCATGTCCTGAGGAATTTCCCAAATTTGAACTTAGATTTGGATTCATTAGTGCTCTACCTAACTTCTATGGTAAAGACAATGAAGACCCACATAAACTCATAAGGAATACTAACATAAAGTCAATGAGATGAAACCTAAAGACTGCACGTTAGAACAAGTCAAATTTAAAGTTTTTCCTTTGTATTGAAAGATCAAGCATAAGATTGGATGTTTTATCTTCTTGAATATTTAATAACCACATGTGCTTAACTGTTACAAACTTTCCTAGATCAATATATGCCTGAAAGAAAAATTAGTACTTATATAAGACAAATCACATTCGTGAAAATGAAAGATGACGAAAACTTTAATGAATTTTGAGAAAGATTTCAAAGATTAACTTCATCTTGTCCAAAACATGGATACACCCAAAAAGCTTTATTATAATACTTCTATGAAGGATTAAATCATTTTAAACAAAGACTACTAGATATCGTTTGTGGTGGATCATTATTCGATGTTACATCAACTCTAGCAAAAGAAACTATTAATAAGATGGCCACACAATCTAAACAATATGGTGAAAAAGTGACACAACAAGAAAGAAACTTACGAAGTTAACAATAAAACAAGTAATAAATTTGACAAAAAAGTTGATGAATTATCTAGCATGGTTAATTTACTACTTAAAGATATATCAACTCAAGCGAAACTATGTGGATTTTGCAATGAAGTTACACATCCTAAGAATGCGTGTCCTACTTTACAAGAAGATAATATTGAAGAAGTCAATTTGGTAATGAACCAATATTCTGGTCTCGCTAGAAATTAATATAATAACAACAATTATTACACTGGAAATCCAAATTCAAATCTTAGCTACAGTCCATAAAGTCAAAATTATATCACTTATAGACCGAGAGCACCAATACAATCTACACCAAGTCAACAACCTCAACAAACTATTCAACCTACGCAACCGAATTTAGAATAAATATTACATAACTTTGTGACTCAAAGTCATCAAAACCTTATGAAAAATTTCTCAAAATCAAATTACATCGATATTTCTATTAATGAGTTAAAAAACCAATTAAATAAAATGACTCTACAAATTAACAAGTTAATTAATCAAACTAAATTATCTACTCAAACTATAAGCACTACTAATCAAACACAACTTAACGCTTTATTTTGCGATGATGAAAAGGAAACAAATACATAAAAAAAGATACTAAAAAGAGGTAAAAAGAAAAACAAAATATATAAGACAATAGAACAAGAAAAATAAGAGATGATGACAAATGTCATTCCTACTAGGGAAAGGATGGCTGAACAATTGAAATACATACATTTTCCCAAAAGGCTAAACTCATGATATTTAGCCAGAGTTGTAGCCTATGAAAAATCTTTACAAAATCCTGAATTAGTAAACCAAGACAAATTAAATGATACTTATAAATTGAACGAAGATATGCATTTTATTTCTACCGTTCCACAACGATTAGCAAATGATAGGGGAAAGAAACTAAATAAGACATTTTTGAATCATTTAATAAATTAGAAATTAATGAAATCTTAACAGATCAAATCACAATGAAGTTACTAAAGTATTCTACGAGTCTAAAGACAAGTTTTTAGAAGAATCTAATGAAAATTTTGGACAAAAGATGTCATCCTTAAAAAGGAGAATGCCTGAGAAATGTTCCAACACATGAATGTTTGCCATACCCATCAGAAAAGAAAATTACTCTATTGAATCTGATATGTGTGATCTTAGAGCATCAATTAATGTTATGTCACTTAAACTTTATGAATCATTGAAAATAGAATCATTAACTAATATGCCTATTGATAGTACATTAACAGACAATTCAATTATTAAATCGTATGGATTATTAGAAGACATTATAGTAAAAGTACATGACTAAGTATTTCCATCTAACTTTTATGTCATGGAAATGAGACATTCAATGTCATCCAATCCTTTACCTATACTATTAGGTAGACCTTTTCTTAAGACGGCTAGAACTAAGTTAGATAATTATGAAAGAATAATGTCTAATGAATTTGAAAATAAATAACTAAATTCAAAATTAATAACGAACACAACTATGATACCTATAAATAATATGATGAATTATTTGATAACAAAATTGATGATAATGATTTTCTAGACCTAAACCATTATAATAACTTTAATATTGAAATTTGTGTAATTAATGCGGTAAAAATGGAAACTACAAAAGAGATTCCAAAAAAAGAACAAGTTGAAAACACTTCAAAAGAAAAGAAAGTAAGCCAAGAATGGAGAGTTAAGCAATCGGAGAATGGAAAAAACATTAACAAGCCAGGAGTTTCTAGATACGAGAACAATAAGAAAAAGAAATAACAGGATTTAAACCTTATGAAACTTAATGATCCTGGAAGTATAAACTTGCACATCGAAATCAAATGGGCTTGGTACTTCAGAGCATAGTGTGATATGAGTTCTAATGCAAATCTCATGCCCCACATATTTCTTTATACAAACTCAATTGTGGTTGAATCCACTTGCTTTTGAACGATTTTCTTTACCAAATTGTACATCAATTCAACTAATAGGAGTGGTCACGGATGTGCCAGTTCAAGTGAACAACTACATTGTGCCCACGGACTTTTTGGTCATGCCACACTTTATTAATGAAGATCCTCCTTTAATTATTTAGAATAACCTTTCTTAGCCACTATGTCAAGATGTTATGGATACTCTGAACAAAACAATCACTTTAATGATTAATAGCCGAGCACTGACTTTTTGGAATGGCATTAGAGTGGATAATCCTAGATTCAAATTTAGATATCCAACGTAATGCTAGAAGGGTTAAGTCAAGCCAACGACAATAAACAAAAGCACTCTGAGGGAGGCAGCCCATATTTTATGTTTATTTAATTTTATTGGGAATTTAGTTTAGTTTAGCATAGCATGTTTTTATTCTCTCACTTTTTGACACTTGTATTGGAAATATTTTTGAAATTTAAACACCAAGATAATTTCAATTAAGGGGGGGTGATCGAGTTGTTTTTGTTTATATGAACTTTAAGTAAGTTGCATTATTTACTTGCATGTTTATTTATTTATTTATTTAATGAAATTATTTATTTAGTTACATATCTTAATCAAAGTCTCAAAATTTTAGTCAATTCTACCTTAATATAAGTTTTTATGAATAATATATAAGTTAATAATGAAAAAAATTAAAAAAAAAGTAACTTAGGCATAGCGATTCCTCACTGAATCAAAATAACATTGGGAATCGCTAGCAAAATCAGTGAAAACAACCATTCAATTAAGTGAAATTTGAAGTTTGGCGATTCACTAATGATTCACCATTACAAGGAAATCGCTGCTCAGATCGGTGGGTCACTACACCTCAAAACCTACTGATTCACCTAGCGATTTCTCAGCAATTCTACTTAACACAAGAATTGCTAGACGTTATTTTTGGTTTCTAAAACAAAAACCCCCAAATCGCCACAAATATAAACCCATTAACACTACCAAACCATTGAAATCCTTCATACAAGTCTCAATTTCTTGCCTAGATTCAACCTTCCTAAGCTCAATCTTATAGTATTAAAGTGATTCTCACCTCATCCTAGTTCCATTAACTCGAAATTTTCTATTTTGGAAGTGTTGAGCCAAACTAGGGTTTTAGAGAATTCGGCTTAGTGCTTGGAAGAATGGTCTAGAGAAGTTCAATAGCTTAAATATTGAGAGATTCACTCTCAAGACGGTAACTACATCAACCATAGTTCTTTATTTTAACAAATTTTTGATTTGAAGGATTTTTGCAAAATTTCCCATGTATTTCGAAATTGTTTTATTGAAATTCAATCTATTTTCTAGAACAAATGATTTCATTGATTCTAATAGACTAGTGACACGTGTCGAGCATGTATAATAAGTTTTTCGTATATCCTTATTATTTGTAGTTGTGATAAGTGGGATCATCTCTACCAGGTTTATCAAACTTCTCTAAGAAAAAGGTATTTCAATGGTTTTTATTATTATTTTTACTTTAATTTAATTTACTTAATTAAAATGGGAGTTAAAAATCACCAACTCAATATATAATACTATAATAATTAACTAAACTAATTAAACTAACTTAACTATCACAATTCAAATTCACTAATATTCAAATCAAATCAATTCAATAATAAATAAATATCTAAACAAACATCCAGAACAATGAAACATTAAACTGTTTTGCATCCAAACATGTTACTTCAATCATATAGTCATGAATATACTTTATAAAGTATCATAGAACATCAAACTCTAATCATAAGTATGTAAACAACCCTTAGTAAGCCATTAGTTCTCCTTATACCGGTGAAAAAGACACGTTCTAATTTTATTGAGCTAACCCCTTTGAATATATAGAGATATTAACTTCACACAATAAAACGACATTACACTTTATGAAAAATTCAAACTACTAAATCTAACATCTTCGAAAAATCACTTCAACATTAGATTTTGATCTCAAATTTACCTAAGATGTCTAAATGGTAATAGACCTTTCAAAAAATCATAGTTACTACTTTAAATTAGATAATGAATCTAAATATCACAATACACATTCTAGGCTATGCATGCAATACAAAGTTCATGATTAAAATCCGCAAATAATATTCTATTAAATTAGTGAATCAAATAATACGATTGATTTAAAGCAATAAGCACATAATCATCTCATTATAACTACATTGCAAAACTGATATATTTCATATTCATAATTTGTGTAGATTAGTAAACTACACATATTCATAAATAACATCCCAACAAAGTAAATAAAAGACATAGATAAATACATCTAGAATAAATACTTTGAATCCTCAAATCTTCTTCAAAAGCAATGAACAATAAAGCAATAAACTAAAATAATAAATAATGGCTCATAAAGCAATGAAATATTGATCTAAGTACTCATGGGAAACTGATTTCACAACCCTATGCTCATATTTATAATATTCTAGATAGTACATATCCCAAACTAACTCAAACTTCTCGTGATTATCTAAGTTCTCGAAATCAAACCCACCGATTCCACAACGATTTAAGGTTTAATTGGGATTGCTGGAAAAATCCTTGGAAAGTAGCCTCAGTGTTCCACCGATGAGAGTAACGATTTTTGTGTAAAGGAGAATTGATTAAGAATCGCTGGCATTGAATTCCAGTTCTTCCTTGATTTGTTGATGATTCTTTACATACTCTTTTCACTAGATCATCTTCTTCATAATCTTCCATTTTTACTCTATTTCTTCACATATTCCAATTATCACCTAAAATAACAAAAACAAGAGAAAACCTTGTGCAATATAGTGTTTTACATCTAAAATCATCTTAAAATGTACTATAAAACATGTCTAATTATTGGCTTATCAAATACCTCCAAACTCAAGACTTCACTGTCCCAAGCAAATGAATACTCTCAATTATATTCTCTTTTATTATCTTGTTTTGATTTTATAATTATATACTCTTATTCTTAAGTAAAAGTGATCTTTAAAGAGAAATATATTACCCTTATAAAAATAAAAATCATCAATGAATAGAAAGATTTAAAGAACAACCCCTTTATTTGACAACTCAACCTTCTAGTTATGTAATACACCTCAACATTCAAAGTTAAATCAATCACTAAGTTCAAGGCAATACATATGTTTCTTTAATCTCTAATGACAAGCATCAAGCTTACAATAGCTAATATAGAATCTCACGATACAAAAATCACAAAATCAATCTCATTTTCAAATAATATATAAAATATCACCACAATCAAAGTCGATAGAAATTTTTAAGCACCAATAATCATTATTTTATATTCATTTGTTGGAATAAAAAAATATACTTCACTCAACTTAGCTATAAGCGCTCGAGCTAAATCTTTTATTTGAAGAGTTTTATATAAACTTCCTTCAATTCTTTATATCTTTTTTTCTTCTATATATTCTTATATAATTATATATTTTTCTTCTTTATATTCCTATGGTTCACTGCTCCATTTCATTCGAAATTTGTTATTCTTTTTTTATAGAAAATTTTCCTCTCCTTTTTTCTCACCACTAGATTCCCTACTTCCTTTCATTTGGAATCTGTGGGTCTCTCTATTTTTTTTTCATTTGAAACTCTTGTTAGCTCTTCACACTTTCAATATAATTTAGGAAATATTCTTTCCAACTAAGTAAAGTTTATTGGCTAATTCCTTATTTTTCTTTTCAATTATGGCATAAATTATTTTTAATATATATATATATAATACTTGATCAATAATCTTTGTATAACAAGATTCTTAGTAGTTTGTCTTGTTTATCTTGCACTATTTTTTTGATCTTCTACCATTATAATGTCTAACACAAAGCAATCAATCCCCTCTAAACCACTCTAGTGCATACACAATCTACGTTAAGTCAAATAGGGTATAACAATTCTTTTCCATCATAATTTTTTTTTATGGGTAATAATAATATATCACTTCCATTTAGATCAAAACTATTTTCAATTTCATATTTCTAACTAAATAAAGTAAAACTAAAAGGAAAAATATTACATGTATTGTGAAATTTTTAAAAAATTTACAATGTTCAACGTTCAAATAAATTCTACCTATCGTTTCTTCCATACTTTGCTACTTCATACTTCACTTCACTTAATAACCCCAAACCCATTTTAAACCTTGTTCTCAAGGTTTAAAAATTAAGTTGGGTTTTCAACAAAAAAATAGCTCGTGAAGGATAAAAGAATAAATTAAATAAATGACTAACATAAGAATGAATTTCATAAGTAAAGAAAATATGGTAAATTGAAACATTTTCAAACATCATAAATCTTAAAGTAATACATCAAACCATTGTGTAAAATGAACACACCAAAGAAAATGTATCATAGTAACATACCACATCATATCAACATATTACACACTAAAACTATTCACAGTATCACTCAGAGATAGATTACACAGAGAAAAATGAAAGATCAGAACCACCGTCCAGAAGTCGTATCGTCACCCTACACCATCCCCTTGGTATTACTATTGAGACTAGAAGCTCGTTGCAGGATCATAGAACCTGTAGTCCACTCCCTCCATTAGAATATGTTCTGAAAAAGACTCCATGGTTGGGCATTCTCAGTTGGGTAGATGGGATTTAAATGTCAATTCCCTTCCTTGCGTCCTCTTGGTCATGCGTCTCTCGAACCATGTATGCTCCTAGCAATCTCTTGTCGGTTTTGAAACATTAACTCTTGATTTCTCAGAGTTCTCATTTGGTTTTGCAAGATTGACCCCATAATGGCCATCTTCATTTCATCTGCATATATGCTAGTAAAATCCTCCGCTGGTGGCTTTGGGCTCTGGTTTGTTATATCATTATACGCAATAGACTGCATCTCTTCTAAAACTCGTTTGTTCTCTGCCCATATTCTTCTTCTCTCTATAGTTTCTCTCTTGAGTGTGTCATTCCTTTCTCGTTCTTCCTTCGAATCTACATATACTGACACCTTTTTGGTGCTTTCAATGAGTTGGTCGATGATGGTCCTATGAAGGTAAATATCTAGCCCTAGACCTCTTAGGGGAACTTAGTATTGTTTACAAAATTTAGTAATCATTAAGGGAAAAGGAAATCCTTCGTTTTTGTTGGTAGTCATGGCATTCCTAATTGAATCATAGATAATTCTGCCAACATCGATATAGCCTATGCTTTGGACAATGTGGTACAATTATGCAACCTTAAAGTTCACAATGTTGTAGTGTTGCAAACTTAGCTGTAAGCTCACCTTTATGAAAAAGTTCCATGCTTTGGTGGATTTCCTAAAGTTTTTAGTTTGAATGTGTTTTAGGTACCCATCCTTGTCAAAAAAAACCTGTCTCCTAGAATTGCTCCTAAAACATTTCTATTGGTCTCGTGGGGAAATCCGTATCTAAACCCATATTCAGGTTTTAGGTACTCATTATTTTGTCTCTTATGGAATTCTGGTAAACCATACTACCAATTTATTCTAGTGGGTGAGTAGTCCTTTGGTCATTCTCGGACTATGGCGACATTCTTATTGTCCTCTCCATGCCCATTATCATAAAATTCATGCACTAGTATCGCCCAACCCATATCTACAAAGGCTGCGTCATTGTCGACATTGTAGTCCCTAGTCAACAATCCTCAATTCCTCTCTTTTATTATGTTCAAAACTCTAGGCCCATACGTTATTTTATTCTTGACATTGAAACCCCATTCTTGACATTGAAACCCCTATTCAGTATAAGTTTCCTATTTTTACCAATATCACTATTCATCCTAGCGATAGCTTTGGCATTTATTAGATTATGCGGTGAAAAAGAAATCCCTGGAGTCTCCTCTATTTCTTTTTCTCTCTCTGACTCATCATTAAAATCTAGGGGTGAAGAAAGTTTTCTAGGTGTTCTAGTTCTGGGATTATTTATTGAAATCATCGTTGACCTAATAGGTGTGGGTGAAACTTAAGATTTTTATTTGGGTTTTTCTACTAAAGGTGCCATCCCTTTCTCCTCGCCTGAACTTCAACCTTTACCACCTCTGACAATTTTCTTAAATAAAAAAGTACAAGTTCAAATAAAAAATAAACCTGTGGATCATAAAAAGTAACGTTTGTTGAAAATAATTTTATATAATTCAAGACTTTATTTTAAAAGGAGAAATCCATTCGGAAAGCTAGCTTAAAAATTCATCAAAAACTTTAGGTAAAATTGGCTTCAAAGTGTTAACTCAATTATCAACTTTAAATCGGTTTTGTAAATAATGTAAAGTAATTGTGTGATAAATCTTAGTCTTTTTCCAAAACAAAGCAAAGCAAATTAAACCAAAGCCATAACTATACCCCTAAAATCATTTTAAACTCGATTTTTTAAACCTTTTGCAAATGTGTATAATTATACCAAATTTTAAAATTGTTGAATTTGTAAATCAAAGATCAATGTAATCGCCATACCTAATCTATTGGAATTAATGAAACCTTTTGTTTAAGATAATGAACAAATTCCAATAAAACCATTTCGAAAAGCATTGAAAAATTTGCAAAAACCCTTCAATAAAAAATTTGTTAAAGTAAAGAGCTAGGGTTGATGTAATTACCTTCTTGAGAACGAATCTTTCAAGATTTAAGCTCTTGAACTCCTCTAAACCGTTCTTTCAAGCTCTATTCTAGATTTTCTAAAACCTTAGTTTGGCTCAACACAAAATCAAAAATTTTAGGTTGAATGTGACATGTGTCGGGCGTGTACAATTTATTTTTGTTTTATATTATACTTCAAATAATTTATAGTTGTGATAAGTGGGAATTGCCTCTACAGGGATTTATGAAACTTCTCTAAGAAAAAGTACTTTTAAAGGTTTTAATTATTATTTAATATTTTTACTTAATTTATTTAATAATAGTAATTAAACTAACTAACAATTAACTATAATATAATAATACTAAACTAACTATACTAACTTAGCTATTAGAATCCAAATTCATAATCAATCAAGTAGATCCAATTCAATTATAAATAAATATTTAAACAAACATTTAGAATAATGAAACGTAAACCCGTTTTGAATTCTAAACATATAACTCCAATCAATATAGTTATGAACATACTTCATAAAGTAAGATAGATCATTAAACTCTAATTACAATTAAGTAAACAACATTGAGTAAGCAATTTGTTTTCCTTATACCAGTGGAAAAGCCATGTTCATATTCTATTGAGCTAACCCATTTGAATGCACAAAAACATTAACTTCACGCAATAAAGCCTCATTAAACTTTATGAGAACTTCGAACTACTAAATCTATCAACTTCGCAAAGCCACTTCAACATCAGGTTTAAATCTCAAATTTACCTAGGACATCTAAACGGTTTTTGCCTTTTAAACAATCCTCGTTACTACTTAAAATAGATAAATAAACCAAATATCACAATACACATTCTAGATTATGCATGCAATATAAAGATCATGATTAAAATCAATAGATAATAACCTATTAAATTAGTGAATCAAAGAATATGATTGGCTTAAAGCATTAAGCTCATAATCTTCTCATCATAACTACATAGCAAAACGGATCAAGTTCACATTCAGACTTTGTTTAGATCAAATAACTATTCACTCATAACCATTAATAATATTGCAATAATATAAATAAAAGACAAATAAATACCTCTGGAATAAATATTTTAAATCTTCAAATCTTCTCCAAAAGTAAAGAACAATAAAACAAATAACTAAAACAATAAAAAATTGCTCCTAAAGCAATGAAATATTGATCTAAGTACACAAGTGCAACTAATTTCGTAACCCTAGGCTTGTATTTATAATACTCTAGGTAGTAAACATCCCAAACTAACTCAAACAACTCGTAGTTATCTTAAATTCTTTAAATCTTATCCAACGATTCTCAGCGATTTGTGTGAGAGAGGAATCACTATGAAAACCCATAAATTGAAGCTCACTGGTTTCATTGATTTAGCCAGCGATTTGGAAATGCCGGGAATTGCTAGTTTAATTTTTTGGTTCCTCCTTTGCTTCCTTAGTGGTAATTCTTTGCATATTCTTTCCACTTGATTAATTCCTTCATAATTTTTCCTTTTTGGTTCATTTTTTCATATTCTCCATTTATTACTTGAAATAACAAAAACAAGGGAAACCCCGTGTAATATAGTCTTTTACATCTAAAATCATCCTAAAATGAGCTATAAAACATGTCTAATTATTGACCTGTCAAATACCCTAAAACTCAGCACTTTGCCGTCCCTAGCAAAGGAATACTCTAAATCGTATTCTCTTTTCTTCCCTCGTTCTGATTTCATAATTATATACTTTTATTCTTAAATAGAAATGATCTAAAACTAAAAACATATTACCTTCATAAAAATAAAAATCATGATAGAATAGAAAGAACTAAAGAACAACCCATTTATTTTACATTTGAACCTCCTAATTGTGCAATACACATCGAAATTCAAAGTTAACCCAATCACTAAGGTCAAGACACTATATATTGTTCTCAATCTCCACTGATAAGTATGAAGCTTACAATAACTAATGTAGAATCTCGAGATACAAGAATCTCTTAATCAATCTCATTTTCAAACAATATTTAAAATATCATCACAATCAAAGTCGATAGGAACTTTTATTCACCAATAATCATCATTTCATATTCATTTGTTGAAATAAAAAGATATATTTCACTTAACTTAGCTATAAGCACTCGAGCTAAATCTTTGATTTGAATAGTTTTTTCATGAACTTCCTTCATTTTCTTATATATCTGTCTTTCTTTCTTCTTTAATTATAAAAATTCATTTTTTTCTTTATATTGTATTCCTACGGTTCCCTGCTCCATTTTCTTTGGAATCCATTATTCTTTTTATAAGAATTATTCCTGACATTTTTTCCGCCACTAAATTCCTACTCCATTTCCTTTGGAATCTATGGATTTCTCTGTTTCTTCTTTAAAAATCTTGTTAGCTCTTTATCACTTTCACTAAAATCAAGGAAATGTTCGTTCCAAATTAGTAAAATTTATTGGCTAATTTCTATTTTTCTGTTCAATTGTGGCATAAGCACTTTTCATAATATATATATATATAAAATACTTGATCAATAACCTTTCTATAACAAGATTCTTAGAAATATGACTTGTTTATCTTGTACTTTCATTTCGATCTTCTACTCATCATAATGTCTAACATAAAGTAGTCAATCCCCTCTAAACTCTTCTAGTGTATACACAATCTAGGTGAAGCCAAATAGGGTATATAAATTCTTTTCTATCGTAAAATTTCTATTTTCTTGGGTAGTAATAATATATCACTTCAATTTCTATTTAAATCCAATTTATATTCATATTAATATTCCTAACTAAATAAAGTAAAATGAAATGCGAAAATATTACCTGTATTATGGAAAGTTCTGAAAAACTCCCAATGTAATGTTCAACTAGATTCTACCTCTTTTTTCTTCCATACTTTGCATCTTCATACTTCACTTCACCCGATACCCCCAAACTCATTCCAAACCTCGCCCTCAAGGTGTAAGAATTAAGTCAGGTTGTCCAAAAAAAAAAAAAAAAAAACCCCGTGAAGCATAAACGAATAAATTAAATAACTATATAATATAAAAATGAATTGAATAAGTAAAGACAAGTTTAACATTTCCACGCATAATTGAATTGAATTGAACATATCAAACCATTTCATTCTTTAAAATACCAAAGCAAATGTATGAAATTGTGAGTATATAACATATCAATCATTGTATTACAAATATATACCTCACATGAATAACACTCACGAAAAGATAACACGAGGAAGAATAAAAATCCTTGAATCGCCATCTAGACGTTGCATCATCACCATCATCCCCATGATCAGGCTATTGGAACTGGAAGCTCGCCTGAGGATCATATAGAGTGTAGACTACTCCCTCTACTGGGTTATTTTCAGTAAAGACTCCCTGGTTAGGCATAATTAGCTAGAGTCATGAATGTAAATGTTAGGTCCCCCATCTTGAGTACTCCTGGTCCTGCGTTGCTCAGATCCATAGATGCTACAGGTAATCTCGCGTTGATTCTGGAACGTGAACTCTTGATATCTCAGAGTTCTCATCTGATTATGCAAGATTGACCTCGTCATGGCCTTTTATGTCCTCCGCATATATGCTAGTGAAGTCTTCTACAGATGGTTCTGTGCTTTGGTTTGTCTGCTCATTGTATGCGAAAGCTTGCATCTCCTCTAAATCTCTTTGGTTATCTACTTGTACATTTTTCTTATCTCTGTGGTCTCTCTCCTTTGTATGTTGCTTCTTTCTCATTCTTCCTCTAAGTCAACATATCCCAGTACCTTCTTGCTTTTCTCAAGAACATTGTTTGTGATGGTCTTATTCATGAATACATCGAACTTGACTCCTCTCATAGGAACTCGATCTTGCTTGTAGAACTCAATAATCATCAAGGGAAAAGATAGTCTTTCATTATTCTTGGTGGTCATGGCATTCCTAATCGATTAATAGATTATTTGGCCAACATCAATGTACCCGATCCCTTAGACTTTGTGGTATAAGAGAGTCGCCCTATAGTTCACTGTGTCATAATGTTGTAAACTAGGCTGTAGGCTCGTGTTCGAGAAAAAGCTCAAAGCTTTGGTTGTTTTCCTAAAATATTTGGTTTGTATGTGTTTTGGGTACCCGTCTGAAACAAAATTGAAACCATCCCCTGAATAGCTTCTACACTATTCCTAATGGTCTCATGGGGAAATCCATGTAAATACATGTATTCAGGTTTAGGGTACTAATTATCTTGCCTCAAATGACCTTCTGGCAAACTATAATACCAGTTTATTCTCTTGAGTGAGTAGCCCATTTGTCTTCCTCGGACTATGGCTACTTTTTTATTTTCATCTCCGTGCCCATTAGCATAGAATTTTCTCACAAGTATGGCACACCCCATTTCAACCGAGGACCCCATGTCATTATCGGCGTAGTAATCCCTAGTTAACAACCCCGCGTCATTAATGAGGTTATGGGCATGAAAGAAATAGTCGGTGTCTCTTCAATCTTTTCCTCTCCCTCCGAGTCATAGTTAAAACTTAAGGATGGAAAAGGCTCGCTAGGTGCTCTAGTTTGAGGGTTATTCACTGAAATCCCTATTGGCCTAATTGGTTTAGGTGGAGTTTTGGATTTTTGTTTGAGTTTTTCTATAAGTTGTGCCTTTCCCTTCTCCTCTCGAGAGATTCTACTTTTTCTCCTCAGGCCATTACTTCAACTTTTAAAAATGTTCAAAAACTAAAGAAACCTGTGAATGATAGAAACAATGTTGTCGAAAATAGCTCGATAAAACTCAATACTTCATTTTAAAAATGAGAAATCAATTTGCAAATCTAATTTGAAATTCATTATAAATGTAAAATAGGATTGGCATTGAAATGATAACTAAAATTAAACTTGAAAATCGATTTTCTAAGTATCGTAATGCAATTAAGTGACAAATTGTAATCTTTTCAAAAATATAGCAACTTATACTGAAATAAAACCATAAGTAAAACCCCAAACTCATTTCAAACTTGCTATTGTAAACCATTTGGAAATATATGTAAATATAACAAAAACTCTGAAATTGTTGAATTTGTAAACCAATGATCAATGTGATCAGTACATATTGTCTATTGGAATCAATAAGCCATTTGTGAAACATAATTGGATAAATTCCAACAAATTAATTACGAAAAATATTGAAAAATTTATGAAAATCCCCGAATCAAAATTTTGTTAAAGTAAAGAGCAGAGTTGATGTAATTACTTTCTTAAGAGTGAATCTCTCTAGATTAAAGCTCTTAACCTCCTCTAGATTGTCCTCTTAAGCTCTTAAACTTGGGATTTTGGTGAAGGGGTACAATGTTTTGCAAGTGTCAAAGGTGTAGTTTGCGCGGCGATTTGGGGTTTTGATTTTAAAAACCAAAAATTGTGCCTTGCGATTCCTGTATAGTTGGAAATCGCTGTGTAAATAGGTGGAACATGACTTATTGTTTTTAACAATTTTGACAACGATTCTCTGGTGTGGGTGAATTGTTGGGAATCACTAGACCCCAATTTTGTACTAATTTCTCATATGTAATGCTACTGATTTAGCCAGTAAATCCTAGTGTTAATCCAAATCGTTGGGAACCGCTAGGTCATTTTTTTTTTCAATTTATCTTATAATTAACTTATTCATTATTCAAAATAACTTAAATTAAGGTAGAATTGAGTAAAAATTCAAAAGTTTGAGAGGGACATATAACTAACTAAATCTTTTTATTAAGAAAATAAATTAATAAGCATATAAATAAGCAAGTAAATAACGCAACTTGCCTAAATGACATATAAGCAAAAACAACTCGATCACTCCCCCACAATTGAAATAACCTTGGAGTTTAAATTCCAAAAAAACTTCTAGTACGAGAGTCAAAAAATGAGAGAATAAAAACATACTAAACTAAACTAAATTCCTAATAAAATTAACTAAACTTGAAATAAACATAGAATATGGGCTGCCTCATATAGAGTGATTTTGTTTATCGTCGTTGGCTCGACTTAACCCTTCCAGAATTAGATTGGATCCTTAAACTTGAATTTGGGATTTTTCACTCTAGTGTCATTCCAAAAAGTGAATTTTCAGCCATTAATTGTCAAAGTAATTATTTTATTCTTTATTCATAATAGCATGAGTAGTGGCTAAGGAAGGACGTCCTAATATTAAAGAAGGATTTTCATTGATAAAGTGTGGCATTATCAAAAAGTTCATGGGTACGATGTTGTTGTCCATTTAAACTGGCATATCTGTGACCACTACTATTAGTTGAATTGAAGTTTCATCCGGTGAGAATCATTCAAAAGCAAGTGAATTCAACTCAATTTCCATCGTTACTGCATTGATTGCATAAATTTCGGCGTTAAAATTATCATTATAGTTTAAGTCTAAAATTCATTATCATCTATTTTATTATCAAATAACTCATCATATTCTTCATAAATGTCATAGTTGTGTTCATTATTAATCTTGATTTTGACAATCGTATCTTCTAGCTCCATCGATATTGTTCCTTCAGAAATATCTAACTTAATTCTAGCTGTCTTTAGAATAGGTCTACGTAATAGTATAGGCAAATGATTAGGTGACGTATAATCTCCCATTTTCATAGCATAAAAGTCAGCTGAAAGTACTAAATCATCAACTTGTACTAGAAAGTCTTCTAATAATCCACACGATTTAATAGTGGTATGATTTGCTAAAGTAATATTAATAGAGTGTATTGGTCAACAATCCTACTTTCAATGATTCATAAAGTTTAAGTGACATAACATTAATTGATGCTCCGAGATCACACATAGCAAATTCTATAGAAGAATTGCATATTGTGATGGGTATGACAAACATTATTTGGTCGGAACATTTCTCAGGCATTCTCATTAAAGATCAAATCTTTTCTTCTAAATTTTCATTAATTTCTAATTTCCTAAATGGTTTAGATATGTCTTCTTTAGTTTTTTCCTCCCTAGCATTTGCTAATCGTTGTGGGACGGTAGAACTAGAATTCATATCTTCATTTGATTTATAATTATCATGTACTTTGTCTTGTTTGACTAGTTCAAAATTTTGTAAAGACTTTTCATAGGCTTCAACTTTGCCTAAATACCATGAATATAGCCTATCAGGAAATATTGCATATTTTAATTGTTCGGCCATCCATTCCCTAGTGGGAATGATATTTTCCATCAACTGTTCTTCTTTTTAATTCTATTATTTTAGGTACTTTAATTTTCTTTTTAAATCTTTTTGGTGTCTTTTCTTGCGTATTTGTTTTTTTTATTTCATAAAATAAAGCGTTAACTTGTACTGAATTAGTAGTGTTTCTAGGTTGAGTAGTTACTTTAGTTTGATTGCTTAACATGTTAATTTGTAAAGTCATTTGACTTAATTGATTTTTCAGTTCCTTAATAGACATATCGATTTTGATTTGATTTTGAAAAATTTTCGTAAAGTTTTGGTGAATTTGGGTCATAAAGTTATGTAATATTTGTTCAAGATTTGGTTGCGTAGGTTGATTAGTTTGTTGAGGTTGTTGCATAAGCATAAATTGTGTAGGTGCTCTCGGTCTATTAGTGGTATAGTTTTTGATTTTGTGGACCATAGCTAAGACTCGAATTTGGTTTTCCAGTGTTATACTTGTTGTTATTATATTGCTTTCTAGGAGGACCAGAATATTGGTTCATAATCGCGTTAACTTCTTCATTGTTATCTTCTTATAAAGTAGGACACACATCCGTATGATGTGTAACTTCATTACAAAATCCACATGGTTAAACTTGATTTGATCTACCTTTTAATAGTACCTTAACCATGTTAGATAACTCTTCAACGTTTTCGTTAAATCTATTATATATACTATTATTAATCTCGTACACTTTCTTTCTTGATGTATCGACCTTTTCACCATTTTGTTTAGATTGTTTAGCTATCTTGTTAATATATTCTTTCGCTAGAGTTGGTGTAACATTAAATAATGATCCACCATATACGCTATGTAATAGTCTTTGTTCATAATTATTTAGTCCTTCATAGAAGTATTCTAATAAAACTCTTTAAGTGTATCCATGTTGTGGACAAGATGAAATTAATCTTTGAAATATATCCTAAAATTCATTAAAGTTTTCATCGTCTTCCATTTTCACGATGTGATTTTTATTCTATAAGTACTAATTTTTCTTGCGAGCATATATTGCTCTAGGAAAACTTTTAAAATTTGAGCCCATGTGGTTATTGAATCTTGAGGAAGAGAAAACAACCAATCTTATGCTTGATTTTTCAATACAAAAAATTGAAGTTTGAATTGTTCTAATGTGCAGTCTTTAGGTTTCATCCTATTGACTTTGTATTGATATTCCCTTAAAAATCTTTATGGGTCTTCATTATCCTTACTGTAGAAGTTAGGTAAAACACTAATGAATCCTTATCTAAGTTCAAATTTGGAATATCCCTCAAGATCGGTGATGTGTGTGCCACAAGTATAACAACTCGCTTATAATAATAATGCAATCAACTTACGTTGATCACGAATATCGTTATCAGGAAAAGGTTTTTGCACTAGTTGTATATTACCTACTTAACCTGAATTATTGCTAAGGGATTCACTTTAAGTTGGTTTTATACTACTCTAAAATAATCCTACAAATCACTTTAAACTTTAATTGACTTTTTATATTAAGGATATCTTAGTTTACAACTTCACTTGAGTTATTTAATAATATGCTTTGTATTCATGTTTATATCTCAATATGTTTTGTGCAGTGCCTAATTAGAATAGACAAACTTACTTCAAATCTACTTCAACCCACTGTCGTGACGGAGAAAATTCTAATGTGTAAACTAGAACTCCACCTATCAGTATGAATAACGTAAGTTCTACATTGCTTTATGTCTTAAATCATTGGATTCATAACCAAATAAGTTTACCCTACGTGCCCCCTAATCAACAACTATCTCTTGATGTTATGAATTTTACGGTTGTACCGTTCATGTCCGGATTAGTTGCTTCAATGGCCATGATAACTCATAAAGCCTAAGTTCATTAAATAGGTGATCAAGATGTGTAAAACATTACGCTCAGAATCAATACAAATTCTAACCATTACCCTTTTTATTTTGACTTTTTGTTCCCATTCAAAGCATAGCATTCATACCATATGATCCATTGATCCCTAAGATAAATAGACTACTCACACATCATTGAAACACACACATCAAAATTTAATATAGAAATCACTGGAAATTAGAGATGAATATAAATATTACCTTGAATTAATCAATGAAACCGAATATTGATTGCAAATGTGGAGTCTAAAAACAAAAACTCCTTAATACTCAAAATCAAGGCTAAGTTACTCTAATGGAGGCAATCTCCTTTTATGTTGTAGTGTTCTCCTAGTTTATCACTAACTAATACCTATTTATACTCCCTAACAACAATTAGAAACCCTAAATCCCAATTTAATCTAAATTAAAGCTTCACTTTCTAATTTTTGCAAGGTTGGCATCGTCACTTACTGCCCTAGTGTTGTGTCTGTAAAGCCATGGCACCGTGACTGCACCAAATGTGGAGTCTTCAACGTTTCTCCAACAAAAACTCCTTAATGCTTAAACTCAATGCTAAGTTACTCTAATGGAGGCAATCTCCTTTTACGTTGTAGTGTTCTCCTAGTTTACCACATCCTAATACCTATTTTACTCCCTAACAACAATTAGAAACCCTAAATCCCAATTTAATCTAAATTAAAGCTTCATTTTCTAATTTTTGCAAGGTTGGCACTGTCACTTACTGCCATAGCGCTCTGTGTGTAAAGCCATGGCCTCCGTGACTGCACCAATGCTTCATGATGTGTTTTTGAGCATCAGGAGTCTCTACGCCATCTCTTGTGTGTCCCGGCGTTGTCCTTTGTGTGCCACGACACTGCCACTACGTCAGACCTTCAGAGTTGATTTTCTTCATTTCTTCTTCTCTCCCATGTCATGCCTTTCATCCCACGTTGTGCCTTTTCTCCCCACAATGTCAATACATGCTTCCACGTCGCTAACTTTGATTTCGTGGGTTTTTGATCTATTTATTCTCGTTTTTCCTTGATTCCTTCCAATATACCTTAATTCCCTTAAAACACACTAATACCATGAATTAGCACTTATTTGAGGATACTTATATTAAATATACTACTAAACTAACCCTATATATGTATTAATAATCACTTATCAATAGGCAATACACATTGGTTCATAAGCAGTGATATTTTGATTAGGTTGCCTAAAAGTAAGTTCTCTATTATCATTATTGTTATTAACATATAAGTTACTATTGGTTTCCATTGTGGTAGGTTGGTGTCCTCTACGTTGTTGTTGTATCAAATTACTGTTAAATGACCTATCTACCTTAAGATAAAATGGATGTAAAGATCCCATAGAACGAGAATGACGGAGTAGATAGACCATACAATGTCTAAACTCCTAAGAAATTATGTTTAAATCCCAAACAACGGTGCCTAAAATTGACACGTGTTGGGTGTGTATAATAAGTCTCTCTTTTATATTATATTTTAAATATTTTAGTAGTGAAAAGTAGAATTGTCTCCACAAGGATTTATCAAAATTTTCTAAGAAAAGGACTTTTAAAGATTTTTATCATTATTTTTATTTTTACTCATTTAATTTACTTAATAACAATAATTAAACTAATTAATGATTAACTATAATATTATAAGACTTAACTAACTATACTAACTTAACTATCGCAATCCAAATTCACAATCCATCAAATAGATTCAATTAAATAATAAATAAATATCTAAACAAATATCCAGAACAATGAAACATAAACCTGTTTTGCATTCCAAACATGTAACTCCAATCAATATAGTTCTGAGCCTACTTCTAAAAGTAAGATAGATCATTAAACTCTAATTATAAGTAAATAAATAGCCTTTAGCCAGCCATTTGTTCTCCTTATACCAGTGGAAAAGCAACGTTCTAATTCTATTGAGCTAACCCCTTTGAATGCACATAGACATTAACTTCACGCAATAAAATTGCATTAAACTGTATAACAACTTCGAACTACTAAATCTAATATTTTCGAAAAACCACATCAACATAAGAATTAGATCTCAAATTCACCTAGGATATCTTAACAATGTTTGCCTTTCAAACAATCCTAGTTACTACTTCAAATAGATAATGAAACAAAAGGTCACAATACACATTCTAGACTATGCATGCAATACAAAGATTATGATCAAAATAAATAGATAATAATCTATTAAATTAGTGAATCAAAGAATACGATTGATTTAAAGCATTAAGCTCATAATCTTTTCATCATAACTACATAGCAAAACATATTTAGTTCACGTTCGAATTTTGTTTAAATTAAATAATTACTCATGCATAATAATAAATAACATTGCAATATTATAGATAAAAGACATAGATTAATACCATTGGAATAAATACTTCTAATATCCAAATCTTCTTCAAAAGTAAAGAACAATAAAGCAAATTACTAAAACAATAAAGAATGACTCCTAGAGCAATGAAATATTGATCTAAATACTCAAAGGTAACTAATTTCGAAACCCTAGGCTTATATATAATATTCTAGGTTGTAAAAAATCTAGGAATCACTGGTTCAATTTTCCAGTTTTTCCTTTGTTTCCTTAATGATGATTTTTCACATACTCTTTCCACTTGATTCATTCCTTTGTAACCTTTCCTTTTTTTTCTTCATATTCTCCATTTATTACTGGAAATAACAAAAACAAGAGAAAACCCCGTGTAATATAATATTTTACATATAAAATCATCTTAAAATGAGCTATAAAACATGTCTAATTATTGACTTGTTAGAATGGAACTACGTTGAGGAGAGACTCACTTATATACTATGAGATTGAGCTTAGGATGGTTAAATCTAGGCAAGGAATTGAGATTTTAATGAAGGGTTTCAACGGTTTGGTGTATGAAAGAGTTGATGTTTTGTAGCAATTTGAGATTTTTGTTTTAAAAACCAAAAATCGTGCCCGACGATTCATGTGTTAAGTGGAATTGCTGGAAAATTGCTAAGTAAATCGGTGGTTGTGAGGCGTAGTGACCCACCGATCTGAGCAGCGATTCCTTTGTAATGGCGAATCACCGAGGATTCGCCATACTTCAAAAATCACTTAATTGATATGTTGCTATCACTGATTTTGCCATCAATTCTTAGTGGTATTTTGATTTGCTGGGGAATCGCTAGGTTTAATTTATTGTTTTTGCAATTTATTCCCTAAACAACTTTTATATCATTCATAAAAACTTATGTTAAGGTAGGATGGACTAAAAACTCAAAAGTTTGATTTGGATATGTAACTAACTAAATAATCTTATTAATTAAATAAATAAATAAACATATAAATAAGCAAGTAAAAAAGGCAACTTGCATAAAGGTCATATGAGCAACAACAACTAGATCACTCCCCCTTAATTAAAATTAACTCGGAGTTTAAATTTTGGAAATATTTTCAATGGAAGAGTAAAAAAGTAAGATAATAAAAGCATACTAAACTAAATTAAATTAAGTTCCTAATAAAATTAAATAAAATAGAATATGGGCTGCCTCTCATAGAACACTTTTGTTTACTGTCGTTGGCTCGACTTAACCCTTCTAGAATTTGGTAGGATCTCTAAATTTGAATTTAGGATTATCCACTCTTATACCATTTCATAAAGTGAGTGCTTGACCACTAATCATTAGAGTAATTTTTTTGTTCAAAATATCCATAACAGCTTACGTAGTGGCTAAGGAAAACTGTCCTAAAATTAAAGGAGAATCTTTATTAATAAAATGCGATGTGACAAAAAAGTTCGTGTGTAAGATTTAGTTGTTCACTTAAACTGGCACATCCGTGACCACTCCTACTTGTTGAATTGAAGCACCATCCGATACAAAAACTTATTCAAAAGTAAGTGAATTCAACTCCAATTAAGTTTGTAGAAAGAAATGAATAGGAATGAGATTTGCACTAGAACTCGTATCACACTGAGCTCTGAAGTACCAAGCTCATTTGATTTTAATGTGCAAGTATATACCTCTAGGATCATTAAGCTTTATATGGCTTAAATCTGACTTTTCTTATTGTTCTTGGATTTAAGAGCTCTCAGCTTGTTAATGTTTTTTTCATTCTCCGGTTACTTAACTGTCCATTCTTGAGTTACTATTTTTTCTTTTAAGGTGTCTTCTACTTGTTCGTTTTTTGGAATCTCTTTTGTAGTTTCCATTGTTACTGCATTTATTGCATAAATTTGAGTATTAAGGTTATCATAATCATTTTAAGTCTAGAAAGTCATTTTCATCAATTTCATTATCAAACAACTCATCATATTCCTCCTAGGCGTCATAGTTGTGTTCATTATTAATTTTGAATTGAACAATCTTATCTTCACATTTCATAGACATTGTTCCTTCATAAATAACAAACTTAGTCCTAATAATCCATACGGTTAAATAATTGGATTTTCTGCTACAGTAAGATTAATAGGCATACTAATTAATGATCCTATTTTCAGTGATTCATAAAGTTTGAGTGACATAACGTTAATTGATGCTCTGAGATCACACATTGCCAATTCAATAGAGGAATTTCCTATTATGATAGGTATGACAAACATTCCTGGATTGAAACATTTCTCCAGCCATTTCCGCTTTAAGGATAACATCTTTTATCCTAAATTCTTATTAGATTCTTCTAAAAAAATTATTTTCGGACTCAGATAATTCTTTCGTAACTTCATCATGATTTGAATCCATTAAAATTTCATTAATTTCTAATTTCTTAAATGATTCAAATATGTATTCTCTAATTTCTTCCTTCCTAACATTTGCTAATTGTTGTGGAACGATAAAAATAGAATGTGTATCTTCATTCAATTCATAAATATTGTTTAATTTGTTTTGGTTAACCAACTCTGAATCTCGTAAAATTTTTTCATAAGCTTCAACTTTGGCTAAATACCATGAGTATAACTTTTCATGAAAAGGTGTGCCTTTTAATTTTTCAGCACTCCTTTCCTTTGTGAGAATGAAAATTGCCATCATCTCTTCTTTTTCTTGTTATATTGTCTTAGGTATTTTGTTTTCTTTTTTTTACCTCTTTTTGGTGTCTTTTCTTGCATATGCATTTCTATTTCGTTTTGACAAAATAAAACGTTAGCTTGTACTTGATTAGTAGTGTTTGCAGTTTGATTAGATACTTTAGTTTGATTACTTAACTTGTTGATTTATAAGGACATTTAATTTATTTGGTTTTTTAGCTCGTTAATAGACGTATTGTTTTTAATTTATTTTTGAGAAATTTGCCCAAAGTTGTGATGACTTTGGGTCATAAAGTTATGCAATACGTTTTCTAAAATTGGTTGCGTTGGTTGAATTGTTTGTCGATGTTATTTAATTGGTGTAGGTTCGGTCTATAAGTGGTTTAATTTTAATTTTGTGGACCATAGCTAATATTTAAATTTGGTTTTCCAGTGTGGTAAATGTTGTTATTATATTGATTTCTGGGCAGAGCAAAATATTGGTTCATATCTGCATTGACTTCTTTGGTATTGTTTTTTGTAAAGTAGGACATGCATATGTAGGATGTGTAACTTCATTACAAAATCCCCATAGTTTCACTTGATTTAACCTATCTTTCATTAGTAGTATAACCATGCTAGATAATTCATCAACTTTCTTGTCAAATTTATTACTTGTTTTATTATTTACTTTATAAAGTTTCTTTCTTGATGTATCTATCATTTTACCATATTGTTTAGATTTTTTGGCCATCTTATTAATATAGCTTCTTTTGCTAAAGTTGGTGTAACATCAAATAACGATCCACCAGATATAGTATCTAATAGTTTTGGTTCAAAATGATTTAGTCGTTCATATAAGTATTCTAATTAAGCTCTCTGGGTGTATCCACGTTATGGACAAGATGAAATTAATCCTTGAAATCTATCCTTAAATTTGTTAAAGTCTTCATCGTGTTTCATCTTCATGACTGTGATTTGTTTTTCATAAGTACTGATTTTTCTTGTAGGCATATATTGATCTAGGAAAGCTTCTAACATTTAAGCCCATGTGGTTGTTGAATACTGAGGAATATAAAACAAACAATCTTGTGCTTGATCTTTCAATACAAAAGGAAAAGCTTTAAGTTTGACTTGTTCTAATGTGCGGTCGTTAGGTTTCATCCCATTGACTTAGTGTTGATATTCCCTTATAATTTTTTGTGGGTCTTCATTGTCCTTACCATAGAAGTTAGGTAGAGCACTAATAAATCCATATCTAAGTTCAAATTCAGGAAATCCCTCGGATAAGCAATACACATTGGTTCATAAGCAATTATATTTTGATTGACTTGCCTAAAAGTAAGTTCTTTATTATAATAATTATTATTAGTATTAATATTGAGGTTATTATTGGCTTACATTATGGTAGTTTGGTGTTCTCTACATTGTTGTTGTCGTCTTAAATTATTATTAAAAGTCCTATCTACATGAGGATCAACGAATGTAAGGATCCTGTCGAATTAGAATGACGAAGTGTATACACCATACAATGTCTAAAACTCCTAAAAAATAATGTTTAAATTCTCGGTAACAGTGCCAAAGATCGACACATATCGAGCGTGTACAATAAGTTTTCAGTATATCCTTATTATTTGCAGTAGTGATAAATGGTAGTGATAAATGGTATCGTCTCCTCAGAGGTTTATCAAAATTCTCTAGGAAAAAGGTCATACAATGGTTTTTATTATTATTTTTACTTTAATTTAATTAATTTAATTAGAATAGGAATTAAAAATCACAAATTTAATTTATAATACTATAATAATTAACTAAACTTATTAAACTAACTTAATTATCACAATTCAAATTCACTAATTATCAAATCAATTCAATTCAATAATAAATAAATATCTAAACAAACATCCAGAACAGTGAAACATCAATCCTTTTTGCATCTAAACATGTTATTTCAATCATATAGTCATGAGCATACTTTATAAAGTTTCAGATCATTAAACTCTAATCATAAATAAGGAAACAACCCTTAGCAAGCAATTAATTCTCCTTATACCGGTGGAAAACCACGTTCTAGTTTTACTGAGCTAACCCCTTTGAATGTACAAAGGCATTTACATCATGCAATAAACTGCATTAAACTTTTTGAAAACTTCTAACTACTAAATGTAACATATTCATAAAGCCACTTCAACATTAGATTTCGATCTTAAATTTACCTAGGATATCTAAACGGTAATAGACCTTTCAAACGACCTTTCAAACAATCCTAGTTACTACTTTAAATTAGATAATGAATACAAATATCATAATACACATTCTATACTATGCATGCAATACAAAGTTCATGATTAAAATCAGCAAATAATATTTTATTAAATTAGTGAATCAAAGAGTACGATTGATTTAAAGCAATAAGCACATAATCATCTCATCATAACTATATTGCAAAACTGATCTATTTCATATTCAAAATTTGTTTTGATTAATAAATTAGTCACTCATATTCATAAATAACATCGCAACAAAGTAAATAAAAGACATAGATAAATACCTCTAGAATAAATACTTTGAATCCTCAAATCTTCTTCAAAAGCAATAAAAAAGCAATAAACTAAAACAATAAAAAATGGCTCATAGAGCAATGAATTATTGATCTAAGTACTCATAGGCAACTAATTTCGAGCTCTATGGTTGTATTTATAGTATTCTAGGTAGTACATATCCCAAACTAACTCAAACATCTCGTTCTTATTTAAATTCTCAAAATCAAACCCAGTGATTCCTTAGCAATTCAAGGTTTAAGTGGAATCACTGGGATAATCCTTGGAAAACTAGTCTCAATGTCCCACCAATCTAAGTAGCTAGTCCTGTGTAATGCAGAATCGGTAACCAATCGTTGACACTGAATTCCTGTTCTTCCTTGATTTGTTGATGATTCTTTGCATAATCTTTCCGCTTGATTAGTTCATTCATAATCTTCTCTTTTTAATCCATTTATTCACATGTTCCAATTATCACCGAAAATAACAAAAACAATAAAAACCTCGTGTAATATAGTCTTTTACATCTAAAATCATCCTAAAATATACTATAAAAATGTTTAATTATTGACTTATCAACTAGGCATTACAATTACATTGATTATTGGTTTACAAATTCAACAACTTCAAAATTTTAGTATATTAAAACGTATTTGCAAATGGAATGAAAATCGAGGTTAAAATGAGTTTGGGGGTTTGGTTATGGTTTTGGTTTAATTTACTTTTCTTTGTTTTTGATAATGACTAGATTTATCACACAATTGCTTTACATTATTTACAAAAATCAATTTAAAATTTATAATTGAGTTAACACTTTGGCGCCAATTTTATTTAAAGTTTCCAATGAATTTCAAGCTAGCTTTCCAAGTGGATTTCTCCTTTTAAAATAAAGTCTTGAATTTTACCAAATCTTTTCCTACAAATGTTGTTTTTATGATCTACAGGTTTATTTGTATTTGCACCGATGAGTTTTTGAATTAAGAAAATGGCCGGAGGTGGTAAAGGTAGAAGCTCATGAGAGAAGAAGGGGAAGACACCTTTAATAGAGAAACCCAAACAAAAATCCAAAGTTCCCACCAAACCTATTAGGCAAATGGGGATTTTAGTAAATAACCCCCGAACTAGAGCACCAAGAGAACCTTCTCCACCTCTAGATTTTACCGATGAGTGGAAGAGCGAGAAAGAGGTTGAGGAGACATCAAGAGTTCATTTCTTACTCCACAACCTAATAAATGCCAAAGCTCTTGATAGGATAAAAAGAAACATCAGTAAAAATAGGAAGATCATACCGGAGAGATGTTTCAATGTTAAGAATGAGATTAAGTACATGCCTAGAATTCTGAACATAATAAAGCAAAGGAATTGGGGATTATTGACTAGGGACTATTACGCCGATAATGACGATGGGTCCTCGATAGAGATGAGTTGTGAAATCTTAGAGTTGGAGTTTTACGCAAATAGGCATGGAGATAACGAGATAGTAGCCATGGTCCGAGGAAGACCAATGGACTACTCACATGCTAGAACAAATCGGTATTATAGCTTACCAATATTCCATAGGAGACAAAATAATGAGTTATCAAAATTCGAATATGGGTTTAGACACGAATTTCCCCACGAAACCATTTGAAATGGTTTAGAAGCAATTCTGAGGGATTGAAATCTTTTTATAAGGATGGGTACTCGAAACATATCCAAACCAAAAACTTTAAGAAAACCACCAAAGCATGGAGTTTTTTCATAAATGCAAGCCTACAACCGAGTTTGCAACATTATAAGATTGTGAACTATAAGGTGAATCTCTTATACCACATTTTCTAAAGGATAGGTTATATTGATGCTGTCAAAATAATTTATGACTCAATTAGAAATGCCATGACGACCATGAAAAACATAGGATTCCTTTTTCCCTTAATGATCACTGAATTTTGCAAGTAAGACAATGTTCCCACAAGAGGTCTGGGACTAGATATTTACCCAGATAGGACCATCACCGACGAACTCATATAAAGCACCTAGAAGGTATCTAGATATGTGGATTCGAAGGAGGAATGAGAAAGGAATGAAACACTAAGAGGAAAAGAATACGGGTAGAGAACAAACAAGTTTTGGAAGAGATGCAATCTGCTGTGTATAATGATATAACGAACTAGAGCCCAGAGCCACCTCCATTGGATTTTACTTGCATGTATGTAAATGAGATAGAAATGGCCATGATGAGGTCAATCTTGCGAAACTAAATGAGAACTCTAAGAAATTAAGAGTTAACATTCCAGAACCAGCGCAAGATTACTATGAGAATCCATGGATTTGAGAGACGCTTGACATAGAGGATACAAGGGAGGGGAACCGATATTCAAATTTCGCCTATCCAACTAAGAATGCCCAACTAGGGAGTGTTTTCAGAAAGTACTCCAATGGCGGGAGTGAAATACAGGTTCTTTGACCTTGTAGCGTGCTTCTAGTCTCAATAGTAGGTCAAAGGGATGGTGGTGATGATGTAACTTCTGGATTGCAATTTTGATCTTTCATTCTTCTCTATGTAATTTCTCTCGGAGTGCTATTGTGTGAGGTCTTTGTTTGTAATCTTTTGATATATTTTATTTGGTGCGAATTCATGATACATTTGCTGTGGTGTGTTCCATTTTATACTATGGTTTGATATGTTATCCTTTAAATCCAATGATGTTTGAGATTTTTAAAATTTATCATGTTTTTTTCACTTACAAAATTTATTCTTATGTTATTTATTTATTTATTTATTTAATTTATTCTTTTATGTTTCACGAGGTATTTTTTATGTTGTTGGAAACCTAAATTTATTTTCAAACCTTGACGACAAGGTTTGGAATGAGTTTGGGGGTATTAGATGAAGTAAAGTATGAAGAAGTGAAGTATGAAAGAAACGAGAGGTAGAATCTATTTGAATGTTGAACATTGTGAGTTTTTCGAAATCTTGCAAAATCCAAGTAATATTTCTCCATTTCATTTTACTTTATTTAGTTAGGAATATGGAATTGAATATAATTTGGATTTAAATGGAAGTGATATATTATTATTATTATCTATGAAAATAACAATTTTATAATGGAAAGGAATTGTTATACCCTATTTGACTTAACCTACATTGTGTATACACTAGAGGAGTTTAGAGGGGATTGAATGTTTTGTGTTAAACATTATAATGGGTAGAAGATCGAAATAATAGTGTAAAACAAAGAAGATAGATTTCTAAGAATCTTGTTATACAAAGATTATTGATCAAGTATTAAGTATATATACGTGTATTGAAAAGGTTTATGCCACAATTGAAGAGAAAAATAGGAATTAGCCAATAAATTCTACTTAATTGAAAAGAATACTTCCTTAACTATAGTGAAAGTGAGGAGCTAACAAGATTTTTTTTATGATAAAATAGAGAGACTCATAAATTTCAAAGGAAATGGAGCAGGGAAACTAGTGGTGGGAAAATAAGAGGAAGAATTCCTATAAAAAGAATAACGAATTCCAAATAAAATGGAGCAGGGAACCGTATGAACATAATATAAAGAAGAAAATAAATAAATAATTAAAGAAAAAAGAAAGAGATATAAAGAAAAAATAAAGATGTTTATTAAAAACTCTTCAAATAAAAGATTTAGCTTGAGTGCTTATAGCAAAGTTAAGTGTAGTATATCTTTTATTCCAATAAATGGATATGAAATGATGATTATTGGTGATTAAAAATTCCTATCGACTTTGATTGTGGTAATATTTTAAATATTATTTGAAAATGAGATTAATTTAGTGTTTTTTGTTTCTTGAGATTCTATATCAGTCATCGTAAGTTTAATGCTTGTTAGTTGAGATAGAGAAAGCCTATATAGTAGCTTGACATTTACTTTGTATTATGAGGTGTATTGCATAACTAGATGTTGAGTTGTCAAATAAAAAGGTTGTTCTTTAAATCTTTCTATTCTATCATGATTTTTATTTTTATGAGTGTAATATGTTTCTATTTAAAGATCAGTTCTGTTTAAGAATAAGAGTTTATAATTATGAAATCAAAATGGGGGAGGAAAAAAGAATATAATTGAGAGTATTTCTTTGCTCGAAACAGCAAATTGCTTAGTTTAAGGATATTTGATAAGTCAATAATTAGACATGTTTTATAATATATTTTAGGATGATTTTAGATGTAAAAGACTATTACATGAGGTTTTCTCTTGTTTTTGTTATTTTAGGTGATAATTGAAATTTATGAAGAAATAGTTTAAAAAAGGAAGCATATGAAGGATTTGATCAAGTGGAAAGAATATGCAAAAAATCATCAGCAAATCAAGGAAGAAGGGGAAAACATGGAAGGCAATTCTTGACCGATTCTTTATTTGTATTAGGAATCGCTACTTAGATTTGTGGAACACTAAGGCTATTTTTTCAGGGATTTTCACAGAGATCTCACTTAAATCATGAGTCGCTAAGGAATCACTAGGATCGATTTCAAAAATTTTAGATAACCACAAGATGTTTGAGTTAGTTTGGGATATGTATTACTTAGAATACTAGATATACAATCCTAGGGCTATGAAATCAGTTGCCCTTGAGTACTTAGGTCAATATTTCATTACTCTAAGAGCCATTGTTTATTATTTTAGTTTATCACTTTATTGTTCATTGCTTTTGGAGAAGATTTCAAGATTCAAAGTATTTATTCTATAGGTATTTATTTGTCTTTTATTTACTTTATTGCAATGTTATTTATGAATATGAGTGAGTAGTTTATTAATCTAAACAAAGTCCTAATGTGAACTCAATTTGTTTTGCAATGTAGTTATGATGAGAAGATTATGTGCTTAATGCTTTAAACAAATCGTATTCTTTAATTCACTGAGTTAATAGATTATTATGAAATTTGGTTTCATTACCTATTTGAAGTAGTAACTAGGATTGTTTGAAAGACAAACATTGTTTAGATGTCCTAGGTGAATTCGAGATTTAAATATGATATTGAAGTGACTTTCCAAAGATGTTACATTTAGTAGTTCCAAGTTCTCATCATGTGTAATTCGGTTTTATTGCATGAAGTTAATGTCTTTGTGTATTCAAATGGGTTATCTCAATAGTATTATAACGTGATTTTTCCACCAGTAAAAGGAGAACTAATTGCTTGCTAAGGATTGTTTACTTACTTATGATTAGATTTTAATGATCTATGATACTTTATAAAGTATGCTCCTGGCTATATGATTGAAGTAACATTTTGCGATGCAAAACAAATCGATGTTTCATTGTTCTGGATGTTTGTTTAGATATTTATTTATTATTATATTGAATTGATTTGAATATTAGTAAATTTGAATTGTGGCAGTTAAGTTATTTAAATTAGTTTAGTTAATTATTATAGTATTATAGATTGAATTAGTGATTTTTAATTCCCATTTTAATTAAATTAATTAAATTAAAGTAATAATAATAATAATAATAATAATAATAATAATAATAATAATAATAATAATAATAATAATAATAATAATAATAATAATAATAATAAAAACCATTCAAAGACTTTTTCCTAGAGGAGTTAGATAAATCTATGTGGAGATGATCCCACTTATCACTTCTACAAATAATAAGGATATATAGAAAACTTATTGTACACACTCATGAAGCACTGACTCGCACTCGAGTGCTCGATGATAGGCCTGCTGATTTGTCTCTGATCGTGATGCTGTAACAATAGCGCATATATCTCTCCTCAATCCATTAATAAATCGTCTCCTAAGAGTCCCCTTAGATGGTACATACTCATATGCAAACTCAACCAATACATTAAACATTGACACAAATTAGGCCACGGTAATGTTGCCTTGTACGAAGGCAAGAAACTCCCCGAACTTGTCACCCTTGATGGTCTCGAGAAGCCACTCAACATAAAACATAAGCTTAAAATGCAGTTAACTCATATTCGGCCCCTTAGTCCTTTCAATAGATAACCACCACTTATGTACTTTAAGCTTCAATAGGAAAGTAACTAATGGCACCATAGTCCATTCATCAATGCCCAAAGTCTTCCTCGTCTTATCCATGTTTAGAATCCAAGCCTTTTCCTTAATCAAATCTAGCTCGCTCTAGAAGTATGGTACGTCATATTTCATGAATTCATTTTGTTTTTCGCCCCTCTAGAATGCGTTAGTATCTCCATCAACTACGAGTACGATAGCTATAGTTGAAATGGTGATAAAATTGGCCTCATCCTCTGTAGGCTGGTCCTCATGAAAGGGTGCTAATGAAGGATCAGGTTTGGGTCCCATGGGTGCCTATTATGTTGCGCAAACATTCCCTTACTGGTGTAATAGTTCTAGTATGCTTGCCATATTTCTCTCTTACGCTAAAGCCATGTCCTAGATGGCCTTCTGATGAGTCTCCGCCATCTCAGACATGCGCTGCTCCATCTAGTTACGCCATTACCTCTCTTCTCTTTCCCGAGTTTCCCTAAGGTTGTAGGAAGTCCTCTCATGGTTGCTCATGGTGTACTGTCGAGTAACGAAGATGCATTAGTCCTATAAGATAAGAAAGTAGGCAAGAATATTTAAATGCTATAAATATTACAACACAAAGAAAATACCGTTATACCAATATTTTATTTCATGTTTTCGATCCCTTTCCATCCTAGGATTGGTCATTTATCCACAGTAAGTCAACTTGAACCAATGTCCCATACCATTGATTTGTTCGACTTAAACTTGAACTTTACACTTAAAGGCTTTATATACTTAGGCTTCATTAACCTAATATTTCCTTATGTTCTAATCCATATGGTCTGATACCAACTGTGATGACTCTTACCTGACCTGAGGTCAGGTCGGCCGACCCAGACCGACACTTAGGCCCAATACACGAACTAAGCCGAGCAAATGGTCTAGCTCACCTAAAACAACTTGCGAAGTATCAGACTAGTCATATGGATAAATAATTATGGAATTAAATAAAGAAAAATCCATATGACGTATTATGAAACTATAATTAGGTTTTCAAATCCTTTAAACAACTTAAGACATTTAAATATTACCAAGTAATTTAGACTAAAATAGAGTAAGGCATATTCTAACTATAAGACTTATATAAATACAGCCCAAGTTTAATAATCTCAAAATCAAATAATTAGATAATAGCATTACAAGACTCACAATAAGAGAAAAATGTAAACAATCGCATTTCCCTTGTCTCGATCTAGCTCTAAAGTGAATGGTCATAAACTGTAAGTGGGGTGAGCTAAAAGAGACAACAAAGTTCAACAAGAGGAAAATATCATTCAAACATCACATACGCAAGTATTACTTAGTAATTATACAAGATCTAACATGAAGTTGAAACAAAATCATCAAGCATGGGGTAGAAAGCATGGAAGTAAGATTCATGTCTATAAGCAAGTGTGAAACCATATATTCCATTCATTTAATGAAAGTTCAAAGATTGATTAATCCATAACAAGAAAGAGATTTGCAAATTATAAGTGAAATCAAAGCATTCATGCAAAGGGGCCCACAAGAGATATACCATAAAGAAATAATAATAAATATAAGTCATTGTTCCATTCACTGCATACTAGTTATCGACTTGATTTCAGTGACCGATTCCCCTACCCTTGAGGTGATGAAGATCACTAGTGAACACGATGGTCGTTGTGTCCCGTCAATGGTTCCATCAAACCAATGGTAAATTCATCCAAGCCGTCGCCGATATGTCTTTAGTAATTAGCCACGAGGGGTAATACTAACTCCTTATCCAGGAGAGGGTAAATCAATCTCCTTATCCAAGAGAAGGTAATTCCGTCTCCTTGTCTAGGAGGAGGAAATCCCTTGTTTAGTGCAACACACATACATCACATTGATAAGTAAAATCAAACCAATATCATCAACCCATTCCCAAGTTTTAAGTATAAATTGTGAATCCTAGTTATCTGATAACATGTTATATTTGATACTTAAGCAAAGCTCCCCATATACCTCAACTCACCGCAATAATCACCCCAATCATTGCGTGCACGTGGCTCTATGTGAACTGTTTTGAAGTCCAAAAAATTTAAGACACATCATGTCAACAAAAATTTAAATTTTAAATTCCAATTTACCATTAAGTTTATTTTAGGGTCTTACTTGTGTAGGTCTCGTGGGTCCCTCGTCGCTTGCTGCGAGGGTTGAGGGGTAGGACCTGGCCGGTCTCCCTTCGGGGATGCGGTAGTGAACCCCGTTTAAAGGCAATGATTTGTTTTTATTATATATATATTTAAGGTCCAGGGGCCATTTTATACACATTTCACGCGTCCAATTTATTATCAGCAATAGAGGAGGTGATAGGGGAAACGAGGGCACCTTCGAGTGGGTTCTTTTTGACTTAGCACCCCAAGAACTCTATAAAACACCTCATTAAGCTCTCACGTCTCTTTCTCTCACAATATGTGCATTGAGGAAAAGGGGGCTAGGTTTTATAATGGGGGCTAGGTTTTATAATGGACCAATATTGTAGGATTTTTGTAATTTTACTAAATTGCCCCAGGATGGGTGTTTTAGGTTTTTGGGTTGTCACATGCTTTTCATAGGATGGTTACAATGGCGTGGACCCTATGTCAATGTACATGCATTTGTGGCTCTCTTGAGTCCAATGTGTGGCAGTTTTATTGTGCCATAAAATACAAAATTGGGTGATTTAGCAGTTTTATTAGGAAAGTTTATATTTATTTAAGAAATTAAGTCAACTAGGAAGCGTATTTATGAGCCTATTAGATTTAGTAGATTTTTGTGTTTAATTAGAAGTAGTTAACTAGCTACTTAAGATTTTTCCTTTTATTACTTAGTTAGTTTTAATACGTTATTTAATTATTTTTTTGTTTATAAAAGCCTATTCATATGGCTATCATATTTATTTAATACATTGATTGATTGATTTTGAATAAAGAATTTGATTTATTTCTTTAGAGAATTAGGGTCTTAATTTTCAATGCCCTAAATTTATTATGCCTAGATTCACCAATCAATTTTGAAGACTTTTGCTGCATCAGTTTGGTATCAGAGCCTTAATTCGGTTCGGGTGACCATGCAACTGAGGGTGGAGTTTGCTTTAGGTGAAGAGCCAAAAAAGGAATATTCCGATGAGGAGGAATTTGTATTCGAGAAAGAAGAAGATGGAGTTCTATTTTTTATGGTGATGGCGAAGTAGATCCAATTTTCTTCTAGGAGGTCTCCGACAACTTGGATAAGAGGCCAAAGTTCGATAATGATGGGCTCGACTTCGTGGAAGATAAGGTAGTTTCCCACAAAAATCCTTAGGTACTTGAAGTGGTAGCCTGTAATAGGATCGTCGACAAGTCTTACGTGAAGGACTTTTTCAATTATTAAAACTTTGTTGTTAGCTTTCAAATGACGAGATCAAGCCTACCTTTGAAGATAAAATGATTCCAGTATGAAAGGTGCGAGAAGGTACACATATTAGACGGTGGATTTTTTTCAACAAGAGGAGAATGATGCAAATGAGATTTGAAGAGGTGATGCATATCATAGGATGGTTACAAAGGTGTGGACTCGATGTCAATGTATATGCATGTGGGTCTCTCATGAATCAAATGTAGCGGTTTTGTTGTGCCACAAAATACTGAATTGGGTGATTTAGTTTAATTAGGAAATTTTATATTGGGTGATTTAGATTAATTATGAAAGTTTTTATGTAGTTAAGAAATCAAGTCAATTAGGAAACATATTTATGAGTCCAATGGATTTAGTAGATTTTCATGTTTAATTAGAAGTAGTTAGAGCATTTCCAACAACATAAACTAAAATAGTGTAACTTTTGCACTATTTTAGTGTGACTTTAACATCAAATTTCGTTATCTTCTCCAACCAACCAACCAATACTATCTATTACACTATCTTACTTAATTATTATTGTAATCTTTTTTAAATGAGATAAATACAATATAAGATATAAAGATAAATGCAAAATCTAAATAATAAAAAAAATAGTAATGGTTAGTGTTGTGAATAGTCTGCGCTATCTACGTAGGATAATGCACATTAAAATAGCGTAGGGTTGGAGCAACATCGCGCTATTTTGGTGGCCACATCAGCCCAACCAATGCTACAATAACGTTGGTTGGAGATGCTTTTAACTAGCTACCTAATTTTTAGGTGTGTGTGCGTGTGTGTATAAATGTGCGTGTGTCTGTGTGTGTAATATATACGTGATTTTATTAAGCTAGACTAGTTGACTTGGGAATTTTCCTTTTTTTATTTAGTAAGTTTTAATACTTTATTTAATTATTTTTTTACTTAGAAAGCATATATATATAGCTATCATATTTATGTAATATGTTGATTGATGCATTTTGAATAAAGAATTTGATTTTTCTATAGAGCATTAGGGTTTTAATTCTCAATGCCATGAATTGATTGTGTGTGGGTTCGTCAATTGATTTGCAAAACATTCGTTGCTTCAAAAATGTTCGTATCAACTTGCTCTCTATCAACTACATGCATTGTGATACATGCCTTAGATAATGTAAAAACTCATGATTTAGGGTGCATGTGTGCGGTTGAAGTCTATGTATTGCCTTCCTGAAAAGCGAAATATGATCTAAGTGTATCAATCAAGTGAGTGGTCCAATGATTGGAATGTGGTTAATAGTAAACTAGGCTACAGGCTCAAGCTTCAAAAGCCCTAAGACAATTTGGTTTCTTTCTAATTAAAAGATAAACAAATGATATAAGTGAGAGATTTATAGAATAATTCGACACCAGTATGTATGTATATCACCCTTGTACTGTCAATTTCATTTGGTGGCAATTTAATATTTATAAGAAAGAGAGCCCAGATTGGCTTAACGGTAAGGGCGAATTTGGGATCATGTGAGTTAGGCACACGGTCCCAAGTTTGATTCCGTGCTGCATCAAGATTGTTCAGGCCACCGGGGTATGATGAGACTGATTAATTACACTAGTGCCTCATGGAAATAGTCAAGTTCGCTTAGGATACCCACATATATCAAAATCAAAGATTCATGTGAAATAATTAATTTCCTTTATTTACTTGCATTTATACTTGAAATTGCGAGCATGTGATATGTACGGTGCTACTATTATATATATTTTTTTTCTTTCTTAAAAGGGATAGAAAGGAAAATTTTTTTAAAGGTACTCATTTTTACCCATTGACAAGTAAATAATTAGATATGTTGTATAGTTCATTTTACTACGATTATTTATGTAAAAGACTATATTACACGGGGTTTTTCTCTTATTTTTGTTATATTTCAGGTGATAAATGGAGAATATGAAGAAATGAACGAAAAAGAGAACATTATGAAGGAATTAATCAAGTAGAATGAGTATGCAAAGAATCATCACCAAGGAAGCAAGGAAGAACTAGAGAATTGAACTAACGACTCTCAGCGATTCACAGGAAACTGAAATCGCTCGCTAAATCGGTAGAACCAGAGAGCTTCATTATATGGATTTTCTTAGTGATTCATATCTCACACAAATTGCTCTGAATCGCTAGGAAAGATTTCATGAATTTAAGATAACTACTAGTTGTTTGTTTTGGATGAAATGATTACTACTTAGAATACTATAAATACAAGCCTAGGGTTTCGAAATTTAGTTGCCCTTGAGTACTTAGATCAATATTCCATTGCTCTAGGAGCCATTTTTTATTATTTTAGTTATTTGCTTTATTGTTCTTTATTTTAGGAGAAGCTTTGAAGATATAAATTATTTAATAAAAAAGATTTTTTTCTGACTTTTATTTATATTATTGCAATTTTATTTATGATTACAAGTAAGTAGTTATTTGATCTAAACAAAGTTCGAACGTGAACTAGATTCATTTTGCAATGTAATTATGATGAGAAGATTATATGCTTAATGCTTTAAACCAATCGTACTCATTGACTCGCTTATTTAATAAGATATTATCTATTGATTTTAATCATCATCTTTGTATTACTTGTATAGTATAAAATGTGTATTGTGATATTTAGTTTCATTGTCTATTTGAAGTAGTAACTCGGATTGTTTGAAAAACAAATATCATTTGGATGTCCTAAGTGAATTTGAAATCTAAATCTAATGTTGAAGTGGCTTTCAGAAGATGTTAGATTTTGTAGTTCGAAGTCCTCATAAAGTGTAATGTGGTTTTATTACGTGAACTTAATTTCTTCGTGTATTCAAAGGGGTAGCTCAATAAAATTAGAGTGTGGCTTTTTTATGCGCGTTGCACAAGTATAACAGTTTGCTTGTACAAATAGTGTAATCAACTTACATTGACTACATATATCGTTCTCAGGAAAAAGTTTTTGTGCTAGTTGGTTACCTATTTAACATTGAACTATTGCAAAGGAAATCACCTTTTTAATGGTTTTATACTAAACTACTCTATCTAACAAAACAATATAAACTTTACTTTAAATCATATATTAAGGATATTTTAGTTTACAACTTCACCTAAGTAATTAAATACTATACTTTTCAACCACTTTTACATCTTAATATGTTGTGTGCAATGCCTAATTAGAATATAAATATTTCCTTCAAATTTACTTTAACCCACTGTCGTGACAAAAAAGATTTTAATGTGCAAACTAGAATTCCATCTATCAGTCTGAATAACGTAAGTTACACATTGCTCTAATATTTCAAATCTTTAGATTAATAACCAACTAAGTTTACTATCAGTGTCTCCCTTATCAACAACTATATATCGATGTCGTATATTTTACGGTTGTACTATTCATGTCTGGCTTAAAAGCTTTAATGGCCATAATAACTTTTAAAACCTAAGATCAATAAACATGTGGCCAATATGTCTATAGCATTACACTCAAAATCAATACAAATTCTACCCATTAAATTTTTATATTCACATTCTACTCATGTTCATAGTATAGCATTCATACCATAGAATCCATTGATTCCTAAGATTAATAAACTACAATAACAACAATAACAACAACAACAACAACATAGCCTCAGTCCCAAATTAATTGGGGTCGGCTACATGGATCAAACATTTCCATTGTGTTTTATTAAGTGCAATTAATGGTGAGCTTTCCAAACCATTCAAATATCTCCTAATTAATGCATCCTAAATGCCCCAATGTTTATATATGTTTCATCCATTTCATGAAAAGTGACAAACGTTTTACGCTGGCTGTCAACCTATCGCAACCCTCATCCATTTCCAAGAATGAAAAATGAGTTTGGGGCCTCCCTCCCTCACTTTTCGAGTATGAAAAATGAGTTTGAGACATCCCTTACCAATTTATCGGCATGAAAAATGGGCGTTAGAGTCCTCCTCCTTTATCGGGACTTGGGACCGGCTATGTAGCGCACATAGTGTACAACATAGGTAGAGTTTTAAGATTAATAGACTACTCACACTTAATTGAAACCCACATATTAAAATTCATAATTGAAATCATTAAAAATAAGAGATGAACATAAATATATTAAATTCAATCAAACCAATGAAACGGAACACATCTTGATCAGCTCAAGTATTGGTCTCTTCCCAGTTGCTTATGGATAGTAGCTCTCTTGATCAGTACTCGGCTCCATTTGACTCTATTTACTTTGAAGCTTGATTTCACATTATCACCAGGTTAAAAGGAAATGAAAATCACTAACCATTCCTGACTCCTACTACTTCATCACCTACGACAGTAGGGACGAATACAGGTACTCGCTTACTTGATTGGCTCAAAACCTTACCTTTGAATATGTTATCTCCACACAAATCATTTTAATAATCAAAATCAAAGTAAACCTACGCTAAAATACTCTATTAGTGGCTAATGGTTGATATGTGGTGAGTTTACCATGTCCCAATACCTATTTATACTTCCTAATGACAATTACAAATCCTACTTTACAATTTAACTCGAAATAAAACTCTAACTTTCTAATTTATGTGAATCAGGCGCTATCACTTATAATTTGGTGCCATGTGTACATTACCACAGCGTTGCCACTACATAATTGCCTTCTGTTTGCATTTCTTTTGGTTCATGTGATGTCAGCACTGTCACTATGATGTCCCGACGCTGTCTCTTAGGCTCCGCAACACCGCCAATACGCCAAGCCTCCAGTTTTGATTTCTTCACTTTCTATACTCTCCCACACTATGCCTTTACTTCCCAAGCTATGCCATAGTACTCCACAACACCACCATGTATAGCTACAGTGCCAACCACATTTTCATAGATTTTTGCTTCGTTTCTTCTCGTTTTTGCTCATTTTCTTCATTTACACCTTAATTTACCTGAAAATATAGTAACACCATTAATTAGAGCTTATTTAAGGATATTTACACTAAATATACTAATCAACTAACTATATATATAAGTATAAATAATTGCTTATCAAATGCCCCCACACTTAGGATTTTGCGCATCTCGAGTAAAAGTGTATTTCAATAAGTCTTCTAATAACGAGTTCTCATTCATTTACATTGTTCATGGAGCATCCTTTAATTCACTAAGCTTCAAGTTAATAATCTACTCAAGAGTGTTTCCTTGCAAAAACTTATTATTTTAAGACATGTATCTTTAACAACACATATAACTTCACTTTCGAAACACCAAAGTACATCACAACCAAAATCAGCACTACTCACAAGTTTGTATCACCTCGACACTCAAGTAGAAAGTGTACAGTCTAATGATTTCTCATCAAGCTTATGAATTCATAAATAAGCATAGATCATACTCATCTTTGGTAGACTTTAGCATTTCAAGAGTCTATAGGACTTCATGTAGTTGGAAAGGAAACTTAACTCAATTAGCTACTTGTACTCGAGCTAAATCTTTTATTTGAAGAGTTTTATTTTATTTTTGCCTTCTTTTCTTATTTTATCCCCTTTTTCTTCTTCTCTTTTTATTTTTCATTTTACGTTTCCTGCTCCTTTCCTATGGACTCCATTTTTACTCACTTTTCTAACCATCAAGTTCTCTGCTCCATTTCCTATAGAACTTGTGGGATTCTCTAATTCTTTTGTATTCCAAAACTCTTGTTAGCACTTCTCTCTTTCACTAAATCAAGTAATTTAACTCCAACATTATATTTACAATGTCTATTTCTTCCCCTTTTTGCACTAAGTCTTTATTTATTTATTTTATTATCAAGTAAGATTTACACTTATTATAGAATTCTTAAAGAACTAACTTTTTCTACAAGAAGTATTCTAGTTTCTTGCTTTGATTTCAAGTTCGAGGTTTTCTCTAACTCTAGATTTCTAATTATGAAATCATACCATTGTTTACTACATTTCATTATTTTCTTCAAAAGTTTAAAAACGGTATCTTGAATTTCATATCAACAAGATACTTGTAATCTACTCATCCTCAACTAAAGGCATGAACATGCAAACGAACTACTTATTCATTACATAGTACTACATTTAACATAATCTATATTATTTAAACATTCAAATAGTAAATAAAGTGAAAAATTTATACACTACCATGCTTTCCTTTTTAATTGCTTTAAAATAAAGTTTAAACGATCATACTCGTAGTGGTTATCGTTAGATCTCAGCCTATCTTACCACTTCTCATAATATGGTGTAGTGTTGATGCCCCCAAACTTAAACCAAACCCTTTCCTCAAGGTTTAAAAGTAAGCATGAAACATGAAAACACTAAAACATGCAAACATATAATAATAACACAAATATATATAAGCATAAAATAAACATACAAAGTTAAATAAGTCAATAAATATAACAAAATATCCTAAATGAAACTCCTTTATGTGTCATGACTATTCGCACAATTCTTGAGATTTATCTATTTCGATGAATCATCATCCAACAAATGGTCTTTCCTACACATTTAACACAAAATCTTTGAAAGTTAGAACTAAAATGTGTTACTTGTAATTATTAAACTAAATAACTAACTACTTGCTGAAAATTTAAACACTTGAAATTAAAAAAAAAAACCTCTGAGCTGCCTCCCAATAGCACTTAATTTAACATCATTAGCCTGACCCCATTTTAGCTCGTTTAGTTTGAGTTTGAATCAAGAAGCTCCATCTGCATTTCAAAGATTTGAAATAATTGCTCATCCATGAATAATTCGATTACCGACTTCCATGTATCACCTTCTTTATGAGGTAATCTAGATAGATGATCTGCAACAAATTTTTCAGTTCCTTTCTTATCTTTAATTTCCAAGTCAAACTCTTGCAATAATAACACCCATATAATCAACTTTGGTTTGCCATCCTTCTTTGCAAAAAGGTAGCGGATTGCTGCATAATTAGTATACACAATGACTTTGGATCACACTATGTAGGCTCTAAACTTTTGACACGCAAACACTACTTCCAATAGCTCTTTTTTGTGGTAGTATAATTTTGTCGGGCTTAATACAGTGTTATACTTGTATATTATATAGCTCTAAACATGCCATCTCTCTGTTGGCCTAACACTTTTCCTACCACATAATCATTTGCATCGCATATTATTTCAAACTTAGAATCCTAACCTGGTAGTACCACTATTAGTGTCGAAATCAAAGCTACTTTCAAGGTCTTAAATTCTAGTATCAATGTGATAATTGATTAATTACACGTATATATAGGGTTAGTTTAGTCGTATATTTAGTATAAATATCCCTAAATGAGTTCTAATTTATTTTGTTTTTGCATTAAGGGAATTAAGTTGTAAAGGAAGGAAACAAGCAAAAAATGAGAAAAAACAGAGCAAAAACCCATAAAAACATGGTTGGCATTGTGGCAACACTTGGTGACACTGTGGGAAGAAAGGCACAACGTGGGAAGGAAAGGCATGGTGTGATAGAGATGAGAAAGTAAAGAAATCAACAATAGAGGACCGACGCAATGATGGTGATGTGGCGTACTAAGGACGACTCCAGGATGTGTAGTGAGAATGCTAAGGTACCATGGAGACAAAAGAGATGCACACTATGGCAGCGCAGTGGCGGTGCTGTTGCTTAACACACAAAGCGCCAGGGCATTAGTAACATCACTAAACACGCAGAAAATAGTAAGTTGGAGTTTTATTTCGAGTTAAATTGTAAAGTAAGTTTTCTAATTGTTATTAGGAAGTATAAATATGTATTAGGACATGGTGAAATTACCACATACCAACTATTAGCCACCATTAAAGTAATTTAGAATAGGTTTACTTTGAGTTTGTATATTAAGGAGTATTGTGTGGAGAAAACATTGAAGACTCCACTTTTGCATGGAATCAAATAGTAAAATCATTGATCAAATCTCTATGTTGGTTTATCAAAGTAAAGCTGTTCGAGATAATACCACATACCAAGCACAACCAATCACGAGTGATTAGGCATGGATGGGATACCATCAAACATATTATAAGTGTTTGGACTTAAAGGGTTTATGGGACGTCAAGAGCATAGCAAATACACAATAGAGAAAGAGTCGTGACATAATCATCGAAGCTTTTACAACCCTCACATCTAAAATATCTATCAACTATCATGACACTTTCATGACAATTGGCAATCATGAAAAATGATTGAGCAGAGCGAGAATGATCCCAATAAGTATGAGGAAAGATTAGATATTTTTGCACAATCATTTAACATAAAGAAGGAAGAAGATGATCAAGCGTTCTTGAGTTTGGAAAAAACATTTAGAGGAAATTACAAAATTTATAATTTTAAGACAGAAGGTTGTGGTTGAGTTTAAAGAGAACCAAGTCGAGGAATTGTTGATGACTGAGGAAACATGTCATGAAGCATATGAACAGGTAGAGCTACCAAATCAAGAGAATTACAACATTGTTGATGCTTAAGAGCCTGATGATTCACTTGACCATGTTAGAGAGGTTAATCATATTGAGGATATTAAGCATCATGATAGTGGAGTTGATCTAGAGAAGTTTGAAATAATAATGAGTAATGAAAATAATGAAAAATTAAGATCACACAGTACGGAGTTTGTGCAAGAGATAATCAATTGTTTTGAATGACCATCAATGTTTCAACAAGAATTGCAAGAGCAATGGATTGGTGAGACAATTGGGATTTGTGCGATGATATTTGAGAAAATTAAAAAGACAATCTCTTTTGTCAAAGAATGGCAAGGCGTTCTGAATTACATAAAGTTTGTGACAGATAAATTAGCATGCCAGAAACGTTTTAGAGGATATGAAGAACTTCGTGATGATACATCATTAAAGTAACCTTGGTGCATCACGGTGATCATTTGAGAGCAGTGGTGCATATGTCAGGCTAATAACGTTAAATTAAGCGCTACTGGGAGGCAGTCGTGGTTTTAAAATCTTAAGTTTTAAAATTTTAGATAGTAGTTAGTTATTTAGTTTAATAATAACAATTAACAAGTTTTAGTTCTAACTTTACAAAATCTATGTCGAATGTCTAAGAAAGACCATTCGTCGGGTGATGATTCATCGAAATAGAAATGAATCACAAACTCAATGAAAAGAGCGCAAAATAGTGAAGGAGTTAAAAGCGGTAGAGGTAACATGCATTGGTGAATAAAATGAAAAATTTATTAATTTCTATATTTTCATGGATTCATGCTGTTAAGACACTTTGTATGATTAATGTACAAAGTCTGATTAGCGTAAGAGAAGAATTAGCAAAAAATATACTCGGAGTACGTTGGCAGATGGGTCGATGCTATTGGTATTGCCCACGACTCCGTGGGAATAGGCCATGACGCCGAGATGGTAGTAGACTAGGAAAATAAAAACATCGTACTGCGTTGTTGATGTAGTGGCGGCACGATTACGGCGCCGTGCCTTATAGGCATGACGTTGAACGTTTTAAAGGGTTTAAACCCTATTTTTACACCATTCTTCACACTTGTACTAAAACCCCACCACACCTACCAAGGATACATTCCTCTAAAGCCAAAGTTTAATCTTTTCTAAGTGAGATAAGAGAGCTCCTATTGATTGAAAGTGAAATAGGCAAGTGCATTATAGATTTGCATAAGTTGAAGAGTTACAGCTCGGATTTTTGAATTTTTAGTTCAAGGAGAGTTATGGTTCTAATTGGTGAGAAAAATAAGAGGGATTGGATTTAAAAAGACTTGGAGTGTTCTAAATCAAAAATAAATTCGACATTGAGGTACAATTACAATTTCATTAAGTTATGCTTTGAATTTTGAAAATTTTGATTACATTGTATGAAATTGTGGATTTGAGGTTGTAGGATAGGTTTTGTAAGATTGTATGAATGTTGAGCATTAATGTTACCTATGGAGACTTTGTTGATGTATTTGCATTATTTTGCGTATGCATCATCCGTGTGATATGAATTTTGATTTTTAGGTGATTTGATGACTGAGTTTCATTGCAATGTTTTTAGTTGTCTGAGATTTGAAGAAATAGCATGAATAAGGAAACAAGTTAGCCAAACTATAGCAAATGATTTTGAGGCATCTACCTCAAGAAATCTCAATGATGAAGAGCCTAGACTTTTTAAATCCAAATTATTAATTTGTAAAGAGGCCAAGGACAAATTTAAGAAAATCCTATGTAGGGATTTCATTTATGAATGGGGATTAATTTGCAGGCTAAGTATGATAAAAGAATGAATAATCTCATTAGGTGACAAAACTGAGAAGAACTCATTCAAGATTATAGAAAGAATGATGTTAAAGAAGTGAGTGAGATTGCTTTTGAATTTTATGTTAATGCGAAGTTCACGGCCAAGGATGAGCCAGTGAATGTGAGAGGTATTTTTTCCCTTTAATATACATGAGATCAATACTTTCTATAGGTTGGAACATTTTAGTTTGTATGGACCCGAACCGACTTTCTCGAAGAAGTTATTTGAGAGACCCTATAACCTATACCTTTTTAGTGCTGTAGAAAACGCATTTATTGTTTCAGGACAAAAATGATGGGTCATAAGAGCTGAGAATGTACCGAAGCAAATTAAGAAGAGGAGGGTTAGAAAAGTTTACAGAATGTGGCAACATTTCCTTGTTGCATTGCTACCCCACTTCTTAGCATAGGGAGATCGACAAGCCGAAAGCGGCTTGTCTTTATGAGATTACAAATAGAGAGGAAACCAACATCGGAGAGATCATCTACAACAATTCGAGGATTTCAATCATGTATGAAAAATACAACAAATTTTTTATTCCTATCTTGATTACTAAGATGTCTTTAAAGGCCATAATGAGATAAAGAAATGGTGTAGAATTCGATATAAAAGCCCAACCAACCCTGGATGAAGCTTTCATGCTCACATTGAAATCACCACCTGGTTCTTAAAACTTCGAGGAAGAAAGAGATAAGGCCGAGGGATCTAGAATTGAGGCCGAGTTGTTGGCGAATAGGCAAATGGATCAGGCTGTAGTAGAACTAAACCAGGCATTAGAAGATGAAAGATATGGAGAAGAGAAGGAGAAACAACAGCAGAGATTTGCTGAGGGCTACGCTTTTCTAGACCCAGAGATTGGAGAGTAGGACTTGGATGGTCTTGTGGTCTTTCCACCACCTCCTCCAATACAGGCACCAGTACCACCACTAGAGACTTGACTCCACGATAGCAAAGGCTGTGGATAGTTGAGATAGGGAGATAATACCAAGAGGCCTGGATGCAGTATCATGCCGCTATGTTGAGATATGAGTAGGATATGGAGAGGAGAAAGCAACACAAATGAAACGGGCAGTGCAATTTCATGTTGTTTGTCAAACAGCAGAGGAACTTAGCTAGGTATGAGAGGAGTACATGGATGAGACCTATTGATAGGTCATTGGGCTTTCCAATAGCATTAGACTACGTGTTTGATTTAGATTTGGTGTAGAGCAGGAGGGTGGAGCGTCCATTTATATGATCCAACGCTGGAGCTAATGATGCAAATGATGATGACGCACAAACCTGAAGTCAATGTAATAAAAATCCTTTAGAACTAGGGAGTTGAGAGTGACATTGATACCATTTATTTTTAACTTTGAAATATTTTATTAACTATTTAGTTATTTTGTTAACTATTTAGTTATTTCAATTCTATGTCTAATTTACTTTATTGTAATATGTGTTATTACATATGTTTGTGTGTATTAGTGTTTTCATTTGTTAGGCTTACTTTTAAACCTTAAGGACAAGGTTTGGATTAAGTTTTGGGTATCGACACTATACTAAATTATAGGAAGTGGTAAGATAGGCTGAGAATTAAGGATAAGCAGTACATGTATGATTGCTTAAATTTTAATTTGAAGCTGTTAAGGAGGAAAACATGGTAGTGTATAAATTTTTAATTTATTTACCATTTGAATGTTGAAGTAGTATAGATTAGGTTATGTATAGTAAAATGTAATGAATAAGTAGTTCATTTCCATGCATGTTCATGCCTTTATTTGTGGAAAAGTAGATTACAAGTATCTTGTTAATATAAAACTCGAGAGAGTATTTTTAAATTTTGAAGAAGAAAATAATGAAATGTAGCAAACAAGTGTGTGATTTCCTGATAAGAAACCTATAGTTAGGGAAGACTTAGAACTTGAAACAAAAGTAACAAACTATAACACTTCTTGTTGAAAAAGTTAGATCTCTAATGATTCTATAATAAGTATAAATCTTAGTTGATATAACAAAGTAAACAAAGCTTAGTGCAAAAAGGGGAAGAAATAATCATTGTAAATCAAAAGTTGGATTTAACTGACTTGATTTAGTGAAACTGAGAAGTGCTAATAAGAGCTTTAGAAATAAAAAAATGAGAATGTCCTAAATATTTTATAGGAAATGGAGTAGAGAACTTAATTGTTGGAAAAAGTGAGGGAGAATGAAGTCCATAGGAAAATGAGCAGGGACTACAAAAATAAAAATGAAAAAAAGAAGAATGAGTGAAAAAGTAAAGAAATATAAAGAAAAGAAGGCGGAATTAAGTTTAAACTCTTTAAATAAAAGATTTAGCTCAAGTACGAGTAGCTAATTGAGTTAAGTTTCCATTCCAACTATATTAAGTTGCATAGACTCTTGAAGTGCTAAAGTCAATATAAAATGAGTTTGATCTTAGCTTATTTATGAATTCCCGAGCTTAATGAGAAATCATGAGATTCATACTTGCTACTTAAGTGTTGAGATGAAACAAACTTATGAGTAGTGATGGTTTTTGGTTGTGATCTACTTTTGTGCTTCGAAAGTGAAGTTATCTACGTTGTTAAAGCTACGTGTCTTACAATTACAAGTTTTTGCAAAGAAAACTCTTGAGTAGATTATTAACTTGAAACTTAGTGAATTAAAGGATATTTCATAAACAATGTAAATTGAATAATAATTAGTTATTAGGATACTTAGCAGAATACACCTTTGCTCGGGACACGTAAAATCCTAAGTTTAGGGGTATTTGAAAGTGATTAATTATACATATATAGGATTAGTTTAGTTGTATATTTAGTGTAAATATCCCTAAAGGAGTTCTAATTCAAGGTATTATTATATTTTCAGGGAATTAAGTGTAAAGGAAGGAAACGGGCAAAAATGAGAAAAATGAGAAGAAACGAAGTTAAAAACCCATAAAAAATAATTAACATCATGGCCACACTTGGTGATGCTGTGGAAGGAAAGGCACTGCGTGAGAAAGAAAGGCATGGTGTAGGAGAGGTGAGAAAGTGAAGAATTGAACACTGGAGGTCCAACATAGTGGCAACACTTTGGCATACTAGGGACGGCGCGGAGACATGCAGTGACATCGCTGTAGTACCAGGGAGACAAAAAAGATGCACACAGTGGCAGTGCATTGGCGGCACCGTGGCTTAACTCACACAACACCGGAGCATTAGTGACAGTTCCAAACACCCAGAAAATGGAAAGTTAGAGTTTTATTTCGATTTAAATTGTAAAGTAAGGTTCTTACTTATTATTAGGAAGTAAAATAGGGAGTAGAACGTAGTAAACTGACCAAATACCAACTATTAGCCACCATTCTTTGAGTTCGAGTATTAAAGAGTATTCTGTGGAGAATACATTAAAGCTCCATTTTTGTAATTCTAGTTTGGTTTCATTGATCTAATTAAAGGTAATATTTATATTCATCTATGATTTGCAATGATTTCAATGCTGAATTGTGATAAGTGTGTTTCAATGAAGTGTGAGTAGTCGATTTATCTTAGGGATTAATGGATCGTATGGTACGAATATTATGCTTCGAATATGAATAAAAAGTGATTATTTAAAGTGCAATATTTAGAATTTGTATTGACTCAAATCGTAATGCTTTAGAAATTTTGATAGCATGTTTTACGATATTAGGTTTTAAGAGTTATCATAGCCATTGAAGCCTTTTATCCTGACATGAATGGTACAATCGTAAAACATACAACATTGAGCAATAGTTGTTGATTAGGGAGGCGCATATAGTAAACTTAGTTGGTTATGAGTCAGAAGATTTGGGACATTAAAGCAATGTGGAGCTTATGTTATTCACACTAATAGGTGGAGTTCTAGTTTGCAAATTAGAATTTTTCTATCATGACAGTGGGTAAAAGTGGATTTAAGGGAAATCTGTCTATTCTAATTAGGCATTGCACACAACATATTGAGATGTAAAAGTGGTTCAAAAGCATAGTATTAAATTACCTAGGCGAAGTTGTGAACTAAGATATCTTTAATATAAGAGTTACACAAAGTTTGCATTGATTTGTTAGATAGATTAGTTTAGTATAAAACAATTAAAAAGGGATTTTCTTAGCAATAGTTCAAAGTTAAATAGGTAATTAAATAGTACAAAAACCTTCTGTGAGGATGATATTTGTGATCAATGTGAGTTGATTGTACTATGACTACAAGCAAGCCGTTATATTCGACACGCATCAGCTTGCCGGACTCATTTCAAATGGAACATCTTTTTCCAACAATGTGCACGATGGTTTAGTGATTTTTGAAAAATCCTTAATAAACCTTCTATAGAAACCTGGGTGCCCTAAAAAACTCCCTATGTCTTGGTATAGGAAGTTTCTCAATTGGCACTATTTTTGCTTTATCAACCTATAATCCATAAGCATACACTCTATGTCCTGAAACAATTCCTTCTCAAACCATGAAATGACATTTTTCCCAATGAAGTACTAAGTTAGTGTCTTGACATATTTTCAATACCAAAGCCAAATTTTGCAAGCATAGATCGAAAGAAGCCCCAAATAAAGAAAAGTCATCCATAAATACCTCCATAATATCTTCAACCATATCAGAGAAAATAGTCATCATATATCTTTGAAATGTTGCTAGTGCATTGCATAATCCAAATGCCATCCGTCTAAATGTAAATGTTCCATAAAGGCAAGTAAACGTCATTTTCTCCTAATATTCGGGTGCTATTGCAATTTAATTATATCCTAAGTACCTATCTAGGAAACAATAGTATTCATATCCTACTAGTATGTCCAACATTTGATCAATGAATGGTAAATGGAAATGATCTTTTCTCTTATCTTTATTTAACTTTTTGTAATTAATGCAAACTCTCTAGCAAGTTACTTTTCTCATGGAAAGGTTACCCCATTTTCATTTTATGATTTTCTTCCATTAAGATCATATGCATGCATATTGGTTGGCTTATTTCTTTTAAGTCCTTGATTGTCCATCCCAATACTCACTTATGCGCTCTCAAAACTCAAAGTAACTTTTCTTCTTCCAACACCGTTAACTATGTTGAAACTATCACATGATATGTAGAATTTTCTTCCAAATACGTATATCTTAGATGCTCTGGTAAAGGCTTTAAATCCATTGTTAGTTTAATAACTGCACTTTCCACCTCCATTTCTAATTTCTCGAAACTTTTATGAAACTTTGGGGGTCCTATTGTTGCTAAAACATTTACTGCCTCGTGAAGTTCACCCTTTATTGCATAACTTGATGTTATGCTTTGGACTAAACATTGCTCCAATGGATCATCTAGCATATACTCCTGAGCTATCTCAGTAATACAATCAGAAATTACATCTCTTACTTTAATGCTCTTGTAGTGTTCTCCCTCACTCGGGAATTTTAAGGTTTTGTAGATATTGAACATGACTTCCTCGTCATTTACTCGTAACCTTAACTCTCCTTCTTGAACGTCTATCAATGCTCGTGTAGTTGCTAGGAAGAGTCTCTTTAAAATTAATGATACCTCCGAATACTCTTCCATATCAAATACTACAAAATCCAGGGGAAAAATGAACTTATCCACTTGCACCAACATATCTTTAATCATTCATTTTGGATATGTCACTAATCGGTCTGCCAATTGCAAAGTCATATTGGTTGACTATACTTTTCCCAATCCTAATTTCTTGAATACTATTAAGGGCTTCAAATTTATGCTTGCTCCCAAATCACATAAGACCTTATCGAATAAGCGTACTCTTATCGTGTATGGAATGAAAACACTTCTTCAATCCTTCAACTTCGATAGCAACTTCCTTTATAAGATAACATTGCACTCTTTATTCAAATTCACTATTTCATAATTTTCCAATTGCACATTGTTTTGCCATTATGTCCTCCAAATATTTTGTGTAATTCGACATCTGTTCCAATGCATATGCGAATAGGATGTTTATGTGCAGCTTCCTAAACATTTCTACAAATCTCTTGAACTGTCCCTAATCTTTCTTTTTCTTTAACCGTTGAGGATATGGTAAGGGTGGATTTATTAGTGGTGGATTATCTAGAAATGTTACTCTCCCTTGTACTACATCTTTTTTCTGCCTTTCTTCCCCTATTTTCTTTTGAGTTGATTTCGATTCTTCTGCTGGTATTACTTCTTTTTGGGTACCGATGTCCTTATCTAAATGTTTTGCATCTATTTGATGCAACTCAATGATTTTCTTCCTTGTGTCATTTATTATATCTCTTGGTCGCACTAGATCATTGTTTGTTCTGCCACTTCTTATTTGGACTGCATGTATGTTTGCCATGTGATTACTAATAGGGCTAATCAGAAACTGTTCTTCTTTTTGTGAATTCCAAGCACTGGTAAGCTAACCAATTTTTCTCTTTAGATTCTTGATGGATTGTGATCTCCCATCATCTATTCTTTTCACAGCTTGCTTCACTCATTCCATCTTTTTCTTGTGCTTTACATGGCGCTCCCTGTTGCTCATGTCCATGGCATGCAAATACTTCTCAATTAAATTCAATAAAGTCATCTTTTCACTCTGCCCAAGGTTACCTTGTCAGTCTTGTTGATCGAAGCCTTAAGATAATTTTAGTGCATCATCAGGGTTTCCGTAAGAGAAGTTTAGGTTGTTGTTCTTGTATCCTTGATAAAACTGTTGAGGAGCCATTCCTCTCGGCCTGAAGTTATTTCTGTAACTTTGATTGTTCATGAAGTTAATGTCCTTATACTCCTTTCCTTAACCACCATGCCTTGGTGATTAATGGGTTTTTGTGCTACTTATGGACCTTGGTGTCCTATCTCAAGTTTTGCCACTAGACTGCTCAAATTTGATAGTTGTGCTATAATTGTAGCATGGAAGTCAATCTCATACACCCCTACTAGTTTCTCTACATATTCGTGACTTGGACGTCTCCATAGTATCTCTTTGAATCTTTCCCAAGCCTTACCAAGAGACTCGGTGTCTTCTTGCTTGAACTAATTAATCTCAAGTTTCCTTTTTATTGACATTCACTAGGGGAAAGAATTGGTCTAGAAATCTTTCATTGATTTCCACCCATGAGGTCATACTCCTTGCATTCGGCCCATGAAACTAGGATTTGGCTTTTCCACCCAATAAGAATAGAAAAAGTTGCATCCTGATCACCTCTTTTGTAACTCCGGTGATGTACACGGTGTCGCAATTCTCCAAGAAATTCCTAACATGGGCAACTGGATTTTTATTATATAGCTCGTTGAATTGGCTATTTTGAACCATGTTTATCATAGACGATTTATGTTCGAGGTGGTTTTGGCTGGAAGCTTTTTAACTTCATTGTAAGTCTCTTAAACTTCTGGCTTGAAGTAGTCACAAAGGCATCTCTGTCCTTACACTTTATCCTTCACTACTAGATCACCTGCGGGTTGGTTATTCCTACAGCCTTGTTGTTGGTTTCTTACTTGCTCCCAAGCCATCTTGATTCATTTCTTTTTCTTTCCTTCGTTGGTTTTTTCAATCATAGGTCGTAAGGCACTAGGTCCTTCTTTTATTCGCTACGCATGCATTAGTTATCCCTAAAAAGAAAATACAAAAGATCAAGTGCAGAAAGTCAAACTTGAAACTTTAAATTTTTTTAAAGAATATAAAAGTAAAAAATTAAAAATAAAACTTAGCAACTTTTCAAATTAACTAAGTAATACTAAATGGCTACCTATCCCCGGCAACGACGCCAAAAACTTGATGCTCGTTCCGCATGTATAACGGCTCGCTTATAGTAATAGTGTAATCAACTTACATTGACTATGGATATCATCGTTAGGTAAAGGTTTTTGCACTAGTTGGTTACCTATTTAACTTTGAACTATTGCGAAGGAAATCCCATTTTAAATGGTTTTATACTAAACTACTCTATCTAACAAAACAATATAAACTTTACTTTAACTTTTATGTTAAGGATATCTTAGTTCACAACTTCACCTAGGTAATGAAATATTATGCTTTTCAATCACTTTTACATCCTAATATGTTGTTTGCAATGCCTAATTAGCATAGACATATTTCTTTCAATGCCACTTTAACCCACGGTCATGACGAAAAAAAATCTAATGTGCAAAAGAGAACTCCACCTATCGGTTTGAGTAATGTAAGCTCAACATTGCTTTAATGTTCCAAATCTTTATAATCATAACCAACTAAGTTTATTATTCTTGTTTCCCTAATCAACAACTATCTATCGAAGTTGTGTATTTTACGGTTGTATCGTTCATTTTCGGCTTAAAAGCTTCAATGGCCATGATAACTCATAAAACCTAAGACAAATAAATATATGGCCAATATATCTATAGCATTACACTTAGAATCAATACAAACTCTAACAATTGCACTTTTTATATTCACTTTCTACTCATTTTCATAGCATAACATTCATACAATAGGATCCATTGATCCCTAAGATTAAAAGACTACTCACAATTTATTAAAACTCATATATTACAATTCATAATTGGAATTATTGAAAATCAAATATGAATGTAAATATATTACCTTAAATTAAACCAATGAAACTAAACTTGAATTACAAAAGTAGAGTTTTCAATGTTTTCTCTGCACGAATCTTCTTAATACTTAAAATCAAAGTAAAACCTACACTAAAATACTTTAATGGTGGCTAATTGTTGATATGTGGTTAGTTTACCATGTCCTTATACCTATTTATACTTCTTAATGATAATTAAAAACCCTACTTTATAATTTCACTCGAAATAAGACTTTAACTTTCTAATTTATGCAAATATGGCGCTGTCACATATGATCGGGCATTGTATGTACATTCCTATAGTGCCACTACTGTGCCGCCTCATTTGTGCATTTCTTTTGTTTCCTGTGACCTCGACTCTGTCACAATGATATCCCAGCGTTGTCTCTTAGGCCCCACAACGCCAAGCCTCCAGTCTCAATTTCTTAATTTTTTTTACTTTCCCACACCATGACTTTCTTTTCTATGTTGTGATGTAGTACTCCACAGTACCACCATGTGTAGCCATGGCACCAACTACACTTTCGCGGGTTTTTGCTTTGATTCTTTTCATTTTTGCTTATTTCCTTCTTTTACACATTAATTTACCTGTAAATGTAATAACTAGGCATAATTTTTTATTTTAAAACCCAAACCCAAAATTTCCATACACACTACACCATTTACACTTGCAAACCATTGCACCTCTTCCCCAAAATCCCAATTTCTTGTCTAGATTTAACCATTCTGAGCTCAATCCCATAGTTTTAAGTGATTCCGACCTCAACCTAGTCTCATTCAAACCAAAAGTCTCAATTTTTGAGGTGTTGAGCCAACCTAAGGTTTTAGGAATTTTTGACTTAAAGTTGGAAGGGACAATCTAGAGGAGTTCGTGATCTTCAATCTTGAGAGACTCACTTTTGAGAAAGTAATGACATCAACATAGCTCTTTACTTTAACAAATATTTGATTCGAGGATTTTCACAAATTTTTCAATATTTTTCAAAATTAATTTGTTGGAATTTATTCAATTATCTTGCACAAATGGTTTTATTGATCCAGTATAATAGGAATAGTGATCACATTGATCATTGGTTTACAAGTTCAACAATTTCAAAATTTTTGTTATTTATATATAATTGCAAATGGTTTACAAAAGCGAGTTTGAAATGAGTTTGGTGGTTTGATTATGGTTTTATCTCAATTTAAGTTGTTATATTTTCGAAAAGACTTATAGGGTTATTTAGTTTTTGAACTTATGATCTTCCAAAAGTTGAAACAATGGCCGAAGGAGGAAAAGATAGAAGCACTAGAGAGGAGAAGGGAAAGGCCCAACTCGTAGAGAAACCAAACAAAAGCCCAAAGCTCCACCCAAACTAATTAGGCTTATGGAGATTTTAGTGAATAATCCCTAAACTAGAGCCTTCTCCACCCTTCCTTTTAGACTATGATTCTGAGGGAGAGGAAGAGATTGAGGAAACACCAACAATTTTTTTCCATGCCTATAACCTCATCAATGCCAAAGCCATTGCTAGGATGGAGAAATACATTAGCAAGAATATAAAGATTATACCAGAGAGGGGTTTCAACATAAAAAATGAAGTTAAGTACAAGCATAGGATCCTAAACATAATAAGGGAAATGATTTGGGGATTGTTGACTATAGATTACTACGCTGATAATGACGCAAGATCCTCAGTGTAAATGGAGTGTGCCATACTAGTGAGAGAATTCTATGCTAAAGGGCATAAAGATGGGAATAAGAAAGTAGCCATGGTTCAAGGAAGAGCAGTGGAATACTCATATGAGAGAATAAACCAACTATTATAGTTTACCGAAAGTAAATTTAATGCAAAATAATGAGTACCCTAAACCTGAATACTTGTATAGACATAAGTTTCCCTACGAGATCATTAGGAATGGTTTAGAAGCTATTTCGGGGGATGGTTTTTTATTTGGACGGGTACTCAAAATACATACAAACCAAATATTTAAGGAAAACAACTATAACTTAGAGTTTTTTCTAAAACGCGAGCCTACATCCTAGTTTGCAACACTACGACATAATAAACTATAGGGCGACTTTCCTATACTATATAGTCCAAAGGATTAGGTATATTGATGTTGGCAAGATAATCTATGAATATTAGGAATATAATGACCATTAAGAAAAATGAAGGACTGCTTTTTCCCTTAATGATTAGTGAGTTTTGCAAGCAAAACTGAGTTTCGATGAGAGGAATCAAATTCAATGTATTCTTGAACAAGACTATTATTGACGATGTTGTTGACAAAAGTAAGAAGGTAAAGATATATGTAGACTTAAAGGAAGAACGAGAGAGAAACGCCATACACATGAGAGAGACCATAGAGAGAAGAAGAATACAAGTAGACAACGAAAGAAATCTAGAGGAAATGCAGACTACCATGTACAAGGAACATACAAACCAGACCACAGAGCCACCTGTATATGAGTTGAATAGCATAGATATGAAGGACATAGAAATGGCTATCATTCAGACAATCTTGCGTAATCAGATCAGAACTCTGAGACATTAAGAGTTCATGTTCCAAAACCAATGCGAGATTTCTCAAAACATTTATAGATCAAAGTGACGGTGGACCAAGAGGACTCAAGGAGAAGGAGCCAACATTCATGTTCCATCATTCTAGCTGAGGATGCCCAACCAGGGAGTCCTAACTTAAGATAACTTGGTGGAGCGAGTAGACTATGCCTAATACGATCCTGAGGATAGCTACCCGTTCCAACGACCTGATCATAGGGATGATGGTGATGATGTAACATTTGGACGTCGATTCTGAGATTTTCTCTTCTTTGTGTAATCTTTTCCTGAATGTTATTCATGTGCGGTCTACGTTTGTAATACTTTGAATGATGTGGTATGATAAGTTTTTTTGCTGTGTTCAAATTTGATACAATGTTATGGTTTGATGTGTTTAGTTTAATTTAATGCAATAATGCTTAGAAATGTTTAAATTGTATTTACTTATTCAATTCATTCTTATGTTATGTTATTATTTAATTTATCCTTTTACGCTTCACGAGGTATTTTGCTTGTTGTTGGAAAACTTGAATTAATTTTTAAACCTTGAGGACAAGGTTTGAAATGAGTTTGGGGGTATTAGTTGAAGTGGAGTATGAATAAGTGAAGTATGGAAGAAGCAAAAGGTAGAATTTAGTTGAACATTGTGAATTTTTCAAATATTTTCCATAACATAGGTAATATTTTACCCTTTTGTTTTACTTTTTTTAGTTAGGATTATGAATATGAATATAATATTAATAGAAATGGAAGTGATATATTATTATTACCCATGAAAATAAAAACTTTATGATAGAAGGAATTGTTATATCTTATTTAACTTCAACTAGGTTGTGTATGCACTAGAGGAGTTAAGAGGGGATTGCTATTACCTTGTGTTAGAAATTATAATGCGTAGAAGATTGAAAAGATAGTGCAAGATAAATAAGACAAATTTCTTACAATATTGTTATACAAAGGTTGTTGATCAAGTACTTAATGATTATATATATGTATTGAAAATAATTTATGCCACAATTGAGGAGAAAATAAGAATGAGCCAATAAACTTTACTTAGTTGGAAAAAGTACTTCCTTGACTATAGTAAAAGTGATAAGAGCTAACAAGTGTTTTTAAAGAAAAATAGAGAGTCTCACATATTCCAAAGGAAATGAAGCATGGGATCTAGTGGTTGGAAAAATGTGAGGAATCATTCCTATAAAAAGAGTAACAGATTCCAAAGAAATGGAGCACGAAACCATAGCAATACACAAAATAAAAAAGAAAATGATATATATATATATAGAAAACAAAGGAAGTTTATGAAAAACTCTTCAAATAAAAGAAATAGCTCAGGTGCTTATAACTAAGTTAAGTGGAGTATATCATATTCCAGTAAATGAATATGAAATGATGATAATTGATGAATAAAATTTCCTATCGACTTTGATTATAGTGATGTTTTAAATATTGTTTGAAAATAAAATTGATTTAGTGATTTTTGTATCTTGAGATTTTATATTAGTTATTGTAAGCTTGATGCTTATTAGTGAGATTGAGAAAACCTTTATAGTTGTTAGACCGCACCTAATTAGGGCATCTAATCGACCTAGATTACCTTAATCCCTTAATAATCTAGCAGCCTTAACCTCTCCATCAATAAACAATTAAGATTAAGATATTGTATTCATCAATTATAAAACTTTTTTAACCTCATAGGATCCTAAAGTGAATCTTAAACCTCAAAGTTCTGTAAAAATTAATTTTATAATCCTCAAAGTTCATTTAGATTGATTACATTATTATCGAATTTTTCGCAAAAATTTTTCGACAGCACCTCCTCTGTTTTTAAGCCTACACTAGAAATCTCGGCCTTCAAAAATCTTCAACGAAACCTGCTCGGCTTTGGTTGAAATGCCGAAGGACTCACAATCCACCCATAACAATATCTATTGGATCAACTAAAGTATATATATTCATTCTAACTTGATTTAAAGTATCAAAATTCTTAAACTAGCATTATCTTAACTCTAAAATTATCTCAATTCATCTTAAAACTGTTCCAGCCATTCTAAAGGAGATCCTAATCAGACTCAAAAACTCATTTATACAGTATAATATAATAAAAAAGAATACATACATAGAGAGATAAGAACTAAGCAAGTCACAAATAGTAGGAAAGTTTCCCCTTTCCCTTGTTACTGCAAGAACCTATCATTATCCAATTATAAAAATTTGACAGTGCCAGATAAGTAAATCCTACATTATCGAATACACCTGTAATAAGCGAATGCATAATAATCCAAGAGATTAAATGAAAAATTTAATCAAAGGAGTTTAAATACAACTGTGAATCCTTCCCCTTTTTGTTATCCAACCACAATAAGATAACATTCTTCGAAAGTGGTAAGTAAACAATAATAAGTACTCATGTGTGGGGAGAATAATCAAATGAGTTTCGTTCCTCTAGACTATGAGAGTATGATCTAGTTCAACGTGATCTCATGATAACCACGTGATGCCAGGTATCAGTGACTCGAGCCCCTCAAGAATAATATAGTGTTCTGTAACCATGGTATAGTATACAATATAAGGAGACTCGAATCGTCCTTATCCTCCCTACCTGTGTATGCATATACAACAAAAATACAATATAAAGGATCAATGCGATTTGTATAATCATACAACGTAAAGGTTACTATAGGATTCACTTAACCTTACAAACGCGATACCAAAATTCCATTTTGCTCCGAGTCGGTAAGCTAGTTCACACAAGGTTCCAATCATAGTCCTACAAGTCATTTATACATCCTATAAGTTTTTATAACAATTCTATAATTTTTCCACTTAGTTGCATTTAAATTATTCAATCGCTTCTCGAAACCCCTAAAGTACTCCCAAAATAAATTCTTTGATGCTTGAATTTCATTTTCGAGTCAAAATTATTGTTCAACATCAAAAGTTATGTTGTCTAGGCTTAAATATAATTTTTCCAATTTATTATAGTTTATTTGGTCCTTCTCGACCCGAAAACCTTGAAATTCCTCCAAATCAACTCCTCGAAAGTCCAGATCCCAATTTTGACTCCAAATTGTGATTCGGAATCGAAAATTCATTTATATTAGACTTTAAAACAATTTTTTCCAAATTTTTGGGCATTTTCGAGTATCGCAGCACATATTACGTGGAAAAACCCCCGTATAAATCCTCGAGAAAATCTCAAATTTCTCGTTTTTCATAGAAATCCCCCATTTCTTTTTATTTGACTAAAAATATAGTTTTTCTTAATTTTTCTTATTTTATGAGTTTTTTTCCCAATTTCATAACATTTTCTTCTTTTTTTTATTTGATATTTATCCCTGAGCTGGACCTGTCCTGTTCGGTGGAACTATACCTGGTTCGGTCTGGTTGAGGATCAAAACTCCCTCGTCTTCCTCATATCTCTAGTTCTTCTCTATTTCATTGAATTTTTGTAATTAAACTGGGCATAGTATCAATTTGACAAGGTAGACAACCTCCCCCCTACGTCGTCTCCCTCCTTGAACCCGAGCCTTCCTCTCATTCCCAACTTCCATTAACCCACGTCACAACAACAACCTACAACAACAACCCAACAACAACAAACAAGACACGTACACACACACACACTCACTTCGATCTCGAGTTCTCTTTCTCTCGGTCTCCTTTTCCCTACCTCAGTTTCACTCCCTTTCTCTCGTCAATTCGATCTCCACTGTCAAAATGAAGCTAGGCAATTTTTTTGATTTGTGTAGATATATTTTGATTTTCTTGATATTCGCATCACACGAACTCGAGACAAATCTAACGGTTCGATTTTCATAATATAAATTTTACTTTCCTCGAGATATGTTAATCTTTGTGTCAAAACAAAATTGAATGAGACGGAGTATTTGTTTGGATAAATATAAAATCTTCTCGAGATTTGTATCGCACGATCCTCAAGGCAAATCTAAAGGGTAACAACCACTTGCTATTTCTCGTTATATATTTTGATCTCTCTCGAGATATGTGTTGCATATCCCGAGGTCGATCTTAGTGGCTATAAACAAATCCATCACCACTTAATCGACTTACACAAATTAATTATATTTGATCTCAAATAGATATATATCGCATATTTTGAGGTAGAACAACTGATTTTTATAACAAACCATACATCCTTGATTTTCCTTGAGATTGGACAACATGCATCTCGAGATTTCAACAAATCCTCTTCAATAGTTTATGTATCACCCATTCTCTTCCTCGATGCTCACGCTACACGTATCTCGAGGCAAATTCAATGCTTACTTTTATTTGATTTAAACTATAGGATTGATTTAAATATATTTATATATATAAACTATACTATATATATAAAAATATATAAACACCTTTGTATTTTCCGTGTTATAAATTTGCCACACGCGCCAACGACCACCCTCGAACATGCACACTATTGTACATCTCACGCGTGTCACTCTCGACCCCGCGTGTCACTAGACACCCACCAATTTATTAATTATTTTAATTAATTTAATGATTATCTTTTATTTTTAACTTCAAATTAAATTGCAAAAAATACACCAAAATTATCAAAATTAGAGAAAATTTCCCAATGCGCTCTGAAACTCACAGATACTTCGTATACACTCTATTTGACTTTATCTCACATTGAAATAATGTATAATATATCAAATAGGCACATGACACCCAAAAATAATATTAAATTTTATGATCTTTTATCCGTAACGCATGGGTCCCTTCTTGGATACCTAAATCCCAAGTTAAATTTGGAAGTACTTAATTAGCCGCCTAATCATGTTTATAAAATTCTTGGATGTCACAATCTTCTCAACTAATTAATATTTTCATCCTCAAAATTTAAACTTACAAGTTACTGAACTAAAAGAGATATGAAAAAAATGATCCTTTATATACAACTCTTTTAATCCAAACCTGTAAAACCATTTCCAAAGTGAACTGTTAAGTGGACCTAATCACTTTCGTTGTAATCAACGACTCAGTGGTAGAGATCATAACCATTTTAACTTTTCATTTTTCTAAATTTTGGTTTAATAAAAAGTTATCTCCATTATTTTACCAATCTTGACAATTTATAATTTTATGACGAGTTAAAGAATCAACTTTCTGGAATATCCGATAACCTTTACTTTATTTCTCATCTCATACCTTGAATCCTATTCAAGTATCAATATATAGCAAGACCTAACATTCTTGCTTTTCATAACACAATTCTCATTCTAATATGAATATTATTCCACAAACTTTTGATAATTCTTTCCATATCCACCCAAACTTTAGTACACATCCCAGTTTACTTTCTCATCACTAATCATCTTATTTTTATTTGAATTATCAGCCAATTAATTCTTAGACCATCATTAGTCTAAAATTACATATTGATACAAATAATATTTGAGCACAACATTAGATATTGAATAAAGTTGGGTGTCTATCTGAATCATCACCATTCCAGCGTTCCCCAACATAAAACCAAGAATTACACAAGTCATCCCATGACTATAGATCTCATAATATATTTGTCACCCCATGAAAAGAGATCTCGAATTTCAATCCGATCAGAAATACAAAGCTGAAACATCATGCAACTCTCACTCATTCTCTAAATGTCTACTCACAATATTATTTAGATTGTGGATTATAAAGCAATTACCAATTTCAACTTGTCAGCCAATTCACTTAACTTCTTTTTTGATTGGTTAAAAAATTATCGATTTTTCTAATTTTGTCAAATCATTCTTTAACGATGAGTTCATCAAGAACATCATTCCTTTCACTTGACTGAGATCTCCCACAATTCACTTCTTAATCACTTATTGTTCACCAACTTCTCTCATTACTTGAATAGAGGCAACATCCTTTACTTGAGTAGACATACGTTTCTAAACATAGATATCACCATATTCGATGATTATACTCTTTTAGTATAACTTTTAACTTGTATTTCATACAAGTTTATAAATATGATATCTATCTTTTTCATTTCTACTCAATTACATTGGAAGAATATTCAATTCTTCAAACATATCAAGTCAAACATAATGTCATCTATTCAATATTTCCAACCTAACAAAAATAAGGCTTACTAACTGAGCTGTAAGTCACACATCTCATTTCAATTAATTTATGTCTTCACCAACATACAAACATCTTACATCATCTCCAATCTACAATAACAAGTGTTTGAAACTTCAACATTGACTAATCAGGTTGTGTAGCAATACAATCAAACCAATATACAATATATTCATTGATATTAGTTGTATATTACTTTAGTTCAAAACTTTCAACATTTGGAGTTTGACTCATTTTAAGATCTTTGTGAAAAGATATATTAAATTCCATCAAACTTATAGTTTGATATTTTAATATGATCGGGACTCGTTAACCTGAAATTTTCATTTTCATACTAATGTGAGAATGTATTGACCATTTAATTGCCTATACTTCAGCCTCCAATTGACTCCAACTAAACTTCACAGACTCTTTTATGCCAATTGTCACCAATTCATTCAATTATTCAAAGATGGGTAGACACATCACACCGATCTTCTCCGCTGTGAATGAATCATGATTATGAAATGAAGTTACTTGGACATTTAGTCATGCACAACTACTCTAGTGCCTTACATTGACTAAAGGAGTCCGTCCGTCTTACTTCCAGCAGTCACAAGTCATCTCAACATCTCATTTTATTTTATACATTGAATCTATTCCATTAAGTTTTTGTCAATCTTAGATATTCTCACATTGATCTTGCTCTTAGTCCCTTTACAAACTTATTACATCTTCTGTTCAATGCATAAATCACTTACAGCTTCTTAGTTTTGACTTAGAAAGCTAATTTATATCTTTTCTCTTTTCAAAAATATAGCTAAGGATGGTGCGACTACTTATTACCATTTATTTAATTAAAGTCTTCCTTAGCTAATCTTAATTCGAAACAAAGAGATTTTATGACTCAAATAGTTAAATTGTTTTTATTGCCTTGCATTATTTCCATTAGTCTCAATATCTTGACTTTTCTTTTTATCAATATGAAATTTAGTACTTTTCAAGAGATTGTGTAGGATGACTTTGTATCTTATTATTCATCAAATTACTTTTAATGATTTCACATTTCCGTTATTATTTAACTAAAGAGATAGAATAATTTTAATTTCCAAACTTTGATTAACTTAATGACTAATTAAATTCTTTAAGGATGTTATTTCAATCATATAAGTCCTACAAATGGGATTTTTTGCAATATAGGAGCTTATACAGACGTCCTATACAACTCACTTACCAATACTCAACCAATATGTCTATCTTTTCATTGGTTATATTTTAAGTCGTAGTGATATACATCATTACTTAATTTCATTAGAAGTGACTATTGGGTACTTAGAATTTCAAAACACAACTATTTGTGTTTTATTTAATAGCTAATCCAAGCTATTATTAGACCATTTCCCTAACACCTTAACTTCTAACACGTTGATCTTATCACCACATTTTTATTTTCAAGTTACAAATTTCACTGATCTTTGTTTCATAACAACACCAAATCTGGAGTTAAGAAAAATCACTTATAACTTAATATTTTTCATTTGTTTTATCATTTACTTTATTCATCCCATAGAAACCAATATACTCAATGTCGCTTATGAATAAGTAACTTGAGTAAGAAACAATCAGGATTTTTAGTATTTCTATTAGAAGTCGCTTGATTGTTCTAAACCATAGTTTTATTTCACATTTAAATTTGTGTTTCGTTTCTGAAAGGAGACAATACTTTGCTTCAAAGTATTTTATTTTAATAGAAATCGATTTAGACAACTTGACTAATCCAATCACAATCTCATTGTAAATTTTTAGTCAAAACTCAGTTTGTCTAATTAATTTTCATTTTCGAGAACTCATGTCTCTTTTTTCTTTCCATTTGAGACTCATTCGAAAGCAATTCTTAGTTGATTATGAATCAAACCAGTATTTTATAGAATAGTCTTCCTGAGTTAACCGTGCAACCAGTACTTACTTTATTTTAAAATCCAAGATATCCATATCTTGTGCTTTCCAAAAGTCCCAATTTCATATTACGTTTTTAAAACGATTCTCAATCTCTTTAGACTTAAGTTAAGTCTATTTTACTGTTTTCCTAAGCTTTTAAAAATCGTAATAGTTTGATACATTCTATGTCTAAGAAATCCATCTTCAGTGTTTACATACATGAATCATTTGGACTTCCTTTCAACCAATTTCTATTGGTTTCATAACTGATATTTTCATCAATTTTATTAGTACCAAACTACTTACAATACCTTTATAAATTCAGACTTCACAAGTCTATTTCACATCCATTTACACTCAACTTTGTTTCATAAGTCTATTTTTAAATTGTATGTTCTTAATCTCACTCGTTAAATCTCACGAGTTAAGTATCGAACAGACAATGTGAATAAACTTCTTATCGTATATCTAGCGATAATATATACATACAACACAAATATAACATAATAACTCAAATACCCCCATCTTTTGGATAATTCCCAACTAATCGCGTTCAATCACTCTTTGGTTCTCAACCAAAATTTATCCTCAATTGAGCCAAATCTAGGCTCTAATACCAACATTATTAGACCCCGCCTAATTAAGGCATCTGACTGGCCTAGATTACCTTATTCCTTTGATAATCTAGCAACCTTAACCTCTCTATCAAAAAATAATTAAAATTAAGAATCATAAAACTTTTTTAACCCCGTAGAATCTTAAAGTTAATCGTAAACCTCAAAGTTCCGTAAAAACTCAATTTTATAATCGTCAAAGTTCATTTAGATTGATTACATTATCCTTAAAATTTTCGTAAAAAATTTTCAACAGTAGCTCCGCTATTTTTAAGCCTACATCAGAAATCCTGGCCTTTACAAATCTTCAACAAAACCTGCTCACCTTTGGTAGAAATGTTGAAGGACTCACAATCCACCCATAACAATATATATTGCATCAACTAAAGTATATATTCATTCTAACTTGATTTAAAGTACCAAAATTCTTAAACTAGCATCATCTTAACTCCAAAATTATCTCAATTCATCCCAAAATCATTCCAGCCATTCCAAATGAGATCATAATCACACTCGAACCCAAAACCCCATTTATGCAATATAATATATTCAAAAACAATACATACATAGAGATATAAGAGCTAGGCAAGTCACAAATAGTCGGAAAGCTTTCCCTTTCCATTGTTGCCGCCACTAGAACCTCTAATTATCCAGTTATAAAAATTTGATAATGTCAAATAAATAAACTCCACACAATCTAATGCACCTGTAATAATCAAATGCATAATAATCCAAAAGATTAAACGAAGAATATAATTCAAGGAATTTAAATACAACCGTGAATCTATCCCCTTTTTGTTATCCGAACACAATCAGATAATGTTCTTCGAAAGTGGTAAGTAAATAATAATAAGGGCTCATGCCTGGAGAGGATAACCAAACAAGTCTTGTTCCTCTAGACTCTGGGAGTATGATCTGATTCAATGTGATCGAATGATAACCACGTGATTCAAAATATCAGTGACTCTAGCCCCTAAAGCATAATAAAGTGTTCTACAACCATGGTATAATATACACTATAAGGAGATTGGAATCGCCGTTATCCTCCCTACCCTTGTATACATGTATAACAAAAATGCAATATCAAAGATCAATGCAATTAATATGAGATTATAATCATACATTGTAAAGGCTACTATGGGATTTACTTAACCTTATAAATGAGATACCGAGATTCCATTGCTCCTTAAGTCGATAAGCTAGTCCAAAAAGGTTTCCAATCACAATCATACAATTCGTTTATACGTCATGTAAGTTTCCATAATAATTATATAATTTTTCCAATTAATTAAGGTTTTATTGACCAAATCACGTCCCGAAACCCTTAAAATACTTCCAAAATAAATTCTCTGATGTGTGCATTTCATTTTTACTCAAAATTATTGTTCAGCATCGAAAATTACATTGCCTAAGCTTAAATATAATTTTTCTCAATTCATTGTATTTTATTTGATTTTCCTCTATGCGAAAACCTCGAAATCCCTCCAAATCAACTCTTCGGACGTTCGGATCTCAATTTTGACTCCAAATTATGATTCAAAATCATTGTATTTTGTGAAGCACTTTGCAATATACCTAAAATGTTTAAGGGGGTGAGCGCTCCATCGTGCTCAGTATGTGGTGCTCATTTACTGACCAATTATCTACTAATAGTCAGTGAATTAAATGAATAACAATATAAACCAACAATAGCTATTCAGTGTAAGAGAAACGATATAAACAATACATAATCAGATGCAAATCATTTGGTATATTGCACTAGTATTGTGACTTTTATTTCAATTTAAGTTAAGACTAGAGTCTTACTCTCCTTTACATAAAAATGCATGTTGTGGATCTGCACATTGGTGGATGTTAGATTCCATAATTTATATTTAAATATAACTGAAATTTCAACTCTAACATGATAGCGAATGAATAAGGTTCTAATTATTTCTTTTTATTTGAGGTTAGTACTTATCCGTCTTCTTCGATATTCTCATAAGAGGTTAGTATTAATCCGCCTTATTCTTTGTGTTTATTAGAGTTTGGTACTTATCTACCTTCCTCATTATATTTAACCCAGGTTAGTACTTATCCGCCTTCCTTGTTATATTAAACATAGATAAGTACTTATCCACCCATATTGTTTTATGTTCATTACGAAACTTTTCCATTACATTTTCAAAATTTTATTTGAAAAACTATACAAACCATAAGTCACAGTAACATGCCCCAAACCTTGTCCATAATCTATATGACCTATTAATACTAAATTACATAGCATAATTTTTAAATATACGAATCACACTTACATCGGTTTACGTTTCCCTAAAGTTTATCTGAATAAACTCATCGTTCGAAACACCTCAAATCTTTCCTCATTGATCAAAAACATAAATCAGACCAATTGTCATTATGTTGGGTCTATTAAAATAAGTTTATGAGACGGCCCCAAATTTCGAGGCAAACCGGGCACCACCACGTCGCCGGACACGTCACCAAGCCATGTTACGTCACCTGCACGCCTGTCTATGACGGCCCGCGAACTATCCGTCTTGTAATCCGACTTAATAAATTTCGTTGTTTTAAAATATTAATATAGTGAAATATACTAAGTTATAAAGTTTTATAACTTAATTCATTTATTCTGATTTATTTAAGTTATTTTAGTATCGGAAGTCTTAATAATATGCATATAATTAATGTAATTAAGTTAGCATTAATTAACAACCTATGGGGTGGAAACCCAGCAAAAGGATACCATGTATATCAAATGTATAGGTGTCAATATACATGTATCAGGTGAAAAAGTCTACCAAAATGTCCCAAAAAGTATGTATACGTAAATACAATCACCTACGAGTAAGCTAGTGGAGGCGCTCCAAATCAGAGGTAGTCGCATATCACCGCCTTCCCCCGGCTCGTCGTAGGATCTGCAACTTTCCACCAATAAACAATGAGAAGTTCCAGGTGAGTAAATCCCAGAGAAATTCAGTTAGTATTCACAAGAAATCCAAGAAAACGGCTACAATTCATGCATATAAAGTAAATGAATAGAAACGTAAAGCATGAATATAAGTGGTGAGATAATCAAGAATATGGAACGCGAGTGTGGTGTATAGATGTCGAGCCCTGGGACTAAATACTAAACCGAGAAGGCCCTAGAGGTGAGGAAATCCACACCCCCTCTTCACGGTCGAAATGAGGAACTCTGTTGGTCGGAAGGTAGACTTCCTCTCAACGCCTCAAAGGAGAGGAAATATGTGACGGAGGTAGACCTACGTCAACTTGCTCTCGAGATCATCGACTCGCTGAGAGGAATCTCACGCGTAGTCTAGTGTATGACCAACACCGTTGCAATAATCAGATCATCATTAACGAGAGAGCCGGAAAGGGGTCACACCGTCCCTTCGACCATACATAGACACACGCGGGAATAGAATAAACATGAAACTGAACTGGCGAAAAGTAATGTTTAACAAATAATTTACAATGAAAATAAGTAAATTATAAGCTGACTTTCTCGTGGGTTTACTTACCTCAAATAAATCGCAATCGCCCTCAAAATAGCCCGCACACGCCTCGAGATACGTACCCAACACTCGAATATAGTATACTAAGTCCCTGGTGTCCAATTATAAAATTTTCATCATTTTACTGTCACATTAAATGAATTTATAATATGAGATCAAAATTTCTAATTTTATTCCAAAAAGTTCGATGCTTGGCACACTTTTCGAATCATACCAGGGGATCGATTGTGCCGGCAACGCGCCACCGCGCTGCTGTTCCACGTTGTTCACCGCCGCCGCTGCCGCAGCCACCTCACTACCGCGGCCACCTTATCGGTGCGTGCGCTGCTGCTGTCGTCGTCGCGCGCATTGCCGATCACCGCTGCTGGTCTGCCCTACCGCGCCGCTACCGATTGCCACCGTGCCACCATCGTCACGCCGCTGCCGTCTCTCGCCGGCGTCCGATCTTTCGCGCCCGCCGCCGCTCTCTCTCCCTTCTCGGTAATCTCTCTTTCTCTCTCTCCCTCTCTCCTCTCTTCCTCGCCGCTTGCCATTCGTTGTCCGCCATTGGGAGCTTCCCCGTTCGCGCCGCAGCTGGAGTCGCCGCTGGGGTCCGCCGGCGCCGCTGGTGCTCTCGCCGGAGCTTCCTCCACCTCTCTCTCTCTCTTGTTGTCTCTCTCTCTCTCTCTCTTCTCTCTTCTCTCTCTCTCTCCCACTCTTTCTCTCTCTATGTCCCGTTTTTTAAGGAATGTTTTTTAATCATTTGGAGAGGATAGGGGGTAATGATGAGTGATGGGTTTGATGTGATGCGTGATGTGATGGGATGAGTGATGTGAAAACTCAATCCCATACTACCCCGTACACCCACGTTACGCGCACACCGTGATGTCGTACACTATCGTCACTACACTCGCACAAAGTGACCAAGTGTAATTCTTAATTAGTGCGGCGCATATTATTAAATAATAGTAAAATAAATAAACATTCGCCATACAAAAGTAATAATTTTTACCTCGTTAGGCATGTCCTAGAATTTTCCGCGACGTCCACGTGGGTCTGAGCTTAGGATCTTAATTTGTAATTTGTCAGTTAATCGGGATTAATTAAAGCGGGCCGTTACAATCTTCCCAACTAAAAAGAATTTCGTCCCGAAATTCTAATTTAATTAAACCTTTACCTTGGAACAAGTGGGGGTATCGCTCTCGCACGGTATACTCTCTCTCCTAAGTGAGGTATTCGTTCTTATAATATTTCCATCGAACGAGTACAAGTGGTATTGTTTTCCCTCTGAGGGTCTGTACCTTGCGATCCACTATCTCAATAGGGTACTACTCGTATGTCACATCCGGTCTGACCTCGATCCTTGTCATATCAACCATCGGTCTCGGTCCTGATCTGGCTAGCCTCAACATAGAAATATGAAATACATCATGCACCCCTGCCAACTGGCTCGGCAATCTCAACTGATAAGCAACCTCCCCAACTCATCGCACTATCTGAAATGGCCCAATGAATCTCGGTGCAAGCTTTCCCTTGATCCCAAATCTCTGGTGACCCTTCGAGGGAGAAACCTTCAAGTAGACCCAATCATCCACTTCATAACTCAGCCCATCGCGGTACTTGTTCGCGTACTTCTTTTGTATATCATGAGCATCCTGTAACCTTTGACGAATCAGCCTAATTTTCTTTGTGTGATCTACAACAATCTCAGGCCCAACGGCAGCTACGTCCTCGGGCTCTGCCCAGCAAGCTGCTGATCTGCATTGTCTCCCGTATAGCACCTCAAATGGTGGCATCCCAATACTAGCCTGATAGCTATTGTTGTAGGCAAACTCACAAAGTGGCAAAAATTCCTCCCATGACCCTCCAAACTGTAGCACACAGGCTCTGAGCATGTCCTCAAGAATTTGAATAAGTCTCTCAGACTGCCCGTCAGTCTGCAGATGAAAAGTCGTGTTGAACTGCAATTTGGTACCATACTGCTCCTGCATGGCCTGCCAAAGCTGCAAAGTAAGTCGACTGTCTCTGTCTGACACTATATGTACTGACACTCGTGCAGTCTGATAATTTCTCACTCAAAGAGCGTGCTCAGCTTTGGAAAGCTGTATTTCATGGAGATTGGGATAAAATGCGTTGATTTTGTCAGTCGATCCACGACTACCTAAATGGCATCGTATTTGCGCAAAGTCGTCGGCAACCCACTAACGAAGTCCATAGTGATGTGTTCCCATTTCCACTGTGGGATAGGTAGTGGCTGCAATAGTCCTCCAGGCTTCCTGTGCTCAGCCTTAAACTGCTGACACACCTCACAAATCATCACATACTGGCTGACATCTGCCTTCATCCCTGGCCGCCAAAATAACCGTCGCATATCATGATACATTTTGGTCCTGTCGGGATGCACTATGTACCTGGATCTGTGAGCCTCCTGAAGAATACCATCGCATAACTCTGCCACTGCCGGAATCCACAATCTACCTCGGTGTATCAAACACTCATCAACGGACTCGCGCAAATCTGGGTAATCTAGACTCTGTGCCATGTCCCTGAACCTCTAATACATCACATCGGCTCTCTGACACTCTAAGACGCGCGGAATAGATACTGTCGGTAGTCTCATTTGTCCGCAAATATGTGCCTCTGCAGTATCTGGAACCTCTGACAAACTCATAGTTGCTGCTGCCTCGAGTAAACCAAACTCGTGGGTCATCTTGCAAACTACCGTCTCACTACCTTGTCTTCTCATGCTTAGGGCATCTACTACGACATTCACCTTCCCAGGCTGATACTCGATTGCAAAGTCGTAGTCTTTCAGCAATTCCAACCACCGTCTCTGTCGCATATTCAGTTCCTTTTGGGTGAAAAGATACTTCAAACTCTTATGATCTGTATGCAGTGTGAACCTCTCACCATAAAGTTGGTGTCTCCACACCTTCAATGCAAATACGACTGCTACAAGCTCCACGTCGTGCACGTGATAGTTCCTCTCATGGGTCCTCAACTGACATGATAAATAAGCTATTACTCTGTCTCCCTGCATCAGGACGCATCCCAATCCGGTGCCACAAGCATCCGTATGAACAGTCAACTCCTTGCCTAACTCTGGCAACACTAACAACGGTGCAGAAGTCAACTTATTCTTCAACTCTGTGAAGGTCGTCCCGCATTCACTATACCAATGGAAGATCACATCCTTCTTGGTCAATCTAATCATCGGCGCTGCAATTTTGGAGAAGTCATGTACAAAGTGTCGATAATATCTTGCCAATCCTAAAAAGCTTCTGATGTCTGTCACGCACTCTAGTGTAGGCCAGTCGATGATAGCGTGAATCTTACTCGGGTCCACTGAAATACCCCTTTCGTTGATCACGTGTCCCAAGAATTTCACCTCAAAAAGCCAAAACTCGCACTTACTGAACTTGGCGTACAATCTGTGCTCCCTCAAAGTCTTCAACGTCTTTTTAAGATGTCTCTCGTGGTCCTCATGAGTCTTGGAGTAAATCAAGATGTCATCGATGAAGACTATCACGAATCGATCTAAAAATTGCCTTAAGACTCGATGCATCAAATCCATAAACACAGCTGGCGCGTTTGTCAACCCAAATGGCATGACAGTGAACTCAAATAACCCGTAACGTGTACCGAACGCCGTCTTAGGTACATCCTCCTCTTTGATCCGCATCTGATGATATCCAGATCTCAGATCAATATTGGAGAAGAATTGTGCTCCAGCCAATTGGTCGAATAGGTCATCGATCCTGGGCAAGGGATACCTATTCCTGACTGTCACCTGATTTAACTTTCGGTAGTCTATACACATCCTCATACTACCGTCTTTCTTTCTCACAAATAAGATGGGTGCTCCCCAGGGTGACATATTCGGGTGTATGAAACCTTTCTTCGATAGATCTTCTAGTTGAGCCCTCAGCTCCTCGTGCTCTGGCCGTGACATACGGTAAGGTCTGCTCACTATAGGGCGTGTGCCTGGCACTAACTCAATCATAAACTCTACCTGTCTAGGCGGAGGTAATCCAGGTAGATCATCAGGAAAAACATCTGGGAACTCGCATGCTACTAGGACATCCTTAAGTCTGGTCACATGCCTCTCATCGGACTATATTATCCTTGCGAGGATCTCCATCTCCTGGGGTGGAATCAGTTTCGGTGTCCCGGCTGGCGTAGTCAATGGTGTAGTGACTACTAGCAGTATCTCGATAGTAGTGGTCGTGAGTGGGGTCGCCGGAACAGTCGGGGCGACATATGTCTGCTCTACAGTAGTGGCGGCTGCGAGTGTGACAGGGGTCGGTGTGTCCGCTGCCTACGCTCGAAGCAATCGAATAATCTCCTCGAGCTATGAACTATGGAGTGCGACCGAGTCGCGCAAGGTCTGATCCGAATCGGCAGGTGTCGAGCAGCTCGTCTGGCCGCCATCATCCGTATGAAGAATTGGTCGTCCATCCATGTCGAATTTGCAAATTGCGAACGTGCCGCATTTCAGCGTTGTAATACGTGTACATAAGTATTACAATCAATAATACATACACATATAAGTCCTAGTACTACCCGCTCACTTTGCTTCCCAACTAAAGTTCTAAGTTAGGATCTTCGGGTTTCCACATCTAATGTTTGTTGTTAAGTTTTATTCGGTTGTATTAAACTTTCCCCTAGGTTTGCCTGAATCTAGGCTCTGATACCAACTGTGATGGCCCCAAATTTTGAGGCAAACCGGGCACCGCCACGTCGCCGGACACGTCACCAAGCCATGCTACGTCACCTGCACGCCTGTCTATGACGGCCCGCGAACTATCCGTCTTGTAATCCGACTTAGTGAATTTCGTTATTTTAAAATATTAATATAGCGAAATATACTAAGTTATAAAGTTTTAAAACTTAATTCATTTATTCCGATTTATTTAAGTTATTTTAGTAGCGGAAGTATTAATAATATGCATATAATTAATGTAATTAAGTTATGCATTAATTAACAACCTATGGGGTGGAAACCCAGCAAAAGGATACCATGTATATCAGTTAAGGTGACAAAATGTATAATAGGTGTCAATACATGTATCAGGTGAAAAAGTCTCCCAAAATGATCCCAAAAAGTATGTATACGTAAATATAATCACTTACGAGTAAGCTAGTGGAGGCTCTCCAAATCAGAGGTAGTCGCCAATCACCGCCTTCCCCCGGCTCGTCGTAGGATCTGCAGCTTGCCACCAATAAACAATGACAAGTTCCAGGTGAGTAAATCCCAGAGAAATTCAGTTAGTATTCATAAGAAATCCAAGAAAACGGCTACAATTAATGCATATAAAGTAAATGAACAGAAACGTAAAGCATGAATATAAGTCGTGAGATAATCAAGAATATGGAACGCGAGTGTGGTGTATAGCTGTCGAGCCCTGGGACTAAATACTAAACCTAGAAGGCCCTAGAGGTGAGAAAATCCACACCCCCTCTTCACGGTCGAAATGAGGAACTCTGTTGGTCGAAAGGTAGACTTCCGCCCAACGCCTCAAAGGAGAGGAAATTTGTGATGGAGGTGGACCTCACGTCAACTCGCTCTCGGGATCATCGACTGGCTAATAGAAATCACACGCGTAGTCTAGGGTATGACCAACACCGTATCAACAATCGGATCATCATCAACGAGAGAGCCGGAAAGGGGTCACACCGCCCCTTCGACCATACACAGACACACGCGGGAATAGAATAAACATGAAAACTGAACTGGCGAAAAGTAATGTTTAACAAATAATTTACAATGAAAATAAGTAAATTCTAAGCTGACTTTCTTGTGGGTTTACTTACCTCAAATAAATCGCAATCGCCCTCAAAATGGCCCGCACACACCTCGAGATACGTACCCAACACTCGAATATAGTATCCTAAGTCCCTGATGTCCAATTATAAAATTTTCATCATTTTAGAGTCAGATTAAATGAATTTATAATGTGAGACAAAATTTGTAATTTTATTCCAAAAAGTTCGATGCTTGGCACACTTTTCGAATTATACCAGGGGATCGATTGTGCCGGCAACGCGCCACCGCGCCGCTCTTCCACGTTGTTCACTTCCGCCGCTGCCGCAGCCACCTCGCAGCCGGGGCCTCCTTCTTGGCGCCATGCTGCGGCCACCATGTTGTTGTTGCCCTTGCCTGGCTGCAAAGATCGCGCCGCTACCGATCGCCTTCTTGCCACCATCGTCGCGCCGCTGCCGTCTCCTCAACGGCGTCCCGATCTTCCACAGTCGCCATTGCTCTCTCTCCCCTTCTCAATGATCTTTTTGTCCCTCTCTCCCTCTCTCCTCTCTTCCCTCGCCGCTGTTGCCATTCGCCGTCCGCCGCTAGGGAGCTCCGCCATCCGCGCCGCAGCTTGAGTCGCCGTTGGGGTCCGCCGGCGCTGCTGGTGCTCCTCGCCGGAGCTTCCTCCACCTCTCTCTCTTGTTGACTCTTCTCTCTCTCCTCTCTCTCTTCTCTCTCTCTCTCCCACTCTTTCTCTCTCTCTCTATGTCCTGTTTTTAATGGAATTTTTTTTAATCATTTGAAGAGGTGAGGGGGTAATGATGAGTGATGGGTTTGATATGATGTGTGATATGATGGGATGAGTGATGTGACAACTCAATCCCATACTACCCCGTATGCTCGCGTTACGCGCACAACGAGACCAAGCGTAATTCTTAATTAGCGAGGCGCGTATTAGCAAATAATAGTAAAATAAATAAACACTCGCCACACAAAAATAACAATATTTACCTCGTTAGGCGTGCCCTAGATTTTTCCGCGACGTCCACGTAGGTCTGAGCTTAGGATCTTAATCTGTAATTTGTCAGTTAATCAGGATTAATCAAAGCAGGCCGTTACATTTTAGCACTCCTAAATTAGTCCCTAAACCCTCTTCAAAACTTATAAAAATTTCAATCACATTGTTGTTTTCTAAGGTTGGAGCGCGCTCCCTCATTTGGTGGGGCACGCTTTAAAAACTAGGCTCCTTACAGTTCCTGATGGGAATGTGCTTCCCTAACATAGGGAGTGCGCTCCATCATCGAGTGTCCCTACACTAAAACAAGGCAGCAACCTCTTTTCGATTTCAATCTTTACAAATCTCATATAAAACCTCCCCAAATCCTCGGGGAGGGCCTCAAACGAGGTCTTACACTAATAATAACCAACAACAATAACGAATAAGTTGAATTTAAACAATAACGAATAAGTTGAATTCAAACTTCAAAAACTTAAAACCATCTTGCCCAAATCAATCCCTCTTCATTGCTATGTTGATCTGATATCCTCCATGTTTCTTAATCACTACAAAACTCCTTATCTCTTCCTCTATGAATTTTCACCAAAACCTTTAGCGGGTTCCCTTTCATTCAATCAAACAGTGATGAATAGTTGACATTTTTTGTTTATATTTAAAGTTTCCTTGAGATTCACATCGCACAGATCTCGAGACTGATCTGCTGGTTTCATTTTTTCCATTTTAAGTTTAGATCTTCCTCGAGATATGTATTACATATCTCAAGGATGATCATTGTGTGTGATGGCCCCTCTCCTAATTTAGGGCACCGCCCGGCCCAATCCCATAATTAAACCCTAATCATATCCACGCATGACTTAACTACATATTAGTTAGCCTTTACAATCTAGACGCCTCTTTTCTCATGTTCAGGATAAGTAATACACTAGTCCTACCAGTTTATAAAATTTAGAGTTAATTAAAATTTTTTATTAAATTAATTAATTAGCGGAAGTCTTGTAGATTATGCAGAAGCAATAAGTAACTTATGTGGAAGCCATTCATAAAACCCTAAGTGTGGAAAACCAGGAAATGACATCACATATATAAAGTCCTCAAAATGCAGCGAAACAGTAAAATAGTCTAAGTCAAGTCTGGGAACTAACGCTCAACCCAATATAAAACCCCAAATAGTATCTGAAAGACATATATAACATATACAATCAAAATACCAAAAAAGACCTATAATCGATCCAGTGGCCGCGGGCTCAGGGATAATCGCTGATCTTCTCCTTGTATGGCCTGCTGGTAGACGGCTCTGCACCCACTGTCATAAAAAGGAAGGTGAGTACAAGAATATAACAGTAATCCTCAATGACAAGTTTAATTTGCATTTCCAAATATTCAAATGGTATTTAAAAGCATATAAATGTAAAAACTTGAAAATAAATCATATGCGAGTAAATACCAGAGTTAAACAAGTGATACAGACACTAGGCTAAGTAGTGGTGATTTAGGTCCGGTCGGCAGTGAAACATGTCACTCCGACTCAAAAATCATATAGCACAAGGGACTCTAACCCCGGTGTGTAGACCACCTCAGGGACTCTAACCCCGAGTGTCATACAGTGTCAGGTAACATGTACCGACATCCCCAGGGACTCTAACCCCGTGAGTCGCGCACACCACTATCAAGTACGGGACCTAAATGCGAAAACTACTTTTTAAATTTTAAGAAATACCAAGTATGGATTTTCAAGGCATAGGCACATCTACACACCTAAACAAATAAGGAATACAAGTCCTCTTAAACATTTATAAGATATTCACTAGCCTAATAGCATGCTATTTATCATTCAATTCACATTTAAAACAACAAGAATAGACATAGCATGGTATAGAATCAATGAATCAAATCAAATGAATGGATATCATGCAAACTAGACTCATCGAGTGAGCATAGACACAAAGAACAAATGATATAAGAATACAAAGGCAAAATAGTCAAAAGGACTATGCAACAATTAATAGAAATGAAATTCCAAGTAAAGTTGTCATTGGGTATACTCACAACAACAAAGTAAAGTCCTAGCTTTACTGGCCTCTAGATACTCCAAATCTTGTATTCGCTCTCCCGTACCCTTTTCCTAGGTTCCTGAGTTTTGTGTCTTGATAGTTCAAATATAGTGGGTTTAAGCTCAATTTATTGGTGTTTATTGTGTATTCAAATTGGTTAAACAAACTTTAAATCAATATTCCTAAATCAGCCCCTAAATACTAAATTAAGTTTTAATTTCAGTCCTATATTTTAAAGCACTTTAATGCATGAAATGGTCCAAATATCAAAATCCTCCATCAGTACATTTATTGTTGGTCTCTCTCTTAGCTTTCCGAAAAGGTTTAGTTTTCAAAATTCTGATTTAAAATGAAAGAGATGTCATGATTTTACTAAACATAGGTCTAATTGGAATTTAATCCGACCAGCGGATTTAGAAAATCTATTTCTCCTAATCTATAGTTCCTAAAAATGTAATCTTTGGTTAAAAGGTAGAAATTACACCCAAATACAACATACTAAAAGATCAGCTTTTTTGAATAAGTAGTTAGGGAGTCATGCCCTTAACAAGTTTAGTTTCAAAACTTTCCTTTTTAATTGGAGTACCTATTTGTAGAGCATGTTTGGATATAAAAGCATTTGAATCAGAATACCTTCCGTTAAGAAAGGTTATTCCCCTTTAAATAAGCTTTCAAATGCCACTGGTTAGGATCAATTTGGGTCTAAAATGGGTAGATTATGACCAAATTACCCAGGTTGATTCCTAATACAACATGCAGAATTCTAGTTTTGGTGTTGCAACTTCAAAAATTCATATCTTTATGATTTCAAAACCAAATTAAGAACTTCAATATAGCTGGATTATCAGCTTGAAATGAGGAATCTAAATATATAAATCAATTTCAAATACTCAATAATTAACCATCTGAAATTAGCCTAAAATCAGAACTTGTTCTAATTTCAACTAAAAGGATGTGTACCTAGTTTATGTAGCACCCTAGCTTGAGAATTTCTCACCAACTCCCATGGATTCCTTCAACACCTTGATGATTCACTCCTCTCCAGCAATTCCTTCTTCTTCTCCAGCAAAAATGAATTAGTGATTTGGTTTGCATGTTGTTTGATCACTAATATTATATATTAAGGTGATGTTCCTTCTTAGCCCTTAATCTCCATGGATTTATGTATCCCGAGGAACATCTAATGGTCCACCTCTTGCCATATATCCCACTAACTCCCACTATCTCAACCTCAAGTGACACCATTTCATTACTCACCTAGTTCCTAGATGTGCCAATGTGTATCTCTAGACCAATCTTATGCTTTCCATTTAATTTACTCAACTATAGGCCTTTAATTTGATTTACATTAACAAACACAACCATAGGCTTATAAGTAATTCCTTATTTCATATTAGTATTAAATAAGACTTACCAAAATACTAACTACCCCGTTCCCTAGCTCGTGCGCTACTCGAGGCGTGTCTGCGCTCTCTTCTCGACGCCTACAATTGTACAAACCGACTTAGTAAGTCTACACAATACATAACACTAGGCATACATCAATATAAAAATACAATATACCTCTGCCACGTGCCTCGGTTAGTGCACGTATCATGGTGTAGGTCCCTCGTCAAGGGTCGATAATGCTGATTAAGGAATTAAAACGGGGGTTACAGATTTGGGTTGTGACATTGTGGCTATTAACAACCAAATAACTCATTACCGCCTTACTTAAAATCAAATACATTGATTTCCTCAAGAAATGTATTGTGTATCTCAATGTAGATCTTGTGGTTTTGTAACCATATAATCACCTTATTCTTACTCCATGCACCTCTTTGATCTATCTAGAAGTCATAAATCATATCTCAAGGCAATCTAATGGTTTAAACAATTATAATAAAATTGTAAGTTTTATCTATATCAATTATACATAAATAAATACCTAAATTCTAATAAAATTGTAAGTTTTATCTATATCAATTATACATAAATATATAAATACCTACATATTTTCTCACCTATAAGTTCATCGGGCATACAAACAACCACTCTTAAGCGTGCACACTACCTCACGATCCATGTGCGTCACCTTTGACTTACACATGGTATTAAGTGACCCAAAAAACTTTTTCTTCATTCAATTATAAGCCTATTAATACAATTATTTCAATAATTAATATAACATTTCATACAAACAACAAACAATATGCAAATCCAAGCACACACTAATCGAAATATATCAGATTTAACCACGAGCGTAACTCAGGTTAGTGTTTGGATTACGGTTAATCACTTACTTAGGGACACGAGTCATTACAAGTTGCCTAAGGTTGTCTAGTGCTAAGTGTGCCACAAAGCTGTTAATGTTGCTTACGTGCTAAATCTTGATAGTTATTTCCCAAGGTTATACGGAGGAATAAGAGAAGTATTTAAAGAGCAGTTTCCATTTCTATCAAAAATAGGGGGACTAGGGTATTGGTGTTCCCAACACCTATAGCCTATAAGGAAATTTGTTTTGAAACCTATCATTTAAAGTCAATGATACAATGGAAAAAACATAGGGCTAGATTGTGGATTCCTAGACTTATGTATATTTTTATTCTCATATTTACAACTTATTTATTTTCTTGTTTAGTAGACTGTTAAATAAAACTTTTTCTAAAACCCCCAGATTTAATTTTATGTTTGTTGAACTCAGTTTGACTGAATCCTATGGATTCGACCCCGTTCTTACCTATACCACATTCCAGTAGGATTTGGTAACATATTACGGGTTATATTTGACACGCACTACACATGATCAGTCTGCATGTTTTGGAGAGCATTGGTAATTTCTCCAATTTTGGTAAAATTAGGATATTTATCGGGGTTTATTTTGGGTTTAATTAAGAGATAAACATGAAAATAAAAAGAAAAATATCTAATGACTAAAAAGGATAGGTGTAAATATTAAGTGAAGGATAAGTGTGAAGGGCAAAATCATCATTTGCCTAAACCAAATTCTTTTTCATGCAAAGTGAAAATGAAATGGGATTTGAACCCCACCCCATCTCAATCATTCCCATTTTCCCTAACGATCTTCATCTTCTACCTCTAGACTTAAACTTTCTCATTGTCACTCGATCTCTCTCACAACTCGTTCTTCATTCTCGACAACACTCTTTCAGCCAATTGTGTTATCCTACTCCAACTAATTTTCATCTTTCACCAGTGTGAACACGGTGAGGAGCAAAGTGGGACTGGTCACTATTGAGGTAAGTTTAAGCTTGAATTCGAGTTTGGCTTAGTTAATTCATGGATTATCAGTGGTTATTTCAATTAATTTCATGGTGGTTGGTTGGTGTGGGTGTTTATGTTTTTCTCGATTTGAAGAAAAGGGTTAAGAGAGTGAGTGATGACGATGGGAAGGCAACTGATGTGTTGTTGTTGGGGTTTTATTTAGGGACCAAAATGATATCCATGGGCAATGCAAGTGCACTACTAGGGTTTTTCCTACCATGGCAATGCAGGGCATCCCCTATAGAGTGCCTTACCAAACCAAAGGAAGGCATGGGCACTGCCCCGAGCCAATCCCTAGGATGATTTGAGGTCTAACCGGGGTCACCCCATGGCTGTACTTGAGTGAATGGTGAAACCGAGCCTCAACTTGGCCGTTGTCATATCACTTGAGGGAGAAAAGAATGGGAGAAATGATAAAAATAATAGGAATTTGGTCAAAACAATTGAATTAAGTAGATAAAGGTTGATCGAATGGATATGAATGGCATTGAATGTTTAAGTAATGAGATGAATTGCATTGTTTGGTGAAGAAATGAGTCAAATTGACACTCATTAAGGTTTCTAATAAAGATTTGGGAATGTGAAATCCCAAAATTTTGCAAATTGAGTTAGAGTTCCAAATTTGGAGTTTATAAGTAAGTTATAAGTTTTATTGAAGCTAAATATGTTGTTAAGACCCTAATTGGAGATTCAAAACATTATAAAGGGTGTGAAAGGTGTTTTGGGGATTTACAAAAGAGTTGTTGGAGTCTTTAAGAGACTTGAATTTCGTTGTAACTTGAAAAATTGTTTTTCAGTATTAGAATAGAGTTGTGACTCTAAATGGTGATTTTTTTTGTTTAATAGGAGTTGTGGATGTACGTGAAAGCTAGGAAGTTGCGTGTAAGGCTTCGCTACCAACTTAGAGATGGTTTGATAGTAAGTAAACGCAATTTCTTGGTTTTTACATTAATACGGATTTATATTTTGCACGGTAAGGGAGTGAAACTCTTGATCATGTATTCATGGCATTTGGATAGAGTTACCCATGTTTCAGTTAAAGGAGTTGGATGGGATCCACTCCAGACTAGACGTAACTGCAAGCATCTAAGGCGAGTAATGTCGAGTCTTGGGTAGCATGCATTGAACTCATAGTACCATTTTTAGTTCATCGTAAGAGGGCCCACTTATTATGAGCTTAGAACAAGAAAGATCAGCGTCATATTTCTTTTTCATGAATTTGCCTATAGTGCAATATTTCATATTATCTCTTGCTATTACCTGTTGTACAAAACAAGATAGATGTTTAATTATTATATACTCTTTATTTTGTCTACATTGTTGTTTTAGTGTTGCCGAAAAGGCTTTGTCTGGTTTTGGGGCAAGCATGGAATGTAAAGGAAAGAGGAATACTTGAAGACTTTTTTGTTAGTCACGATCTATTTCCTTGCTGTAGATTGTTTTATCTATTATATATTATTTTGGACATCAAGGTGAGTGTAGTGCGTGAAACACCTTTGGAAGGTTATGGTAATTTCATGAGACAGAAATGTTTATAGAGTTGTTTATATGTAATTTTTGTTTATGGATTAGTCTTTATATCCTTTGGGATTGTAAAACTGAAATTAAGGTTTTGAGACTTGAAGTTATATTAAAACCTCAATTAGAGCTTGTATTGCGAATCGCAGGGAGTTGCGAGTCATTTTAGGTTTCTCCCCAAATCTGGTGTTTATTAGGTTTTTTTGCCGACAATCCACTTTAAGGGGTGGTGCTTCCAAGCTTTCTATAAAATACAAATATTATTTCATTTAATTACCTATTTTTCTTTAATTGAATAAATCAAGAGCTAAGGTTCATTGAGGGTCTAATTAAGTTTTGGAGCATGTAAATGATGGAATGGAAAGTATTTTGAGGTTTAAAGTTGTTTGTACGGATTTTGTGCCTAATAAGGATAAATAGGTTAAGTCATGATTTAATGTGACGGGTCTTGATAGTTTATGAGGGTATATTTTTATAGTTTTAAATTGTTATTGTATTTATAAATTCCTGGTTTTATTAAGGTTGTTTTCTTAAACTATAATCTATGAACTAGACTTTGCATGCAAAGTGGCCAATGCGTATTGTGAATGATATGTCCTACATTTAAAATAATAGTAGTAAGCAAGACCATCAGAAGTAATCATACCTATTTGGGAAGTCTTAAATGACTTAAAGGTATAAGTCGAGTAACGCAACACATCCTGTAAGTTATTGCTTAGTAGTAGGTATTTTCTAGAGTTTAATGCAATTTGTACGTATTAGTTTACTTTAAGCGTTCGAAGGACTAAGAATGGAAACAAGAATATGGATACGATTAGGGTGAATCTACTATTGATAAAAATGAAATCTAGGTAATTTGGAACATTTGATGTATTACAGCTTACTTATAATAGTGATTTAATGAATCTTTTAAAATCCATGATTAAACAATGTCTACGGTTACATTTATATGAATTTTGGTTAAATTAATGCAATTGGTGGTCTTTCATATCGATGGTTTAGATTTGTTTAATTTGAATTAATCTTAGAATTATTTAAGGGAGCAGCTAAACGGACCCCGGCTTTAGCTTAGAGGAACCTACCCCAGTGAAATTACCCAACTAACCCTCCGTTTAAAAGGGTTTTTACTTACCTATACCCCACCCGCCTCACTCACCCATACCCCAGTCGCCCCTCTCTCAAATCGTATTCTCACCACCAACCTGAATCTAATAAAGACTGAGTAAAACCACGTCAATTCGACTATGTGGGTGCATTCCTTATCTCTTTTAGTGCCCATTTCGAAGTTTTTCTAGGGTTTTTTTTTACTTTATTAAGTGTTTTTTTTTATTGTTGTTGGGTTTAGGGCTTCAATTTAGGAGTTGAATCTTGTATTTTGGGTGCAAGATGTCAATGGAATCGAAGATATTAAGCAATTCAGAGCAACACCAACTATTTTTTGGTCATTTTTATGTATTTTTTAGGAGTTTTGATGTTTTTTTATTCGTTCTTGTGGTCCCACGGGTGGCAAACACACAGAGTCGACACCTCTGACGCACATGGCCGACAACTCTAAATAGGTGACGGATGACTTCGACCAAAAATGCAAAATATTTAGGTTTCATGAGTGAGAGAGGAATCCAACCGAGACCACTTTAGAGGTTTCGACCCTATGTGCCCAACACCTATGAAGAGGGGGTGTTAGGGTAAGGCTGAGGTTAATGGGGTACTACAAAAGTATTTTAGGGATTTTAAACAAAATTGGGATACACTACGTAAAAAGTGGAGTACAATGAAAAAAATTCAAAACAATGTCCTTTACGCAAAAACTATCCGTTTAGCCGGTCCCTTATTTAATTGCTATAGTTTATTTAAGAGCTTGCTTTTAATTTCAATATTTAAATTTAATAGTAATTAGTAGCTAATTAATTAATAAAACTCATAAAACTTATAAGAACTCTTGAAATACTTGTGGACACGATCACACTTACTACTATTACAACATCTTCAAGTATAAGGATTAGGTGCGTAATTTATTGTATACCCTCCATACGTGTTAGTTCTTAGCGCTGTTGCTGAAGATCGTGGTTAATTTCTAAATAGTCTACGACATTGCATGGTCTATACACTTCATTGTTCTACTTCTACTAGATCATTACAACCGTACGATCATGAAATAGATATGACTTTTATTCATAATCTTAGATAACAACGTCAATAATAAGAAAATCTACAATCTCTTAAAATGGTAATTGATGAAAGATAACTAACATTTAAGCAAGTCGACTAAAATGTTAAGGCTTACAAGCCAATGTGAATTGCGTTGCTTGAAGATTTCCCTAATTTTGAAGCGAAATTTGGATTCATTAATGCGTTGCCTAACTATTATGGCAAAGAAAATGAAGCCCCCCATAAACTTATAGGGGAATACCAACACAAAGTCAGCGAGATGAAACCCAAAGACGCTACCTTAGAATCAAGTTAAGTTGAAAGCTTTTCCTTTCGCATTAACGGATCAAGCTTAAAATTGGTTGTTCTATTTTCCTAAAGATTAAATAACTACTTGGAATCAAATTTTAGAAGCTTTCCTTGGTCAATAAATGCTAGTCCATAAAATTAGTTTCTATAGGAAACAAATTATTGTTGCTAAGATGAAAGAAAAAAGATGAAGAAGATTTAATAAATTATGGGAAAAAATTCGAAGATAAATTTCCTCATGCCCATAACGCAACTATTCTTAAAATGCTTTACTGGAGTAATTTATGAAAGACTCAACCACTTCGAGCAAAGACTCTTGGATACTGTGTGTGGAGGATCCTTGTTTAACTTAACCCTTACTAAAGCAAAATAAGCTATCACCAAGATGGCTAAACAATCTAAACAATATGGTGAAAAACAAGATTCCGCAAAAAGAAAACTTTCCGAAGTACACGATAAGAATATAACCCTTGAAAAGATAAAGTTAATGAATTAACAAATTTGGTTTAACAATTACAGAAAGAGAAAGGAAATAAAATGAAAAACCATGTAGATTTTGTAATGAAGTCACACACCTAATTGATGTTTGTCTCACTGTACATGATGTAAATAATGAAGAAGTAAATGCAATTATGAACCAGCTTTTGAGATCCCTTAAAAACCAATTTACCAATACTAATAAAAATATTTATTACACAAGGAGACCTAGCACGAATCTTAGCTATAGCTTTCAAAACTAAAACTATATAACTTAAAGACCACGTGCATAAACACCAACTGCACGATTTCAATAACCCCAACAAGTTGCCAAACCTACAAAACCTAATTTAGATAAACTTTAAATAATTTCATGACTCAAATTCATAAAAAATGTACATAGTTTTCATAAAAGCAAATCAAGATCGATTATTCAATTAATGATCTAAAGAATCAAATAAGTCAAATGAATTTCTAACTTAATAAGCTGAATGTTACATTCAATGAACAAGAGGATGTGACACCAATGCCTAAGAGAGGTAAAAAGAAAAATATTAAAAAGAAAACATATGAAGAAAAAGAATAAGAGGAAGAAAGGTTGACCAATGTAGTTCCTAGAAAGGAATGGATGGCTAAGAAACTTAGATGTACACCCTTCCCTGATAGACTATATTAAATCGACTTGCTGAAAAGTCGCCAATCGTGCTTTATTTTAGTGTCATATTACTATAAATTCCAAGACTTTTATCTCCATTTACACTTTAAATCGTTGTCTTTGTGTTTTTTGGGTAATTATAGGCTACCCAACATAAAAGAGTGATTTCCAACAAAAAACCAGTCAAAAACATGAACAAAGGCCCAACCTATTGATAGCGCCTTCAGGTGTGAAAAATCGTCATGCAATCGTTGGATGAAACCTGAATGTACCGTGGGAAACTCAATGGAAATATTGTAGATGAATCTTTCTGAAGACCCTAAAGGAAGTTGGAGCTCGAATACCAAGAAAAATTAGAGTGCCTAGGCATCAATGTATGGCACTGGCGCGGCGCTTGGCTTGTGTTGAGAAAGAGTCAAATAGAATACAATGTGGTAGCACCTCCTGACTGATTAGCAACGCCGTAGAGTTTTGAACATACGATGCTGGAAAAAACCAAAAATTGGTCATTTTCAATTCTGCCATTCTACAAGAATTAGGATTAGATTTCCTTTTATCGCCCTCGTACTATAAATAGGAAGCTCTAAAATTATTTAAGGAACTTTTCGGCTTCAGAAAATTTTGTTAAGAGCATAACATATTATTTTTTATTTTTTCTAAAGTGTGAGTGGATGACAACTACAATATTGCTCATTTTTTGTAAGTCTTTAATTTCGATTTTAAGATTTTGCACTTTTTTCTATTATTTGAATAAAGAGAAGTGTTGATTTCATGTCAATGAGTGGTTAAGTTCCACGTTTTAGACCAATGTTATGAGTTCTATAGATTTTTAGGACTCGGGAGGTCATTGCGCTTTCAATTCTAATATTATTCAATTTTGATTTTCATATTCTTGATTGCATTGTTGTTATGAGGTTTTTGGCTACGGATTTGAACCTTAAATTTTACCGTTATCGTTGTGTAAGTGCACGTGCACTCCGATTTCAGTCAAAAACTATTGCTAGTGATCCTTCCCTTGCTCGGTAAGGGGGATAATGTTAGGTGGCAATAGGGGCCTTGTCTGTAGGCAATTGATGTACATTTGTATCATTGAGATAAGAGAAAGGTAGCAACGTATTGTAATTTCCACTTGACAAGTGGAAGAATTTGACGCTAGTTACTACTCATGATAGGTGTTCTCATTGAGCGTAATGATGCTAGTCCATTGAAAATTTTTGAAGCACTCAAGATTTTGCAGGTCTAGTTAGTATGTGGTTATGTCGCACGTCCCCTCCACTAACATGAGGAGAACAAGGTGGCGAGAGTCGCTAAAAGTCTATTTATAAAAGTTTGTAGCAAAGCAATCTTTTAAAAATCAACAAACGAATCCCTTGAATTTCAATTCATAGTTTCTTCTAGATTATCTCATTTATTGATTTATGCTTTCTAAGGAATCGAGTTTTATTTTCTTTATATTTAATTCTTAGTGCAATTGAGTTTTTGTTCTAAAAAAACCTTAATTTTTCCAAAGCCTAAAAAGGAACATCCCAATCCCTATGGATTCGATCCCACTTGCCACTACTACAATAGTAGCTTGGTATTTAGGACTATTATTGGTTTCATTCAGTACGATAACAATTTTTTGTGCTGTTACTGGAGGTTGGTTCGAATTTATTTTTAGGTCTTTTATTTTGTATTATGGTTGCAGGTCACCAACGTTCACTTTCTAAAGATTTTTTGGTTCTATTAGATCTGAAAGTTGACCAGACATATAGAAAGAGGATCACGGATAACAAAAGGAAAGAAAGGTTGCATGTGACTATGGAGGAGAATAGAAGAGATCAGATTCTTCCAATTGCACAAGATGTTGGGTAGAAAAACAAGCAAAATGCAAGGCAGGAACCAAGGCATTAAAGAGATATCACATTTAAGGAGGTGAACCAACACTGTGGATAGTCCTTACCTTTAAGTATCGAGTATCCTGCTGACATTTGTCAATTTGAGGTAAAATCATGGTTGATACACAAATTGCCTGATTTCATGGGTAAGAGAACGAGGATCCTCATAAGTTCCTCTTAGAATTTGAGATGGTGGTAGTAGGCATGAAGCCTGCTACAATTGACGCTGACTTAGGGAGATCGAATGCATTTCCCTTTTGCCTAAAAATGCAGCAAATGATTGTTGTTTCACTTGCCAACTAATTCTATCAGGAAATGGAATGAGCTACATTAGAAATTTTAGGATGATTACATGGCAGCAAGGAGGACTACCCAACTTATGAGGCATATATCTCACATTGTTATGAAAGATGATGAATCATTGTCATAGTTTTGGGAACGGCTCAAGAGATTATGTAGGGCGTGTCCTCAACACAGTCTTAATGAGAAGTCCTTGATGGCAAGTTTCTATGAGGGGTTGACCTATAATGAAAATAGACTACTTTATACAGTGTGCAATGAGAGTCTTTCAGATATCACACCTACATAGGCTAAGGGGTATATTGAGAAAATAGCTAATCAGGCAAAGCACTATGGTTGGATTGGGAAGAAAAGATGAGTAATAATGTGTTCAGGGGAAAGCAAACTTGAGAGTGAGCAGTTAGAACTTAAGTATATGGTTAAATAAATGATAGTCGAGAAAGGAAAGGCAAAAGCCTAAATATTTGTTCAGAGCCAAGGCATTTCACAAATGAGTGTCCTCAACTTTTTTAGGATATCATAGAAGTCAAGGTAGCAAGGTGATTCCAAGGTCACGTACAGGAAATACGGACAGTAAAGTAACTATTATGGACAAAAGGATAGGAATCTTAACTTCAACTATGCAACCAGGAACCCTAACTATCAAAACATTTTGTATAGAGGACAACGATTGCCAGTAGCTCCCTAGAATCATCAACCTCATCCACATGGTTCTACTCTTAAAGGAATGATGAAACAATTAATTTTATCTCAAGAGCAATATGAAGCCAGGATAAAGGCTTCAATTAAAGAATTGCAGGCCATGATGTATGATATATTCGCTTAGATAAATAAAGCTTACAATCATGGGAAGCTACCATCAAAAAGTGTTTTGAACCATATCGCATATGTGAATGTGATTTCACATATCAATGCAATTTTAGTGGTTGAAATTGTTGCAAGGCTTGAGATAGAAATAGCGAGAGCAGAGGAATAGGAAAACTCATAAAAGAATGAGGATGAAATGATCAACTCGAGCAAGGGATGGATGAATACCATCAAGCACATGGAACCATTTCCTCAGAGGCTATACCATAAAAGGTTTCCAAACATGTTCAAGTATCGAAAACAGTCTAATGACCAGTTCGAGGAACTTATGATGGCTAAGGAAACAGTTAAGACAGTTGAGAAAGTGAAGCTAGAAGTTTAAGTTTCTTGTAAACCATTTTAAATAGCAATTGATTGAAGAAGAGGGGGAGAAATTTTATGCATGTAACACAGTTGTCCTGAAAAAGGGTAAGGATCCAGGTATTTTTAGTGTTTCTTGCATGCTAGCAGATGCATATAGAGAAAGCTATTTTTGTTCGAGGAGCATCCATTCACATCATTTCATTATCAATTTTCTAGTCTATGCATGACCAAGTTTGGAAACATTTTGACATTATCATTCATTTAGTGGATGGATCTTTAATTCACTCACTGAGGATGTTGAAAGACGTGAATTTCTACGTCCAAAATTTGGATTTTCCTATTGATTTCCATGTCATTGACATGGAGAACACACATGTGTCCAATCTCAATTTTATTGTGTTAGGCCGACCATTCATGAAAATGACCAAAGCCAAAATAAACGTATTTGGTGGTTGCATTTCACAAGGCATGATGGTAGGGCCATTTATTTTTTCCATTGATGATTATTTGGAATTACCTACTATTGTTTCCATAATGTAGGCATTTTTCTGATGATGATTCGCATGACTATAAAATTCTTTTTAGATAGCTTGATAAAATATGCGAAAAATAAGGAAAAAAGAAAAGGAAAAAGTAGAAAATGAAAAAAAGAATACCCGACGATCGGGTATTAATGGAGGACAATGATCCCGAGAAGATATATATTATGTTGCAAAAGTCAAAACCACCAGAGCATATCCTTGTGTCATGCAAGTTTAGGAAAGTTGGTTTGAAAGTGAAGTCAACAATTGTTGATACAGGGGCATTTGAGAATGTTGTCTCCTGGAAGCTCCGGAATATGGCTAACTTAGATGTCACAAAGCGAACACCAGAAAAGGTTGCATATCTTGTGAATGGTTTAGCAACCAGAATTTATGGAATCACGAAAAGAGTGCCCGTAAGGTTTGGAGGCTGGGAGTTTTTGATAAGTTTCTCAGTCATAGATGAAGGGCTTTGTGACCACAATACCATATTGCTTGGAATGTTATTCCTCTACATGGAAAGCGCATGCATTAATGTCTACAAAGGTACTATCACATTCAAGATTGATGACAAGGAGGTTCTTTATAATCACGACAGGTTGTGCTTGAAAGAGGAACTGGAAGTCGTCAAGCGACGGAAGATAATAAAGCCTCCAAGCAAGGATGAGAAGAGCCAATTGAAATAATTGACTTGGACATTAATTTGTCCAAGAATGCGGTAACATCGAGACATCGACGTTAAATACTTGTGCTCTTTGGGAGGCGGCCCATATTTATTTTTCATGAATTTAAAATATTTAAGTTTAAATAAACTTTTGGTTTGAATGAATTATTCTAGGTTGAATTAATTAGTTGAATAAAGTGTGATAAAAATTGATGAATTTCCTTATTCTCACTGATTTTTGCAAAGACTTTATGATAAAAAAGTAGCATATAGATTATTTTTTGTGCACTGAAGTTCCAAAAGACTTTTGGCGATGTAATTCAGGGCAGGTATAACTTAAATTTATGCATCTACATTAGATCATATGCATATATATAGAAGTACATATACAGAAACAACAAATTGGGAATCTGTTCTGCGTTTTAGGCTAACAATTCCTAGCGTCGCGTGGTAACATGTAGGGAACTAGGACGATGCTGAGGGAATAATATTGATACATAATATTTTGATTTTAAAGCGAGCGATGTCTGAATGAGTGTCAGATGCTAACAAGGCACTGGAGGGTAATTTAGGTTTTTAAAATTTTCAGCTATTTTGGCTAGCAATCCTTAGCACCGGACGTTAAACGTATGCTGTTGGGCTATGTTTTCCATTTTTTAGAAAAGGGCAAACCCACTTTCTTCTTCCCCGACCTACAACCCTAGCTCCTCCCCACCGCCTCCAAGACCTAAAAACCCACTCCCAACCACCATATTCATCACTTTTGAGATCCAATCTTACCCACTTTCGTTTCTCTAGCGAGTGAAAATCATTTTGAGCCAAGAAAAAAAGATATTGGTGAGTGCCTCGATAAAGGCAAAAGCTAGGACTTCAAATTTTAGAGCTCCCAAGGTGTCTATTAGGCCAAGAAAGCTCTCATGAGCTCTGGGAACTCATTTTCAAGTAAGGCCTCACTACTATCAAATTTTTTTGAATTTCGTCAAGGTGTTCTTTGGTCAATTATGGCAAAACGTGTGTTCTAGGAGTCAAATCAGTTCTTAAAATAATAGGGCTTTTTTGTAAGAGTGTTAAGAGTGATTTGGTTGGTTTATTTGTGATTTATGATTGAATTTGAAAAATCCCAATTTTTTGGACAAAAGCCTGTCTTTTAAATATTTGGAATTTCAAATCCAATTTTTTATTTGAATGATCCAATGGCTTTAAATTGTTCAATGTAGTGTGAATTAAGTTTGTAGGAAGTGCAGGAGTTTGTTATCAAAATTTAAATTTCCAAAGTCTTGATTTTTGTTGAAAATTTGTTGACACTGTCGACACTTTGGAGAAAAAAGATTTGCAGTCAAGTTGTGCTTGTGTATGTGAGTTGATGAATTGATTGGAATCATGTTTGCAACAATTTGGACTGATTTGAACTTTTGCATGTTTTTGAGACTTTGAAAATGGTTTTTAACCCAATTTTCTCGAAAAATTGATTGACTATAATTTTAAAAGCCATAAGTCATTTCAAGCAAACTTTAGTGTTTTGAATTCAATATTCTTGGGTTTGCCAAGTGTTATGGATTGATGACACGTTTCGGGCATGTAAAATAATTTCCTTATGTATTATTCTTTAAATATTTTGTAGATGTGGTAAATGGGAATGGTTTCCACTGGGATTTATCAAACCTCTCTAGGAAAAAAGACTTTTAAAATTTATTATTATTAATATTATTTTTATGATTTATAATATTAATAATTAAACTAACTAATGACTAACTATAATATAATAATACTTAACTAACTATATTATCTTAATTAACTTACACAATACGAAATCTCAATCAATAAAATAGATTAAATTCAATAATAAATAAATATCTAAAAAAATACCCAAAACAATGAAATATAAACTTGTTTTTCGTTCGTAACATGTAAATCAAATCCACATATAGTCATGAGCATACTTTATAAAGTAAGATAAATCATTAAACTTTGATTATAAGTAAGTAAACAACCTTGAGCCAGCTATTTATTCACTTTATACCGATGGAAAAGCCACATTCTAGTTCTATTCAGCCAACCCCTTTATTTATACAAATACATTAAGTTCACGCAATAGAATCACATTAAACTTCATGATAATTTCAAACTACTAAATCTAACATCTTCGGAAAGCTATTTCAACACTAGATTTATATCTTAAATTCACCTAGGATATTTAAACGTTGTTTGCCTTTCAAACAATCCTAGTTACTACTTTAAAAAGATAATGAAACCATATATTACGTACATATTTGCAACTATGCATATAATACCTAGATCCATGATTAAAATCAATAGAAATTAACTTATTAAATCATTGAATCAAGAAGTACAATCAGTTTAAAGCATTAAGCACATATTCATCTCATTATAACTACATTGCAAAATGGATCTAGTTCATGTTAGGACTTTGTTTAGATCGAACAAACTACTCACTCATATTCCTAAATAACATTGCAATAATATAAATAGATGACATAATTGAAAATACCTTTAAATTAAAATACTAGAATCTTTAAAAGCAATGGAATAGTAGAAAATCTATGTAAACTAAGTAGACTATGGCTTCAAGCAAAACCAAGGCTTTTAGGGCTTCAAAGTACGATCAAGGGCAATTAATTTCGTAACCATAAGTTACTATTTATAGTACTTTAAGAAGTTAAAATCCCAAAAAAATTAAAACAACTCGTATTTATCAAAAATTCTTGAAATCTAGCTCAGCAATTCATAGTGATTCAAAAATCACTGATTAAATAAAAAATCTTTAGCTAACTAGTCTTGTTTTTATGTTATTGAAATGTTCTAATTAAGCTAAAAGGAAAATTTTATAGGACCGCAATTAGGTCAGCTATGCTCTATGGAAGTGAATGTTGGGCGGTAAAGCAACAACAATTACATAAAATGAAAGTAGTAAAATGAGGATGCTTAGGTGGATGTGTGGTAAAACTCGTAAAGATAGAATAAGAAATATAGAAATTCAAAGACAAGTAGGAGTAGCACCAATTGATACAAAGATTAGAAAAGGGCGGTTGCGGTGGTTTGGTCACCTGCAAAGACGGCCTACAAATGCCCCAACTAGAAAACTTGACTCAATAGAAACTATAGAAATTCGATGAGGTAGGGGCATACCAAAGTTAACATGGGATGCATTAATTAGGAGGGATTTGAATGGTTTGAAAAACTCACCATCAATTGCACTTAATCGAGCACAATAAAAAAGTTTGATCCATGTAGCCGACCCCTGTTAATTCGAGATTGAGGCTATGTTGTTGTTGTTGTTGTTGTTGTTGTTGGTCTTGTTTTTATGTTCATCGATTTAACCAGCGATTTAGTGTCTCCAGGAATCCATAAGAATCGTTGGTTCAGTTCCAGTTCTTCTTTGTTTCCTCAGTGATTATTTTTTGTATACTTTTTCCACTTGATTAATCCCTTTATAATCTTCTTTTTTTCCTCCAATTCTTCATATTCTCCATTTATTACATGAAATATCAAAAATAAGAGAAAACCTCGTGTCATAGTCTTTTACATCTAAAATAATCCTACAATGACTTATAAACATGCGTGATTATTGACTTGTCAAATACCTTCAAACTCAGTACTTTTTCGCCCAAAGCAAAGGAATGCTCTCAATCATATTCTTTTTTCTTCCCTCGTTCTGATTTCATAATTATATACTCCTATTCTGAAACAAAGATGATCTTGATAATAAAAATATATTACCCTCATAAAAATAAGAATCATGATAGAATAGAAAGAAATAAACAACAATACTATTTATTTGACATTTCAACCTCCTAATTGTGCAATACACCTCAAAATTCAAATTTAAATAAATCACCAAAGTCAGGGCACCATATAGGTTTTCTCAATCTCCACTGACAAGCATCAATATTATTATAACTAATATATAATCTCAAGATACAAAAATTACTAAATCAATCTCATTTTTCAAACAATACTTAAAATACCACCACAATCAAAGTTGACAGGAACATGCATTTACCAATAATCATCATTTCATATTCAATTATTGGAATTAAAGGACATACTTCACTTAACTTAGCTATAAGCACTCGAGCTAAATCTTTTATTTGAAGAGTTTTCATAAACTTCCTCTATTTACTTATATCTCTCTTTCTTATTATCTAATTATATAAATTCATTTTTCTCATTATATTGTATTCCTAAGGTTACCTGCCATGTTTCGTTTCGAATCTGTTATTCTTTTTTATAGAAATTATTCCTTTTCTTTTTCCCACCACTGGATTCCTTGCTCTATTTCCTTTTGAATATGTGGGTCTCTCTATTTTTTTCTTTGAGAACTCTTGTCAGCTCTTATCACTTTCACTATAGTCAAATAAACGCACTTTTCAACTAAGTAAAGTTTATTAGCTAATTTCCTATTTTTTCCTCAATTGTGGCATAAACTTTCAATACATATATATCAAAACTTGATCAGTAATCTTTGTATAAAAAGATTCTTTGAAAAGCTTTCTTGTTTATTTTACGCTTTTATTTCGATCTTCTACCCATTATAATGTCTAACACAAAGTTATCAATCATCTATAAACTCCTCTAGTGTATACACAATCAAGGTGAAGCCAAATAAGGTATATTAATTCATTTCCATAATAAAATTTAAATTTTCATGGGTAATGATAATATACTAGTTCCATTTAAATTATAATTACATTTCTATACCTAACTAATTAAACTGAAATGAAATGGGAAACTATAACCTGTATTGTGGAAAATTTTGAAAAATTCAGTCAACAATAAATAAAGAAATAAATTATACCTCTCGTTTCTTCCATACTTTACATCTTCATACTTCACTTCACCTAATACCCCCAAACGCATTCCAAACCTTGTTATCAGGGTTTAAAAATTAAGTCGAGTATTCCAACAAAAATAAAAATACCTCATGAAGCAAAAACAAATATAATAAATAACTCAAGAACATAAGAATGAATTCAATAAGTGATTGAAAAAATAATAAATTCAAACATTCCAAGAATCATATGATTTAAAGGGACATATCAAACCAATGCATGAAATTGTAACACACCAAAGCAAATGTATCATAGTAAGAAACCACATCATTCTAATTATAGGATGACAAACAAATACTTCTAAAAAAAACACTCAGGAAAAGATTACACAGAGAATAAAAAAAATCTTAGAACCATTGTACAAACATTGTATCAACACCATTATGCCCAAGATTAGGCTAGTAGGATTGGTAGCTCGCCTCATATCATAGAGGGTGTAGTCTACTCCCTCCACCAAGTTATCTTCATTGAAGACTCCCTGGTTATGCATCCTCAGCTGGAGTAGTGGAATGTAAATGTTGGCTCCTCCGTCTTAAGTCATCCTGGTCTTGTGTCATTTTCATCGATAGATGTTTCAGGCAATCTCGCCTTGGTTATGGAACATGAATTCTTAATGTCTCGGAGTCCTCATCTGAATAAGCTAGTTTGTCTGCATCATGGTTATTTCCATGTCTTTCGCATCTACACTAGTGAAGTCCTCTGTAGGTGGTTTTGTGGTCTGATTTGTCTGCTAATTGTATGTTGTAGTTTGAGTTGCCTCTGAGTTCCTTTGGTTAGTTGCCTATACTCTTATTCTCTATGATGGTTCTCTCCTTTGTGTGGCATTCATCCCTTGCTCATCCTCTAAATTAATGTATCTCGGTACCTTTTTACTTTTCTCAATGACATCATCAGTGATGGTCTTGTCTAGAAATTCATCAAACTCGACTCCTCTCATCAGGACTCATCATAACTTGCAAAACTCGGTGATCATCAAGGGAAAAGGTGGTCCTTCATTTTTCTTTGTGGTCAAGGCATTCCTAATCGCTTCATAAATTATTCGACCAACATTAATGTACCCGATCCCATAGACTAGGTGGTATAAGAGAGTCACTCTATGTCATAATGTTTGTAAATTAGGTTGTAGGCTCGCATTAAGGAAAATGCTTTAGGCTTTGGTTGTTTCCCAAAATCTATGGCTTTTATGTGCCCTGAGTACCCATCTGAGTTAAAATGAAAAGCATCTCTCGGAATAGCTTTTAAACTATTCCTAATGGTCTCGTAGGGAAATTCGTGTCTAAACATGTACTCAGGTTTAAGGTTATCATTATGTTGCCTCAAATGAAATGTTGGTAAACCATAATACCGATTTATTCTCTCACGTGAATAGTCCACTGGTCTTCCTTGGACTATGGCTACTTTTTTATTCTCATCCCCGTGCGCGTTCACGAATAACTCTCTAACTAAAGTTTCACACCCTTTTTCAACTGAGTACCCCACTTCATTACTAGCGTAGTAATCTCTTGTCAATAATCCCTAGTTTCGTTCCCTAATTATATTTAAGATCATAGGCCCGTATTTGTCTTCATTTTTGATGTTGAAGCCCCTCTCCGGTATAATCTTTTTGTTCTTATTAATGTTGATCTCCATCCATGTAATGACTTTAGCGTTAATAAGGTTGTGAGCATTTAAAGAAATGGTTGGTGTCTCTTCAATCTCTTCCATTCCCTTTGAATCATATTAAAAATTAAGGGTAGATAAGGCTTTCTCAGTACTCTAGTTTAGGGGTTATTCACTGAAATCCCCTTCAATGTAATAGGTTTGGGTGGAGCTTTGGATTTTTGTTTGGGTTTTTCTACAATTTGTGCCTTTCCCTTCTCCTCTCGAGAACTTTTAACTTCTCCTCTTTCGACCATTGTGTCGATTTTCGAAAATCACAAGTTCAAAAACTTAAGAAACATGTAAATGATAGAAACAATGTTATAGGAAATAGTTTGGTAAAACTCAAGACTTTATTTAAAAAAAAATATAATTAGAAAGTTGATCGTAACCGCAAGTATAACGGTTCAATTGTAGTAATAATGTGATCAACAAAGGTTGATTATGGATATCATTCCTTTGGGAAAGGTGTATATCAAGACAATTACTCAGTTAAGCTTACTATAATGTTAAGAAGGTCTCTTTTGTTTGATTTAAACTAAACTAATCTATTCTCTTAAAAAAATGTAAATCAAGTTGTATTCTTATATTGAGAAAACTCTTAGTTCACAACTTCCCCTAGGTAATGAGTTATTACGCTTCCCATATCAAACTTCCTTCATCTTTTTTAAGTGTGTGTAGGAGTGGCAATTCGTGTTAGCGAGTCGTAAATGTGTCTTGTCGTAAACAGGTCATGACCCATATAATGTAAACCTATTACATGACATGTTTATTAATCGTGTTAATCGTTTTCGTGTCTACGTAGGTTGTGTTAAACATGTCATATATTCATATCACCCATTTATTAAATATTTTGTTTAAAATTTCAAATTTATATAAACTTTTATAATTTGTTTACTACTTTTTAAAATATATCAACATGAATAAATTTAAACAAACATAATTAAATAGTCAATAAACTATAATGTGGTCGTATATAGTCGTAAGTTTTAATTTACTTTTCCATTAAAATATTTATTACTCTTAATAATAGAGTAAAAATGACTCGTAATAATAACATATACAAAATTATAAAAATCTTCTATAAAAATATCTAAATTTTACTTTGGTGAAAAGTCTTATTTTTTCTTAATAAATAATTATTAATAAATTCTAAAACATAATAATATATTAAAAGTAAAATGAATATTTTCTCTCAAAAAGAAATTAAAATATGATAAAAGATGTCTACAAATAAAATAAATAAATCATGTTTTTAACAATAGTCAAATGGGTGGATTTTGTACCAATCTATTTATTATACCATATTTATTATTTATACATTATTTTTTAATCGTATTAAGCGAATCATTAACGAGTTAAGCAGGTTGACATGTTAATGAATCATTTATTAATAGTGTATAAACGTGTTAACATGTTTATGACCCAGACCCACTTATACCAAACCCATGATATGTTTATTATGTGTCGTGTCATATCGTGTTAAACATGTTATGACCCAAATTGCCACCCCTAAATGTGTGCAATACATAATTAGAATAAAAAATATTCTTTAATAAAAACTTCAACCCACTGTCGTGGTGAAAAAGATCTTAATGTTAAAACTAGAACTCCACATATCAGTGTGAATAACTTAAGTCTCAAAAAGTATTAAGAAACAAATCTTTAGACACATAAACAATTAATTTTACTATCCATGTCTCCCTAATCAATAAATATCTATCGATGTTATATATAAATGGTTGTGATGTTCATATCCGGCTTAAAAGCTCCAAAGTTATGATAAATTCTAAAACCCCTAATCCACAAACATGTGATCAAGATGTTCATAGCATTACGTATATAATCAAACACAAATTCTAATCATTGCACATTCAAAACATCATAATCAATTCATAGCTTTTTCATAATATTCATACCACATAACCCATTGATCCATAAGATAAATAACTATTTACTCATTATCATCAAAAACACACAAATCATGATATTCATTGCAATCGAAGATTTTATCAAATAAACATTAATTAAATCAAAGAACAATACTGAAACACTACATTGGAATCTTCAATTTATCTCCATTAAAGAACAATACCGAATCACTGATTGCTGCATGATCACTTCTATGCTTGGATTGTTCTATCTAATCAACCTTGGTTTTGCATCCATCTTTAACAAGTAATGGATTGTTGTAGTATAATTTTGTTGTGCTAGATCAAATGTTTTGCTTGCATAGTATATAGCTCTAAATTCTCTATCTCTCCGATGGCCTAACACTGCTCCTACCGTATAGTCATTTGCATCGCACATTATTTCAAAGTCAGACTCCTAATCTGGTACTACCACTATTGGTGTTGAAACCAAAGATATTTTCAAGGTCTCAAATGCGTTCACACACGCATGACTCATTTAAAATGGAACGCCTTTTTCCAAAAACCTTGCATAATGGTTTGGTGATCTTTGAAAAGTCCTTGATAAACCTTTTATAGAAACCCGCATGTCCTAAAATGTTTCTTATATCTTTAATGTTTCTTGGTATATGAAGTTTCTCAATTGGCGCTATTTTTGTTCTATAATCATATAATCCATGAGCAGACACTATATGTCCCAAAATAATTTCTTCTTAAATCGTGAAGTGACAATTTTTCCAATTAAGTACTAAATTTATGTTTTGACATCTTTTCAATACCAAGGCCAACTCTTGTAAGCATAAGTCGAATGATGCTTCAAATATAGAAAAATCATCCAAACACCTCTATAATATCCTCCGCCATATCAAAGAAAATAGTTGTCATGCATCTTTGTAATGTTGTTGGTGCATTGTTCAATTCAAATGGCATCCGTCTAAATGCAAACGTTCCATAAGGACAGACAAACATAGTTTTTTTCCTGATATCTTGGTGCCATAGCAATTCGATTATATCCCGAATACCCATCTTGAAAGCAATAATATTCATATCCTGCTAACCTATACAACATCTTATCAATGAATGGTAAAAAAAAGTGATCCTTCTGTGTAGCCTTACCAATCTTGGAACAATAATATTCATATCTTGCTAACCTATCCAACATCTGATCAATGAATGGTAAAGGGAAGTGATTCTTCCGTGTAGCCTTATTTAACTTCTGATAATCAATGCAAACTCTCCAACCCATTATCGTTCTAGTGGAAAAGGACTTTCCATTTTCAGTCTGAACAATAGTCATTCCTCATTTCTTTGGTATCACATGTATTGGTGAAACCCACGAACTGTCAAAAATAGCATAGATAATTTTGGCGTTCAATCATTATAAAATCTCTTTCTTTACCATTTTTTTATTATCGAATTTAACCGCCTTTAAGATTCAATTGATTATTTATGATTCTCTTCCATTAAGATTTTATGCATACACATAGCCAGACCAATTCCTCTTAAATCTATAATCGCCCATCCTAATGTTGACCAATGCTTTCTCAAAACTTGAAGCAATTTCTCTACCTCCAATTATGTAAAAGCTGCAAAAATAATAACATAATACACTGAGTTTTCTCCTAAATAAGCATATCTCAAATGCTTCAGCAAAGTTTTAAACTCCACCGTTGGTTCGATAACTGCGCTTTCCAGTTCTATTTCTAATTTCTTAAAACCTTTATCAAACACTGGGGGTCTTAATGGAGAAAGAGCATTGATTGCCTCCTAAAGTTTACCCCAGATTTTAGAACTTTTTGTATGCTTTGAACTAGACAATGCTCTAGCAGGTCTTCTGGCATATATTCCCTTACTATCTTAGAGACACAATCAAACAATAAATCTCTGACATCATTACATTTACAATGCTCTCCCTCACTTTGAGATTTTAAGGTCTTGTAGTTGTTGAACATAATTTCCTCATCATTTACTCGTAACCTTAATTCTCCCTCTTGAACATCTATCATAGCTTGTGTAGTTGCTAGAAATGGTTTACCTAACATTAATGGTACATCTACATCCTCTTCCTTATCAAGCACTACAAAATTGACGGGAAGAATGAACTTATCCTCTTTCACCAAGACATCTTCATTCACTCTTTTTGGATAAGTCACTGATCGATCTGCTAATTGTCAAGTCATGTTGATCAACGTAACTTCTCCCATACCTAGCTTCTTAAAAACTGATAAGGTTATCAAATTTATGCTTTCCCCCAAATCAGATGAGACCTTATCAAACAAATGTCTTCCTATAGTGCATGGAATGGAAAAACTTCCTAGGTCCTTCAACTTTTGAAGTAACTTCCTTTATAAAATAGTACAACATTCTTTTGTTTTGTTTGCCATTTCATATTCTTCAAATCGCACTTTCATTGCCATTATATCTTTCAAAAACTTTGTATAATTTGACATATGTTCTAATGCATCAGTGAACAAAATGTTTATGTGTAGCTTCTTAAACATCTTAACAAACTTCTTAAATTGTTCTTGACATTTTTTGCTTCTTGAATCGCAGAGGTTATGGTAGTGGTGGAGTGACTAATGGTGGATTGTCAGGAAATGTCACTCTCCTTGGTATCACATCTTTTTTATGACTTTCTCCCACTAACTTCTTTTTAGCCAATTACGATTCTTCTGCTGGTGCAACTTCTCTTTGACTACTGATGTCACATTCCATGTGTTCTAAATCCTTTTGATGCTGCTCTTTAATTGGTTTTCTTGTGTAATTTGTTGTATTTTTTAGTTGCACTGGACCACTAGTTGTTTTTTCACTTCTTAATTGGACTGCACTTGTGTTTTCCTTAGGATTTGTAATTATGTTACATGGAAATTGTCCTTCCTTCCTCAAATTCAATGTAATTGCTAGCTAACCAATTTGTCTATACAGATTCTTAATTGATTGCTTTCTTTCATCATCCATTCGCTTCAGAGTTTGCTTCACATTCTCTATTTCTTTCTCATTCCAATTGTGATGTTCTCTATTGTTATTGTCAATGGCTTCCACGAATCTCTCAATTGACTGAAATGAAGTCATTTCTTCACTTTAGCCTAGCTTCTCTTGTTGGAATTTTTGTCAAAACCTGGAGGCAGCTTCAATGCATTATCAAGGTTTCCATATGAAAAGATCGGGTTATTTTATCCTTGATAATATCTTTGAGGAGCCATTCCACTCTACCTGAAGTTATTTCCATAATTCTAATTATTCATGAAGTGGACATCTTCAAGATCCATCCCTTGTTGCATATCTAATTGATTAACCGCCATCGCTAGGTGATTGACAGGTTATTGAGTTACTTGCACTTGTAGACTTGATTGTCCCATTTGTAGCTTTGTCATCTAACTACTCAGGTTAGATAATTGTGTCATGCTTGCTACTTGTGAACCATTCTCAAAAATGCCCGATGACTTTCTCACTGTGGAAAGAGTTCCTACTGTGGAATTTTGGGACATAAGATCTAAAAGATCTAGGGCTCCATCTTCATTCTTAGTTAGTAGAGAACCTTCTGCTGCAGAATGTTCTTGTGCTATGACTCATTCCATAGTAAAATATTTGCAATTGTGGCCACTTAACATATCCATGTCCTATACATCTTATCAGCATTTCTTTAATCTCTCCCAAGCCTTACTAGTGACTCGGTATCATCTTGCTTTTATTCGTTTATCTCCAATTTCCTTTCACTAACTTTCACTGGGGGAAAGAATTTGTTAAAGAATATCTCATTAATATACACCTATAAAGTCATGCTTTCTGCATTTAGTCCTTGAAACTATGATTTGGCTTTTCCACCCAATGAGAATAGGAAAAGTTTTATCCTACCTCATTCGTAACTCTAGTAATGTGAACAATGTCATAATTCTCCAAAAATTTCTTCACATGTGCAACTGGATCCTTGCTTGCTAACCCATTGAATAGGCTATTTTGTGCCATGTTGATGAGAGATGGTCTCAATACAAAATCAGTGGTGTTGGTTGGAAGCCTCATCACTCAATTGTATGTCTCTTGCACTTGCTATTTGAAGTAATCTCGAAAACATTTATGTCCTCTTTCTCTATCTCACACTACGAGATCACCTTTCGGTTGATTGTTCCCTCGGTCCCGACTTTGGTTTCAATTTCCTGCTTGATCATTCACCATCTTGATCCCTTTCTTCTTATTTCCTTTATTTGTTATGTCAATTTTTGGATCATAAGGCACTAAGTCCTTATCACCTTGACTACGCATGCATTACCTGTTCCCTAATAAAGAAAACACAAAAAGATCAAGTGTAGATTGTCAAACTAGAAACTAAAACTTTTTTTCAACTAAAAAGTAAATTGCTATTAATAAAGTTCGTAACAATTATGTAAACTAAACTAAACTAATTGTGGCTACCTATCCTCGTCAGCGGTGCGAAAAACTTGATTGTAACCGCACGTATAACAATTCAATTTTAGTAATAATCTGATAAACAAAGGTAGATTACAGATATTGTTCCTCTGGAAAAGGTGTATAAGGACATAGTTACTCGATTAAGTTCACTATATTGTTAAGAAGGTCTTTTTGTTTGATTTAAACTAAACTAATCTATTCTATAAAAAAATATAAATCAAGTTGTTTTCTTATATTGTGAAAACTTTTAGCTCACAACTTCACCTAGGTAAGGAATTAATATGCTTCCCATATCAAACTTCCTTCATCTCTCTTATGTGTGTGCAATGCATAGTTAGAGTAGATAGATTTCCTTAATACTCACTTTAACCCACTATCTCGGTGACAAAAATCCAAATGTGCAAACTAGAACTCCACCTATTGGTGTAAATAACGTAAGTCTTACAAAGCATTAATTACCAAATCTTTAGAATCATAAACAATTATTTTTACTATCCATGTCCCCCGAATCAACAACTATCTATCAGTGTTATATATTTTATGGTTGTGTTTTTCATATCCGGCTTAAAAGCTCTAAGGCTATGGTAACTTTTAAAACCCCTAATCAACAAACATGTGATCTAGATGTTCATAGCATTACTTATAGAATCAAATACGAATTCTATTCATTGCACATCTAAAACATTATAATCAATTCTTAACTTTTGCATAATATTAATACCATAGCATCCATTAATCCCTAAGATAAATAAACTACTTACTCATCATCATCAAAAACACACAAATCATGGTATTCATTGCAATAAAAGATTGAATAAAATAAACTTTAATCAAATCCAAAAATAATACTGAATCAACACAATTATAGTCTTCAATGTATCTCCTTCAAAAGATTTTCTCAATACTCAAATGAAACTCACTTTTACTGAAAACTAATGTAAAATATGGTAATTAATTATAATTTATGATTGTGTATGAGCTTACCACGTTCTAATACCTATTTATACTCCTTGTCATCCTAAAAGTACAATTAGAAACCCTAAATGATAGTTCCAAGTGAACTAGAAGTCCAAGACTTTCTATTTTTATGTGCTACCACTGTCTATAAGTGAATCCACGCCCCCAGTGTAAAGTGACAGCGCCGCCATAATGCCAACTTTTTAGGTGTCCTCTTATTGGACTTCGCGCCACCATTGTATTGCTATGGTGCCATCTTTGTTAACCCCACAACATCACCACTGCATGCACAATGTCTACTTGCTTGCACCTCATTCTTTTATCTCCACGCCTTCCATTCATTCTCCACGGTGTCACCTGTGTGCTCCACGATGTCACTTGTGGTTTTGTGCGTCTTCTCCTCATTTAATGATGAAATCATCCATTTGTCTCTTTTATGCCTTATAGACCTCAAAACACATAAATACCACTAGTTAGAGCTCATTTTGGGATATTTAGACCAATTATACTATTAAACTAGTCCTATATATTAGTCTACTTAAAAATTTGTCAAAAGCTAGTTTGAAATTAATTGTAAATGTAATATGTACTTCGCATCGGAATGATAAGTAAAATGTAAACTTGGAAAATCAGTTTTCTAAATATTGTAGAGCAATCAGTGATGAATTGTAATCTTTTCGAAATCATAGCAACTTAAATTGAAATAAAATCATAAGCAAACCGCCAAACTCATATCAAACTCTCATTTGTAAATGATTTGCAAATATGCAAAATGATAGTAAAAATTATAAAATTTTTGAATATGTAAATCGATGATCAATGTGATCACTATTCCTAGTCTATTGGAATCAATAAAACTATGTGTACAATACAATTAAATAAATTTCAACAAAACAAATTCAAAAAATATTGAAAATTTTGCAAAAACTCCCCAAAAATTCACCGAAATAAAGGGCTAGGGTTGATTTTATTACCTTCTTGAGAATGAATCTCTTAAGATTGAAGCTCTTGAACTTCTCTAGGCCATCCCTTCAAGCTCTAGGTCAAAAGGTTCCTAACCCTTGTTTGCTCAAAACCTCCCAAAATCAAGAGTTTTTGTTTGAATGAGACTAGGTTGAGGTGTGATTCACATAAATACTATGAGATTGAGCTTAGAATGGTTGAATCTAGGCAATAAATTCAAATTTTGGTGAAGGGGTGCAATGGTTTGCAAGGGTGAAAGGTTTGAAGTAAATGGCAATTTTGGATTTTTGGTTTTAAAATCCAAAAATCACGCCTACTGATTCATGTTTAAGTGGAATCGCTAGGAATCACTGAGTGTATTGAAAAAAAAAGTTGTTAGAAAAATTCTAAACCTGTCGATTTAAGAAATTGTTGGACGTCAAATTTTGAGTTGATTTTCTTGTGTACTACTACCAATGTAGCCAGCATTTCCTAGTGTTAATGTGAATCACTAGGAATTGTCAGGCTTATATTACTACTTTTCAATTAATCTCATTATTAACTTATTCATTATTAATAAAAATTTATGTTAAGGTAGAATTGAATGAGGATTCGAAAGTTTGAGTGGGACATATAACTAAATAAATACTTTTATTGATGAAATAAATAAATAAACATATATATAAGCAAGTAAATAATGTGACTTGCATAAAGGACATAAAAGTAAAAACAACTCGAACATTCCCCATCAATTGGAATCATTTTGGTGTTTAAATTCCAAAAATACATCCAATACAAGAGTCAAAAATGAGAGAATAAAACATACTAAACAAAACTAATCTAAACAAAACTAGACTCCAAATAAGATTATATAGACATGAAATAAACATAGAATATGGGCTGCCTCCCAAAGAGCGCTTTTGTTTACCATTGTTGGCTCGACTAAACATTTCCAGAATTAGGTTCGATTTCTAATCTTAAATTCTGGATTTTCCACTCTAGTGCCATTCTAGAAAGTGAGTGCTTGGCTAATAATTGATAGAGTAATTGTTTTGTTTAAAATATCCATGATTGCATGAGTAGTGGCTAAGAAAGGTTGTCGTAATACTAAAGGAGGTTATTCATTAATAAAGTGTGGCATTACAAAAAAGTTCGTTGGTACGGTGTTGTTATCCACTTGAGCTGGCACATCCGTAATGAGTCCTAATGGTTGAGTTAAGTTCCATCGGATAAAGAGAATCGTTCAGAAACAAGCGAATCTAACTCTAATTGAGTGTGTAAAAAGAAATGTATAGGCATAAGATTTGCATTAGAGTTTTTATCATTAGTAAGTGCTTAATTAGACTTATATATAAGGCTAGTTTAGTTATATAATTGGTATTAATATCTCGGAATGAACTCTAATTGATGATATTTATGTGTTGTCAAGCTTATAATCTATAGAAGAGACAAATGAGTTTTTTCATGAAGAAAAGCAAGAAAATGCACAAAATTAATACACACGGTGTCGAGACCATAGAGAGGAGAAAAACACAATACAAAGTAGGCACTGTGGCGGCGCTGTGACATTTATTCACATAGGATGGATCATTTAGAGACAGTGCCGAGACACAAAAAATAGAAAGTTTTGGATTTATATATCGTTTGGGATTGCTAATTAGGGTTTCTAACTATATTCTTATGAGTCTTTGGAGTATAAATAATCATTGGGATGTGGTAAACTAATATGATTGAATACAGAGAAAAATAGAGATTTGAAAGAAAGTCTTTTCTTTATAACTTAATGATGTTTATCAAGACAATGTGTGGCTAAGCACTCTTTCCCTTGCTCGGAGGTGAAGCATGTCCAGATTCTTTGTTTATAGCATGTTAAATGAGATCATTTATTTATAATTTAAGTTATTTCGATTCTATCTATTTTATTTGTTGTCCTTTTCATGATTACGGTGCAAACATAGGGCATATATATGGCCAATGCATGTTTTTAGGTGGAAGACCTATAGTTAATCTTGACAATCACATCCGTAATTGTATGATTAGACTGATATAAGTGACAATCACTCACCTATTTGCCATCAAAACCTTTCGATTGTTGAGTGTGTAATAAATAAGTTGAGGTTAAACTAGAAGCGGGCGCGATCTAATTATTTAGGATTAGTATTCCCATGAAACTTTATGCGGAAAATGCATTAAACTTTATTGGCGGATGTTTTGGGTTATGTGTTGGCTAGGGAAGTAGTTGGTTACAGACTTTCTTACTATCGAGATAAGGGGAATTATGGATTTCTAGAGGATGTCGATTTCCCATAGCTATTCTAGAAGGAATTGAATTAGTTATTTTTAGGGAAAGATTGAAGACCATGACATGTTGTTTGATCTTGATTTGGATTTGTGGGACCGTAAACCTTGGTATTCTCTCTCATTAAATTCACATTTACAAACTTTAATTTCTAGTAGTTTTAATTAATTGTTTTCTTAAAATGTCTAAAAACTCTTCAAATTTCCATTTTTAGTTAACTAAGAGTAAAACCTAAGTCATGTGGATTCGACCTTATTTACCATGACTACACTGAATTGGGGTTTGTAACTCGAGTACAGGTTATCTTTGGCACGAACGACATGAACAAATTTTGGCATTGTTGTCGAGGACTTAGTCCTTTATTCTGAGTTTAGTTTCTTTCATTACTTTTTTATTTAGAGATTATTTATTTATATATCTAGTTCTTTATCTCGAGCATATGTTTGCAGGTAACTCCTCGGTGTCCTTCTATTCTTACAATTATGGTCACTTTGAAGACTCATACTATCATAGTATAAATGGGGTAAGTATGTCAAGTTAAGGATATAATTTTTCTAATCGATCTTCTAATTTGCAGCAAGTCGAAGCTTGTGGATATTGTGGTGATTTTACTCATTCCCCCAATGTTTGCCCTTACAATTGCGAGTATGAAAGTTATCCCGAGAGGAGCTATGTATCGCCACTACCCAACTTCTACAAGTTCATTCAAGTCCACAGGTTCCTCAATAAGAAAAGCGTTCTCTTGAAGAAATGTTGAAATACTTAATCTTAGTCAATGAGCAGTTCCATCAAGACAATCTACGCTATCAAAAAAAATGTAACAAAATCGACAGGATATGAATTCAAGTTTCCAAAATATGAGAATTCTAGTTATCTAAATGAATGCTAGCCTTGATAATTTGATTAATGATGAAGATTTCCTCGAGCCTATACATTGTAATCAAGAGGAGGAAGCCAGTTCGATTACATTGAGAAGTGTTAAGGAGTACGAGTATTTCATTAAATTGGTGGATGAACTTGAATTTTTGCCATCAGAGCCAAATGTTATAATTGCAGAAGTTCATGAAGAAGAATACAAGATGAAAACTGAAGTCACTTTGGAAAAGCCATATGAGCCGTATGAAGAGAACAAGGAAGATCAACATATGGTGTTGATGAATCTACCTCATGTTTTTTTCATATTTGCGGAATTTGAAACTAGGATGGAACAAAAAGGGCACTTGGAAATTTTATGTGATTTTGACAGCTACATGTTAGACTGTCAAGACTATATGGAGACTTATTTGTTAGAAGTCCAAGATGAATTCAAAACTCTAAAGGAGGACATGCCTATTTCACTGTCAAGGCTACCATGATCCTATTTGCTTATGACTACTCTAAAATAATGGGCGTTACGTGATCTTTCAGGCCAAGTCTAGCCATGACTTAAAATAAAGGCACTCGTTGGGAGGCAACCTAATGTTATTTATATTTTTTCATACATTTATTTTCACTCTAGTCTATTTTAGTTCAATTAGTATAGTCTAGTTTAGTTTACTTTATTTAATTTATTCAACCATTTTAGCTAATCCCTAAACTCCATTTATTAAATTTTACAGGTTAAGGAAAGTATTGAGATGAAGGAAGTAAAGAGTACTATATGTTGGAGTCTGGTTTGACTTTTAATTAAATTTTAATTAACATGATTTGAGTTATTATTTTTTAAGGAGATTGATTACTTGATAAGATTTATGTGTTTTGAGACTTGGTTGGAATAAAAAACTAACGAAAGTCACCGCATTAGTGGCAGGTCTTTAAGTAGAACCCGAAACACTAAATTTATTTTTACTATTTTGTTGATTTTAACCTTAGTTGAAAAATTTTGGGCTCACAAAATTTGGTTAAAAATTTTTGAAGTCAATTCATTGATTCATCAGTTTTTACTCTAATCACTATATATGAATTCGTATTTAGCCATTGTTTCTTTATTTTAGTACTCTTATTACTATGCATGAACTCATATCATTTCCTTAATTCTATATATATCCTATTTTTTCATCCTCTTGTCTGTTGTTATGTGAGAACCTCTTGAGGTGTCTTGAACCTTGAGGACAATATTCGAAATAAATTACGGGGTACTTTAGGGATTGTGGATTGTTTTGGATGGAACTTTTTCCTAAAGACTCCTGGTATTATCGTTAATTTTTTCAAATTATTCTATTAAAGGATGGTAATGGTGGTGTTACTCTTTTCATCCCTTTTATCTTTCCATTTCTTTTTCTTGTCCATTCATACTTATATCTTCCATTTCATTAGGATATAATACATCTTCATGAATGCGTTTAGTATAGTTTTTATTATTATTATTTAGAGCCACCCGAAACATTGCTTCATGCCATTGGTTATGGATGAGTGAACTATGGTTGCCTTTTTAACTTAAAACTTAGGAAATATTAGAAGAAATGCTCACTTTAGCTCGTAGTCCAGCATTTTAAGATTTCATATTAAGGATTTAGTATGAGGGATAGGCTTTGTGCTAGATAACAAAGGGGCAGATGGTCAGAACTGCGCAAGTGGGAAAAAGTTCGATTTTTAGGGTTTTAAAACGAGGGTATAACCCACTCGAGGTAGAATTCTAATGACTAAACAACTTTTGGGGGAATAATTTAGGCCATTTTTAAATAAAAAAGCCCTTAAATTTATGCCTTCCTGAAGTAATTTCCCTAGTTAACTTATTTGAATCCAACCCAACCTTTAATTCCTTCTTACCGAAAGCTAAACCTATAGCCATAGCCTGATATTATCCCTACCTAGTTGGAAGATAATTTTAGACATGAAATCTTTAAAAAGAGAGATGAAAAGAAGAAAAAATTTAGGGGAAAGAATTGTTTATTTACCCAAAATAAGGGGACATTAATTATAATGAAAAAATCAAGTCATGAATTGAGAGTCCCCCTAAAACGGTATCCAAATGGGGCAGGGAGCCTGGTGGTTGGAAAAAGGTGAAAACTGCGCATATTAAAAGAAAATTCAAGTTTAGTGTTGTGTTAACCATTTCATGTTCTCTTAAAAATTATCTTTTAATAGTCTAGTTTTCCGATACTTTGCAATACCTTTATATTATTTCCTTGGTACCCTACCCTAGCCATGCTACAACCTGCTTAAAGTCTGTTAACATCCATTAGTGCTAAGTCTACAATAGTGGAGAGTGTGGTTGCATTTCTCTGCTCTTTAAGCGTTGATGAGCTATCTTACACAGATATAAAACTTGTGTTGTTGAGTGTATAAGCCAAGAAAACTTTTGAATAGTTGATAGTTTTTGTCTTGACCTAGTCTAGGTATTGAAAGTGTGATCTTAATTGTGTTTGGATTGCGATTCTAGACATATCATAACTCTGAAATTTCTTGAGAAGCTTGTTGACTTGGCGACTATTTAAACCAAGGGAACTCTATGAGTTTGGAAGCGTGTGTAGGATTAATTAGCATAGGATAATAAATATATTAGTAATCTAGCTACATGTCTTAAAATTCTTTGCTCGGGACATGCGAAGTCCCATGTTTGAGGGTATTTGATAAGTGCTTAATTAGACTTATATATAGGGTTAGTTTAGTTATATAATTGGTATTTATATCTTGAAATAAACTCTAATTGATGATATTTATGTGTTTTCAGGTTTACAAGCTATATACTAGACAAAGGAGTGATTTCATGATAAAAAGCCAAGAAAAACCACAAAAGTAAGGTTGACGTAATGGCGGAGCTATGGGTTTACACACACGACATCGAGACCACAAAGAGGAAAAAAACACAATATAAAGCTAGCGTTATGGTGGCACTGTGGTGGCTCTGTGACATTTATACACACAGTGTGGATCACTTACATACGATGTTAAGACACGAAATAAAAAAAATTTGGATCTCTATTTCATTTGAGATTGCTAATTAGGGTTTCTAATTATATTCTTATGGGTCTTAGGAGTATAAATAGTCATTAGGAGGTGGTAAACTGATATAATTGAATACTGTGAAAAATAGAAATTTGAAGGAGACTCTTTTCCTTAAAATTTAATGATGTTTATCAAGATAATGTCCGACTAAACACTATTTTCCTAGGTCGGAGGCGAATCAAGTCTACATTCTTGGTTGATAGCATGATATGTGAGTTCTTATTTATAATTTAAGTTATTTCAATTCTTTCTATTTTATTTGTTGTTGTTTTCATGATTATGGTTCAGAGTTAGGGTATGTATATGGCTAATGCATGCTTTTAGGTGGAAGTCCTATCGTTGATCGGGACAATCGTATCCGTAACTGTACGGTTGGACTGATATGAGTGACAATCAATCACTAGTTTGTCGTCAAAACCTTTCGATTGTTGCATGTGCGACAAAAAGTCTAAGTTAAACTAGAAGCGGACGCGGTCCAATTATTTAGGATTAGTATTCCCACGAACATTTATGGAGTTAATGCGTTAAACTTTATTGGCAGATGTCTAGGGCTATATATTTGTTAGGGAAGTAGTTAGTGGTGGACGTCCTAATTATCAAGATTAGAGGAATTAGGGATATTTGGCGGATGTCGATTTTCTATAACTAATCTAGAAGAATTGAATTAATAATTTTTAGGGAAAGATTGAAGACCATGACATGTTATTGTTTCTTGATTTAGATTTGTGGGACTGTAGACCTAGGTATTCTCTCTTATTGAATTTATTTTTGCAAACGTTAATTTCTAGTAGTTTTAATTGATTATTTTCTTAAAATCTCTAAAAACCTCGAAATTTCTTTTTTTTAGTTAATTTAGAGTAAAACCTAAGTCTCGTAGATTCGACCCCGTATTTACCACTACTACATCCAAGTGGGATTAGTGACTCGAGTACGAGTTATATTTAGCATGAACAACACGTGAACAATCACACTGAGCTTTGTAATACCGACCTATTTGACTTTAATGTGCAAGAATAAGTCTCTAGGATCATTAAGCTTTATAGGATTCAAGTTCGGTTTTTTCTTTTTCTTATTGTACTTGGATCTTGAAACTATGGCTTGTTATTGATTTTTATATTCTCTGGTTTCTTAACTCTCCCTTTTCGAGTTACTTTATTTTCCTTTGAAGTGTCTTCAAGTGTTTCTTTCTTTGAAATCCCTTTATCGTTTCCATTATTACTTCATTGTTTGCATAAATTTCAGCTTTCAAAGTATCATAATACTTTAGATCTAAAAATTCATTATCATCTATTTTATTATTAAATAATTCAACATATTCTTTATTAGTGTAAAAATTAAGTTTGTTATTAATTTTGAATTTGATGATCTTATCTTTAAACTCCATAAACATTGTTCCTTTAGAAATATCTAACTTAGTTCTAGTTGTCTTTATAAAAGGTGTACCTAATAGTATAGGCAAAGGATTGGGTGAGGTAGAATATCCCATTTCCATGACATTAAAATTAGTTGGGGATACTAAATCATGTACTTGTACATGGATGTCTTCTAATAATACATACGGTCTCATAATGGTATTATTTACTAAAGTAAGATTAATAGGCGTGTTAATTAACGATCCTATTTTCAATGATTCATAAAGTTTAACTGACATAACGTTAATTAATGCTCTAAGATCACACGTAGCAAATTTGATAGAAAAATTACCTATGGTGATGAGTTTGAACAACATTCCTGGGTCGAGAAATTTCTCAGGCATTCTTGTTAAAGATGAAATCTTTTATTCTAAGTTTACATTAATTTCTAATTTCTTAAATGGTTCAGATATGCCTTCTTTAGGTTCTTCCTCCGTAGCATTTGCTAATCGTTATGGAATGGTAGAATTAGAATGTATATCTTCATTAGACTAATATTTATTGTTTACTTTGTCTTGTTTAATTAATTTAGAATTTTGTAAAGATTTTTCGTAGGCATCTACTTTGGCTAAATACCATGAGTATAGTCTTTTGGGAAAAGGTGTGTATTTCAATTGCTCAACCATTCATTCCCTAGTGGGAATGACATTTGCCAACATATCCTCTTCTTCTTTTTCTATTATCTTAGATATTTTAGTTTTCATTTTACCTCTTTTTGGTGTCTTTGGTTGCGTATTTGTTTATTTATCGTTTTCACAAAATAAAATGTTAACTTGTGCTTGATTAGTAGCGTTCATAGTTTGAGTAGTTACATTATTTTGATTATGTACTGATATGTAAAGTCATTTGACTTAATTAGTTTTTCAGCTCGTTAATAGATGTATCGATTTTAATTTTGTTTTCAAAAATTTACGTAAAGTTTTGATGACTTTGGGTCATAAAGTTATGTAGTATTTGTCTAAAATTAGTTATGTAAGTTGTATAGTTTGTTGAGATTGTTACATTGTTGTAGGTTGTGTAGGTGCTCTCGGTCTAAAAGTGGTACAGTCTTGGTTTTGTGACCATAGTTAATATTCAAATTTGGTTCTTTGGTGGACCAAAAAATTGATTCATAACCGCATTAACTTCTTCATTATTGTCTTCTTGTAAAGTAGTACACACACCCGTAGGATGTGTAATCTTATTACAAAATCTGCATGATTTAACTTGATTTGATCTATATTTTAATAGTAGCATAACCATGTTAGATAATTCTTCAACTTTTTGTCAAAATTTATTACTTGTTTTATTATTAACCTCATAAAGTTTCTTTCTTTGTGTATCAGTCTTCTCACCATATTGTTTAGATTTTTTAGCCATCTTGTTAATAGCTTCTTTTGCTAAGGTTGGTGTGATAACGAATAATGATCTACCACATATGATATCTAATAGTCTTTGTTCAAAATGATTTAGTCCTTCACAGAAGAAATTAATCTTTGAAATCTATCTTAAAACTCATTAAAATCTTCATCGTCTCTCATTTTCACGAATGTGATTTGTCTTTTATAAGTACTAAATTTTCTTATAGACATATATTGATCTACAAAAGCTTCTAACATTTGAGCCCATGTACTTAATGAATCTTGAGGAAGATAAAACAACCAATCTTGTACTTGATCTTTTAATACACAAGGAAAAGCCTTAAGTTTCACTTGTTCTAATGTGCAATCTTTAGGTTTAATCTTATTGACTTTGTGTTGATATTCCCTAATAAATTTTTGTAGGTCTCCATTATCCTTAGCAGAGAAGTTAGGTAGAGCACTAATGAATACAGATCTAAGTTGAAATTCTAAAAATTACTCAGGGTAGGTAATACACCTTGGTTTATAAGCATTGACATTTTGATTACCTTGCCTAAAAGTAAGTTGTCTATTATTATTATTATTACTAAGGTTAAAGTTATTATTGGCTTCTATTGTGGTAGGCTAGTGTCCTCTACAATGTTGTTGTCTTAAATTATGATTAAATGTCTTATCTACATCAGGATAAACCAAATGTGAAGATCCTGTGAAGTTAGAACGACGAAGTGGATAGACCATACAATGTCTAAAACTCCTAAGAAATTGTGTTTAAATCACCATAAACAACGCCAAAAATTGACACATGTCGGTCATGTACAATAATTTTCCCTTTATTTTATACTTTCATTATTTTGTAGCAATGGTAAGTGGGAATCGTCTCGACTGGGATTTATCAAACCTCTCTAGGAAAAAGGACTTTTAAAGTTTATTATTATTATTATTATTATTATTATTATTATTATTATTATTATTATTATTATTATTATTATTATTATTTATAATAATAATCAAAAACTAACTAATAACTAACTATAATATAATTATACTTAACTAACTATGTTATCTTAATTAACTAACACAATCTATAATCACAATCAATAGAATAGTTTAAATTAAGTAATAAATAAAAATCTAAACAAATATCCAAAACAATGAAACATAAACCTGTTTTGCATTCCAAACATATAAATCCAATCCATATATAGTCATAAGCATACTTTATAAAGTAAGGTAAGTCATTAAACTCTTATTATAAGTAAGTAAATAGCTTTTAGCCAACCATTTATTCTCCTTATACCGGTGAAAAACCACGTTCTAATTCTATCTAGCTAACCCCTTTATTTACATAAAGACATTTACTTCACGCAATGGAACCGGATTAAACTTTATGAGAACTTCGAACTTCTAAATTTAAGATCTTCAAAAAGCCACTTGAACATTATATTTAGATCTCAAATCCACCTAGGATATTTAAATGGTGTTTGTCTTTCAAATAATCCTTGTTACTACTTTAAATAGATAATGAAACCATTTATCATATACATATTTACAACTATGCATACAACACCTAGATCCATGATTAAATTAATAGATATTAACTTATTAAATTAGTGAATTAATGAATACAAATGGTTTAGAATATTAAGCACATATTCATCCCATCATAACTACATTGCAAAACGAATCTAGTTCACGCTTAGACTTTGTTTAGATCAAACAAACAAATCACTCATATTCATAAATAACAATGCAATAATATAAATAAAAGACATAATTGAAAATACCTCTGAATTTAAATACTTGAATCTTCAAAAGCAATGAAATAATAGACAATGTATGTAAACAAAGTAGACTCTAGCTCCAAGAACAACCAGGCTTCTAGGGCTTCAAAGTACGATCAAGGGCAATAAATTTTATAACATTAGCTTAGTATTTATAGTATTTTAAGTAGTTAACATCCCAAAACAACCCAAACAACTCATAGTCATCAAAAATTCTTGAGATCTAGCTCAGTGTTTCAAAACGATTTATGTGAGTCACGAATCGCTGATTAAATCAACAGTTTTGATATCATTGGTTTTTTCTTGTTTCCATTAATTTAGCCAGCGATTCAGTGTCTCTAGGAATTGCTGAGAATTGTTAGTTCAGTTCCAATTCTTCTTTGTATACTTCTTCCACTTAATTAATTCTTTAATAATTTTTCTTTTTTTTCCTTCATTTCTTCATATTCTCAATTTATTAATTAAAATATCAAAAAACAAGAGAAAACTTCATGTAATATAGTCTTTTACATCTAAAATCATCCCAAGATGAACTATAAAACATGTCTAATTATTGACTTATAAATTGATGTGATAGTTATTGTTAGGAAATGAACTTTATTCAAGTGGATTGAATGTTGTTGCTATTTTTGATTTGTGTGTTATAGAGAGAGGAGAGTGCAGTAGTTCTGCAAGTCCTAGAATGAGGAAAAGTAGTTATTTACCACCACTTAAAGCTAGAGACCACCCATCCAATACATCCGAGTCATATGATGAGTTTCTTTTTTTGAGTGGTAAGCCCCTAGAGCGATATGAGGATGATCTGAATAAGAAGAAAAAAGGAAACCTTTAGCTGAAAGTAGATTTAGTATAGAAAAACCCAGCATGAGAGAAAGGTGACCTTGATCATTCAAGAGTAGGTATGGGAATTTTTAACTAGGGACTACCTTGCCTTGACCGAGCATCCCCATAACTTAGATTTGATTCTGGGATGTGAGGAGTTGGTGAGCGAGTTCTATGCTAATAGACACGTGAACAAACCTGAGGATAGTGCCAGGGTAAGGGGAGCGATGGTCAGTTACAGTCCCGATATCATTAGCACCTACTATGGTCTACCAACTTTCGATGACTTGGGAGGGTCTGACATCCCATACCTGAGGTATTTCTCTTACTATCATTACCCATACGAGATTGTAAATGTAGCACATACATGTTTCCCTATTATGATTAGGTATGGCTACAAATCGATACCCTTAGCACCTTATCAAGAACTATTTTAGAAAGACTCTTAAGGAATGGTACTATTTCGTTGACGCTTCTCTTTATCCAACCACCCAGCACGGAGAGGTGACATGATACCGTTATTCAATGCTCTACCATATTTTGGCTTGTGTTAATTGCATCGATGTGGGGCATTTTATTCATGAGGTTATTAAAGAGAATGGCTACAATGAATAATAAGAGTCTAGGGCCCTTTCCTTATTACTAACCTGTGCCAATGGACAGAGGTTCCTCTAGCCATTTTAGAGTTTAATATCTAAACCCAGCCGACCATATATGATGGTGACATCTATGAGTTAGTTAAGCTCAAGGAGGAGGATTTAGAGGATGAGGAAAAGATAGCACTTGAAGGAGCACATGCAATAGCATGGTTATTGCAGCAACAAAAGGAGACCTAGGATAGAAGACTAATAGGTAGAAGGAGAGGAGCATCATGAGCTTCTTCATCTGCACCACCACAAAAATGAATACCAGGACAGATTTCCAATAAGGAGATTAATATCTATAATCAAAGAGAGATTAGTTGTTTCATTTATCATGGGCAAATGTGGTACCACCAAGTTAATAATCACCTTAACGAGTCAGCTCCCCCGATTCATAATAGTCCATTCATCATACTTCTGGGCTACCAGGTTTATCAAGCCTACGAGGAGTACGGAATTGCTTCATTCTCCCATTCTTCACAAAAAGTGCAAACTCTGTATAAAACTCCGCCAAAGGACTCCACAATAGAGTGAGCAGCAGTTGGAAAACTTTAGTGATTTAGAGAGTTCACTCTATTGTCTTTGTATGTATTTGGGAGAGGAATTGAGAAACTTGGTACAATCTCAATTTTGTAATATATTTTTTTCGAAGTGATACAATATGACTATGTTGTACTTTTGTAATATCATCAAACAACACATCATTTGCATACATTTTCAGCTTTTCATGTATTTATTTCATTTCACCTCATTTATTCCATTTTCTTATCTTCCATTATTAGATTTCAAGGAATGTATATTGCTTGTCTTACATTCTTGAACCTCGAGGACAAGGTTCATGATAAATTTGGGGGTATGCGAGTATGCCGGTTGATGGAATGCAAGAATGAACCATGAAGGGTTTGATAAAAAAATTTGCAAATTTCAGAATTTTTCTTTCAAAATTTTTGATGAAATACAAGTAATATTGGTTCATTTTATTTTAAGGATTGATAGTTTGGTAGGTTGTTTACATATTTATATACTTGTGAATTCTTTATTTTTGTTTTTCTATTCATTTTTTTGAGCTTAAATGAATGCCTGATTCTAGCATAGGGTAATGGTGGACAATTTGAGAATTCAATTGTTGATTGATGTTACCATGATTGGACAAGACCTTACATATAGTTATATGAAAAACCTATTCTTTTGATTAGTCTACCATACTGAGACTGCACCAAATAGTGCTAGTGTGGAGTCAAGGCTTTATGCTAGATATGAAAGCAGGTAGAAGGCCACAATAGGATAAGAGTCAACTAAATCTATACAGATTCCATGAAAGATTTTCAATCTATTTAAATCTGAGTAATAACCTAAAAATAAGTTTGGAGGAAGACGTAGTCCTTATCTTTTTAAACTTAGAGTTTACCCACCTATTAAGTTATCCCTAGTTAGCCAAGTTGAGCCAACCTAACCTGATTCTTTAATCACCTATTATGAAACCCATAACTTATAACCTATTAGCCCATAATCCTTTACCTATGTTGGGAGCTAATCTTAGACTCGAAATCATTAAAAAGAGACATGAAAGGAAGAAAATACAGAGTGAAAAATTTCTTATATACCTAAAATAAGGAGAAATTAATCATGAAAAAAATCAAGTCATGATTAAAGAGTCCCACCTTAAATGATATCTATAGGAAATGCAGCAGGGAACTGGGTGGTTGGAAAAAAATGAGGACTGCACGATATGAAAAGAAAAATGTAGTTAGGTGCAGTGTATACATTTCATGTCATCTAAAAATCTTTTGACGATCTTAGTCTAAGTTTTACAACGTTTTAGATCCATGAATTACCTTTCTTTGTCACCCTAACCCAACCATTACAACGCAAAAGAAAGTCCTATTCACCCGAAATGGATGATGTTTTGAATGTGTCAGCTTAGAATGGTTGCATAAGTTTTATTTGTAGAATCTTAGTATTCAATACTCTATTTAGAGATTGAAAGTTTTTGACTTATTATACGTTTCGAGGTTACTCATGATTAATTAATGGGTTTACTCTTGACGAAGCCTAGTGCTTTGTGGAGTATTCTTCGGGAAAGTGGTCTAAATATCTTGACTCAAAGTGACCAACTTTGCTTGAGTGTTCTTGTTTCCATTTAGCAAATTTGTAAGAAATTTGATGAAACCATATAAGTTAGAATTTGGTATTAGAGAAATTGAAATGTATTATGTGTATGCAAGTTGATTGTCTTATACTCCTTTGCTCGGGGCGAGCAATTGTCTATGTTTGTGGGTATTTGATAAGGCACCAATTGTGCTATATTTTAGTGTGGTATTACTATAAATCCCAAAATTTTGTCTCCACTTATAATCATAAACCTTTATTTTTATGTTTTTAGGTTAAATATAGGGTATTGGACACAAATATTGTGATTTCCCATAAAAAAAACCTAGTCAAAACCTAAACAAAGGCCTAGCTCATTGACAATGCCTTTAGGTGTGAAGAAATCGCCATGGAATAGCAGGATGAAACCTGACTATATTATAGGAAACTCAATGGAAAAGATATTGATAAAGCCTTGTGAAATCCCAAGAGGAAGCTCGAGCTCGAATTCCAAGAAAAATTGGAGCATTGTGGCAACGCCTTGGCATCAAAGTACGGTGCTTCCCCGTGCAGGGCACGTGTCAGGATAGAACCAAATAGAAAACAAATTTTCATAGCGCATCCTCAGCGATTGCTAACGCCTTTGAGTTTTGAACTTACGTCGTTGGACAAAATCAAAGATTGGCAGTTTTCAATTGTGTTGTTGTACAAGATTTGGGATTAGATTTTATATCATCACACTCCTGCCATAAATAGGAAACTTTAGAACGACTTGACAAAATTTTTGTCTTAAAAAACTTTTGACGAGAGCAGAAAGTATTGTTTATAATTTCTCGAGAGAGTGTGTGGATGACAACTCCAATATGACTCATTTTTTGTAAGTCTTTAGCTTCATTTTTAAGATTTTGCACTATTTTCTATTATTCTAATAAAGAACAATGTTGATTTCACGTCGATTAGCGGTTGAGTTCCACATTTTAGACCAAGGTGATTAAGTTCCAAGGATTTTTAGGATTCGGGAGGTTTTTGCACTTTCCATTCTAATATTGTTCAATTTTGATTTTCATATTCTTGATTGCATTATTGTTATGAGGTTTTTTGCTACGGCTTTGGACCATAAGGTTTTTCGTTGTTTTATAAGTGCACATGCACTCCTATCAGTAGAAATCTATTGCCAGTGATCATTACCGCCGCTAGGTAACGGGGATCACGTTAGGTAGGAATTAGGGCCTTGTTTGTTGGTAATTAATGTGCATTTATGTCATTGAGATATGAGAAGAGTAGCAACATATTGTAATTTCCACGTGACAGGTGAAAGAATTTAACGGTAGTTAGTACGCTTGGTTGGTGTCCTCAAAGAGTGTAATGCTACTAGTCCATTGAATATTTACGGAGCATTCGAGGTTTTGTCGGTCTAGTTAGTATCTGGTTGTGTTGCACATTCCCTCCATTAATATGAGGAGAACGAGGTGACGAAACTCACTTTAAGCCTATCTATGAGAATTGATCGCAAAGCAATCTTTTAAAAACTGACTAACGAATCAGATACCTTGAACTTCAATTCACATTTTGGTCTTTAGTTTCCCATTTATTGATTTTCGTTTCTTAAGAAATTGATTTTTATTTTCTTTGCATTTAATTCTTAATACAATTGAGTTTTTGTTGAAAAAAAATCCCATTTTTCCTAAAGCCTAAAATGGAACATACCAATCCCTCTGAATTCAACCCCGTTTACCACTACTATAAATCAATAGTAGCTCGGTATTTAGGACTATTATTAGTGTCGTTTGGCGCGACACCAATTGTCGACACGTGTTGGCGTGTACAATAACTTTCACATATATCTTTATTATTTATAGTAGTGATAAGTGAAATCGTCTCCACATGGATTTTGCAAACTTCTTGGGAAAATTCTTTCAATAGTTTTTATGGTTTGACTTAAATTTAATAAATTCAATTAAAACGAGAGTCAGAATTATCTAAAAAAACAATGGCAATCAATTAAAATATTTAAAATAACTTAACGAACACAATTCAAATTCACTTAATTCAAATTAATTCAAATAAATTTAATATAAAACAAATATCTAGAACAATGAAACATTAATACGTTTTGAATCCGAACATATTACTTAAATAATAGTCATAATTATAATTTAATCATATTATAAAGTATTCTTTGATCATTAAACCTAAATCATAATTAAGTTGATAGCATTTATCAGGCCACCAGTTTTACTTATATTAGTAGAAAAGCCGCATCCTAAGTTTATCACATAAATCCTTCGAAAGCTCAAAGATAATCAATTAGAAAATAAATAAACATTAAATTTTGTGAAAACTTTGAACTATTAAGCCTAATATTATCAAAAAATTCGTATTAATATCAAACTTAGAACTTACCTTATTAAGGAAATCTAACGGTAATAGACTTATTAAATAAATCATAGTTAATACTTCAAATTAGGTATAGAATCTAAATATCACGATATATATTTTAGACTATGCATGCAATACAAAGATTCATGATTCGTAATATGCAAAAACAAATCTATTAAATCAGTAAATTGACGAATACGATTAAATTTAAAGCATTAAGTGCAAATCATTCTTCATTTTGACTACAATGTAAAATAGATTAAGTTCATGTTCGCATTTTATTTAGATTAATAAACTACTTACACATATCCATAATAACCATCACGATAAAGTAAATAAAAAATTAATAAATACCTCTTACTGAATACTTTGAATTTTTAAATGGTCTCCAAAAGTAATAAAAATTATAACTAAATTGAAACTTAATTGAAAATAAACTAAAACTAAAGAGATGGCTCAAAGAGCAATGAAATATGATATAGGAAACTCAAAGGAACATAATTTCAAAGCCGGGGTTCATATTTATAGTATTCTAAGTAGTACATATCCAATCAAAACGTAAGTCCTTCATTTGCTCCAAAATTCTCGAAGTCGACTCCAGCGATTCCTGGTCAAATCCTCTATCAATCAGAATTCACTGGAAAAATCGGTGGAAATCTGCCTCTGTAGTTCACCGATTTAGCTAGAAATTTTTGTATCTAATCTAATTCACTATTAATTCGCTGGCTCTTTTCTCTAATTAACTTAATTCTTTACTTTCTTTCTTTTTTCTTCCATTTCTTTACATAACCTAAATATAACCTGAAATCACAATAACAAGAGAAAACCCAGTGTAATATGGCCTTTTACATATAAAATCACCTTAAAATATACTATCAAATGTTGTGTAATTATTAGCTTATCACTTTCCACAAGTAGAAGCATATGAAAATTTATTAAGAACTTCAAATGACACTAAATTTTAAAGTGGAAAGGATGAATATCCTTCTAATGATTTCTCTCCAATAGTATATGTTACTTCTTTTGTCCCTAACGATTAGTGAAAGTTAGGAATGAAGATGATGATAATGAGATCTTAGAAGTATTCTATAAAGTGAAAATCTATAAATCATTAGTGGAATCAATTATGCAATTATCAAAGTATAATGAATTTTGGAAAGAATTTGTTAAATCAAAAGATAAAATTCTAGAAGAATCAAAGGAGAATTTAGGTGAGAATGTGTCACCACTAGTTAAAAAGAAACTGCCAAAGAAATGTTATGATCTACGAATGTAAGGAATTCCTTGCAAAATAGGCACTGCTTCTATTAATCTTGCATAGTGTGATTTACGTGCTTCGATTAACGTTATGTCACTATCACTCTTTGAATCACTACTAATAGGATCTTTCAGTGATACACCTATCATTTTTACCCTAGCAGATAGAAAATTATCAAACGTTATGGATTGTTAAAAGACATTTTGGCCAAAGTAGATGACTTTGTATCTCCAGCTGGCTCTTACGTTATGAAAATGGGAGATTTTCAATCTCACGATTCTCTACCTATATTATTAGGAAGATCTTTTCTTAAGACTACTATAACGATGTTAGATATCTTTGAAGGAACTTTGTCCATGGAGTTTGAAGGTAATATTATCACTTTTCCATTTAATGATATGATTAACTATGATAACAATTCTGATTTTCATGATATTAACTCTGAATTTAAGTCAAACTTTCCAGAATATAGTACATTTAATAAAATAAATCCTAAAAGTTAATGAAGTTAATGTAGTGAACAAGCAAATTGGTGAATTGAATTCTCAACAAAGAAAGAAAAATGAAATGCAGCTAATAGGAGATCACTCAAAAATGGAGAATTAAGCAGATAGAAAATGAAAAGCCTGATATGAAGCGGGCATAAAAGCTTAACCTCAAACAAAAAGAAGAAAAAGATGAAGTCGATAGCTCATATTATTCCTAAGACACTTCCTGTGAAATTGAATGACACGGGAGATGTTGTTCTTAATATTAAGGTAAAATGGGCATTGTATTACCAGGCTCAATGTTGTTGGGGCATGTACCTTATGTCATTCTTATGAACATTATTTCTGTTAATATTTTGGTTAATGAAATTGATGATTTCATTTGTTGTTCATTATTATAATTTGTGTGCATGTTTACATTATAATACGATCCATGAACGTTTACTAAAACATTAAAAATGTCCCTAGTCGGACATTATAATAGTAACTATGATGAATTAAGACTAGTGTTAGTATTAATTGATGGTCATGTGATGATCATGCATATAACGATATAAATAAAGATCATGAGTACATATTAAGGAACAAGATATTGGACCAACTCACTATGAGAATACCACATGGATTAAGTCATAGGTGTTACTCATGATAGCTATATTGTTTACTCCTTCGACTTGAGATTAATAGAGACCTCAATATTACAATCATAATGATTTGATACAATTAAATGTTATATTTAACTGGATGATTATAAAGGTTTTGAATGGTAATTATGTGAGTAATGTGTGGAGGTGTGTAATCAAGATATAACTTGATCCTCTCACTTAGAGAGACATATCAGTGGATCCATCGATATGTTAGACTAAAAACGGTCACTTAGTGGATTGATAAGGTCAATGTCACTTGGATGTTTTCAATCTACCTAAAGATTGAAACTAGTATGATTGAACATTAAGGGTGACTTTTCGTGCCTTATATTTAATAAGAGGATATTGTATGACAAAAGGATATGATATACAATGTTGATTAGGTTGTATCGATTTTGATCTTCATGCAACTTGGGTAGTAGTAATACCTTTCTAGAGATCGGTTATGACCAGTGTACTAAAATGATTTTGGTTAACTGCTAACGTTGCATGAACCTATTGGGTCGCACACAAAGAATGGTTTTGCAGGATTTTAAATGACTCTGAATAAAAAATTTTATATGATAAAATTCATATCATAAAAGTTTCGATGATATGTTTTATTAATACTACTTTAAGTAGGGTATAATGGTAGTTCACTTACTCGACATTAGATCTGGTACGTTTTGAGGTTCAAAACGCAGCAGAGATTTTAAAAATTTTATTTTCAAAACGTAGCAGAAATTTTAAAATTTATGCTACGTTTTGAACCTCAAAAACACAACAGTGATATCAAAGCCTTCATGTTCATTTCCATTAGATCTGGTACATGTTTTCTTGAGTTATATTTAAGATATATTGATGAAAGCATTTTTTTAGTATATGTAATGGTTTTGTGATTATTATTTTAATATTCTTGAACATGTATAAGATACATATATTCATGATTTATATGCAAATAGGTTTGTTGTCATGCTAGTGATGAAGCTCATGTTAATTTGATTAACGTATTTTTGTTTTTGATTGAGTTTTGTGTTTTATGATCCATGCTGCCATTTGGTAAAATTTTTACTTTTTGTATGTTGAATCCATGGATGAAATCTCTGTTGTTTTGTATACATCTTTAGGTTAAAGAATTTTTGAATTTCTTAAATTATGTTATTCAGAAGATAAATTTTAAACTAATATAATTAGGTTTGATAAGAGTCGTGATTCATGATTCAACAACATATTTTAAATTGATATGGATAAGAACGAAAATTATTTTTTATTATATATCTCATTGTATTTATTTGTTAATATTTATTCTATTTTTTATATTCCTCTTAGACAGGAGATAAATGTCTAACAAGGTAATACTTGTAATTCTGATACGATATGAGAGATATAAAACGAACTCGAGATTGTTAAGAATCGTATTCGATATGGTTTAAATCATAATCGAGATAAGTTAGGATTTAAAATATCTTAAACTCAAAATGGATTAGGATACGATATTTAGTTAGACGTGGGCCCGAGTTAATTAAAAAATTTTGAATTCATTTAACTAAAATAATTGGTTTTTTTTTCAATTGGATTGATTAAATAATGATAAATCTTAGGCCAAATTCACTTTTCGAAATTGTAATTTGTTGTCTAAAAAGAAGGGGGTGTTGCCCTTGTACCCCTGTTCAGTGGGATTGTCGTCTAACTAATCCTAAGGCAAAGAAATTCGTCTATTAGTGAATAACATTTAAATTTCTTAACTTGTTTAATCATTTTACATACATGAGAATATATGATATTTAATTATTTAAATCAAATTACAAGAATAATAAAACCAAATATAAAAATCCCTCTTTAAAATTTCTATTGCCATACATTTTTAAACACTAGTCAATGCCTCGATCACATTAATATTGGCATGCCTCCGCTGGGTGTATTGTGTTATCTTGGTGAAGTAAGCAGGGTAACGATTACTCTATTATTTGAAATTGTAAGACTTAATGAAGCCATCAAAACGGTTTTGGGCTTTAGTTACAAAATGAAAGAAAACATGCTAAAACATAAGATATTGTAATCTCATAAAAACAACTAAAACTTACTTAGAATGTAACTGATAACATGTACATATCTAAATTACTTGCTTCAAAGTATCGTGCCTTATCAATCTTGGAAATAGGTGAAATATGTATTTTAGTCCCCTAAATTAACATTGTATGTTAGGAGGGTTGTTTATTTAGTAGGAGTCTTTTTCTCTATACTAAAATAAACTTTGCATAATATTTGTTTGTTGATTTACGACCTCTTCAAATTACACCAATCCCTTGTCACTATGATCCATTATTAAGAAGGATAAGTTGTTTAGGACAAACTTTTTTGATTGGTTTAGAAACTTAAGAATTATTCTTAAACATGAACACAAGTTGTATGTCATGGAAGATCCTATTCCAAAGGAAGCACCAGCCAATGCCTTAAAAGTTGTAATGGATGCACATAGTAAGCTTTTCAATTATTCAACTGATGTTGCATGCATTATTGATGTGGAGCAATGAAGATTAATTTCATGTGGGTTGGAATAATTAATGAGTTGACATGCACACCAAACTCAACAAATGTGGATTTATGAAGTTGAGTTTAATTGGAACTATATTCTTATTTAATTTGGAAGCATGTTTTTAATTAGAATATGTTTTATTTAGAAGTATAGTTAAATATAAAGTCTTGGAAGGATCGAATAAAGAATTTTTGGGTTTAAGGACAAGGATTTATTAGAGACGACGTGGTCATCAATAGCCACATCATCATTGTGAAAAATGGCATTTTTTGGCCGAATTCCATAATTTAAGCCTTCGAAATTGTAGATTTACTGTTTTTTGAAAGTTTTAGTCAATTATAACTTTTAATTTTGATTTTTGACGCCGTCTGTGGCATTAGGTTTCTTTTTTCGTCTAGTTTACGTTTTTTGGCAAAAATTAGGATTTTGCTATATAAAGCACCCTTTTGGTTGTAATTCGTTGATTTTTATTTTAAATAAAAACTTAGGTTTTTCTTTAGAGAATTAGGATTATTATCTTGTCCCCTAAGTTGTTTGTTTGTGGTTTTTCGAGCAATTCAATTTGGAAGATCCTCACTACGTTAATTGGTTATATGTTATTCCTGCAGACAACTCATTAAGCTGCACACACATTTTTTCTTACGATTCAAAAAATTGAGTGAAAACCTGCTCGGTTCAAACTTGGTCGTCTTGTTGATAAACATTGTTGACTTGTTGTTGGTTCTACTTCTTCTTCGACGCCATGATTGTCTCCAAGTCACGGTTGATGAAGGCTCTGATACCAATAAACATAGCAAGGATCTTCCAAATTGAATTGCTCAAAATACCACGAAAAATAACTTAAGGCACAAGAAAATAACTCAAATTCTCTAAAGAAAAACTCAAGTTCTTATTAAAAATAGAAAAAATCAACGAATTACAGCCAAAAGGGTGCTTTATATTGCAAAACCTTAATTTTAAGAAAAAATAGTAAAAGTCTAAAATGCTCTAAAACGTAAACTAGACAAAATAAGAAACCCAACGCCACAAGTGGCTAAAAAAATGGAACGTTCTTTTAAATGTTATAATTGAGCGAAAATTTTTCAAAAATTTTAAATTCGCAATTTCAGAGGCTAAAATTAAGGAATTTGAGCAAAAAACAACGTTTTCACAGCAATGTTTGAGTATTGATGACTACGTCTTTTCTAATAAATCCATATCCTTGAAACCCCAAAATTCTTTAGTCGGTCCTTCTAAAATTTCTATTTAACTACACTTCTAAATAAAGCATATTCTAATAGAAAACTAGCTTCCTAATTAAATATTAATATAGTTCTAATTAAACCCAACTTTCTAAATCCGCAATTGTCGAGTTTGATGTGCATGCCAACTCATCATGCCGACCCACACGAAATTGATCTTCATTTCTCCGTATCATTTTTAAGCCTCCAAAATTGTTGATTTGCTATTTTTGGAAAATTCTAGTTCAATTATAACTTTTAGTATGAGTTTTTGTTTTTGACGTCGTTTATGGCATTAGGTTTCTTATTTTGTCTAGTTTATGTTTTAGGGAATTTTAGACTTTTACTATTTTTGGTAAAAATTAGGGTTTTGCTATATAAAGCACATTTTTGTTGTATTTTGTTGATTTTTTATTTTTAATAAAAATTGAAGTTTTTTTTTAGAATTGGAGTTATTCTCTTGTGCCCTAAGTTGTTTGTTTGTGGTTTATCGAGCAATTCAATTTGGGATACCCTCGGTACGTAAATTAGTTATTTTCCATTCCTGCAGATAACTCATTAAATTGCATACATATTTTTTTCCTGCGATGCGAAAAGATTGAGTGAAAAAACTACTCGGTTCGGATTTGGTCGTCACGTTGATAAAAATCATCGACTCATTGTTGGTTCTGATTCTTCTTCGACGTCATGATTATCTCCAAATCACAGTTGATGAAGGTTATGATACCAGTTAACGCAGCGATGATCTTCCAAATTGAATTGCTCAAAAACCCACGAACAAACAACTTAGGGCATAAGAGAATAACTCCAATTCTCTAAAGAATAACTTAAGTTTTATTAAAAATAAAAAATCAACAAATTTCAGCTAAAAATGTGCTTTATATAGCAAAACCCTAATATATAGTAAAAGTGCAAAACGCCCTAAAACATAAACTAAACAAAATAAGAAACCCAACGCCACGAACGATGTAAAAAATGGAAACTCCTAAAAAAACTTATGATTGAACTAATATTTTCCAAAAATAGTAAATCCGTAATTAAGGAGGCTTAAATTAAGGAATTTGGGCAAAAAATGCCATTTCACAACAATGCTATGAGATTTTATGACCATGGCGTTTCTAACAAATCCATGTCCTTGAAACCCCAAAATTCTTTAGTCGGTCCTTTCAAGACTTTTTATTTACCTATACATCTAAATAAAACTTATTCTAATTAAAAACCAGCTTCCTAATTAAATATTAATATAGTTCTAATTAAACTCAACTTTCTAAATCCACATTTGTTGAGTTTTCTATGCATGCCAACTCATCATGCCGACCCACATGACATTGATCTTCATTGCTCTACATCAAATTTAAGCCTCCGAAATTGAGGATTTACTATTTTTAGAAAATTTTATTTCAATTATATTTCATTTCACATTAATAACAAAAAAACAAGATTCATATTCTTCTTAAACCAACAAACATTAGAAAGATTACAAATTATAATGTCTAGAAGTTAATTCATCATTAGCATAATCAGCTCCTTTTTCATCTCTATCTATAATGGTTTGAGAAACATAACTATCTACGGGGTTATAAACTCCCGATGGAAATTGTATATGCCATGATAAAATATCAATGCTCCTCCCATTGGTCTTGCGAACGTTCAACAAAACTCATTTCCGTAGTGGAATGGTGATGTGCCAAAATTCTTTATTTCCCCTCTAGCATCCCCTGATTTTTCAAATCTGCTTCTCAGTCCACATATAAACTAAAAATATGGATAGATAAAATCTCTTCGTTTTAGATCTTAATGGAGATGTACAACTCCCTTTCATCCTTGAAACATTCACTTGAGCCATCATACTTGCCACTCGTTTTGCATCCTCTAATGTTCTGCTTTGAAATCTGTATCTATTACTATGTTCCTCAACTCTTGATCTTCATGTTTCATCGAGTTCTCTTCCATCCTCCAAATCAGTATAACCATTCACTACTCTTATCCTTTATACCATGTCATCAGTGGTAGTCTTATGAGGCAATACTTCGAATTAAACATTGGTGAAATCCACCTTTACCTTAATACAGAGCATAGTAATCAATATTGAAAATGGCAGACCCCCATGTTTCATGGTTGTGATTGCTTGTTCATACCGTCATGAATTATAAACCCAACATCAATATATCCGTTCTTCATAACAATATGATAAAGTGAAGCATATCTAGGATTCTTTACTTTAAAATGTTGTGTCATGGAATATAAATAAGCATTTATAATATAGCTCAGAATTTTGGTAATTTTCTTGAAATTGGTGGTTTTAATGAATTTAGGATGGCCTTTAACATTGAGAGCAAATCCTTGTCTCGAAATAATTTACAAGGCATCTTAAATCATCGCGTAAGGATATGATTCCTTATTAACATAAAGGATACTAGGGTAAGCAGCTTCTTTTCTATATCTCCTTTCGAGAGTTCCATAATGTCTATTCGATTTTGCAGGTGAAATATTAATCTTCTTCCCTTGAACTATTACTTCATTTGAGTCACCACTCACATATCCATTCGCATAAAATTGTCTTACCAACTCAAAACATCCTTGCTCCCTTTGTCCTTCATAATCGCTAAGGAGTTCCTCCGAATTCATTTTTCTTACGATACTCAAAGTTATATCCTCATGCATATGCAAATTTTGAATTTTCAATCCCCTCTCAAGTATTATTACTCTCTTCATATCTATTCATATATATTTTTCCTTAGTATTGACAAATAATGTATGATCATAGGGTACTAATGTGCTTAGGTCTGAGTGTTCAAAATATCTTTCCACATTAGAGCTAGGTGGAGATGGTTGACAAGTCAATAATTAGACATATTATATAGTACATTTTAAGACGATTTTAGTTGTAAAAGACTATATTATACGAGGTTTTCTCTTGTTTTTGGTAATTCAGGTGATTGAATATTTGAAGAAATGAATAAAAAAAGGAATATTACGAAGGAATTGACCAAGTGAAAAAGTTGCATGAAGAATCATCACCAAGGAAGCAAGAATGAACTAAGATTTTATACCAATGATTCCCAGCAATTCATATAGCATCCTGAATCGCTGGCTAAATCGGTGAAACCAGTGAGCTTGAAATTTTGGATTTTCTCAGCGATTCCACTTACATACATAATTGCTAGGAATTGCAGGCTACAAATTTGTGGATTTTAGATTACAACAACGATTTTGAGTCGGTTAAGAATATGTATTATATAAAGTACTTTAAATATAAACCCTAGAATACGAAATTAAAGGCTTTTGGTTAGTTTTACACATTTGCTTTAGTTTGGCGTCTATTCTTTATCGTTTTCTATTTGCTTTTAAAAAGATTAAATATTCAAGTTATCATTAAGGTATTTTTATTATGTCTTTTAATTTTGATGTTATTTCGTTATTTATTATCATGAGTAAGTAGTTTGTTAATATAAACAAAACTACAAACAAGAACTAGATGCGTTTTGAAATGTAGTTATAATAAGATGAATGTATACTTAATGTTTTAAACAAATCGTGTTCTTTGATTCACTGTTTTTATAAATTGTTATTTACGAATTGCAATCTTGTATTTGAGTATTATGTGCATAGTGGCAAAAATGTATGTGATATTTTGATTCATTATTTGTTTAAAGTAGTAACTAGGATTATTTGAAAGGCAAACACCGTTTAGATGTCCTAGGTGAATTCGAGATCTAAATCTAATGTTGAAGTGGTTTTCCAAACGAACGCGGTTTTATTACGTGAAGTTAATCTCTTTGTGTATTTAAAAGGCTTAGCTCGATAAAATTAGAACGTTGGTTTTCCACCGATATAAGGAGAACAAATGGCTGGCTAAATGCTATTTACTTACTTATAATTAGGGTTTAATGATCTAGTATACTTTATAAAGTATGTTCATGACTATATAATTTGAGTAACATGTTTGGAATGCAAAATGGATTGAAGTTTCATTGTTTAATATGATAGTTTAGATGTTTATCTATTATTGCGTTTTATTGAATTGAATTGAATTGATTTTAATTTACTGACATTGATTTGTGTAATTTAAGTAAGTTTAGTCAGTTAAGTTGACTTTATATTTAGAAAGTATTAGTTTAAATTATGTTTTTATTAACTTAATAAAGGTGAGGAATTTATTGTACGTGTCAATTTTTGGCGTCTTTGCTGGGGATTTTAAAATAATTTCTTAAGAATTTCTCTTTGCATGTCATATAATATGACAAACATTAAGCATGAACTTAGTTTTAGGCAAGCTACTAAAAACATCACAACTTATGGATCTACGTGTATTGCTTTTCCTAGGGATTTCCCTAATTTTAGGTTAAAATCGAGATTCATCAGTTCTTTACCTCATTTTCAAGGCGAATGTGATGAAAATCCTCAACAATTTATTAAGAAATACAGACATATGATTAAACTTAAAAACGTAGATTTTGATTATGTCAAACTAAAGGTTTTCTCTTATTCTTTAAAAGGTCAAGCTCAAGATTGGCTATTCTATCTCCCTCAAATTTCTATAACCACATGGTTCAAAATGTTAGAAACCTTCTTACATCAGAACATTCCAGCATGTAAAATTAGTTCGGATAGGAAATGACTTAGCAATGCTAGGATGGAGACCAAATAAAATTTTGGTGAGTTTTGGGATAGATACCAAATATTAGTATCATTATGTTCACAACATGGATTTTCATAAAAACCTTATTAGAATACTTTTATGAAGGACCAAACCATTTAGAACAAAAATTCCTAGACACAGTATGTGGATGATTATTATTCGACGTAATGCTACCATTAGCAAGAGATATTATTATTATAATGGAAAAACGATCAAAACAATATTGTAAAAAACAAATTTATAGAAAACCATTTTTATGAAATTAATAGGAATATTATCAAGACATCGGATGATAAACTTGATGAATTGAAAAGTATTGTTGAATTATTATTAAAAGATAGATCAGTCCTCTATTTGATGAGTATCCATTGGTGCAACAAAATCATATCAAATAGGCTAACATTATAATGAATCATTACAATAATCTTAATCAACCTACTTACACTACTAGTAATAATGCTAATTACCTAAGACAAAATAAAGCTAATGATGTAGACAATCGAAATTTTCAAAAGTATTGAGCCCCCGCATTAACCGATATAATAATAGCACTAGAAATTTCAAATAAGGCAAAATATCAAAAGATTCAAGCCCTACAAGATGATATAGTTTAAGTAAGAAATCAACTAAGTCAAATGCAAAGACAAATGAGTTCATGGGTTAACCAAGGAAAATTACCGTCTCAACCTTACTCTCGTTTGTATGCAAAAATGATAACTTTTAGAAGCAGTAAACAAATGAAAGAACCAAAGATGCTAGAACAACTAGTCCCTCAAAAAGAATTAGAGGCCGAATTAGAAAAAGCAATAGAAAATGAAGATAACAAAATTCAAAAGGAAAATGATTATGATTTCAAAAAGAGTAAACCAAATATAGTCAGACCACCATTTCCCTATCATTTAGAAAACAATAAAAACGTCAATAAATTACCAAAAGAGAAAGAAATCTAAGACACTTTAAGGAAAATGGTAGTAAACACCTTTATTTGAAGTCGTATAAAACATAATTGTATATCAAGAATTTATAAGACTTATGCACTAATAAAATTAAACTTATTGTAAGAGTAAGCCTAGGAGAACATTTGTTAGCACTAATCCAAACAAAGTTCCTTCCTAAATGTTCTGATCCTAGGATTTTGTTGTTCCATGCACATTAGAAAACATAGGGATATCTAAATCATCATATGATATAACGCCTCAATTAACGTTATGCCTATGTCAATATATTTGCAAATGACAAACGTACACTTAGACCAAACTAATATAGTAGTATAATTAAGAGATTGATCTATCGTCTAATCTGTAGTAGTATTAAAGGATGTATTGATTAGAGTTAATGACTTACTTTTCCTAGCGGAATTTTATGTCATAGACATGAAACAAGACCAGTTTTCTAGTAAGACTTCGGTTATTTTAGGATGCTCATTCTTAAAAATGGCAAAAGCCTAAATAGATTTTTCTAATGAATCCTTAACGTTGGAAGTAGATAATAAAACAATAAATTTTAACATCCATGATGCTCGAAAATATCCATTAGATGTTTCATCAATATGCACTGTAGATATGTTAGATCCTATAATAGACAGAACTTTTAGAAATGATAAGTTAGACAAACTTGAAAAATAGATAGAGGATTTAATGACGATGATGATATAGACGAAGAGATAGGAGAGATAATCAATTCAGTATAATCTTATAAAGTACTCTCTGAACTCTATTACTATTTGGATCTGCCGATAAATCATTTGAAACTTTTACCCTTTATACTAAAAGCCCTTGATTTAGACTTAAAAGTTATGCTATATCATTTAAAATTTGCATACTTAGAAAGTAACGATGCCTTACACATTATAATTTCTTATAAATTATCAAATTTTGAAAAGGAGAAATTAGCAAATGTCCTTTAAGAATTCTAGAAAACAATAGGAAGGACAATAGCAGATATAAAAGGAATAAGTCCAGCCACATGCATGCATAAAATTAATCTTGAAAAAGACACCAAACCATTTGGACAAGCTCAACATATATTGAATCCACCAATGATGGAAGTAGCAAAAAAAGAAATATTAAAATTACTAGATGCATGAATGATATTCCCAATAACACATAGTAATTAGGTTTGCCCGGTACAAGTAGTCACACAAAAGATAGGGATCACAGTTATAACAAACGAACATGGAGAATTAGTACAAACTAGAATCCAAAACTATTGGAGAGTATGCATAGATTATAGGTAACTAAATGCCGCAACTAGAAAAGATCACTATCCATTTCTATTTATAGATCAAATGTAAGAAAGACTAGCTGGACGAACCCATTACTGTTACTTAGATAGATATTTAGGATTCCATCAGATCCTTGTAGCTTTAAAAGATCAAGAAAAGTCCAATTTTACTTGCCTTTTCGGTACATACACTTATAGGTGTATGCCTTTCGGCTTATGTAATGCACCCGCTACGTTGAAAAATTTATTGAAGTATACATGGATAAGTTTACCGTATATGGTAATGTTTTCAATGAATGTTTACTTCACTTATCTATAGTACTTAAAAGATGTATAGAGAAAAATCTAGTATTGAACTATGAAAAATGTCATTTTATGTTCAATCAGGGACTTATACTAGGACATATAGTAGCCGCAAAAGGAATAGAGGTAAACCCTGCTAGAATCCAAGTTACAAAAACATTACCTTACCCCATTACTGTGAGGGAGGTAAGATCTTTCCTTGGCCATGCAGGATTCTACAGATGTTTTGTGAAAGATTTTTCCAAAATAACATAACCTTTGTGCAAACCTTTTCAAAAAGATGTTACCTTTGAGTTCACACCTAAATTCAAGATAGCTTTTAATAAATTAAAAGACGCCCTAATAATCATAACTGTGATAAAGTCGCCATAGTGGTGACAACCCTTTGAAATAATATATGATGCAAGCAACTATGTAGTATGAGATGTTTTACGTCAAAAGTTAGGAAGTGATTCTCACGTCATATAATATGCATCAAGAACTTTGGATTTTGCCTAACTAAACTACATTACCACGGAAAAAAGAACTCATAGTAATTGTGGTTGCATTAGAAAAGTTTAGACCATATTTACTAGGACCAAAAGTAATAGTTTACTCAGATCATGCCATATTAAGATATTTGATGGCAAAGAAAGGCGCTAAACCTCGACCAAAAAGATGGGTCTTATTGTTTCAAGAATTTGATCTCACTATAAAAGACAAGAAAGGTGCCAAAAACTTAGTAGCAGATCATCTAAGTAGACTAGAAAATGGTGAACCTCCAATTCAATTGAAAGATAAGTTTCCTGATGAGCACTTATATAAGATAGCTAATACTGGTCCATAATATGTCGATATACTCAACTAAGTCACTACTAATATGTTATCAGCTCATTTAACAAGTGCCCACAAGAATAAGATTAAACATGATTCTAAACATTATTTATGGGATGAACCTTACTTATTGAAATTATGTTCCAACCAAACCATTCGAAGATGTATTCCACAAATGAAAATACAATCTATCAAAGCTTACTGCCACACTTACGCTTGTGAAAGACATTTTGGTCCATATCGTACAGCCCGTAAAATATTAGATTTAACATTCTTTTGGCCTAATTTATTCCACGATTGTTATGTTTACACGAAAGCTTGTACAAATTGTCAAAGAACCATAAACTTAAGATGTAGGAACCAAATGCCCTTGTGTCCTATTTTGTTCTACGAGGTATTTGATGTTTGGTGAATAGATTTTATGGGACCTTTTCCTCCATCTAATGGAAAAGTATATAGCTTATTAGTTGTATACTATTTGTCTAAATTGGTAGAAGCTATAGCCACAAAATCTAATGATTCTAAAATAGTACTTAATTTCCTAAAATCAAGGATTTTTACTATTTTCGGAGCACTTAGAACATTGATTAGCGGCAGAGGTTTATACTATTGTAATAAAATTAGCTATTGTACTTCACAAATACAATGTCACACATAGAATGTCCACTGCATATCTACAAACTAGTGGCAAAGCCAAAACCTCAAATAGAGAAATGAAATCAATTTTAGAAATGATAGTATGTCCAACACGTGATGAATGGAGTCTTTGTTTAGAAGTTGCAATATGGGCATATAGAACTGCATTTAAGACACCCATAATTATGACACCTTATAGAATAATTTTCGGTAAAGCGTGTCGTTTACCAGTCAAACTAGAACCTAAGGCATACTAGGCAATTAAGACATGTAATATGAATTATGATAATGCAGGAAAGGAATGCAAACTTAGTATCTAAGAGCTAGAAGAATTGAAAAATGATGCATATGAAAGTGCTTCTATTTATAAAAACAGATCTAAAGCATTTCATGATAATAAATTGAATATTAAGAGTTTTGAATAAAGACAAAAGGTTTTACTCCTTTGTTCACGACTTAAATTATTTCTTGGAAAACTTTGTTGGAGATGGACAGGACATTTTATCGTCAGATACATATTTTCCCATGGTGCTATAAAGATTGAAAGTAGAGAAATAGAGTAGATATTTAAAGTTAACGCTCATAGACTAAAACCTTATCATGAAAATTTTGTCTTACAAGATATGGAGATCATTAACTTTAACTCAGAGGACAACTCGTCAGATCAATTGAACCTCATGGAGGAGCATATCGTGAAAATTAATTCTAGGGAAACAATCAAGCTGTTGATGGTTAAAATACCAAGAAATAAAAAGAATAAGAAATCACAAAAGGAGAAACAACCTACCAGAGACTTATACGAGTGCGACACAGACGACGGAGATTATGTAGAGTTTGGTGAAAATGGCAATCCGAATAAAATCTTTGCAAAGGACCCTGGGAAGACCTACCTCAACATATGAATCAATGAGATGTCATTCTACGGAGTTTAACTCGATAAGGGAGCGGATATGAATCTTATGCCTTAACATTGGTTCATTTTAAGAAAATTGCGAATTCATTGCAAACCTCTTATTATGGTGTCAAAGCCAAATAATACTTATACTGTCGCATTAAGAGTATACATGAATGTGCAAGTATGAGTGGGTAGGCTTACCATCATTAAAAATTTCCTAATCATGACAACAACTACCCAGATAATCAGATACTATTAGGTAGACCATTCTTATCAAATGTCAGGGCTATCATAGACATACGTGAGTGCATAGTTTCACTAAGGACGAATGATGAAGTAATATTATTTAAAAATGGGAGAGAACTTCCCAACGATATGGAAGAAAGGCAATTTAATGTTGGTGATAAGATCATTAAAAACGGACATTTTTCAGACCCTAGTGAAAACATTATCAAAGAGGAACCACTTGAAGCGATGATTGATTCGCTCACACTTAACGAAGATTGATTGCACTATCAGTCGAGCAAAAGACTATAAGCAACATCATTCTATGGAAGGCAACCCATATTCGTTATTTCTGTAAGTTATTTAAATTTTTAGTAGGACACATAGTTTTAGTATAGTTTATTTTTATTCTCTCTCCTTTTGACTCTCATTTGGAATTACTTTCTGAAGTCACGCTTCCGAGTAGCTTCAAATAGATGGGGGATGATCGAGTTGTTTTTATTTTCATTGCCTTTTATGCAAGTTCACATTATAAGCTTGCTTATTTATTTATTTATCTAATTCATTAATAAATAAAATAATTAGTTAGATACATATCCCGATCAAATTTATGAAAATTTTCAATTTTTCAATCAATCTTACCTTTAAATTTACCTTTAGGTAGGATATATAAGTTATTCATGAAATAAAATTGCAAAAACAACGAAAATAATGCCTAGCGATTCCCAGCAATTCCAAATAACACTAGGAATGCCGACAAAATTGGTAGCAGAAAACATAAAATTTCAGTGTAAATTTTGAATCTAGCTATGTCTTGCGATTCGCCTAACATAGGAATTGCTAGCAAAATAGTTGAAAACAGTAGCTCCCTATGTACCAATTTACACAGTGATTCCAAACGATTCCACTATGACAGGAATTGATAGGTGGGATTTTTGGTTCTTAAAACCAAAACTCCAAATCGCCACACATAACACCTCATTCCCACCACAAAACAATTGCACCCTTTTATGAAAAGTCTCATTCCTTGCACAGACTCAACCATTCTAAGCTCAATCATAGTCTATTTAAGTGATTCCTACCTCTAAGTAGTTTCATTCAACACCAAAAACATCAAATTTGATAGAGTAGAGCCAAGTTAGGGTTTAGAGAATTCGAACATGGAGCTTAGAGTAGCCGGTTACATGAGTTCAAAAGCCCACGTCTTGAGAGATTCACTCTAAAGAAAGTAAACATCACTACCATAACCTTTCATTTTGATGAAAATTTGATTTTTGTTAGACTTGTGGAAGATTTTTCAAATCATTTTGCAAATTTTTTTGTCGAAATCTATTTCCATACATTGAATGGAATATTTTGGATTGGGTTTTGCAATAGTTGTGAGTGTTGGTTTACAAATTTCATGATTATGAAAAATATAGAGATTTTGAAAGAGTATTCAAAAATATTTTAGATTAAACATTTGACGAATCAAAGAAGTAATATGTGAATATTTCAAAGACCATTCAATGGATTTGTTCTCATATTTTTTACCCCCGTAATTTTCAAATAAGTTTTGTCAAAAATTAACTTTTTATTCATATTTTTTTTTAATTTCTCGATAGCAATTTGATTTTCAATAAATTATGTGCCTTAAATCCATTTTATCGATCAAATATAGGATTTTGGCTTATTGATTCACAATAGTAATTCGATCACTATTGTGAGATGAGGTAGTGGAAGAGGTAGGAGTTGTGCACAAGAGAAAGGAAAAGGGATTATGGTATAGAAACCCAAGAGAACACTAATTCCACCTAATTCTGATGAGGATTCTGACCAACTAGACCTAAACTCAGAAATTCCCTATGATTCCATGAGATTTGTTAGTCCTAAGGTGCAAAATATATATTTTCAAGATATGAAAAAAGTCATCATACCCGAAAGAGGATTCCAAATTCAAAAAGTGAATAAATATGAGGATAAAATTGTGAGCATCATACAGGAAATATAGTAGGAACAACTTCTTAGGGACTACAAAGGTCGAGTAGAGAGAGGATGCTCGGAGTTAGTTCACTAATTCTACGCGAATAGATATGTGAGCAACAATCATAAGGAAGTAATAGTTCAGGGAAAGAGAATTGATATTTCACTTAGGCATTGAACATACACTATGAACTTCCAGAGTTTAGAGTTAAACAGGATTATACCGACTATCCCAGCATTCATTACCAATATAAGGAAATTTACCCATCAACACAAATTCGAGAAGCCTTATAAGTAGATCTCGAATGGGGATTTGCTTTTGATGCATAAGGTCATCTGAAGTCATCAAAACCACTAATTTTAGGGGAACCACCAAGTGTTGGAGCTACATCATAGGCGCATGCCTAAACCCCACCAAGAAACATTATAAAGTTGAGAGCCATATAGTCGCTCTACTCTATCACATCGTAACGAAGATGAGGTATATCGACGTAGGATATGTAATCTACGAAGTAATGAGACAGGCAATGAGGACAATGAAGCATGACGACCTGCTATTCGTGATTTTAATCACTCAGCTGTGTATTAAGGCCAAGGTTGGTTCCCTTGATATGGATTTTAATGTGCTACCTCAAAGGACTATCATAGAAACTGCAATTGATAGGATGAAAAAAGTGAATTGATATAAAAATTTGAAAAAAAAGAGGGAGACCAATGAGATAAAAAGGTGTAGAATTGAAAACTGAACTATTAGGTAGAGACTTCATGCAAGCACATTAGAAAAAGCAAGGCGAGCAGCGACTTTGATGATTCAAGTATATGTTTCGATGGCAGAGAGCAGTTCTACATCTACGGAAATAGCTAAAAGGAATGAATTTCTCAAATCCTTTTTTTCAGCTTTTTGGCTCAATGAAAAGTAAATTTTAAGGAATAATGAGATGTTAGAAGCAAATTAAAGAAGTATGGCGCACCACCATTCCATTTTGAAGAGGAGGATGGAATGTTTACTAAATCATAGGAAGAGCATCAAGTTTCCTTTGATGTAGTTGAGGGATTTCATAACCCCGCTATTAATTATACTTCCCAACCTATTGCACCGAGGAATGAAGACAAAACTTAAGATAGCGCGGAATTTATTTTTGCGCAGAATACTTAGTAATCTTTTTGTAATTGCCTATATGAATGAAATGTGAACTCTACTTTGAATCTTAGTGAGAATGAATGACTCTATCCATTATGTATTTCTTTTATATATGTCGTTTAGTGGTTTAATTTTTGAAAACCAATTTATATTTCATATTTAATTCTTTTATGCTTCACGAGGAGCATATATTTTGTTTTGTTGAAAAACTCAACTTTATTTTTAAACCTTGAGGTCAAGGTTTCGAATATGTTCTGAGGGTAAGTAAGTGAAGTAAACAATAAAGAAGCCAAGTATGGAAGAGTAGAGAGGTAGAATTTATTTGACTAAAAAGTTTTGAATTTTTTCTGCAATTTAGGTAATATTTCTTTATTTTCATTTAATTTAGTTAGAAATGTGAGGCGGCGGAGCTCCAGCTCAAAGCGATCGCTACTCGGTGCAGTAATGACAGATCAAAGAACATGACGGACGGCTAATTTGAATATAATTTGGATTTAAACAGAATTTATATATCATTATTACCCATGAAAATATAAATTTTATGAAAGAAATGAATTGTTATACCCTACTTGACTTAGCCTAAGTTGTGTATACAATAGAGGAGTTTAGAAGGGATTGATTGCTTTCTATTAGACATTATTATAGGTATAAGATCGAAACAATATTGCAAGATAAAAAAAAGACAGATTACTAAGAATCTTGTTATACAAAAGTTATTGGTCAAGTTGTATATGTCTATATATGTATTGAAAAAGTTTATGCCACAATTGAGGAGAAAAATAGGAAATAGCTACCAAACTTTACTTAGTTGGAAAGAGCAATTCTTTGACTATAGTGAAAGTGAGAAGAGCTAACAATAGTTTTAAAAAAAATAGAGAGACCCACATATTCAAAAGGAAATGAAGTAGCAAATCTAGTGGTAGAAAAAATGAGAGAAACATTCCTTTAAAAAATTAATAACGAAATCCAAAGGAAATGGAGCAGGGAACCGTAAGAATACGATATGAAGAAAACGAATATGTCCATATGAAGAAAGAAAGATAGATTTATAGAAAATGTGAGGATGTTTATGAAACAATCTCTAAAATAAGAGATTTAGCTCGAGTGCTTATAGCTAAGTTAAATGAAGTATCTCTTGTTCCAACATTCCAACAAATGGATATGAAATGATGATTATTGGTAAATAAAAATTTCATATCCAATTTGATTGTGGTGATATTTTAAATATTCTTTTAAAATGAGATTGATTAATTGATTTTTGTATCTTGAGATTCTATATTAGTCATTGTAAGCTTGATCTTATCAGTGGAGATTGAGAAAAGCTATGTAATGGCTTGACCTTAGTCAATGGTTAACTTTGAATTCTGAGGTGTATTACATAATTAGAGGTTGAGTTGTCATATAAAGGGTATTGTTATTTAGTTCTTTCTATTCTATCATAATTCCTATTTTTATGAAGGTAATTTTTTTTAATGATCATTTATGTTTAAGAATAGAAGTATATAATTATGAAATGAAAAAAGGAAAGAAAAGAGAATTTGATTGAAAGTATTCATTTGTCCGCGCCTACCGGCGTCGCATCCACTCCATCAGCTCCTCCGAGCCGTGCCACCGCCCGCGTTGCATCTGGCCGAATACCGCGTCTAACCATTAACTTGACCCTATTTCGCGTCGATTAAATCTGGATCACGACGAGTGGGTCTCACATACGACCCTAAAATGGCACGTGGCACGAGTTAGATTTTTAGGGTCGTTACAGTCTTCCCAACTAAAAGAAAATTTCGTCCTCGAAATTCAAATTTAGTTAAGTCTTTACCTTAGAACAAGTTGGGGTATCGCTCTCGCACGGTAGACTCTCTCTCCCTAGTGAGGCCCTCGTTCTTATGATACCGCCATCGAACGAGTACAAGTGGTATTTCTCTCCTTCTGAGAGTCTGTACCTTGTGATCCACTATCTTAATGGGGTGCACTTCGTATGTCACATCTGATCTGACTAGCCTCAACCGAAATGTGAAAAACATCATGCACCCCGGCCAACTGGCTCAGCAATCTCAACTGATAAGCAACCTCCCCAACTCGTCGGACTATCTGAAACGGCCCGATGAATCTCGATGCAAGCTTTCCCTTAACATCAAATCTTCGGTGGCCCTTCAAGGCAGAAACCTTCATGTAGACCCAATCATCCACTTCATAACTCAAACCATCGCGGTACTTGTTCGCATACTGCCTCTGTCTATCCTGAGCAGCCTGTAACCTCTGATGAATCAGCCTAATTTTCTCTGTGTGATCTACAACAATCTCAGGCCCAACGGCAGCTACGTCCTCGGGCTCTACCAAGCAAGCTGGTGATCTCCATGGTCTCCCCTATAGCACCTCGAATGGTGGCATCCCAATGCTAGCTTGATAGCTATTGATGTACGCAAACTCACAAAGTGGCAAAAACTCCTCCCATGACCCTCCAAATTGTAGCATACAGGCTCTGAGCACATCCTCAATAAATTGAATAAGTCTATAAGACTCTCGTCAGTCTGCGGATGAAAAGTCGTACTGAACTACAATATGGTGACATACTGCTCCTGCATGGCCTGCCAAAGCTGCGAAGTAAGTCGACTATCTCTGTATAACACTATAGATACTGGCACTCCGTGCAGTCTAATAATTTCTCGCTCGAAGAGCGTACTCAGCTGTGGAAAGCTATATTTCATGGAAATTGGGATAAAATGCACTTATTTCGTCAGTCGATCCACGACTACCAAATGGCATCGTGCTTACGCAAAGTCGTCGGCAACCCACTGACGAAGTCCATAGTTATGTGTTCTCATTTCCACTGTGGGATAGGTAGTGGCTGCAATAGTCATTCAGGCCTCATGTGCTCAGCCTTAACCTACTGACACACCTCACAACTCCTCACATACTGGCTGACATCTGCCTTCATCCCTGGCCACCAAAATAATCGACGCATATCATGGTACATTTTCGTCCTGCCGGGATGCACTGTGTACCTGGATCTGTGAGCCTCCTGAAGAATACCATCACGTAACTCTGCCACTGCCGGAATCCACAATCTACCTCGGTGTCTCAAACACTCATCAACGGACTCGCGCCAATCTGGGTAATCTGGACTCTGTGCCATGTCCCTTAACCTCTGATACATCACATCAGTTCTCTGACACTCCAAGACGCTCGGAATATATATTGTTGGTACTCTCATCTGTCCGCAAATATGTGGCTCTGCAGCATCTGGAACCTCTGACAAGCTCATAGCTGCTTCCACCTCGAGTAAACCAAACTCGTGGGTCATCTTGCAAACTACTGTCTCACTGTCTGGTCCTCTCCTGCTAAGGGCATCTGCTACGACATTCGTCTTCCCAGGCTGATACTCGATGGCAAAGTCGTAGTCCTTCAGCAATTCCAACCGCCGTCGTTGTCTCATATTCAGGTCATTTTGGGTGAAAAGATACTTCGAACTCTTATGATTTGTATACAGTGTGAACCTCTCACCATAAAGGTAGTGTCTCCACACCTTCAGTACAAATACGATCGCTGCAAGCTCCAGGTCATGCACTAGATAGTTCATCTCATGGGTCCTCAACTGACGCGATAAATAAGCTATCACTATGTCTCCCTGCATCAGTACGCATCCCAATCTGGTGCTACAAGCATCCGTATAAACAGTCATCTCCTTGCCCGGCTCGGGCAACACTAACAACGGTGTAGAAGTCAATTTCTTCTTCAACTCTGTGAAGGCTGTCTCGCATTCACTTGACCAATGGAAAATCACATCCTTCTTGGTCAATCTAGTCATCGGTGTTGCAATTTTGGAGAAGTCCTGTACAAAGCGTCGATAATATCCAGCCAATCCTAAAAAGCTCCTGATGTCTGTCACGCACTCTGGTGTAGGCCAGTCGATGATAGCGTGAATCTTACTCGGGTCCACTGAAATCCCTCGATCGCTGATCACATGTCCCAAGACTTTCACCTCAGAAAGCCAAAACTCGCACTTACTGAACTTGGCGTACAATCTATGCTCCCTCAAAGTCTTCAACGTCTCTCTGAGATGCCTCTCGTGGTCCTCATGAGTCCTGGAGTAAATCAAGATGTCATCGATGAAGACTATCACGAATCGATCTAAAAACGGCCTTAAGACTCGATGCATCAAATCCATAAACACAGTTGGCGCGTTTGTCAACCCAAACGGCATGACGGTGAACTCCAATAACCCATAACGTGTTCTAAACGTCGTCTTAGGTACATCCTCCTCTCTGATCCGCACCTGATGATATCCAGATCTCATATCAATCTTGGAGAAGAATTATGCTCCGTCCAACTGGTCGAATAGGTCATCGATCCTGCGCAAGTGATACATATTCCTTACTATCACCTGATTTAACTTTCGATAGTCTATACACATCCTCATACTACCGTCTTTCTTTCTCACAAATAAGATCGGTGCTCCCCAAGGTGACATACTCGGGTGTATGAAACCCTTCATTGATAGATCCTCTTGTTGAGCCCTCAACTCCTCGTGCTCTGGTCGTGACATACGGTAAGGTCCGCTTGCTATAGGTTGTGTGTCTGGCACTAACTTAATCATAAACTCTACATGTCTGGGCGGGGGTAAGCCAGGTAGATCCTCAGGAAAAACATCTGGGAACTCGCGTGCTACTAGGACATCCTTAAGTCTGGTCACTAGCCTCTCATCGGACTTTACTATCCTTGCGATGATCTCCATCTCCTGGGGTGGAATCAGTGTCGGTGCCACGGCCGGCGTAGACAATGGTGTAGTGACAACTGTCTGCTCTACAGTAGTGGCGGCGGCGAGTGTGGCAAGGGCCGGTGTGGCCGCTGCATGCGCTCGAAGCAATCGAAGAATCTCCTCGAGCTATAACCTATGGAGTGCGACTGTGTCGCGCAAGGTCTGATCTGAGTCAGGAGGTGTCGAGCCGCTGTCTGGCCCCCATCATCCGTATGAAGAACTGGTCGTCCATCCATGTCGAATTTGCAAATCGCGAACGTGCCACATTTCAGCGTCGTAATACGTGTACATAAGTATTACAATCAATATATACACATATAAGTCATAGTACTACCCGCTCACTTTGCTTCCCAACTAAAGTTCCAAGTTAGGATCTTCGGGTTTCCACATCTAATGTTCATTGTTAAGTTTTATTCGGTTGTATTAAACTTTCCCCTAGGTTCGTCTGAACTTAGGCTTTGATACTAACTGTGACGGTCCCAAACTCCAAGGTAAACCGGGTACCGCCACGTCGCCAGACACGTCACCAAGCATGCCACGTCACCGCACACTTATTTTTAACTGTTCGCGACCTAAACCTTTGTACGTATCTTATCGCCTTAACTTAATGTTTATGAATGTTTTTAGGAATATTTACATTAAATTGACTAAGTTAAGTTGTTCGCGATTTATTAAATTAATATAAGTTAAATATCAAGCGGAAGTCTTTGAAGCATGCAAATATCGTAGAAATGAAAAGTTTGCATTTTATAAATAACCCTATAGTGTGGAAACCCGGCATGAGACACCATGTATATCAAAGAGCGACAAAAGTACAAAAGATGAGCATATACATGTATCAGGTATACAAGCCCTCCCAAAATTTCATAAAAACAATAAATAGATGCATACAAATACCTACGCAAAAAGCTGATGGGGCTCTCCTAACTCAGAGGTAGTCGCCAAAGAACCCCTTGCCCCGGCTCGTTGTAGGATCTGTGATTTGTCACCAAAAACAATGACAAATCCCAGTGAGTAAATCCCAAAGAACGTTAGCTAATATTCACGAAATCCAATAAAACAGCTGCAATTCGTGCAATTTAAATAAGGAACAAGAATAAAGTAATCGCATGAAAATAAGTTGTTGAGAAGTCGAATTTGGACAAGAGTGTAGCGTGACAAAGAACCCTGGTCGACATTCGGGAATCGTCTTAGCTAAACCGAAAGGAACATATGACGACCACCTCGTCAAACATCTCCCGGTCGAATGAGAGGAACCCATGAATTGGAGAACCCCATCCAAACATCTCTCGAGAGGAACCCATGACGAAGACTTTCGTCAAACATCTCTCAACCTACGGGTCTTACGGAAAATAATCACCGCATAGCCCTAACATGGCCAATTACTCGAACAGCGCGGGGTAGCTAGCCCCGGGGTGTGAGTCCGTGCCATGCCCGACCTCGTCGACAAACACACATACACACGTGGGAGTGGATGAACAGTAAATGAACAACAATAATTAACACAATTGAGTAATTGAAATGTGAAATAAAGTAAGTACCATAAATGAATTTTAACTAATTTTCTCATGGGTTTACTTACCTCAAACAATCGCAAATATCTCTCCAAAATGTTATGCTCACTCCTCGAGATACGCGCTCGATACCCGATTATAGTCTCATAAGTCCCTGGTATCCATTTATACCATTTAGGGCTCATATTTATTCTCAATTAAGTTACTTAAGTCATTCAAATAAAAACCAAATCACTTGAAGTAAACCATATCGGAATTGACTACAAGATTTATCAATTAGCCTTGTAGTTGAAATCAATGTGGTTTATAACATCACCATGGCCTTCAATGGAGGTCTCAACTCCAAAATCTACGCCATTCGTTGAAGTCACGCCTCCTTGTCTACTGTTGTTGCGTCTCGTCGGGGATCGATAGGTACGACAACGCGCCATCGCGCCGTTGGTCCACGTCGTTCACTCTGCCGCTGGCGCTGCCGTTGTCGCCGCTGCTGGCGCTCGCGCTTGCGCTCGCCGAGACACCGCTCGCCCGTGTCACAGCTTGGGCCGCGCCGCCGTCCAGCCATCCATCGTTGCCCACTGCTGCACCGCCGCTCGTCATCATCCCCACAATCGCGCCACCTCCTGGTCGCTAAAACCGCCGTCCGCGACCTCCGTGTCGCCCGCGAGTCGCCGTCCGCGCTGCTGGTCCGCCGCTGCACCTGGAGTCGTCGCCTGTGAGCTGTAGCTCCGTCGCCTGCACCGTCCGTGCCTACTGGCGTCGTATCCACTCCAGCAGCTCCTCCAAGCCGTGCCACAGCCCGCGTTGCATCTGGCCGGTGTCGACGCTCCTCGCCACCGTCTCCGCCGTCTCTCCCTCTCTCTCTCAGCGACTTCCCCCCTTCTTTGTCGTCTCTCTCTCTCTCTCTCTCTCTCTCTCTCTCTCTCTCCTCTCTCCTCTCTCTTCTTATCCGATCATTTTTAAAAAAAATTATTGGTATTATCTCCTCGATTTTTGTGTCTGAATTAAACCTCGAAAAATACCCCATTTTTGCCAAAAATTGACGAAAATCTTATTGTACTCCGAAACATGGGAATACCGCGTCTAACCATTAACTTGACCCTATTTCGTGTCGATTAAATCTGGATCACGTCAAGTGGGTCCCACATACGACCCTAAAATGGCACGTGGCACGAGTATGATTTTTAGGATCGGTACACAATAGCACTTACCTTGTTATGGAGTCGAACCGAGTTTCCCGAATAAGTTACATGAGAGACCCTATACCTATACCATTTTATAGCCATTGATAGCGCATTAGTTGTCCAAGGACAACAAGGATGGGTCATGGGAGCTGAGAATGTGCCAAAGCACATAAAGAATGGGAGTGTTAGGAAAGTTTACAGAATGTGGCAACAATTCCATGTTGCTTCATAATACCTCACTTCTTAACAGGGTAAGATCAACAATCCAAAAGAGGATTGTCTTTATGAGATTACAAAGAACGGGGAGATCAACATCGGTGAGATTATCTATAACAATATGAGGGAGTCGATCATGTCAGAAAGAGACAACAAATTGTTGTTTCCTATTTTGATCACTTAGATGTGATTAAAGGTCGGAGTGTGATTGAGAAATGAATAAAGATATAACATAGAGGCCCAAGCAACCATGGATGAATCTTTCATGCTTACACTAAAATCACCACCTGGTTACCAAGACTCCGAGGAAGAAAGAGATAGAGCCGAGGAAGCAACACTTGAGGCCGAGTTGTTGGCCAAAGGGCAAAAGGATCAGGTAGCAGTAGTGGAATTACCCCAGAAATTGCAAGATGAAATATATAGAGAAGAGAATGAGCAACACCTGTAGGCATTTGCTGAAGGCTACAAGTTTGTAGACCTACATATTAGAGAACAAAATTTGGATGATCTTGAGGTATTTACACTACCTTATACACCACAGGCACCAGTACAACTATAAGAGGACTTGACTCCACGGCAGTAGAGGCTGTGGATAACCGAGATGATGAGATTATACCAAGAGGACAAGGCGCAGTATTAGGTAGCCTTGTTACGATATGAGCAGGATATGGAGAGGAGAGAGTAATATTGACAAAACGGGCAGCTTAATTTCATGTTGTTTGTCGATCATCAGAGGGACATAGCTAGGTATGAGAGGAGCAGATAAATGAGACCTACTAATAAGTCATTTGGCTTTCCAGCAGCACTGGATTATGCGTTTGATCAGGATTTGGTGCAGAGCAGAAGGGTGGAGCGTCTTTTGACACCATCATATACTAGAGCTAATGATGCAGATAACGCACAATCTTGATGTTGGTATATTATGAGTCATTTAGACCTAGGGAGATGAGAGACACATTGATACCATTTTTTTTTAATTTGGGATATTTTGTTAATTATATAATTGTTTTAATTCTATGTTTAGTTTAGTTTATTATATAACTTGTGTTATGTTTGTATGTCTTAGTGTTTTTCATGTTTCAGGCTTATTTTAAACCTTGAGGACAAGGTTTGATTTAAGTTTGGGGGCATTGACACTACTTTACTTAATGGGAAGTGGTAAGATAGGTTGAGAAATAAGGATAAACAATGCAGGTATGATCGTTTAAATTTTGTTTTGAAGCAGTTCAAGAGGAAAGCATGGTAGTGTATAAATTTTTCATTCTATCTACTATTTGAATGTTTAAGTAGTATATATTAGGTTATATATAGTAATATGTAATCAATAAGTAGTTCGTTTGCATGTTCATGCCTTTAATTATGGATAAGTAGATTACAAGTATCTTGTTGATATGAAACTCAAGAGTGTGTTTTAAATTTTGAAGAAGAAATAATAAAGTATAGCAACAACGATGTTTTTAATGATTAGAAACCTAGAGTTAGGGAAAACCTTGAACTTTAACCAAAAGCAAGAAACTAGAACAATTCTTGTGGAAAAAGTTAGATCTCTAAGGTATCTATAATAAGTGTGAGTTTTATTGATAATACAAAATAAATAAAGACTTAGTGCAAAGATGGGAAGAAATAGGCAGTGTAAAGGAAAAGTTGGAATTAACTTACTTGATTAAGTGAAAGTGAGAAGTGCTAACAAGAGTTTTAGAAATATAAAGAATGAGAAAATCCTACAAGTTTTTTCACAAGAAATTGAGCAGAGAACTTGATTGTTGGAAAAAGTAAGGAAAAACGAAGTCCATAGGAAAATGAACAGGGACCGTAAATAAAAATTAAAAGGAGAAGAAGAAAGGAGAAAAGAAATAAGGAAAATAAGGCAAAAGTAAAATAACACTCTTAAAATAAAAGATTTAGCTCGAGTGCGAGTGGCTAATTGAGTTAAGTTTCATTTCCAACTATGTGAAGTCCTAAAGACTCTTGAAGTATTAAAGTCTACCAAAAATAACAATGATCTATGCTTATTTGTGAATTCCTGAGCTTAATGCGAAATCGTGAGATTGCATACTTGCTACTTGAGTGTCGAGGTGAAACAAACTTATGAGTGGTGATGGTTTTTGGTTGTGATCTACTTTGGTGTTTCGAAAGTGAAGTTATATATGTTGTTAAAGCTATATGTCTTACAATATAAGTTTTTGCAAAAAAAAAAAAACTCTTGAGTGGATTATTAACTTGAAACTCAATGAATTAAAATATACTCTATGAACAATGTAAAATGAACGAGAACTAGTTATTAAGAGACTTAGTAGAATATATTTTTGCTCGGGACATGCAAAATCTTAAGTTTATGGGTATTTGATAAGTGATTATTTAAACTTATATATAGAGTTAGTTTAGTTGTATATTTAGTATAAATATCCCTAAATGAGTTCTAATTAATAGTGTTATTGCATTTTCAGGTAATTAAGGTGTAAAGGAAGAAAATGAGCAAAAACTAGAAGAAACAGAGTTAAAACACACCAAATTAGATTTGGCGTCGTGGCTACACATGGTGACACGGTGGAATGCTAAGGCACAACGTGGGAAGGAAAGGCACGACGTAGGAGAGTAAAGAAATTGAAGAAATCAATACTAGAGGCTTGGTGCAGTGGCGGCTTTATGGAGCCTAAGGGATAGCGCCTAGACATTATAGAAACATTGCTAGATGGACAGAAGGTGGAAAAAATACCACACTGTGGCAGCGCTGTGGGAATGTACACATGATGCCATATCATAAGTGACAGCGTCAAATTCGCAAAAATTAGAAAGTTGTAGTTTTATTTCGAGGTAAATTGTAAAGGACGGTTTCTAATTGTCATGAGGAAGTATAAATAGGTATTAGGACGTGGTAAACTCACCACATATCAACCATTAACCACCATTATAGTATTTTAACATTGATTTATTTTGATTTTGAGTATTAAGAAGATTTGTGTGGAGAAAACATTGAAGACTCCACTTTTGCAATTCAAGTTTGGTTTTATTGGTTTAATTGAATGTAATATATTCATATTCATATCTGATTTTCAATGATTTCAATTATGAGTTGTGATATGTATTTCAATGAAGTGTGAGTAGTCTATTAATCTTACGGATCAATGGATCCTATGATATGAATGTTACGCTACGAATATGAGTAGAAAGTGAATATAAAAAGTGCAATGGTTAGAATTTATATTGATTCTGAGCGTAATGCTTTAGACATATTGATCACATGTTTATTGATATTACGTTTTAGAAGTTATCAAGGCCATTGAAGCTTTTGAGCCGGATATGGACGGTACAACTTTGAAATACACAACATCGAGCGATAGTTGTTGATTAGAAAGGCACAGATAGTAAACTTAATTGGTTATAAATCTAAAGATTTGGAACATTAAAGCAATGTGGAGCTTACATTATTCACACCAATATGTGGAGTTCTAGTTTGCACATTAGAATCTTTTCCATCACGACAGTGGGTTAAAGTGGATTTGAAGGAAATCTGTCTATTATAATTAGGTATTGCACACAACATATTAAGATGTAAAAGTTGTTGAAAAGCATAGTATTTCATTACCTAGGTGAAGTTGTAAACTAAGATATTCTTAACATAAGAGTTAAAGTAAAATTTACATTATTTTGTTAGATAAAGTAGTTTAGTATAAAACCATTTAATAAGGGTTTTAATTAGCAATAGTTAAAAGTTAAATAGGTTTTTTACTAGTACAAAAATCTTTCCCTGATGATGATATCCTTAGTCAACGTAAATTGATTACACTATTACTACAAGCGAGCCATTATACATGCGACACGTACATCAATAAGGTAGCCTTAGTTGTCCTTGTTCTGAAGAGATTTGCAAAATCCATGTAGAGACGTTATCTCATTTACTACTACTACAAATAATAGAAAAATATGGAAAACTATTGTGCACACTCGACACGTGTCAGTTGCTTTAGTCCGAGACTCATACAAGAGTGTCGGCTAGATATAACCGAGACCATATGTAGCGTATCGGTCATGTTTGGCCGATCACTTCGCATCCCCTGTACAATTTGAAAATTGAAAAAATACAAAAAAATCAAGAAAACAAACTTTATCTCGTTCAACGCCCGCCTCTCACTTCTTTTCTTCACCTATTATACGTTAACAGTGATGCAAACACACCGAATTTAACAAGCCCTACAGTACAAAACCCACATTATTATCTCATCCAAAACCGATCAACTGGGTTAATTCAACCACAAAAAATGAGAAATAACATATTTATAATGTCCAAAAGCCCCCATTCGACCGACAAACACATACTCCGGCAGGCGAGGGATCGATTGCACTTTTAAAAAATTTGGAGGATTGAAAGTGGGGTGCACAGGAATTAATGAAGAAGTTTGGGTACGTGTGGTAATCGATTGGATTAGGAGGGCAGTTTTGACATTTTCTTCTTACCCCAATTTTTACAACATTTTGGTTGGGTGCCCTGATCATTATGCGAGGTGCGTATAGTCGCACTCTACTATTTTGACCCTCTAGAGTACATACTTTTTTGAGTTAATATAATTTTCAGAAGCATATCTCATATTCTCTCAAAAAAGAAATGCTAAATCTTATATAGACATAAAATAACATTTAACTTTAACTAACACTAAAACCAAGTTATCGTATATATAGCAAATACGCAACTAGCTAGCTAGTAATATGTGAACCTAATTGTAAATTAATGCATTTTGATCGGCCAGAGATTTATCATCATATATTATAGCAGCAATTACGTAGGAAAGGGGAGAGGCATCAAATGCAGTCGAACCCAGATAAATAATCTCATTGGCCACATACGATCTGTAAAGCCCTTCCAGCAAGATACATATACGGAAGATGATAATCTAACATTATAGGAGACATACATTTACTACATAATGGTGTAAATTTGATTGGGATGTGTGGACTCTACGAGTTTCAAGAGAATCTACATTATTGTATAGCAAATGTATGTAACAAAAGAATGTCAAAAAGTTATTTTCCTACATATATACTCATGTTCAATTATTTAATTATCTATGAAGGTTTTGATCTAAATAGGAATTATAAAGTACTAGCGGAAGCGTACTTTTGTACTATTATTGAATAGGAAATCATTTCCTAATGATTATTTGTGTTTCTCAAGATAGCCACTCCAATTGGCAATTGAGTATCAAGTAAATGCATATCACTACCTTGGTAATATAAGTATTGGTAACATTTAAATATCCCAAGGTCCTTTTCATTGCTTTCCAATAAGCATGACTTGGATATTTATAATATATGCTGACTAAACCAACAACGTATAATATATATATGGACATGAACACATTAATGCGTACATTGAACTTTTAATTGCACTTGCATATGGTACATTGGATATTTTGTCTTTCTTATTTAGAGTCTTCAAGCACATTTTCGTGCTTAGGATTTCGCTTTTAGCATTCAGATTGTCAATGGGGTTATAATTTGTCATTTTGAATTGTTCAAGAATATTTTTAATATATTGTTCTTGCGATAAAGCAAGAACTCTTTTAGAAAGATTCCTATGAATCTTCACACCCAGTATGAAGTTTTCTTCACCCATGTCTTTCATATCAAAATTAGAGGACATCCACTCTTTAATGGCGACAACATAATCAATGTTATTTCCAGCTAAAAGTATATCATCCACATATAAGGATATAATATCACAAACTGTTGATCTGAATGTTTGATATACACACAATGATCTTCATCGATCATATTAAATCCAAAAGAAGTTATGACTTGATGAAATCTTAAATACCATTGTTGTTTAAGACCATATATTAACTTTTTGAGCTTGCACACTTTGTGTTTTTGTCCTTTTACAACAAAATCTATTGGTCGTTGCATATATATGTCTTCATTCAATTCTCCATTTAGAAAAACAATTTTTACATCCATTTGATGTAATTCTAAATCCATATGTGCAACAATAGGAAGTAATAGACAAATAGAGGCAAACCTTATAACTGGTGAAAAAGTTTCCTCATAATCTATTCCTTCTTGTTGTGTAAATCCTTTAGCTAGTAAACGTGTTTTAAATCTTTCGATTGATCCATCTGCCTAACGTTTGATCTTGAGAACCCATTTGTTCCCAATTGGTCTACGTCTAGAAGATAGATCAACCAAGCCCCAGACATGATTAGATTTTATAGACTCTATTTCTTCATTCATTGCTTTTAGCCATTGTTCCTTAGCTGATGATGATAAAGCCTCATTAACATCACGGGGCTCATTTTCATCATGCGGAGCAATCATAAAAGCATGACCCTCAATTTCAACAAGTCTTCGAGGCACACTTTGATGGATGCTTCTACGCAATTCTTTTGTATTTGAAGCATCTATTGGAATGTCACTCCCACTAGAATCAAGAATAGGAGCCAAATTTGGATTAGTTTCATCCGCATTTGAATCTAGTTCAGGGATTACATTCTCTGAAGAATCATCAACTTCATAAAAAGTGAGATCTCTTATTGCTTCATTTTTGCTAGGAAACTTGTTTTCTAAAAAATGTGGCATCTCTTTATTCAAATTCAATAAAACTACCATCTAGTTGTTCACCAATGAACACAAACCCTTTGGAATTTTTAGAATATCTAAGAAAAATAGATTTCTTTCCCCTTGGTCCCAATTTTCCATATTTATTGGAAGAAGAGTTTGGAGAACTTGATAGCTTAATCATTGCCTGATTGGAAGTTTTAGCTGTTATCAAGCGCTTTGCATCCAGGTCCACTTGACGACATATTTTGAGATTATCAACCATGATAATTAGTTCGTGCAACCCTACTGCAGATATTAACCCAAATCTATTCTTCAAGGCAATCCACATTTTCCGAGCCATATCATACTGCTCAAACTCACGTTATAGATCATTTTGTTGATAGCTCAGCAATGTTATACGAGCAATGCAATTCTTGCAATTTCACATTCGAAATGTTTCACAATCCTTCTTGTATTTAGTAGTCGTACCAACCTGATCAGGCTTCATGGTCACTTGATCAAGAGTTTTTGAGACATCTTGCTCTTTGAGGATGCATTGCATCTTTCGATGCCAAATGTCATGATTTTCCTCATTGAGTTCTTCGTCATTGTTTAGTTCAGCAACTATATTTTTAGTAGTTGAAGCCATGGATTCTAAAGTCAAAACATAATAATTAGATTGATTATTCAATTTATAATCAATCACTTTATTTGCTATTGAATTCAATTTAAATAATAAATAAAAATTAATGGGAATAAGATCAAAAGCTCGCTATGCTTACAATCATCACGTATAATCCCAAAACTAATTATTAATACTTAAAGTAATTCGCGCAAATTTTATTTCCCACAATAATAAAAATACACATCAATTGTAATTCTTTTTTTGTGGATATGTACATATGATAATGCTCCTTTTAAACTCCTCTATAAATTTGGTGTTATATTATCAATTAGTTCATAAAAATTTTCTTGAAAAAAGAATTATTAAGAAAATTTCCCTTTAAACGAACTCCACCATGGATTTTTAAGGAACCTTGAGGGAGCTTAGTAGCATCTAACCTCATTTCTTATGGCGCACTCACCTCTCTCTCTCTCTCTCTCTCTATATATATATATATATATATATTATAGCTTTTGTTATATATTTTATCAAAAATATACTTAACTAATAGAGTGCACTTGAAAATTGGCACGCCTTATAATGATAGTCGCCACCAAAAATCTCGCCACTCATATTCATGAGCCATATTAAAAAATAAATGTTTTGGTTATATTATGTACTACTAATTTCTTTCTTTAAAAAATTTGTGATTTAAAAATCTAGAAAATTGATTTTTATACTAGTTTCTTTAAACGTATTTGGTAGTTGTGGACCAAAATCAATTTTAATTTTGCAAATACTTTAATTAAAACTGATTTTCAAGACTTTGATTCGCACAAACATCAATCAAAATTTAATTTGACAAACTTTGTGATATCCATCATTAAAAACCCTTTACAAACAAATGTTGGACTTTGTTCTTTAATTAAAGAAAACTATTGGCCTTAAAGTGAATAGTGAGCCCATACACCTTAAACCTTGTTTTACCCTATCATTATGTCATGGGACTCGAGAAAAATCGGGTGGTTCCTTATTTGTCTTCTTCACCAAAACAACTTTCAACAGCAGCAACGTGACAACCGCCCACCCAACATGACCAGCCATGGTTGCATGACTCTGGCACGGCGAAATCGTCGACCGCCTTGATGGCCAAGGTTGGTCGGGTCACCCACGCCAGGAGTCACATCGCCGGCATCTTTTTTAATAACAAAACAAAGAAAAAATATAGTTGCTATCACGGAACATGAGTATGCTTCAACAAAAGTGTTTTCACCCTTTTTGACTCCGGCCATCGGCGACTTAAACCATCGTATTCCGGCAAGCACCCCAACAGGTGCGCATAAACGATCGGCAACGGATTCCGACAAAAGAACCCCAAAATCACCACTTTTCTTAATCGTGTTTGTTGATTTTTCTAGGCGTAATGGCAAAACACCCCGATGGGTGCGTTGTCTCTTACTGCGACCGAATTAGGGCAGCGTCGGCGGAAATCAGTGAAACCTAAATTTTTTTAAAATTAAAAAACAGAATTAAAATAAATAATTTTAAAAAAAAATAGATTTAGAAAGTCTTCCAACCCAACTCGACGAAAACCCCAAAATTATCTAGGTGTGCAGGATACTAATTCCCTAGATGCTTTGATACGAATGAAGGTTTTGATCTAAATAGGATTAAAAAGTATTGACGGAAGCGTACATTTGTCATATTTCTTGTTGTGTGGTCTTCGATCTTTTCCACAGCCCAATAGTTTGGAGAAAAACTACTAGAGAACTCTTCACACCACTAATTGCCAAAAGCCTTAAAATAAAAAATCACACTGCGTGATTTGTTGTCCTATCAATCTTGGGACTTCTCAAGAGATCAAGATTGTATTGAGATTTTGAGATATCTATTAGTTATCAAAACATTATCTATTTTACAAATATGTAAAATGTGGCCCATACAACCAATTGCATATTTTCTAAAGGTGGCCAACAATCTAAGAAGAAATAGCCATTGCTTATGAACACCAAGATTGGCCTACACCACTGGGCACCTAGATTTGCAGATGTCCCACCATGCAATATATGCAGATGAGTGGAAATATATCTATTTTAATTAAATAGGATTTCTTTTCGTATATTTAATTAATTTGCTTCAGCTTGTTTGTTCTTTTTTTTTTTTTGGGAGAGTAACGGGGATATCCTTTTTGGTTAGGTTGTGAAAGGGAAACCCCTCCACTGAGTGGTATGGGAATCTATGGTTTGTTGAAGAGGAGTTGGAATCCACTTAAGAGCAGTAGTGTGTTGTGTTTTGATGTGAAGAACATACATGGATTTTTGAATGGGGACACTAACATGCTTCCAAGTCTTGACAACATCGATCCACTCTTTCAAACGTGGAAAGATGGAGTCCTCTAGATTCCACACGCATGTATCATTGGTGCCTAAACTCAAATAAACTAAGCAAACAAAAGCCACAATAATTGGTGCAACAAAAGAGGGGTCCTTCTCCAATGCAACCAACTCACACCCCTTCACTATAATAAAAAAAAAAAAAAAAAAAAAAAAAAAAAAAAAAAAAAAAAAAAAAAAGCATTAACAACCCTAGGTAGCTTTATATGTACACCACTTCCAATCATTCCTCACTTTGGTTTTCAAAAGAAACCTACACAGATCCCTGGTGTTGTATTTGAGAGAGCTAGCAAGCTAAGTTAATACATTAAAATATGGCTTCTTCGAGGTGATTTAGATACGGTCGCACTTGAATCCCTCTTGCTCCCACCAAACCAGACCCAGGAAAAGAGGACTCGAAACAATCTTTAATGTCAAAAGTTCTAGTCTTAATTATTATATATGTTTAATTAGTATTGAATTATTATTATGTTTAGCCCATCATGCATGTGAACAACTCTTCATCATGCTCATCTGCAGTGCCCATCCATGATATTGTTCTTAACCACCACTATACGAGGCCAATATATATATATATATATGTATATCTTTGCATTATGTATGAATATTCACATATTATTTATATAATATCTCTGTAGTTAGCTAGGAATGGTCCAGTATCATACATGTGGACACAAGAGCCCAGGCCAACTAGATTCTATACACGTGTTTTGGTCTTATTAGATAATTGGTCCCCTCATACAGGGTCGAGCCTGCCTTGATAGGTTGGTGGTTCTTCTTTGAATGCCACAATGTATATACAAAGAGTTTGGTCGGGTTTTGCGCAGCTTTGTTCACATGTACGTCCATGTGACTCAGATGCACTAGTTATGGGGAACAGGTGATATATGGAATTAATTGTGTTCGGGGACTCCGGATTTGTATATATGATACGTAAACATCTACATATCTGATAAATAAACAACTTATGATGACTTACTTTAGTGAACTTGTGAATTCCAAAATAATTGACGATAAACGAATTTATTGGCCTGTATATGCATATGCCATTGTATCTGGAAAGATGAAAAGTACTATTTGAGAATTTGAAAAGGAAAGCATACCGTGAATACATGGAAAGTTGCAGTGCATTCAATTAATTAACTAATTAAGTGTTGTACTATCCCCAACTTAACAACCTTCAATTCTTATAGGTGCTAGTTGGGATGAGTTAATCACACTTATATAGGTGCTAGTGGGAGGAGTTAATTACGCTTATATACTTGATTTTGAATTCAATTTTTATAGGTGTGAGGTTTTAACTTAAAAAGCAACGGTGCTAGTTGGGAGTAGTTTATCACTTATATACTTCATTTTAAAGTTTCATTTAATCGATGTGGGACTAACTTTCGATCCACACATCTTCAACAAGTGTTTACTAACTTAATAATGATTACTTGCAAGACAAGAAAGAATACTATTATATACGCTTAGAACAGAATCTTGGAATATGAATTCTCAAAAAACTAAGAAAAGAATCTTATTTTATATGTTAGATGGGATTCTGTGTTCAACATATATGACTTGATGTCAGGTAAAACCAGATCATAACGCAAGACATGACGCCATCTTAATTTCCTCCAATTTACTAATATTCTTTGGACCTGATAAATCGTTAAGCAAATTACACAAATTAAGCAGGAGTTTTTCTTGGCATGAAATAGTAAAACAAGCAATCTCGATCAAATCACATGTCTTTGGGTGCTTCAAGGAAAATCTAAGATATATACCCGATTGGCATGTCTGTGGTTGATGTCCTGTTTAGTTTGGACTGTTACACATTAGGAAATAGTGATCACTGGATGCGATAACTAGCTAGCTATATAACTTGATTACATGAAAAATTAAAGCAGCAGTCCTTTCCTATACTAGTAAAGTTTTTGAGACTATAACTATTATTGATCACTTACTTTTCCAGTTCTAGTACGCGCTCTAACCCGTAGCATTGATAAGCATCAAAAAGAGAAAGAAGCAATCCATTATTATGTCTCCACTGTAACTTTCCATCTCACTTTTAAGATTTTAGCTAAGCCTAATCCAAAAGAAGAATGAGAGCCACTTTATCTACTTTTCTGTTGTTAAAATGTGAACCTGATGACTAGTCCATTAATCACCCGATAATGCTGACATTCATAAACGACTAAACGCGCATGCTTTCTTAGTACAAGATATACATATATGTGCTCCTCGACAGCTAGCCTTTTAGTACACATGCATATCTTTAGCATTATTAAGTCATTTGCTTCAGCAAGCGTGCATATAACGCACCTATGGGTCGACAAATTTCTATCTATCTATCTATCTATCTACATGAAGCTGCGCGTCGGTGTGTAACCCCGCTCATTAATTTGTCATGCAATTGTTCCTCAAATAATAATTAATTAATTGACTGAACGTAGACGCTAATATAATTAGGGATCCTAGCTTATATATAAATATATGGGCATACAAACTGATCAAACATGATTGACCTCATAGTGAAGTGCTCCTTGCAGTGCTACGGAGTCACTAGAAGAATCTTGCCATTTCACCACAGGCTTGGACACAAGTAGAAAGCCATCTACGGGGGCCAGGCTCAGGCTTTTTGTACATGAGACGGTTGTGGAAAGTCATTCTAAGTTGAGGTGTTTCAAAGTAAAATAAACCACATTATGAAATCCATCATTAACAATATGTTAATTATATATTGTGTTCTTTAGTGTCATTTTGAATTTTTCAGCTACTCTATTAGTTGTTTCTTTTAAACAATTTTAGCTTCATTAGCGGCTAGTATTACCAAACATATATAGCCATATATATAATCAATGCACGACCAATAATGTCTTAACGGTTTTTATTTGTGGGACCCACATTCTAACTTTATCAATTATCAATTAATATTGGACTATACATATTATATATCAATCACATGAGCAACAATGATTTATCAACCAATTACTTTTCATGACCTCTTTTTTTTTTTTTTGGTAGAACGTAACCTCTTATTCTCCAGTGAAAGTAGGGAAATAGTGTCTTTTGGAGTAGTTCAATATCGATTATATCCCCTTATTCACAATTAAATGCCTTCAAAAGCAATGAATTTATTTTATTTGGCGAAGAGCCAATTAATGATTTTTTTTTATATTGTAATAAAGCAACAAATACCCAAGGCGTACGATATATTAATTTGTACCTGTAAAGCCTTAAATTTACTATGACCTCGTCGTAATCGACTAGCTATATATTTTTAGTTTATATTATTTAGCATAAATATAGTTTGTGTAATATGTTTTACGTTACTTTATAATTAATATGAACGAGTTATATGCCTCGTCAATTAATCTCGCTACGGGATGGGTGATCATAATTGATTAAAAAAAAAAGTAACATTAGCAATTTAGCATTAGAATACATGCATGAATCCATCTCATAAAGCTATTCATTATGCACCCCACTTTGGATCTTTCACCTGGGTTGCTTTATAGGTATGTATTATCAGGCTTTCTAAACTCACTATGGGAGAAACTGGAGGGCATTCACCGCATGGTATATGACTTGGATCAGCAAACCTTCCATTACAATTATCATTGTCAATAGATGAAAAAACAGGTTCTTTATTACTAAAAGCAAGTAAGAGCTGCAAGAAAAGCCATTGTAGAAGTTAGGTGTCACAATGCTTCCGTCCATGTATATGTAGCAATGACATATCATTGTAGTGAAAAGATGAAACCTACTATCTTCCAAATTTTTGTCAGACCAAAAAAAAAGGCACGGCTTCTCAAGTAATTAGGTAAACTGACCTTTCACTATATTAGTGAGATTGCCATTATTATGAATATGACCAACATTTTTTTCTTCTAAAAGTTGGTCGTTTCAGTAGGCATAAAATGAAACAAAAATAGTGGTCATAAAGATTTTGAAAGCTGCGCGTTGACTGCTACTTCTAATGAACACAAGTACTTGTATTACTACTTTAAGAGGAAAAGTTTGATCTGCCCTACTAACTGTACGAGTTCAAGTCGTAATTCACTATCTTTTGATTTTTGTTCGGCTGATTTTCAGTCTCTTTTGACTTTTTTTTTTCTTATTAATCTTTTCGAATTGGTATTGATGTCTTGCGTGTATAATTAATACAATGATTGATGGAATATTGTTTCAATTTATTAATGGGGCACGAAACTCTAGATTTGGACCATGCATGGTACAATTCCACTTGACCTTAATATGCATTGGCGAAGCCTACTGCTTCGTTGGTTCACTTCAGCAATGGCCTAGCAAAGTGAGGATTTAAATGTGGTACTCATAAACTTTATATATGTATATTTTTAGAATATATACCAACTAAGTAGATGACTTACTTGTTTGATATGAATTATTTGGATAAGAGGTGGGAGTTCGAGTATTAAATTGTGGTTTCTTTCATATCAAAAAACCAATCTTTATTAATAACAATATCTCAAATGTGGCATATAGCCACTACACCAAATGTAACATTATTTTTTAATAAAGCTTGCAAATTTCTAAACTATTTTTAAATTGTCTTAAGCTTTTTATTATTTTATATGTAAACTAGTCGGCATCCCGTGCAGACAAAATTGAGTGCCAAAATATTAGATAGAAAATTTAATAAGAAAAAATAAAAGTGTCATTCGCTATCGGACCTAGACTCATAATCATGGAAATCATCCTTTAAACTTTCTTTGGTAACGATTCCGACATTTTTCTATTTGACCAGCAAACCAAACTGCCCACCCAAATGTGATTAGCATGATTTAATTAATTCTTTAAAAAATTAAACATCAATTGCTTCATTTTCAATTCTAATCTCATTAAAGATAAAATCATATCTCTTACAATAAATACTAATTGAATTTGTGTTGTAATGGATAAAATGAAAAAAAAAAAAAAAAAAAACTTGTGATACTTGTTTTACAATTTTTTTAGGGGCGCTATGTGCACCCCAATTGTTTATGAGGGCACTCCAAAAGTGTACCAATTTACATGCATTTTGGGGTGCCCTCGTAAACAATTGAGGTGTACATAGCGGTGCTTTTTTTGTCAAATACTTGTATTACAATTAGAAACTCCAAAAAAAAGAAAAAAAAATGAAAATTATTAGAAAAATCGAAACCGAAAGTAAAAACTCTCCGAAAAAGATCGAAAAAAACTCACCAAAAAAACACTAATAAAAAAACGGAAATTATTAAAAAACTGAAAAATCAGATTTTGTCATCTTACCACTCATTTAAGTGCGCGAAATATCAACGACTTGTGTTTTTTGTTTTTTTTTTATAAAATATCAATTATGCACCATAATGTCATATGTCACGTGATGGGGCATGTGCCCTAGGTCAATCCATTAACTGTCTTTATGAATACTTTTAGTTAATAAAATAGAGGATTTCATTTGATGTTTATTATAATTAATTTGCATGTTTACATTATAATAAGATCCATGGGTATTTACATAAATATCCTAAATGTCCCTGATCGATCATTATCTTGGGAACTATAATGAATTAAGACTAGTGTGAGTCTTGATTGATGATCATATGATGATTATACGTATAGGGATACGAATCAAGATCACGAGTACTTGTTAGGGAACAAAGTCTTTGGGCCAGGCCCGCTATGAGAACATCACATGGATTAAGTCATAGTTGTTTCTCATGATAGGTATATTTTTCAGTCCTCGACTTGAGATTGCAGAGACTTCAACATTAGGAACACGATAATTTGACACAATCAAACGTTGTCTTTAATCGGACGATTATAAAGGTTGTGATTGGTTACTGTGTGAGCAATGTGATGAAGTTGTGTAATCAAGATAGAATTTGTCCCTCTCATATAAAGAGAGATATCCAGTGGATCCCTCGATGTGTTAGACTGTTAAAAGGCATAGTCTAAGTGAATTGATATTGATCAATGTCACTTGGATGTTTTCAGTCTACCTAGAGATCGAGACTAGTACGATTGAACATGTTGGATGACAATTCCATGCCTTATGTTTGATCAAAAGGATATCGTATGACAAAAGGTTGTTATATACACTATTGATTAGGTTGTATCGATTTGATATTCGTACAACTTGGGTAGTCATAATGTCTTGCTAGAGACTGCTTATGACTTGTATACCAAAATGTGTTTTGGTATGCTGCCAACGTTGTATGAGTCTATTGGGTCGCACACTAAGAATGGTTTTGCGAGATTTTAAGATGGTTCAGAAAAATGAATTTTATATGATAAAATTCATGACGGAAACGTCCTCGTGGTGTATTACACTTATACTTCTTTAAGTAGGGGTATATGTGTAATTTACTTAACCGTCTATATACAAGGGTTGTATAAATAGACGCTTTAAGTTAGAATAAAAGAAAAACGAAAGAAAAAGGGCCGAAACTCTATTTTCGTTTTGGAAACGACTTAGGGTTTTTTGGTATGCTCTGGATCGTTTTGGAGAGAAACAAAAAGGTTTGGTATTCTCTCGAAGCTAGCACTTCAAATCTCGTCCGCCGTTCGTGTGTGGATCTGGCGATAGAGGCGTTCGTCGTTGGCGCGCCTTAGAGATCGATCAACCTTACGAAAGGTATATTGCGATTGAGGTATGATTAAGTTTTTCATGGTTTAAACGTTTTTAATGGAATTAGATTCGGATCCTGTTGGGGTTTTTGTCAAAACTGTTTTGTAATCTCTGCTGCGTATGAACCCCAAAACCCAACATCACGTTGTGAGAACTTTTCACAGAAACAGTTTCTTTATATATATATATATATATATATATTATGTATGTATATATGTAGATTATTTATTATTAGTGTCCCCTATCTATAGAATCTATATATACTAGTTAGCGAGGCACATGCTGCACGTCAAGCTTTTTTTTTTTTTGCAAATAAAGATGGATTAAATAGTTTAAATATATTTTCATTTAAGTTTTACCCTCCCTTTATTGAGGCTTGGGGCTGCCATTAGTCTTCCATTTGCAAGTTGATGCAAGTTGAAAGAAAAAGTTATGTTAGTACATGCGAATGTTTGGCTAATTTATATATGGGATATTCTACAATGGAGCTCAAATATATACTCATGTTATGAAAACTTTTCAAAATGTGTTGTGCATTTATCACGCCTCAATTAATGTGTTGGATTAGAATCCAATGGTTGTAAATAGTATACAAATGACATGAGTATATATTTGGTTCTCATAGTAGTAGTACCCTTTATATCTTATATATAATGGCAATACCCCTTAGATCTTCTTAAAGTCAAAATAGCCTTATTGACAAAAGTACTCATCAATGTTAACATATGATTGGATGAAAAATTTTTTGAAAAAATAAAAGTAAGTGTGTTCAGGTAAATTTGACTTAACTAACATCACTAGAACATTTTTGGCCTTTAATAAAGGTTTTAAAACCCATATTAAATAGTGTGTTATTAAATGTCATGTGAAAATGTGTTATGTTTTAATTTTTAATACACGTATTACATAGAAGTTTTTAAAAAACTCCTATCAATTAGGTGTTATTTAATAACACCCCATTTAATAGGGGTTTTAAAACATCTATTAAGTACCGAAATTGTTCTAGTGCATAAAAGTAGGGACTTAAAAGTGGAGAAAGAGAGTGTGCGGGGATTTGAAAGTGATAAACGTGGAGAGAGAGATAGAGAGAGAGAGAGAGAGAGAGAGAGAGATAGATAACCGTATAGTAGTTTTTTTTTTTTTTTTTTTTTTTTTGATATAAGTAGTTATCTTAATTGAATCTTTTGGTTTAATTAGCCAAGTTGTTAGAAACATTAACGTGCATAGCACGGGCCCTCCTACTATATATATATATATATGGATATTCTATAATGGAGCTCAAATATATACTCATGTCATGGAACCCTCTCAAAATGTGTTGTGTACTAAATGATTTGTGCATTTAAGACGCCTCGATTAATGTATTGAATTAGAATCCAATGGTTGTAAATAGTGTACCCATGACATGAGATATATATATCCTAACCTTTGACTATTACAAAAACAAAAGCTCAAGTCCACTCTAGGCTTGGATAATTGATGATTATGTGTTTTCTTAATTATTAGAATATCTTACTAATGAAGTACGTACGTAGGTGCGTAAAGATCCGCAAATTATATATTTGTCGCTGATTTGTTAGATTGAGAGGAAGGTTCTACGTCAGATCATCAAGGTTGGAGACACTCATTCATGCTTTTTAAGTGATCACTTACAAACAAATATTTATTCAATAGAAGTCATTTATTTTCAAAAATAAATTGTCTTAAAGAACTTAAAATAATAATCTTTAAGACTCCAAAATGGAGTTCGAAATTTGGAGAAAAAATGGTGTTCCTGTTCATTATAAAGTTACATAGAAAATATTACACATACTATTCATGCTAAATAAACTTAAAATAGCTAGTAAACCGAAAAAAAAAAAAAAAAAAAAGTCACGAAGTGGTCATAGTAAATTCATGGCTTGTTTTTTACTATAGTAACTTCAATGCTTTACACTTACAAATTGTTCTCCTTGGATATTGCTGATACTTTATTACAATACAAAAAAAAGATAAAAAATCATTGGTTCTTCACCAAATAAAATAAAATCTCGGGTTGAAGTCATTTCAATGCGAGTAAGAGGAATCGATAATAAACTAGGAAAATACTAGGATGATCGGGAATGAGACACCTGGAATGGGTATCTGATGATGGTGTCCATCCATCGTGCATCGATGTGTGTGTGCACACATATCCCGATGCGTGAATAAATGGACAGCATCGCCGGGTGTCCAAGGCCGGTCCTTACATTTTTGGGGCCTAGGGCGACATTAAAAATGAGACATTTTTATATTCTTGTTTTCTATAAAAAGAACGTTTGACTTCGTCAATCATTTTTTCATATGCTTACACTATTATTAGATTTATATAATTTTATGAACGGTACATTTTTTTTATATAGAAAGTTTTCATTTTTGACAAAATGGTGTTTTTTTTAAATAAAATTAATATATAAAAAGTACTATATGTATTTAAAGATATGATAAACACGTGTAATAAAAAAAGTTAAGCAAAAAGTTAATTTTTTTTTTACTTAAAAAAATTGTTTTGACTTAAGTGGGAGTCGATTCACGGCATCCTTAAACTTGTATTTTGGCAAGTGATGCCTCTACCATTATATAATGCTAATCTTTTTTTTTTGAGTAATTGTTAAATTTTAAATCAAAACATCAATTAATATCTAGAAAAAAAATGTTAGCTTTGTTAATTTATGTATATAACTAATTTTTCTTAATCAATACAACAGTTTATTACTAAAAGAAAATAAAATGTAAGTTTTATTAATTTATTACATGTAGAGAGAAAAATGGTGGGGATATGTTGAAATTTAAGGGAGAGAGAGAGAGAGATTGATATAAGTGGGGTCCACGTATATATTGAGCCGAATTACAGTAGCCATGTATGACGAGATTCATCTAACGAGGGGCCCTCCACAACACCACATAATTATCGAACCAACCATACAAACTAAAAGATAAACTTTTAAAAAAAAAAAACTATATATATAATAAAATTTGGAGGCCTATCTTGGGGGTGGGGCCTGGGGCGACCGCTTGCCCCGCCCACCCTCAAAATCGGCCATACGGGTGTCCATCCTGGGTATCTCATTTCGGATCACTCTAGCATTTCCCATTAAAGTAGTTCAAAAGACACTATTTCCCTCACTTTCACGTGGGAGTAAGAGATTATAAAAAGTAATTGATTGATAAATCATTGTTGCTCATGTGATTGATATAGTCCAATATTAAGAACTTAATTCAATTTCTACTCTAAACTACGATTCTACACCAGAACCCAACATATTAAATATAGACACTGCAATTTATTTATTTATTTATTTTGTAAAAAATACACACTGATCCTTTAAATCCGAAAATTACAGAATCAAGATCTCCCGAACACTCCCATACCACACCTACTACCTATTTTCGAAGCACACGGTACAATCTCGTTTGCCATCAAGTAGCCGGCTATTGAATCTGGGAAAATTCACCAAAGTACACATGTTTGTACTTTTAATGAGGAAAATAGGGGTCAAAATTTTTTTATTCCGGGGGTAGGCAATAACGCCTTGTGGGAAGGCGCCATCTACGTGGCATGTGACGTGGCCATTTTTTTTTTTTGTGGAGACACTGATAGCGCCTTCTCAGAAGGCGCTATCAGTGTAAATGTCCACGTCGACATGTCCACGTGGACCGACGTGGACATGTACACTGATAGCGCCTTCTGAGAAGGCGCTATCGATGTCCACGTGGACACGAAAGTTTTCCAGGTCCACGTGGATCGGATAGCGCCTTCGCAGAAGGCGCTATTGGTGTCCACGTGGACATCAAGTTAATGGGGCGCCACGTGGATCCACGTGGATCCACGTGGCGGTGTACAACCCAATAGCGCCTTCGGAGAAGGCGCTATTTGTATAAAAAATTTTAGTTGTGTCCACGTGGATCCACGTGGACACATTTATGTGGGGTGCGCTGATAGCGCCTTCTGAGAAGGCGCTATCAGCGCACCCTGTCGTCTTCTTCGCGAAACCGACGCAGAGAATATTCTCTGCGTCGGTTTCGGTAGGGATGCCAGGGTAGGGATGCAGGGGTAGGGGACGTAGGGGTCACGGGATTACGATCCGTGACCATGCCGAATAATTGCCGCCCGCCTATATAAGGAGGGGACGGGGAGCTCGGCGGAGGGAGACCACGCGCGGACGGAGGAGCGTGAAGGAGGCGCCAAGTCACGTTGATCGAGGGACACGACGAGAGGAGGTAGAAGCGGCGGAGGAAGGTCTTCGGCGAGCGAGGAGGAGAGTGGAGACGAAGCGAGGGGAGCAGGAGGTCCGCGGAGAGGTGAGGCGAGAAGAAGTGGCGGTGATCGGCGGAGGAGCGGAGATTTGCGGCGGGGAGGAGCGCGGAGCGCGGCGGCGGGGCACCGATCGTCTCGGCGGGGGTACGTGGTGGTACGTGGAACGTGGTGTTATGTGGCGGTCCGGTGGTGAGGCAGAAGCGGTGTGACGGCACGGCGGAGGAGGAGGGATCTACGGCGGCGGGGGAGGAAGGAAGCGCGGCGGCGGAGGAGGAAGAAGCGGCGTAGTAGCAAAGGAGTGGAGGTAGGAGAAGGAGGAGGTATGTGTATATAGTTAAGTTAGTTTAGTTAGTTAAATAAGATTGTTTAAGTTATTTTGATTAAGTTAATTTGAGTTTGTTTAAGTGAGTTTAGTTAATTAAGTATGTTTACGTTAGTTTAGTTTGTTTAATAAGTTTAGTTACCGATTAGTTTGATTAAGTTAGTTTTGTTAAGTTAGTTTTAGTTTGTTTAAGTGAGTTTAGTTAATTAAGTATGCTTATGTTAGTTTAGTTTGTTTAATAAGTTTGTTTAAGTTAGTTGACGTTTGGTAGTTAATTAATTTGATTAAGTTAGTTTTCATTGTGGAGTGGGTACATGTTTGTTTACGTTAGTTTAGTTTAGTGAGTTTGTTTAAGTTAGTTTGGTTAATTATGTTTGTTTAAGTTAGTTTACTTAATTAAGTTTAGTTAAGTTGGTATAGTTAATTGCGTTGCGGCGGAAAACCGAGAGGAAACAAGTAGTTGTCGCAATGGATCCAGGACCTTCGAGATCCATCACTCTTGGAACTCCAATCTACTCATGGATCGACGCGAACCTGGAGGGGCGAGGTAAGGCCAATTTACATGAATGCGTCATATTTACAGCAATATTGTATCAAAAACATACATTAATACATTATCAATTCCAAGGTTTACGAAACAATGCGCGTACGTCGAAGACGTGGGGTCGTTGATCGAACGATGCAGTATCATTCTAGGATGATCCCATATCTTCGTTCCAGTGGGTTCTATGGGATATCCCGGGTAGCATTTTTCAGCCTTGATTGGGCTTTGATTACTGCGTTTGTAGAGAGATGGCGCCCTGAGACGCATACATTTCACATGCATTGCGGGGAGTGCACAATTACACTCCAAGACGTGCAGGTGCAGCTTGGATTACCTATTGAAGGTATGCCTGTGACGGGAACGACAGAGACGAGACTATGCGATGTCTGCGAGAGGCTACTTGGACGAACTCCTGGTGGAGATGACATCGTTGGTTGTAAACTTAAGGTCGATTGGCTTGAGCGTAACGTTCCAAGCAATAGATGATGAAAGCGATGACGAGTCGGTCCAACGTTACGTTCGATCGTACATACTACAACTCATCGGTTGTTGTCTTTTCGCCGACAAGTCCAATCGATTCGTACATTTGATGTTCCTACCTTTCTTTGGAGGATTTCCAAGTAGCGAGGCCAATATAGTGGGGGAGTGCATGTTTGGCTTATTTGTACGGGGAGTTGTGTCGCGGATCTCGCGCGGGGCACATGAGGTTCTTTGGCGCCTCAATTCTTGTACAAGCGTGGGCATGGGACAGATTTCCATTCATAGCACCGCGGCGTACGCGTGTATCTAGAGCTCAACAACGAACGGTGGATGGCCAAAACATGCTTATGGACGTTCCACTCGGACACGAGTATTAAAGTCGATTTGTCATTACTTTGCAAATAATTCTTGTCCATGTTCATTTATCTTAACTTATTGTTTCATACAGAGATGGCTCGATGCATTTTCGGTTTCACAAAATGCGACGCACGTCGTATCGGCATACCGTGATGCACTCGACTCTCAGAGGCATGAGGACGATGTGGTGTGACAACCATATAATGAACTCATGGGGTCTCTTCCCGAGTACTGTAGAAATGGTCACGGCAGTTGGCTCTCGACGTGTCCCCTTATTTGTTTCCACATTGTGGAGTGGCATCGACCAGAAAGGGTCATGAGACAATTCGGCATGGTACAAGTAGTGCCACCTAATTGTGCTTACGACGCACAACTGCACCGCGTCGAATTGCGTGGACATCATCATGAAAATTGGGTGACTTTTCACGCAAGCTACATAAACATGTAGGAAAATCGTGGGGACACCATTGCGGCAATGCAAGCTTGAATGAAGGGCATGACCATCAAGACTACATGACGTGGTATCGATCGGTCACTAGGAGATTTATAGGACACGACGGGCGTTACGTGACTACTCGGTAATCTTCTAACTCTTACTTTTCCTCGAACATTTAATATGTTATATTGCGTGATTTGAGCTCTTATTTTTTGTATATCGGCGTAACTTGGTGCATCGACTTAGGCGTGTGTTTATTGAGGATGGGTACGAGCAAGGTCTTGCTTGCTGCACTTGATGAAGGGATTAAAATTTTGGACGAAGATGAAAGACAAAGGTCTAATCTTTCGCATGACGGAATTGACGTCCAACAAGACATAGATGAGGATAATGAACAAGAAGATGAAGAAGACGATCGGGGCGAACCAAACATAGAGGTGAGAAGAAGACGAACACGACCGAGAGGCGTGCGGGAACGCACCGGACGTCTCGTCCACCACGTCCATCTACTCGGGTCGAGATTGCTTTGCGAGAGAGTAGCGAGACGATCTCCTCCGACACGTTCATCTCGTTCGAGAGCGAGTAGAATAGAGAGCTGTTGGTGAGAGTAGCCGACGATCGTCGCCACCCCGACAAGAACCTCAAATGTTTGTACCCGGGCCGCCGAGCGTGAATCTTCCTCCTTACTATTTTGATCCATACGCACTGGGCGTCGTCTTCATATGTGGACCCTGGAATGCCTCATCCTCAAATGTATCCATCAACGCCTCGGTACATGCCTAGTCCATATACTCCTACTCCATATAATTACAATATGGCGTATAGTGGAGACCCTTCATTCATGAACTTGTTGACCATGCCGCGACCTCATGTTCCATTCCCCCAACCCCATGCGAGGAAGCGATATTTCGGGATGGTTCCACCTCCTATTTTTGGTAGCATCGGTAGCGAGAGGTGAGTCGAGTCAAGAACCGGAGGAAACGCAACAATCTACTCGACGTGATTCATCGCAAGACCAGCTACCTCAACAAGCTCAACCGGATGTACAAACACATCGTCCAACAAGACAAAAAGTACGTCGGTTTGCATCACCGAGCAACAACGTCAACGGAACCGCCGAAATAGACCTGCATGATGAGTTTACTTGATGTCATAGTGATTTGTAATTAACTTATATTTTGGGTTCACAAAGTACGTGTATTCAACCTTCTCATTGAATAAACTTATTTCTCACGTTTTTCATATTATTATAATGTCGTAGATTTGATTACTCTTCAATAGTTAGTTTAGTTTGTTAAGTTAGTTTAGGTTATATGTTTAATTTAACTTAAGTGGTTAGCTTACTTAGTTAGGTGTCGGTGGTTAGGTTATATTAGTTTAGTTTGGTTAGGTTAATTAGGTTAGTTAGTTAAGTTAGTTTAGTTTAGGTGTTGAGGTTATGTTTGTTTAGTGTAGTTGACTTAGGGTATGTTCCTTAGTGTAGTTGAGTTAGGTTATGTTTGCAATTAAGCTAGTTAAGTTAGTTATTTTTGTTTACTTAGTTTGTATTGTTAGGTGGTTTGGTTAGTTAATGTTAGTTAGTTTAGTTTGTTAGTTAATTTAGTTTGGTTATGTTAGTTAGTTAGTTAGTTAGTTAGTTTAGTTGAAGTTAGTTAGTTACTTAGTTTAGTTTGGTTTGCTTAGGTTAGTTTAGGTAGTTACTTTAGTTTGGTTAATGTTAGTTAGTTAGTTTAGTTTGGTTTGGTTAGGTTAGTTTAGGTTAGTTAGTTTAGTTTAGTTTAGTTAGTTAGTTAGTTAGTTAGTTAGTTAGTTAGTTTAGTTAGTTAAGGTTAGTTAGTTTAGTTAGTTAGTTAGTTTAGTTTGGTTAGGTTAGTTAAGGTTAGTTATTTTAGTTTGGTTAAGGTTAGTTAGTTAGTTAGTTAGTTACTTAGTTAGTTAGTTAGTTTATTTAGTTTAGTTGGTTATGTTAGTTAATGTTAGTTAGTTTAGAAAAGAGAGTTTAAGGTTTAAAACAATGTATATATATATATATATATATATATATATATATATATTCAAAATTATATTTTTTTTTATACAAATATAAACTCCTCATATGCATATTCAAATTTGGTTGTAATTGTCGAGATCGCTCGACGACGACAACGACGACGCAAGCGAGGGTCGGAGCTGCGAGAAACGACGCGGTTGGTGACCCGGTTGATGACGTGTCGGTGACAGACATATCGGCGAGCGTTTGTGAGGTTCGCAGTGACGTGTCGTCCACGTGGCATGGGTTCGTACTGATAGCGCCTTTTCAAAAGGCGCTATCAGTACATGTGGCCTCCATGTCAGCGCCATGTCAGCGCCACATCACAAACGCAATTTTCGCTCAATAGCGCCTTTTGAGAAGGCGTTATTGAATGAGGTGATGTGGCGCTGACGTGGCAATGCGTTATTGAATGATGTGATGTGGCGCTGACGTGGCGGTGAGGTGGCGGCCAAATGTACAGATAGCGCCTTTTCAAAAGGCGCTATCTGTACAAACCCATGCCACGTGGACGCCACGTCACCTCGAACCAAAAAACATTCCACTCAATAACGCCTTCTCAAAAGGCGTTATTGCCTACTTCCGTGATAAAAAAAAACCTCCCTATTTTGTGAAAAAAATTGTAAAATACCCCTACTTTTGGAAAAACTCCATTGAATCTGTGTCTTTATACTCAATATATCACGCCCTAAAATTTCGTGAGTGCTTAGGAGTCACCGATGAAACTAGTATGCTCCTAGTAATTAAACCCCATTCTAGGTAATACTATTCGTTCATTAAGAATTAAAAGACAAATATTAGTCTTAGTCTAAGATATATTCCATCGGTCCGGCTATGTGCAAACCACATTTTGTGCAAACCACTAAAATGTTTTGATTGTAATTGCAAAAATAATATAAATGAAATGACATCCTTACCCCTCACCCCTCTCACAATCACTCTCATGCCATTTTCCGCCCTCGTTGCGCACCCCACATTGATCGAACATTGTCTTTAACGATCCCCTCCGACAATCGGCAAGGACGAACGGCGAAGCAAACGTAGAGATTTCAAAGCATTGCAAGTCTTTCTCGTCACAGTTGATGTTGGTAAATGGTGTTTTTGGTCATTTTTGGTATGGAGTTTAAAGTGTTTGAACAAATTTTTGTGTATTGATAGGGATTTGTGTGTTTGCATTGTTTGTGACGATTTACCATAAGTAATGGAAGCTGGACGTGAATGAGAAGTGGATATCAAACATGGAGGAGAGGTAATTGTTGAGTAAGTAGTCGATTTTTTTGTATATTGAAAACCCCAGTTTCGTCAATTGTTCGGCCATGCAGGGCCGAACAAAGGTCATTTGTTCGGCTAGGTACGTGTCGATTGATAACTGAAGAGTTTGGAAAGGTTGGTTCGGTAAGTTTCAACCGAACAAAAAGATATTGCTCGGTCTACACCAACCGATATAAATTGTTCAATTTGATCAAGTTTAACCGAACAGCTGGTCTTTATTCGGTCTGAAGAGACCGATTGACGTGAAATGGGGAATTTATGGTATTTTGTTGTCTTCCTTGTTTGAGCATATAATTTAATACAGTTATTGACCATTTTACAGGCAAATTTGGATGATACCGCCTATTTTGACTACACTGCAGACTTCATAACATACATTACATTTGGAAGTAGGGTTGAGTCGGTGAAATGGGTTCAAAGTCAGGGATATGATAAAGGGTTCGTTATTATCACAAAGGAGTCTGATTCGGGGGGTGATGGTAGTCGTCGTGGAAGGTTCAAGATGGGGTGCGAGAGGTCGGGTAGTTATAGAGGTGATGTCCAAAGAGTTGGAAAATTGAAAGGTAATAGAGATGCGAACATTGTGAAGCAAAGAATTGTGTCTGATGAACATGGGGAGGTATTGAAGGGGACAACAAGGCCCAAATGTGGGACCAAAAAATGTGGTTGTCCTTTTGCAATAAATATCAAGGAACACAAAGATCGGTTATGGCGTGTGACATTGGTGTGTGGGCGTCACAACCACGACATTGGCTCTCATATGGAAGGTCACTGATACGCAGGTCGATTACAACCGGAAGAACGTGAGGTTGTGGTACAAATGATGGATGGAACTGTGAAGTCTCAGGAGACTTTGGACACAATAAAGAAGAGGGCCGAGAACATGAAAGTACTAAATTCATCAACTATGCGTACGATATACAATGCAAGGCAAAAAATTAGGTTTGATGAGGCTGGAGGGAGATCACAAATGCAACAACTCATGCATTTGCTTGACACAAAAGATTATATCTCGTGGCATAGGAAACTGGAGGGAACGGATGTGGTGACAGACTTGTTTTGGGCTCATCCGGACTCCATGAAGTTACTAAGATGTTTCCCGTGGGTGTTGCTATTAGATTGCACGTACAAGACCAATATATATCGGATGCGTTTGCTAAAGATCGTTGGTGTGACATCGACTGGGTTATCGTTTGCCGTTGGTTTTGCATTTTTGTCATCAGAGAAGAAAGACAACCACATTTGGGCGTTGAAGAACGTTAATGACCTTATAGATGGATGGTCCAAACCACATGTGATACTTACTGATAGGGAGTTGGGATTGATGGCGGCAATTGAGATGGTATTTCCTATGTCGACTTATCTTCTATGTACTTGGCACATTAATAAGGGCGTGACAGCGAAGGGCAAAAATCTTTTTAAACGGAACGAAGACTTCAACCTTTTTCTGACTCGATGGAATGATTTGATGAATGCGAATTCCGAAGATTTGTTTAACATGAGGATGTCCGATTTGGCCGCTGATTATGGTTGTCTACAAGGATTGCTTGATTATTTGATAGACACATGGGTAAGGGAATACAAAGAAAAGTTTGTAAAAGCATGGACAGACCGTACATTGCACCTTGGTCATTTTACGACCGGGAGAGTTGAAAGTGCACATAATGCACTTAAAAAACGTCTTGGAAACTCTCTAAGGAATTATGAAGACTTGTGGCGAGTTACTCATAGTTTGGTTGAAGCCTTGAAGGGCAACATATTGCTATTAAGGCGTCTTTTGAGACAAGTCTGAATGTTGTACAACATGGGTTTGGTCATTCATTGTATTGTATGTTGCGAGGTTTCGTTTCACAATATGCGTTAGACAAACTTCGCACTGAGGTCGAACGCGCAGAAGTGGTTGGTACAAGTAAGCCAAAGTCGCAGCCCCCCAAGCATATGTATGAATCTCATCCAAGTTCTCCACGAGCTTAAGAAAGTTAATAGGGACCAACGTCGAGGTCTTGTCAACAAAAAGCGTGTATCCTAACAAGTACCTTAGGTACGCTCTGGCCGTGCACTGAACCTTGGGCGTTACCATCTTCTTCTCTTTCCCTTCCAAAGATGATGTTGCCTTACATCCCCATTTGCCTTTTAGCCAGGCTTTGTTAACTTTCAAGTCCTTGTTTATTTGTTGCTCGGCTTCTTTCTCCGGCACGTCGAGAGCCGAACACACCAACTCCACCGCTTCAGACCGGCCGAAGGTGTCACACTTAACAACTTTTCCCATCATGGGAATCTTCAACAACATCCGCACGTCCTCAAGTGTGATCGACATTTCACCGAACGGGAGGTGAAATGTGTTGGTCTCCGGTTGCCACCTCTCCACAAACGCAGATATAAGCGTCTTGTGTGCTTGCTTGTAGGTGCAATTAAATAGTGCACTCAACCCAGACGCTTCAACAATACTTTTTAGTTGGCTGGTGTTGGGGTGACACTTGTCTAAATCCTACAGCGACAACTGGAGGCCGTGATTCAGACATCTAAGTAATGGGCGTTCCTGAAATAGCAAAAAAAAGCTTGGTCAAAAATTCATACACAAATGACTAATATTAATCAAAAAATCAAACAAATGACTAATTGTTAATTGTAAATATCATAAATATACATTTTTATTCCATATGGCGGCAATGACATGATTGTTGAAGATCGTCAATAACTCATGATTAATGGGCCCACCAGGAAAGGGTTTAGAACTCTCGTCGGCCACCACTTTGTCGGATGGTCCCAACTTAGCTTTCCCACGAGCCTTAGCACTAGGCCTCACTTCCACCACTTCTTCTTCGGAATCTTCTCCCTCTTCACCTTCATCTTCGCCTTCGCCTTCTTCATTATTTCCTCTACTTGCATTTCATTCCTCTTCTTTTTCAGTGGAACCATCTTGACTTCCACTTGCACTCCCACTTCCACTTCCACTACCACTACCACTACCACTTCCACTTCCTTCTTTATCTCCTTCTCTACCTTCTCCATCAGAATCTTTGTTCTCATTACTTTCTTCTTCCCTCATTTCTCCCCTATCTGATTCAGTTGCATCGGAAGAAGATGGTTCCACTGCATTTGTTTGGCTCATATGAATTGCCAATTGTTGGCCTGGCAAATTCGATGAGTAATCTTCGGCTGCCCCTTTGTTTAAGTCACAATCGATTTTACTTGCCCTCGCTCCCCTTCCCGACTCCTTCTTTCATGTAAGATGTCGTTTGAGTTCTCCTCCCCACTGGCTCACCCACCTTCGCCGTCTTCTCTTTCTCTTGTTCATTTTTCTTGGGCGCCTCTGTCGTCTTTGTACGTGCCATACCTATTAAAGTGACACACATATTACCTAAGCATTAATAGTCAATCATTGTATGACATTTCTAAAAAAAATACATTGTTCGATCGATAATGACCGATTTTAATTCAACTGCTTGGTTTGACATGACCGAATTATAATACATAGCTTCGTTCAAGGTAACCGAATAAACCATTGTTACTCGGTAGCATAAGACCGAGTGAAAGAACCTTGGACAATCTACTTAACTTCGGTCAACTACAACCGAACAACCAATTTACATACTAAACTATGTTGTTCGGTTATAATAGATCGAATGAAAAAAAAAAAAAAAACAACCCCGTCATCCTAAACCGAGCAAAACAATTCCTATACTACATGTTTAGTTCGGTCTCCCAAAATCAACTAAAATAATATTGCTCGGTCACAGTAATCCGAACAGTGGAATTTCAATCGGTCCTGTGTTACCGAGGTACTAAAAATCATCAAACATCGACAAATCGTCCATCAAGTTTGATCAAAACAGGTACACACACATACACGACAAGGAAAATCGAAGATAAAAACCAAATTCCATGATAAACGCACAAACCGACAACCGTATTCGACCTAGTATCGCAAATCAAAACAATAACCTCATTCAAATTCGACCATACACCACAACAAACACATAAGAATACAAATTTCAACGAAAACCAAACAAAATTTATACCTTCCACTCAACTTAAGCGAACCGTATTCGAAGACACCTCCACCACCGCCTGGAACGAAGACCGAGGGGAAGAGGGGAGAGCGAAGAGCGATTATTGACCGAGTGGAAGCTTCACCGAGTCGATTCGATCAATGACCTAGGGTTCTCTTCTTCTTCTTCACAGTGAAACCCGAGCTTAGAATTCGAATGGTTGTGGGGTGCACAACAGCAGGGGCGTTTTGGGAATGAAAAATTTCTTAGGGGGTGCCCAAATCCAAACGTGATTTTCACATAGCCTTTGGTTTGTACAAAGTAAAATTTTGGGTGCACATAGCCGTGCCGATATTCCATATATGCGTCATAGATATTCCAATAAACCACATAAAAAAACAAAAGAAAAAACAAACTAATAATATAATCCTATCTCGTACATTCCACTCCGTAACTACACTTGTAAGATCGAAACATCTTTAAATCAGAATATATTAGAGAAAATGATAGATGAAACCATTTTTTCATCTCTGCATAAGGAATAGTCACATGCAGAAAAAACACTGTTTTGGGCGCTGAAGCGCCGGGTCGGCGCCACAGCACCCAGAACGAAAAGTTGCGTATTTTGTGACTTATTTTGTTCATTGTTTATCCATTTCTTCTCACCAATTCGCACCAAAACTCACCCTTTGGTGGATAGATACTGAGTAACTCACCCCTTGGTGGATAGACACTAAGTCCCTTAGTTTTCTATAAATTAAAGGACTCTAGTACGTACAAAACACATTGAAACATTGAGAAACATTGAAACACAAGATTTTTCTGAATCAAAGTGTGTTCTTAAGTCGTAGCATCATTTTCTCAAAAGTTTTTCAAAGAGTGTTCTTGGTTGGAGTTGTGTTACACACACATCATCCAACAACCATTAGAGACTTGATTGTATCATAAAGGCAATGTATGCACGGTTTCGACCGATAGGGAGAAATCTTGTCTAAAAGAGAGCGATTACGCGCCTCAAGTTTTTGTTTGGTTCTCCCATTCTCATCTTGATTTTCTTGTCCGAAGCTTTTGTCCTAACAATTTTTTAGACAAGATTTTACCCATCATCAATGGCTTCTTCGACTTCGGACGGAATTGCTCAAGCGAATGGGAACGGTGGTTCTTCATTGTCCTCCAAACTCAATTAATTCTAATGGTGGGTTCGTTTCTCACTCCATACAAATTATGAACCATGATTTGACCCGCCTCAAAAGGTTTGACAGCGACAACTTCACTCGATGGCAAGAGAAAGTTATGTTCTTTCTCACATCTCTCAAGTTAGCATAAATCCTTGATGATGTGCTTGAGACCCCCTTAAACCAACTTCGGATGATTCAAACGAAGTGGTGGATCAATTGTTAAGGTTTGTGATCTAGCGAGATTTACATATCCAAGTATGAGAGATGATGCATTAATTATTTTATTTGGTGATTGATCACGTGTTGAAGACACAATTCGCTTGTCTTATATAATAGCACGTATGCATATTGTTTGATCATGAAATGACTCCAGTATCATAAGTGCTTTAATGCATTTCAATTTTATTGATGGGTAGTTATACATAGAAACATTGCCAAGATATATGAAAATGTATTAAACTATTGCATGTGATATAATATATATACATGTTATACATTGATGTTGATGCAAGTAGTTTAATACTTCATGTTATGTACTGCACATATGTTATATATATATATGGTGGTGTTGGATTCTTTGATTTAAGTATATTCAAAGCATATAGATGAGGATTTCAATCCCGACTACCTAGAATAATTTTTCACAATTTTCTTCTAATGACATTAATATTGAGTCTTATTGTAATGCTTGACATCAATATCATTGAAATTAATATGATTCATAAGCTTTTGAGGATGATAGATAATTAACTATTTTATACAAACTGATAATGTGTCTTATATTAAAGATAATGCATATATCTATGAATATATTTGATATATAGTTTGTGCAATTAATGCTTATGAAATCATATCATGGGAATCTAGAGGAGTTGTGTCGGAATCTAGAAGATTTGGTTTCAAAATTTTCTAATGAACAAAGAATCCTCTTACTAAGAATGATATAGTAAGGAGAAGTAAAAGACAAAGAATGGATAAATCTTTGTGTCTAAATTAACTTATTTGGTTGAAGGAAGTATATGGGAAGTTAAGGAACAAATGAGATTTATCCTTAATTTGAAATGTGATCATGTTTCGTTTCAACATAATTCTTCATCAAGGGATGCTTTGTTTTCGGAAAGAAGCGACCAATGATGAAATGATCAGTTCGATTCTATTGAATTAAACTCGAATTTTATTGATCTCTTACAGGGATAAATGGCAATTGGGTGCAAGTGGGTATTCAAAAGAAAATCAAATGCCGACGGAACAATAAACAAGTTCAAAGTGCGTCTAGTAGCTAAGGCTATAGACAAAAGCATGGCATTGATTATTTTGATACATACGCACCGGTTGCAAGAATAACATCTATTCGGGTGTTGATATATTTTGCTTTCATTCATCATTTAGCTATCTATCAAATGGATGTAAAAAACAGCTTTTCTAAAATGGTGATTTAGATGAAGAAATATATATGGAACAACCGGAAGGTTTTGTTATGCCTGATCAAGAGAAGAAAGTTTGCAAATTGTTAAAATCTCTATATAGCTTGAAACAAGTTCTTATGCAATGGCATGAGAAGTTTGACACGGTTGTGCAATTATTTGGATTCAAAGTCAATGATACTGATAAATGTATTTATAACAAGTTTAATAATGATGTTGGTGTCATCATATGTTTATATGTGGATGACATGTTAATATTTGGGACTTCACTAGCCTTAGTTGAAGAAACTAAGCGATTTCTGTCTACTAGTTTTGACATGAAGGATTTAGGAGAAGCTGATGTAATTTTGGAAATCAAAATCTTACGACAAGATAATGGTCTTACATTATCTCAATCTCATTATATTGAAAAGATTTTGAAGAAATTTGGTCATTTTGATCAAAATTCAGTTCGTACTCATATTGAACCTCATTTAAAACTAGTAAAGAACACCGATAGGTGTTTATCACAATTATAATATTCTAGTATGATAGGAAGTCTTATGTATGCTATGCATTGCACAAGATCGAATATAGCTTACGCTGTTTGTATGTTATATCGGTTCACTAGTAATCCAAGCAAACAACACTGAGATGCGGTTACCAAGATCTTTAGATACCGGAAGGGGACTTTGAATTATGGTCTACATTTTAATGGATGTCCCCCAGTCTTTGAAGGTTATAGTGATGCTAGTTGGAATAATGTGGAATCAAATTCCAAATCAACTAGTAGATGGATATTTACGCTATGAGGTGCAGCTGTTTCTTAGAGCTCAAAGAAATAAACATGTATTTCTGATTCAACAATGACATCGGAAATAATTGTCTTAGCAAATGCAAGCAAGGAAGCGGAATGACTTAGGAACTTGTTAATGGAGATATCATTATGGAACAAGCCATGGCCGGCTATATTAATCAATTGTGATAATAAGGCAACTCTTTATAAGGTCGCAAGCAGTGGATATAATGGAAAGTCTAGACATGTAAGTCTAAGACATAATGCAGTTACTCAAAAATGGGGTTGTCACAGTTGATTACGTGGAATCTAACAAGAATTTAGCGGATCTATTAACAAAAGGTCTTGTTAGAGATATGGTTTCTCAAACATCAAAAGAAATTGGACTTAGGTTTGCCTAATTTCGATCGTCACTTGATGAGAACCCAACTTAATTCTTGAAAAATACAAAATAAGTTCAATGTGGTACTAACAAGTCAAGTGAAGATTATAGAACACTAAAAAATTTATATTATAAAGGGTCCCTTTCTGGTTCTAGTGTTGGTTCTGCATGACGGAGGTTGACAATTGGGTCTTAATAAGTCAAATAGAGTGACTCACAGATTCACTTAAGTAGACTTACCTCACTACAAGAAAAAAAGGTCTACAACAACGTGCTGAAAACGTTGTTAAAAGAAAACAACAACGTTTTTACGAAGGTTGTGGCCTGCAACATTGTCGTATCTCAGATTTTGTCACAACCTTTATCAAACGTTGTTCTCATATTGAACATTGTAATTACTGTATATTACAACGTTTTAGAAAACTTGTTAAATTTATAACTTTTACTATATCTATTGCAACTTTTACAAAACGTTGTAGTTGTTATGGACAATGTTGTAATTATATGTTTTCACAACGTTCTTAAAATCTTGTGAAATTCATGAAGCTATTTTTACACCACATCTTACAAAATGTTGTAGTTATAAAGATGAATGTTGTTAAAAAACGATTTAACAACGTTTTTGAAACCTTGTGAAGATGTAAGAAATAATTTTTTTCAATAACAACGTTTTCTGATTTGTGTAATGACCGTTTACCTGCAACATTTTTTGATGTGGAACACAAATGTAATAAAACTTTTTTCTGCAAAAGTATATTAGAGAACTTTATTTAAGTTTGTCACCGATATAAAATTATAGTATACAATCAATTCAATGTATGTATATTCACTACAAGATTAAATATTACAAATCTATTTAAAGTTAATCACTGCAAAATTGCATTCAAATGTAATGGCAATGACTTGAACACGGGACTCAATGTGCCTTCTTCAAATATTACATGTGGGTGAACCGCAATCCTCTTGACATCCTTATAAGCACTGAAAAACGACCAAGAAAAGAACAATAATCAACATAATGATAAAAAATATCAAATTCAATCGAATCCTACTTGAAAAAAAATCAAAGACTTGTAAACTAACTATCAATTTCTAAGAAAGGAAAAAGGAGTCATCCATGCGAATATTGAGAAACAACACTTCACGTACTATATTACTCAAAACTAATTGGTAATCTAGTCAACTTAAAACACCTTGAGATGTATCGCAATTGCTATCTAAAATATGACACTTCATTCTTTTAACTTAACTTGAATTCCTCATTCATTACGTTCAACTCAATTATAAAAATCCAATTCCTCTGATAGTTGACTCATATTTTTATCGAAGTTTTGGTAGCAACTTCCATGTATTTAGAGCTGGAGAAAAATTCAACAAATGTCAAGAGGGTGGGAATACCCAAGAAGGACTCACATCCCACCAAATCCAACAAAAGACAACTTATAACAATTATGGAATCTGCTTAGTAGTAATAAGCATTAAGAAAAATAAACAATGAAATGAATCAGCTACCTTGAGCTAATCTGTTGACAGAAATGCAGTTGTACGATGTAGTGGTGCTCCAACTGACAATTGAAAATCTACTTCTGCATTAAAAGATAGCTAGCATAAACAATTGTAAAACTCTACAAATACTAGCATGCATGTTGGAGGATCCGACATTTAAACCTGAAGTTACATACATTAATGACAAATAATGAAATTATTGAAAAGTTACATACATTAATGACAAATAATGAAATTGACACTTACTTTACTTTGTTTCTTATTGCCATGAGAGTTTTCTTTCGTCCCCTTTTCTTTCATTTTATCGATCATCTACAATTAAACAAATAAGTGAGAGCTAAAGAGATAAGAAAGAAATACAAAAGATTGAAAAAATACATTAATGCACTCAAATAAGCACAACGTAACAATTTCACCACTTGACTTGAAAAAGTTTAAAATTGAAAGTCAACAAAACAATCATTAAACAAATATTATGAATTACATTACAAAAAATGACAAATAAAGCATATGCATTTTCATTAATTAGTAGACAAAAAAAAGATATTTGCTTTCCTAAATACAAAAATTCTTTTCACATGATATGCCTTCAACTTCATCTCGAGTATACGGGACGTCATCATAAACATTTTGAGCATCAAGTTCAGTTACATCAAGTGGTGCAAAATAAATCTCCGTCTTTTCATCATTTATATCTTCTTCGTACACTCCTCTTGGTGGTGCTCTCAAAACAACATGCCAATGTGAATCTTCACTTTCTTTAGAATAAAAAACTTGTTTAGCTTGGATTGCTAAGATCAATGGGTCATTCTCATATTGATGTTGTCCTTCATCAAGCTTAACTAAAGTAAATTCATCCACTACTTTCTTACCACTTACATCATTCATCCGGTGACACTTAAACACAGGAATTTGACGTATATTATAATTTAGCAATAATATTTTTTTCAAAACTCCATAATAAGTGACTTCCCCATTTGTTCGAGTTGGATCTGTTGCTTCAATTGAAACACCACTATTTTGTCTTGTTCTCTCAATGTCTTGAATGTGAAACCTATAACCATTTATAACAAAACCATTATATGATAGGGCTTGATCCCTAGGTCCTTCTGCAAGCCACCTTAAATTTTCTGACAAATCTTCCTCCATCATTTGATCATTAACCTGTACAAGGATATAAAATGAGCCACTTCTTAAGCTAAATGATAATTTAAACTGCATAAGACTTTAATATAATAAATATTATAATTGACCTTCTGATTTAGCCACTTGGTAATGGAATCTACATGTCGTTTATGTAATAATGGTTCATTCATTGCAAGGTTACCGTCAGAGCGCTTGAGTTCTTCAATGTGCATTCTAATGAAAATATTTTGTGAGGGTTAATAGAGAAATCATGGAGAACATATTGACAAATAATTTTTTTATACTTAATCAATATATGGTTGGACTTCTGCGTCATTGAACAAAACATAACGATGTGCCATTTCTTTTATCTCTCTTGAAAGAGTTTTTAACTCCCCTTTAGTCAGTGACCGTCTTACAAAGGATCCTCCATCGTGAGTTTCTTCATTTCGTTCTTGTCTAACACTCACTTGAGCGGCTTTTTTAATGTATTTACTACAAAATATCGTGCAATCATTTGAGAGATAGCGCTCAATAATACAACCTTCAGGTCGTGCACGATTCTTGACATAACCTTTTAATACTTTCAAGTACCTAGTGATTAAAAAACCCATTAAATACATTAAATTAAAAATCAAATCTATTAACTTGTAAATTATAGTACCTCTTAATTGGATACATCCAACGAAATTGCACAGGTCCACATAGACGAGCTTCTCTCTCTAAATGAATTGTTAAGTGGACCATAACATCAAAAAATGGAGGAAAAATCTTTCAAGTGCGCATAATGTATCAACCCCTTCTTCTTCCAACTGCTCAATCTTATTTATGTCTACAACTTTTTGACATAAATGGTGTAGTCGAATGATTGCATTTCGAGGTTCTTTAAGAAGAAGCCCTCTCAAAGCTATTGGCAAGAATTGTTGCATCAGGAGGTGACAATCATGAGATTTTAGGCCAACAACTTTGTAATCATCCAATGACACACACTTTCCAATGTTTGAGCCATAGCCATCAGGTAGTTTTAAATTGGAAAGTATCCAACAAAACAATTTCTTCTCAACCTTTGAAAATGTGTGTGGAGCAGAAGGTAGATAAAAAGATTTTCCTCTTTCTTCAAGATGCAACATTTTGAATGCCCAAATCCTCCAAATCGCGACGAGACTTAATTCCGTCTATTGATTTCCCTTTCAAATTTAATAGTGTGCCTATGAAGCTATCACAAATGTTCTTCTCTATGTGCATAACATCCAAGTTGTGACGCACAAGCAAAACCTATAAACCAATATTAACTATGTCATTTAAGATTCAAAATAGCTACCTCCTACATAAGAATAAAATAAGAAAGAACCATTAAAACATAGCACCTTCCAATATGGCAAATCAAAAAATATGGACTTCTTCCATGGTTGAGGTGGATCTGGTTCTCTTTTTTTCCCTTTCCCTCATTTTTTTTCCCTTTCTTTGTTCCTTTTCCCTCCATTATTTTTCTTTTCTTTTTTCCTTTTCCCTGCCATAGTTGGGGTGGAGGTAGTTGTTTTTCCTTTCCTTTTTTTTGTCCCTTTTCCCCAATCATTTACCAAATCCTTAACTTGTCCATAAACGTCTTCACCTGTTAAAATACACGGTGTACCTCTATGTTCTTTTTTTCTATTAAACCAAGCACATTTTGACCATAATGGATGATCCATAGCTAAAAACCTCCTATGACCTATAAAACTATGTTTCATACTGTGCTTCAACCACTTTGAACAAGTGCTTGTGTAACACACTGGACATGCATACTTTCCCTCGGTGGACCAGCCAGATAAATTGCCATATGTTGGAAAATCATTGATTGTCCACAATAAAATTGCCTTAAGGTTGAATCGAGACCCACTAAAAGCATCGTATACTTCCACTCCATTGACCCAAAGCTCTTTCAACTCATCAACAAGTGGTGCTAGGTAAATATCTAAGTCATTACCTGGTTTTTTTGGTCCTGGGATCAATAATGAAAGCATCAAATAATCTTTTGACATATAGAGCCATGGAGGAAGGTTTTATGTTGCTAAAACAACAGGCCAACAACTATACCTAGTGCTAAGCTCTTGAAAAGGGCAGAAACCGTCCGTAGCAAGTCCAAATCTAATATTCCGTGCATCATCTGAAAATTATTTCCATCTCCTATTCACCAAATCCCACTGAAGAGAATCGACTGGATGTCCCATCTTACCATCTTGTCTTTTATGAGTTTTGTGCCACCTCTCAGCTATTTCTTTCATCCCAAACATCTTTTTTAGCCTTGGAATAATTGGAATATGACGTAAAACTTTCTGAGGAATTTTCTTCTTACCATTACTTGTCCCACGTTGTTTTTTCCATCTCCCAGCTCCACATTTTGGGCATGATTCGAAATTTTAAAACTCTTTCCTAAATAAGCAACAATCATTTATACATGCATCGATCTTTTCATAACCAACGTCAAATATCTTCAATAGTTTCTTCATGGAGTATAGGTCTTTGGGGAGAAAATTCTCTTCTGGCAACATACCGCGAATGATTCCAAGTAGTTCATTAAAACCTGTATCGGACAAGCCACTTGTAGCTTTATGCCTAAATAACGCAATTGTTGTTGACATTTTCGAATACATGCAACTTGGATACAATGGAAGTTCTGCATTCTTAACTTCGTCTTCCAAATCTTCCACTATTATCTCATTGCCTTTCTCTACAATCATATCTTCAGCTACAGTTGCATCTTCCATTATATATTGGTGATCTTTGTACATTTGATTTATCCCACAGACATCCTCAACATCTCGCTACGTAGATGAATCAGATGTTTCACCATGAAGTACCCATGTTGTGATGAAGGATCCATCCCCTTGATCACTAAATGCTCATACACGATGTCGGAAGAATGACGCTTCCCATTTCTACATTTATCACAAGGGCATACTATTGAATCTATGCCTCCATTATTTGCACGTGCATTGTTGACACAATTCGTTGCCCCATTTTTGTATTCTATGGAAAATCTACAAAAAATAGGATATTATTTTAGCTACTCTAAGTTCTTACTATCAATAATGAAAAGAAGTCAAAATGCATTAAGATACTTTTCAACCTTGAAGAATGCTCCCATGTTTTATCCATTGCGTAAAATATCAACCTTCGTCAATCATCAAATAGACTTATTTCTAAAAATATGCATCACATAAATTATATGAATGCACCAAAGTCCCCTTCAACTCTCTTCACAAACGAGCTGAGCTATTATAATTTCATATGAAACATCCTAGTTTGTCAACCAAACCAAAAAGACTAGAGAGTAATATGATAGAAAAATGATTCAAGCAGGATGCAACTTGCATAATTCAAATATAGAAACAAATTAATATATAATTTACCTTTAAGGAATGCTAAACGATCACAACTACCATCTTTTGGTCTACTTGAGACATAAATATAAAGACAAAAATAAAGCAATGTAAAACAAAGAATGAGCAAACCTAACGATACAATTGAAAAAAGCTTAGTAACTACCGAAAAGTTTTGGCTCAAACAATGGAGAAATTCTCCTATGCCCAAACTTTTAGAGTGGACTAGAAAAAATTGCCTACGCCTAACAAAAAAATATTTAAAGAAAGCAAAGCAATAATCACTGAATTTTCCCTACCAAAATAAAATATAAAAATGAACCTTAATGAACATATTACAACCCCTTTAATTAATATCTCACTTTTCCATAGAGTTTTTTAAAAAATTATAAAAAAAAAAACTAAGTTTTAAGTTTTCATCTTCACTTGTTGAACACAAATTAATACTTCTTCCTCCTCAATAAGTCCTCTAAAAGAAATCATGAAGCGGTTTCACCTATTTGTTGTCCTCCCATTATTCTACTCTTATCTTCAAAAACATGGCATCTCAAGTGCTAGTGTAGGAAAAAAGATTATGCGGGGAAACAAAAACTGATTAATGGTAAGGCAAATAACTCCAAATTAGTTGGTCAAAATAGTTTATGTCTTGTTATGTTGTCTTTGTATTTGTGCAAATAAAAATATATAAAAGAGGTAAATGAGAACAAATTTGTTTTCACTCTAAAAAAAAAAGAAAAGTCGAAAGGTCTAAAGAGGCATAAGATTGATAGGGAATTAAGAAAGAAAAAATAAGAAAGGTCTACAACATGGTGGTAAGTGAGTAAGCAGTCTCGCCTTGTTCACAATCACTATGCATCGACTAAAATGCTTCAAACATTAGGGAAATTGTGGTGCATGGCCTCCACCAAATAGCCCTAAGTTGAAATAGAACAAAAGATAAGATATTTTAAAAAATCATGACTGATTTTATTTGTTTGTACAATGTTTCAAGTATTACAATTTTTTGTTTAAACTGCAAGTATCAAAGAAATTTGATCAAGCTAAATCTAAACTACACAACTTACCAATGTCTCTGTAGATTAACAAGTTGCAAGCTTAATCAATCATGCACGTATCCATCACAATCTCTCCTCTTCACAATCTCCCCCTTCAAATGTTAAAAACTGCAATATAACAAATATTTATTTTTTTTACTTCTTTCAGTAGATTAGGGAAGGGCGGTTGCGGTGGTTTGGTCACTGCAAAAAAGATGACCTACAAATGCTGACTAGAAAATTTGACTCAATAGAAACTGTAGAAATTCGACGAGGTAGGGGCAGACCAAAGTTAACATGGGATGCATTAATTATGAGGGATTTGAATGGTTTGAAAAGCTCACCATCAATTGCACTTAATCGAGCACAATGGAAAATTTTGATCCATGTAGCCGACCCCAGTTAATTTGGGACTAAGGCTATGTTGTTGTTTCAATAGTCATTTTAAGTACCCAAATTCTTATATAAAAAAAATCATAAACCTTAACTTGCACTTCAAACAAAACATTCTCAATCCTAAAACCCTCAACCCTAGCTCTTTCAAAATCAGTAGAAGATCCCTAATTATATAATAAACAATAAAATCACCCTAAACTTTTTAGGCTAATCAATGATCTCTATGCAAAATTTGAAGAGATTAGTAATGATTCACAAAAAGCCTAGATCAAGAGCCAACCTTAAATCTTAAAAAGCAAAAAAATGCAAGAGAAACAAAATAAACAAAACCCCAAAACCACGCTAACCCAAAACTCAAACGAAGTGCAAATCTAAGTCACCCAATAAAAATCTCGACTCAAACAAAAGGGCTAACCTCCAAAAAGAAATTAAATCTATAGTTTAGAAAACTAAAAACCTAAAGTTTCATTAAAAAAAAAAAAAAAAAAAAAAAAAAAACTAAAACCTAAAGCATGAGAAACCCATGTAGATGATTTTTTTTTGGATGAATGGAGGTGGTACTCTTTTTATTATTATATATAATAATAATAATAATAATAATAATAATTACGTTTAGAGGTGTAGGGAATACACAAAAATATAAGACTCTTACCTTTTGCTTCAAAATGAGCACAATGCTTGCACAAAAAAGAAACTTATAAATCCATGATTAGCTTGATGCTCATGTTCGAAAAAAGACTCTAATTAATCACTATCCTAAAATCAGAAGCCACTCAGCAAGCATGCTTCACAAAAATAAGGAGGCCTTAAATGAAATGGAGAGCAAAGTATGTGTAAAACCCTTGACTTTTTTTTTGATGAAACGGAAGCGACTATACAATAATTATTGAAAACAAAAATGATCCCTATCCCAAATTTTTAGCCCCACCATTGCTCTAGAAGCCTTTAAAAAAAAAAAAAAAAAAAAAAAAAAAAAAAAAAAAAAAAAAAAAAAAAAAAAGAACAACACCTATGACATGAGTATTTGAAGTTGTAGTTTAGTCAACTCATCCTTGTAAGGCATTTCCAAACGGTCAAGCCAAATGGAGTCCCAACCCTTGAAGAGATTATGGCACGCTTTTCAAATTTCCAAATGCAAACCATAAAAACAAAGGGAACCTAGCCTTAACAGCAAAGCCATAGACCGAGCCAATCCAATATCAGAAAAACCAACCTCACACACACTTTTTTTTTTAGGAAAAGGAGGTGATGCTCCTGGGCATTTAATTGATTAATGAAAAATCTTACAAGCCAGAGGGTATGTTTACCCACACAAACCAGTTCGTCCGTTAGGAGTTTGATTTACAAAGATCTATCGAACAACTTTCTTCCAGTCGGGAAGAAAGAAAATAAAGAAAACAACAAACAACGTGCATACAGCCATGCTTTAGAAGCTAATAAACACAAACATACCAAACAGAACAGTGGGATCATACGACTATATAATATTAAGATTCACCAAGCAACTAGATAATTCCAATTACCTTGGAGAGAAGCTATGTCCCATTCCCTAAATTGATAATCACAATGTAAAGCTATGTCCCATTCCCATTCCAATCAGCCATGCGTTAGGAGTTTTTTGCTTTTTGCTAATCAATCAAAATGCAAAAAAGGAGAGATTTACTACAAACGAGAGAAGAAATTACATGAAAATATAGAAAACCTTACAGTACAAAAGTTCACCCTTCTTGCTTCCTCCAAGTCGGAGAAGAGATCGAGCAGCGCGGAGAAGAGTTCGAGCAGCGCGGAGAAGAGTTTCTGTCACTTTCTCCGCTTCGAGCAACGCGAAGAAGAGTTCGAGCAGCCTTTCCTCCAAGTCTGTAACTCTAGGGTTTCAGATGAACAATTGTTGGGGCTTTCAATTTGGGGCAATTTTTAAAGAGGGCCGCTAAGGGCACCCCACCGTTTCATGAAGGCACCCAACTTATTTGTAAAAATTCCAGCAAAAATGGAAAAGACCATTTTGCCCCTGCATATATAATGATTCAAACCCCACAAACCATTTTGACAAAGAAAAAGGGCACCCCACCACCAAGCTTGAACCATAAAGCGACATTGCGTTTGGCGAGCGTTTATCGATTCTTGCGGATTGACATCATCCGACAGCGAGGTAACAATGTTTGACAACCATATGATGGTTTTTTGGAACTGTTAAGTTGTGTAAAACTATGAAAATGATGATTTGTTTGTCAACGTAGGGTTTGATAATTTCTTCAAATCCGAACTTGTTTCCACTATATAATGGAGGATTGTACTGCTATTGTGCAAGAGGAGGTCGAACTCACGGTAATTTTGCAAATTTATTGTGTTTTTTATGCGGTTATCCGAAGTTTCTGTCGATGTGTGCGATTGTTTCGGCCTCGCAGGACCGAGATGTATAGTAATGTCTCGGTCATAGAGGACCGAGAGGTTTTACGTAGGTCACGATATGGTACGACCGAGAGTACCGAGTAACTCTCGGTCGTACGTGAGCGAGACTCTGAATAAAGTATCGGACCTGTACAACCGAGAACCTATTTTTTGGGGTTTTATGGTGATTGTGTTGTACATTTTGGTTGATTATAATGTTACACTGTTTGTATTGCAGGTAATGCCGGTTTCTACCCTATTTCCAGACTACAAGGACACTTTTACACCTTGTAGGTCATTCCCCTCTATAGAAGCGGCTATTTCATGGCTTCAAATGATTAGTCGTGAGAACAAGTTTGTGTTAGTAACGAAGCGCTCGGATGTCGGGGGCATTAAGCGCAGGGGAAGGGTGAAACTTGCGTGTGAGAGGTCTTGGACATATAGGGGACTGTTTCAGAGAGTAGGGAAGGGGAAAGCGGCCAAAATTTCAAAGAAATCAAGAAATGATGAAAATGTGAGGACTCAAACTGGTATGAAGAAATGTGGATGTCATTTCCTTATCAACGTAAAGGAAAATGCTGACTCCTTGTGGTATGTCATTGTTATATGTGGGAGGCACAATCACGACACCGCAAAAAACTTGGACGACCATTCATTTGCGGAAGATTGGATAAGGGGAGCGGGAAGTTGAGGATGCGGGTGGGAGAACTCAAATTCAAGCGGCTCGGGGAGATTAGTCGACCTTCGTCTACACCGGGTGTTGTGCCGCCGGCGAAAATTAAGACAAAGGGAAGGACACCGGGGTCTCCAATCGGAGGCAAGGCAGTGTCGAGGAGGAAATACGATGATGACGATTCTTCGACGAGACGGTTGCCGAGCGGATTTGAGTCCTCCCACTCCACAAAAGAGGCCTCCACTTCTAGGCAGAAGAAAGGCAAGATTGTTCCACAAATGCGTCGTGCCGGTCGACGCACGCAAAGTGCATCTAACATGGCTTATGGTCATTGCTTAGAACAGGATTGGTTGCCACATGTTGAGGGCATTATCGATGTGGTTTCCGATGGAAATTGTGGATATCGGTGTGTAGCCTCTAGGCTTGCCCTTGCTGATGTAGACGGGTGGAGGATTGTGCGTAGAAGGATGTACGATGAGATTATCGGTATGAAGACCTTTGGCGGGAAGTGCTTGGATCGAGTTTCGAGACTGTCAAGAATGCGGTGCATTGCCCAGAGAAGCAAGTTGGTGCATCTTTCAAAGAATGGTTGACACTTCCAGACATGAGATTGTTAGTATCCACTGCATTCAATGTCATTCTTGTAAACCTCTCGCATGGGAGTGCCTCGACATTTCTACCTCTACGAAGTGCTCCACCGTCGTCGTTGCACAACAGACTTATCATTGCAATGATAAATGAAAGGAATATCCATTGGGTTAGGGTAAGTTCTATGATTTTTTTTGAATTGTTTTGTTTCCCCCTTAATCGGATTTGTGACAATATCTTTTATGTTCTACTGTTCACTTTGACAGGTGAAGTTGCGTGTGAATGCACCGTTGCCATCCTTATATCCTTCGTGGGACCGGTATGTTGAGGACTGCGCGAAAGGTTGGCGTGATGGATTCGTCTTTCGAGACATCGCGCCCATTGCAACTGTTGATGAAGCCACCATATCCGTTGTAGATTTAGGTACACCGTAGTGTTGAAATTGTACCTAGAATTCTTGATGGCTGTACATTTAGCAATTTTGAAAGTTAGTTGTCAAGTTGTATGGATATACAATGAGGTATATATCGTACCAGCTTTGGGTTATTGTTGTACATTTTGATTCTTGTATAGTGATTTTATCCTACTACATTGATATATAATTACTTTCGTTTTCGTGGCTATTGTCGTGCTGGATTTTCATTCGTGTAAAGTTAGTTGTCAAGTTAGTTGGAAATTGTTGCTGGAACAGACGTGTCGGCCCTGAATGACCGAGACATACGTATGCAAGTGTCGGCCATACACCACCGAGAACTAACGTTAAGTCTCGGTCGCACAATTCCGAAATTGCCTCTTCTCGTCGACCTATACGCGACCTTACTCATGGCTTCTCGGCCATGAGTAACCGCGACTTGCTCCACCGTCTCTTTACCGTCTGACCGATAGCAATTGGTCTCCACGTTCACCAAATGCGCCGGCTTATCTCATTGAGCAGTGGCCGAACTCCATCGTATGATGTCGGTGACGAGTCACCGACAGTCTTTGAAAGGTTTCGGCCATCAGTGACCGAAACATATTTAAATAATGGAATCAGCGACATTCTCGGCCGGGTAACACCGTGAATCCTGCATTTGTGTCGGTTGTTCAGGACCGAAAATTCCACATGAGAGTCGGCCCTGCTTGACCGAGACACCATCAGAATCAGAAAAAACAAGTATCCTAGAACAAAATAAGACCAAAATACAACAATAGGCAATGTAACATTACAAACTGTCATAACACATGTAGTCAATAGGCAACAAGTACTCATGAAACATTATAAACTGTCATAACACATGTAGTCAATAGGCAACAAGTACTAATGAAACATTACAAACTGTCATAACACATTAGAAACTGTCATAAAAATGTCTCCGCAAACATCATAAAACTCAAAGAATGTCTATGTTCCCCATGCTGGGATATAAAAATGTCATAAAAATGTCTATGCCTCCGCAAAACGGTCATTGCTTTGGTTTCTTCAGATTCTTCCTTTGATACTCCTTCCCAAGCATTCTCTTCGGAGGCGCGAGCATCGACCGTGGCGGGCTGAGCTGTGGCCGGGGTGGAGTGCGTGGAAGTGCTACCATGCTGGGACTGCCTCGGGCCTGCTTCGGTAGGGCCGGATGTGGCGGTTATGCCGGTTGTGGTCGCCGGAGTCGTACTCGTGGTGGTGGGACCTATACTCCTCCCCGAAAGAAAATTGACGATGTCACTCGCCATTGTCCTCGCAGACTCGATCGTACACAACTCCGATGGGAGGTCCATCCATCGCAACGCCGCGTCCAACGCACGCCTATTACGCTGATGAAATAATCGAGTTAGTGTTAGTGTAAAACATATCGGGATGAATAAGACATGCAAAATACAACTATATAACCCACTTAAATACCTCAAGTAGCTCGTTATCTGCGATGGTTGTGGCGACCATATCATGGTCCTCGATGCTCGGATTGGTGATAACGGGATGTGACACTTTGAGGAACCAAGGCAGGTAGTCTGGTGTAGCCAAAAACTCAAATTCTGTCTTGTCGCCCCGAACTTCAGGAGCCAACAAATGGTTCCTCCATCGCTCTCAATTGTCTTGCTAGAACCCATACTTGACGGAGTACTTGTTCGCAGATGGGCCTCGGTGTGCTTCCAATGGACGGTACGGAGGATCTGGTATAGATTGCACATACCAAACTGTCTCAGAATCCTCTCCGGGTGGTAGGGCTCTACCACATCCATGTACTTGATCGTCCCACTGTAAAAGGTCATCGCTTGCACAACTCCATTTTCCCTGAAATTCACATATGGGTCCCAAGTGACCTAATCAAAATGCAACAACCATTGTTAGCAAAAAATAATTACTAAAACATCAACCATCAGAGGATATGGATAACCATCTCACCTCACTTGAGCGCAACCTATCCAAGGTTCTCCTAATGGCCCCGAGCTTGTCTACATTCGCCACCGTCTCATGCTTTTGAATCCATCTGCAGACACGAGGTTGCACGTAGTCCATGTACTTCGCATTGGGTGTGGCCAAACCAAGTTTGAAATGGTCGTACACCCATCCCTGCAAATACATACAATGTTAGTTAGTCCACAATTGCAAGTTGGCCTAATTGAAATACAAAAAGAAAATTAAGTCTATTTTATAACAAACCTCAAGCAATGTGAGGTAGCCAGTAATCTGAGACACTTTCACTCTCGTGGCGGACCCCAAGTGTCGATACAAGTATGCCAACGCAGCCGCACCCCATGCGTAGTTTCCTACGTCGTCCAAGTCCTCAAGAAGCTTCAGCAGCGCGATCAACACCCGAGACCCACTCTTATCGACAAATAGAGTGCATGACAACATGTACAGCAGGTACGCTCGGGCGGTGCATTCCAAATGAGGATAATTTCTGGGTCTCGAACCAGCTTTGGGGCACCATCGACTCTTCAGCCAACATTTGCGCACTGTGAGCCCCTTGCTAATATTCACCTCATCCTCAGCCTCCTCGACGCTAACCCCAAGTAGGTTCGAGACCATCTTAATCGCGTCCGAGCGAGATTCCTCCGTGTACCTCGCAAAGTTCTCCACTGCCACAACTTTGCCCGTCACAAGAATCTTCAGGAGGAAGCTGACATCCTCTAATGAGATAGACATTTCACCAAAAGGTAGGTGAAATGTGTTCGTCTCCGGCTGCCACCGCTCCACAAATGCAAATATCACCTCCTTGTTGGACTTGCGGTATGAGCAGTCTATCAGCGTATTCAACTCGGAACGCTGAATAATCCTCTGAAGTCCCGCCGTGTCCGGGTGGCACAACTGTAAATCCCATTCTTGTATCTGAGCTCCGTGATTGATACACTTGAGAACGGGACGCTCCTACAACAAATAAATACATCTCGTCAGTATGTTAAAACCATGAGTATTAAGTTACTCCGTTCAATGAAATTGAAATTACCTCATTGCTCCAAATCGATAACGCCACATGATCCTTGAAGCTCTTCAACAACGCCCCGTCTATAGGACCACCGGGGAATGGAGCACGCGCTTCAACGGGCACTTCTGGCTCTCCTTCATTATGGCCAGCTCCACCACTACTACTCCCGCCCACATTACGATATGTTTTTGTCGTGTTCCCCGCCTCTGAAGAGTCACTGCTACTAGACTCCGATGCATGCCCCTCCTCTTCCCCTCGGGCAACAACAAGATCCTCAGGTCGCCCGGCATCGAGGGTCGAACCCTCATCGTGCAAATGTAACCTTCCACGAGTACCATCTACCTTCGCCTTGCCCTTAACATCCTCATTCTCCTTCTCTTTCTCTTTCCCGGTACGATCTTTGTCGGGGTCTCCGCCACCTCGCCCCGGTTAGGCCTCGACACCTCAACACCAGCCTCCTCCCTAGTCACCGGACTTCGGACGAGCCATACCTGAAAAAATTACAACATATAAGCGCATGGAACATAACCCAAAAAAAATTTACAAAAAAAAATGTTCAAATTCATCCATTTCTGATGTCTCGGTCAAGCAGGTTCGTGAAACAACCCATATTTTTGGTCACCCATGACCGACAATGCCTCCAATATATCGGCAGTGTACAACCGAGTCCAATATAAAGGTCTCGGTTGTGCACCACCGAGATGGGTTGACCATTTCAATTCGCCTTGCTCTCGTCCAATCACGACCGAGCCTACTATAACACTCTCGCCAGTGTACAACCGAGAGTAGGAGCAAATTCTCGGTTGTACACCACCGACACCACATTACCTAGCACTAATTCTAGCTCTCGTCATGTCTCGGCCGAGAGAACTATAATACTCTTGGTCATGCGTAACCGAGCCACTGTGAACTCTTCCGGCCTTTGTGGCCGAGACTTCGAGTTCCCAAAAATGTAGCTTACATCTCTCGGCCATGCTTGGCGAGACATTAGCTACGATCTCGGCTGTGTGGCCAAGAACCGCGAATTACCATTTTTTTAACTATTGAACAAACCACCACACACACATTACAACTACTCTAGCAAATGTAACTTAATTATACTAAAAACGTACCTTCAAACGAGCGATTTCGCGCAAAAAATGTGTGTTCGACGATCTTCAACCGAACCCTAACTTGGAGACGAAATCGACTCACACCACGACCCTACGAACTGCAAAAAAGTCGTACAACGAAGGAGAAACACAAGGCGAGACACGGGAAACACGATTTCGAGGATTCCTCTCACTGGTCGATTCAAAGCAAATGAGTTCTTTCACAACAGTTAGGTGAAGGTGGTGGTGGGGGTGGTGGGGTGCTCAGGGATTTCCACGAGGGGTATTTTGGGTATTCCAGGTCTAATTTTTGGGTGCCCCAGGTAAATTGGTTTGTGCCCACATTAACTGGGTGCCTTCATTAAAAGGTGGGGTGCCCTTAGCGGCCCTCAACTTTTTTTATTCATAGATTCAACAAGGTTTAAAAAACCTTGTATTGAAACTTATTACAAGGTTTCTAAAAAAAACGTTGTGAATTTGGATCTTAAAATAACTTTGCATGTGGGTATAAGTGGACCGTTGTTATAAAGGTTATTTTACAAGGTTTGTAAGAAACGCTCTTTAAAATGTTGTAATATATTGTTTTTTTTTGTAGTGCCTATATAGGTGTAAAAGTGAGACCACTTCTTATGAGCCTAACCGACTCTAGAGCACTAAAAAAAAAAAGGATTTGCACAAAGCCATAATGTGCAATCAACAGAATACTCTTACTTACATAAAAATGGTATTTGCGATATTTTCAATTTTGTCGCAAGGGTTTTTAGTTCAAGATACGTTCGCCATAGTACCTTATGAAACTTTGAAGTATTTGCACTAAGTGAAAAATTCAAGTCCAAAAGACACTTCTCATTTATGTATCGATTTCAGAATGATGTTATATGTCCATATAAGTTGAAAATGGAGGGATATTGTAAGTTTTGTGTCTAGCGATGAGGCTGGCGCCACAGCGCCAGAACAATTTGATGTTCTATGTCTGGCGTTGTGGCGCCAAGTTCAGCACCAGGCACGAAAAAAAACACTGTTTTGGGCGCTGAAGCGCCGGGTCAGCGCCACAACGCCCAGAACGAAAAGTTACGTACTTTGAGACTTATTTTGTCTATTTTTTCGGACCAATTCGCATCAAAACTCACCCTTTGGTGGATAAATACTAAGAAACTCACTCCTTGGTGGATAGACACTAAGTCCCTTAGTTTTCTATGAATTAAAGGACTCTAGTACGTATAAAATACATTAAAACATTGAAACACAAAAGATTTTTGAATCAAAGTGTGTTCTTAAGTCATAGCATCATTCTCTCAAAAGTTTTTCAAAGAGTGTTTTTGATTGAAGTTGTGTTACACACACATCATCTAATAACCATTAGAGACTTAATTGTATCCTGCAGACAAGTTTCGATTAATCTCATTGTGTATACGCGGTTTCGACTGCTAGGGAGAAATCTTGTCTAAAAGAGAGTGATTACGCGCTTCAAGTCTTTGTTTGGTTTTCCCATTCTCATCTTAATTTTCTTGTCCGAAGCTTTTGTCCCACCAGAAATTGCATTCAAGGACTGGTCGATGACCAACCAAACTCTCCCGTGAGGACAAGATGAAGCTGAAAGCCATGGCACAAATTTCAACCAATAGATCAAAAGAAAGTCATCAAATTCCTTTGGTTGTCAGGTGAAGCAGAAAGGGAACTTTTCAGTTTCCACACTTCATTGATACAGCACAAGATGGTTGATGAACTCAAAGGTGTACAAGTACAACAAATCTATTAGGTCCACTCAAGATACATCATCAATATCAGGTACCATATCATCAACATCAAATACTAGCATGATGAAATAAACCTCCTTTAAGAGGTTGAGATCTAACCCAACACCCTTTATACAGCTTCTGCATCGCGAGCTTGCAATGACTCCCGTAGGCACCTCACGGCACTCTCGTAATTCACAAAACTCATGAACCAAAATTCGTGGTTGTCCAGAGAAACAACCTGAATGTACTTTTCGGCAGACTTAGTTTTGCTTCGTGAAGGATTAACAGCTTTTAACTGATGTAATGGGATAACCACCTACATGTAATTATAGAAGAATGATATTATCAGATACAGCAGTTATATGTATACTTCTCAAGAAAAGAGACGATTAAAATACTAAATAGCAAAGAATTCTTGGCATGTGATGCAGGAATTTCAACAGTAAAAGTAGTGCTACATCAAAAAAGAGCGATAAGAGATATAATATAGTTGTTGCGCTTGAGGGCGGTATAAAACTCAAGATTTCAATCAAATACAAGTGTTAACTTAAAGATCTGAAAAAGCATACAATTCAAAATTGTACATCAGCCCAGTTAAGAAAGCAAACTTCAAATCGGAACTCCTATCTTACATTTGCTTGAACAGCAGATAAACTATTCCGGTTATCCAGTACGTTAGGAATAAGCAACTGGCATCAATATGAATGAACCAATAACAAGGACATTTCTGAAAGGCTAGGTAATGTATTTGACTAGAACGGCTAGGCCATTCATTGATTTGAACACATAAAATCTGTATGTTACCTCGATACAATATATTATCAACATCTTAAAATATAATTTTTCAAAAGAAAGCCACACAATATTGTGTTCATGGCTTTCTTATCTGGATCCTTCAAGTTCTTGGTCAAAAGTTTACTTGACATTTTTTATCACACAAATGCGCACAGTAGCTCCTAGTGTCATGAGCATAATGCTAAAGACTCCTCATTTCAAGTTCGCAACATTTCAAGAAAATGTAATATAGTCGTGTAACTCCCCACAACAGCCTGTAATGCACAACAATAACAACAACATAGCCTTAGTCCCAACTTAATTGGGGTAGGCTACATGGATCAAACTTTTCCATTGTGCTTGATTAAGTGCAATAGATGGTGAGATTTCCAGACCATTCAAATCCCTCCTAGTTAATGCATCCCATGTTAAAATTTTTACAGTTTCTATTGAGTTAAATTTTCAAGTGAGGGCATTTGTAGGCCATCTTTGCAGGTGACCAAACCACCGCAACCGCCCTTCTCTAATCTTTGTATCAATTGGTGCTACTCCGACTTGTCTTTGAATTTCTATATTTCTTATTCTATCTTTACGAGTTTTACCACATATCCACCTAAGCATCCTCATTTCTGCTACGTTCATTTTATGTAATTGTTGTTGTTTTACCGCTCAACATTCACTTCCATAGAGCATAGCCGGCCTAATTGCGGTCCTATAAAATTTTCCTTTTAACTTAGTAGGAACATTTCGATCACAAATCACTCATGTTGCACTCCGCCATTTCTTCCAACCAGCTTGAATTCTACTAAGTTAAAAGGAAAATTTTATAAGATCGCAATTAGGCCGAGCTCAAGGAATAAAGTCATAAGCAAATCGAGCCTACAGTATGGAGACAGGATATCCAGATTTTGTTTCTATGTCTTAAGTATAACGTGAGGGCCTAAGATTAATAATGGGAAGTATGGAATCCATGGTTAAAGGAGGATTGATAAGATCCCATATGGAGTCAAATATAGCTAGTTAGAAGGAAACGTTATAAATTAGGGTGAGTTACTTGTATTGGACATCTTGGAATTTGACATGTAATTGAGCACTCTTTGAGTGGGTTTTGGGGGAAAAACAATCTCTTGAATTCTTGTCTATCATTGGTATTGTATTTTTTAGCGTTGATCAAGGAAATATCCTTCTACTCTCTCCAATTCTTTGATTTTTTTCGTCAACTACTTAGTTTCTTAATCACAAATAATGTTCTATCAATTAGGTATTAGAACACTACAATCTAGTAAGAAATCAACGAATTCAAGCTTGGACATACTATCTATTATGGATTCAATGATCAAGGATATTAATGAGATGAATTTGATGGTTCAACAAGCATCAAAGAAGCTCAATGCATGGATAACTGTTTCTTCTTTCCTCAAACAGAAATCTCCCCGATCGTCAACAATGATACCAAGTTTGATTCTCTATCAGTTCTTCAACCTTAAGACTTCTCCAAAACACAAGATTTGGTCGATCCAACAATGGAGCAATGACGCAGCGAATAAAGCGAGAATAAACAAGGCTAACACTTGATTAAACCTTGAGAAGAAGATAACAAGTTTCTACACCGAAACTTAACACTCAAACTTGAGCAAAGGAAGACAAACTTAATTCTTATTCAATAATTCAATTCATCTTCAAACTATAGTAGGGTTTACATATTTAGTGTGTCATAAACACGCCTAAATATAAAGAAGTAACAAAATTATAAATTTTTTAATAACAAATATACTTATTTTGTACGTACCATAGAATAAGGAAAGAAATCCTACAAATATGAAAATACTGACAAACATAATTTAGTAACTAGCATAAATCAGTGCATAAAATTTTGCCATGCAATCCGCATCATTCCCTTCCACTCAAGGATAAAAAAATTGACAAATTTTGTTGAATTTTAGGCAAAATTTGTCGATATTTATATGACCGAAACGAAACCCACTTTGAGTTTCAAAAGTTCAAAAATTTGGCATGTGTGAACAAAAACACAAAGTAAACTACAAAAATTTGATCCATAAAATCGAAATAATTAGAAAACCCTAAAAATCAGGGAATATTCGTATTGATGCGTTGGCATTTTAGTTCATATCTACTTTGAATAAGAATTGTTGTTTAAATTTTCCTTTAAATTAGGAATTAGTTAGGATTTGATATTTATCTCCTTTTTTTAGATGAACTTTGACTTGTTATGTAGAGGTTGTTAGATGACTTATTCTTAATATTAGAAACAGAGGTAACTCTCTCTCAATTTCTTTCAAAACAACTTTTATCTTCATTAACAGTGGTATTAGAGCCATAGATCATTCTATAGGCCTGCCATTGTTGAAAAATTTGCAAAAATAGCAACCAATAGTATCTCCTTGACTGCCCCTCCAACTTTCACTGGTAAAAACTACCAAATATGGTATGTCAAAATGTAGTCATATTTGGAGGCTTTTGATCTTTGGGAAATTGTGACGGAAGATAGGCAAGAGCAACCACTTCCGACAAATTCGACTCTTGCTCAGATCAAGCATCACAATGAAGAAAAGGCAAAAAAATTCAAAGCCAAATCTGTAATTCAGAATTCTGTGTCAGACTCTATTTTTCCTATAATCATGGCATGCAAGACGGCAAGAGAAGCATGGGAAAGGTTGAAGGAAGAATTTCAAGGCAGTCAAAGAACCATTTAGATGCAACTTTCAAACCTGAGAAGACAGTTTGAAGGCCTGAAGATGCAAGAAGATGAAACCATCACCAAGTACTCTGATAGAATTTCTCTCATTGTAAACAAAATTAGATTACTTGGTGAGGATTTTCCTGACTCCAGAATAGTTGATAAGGTTTTTGTGACTCTCCTAGAGAGGTTTGAATCCAAAATATCCTCTTTGGAAGACTCAAAAGATCTTTCATCAATATCACTTTCGAAATTGCTCAATGCATTTCAAGCTCAAGAGAAACGAAGGGCTATGAGGCAAGAAGGTTCAACAGAAAAAGCTTAAATTCAAAAGAAGGAAAATGCATCATACAAAAACAAAAGGAATTTCATCAAGAAAGAGAAATGCAATCAAAGTCAAGTGACTTCAAATCAAAAAAGTTATTCTCCTTGTAAGTACTACAAGAAGTCCACTCATCTTGAAAAATATTGTTGGTGGAGGCCTGATGCTATTTGTGGAAGTTGCAAGCAAACAGGCCATGTCACCAAAGTATGCAAATTTAAGGAAAGAGGCCCTCAACAAGCACAAGCGGCAGATGCCGAAGCCGAGGAGGAGCATCTTTTTGCAGTCTCTTGTTTTCACAACCAAGAGACCTCTAATTCTTGGCTCATCGACAGTGGATGCACTCATCACATGTCTTTCAATGCAACTCTTTTCAAAGAACTTGATGAATCTTATAGTTCGAAGGTGAAGGTCGACAATGGAAATATGATAGCAGTTAAAGGACGAGGAACAATATCCATTCCAACACAATCAGGTATCAAGCTCATTCATGATGTTTTATATGTGCCTGATCTTAGTCAAAATCTTTTGAGTGTTGGACAGATTTTAGAGAAAGGATATTCTCTGAAATTCAAGAACAATATTTGCACCATCTACAATTGTCAAGGAGCTGAAGTGCTATCTATCAAGATGAAAAGAAAAAGTTTTGCAGTGGATTGGGATGAAGCTGATGTTCATGCATTTCAGATCTTTGGCATAAAAGATTTGGACACTTTAATCATAGGAGTCTTGCTCACATGAAAAGGAAAGATTTGGCTCATAATATGCCAAATGTCGAAGCTGAACCGCATGTTTGTGAGGTTGTCAAACAGGGAAGATGACCAAACTTCCATTTCCAAAAAATCAGGCATGGAGAGCTTCTCAAAAGCTGCAACTTATTCACACTGATGTTTGTGGACCAATGAAGGAGCCTTCTTTGGGAGGTAACAAGTATTTCATCCTATTCATAGATGATTTTACCAGGATGTGTTGGGTCTATTTTTTGTTTGCTAAAAGTGAAGTTTATGGTGTCTTTCAAACATACAAAGCCTATGTGGAAAATCAATGCAATCTTAAGATCAAGATCTTGAGATCCGACAACGGCACTGAATACACCTCAAACCAATTTAATCAGTTTTGCAGAGATGCAGAAATTCAGCACCAGCTCACTGTCACTTACACACCTGAACAAAATGGTGTACGTGAAAGAAAAAATCGAAATGTGATGAATATGGCCAGATGTAAGAAGTTTTGGGCTGAAGCTGTCAACACTGCTATCTATTTACTAAATAGACTACCCACGAAAGCACTTGAAGACAAAACACCTTATGAAGCATGGTTCGATATGAAGCCATCAGTGGCACATCTCAAAGTGTTCGGGTGTCTATGCTACTATCAAGTACCTGAGCAGAAAAGAGACAAGCTGGATAGTAGAGCAAAGAAGGGGATCTTTCTTGGCTATAGCAATGTGTCAAAAGGCTATAGAATATTTTGTTTGGAAACTAACACTATATTTGTTAGCAGGAATGTTAAATTTGATGAAATGACAGCATGGTGTTGGACATCTACATCACATTCAGCTGGAGATCAAAGCCAACAAGAACTCATTCCCCTGGATGAGTCCTATGACGATGAACCAATTCGAGGTACAAGAACATTGCAAGATATCTACCAAAGATGCAGTCTTGCTATTTCAGAACCATCAAACTACCTTGAAGCGAAAGAGTTTCAAGCATGGAGAATTGCTATGCAGGAGGAGATTGAGATGATAAAGAAAAATCAGACTTGGCAACTTGTTGAAAGACCAAGACATCAAAAAGTGATTGGAGTGAAATGGGTATTCAAGACCAAGCTTAATCCAGACAGCTCCATTTGCAAACACAAAGCAAGACTAGTTGTGAAGGGCTATGCACAACAACAAGGTGTTGATTACCAAGAAACATTTGCTCCAGTTGCAAGGTATGACACTATAAGATTACTTATTGCTCTAACTGCACATAATTCATGGGAAATTCATCAGTTAGATGTGAAATCTGCTTTTCTTAATGGAATTCTTGAGGAAGAAATCTACATTGAGCAGCCTAAAGGATTCATTGTTTCCGGCAAAGAAAATCATGTTTATCTTCTCAAAAAGGCTTTATATGGGCTTAAACAAGCCCTAAGAGCATGGTCCATCAGAATGGATAATCATTTGTTGCAGCTAGGATTTGTTAGAAGCATAAGTGAAGCCACTTTATATGTCAAAGCTTATGGGAATCAATTATTGGTTGTTTCTCTATACGTTGATGATATGCTCATTACAGGAAATGATTCCAAACTTATTCAAAATTTCAAAGATGACATGAAAAAAATCTTTGAAATGACTAATCTTGGTTTGATGCAATATTTTCTTGGCATGGAAGTTAATCAATCGAGCAATGGCATCTTCATATCACAAGAAAAGTACGCAACTGAAGTTTTTAAAAAATTCAGCATGGAAGATTGCAAACCAGTCAACACACCGATGCAAACAAATGAAAAGCTTGGCAAAAATGAAGATGACAAAAAGGTAGATGAAGGGCTATATAGAAGTCTAATTGGCAGCTTGTTATATCTCACAGCAACAAGACCTGACATATTGTTTGTTGTGAGTGTTTTATCAAGATTCATGCATTCTCCTTCTGAAAAACACTTCTCAACTGGAAAAAGAGTTCTTAGGTATTTGAAAGGTACCTTGGACCTTGGTGTTCTATTTGCAAGGTCTAAAATTGATGATCTGAAATTAGTTGGCTATTCAAACAGTGATTGGGGTGGTTCTATTGATGATTTGAAGAGTACTTCAGGAAATTTGTTTACTTTGGGGTCCGGTGTCTTTACATGGAGCTCAATGGAGCAAGAAACTACAGCTCAATCTACAGCAGAAGCAGAATACATCGCTGCCGCATCAGCTGTAAATCAAGCAATTTGGTTGCAGAAACTTTTATGTGATTTGGGTTTTGAACATAAATCAGCTACTGCAATTTTGTGTGACAACATTTCAGCAATTTCAATTGCTAAAAATCATGTTTTTCATGGCAGAACGAAACACATAAAGATCAAATTTCACTTTGTTAGGGAAGCTCAACAGTCTAATGAAGTGAGTTTGATTCATTGTTCATCTGAAGATCAACTTGCAGATATGTTTACAAAAGCTTTGCCAAAGGACAAGTTTGATAAGCTGAGGAAAAGGATTGGCGTTCTTCACAAAAATGCCAAGGAGGAGTATTGACATTTTAGTTCATATCTACTTTGAATAAGAATTGTTGTTTAAATTTTCCTTTAAATTAGGAATTAGTTAGGATTTGATATTTATCTCCTTTTTTTAGATGAACTTTGACTTGTTATGTAGAAGTTGTTAGATGACTTATTCTTAATATTAGAAACAGAGGTAACTCGCTCTCAATTTCTTTCAAAACAACTTTTATCTTCATTAACAATTCGTACTAACCTCTGATTCAATCTTGAATCGACGACCTTGCAGACTTGCAGTGCTCCATCTGCATCATCTTTCCACTTTGCAGTCGCTACTCGCTAGTCACCTCACCTTAAAGGTTGAAAAGCACTTCACGGGACAAACAAGAACGCCAATCACTCTCCTCTTCTTCTTTTTCCATCTTGAACTCAACAACCCTCTCTACTTTAAATTGCATTCTCCTCAGTTAAGGCTGAAAAACACTTCATTGCACCTCAACTTGAGAGTTTGGAGACAGGACAAGTGAAGATTGAGCAAAATGAAGAGGCAGAGAGAGGAGGAATCCTTTGAATCTCTTATTTGAGAAGTGAACTGAGGAGGAGGCTGGGGAGCCTAGGATGCGGAGGGTCGGACAAAGGAAGAGGCAGAGGAAGGAGGAGGACTCCTCTGAGATGAGGAGTGCATAGAGGAGGGAGGGGTTGAGGATGCCGACAGACTCGACGATGCTGCTGTTGGATGAGTCGAGGAGTAGGTGAAGACGGTGACGTGAAGACCGAATGCGAAGATGAAGAGAGTTGAAGAGGAGGACGGTAGGACTGTGGGAGTCGGTGGATTCGAGGAATGATTCGAATGAATGAAATAAGCCTTTAAAATAGGGCAAATCTCGCGACACGCTTTGGGACACACATCAACTTCACTTTGTTGAGTAAGCCTTTGATATTTGCATAGACATTCGTTTGCACAATTTTTATAGTTGATGAATTGAGCCCTCATCAAACAAACTTACAAACTAGTGTTTTTTAAGTCTACCGAATATTTGGGATTTATGATTTGTGTATTGCTCACCAAAAAAAAAATCTAAAAATGAAACAAAAAAAAACATATAAAGTGTTATGTTGAAAAAAAAAAATTATGTATACGCTATACAGTATACATTTTTGTCAAGCCAAAAAAAAAAAAAAAGTTTATAAACATAGATAAACTTATTTATTTGTACAATATACATATAAACATAAAAACCGAAACAAACTTATTAGTATACATACAAACAAACTTATAAAGTATACATTGTAGTTTTTAAAAAAATACATTGTACAAACACTAGTTTAAACTTATTAAAAAAATAACAATTTATAAACTTATTCTAATCTAGTGTTTTTGTGATTTAAGTATATTGTATATATACTTACATACATACATACAAAGTTTTTTTTATAATAATATATAGTTTTTTTTTTTTGTCGAAGTATACAGTTGTTTTCAAATATTACTATAACTTTTTTTGTCAAACCAAACAAAGTTATTCATTTCATCTAAAAAAGAACAGTTTTAGTTTTTTGACAATCTTTTTATATTCATGATACAATATATAATATTAATATATGCAGATACACTCTATTGAGGAATGCCTCCTCGAAAAGATTGGGATATAGGCTGGAAATATGGAGATCCTATTAATGGTAATCGACAAAAAGCATGTTGTAAATTTTGCATATAACAAATCAAATCTAGGGGAGTGTCAAGATTGAAAGAACATCTTGCAGAAGGTTTCAAAAATGTTAAAACTTGTTCAAATTGTCCAAAGACCGTTCGAGATGAAATGCAAATACATTTGCATCGAAAATTAGTTGAAAGGGTTGAAAAGGAAAAAAAAAAAAAAAAAAAAAAAAAAAAAAAAACACAATGCATTTACTGATGCTTTGATGGAACCTCCAAGAAATCTTGAAGATGATGATGATGTCGCTTATCCTCCGGATTGCACCACAAATTATGAGAGAACACAACATAGAATGGCTGTAAAGGAATTCTATGGAAAAGAGATGGGAAACTGAACAACAATACTGATTTAACATGGCGAGACCAAACTATGGTCCTTCAACTCATGAAGCAGGGGGGAGTTCAAGTGGACGTGGATTTGAAAGTCCCATTTGAGGGCAAGAAGCTCGCAGAAGTGGATTTATGTGTTCATCTAGTGTGAGACAATCAAATTTTGCAATGGATGTTGATGGCCTCGCGCGTTCAGCAAGTGTAAAAAAACCAGATTTTTCTCAAGATCCTGATTCCCTTAGAAAGTCGAATGCTAATCAAAGACGGTTGAGCCTGACACCGGGGAGCTCACTAAAAAAAAAGTCAATAGGGTGTTGCCAAAATTATTCTATTACAGTAGCATTCCAGCACATGTTGCTACTAACAATCTTTATCATCAAGCTGCAATAGATGAAATAGCAAATTGTGGACCTGTATTCAAGGGATCTACAACTTATGAACTTACGCATGGCCTTAGATGATGAATATAATGAATTGCAAGCCTACATTGCAGGCTTGAATAAAAGTTGGTCACAATATAGAGTCACAATAATGTGTGACGGTTGGACCGGACCGACGAGAATGTTGATAATTAACTTCATGGTCTATTGTGATGGAAAGACAATCTTTCACAACTCCATTGATGTATCAACTGCAACAAAGGACCATAAATTTATTTATAAATTGATGGTTGATGTTGTGAAGAAGGTGGGAAAAAATTATGTTGTTCAAATTGTAACTGATAATGGATCTGCTACAGCACACTACATCGATTTGATGCTAAAGGATATTGGAAATCATAAGAGTCAAAAAGATTGTTGATCAGGCCATAAAAATTATTAATTACATTTACAATCATGGTTGGGTGTTGACGTTCATGAGAGAAAAATGTGGGGGCAATATCATTAGACCTGGGATCACTCGGTTTGCAACCAATTATATTTCTCTAAAAAGTATTTTGGAGACGGAACGAGGTCTAAGGGAAATGTTTTCATCAAGAGAATGGGCGAGCTACTTCTATAGTAAAACTCCACAAGCGAAAGAAGTTGAAGAACTGGTTGCATCACCAACTTTCTAGGATAAAGCTCGAGGTATAGTAAACTCTCTTGATCCAATTGTCAAAGTATTAAGGATGGTGGATGGTAAGAAGAAACCCACAATGGGAGCCTTGTACGAGGCAATAAGATTGATGAAAGAGACAATTGAGGCAACCTCACCTAGGTCGCACAACTGGATTATAAAAATTGTGGAAGAAAGATGGACAAATCAATTGTCACCCACTTCATGAAGCTAGTATATTTGGACAATTGAATTCAATTGCATAATAGATTGTTGGTTGATTTATAGAAATGCGTTTAATTGATTCTCTTTTAAATTTTTGCAGCTTACTTTTTGAATCCAATGTAGCAATATGAAGAAGATACGAGCATCAACCCATGGTTGCAACAAGCTGTAAATGAAGTGATGAGAAAATTAGAACCAGACCCAGAAATACAATTGGCTGTATTGAATGAAGTAAGTTTTAAATAAGCTTAATTTTATTTTTTTAATAATATCTCTATCAAATTTTAAACTATATAGATGCTTATTTTTTGTAGTTAAAATATTTTCAAGACTCAATGAGGTCATTTGTTTCTCGAGCGACCGAAAGTGGGCAAAAAAAAAACACATCCAAGTAAATAAAATATTAAGCATTGATATATTTCCTCATTAGTTATTAGTTGCACTTATGATTTTTATTGAATCCACATTTATTTTTGACTTGAGCAGCAGAGTGGTGGTATTTATATGGTAACTCAGCTCCAAACTTGAGAAATGTAGCCATCAAGATTTTATCACAAACAACATCTTCTTCAGGATGCGAGCGTAATTGGCACATTTGACTTGATATATTCAAAACAAAGAAATAGGCCGGGTATGAAAAGCTACAAAAGCTTGTCTTTGTGCAATACAATGAGGCTACGTGCAAAAAATACCAAGGAGAATATGGAGAATGCTTTATCGCATGAGCCAATTGATTTAAGAGAAATATTTTCTGAAGAGGAGGAAAAAAATCCTTTATATGATTGGGTAAGAGAAGCATATCAACCTCTGATGGATGAACTAGGGGTAGGCCAAACTCACATATTTGATGTAATGTATTTATGGAGAATGAGGTCACTAGGGGCCCAACTGGCTTATCTGTGCATTCGATCAACGAAGACGATAATGATGTTCACATTTCAAACGATGGTAGTGATGATGACAATGACTCCACACGTTCAAGCAGTGATGACTCTGATGACAATGAGGATAATGATAACGATGATGATGGCAACGATGGTGGTGATGCTGACGGTGGTGGTGATGGTGGAATGCACATTGATAATCAATATCCAGAAAAATATCAAGGCCAAGGGCAAATAAGTCAATTTAATCAAGTCACTCACGAAAATCAGGATCACAAATCGCGCAGATCAACACCCAAAGAAAGAATTATGTATCAGCGTCGCAGACGTAAGCATGCATCTCAAGCAGATATAGAGATCGATGATGTTGATGCTTTGGCAAGTGCATTTGGTAGCATTAGTGTCGAAGATAGCTTCTCAAGGAAAGATATACAGACCGATGATATTAATTTTATGACAAGTGCATTTGGTAACATTGGTGTTGAAGGTAACTACTTCACAAGGTCAAGTTTGGACTATAGCAAGTCTAATGACTATCCACAATTTCCTCCCCAAGGTAAAATATAAAAAATAGATTATTAATCATTACTTTGCTCATATTGACCACATATGCCATTGATTTGTTATTTTTAATAGGAGCGTTTGGTCATAATGAAATTGGATGGCACGAACGCTCTAGGCATGCAGATTTTGGTTCGTCAAGTAGATATCCATCGACGACGAGTAACCCAGAAGCATTGGCATGCTTCTCTTTGAGTCCTTGTGAGGATCCTATGTATCCAAGATTAGGAATATTAGTCAACATGGATTCTTGACAATATAAGTACCATATCAAGTCATATAAGGTAAACTATTGCAACTATAAGTCATGATTTCAGTATTGTCTTAATCTCGGAGAGCAAGCCATTTCACATTGTTCTAGTGGTGGGGGAGGTTATGAAGAACTTCGTCGTTCAATGTGGTATTAAGATGTATGCTTAATGTTTCTAACTCAAACATTTCATCTAATTTAAAGTACTTTCCTATTTTTGCAATGGATTGTAGAGAACTTATCATGAATCTATGATGTAAATATCAATGTTTAACATATCATATATTTATATGTTTGAATTATAAAGAGAAGAAAAATTTTAGAACAATCTACCATAGACACGTGTAACGTATATGATGAATAGTGTCAATAAAATAGGTTGAAATTACTAATTATAGATTTTTTGTGGTAGAAATGTATAATTGTGCTTGTTTTAGCATTCCATAAAATAAAATTACGTATACATTTCATTTAAATAACAATTCTCTAAACTTCTCTTAGTTGGCGAATTTTTACAAAAAGTCTCCACAGCGAATTAAACTTCTCTGAATTAATTTTGATTTTCACAAGAGTGAATTATAGGGCAAAGTCGAAGTTTCCATCCTTGCTTCCACTTAAGAAAAACTCGACCTCGAGTTTTCACGAGTCTGATAAAAGTTGTAGAAGCTCCAACCAACTTAAACATCACAAGCCACTCAAACATTTCATCTTGTGTCTTAAAAAGTGGATTCCATTGATCTTTTGGCTGAATTCGAATTTTGTGATACCTGCTATGAAGATTAATTTTGGTGAGCACCTTGCTATCTATCGAACATATCATCAAGCCTCGGGAATGGAAATTTGTAGCCAACGGTGATGTTGTTAATAGTGCGGCTATCAACGTACATCCTCTAACTACCATCTTTCTTTGGTGTCAATGTCGGAACTGCACGCAAAATCATACTCTCTTGGATGTGTCCCTTGAGCAATAACTCTTCTACTTTATTTTTGAGGATCTCACTCTCTACTGGCCTCATCTTATAATGAGGCAAATTTAGTAAACTTGCACCTGGAATCAGATCAATATGGTGTTGAATGTCTCGCATTGGTGGTAAACTATCTGGTAGATCATCTAGCATCATCTCTCTGAACTCCTCAATCAAAGGCTTGATAACTTCTGAATACCCGTGTGGTTGTTGCCCTGCATTAGTTGTCAGTTGTCAAGACCTGCTTCACAATTAAGGCATGCATCTCTCTAGACTCGATGAATGTCGCTTCCACCTCTTGCTTTAAGAGTGTAATGGTGAAGAAAGTCAGTCCCTCCACTTTAGAAGCTTTGGTTTTGAGATTCCTTTTCATTGGTAGCAATGTAAACTTTTTGCCACCTTTCTCTAACTTGTAAGTATTTTCTCTGCCATCATGCTGAACCGCTACATCAAATTGCCAAGGTCTCCCAAACAACAAGTGACACGCTTCCATAACCACAACATCAAAATAAATCTCATCACTATATTTGTTGATGGATAACGGTACCTTGCACCTTTCACTCACAGGAATCTTTTATGTTGCCTTAATCCAACTTATAGTGTATGGATTAGGGTGTTCTTCAACTTTTAAACCCTATCTCTCAACAACACCCTTGCCAATAACGTTTTCGCAGCTACCACTATCTATAATTATATCAAATAAACAATTAGTAATAGTGCACTTGGTTTTAAATAATTGATGCCTTTGAATCTGATCTTCATGCTTTGGCAAAAGCATCATGCGTCTCACCACATAATTTTACCCATCACCGTCGTTGTACTCGTACTCATCCTCATCTCCATCAAGGGTGCATGAAATATCATCATCTTCATCTTCTCGCTCCACCATAAGGACTGCTTTCCGTAGAGGGCAGTTACTGGATTTGTGACCAAGTTCCATGCACTTGAAACACTTGCCTGCGATTGGTCTTACATAAGGATTTGTAGACTTTTGCACATCCTTTGTCTCTGTCACTTACTGTTTCAAAACCGTTTTTCATCTTTGCATCGCTCGTTGTATGTAGGTGCATCTTGAACCAAACTAATTTTGTCACTAGTTGTACCAAACTTATTCCCACCATAGTTTTTGCGTGAATAATCATGTTTGCTCCTTTCTTGCAAAGCCAATTCAGCTTTCAAGTCTATGCTACGAGCTTCGGATAGTGTCCTCAACACATGCACCCCTATTTATCTCTAATGACCTACTTCAACCCATCCAGGTATCAAGCAACTTGTTGCCCTTCTTTCTCTCTGAGATAATTCCATTATGCCAACCTCATGCACTATGCAGTGTATTCATGAACAGAGTTTTAATCCTGACGACATCTTTGGTATTATGGAATAATATTTGATCATAGTCAGGAGGAAGAAATTTTTGTTGCACTGCTTCATCCACTACCAAGTTCTGACCAGTGTCCGTCCTTTATGAACTCTCCTAGTTTGCAATATTTCCCACAAAGCAGAAGCTCCACCTTTTAATCTACATGCAACCAACCGCACCCACTTCTCTTCTGAGATCTCCATGCATTAGAAGAATCTGTTGATCTCAGCAAGCCAATCCAAAAAATTTTCAATATTAAGATTACCATTGAAACATGGAATATCTACTTTGAGCCTTAAGTCGAATGGTCTCAATCACCATAATAATTATTTCTTCCATGACCAACTAGTCGTGTTGGTGGTAGAAGAAAATCACCACCATCATCAGAATCATCTTTGTTAACGTAGATCGGTCGCCAACGTTCGTTTGCAGGAACAAGTATGCCGATGGGCAGTCCGCGACCTACTTCATCTATGGTATGAAGCCCTTCCTCATTTTGGTTTCTGTTGGCATCTACGCTAAAGGCGTCAAGTTGATCTGCAATTTCGTCAAACTGTTGCTCCAAATGTCGGAATTTGAAATCTGGCCTTTGCTCAAAAGCTCTCAATGCCCCTCTTGATCTTCTATCCTCGATCTTGAGGTCGGTACCATGATCACCGTCATGAATATCGCCGCTGGATCAGCTGCCATAAGAATTGGAAAGCAAACCTTGCTTACCAACTGATGCAGCGCATAAAGCGAGAATAAATAAGGCTAACACTAGATTAAACCTTAAGAAGAAGATAACAAGTTCCTACACTGAAACTTAACACTCAAACTTGAACAAAGGAATACAAACTTAATTCTTATTCAATAATTCAATTCATCATCAAACTATAGTAGGGTTTACATATTTATTAGGTGTCATAAATACACTTAAATTGTTGATATTGGTTTGAATATGAGTCAGGCACTTAACTTCGATGGGTTTGGATTAGTTTAACTCGATTAGTAAAATCCAGTTATTAAGTTAAATAGACTCCTAATACAACATGGTTAGTCTCCTAGTACAACTCTGATACCCTAGACTATATAAGTAGGGTAAACCATTAAATTGGTAATATCTTGAATGTCTAGATTAGTTGGTGAGCGTGAGAGAGTTGGAAGCTTGGCGTTGGTGTAATTTTTTGAGTTAATAAAATCTTTGTGTTATCTGCTGTTGACGTAGGCATATCGTCGAACCACGTAATTCTCAGTGTCAATTGTGTGCGTGTGTTGTTTGTTTGCTGCATTTGCTCTAACAAACTGGTATTAGAGCTTGGTGGAGACTGTCTGGTTCAAAAATCTTGTTGTGTCGCCAGAGATTGAGAATCGGTGGCGGCTAAAAGATCGAGTTTGAAAGATTGCAATTCGAACAAGATTGTACAGCAACTTGAATTTCTAGTTTGTTTTTTGATCGATCATTCAAATTGATTGAAATAACTTTAAAAGGGTGAAAGAATTGATTCTACGGGAATTAATTAGAGAAAAAGACAAAAGCACTTAAAAGTAGTATGTCTTGTCACCTTGAAAGCATTAATTGCTTGAAATAGAAATTAATTGTTTAGTTGCTAAGAAAGTCAATCGCACAGTGAAGAGAAAAAGATTGCGTACGATGATTGTGCACATCCAGGGACACGCACTAGAGTTTTATCGACAGGCAAACTTATTTTCTTGATTACAAAGTTATACGTGGTCGAAACGGAGCGCCGTTTTTTGCGTTGGAATCGTAACAGATAGAATTTCGCAGTGGTGGGCTCCTTCTCTGGTTCCTTCTCTAGGTGGTTGTAGATATATATTGACTTTCATAGATGACTTCACAAGGAAAGTTTAGATATTCATCTTGAAGAAGAAAGATGAAGTGTTTGGCAAATTCAAACAGTGGAAAACTTTGATAGAGAAGCAGACTGGCAGGAAAGTAAACCGGCTAAGAACTGATAATGGCCTTGAGCATTGCGGAGGAGAGTTTAATAGGTTCTGCAATAATGAAGGAATTGTGAGACACTGCACAGTTTGATATACGCAACATAATGGACTTGCAGAACGAATGAACAGAACATTGATGGAGAGAACACGGTGCATGCTTTCTAATGTATGACTGTCGAAGGAATTTTGGGCTGAAGCTATTACTACAACTTGTTATTTCGTGAACCAGTCAACATCCACAGCGATTGAGTGGAAGACTCCTGAAGAGGTGTGGACGGAATCCCCAACAAGTTATGAGAATTTGAGAGTGTTTGGTTGTCTCGAGTATGCTCGTGTGAATGAAGGTAAACTTGAACCAAGATCAAAGAAGTGCATCTTCATGGGTTACGAGCATGGAGTGAAAGTGTACAGGTTATGGTGTCTCAACATGAAGAATATTTTGATAAGTAGGGATTTTATTTTCCATTAGGCAGCATTGTTAAGCCTTAAAAGTGTGCAGAGTGCGTCAGAGAAAGGTCAGAGAGTCAAGGAACAGGTGGAGTTTGAAGCTGATGATAGGAGAAACATGAAAAAGAATGTTTCTGAGCTGCTGAGTGATGGTGGAGCACAAGACACCAGTCACATATAAGAGACATCTGTTGATGACCAGTCATATAACATTGCCAGGGATCGACCGAGGAGGGAGATAAAGCCTCCGACTACAGTCATGTGGATCTTGTTGCATTTACACTCAGTGTGACGAATGAGGTTCTATGTAAAGTTCCAGTGAGCAAGTTCAGGGATTGCCTGGACTTGGATGGAGTTCAGAGACACTGAAGGCCCCCGAGGGCATTTGCAGAGCGAGATTTTGATTAAGGTTAGAGAATTCAAGCCAAGTTGGAGGTTTATTGATATTGGCTTAAATATGAGTCGAGCACTTAACCCAGACGGGTTTGGGTTAGTTTAACCCGATTAGTAAAATCCAGTTATTAAGTTAAGTAGACTCCTAATACAATATGATTAGTCTCCCAGTACAACTTTGATACCCTAGACTATATAAGTAGGGTAGACCATTAAATTGGTAATATCTTGAATGTCTTGATTAGTTGGTGAGCGTGAGAGAGTTGGAGGCTTGGCATTGGTGTAATCTTCTGAGTTAATAAAATTTATGTGTTATATGTCGTAGACGTAGGCATATAGCCGAACCACGTAATTCTCTGTGTCGATTGTGTGCATGTATTGTTAGTTTGCTGTGTTTGCTCCAACATAAATAGAAAGAAGTACCAAAATTGGAAACTTCCTAATGAAAAATATTCTAATTCTATAAATATGAGGCTACTAAAAGACTTACCATAGAATAAGGAAAGAAATCTTACTAATATGAAAATAGTAACTAACATAAATTAGTAACTAGCATAAATTAGTAACTTCCAATTAAAAGATTAGTAGTTTCTTATTTATGATTTAAGGGATTTCTTCTTTGACTTTGGTAATTCTCTCGATATATATATGATTTTGCCACACAATCCACATCAAGCAACCATTGCTTCCAGTTCCTTCCACTGCTAATCCGCCACTAACAACAAACCTAAGATCCAACAACCCGAACGAGATTCATCAATACAATGTTCTCGAAGATCTAGTCTCAAGTGCTATAGAGGTTGCAACCAGAGCAGATATGAAATTCAACCACCTTTCCTGATCGATTGTTCCATCTAACGCTGTGTTGTTTCCACCGAGCTTCCAACAATGATTGTGCGGCCTTCACTAGTCTCATCTTGGATGCTTCAGGCACAATCAGTAGTGTTTTCCTGGTAAGGTTTCAATTCCACTTCAACGATGGAGTTGCGATTGACTTTCTTAAAATAGGGCATGTTCAAGTTGCAGTGAATGGTTTGATATCGTTAGATCAAGCGACGTGCTTCATATCCATTGCGCCACCACCTTAGGCAGCGCCTAGTTCTCTTTCTTCGACAGCCCTCCCTTCTCCTTCATTATGCTCACTTTTGCACCAATCAATTTACAAAGGAAGACGATGTTCTTATAATGTGTTTCTCGAGGCGATTAAACAGTGCAAGCTCAGCAACCACATTCGTGTGTCATATCCCTCTATTTGTGCAACACACATTTTCAAGTTCCATTTCAGAGTGTATGATCATCCTCAAGGTACGCATGAATCCTTTCTCTTCCAGGCACGCACCCATTTTACTTATACACCATTCAAGTACTATTCAGCAATTATTGGCTTCTCTTCAACCTCTCGCACCATTTCTTTTATTCGCCTGAATTGCGTTCATTGCACTGTGATCATCACAATGTTTCACTCCTATGTTGTTCCTTTTTGTCAAACTCTTATCGTTGTTTTTTTCTTAAGGGGTTCTTGTCTGCTCCTTATGTGGGTGCCATCTTTGTGCTTCCCATTGATTTTAATTTGAAATTATTTCGACATTTATTTTGGGCTTCACGATGTGCTTGGATGGTACGTTAGGGCTGGCAAAAATACGGGACCGGACATAAACGGGACCGAACACCCATTTCTATAATGATTAAATTTGGTGTCCGAACCCGGTCCCGTTTTTAAAAGGGGCACTTTTTTTTTTGTCCAGTTCCGTATGTTTTACAAACATACGGCTCCCGTTTTGTAGGCAGAGCTGTGGCGGATCGGCGAGGGTGACGGTAGCCGCGCGAGCGCCGCGACGCCCGACCGCCGAGCAGCCGTCGAAACCGCGAGAGCCGGGATCGGGCTTGGAGGGAGAGGCCGCACGATCGGTGAGGCCGAGGCCGAGGCCGCACAGCGTGCCTTGCGGTGGCGACCGGCGAGCACGAGACGCACGAGAGGCGGAGGGAGAGGCAAATCCAGATGGTGGCGACCGGCGAGCGCGAGACGGCGAGAGCGAAGAGGCGATCCGGTGACGACGAGAGCGAGAGGCGGTCGGTGACGGCGAGAGTTGAGCCGTGAGTTGAGACGGTGGAGGGAGAGGCGAGAGGTGTTCACCCGTGAGGAGAGGCAGAGGTGAGGAGACGGTGGAGGAGAGCAGAGAGAGGTGAGGAGAGGAGAGGTGAGTTGAGACGGTGGAGGGAGAGGAGAGAGGTGAGTTGAGACGGTGGAGGAGAGGAGAGGCGAGAGAGAGAGAGGGAGAGGGAGAGGTGAGGGAGACGGTGGAGGGAGAGGCATAGGTGAGGGAGAGGCAGAGGTGAGTTGAGACGGTGGAGGGAGAGGCAGATGTGAGATTGTGAGAGTGTGAGATTAGGTTATGGAGTGTGAAATTACCTATATGCCCTTCAAATTAATGATACCCGTTTTTTTGAATTTTTTGTCCAGACCCGGTCCTGTATTTTTAAACGGACTTAAAAAATTGTCCAGACCCGTATGTTTTTCACAAAAATATTGCCCGAACCCGTTTAAAACGGGTCCGAACATAACCGGACAAACGGGACCGGGCACATTTTGCTAGCCCTATGGTACGTGTTGGTGTCCTTCCTTCCCATCTTGATCCTTTGCCATTATTTCTTCATGGAGTTGATGATGATTGTGAAGTCTTGGATTATCCATTTGGGGACATTGGTGTGAGTGTGACTGCCCTTGCAACTTTCGGGATGAAAAAACTTGTTACACAACTTACTTTTGGTACTAGTCACTTTTAGAGCAATTGTTACATTTCAGATTGCAACTAGGAATTTTAAAACCTACCCTCCCTGGGTCTCTCTTCTGACTTTTCTCATCTATGCAATGATGGTGATACGATCTCATATCAATAAGGAGTTACGGTGACTGCAACAACAATATAGGTGTGAGTCCAAATTAGTTACAAAGGAGTTAAGTGAGTAATTTTGGATTTGTAGTATAAATAAATGTTGTGAGGTAGAGAAAGGTATCTTGCTATCTTGATTGTAATTTGGAAACTCTTTTAAGTTTGGGCTGAGAGAGTTTTATGAATTTTCTCTTGGTTTTCAGGGTCTTGTCGTTGTTTTCGTTTATCAATTCAACAATAGAATTCCAGAATTCTATCAGCGGTATCAGAGCACACCTTCAAACATGAAAGCTCGATTGGATCGAATCGAAGGCAAGCTACAGAGGTTTTCACTGGTGGAGTCGCTCGAAAAGGTGAAGAATCAAATAAGCAATTTCAATTTGAAAATGAAAATTGAGTTCAGAAGGTTAGCTCGGAGATTCGACGAATTTTTCCTTCTTCACTATGGGATTGCGTTATCTGACATAGGAGAGCTGCAACTCGGAGGGTCAAGCGAAATGAAAGCACCAAATCCACCAGATCCAGCGGCATCCAAGTTGATTGAGATCGATGGTGATCCAGATCTAGTAGCGACTGAGGTGTTTTCGGTTGAGGGCGCTCCAAATATAATTAAAATTGTGTTGCTCAACCTCAAATCTGAGGTGAAATCAAAGATCCGAGGCTTGGTGGTGCGGATTGAAGAGCCTCTTCTTCAACCTCGCCTTAACTCGTCAAAGTTCTTGAGTATTCAACACATCAGGGAGTCCAATGGAGTTAAACTCCATCCGCTAGATCCGACGTCGTTGGTGGACGATTCGAGCACCTGTTGGACAGATCCAACCCCTCCAACACCACCACGACCACCGGATCAGGGGCGGACCCAGCCCCCAGCTAGACAGGGGCAATTACAAAAGGTTTGAAATAAACTCTATAAGAGACCCATCTACTATTGGCCATGCACCTACATTATAATATGTTTGAAACAATTTATTATAGCAAAACTAGGGATGTCAATAGGTAGGGTATGGGGGCGAGTATGCCTCACCTATACCCGCCCCATCTTATGGGTGTCCTACCTATACCCTACCCTTCTACCCAATTTTTTGATGGGGCGGGTATGGATATTATCCGTTTAGTAGCAGGGTACCCGTGGGTATCCATGCCCATTATTAAATACAAAAAAATTCTAAATTTCAAAAGAGAAATAAAATTTTTAAACATAAAATGTCAATAGAACCTACACACCATTTTATTTCTATAATTATTAGAAAACATAAATAAAAACGTACGATGTCTCTTCTAATTATTCTTAAAGTTAAAATATTAAAGTACGTCTTCATTTAAGACAAAAAAAGGTCTTCAATCTTCGAAAACGGGAGAAATGCACCTTCAATCTTCCATAATAGGTATATCCTAATAGTAAAATCAAGTAAGTATCCATGTAAATAAAACAAAAAAAAGAAAAGAAAAGAAAATTAGTAGTGTATTTATCTACCTCGACATCAACATCTTCTGAAACACTCATGTTATAGGAAGTGCAATGAGAATCTAACAACCACCAAATAATAATAAACAATGACAATAAAATGAGTAATTTTCATAAATCAAAAAATATCTCATGCATACCTTTTAGTTGTTTCCTTAACCAATTTTGAGTGCACATCGAAACTTCAACTATATGTGGCAAAAGCCTGTTACGATGTGGAGTCACACATCTGTCACTTGTACTAAATGCAGATTCAAATGCAACGGTGGACACTGGAATTGCAAAAATATCTTTAGCAACGCATTGCAATACTGGATATTTTACTCCAATAGTCTTCCACCAATTTAATATGTCGGAATCATCATCCAAGCTAGGTAAAAGAGATTCCTCTAAATAAAAATCCAACTCTGATTTCATGTTTTCAGTATAAGACGTCGCATCGACAAACTGTATAAACCTGCTTAAAGGATGGCTATGACTTCCCCTTACTATCACCAATGAAGCTTTGAAAATCACAAGTACCATTACCTAAAGTATTGCTCTTTTTATTCATTTCATACTCACTTATTAGATCAATCAAAAGAGAACTTTTTGAATTTTTATTCTTCCACGATCCTCAAAAAATATAATCCAACAACTTCATCTTAAATCTAGGATCTAACGCAGTTGCAATGCTCATTATACCATGAACTTCAACTCAATATTTGTCAAACTTCAAGATCATACTATCAACCATATGTGCTATTTCATCAATGCAAGAAAGCTTCCATCCAAGTAAAAAATCTTTAAGCTCACATATATAAAGGAAAAAAATATTAGCAGTGGGGTATTGAGTTCCAAAAAAAACCTCAATCAAACTATAAAATATCTCCAATCTAACACATAACTCCTCCGCAACATTGCAATCACGAGTATTCGACGCAATTTTATATTGTGAATCTCGCATGCTCCAAAACATCTTTATATTCTAGAGCAATTTTAATCATCAAATAAGTTGAGTTCCACCTTGTTTTGCAATCTAACGCTAGCTCATTAGTACATGTTGTATTTATATGATGAGCATGCTCCTCGAATTTTTGCTTTCTTTTTGGAGTTGCAGACCAAAAGGCAACACTTTCACGAATTTTATCAATACCTTTTTCAAATGTGTCCATTCCTTCTTTCACAATCAAGTTCAATATATGTGCAACACACTGCTTATGGAACAATGAGTCATTCAAAATGAGTGATTCCCTTTTTATCTGAGTCAACAAGTAACCGATCATACAATCATTGGTTCTACAGTTATCAACAGTCAAAGTAGAAATCTTACGATCAATGTTCCAATCCATCAAAGTATTTTTCAATGCATCACTAAGTATCTTGGTTGTGTTTGGTCTAGGCATATATTTGAATCTATTAACAACATAAAAAGAGATTAAGATTACTTAAAAAAAAAAAAAAACTACGATTGAGCAATCAATTGTTTTAATTCATGCATTAACATAAGAAATAATAGTAAAAAATACTTTTTTGAAAAAAAAAAAAAACATTAGTACAAAAATACTTTATAATGTGACTTCTCAATGTCCAACTATCATCAATAAAATGTGGTCACTACCTTATAATTTTTCATTTGATTGCTTGTGGTCCACATGTCAGTTGTGATGGCTTTTCTACTTATTTTGTCTTGCAAAAGCTTCATTGTCTTCAACTTCTTCAATTCATAAATATTCATGATATCACTTTTCGCGGTATTGCGAGAAGAAACCTTAAACAAAGGTTGTAAAGATTTTGAATAATCTTTAAATCCCACATGAGTAACTATAGATATAGGATATTCATGTAAAATGATCATATGGGCAACCTCCTTCCTGGATCGAGCATGATCAAATGTGTATTGTCTCGATTGCGCTCTTTCCATCATTTATTTTTTAAGTATTCAAGAGTGTCTGCATTATGCCCTTTTGCTTGCGAAATGGACTTCTCTTCAAATGTTCTCACAAGTATGAAGTCCCCTGCCTTGGGTGACAATACAAATGTTTGCGATGGTTAATGCAAACTGCCTTGATATCATTCGTAATTGTTGTCTTCTTGAAAGACTTCCATACGGTTGACGTAACTTTTCTATTGCTAGTTTCTACTTCAACGTTCGTTGGAGATTTGACATTTGAAACATTAACTGTTGGATCTTGAGCATTAGAATAGAGTGAACTTTGGATGCTCACAACAACATTCATGGATTCTTTATCAATATTAGATTCCATTCTGTTGAAAAATAATAAATGCAAATCAGCAAGTTAAAATACATTCATACACTACAAAAATGTGCAAGAATAGCGACAAAAATTAGCGACGGAATATGGTTTGTTGCTAATTAGTGACGAATCTAAATTTCGACTGATTTGACCAGATAGCAATGGATTTGCGACATATTAGCAACGAATTAGAGACGGGTACTAATTAGAAATGGAAATCCCATCAAATCCCGTCGCCAATTCTTATTACCGAGAAGCTTTTTTGCGACGAACCTCCCGTCGCTATCGGTTTAGTGACAGGAAAAGTGAGTTTTAGCAACTAATTTGGTTGTTTTTTGTAGTAATAAAACTTAAAAAAATCAAACAAAATAGGGATCCTACCTTTCACAAATTAGGAGCTTCGATCAGTTGACGCCAAGAATTACTAAAAGAGAGAAGAAATGGAGAGCTTGGTTAGTGCCTCTAGAAATCAATTCCGATTTTCTTTCCATATTCATCCAATTACACATCACGTTTGGGGCTTCATGATTTCTAAAGTTACTCACCAAGCTCTCCCTCTCTTCTCTCTTTTAGTAGCTTTTGGCTTCAACTGATCGAAGATCCTAATTTGTGAACGATAGGATCCATATTTTATCTAACTTTTTTTTTTAAGTTTTATCACTACAAAAAAAAAAAAAAAAACCAAATTCGCGACGAAAAAATTAGTCGCTAAAAACCACTTTTCTTGTTGCTAAACCGATTGGCAACAGGGGATCCGTCGCAAAAAGCAATTTTTGTCCCTAATTAGAATTAGCGACGGGATTTCCATTGCTAATTAGTACCTGTCGCTAATCCGTCACAAATTCGTTGCTAATCTGTTGCAAATCCGTCGCTATCTGGTCAAACCGGTCAAAATTTAGATTCGTCGCTAATTAATGATGGACCATATTCCGTCGCTAATTTTTTTCGCTATCCTTGCATATTTTTGTAGTGTATGAATGTATTTTTAATTTACTGATTTACATTTATTATTTTTCAACAGAATGAAATCTAATCTTGATAAAGAATCCATGAATGTTGCTGTGAGCATCCAAAGTTCACTAAATTCTAATGCTCAAAATCAAGCAGTTCAAGTTTCAAATGTCCAATCCACAACGAACGTTGAAGTAGAAACTGGCAAGAGAAAAGTTACATCAACCGTATGGAAGTCTTTCAAGTTTGCATTAACTGCCGCATACATTTGTCTGGTCACCCAAACCATGGGACTTCACAACTGCGAGAACGTTTGAAGAGATGTCCATTTCACAAGCAAAAGGACAAAAGGCAGACACTCTTGAATACTAAAAAATAAATGATGGAAAGAGTGCAATCGAGAAATACACATTTGGTCATGCTCGATCGAGGAGGGAACTTGCCCATATGATCATTTTACATGAATGTCCTATATCTATAGTTACTCATATGGAATTTAAAGATTATTCAAAATCTTTACAACCTTTGTTTAAGGTTCCTTCTCGCAATACCATGAAAAGTGATATCATGAATATTTATGAATCGAAGAAGTTGAAGCCAATGAAGCTTTTGCAAGACAACACAAGCAGAATAGCCATCACAACTAACATGTGGACTGCAAGCAATCAAATGAAAAATTATAAGGTAGTGACAACACATTTTATTGATGGTAGTTGGACATTGAGAAGTCACATCATAAGGTATTTTTTTACTATTATTTCTTATGTTAATGCATGAATATAAACAATTGATTATTCAATCTTAGTTTTTTTTTTAAGTAATCCTAATCTATTTTTATATTGTTAATAGGTTCAAATATATGCATACACCAAACACAACCAGAATACTTGGTGATGCATTGAAAAATACTTTGATGGATTGGAATATTGATCGTAAGATTTCTACTTTGGCTGTTGATAACTGTAGAACCAATGATTGTATGATTGGTTACTTGTGGACTAAAATTAAAAGGGAATCACTTATTTTAAATGTCTCATTGTTCCATATGCATTGTGTTGCACATATATTGAACTTGATAGTGAAAAAAGGAATGGACACATTTGAAAAGGGTATTGATAAAATTCGTGAAAGTGTCGCCTTTTGGTATGCAACTCCAAAAAGAAAGCAAACATTCGAGGAGCATGCTCGTCATATAAATACTACATGCACTAATGAGCTAGTGTTGGATTGCAAAACATGGTGGAACTCCACTTATTTGATGATTAAAATTGCTCTAGAAAATAAGGACGTTTTTCAGTGTTTGAGCATGCGAGATTCACAATATAAAATTGTGTCGAATACTCGTGATTGGATTGTTGCGGAGGAGTTGTGTTAGATTGGAGATATTTTATAGTTTGACTGAGGTTTTTTTCTCGAACTCGATACCCCACTGCTAATATTTTTTTCCCTTACATATGTGAGCTTAAAGAATCTTTACTTGGATGGAAGCTTTCTTGCATTGATGAAATAGCACATATGGCTGAGAGTATGATCTTAAAGTTTGACAAATATTGGGTTGAAGTTAATGGTATAATGAGCATTGCAACTGTGTAAGATCCTAGATTTAAGATGAAGTTGTTGGATTTATATTTTCCTATATCTTTTTAGGATCATGGAAGAATACAACAACAACAACAACAACAACAACAACAACAACATAGCCTCAGTCCCGAATGATCGTGGAAGAATTCAAAAAGTTTGTACTCTTTTGAGTGATCTAATAAATGAGTATGAAATGAATAAAAAGAGTAATACTTTAGGTCATGGTACTTCTTGTGATTCTCAAAGCTTCATTGGCGATAGTAAGGGAAAGTCAAATAGCCATCCTTTAAGCATGTTTAGAGAGTTTGTTGATGCGACGTCTTATACTGAAAATATGAAATCAAAGTTGGATTTTTATTTAGAGGAATCTCTTTTACCTAGCTCGGATGACGATTCCAATAAATTAAATTGGTGGAAGACTAATGGAGTGAAATATCCAGTATTGCAATGTATTGCTAAAGATATTTTTGCAATTCCAGTGTCCACCGTTGCATCAAAATCCGCATTTAGTACAAGTGGTAAATGTGTGACTCCACATCGTAACAGGCTTCTGCCACATACAGTAGAAGTTTTGATGTGCACTCAAGAATGTTTAAGGAAACAACTAAAAGGTATGCACTATATATTTTTTGCTTTATGAAAATTACTCATTTTATTGTCATTGATTACCATTATTTGGTGGTTGTTAAATTTTCATTGCGCTTCCTATAACATGAGTGTTTCAAAAGATGAAAATGTTGATGTCGAGGTAGATAAATACACTACTATTTTTCTTTTCTTTTTTTTCTTTTTTGTTATATATATGGATACTAACTTGATTTTTCTTTTCGGAAGATGAAGATGTTGATGTCGATGTAGAAATAATATGGTGTGTAGGTTCTAATGACATTTTATGTTTAAAAGTTTTATTTCTCCTTTGGAATTTGGAATTGTTTTTAATATTTAATAATGGGCATGGATACCCACGGGTACCCTGCTACCCAAACGGATAATACTCATACCCACCCCACCAAAAAAATTAGGTAAAAGGTTAGGGTTTGGGTAGGACATCCATAAGATGGGGCGGGTATGGGTGAGGCATACCCGCCTCATACCTTACCCATTGACATCTCTAATCCCACGTGAAATAAATTAGTAATTAGCCTTAATTTCAACAAAAAAAGGAATACGTGAATTTGAAAAAGAAAAAATAGTGTGTTATGTGTATTCGACCAAAAACAATGTAGTGGGTATACCCATATATATGTATATGTATATATATGTATATAGGCATATGGGTATATGGGGCAAGTAGATGTTAATACCCGTACCCTACTCATACCGACTAGGGTATCTCATTTATAACCCATACCCTTACCCAATGTCGAGTCGGGTATTACCCTTTCCATTAGGGTCGGGTATTACCCTATTCATTAGGGTCGAGTACCCTTGGGTATCCATACCCATGGGTCCAATTGCCATCCTTAAGCAAAACTCAAAATTAGTGAAATTGATAAAATAGTTGTCCAAAAAGCAAAATGAGGGAGGCTGAAATGGGTGTTTACACTTGCACATGTCCATTGATGCTATGCATCTATGTAGGGGGTGGGTGTGGGGTTAGGGGGCCATGGTCCCCCCACCCAACACTTGGGTCCGCCTCAGCACCGGATTTGTCTACTACCAAGATTTATCTTCCAAATCCACTAGATCTATCCTTTCTCAGGGCGAGTTCGACTGATGCAGCCTTAGATTCACCTCCTTGGCCGCCTCCGAGATCTTCATTCATGTTGGCAAATCTCCGAGCTCCGGAGGCTATGGTAGTTAGGGTAGATTTTCCCTCTTCTTCGTTATCTTACCGCACTCTCTGGGTTCCACTACTCTTAGAAAAGAAGATTCATTGTGATCGACACTGCATTCGAGGCGATCGAATGATGCAAGGTACGACATCGCATCAAGGTATTTCTCATTACATTTGTGTTAACACACGCAACCCACATCTTAATGTGCATAGTCTTATGCCAATGGATTATTCTCGATCTGCACTCATTATCTCACTTGAGGTTGTCGATCCAATGTGTTATTTGGTCGTTCGAGAATCATCAAATGGTGATTGCTTCGTCTTCCATTTCTTGGAGTTATGTCGTTCTGCATCCCATTGGTATCAGGCGATGTACCCCATCCCTAGGTGACATTTGGCTACTGGTGTGTTTCTCGCCATTTAACGAGAGTTATAAATGTGACTTGATCTCAATCGCAACATTCGATGACGATGCCTTCTCTATTTGCTATGATTTTTGCAACTGGTGTTTGCATATGGTTTCAAACCCATGGAATTTGGTTCCAATTGCAACATTCACGTTATTGTTTGTGTGCATCATTATGGTCACTTTCCAAGTGTTTGGCGAATGGTTTGTTGTCTTGGGCATCAAAATTATCTATTGTACAGTGTCTCTACCTCTCTTTTCGCTTGTGCTTAGAGTGATGGAAGAGGTTCGTCACGATGAATGAGGCGGCAAGGGAATCATGATGTTTGTTACTTCTTTTTTGGGGTTTTGTATGTGCTGGGACAAGAGCAAAGTGCTTGAAAATGTGCTTTCCCATAGGATTTTACACGGTCAAGGAGATGTGGTATTACTTTTTATGGATCTCACAATCCGATGCAAATTAAGAAACAATTCTTTGAATCTAGTGTGTGCAGACTGCGTACTCATGAGAAGCTTATTAAGTTGGACTACTTGCATGGACCTAATGATGGTGGCCATTGGATTGGATTCATCTGCTCCACTTTTCTCCCTTGCCCTTCTAATGCCATTGGTGGGGTACGCTTTGTTCCACTTGTCCTTCATCTTACGAGGCTTACTTGGGCGGTGCAGCATGTCGATCATCCTTTCATGTTTGGGCTTGTTCTTTTACTTTTTGATCCATGTAGTTCTTGTCGATATGATCCTAGGGTATTGGGGAGTGGCTTGCCCTATTCAAACATCTGATTTTCCTTTGGTAATTCAGTTAAAGGCTTTTGGAGTGTTCCCATTGTTCACATTCTGGCTGGTTGAGTTGGATCCTATTACTCATCTTAGTATGAGATTGATATGGGTTCTTGCATGGTCCTCATTTGCAGCTGAAGCACATGACAGCACAACCATCACACCGGCATTGAGCGATGTTCCTCGTTTTGTTACTATGAGGTTCTTATGGATCCTAGCATGGTCTGATTACTTCCAGCTCACTCTCATTTCGCTCATCTTGTGGGTTCATGGTCCTGGTCCAAGGGTTCCACTTTACGTCCAAGTTTTTGTTTCCCACTTTGAGGACAAGGTGTTTTTTAAAGGGGGGAATAATGATGCGATCCCATATCAATAAGGAGTTAGGGTGACCACAACAACAATGTAGGTGTGATTCCAAATTAGTTATAAGGGAGTCGAGTGAGTAATTTTGGATTTGTAGTATAATAGATGTTGTGAGGTAAAGAAAGGTATTTTGTTGTCTTGATTGTAATTTGGGAACTCTTTTGAGTTTGGGCTTAGAGAGTTTTAAGACTCTTCTCTTTTCTAGGTCTTGTCATTGTTTTCGTTTATCAATTCAACGATAGAATTCCAGAATTCTACTAGATGGTTCCTCTTTGGTCGACATTTTGGTGGCAGCTAGTGATCATGCTAACATTACCTATAACCATTTTGAAGATTCACCGACTTGATCAATGCGACTTGTTTTTTGTGTTTGCATGCACGTTGGGACAAATGGTCCTTTATATATACAACACGACCATCCCATGCCTTTTGATTTGAGTCTACTACAACATTTTCCTAATGAAGTTAATGTGCCAGGTGTTCCCGTAGATCCTGCTGGTTGTGGGGTTTTCAATGATTTCAATATCATGTCCGTAAACAATTTCGTGATTGTCCTTGCAAAGATAGGGAAGAAAGAAATTGATGCAGTACTTGTAATTGATCATGGTCCCATGTATGTCATCATAGTTTCCATGGTTATTGTGGTTTGCTTTGGCCACAGTTATCTCTCGCGGTGATCGTATGATTATGCTTGGTATTTTATGTCCAATGATTGATGTAGTTGCTAGAATCAATGTTTGAAAAATCGACAAACTTCAGCGAACTTCGGTCGAAGTTTGTCGATAATGAAAATGAGGAAGCGAAACTACATGGCAGTGTAAAACTTGCAAAGTTTCGCCAAATTTCGATCGACTTCTATGGTTTCTATCGAAACCAATAAAAAAAAAAGACGAAAATGCAAGAATTTGAAGAAATTGACGAAGTTTTTGGGGAAGTTACAAAAGTTTTTGAGGAAGTTATCCAAAAAAAAAGAAATATAACTTCTTTTCACATCAAGTAGCAAATAAGGTCAAAATTTATCGTATAAAGCAATATAAAAACAAATATTAATGTCACGTATGTTGAATTGCGTGTTTATTGCAAAATAACTACTTTAAACAATCATATTGTGATTATTATGCTTTATTGTTGTATGATTAAGTATATTTCTAACATCTTTAAGGAGGAATTTGAGTTTTCTAGCACTTAAAGAAAATTTCCATAAACTTTTATACACCGGCGAATTTTTGTAAAACTTCCCTTGTCGAAGTTAACTTCCTTTAATTACTTCTGAATCTTAAGTGACCGAAGGTTAAGGCGAAGTCAAAGTTTCAAACCTTGGCTAGAATTTCATGTGAGATTGAGTCATCATACATAACATCTGCGGTGATGGATGTTTATCACCAAACCACTACTAGGTTCATATGGGTCCGAATCTAACTCGGTCCTCAATGTCGTTGTTCCTTTTATTGATGGCTACTCTTCCGCAGCTTATTTTCCAACCTCATTCCATACGGTTTCTATCGAGCCCATAATGGTTTCCTCTTCAATATACACCATCGGAATATTAATCTCTCCTTTTTCAACATTTGCAATTTGCCACAAGTGTTCGATGAAACAGAGTTAGCAAATATTGCGCTCCAGATTTTTCCCATAGTGACTTTTCTTATGTTCTTGAGTATGTGTTCCTTTTGTTTTACAATTTCTTTATACGATTCTTTTTCTTCCCACCTTGAAGGAAAGGCAGATGTTTGAAGGCTAAGTAATGATAAGATCCCACAGAGTCGTATAGAGTAAATAAGAAGGAGATATTATACATGAGGGTGAGTTAGTTGTATTGGACATCTTGGATTTAGAATTGTAATTGGACACTCTTTAAGTGGGTTTTGGAAGGAAACGACCCCTTGAATGGTTGTCTATCGTTGGTATTATATTCTTTAGTTTTTATCAAGGAAATATCCTTCTAAATCTCTCCAATTGTTTGATTTTTTCTTAAACTGCTTAGTTTCTTGATCGATAGAACTTCAATAGAACTAGTGTTCTATTAAGGACATGGTTGAAAAACTCAAAGTTTAGAATGACTACAATTATAGAGGTTTATGATGAATAATAAGAGATTCAAGAGAACCAACGAACGAAGATCACAAAGGAAAGAGAAATGGAGCTTTATTAATCTGCAAAACAAATAGAATTCAATCTGACAAACATTTGAGTGGTTTACTTCACTACTCTAACAAGCCCCTAACTTTTTTACTTTAACAATGCAATCGTTTCTTCTTTAAATGATGGACATTTTCAATATTTTTTTGACTTGGCTGAATCGGCCACCTTCCAATGCTTCATGGATTATTGGCGATGACTTCATGTGTCTTGATCGTGATCTTTTGAGAGATACCTTGTTGCGAACTTGTCGAAATCGAGTTTTTCAAAGCAAGGGAGACTCGATCCAAGACATGTGAAGCCTTTGCCAAAACACTTCAAGCATGGGAAAAGAGTTTTCAGTTCAGAGTTTTAATACATTTAAAATTTGTTGTTTTAAGTGTTCACAACAACAAATTAGTTATGGCGACTACACGAATCAAACTCCTCCATTGCGCTCGATTTAGTGCAATTAAGGGTATATCGAAGTTAATTTTCAAAATCCTAAACAATATGACCCAAGTTAACTTCGATATACCCTTACATCGTCAAATTTTTTCAGTTTTTATAGAGTGGAGTTTTCTAGTGGGGGCATTTGTAGGTCGATTTTGAAAATGTCTTAACGCGCCCTTCCCTAATCTTTGTGTCGATTGGTGCAATTCCTACTTTTCTTAGAATTTTTGTATTTATCACTCTATCTTTATGTATTTTACCACATCCACCTAATCATCCTCATTTTTGCTACGTTCATTTTATGTACTTATTGTTTTTCAACTGCCCAACATCCACTTCCTTTGAGCATGGTTGACCTAATTCCGATCCTATTAAATTTTCTTTTGGCAAGCTAGGAATATTTCTCGTAAAGATAGAATAAGAAATATATAAATTCAAAGACAAGTAGGAGTAGCACCAACTGATACAAAGATTAGGGAAGGGCGGTTGCGGTGGTTTGGTCACTTGCAAAGACGGCCTACAAATGCCCCCACTAGAAAACTTGACTCAATAGAAACTGAAATTCGACGAGGTAGGGATAGACCAAAGTTAACATGGGATGCATTAATTAGGAGGGATTTGAATGGTTTGGAAAGCTCGCCATCAATTGCACTTAATCGAACACAATGAAAAGTTTGATCCATGTAGCCGACCCAAATTAATTTGGGACTGAGGCTATGTTGTTGTTGTTAAGCTAGGAATATTTCAATCACAGATCACGTAACTTTATTTTAGATAATTTTAAATTAGGACTTCAAATTTCAAATATGGCAAGTCATATTAGGACTCTTCTGTTATTAGTCATATATATACTTATTTAGGTTGTAAATTTGGCATACGCTACATTGAAATAGAAAGTTCTTCTTTATTAATTTTCTACGCATTTTCTTCTCAAACCTGTTATTCTTCCATTGCTTCATTTTTGGCGAGACCTCCATCAACCGATTAGAATTGTTTCCTGTAACCACGACCTATCATCAACTCGTCAATCACCATCAGCAATTCATTCAATCATGTGGCTTAAACATCTAATCTTTGAAAGATCATCCAACCAATCAATAAACTTGATCTTTCACGCAATCCACCAATTAATCTCATAACATAGTCCCCTCATAAACTTGATCTTTCACGCAAATATACATCCAATCAACACGTGCAACCAACTGTGGATCCATGGTCAACCACAAAATCAATAGTTGCAACTAATCACTCACCCATCCAATCTAACATACTATGGTTAACAAATATTACGCATCCAATCTCTAAAGGGAACTCTACCTTACATAAATATATTTGTACAGCAAATCAACAATCAAACTCGATCACCACGTCGATCTTATCAAACCAAAAAAAGACACTCAATTAAAATCTTGCATGACTTGTAAATCACACGAGGAAACTCCACATTTCATCTAATTGTGCGTCTTTGCGCGCATGCGCACATCCTAAAAGATAACTTTTTTCTCACAATACCTACAACCCGAGAATCTCCCCTTTCTTTCACTCCAGAATAGAGAATAACACCAAGCACAAATGAATAAGAGAAATTTGCCCCTATTCACCTTTAATGTTATCCCAATAACAAAAAATGATAAGAACTTCAATTTTTTTTCCTCGCGACTGATTCCAATGAACCATTGTTGAAACACACTATGTTACTGGTATCTCAATCATTGTGCCTTCTTCCACTGTAATCCCAGGATCTAAATCCAATGAGCTCTAATACTAATTCGTTAAAGTAAAAGTCACTGACATAATAGCGATTCTTCTCCAATATCATTGATATTACATACAACCTCACCCCAGCATGGTGCAAACCTAAAGCACACTCTAAAATCCTACCTTGTGGATTCTTACTATAGACTCATAATCTTGAATCATATCAAACTCTAACACACAGTCTTTATCCCACTAAAATATAAATATTACCAATCCATATCTCGAAACAACTAAATCCTATCACTACTCAAATACTATAATTAAACAACAACAACAGCCTCACTCCTAAATTAATTGGGATTGGCTGCATGGATTAAACTCTTCTATTGTGCTCGATTGAGTGCAATTAAAGGTGGGCTTTCCAAACCATTTAAATCTCTCCTTATTAATGAATCTCAAGCTAACTTCAATCTACCCCTACCTCGTCGAATTTCTTCGGTTTCTATTAAGTCAAGTTTACTAGTAGGGGCATTTGTAGGCCGTCTTTGCAAGTGGTCAAGCCACCGCAACCGCCCTTCCCTAATCTTTGTGTCAATTGGTGATACTCCTACTTTTCTTTGAACTTATGTATTTCTTTTTCTATCTTTACGAGTTTTACCACATATCCACCGAAGCATCCTCATTTCCGCTACGTTCATTTTATGTAATTGTTGTTGCTTTACCGCCCAACATTGACTTCCATAGAGCATAGCTGCACTAATTACGGTCCTATAAAATATTACTTTTAACTTAGTAGGAATATTTCGATCACATATCACACTTGTTGCACTCCATTTTTTCCATCCAGCTTGAATTCTATGTCTGACGTCATTTTCAATATTGCCATCATTTTGTATGATTGATCCTAGATATCTTAAGTGATTGATCCTTGATGTAGTCCTATTGTAATGGAAAAATAAATTGTGGTTCCTCCAAATGTTTTTATACTCGTTACTACTCCACACATATCCTTAATAGTATCTATGTACCTAGCATGCACTCTTTTTCTTTCTAGAACTCACCAAAGAGCATCTCTAGGAACCCTAAATACTATAACTAAACACAAACTAAAAAACCACAATCCTACTTAGATAAGGATATTACATACATAGAGTTTGAACCAAGTTCTTATAGATAAGGTAAGTCCACTTCAACACTTAATTTCTTAAGCCTTAAGAAAATATGATTTTAGGCTGAATTCTATGTAAGTGAATCACACTAAAAATACTTTATTTGTTGATCGAAGAGAAAGAAAGGTTTACTTTTTTTTCTTGAGACGATACTTGAGACTTGAATTAACAACAAAACCTCAATCCCCATTTAGTTGGGACTGGCTTGAGACTTGAATTACAATTCGACAAAAATATAAACGATAAATAACATTATGGCAGACCTTGGAGAACAAAACGTTCTCCCATGACATCATTCCCGTGCAAGAAAAATCCACTACAACCCAAACTAAGAAACCAATTACTCCATAATATCTGCGCAACTCGTAGCCAATGCACAAGGGAATATCTCCTCTAATTTGAACCCAGTCAACCCCTTTCAATCAAAATTTCTCTCAAACCTGACAATTGTTCTCAAGAATGAGTCTCTCCACTCTATGCATCTTCTCAGCTACTTTTTCTCTTTCTTTCTCTTCTTTACATCTTGTTCCCCTTAATCTCAATAATTAAACATCCTCATTCTTAAACTCTTCATTCCCAATTCTAAAACTTATCTTTCAACTTTATTTCCTCTTATTTTTAGCTTCATGTTCTTAGGATGTTTAAATAATGTTTTACAATAGCTAACAATTGTTGACACAATTTTTTTTTTTTTTCCTTACTTAAGCAATTTAAATAGATGCAAGGGATTTTGTGGGTCAAACTATGGAAAGACAACTATGGAATTGTTTGATATTTTATATAATAAGGTTAATAGTAAAAAGAAAAGGACCTTAGACACAAGTTATAAGTATCCTTTCCTAGAATCCTGTGATTAGTTGATCTCTTCCTGTCTTGTAAATTTTGTCTGCTTCAGCTACTGCATTGCTAGATCCACCTAGCTTTCTCCTCCATCAAATAATAAAAAGAGATACTTCTTTTGATGTGGACAATTATTAGATTCTTCTTTCCTCCACACCCTTCAGGCCAGATTGTCGTAATGAGTTTCAAGGATAACTCTAGTTCTATGCTCTAGGTATCCCTCCACACTTATGATTTCGTTAGCATATTATCCAAGCAAATAAGGTACACTTTGCGATCTTGAATGTGAAAGATTTGTGGTTAATTAATATGTAAACAAATTTGGCGAGGACAGAATATTAATCAAAGAGTCTGTGGGTAGTAAATGCACGATGACTTTATAAAGACTTGAGGTTATATATCACATTAATGTCAAACAATTCCATAGTAGTCATTCTTAATATATATGCATATACATGTTCGAATTCATATGATTTATTCTTTTCATAACAACATCCATTATTGTTAACTAATACACATTCAATTTTTAAACACTAAACACATCCAAAGTATTAAAAGACATCATTTTCCTAGAAGAGCCTAAATGATGAAATTAACATCCATTTTTTCAGCAAACCATTTCAAGTTATCATCATCAGCCAAGACTTTGAAAAATAATTATAGCAACGTAATCTTCTACCAAAATCAAAAACCCCTTCCACATAAACCTAAGTGCTTAAAATTTAAAAAGAAAATAAATCAATCTTCAAGTAAGTGATCATTTAGAATAAAGATGAGAGCAATTCATCATGGGGTGATACAAGATTGTCATTGGAAAAATAACTCTTTCCACATAAACCTATATGCTTCAAACTTCTCTTTAGAAAAGTATAGTTAATCACATGTGCTAAAATGGAAGTACAAAATAATTTCATAAAATTACCTTGTAATAGCTCCATTCCGTTCGATCTCCAACTTTATATGAAAGAGGATTGTCGCTACAAAATGCAAACTTCGCAGTAGAGAGATACAAAGTTCCCATCACAGGACCGGCAGATGTAGAAAGATAACAAGCAAAGGACCTTCGAAGTTGCTCCTCAGGGGTTGTCTCAAATGTATGTTGAAATATCTTTTCATAACCACCTTCTGCTATAACTTTTGTTCCTTGAGCAATCCTTCCCATTGCAGCGTCAGCAAAACTAGGGCCTGTTCTCACTTATTGAAGAAATAATAAAGTATGCAACTAGTAAGAATTAATAAGACCATTTCAACTGTCAAGTGTAACTACTCGGAAAAATACATACTGCCAACCAATCCTAAAACATCTAAATGATTTTTTGCATTAATGAATGCCTAGAGAAGAAAATGAGACACAATTAGCCAAACTTTGACAGAATATTCTCTTACAAAAAAAATTTCATTGATTATATGGAAAGGAAACAATACAAAAGTTCTGCAAATTCTTTAGGGGTGTAGTGACATTTCATCAAAATTAATGAATTTTATTAAACTAGTGCAATATTTATTCAAATGATGAATAATAAAACTAAAAAAACAAACTTTAAGAAAAAAAAAAAGCAAATACTTAGTAGAATATAAAAGAAACTCAAATATCCCAAAAACCTTGCAAATAAACATGCAATGTCTACACAAAAAATGACCAACTACATCTCTACTTAAAACCTAAAAATTGGTAGATTAGAGTGAAAACCAAATAACATGGTTTGCAAACACTAAAGATTTTACAAGTTTGAGAGTGAACCATATAGACCCTACATACCAAATTCACTAGTACGCCTTAGAGCATAGTTATAACAATTCTCCAAGCTGCTCCCACAAGTTTGCGAGTAAAACCATATAGACCCTAAACACCAAATTCGGTGTTAAGATTTTAGAGCATGGCTAACGAAATGCTCCAAGCTTCTCCAAACTTCATTGAATTAATTAGACTTTTTTAAACACCAAGTTAAAAATTATAAATAAACGAAACTTTATAAAACTCTACCAAAGCTAGGCTTGCGAATTTCAATGCTAATTTGTAAGAGAAAATATTACAGCTAGTGTCAATTTTCTTTTGTGAAGAAGATACCACAAAAATAGAATAAACATTGCAAATGTAAATAACAATTTCAAGTACGAGGAATAAATTCTAACTTATTGTCAAAAAAGATCAAAACCGTTAATATTGAACTTCACAAACTTCAAGTCGAATGCATGAAACATTAACAAGCTTCTTTAATGATGCTAACAAAACTTGGATCTTACCCGAAATTGGATGAAGTTGCTTATACTTCTATATAGCATGAAAAGTTTACAAAAATATTTACTACACAAAATCAAAACTCCAAACTAATGAAAAAATCAAGTGACCGCATAATATGGAAGATTAGTTTTCAAAGCTTTCTTTAGAGCTTTCAAGGCATCCAAAATGGGAGTACATCGTCTAGAATAGGATAGAAAGAGAATTACTGAGGGGTAAAAGAAATGATGCTTTAAATTCAAGAAAAAAAAAGAGGATTTTGTTTGAATCACGAAGAGACCCTAACAGTGAGTTGTTTTGAGGTTGACATACATGGATCAACAATGTAGTGTCTGAGGGACGGCTATAAAGGACTTTAACACCCAATAGTTTATAGGGCTGATAAGATCTCATATCTAGGTCATATAGAGTTTGTGAGAAGGAAATAGTATAAATAATGGTGAGTTAGTTAGATTAGAGATCTTGGAATTGAATTGTAATTGGGCACTCTTTTGAGCGATTTAGGTTTAGGAATCCTTGCTCTGGGCTTACTTCTGTATTCTTTGTTCTTGTAATCATTGTTGTTCTTCTCAAACAAATAGATAGAAATTAGAATTCTATCAGTGATATCAGAGCATCACTATAGACAGGAATGCATTCAAAGATGGAATTACGAATTAATGGCATCGATGGTGGAGTCGCTTGAGGAAGTGAAGAATTAGATAACATATCTCAATTCGGTAGTGAAGAATACATTCAGAGGCTAGGCTCAAAGGTTAGAGAGACTTTTCCTTCTTCATTATAGGATTGCATTACCGGACGCAAGAGAGCAGCATCTCGGAGAGTGAAGGGTCACGAAAGCCCCATATTCGCCTAAACCGACAGCGTCTGAGTTGATTCGGACCGTTGGTGACCCAGATCTGGTGAAGAAATAGTCACTCAACCTCAAATCTGAGGTGAAATCAAAGAGCCTTATCTCCTTAAAACCCCCCAAATCGGTCAGATCCAGCACTTTCCGAGGGGTGACCAACAACTGGTAATCTCGTACCACCAAATCCACTACCTTTTCCACCCTTGCAACACCTTTCTAAGTTCTTGCAATTGAAGACATGAACGCTATCAGATCCAGTGCTTTCTTCGTTGATCCCTAACAACCAACAACCATTCAATAAGTATATGCACTGCCATATCGTCATTTTTTATTCATTTACTATAGTGGTAGTGATGGGGTATTTTATTGTTGTGGTTGACGAAGGGTTTCAAAAGTTGGAAATGCTTCAGGTGTTCGGCTCATAGACCTTAACCAATAGCTATCACCATGCATCCATGGCTCCACAAACTTGGCCACTGTTGAGGTCGTTTTGGGTGTAGGCAGCAAAGATGAGTCACATAGTGTTAGTTTGCAAGACAGTTCTCTCTTCATCTTCTCTTAGGCGTACCCCTTCTATTACAAAGCCCACCAAGGAAAGGATGATAGTTGCGACTTTTGAGAAGATCAGAAAGTGAGGAGCGACACTCTATGGATGTACCTACCACCGCTTTTGTACTCTTGCTTGGACATCAAACTAATGTGTTTCAAATTCGGCCACGAGATTCTTCTCGAGCAGCGGATTTTCAATCTCACTTAAAGTTGTTTCTAGTCCACCTAAGTTGTTTGTTTTTCAAGAATCATCATATGGTGTTTTTGTTATCTTCAACTTTTAGAATTTATGTAATGCAGCAAACGAGGTTTGTGCGGTTTTAGGGCTCTCTTTAGGAAGCCCTTGCTTCTGATCCTCGACGCCTGTGTGTTCAATTCCAAATGGGATGCTGAGCTCATGGGGTTTGTATTCTATTTTGCGCAAAACCATATGATTGTTGATCAATCGTTGTGGCTACTTAATGTAACTAAAGAGCAAGGTCTCTTTCCATGCATCGATGCCATTCCTTTCATGGAACCTATGATAATGTTGATCCCCTTTGAGAACTTTATAGGCTACGTGCACCTAAACACATCTTTGGGTTCTAGCTTCTTAATCAAAGGTCGACATGACTTGGTTATGCCAATAATCTTTCATGCAGCTCATCTGGCTCTCATGGGCACCTTCTTCGCTGTTGAATTCACGTTGTTGCTGGTGGTGGATTTTCTCTTCCTATTCGTCCCTAGGTTCAGTGGATCCAAGCTTGGTATGTTCCACCTCTGCATTATCAATTATGTTCTCTAGCTCTTGCATTATGGTGTTGTGGTTGGACTCCCACTTTTGTTGGGTTCTTACTGCTGGTTTCAGAGTGAAAGAGGCCATACACTCTTACATGGGTACTATGCTTCTAATAGTGCCTCAGCTACAGGGGATGTTGAGCTGCATTTCTCTTGTGATTGGATAGACACACCTTTCTTGTTTGAATGCATTTGGCCTTTGGATTGTTCTCCAGTTCTTACATCAACATATTGTCGTTTCACTCACATTATTGTTATGGGAAGGTGCATGCGAATTGGGTATTTTGAAGTTGCATTTGAGATGCTCGATGACAAGCCTTACAACATGGCATGCGGGGATGTTTTCTTTGTCTACATTGTTAATTCAGGTCAGCTAGCTGATCCCATAGCTGATGGTACTGATGTTTCCACTTTCATTGTTCACTCCTCTCGCCTGATCCTCTTGTGTTCGCTTCAGGTGTGCTCATCATGGGGATTCAAGATCCCGGCTGCCTAATATTCATTCTTTGCCACCTTGAGGACAAGGTGGATGTTTAAGGGGGGAGTAATAATAAGATCCCCCATCTAAAAGTCATATTGAGTTAGTGAGAAGGAAATAGTATAAATAAGGGTGAGTTAGTTAGATTAGTGATCTTGAAATTGAATTGTAATTGAGCACTCTTTTGAGTGATTTGGGTTGAGAGAGATTAGCGAATCATTCTCTAGGGTTACTTCTGTAATCTTTGTTTTGTAATCATTGTTGTTCTACTCAAATCAATAGATAGAAATTAAACTTTTATCAGGGGCCTAGTTTTCTTCTCAAATGGACCGACCTAGCATCTCCTTATCAGTCTTCTAATTTAAAACCACATATGCCTTTGTTTAGCATTATTTTAATATAGAAAAGCAATAAACGATATTATATATACATATATATAACACCATTTAGACTTTAATGTTGGGTAAATGAGGAAGAAAATTCTCCTTCTCAACTCTTCCCCAATCCGAAAGGTCAATGTGGGTGAGTGATTCAGCCTCTTCAAATCCAAATCATGAACCTGTCATGTCCACCACTACAACGAGAATGGAAAATAATCAACAAGGAAATTCCAGGGACGCATGCTCAACCAAAGGCAAGTACTACAACCAAGGGTGATGTAACATTTTAACGAAAACTTTCATTTCCCAATCCTACTCATTTCTCCACTAGAAACGCACCACCTCTAAATTATCAATGCTAGTGGTACATACTTAGAGATTCTTTAATAGTTCAAAATAAATATCCCATTGTTGCATGTAGTCAAGAAAATATCGACATAGGCCAAATTTTGAAAAGACTTGTGAAAGAATATTGATTTCAATCAATTGATTTGAGAAGAACAAGGAATAGAAGGAGTAAAGAACACCTAAAACCCAAAGCAAACGCAAAGAAAAATCTTAAGACTATCTTAGGCCAAACCCAAAAGAGTTCTCAATTACAATCAAGACAACAAGATCCTCTACTCTACCTCTCAACAATTATTAATTTATTATACTCTCTCCAAAGCACTTATTCTCTAAACACAATACAACTCAAATAGACACTCGTTCCCACCCAAATTTAAGTCACAAACTATTCTCGCGCTTAGAGTGTTGCACCGGTGCGGTTCCACTTCCCAAATTGATGTATTAGCATGAGCAAGGGTCTTATCATTACTCCCCCCTTTAAAAACCACCTTGTCCTCAAGGTGGTAGGCAAAGGATTGAACATCGGAGAAAATGGGTAGGCCAAGTTCAAGATCTAACGGTACGGCAAGAGCATGAATGTATACAAGATAAAGAACCAAGCCAAGATCCAAATGAGTCTTGCATCCCAATAACGAACGAAACCATTAGTCCACATAAAGCGCAACAAAGTCGTATTGATAGTAACTTCAGCCAATCCCCAAGCCCCGTGGACTATAACATCATCAAGATTGAAGAGTAGAATGACCAGCCCAATCATCAAATAACAATGCATATGCTGCCCAAACCAATTAGGCACCATGTGATGAAAGTTGAAGAGAACATGTTGAACCCCATCCTAAAGATTGAATAACTAAACAACTTCCATGACCCCATTATTGTCAATCACGTGCATCATAGTGGCAAGCTGATAGAATACCGATATTGATCTATTGATTTGAGAACTCAACAACGATTACAAGAACAAGCACACAAAAGTAACCCTAGAGAAGAGTCTTAAAACTATCTCAATCCCAACTCCTAAGAGTTCCCAAATTACATTCAAGATGACAAGATGTCTTTTTCTCCCTTACAAGCTCTATTTATACTATAACTACAAACTTTACTAAACTACCCTTGTAACTAACTTAGGCTCACACCAATAGTATTGTGGTGGTCCCCCTAGCCTCTATCATTACTCCCCCGTTTAAAAATTCACCTTGTCCTCAAGGTGGTAAAGAAAAATGGATCAACCAGAATTATGAAGCCACGTGATGAGACAAACTTGAGCGAACATAATAGAGAGAGACCACGCAAGGATCCATATTCGTCGTGGGATACCAAACAAAACAAGTAGGTGCTCCAAATTATCATAGAATGGTGTTGAACCCTTAGCCCGATAAGGATGCAATAAAGCCAATTTGTCCCATACTACAACTTGAGACATGAATGGCAGCACCACATGAATTGCAGAAATCACTGTGCATGTCAACAGACACTCACTCCAGGAGAGCAACAATAGGGCCAAATAAATGTGTGCATCAGGAGAACCCAACAATTGAAAACCCAAATTAGTGTTGGCAGCCCAAGGTGTCAAGACCTCTAAAACACATCTTAGACGACGCACAAAGAATTGACTTGAATAAATGGCAAACCAGTACTAATCAAGAAAAACCCACAACATCCCTGGAAATCGAGACCAACTTGTAGACCCCATGAAGATCCCCAATATCGAGTTGTATTGTTTCGCCCTTCCGCATAAGGTGGAGATGAAACCCACAATCGAAAAGATGTCGCGAATGAAGACTCGGAATAAGAAATTATGTAAGCATAGCACAAGTGCCCTAAGTGTTCTTCAACATATCCATCAATTGAATCTCCATATGCAAGATGCTCACTCTCGCATAAACTGCTCCAAGTTGTAGGCCAGCAGAAACGGAGAGAACAAGACTCAAACATTGCCGCAAACAACAACAAATAGTGAAACCAGAAGTTGAAGACAAAAGGCGAGTCATTAGATGGGTATAGAGGCGTGAAACATTGAAGTGGCTCAACAACATAAAGTGAAATATGTCCAACACATCTAGAGAATAAACGGGTGGCCAAAGGTGGAACACATAAAGCTCTTGCACAAGAAGACTCCGATAAGCACACACACACACACAATGTCATTCCCTTCACCATCTTATTTCCATGATTTACCCCTTGCAAAAGTGTAATTATATTAGCCACATACTCTGAAACATGATCGTTGAGGCTAGCCAAATAGGGATGGAAGAAACTCTGAAGGTTAGGGGCAAAAAAAATAATAGAGGAGGTGGCCATGGCGGTGGTTTGATAGCAGCAACACAATTGCGCCATAGTGATCCACAACACTCAAATTCTATCCCGTGCACAGATCGAAAAAGATGAAATGCAACATTTTGAATTGAATAAATGAACCATCGGCTAATAGAGCACGGAGTAGGAGAGACGACTTTTGAGATGCTGGAAATAATGCTTGCGTCAAAAGCGTTGGAAGTTGTCAGCAGAATTAGGTGGTGTGGGAGTGATGAGGTGGAGGAAGCATTGATGATTTAGTCGCAATAACCAACGGATCTGAGGTAATTAGAGAACTGATTGACAGAAAGAGAGGACTCACTGATGGATCGATGACGAGTGAATTGTGATGGATTTGAGGTAGCAGAGCTATTTGATTCAACTGTTTATGCACCAAGTTTGGAGCCCTAACAGTTTGAAACGCCTCGATTGCTACTGGATTCAGATCACCAGAGATCGGATTCCACTTCGACGCCGCTAGATATGGTGTTTTTATGCCTTCTATGCTGGTTGACACTATCCCATAATGAAGGAGTTCCTCAAATCTCTGAGCCAAGCCTCTAAACATCATCCTCACTTCAGATCTGAGCTCCCTAATCGACACCTCAATGGTCGAAATTCTCTTCAGCCCCTCTTCGATTCGATCCATTCGAGTTTTCCATCTTTGAGGTATGCTCTGATACCACTGATAGAATACCAATATTGATCTATTGATTTGAGAACTCAACAATGATTACAAGAACAAGCACGCAAAATTAATCCCAGAGAAGAGTCATAAAACTCTCGCAATCCCGACTCCTAAAAGTTCCCAAATTACATTCAAGATGACAAGATGTTTTTCTCTCTCTTACAAGCTCTATTTATACTATAACTACAAATATATTAAACTACCTTTGTAACTAACTTGGGCTTACACCAATAGTATTGTGATGGTTCCCCTAGCCTCTATCACAAGCATAACCACAAGATCTGCTTGAAAGAAGATATCTGGCAAGGCAACAACATAAACCATGGGAATTATTGTGACAAAAATGGGACTACGAACAGAAGCAAGTAGTGCAACAATTCCTTTGTCCTCTACCAGTGCAAGGACAATCCCATATCGCAAATACCAAATAGATGCTCAAGATTCATATTTGAGTTGCCCTTATGCCACAAAAGATGAAGACGAAACATGCAGTGGAAGTGAGGATGACCAAGAAGTGGCAAGCACATACCAGGTGGAAGACAAATTAGCAACCAAAAGATGATTCACGAATGATGTACTGACTAAGTGGAACAGTAACTTAAAAAAGAACAAGAGTACGGCAGTACGCGAATCAAGAAAGATCATGGGCGAGAATATGTAGTATGTCTAAACACATGATGCGCCTAAAAGTTAGCTCGTAATACATAGCCCATTGTGGTGGCGATGTATGCATCGTTCAATCGGACCCACTATAACAATACTGGCGATTGAACATGTTGTGCAAGGAAACAATGGCACCTGCTCGAGTGTCCCGTCGAACATGCACTCTCACACCTCCAACACTTAACTTCGACATAGAAGAGTCGTGTAAAGCTGAACCCAACCAAAAATAGACTTCAACAAGAACGATGATCGCCCACATGTTAAGGAAAAATATTGACGATGGATCAATGTCGCCGAACAAATTGCCGACACCTGCAAATCGTGGACCTAAGTTGAAAAACACACTTGAGTCAGTGTCCTGCTTAAGTCAAAGGACCTCTCGCAAAGCCTCTTTCGTTGATGAGAGCAATACCATTGAAAAATATCCCTCGCTAGTCTTCATCACGAGCAAAGGATAAGGCAATTTCGAAGACCGGTGGCTATGTTGATACGTTAGAGAAGGCTGAGAGAACCCCTAGAACAGCTCGCGAGGAAGAGGAGTTGGATTTGGTGGATCTAGTGGATTTGGGGTTCTTGTGACTGGTGGATCTAGTGGTATTGGTTTACCAGAAGTCGACAACACCTCGAATAGCTCTGGATCTGGAGGATCTGAGAGTTGAACGAGAGACTCTTCGATCTGCAACATCACCTCTTGGATCCCTGATTAGCCCTCGGATCTGCAGTTGAAAGATTGTTTCTTCACCGGATTTGGATCATCAACGATCTGAATCACCTTAAACGCCACCAGCTTTGCAACACGAACAACTGGAAACCCCTCGGTCGACACTAGATCTGGTTCACCGTCGATCAAAATCAACTCAGACGCCACAAGATCAAGCGGATCTGGTGATTTTTGACGCATAACTCTTTGATTTGTAGCTCTCTCGTGTCAGGTAACGCAATCCCATGGTGAAGAAGGAAAAGTTCATCGAATCTCCGAACCAAACCTCTGAATGCAGCCTTCACTTCCGAACTGAAGTCGATTATCTAATTCTTCACCTCCTCGAGCGACTCCACCATCGGTGAGAACCTTTGTAGCTTGCCTTCGATTCGATCCAATCGAGCTTCCATGTTTGAAGGTATGCTCTGATATCACTGATAGAATATTGATTTCAATCAATTGATTTGAGACGAACAAGGAATAGAAGAAGTAAAGAACACCGGAAAACTCAAAGCAAAATCAGAGAAAAGTCTGAAAACTCTCTTAGTTCAAACTCAAAAGAGTTCCCAATTACAATCGAGACAAGAAGATCCTCTACTCTACCTCTCGACACTTATTTATACTCTCTCCAAAGCACTTACTCTCTAAACACAATACAACTCAAATGTGCACTCGTTTCCACCCAAATTTAAGTAACAAACTATGCTCACGCTTGGAGTTTTGCACCGGTGCGATCCCACTTCCCAAATTGATGTATTAGCATGAGCAAGGGTCTTATCAACTTGTAAACAACCCAATGTACTTTGAATGTGAAAAAGAAAATTTATTTACCAATTGTTAACACCATCCAGCGCAGCCCCAACACAATTTAAAAATATTGGCTACTGACCAATTTTTGCATTGTTTGGGAACTTAGATCTTAAATGCACATGATTTGGGGAAAGCATGTGTTCTCTGTAATTGAGCAGTTGAGACTTAAAAAATTAAAAGAAACTAAGCTACTCTCCCTCTTGTTAGTCCGTCTATAAAAGTGCCTTATATATGTAGGTGACCATGTAAACAAAAAGTATGAAACCATGAAATAAAGGAAAAAGCATAAGCTAATTCCGAAAAGCACTCTAACTACACAAAATTAACACCAAATTGCTTACGCCACACCTAATAGGTCAAAATTATCTAATATGTTGAATACTAAATGACTGAAACGTTGGTAAGTGAACACCAAAAAAAAATGTTGGAAAGTAAGATGCAATCAATACTATTACAAGCGGGAGTAGACATAGAAAGGCCCTTGTTCAGTTCAGCAATTATATTCTTAGTCGCTAAAGCCATGGATTCTAATGACAAAACACTTTCGTTAGCTTGATTAAAACCTACCATTTATTTTCTAATGAATTCAGTTTAAATAATTAATAATAGTTAATAAGTATAAGATCGAGAGCGCGCTTTGTTTACAATCATCACTTATAATCCCAAAAATAAATGTATTATTATTATTTAAAATAATTCATACAAATTTATCACCAACTATGATGCATTAATCAATAATTAATTCTAGAGTAACATAATATAACCATAACAAAAACAGAAATGCATACCTTGTGCACTTCTTTTAGGGGAAAATTAAAATAAGATAGTACTTCGTTGAATTCCTTTACGAATTCGGCTTTGTTCTGTCTTTATCAGTTCATATGAAATTTCCCAAAAATTATTAAGAGAAATTTCCCTTTTAATGAACTCCACCACAGGTTTCCAAAAAGTGGTGAGGGAGCCTAGTAGCGTCAAACCTCGATTCTTATGGCTAATGTAAAACCTATTTTTCTTGACTTGGTTGTACATTTTATTAAATGTGCTAATGCGTTGATTGATCGAGTGCGTAGCAATTGTTGGAACGCCTAATATTGATTGTCGCTTCCAAAATCTCACCGCTCGCATTCACGAGCCATTTCTGCTTTTAAACAAATATGTATGTTATATTATACACTACTCGAGTTTTATTTTTAAAAAAGAAAATTGTGATTAAAATCAAAAAGATTGATTTTATTACAAATTTACAAAAAAACCATAAACTTAAATATCACAAAAAAAATATAAATATGCATGGGTCTGTAATCGAAAAAGAAAAGAAACAACCAAAAATAAATAAATATTTCTTTCTTTTATAAAAAATGATGGAAAAAAAAATTTGTGCACGTTCTATTCAGAGTCAAGTTGGGTAGTCAATGTAGGTTTGACCATAATAAAACCCAACCATGACACTTTTTTTTGAAATAAAGTTGATTGTAGATAGTCACGGTGGCTTAGTCATAGTAGTAAGATTTGTTGACTGGTCAAAGTCAGTTGACCCATTGTGACCACCTTCGTCCTTGACTAGAATTATATCTTGTTGATTGATGGTTAATTCAGAGTTGACCAGATATGAAACCAACAGAATAGTACAATAATTTTGACCTTCGCCATCTACGACCTATTCAGTCAATCAGATGTATGCGCGCAGCCGACTTTTCTCCGACAAGCACCCTGGTGGGTGCCCGACATCAAATTCCAGCGAAAAAGGCAAAAATATGTTGCTTTGTTTGGTTATTTTCTTTGCTTGACGTTGGTCGCCGACTTCTGGGTCAATTGGGATCAATGTTTTCAATGCGGCGAGGTGGTGTTAGGCGGTTTAGCCTCGCCTAGTTGAAGCAGAACCTAGGTGGTGCCTAGGTGGCGCCTAGGTAGGCGAAAAAATATTTAGTTAGACCTTCCTAAGAAATAATTTAATTTATTTAGAGACCCCTCAATAGTAAGGGGCATACTTTCTCACCTATACATTCTCACCACCATATTTTCAACTCCACACTTTTTCACGCGTTTTGAAATAAAAAATATTTTCAAAAATAAAATAAATAAATAAAAATTTCAATAAAAAATATTTTTAATAATAATTTTCAGGCCCACTGCCGACCTTATTAAGGGCTAGGCGGTGGAAAACCCAAAAGGCCTAAGGCGGGGCCTAAGCGGCGCCTTGAAAACACTAGTTGGGATCGGAGTCACCGAACCAATCTGACAAACACCCTAATGAGTGTGTTGGCTCTGATCCTGATCGAATCCCGGCTATGTCGTCGGAAATCCGTGAAACCCAATTTAAAAAAAAAAAAATAATAACGCTAAATTAAAATATTTTTTGGACGAATTCGAACCAAATTCGGCAAATCCCCCTAATCCTAATCTAGGTTTTCAAGATTTCAATCACCTAAGCTCTGATACCCAATGAAGAATCAATTACACTAAGAAGAAAAAAAAATTATTGGCAAAAGAGTGTCTGCTTTTCCCAGTAAGATTCTACCGATCTACGCGATCACAAGCACGACACAATATGGCTGGCCTTTTATTCCACAACCCCAGAGTATTCACAGAAACACTCACAAAGAGAATAAGGTTTTCTCCCAATTAGATTCCTTACATATAAAATCATATGTGATTATATACTCATAGGTCTCTTGGGACTTTAAAATAAAGTCAAACCAGAGACGGGATTTGTGGCTGAGATCCTATTATATCTCTATGAGATATCTCATATATTTAGCCATCAAAACCAATTTCATAATTATCGTTATTAAAGATCACATATACTCAGAGTTTAATAACGATAATTATGAAATTGATTTTGATAACTAAATATATGATATATCGTTATTACATGAGTATGCCAATCTCTTGGTTTGACTTGAGCAGAAAGTCCCAAGAGACCTATGATTATATAATCACGTGATTTCATATGTAAAGTTTCTAAATTGGAGAAAACCCAGTTTTCTTTGTGAGTGTTTATGTGAATACTTTTGGGTTGGGGAATAAAGTCCAGCCATATTGTGTCGTGCTTGTGACCGTGTAGATCAGTAGAACCTTACTAGGAAAAGCAGGTAAACATCCGCTATTATCTTTTTCTTTCTAGTGTAATTGATTCTTTATTGATATCAGAGCCTAGTGATTATAATATTGAACACCTAGACTTTGATTTGAGGGATTCACCGAATTTGGTTCAAATTTGATCCCAAAAATATTTTTAGGGTTATTTTTTTATCATTTTTTTCCTGCAAACAAAAAAAATAAAATAACAAAAACTAAAGTGTTTAATGGATTTTCAACGACATCGCCGGAAATTTGGTCTGGATAAGAATTGACGCACCCAATAAGGTCTTCGCCAGATCGGCCCAATCCCAATAGACCCAGAAATCGGTGACCAACGTCGATGAAAAATTGAAAAAGCAAAAAAATGACCAAACAAAGCAACAGTTTTTGGTATTTTCACCAGAATTTGACGACGATCGGCACGCCCACCGAGGTGCTTATCGAAGAAAGCCGGTTCCATTGATACATTCGATCGACAAAATAGGTTGCTAGTGGACAAAGACCAAAATTGTTGTGCGTTTCAGTTGGTTTCAGATATGGTCCACTTTGAGTTGACCATCAATTAACAAGATCTAATTCTAGTCAAGAAAGAAGGTGGTCACAGTCAACTAACTTTGACCAATCAACAAATCTAACTGCTACGACCAAGCCACCCTGACTATCTACAATAAACTTTATTTCCAAAAAGAGGGTCACGGTTGGATTTTACTATGGTCAAACTCACATTGACCAGACAACTTGACTCTGAACAGAACGTGCACAAACATTTTTTTTTTGCCATCAATTAGAAAAAAAAAAAGAATTTTTTTTTGTTTTTCTTTTCTTTTTCCCCAATTAATTTGGGACTGAGGCTATGTTGTTGTTGTTGTTGTTCTTTTCTTTTTCAATGACAAGCTCATGCATATTTATATTTTTTTGTGTGATATTTAAGTTTATGGTTGTTTTCTTTGCAAACTTCTAATAAAATAAATCTTTTTTATTTTAATATCACAATTTTCTTTAAAAAAAAAAACTTGAGTAGCACATAATATAACCTACATATTTCTTCAAAAGCAGAAATGGCTTGTGAATGTGAGTGGCGAAATTATGGAAGTGACGATCAATATCGGGCGCTCCAACATTTCAAAATGGATTCTACGAACTCGATCATTCAACACATTAGTTTATTTAATTTAATAAAATGCACGACCAAGCCATGGAAAATGGGTTGTGTGTTAGCCATACGAATCGAGGTTTAATGCTACAAGGCTCCCTCACCTCTTCTTGAAAACCCATGGTGGAGTTCATTAAAAGGGAAATTTCTCTTAATAATTTTCGAAAAATTTCATATGAACTGATAAAGGCAGAACAACATCAAATTTGTTAAGGAATTCAGCGGAGCATTATATTATCTTATTTTCCACCTAAAAGAAGTGCACAAGGTATGGATTTCTGTTTCTATTATGATTATATTATGTTACTCTTGAATTAATTATTGATTAATGCATCATAGTTGGAAATAAATTTGTGCGAATTATTTCAAATAATAATTTTTTTGGAATTATAAGTGATGATTTTAAGCGAAGTGAGCTCTCGATCTTATACCATTAACTATGGTGCCATTCTATGCCTACTCCCGTTTAAGTCAACTATATGAAATGTTGGAAATTGAACACCAAAAAAAAATGTTGGGAAGTAAGATGTCATCAATACTATTACAAACGAGAGTGGGCATAGAATGGCACCATAGTCAAGTTCTTTCCTCCAATATGTTATGTAACTCGCTCACGCTACGACTTATCAACAATTTAAAAGTAGAGAAATAGTACTCACAATGCTGCAAATACTAAGATTCTACAAATTTGCAAGTGAAAACCAGATAACATGGTTTGCAAATGCTAAAGATTATAAAAGGTAGCGAGTGGAACCATATAGACCCTAAATACCAAATTCAGTAATAAGCTTTAGAGCATAGTTATCAAACTTCCCCAAGCTTTAGTGTCAATTTTCTTTTGTAAAGAAGATAACCTAAAAACATAATAAACATTGCAAACGTAAACAACAATTTCGCGTATGAGGAATAAATTATAACTTATTATCAAAAAGGACCAAAACCGTTAATATTGAACTTTAACAACTTCAAGTCGAGTGCATGAAACATTAACGAGCTTCTTATATGATGCTAACAAAACTTGGATCTTACCCGAAATTGGATGAAGTTCATTATACTTCTATATAGCGTGTAAATTTTACAAAAACAAATTGCTACACAAAATCAAAACTCCAAACTAATGAAAAATTAAGTGACTGCGTAATATGGAAGATTAGCTTTCAATGCTTTCTTTAGAGCTTTTGAGGTATCTAAAATGGGAGTACCTTGTCTAGAACAGGATAGAAAAAGAATTACGGAGAAGTAAAAGAAATGTTGCTTTAGATTCTAGAAAAGAAAGAGGATTTTGTTTGAATCACGAAGAGACCCTAACAGTGAGTTGTTTTACGGTGGACATACATGGATCAGCAAAGTACTGTATAAGGGACAGCTATAAGGACTTTAACACCCAATAGTTTATGGGGCCTAGTTTTATTCTCTAATGGACTGACCTAGCATCTCCTTATCAGTCTTCTAATTTCAAACCACATATGCCTTCACAAAATACACATTGTTTAGCATTGCGTTAGTACAGAAAAGCAATAAACGATATATATATATATTAGACTATAATGTTAGGTAAATAAGGAAGAAAATTCTCCTTCTCAACTCTTCCTCAATCCAAAAGGTCAATGGGGTTGAGTAATTCAGCCTCTTCAGATCAAAATCATGAACCTGCCGTGTCCACCACCACAACAAGCATGGAAAATAATCAATAAGGAGATTCCAGGGACCATGCTCAACCAAAGGCATGTCCTACAATCAAGGATGACGAAACATTTTAACAAAAACTTTCATTGTCCAATAATCTCAGTCATTTCTCCACTAGAAACACACCACCTCTAAATTACCAACGCTAGGGGTGCATACTTAGAGATTTTTTAATAGTTCAAAATAAATATTCCATTGTTGCATGCAGTGAAAAGAATGTTACCATAGGCCAAATTTTGGAAAAACGTGTATACAATCGAATGTACTTTGAATGTGAAAAGAAAATTTCTTTGCCGATTGTTAACACCATCATCCAGTACAGCCCCGTCACAATTTAAAAATATTGGCAACCCTGACCAATTTTTGCATTGTTTGGGAACTTTAAGTTCTTAATTGCACATATGATTTGGGGAAAGCAAGTATTCTTTGTAATTGAACGGTTGAGACTTGGAAAACTAAAAGAAACTAACTTGTTCTCCCTCTTGTTGATCAGTCTGTAAAAGTGCCTTATACACGTGGGCCTCGGTGTAAACCAAAAGTATTTAACCATGAAATAAAGGGAAAAGCATAAGTCAATTTCAAACAGCAATCTAACTACACAAAATTTGTATTAAATCGCTTACTCCACAACTAATAGGTCAAAATTATCGAATATGCTGAACACTGAAATGCTGGTAAGTGAACACCAGAAGAAATGCTGGAAGTAAGATGTACAAATTAATACCATTAAAAACGGGAATATGCATAGAATGGCACCATAGAAAAGTTCTTTCCTCCAATATATTCTGTAACTCGCTCGCACTACGACTTATCAACAATTTAAAAGTAGAGAAATAGTACTCACAGTGCTGCCAAAGGTTGCCAGCAAGATCCTCAGCCTTCTTCGTCGTCTCTCCAGCCTTTTTTCCCCATCTCCCAAGCACATCCTTAACATTATGCATTGTATCTGACACAAATACCGCATTAACAAAAAATAATTCGAAAACACGCAATAAATTGCTACAATGAAGAAAGACTTACTCTTGACAGAGGAGGAAGAGGGGGCAGGAGAAGGAGCAGAGACATAAGATGGAGAAGAAGAAGAAGAATATGCATCTGTAGAGAGAATCTGAGAGACGGGAGAAGCTTCCTTGGTCAATTCGACGCTCCAAGTGACCGACTTAGCTGGCGCAGATGGCGATTTAACCTTCGAAGGACTCGACTGGGAATGTGATTGGGTTCCCATCTCAGGGCCACCGCTGATATTATCCTCGTTAGAAGAGGTGAGAGGAGGAGGAGGAGTGGTGTCTTTCTGAACAATTTTAGGAGCGGAATCTGATGGTGGGTGTTGGCCGTGTTCGTCCTGTTTCTTGTGATCGGTTGAGTCGCCATTGGCGTCCATCTCTGCTCAAACTGGAGAATAAAGCCCTAGGATTCTCAGACTGGCTGACGTTCTCCTCCGCTTGGTTGTTGTTTTCCTTCTTGTCTGCTATGTCTAGGGACGCGGCTACAGAAAACACTAAAACCAATATACCTCAAATTAAAGCAAAACACAAAGAATGATTTGCCTTTAGTGTTTTGTGAAGTGCACATAGCCGGACCGTATGTCTAATTCTAGAGATAGGGGTTTTTGAATGCTTGAGCTTAATTCAACGTTTGAAGCCGAAATCACGCACGTTGTCGGTGGCTCTATGTTAGAGTTGTAATCTAAATTAGATTAGTGTTTGAATTTGATTGGGACTTTGAGTTAGAGTATGAGTCTATTTAGAATCTTTTAGTTGGATTAGGAGTATATTTATATGAGTTTATAAATTAGAGTTAACCTCCCGCATTGTAATTAACGAGTTTATTAGAGTGATTAATAAAGTGTGTCATTGCGGTGTCTCTAAACCTAACATTGATATCAGAGCAAAAGTGAGATCCTGAGATCTGCAAGAATGAGACTGAGATGTTAGATCTACGATGTGAGACTTCGTTCAAGATCGAATAAAAAATTTGGGCTTCAGATCTATTGAGAGATCGAAGTGTGCTCGTTTTTTGTTTTGGAGAAGAAACGTAGATTAAGTTGCTGGGCCGCTAAGGGCACCCCACCATTTAATGAGGGCACCCAGTTAATGTGGGCACAAACTGTTTTACCTGGGGCACCCAAAAATTAGCCCCGAACTACCGAAAATACTCCCTCGTGCAAACCCCTGAGCACCCCACCACCCTCGTGCAAACCCCTGGGCACCCCACCACCCCCACCACCACCACCACCACCACCCTCGTTCACCGAACTCCTTGTGGAAGAATTCATTTGTTTTGAACCGACCAGTGAGAGGAATCCCCGAAATCGTGTTCTCCGTCCCTCGCCGTGTGTTTCTCCTTCGTTGTTCGAGTTTTCTGCATTTTGTAGGGTCCGGTGTGTGAGCCGATTTCGTCTCCAAATTAGGGCTCGGTTGAAGATCGTCGAATTAAGTTACATTTGGTAGAGTAGTTGTAATGTGTGTGTGGCGGTTTTTTTAAATGTAAAAAAATTGGGAAATCGTGGTTCTCGGCCACACAGCCGAGATCGTCAACAACTGTCTCGGCCTTGGCGAGACAGAAGCTAATATTTTTGGGAACTCGCATCTCGGCCACGAAGACCGGAAGAGTTAAGCGCGTATCGGTTGTCCACTTCCGAGAGGTCTCGTAGGCTCGGTCGTCATAGGACGAGAGTCGCGAATTGAAATGGTCAATCCATCTCGGTGGTGTACAACCGAGACCTTTCTATTAGACTCGGTTGTACACGCCGATATATTGGAATACTTGTCGGTCATGGGTGACCGAAAATATGGGTTGTTTCACGAACATGCTTGACCGAGACATCAGAAATGGATGAATTTGAACATTACAGTTTGAAAAAAAATTTGGTTGTATGTCAAACTAACAATACAAGATTGAAAATCCATCACGACAATTTGCACCGAAACTTAATTAATTATAAATCTCCGTAACATTCAAACTGACTCTAAAAAGGGTCCATCCATAAGTAAACAACAATCAAAACACAACAACAATCAAAACACAGCACAACATTTGCATATACATAGAACATTCGGACGAATTGGCAAAATTTCTAAATGTTTAGCATTCTAGGTACAAGCTTTAACCTATGGTGTATCTAAATCTACAATAGGTATGGTGGCTTCATGATCAGCAGTTGCAATGGGCGCGATGTCTCGAAAAATGAATCAATCTCGCCAACCTTTGGCGCAGTCCTCAACGTACCGATCCCACGATGGATATAAGGATGGCAGCGGTGCATTCACACGCAATCGCACTGTCAAAGTGAACAATAGAACATAGAAGATATTGTCACAAACCCGATTAAGGGGGAAACAAACCAATTCACAAAAAATCATAGAACTTACCCTAACCCAATAGATATTCCTTTCATTTGCCATTGCAATGATAAGTCTGTTGTGCAATGACGACGGTGGAGTACTACGTAGAGGTAGGAATGTGGAGGCACTCCCATGCGAGAGGTTGACGAGAATGACATCGAATGCGGTGGATACTAACAATCCCATGTCTGGAAGTGTCAACCATTCTTTGAAAGATGCCCCCTCTTGCTTCTCTGGGCAATGCAACGCATTCTTGACAGTCTCGAAACTCGAGCCAAGCACTTCCCGCCAAAGGTATTCATACCCGATAATCTCATCGTACATCCTTCTACGCACAATCCTCCACCCGTCTACGTCGGCAAGTCGAAGCCCAGAGGCTATACACCGATATCCACAATTTCCATCGGAAACGACATCGATAATGGCCTCAACATGTGGCAACCAATCCGGTTCTAAGCAATGACCATAAGCCATGTTAGATCCACTTTGCGTGCGTGCGTTGACGGCACGACGCATTTGTGGAACCTTGACTTTCTTCTGCCTAGAAGCTTTTGTGGAGTGGGAGGACTCAAATCCGATTGGAGACTGGGGTGCCTCCGACACTGGGGTGCCTCCGATTGGAGACCCCGGTGTCCTCCCACCCGCATCCTCAACTTCCTGCTCGCACTCCACAAAAGACGAAGGTGGACTAATCTCCCTAAGCTGCTCACTTTCAGTCCTCCCCCCGCATCCTCAACTTCCTCCTCCCCTTATCCAATCTTCTGCGGTGTCGTGATTGTGCCTCCCACAAATCACAGTGACATACTATAAGGAGTCAGCATTTTCCTTGACGTTAATTTGGAAAGGGCATCCACATTTCTTCGTACCAGTGTGACTCCTCGCCTTTTCATCATTCCTTGATTTCTTTAAAATTTTTGCCGCTTTCCCCTTCCCTACTCTTTGAGCCAATCCCCTATATGTCCCAGACCTCTCACAGGCAATTTTCACCCTTCCCCTGCGCTTAATGCCCCCGACATCCGAGCGCTTCGTTACTAACACAAACTTGTTCTCACCACCAATCATTTGGAGCCATGAAATAGCCGCTTCTCGAGAGGGGAATGGCTTAGAAGGTGTAAAAACGCATTTGTAGTATGAAAAATTACTAGATAACGGCATTACCTGCAATACAAACAGTGTAACATTATAATCAACCAAAATGTACAGCACAATCACAAAAAAACCCAAAAAAACATGTTCTCGGTTGTACAGTCCGAAACTTTCTTTGAGTCTCGCTTACGTACGACCAGATAGTTACTCAAGTACTCGGTCGTTCCGGCACCGTGACCTACGTGAAACCTCTCGGTCCTCTATGACCGAGACATTACCATACATCTCGGTCCTGTGAGGCCGAAACAATCGCGCACCCAGACAGAAACTTCGGATAACCGCAAAAAAACACAAAAAATTTGCAAAATTACCTCAAGGACGTCTTCCTCTGGCACCGAAACATTACAATCCTCCATTATACAGTGGAAACAACTTCGGATTTGAAGAAATTACCAAACCCTACGTTGACAAACAAATCATCATTTTCACTATTATACACAACTAAACAGTTCTAAAAAACCCGAATATGGTTGTCAAACATTGTTACCTCGCTGTCGGACGATGTCAATCCGCAAGAATCGATCAGCTCTTCGCCAAACGCAATGTGGTTGTCGCTTTGTGGTTCAAGCTTGCTGGTGGGGTGCCCTAACTCCTTGTCAAAATGGTTTGTGGGGTTTAAACCATTATATATATATACACAGGGGCAAAATGGTCTTTTCCATTTTTGTTGGAATTTTTACAAATAAGTTGGGTGCCTCATTAAATGGTGGGGTGCCCTTAGCGGCCCTCCTGCATTAATTGCGTGGTTGAGTTGCCGAGTCTCTCTTCGTTGAAGAAGAAAACGTTTTAGAGAAGGCATGTGCTACTTAGTTATCCAGCATTTGATTCATTAAATCAATTTTTTTGTCTTCATTGAAAAGAAAGATTGTGGGACCGCAGAGCAATTGCAATTTTTGAACATAAGTTAGTTCAAAAGTGTGTGCATCAGAACACAAATCTCAATTGCAAGTGACGTTCAACTATTCAAGAGTATGGCTACAATTGGGAATGGCCAAGTTCAACCTACTCTTTCGACATTCGATGGAAAGAAGTTTGATAGATGGAGCACTCTGATGAGAGTCTTGTTCAGTTTTCAAGACTTGCTTGTAGTAGTTGAAGATGGGTTCGAAGACCCAGGGGCCACCGCCACCTCGACACAAAAGGAGCTTCGCAAGAAAGATCATAAGACAATTTATTTTATTTTGCAAACGTTCGATGATGTGGCGTTTGAGAAAGTGTAACTGGCGAAGACATCAAAGGAATCGTGGGACACTTTAGAGACGTCCTACAAAGGTGTACAGAAAGCTAAGAAAGTTCGGTTGCAAACTTTGAGGCGACAATTCGAGTTGATCGAGATGGATGACTCCAAAGATATAGAGAATTACACCAATCGTGTTCAGTCAATCGTCAATCAGTTAAAGATGAATGGCAAAGATGTCGCCGATCTCGATGTGAACGAGAAGATTTTGTGCACCTTAACCACGAAGTTCGACCACGTAGTAGCTGCTATTATGGAGTCCGGGACAAATTATGAGACCTAGTCAGTTGAAGAAATCATTGGTTCATTACGAGCACATGAGCAACGAACCAATGAAAAAAGTAAAAAATTCAAGCCTGCTGAGCAGGCATTGAAGACTGTAGTTGTCCTGAAGCTAAACAAGAATTATGGGTTCAAAGGCTGTGATAAAGTCAACAACAATGGCAGAGGTCAGAGTAATAATCAGCAGTGGTGGGATAGAAATAAAGGTCGTGGACGAGACGAATGTCGCGATCAACAGAGAAATGAAATTCAGTGTTACAACTGTCGCAAATTTGGGCATATAGCTAGACAATGTAGGATAAAGCAATCATCAGAGTCAGAGTCGGAGTTTGAGGAGCAGACATATCAATATGAGGAGTGTCATCAGACACTAATGATGGTTTCATCAGCCCAGGAGAATGCTCAGAGCGACATGTGGTATCTCGACAGTGCATGCTCTAACCACATGTGTGGCAATAAAGAATTTTTTGATGAGTTGGATGATTCAGTGTTGACATAGGTCAAGTTTGCTGATGATAGGAAACTTCCAGTTAAGGGAAAAGGAAGAATTCTAATCCAGTTGAAGAATGGTGATCATTAGTACATTTCAAATGTATTATATGTACCGACATTAACACGCAATTTGCTAAGTTTGGGCCAGTTGCTCGAGAAAGGGTACATAGTGGATTTCAAAAATAGTAATATCACTGTGTTTGACTCTAAATGTATGATCATTCTTAAGTCTCATTTGAAAAATAGGTTGTTTCAGATTGAGATTAAGATTGGATCTTATCCATGTTTTAAATCAATTGTTTTTGATGAGTTGTGGTTACGACATTTGAGATATGGACATTTGAACTTCAAGAGTTTGAAGTTGTTGACTCATAAGAATTTAGTGAAAGGATTGCCTGTGATTCAACATCCAGAGCGGTGTATTTTGGGGGAGCAACATAGACGAATGTTTGCTTCCAACATTCCAAGGCGTGCCAAATCTCTACTACAGTTGGTTCACTCAGATGTTTATGGTCATCTGCAGACTCCTTCACTAGGAGGAAGCAAATATTTTATGACTTTTATTGATGACAGCAGCATGATGATTTGGGTGTATACTTTAAAGAATAAGTCTGATGCCTTTAGTTGCTTTCAGAAGTTCAAGACAACTGTGGAGAAACAGAATGGATGCTACATCAAGACTTTGAGGACAAATGGTGGTGGTGAGTATACGTCCTCGGCATTTTCAGAGTTTTGTGATCATTATGGGATTAACCATGCGATCATGGCACCCCAGACATTGCAGCAAAATGGTGTTGCATGGAGAAAGAATAAGACGATTATAGATATGACTCATAGTATGTTGAAGGCCAAAGGTCTACCTGATTCTTTTCGGGCTGAAACAGTTGCATGTTCAGTTTTATTTATTGAATAGGTCTCCCACAAAAGGTGTGTCCCGTATAACCCCAGAAGAGGCTTGGAGTGGTTACAAGCCAAGTGTCAAACACTTGAAGGTGTTTGGATCCACTACATATGTACATGTTCTTGATGCTAACAGGAATAAGTTAGATGACAAAGGCGTGAATGTCATATTTATTGGCTATGTTTCAGGGAGGATTGGAACGTACAAATTGTACAATTCGGTTACCAATGCAGTCATTATTAACAGAGATGTCAAGTTTGAAGAGAAAAGTGCGTGGATTTGGGACATAAAAGGAAAGAGTATTGCTAAACCATCAACAATTAAATGTGAGGATGAAGCTTCCACTTCAGTTGGTATTGGCGCTAGACCCAGCGTACCAGTTGCAGACCACAAAAAAGTGTGGAACAACCACCTCGCCTTCAGGATTGTAAGATCACCCATGATAATATCATTGATGACGAAGGCAATCGGGTGCATTGTGCACTGTTCAGGATTGAGGAAGTTGTGCGAGATAGATGGCGGGTGAACGATAAACGATGTCGTCGATGGAGGTTGAGATCTGCATTTCGAGAGAAGATCAAGTGGAAGATCATGACAATCTGAATTATGGGGGGATGATGTTTTATTTTTTAATTTAGATAGGTAATTTAGATTATGGGGGAAGTTGGAGTTGTAATCTAAATTAGATTAATGTTTGAGTTTGATTAAGATTTTGAGTTAGAGTATGAGTCTATTTAGGATCTCCTAGTTGGATTAGGAGTATGTTTATGTGAGTTTATAAATTAGAGTTTAACCCCCCCGCATTGTAATTAACGAGTTTATTATAGTGATTAATAAAATGTGTCACTTCGGTGTCTCTAAACCTAACACTCAATCCTTTTAGGTTTTTGGATAAGGAAAGTGTAAGAGTAACTCATTTTAGGCACCGAGATTGAGGACCAACCCACTCACGGTGCCCAACCCATTCATAAATGTGTAATACACCTCGATAGGGTGCCAAAACGGGTTAGCAGATTGTATTTGTGTCGGATTGACCCCTCAGGTGACACGATTAAGGTCAATACGAACACGACTCATTTATTTAACAAGTTGACATGACAAAACACGAATTTTGAATGGGTTGACACGACACGACACATATAACCAATTAAGTTAAATGAATCTGGTTAAATATTAGAAAGGAGATAAATGGATCGCTAGAAAACATACTTTGTTTTGGTAAACACAAACTAGCTTATCAGTTAGCTTATAAGTTAGATAATAAACTATTTTGAAAAAAAAGTTGTTTTTGGTTAAGAGCTTATTTTCAAAATAAGCTAGATGAAACTTTAAAGTTTCAAACGCTAGTAGAGGTAACGTATGAATCTTGAAACCACGTCAATATTTCCTCGCTTGCACGTTATAACCCCAACACCAGCAATAAATATAATTTGCCCAAAAAAAATATATTTAGGTACATAAACGTTAATTGAAGTAGATTGTGCGTTAAAGTTGAATTATGTGTCTAGGTTCATCTTTGTATTAAAAGAGATATATATTTTTACATAACATATTAGTTAAAAATATGCAATATATTTATTTGTATATTTATTTTATTCGAACATTAATATTTCTAGCAACTTGACTAATTAAACCAAAAGATTCAATTAAGATAACTACTTGGATAACTACTATACGGTTCTCTCTCTCTCTCTCTCTCTCTCTCTCCATATTTAAGTCCCTACTTTTATGTTAGTTAAGTCGAATTTGCCTAAATACCCTTACTTTTATTTTTTCAAAATTTTTTTCATCCAATCAAATGTTAACATTAATTGATACTTTTGTCAATAAGACTATTTTGGTTTCAAGAACATCCTAGGGGTATTGCCATTATATGTAAGATAAAAATTGTATGTTTGTCTATGTTATCCATTTAATTAATCTATAGTGTGTCTTTTATGTCATTTTGCATTTATTAATTACACAATCAGTTAACTTTTCCAAATAATTTTTATTACTCAGATCGATTATCAGCTATCAACTACTAGCTTTTCTGCTATTAGCTTGATTATCAGACATCTACTAAATTATCAACTAGATTATCATTTAGGTTTACCAAACAAAGCCAACAAAGTGGAAGAGGCAAAGAAAATGAGGGGTTCTTATAGATATTAAGATATTCTCTTATAGAAGACAAATAAACTATAGTGATCTAACTAGGAGACTTATTGTTTTTTCAGCTTGAGAGCTGCCTTTTTTTTCTCCAAAACCTTAATGGCCTGTTCGGTTCATAGGATAGAGTGGGATAAGTGGTGGTACTGAATAATACCGGTGTTCGGTTCGAGTAAAATTGTCCATATGATTATTTTAACCCACAAGATTGGGATAATTTAAAACCATGAATTCAATGATATTATTTTATCCCAATCTTGGTGACTTTCAAATGACCAAAATACCCTCATCATAAACACTCAAAACACACATTCATTTACTATTCTCGACTCTCCAACACCAAAAACCTATAGTGTGTGACATTAGTATATCAATGTAACACTATAGTTACCGTCTGAATCAAACCAACAGATCGTTTCCATGATCATGAATTAACACTATCCATCGATGACATATTTAGTACTACTAAATAAACTTCAACCGCATTTATTTATTATATCGCGCGATAGTACGAGATCCACCATTAATTTTCAATTTTCATTAATACTAATACAAATAGACAACACACAATAGATCGCAATTATTATAGTCGACGAGTTCACTTTGAATTTTCTTCACTATTCCCGAATTTTGTTCACTTAATTTGATGGGAAATGTGATGGTTCAAGTTACATTTGGTTTGCTTAATGAATGGATTTATTAGGCTTCTGTTTTTGAATGACTTTATTTATGTGTCGTTGAAGTTGCTTTGATATGTATATTTCGCTTTGTAAGCTTGTCAAGGATGTGGGAATGAGTTTGTAGATATAAAAAGGAACTTTAGTAACTTTACCTATTGAAATCAGGTTTAATCTCACCCTTTATACCCCTAACTGAACAATTTCATCTATTCGGACTAATACCCAAACTCATGTTATAATCTCAGTGTAAAATAATCCTATGATCTTGGGATTATTTTACATGTGAACCGAACGAGCCATAAAATTCTTCTTCTTGATTCTCTTTTGTGAATTTTGTTCTTGAACCACCGCCGATCCTCATCTTCGATCGGCGGTGGTTCCAATCAAATCCCTTTTGCATTTTGTTCATACAATAACCAACATATCTAATCAAATTTGTAGAGATGAGACCATTCTTATTACGGTGCATCTTCATCAACGGTGTTGCGTGAATTTGTGCGGCGCTTGATTGATCTTGTCTTTAGTTTTATTTTATAGTCAGTTTTCTTCTCTGGTTGAAAGTTTTTTTATTTGTCTTCTCCTTGTTGAGAAGTTTTAGGTTTTTTACTCCTTGTTGGGAAGTTTTGTTATTTGTTTGTGGTTCTAGTAATTTTGTATATTGTCATGAGTTTCAACATTGTAGATAGCACTCCCTGATTGTCAAACTATTTCAATTTTGCATTTACAACCAAAATAATGGCAGTTTGTTTGAACAAATAGGATTAGCGAATCAATATCCTTTATTCTATGTCTTGTTCTGGTCCTGTATTGAGCCATGAATGATTAATGAAATTTTACCTCAAAAAACTAAGAGACTTATTGCTAAAATTAAAGATAATGTTGCTTTCATATTTTTCAAAAGTTTAAAAAATTATTTATATATAATATTCTAATAACTAAAACTAAGTAAGTGTCCATGTTTAAGTAATAAAAGTGAAAATTGAGAAAAAAAAGTCAAAATTGATGTATGGAAAGTATATTTCAAATGTCTTTATATAAAAAATATAGATAAAAATGAAATATTTTACTTTATTAAATAACTGAAATCTTAATTGGTCAGTTTTGGTAAATATATATATATACCTATTGTAACAACCCGAAATATTTTATTTTTGTTTGATTGCTTGTATTATCTATCTATAAAAAATACACGAGTTATTTATTTTATTTCTCCAGTTTTGCGAGCGAGGCTCTTGGAGATGTGTGCGACACGTGGGTGTATGTGATAAGTCGGTATCTTGACTAGACTTATGATTTACTTATAGGTTTAAGTAAAACCTAATAAGTTATGTTAACTTTTGACTTATAAGGCATGAAATATATCATGAGCCTAAACTAGATTAAATATCTGAAACTAATAAAATAACTTACGTCAAGTATTATCCCATGCAAGAAATCTAAGTAAGTCCATAAAAACGGATATTAATGCATAGACACAATATATTAGAATGCATAACTTAAAAAATTGTGACTTAGGCTATGTTCTAACTTAACACAAAATTATCTATTTGGAGCCCTACCTAAGATAATGGAATCCATTCAAATTACTAGAATGCCTAATTAAATTATAATTGAGACTTAAACCTAAGTTATGAAAAATGTCATCACAAAGGTAGTATGGAATTATTTAATGAGCCTATCTTCAACAAAAATATTTTAGTGACTATGAGGAATCCTAACCAATAATCACATAATAAGATAAAGAACTCCAATCATAGCACTAACAACCCAAATAAACACAATAATATAAACAACTGTAAACAAGCAGCAACATCAAAACATGAAATGAAATAAAATATCTCAATAAGTTTACTTACCTCTACGCAAATTTCCTTACTAATCCGGCCTCATAACATCTCGAAACACGTACTTGAACCTCCAAGACTCTTCCCTATGCTCCTAGTACCATTACATATGTTTTATAATGTGTTTAAACCCTCAGTGAGGGTATTAAACTTGTTTATGATGTTTAAGTTTTAGTTAGGAAATATCAGATTTTGTACTGTTAGGGCACCTAACGCTACCAAGTTTCTCTAGCGCGCTATACAAAGTTAGCGTGATAGCTGACCTACCTAGCGCGATATGAGCATGAAAATCCAGAATTCTGCACTTTGAATTCTGGGTTTTCTCCACACATAGGCTATCCCAACACCTTGGGAACTCTCATACACACCTCTAGAGCGCTAAGACATCAACAATAACATAAAAAACAACCACATATCAATTAACTCATGAATTCACCAAATTAAGCTAAGTTGCTAATATAGTAGAATTACCTAGTTGATGAACAATCTAGCTTGATCTCTAACTCCCAAACACCAAATTCATCAAAAGCTTGTTGATCTCCTTCTTCTCCAGCAAGGTTTCCAAATGAAATAGTTTACTTGCATGTGTTGATCAGTTCAATCTTATAGATTAAGATAAGGTTGATTATTAGCCATTGATCTTTATCTACATACGTATCTCGAGACTAATCCAATGGTTTACAACTTAACACATGTCTCACTAACTCTCCACTATCTCATACTAGCTAACACCAATTTTTAACTCATTTGGTCTCTTAATGTGCTAATATGTATCTCGAGAATCATCACATGGTTATTATTTTAATTTGCAAACTTATGTACATTTAATATAAAACTAACCATAGCCACACTAAAAATACTACTATTTAAGCCACATAAAGCCTAAATGAACTTACCACAACACTCTCCACCCCAGTCCCATGTCGGCATGCATTATGAGGCTCGTCCCTACTTACATCTCGACATCTATATACAAGTAGGAGTGACTTAATAAATCTGCACATATACATCACACTAGGCATCCATCACATCAAAACTAACACATTTATCGGTCCTCACACCGAGTATTCAAACGGTGTACCCACTCTCGGCCACGTCTTGTGTCGATAGCCCTGATTAGGGACTAATTTACTATTAGTAAATTTTGGGCCGTTACAGTCTTCCCAACTAATATAAATTTCTTCATTGAAATTAAACTTAATCAGAAGCTTAATCTCACAACTCAGTCTCATTCTTAAAATAGAGTCACTCATCAGTCGACTCTTAGTTTTTCATTTTTTAAAATATATATTATTATTATTTTACTTCACTCTCTCAATAATTACCCTAGCTAAAATCTCAAATGATACTAGCCCCAAAGTCTGTGTTTTCTTATTTACATCAGGTGGATCTCATGTCCATATATCCTGGGTTTAATTATTACTATGGTTGAGTCTATGCTCAGTTACCACATGCACACTATAATAATATACGACACTTTGGTCATATAACTTAAGAGAAATCTTACTAGGCATAATCTTCCTTATGAAAGTTTTTAGTGTGCTTATCAAGCAACATAACTTTCATTATCTTATTAACTCTTGTGATATGGAGTGGTTCGAGTCATTCTCCTCAGTTCAGTGATCAATTTTAATTCCCAATCACTAGTACTGCTACTGTTACCTAAGTCAAACAGTGCATAATTAACATAATAATTAATTGCGTACCCTCACTAGGGTCATGTACCATCTCTAGGTCTGACTTTGTCATTGCCTGAGCTCTCTCTACAGCATGTGACTGTGATCCCGCCTGCTGATAACCCACTGGCTGTGGACACTGACGAACAATATGTCCAACCTGATGACATTCGTAACATGTTGGAGATCTCCTCCGTCATGTAGATACAATATGGGTCTTCCTATATGTCGGTGCATCTCGACCTCTACCGTCCGATACTTGTTGTGTCTGAAGGGCCGGCAACGCTAACCTAACTGGAGCTGGCAAGGTAGGTATACTCAAACCATGCTCCATCGAGATAGCAGATGTTGCTAGCCCTACACTCCGAGATCCCTCAGTCCAACTCTTTTGTCCTTTACCTTCTTGCCTCCTCATCTCAAGATCAATACTCAAATATGTCGTCACTCCTGGACCTCGCGCTGTCCCATCGGCAATCCAACCAAAATGATATGTCTCGTGGGAGAGATCACGCTCATATATCTTACTAAGTGTCCTAGCTTCGGTACTGATAATATAATATCCGATATCAGGCCTCAGTCCATCTCCAAAACGATATACATATTCAGAGTTATCTCTCACCAAGTCTCCGACAAACTACCTCAAATAGCCATATATATCTCGATAATGCGTTACTGACTCATGAGCTCTTTGTCGCAGGTCCATAAATTCCTTCTTCCACCTCTTCATCAGTGCAGGTGAAAAGTACCGCTGATAGAACTTATTCTTAAATGCATCCCAAGACTCAAAATTACCATTTGAAGCAATCGTCGCACGCCACCAAACATCAGCGTATCTCTACAGTATATATGACGAAATCTCAGCCCAAAGTCTATCTTCAATCCTGAAGACTCTATGTAACTTCTCCTAAAACAACACCCACTTCTCGATTTTATCAAAGTCTCGCTGACCATCAAAATACACTGGCTTTAGTCTGATGAAATCCTTCACCAACCGAACCTCTACTAACGAGCTAGAAGATATGGGAGTGGGAGATGGTGTGTTAACCGTCTCTACGGCTGGTACTGTCACTTCCTATATAGTTTGTACCATAGGAACTACTGGTGTCTTAGTAGGAAGCTCTGACGATGGTACCTTAGGCGTAGTAGTAACAGTAGAAACCGATGTCTGTGGTGGTGGAGCAAAACGAGCTGTCATCATAGTGATGAAATCAGTTAACTGCTACCCCTAAGCTAATACACGGTCAGACAACCTCTGTAGATCATCTATAAAAATAGGAGGCTGACTACCGCCGACACCCGTATCCCTGCTATCGCGTGAATCAGCCATCGCTATAAAAAATTGATAGCGAACGCGATACCAGCTACTACGTGACATAACACGTATATGTATACATATCAAATATAACACATACATATAAAATTCCTAACTCATATCCATTCACTTCCCAACTAATAGTTTCTAAGTTAGGATCATCTGGTTTTCACCTCTAAAGTTTTTATTTTATTCACATTTCATTTCATACTTATTGAATCAAATAATACTCTATTACCTAGGCTTTACAAACTTAGGCTCTAATACCAACAGCGACGACCCCTCCCTTAATTTAGGGCACCGCTCGGCCTAATCCTGTCATTAAGCCCTAATCCTAGCCACGTAGAATCTAACAACGTATTAGTCAGCCTTTCTAATAAATCTTACACCATTCTCATAGCTAAATATTATTTTAGAGTTAATTAAAAACTTATACAATTTAAAGATTATTCAACAGATGTCTTGACAATTATGCGGAAGTCATTCATATAAAACCTAAGTGTGGAAACCGGGAAACAAAGATCACATGCATATATATTACAAAACAACGATAACTATATATCAACATTTGTTTGGTCAGTATACTATCTCACAACCCGTAATATACACCTCAAAAAGTGTATGAAAGACATATATAAGTCATACAACAAAACTATAAACCTACAACAAAGGTAGCAGCTCTCCACTGGCTTAGAGGTAGTCGCGATCTTCTCCTTGCTCGGTCTGCTACTCGATGGATCTCCACCCACCGTCATAAAAAGGACGATGAGTACAATAATGTAGAAAGTAACACTAAGAGACATTTATCCACGTTTCCTAACATAAAAAGAAATACATTTCACAATACATACATTCATTATACAACAATAACTATAGATATACAAACACATTAACAAACAATATAACATCAATGAACTATTCCAATGAACCACACATATTAAATTGTGTACCTAACACATTAGCCCAATAATACCCTATTGATCACATAGACCTTGAATATTGATATTTTTAGCACGACACATCGACCTCATGTAATATGTCCGCATACATAGTACTTCGATATTATCCTTATTGGTCGCCGCTTATCATTATGTATTCTCCTTATTAGTTGCAAAATACCACATATCGACCTCATGTAATAGGTCTGCATACATAATACTTTGGTATTACCCTTGTTGGTCACCTTTTAATCATTTCACACATTGGCCTAGATATTACCCTTCAGGTAATAGCTTATATAGCAGTGCACGTAGGTACTATTCTTATTAGTTGTTAAACACGGCTTATCGGCCTCATGTAATAGGTCAGTACACATAGTACTTCGGTATTACCCCAGTTGGTCACCACTTCTTCATTTCATCAACCTCATATAGTAGGTACGTGACACTAACTAGTCAGTATATCGACATTCCTGGGTCCCGTACCCTGTGAGTCGCGAACACTCCAAACCACATCATAAACTTAAATACACATATTTTGATTTACCAACAATCACATAATAAGATAAAGCACCCCAATCATAGCACTGATAATCCAAATAAGCACAATAATATAAACAATTGTAAACAAGTAGCAACATCAAAGCTTGAAATGAAGAAAAATATCTCAATCAGTTTACTTACCTCTATGCATATTTCCTAGCTAATCCGGCCTCTTGACACCTCGAAACTCGTACTTGAACCTTTGAGACTCTTCCCTAGGCTCCTGGTACCATTACACACCTACGTTAGGGTATTAAACTTGTTTATGGTGTTTAAGTTTTACTTAAGAAATTTCAGATTTCGTACTGTCAGGGCACCTAGTGCGCTACCAAGTTTCTCCAGTGCGCTATACAAAGTTAGCGTGCTAGCTGATCTACCTAGTGCGCTATGTGCAGGAAAATCTAGAATTCTGCACTTTGAATTCTGGGTTTTCTCCACACATAGGCTATCCCAACACCTTGGGAACTCTCATACACACCTCCAAAGCCCCAAGACATCAACAACAACATAAAAACAACCACATATCAATTAATTCATGAATTCGCCAAATTAAGCTAAGTTGCTAGTATAGTAGAATTACTTAGTTGATGAACCACCTAGCTTGATCTTTATTTCCCAAACACCAAATTCATCAAAACCTTACTGATCTCCTTCTTCTCCAGCAAATCTTTCTTCTCAGCAAGTTTTCCAAATGAAATGGTTCACTTGCATGTGTTGATCAATTCAATCTTATATATTAAGATAAAGTTGATTCATAGCCATTGATCTTTATGTACATACGTATCTCGAGACTAATCCAATGATTTACAACTTAACATATGTCCCACTAACTCTCCACTATCTCATACTAGCTAACACAAGTTTTTAACTCAATTGGTCTCTTAATGTGCTAATACGTATCTCGAGAATCATCACATGACTGCTATTTTTATTTGCTAACTTAGGTACATTTAATATAAAATTAACCATAGCCACACTAAAATACTACTATTTAAGCCACACAAAGCTTAAATGAACTTACCACAACACTTTCTACCCCAGTCCTATGACGACACGCATCTCGAGGCGCATCGCTGCTCACGTCTCGACATCTATATACAAGTAGGAGTGACTTAATGGAACAATCAGAGAATGAAATCACAGATTAAGGTAAGGTTTACTTTTGTAGATCTAGTTTAATGAAACTTATTTTCGATCTAGTTGGAGTTTTTTCAAAAATTGCATTGAATGTATGAACCTCAAAACCCAACATACGCTTTTTCTCCTCATTTCATTATGAAATCACTATTTTATCTCTTTTATACCTTGTAGACCTAAAAATGCATAAATGCCATCAATTAGAGATCATCCCAAGATATTTAGTCCAATTATAATACTAAACTAGTCCTATATATAAGTCTAATTAAACACTTATCAAATACTCCCTAAACATCGGATTTTATACGTCTCGAGCAAAAGTGTATTCTATTAAGTGCTCTTAGTACTACTATTAGTACTATATTACCTTATTCATTTTATGTAATTCATAGAGTATCCTTTAATTCACTTTCGAAACTAATATTTTCAAAATACGGAACTTTAACAACTCATATAGTTCACTTTTAAAACTCAAAAGCAGTTCAGAATCAAAACCTTCATTACTTACAAGTTTATTTCACATCGACACTCAAGTAACAAGTGTACAATATCATAATTTCTCATAAAGCTCAAGATCTTACTAATAAGCATAAATCATACTATTGTTGTAGTCTTTAGTACATCAAAAGTCTATAGGGCTTCATATAGTTGGAAACAAAACTTAACTAAGTTACTTGTACTCGAGCTGAATTCTTTTATTTAAAGAGTTTTAATATGACTTTGCATTTCTTTCCTTATAAATATCTCTTTATTTTTTATTTTTTTTTCAATTGTACAGTCCCTGCTCTTTTTCCAATGGATTCTGTTTTTCTCACTTTTTCCAACCATCAAGTTCTCTACTCATTTTCCTATAAAACTTGTGGGACTCTTTAAATTTTATTTAAAACTCTTGTTAGCACTTCTTACTTTTACTTTATTAAGCAAGTTTTAAATTCAGCTTTTCTTTAAACACCATGCCTATCTCTTCCTCTTTTAGTATTAAGTCTTTATTTCTATTATACTCAAGTAAGATTCATACTTATTATATAATTCTTTAGAGATCTAACATTTTCCACAATAAGTGTTCTGATATTCTTCTTGCTTTTGTTTCAAGTTTATAGTCTTCCCTAACTCTAGGTTTCTAATAATGAAAATATACTATTGTTTGCTACAATTCTTATTTTATTCAAAATTTATAATACTCTCTTGAGTTTCATATCAACTAGACACTTGTATTCTTACTCATCCTCAATTAAAAGCATGAGCTTTGCAAATGAATTACTCATTCATTGCTTTATTACTATATGTAACATAATCTATACTACTATACACATTTAAATAATAAGTAAATGAAAAGATACACTACCATACTTTTCTATTTAACTGCTTCAAAAATAAGATTTTACAATCATACATGCAGTGTTTATTCTTATTTCATCTTGTCTTACCACTTCCCATAGTGTTGATGCCCCCAAACTTAAGCCAAATCTCGTCCTTAAGGTTTAAAAATAAGTTTGAAACATAAAACACTAAACACACAAATATATAGTATAATTGAAGAACGAAACATAAAAATGCATAAATATAAAATTCAAACAACTACGAAAGTGACAAAACATCCCAAATTTAAAATAATCTTTATTTACGTGTCGCTCATCTCCCCAAGATCTATTGTCAAGATTCTGCATATGCTGAAACTTCTCCATTCAGATGAACGTTCACCCGAAAAATAGTCTTCCTTACTAATTTAGCACAAAACTTTTTAAAGTTGGAAAAATACTAAAACATTTGGATTGTTTTAACTAAACAAAATAAATAACTTAAATTTTAAAACTGAAAGTAAAAACCCCATGATCTACCTCCCAGTAGCCTTTTTGCTCATGTAGTCTGAGTATAAATCGGGATACTCTAATTGTAGATCGAAGATAATGATATCTTTCATATTCGAATGTACTTCTTGCCCTTCAACAAAGACAATTTCCTCGCTATTGTCATCCTCATCGATATTCATTATGATCATTTTCTTCCTTGTGTGCAAGATCGCATTGGTAGTGTTCAAGAATGTCCGCCCAAGTATCATACACTCATCATCATCTATATCATGATCCATAATCTCAGAATTAGTGATAAATGTGAATCTACCAACTTTCACATGCACATTCAAGACTCTCCTTATTATTGGTACCAAGTTACCATCAACTACTTGCAAATCTATTGTATCGAGACAATTGATCTTCAAATCTGCTTGTAACATATCCCTTATAAGCATTACATTGATTAAGGCTCCCATATCACATAAGTTATTTTTAAATCGGTGGCCATCAATGCTTAATGGTATGCATATATCTCATGATCTCTCATCTTGATTGGATGAAGTCTTGATGTGAAATTGACTTTTGGTTCTGGCATCTTTGGAACAACCTTAATGATATTTCCTTTGTATGCTTCTTCAGAAGGTCCTTCATCTTGTTACTTAACTCTCCATTGTTTCTTCCCTTTCTTGTTATTCTTCAAGGCATTGATCCTTTGTTGCTTGAATCATTCAAGTTCATCTTGCCTCACCTCCATTCTGTAAAACAACTTTACCCTCTGAAAATTTACTTTAAATGTCTTACCACTATTGCTTATCAACTCTGCCACTTCATAAGGCCAAGTAGCAACGACCTTGAATAGTTTTAACCATCATGATATTAATTTACCCGAAAACAGTTTTAGTCTTGAATTGTATAACAAGACTAGTTGTCTTGGCTCAAAAGATCGATATTCAATCCTTTTGTCATGCCTTGATTTCTCTTTGTATAAATTAGCTTTTTCGTATGCATACAATCTAAACTCATCCAGCTCCATTAGTTCAAGTAATCTAGTTTTTCCTGCAGCTTGAAGATTCATGTTGAGCGTTTTTATAGCCTAGTTTGCTTTATGCTCTAACTATATTGGTAAGTGACATGTTTTTACATACACCAAATGATAAGGAGATGTGCCAATTGGTATTTTGAGTGGCATTTTATATGCCCATAATGCTTCTTCTAGATGGAATGCCAATCTTTTCTCTTGGTGTTAATTACTTTTTACAAGATCTGTTTCACTTCTCAGTTGCTTACTTCAGCTTGTCCATTTATTTGAGGATGGTATGCAAGTGAGGTTTTGCGCCTAACCAAATATTTCTTAAGCAATGTGTCCAAGGCTTTGTTACTGATGAAGTCCAAGAATTAGTTTGCAAATTCTTGACAGGATAATGATGAAGTCCAAGAATTAGTTTGCAAATTCTTGGAAAAATATGAAAAGATAGACAAGATGGCATTTTGGTAATTTTGGTGAAGTTCGGGCGTTTGCGTTTCGGCGTTCCGGGGGCATGGGTTGATTGGAAACGGCGTGGAGATCATGGGGTTTTGTTTAGCTTATAACTTTCATTAGGAATTTCCGTTTTAATTGCCGTTTGCGGCATTTGTTTCTATTTTTCGTCTAGTTTACAGTTTATGGCTTTTAGGGCTTTTTGGACTTTTTACTATTTTTGGCAAATTTTAGGGTTTCGCTATTTAAGCGACCTATTGGATGTAATTCCCAGTTTTTTTGCTTGAATAAAAGAATTTTCGAACTTTGGCTTAAGTTCTGACCTAGATCGAGTTGTTCGTGGATTCGTTCAACTGGTTTAGAAGATCTCCGCTGCGTCAGTTACAGAATGCTCTAGGTGTTCCAAATCAGCAAAAAATATTTTTATTTAAGAATTCTATGACCACTTTTGCATCATTGGTTGCAATTGCTATGATTTCCACCTATTTGAAGACATAATCCATTGCTAACAATATTTCTTGAAGTAGGGAATGGTCTCATGAAATCTATTCCCCATACATCGAATAGCTCAACTTCTTGAAAAATAGTTTGTGGAAACTCTTGTCTTCTCCAAATAATTCTTGTTCTTTGGCATTTATTGCAAGTTATCACAAAAATATATGAATCTTTAAATATATTTGGCCAATAGAATCCATATTGTAACACTTTTATTGTCGTTCTCTATGCTTCAAAATGTCCCCCATATGGTGATGAATGACATTTTTCTAATACGCCTACAAATTCCTCCTCTGCTACACATCATCGAATTAACCCATTATTGCATCTTTTGAATAGGTATGGCTCGTCCTAAAGGTATGACTTCACATCACTCAGGAATTTTTTTCTTACTACATTAATTAAATCTGGAGGAAATACACCGCATATCATATAATTGATATAGTCTACGAACCATGCTGCATCTTTCTGAACCTCTACCTTGTGCACTTCTTCTGATTTCTCTATCTTCTTAACTGCCATCGTATTTACCTTTTCTGACTTCTACATCAGTTGCTCTTGCATTGGCTTATTCATTTTTCTAGTACTCATCATGTGAATGGCATTAACATTCCCTTTAGGATTTGTGATAGTGTTACTTAAAAAATCACCCTTCCTTCTTTGAATTTAAAGTAATTGCTAGCTGACCAATTTGTCTCTCTAGGTTCTTAATGGATTGTGTTCTTTCATCATCCATTCTTTTAAGAGTTTGCTTCATATTCTCCATCTCTTTCTTATTCCTCTCATGAAGTTTCATCATCCATTCTTTTAAGAGTCATTTCTTTACTTTTTCCTAGCTTCCCTTATTGGACTTGTTGATCAAAACCTGGAGGTAGCTTCAATGCATTATGAGGGTTTCCATATGAAAATTCTGAGTTGTTGTATCCTTGATAATATCTTTGAGGAGCCATTCTTTTTGGCCTGAAGTTGTTTCCATAGTTCTGGTTATTCATGAACTTGACATCTTCAAACTCTATCCCTTGTTGCATGTCCAATGGATTAACCATCATTGCTTTATGATTAACGAGTTATTGAATTGCATGCACTTGTGGTCTTGGTTGATCCATTTGTTACTTTGCCATCTGACTACTTAGGGTTGGATAGTTGTGCCATGATCGCTGCTTGTCAATCAATCTCATACACTAATGCTGGCTTTCTTACTCTAGAACAAGTTCATGTTGTAGAATTTTAGGACATAAGATTTAGAAGATCTAATGCTCCATCTTCCTCCTTGGTTAGTACAGAACCACCTGCTACGACATCTAATAATGTTCTCGTGTTGTGATTCATTCCATAGTAAAAGATTTGCAGTTATGCCCACTTCACTTATCCATGTCCTGAACATCTTCTCAACATTTCCTTAAATATTTCCCAAGCCTCGCCAAAAGACTCAATATCGACTTGCTTGAATTGGTTGATTTCCAATTTCCTTTTACTAAGTCTCACCGGGGAAAGAACTTGTCTAGGAATCTTTCATTGATATCCGCCCAGGAAGTCATACTCCCTACATTCAGTCTTGGAACCAAGATTTTTCTTTTCCACCCAATGAGAATGGAAAAAGTCTCATCCTGATTACCTCCTTTGTAACTCTAGCAATGTGAACATTGTCCCACGTCTTCAAAAAATTATCCACATGTGCAATTGGATCTTCATTTGCCAGCTCATTAAATAGCATATTATGCACCATGTTGATGAGAGAGGGTGTCAACTCGAACTCGTTGGTGTTGGTTGGAAGCCTCATCACTCCATTGTATGTCTCTTGAACTTTAAGTTTGAAATAGTCTCAAAGACATCTTTGTCCTCGTACTCTGTCTTGCACTACTAGATCACCTTCGGGTTGATTATTCCCTCAGCCCTGATTTTGGTTCCGGTTCCCCACTTGATCATCCACCATCTTGCTTCCTTTATTCTTATTTTCTTTGTTGATTATGTCAATCTCCAGATTGTAAGGCACTAAGTCCATATCACCTTGACTACGCATGCACAAACTGTTCCCTGAGAAAGAAAATACAAAAGATCGAGTGTAGATTGTCAAACTTGAAACTAAAACTCTTTTTTTTTTTATAAACTTAAAGTAAATTACTGAAAATAATATCTTAACAATTGTATAAACTAACTAAACTAGTGTGAGGCTACCTATCCCCGGTAACGACGCCAAAAACTTGATCTCGAATCAACAAGTATAACGGTTCAATTGTATTAATAATGTGATCAACTAAGGTTAATTATGAATATCGTCCTCTGGGAAAGGTCAAAATCGTCATCGCTAATTATTCAGAGACAGAAATAAGGTTCCGTTGTTGATTCTAAATGGATCGGAGATGGATTAGAGACGATTTTAGAGATGGACCAGAGACGGACTAGAGACGGATATTCCGCCAAGGCGAATGCTTTGGCTTGCAATTCATCTCTAATCTGTTTCCAATTAGAGACATATCAGATATGGACATCAAATTTTACCCAGTTTCTAGGTTAAATTTCGATGTTATTCCATCACAAATTAGAGACGGATTAGCAACAAAATTCAAGAATTTCGTTACAAATATATCTCTATTTTGTTCCTACACCCAGTTTACCCAGTTTCAGGGTTAAATTCTCATGCTATTATGTCGCATGAATTTCGTTGCTAATCCGTCTTTATTTCGTTTCAACACATGAATTCTTTTAAATAAAACACTAAAACCAAAATGGTTCTCTGAAACTTCAAAAACCTGAAAACAGCAGCAAAAGGACCTGCTCCATCGCCTACACCCCCTCCAACAACTCCTTGAGGGTGCTAACATCAAAAAAAAAATCAGAATTTCATATACAAACAATAATTAACAATATATATCAACAACAAAGATGCAAATGAGAAAAACATACAATTTGAAAATAAAAAAAATTTAAATATCCACAAAAAGAGTAGTCAAGCATAAAATATATAAAATATACCTAAGTATCCTCAAAAGAAGTAGCAAACCAAAAGTTCTACAACAACCATAAAAATACATAAGTATCTTCAAACTGCTCATCCCTCATAACTCAGTTCCCTAAATACCTACAAAAAAGAACTGCTAATCTAAAAGTTCTACAAACAACCATAAAAGATACAAAACGTTCTACAAACATTATCGAACTCTGAGTGTGGCACCGTCGGCGGCTCTAAGGACGTGCTAGCACCAGGATCTGCGTATTTTCTCTTTTTTCTTCCTAGCGACTTGAGACTGTAGACACGCCCATTTGGACAATCACCCACCATATTGTAGTATAACGCTACATCATCTATCGGTTGGTTCGGTGTAGCCTGTGTCGGCTCTGGACATCTGCTATCGAACTGAGCTTGTATGGATCAACAATAAACAACTAAAATAAAATGCTTTCAAGATTTGAGAAACAAACAACAACATAGCCTCAATTCCAAATTAGTTGGGGCTGACTACATTTGCAGTAAATACTATAAAAAGCAAGGCTTTATTTTCATTTTCATATAAATGTGAACACTCATCATATAAGCTTTAAAATATTATAGTAATAAATTATACAATGACATAATGCAACAAAAATGTATTATTTAGTATACGACCCCTAATTTCTTGAAGTCAAATACATTTCATTAATTCTCTTATACTTTCTTTCAACAACCTATTGTACTAATGGAATACATCGAGGGTATATTGACAGATAAATCAACTATCATTATGGCTAAACATGCCAACAACAAAAAAAACAGATGTAACTTGCCAAACAAAGGCAAACATTCTAATTCCTTGTGATTCATGCAATTCAAATATTATATGTAAAAAGACTTAATGTATTAATGATAAAGGCTGCCATTGACTGACTAATTGTTTGCAAGCTACTTACAATGGATGATTATGTTACACTTCACTATCATAACGAGATTAGTATTTTCTTAATGAGTTTTGTATAAGCAGTGAGAACAAGGTTTGATGGATAATGGAACTAGGCCTTTAGTGCTTTCGGAAAAAGTTGTAGAAATGAGTGCACAACTTAAACACGAGAAGATGAGGGAAACGTTGGTCCACCTTCAAAAAGACAAAAGTTAAGAGTAATTCTTAACCCCCAAGAATAGGGTAGTATATATATTTCAACCTTCTTTCCTTTCTTCATCATGTACAAATATCCAACAATATGATTTTGATTTTTGAGTAAAAAAAGAATATAAAATCAAAGTAAGACACATTAACATCAATCAATTACTGACTAGTAAAAAAATCAGAGAATTACCTGATCTCATCGATTATGAACACTCATCAAAGTAAAGATCTTGCGCCCTTTAGCGTATTTTCAGATCTAATAGGTGAGACGAAGACTCACTTATCACTCATCAATAATAATCCAAACCCTGTCATGAAATAAAGATCATCAGGTGTGTACATCATGATCATAGAATTATGAAAAAATGTTACATAATTGGTTCTGAATGAAAATATCATACATGTTTTGTCAATCAATATTAATTAAAACCATAGATTATGTCAGTTGCACACTTCCAGTCATTTGAAGCTCACAATAATCGTCACAAACTTTAAGCCCTTAAAATGTGAACACATTGTTCTTACTATATGAACTGTACTAATGTTCATCCTTATAATAGAATTGAATGTCAGAGGGCCTAACATGATTAGTTGGAGATTGAGACAGTCAGATGCTTTAGCAAAGAGGATGGACCCAATATCATATCAGGTGTGTAGCTCAACTTTCATTTGTGATATTCGTTGCTTGGATTGCATAAGGCAATCACATTGATGTCCTACTTCTGGTCTTGCTCCTCATGACATTACCATTTCCCCAGTTTAATTTCCATTTAATCAGCCAAGGGTGTCAAAAATCACATTGGATATCTCTCGGTGTAGTAGAGATTTGATAGGGTCATGTGTTAGAATGAAGGGCTTGCAAAGTGTTGTTCCTATAGTCACATTCAACGGTGTTGGCACAGTTAAAGTGAATATATCATATTGGACTGTTTACCAACTTCACTAAAGTCCTAAAGGAAAGCAAACGTTATTTGTTGCTGTGAGTATAATCTAGGTCCTACAACAATTTCATAAAAGATGAGGAACAATTGTTAACTTCATAGATTTCACTGTCTGCATACCGCCTATGGCCCAATCATAGACATGCTCAATTTCAATTCAGGGCTTGAGATGGAAATGATTCTTAAGCCAATCACCTGAGAAGAGAATACGGAGAGTAAAGTCTGCCATCTAAGCTTCTCAAATATTTTTAAAGGTCCCATACCGCCATACGCAATGTTTCATATTAAATAAAAAAATATGTAGTCCTTTTACAGTTAAACTCAACTAAGAGGGTCCAAATGCTCTACAAGTTTCAGATATCTATTCAACAATTAACTGCATTAATTTTCAAAAGGATGGAAAACAATTGGCAAATAACTAAAGTTCTATTACTTCTAAGAGAAAATAGAAAAGATATAGAAAGGCTTCTTCATTTACTTACCATCATCCCAAATAAATTGATAAAGAAATTCATGAACTTAAGCCTCAATGAAGGCAAAACATAATAATATTACAAATAATTTTATAATAAAACCATGAGAAGTACTTTCTGCACTCTCTTGTTGAAGCAAAGAATTAGGAAAAACAAATAATAATAAGTCTAGGTATTGAAGTTAGCAAGGCATGTTCATCAGTTGCTCAGAACATAAAAGACTTAAACTGAATCAAAGCCCAAATGAAAGAGTGAACTCTGAAGCCACAATTATGGTATTAACAATGGCACATGAAGAAATTAAAAGTGTTGTTTTGTTTACTGCTTCCATAAAACAACACGAGCAGGCTGGAAACAATTAAAAATAAGCGACTGAGTAAGAAATTATCATAAAAACATAAACTTAACAAATGGGTAGTGATCAGATTGAGTGAAAACATCAAAAACTTGCTTCAAACATTGAATTATAAGCAAAACATAAGAACTTCAAAAAGGGTACCTATATTTCTCACTTAAAAACACCAAAAGCTTGATTCAAAACAGAGAATTATAGGCTTCAAGGCTTCTAACAACTAGAATTTCAAAAAAGGGTACCTAAAAATGTCATTGAAAATACCATAAACTTGATTGATACATAGAATTATAAGCACAAGAGGTGCTTCAAAAATCTCTAACTAACTGAACTTCAAAAAGGGTACCTAAAAAACTCATTAAAACACCAAAAACTTGATTGGAACATATAATTAATAGCAAAAAAGTGCTTCAAAGTTCTATAACAAATAAAATTTCAAAAAGGTTACCTCAAAAACTCATTGGAAACACCAAAAACTTGATTGAAACATAGAATTTCAAGCACAACAAAGTGAGAATTTCGAAAAGGGTACCTAAAAAAATAATCAAAAACACTAAAAAAATACCGTGAAAAAGTGAAGAAAATCAAAGAGACCCATGAAAAGAAATGAGGATAAATTGATTAATAGAAGATTGCAAATAAGTGATAATTAACAACTAAAAAACACATGTAATGATATAATCCAAATATCATGTTGGATTTAAAATCATGCTCTACAATGCTTACTGTTGACTTTTGGCCAATTTCTCAATACCTCATTCTATCGACCAACTTCTCAATAACTCATCCAAAATCAAAGAGACCCATAAAATTAGTTTCTAAGTAGTATTACTCTTCTAATTGACCAAATCGTCTGAAATCGAGACCCTAGTTTTCAACGAAATATAAATTTCGATCAGCCAAGCAGAGATGGAACTCAAGTCTTCAAGTTATAACAATTCTACCAATAATTGAATCAATTAATAAACAAACTTGCCTTAAAACTACAACAAGAACACCAACTTATCTCTAACAACACTACCAGCCCTTTCGTTCTATCTTATTCTTAACTCTTCAATGGCTGATTTAAGAGAGATTAGATAGAGAGGCAGTGATGATGTTCTAGAAAGAAAAAGAGACGAGAGTAAAGAGATTTCTTGGCCAAGAGAGAGAGTCATGAGAGAGAGACGAGTGTGAGAGATGGAGAACTTGATAGAGGATTGAAGGTGACATCGACAAAGAGCATCTTTCAGTTGAGCATCAGGGCCTTTGTTGGATGCGAGGGCTCTAACGGCTACAGCAGAAGGCACGAGGGATCCAACAACTACGGCAGATGACGCGATAGTTCTCCAACGATCTGAGTAGCGATTCCTAATACAAATGCTAAATTGCTAAGGAATCGCTTGCTGTAATTTTCAATTATACCTTAATATTTTGATGATTATTTGTATACTCTTTCTACTTGATCAAATCCTTCATATTCATTCTTTTTTACTCCATTTTTTCATATATTTCAATTATCACTTGAAATAACAAAAACTAGAGAAAAAACCTGTGTAGTATAGTCTTTTACATTTAAAATCATCCTAAAATGTACTATAAAACATGTCTAATTATTGATTTATCAGGAAACCAAATTCAAATCTTAGCTATGGTCCATAAAATCAAAATTATACCACTTATAGACCATGAGCACAAATACAATCTACTCCAATTCAACAACCTCAACAAATGGTTCAACCCACATAACCAAATTTAGAACAAAGACTACTTGATTTTATGACTTAAAGTCATCAAAATTTTACGTAAATTTATCAAAATCAAATTAAAATTGATACGTCTATTAATGAATTGAAAAATCAATTAAATCAAATGAACCTACAAATTAATAATTTAAGTAATCAAACTAAAGGACCTACTCAAACTACTAATCAAGCATAAGTTAATGCTTTGTTTTGTGATGATGAAAGAGAGACACATACGCCAGAAAATATGCCTAAAAGAGGTAAAAAGAAAAAGAAAGTACACAAAATAATAGAAGAAGAAGAGATGATGACTAATGTTATTCCCACTAGAAAGTGGATGGATGAACAATTAAAATATACACATTTTCTTGAAAAACTATACCCATGGTATTTAACCAGAGTTGAAGCTTATGAGAAATCATTACAAACTTATGAAAAGGTTAGCCAAGAAAAAGTTGATAGTATTCTTTATAAATTGAATGAAGATATGTATTCTATATCTCCCATTCCACAACGATTAGCGGACGCTAGGAAGGAAGAAATTGAAGAAGACATTTATGAAGCATTTAAGAAAATAGAAATCGGTAAACCTTTAATGAAATCAATTACGCAATTATCAGATTATGATGAAGTTACTAAAGAATTCTCTAAAATTTAAAGACAAGTTTTTAGATAAATCTAAAGAAAACTCAGGACAAAAGGTGTCATATTCAATAAAGAAGAAAATACTTGAGAAATGTTTCGACCCAAGAATGTTTGTTATACTTATCATAATAAGAACTTCTATTGAATTTGCTATGTGGGATATCAGAGCATCAATTAATGTAATGTCACTTAAACTTTATGAATCATGGAAAACAGGATCGTTGACTGATACACCTATTACTCTTACTTTAGTAGATAATACAACTATTAAACCATATGGATTATTAGAAGAAATTTTGGTAAAAGTAAATGACTTAATATTTCTAGCTAAATTTTAAGTCATGGAAATGGGAGATTCAATATCACCCAATCCTCTACCTATACTATTAGGTAGACCCTTTCTTAAAACAGTTAAACTAAGTTAAATATCTCTAAAGGAAAATGTATATGGAATTTGAAGACAAATCATTATGTTCAAAATTAACAACGAACATAATTATAATAAATATTATGTATTACTCGATAATGAAATTGATGATAATGATTTTCAAGAATTAAACTATTATGATGAACGAAACGCTGGAATTTATGCAATTAATGCAGTAACAATGGAAATTAAAAATGAAGTTTCAAAGAAAAAACAAGTTGAAGACACTTCAAATGAGAAGAAAGTAACTCAAGAATTGAGAGTTACGCAACCAGAGAATGAGAAGAATATTAAACAACAAGAGAGTCAAGCAACTAGAGAATGCAAATAATATTAAAAATAAAAAGCCAGATTTAAGTCCTGTGAATCTTAATGATCTTGGAAGTGTACATTTGAACATAAAAATCAAATGGGCTTGTTACTTCAGAGCTCGGTGTGATACGGGTTCTAATGCAAATCTCATTCCTATACATTTCTTTCTGCACACTCAATTAGAGTTAGATGAACTTTCTTTTGAACGAGTTTCTCTTTCGGATGTTACTTCAATTCAACTAATAGGGGTGGTCACGAATGTATCAGTTCAAGTGGACAAGTATATCGTACTCATGAAATTTTCTGTCATGCCACACTTTATTAATGAAGATCCTCCTTTAATTTTAAGATGACCTTTGTTAGCCACTTCTCAAGCTGTTATGAATATTTTGAACAAAACAACCACTTTAATAATTAATGGACAAACAATCTCTTTCTGGAATGACACCAGAGGGGACGATCCTAAATTCAAGTTTAAAGATTCGGCCTAGTTCTAGAATGGTTCAGTCGAGCTAACGATAGTAAACAAAAACGTTATATGGGAGATAGCTCATATTTTATGTTTATTTATGCTTTAATTTTCATTGGAGTTTGGTATTAGTATAGTATGTTTTTATTACTTTTTTACTCTTATATTGGAAATATTTTCAGAATTTAAACTGTGAAGTACTTTCAAATAAGGGGGAGTGATTGAGTAAATTTTTATGGCTTTTATGCAAGTTTACATTACTCACTTGCTTGCATATTTATTTAATTAATAAAAGTATTAATTAGTTACATATCCTAATAAAACTTTCAAATTTCTAGTAAATTCTATCTTTATATTTGTTTTTATGAATAATATATATGCTAATTGTGAAACAATTTGGACAAACAATAAAACAAGCCTAGCAATTCTAGAGGGATTTGGAATAACAGTAGGAATCACTGGCAAAATTGGTGACAGTAACTAAAACTTTAAGTGAAAACTCGAGTTTGGTGAATCAATGACGATTTAGCCTTATAACGTAAATCGACGGCCACATCAGTTAGACACCAAGCTTCAATCCTACCGATTTAAGCAACGATTCTCTAGCAAATCCACTTAAAACCAGAATCGTTAGGCCCGATTTTGAGTTTTTAGAATAAAACTCCAAATCGCCATACACTAACCATTTCACACACACAAATCGTTGCATCTATTCAACCCAACAATCAAATTCTTGCCTAGTTTAAACCTTCGTAAGCTAGATTTTAGCATGTTTAAGTAATTCTCACCTCATTCTAGTTTCATTCAACCTTAAAAAGTTCAAATTTGAGAAAGAAGAACCAAACCAGGATTTAAGGGAATTTCGACTAGGAGCTTGGTAGATCAATCTAAAGGAGCTCAAGAGTTTATATCTTGAAGGATTCACTCTTAAGAAGGTAATCACAATAACCCTCGCTCTTTATTTTGATAAATTTTTTGTTTGATGGATTTTTACAAAGTTTTCAATTGATTTCAAAATTGTTTTATTGGAATTCATTTTATTACCATCGATAAATGATTTCATTGATTCTGATAGGTTAGTCATTGCGATTACAATGATTGTTGCTTTACAAATTCAATATTTTCTAAATTTTGATATTTTTATCAATTAAAAAGCTATGTATTTGCAATTGGTTTGAAATTGAGTTTCAAATGAATTTTAAGGTTTTTTTTATTTTAGAATGATGCTAGAATTTATCACACAATTATTTTATATTATGACAAATTTAGAAAATCGATTTTTAAGTTTATAATTGAGTTAAGACTTCGATACCGATTTTTAAAATTTTGATTGATTTCAAGCTAGTTTTCCAAATGAATTTTTCATTTTAAATAGATTTTTGGATTCTACCGAATTATTTCCGATAAACGTTTTTTATGATCTACAAGTTTAACTTGTTATTTAGACTTGTGATTTTTTATTTCAAAAAATAAATGTTAGAAATGGAAAGGGTAGAAGTTCAAGAAAGGATAGGGGAAAAGGATCATTAGTAGAAAAACCCAAAAATGAAATTCAAAGTTTCACCCACACCAATTAGGCTTACGAGAATTTCAATAAACAATCCAAAAGTAAGAACACCAAAAGAACCTTCTCCACCATTAGATTTTAGTTATGAGTCGAAAGAAGAGGAATAAGTTGAGAAGACCCCACAAAGTCCTTTCTCGGTGAATAATTTGATAAATGCAAAGGCTCTTGCTAGGATGAAGAGCGACATTAGTAAGAATAGAAAAATAATTCCGGAGAGGGGCTTTAATGTCAAGAATGAAATAAAATACGAGCCTAGGATTTTGAACATAATAAGGAAAAGAAATTGGGGATTGTTGACTAGGCATTGCGATGTCGATAATGACACAGAGATTCCTAGAGAGATGGGTTGTGAGATTTTAGTCTGGAAGTTTTACGCTAACGGGCATGGCAGTGACAATAAAATGTGGTTTGAGGACGACTAGTGGATTATTCACCTAAAAGAATAAATCGGTACTACAGTTTACCAAAATTTCATGGAAGAGAAAATAATGAATACATAAAACCTGAATATGGATTCATACATGGATTTCCCTATTAAACCATAAGGAATGGTTTAGAAGCAATTTTGGGGGATGGATTCATTTTGGACAAGGATGGGTATCCAATGCACATTCAAGTTAAAATTTTTAGGAAAACCACCAAAGCATGGAGCTATTTCATCAATGCAAGCCTGTAGCAAAGCTTGTTGTACTACAAGGTTGTAAACATACAAGGCGACGTTGTTATATCACATTGTTCAAGGGATAAGTAACATTGATGTTGGCAAGGTCATCTATGACTCAATTAGGAATGTTATGGCCACTAATAAGAATGAAATGTTACATTTTCCCATGATGATCACATAATTCTGCAAACAAGACCAAGCTTCTGTGATAGGTCTAGGGTTGAATGTTCATTCTGATAAGACTATCACTAACGAATACATAGAAAATACCAAACAAGTGTCAGGCTTTGTAAATTCAGTGGAGAAACGAGAAAGAAATGAGATACTCATAAGAGAGACCACATAGAGAAGAAGAATACGAGTTTTGAAAGAGATGCAATATGTTGCGTATAATGAGAGGATGAACCAGGGCTCAGAGCCACCTACCGAAGATTTCACTGGCATGTACGCTTAAGAGACAAAAATGACTATGATGGGGTCAATCCTGTGGAACCAAATGCGAACTGTGAGAAATTAAGAGTTTATGTTTTTAGAACCAATAAGAAATTGCAAAGAACTTGCACGAGTTTGGCATATGGCCAGGAGAAGGTAAAGCAGATGAGCTAATATTCTAAACACCATCTGCCAATTGAGGTTGCCTAATAAGGGAGAATTTTCAGAAAGTACTCCGGTGGCGGGAATGAACTACAGTCTCTATGACCCTACAACGAACTATTAATCTCAACAGCATGAGCAAGGGGATGGTGGTGATGAGGCGACTTCAAAATGATGGTTCTGATCTATTTTCTTTTCTGTTTGTTTATCTTTGAGTGAAAATGTGTAAGGTCTTGTTTTGTAATATGATACTTTGATCTGTGCGATGTAACGTGCTACTAACTATTATTGTGGTTTGTAATTGACTATGCTTGAATTGTTTGTGTTTACGATACATTGTTAATAATGCTTGGAGAATTTTTAATTTTTCATGTTTTCTTTAATTATGAAATTCATTCTTGTGCTAATTTGTTCATTATTTATTTATTATTTTATATAATTTGTTTTATGCTTCATGATGTATATTTGTTTTGTTGGAAACTCAACTTAATTTTTAAACCTTAAGGATAAGGTTTGGAAAGCGTTTGGGGGTATTTAGGTGAAGTGGAGTATAAAGAAGCGAGTATGGAAGATTCGAGATGTAGAATCTATTTATTCATTGTCTAAAGTTGATTGAAATTTTTCAAGTTTTTTAAGATACATGTAATATTTCTTCATTTTACTTCATTTAGTTAGGACTATGAATTGAATATAATTTGGGTCTAAATAGAAGCGATGTTTTTTTTATTACCCATGAGAAAAAAAATTTATGATAGAAAGAAATTGTTATATCATATTTGACTTAATGTAGATTGTGTATACACTAGAGAAGTTTAGAATGGATTAATTGCTTTGTGTTAGACGTTATAATGGGTTAAAAATCGAAACAAAAGAGCAAGATAAACAAGATAAATTTTTAAAAGTCATGTTATACAAAGATTATCGGTCAAGTATTTTTTATTTATATATAATGAAAATGATTTATGCCATAATTAAGGGAAGAAATAAGAAATTAGCCGATAAAACTTTACATAGTTGGAAAGAATGTTTCCTTAAATATAGTGAAAGTGAGAAGTGCTAACAATAGTTTTTTATTGAAAATATAGAGAGGCTCATATATTCCAAAGGAAACCGAGCAGGGAATTGTAGGAATATAAAGAAGAAAGAAAAAAAATATATAAAAGAAATAAGAAAGAAGAAAGAAAGATATAGAAAAAAAATATAAGAATGTTTATAAAAAACTCTTCAAATAAAAAGATTTAACTTGAGTGCTTATAGCTAAGTTAAGTGAAGTATTTTCTTTTTCCAACATTTCAATAATTGAAAATGATAATGATAATTATTTGTTATTAAAAAAACTCATATTGACTTTGATTATGTTAAAATTTCAAATGTTGTTTGAAAATGAGATTGATTTAGTGATTTTTTATCTTGAGATCATATATTAGTCATTGTAAGATTAATGTTTGTCAGTGGAGATTGAGAAAACCTATATAGTAGTTTGACCTTGGTAATTGATTGAACTTTGAGTTCTCGGGTGTATTGCATAACTATAAGGTTAAGTTGTCAAATAAGAGTTGTTCTTAAATCTTTCTATTCTATAAAATTTTTTATTTTTATGAGGGTAATATGTTTCTATTTAATGAACACTTCTGTTTAAGAATAATAGTAAGTAATTGTGAAATCAGAATAAGGAATGAAAAAAGAATATAATCGAGAGTATTCCTTTGCCCGGAACATCAAAGTGCTGAGTTTGGGGTATTTGATAAATCAATAATTAGACAGTGTTTTATAGTATATTTTGAAGTGATTTTGGATATAAAAGGCTATATTACACTGGGTTATCTCTTATTTTTATGATTTCAGGTTATAATTAGAATATGTGAAGAAATGAATGAAAAAGGGAAGAAAATGAAGAATTTAATCAAGTAGAGAATGTGCACAACGAATCAGCAGTGAATCAAGAATGAATTAGAGATTACCGCTGACAATTTGTCAGTGAGTCACAGATTGTATATAAATTGTCAGACTAATCAATGAAGCCCATAAACATATTTCCTCCTATTTGCCTAGTGATTCACGTTTTAAATGGAATCGGTCAAGAATTGTTGGAGCCGATTTCGAGAATATAAGGTAATTACGAAGAGTTTGAGTTAGTTTGGGATATGTACTGCCTATAATATTATATATATGAACCTAGGGCTTCGAAATCAATTGCCCTTGAGTACCCTAGATCAATTTTCATTGCTCTTAGAGCTATATTTACTAGTTTTTATTTAGTTTATATTTATACTTAATTGCTTTTGGAAATGATTTGAAAATTCAAAGTATTTAATCATAGATATTTATTTCTGTCTTTTATTTACTTTATTGTGATGTTTATTATGAATATGAGTAAGTAGTTTATTAATCTAAACAAAGTCCGAACATGAACTTGATCCGTTTTGTAATGTAGTTGTAACGACCTGAAAATTTGACTTGTGCCACGTGTCAAGTGAAGGTCGTATGTGGGACCCACTCGTCGAAATACGTATATCCGAATCCAATTTAAGATGATATGCTAACTATGCGAGAAATTCGGTGAGCTGAAACATAAACCAGGACGTGCCTCGAGTCGCGTGCCGACGTGGGACCGAAATGTGACTATAGCAGATTTATGTGGTTTTAAAATTTACATAAGATATGCCTCGTGATGCGTGTAGCGCGAGTATCGAGATTTTAAAAATGAGGCGGGTTGGTGCCTCGAGAAGCACGCTGCTCGATTGTTGAGTTGCCTCGAGATTCGTGTTGTACGAATCTCGAGGACACGTAATTGAAAGTGAAAGAGAAATATATATATTTATATATATATATATAAATGGGATAATATATGGATAAGGGTGGTTTTTTATCCACACATTTTTAAAAAAAATGAGAGAAAAACATGGGAGAAAGAGAGGAAGAAGGAGATCACAGGGAGGGAGAGAATATGGTGGAGATCGGAGAAGAAAAGAGATCGGCGGCGACGAGCCGGCGGTGTCGCGGCTCGGCGGCTCACGGCGCAAGCACCGGCGGAAAATGGCAGGCGCGACTCCAGCGGCGGAGCAGTCGCGGACGCGAGCAGCTGCTGGAACTGGATTCGGCTCGCGGATCAGCCGCGGGCGGCGGTCAGGAGCAGCGATCGGCGGCGGCCGGCCAGGGTGGTTGTGCGGCAGTGCGGAAGACGAAGAGGGAGGCTCCGATGAGGATGACCAGCAGTGCAGCGGTGGAACGGCAGCTGCGCAGGTTGGCAGCTCGGCACCTCGGCGACGGTGCAGCGGAAGCTGGTGGCGGGTGACGCGGATGCCGGCGAGGGGCTGGACGGCTGAGACGGCGGCGCAGCTCCGACAGTGACACCGGCAGCGGCTCAGCGACGCCGGCAGCAACGGTGGTGCCGATGGCCGGCGAGCGACGGCGCGGTGGCGCGTTGTCGACCAATCGGATGCGCGATTTCGACGAAATCGCGACGACGCGATGGAGGTGAGAATTTCACCTAATTTTGTGTGATGTGCATGAATTGAATAAATTAGGCCTAAAATGTCTAAATGGACACCAGGGACTTAGGAGTCGGGTGTCGGGTGCGCAAATCGAGACGTGAAAGACGTTTTGAGGTTCGCGTTTCTCGAGGTAAGTAAACCAGTTAGGGATTTATACAGTATTTTATTTCTCTCCATTGGCGGTTGTCGTTACTGTTATGTGATAGCTTTATTGTTGTTCACTGCTTTGTGATGATAGCTATCGTTGAAATTGTTGTCGATCGAGTGGGTCCAATGGCAAGTGAGTCACGGATTGCATCGTTTATCTGCGATATGAGCTCTTATCAGGACGCCGTCGATATCTCCCAATTGAGTGTACGTTGGGGGCTCTAATCCGGGTTCGTAGATATCTCATAGTCGCAAGGGTTAGGGTTGGGAGGTATGGGCTCGCCTAACCCGAGTCTGCAGGGATTTTTCTGCGACTCAACGACCTTTTGGTCGGGACTCCTTGTTATTTGGCCTCACTCATTGATGGATTGTTTACAGTCTTGTATATTCATGCGTTCATTATTCCTTTCATTCTATTTGCATGAATTCGACTGCTTTGGATATCGTGAACTGTTGTTTTGGATATTGTGAAATGTTGTGTATATGTCCTACTGGATTTACTTACCTGGGCTCGTCATTCTTATGTTTAACTGAGTGCAGAGCCGCGAACGAGTAGCAGAGGGAAGGCTTCATAGCTAGGTGATTTTTTTGTATATTTTGTATTTACTCTCCTCTGATGATATTTACTGGGTTCCACAATTAGGTTGTCTATCTCCCTGATCTTTTTGTTGAGTTATTTAATATATTAGTTGCTTCCGCTAAATTTTTAAATCTTGAAAAATACTAATAACTCAATTTTATGGGAAATTACTTGTAATAATGGATTGGAAGGCTGACTAGGCCTGCGTTGACCTTGCAAGACTGGCTCGGGGGTCCACGTGGGCTTAGGCCGGGCGGGGCCCAATTTTATGGGAAATTGGGGCCGTCACAGTTGGTATCAGAGCCTAAATTTAAAAGAAATCTCATGGCTTAAGACATTGTGATACCAACGCAGTTGGTATCAGAGCCGAAGGTTGTAAATACTCGACTCTTGAAATTAAGACACAAAACCAGCGGAAGTTAGGAATGGTTGAACTTAGAGTGGAACCCTATGATCCTGACTTAAGTTTTCGTTGGGAAGTGAGGAGAGTTGGGGAAACTATCGATATATATACAATATTCACTCTTGTGTATCGCGTGAGACACGATGAGTAACTTAAAGTGGATAGAAATTAAATGGAATCAGTTAGTGATTGATGTTTCATTGGCTTACTTGATTTCATGTTTAGTCAATCAACAATTTTTTCCAGTTGTTTGGAACATTTTGGAAAAAGTGGAAAATGGTAGAATGACGAAGAGCAGACTCTAAGGGAGCAGAGTGTTGAGATGACTTGAGAGCTAACGATTGCATCATATACGGACTCCTTAGCTTTGACGAAAGTTTTGGAGTAGTAGTGTTGGATCAAAAGCCCAAGTAACTCCACTTTAGTGACGCTAAGTATTTATAGTCTCAGGGTTGGTGAAGTCGACCACCACCTTTAGGGACTTATAAATGAGTTAAGTGTTACGAGCCGAGGTAGAGTCCGCGAATCATTCTAACATTTAGTGAGCACCTAAGTATAATCCCTACGAGATTGTATATCTCAAAAATCCTCACATGCTTGTTCATATGAGTTAGTAGGCGTATTTAGGGGAATTCTCGTGCGAGTAGTGCATGTGGAAAAGAACGAGCACCTTTGAATAGAATGAAAAAGTAAGGAGACTTTGTAAAGTTGCTAAGACTAGCAATTCACCTATAAAAAAAAGGGGTGCGTTTAATGTTGCTACGAAAAGAGTAGCACTTGATTCTATATGGTATATTTGTGGTGTGGTAATATACTATATATGATAGAGGGAATATACGCCGATTCGAGGCTTTGGAAAACGCGACGACGTTTCTGAAAAAAAAAATGATCGTGAGGCTGCAGGTTCGCGGTTTGCGAGTGTTGATGATCGCACGACCTCTAGATGCGAAATTTACGAGATTCGAGACAGGCGGTGCCTCAAGATTCGTGTAGTACTAATCTCGAGGACACATTTACTTTGAAAGTAAAAAAGTGAATGTGTTCGAGTGAACGAGTTGAACTCGTAATTACATGAGGAGATGTTGAGCGCGCCAACTGATACGGGAATTAGCGTGACGACTCAGGCGAGGCAGTCTCACAAGTTTTAGCGGTATCACTCGGAAAAGTTTCACGGTGGTACGAATCTCGGAGTAGCAAAGGTTCATGACGTCTTGGCCACACCAGATCATATGAGGTCGAACATCTTATCAGCTTCGTTGTTCGTCGAGGCCGATGTCTGGTTGCGCGCTACGGTGGCGTCGATGGGGACGCTCAAGGATTGGGTGAATGGTTATGCATTATATGGATCGGTATGTACCCTTGATGGAGTAGGCTGGTGTGCAGTCGATACTGATGCCGATCAGACTTACTACTTTGTACACGGTCTACTGGACTCGATTGGTTCTGGGGTAGTGACGACGGCTCGCACACATTATAGGAGGCATATGAGAAGGCCATGGCTGTGGAGTGGAGAGTTTGGTTTTGGTCATTTGATCATATTGATCATATTGTCACAATGAGGTCAGCATCACAATCATAATGTAATTATGCATTGGAAACTAGTGCCTTGCTGGATAAACCTTTAACCCTAAATACTTGATTCTTCTTGTCTGAAAAATGAACAAGATGGGTTTGAACATCATTTTTTTTCATGTTAGAAGATCATGTTTCGACAATTATTAATTAATTAAGGCTGCTGAAAGTCAACCTTCATGCACTGATATGGTTGAGCATGAGTCTGTTCAGCTTAGTAGCTCGACAATGGAAACTTTCATTGCCACGTGGAAGGAAGCATGTAATCTGCATTCTATTGAGGAGGTTTTCGAGATGATGCTCAATTTTTAGAATGCAGTTCTGAGTTTACGAATAAACTCAAAGGCGGTAGCACTTCAAATTTGTATTTTGTTTTTCGCAGCTTTGGGAATGTACTCTACGCGAACACAATGTTGTCAGATCTTTAGTCATGTTACATGCTTGCGACAAAATTAATGAACGTCTGATGCTTCACGGTATTGGATTTTCTCTTGATATACCAGAATGAGTTGCCAATGATTTTTTCATGTCCACTGACGCGTCAATGGCTAGTGAGAGTGTGGGAGCACCCGCACCGGAGTACCAGTCGCATTATCGTCATCGTTATAGTCAGTGTGAGGGTCTGGAGAGGATCGGAGGAAAACGAGGGTTAGACGGTCATGGCAAAGAGAGCAATCTCATAGCGTATTGCGTTTCCACCGTATGCGGTGTATATGGCGCTAGTGTTAGATGGTCCAGCGCAGAGTTACGCCAGTGTAGTACATCAGGTAGCACCGTCAGATCCTTAGCAGTGGCTAGAGACAGGGTCAGAGATCCAGTCGAGTGCACTGACAAGAACAACGATCTAGTCATGCACAGGGACAAGGACATTGACATGTTCCATTTGGATTGGGATTTCAACGTACCTGTATGGGCGTATGGACTGCCAGGTACAGCAGAGCCCGAAACATATTCATGCTATTGTCACGTCAGGTCCGACTACTATCCATCATAACCTGATAGAGGGTACGAGTTGGGTTGAAACTCACTCGATGAGTGAGACTGATTTACATTCTCGCGGGCATACATCAGATATACGTATGTTAGTGACGGTGGATCACGAAATTAAAATGTTCATGTATATTCATTGTATTCCAATATATGTTGCGAGGATGTTGCCCTGGCATATATTGAAGGGAGGAGACAGATGGTGTGTTCTTTAATTAGAGGTCTCGGAGGAGCCCAGCTCGTCGCGGAGGAGCCCAGCTTGTCGCGGAGGAGCCCAGCCCTACAGAGTAAGATGGGGGTATGGCCTTGGGCGGGTATGGCCTTAAGTCTTTATTCATAAAACACCATTGTCCTGTGAGACTTGTTTCAATTTCGAGGACGAAATTCTAATTCGTTGGGAAGACTGTAACGGCCTGAAAATTTGACTTGTGCCACGTGTCAAGTCAAGGTCGTATGTGGGACCCACTCGTCGAAATACGTATATCCGAATACAATTTAAGATGATATGCTAACTATGCGAGAAATTCGGTGAGCTGAAATATAAACCAGGACGCGCCTCGAGTCGCGTGCCGACGTGGGACCGAAATGTGACTATAGTAGATTTATGTGGTTTTAAAATTTACACCAGAGACGACGCGATGGAGGTGAGAATTTCACCTAATTTTGTGTGATGTGAATGAATTGAATAAATTAGGCCTAAAATGTCAAAATGGACACCAGAGACTTAGGAGTCGGGTGTCGGGTGCGCAAATCGAGACGTGAGCGACGTTTTGAGGTTCGCGTTTCTCGAGGTAAGTAAACCAGTTAGGGATTTATACAGTATTTTATTTCTCTCCATTGGCGGTTGTTGTTACTGTTATGTGATAGCTTTATTGTTGTTCACTGCTTTGTGATGATAGCTATCGTTGAAATTGTTGTCGATCGAGTGGGTCCAATGGCAAGTCAGTCACGTTCTATCGTTTATCTGCGATATGAGCTCTTATCCGGACGCCGTCGATATCTCCCAATTGAGTGTACGTTGGGGGCTCTAATCCGGGTTCGTAGATATCTCATAGTCGCAAGGGTTAGGGTTGGGAGGCATGGGGCTCGCCCTAACCCGAGTCTGCAGGGATTTTTCTGCGACTCAACGACCTTTTGGTCGGGACTCCTTGTTATTTGGCCTCACTCATTGATGGATTGTTTATAGTCTTGTATATTCATGCGTTCATTATTCCTTTCATTCTATTTGCATGAATTCGACTGCTTTGGATATCGTGAACTGTTGTTTTGGATATTGTGAAATGTTGTGTATATGTCCTACTGGATTTACTTACCTGGGCTCGTCATTCTTATGTTTGACTGAGTGCAGAGCCGCGGACGAGTAGCAGAGGGAAGGCTTCATAGCTATGTGATTTTTTTTGTATATTTTGTATTTACTCTCCTCTGATGATATTTACTGGGTTCCACAATTAGGTTGTCTAACTCCCTGATCTTTTTTGTTGAGTTATTTAATGTATTAGTTGCTTCCGCTAAATTTTTAAATCTTGAAAAATACTAATAACTCAATTTTATGGGAAATTACTTGTAATAATGGATTGGAAGGCTGACTAGGCCTGCGTTGACCTTGCGAGACTGGCTCGGGGGTCCACGTGGGCTTAGGCCGGGCGGGGCCCAATTTTAATTGGAAATTGGGGCCGTCAGAGTAGTCATATGACAAGTCAATAATTAGACACATTTTAAAGTATAATTTAGGTTGTTTTATATATAATTGATGATATTACACTAGGTATTCTCTTATTTTTTTGATTTCAGGTTTTAAATAGGAAAATAAAGAAATGGAAGAAAAGAGCAAGAAGAGCAAAACAATGAACTGAAAATGTCTCCATCGATTAGCCAGCGATTTGGAATAACACTAGGAATTGCCATTTAAATCGACAGTAGGAAAAGGCTGTCGAATCTACAGCTAATTAGAGAATGAATTAGAAATCGTCAGTTGAATCGGTGGAACACTGAGAGCTAAACTCAGTTATTTACTCGGTGAATTGTGTACAAGTGAGGAATCGTTGGCAAATCGCTGAGGTCGGTGACGATTTTTTTAGATTAATATAAAGGATTTATATTTGTCTATTATATGTACGCTTAAGGGAACTATATATATGACTAGAGAGCTTCAAAATAACTCTATCCTTTTGCTTTCCATTTTGCTCTATATTATTTCTATTGTCTATTTTAGTTTATGTTTGAAGATGCATTAGAGCTTTGATTTATATTAAGGTATTTATTTATTCATTATGTCTTTTAATTATATATTTGCATTGTTTATTTCCAGCATGTGTGAGTAGTTAATTAATCTAAACAAACCCTACACATGTAATATACTTTGGATTGTTATGTAGTTATAATCATGGAATCACGTACTTGATGCTTTAAATCAATTCATACACGTCAATAAAAAAACAAGTTGTTTTTGCGTATTACAACTAGTCATTCTTTATGTTCAGTGCATAGTGGTAATATGTTCCTTAATATAGAGTGTTCAATTATATGTCTATAGTTATTGACAATAATTATATAATTAGTAACTAGGATTAATCTATAAGGCATTTCCTGAGTGGATGTTCTAGGTGATTGTATTCTAAGTTGTTTATTATGCGGCTTCAGTTTATATTGGCTTAGATTATGCATGATTTTCATTGAACTTAATGCTATCGTATTTCTACGGTGTTGCGTTTTATCCAATGGATAGATTTACAATGATAAGAATATGACATTTCCATTGAATTTCGTAAAATCGGTGGCTGGCTAAAGGCATTCAACCTATTATGAATTAGGATTTAATGATTTCAAGATTTCATATAAAATAATTATAGCTATATTATGAAGTGATGTTATATTTTAATGTTTGAAAACAATCCAAGTGTATTACATTGTTTAGTGGGGGTTTGTTTAGATGTTTGTTAGATATTTTATTTACATTGATTTATTGATTATTTGAATTATTAGTTTGAGTACATTAAGTTAGTTTATTAAATTTAAATTGTTTATAGTTTAGTTATTTTAATTAATTTTTTATTTTATTTGCATATTATTAAGTGTTTAATACCCATTTAATTAAATTAATTAAATTAAAACAAGTTAAATCCGGTAAAACTTTAGGGTAGCCTTAATTCTTAAGAGATTTGAAAAATCTCTGTTGAGACGATATCCCGTTTATCACTACTACAAATTAATAGTAAAATACGAGAAATTATTGTGCGCGCTCGACGTGTGTCATCATAATGAAGATTAATTTGTACTTAATGCTTTAAACCAATCATATTCTTTGATTCATTGATTTAATAGATTATTATTTGTGGATTATAATCATGAAGCTTTGTATTGCATGCATAGTCTAGAATGTGTATAGTGATATTTTGATTCAATATCTAGTTCAAAGTTGCAACTAGGATTGTTTAAAGAGATCTTTTACCGTTTAAATGTCCTAGGTAAATTGAAATCTAAGTTTAATATTGAAGTGGTTTTCTGTAGGTATTAGTCTTAGTAGTTCGAAGTTTTTACGGAGCTTAATGTTGTTTTATTGCTTAATTAATTTTTTTTGAGCTTTCGAAGGATTAATCTGATAAAATAAGAATGTGGCTTTTCCATTGATATACGTGTTGGATTTTGAGGTTCGAAAACGCAACTAGATTTTGTTTTATTTTCAAAAACCCCAACAGGATCAAACAAAATCCATTGATCTGTTTATCATAATCGAAACCATACCTTGAACGCTAGTTTCCTGTTTGTGTCGATTGATCTTCAAGACGTTCATATGATCGCCCTATATCAGCAATCCACACACTAACGGTGACAATGAGTTGGAGTGCTAGCTCCGGGAGACCTAGAAAATGTTTTTTCTTTTCTCCTTAAAGTCTAGAAAACTCACAGAAAGCTAAAAACGAAAAAAAATTCGTTTTATGGTTTCAGCCTCTTTTGTACGTATACTATGCTTTCACTTAAACACATATTTATACAACTATTGTATATAAGGTTTTTTCAAGTGAATGACATATATACCCCTGCTTAAATAAGTAATAATATAGTAAAACTTAAAAGATTCTCTGGTATAAATTTTATCCCATAAAATTCATTAATCTGGACCATTTGAAATCATGTAAAGTCATTCTTTATGTGCGACCCAATAAGTTCATGCAAGTTGGCAGTGAACCAAAACCTCTTTTGATACACAAGTCATAAACGATCTCTAACAAGGCAATATGACTACCCAAGTTGATCGAAAACTAAAATTGATACAACCCAATCAATAATGTATATAACATCCCTTTTTTTCGTACGATATTTTTTGATTAAACATATGGCATGGAAGTATCATCCTTAATGTTCAATCGTACTAGTCTCAATCTCAAGGTATACTGAAAACATCAAAGTAACATTGATCTTATCAGTTCACTTGGACTTGACCATTTATCAGTATATCATATCGAGGGATCCACTTATATCTCTTTCTTTATAAGAGAATGAAAAATTCTATTTTGATTACAAACCTTTACCCGTTATTCACATAATAGCTAATCACAACTTTTATAATTGTTTGGTTAAATACAACGTTTAATTGCGTCAAACCACTATGCTCCTAATGTTGAAGTCGATAGTAATCTAAAGTCAAAGGATTAAATGATATACCCATCATGAGTAACACATATGATTTAATCTATGTAGTGTTCTCATAGCAAGTCGGTCCAGTACATTGTTCCCTAACAAGTAATTATGATCATGATTTGTATCCCTATACACATGATCATCACATGATCATCAATAAAGACTTACACTAGTCTTAATTCATTATAGTTCATAATATAATGACTGTCAGACCCACCTAATTAGGGCATCTGACCAGTCTAGATTACCTTAATCCTTTGATAATCTAGCAGCCTTAACCTCTCCATCAATAAAAAATTAAGAATAAGATATTGTAATCTTCAATTGTAAAACTTAATTAACTACAAAGGATTCTAAAGTGAATCTTAAACTTTAATTTTCCGTAAAAACTAATTATATAATCCTCAAAGTTCATTTAGATTGATTACACCAAAAATCTCGGCCTACACCGAAAATCTCGGCCTTTGAAAATCTTCAACAAAACCTACTCAGCTTTGGTGAAAATGTCAAAGGACTCACAATCCACCAATAACAATATATATTGCATCAATTAAATTATATTCATTCTAACTTGATTTAAAATCTTAAAATTCTTAAACTAGCATTACCTTAATTCCAAAATTATTTCTATTCATCTTAAAATCGTTCTAGTCATTCCAAATGAGATCTTAATTGCACACGAACCCAAAAACCCATTTATACGATATAATATAGTCAAAAACTAATACATACATAGAGAAAAGAACTAAGAAAGTCACATACATTCGTAAAGCTTTCCCTTGTCGCCACTAGAAACTGCCATTATCCAATTATAAAATTTGATAATGTCAGATAAGTAAATCCCACACTATCCAGTATACTTGTAATAATCAAATGCATAATAATCCAGGAGATTAAATGAAAAATATAATCCAAGGAATTTTAATACAACCGTGAATCCATCCTGTTTTTGTCATTCGACCACAATCAGATAACGTTCTTCGAATGCGGTCCTACAATTCATTAATACGTACTGTAAGCCTCCACAACAATTTCACAATTTTTCCAATTATTTGCAACTTAATTGACCCAATCGCGTATCGAAACCCCTAAAATACTCGAAATAAATTATCCGATGCTCGGATTTCATTTTTGACTCCAAATTATTGTTTGACATCAAAAATTACATTTTCTAGGCTTAAATATAATTTTTCTAATTTATTATATTTTATTTGGTCCTCCTCGACCCGAAAGCCCCGAGATCTTTCTAAATCAACTCCTCGGATGCCCGAATCCCAATCTTGACTCCAAATTGTAATTTTGAATAAAAAATTAGCCTAGACTAAACTTTAAAACAATTTTCTAAATTTTTGACATTTTCGGGTATCGTAACACGCATTACGAGATAAACCTCGGTATAAATCCTTGAGAAAATTTCAAATTTCTCATTTTTCATAGAAATATACAATTTCTATTTATTTTTCCAAAAAATTAGTTTTTCTGATTTTTTTCCTTTTTTAGATTTTCTTTCTATTTTATGTATTATTTTTTTATTTGCTCACTGGGGTTGGGTTCGGCCCCAACCCCAAATCATTCTTGAGAGATGAGACGACTTAGATCTAAACCGTCTCCTTCATCGGACCATTGAGTCTCGTCCTCCATCACCAACCTTACGATCAACAAAAACAACACCAACGATACCAACAACAACTCAACAACTTACCTACCACCATGGTCTCGCCTCTCACACAGTCACGTTCCCTCTTCTCTATCCCTCTTTCGGTCACTCTTTCGATCTCTGTGTTTTTATCTTTTGATTTCGAAACCAAAATCAAACATAAAAGAGGTGATCTGTTTTGAAACTATATATTAGATTTCGTCGAGATTCGCATAACACGAATCTCGAGAAAAATCTAATGATTTATTTTTATAATATAAATTTGATCATCCTTGATATTCATATTACATATCTCGAGGCCAATTTTTATTTTCAAATAACATTAAATGAAGCAGTGGTGATTTGAAGATATATATTAAGATTTCTTCAAGATTTGCATCGCACTAATCTCGAGGTAAATCTAATAATTCACTTTTTTTATATTTTTGATCTTCCTTGAGATATGTGTAGCGTATCTCGAGGTCAATCTAGTGCCTATCAACTAGATAAGTATCACCCCTTAACCGACTCACTGTAGAATCAATTATTTTGATCTCCTCGAGATATGTATCGTGTGTCTTGAGGTAGATCAAATGGCTTGATATAAAAAACGATTACCCTTAATTTTCATTTAAATGGAACTGCACACATCTCGAGGCGTGGACCAATCCTCTCACCAATAGCACGTTCCATCATTATCTTCCTTTACACTCACGCTACGTGTATCTCGAAGTGCATCCAATGCATATTTTTATTTAATTCAAACTATATGATTGAATTATATATTTATATATATACATTATAATATATATATACACCTATGCATTTTCGCGGTTATAAAGTCGTCACGCGCGCCAATGACTATCCTTGGGCGTGCACACTATTGTATATCTCACGCGTGTCACCCTCGACCCCGCGTGTCCCTCGGCGCCCACCAATTTAATTTAATCTCATGATTATCTCTTCAATTTATATCTAAATTAAATTCTGAAAAATACCCAAACTTCACCAAGAATTGAGAAATATTCCCAACGCGCATCGAAACTTACGGACACCATGTATACACTATACTTGATCATATTTGTGTCAAAATAATGTATAATACATAAAATAGGCACACGACATACAAAAATAATATTTAAATTTATGATCTCTGATTCGTAACGCATGGGTCCCACCTCGGATACCTAAATCCCAAATTAAATCCGAAAATACGTAATTAGCTACTTAATCAAGTTTATAAAATTCTCGGATGTCACAATCTGCCCAACTAATTAAAAATTTCGTCTTCGAAATTTAAACTTACAGGTTACTGAACCAAAAGAGATATGAAAAAATGATCCTTTATATACAACTCGTTTAATCTAAACCTGTAGAACCATTTCCAAGGTGAACCTTTTAATGGACCCGATCACTTTCATTGTATTCAACAACTCAGTGGTAGAGATCATAACCATTTTAACTTTTTATTTTCCAACATTTTGGTTTAATAAACAGTTATCTCCATTACTTTGTCAATCATGGCAATTTGTGAATTTTGGACGAGTTAAACAATCAACTTTGTGGAATATCTGATAACTTTACTTCATTTCTCATATAATACATTGAATCTCATTCAAGTATCAATACATAGCAAGACCTAGCCTATCTTGCTTTTCATAACACAATTCTCATCCTAATCTGAATACTATTTCACAGACCGTTGGTAATTCTTTTCATATCCACCCAAACTCTGGTACACATCCCAATTTACTTCTTCAACACTAATCATCCCTTTTTATTTGAGTTATCAGCTAACTAACTCTTAGACTATCATTAGTCTAAAATTACATATTAATGCAAATAATATTTGAGCACAACATTAGATACTAAGTATAGTTGCATGTCTATCTAATCCATCACCATTCCAGCGATCCCCACCATAAACTTGGAATTACACAAGTCATTCCATGACTATAGATCTCATAATACATTTGTCACTCCTTGACAAGAGATCTCAAATTTCAACCTGATCGAAAATAGAAACCTGACACCTCGTGCAACTTTCACTCATTCTCTAATTATCTACTCACAATATTATTTAGATTGTGGATTAGAAAGTAATTACCAATTCGAACTCGCCAGCCAATTCACTGATCTTCTCCTTTGGTTGGTTAAAAAATCAACGACTTCTTTAACTTCTTCAAGCCATTCTTTAACAATGAGTTCATCTAGAACCTCATTCATTTCACTTTACTGAGATCTCCCATAAACTCACGTCTTAATCACTTACTGTTCACCAACTTCTCTCATTACCTGAATAGGGACAGTTATCCTTAACTTGAGTAAACATACATTTCTAAATAGAGATATCAACATATTCGATGATTAAAATCTCATAGTATAATTTTTAACTTGTATTCCATACAAGTTTATAAATATGCTATCTTTTTTTTCATTTATACACAATTACAATTGAAGAATATTCAATTATTCAAACATATCAAATCAGATACACTATATTCTATTTAATATTTCCTACCTAACCGAGATAAGGCTTACACTACAAAAAAATAGTAAATTAGAAACGGAATTAGCAACAGAATAAGTGTCCGTTGCTAATTAGCAATGGAATAGCAACGGAATATGGAAAGGAAAATGTTTTACCAATTAGAAACAAATTACCAACGGATTAGCAACATAATTTAACAACGAAAATAAATTCCGTTGGTAAAAAAAAACCCGTGAAAATTTCCCGCCTAAAATTCCCTTCCTAATCCATTGCAATTTAGTGGTAGCAACGAATTAGCAACGGATTCTAAATTACCAACAAATTAGTAAGGAATTTGCCTAATCCATTGCGAAACCGTTGCAAAATATAACTCGCAATGGATTACTAAAGGATTTGCAACGAATTCTGTTGCTAATCCATTGCTAAATACTATCCATTGGTATTCCGTTGCTAAATTGAAAAGTGAGATAAAAAACATGTATTGCAAATTAATTAATACACATAAACTCACACACAAACACAACACGCATATACCTAGCTTGTATTAACTACTCCCATCCTCATCTCTCTTCTCTGCACCAATTGCATCCCCTCCTCCGTCGGTTTCGACTCCATCCTCATCGCCAACGCTGATTTGGAGATTTTCTCCATCCTCCTATCTTTCTGCACTAACTGCCTCCCCTCCTCTCTCTGCTCCCATCATCCTCTCTCTCCTATACACCGACCGCCTCCCCTCCTCTGCAGTTTCGACTCCCTCCTTGCCGCCCTAGCCTCCAACGCCGACTTGGAGATCTTCATCGTCCGATTTCATTGTCTGGTGCATTATCTTCTCCGTCCTCCTCTCTTTCTGCACCGATAACCTCCCATCCTCCGCTCTCCGCCCCGCCGTCGACGCCTTCCCCTCCACCTTCTCCGCCGGATCTGTTGATGCTCCCTCTAGATCGCCCAGATCTCATCCTACGATGAGATCACCGCCGTTCGCACTCACCTTGATGAGATCACTGTCGTCCGCCAAGTCCATCCTGACGTTGTTGCCATCTGAGTCTCAGTTTCTTTTCCCATTGATTTGAGTGGTGAAGAGAAGATGATGTGAGTTCTCTTGTTTGATTTTATTAGAATGTCAAGTTCTTGTGATTTGGATCTATTCATTGGAACATTTGATTGTTGATAAGAGTTTTGTCGATATTTTGAGAATGAATGATTGAATGTATTGATTTTGTTATAATTGTTTGAATTTCTGAGTTTATGTTGTTGTTGTTGTTGTGTTGGTCATTTGGTGTTCTTTTCTATAACTTCTCAACCTCTTAATTCTTGGTATTCATTAAGAGAAATTCATGATATTGATTCCAATTGAATCCCCAGTTTGATGGCTCCCTAAGTTAGTCTGCCCCTAAGACTACATACATATATATGTTTGTGATATATATAGTGCACCTGCTGAGACCCATTTGTAATCCTCTAATTTAATTAGTGGTAATTAATAATAAATGTATGATGGTGCAATCTATGGTTGTCAACTTGGTACAACAAGAAAGAAAGAATAATATATACATAAGATGAATTATTCAATTAGTATTTGAAATGTTAAATAAAGTCACCTATTATACAACTGCATGTGTATTTGAGAGATGTGTTCACAAATAACAAATTAAATGTATCCAAAAGACTAGTCTAATTATACAACTGCATATGTATGCTTCTGAATCACTATCATGATGTTAAATAAAAATACCTATTTGATAAAAAGAATGTTAAAGCTACCTAGTCATTATACTGTTTGCACCAAAATTTATTGCGTGATCATAGTGATACCATTGCCATCCCTAACTAGTGCAAATTGTGGTTTGGCAATGAGAACCCTCAAATAATCGCCATCAAACTGGGGGTTCGCGTTGATTTTAGAGGCTTAATTAGCCTTCACGGGCTAAGAGCACCAAATAAATCCTTCCAATTGGGAGGCTCATCTCTATACTGATTAACAAACCAATGTCCTATGAAAAACAAAAACAAAGCAACAAGAGTAAACACATCCATTAACATATTGAAAGGGATTGATCATAGAGCTTAGTTCATAAAATGTCTACCATGCATGGGACTTAAATGCAACTCCAATTTTATTGAGCTTATCGATGTAGCAATGTGTTAGACTATAACGTTCAACTTTTTTTATAAGAAATAAACAACTTGCCCCTATTGTGGTTGGAACCCATGAGTCTTTTTTTAAAATAGAACTCATGGCGTTTTACTTCTAAATCTAGCACCAAATCATTTGGTCACTCAATTGGTTGATAATTCCACATTCAAACATAACAAATAGTATAATTTTTTTAACAAAATTATAAATTCAATAACTTTAGGACTGTTGTTGTTCTATAAGTTCATCTACTAATGATTTGATGGTTAGTTAGTGAAAGTGATCATCCAGACTTTTCGAAATCTTTCATAATTGGGAGTGTCATATTCAACATCTTAGTTGGACTCAAACCCCGCTCCTTCTCTCCGAGATTCATTATAGTATGAGAAATTCAGGTAAGTTTTGTAATTGTTCAATGCATTCATTTCGATTAGAATTTGTGAATTCAATCATTTTATGAATTTCTTGAAATGTTAATGTCTTGGATTTAGCCTTTCAGTTCATGTTTACATGATATTGTGAAATGTTGGGGAGATGTGAGACCTTTTAGGCATTCTCCCACTGCTGTTTATTAGGTTATGGAATTTTTTTGTAGTCTATGTTATAGGGGAAACTCTGCCGAAATTTTTGTAGAATATGTAAAACTAGTGGTATGACGTTATTGGGACAAAGTGTAACGACCCATTTTATTAATGTCAATTAAATTTACAGACGTGGACGCCAGGTCGGATCTACGTGGACGCCGCGGTAGGCTAGGACACAAAGGGACTTAGGTATGGAAGTTTATGGTGTGTTGGTTGCTTATTTGAGGTGTAATTTACTCAAATACATCGCATGTGTGTATGTTGCAAAATAATACGTGTGAGGGTGTGTGAACAATATTCACCTCGATATGCGTGTCGACACGGGTACCAGGTAGTTGACGGGATCGAATATAAGGTCGGGGAAACTAAAACACACAAATTACATAAAAAATTGACAAAGTAACTAATATGGAATGGGTATTAGGTGGCTAGTGATGCGGCGGAACGCGTATATCACGGTTCGGACGCGAAACCAGGTGTCGAAACGCCCGAAAACACGGGCGAGTGTCTTAGCTGTGTCACATTTTGGTGTCAAGACACAAACCCAACAACACTTGTCTATATAAGCCAAACTCAACAGCAACACTTGTCCAAATTGCACACCACGTGTCCACTCACCTCACCTACACCTACACCTCATACATACACTTCATGCACACAAACACACCGATCGGGCCGAGAGGAAGAATAAGAAATAGAGAGGAGGAGGAGGAGAAGGAGGAGCCGGGAAAGAGAGAAGAGAGGGTGGAGAAGCCGGGAAGGAGGTGAGTCGTTGCTTTTGTTGTTGTTTGGTGCGTCGGCCATGGAGGCCGAGAAAGGGTTCGACCATGGAGGCTGAGCTGGGCCAAAATGGAGATGGCAAGGGCGTCTCCCCTGCCATCGACTCCACTAGGGTTGGGGTGGAGAGCAACCCCAACCCAATCAACAACAAGGAATAAAAAAAAATGATTCCCGATCGAACCAGTTTTCACTGGTTCGATCGGATGAAGAAGGTGCACACGCGCGCGCGCGTGCACCCACTTCATGGGCCGAGCCTGGACCTGTTCTGGTCCAGGGCCGGGTCGGGTCCGACCCATTTTGGTCGACTCGACCCAAAAAGAATTTAAGAAAAAAAAGAAAATAGAAAAAGAGAAGAAAAATGAAAGAAAAATTTGAAAAATTCAGGAAAAGAAAATATCTGGGGATGTCGGACGCGACTTTTGGCGGGGTTTTGCCTCGAAAAGACAATTTGGCCTAAAAATCTTAGAAATTTGTTGTACATTGTCATGCTAAATTAAATTATTGATAAATGGACATAGATTGACACGAGTGATCAATTGGCGACCAAGGACCCAGTGGACTTGGACTCGGGGATTGATTACGGGGTAGTGGAGCGCGTTGTGAGGTTTGTAAAACCCAATGGAAAAACTTTTGAGTATTTATTTTGCTTTGTAATTTCATTCAATTCTAGTTTTCCTTGTGATTTTCCTATATTCATATCTTGTCGTTGTTTGCACGGTTGGTTAGTTACTCCCATCAGATTTTTCATTGTGTGTCTATGCATTCTAGACCATAGCATGTGTATCAGGAGTTCTCGGTGGATAACGACCCGAGCTAAGGAACTGCTACATGTGTCAGTGCGTCGTAGGTCTACGCCGGACACCGAGAGGGATCAGGTGATAGCTAGTTGGGTGCGCCTACTAGTGGGATCCTGGAAGGAAATCCCGAAGTATGGTTTAGTCTGACTGGAACAGACAGACACATTTGCATTTTATTGTTATTTACGCATGTGATGCCCTACTTACAGTTGTTTGTTTACATTCCGCATGTTTATTTAACAGTATTTATTGAATTCCATTTGCTTATTTAAATGTTTGGAGGAGTTCCTTTGGATTTTACTGACTGGAATCGTCATCCATTTTCTTCTGTGATGATTGAGTGCAGATCCTAGTACAAGTAAGGGCAAGGGGATCTTCTGACTGCCTACCGTTGAGAATTACTTGTACGTGTGTTTTTATTTTGATATTTTGATTCTTTTGGGAACTGGGGAGTATACCTCTTAGGGTACAGTTGTTTACTTATACAGAATACTTTTCAGGGTTTTTCCACATCAGGATTTGTTGAATTAATTAATATTTCTCGCATTTACGTATAACTTACGCTGCATATGTCATTTATACGCTGTATACACAAGTGGATGCAAAATTCGAGAAAGAAAAGGGATGGGCAGGTGTCGTACACGTGTAGTAGGGCCAACTGGCAAGGAGTACACGGATACACGTCACCCCGAGGCGGCGAGGGCAGCCACAGTTGTTATTAGAGAATAAAGAGGAAGTCATAAGACAATAAAACTTAATCAACAAACTTAGATGTGGAAAACCCGAAGTTAGTGCCTTAGAACTTTAGTTGGGAAGTGATGTGAGGCGGGTAGAGTTAGAACATATATGCATGTTATATTTTCATTGTATTATATGATATACGTATATACTTCGAGACTTATCCGGAGCACATTCTCGATCAAGATTATGAACGGACGGTATGGTACACCTTTTGAGACTGGATAGACTAGCGATGCGGTTAGGGATGTCCTGGTTACGACGAGTGTGGAGGATAGACTCTCAGCACATGAGACACAGATGGCCGAGGTTTTACGGCTATTACGAGAGCAGACTACAGTACTGGCGGTACTCACTTCAGCTAGAGAGTCAGTAGCTGTGACCATACCGGCGGGGACCACTATTGTTCTGGTGGTACCCCAGACGCCAGTTCAGGGGGTAGCTGCAGAGGCACCTACAGAGATAGCTACCGCAGTCGTTCCTTTGGAGACTTCGACTCTTACACCTCCACCCACGACGACGGACCTGGTTACTGTCCCCCCGCTGCTGATACTCCTTCGACATCGGCATTCGTCCTGGCACTAGAGGCGAAGTTATTGAGGGAGTTTTTGAAGTTCCAGCCTGGATTCTTTTACGGCAGCGGTGATCCCGAGGCTGCAGGGATATGGATAGTGTCCCATCAGCGTTTCCATAAGCTGATGAGGAACGATGAGACAGTACAGGCACGACTTTCGGGAGCCTGTTTGAGAGGACATGCGGCAGTCTGATGGACGACATATACGGATACTCATCCGGAACCGACGACATGGGCTGAGTTTAGGGAGCTATTCTACGATCAATACATACCTATGGAGGTTAGGTTGAGGTTGAGGGAGGAGTTCCTAGCCTTGAAACAAGGTAATCAGACCTTGATGCAGTATATGGAGAGGTTCCGACATTTGCTTCAGTTCTCTCTAGATGTCGTCGGGACAGAGCGCTTACAAATTTAATATTTCACCCGAGGGGTTGATGATAGGATTGTGTCAGCAGTAGTCTCGACCGGAGCCACGACTCTGCAGGAGATCTTTGACAGGGCATTGGCCCATGAAACATACATACCTGCAGAGGGCTGGCCGATGTGTGACTGGTAAGGAGGTACAGTCAGGGCAGAGTTCTCAGTCTAGTCAAAGGCCGAAGAGACCAATGGATCATCCGGATAGAGTTTGGAGAGATGATAGACGGGAAAGGGGCCGTCGGGACGAGTTTCAGGGCAGTCAGTTCCGATATGAGGAGCCACAGCCAGTTCATGCTATCACATCAGCACCAATGGATCAACAGATGGCACAGCCACTGGAGTACCGTCAAGGTCGAGATCACATGACAGGGGTTAGGGTTTGAGATCTGGAGACGGACAGACGGGTGGACTGAAGAGCCATATATGTCACCAGTGTGGGCAGAGGGGACACTTGAGGGCTGACTGTCGGACACCACCATCGCCACGGTGAGGGTCAGACCAGGCCAGAGATAGAGCGCATGCGTTAGCACAACCAGATAGCGGGATGACTAGGCAGCTTATTGAAGGTACATTACTTATATTTGGTCGCCACATGCATGCTATGTTTGATTCTGGTAGTACTTTATTGTTTCTTGCTGGACGTAATGTTAGATTGTTAGGGTTAGTTACACAGACACTAGAGCCACATCTTGTCCTCAGTACGGCTGCTGGGGATAAAATATACCCTAACCGAATATGTCGAGACGTGATGATAGAGGTGGATGGACATCAGCTACCAGCGGATCTTCGAGTATTGGAGTACTTAGAGTTTGACACATTGCTCGGGATGGATTGGTTAACATCCTATCATGCACGGATGGATTGTTACAGCAAGGGGACAGAGTTTCATATTCCTGGAATACCGGAGTTCGTATTAGTTGGATCGGCAACTGATTTACCCATCACGAGAGGCCGACTAGCTACAACGCAGGAGATGGAGGCGTTTGCGGAGATAGTTGAGCCGAAGGTTCGAACGGAGGTCAGGATTGAAGACGTTCATGTGGTTCGAGATTTTGTCGATGTATTTCCAGATGATTTACCCAGATTGGCACCGCCACGAGCTATTGAGTTCATAATCGAGCTGATACCAGGGACGCAGTCGATTGCCAGTCGACCTTACTGGATGGCACTAGCGGAGCAGGAGGAGGTGAGACGACAGTTGGATGAGCTGTTGGAGAAGGGTTCCATTCACCCTAGTATGTCACATTGGGGAGCTCCAGTATTGTTTGTGAAGAAGAAAGATGGTACGATGAGGATGTGCATCGACTATAGGAAGTTGAATCAGGTAACTGCGAGGAACCGTTACCCACTTCCTAGGATTGATGATCTGTTTGATCAGCTGATGGGTGCCAGATTCTTCTCAAAGATTGACCTTCGCTCAGGTTATCACCAGTTGAGGATTCGAGAAGAGGATATCCAGAAGACCGCTTTCAGCACGAGATACGGGTTATTTGAGTTCATAGTCATGTCGTTTGGGCTGACGAACGCTCCAGCAATTTTCATGGATCTGATGCACAGAGTCATGAGGCCGTATTTGGACAGACTCGTCATCGTATTCATCGACGATATCTTGATCTATAGCAGGACTCGTGAGGATCACCAGAGTTTACGTTACATCTTCACTCAAAGGGACCTGAATATGCGCCAGCGGATATGGCTGGAGTTGCTGAAAAACTACGACTTCGCTATCGAGTATCACCCTAGCAAAGCGAACGTCATAGCAAACGCATTGAGCAGGAGTGGACTCGACATTCAGACTGTTTTGCAGCAGATGACACATGAGCGTGGTTTTATTACAGGCAACATTAGTTATGTGTATGGTCGAGTTGTCGACTACGGCGAAACATCACATTTGTTGTCAGACGAGGATACCGACCGTATCGATTGAACGGGTTGCCGAGTGTCAGATGGCTGATGGGCTCTATGAGTGGGTTAGTGGTCTGTCCTGGAATCCGGAATGCACTGATTGGGCAGAAACCACAGATCGGTGTTTGAGATACCGAGGGAAATTATGGATACCTGCGGATCAGGAGATACGAGACGGGATTCTGGAAGATGCACACCGGTCTCGGTACATAAGTAGGGCCTGAGATAGTTGTTGATCACACAGGAAACTTTGACAAGTTCGTCAGAAGCTGGGAGCTGCACAAGATAGACACAAGAAATACGAAGATAGGTATCGCGAGGGTTTGAGCTATGACGAGGGCGATATGGTGTATCTGAAGGTTTCTCCTTGGAAAAGACAGCAAAGATTTGGCATTAAGGGGAAATTGGCGCCGAGATACATTGGGCCATACTGGATTACCAGAGAGTAGGCACTGTTGCATATCGGTTAGAGTTACCTGCCGAGTTAGCTTGGGTTCATCCGATATTTCACATTTCCATGTTAAGACTCGCTAGGTCAGGGTCGAGACCGACGATTGAGTTGAGACAGGTGGAGATACAGCCTGACATGACCTATGAGGAGAGACCGATAGAGATCGTCGATCGTCGAGTACAGATTCTCCAGAACAGGGAACTCGCGAAGGTCCTAGTTCGTTGGCAGCATCATAAGACGGAGGGACTCACTTGGGAGCTCGAGTCGACGATGAGGACGCGATACCCTCAACTATTCTCTGGTATGAGACTTCAGTTACAGTTAAATTTCGGGACGAAATTTTATTTAGTTGGGAAGAAATGTAACGACCCATTTTATTAATGTCTATTAAATTTACAGACGTGGACGCCAGCTCGGATCTACGTGGACGGCGCGGTAGGCTAGGACACACGGGGACTTAGGTATGGAAGTTTATGGTGTGTTGGTTGCTTATTTGCGGTGTAATTTATTCAAATACATGGCATGTGTGTATGTTGCAAAATAATACGTGTGAGGGTGTGTGAACTGTATTCGCCTCGATATGCGTGTCAACGCGGGTACCAAATAGTTGACGAGATCGAATATTAGGTCGGGGAAACTAAAACACACAAATTATATAAAAAACTTGACAAAGTAGCTAATATGGAATGGGTATTAGGTGGCTAGTGATGCGACGGAACGCGTATATCGCGGTTCGGACGCGAAACCGGGCGTCAAACCCCCGAAAACACGGGCGAGTGTCTTAGCTGTGTCACATTTTGGTGTCAAGACACAAACCCAACAACACTTGTCTATATAAGCCAAACTCAACAGCAACACTTGTCCAAATTGCACACCACGTGTCCACTCACCTCAGCTACACCTACACCTCACACACACACTCCATGCACACAAACACACCGATCGGGCCGAGAGGAAGAAGAAGAAATAGAGAGGAGGAGGAGGAGGAGGAGAAGGAAGAGCCGGGAAGGAGAGAAGGGAGGGTGGAGAAGCCGGGAAGGAGGTGAGTCGTTGCTTTTGTTGTTGTTGGTGCGTCGGCCATGGAGGCCGAACCGGGCCAAAGTGGAGACGGCAGGGGCGTCTCCCCTGCCATCGACTCCACTGGGGTTGGGGTGGAGAGCAGCCCCAACCTAATCAACAGTAAGGAATAAAAAAATAAATGATTCCCGATCGAACCAGTTTTCACTGGTTCGATCGGATGAAGAAGGTGCACACACTTCACGGGCCGGGCCCAGAACGGGCCAGCCCAGAACGGGCCAGGCTTGGCCCATGGGCCGAGCCTGGACCTGTTTCGGTCCAGGGCCGGGTCGGGTCCGACCCATTTGGGTCGACCCAACCCAAAAATAATTTTTTTTAAAAAAAGAGAAAAGAGAAAAATAGAAGAAAAATGAAAGAAAAATTTGGAAAATTCCGGAAAAATTGGGAAAATTCCGAAAAAAAATATATTTCGATAAAATAAATAGAAATTGATAAAGTTCTATGAAAATAAAATATCTGGGGATGTCGGACGTGACTTTTTGTGGGGTTTTGCCTCGAAAAGCGCGAAATAGACAATTTGGCCTAAATTTTTTAGAAATTTGTTGTACATTGTCATGCTAAATTAAATTATTGATAAATGGACATTGGTTGATACGGGTGATCCATTGGCGACCAAGGACCCAGTGAACTTGGACTCGGGGATTGATTAAGGGGTAGTGGAGCGCGTTGTAAGGTTTGTAAAACCCAATGGAAAAACTCTTGAGTATTTATTTTGCTTTGTAATTTCATTCAATTCCAGTTTTCCTTGTGAAATTTTCCTATATCTATATCTTGTCGTTGTTTGCACGGTTGGTTAGTTACTCCCACTGGATTTTCCGTTGTGTGTCTATGCATTCTAGACCATATCATGTGTATCATGAGTTCTCGGTGGATAACGACCTAAGCTAAGGAACTGCTACATGTGTCGGTGCGTCGTAGGTCTACGCCGGACACCGAGAGGGATCAGGTGATAGCTACTTGGGTGCGCCTACTAGTGGGATCCTGGAAGGAAATCCCGAAGTATGGTTTAGTCTGACTGGAACAGACACACACATTTGCATTTTATTGTTATTTACGCATGCGATGCCCTACTTACAGTTGTCTGTTTACATTCCGCATGTTTATTTAACAGTATTTATTGAATTCCATTTGCTTATTTAAATGTTTGGAGGAGTTCCTTGGGATTTTACTGACTGGACTCGTCATCCATTTTCTTCTGTGATGATTGAGTGCAGATCCTAGTACAAGTAAGGGCAAGGGGATCTTACGTGACCACCTCTGACTGCCTACCGTTGAGAATTACTTGTACGTGTGTTTTTATTTTGATATTTTGATTCTTTTGGGAATTGGGGAGTATACCTCATAGGGTACAGTTGTTTACTTATACATAATACTTTTTTCAGGGTTTTTCCACAGTAGGATTTGTTGAATTAATTAATATTTCTTGCATTTACGTATAACTTCCGCTGCATATGTCATTTATACGATGTATACACAAGTGGATGCGAAATTCGAGACAGAAAAAGGACGGGCAGGTGTCGTACACGTGTAGTAGGGCCAGCTGGCAAGGAGTACACGGAGACACGTCACCCGGGGCGGCGAGGGCCGCCACAGAAAGAAAGAGCTGAAGTAGCAAACAAGAACATAAATGGGATGAGAAAGTTATAGGTACATGACACCTTATGTGTCTAAGTCACCAAAATCAAGTTTGATCCTGCAACTTTTTAAGGAATGAGCAAAGTATTCTAATAGTGTCAACTTAATTGGATTAATTACATAGAAACTTTAAGAGATATATACATAAATCTAATTAGTCGGGCTATATATGTGTTCCTATCGAAAAACTTAGTTGGGCTATGTGGTTATTTGTTCTTATTTTTTATCTCTTCACTAATATTACTATGATGTTCATGTTTTCTAACAAGTATGATTTAATCAATAAAAGTTTGAATAAATTGAGTTATTATAAGGATCAATGTTTAGCTAAACATATGCTTTTGTTTCCTAGGATTAGAGCAAAGTGAAGCAAACTTTAACAAAATCATCAACATTAAGTGGGGATCAAGAAAATCTCATTCATAGCTAAATATGTGCTTTTGATTGTATTATTTTGTCGCATATGATTAAAACAACAGATTTGTAAAGATTAGATTATAGTAAACAAACGGATTTGTCGCATAAGACACCCAATCTTCCCTTCAATCTCATTCCATTTGCATTCTCACTGTCCACCCTAGTAAGAGAAAAATAACCCTTGTAAGACCTTTTTGCCATTCTAAATGTTAATTATCTTAGTGTGCACATGATTAAAGGGAAAATATCCAGTAATTACTTGCTTCTTAATTATCTATTAATTACTTGCTTCTTTTCTTACATTAACTTTTGCTATTTTAAGCACTATGAATGATTTTGGGGTATTTAAATTTTTTTCATTTTCTCTATGATTTGTTTTCATTTTTTTTCTTTGACAACTTTGTTTTCGTGCAGGCAGAGATCGTGAGGAGGCGTAAGGAGCACACTCATGCTACACCGAACTAGCCGATTGATGAGAAGCAACTCTACTATGATGCAACGGGGGAGTGCTCAAAGGGGCGTGTTTATGGGCTCGGGTCACTTGCCAAGATGAAAAGGAGATATGAAGATCTCAGTGCCAGCACGTCCCGAGAGCCGATGGTGCGGCGTTCAGAGCTTGATGCAGTTGTTCAGAGGCTTGCGTAATTCGAGGCTTTCGTGCAGAGCCAGTTGGGAATGCGCATGGACTCAGAGAAAGCACCTTTCATGCACCACCACCGCCACCACCGTCGCCACCAACTCAGGAGCATCATCAGCTGATAGGGATGGATCCGACTCATTCAACACAACAGCAGCATGACGATGATGATAAGAACATCCATGATTGGCAGGATGAGGAGCACCTTGGTGACGAAAGTTAGGTATTTTAGTTGGTAAATACAGTGTTCGGGTTTGTAACAAAATTCAAACAACTTTTTGTGCATATTGAGATAGAATTCTCTTTTTTGGGTTCAATTTAGTATATAACATTTGATGTTTTGTGTGAATGAAATGGTATGAAATTTGGTTTAAGAGGATGTTATAGCACCCCCAAGGAGTCGTTGAAGGGGCGCAAGGCGTTGGAGAAGGCCATCTGCAGGTTTTGTTGTTTAGAAGAACCGTACTGGAACAAAATGCAATGAAAAAAAATTCGAGCGTACAAACGAAATAGCACAGAATAGCAATGGACTTTAAGCATATTTTTCTGGGTTTATGATATGTGTTCCATTACAATTCCGTTGCTAATTAGCAATAGAATAGCAACGAAACGCATATCATAAACGCTTTTTTAGTTGTTATTTTCATTTCTAATCCGTCACTATTACGTCTCTATTTAGAGACGAAAATTAATTTTCGTTGCTAAATATTTAGCAACGACGATTTTATAAACGAAATTCATTGTGTTGCTAATCCATCTCTAGCTGACATTCCAGTGCTATTTTGTTGCTAATCCGTGTCTTTTTCAACGCTATTCCCTTTCTAATTCGTTGCTAAGTCACTGTTTTTTTGTAGTGTTACCAACTGAGCTGTAAATCATGCGTTTCTCTTCATTTCATTCATATCTTCACCAACATACAAGCATCTTACATCATCTCCAATTTACAATAACTTGTGCTTTAAACTTCACCACTAATTAATCAGGTGGTGTAGCACTACAATTGAGCCAGTATACAATATATTCACTGATATTATTTGTATACTACTTTGGTTCAAAACTTTCAACAAACGGAGTTTGACTCCTTGTAAGATCCTTGTGAAGATATATTAAGTTCCACAAACTTATAGTTTCATATTCTAATTTGATCGGGACTCGTTAACCTGAAATTTCCATTTTCATACTAATGTGAGAATATATTGACCATTTAGTTGCATATTCTTCAGCCTTCAATTGACTCTAACGAAACTTTGTAGACTCTTTTATACCAACTGTCACCAATTCAATCGATTATTTAAAGATGGGTGGACACGTCACACCAATCTCCTACCCTGTGAATAAATCGTGATTATGAAACGAAGTTACTTAAACTTTTGGTCAAACACAACTACTCGAGTGCTTTACCTTGACTAAATGAGTCTGTTCGTATCATTTTCAGTAGTCACATGTCATTTCAACATCTCATTTTATTTTATACATTGAACCTATTCCGTTCAATTTTTGTCAATCTTAGTTATTCTCACATTGATCTCAATTTTTGTCCCATTACAAACTTACCACGATTTTCGCTCAACAACCAAACCACTTATAGCTCATTAATTTTGACATAGAAAGACAATTTATATCTCTTCTTTTTTGAAAATATAGCTAAAAATGGTGTAGCTTCTTAATATCATTTAATAAATCAAAGTCTTCCTTAGCTAATCTTAATTCGAAACAGAGAAACTTTGCGACTCAAACAATTAAACTATTTGTTATTGTCTTACGTTATTTTCCTTAATCTCAAATATTTTGACATTTCTTTTTCTCAAAAAGAAATTCAATACCTTTCAAGAGACTGTGTAAAATAACTTTGTATCTTATTATTCATCAAATTACTTTTGATAAATTTAACTTTCCATTATTATTCAACTGAAGAGATAGAAGAATTTGAATTTCCAACTCCGATTAATTCAATGACTAATCAAATTCTTAAAGGATGCTATTTCAATCCTTTAAGTCCTACAAATAGAAATTCTCGCAATATAAGAGTTCATACGGATGTCCTATAGAAATCACTTAGTGATTCTCAATTAGTACATTTATATCTTCATTTATTATATTTTACATTGTATTGATAAGCGTCATAACTTAATGTTGTTAGAAGTAATTATTGGGTACTTCGAGTTTTAAAACACAATCATGTGTTTTAATGTTTAATAGCTAATCCAAGCTATTATCATACCACTTCTCTAACACCTTAAAATCTAAAACGTTGATCTTATCACTATATTTTTTTTCAAGTCACAATTTTAACTGATCTTTGTTTTGTAACAACACCTAATTCGGTGTTAATAAAGATTATTTCTAACTCGTGTATTTCTATTCATTTTATCATCACTTTATTCCATTCATAGATCCATTGTACTCAATGTCACTTATGGATAAGTAACTTGAGTAGTAAATAATCAAAGTTTATATTACTTCTATATAGAAGTTGTTTGATTGTTTTAAAATATGGTTCTATTTCATTTTTCACTTGACGTTTTATTTTGAAAAGGGGAAAATACTTTACTTCAAAGTATTTTATTTTCTTAGAAACTAATTTAGACAACTTGACGATCTAATCACAATCTCATTGTGATTTCCAAGTCAAGATTCAATTTGTCTAATCATTTTCCATTTTACATTTTCGATAACCATGCGTCTCCTGTTTCCTTGTTGAGATTATTTTCAGAAGTAACCCTCAATTGGTTATGAATTAAACCAATATTTTATAGGTCTCCTGAGTTAACCATGCAACTGGTACTAACCTTATTCTAAAACCCAAGATATCAATATCTTGTACTTCCCAAAAGTCCCAATTTCTTATATATATTACGTTTTCCAAATAACTCTCAATCACTTGAGACTTTATTCAAGTCTATTTTAATGTTTTCCTGAGCGTTTTAAAAATTATGATAGTTCGATACGTTCGATTTCCAAGAAATCCATGTTCGGTGTTTACGTACATGATTCATTTGGACCTCTCTTTTAACCAATTTCCTATTGGTTTCATAATTGATACTTCTTTCATCAGTTATATTAGTACTGAACTACTTACAACACCTTTGTGAATTCGAACTTCATAAGTCTATTTCACATCCATTTACTCTCAGTTTCGTTTCACAAGCTTATTCTCTCTTTTAATTATCCGTTTCTAAACTTACTTATCATATCTTACGAGTTAAGTATCAAATGGACAAGAAAAATAAACTTCCTAACACATATCCAGCGATAATACATACATACAATACAAACATAACATAATAATAAAATTTTTTAACTTTTTAACCCTGTTCCATCGCTTTACTTCCCAACTAATTACTCACTTGTCCTCAATCAACAAGATTCCTTTAGAATCTTAGGCTATGATACTAATAATTGTCAGACCCCACCTAATTAGGCATCTGACCGGCCTAGATTACATTAATCCCTTGATAATCTAGCAGCCTTAACCTCTCCATCAATAAACAATTAAGAATAAGATCTTGTAATATTTTGTTATAAAAGTTAATTAACCACAAATGATTCTAAAGTGAATCTTAAATCTTAAAGTTCAGTAAAATTAATTATATAATCCTCAAAGTTCATTTAGATTGATTATATTATCCTCAGAATCTCGTAAAATTTTTTCGACAGTATCTCATCTATTTATAAGTCTATACCAAAAATCTCGACCTTCAAAAATCTTCAACGAAACTTGCTGAGCTTTGGTGGAAATGTCGAAGGACTCACAATATATTCATAACAATATATATTGCATCGACTAAATTATATATTCATTCTAACTTAATTTAAAGTATCAAAATTCTTAAACTAGCATTTCCTTAATTCCAAAATTATTTCAATTTATAAAGAATTACACACGAACCGAAAAACCCATTTATACAATATAATATATTCAAAAACCAATACATACATAGAGAAAAGAACTAAGCAAGTCACATACATTCGGAAAGCTTTCCCTTTCCATTGTAGCCGCTAGAACCTGTCATTATCCAATTAAAAAAATTCGATAATGTCAGATAAGTAAATCTCACACTATCCAGTACACCTGTAATAATCCAATAGATTAAACGAAAGAAATAATCCAAGAAATTTAAATACAACCGTCAATCCATTCCTTTTTGTTATCTGACCACAATCAGATAACATTATCCAAAAGTGGTAAGTAAACAATAATAAGGACTCATGCTCAGGGAGAATAACCGAACGAGTCTCGTGCCTCTAGACTCTAGGAGTATGATCTGGTTCAACGTGATCTCACGATAACCACATGATGCAAAGTATCAGTAACTCTAGCCCTTCGAGCATAATATAATGTTCTATAACCACGGTATATTCTACACTATAAGGAGACTCGAATCGCCTTATCTTCCCAACCTGTGTATGCATGTACAACAAAAATGCATTATCAAGGATCAATGTCATTTATACGAAATTATAATCGTACAATGTAAAGGTTACTATGAGATTTACTTAACCTTATAAATGCGATATCGCAACTCCCTTGTGCTCCGAGTTGGTAAAATAGTCTACAAAGGGCTCCAATCGCGGTCCTACAATTCATTAATACGTCTTGTAAGCCTCCAAAACAACTTCACCATTTTTTCAATTATTTGCAACTTAATTGGCCCAATCACGTCCTGAAACCCCTAAAATACTTCAAAAATAAATTATTTGATGCCTGAATTTTATTTTTGACTTAAAATTATTGTTTGGCATTAAAAATTACATTGTCAAGGCTTAAATATAAATTTTCCATTTATTATATTTTATTTGGTCCTCCTCGACCTGAAAACCATGAAATCCCTCCAAATTAACTCATCAGATGTCTGGATCCCAATTTTGACTCCAAATTGTGATTAGAAATCGAAAACTGACTTAGTCTGGGCTTTAAAGTGATTTTCTAAGTTTTAAGCATTTTAAGGTATCGTAACATGCTTTACGAGACAAAACCCCGGTATAAATCATCCAGAAAATTTTGAATTTTTCGTTTTTCACAGAAATACATAATTTCTATTTATTTGTCCAAAAATATGATTTTTCTGATTTTTTTCTAATTTTTATTTTCTTTCTATTTTCTCCATTATTATTTTTTATTTTTATTTTTCAAAATTTATGAAAGGTTTGATCCCTTGAATCGGACTAGTCCGGTTCTATTGAACTAGACCCGGTTTGTCTGGTTCGGGGGACCAACCCCATTCTTCTTCCTCATAAGCCCGAGTTCTCTCTAAAACCAGTTTTATATTTTTGTTTTTTTATTTGCTCATTGTGGTTGGTTTCGGCCTCAAATCCAAGGCATTCTTGGGAAGGGAGACAGCATATAAGCCATCTCCATCCTCAAACCACCGAGTCCCCTCCTCCATCACCAACCTCACGATCAACAAAAACAACACCAACAATACCAACAACAACTCAACAACTTATCCACCACCATCGCCTCGCCTCTCATACAGTCCCGTTCCCTCTTCTCTTTCCCTCTTTCGGTCACTCTCTTGATCTTTCTATTTTTCTTTTTCGATTTCGAAATCGAAATCAAATACAGAAGAGGTGATTTGTTTTGAAACCATATATATTAAATTTTTCGAGATTCGCATTATACGAATCTTGAGAAAAATCTAATGATTCATTTTTATAATATAAAGTTGATCTTCCTCGAGATACATACTATGTATCTCGAGCTCAATCTTTATTTCAAAACAACATTAAATGAAGCGGTGGTGATTTGATGATATATATTAGAATTTCCTCGAAATTTGCATCGCATGTATCTTAAGGTAAATTTAATAATTCACTCATTTCATATATTTTGATCTTGCTAGAGATACGTGTTGCGTATCTCGATGTCAATCTAGTGGCTATTAACTAGATATGTATCACCTCTTGACCGATTCACTGTGGAATCAATTATTTTTTTATCTCCAGGTACATTCAATGGCTTTATATATAAAAACGAACACCCTTGATTATCATTTAGATGTGACAGAATGCATCTCGAGGCGTGGACCAATCCTTTCACCAACAGCACGTTCCATCATTCTCTTCCATGACACTCAAGCTACGTGTATCTCGAAGCACATCCAATGTATGTTTTTATTTAATTCAAATGATATGATTGATTTATATATTTATATACATAAACTATATTATGTATATAAATATATATACACCTATGTGTTTTCGCGGCTATAAATTCGTCACTCGCGCCAACGACCATCCTCGGGCATGCACACTATTATACATCCCACGCGTGTCACCCTCGACCCCGCGTGTCACTAGGCGCCCACCAATTTATTAATTATTTAATTTAATTTCATGATTATCTCTTCAGTTTATATCCAAATTAAATTCTGAAAAATACCCAAACTTCACCAAAAATTGGGAAATATTCTCAACGCGCTTTGAAACTCACGGACACCATACACTCTACTTGACCCTATTTCGCGTCGAAATAGTGTATAATAAATCAAATAGGCACACGACACACAAAAAAAATGTTTAAAATTTATGATTTTCGATCCGTAACGCGTGAGTCCCTCATCGAATACCTAAATCTCATATTAAATTCGAAAGTACTTAATTGGCCGCCTAATCAAGTTTATGAAATTCTCAGATGTCACAATGACTGACTGTGGACATTTATGATATTTCAGTAAACATCCATGGATCTTATTATAATGTAAACATGCAAATCAATTATAATAAACAACAAATGAATCCTTTATCTCATTAACCAAAATAATAATAGAAACAATGTTTGACATATGTCACTTACTTATGATTTGAGTTTAATGGTCTAAAACTAATTTATAAAGAGATTAAAGTATGCTTATGACTATGATTTCAGTACTGCGTTTGGATACAAAATGGACTAATGTTTCATTGTTCTGGATATTTTGTTTTGATGTTTGTTTTTTATTGAATTTAATTGATTTGAATTTAGTGAATTTGAATTGTGTTAATTAAGTTATTTTAAGTAGTTTAATTAATTATTATAATTTTATTAATTGATTTTTAATTCTTATTTTAGTTAATTAATTAAATTAAAGTAAAAGTTATAATAAAAACCTTGGAAAACCTTTTTCTTAAAGAAGTATACTAAATCCGTGTAGATACGATCTCACCTATCACTACTACGAATAATAAAGATATAATGGAAAACTTATTGTACACCCTCGACACGTGTCAGATACATGGAGACATGTAATTGCATACTCTACACAAAGAAACAAATATGGGTGCTTCTACCATGGGAACTAAAAACGTTTTCATGGCATGGGGCCTTTCTATTATTTAATTCTTGTTATTTAATTATGTTTGAGAATTGTCCAATGCATTAAATGCAACATACTTTTTAAAATTTTTTCTCCTTGAAAAATAAGTTGAGTAATGCTATATGACAATTGTCAATGATTAGGAACAATTACAATTAATGTAGTTTCAAATTAATACTAATACTATGTACTACACCTTTATAAGTAATATATATCAACGATTTTTTTAACTATATATCAACAATTGACTTAGGTTAAAAATAGTAGCAATATAAAGAAACTTGTTTGAGTAAAAAATATAATATTTTGTTATATAAAATCAATTATTTATATTGTTTAATCAAAATATGTTAATAATGTATGATATTTATTTATTTTATTAAGATTTTTGACAAAAAAAAGTCTTTTATATTTTTATTTTTAGATTATAAAATTATTCATTTTTAAATCAATATTTTAGTTATGGTCGTGTATAATTTATTAAATTTAAGAAATTCACATTTATTTCAAAGCTACAATAATTGAAATAAGTAATAAATATAATACTAATAACTCTTTTTTATAGAAAAAATGATACATTTAGATTTTCTTTAAATCATTATATAATACTATTAATTATCATTAAATTATACCACCAAGTTAATTTACAATTTGAGATTTTTTATAATTGTCGACTAAAATTAGCACAAATTCAAATTTGGTTTCAATTTTCTTTCCTTCTTTTTAAATGACAATAGAAAATACATAAATTATAATTGATATTGAAGAATAATCTAATATCATGTATATGAACTAGAATATTTTGAGGAAACAAGTGTAATTATAAAAAAATTACAATTATAAATAATTAATGATGATAGCTATAACAACAATATATAACAAATATTTGATCGATTTCTATAAATAAGGCATGAATACATGAATCTAATGATCAGTTGAGTTCAATTTAATGTAGGACATTAATTACACTTCGGTTAACTTTCAAATTCTTTAAATTATATTTTTAAATTCTTTTAATTTTGAATGTGTTGAATTGTTTAATTAGGAACCTATTTAATGAACACATTTTTTAATAAATAATGTATGATATTTATTTATTTTATTAAGATTTTTGACAAAAAAAGTCTTTTATATTTTTATTTTTAGATTATAAAATTATTCATTTTTAAATCAATATTTTAGTTATGGTCATGTATAATTTATTAAAATTAAGAAATTCACATTTATTTCAAAGCTACAATAATTGAAATAAGTAATAAATATAATACTAATAAGTCTTTTTTATAGAAAAAATGATACATTTAGATTTTCTTTAAATCATTATATAATACTATTAATTATCATTAAATTATACCACCAAGTTAATTTACAATTTGAGATTTTTTATAAGTGTTGACTAAAATTAGCACAAATTCAAATTTGGTTTCAATTTTCTTTCATTCTTTTTAAATGACAATAGAAAATACATAAATTATAATTGATATTGAAGAATAATCTAATATCACGTATATGAACTAGAATATTTTGAGGTAACAAGTATAATTATAAAAAATTACAATTATAAATAATTAATGATGATAGCTATAACAACAATATATAACAAATATTTGATCGGTTTCTATAAATAAGGCATGACTACATGAATCTAATGATCAGTTGAGTTCAATTTAATGTAGGACATTAATTACACTTCGGTTAACTTTCAAATTCTTTAAATTATATTTTTAAATTCTTTTAATTTTGAATGTGTTGAATTGTTTAATTAGGAACCTATTTAATGAACACATTTGTAATAAATAATGTATGATATTTATTTATTTTATTAAGATTTTTGACGAAAAAAGTCTTTTATATTTTTATTTTTAGATTATAAAATTATTCATTTTTAAATCAATATTTTAGTTATGGTCGTGTATAATTTATTAAAATTAAGGAATTCACATTTATTTCAAAGCTACAATAATTGAAATAAGTAATAAATATAATACTAATAAGTCTTTTTTATAGAAAAAATGATACATTTAGATTTTCTTTAAATCATTATATAATACTATTAATTATCATTAAATTATACAACCAACTTAATTTACAATTTGAGATTTTTTATAAGTGTCGACTAAAATTAGCACAAATTCAAATTTGGTTTCAATTTTCTTTCCTTCTTTTTAAATGACAATAGAAAATACATAAATTATAATTGATATTGAAGAATAATCTAATATCACGTATATGAACTAGAATATTTTGAGGTAACAAGTGTAATTATAAAAAATTACAATTATAAATAATTAATGATGATAGCTATAACAACAATATATAACAAATATTTGATCGGTTTCTATAAATAAGGCATGACTACATGAATCTAATGATCAGTTGAGTTCAATTTAATGTAGGACATTAATTACACTTCGGTTAACTTTCAAATTCTTTAAATTATATTTTTAAAATCTTTTAATTTTGAATGTGTTGAATTGTTTAATTAGGAACCTATTTAATGAACACATTATTTAATAAATAATTTATAAAATTTCAATGATGAAACTATCTTCTTTTAGATAATATGATAATAGTTAGTAAAGTAGCAAATGTCTTTGGACGCCTCCAAATATTTTATAATTTGAACACTTTAATATGATTTAATTTAATTTGATAATTTACTTATTAATTTTTAAAATTACTTTGTAATATCTATTAAATATTTCTTAATCATATAAATGCATCATGTATGATGTGAATATTAATGCACCAAAATTAAAAAGAATAGTAAATAAAATTATTTCCTTAATTTCTTCTAGTATTTTATAAAAACAATTCTATATGACATCTGGCTCCAACCATACCGAATAATCCACGCTCGAATATTGTCGTGCTCATACATGTGGTGGCCCTCTCAACGCGATTTTCTCATCTACGAAAATTTCAAACTCGATAGGAAAACCAAATCACTTGTCACTCTAATCAATACTATACTTTACTAATGTATATATGTCTTTTTATGTGATTTATATTTAATTTTAGAAGCTAAATTAATCGTCGTATAGTAGAATGTTAAAATTTAATTGTTTTCCAACTTGAAAGCTTTAATCATTTTAATTTGATTCAAATAATTTATTTAGCTATTCTTCTTTTGTTGTAAATTTATTTTAAATTGTTTTTCTTTTGAGGAAATGATTAATTATTTGAATTATAAAGTAATTAAGTGCAAATTATTTCTTCAAAAAAAAGAGTAATTATAAATAGCAATGTTATAAGGAGTTGGGTAATGCATTTTTGCTAATAAGTTCTTAGTTTGAAGGTTACAAATGAATTTAAAAAATGCCTTTATCTTCCACAAATTAAAAAAGAAAGAATGTTTTTAATGTTTAATTTTTTCATTCGTAAAAATAAATATCAAATGGTCAAACTTGATATTCTTTTGATTGGAAATGCATTTAAAGGTCATTAATTATATGTGGATCACATTAATGTGCATTAATTAGTGTTTTACAAGTAGAACAAGTTGGTTTTTTTTTTTAATATTATATGTCACTTTTAATATGGACCATGTGATCAAGTTACAATGATCACAAGCGAAGTTCGTATGTCATGAGTATTTTCTTAAGTCCTATGGTAGAATATATATATATATATATGTATAACAACGTGAATCCCTCCCTCCGTTCATGTTTCTTAACTATACCCGAACGTCAACTTTTAAATATAATATATAAATAGTACTAAGAGTTAAAATGTATACTTCCCAAAATCTTCATTGTCCACTTTAAAGTTTTACTCGAGCAAGACTTGTTTCAACCGTACAAGATACTTAGTCTCAGCTAGTTTTACTCTAGCACCATATGTTTCAGTCGTACAAGATACCTCCTCAAGATCGAACGTGATAACTCTATCTATATGAATTCAATGCATGCCCAATCAAATTGTGAAATGCAATGCAGACTTAAATACAGATGTAGGTACAAAGATAAGTCAATAAACAATAGAGGTCATTATAAGGTTTACTTAGAACCAACTAATTTTGAGCTAAATTGAACACGATGAATGATGTCTTGAATTTCTTAGTCTTGGTCACAGGATGATCTTCGATATGCCCGTCTAAGCTTAATTGGCACATTAAAAATCCCAAATATTTTGTTCCTTGATGTACCTCGATGTATGTCTCTAGGCATGTTTGATGCGTGGATCGAGGAAGATCAAACGATTCCCACTTAAAGTCACCCTTCTTTCCCAATTCATACGCACGAAAGGGATGAACCAGCACAGAGAAGAAAACGCACGTAAGAGAAAAGACTGCACATGGAGGCATACATGAACTCGACAACAGGGCTCGCCGAAGCAAGAATAGTAGTGATCAGCAAAGAGAAGCAAGAATGGAAGAGCTAGACAGAGAAAAGGAAAAAAATGGCAGAAAAAAATGCCAGAAAACAAAGGCGAGAATGCACGAAAAAGAGAAGGATGAATAGGGGTGATCCGCCTAGCCACCATCGAGCCTACCGCTGGACCACCATCAGCAGACCTGCACGATGGTTCAGACGTCCATCAACCGGAGATTCGAGCGAAAAAACAAAGGCTAGAAGATCAGCGCCTAATGGAGTTTCGACCTATTAGCTTAGTCACATGTGTGTACAAACTAATTGCCAAAGTTCTGGCTGCAAGATTGGGAGCAATGATCGGTCAAACCATTTCAACTGAACAAGGAGCATTCGTCAAAGGAAGGCAGATGATCGATCTAATTCTTAACACAAACGAGGCTTTAGAGGAAACAAGGACAAAAAAGAAAAATGGATTCGTGCTGAAGTTGGATTTTGAAAAGGCTTACAATCACGTCGAACGGGGGTTCTAGATTATGTACTTGAGCAAAAAGGTTTTGGCTGTAGACGGAAAAGATGGATTATGGGATGCTTGAAATCGATCTCTTATTCAGTAATCATTAATGGCCGAAACATAGATAAATTCTACCGTTTCTACGCATCCAGGGGACTTAGGCATGGTGATCCACTATCACAATTCTTATTTATCCTGGTGGCAGATGTGATGGGACGTATGATCAATTTCGCTAAAAGCCAAAGGCACATCTCAAGGCTATGCATAGGGGAGAATGCGATTGTCGTTTCACATTTGCAATTTGTAGACGATTCCTTGCTAATGGTCCAAGATGGCGACCATTGCATTCCTTATCTAACATTATAAATATGGTGGATGGTTTTTGTTTAATTTCAGGGCTCAAACTGAATAGAGCAAAATGCACGATACTTGGGATCAATGTGGAGGAGCAAGACGTTTCATCCTATGCAGCAAATCTTGGGGTGTCCATAGGTACTTAGCCTATCTCCTACTTATGATTACCATTGGGAGGTAATCCGAGGTCCAAGAGTTTCTAAGAACCGATGATCAGCAAGATTGCGAAACGACTAGCTGGCTGGAAAAAAAAAACACATCTTTCAATGGGAGGGCGTCTAACCTTGATCCATTCTGTATTAGATGCTATTCCAACCCATTATCTTTATATTTTCAGGGTACCACAAGGGGTGGCGAAGCAAATCGAGCAGATGATGCGCCATTTTCTATAGGAACGATTTAATGGCGAAGGAAGTAATTCGTTGGTAGATTGGCAGATTGTGTTGGCATCGGCATTGTGGACAATAGAAATCAGGCACTGCTATTAAAGTGTAATGGCCCTAAAATTACTAATAGTAAATTAGTCCCTAATCAGAGTTACTGACCCGAGACGTGGCTCGAGAGCATGTACACGATCCGAATACTCGATGTGAGGACCGAGGAATGTGTTAGATTTGATGTGATGGATGCCTAGTGTGATATATTTGTGTAGACCTATTAAGTCACTCATACTTGTATATAGTTGTCGAGACGTGAATGGAGACGCGCCTCGAGATGCATGCCGACATGAGACCAAGGTAGAGAGTGAATAAGGTAAGTTTATTTAGGCTTAAAAATATCTTATATATTAATATTAATGTGGCTAAGGTTGATTTACATTAAGTGTACCTAAGTTAAGCAACTTAAACTAATAGCCATATGATGATTCTCGAGACACGCGTTGACACATCCAAAGACCAATTGGGTCACTTATTGGTGTCATTTGGCAGAGTTAATGGGACACATGTTAGGCTGTAAATCATTAAATAGGTCTCGGGATACGTATGCACTACAAGATCAATGGCTATTAACATTATCTAATGCATATATAAAGTGAAGATCAACACAATCAATTAATTCATTTCATTTGAAACCTTAAAAGCTAAGTTTGCTGGAGAGAAGGAGCTACTAGAAGAGGAAGAAGACCAACAAAACTTTGAGTTGGTGAAGGTGTTGTGAATAAAGTTAGTGTTCCTCAAGTTAGGTAACTTCTCTATACCATAGATTTAGCTCAAATCAATAAATTCATGAATTGGATGTTAAGGGTTATTGTTTTAGGTTGTGGTTGATGTCAAGGAACTTTAGAAGTGTGTATGGAGGTTCCTTAGGCATTAACATGGCATTTGTGTAGAGAAAACACAAAATTATGTTTGCAGAATTCTGGGTTTTCCTGAACATAGCGTGCTAGGTAGGAAAACAAGTGTGCTAACTTTGATTAGCACGCTAGGTAATTTTTGCAGCGCGCTAACTAGTATCATTAGCGCGCAGGATGCTTGGGCAGCACAAAAATCTGAATTTTCTAAAATTAACTTAAACACTTTAAACATATCCAATACCCTAAGTAAAGATCTAAACATACTCAAAAACTTATAATATGATATCAGGAACCTAGGGAAGAGTTTTGGAGGTTCGGAAACGAGTTTTGAGGTATCGGAAGGTCGAGTAGCTAGGAAATTGGCGTGTTTGTAAGTAAACTGATTGATATATTTTACTCCATTCATACCTTGATGTTGTTATTTGTTTATAGTTGTTTTATATTGTTGTTGTGACGGCCCCTCTCCTAATCTAGAGCACCACCCGACCTAATCCCGTAATTAAGCCTTAATCCTATCCACGTAGGACTCAACTACGTATTAGTCAGCCTTCACAACCTAAACGCCTCTTTTCTCGTATTCAGGATAAGTAATATACTAGTCCTACCAGTTTATAAAATTTAGAGTTAATTAAAACTTTTTATTAAATTAATTATTTAACGGAAGTCTTATTGATTATGCGGAAACAATTAGTAACTTATGCGGAAGCCATTTATAAAATCCTAAGTGTGGAAAACCAGGAAATGACATCACATATATAAATTCCTCAAAATGCATTGAAACAGTAAAATAGTCTAAGTCAAGTCGGGGAACTAACGCTCAACCCAATATACAACCCCGAATAGTATCCGAAAGACATATAACATATACAATCAAAATACCAAAAGAAGATCTACAATCGATGCTGTGACGCGCCGCGGGCTCAGGGATAATCGCCGATCTTCTCCTTGCCCGACTTGCTGGTAGACGGCTCTGCACCCACTGTCATAAAAATGACGGTGAGTACAAGAATAAAACAGTAATCCCCGATGACAAGTTTAATTTGCATTTCCAAATATTCAAATGGTATTTAAAAGCATATAAATGAGAAAACTGGAAAATAAACCATACGCGAGTAAATACCAGAGTTAAACAAGTGATACTAACACTAGGCTAAGTAGTGGTGATTTAGCTCCGGTCGGCAGTGAAACATGTCACTCCGACTCAATAATCATATAGCACAAGGGACTCTAACCCAAGTGTTACCAGGGACTCTAACCCCGATGCGTTGACCACCTCAGGGACTTTAACCCCGAGTGTCATACAGTGTCAAGTAACATGTGCCGACATCCCCAGGGTCTCTAAACCCGTGAGTCGCGCACACCTCGATCGAGTACGGGACCTAAATGCGAAAACTACTTTTTAAATTTCAAGAAATACCAAGTATGGATTGTCAAGGCATAGACACATATACACACCTAAACAAATAAGGAATACAAGTCATCTTCAACATTTATAAGATATTCACTAGCCTAATAGCATGGTATTTATCATTCAATTCACATTTAAAACAACAAGAATAGACATAGCATGTGATAGAATAAATGAATCAAATCAAATGAATGGATATCATGCAAACTAGACTCATCAAGTGAACATAGACACAAAGAACACATGATATAAGAATACAAAGGCAAAATAGTCAAAAGGACTATGCAAGGACAACAATTAATAGAAATGAAATGCCAAGTAAAGTTGTCATTGGGTATACTTACAATAACAAAGTAAAGTCCTAGCTTTACTGGCCTCCCGATACTCCAAATCTTGTATTCGCTCTCCCGTACCCTTTTCCTAGGTTCATGAGTTTGGTCTCATTAGTTCAAATATAATGGGTTTAAGCTCAATTTAGTGGTGTTTATTGTGTATTCAAATTGGTTCAATAGACTTTAAATCAATCTTCCTAAATCAGCCCCTAAAGACTAAATTAAGTTTCAATTTCAGTCCTACATTTTAACGCACTTTTAGGCATGAAATGGTCTAAATATCGAAATCCTCCATCAGTACAATTATTGTTGTTCTCTCTCTTAGCTTTCCGGAAAGGTTTAGTTTGCAAAATCATGATATAAAATGAAAAAGATGTCATGATTTTACTAAACATAGGTCTAATTGGAATTTAATCCGACCAACAGACTTAGAAGATCTATTTCTCCCAATCTATAGTTTCTAAAAATTTAATTTTTGGTTACAAGGTAGAAAATATACCCAAATACAACATACTAAAATATCAGCTTATTAGGATAAGTAGTTAGGGAATTATGCCTTTAACAAGTTTAGTTTCAAAACTTTCATTTTTAATTCCAGTACCTATTTGTAGAGCATGTTTGGATATAAAAACATTTGAATCAGAATACCTTCAGTTAAGAAAAGTTATCCCCCTTTAAATAATCTTTCAAATGCCACTGGTTTAGATCAATTTGGATCTAAAATGGGCAGATTATGAGCAAATTACCCAGGTTGATTCCTAATACAACATGCAGAATTCTAGTTTTGGTGTTGCAGCTTCAAAAATTCATATCTTTATGATTTCAAAACCAAATTAAGAACTTCAATATAGGTGGATTATCAGCTTGAAATGAGGAATCTAAATATATAAATCAATTGTAAATACTCAATCATCTACCATCTGAAATTAGCCTAAAACCAGAACTTGTTCTAATTTCAACTAAAAGGATGTGTACCTAGTTGATGTAGCACCCTAGCTTGAGAATTTCTCACCAACTCCCATGGATTCCTTCAACACCTTGATGATTCACTCCTCTCCAGCAATTCCTTCTTCTTCTCCAGCAAAAATGAATGAGTGATTTGGTTTGCATGTTATTTGATCACTAATATTATATATTAAGGTGATGTTCCTTCTTAGCCCTTGATCTCCATGGATTTATGTATCCCGAAGAACATCTAATGGTCCACCTCTTGCCGTATATCCCACTAACTCCCACTATCTCAACCTCGAGTGACACCATTTCATTACTCACCTAATTCCTAGATGTGCCAATGTGCATCTCTAGACCAATCTTATGCTTTCCATTTAATTTACTCAACTATAGGCCTTTAATTTGATTTACATTAACAAACACAACCATAGGCTTATACGTAATTCCTTATTACATATTAGTATTAAATAAGACTTACCAAAATGCTAACTACCCGGTTCCCCGCTCGTACGCTACTCGAGGCGTGTCCCCGCTCTCGTCTCGACGCCTACAACTGTACAAATCGACTTAGTAAGTCTACACAATACATGACACTAGGCATACATCAATACAAAAATACAATATACCTCGGCCACGTGCCTCGGTCGGTGCACGTATCACGGTGTAGGTCCCACGTCAAGGGTCGGTGATCCTGATTAAGGAATTAAAACGGGGGTTAGAGATTTGGGCCGTGACAGTTGTGCAATGTTTTGTGGGCTTACTTAACTGTGTGTTGTTAAATTATATTTGTTTATGTGCTATGTGTGCTAAATTCTTGGTGTTGTTGTTGATATGTTGTTTTTTGTTATATTGTGATTGTGAAATTAGAATAAGTATGTGTAAGTTATCATGTGGTTTGTGGTGTATGCTGCTCACGGGGTATGGGACCCGAGGATGTTGGTATACTAATTAGATAGTTTCATGTATCTACTATATGAGATTGGTGAAATGACTTAACGGTGACCAAAAGGGTAATATTGATGTACTATGTATACTGATCTATTACATGAGGTTGATAAGCCGTGTTGAATAACTAATAAAAGGAAGGTCTATGACTAAACGGTGACCAAGAAGGTAATACTGATGTACTGTGTGTACAGATCTATTGCATGAGGTCTATAAGCCGTATTTATCAATTAATAAAGGGAAGGCCTATGACTAGCAGCGACCAATAGGGATATATCGATGTACTGTGTGTACTGACCTATTACATGAGGTTGATATGACGTCTTTCATATCCAATAAGGATTAAATTTATGTGAACAACTAAATCAGTGATAACCCAAAATGAATGTGGTTAATTGGGTCTGTCTGGAATAAAGTTTAAAGTACAAAATTCGAAATGAGTGGTTCACTTAAGTAGTTTATTGATGTTATATTGTTTGGTAATGCAATTGTGTATCAATCATTATTGTGCTATAAAGAATATATGTTTTGTGAATTGTATCCTGTTGTGTTTGGAAATGTGGTAAAATGTCTCTCAGTACTACTTTCTACATTACTGTACTCACCATCTAGTTTGTGACGGCAGGTGCAGATACGTCGAGTAGCAGACCTGGGAAGGAGAAGATCAATGATTAGTGTTGAGCAATCAGAGGAGAGCTTATGCTATTGTTGTAGGTGATCATTTTGTGTACATATTATTTATATCTTTTGGTATAATTCCGGGTTGTATAATGGTTTAAGAGAATAGACTTCCCTACTGTTTCATGTATGACTTTAAATGGTTTTATATGATCGTCAATTTACCTGCTTTCTACAGTAGATATTTTATAAATTCTTCCGCTAATTTATTAAGTCTTCCGCTAATTATTAAGGTAATAGATAACAATCTCTTAATTAACTCTGATAATTTTTGAAATAAATGTCAAATAGTGGAAGAGGTGAATTAGTAAAAAGGTTGACTAATTCGTTGTTAAGTTCTATATTGTGTGGTTTAGGGCTTAATAATAGATTAGGCCGGGCGGTACTCGATTTGGGAGGCCGGGTTGTCATATAAAGTGGTTGTGGAGGTTCCCTATGCAACAAGGATCCTTATGGACGCAGATCATACGTAGTAAATATGGCGTGAGACAAAATGGCTGGGATGCAGGATCGGCCGAGGATTCCACACATCGATGCCCTTAGAGGGCTAGTTGTTCCTTATACATAGTTGGCGAAGGAGGGTGGGGTAAAGCCCTTCTGATCATACGTCTCGGTGTCGAAGCAATCGACACCACCTGATATGTGCTTGTCTCCCCACATGTGTGTTATGTACGGTAGGAATGGCGAGAATTTAGAACACCTTTTTCTTTATTGTCCCATGGCTGCAGCGATGTGGAAATCGTTAAGGAATGAGCTTAATGGGATGGGAATAATCCATTAACGTGCAACGATATTTTTGACGACAACTACTAGAATCTTGGTAATATCCGAAAGAACGTCCTATAGAGATGTGGGAGCCAAGCAATCGTATAGGGCATTTGGCAAGAATGCAACGCGAGAGTCTTCAAGAACATCCTATCGTCCCAGGATGAGGTATGGGAAAGTATAAGACTAGATATTGCTAAGTGGGTGTCCATCAACAAGTTGTTCAAACAATGGTGGTTAAATGACTTTTTGAATCAATGGCAACCAATTTTGCATGGGAATCATATATAATGGGGAAGTTTGGGTGCACGAAAAGGAACAAGTTATAGGGCTCTCCTGTGTATGAGATGGGTGTTCTTACGCTTTTAATGATCCACTTTGCTCTCGAGATTAGGGGGCCAACTGAGCATTGCTTCATGTCGAGATTGGCAGAGTAGTGCGCCTAACCCGAGCACAATGTGAAGCGACAAAGTGTGGACAACAAGGGAATGGTGTTTACGACGTGGGACTCTTTTTGGTAAACACTAGCGATTGAATGGGAAACTCTATGATTTTTGTAAAGGTGTTACACGGACCCATTTTTTTGTAAATAAAAATACAGATAGAGTAGGAACTAGAAAAACCACACGATGTAAAGTTTTTTGCCAATCTTGAATTAATATATCTCTTTCCTTTCATAAAAAAAAACAGAGGCTAGAAAAGGGCTCGCAAGTTCGGGAAAAAGATTTGATTTCTTAAGGCATCTCTTTTGGTTGATTTTGGTTTGAATATGAGGTAATCTCTACTTTTAGGAGTTCAATAGAACATTAGAGTATGTATACTTTATTTCTTGCATTAAATCCATGTTTTCATTAGTCTTATGAGTTGGGGTGAAAATAAAATCTTTGAATCCGCTAATCCAGTTCGATAGAATTCAATTAACACTAATTGGTTCAAAACTCGATGTTACCAAATTGGATTGGATTGCAATAGTTATAACCTGCATAGATAGAACCGGATTATAGATTACATACCTTAATTTTACAGATCCAATCCGCAATCCGGTCCAATGAACTTTATTTACATTAACATTGTATATTATGCATATAAACTTAAAAATTTTGTACTATACAAAGATGTTGTTAGCATTTGTGCTACTAATCTACGTATTATTTTTTGAGTCCGATTAAACCAAGCCTTATCAATGTTATAACAAACCCTATTATAAGTTCATCCACTTTTTTTTTAAGAAATTAAATCAAATGCAATCTTTCTAAATTGCCTCACGCTCTCTCATGTCTCCCTCATCTAATGCACTTTTATAATTTGTTTCACTTTCTCATATTCACTTTCATTATTTCTACGACAATCATTGAGTCTGTCGATACCATCACCATCTCGCTCCTCCACTGCAACATTGCCTTTGTGGTCTCTATAGTCGCCATTGACGTTGTAGGGTTGTTTCGAACTTTAGTAAAAGATAAGTTTTTTAGAATAATGTGTTAATTTAAAAAAAAAATAAGTGGGTAAACTTATTAATAGGGATTGTTACAACATACGTGCATTGGGTTTGGTTTAACCAGACTCGTTATTTTTATGTACACTTTAAAATGTAAAAATTTGTAATTTAAATTGTTTTATTTCATGTTTAAGTAAACATTTTATTCTATAAAGTCAAATAAATATAGAAAAAATAAAAATTAATTTATTTGAACTAAAAGTCATATTCATTATTTTTTTCACTAATCTCAACTCTCTTTGTTACTTATTAGAATTCGCTTTAGTCTTAATTTTAAATATTACTATTATAGTTTTATAACTTTTAATTTTGTAATTATCAATTTGCATAACTCGATCAAGTCTGATGCACATTTAGTAAATTGGATCGGGTTGGGTTAATAAAAGAAATGGATTGAATTGGAATGCAATTCCTCAATCCTTGATAACTAGATTGAATTAAAGATTGATCCTAATTGGATCGGATCCAATTCGTGTTCACCCTTACTTGTAAGTGGTTAGTGATTCTCTACACTTAATTTGATATGTTCATTAGCCAAGTACATGTAGAACTTAGATTTGATGCATTCACTCAAAAACGATTTGTCTAATTTGAGTTCGAGACTCAAAACTAAAACACTAAGTTGAACTGGAAGATTACTTGATTTTAAGAGACTTTAGGGATTTATTGCTTAATACTTTGCTAAGTTTACCATACTCCCGCATCGGATGGTGGAGTCGGAACATTGTATCAAAATCTATATATATACCTATATATTAAAAGCACGAATACCTTGATTTTCCTTTGTGACTTAAAATATCACTTTTGTCCTTCAACTCCTCTATTTCGTCGGCTACCTATTTCGTTGGTTAGGAATACATTCCTACCTCATATTTCCTTCGTGGATACCAATTTTCCTTAATGACTTAAAATATCACTTTTACCCTTCAACTTCCCTATTTCGTTGGTTAGGAATACCTCAAATTTCCTTCGTGGATACCTCAAATTCCTTGGACCTGGATATCGATATTTTGATTTTTTTTTTGCATTGTATGGATATATAAGAACTTAGATAAAGTGTGTGCGTGAAGAATTTGAATTTTTTATTCCTATGACTCGCTTGATCTTGTCTTATTGTGCTGACTCCAAATCTTAGGTAATGTGTGTGTACACGTGTGACATTTGAGTTTTTGATTCCTATGACTGACATGATCTTGTCTTGTGTTGATTCCAAATCTTCAATATGTCCACTGTGTTTCTAAAGAGTTGCATATCTGTGTGGAGCATAGAAGAAATCCAAGAACTGGCAATTACTATGAAAGTATCGGTGGGAATCGTGGGATGATGTTAAAAGATGGATTTTTCCTTAAAATAGTAGCAATGAAATCAATTAGCAACAAACATACTTTATTTCAAATCATCATACTTTATTTCAAATCATTTTCAATTACATCAATGAGAAATTAGGGTAAAATTGACCACTTGTACTGATTAGACAAAGAACTTGCTTCCCTAACAACAGTATGGGTAGCTAAATTTGTTGATCGATGAACGAAACACACACAATGGGACCTCATGTACATTATTTCTATTTTGAAATTGTTTATTTGTTATCATGAATCTAATAATGTTGTTAATTTCTTCGACAATGTCAAGTTATATATAGTTAGAATATTGAAATTACTTTTTATTTATCAAAAGGGGATGTAGAACCTAATTTTACAATTACATAGCACACATTCTAGGATATTTAACATTTTTTATGGCACTAGAAAGAATGGTAAGCAAACCAATGGGCGGTGCCTCAACAAGATGCGTGCCCAAGGACAACTCAAAGGCATGGTTTGCCATCCAGTCTGCCGCATAATTTCATTCTCTATACTCATGGGATACCTCTACGTGCCATGGTCCCCTTAGTAACATTAGAATATTGAAATTACTTGACTATTCATTTTATTTTATATGTGTTTTCTTGATTTTTAGAGAGAAATCTATTAATATCACATTTGCAGAATTGATGTATTTTTAATATATAATTTATATCTTAAAATATTTTTTTTATAGAATTGATGTATTTTTGTATACATTTGCAGAATCACATTTTTTGAATTACAAACTATGTCAATAGTTGAATTAAAGTCCGCGAGCGCAGTGAGCGGGCTTTATAGTGCGCACGTTCATAAGACTAGTATATATATAAGAAAACTATTTACATTGTTGACACATGTCAACTTTATATATATTAGATAATTAATAGTGACACATGTCAACTTTGCACATGTTTTGAAAAAATAAAATAGAAAATATGGTGTACGTAAAGTAAAATTTGCTTAAGGTGAACCGATGTTTGTAAATACCTACTACTAAATAGCATATTTTTTGAAATAGCATATGAAAAAATATTTTTCTTTGCTATTATTAATTAATAGCCAAAAAAGTTGCATCACCGTCTGCCAAAAAAATTAATAGCTAAAAAATTTTCAATGGTTTTTTTTTCAAATAATTATCGTTGAAGGTTACATCACCAGCTGCCAAGGTCTGGTGCACCTTAACTATGTCAAATAAAGATAGCCAACTTTCAATCCTTCTATGTAGCTAACTCGCACCAAATAGCAGTTGATTAGTACATTCATAAGCTTTTATATTGGATTATCTTTTCTCATTTTCTTTAATGGTTATGCTGGCACATAAGATGTAATTGAGGCCTCGACCTTAATTTTATCGTGATGTCATTCGTAATAATCTATATTTAATTAAACATTATTGACGTTAAACTTTTTCTTTAATAAGTATGTCTATGCACTTCTTTACCTATAAATTAAAGATTTATTATATAAAAAATAATTATAATTAAAGATTTATTATTCTAATTAACGACATAATAATAATTAAAAATTTATTATGTGCATGTACCTTTATGATAATTGAACTATTTAATTAAGCTATTGATCAATTGAATAACAGTTAAGTGTGGGTACATGAACATTATGTAAATAATATCTAAAGCTTACTTGAAATCCATAAGAGAAACATTGGAATTTGAAAGAATAAATAAACCAATTTCACTGCAACTACACATGCCTTAATCTACCATTAAAAGACAACTAAGAATTGATAGTCAAGTCTTTTCGTTTCCTGCATAGCTCTGATTATAAGTTGAATTGTGCTTTTTGAGTGATAAAATTAAGAAAATTGGATTCTTTAAAAAAGAATACAAACATACCCTAAATATAAATAGTTAATTAAAAACAATTAGGCCACCTATTAAACCCGCATACATACATGTACCTTGAAAGTTGAAATAATTGTTTTCAATTTCTTAAACTATTGAATATCATTTCATATATTGCATTAAGACTTAGATATCCGATGTCAGAAGTAATTATTAAATTTCATGAAGTGTATATTGATTGTAGTTGTTAGTGTGCACTGATTCAATTTGTTTTGTCGTTTCCTTTTAGATGAAAATGGCTCTAACCCTTATCATTAGAATAATATAACTGATTGTACTACTAATTGCAAACTTAGGCAAATGAAAAGAAAATGGATACTTCAAGACAAACGGATGGCAAAAACTTCATGCATTTAAAATTTTTGTGGCAAAGGTACGTAAAAATATCTCAACTTTTAATTTATATTTTTTTGATCTCTCCATGTGTGATTACCTTAAAATGCCTTTGTGATATCGATAGGAACATCGATGGACCACACTCCATGCACGTGACCCGCCTATATTATCATCGCCCAGATCTCAACATGTAACGACGGCAGAGCGCCGCGCGTGAGAAGCCCGCCTATCAACATTTTCTATTGATGTTACAATAGCACAATTCTTTTTTATATAACAAGGATTTTTTATAGGATTTTTACATAACAAGGATTACCTTATACATTTTTAATTGTTTGTGACTTTTTATTTTAATTTTTAGAATTTTTATTCTACATATTTGTGCAGTACACTATAGTACAAACCCATCTCTAATGCAAGTTTCAAACGACAATATAAGAGTTAATAATTTCTCTATTTATTCAATGAATTTAGATTTAATATCAACTATATTAACTCCATCGACAATTAATGGCTCAATAAATAGTGTTTCACACACAAGTGTTGAATCATCGGGTAAATAATTTTATAACTTGTTCTAAATTATTATTTATGTATTTATTATTTTTTATATATTTTAAGGTCTTCCTATTGTTTATCTATCTAAGTCCTTGATTCACATTTTATACTTAAAGTTATTTTTGGTACGAAGTTTGCCAAATTGCACTCTAATTCATGGGTGGCTCATATATATATATATATATATATATATATATATATATATATATATATATATATATATATCAAATACATTACCAAAAAAAAATTACACACACAAATAATGTTTTTTTAATAATATAAATGAAGGCATATTGGAACTCGAAAAGCCACAATTAAATTACCTATATAAAAATACTGAGACACTTAAACTTAAAGCAATGAATCTTACATTATTGGAGGAAGGAAGAAATCGATTAATACAAGATTAACTCAGTTATGATATGGAAGCAGTTGAACGAGAGTTCGGAGTCCTCCACTCATCCTTAAATGATGAACAAATGAATGTATTTGAAACTATAATGGGTGTTGTTGTCAAAGATAAAGATGGTGCTTTTTTCGTGTATGGATATGGGGTACTGGAAAGACATTTATATGGAGAACTTTATCTTCTGCTTTGAGATCAAAAGATGAAATTGTTCTCAATGTGGCATCAAGTGGAATAGCAACTCTTCTTATTTTTGGAGGTAGAACTGCACATTCGAGATTTTGAATACATTTGGCTATCAATGAAATTCAACGTGCAACATCAAGCAAATGAGCGACTTGGCTGAATTGATTGCCAAAGCTCGACTTATCATATGTGCTGAAACACCTATATACATAAACATTGTTTTGAAACCCTGGATAAGACCTTGAGAGATGTGCTTCGGTTTGCAAGGTCCGATAGCATGGAGGTACCTTTTGGTGGAAAAGTTGTTGTATTTGGTGGAGACTTCAGGCAGATATAATCGGTGATTCCAAAAGGAAGTAGACAACAAATTGTATTTGATGCTCTCATGTCACGACCCAAATAATTAATACTAGATATACATCTAGATACACACACACATCTCAAGAAAGGGTGTCAAGTATTTGTGTCATTTGAGAGTGACACAAGGGACAAGTGTTGAGAGCAAGTCCACCCGATTTGCCTCAAGAGTCGTGTGTGGGTTGAGATGTGTGGCTCACATTCAAGCCACCTATATTATATATATAACCCATATATATAAATTGGTCAAATTGAATTCCCCCTAAAGTCTATAGTTATCTCATTCTCTCACATCAAAAAAAAAAACTGAAATAGAGAAGAGGAAGAAAAACAGTGACGAAGCCGAAGAGGAGAAGAAGAAGAAAGGAGAGAGAGACCGAGAGAGACCAAGTCCGAGCTCGAATGTGAAGCAAGGTGAGTTGATTTCGCGTTGTTGTTGTTGTGGTTTGTGTTGTCGTTGTGGTGGTTCGAGGTGCCGAGTGGCAGTTCGTCCGAGCTCAAGGAAGGCAAGGGAGTAGTCTCCCCTGCGAAACCCAACCTAGGGTTGGGGATGAACGCCCAACCCCAACGAAGCCGAGAAAAAAAAAAAAACAGAGTAGCAGCTCTGTTTGACGGGAGGAAGAAGATGGGGGGGGGGTTGCCCGGGTCGGGCTACCCCATGTGAGTCGGTTCGGGCCAACCCGGGCCGACCCTGACACGAGGAGCGGGTCAGAACGACCAGGGTCCGCTTGGATCGGGTCGGGTCGACCCGGGTCCGACTAGACCGGGTCGGGTTTACCCGGACCCACTCTAAAAATATATAATTTAATTTTTTAATTAAATTAAACTGATTTTTAATAAAATAAATTCCAAAAAATAGAGAAAAGTATGGAAAAAAATTCAGAAAAATTCTAGAAAAATTAGGAAAAAATTGGAAAAATTATATTTTGACAAAATAAATAGAAATTGATAAATTTCTATGAAAAATAAACTTGAAATATCGGACGCGACTTTTACGGGGTTTTTACCTCAAAAATCGCGAAATCGGCAAATTTGTCTCGAATTCGATTTTGACCGATTTCGACCAATTTAGGAATTTTAAATAATTAATATTGAATATAAAGTGATACATTGTTGTATGTTAGGATCCTAAAGGAGATATTACGGGGTATTTGGTGCGTACATCGACGCGACGAGAAACCGGATAACTTAGGCATTGTTGTTGTATGTAAGTAAACTGATTGAAACATTTATTTACATTTCATTCCATTTATTTATTTATTCTCAGTTATTCGAACTGAATTGCCTTTGAAATCCATATGCTATGACTTGTTTGTTTCTCATTTTATGATGTTGCTCATAGCATACTCAGTTGTGTATATCATTGATTCCAATTCCTCTACTTTGTCATGTTGATTGTTGTGTTTGGAAGTCAGTGATATAGCATGCTATTAAGTTAGTTTGTTTATTTTGACTCTAATCCTTTGTGCATTAGTATGCAGTTACATCTCTTAGATTCTATTCCAAGTCAATTATTGAAACTGAAAGTGGTTCTTGTGGTTAGGGTCATTTGATGATAGAAATTCAGCTTTCATACGGGGTCACTAGACTTTCTGGGATGTTAGGGAATTTCTCCACTACCTTGCATGACACACGGGGTAACGTGCCTCGAACGGGGTAACCGGACCTCGGGGTTTGTTGGCGCAAGAATAACTTGGGTGAGCATGCGAGTTTTAAAACTCGGGTATGTTAGCAAGTATAAATTCCGGTGACGACTAATTCACTTGGAATAGAAAAGGCGTAATCGTAAGTACGACATTTTGAAATTATGATATAGAGCTCAATTTGTCATGAAATGATATAGAGCAGAGCTCAAATTGTAGTGGACAGGCTGATGTGATGAAGATCACGGCCGACCGACCCTAATCCATTACTACTTAGCCTTGAGTCAGTTTCGTATTTGGTTAACTCAAGTATCTCTTTGCATGATGTTTCTTTCAGCATAGTTGCTATTTAAATTATGTCATTTGATACTTGTTGCTTGTTTGGGAATGTGGATCAATGTCTTTCAATATTACTTAAATAACTTCATGTACTCATAGTCTAGTTTGTGACGGTGGGTGCAGATCAGTCGAGTAGCAGACCATGCAAAGAGAAGATTGGTGACTACCTCTGAGCAAGTGAAGAACTGCTACGACATATTTTAGTACGTTTTGTATTCTTTTGTATTACATTTTTATGTACATGCTATTTTGCCTTTTGGGTTGAGTGATATGAATATAGGACTAGACACATGTTGTATATATCACCATTTTTGTTTATATATGCATGTGATCTCTATTTCCTGATTTTTCCATAATAGGTTAGGCCTTAGGATTTAATGTCCACTAAATAAGACTTCCGCTGAATAATTTGTTAGATAGAAAAATTTAAATTAACTCTGATTTATAGACAACCATATGTTAGTTAGTAGAACTAGCTAGTTAACTGTAGGTGGTATCATAATTGGTAGGCGGTTAGGTGTTTAAATAAAGCTGACTAGTTCCTTGTTAGGTACTATATGGGAGATTATGGCTTAATTAAGGGGGCGGTGCCCTTATTTGGAGAAGGGGTCGTCACATCTCAACTCTTTATATTTATGAAAATTTTGCAACATTCTCAAATTATCTAAAAACATGAGATTGCAAAGTGGTAGTTCACATATAAATATATATGAGATGAGATCATTTTCCTTGTGGATTCTAAAAATTGGGATGAAAATATTGGAGAGGAAAATGATGGTGTAATTGATTTTGCTATACCAGATGATATACTCATAAAAGATTCTAATGATCCACTTGGAGCAATTGTCGATAGTACATATCCAAATCTTATAGCCATTGCTTAATATGCAAAATATTTGGAACAACGTGCTATTCTCACTCCTGAATTAGAAGTTGTGAGTAAAGTGAATGATTATTTCATGTCCTCATGGTCAGAAGAAGTAAGTTATCTAAGTTCAGATAGTGTATGTAAGGTGGACGTACATTCAAGTTCTCATGAAGACATTTACTTTGAAGTTCGAGAATTTCATAATATTGATTAGGTAACCAATTAAGTATTTTCGAATATAAATTGAAATTTTGGAATCTGATGTGGAACCCATGTGTTACAAACTTGAGATCATACTTAAAATATTATTTTTTATGTTATGCGTGCCAAGTGAATGTATTATACTCTATTCGTCGCGAAATAAGGTCAAGTGGATTTGTAAATGTAGTGTTCGAGAGTGTCGAAGCGCTTTGGGAATTTTTTTAATTTTTGACGAAATTGAGGTATTTGTAGGGTTCAATTTGGGCTTAAAAATAAGGATAAACATGAGAAAATAAAATAAAAGTGTAAAATTACCATTAGGGGCAGTGAAGATAGGGGTTTTTTCTAAAAGTAAGGGGGTTTTACAATTTATTTCACAAAATAAGGTAGTGTATTTTGAAATAACTAAAGTAGGTAATAACGCCTTTTGATTTTGAAGTTGGTGAGGTGGCGTTGACGTGGTGGCGAATTGTATAGATAGTGCATTTTGAAAAGGCGCTATCTATACATTTTGGCCGCCACCTCACCGCCACCTAACCGCCACCTCACCAACGTCTAATAACGCCTTTTGAAAAGGCGTTATTGGTTAATTTCGATGTTTGTGAGGTGGAGGTGAGGTGGCGGGCCAAATATAGATAGCGCATTTTGAAAAGACGCTATCTATACAATTCGCCGCCACGTCACCGCCACGTCACCGCCACCTCACCAACTGGACTCGCCGATCTCTCCGCCACCGCCGCTGCCGCTGGTCCGCGACCTCCCTGCGCGCGTTGCTGCTGGCCGCGCGCTGCGCCGCGCTGGCCGTCATCGCGAGCTACTGGACCGCGTCGTCCTCGGCCGCTCCGTCCCTCGCCGCTGGCCGTCGTCGTCGTAGTTGAGCAATCTCGACAATGACAACCAATTTTGAATATGCATAGGAAGAGTTTATTTTTGTATAAAAAAGAAACCAACATATATTTTTTTCGATTAACCATGTGTATCTAGATTTAAATAGTTTTATTTACCCTGAGATTGCCGAAATAGACCATCAGGCCCAACAATTGGCAGCCGTGGGGCATCGAACTTAAGATCGTGCACCTAACCCACATAGTCATACGTTCACCTTACCACTAGATCAACTCGTCAGGGTTTGAAAGAAACGAACTTACCCACAATGACTCGATTTTTTTGCTTTTTACATAAGTGTTCATAGGAAACTAACCAATAAGTTAAACCAACTTTCGGGCGGCTCATGTTCACGCGTCATACGTGGACTGTGTTTCATGGATAGCGCCCACGCCAACGGAAAAAATCTATGCAACTAATAGCGCCTGTAGGAAAGACGAGATAGCCTAGTTTTAGAGAAAAAGAAAAAAATAAGAAAACCACACATATTTTATTGGGTTTAAACTAAAAGGTAAAGTACTTTTGTAATTTGTTCTCATAAATTAGTGACAAAATATAAAAAATCTGAAGTTGACACTTCCAAGCTACGGAAAGTAAATTTGCACACAAGTAGTTGCAGTACTTCCACATATTTACTGCTAAAATGTAAAATAAAACAACTAATCATATATTTTAGTTCTATATAGGCCTTGGGGCAATCAAATCCTTAACAAGTAAAAATGAGTTAAAGCATATCCATCTGTTTAGTTATGGCAACATGAAAATCCTTAACATTCGTTCCAACCTTCAACTCTCTTTTCAAAATTCATTGATATTGAATCACTCGAACGCACTTCTAACACTTCTTATACTTTTTGAAGGCCTTGCGTTATATCCCCAGTTCTAGATTTTTCATATATAAATGTAACTAATGTATCTCCTTCGTAAAGGATTTCCCCATAATGGCCATGTACAGTAGCTCATTGAGTAGCCAAAGACGGCTTAGCGGATCTTATTACTAAAGAGCGAACAAGAACAACGAGAACCTGACTAGATTTTTGGTATGGTCCAATTTAATATTTTTATGACAAATTCCTCGAATTGTCTTGCATTTCCATAAAGGATATAATTGACAACTCGAATATATATATATATATATATATATATATATATATATATATATATATATATATATATATATATAAGCTCAGTTATCAGCATGAACCAAATAAACATAGATTAGAAGTTTTGGAAAAGTCTTGGGTTCGACTCTAGTTGAACAACAAACAAAAGTAGCTACATCGACCGAGTCCTTAACTTTGTGCATGACATTGTGGTGTTTTTTGTGTCGAAGTTCAATGAAGGTCGTGACGAATCTGACACAAACAAAAAAAAAATAAACTAACTTAATTGCAAACTAAACATACTAACTAAATGGAACTAACCAAACTAAACTAACTAACCTTAACTAACCTAACCACCTAAACAATACAAAGTAAGTAGACTAAAATAACTAACTTAACTAACTAAACAAACAACCAAAAAACAATTACCTAAACAACAAAACGAAACTAAACGAACAACCAAGTAGCTCGAGAGTTACTTGTTAACAACCTAACCTAACGTAACTATGTGAACTAAACTCGACTAACCTAACCTAACCAAACTATGTAAACTAAATTAACTAAACTAAACTCTACTAAACTACACTAACGAACATACCCTAACTCAAATTCGTGAAATTAAACTAACCTCAACACCTAAACTAAACTAACTTAACTAACTAAGCTAATTAACCTAACCAAACTAAACTAATGTGAACAAACCTCTTAGACCTAACTAACTAAGCTAACCACTTAAGTTAAATTAAACATATAACCTAAACTCACTTAACAAACTAAACAAATTACTTGGTAAAGCTCTGCCCTAGCCATACTCACATTGAAGTCCCTCTATTTATATTCTTTCATATGATTCGGCTTGAGAGTTTTCTTCACTTAAATGATTATAATATCAATAAGATTGATTAAATTTATTGATTAAGCACCGAACTTTAAGTCAATCACTTCAAGAACTTGGATACCGTACCCTAGACTCTTCGAGATGTGCATGATACGTATCGTGAAGTACATCGCACGCATATCAAAACACGATTTACGCCAGTTACTGATATACGTGTAGGACTCCTCCTTGAATGTGAGGTTAACAAAAACAACATAAAAATACACAAATCCTACCTATACGAAAGCACATGAGCGAAGCTAGACGCACCCCACCTTTTACTTAAGGCGCTCTAACGAAAAAGTCGATCTTAAAAAAAATTCAACTCTACTGCAAAATAACTCTTATACCTTTACTGCGATTATTGCACCTCACCATCCGCTTTTCTCTCATTTAATGCACCTCACCATCCTTTTTCTATTGCAAAATTACTCTTATAAGTTCGAATCTTCTAATGTTTCGAGATATATATATCTTTCACAGTGATTGAGTTTCCGTTATGGAATATTGAAGAGTAATCACAGATACGACATTATAATAATATGGAAAACATGAGAAATAAGTTTATTCAATGATAAGGTTGTATACACGTCCTTCGTTCACCCAAAATATAAGTTATCTACAAATCACCATGACATCAAGAAAACTCATCATGCAGGTCTATTACGACGGTTACGTTGACATTGTTGCTCGGTGATGCAAACCGGACGTACTCTTTGTCTAGTTGGACGTTGTATTTGTACATCCGGTTGAGGTTGTTAAGGTGGCTGGTCTTGCATTGAATCACGTCGAGTAGATTAATGCTCTTCCTCTGGTGCTTCACTCGACTCACCTCTGCTAATGATGCTCCCAAAAATAGGAGGTGGAACCATTCCAAAATACTGGCTTCCTGTATGGGGTTGGGGGAAAGGAACATGAGGCTGCGGCATGGTCAACAAGTTCATGAATGAGGGATCTCCACTATATGGCATATTGTAATTATAAGGAGTAGGAGTATATGGACTAGGCATGTATTGAGGCAGTGACGGATACATTTGACGATGAGGCATTCCATGGTCCACATATGAAGACGACGGCCCAGGTGCGTAAGGATCAAAATGGTAAGGAGGAAGATTCACGAACGGCGGCCGGGGTACAAACATTTGAGGTTCTACTTGGGGTGTGGACGATGCAGGAATGTACCCATGAGAAGAATGAGTTAGTAGGGATGATCGTTGGCTACTCTCGCCAACAGTCTCTGTTCTACTCGCTCTCGAACGAGATGAACGTGCTGTAGGAGAACGTCTGCTACCCTCTGCATCAATCTCAGTCTGAGTGGATGAACGTGGTGGACGAGGACGTCTGGTGCGTTCCCGCACAGTCTCTGGTCGTGTTCGTCTTCTTCTCACCTCTATGTTTCCTTCGTCTTGACCGTCTTCTTCATCTTCCTGTTCATTATCCTCATTTACGTCTTGTTCGACGTCAATTCCGTCATGCGAAATAGTAGACCTTTGCCTTTCATCTTCGTCTAAAATTTTAATCCCTTCATCAAGCGCAGCAAGACCTTGCTCGTACCCATCCTCAATAAACACTCGCCTCAGTCGATGCACCAAGTTACGCTGATATACAAAAAATATGAGCTCAAAGCACGCAAAATAAGATATTAGTTGTTCGAGGAAAAGTAAGAGTTATAAGATTACCGAGTAGTCACGTAACGCCCCGTCGTGTCCAATGAATCTCTTAGTGACCGAGCGATACCACGTCATGTAGTCATCATGATTGTACCCTTCATTAAGTGCCGCTGTGGCAATGGTGTCCCCACGATTTTCCCACATGTGTATGTAGCTTGTGTGAAAAGTCACCTAATTTTCATGATGATGTCCACGTAATTCGAGGCAGTGCAGTTGGACGTCGTAAGCACAATTTGGTGGCACCACTTGTAGCATGCCAAATTGTCTCATAACCCTTTCCGGTCGATGCGACTCGACTATGTGGAAAGAAATAAGGGGACACGTCGAAAGCCAACTACCGTGACCGTTAGTACAGTAATTGGGAAGAGACCCCATGAGTTCAGTATATGGTTGCCATACCACATCATCCTCATGCCTTTGCGAGTCGAGTGCATCACGGTAAGCCGATACGACGTGCGTCAAACTTTGTGAAACCGAAAATGCATCGAGTCATCTGTATAGAAAACAATAAGTTAAGATAAATGAAATTGGACAATATTTTTTAGCATATTAATGGCAAAACGACTTTAATACCTGTGTCCCAGTGGAACGTCCATAAGCATATTTTGGTCATCCACCGTTCGCGGTTGAGCTCTAGAAACACGCAGGCGCCTCGTTGCTATGAATGGAAATCTGTCCCATGCCCACAGTTGTACAAGAATTGACGCACCAGCAACCTCATGTGCCCCTGCGCGAGATCTGCGACACAACTCCTGTACAAATATGCCAAACATGCACTCCCCCAACTATATTGTCCAGCTACTTGAAAATCCTCTAGCAATGGTAGGAACATCAAATGTACGAATCGATTGGACTTGTCGACGAAAAGACAACCACCGATAAGTTATAGTATGTACGATCGTACATAGCGTTGCACCGACTCCTCATCTCTATCATCATCTATAGCTGGTACGTTAAGCTCAAGCCAATCGACTTTCAGTTTACAACCAACCACGTCATCTCCCACATGAGTTTGTCCAAGTAGCCTCTCACAGACATCAGCATAGTCTGTATCTGTCGTCCCCGTCACAGGCATACCTTTGATAGGTAATCCAAGCTGTACCTGCACGTCTTGGAGTGTAATTGTGCACTCCCCACAATGCATGTGAAATGTATGGGTCTCAAGGCGCCATCTCTCTACGAACGCAGTAATCAAAGCCCAATCAAGGCTGAAAAATGCTACCCGGGAAATCCCATAGAACCCACTGGAATGAAGATATGGGATCATCCTAGAATGATACTACATCGTTCGATCAACGACCCCACGTCTTCGGCGTACGCGCATTGTTTCGTACACCTTATAATTGATAAGGTCGTAATGTATGAGTTTGATACGTTATTGTTGTAAATTTGACGTATTCATGTAAAACAGTTTACCTCGCCCCTTTAGGTTCGCGATGATCTGTGTGTACCTTGGAGTTGCAATAGTGATGGATCTAAAGGACCTGGATCCATTGTTGTACAACTACAAATGAAAGTTAGAAAAAGAAAATGAGTGTTGTACGAAACCAAACGATAAGTATTTAATAAATGTTCACACAAAAACAACTGCGTAAATGCTCAAAAGCAAAATATGTACGAACTTAAGTTACTTCACACATTTTAGAAAATCGACTATAGGTTTTCATTGGATGGTTGAGGTCTGCTTGGACAATTTTTTTTGTTATGTCCCTCCGAACGACAAATACCACACCGGTTCTTCCTAGTTGGGACTCGTTGATGGTCTTTATCTGGACATGTTGTTCTTCTATGTCCTTCTTGATGACATATCCCACATCGCATAGGTCTTTGGACATTAGGAAGATCCATCTCGGTATGTCTTCGCGATCCCTTAAGCCTCCCTCGGCCACGTCTGTACCTGGGGTCGGGTATGATCTTCGTCCCAAAAGTCGGCCAATAATTCTCATCTGGGATGGCCTTGAGTTTGTAGGAGTAGCATTGTGCGTACACATCTATCCTATAGTACGGCTCGATGAACTGCGCGTAGCTCACTCGAATAAACGCATATGCTGCTAACACGTGTGAGCAAGGGAAACCAAATGACTGCCATTTATTACAACTGCACACCCGGTCCTTTAAGATGACGACTTGTGTGTTGTTGCCTTTATGCATGCGATCTCCATGTCTTCCAGTCTGCACTTCGAACTCACCAATGTCTCGATTGATCAACGTGACGTGATGCCTCCTTGCGAATTTCTCATTTTTCGTGAGTGCCTCCATGACATATTCCGTGTACGCTTGTCCGTTTGAGATTGCTTCATTGATTTCCTGGTTGAGTTGATTTTGGTACGTCACCAATCTGTAGTATATCATCTGAGTCAACGCCGTAATTGGCAAGAATCGAGCCCCCTTCAATACCCCGTTAAAACACTCTGCAATTGCCGATGAAACTCGAGTAAGTAATATTGGTTCGTCGAATATTTATTGTATTTGAGTGCAAAACATAAATTGTATTTCGTACATACCAACACCATTAGAATTCATCCATCCGTACCGCATGCCTCCGTCGTGCGATTGAGTCCAAAGTTCTTTGGGGATGACATTGACATATTGCAGGCATTGAGGCGTTCGTGAAGATAAGTATGTGAAACGCTCCATGCACGCATTAAATTTTCGTTCTTGATGTTGAACAGTTGCTCGACCAAGGAGTAATTTCAAGGGGTCATTTTTGAAGTGGGTGCCGAAATTACTAAGCAAGTGTCGCAAGCAATAACAGTGGTACCCTTTAGGGGGACAAAAGCCGTTGATTGGGGTGTTGACCGCCTCCAAAATGCCGGGGTGACGATAAGAAATAACGCAAATGCCTTCTCTATCAGTCACGTATTTGCGCAACATCCGCAAAAACCACCCCCACGAATCAGTTGATTCGGTTTCTGTAACGGCAAATGCAACTGGTAATATGTGTCCATTTCCATCAACAGAGATCGCAATCATTAGCTTCCCATTGTATTTGCCATATAGGAATGTCGCGTCAATCTGAAGCAAAGACCTGCAAAACTTGAAAGCATGTATTGAAGCTTCAAATGCAAAAAAAACACGACGAAATTGAGGAGACGCAGTTCTTATTTCATCAGCATGCCATTGTCTGTGTGACCACTCGATCTTTGTCCCCGGACTCTTACTCCTCATAGCCGCCAACCATCTTGGTAATTGAGCGTACGACTCATCCCAATCTCCAAAAGCCCATGCAATTGCTTTCCTTTTGGCATCCCACATTCGCTTGTAGCTGACTTCGTGTCCGTATTTTCCCTTAATTATTTCTACTAATGCTTTGATCGTGATACCTTGATCGCTCTTGACGACGCTTTGGATCTCTCGCGCAATCATGTTGGCATCAAGTTGGGCATGACCGCGTTCTACGTCGGGATTAATACACGTTTGCGGTACGTCTAACTGTGTTATCTCCTATAATAGTGTTTTCTTTCGCAAACAAGCGCAAAGACGCCACATACACCCGTGTTGTGGAAATCTGCACTTAATCGCCCACGTAGTTGTAGTCGATTCCATCACATGGTATTGACAATGTCTATTAACATACCACACTTTAACGGCATGTTAACGACATGTTGTAAGTCGTCTTTATTGTCAAAATACATCCCTATCTCCAAATCGAAGTTAGACATGTCCCCCCAAGTTTGCTTATGGGAATGTTGGGTCGCACTTGAATTAGCCACCTCCCAATCGATTTCGTTATATCCCGGTATTGGTTGGTGAACTTCATGGTCACTAGCTTCCTCCAACAAAATCTCTTCATCGATAGCAAATTGCTCATCATCTTCGACATTCTCCGCACCCGGAGGTTCATATCTTGGATCATCCGTGCAAACATTAACGTCATCCCAAGCGACAACTGATGGAGCTTCTTCGTTGGGACGTATGTCCTCATCAGTTTCATTATTTTCGTCGTCGTTATTTTCATCGTCATTAGAGGCATTAATATCTTCATGTAATGGACTAACCAACCCCTCTTCCACGACCTCACCGTGTGGGGCTTGCATATGTAGCCTTTCCATCATTAATGCTGTGTCTGGAGTGCCGTCGCGTTCATGACGAACTTGTGTATGAATCGTACGATTTTTAACTGAGTCGATTGGCTCAAATGTTAAATATATATCTACCGGTGCAGTTATAGGTAAATTGTCCACCGTCTCCCACATGAAGTCGACGTGTGTCGAATCATGCAACAACACAGGAACGAAATATTGTGAGCCTCCGGGGAGGATTATCATGTGGCGATAAGTCATCTGAACTATAGTCTCCGTTGATGAGATAGTGAACGCGTTACACACGTCATCCATCATTTCACGGCCACTCGACCCAAACTTAACCATCAACACTGCTGATGGGGGTGAGCTGTACGTAATGCCATTTAACCCATTAACAATTTCACCGTACGCATATAATAGAAAAGGGATATTTCTTTGTGACATGACCTACATAACTTATTGAACAATGATGTAAAAGGAATACACACAAATGCACAAATATATTAAGTGCAATAGTTGGTTAATAATGGAGTTAACGCGCATGGATACTTTCTGATGTAGAAGATCGCCATAACAGCGCAACTATAGAGCATACTCATTTCTTTGCACTCCCAATCACGTAGTAAGTCATACTTAAATGTCAAACGATCAAACCTACTGAACTAGTTCATAAGGAGCACGATTTTTGTTTACAAATTTATGCCAGAACATATATTCTTCCATTCAGCACTTTAAACACAAATGAAACTTTCTGATGTAGAAGATCGCATCAATATCGCAACTACAGAGCATAATCGTTCATTTGAGTTTGAGTAACTGAATGTTTTAAGCAGACATACCATTAAATAAATATATCAACCATTTTGAACAACCACAACAGCTATGTCACTACATATCATGTAAAAAATAAACTAAACAATTATTAATAATTATGAAAAATACCAAATTCGTGAACTTACTATCTTCCTCTGCTAGTTGTCTTCAACGGAACAATCCTGCAGTGACATTTTATTTTCGTTAGTTCCACGTCAACAAAACTAAAGTAAAGTAATCAAACATAACTAACCTAACTTACCTAAGTAAACCTTTAACCAAGTAATGAGTGTTAAACTACACTCGAGTAACTTATCTAACTAACTAACCTAACCTAACCTAACCTAACCTAACCTAACTATGTAATGAACACAAAACTAGCTAATTCATAATGTTTTTATATCTAGATTGCTTGAAGGGTATTCTCAAGTTAAAAATATAGGCAGACATAAGCTAATCCGTTTAGTCCCTAAAAAGTTGTCAAGCCGCTATTTCCTTTTCTATAAAAAGGGTTGCTTTTGTAGACAAACATGAAGGCATGCACATAAAAATGACAAGGCAGAGAAGAGAAGTAACATTTCTTGGTCAATCTTTTGCATAAACAACCACAACATTTCACCAGAAATTGAAAGTTAAATCTACATAGAGAAGTGGTTCAATTAACTTTCTCAAGCAAATGATATTCGATATAATAACATTTGAACTACTAGTACTAAAATAATGCTAACAAACATAAAAAGTAAACACTGCATTTCTCAAACAAAAGTGAAAGTGGAAACTGCATCCTCGAAACTATTCCATTGTTAATTTCAACTGAAATGCTTAACTAAAAAAATTAAAAAACTATTAATTACAAAACTAAGCAAATTAAATAACCTAACCTAACATAACCTAACTATGTGAACTAATTTAACGAACCTAACAAAACTAAATTATAGTAACCGCAAATTGTCAAACAACAAAACTAAAGTAAAGTAATCAAACATTAATAACCTAACTAACGAAATTAACTAAACAAACAAACTAAACTAAACTAACTAACTAAACTAAACTAAACTAACCAAACTAAACTAACTAACCTTAACTAACCTAAATACCTATACTAAACTAAACTAAACTACACAAACTTAACTAACTAAACAAACTACCTAAAAATGATTAACTAAACTACTAAACAAAACTAAACTAACTTAACCGTCTTAATAAACTAAACAAACTACTTTAAGTAAACTAACTAACCTAAAGACCAAAAATAAACTAACTTAATTGACTTAGCAAACTAAACATACTAACTAAAATAAACTAACCAAACTAAACTAACTAACCTTAACTAACCTAAATACTTAAACTAATCAAACTAACTAAACTAAACTAATAAACTTACTTAACTAACTAAACAAACAACAAAAAAACGATTAACTAAACTACTTAACAAAACTTAACTAACCTCCTCCTCCTTCTCCTCCGTTGAGATGTCTTGTGCCCGGCGCCGCGCTCGCTCGCTCCCTCGCGCACTCACAGCACCTGCTGGTCGATCCGCGCACCCTCGCCTCGGCTCTGCAGCACACCACCTCACTGACTCGCTGGTCGATCTCTCATTGCCTCAGTGCATCGTTCGCCTCACTCCTTGCTCTCGCACCTCCGCGCTCCGTCAACTCCTCTCATCCTTCTCCACCGCCGGTCGATCTCTCTGGCCAAATTCCTCACCGTCACCTCCTCTCTCTCGCCAACACCAGCCACACCTTCTCCTTCAACTGGCCTCTGCCTCTCCCCTCCTTAAATACCCAACCCACCCCCCTACAACACACCCGTGAGCCCTACAAAAGTAAGCGGGGCTGTCCTTTTCCTTGCGCGACAGGGACGCAGAGATTCTCTGCGTCCCTGTCGCGCGAGGAAGAAGGCAAGGTACACAGATAGCGCCTTCTCAAAAGGCGCTATCTGTGTACCCCAATTGGGGGAGTCCACGTGGATCCACGTGGACTTGGCCAGAATGATTAGCGCCTTTTGAGAAGGCGCTAATCGTTCTGGCCAAGTCCACGTCACCCTGTACGCTGTCCATGTGCCTACGTGGCCAGGACACATGGATAACGCCTTTTTAAAAGGCGTTATCCATGTGTCCACCTCAGCAAAAAAATGGGTCCATTGTGATAGCGCGTTTTGAGTAGGCGTTATTGCCTAGTTTGATAAAAAAAAATTTCCCTCATTTCCCTCTTTTAAAGTAAAAACAGTTGTACTTTGGTAAAGAATTCGTGAAAATATATAAGCAAGGATATAAAGTGAGAGGCAGCTTTGTCATTTGCCCTCACAAATAAGTTGTTTTCAATGTGAAATCAAAGTTGGGATTAAACCCTCTCTTCAAACTCGTTTCTTCAGCATCCCTCATCTTTCTCTTTCCCATCGATCAAACCTTCCACTCGAGCTCACCTTCCTCTCGGTCATCATCTTCTTTCTTTGACTCCAACACTCGGTCTCTCCCTCTTGATGTCTCTCTCTCATCTCTCTTTGCTCGTGCTTGTCTCTCTCCCTCTTAACTATTTTCCTTAAGCTCTCGGTGGACAGATGCATGGAGAAGAAAGGAAGATCATGGTTAAGGTGAATTTTTAGATTCAAAATTGGGTTTTGGTATAGTGGGTATGATTGATGTCGTTATTATTGTTGGGTGTTGGTTATTGATTGAGTTGTTGATTGAAATTGTTGTTAGCTCGATGAAGGAGAAAGAAATGTGAGATTTGTTCATAGTTTTTGGCTAAATTGGTGGACTGTTTTGAGGGGAAAGAAAGCGTCGTTGTTGTTGTGACTGTTATAAGGGAGATAAAAAGAGATGAGGTGAATGGTTAAGAAAAAAAAAACACACACACACACACAACAATAAAAACAACAAAACAGCAGCAACAACGAATTAAAAAAAAGAACGAAACTGTTTTGTTGAAGTGAGTTGGTGCAGTAGATTAAATTGTTGAATTGATGTTTAAAATTTGAGAAATTAAGGAGTCTTGTGTTTATTTTGTTATTCGTGAGTAACCATGTTTGACAAATGATTCAAAGGCCTTATGATTGTCCAAAATAATTGCGAATAGGTTCGTTTGAATGTTAATATATCCTATTTCAATGGTTAATACGGTTTGTAGTGAAATGCATTGGTTTAGAGGTCGAGATTTAACGTTGAACATAGGGTCTCGCTATTGAAAAATATGCACTAGCTATAATTTGACTAAGTGTTGAAGGCTTATTTCGAGGTAGTTTTGACTTGGAATATGAATGAGACTCATATTGCAATGTTTAGGTGTTTTGGTGAAGGAAATAACTCCGAAAGTTGATAAAATGAATAAATCAGGATTTTTTGAAGTTCTAATGTTGAAAATTGGAATTAGCAAAAGATTAAAATTGCCAATTGAGTTAAAATCCCAATATAAGATTCATAGTAAATTTGTAAATTGTTCTTGAAGAGAATCAAGTAGCTTATGACCGTAATCGGAGACATAAATTAAGTTTGAGACTTAAGATGAAGTTGTTGGAGTTTAGAGTGGTTTGAAATCGCTTTGTTACTTGAAAATGATTTTGAAGTGTAGAAATTGAGTTGTAACTCTAAAATGTGAATTTTGTGATTTAAATAGGACTTACAAAAATACAAGAAAGTAGGGGAACGCAATATGAGGCTTCGCGACCAACTTTTGGTTGGTTTGGTTATAAGTAAACCGTACAGTGGTCTTTACTATTTTATGAAATTTATCTTTGTATTTGCATTTGTGTTTAGTCTGCATTGCATTTCACATCATTCTTGGTCATGCATTCATGTCATTTCGAATGATGGCTGGTTAGTACTACGATTCACTGGTGGAACACGGAAGACCCAAGGCACGCAAGTTTTTTGCGGAAGCATGCATTGGACTTCTATAACTGTTTTAGATTTATTTTTAGGTCGACCAACCTATTTATGATCCTTGAATAGTAACAAAAGGGCTTCACTTTGTTATATGAATTTCTTATTATTTGGAAATGCAATTACATGTCTCCATGTATTCGGACTAACATTTGCAAGAGTACAGAGTAGTGTAGGAGTTTACTTACCTGACATCTTTGAGTTGTTTTTGATGATGTCAGGTTCTCTATGAAGACAAGGAAAGAACGAACAAGACTCAAAGATCTTTGGTGATTGTTTTCATGTTATAAAGTTAATTCTTGTTGTATATTGCTTATATATATCACTTTGGATTTTAGGGTGAGTGTAGGGCGTGAATGTGACGGCTCCAGTTTCCCACAAACTGGGCCTCGCCCCGCCTAAGCCCACGTGGAACCCCGAGCCAGCCTCGCAAGGTCAACGCAGGCCTAGTCAACCTTCTTATCTATCCATATAAGTAAATTCATAATTTTATGTCGAGTTATTAGTATTTTTCAAGTTTTATAAGTTAGCGAAGCGATGAATACGTTAAATAATTTAACGATAAAGTAAAAGAGTTGGACATCCTAAATATGGAACCCTGTAAACATGTGTACTCATGTATATCTGGTGTCAGGTGTAATAACCAAGCAAAATGATATACAAGTCATGCGTATCTCTCAACCCAAAAAAGTATCCCATGTGTGATAAAACAACATATATAAGTAATACAAAAAGTCGAAAACCTACAAAAAGCAAATAGAGAAGGGCCGATCCAATATCCTCATAGTAGATCACCAAGTATTAGCACCTTGCCCTTACTCGGCTGCGGATCTGTACTCGGTCAAACACAAGAATGTCGAGTCCAGTAAGTAAAAGCCAGTAGGATCTAAACAATAATTCAAAATAAATAAAGCAGTCTAAAAGTCATGCGGATAGAAATAAAGCTATAAGGAATGCATGATAATAAGACTATAAAAAATGAAAGTACAACAAGAAATGAGTGTCAAAAGAAACAATAGAGAGATGCCCAAGTAGTCCAAGACCACCGAATGCGAGTGCCACAGGGTCGGGGTTATAGAGGCGCGACAACGCCAAGCTGACTCGAGTTCTAAGACGCGACATCGCCTGTTGTACCTAGACCATCGCAAATGAGGGATATCAACGGTGCCCCGGATAAAACACATCTCATTCCGACCAAATACTCTAGTGATTCGAGGTCATGGTTTCGGTTGCAAGCTGACAACCACTCCATCAGAGACACTCTCATGACTCACTTGGCCCTCAGACACTCATATAAGGGTGGGAATTCCAAGAAAGGGATACATTGCAATATCAATAAAATATAAGCATAAGTGAACTATTGTGCATTTCTTAGCTGGTTTTACTTCCCTCAATATTGCAAAAATACCAATCGAATAGCGACTCTCACACGCCTTAAAGTACGTACTTGATGCCCGATACTAGTCTCAATCTACAATGAATTAGGTGTGTCAAGTCCCTAATTCGAAAATAATTTATTTAATATTATTTTCTTTCCATTTACCTTAATTTTTTTTGAAAATGTAAGATTTCTTTTTTTTTTTGAATTGCGGCTACATCGATTATGTCTCGAGTCGCGTTGGTCAATTTTCGGCTCGACCAATTTTCTTGAAAATGCCTTTGTCTTTTTTTATACATAGACACATTTGTATATACTTTTTATATAATACAATGTACAATGTATATTATATATGTAATATATATATTGTTAATTTGGTGCTGGCAACATCACCAATTAGGCACTGGTTTGGCCAGCACCTTGTGCTGGTCACCAGCGCCTATTTGGTGCTGGCTCGGCCAGCGCCTCGTTGGTTTCTTCGACGCCTCGCGGACACCATTTCAACCCCCATTTATACCCCATCAAAGTTTCACTAATTCCCCAAATATGAACTCACTTTTTAATCTATAAAATTTCACAAAAAAACCCACTACAATCCATAGCCACAATCAAGTTAATGATTTACAACAGGTTAGAGATGAAGATAAGTTACCTAGTTTTCTTAGCTTCTCTTTAGTATTGCACCCACTTCATAAGAGCTACAAAATCACCACCAACAAGGAATACAAAATCACCACCAACAAGGAAGAACCTCAAGTTTTCTCCTATTCTCTCCTCAACCTACCGTGCTTCATATATCCCCTTTTCTTTTTAAAAAAAGCACCCAATACAAATGACCAAGAGAGTTATATATTTCTCACTTCCAAACAAACATATAGGCATTCTCCACCACATATTTTCTTATATATATATATATATATTTAAAACAAAACTTGTATTTATCTTCTTTCCTACCACTACAACATGACACATCAATTTATTAAATTAAATTTCTTATCCCATTTTAGGAAATGTCAAAAATACCTTTTTAGACTTAATTTTAAACTGAGGCACCTCTTTGATTTATTGATCAACTATAGTCACGTACCTTAAATGCACGCATATCGAGAAGTTACCTTACTCACAAATCGACAATTAAAATTAAATAATTAAATTATGATTATTTTTTTAATAAGTAATACGAAAATCAACGAATAATAAAATACCGCGGTGTCGACTCCCGAGAGTTGACCGAGTATGCCACGTTATGACATGTCCATGTCATAATCCTGAAATGTCACATGACACGGGTTAAAATTTTAGGGTCGTTACAGTCTTTCCAACTAATAAGAATTTCATCCTCGAAATTAATATAACTTGAAGTAAGACTTACCAGAATCAAAATAGGTATGGAAAGTGCTTGCGCATATAGGACTCTAATTCCCAAGTCAGCTCGTCCCCATGATGTTGCCATTTGATGAGGACCGACGGGATGTCCTTATTCATTGGTCTCTTCACCTGACGGTCCAATATCTAAATAGGTTGCTCCTCGTATGCGATGGCCTCTCTCTAATCTATCTGACTTAGATCCATCATTGGCAGTACGCCTCCTCTCGGCCTATCCAGCCAAAGCATCGAAATATGAAATACGGGGTGGATCCCAGCTAACTGAGGTGGTAACTCTAACTCATATGCAACCATGCCGACTCTCCTCTTGACCTTGAAATGACCAATGAATCTCGGAGTGAGCTTTCCTTTGATTCTAAATCTCTTATGACCATTTTAAGGCGAGACCTTCAAGTACGCATAGGCTCCCTCATCATATTCTAACTCACCATGGTACTTGTCGTAATATTCCTTTTGTTTCTCCTGCGTACCCTTCAGACGTAGACTGATATATCGTATCTTCTCTGTGTGATTCACCACAATCTTTGGCCTACTAACCAACACATCATCAGGCTCTGTCCAACGCGATAGAGATCTACATGGCCTACCGTATAGTGCTTCAAATGGTGCCATCCCAATTCTTGCATGATAATTATTATTATAAGCAAATTCACACATATGAAGATACTCATCCCAAGAACCACCATACTCCAGCACACATGTGAAGCATATCTTCTAACACCTGAATCAACCGCTCCGACTGTCAAATATGTATGTGGGTGATAAGTCGTACTCAAATTTAATCTGGTGCCAAATAGTGTCTGCATGCTCCGCCAAATCTGCGATGTGAACTGTGATCCTCTATCTGACACGATGGATGATGGAACTCCATGTAACCAAACAATTTTCCGCTCGTATAAAGCAACTAATTTATCCACCCTGTGTGATGTCGATACTGGTTAGAAGTACGCGGACTTAGTCAGCCTATCCACAATCACCCATATGCTATCATGGTCGCTTTGAGATCGAGATAATACACTAACAAGATTCATGGCAATATGCTCGCACTTCTACTGAGGAATAGGAAGTGGCTATAATAATCCTCCGAGTCTCCGATGCTCAGCCTTAACTTGTTGGCATATCTGACACGCTCGAACATAATCACTAACATCGGTCTTCATCCCCGGCCACTAAAATATATGACACAAATCCGCATACATCTTAATCTGACCCAGATGAATCGTAAAACGTGAGCGATGAGCCTCTTGAAGTATCTCATCATGAATCTCAGCCACTGATGGAATATACAGTCTCCTTCTAAATCTTAGGCATGAGTCTGTCGTTTGAATCCACTCTGGGTGATCAGGACTCTAAGCTAACTTGCTAAACTTCTAGTACTGCTCATATGTCTACTGACCCTCAAGTACACTCTGTATAGTCACTGTCTGAGTCCTCATCTGCCCACAAATCAACACTCTGGTAGTTGTTGGTATATCAACTAAATTCATCAACTTAACTGCGAGTAACCCATACTCGTGTGTCATGTTGCAAGTCATTATTTATGGGTCTGATCCTCTCCGGCTCAATGCGTCTGCCACAACATTGGCCTTCCTTGGGTGGTACTTCAAAGAGAAATCATAATCCTTGAGGAACTGTAGCCAACGCTTATGTCTCATATGCAAATTCTTCTGAGTGAAGAGGTATTTCAAACTCTTATGGTCAGTAAACAACATGAATATCTCTCTGTAGAGATAATGACATCAAATCTTTAATGTTAAACCACTGCTGCTTACTTTAAGTCGTGAGTAGGGTAGTTCTTCTCATGAATCTTCAGATGTCGAGATGCGTAAGCTATCACTTACCGTCCTACATCAAAATGTGACGGCCCCAGTTTTCCACAAACTGGGCCCTGCCCGGCCTAAGCCCACGTGGACCCCCGAGCCAGGCTCGCAAGGTCAACGCAGACCTAGTCAGCCTTTCAATCCATCATTATAAGTAAATTCATAATTTTAAGTTGAGTTATTAGTATTTTTCAAGTTTTAAAGATAGCTATTAAAGCAATGAACAACAATATTCAATAGAGTAAAATGAAATGACTGTACAATTTCCTAGCTGGTTTACTTACATTCTTCGCGAGCAATCCATCGCGTCGTCGAGCTTCGTCCAAGTTACGCCTCATTGTCCACTGTTGTGTCTCTTCGGGGATAGATCGGTCTGGCAACGCGCCATCGCGTCGTTGCTCCACGCCGTTCCCCGCGCCGTTGCCGCCGTCGCTACCGCTGCCGCGTCGCTGCCGAGTCACCGCCCCTCCTCACTGGTGTCCCTGCTCCTCGCCGGCATCGTGGACCGTGTCGCCGCTTGTCGTCTTCCCCCACAACTGCGCCACCTCCCGGTCCGCCGCTGCTGCTGGTCGTCCGCGCGCCGCGTCATTCGCGCAGCGATCGCTTGCTCGCCGGCCGGACTCTCTGTCTCTCGCTGAGCGCTGTTTCGGCCTCCATTGTTAATCCATTGTTGTTGGAGCCGCGCTCCTCCGAGCCGCAACACCGCCTGCGCCGCACTTTTGGTCGCGTGTTGTGTCGCCGCTCCTTGTCGCCGTCTCCGCTGTCTCTCTCTCTCTCTTCTCCTCTTTTTTTTCTCTCTTTTCTCTCTCTCTCCTCTCTCCTCTCTTATTATCCGATCCCCTCTTTTTTGTTTTTGTTTTTTTATTTTTACTTACTTATCTCCTCGATTTTGTGTACGAATTAATCCCCGAAAAAATACCCGTTTTCGCCAAAACATGACGAAAATACCATTGCACTCCAAAACACGGGAACACAACGTGTAAACCTTTATTTCGCATCGATTAAATCCGGATCACGACGAGTGGGTCCCACATACGACCCTGAAATGACACGTGGTACAAGTTAGATTTTTAGGGTCGTTACAGTCTTCCCAACTAATTAGAATTTCGTCCTCGAAATTGAAGCAATTCACAAAGGAAGATAATGTTTTGTGAAGGCCTAAGGCCATACCCGCCTAAGGCCATACCCCCATCTTACTCTGTAGGACTATGCTCCTCCGTGACGAGCTGGGCTCTTTCGAGACCTGCAAGCTGTGTAATGCCCTTACACACCTTACACCATCTGTCTTCTCCTCTCCAATATATGCCAGGGCAACATCCTCGAAACATATATGGGAAAAACTCAAGGAAAAATCATCCCCATCATATACCAGGGCAACATCCTTTAAACATATATGGGAAACTCAAAGGAAAATACCATTTCCATGATCCACTGTCTCCAACACACACACACACATCCTCCGTATGTCTGTGAGAATTTGAACCAGTCTCTCGGACTGTTCGTCATCTCTAATCTAGTGGATTTCAAACTCAACTCATTGACCAAGCGACCAAAAATAAAACTATCAAGTTACGGGTAGCAGTCGGATCTGGCTCGGCAACAGTATGAACCTGCTCCCGACTCTGCTGTGGCTGCCCTCTGCCCAATCATGGACACGTATTGGCAAAGTGACTTGGCTGTCCACACTCCCAACAAGTACGCTGAGATCCCGATCCAGATGGAACACTCTGTCCCCATCCATACCTCGCCCACGACTATCGCTCTGCCTCGCCTCGCCATCGCCACCGCATTGCCCTCAATCCTCTCGACATCGCTGTCGCGAGAACCCGATCGTGCCAAGAATTTGTGGTGTGCTAATATAACTTTGTACTGGAGCAAATGGTATTGGTGTCATACGCGTAGTAGGAGGTGGAGATGCAATATACCCCACACTATGAGCTCGATCTCTCGACCTCCCCTGTCTAGGTCCCTTCCTCCTCTCGTCACCACTCGATCTGACATATGGCTGTGCTGGTGGTGGAGCTGCGACTACTGTACCTGTGCGAGTGCTCAGAAAAGTCTCACTGGCCAAACTCCTCGCATACGCCTCCTGCACCGTTCCTGGAGCTGTGGTCACCATCATAGAACCGATCTCACCCAACAGGCCATTCATGAAGTAGTATGCCAGGTCAGTGTTTGTATCAGCTATGCCTCCGACATAATCCATCAACCGAAAATATCGGCCCTTATACTACATCATTGTCTCGTCAGCCGCCTATCGGATGTTCTGAAACTCGGTCTTCTTCATTTTCCTGACCGCTTGTGGGAAATACTTTTGATTGAACCTCTCATTGAATTCAGTCCAGTCCTTGGGTTTCCCCTTCCTAGCCACCATGCTACTCCACCACACATCAACCTATCCGAACAACGAAGCTGATGAGATGCTCGACCTCATATGCTCTGGTGTGGCCAAGACGTTATAAATCTTCTCGTGACTCCTCATAAACTTTTCTGCTGCTTTGAGATCCGTACCACCGTGAAACCTTTCCGGGTGATGTCGCTGAAACTCATGAGACTGCCTTGCATCAGCCATCGCTCGAGTGCTCCCATCAGTGGGCGTGCTCGGTGTAGCATCCATCGGTGTATCAGGAGTAAATGGTACTCTCTCAGCCTGAACGTGTACTCCCTCAGGTTTGGTCGGCAATGTTGAAGTCGCAACAGCGGCCTTGTCGCCGCACTCCCACCCTGAGTACTTGGTGCTGCTACTGTAGATGTAGAAGGCAATGCTGTAGCATGTTCTCTCAAAAGTCGGAGAATCCCCTGAAGTTGCTGGCCATGTGAGGTGACTAGCTGGGACATCGCATCTAACCTTTCTTGAATGTCACCCAGACCGGATCGCTGGTCTCAGGTTGATCGGTCATCGAAATTTGCAAAGAATGCGATTTCTCGATCAAGATATAGCTATCGATAGTAATAACATACAATACATCAAATAGATCATATAGTCCAAATTTTAATTTCCCCAACTCTCCTCACTTCCCAACTAAGACTCTAAGTCAGGATCATAGGGTTCCACTCTAAGTTCCAACCGTGTCCTAACTCTATTTTTAATTTGTGTCTTATGCTGGTTGTGGGTTAACCAGGAGCTAGATGTAAAACCTTATGCTCTGATACCATCTGTGACAGCTCTGACACCAATTGTGACGTTGGTATCACAATGTCTTAAGTCATGAAATTCTGAAAACTAGGCTCATATACCAACTGTGTTGGTATCATATTGCCTTAAACCATCTAGGTCTCTAAACCTAGGCTCTGATACCAACTGTGACGTCTCTGATACCAACTGTGACGGCCCCAGTTTCCCACAAACTGGGCCCCGCCCGGCCTAAGCCCACGTGGACCCCCGAGCCAGTCTCGCAAGGTCAACGCAGACCTAGTCAGCCTTTCAATCCATCATTATAAGTAAATTCATAATTTTAAGTTTAGTTATTAGTATTTTTCAAGTTTTACAATTTAGCGGAATCAATTACTACATTAAATAACTCAACAATAATTGTAAAAGAGTTGGACAACCTAATTGTGGAACCCTGCATAAGTATATCATCATCAGAGGAAAGTAAATACAATATATACATGCCCAAAATCCCAGTGTTTTTAAAACAAGTAGATTTAATAATACAAAAGACTCACCTAGCTATGGAGTCTTCCCTTTGCTGGACCGTGGATCTGCACTCAGTCAAACACAAGAATGACGAGCACAGGTCAGTAACGCCAGTAGGAAATATATACAGCATTTCAAAATAACTACATCAGTCGAATTCATGCAAATAGAAAGAAATGAACAAGGAACGCATGAATATAAAAGACCATAAACAAATCAATCAATAAGTGAGGGTCTAAAATACGAAAAACCAAACAATAAGGAGTCCTGACCAAAAGGTCGTTGAGTTGCGGCAAATGCCCATTAAACTCGGGTTCAGGATGAGACACTGCCTACCAGCCATATCCCTTGCGACTATGAGATATCCACAGACTCGGATAAGTCCAGATAAGAGCTCATATCACAGATAAACAGTAACCATGACTCACTTGCCAATGGACAACTCAACCAACATCAATTTCAAAGATTGCAATCAAAGCAATGACCAACAATATTCAATAGAGTAAAATGAAATGACTGTACAATTTCCTAGCTGGTTTACTTACATTCTCCGCGAGCAATCCATCGCATTGTCCAGCTTCGTCTAAGTTACGCCTCATTGTCCACTGTTGTGTCTAGTCGGGGATCGATCGGTCTGGCAACGAGCCACCGCGTCGTTGCTCTACGCCGTTCCCCGCGCAGCTGCCGAGTCACCGCTCCTCCTCGCTGGCGCCCTTCCTCCTCGCCGACGCCCTTCCTCCTCGCCGGCGCCCTTCCTCCTCGTCGGCGTCCTGGTCCTCGCTGGCGTCGTGGACCGTGCCGCTGCTAGTCGTCTTCCCCCACAGCTGCGCCACCTCCCAGTCCGCCGCTGCTGCTGGCCGTTCGCGCTGTCGCGTCATCCGCAGCCGCGATCGCTCGCTTCGCCGGACTCGCCTCGCATTGGAGCTGGCATTGTCCGCGCCTCCGTCGCTAATCCGCCGCTGCTTTGAGCTGGGCTCCTCCGAGCCGCAACACCGCCTGCGCCGCACTTGGCTGGTGTCGCCGCTCCTCGCCGCCGTCTCCGTCGTCTCTCTCTCTCTTGGCACTCCCCTCTCTCCGCCGTATCTCTCTCTCTCTTTCCCTCTCTCTCTCCTCTCCTATCTCTTTCTTTCTTTTCTATCTCTCACATCTATCCTCTGACTTATTATCCGATCTCTTTTTTTGTTTTTTTTATTATTTTTACTTACTTATCTCCTCGATTTTGTGTCCGAATTAATCCCCGAAAAATACCCTGTTTTTGACAAAACATGGCGAAAATACCATTGCACTCCAAAACACGGGAACACCACGTCTAAACCTTTATTTCGCGTCGATTAAATCCGGATCACGATGAGTGGGTCCCACATACAACCCTGAAATGACACGTGGTACGAGTTAGATTTTTAGGGTCGTTACACAAAACATGACCCAAACTGACCTTAAAAGCATCGGTGTTCACCTCAAAACCCTTTCCCGACTCTGGTAGTACCAATATTTGCGCAATAGTTAATCATTCCTTCAGAGTTTGGAAAGCCTGCTCACAACTATCATTCCACTGAAATCTGACTTCCTTATTCATTAACTGTGTCATCAGCTCAACAATCTTGAAAAAATCATGAACAAACCCTCTGTAGTAGCCTGCCAATCCAAGAAAACTATGAATGTCTGTCACTGATGTCGGTGTAGGCCAATCGATCACTGCTTTAATCTTAGCGGGGTCCACTGACACTCCACTGGCTCCGACAATATGCTTAAGAAATTCGACCTCTGTGAGCCAAAATTCGCACTTACTGAACTTAGCATACAGTCTCATCTCCCTCAAAATTTATAGGACTGTACGAAAGTGCGTGATCCTCACGAGTACTGGAATTGATGAGAATGTCGTCGATGAACACTATCACGAATCTATCCAAATACTATCTTAATACTTGGTGCATAAGATCCATGAACATCGCCGTGTAATTCGTCAGCCCAAAAGGCATGACGGTAAACTGGTAGTGCCCATATCTCATGTGGAAAGCTGTCTTCTCCCTATCCTCATCTCGAATCCTCAACTGGTGGCATCCCGATCTCAAATTATTATTCGAGAACCACTGTGCCCCTGTTAGCTGATTGAAAAAGTCATCAATACGTGGGAGTGGATACCTGTTATTCACTGTGACTTTGTTGACCTCTCAATAGTCAATGCAAAGTCTCAAACTATCATATTTCTTCTTGAAAAATAGTATTGGCACGCCTCAAGGTGACATGCTCGGATGTATGAATCCAAACTTTAACAGCTCATCTAGCTGGGTCCTCAGCTCTCTAGCTCATTAGGAGCCATCCTGTATGGTGAAATTGATATGGGTTTGGTCCCGGGGATCAAGTCTATGATGAAGTCAATCTCTCTAGGCGGTGGTAATCCTGGTAGCTTTGCAGGGAAAACATCCAAAAACTCTTATAAAACGGGCGCCTCATCCATCCTCGTCTCAACTTTCTCGGTCGTACTCAAAATACTGGCAAAAGTCTCGAGATATGAACTTGTGGCCACTCTGGCTCAGGCGATTGGTAATGTGGTCGAAGTCCCCTGACAACTAAACTCTACTCGGTATGGAAGGCAAAATGTAACCACCTTGCTAAAACATTTAAGTTATGTGTGGTATGCGACTAACCAACCCATGCCTAATAAGGCATCAAACTCTAGGAACTTCAATATCCTCAATTCCGCGGGCATCTCATGGCCTTCTATCTCAACTGGGCCTTCAACACATAATAGGTTTGGGTATATCTTGTCCTCAGCAGCCTTGCTGAGGATCAAAGGTCACCCTAGCCTAATAGGTCTCAATCCTAACTCATCAACCATATGGCCTGAAATAAAAGATATAGTAGACCCCGAATCAATCACAGTATGCGTAAATTAACTGCAAATATAAATCATACCCTTGATAAGGTTACGGGTGGCAGTTACATCTGGTGCAGCGATTCATGAACTTGCTCTCTGTGCTCTCTGCCTGAGCCCTTCCTAGTCGTGGAAAAGTACTGATGAAGTGCCCTGTCTTTCCACACTCAAAACATACTCAGTGTGGTCTTGGCCCTAGTGGAATCTGCTGTCCATGTCCCTATGTCTGACTGGACCTTTGTCCCTATCCCTAGTCATATCTTTGTCCCTAACCATGTCCGTATCTTTACCCCTGACCACCACCTCTGGCTCTACCCTCGGTTCGCGATCTTTTGTTATGGGGCCCCGATTTGTGTTAGGTTGTTGTGGCGTACTGGCATAACTTCATGCCGAAGTAGACGGTACTGGTGCGGTGCGCGCTGGATAGGATAATGGTGCCACATATCCTATACTCTGTGCCCTGGAATTTATCGGCCTGAATGGTCGGTGTCTCTTCCTCTTTTTGTCACTACTTGACCTATAACTTGATTGTGATGGTGCAGATGCTGGGATGATCTCATCGGGGTGTGTGCTCATGTATGTCTCTTTGGAAAGGCTCCTCTCATATGCTGCATGTAAACTCCCTAGCTCGGTAGTCACCACAGTGCCTCCGATGTTCCTCAACAGACGCTCCATGAAATAGTGTGTCAGGTCAGCGTATGTGTCAACTATACCTCCAACATACTCCAACAACTTTAAATATCTGCTCATATAATGTCGGATGCTCAGAAACTCTGCCATCTTCAGCTTCAGGACCGAAGGCATAAAGTACTTCTTGAACTCAACCCAATCTTTGGGCTTACCCTGGGTAGCCACCATACAGCGCCACCATACGTCGGCCTCTCCAAACATCAACCCTGATGATATACTTGGTCTCATGTACTCTGATGTGACCAGGATATAGTGTATTTTCTCGTGGCTTTTCATAAATTTCTCTACTACATCGAGATCCGTACCACCATAGAACTCAGCCGGGTGGTGTCTTTGAGACTCACGAATCTTTCTCGCATCGGTTGTCGCCCTGGTAATTGTCTATATGGGTGTAGTCGGCGTAGTCTCTGCCAATGCAGGTGGTGCAGGTGATATTGTCTCAGTCTGAACCAATATTATCTCAGCTATGATTGGTGGTGTCGGTACGATGAGAACTGCTGGAGTGGCCTGTATGATAGGCGCACTCCCCTCCTAAACAATGGGCATTGTCAACGAAAATGGTTTTGGTGTAACTGTGATATATGCCTTGAGTATCCTCAAGATCTCGTCCATTCACTGATCCTAGGATGTAAGCCTCTGTGTCAAGGACTGTACCTCATCTATACTTATGAATCGAGGACCACCAGCCCCACTATCATCACTCGACCCAGGCTAATTTGTCATCGCAATCTGTAATATTAAGCGAGTCTCTAATCAACGTATATTTACTGGTATAGTATATTACAATACAACAATTATCATATATATGATCCAAGTTTTAATTTTCTCAACTCTCTTCACTTCCCAACTAAGACTCTAAGTCAAGATTATAGGGTTCCACTCTAGGTTCCAATCGGGTTCTAACTCTATTACTGATTTGTGTCTTATCTTTATTGTGGGCTAGCTAAGAGCTACGTGTTAAACCTTAGGCTCGGATACTAATTGCGACGGCCACAGTTTCCCACAAATTGGGCCCCGCCCAGCCTTATCCTTCGTGGACCCCCGTGTTGGGTTTTGGGGATCATGCGTAGCGGAAGTTTTCGAAACCTTTTCAAACATCCCCGTACCAAGATCGAATTGATTCAATTAAATTGATGTGCCAATAAAAAAAAACCATACCTTAGCAAGAATAACTTCGTGTCTGCCTTGTTTGGTGTTGATCGATTCTTTTAAGATGCTGCGAGAGACGAACGTCCTCTATTAGAAATCTACATACGAACGGACGATTACGATCCGAAGTGCTAGCCCAAAAAATCCTAGGACAAAAATTCTCTAGGAAAAATCTCTTTTGGGAATTCTCTCTCGAGAAAAATCACATCACAACTGTGACCCTAATGTCTTATTTATAGTACACTAGGTCGAGTTTTAAAAGAACTCCATCTCCTAGTCACACTCCAAATAGAGTCCTAGATAAATCCCAACTCTCAAAAGGATAGAGTCATAGAGAATGTACAATTACTAATCCAATAAGAGTTGTAATTTATCTAAAACTCAAATAAGAATTAAATTCATACTATAATTCCAATTAGAGTCCTATTCAAAATAGGATTTACTAAGAGACAAAATTTCTAGTCATACTAGAAATGTATGAGAATCTTGAATCCTAGTCAAACTAGGACATTTAATGAGAATATTCAAAATGAATTTTATCAAATAAAATTCATTAACCCATATAATATTAAATTGCCAAATTCGTTCTTTGCGTGCTACCCAATAGGTTCATACAACATTGGCAATGAACCAAAACCATTTTGGTACACAAGTCATAAGCGGTCTCTAGCAAGTCATTATGACTACCCAAGTAGCATGAAGATCAATAAATCAATACAACCTAATCGACAGTGTATATCATATCCCTTTGTCATGCTATATCTTTTGATTGAACATAAGACATGGAATGTCGCCCTTATATTTCAATCTACTAGTCTCGATCTCTGAGTAGGCTGAAATTGTCAAGTGACATTGATCCAATCAATTCACTAGACATGGTCATTTATCAGTCTAACATATCGAGGGGCCCAATAGATATCTCTCTCTAAAAGAGGGACAAATTATATCTTGATCACACAACATCCACACATTAGTCGAACAATGACCAATCACAATCTTTATAATCATTCGGTTAAAGATAATGGTTGATTGTATCAAATCATTGTGCTCCTAATGTTAGAGTCTATGGTGATCTCAAGTCAAAAGACTAAATGATATAACTCTCATGAGAATCACTTATAACATTGCCCATGCAGTGTCCTCATATCGGGTTAGTCCAACATCTGTTCCCAACAAATACTCATTATCTTGATCCGTATCCATATACGCATAATCATCACATGATTATCAATCGAGACTCATACTAGTCTTAATTTATTATTGTTCCCATAATAATAACTGACTAAGAAAATTTAGAATAATACAATAATTATCCATGGATACTACTATAAAAGAAACATGCATCTACTTATAATAGTTAAACAACATTTACAAAATTGGTCTATGGCACATACCTCAACATCTCCCACTTGCACTAGGTCCAATCCTACACGTATCCAATACTGAGTAACCTTAATGCATTCTTAGTGGAAGAAGTTTATTTATGTATCTGCTACATTGTTTGTTATTGATGTTCTGCAAATCTTTACGTTCTTTCTTTTATAAGACAAAACGCTCAAGTGATTGTTTAGATCTATAGTGTGATTTATGTTCCATAACCTAAACTTGTCCATTGGTTTTACGATAAAAACCAATATTATTTCCAACACTTGGAACCACACCTTATTGAATTATGAACCTTACGATCTAAACACTTTCTTTGGCTGCATCATGTGACGACCCCAGTTTCCCACAAAGTGGACCCCGCCCGGCCTAAGTCCACGTGGACCCCCGAGCCAGTCTCGCAAGGTCAACGCAGACCTAGTCAGCCTTTCGATCCTTCATTATACGTAAATTCACAATTTTAAGTTGAGTTATTAATATTTTGCAAGTTTTACAAATTAGCGGAAGCAATAAACTAAATAACTCAACATTACTATAAAAACGTTAGGCAACATAACTGTGGAACTCTACATAACTATATCATTATTGGAGGAGAGTAAATAAAAGATATACAAAATAATCACCTAGCTATGGAGCTTTCCCCTTGCTGGACTGTAGATCTGCACTCAGTCAAACCCAAAAATGATGAGCACAGGTAAGTAAAGCCAGTATGACATATATACAACATTTCACAATATCCAAAGCAGTCGAATTTATGCAATTAGAAAGAAATGAATAGGTAACGCATGAATATAAAAGACTGTAAACAAATCAATCGATGAGTGAGGCCAAATAACAAGGAGTCCCGACCAAAAGGTCGTTGAGTACCGGCAAAATCCCAGCAAACCCGGGTTTAGGACGAGACCCCTGCCTCCCAGCCCTAACCCTTGCGACTATGAGATATCCACAGACCTGGATAAGAGCCCCCAACGCACACTCGATTGGGAGATATCGACGGCGTCCAAATAAGAGCTCATATCGCAGATAAACAGTAACCATGACTCGCTTGCCAATGGACCCACTCAATCAATAACAATTCCAAAGATAACTATCATCACAAAGCAGTGAACAACAATAATTAATAAAGTGAAATGAAGCTATCACAAAACAGTAAACAACAACAGCCAATGGAGGGAAATGAAATACTGTATTAGTCCCTAGCTGGTTTACTTACCTCGAGAACGTCTCGCTCGCGCCTCGATATGCGCACCCGACACCCGACTCCTAAGTCCCACGGCCCACACCTCTCATCTCCTTCGCGAGTAACTCATCGCGTCGTCGAGCTTCGTCGAAGTCGGGACGCCTTGTCCACTGTTGTCTCGTCGGGGATCGATCGGCCCGGCAACGCGCCAACCCGCCGTTGCTCCACGCCGTTCCCCGCGCCGCTGTCGAAGCCGCACAGTTGCTCCGCGATATTTACCGTGCCGCCGTCGAAACCGCACCACCGCCAAAATCGCACCGCTGCCGGAGTCGCTTTCGCCGCCGCCGCGCAGCATGTAGTCTTTGGCCGCACCATCGCTAGATCTCTCGCCGCATCCTCCGTGGTAGTCGCGCCACCTCTGGCGCTGGAGCCGCCGTCCGCAGCGCGCGCTTATCCATCTCGCTGTTGCCGATCCGCCGCCTGCACCGCTGGTCATCATCATCGGAGACTCATTCGTCGTCCGCATGGCCACAAACTGCACAAACCAACCCGACCGAGTCGAGTCGAGTCGTCACCCGTCATCCGCGCGCCGCTTCTGCTAGTGCTTTGAGTCGCGCCGATCGGTCGTCCGCCCGATCCGCCTCGCTATTTGAGCGCCGTCCGCACCTCGCGTCGCGAACCGCGCCTAGCCGAGCCACCGCGCTTCGTGGTCGCGCGTGCCGCCATTTGGACCGTTCGAGTGCGGAGTGCCGCCGTTGGTCGTCCCTCCTCTCTCCGCCATCTAGCTCTCTCCTCTTTCTTTTTCTTTTTTTTTTCTCCTTTATTTCCTCTCTTATCCGATTCTTTCTTTTTTTTTCCTTGATTTCTTCCTCAAAAAGAAAGCAAATGTTCTCGAGATTCGTGCGAAGCGGAACTCGAGGCACATCACAAATATATTTATTCAATGCTTTCCTTAAAAATTGGGCAGCGCACATCTCGAGGCACCAACCCGCCACATTTCACAATCTTGATACTCGCGCCACACGCACCACGAGGCGCATCCAATGTACATTTTTCCTTTTATTTTTAATGTGACCACATAGCCACTATAGCCACATTAAGCCGCTACCTTGTTCCCACGTCGACACGCAACTCGAGGCGCGTCCCCGTTCGTGTTTCGGCTCAACAAATTTATCGCGTATACCAACTCGTAAAATAGCTCGACAATTTGCATTATAATCTCAAATTGGATATTCGGAGATACGTATTCCGACGAGTGGATCCCACATACGACCCTGACCTGGCACGTGGCACTGGTCAAATTTTCAGGCCGTTACAGTCTTCCTAACGAATTATAATTTCGTCATCGAAATTTACGCAATTCGATAGTGTGTTATGACTGAAGACCCAAGGCCATACCCGCCCAAGGCCATACTCGCCCAAGGCCATACCCCCATCTTACTCTGTAGGACTGGGCTCCTCCGCGACAAGCTTGGCTCCTCCATGACGAGCTGGGCTCCTCCGAGATCTCCTAAGCAAAGAACACACCATCGGCCTCCTCCCATCAATATATGCCAGGGCAACATCCTCGCAACATATATTGGAGTATAAATGAACATGAGTCACATGATCCACCGTCACTAAGATACTCATATTCGCAGTATGTCCGCGAGAATGTAAATAAATTTCTCTGACTGTCCGTCAGTCTCTCTGTTCGAGTGGGTCTCAACCCAACCTATACCCTCTATCAGGGTACGATGGATAGTAATCGGAACTGACAGGGTAATAACATGAACACGTTTCTCGGTTCACTGTTGTGCTCGCCCATTCGCCGTGAACACCTCGGTGAAGTGACATGGCTGTCCACACTCCCAAACAGGTACGTTGAAATCCCGATCCAAGTCTATGTCTTTGTCCTTGTGCATGACTAAACCTCTGTCCCTGTCTGTGCACTTGACTGGACCTCTGACCCTGTTTCTGGCCACTACCTCTCCCATCAGCCCTTTGATGGTACTTATGCTAAGGATCTGATGATGCTGGCTGCTGTAATTGCACTAGCGTACCTTTGCACTGGACCATCTAACACTGGCGCAATATACGCCGCGTATGGTGAAAACGCAATACGCTCTGAGGTTGATCTATTTGCCACGACCGTCTAACCCTCGCACTGAATGTGACGACGCTGAGAATGCGACTGGTACAACGATGCGTGTGCTCCCACGCTCTCACTAGCCATAACCTTCTCATAGGCCTCCTGTAGACCGTGTACAAAATAGTAAGCCTGGTCGGCGTCAGTAGAGACTAGGGGTGGGCAAACCGCGGTTTGGTGGTGAAAACCACCAAACCGCGACCAAACCAAAGGTCTACGGTTTGGTGATTTTCCAAACCACCACCAAACCGCGAACCACCAAAACCGCAACCAAACCGAACCGCGGTTTGCGCGGTTTGCGGTTTGGTTTCGCGGTTTTGGTCCAGAGAGGTGAGATCCAGAGAGGTGATGAGAGAGTGAGCGGCGGGAGGCGGGAGGGAGGAGAGAGATCCAGAGAGGTGAGATCCAGAGAGGTGACGAGAGAGTGAGCGGCGGGAGGCGGGAGGGAGGAGACAGATCCAGAGAGGTGAGATCCAGAGAGGTGACGAGAGAGTGAGCGAGCGGCGGGAGGAGGGAGGGAGGAGAGAGATCCGAGATCCGAGAGAGGTGACGAGAGAGTGAGCGGCGGAAGGCGGTCCGAGATCTAGAGAGAGGGGTGACGAGAGAGTGAGCGGCGGGACGCGGTCCGAGATCCAGAGAGGTGACGAGAGAGTGAGCGGCGGGAGGCGGGAGGGAGGATAGAGATCCAGAGAGGTGACGAGAGACGAAGAGAGTGAGCGGCGGGAGGGAGGAGAGGGAGGAGAGTGACTGATATTTTTTGTTTTTTTTATTTTGTTTGAGCTTTTTAGGGTTTTTGGTGGTTATTTACCAAAATGCCCTCGGTTTGGTTAAAGCGCGGTTTTCCCAAAATGAAAACCGCGACCAAACCGCGATTATGCGGTTTGGTCGTTTTTCAAACCGCGACCAAACCGCGAGCTTTAAAAACCAGACCAAACCGTGCGGTTTGGTCGGTTTGGGCGGTTTGGGCGGTTTTTCGAAAACCGCTGCCCACCCCTAGTAGCGACTGCACCCTACCCTACTCCATCAAGCTTATATATATCGAGTCATATAAGTTCTCTTCAGATTACGAACTGTAGGAGGAATGTACTTCCCCATCCTTGAGCTCAGCCCAAATCCTTGAGCGTCCCCCTCGACGTCACCGTAGTGCGCAACCAGACATCGTCTTTGCCGACCAGTGGAGTTGATGATATACTCGACTGTATTTGCGCTGGTATGGCCAGCACATCATGTATATTCTTGTGGCTCCTCATATACCCCTCTGCAGCCTCGAGGTTAGTACCCCCGTGTAACTTCTCCGGATGATGCCTCTGAAACTCACGAGCAGGCCTCGCCTCAGCTGTAGCCCTAACACCCGTATCAATCAGCGTGCTCCGCGTATCCTCAGCCGGTGTCTCAGGTATAAGAGATACTATCTCGGCCCGAACATGTGTCACCTCCTGGCCTGCGCAGTCCCGCTGAATCGGAAGTTTTTCAGGTGGGTTGTGAACTGTAAAAACACGCCCAGCCTGAATAACTAGCGTAGGTGACGTAGACGACGATGGTGTAACCTGTGCCCTTAACAATCGAAAAATCTCATGCTGTTGTTGGTAGTGCGATGTATGCGGTGCGATGTATGCAACTCATCAACACTCGCAAACCGCGAACCTGCAGCCTCACGATCATTCCTAAACCCGGTCCGAAACGTCGTCGCATTTTCCATAGCCACGAATCCTCAATATCGTATATATATTACAACACAACAAATATACCATATCGGATACATTTTTACAACGTGTACTACTTGCACGTAAATTCCCTTTCAGTACGTTTACTAACGCATCTGAACAAATTTTTGCATGTAAGAATTCTTGAGATATACAATCTCATAGGATTTATACCTAGGTGGCCCCTAACTTTTAGAATGAATTTGCAGACTTTACCTCAACTCATAACACTTAATTCATTTACAAGTCCCTAAAGGTGGTGGTCGACTTCACCAACCCTGAGACGATAAATGCATAGTGTCACTAAAGTGGAGTTACTTGGGCTTCTCATCCAACACTACTACTCCAAAGCTTTCGTCAAAGCTAAGGAGTCCGTACATGATGTAATCGTTAGCTCTCAAGTCATCTCAACACTCTGCTCCCTTAGAGTTTGATCTTCGTCTTTTTTTTTCCTTCTTTTTCAAACTTTACTTTCCTATGAACTTCTATTCAGATTTTCTTCTAGGGATGTATGCATAGGCAAAGAAATCAATTTATCTAGATTCGATAAATTTATCGTCAATCCTTTTCAATTTACTCATCGTGTCTCACGTGATACACAAGAGTAAATACGGCTATAAAAGAGTTATATCGTATATCTATCGATAGTAGTATAATACAACACATCAAATAGCTCATATATCCTCAACTCTCCTCACTTCCCAACGAAGACTTAAGTCGGGATCACAGAGTTCCACTCTAAGTTCAAGGTTCCTAACTTCCGTTGGTTTATATCTTATGCTGGTTGTGGGTTAATTAAGAGCTAAATGTAAAAATTTAGGCTCTGATACCAACTGTGACGACCCCAGTTTCCCACAAAGTGGACCCCGCCCGGCCTAAGTCCACGTGAACCCCCGAGCTAGTCTCGCAAGGTCAACGCAGACCTAGTCAGCCTTCCAATCCTTCATTATACGTAAATTCATAATTTTAAGTTCAGTTAATAATATTTCGCAAGTTTTACAAATTAGCGGAAGCGATAAATTAAATAACTCAACATTACTATAAAAACATTAAACAACCTAATTGTGGAACCCTGCATAACTATATCATCATTGGAAGAGAGTAAATAAAAGATATACAAAATAATCACCTAGCTATGGAGCTTTCCCCTTGCTGGACCGTAGATCTGCACTCAGTCAAACCCAAAAATGACGAGCACTGGTAAGTAAAGCCGGTAGGACATATATACAACATTTCACAATATCCAAAGCAATCGAATTCATGCAATTAGAAAGAAATGAATAGGTAACGCATGAATATAAAAGACTTTAAACAAATCAATCGATGAGTGAGGCCAAATAACAAGGAGTCCCGATCAAAATTTCGTTGAGTCGCGGCAAAATCCCAGAAAACTCGGGTTTAGGACGAGACCCCTGCCTCCCAGCCCTAACCCTTACGACTATGAGATATCCACAGACCCGGATAAGAGCCCCCAACGCACACTCAATTGGGAGATATCGACGGCATCCAGATAAGAGCTCATATCGCAGATAAACAGTAACCATGACTCGCTTGCCAATGGACCCACTCAATCAATAACAATTCCAAAGATAGCTATCATCACAAAGCAGTGAACATCAATAATTAATAAAGTGAAATGAAGCTATCACAAAACAGTAAACAACAACAGCCAATTGAGGGAAATGAAATACTGTATAAGTCCCTAGCTGGTTTACTTACCTCGAGAACGTCTCGCTCACGCCTCGATATGCGCACCCAACACCCGACTCCTAAGTCCCACGGCCCACACCTCTCGTCTCCTTCACGAGCAACTCATCGCGTCGTCGAGCTTCGTCAAAGTCGCGACGCCTTGTCCACTGTTGTCTCGTCGGGGATCGATCGGCCCGGCAACGCGCCACCGCGCCGTTGCTCCACGCCGTTCCCCGCGCCGCCGTCGAAGCCGCGCAGTTGCTCCGCGCCATTCACCGTGCCGCCGTCGAAACCGCGCCACCGCCAAAATCGCACCGCTGCCGGAGTCGCTCGCCGCCGCTGCCGCCGCGCAGGTGTCTCCTCGCCGGCGTCCTCCGTGGCAGTCGCGCCACCTCCTGGCGCTGGAGCCGCCGTCCGCACCGGCCGCCGCCATCCTCCGCGCTGCCGATCCGCCGCTGCACTGCTGGTCATCCTCATCGGAGCCTCCTTCGTCGTCCGCACGGCCACACAGCTGCACAGCCAACCTGGCCGGAGTCGAGTCGTCACCCGTCATCCGCGCGCCGCTGCTGCTGGTGCTGGAGTCGCGCTGATCGGTCGTCCGCCTGATCCGCCCCTGAGCGCCGTCCGCACCTCGCGTCCGCGAACCGCTGCCTAGCCGAGCCACCGCGCCTACTGTTGTCCGCGTGCCGCCGCTGGACCGTCCGAGTGCAGAGTGCCGCCGCTGGTCGTCCCTCCTCTCTCCGCCATCTCGCTTTCTCCTTTTTTTTTTTCTTTTTTTTTTCTCTTTTATTTCCTCTCTTATCCGATTCTTTCTTTTTTTTCCTTGATTTCTTCCACAAGAAGAAAGCAAATGTTCTCGAGATTCGTGCGGAGCGGAACTCGAGGCAAATCACAAATATATTTATTCAATGCTTTCCTTAAAAATTGGGTAACGTGCATCTCGAAGGCACCAACCCGCCTCATTTCACAATCTTGATACTCGCGCCACACGCATCACGAGGCGCATCCAATGTACATTTTTCATTTTCTTTTTAATGTGATCACATAGCCACTATAGCCACATTAAGCCGCTACCTCGTTCCCACGTCGACACGCGACTCGAGGCGCGTCCCCGTTCGTGTTTCGACTCAAAAAATTTATCGCGTATACCAACTCGTAAAACAGCTCAACAATTTGCATTATAATCTCAAATTGGATATTCGGACATACGTATTCCGACGAGTGGATCCTACATACCACCCTGACCTGGCACGTGGCACTGGTCAAATTTTCAGGCCGTTACACATCAAATGCCGCTAAAAAACTCAGTTTATGTTTTTGAACTTGTTAGAGTGAGTTTATAACATTTCCAACTCATTCCTACGAAGTTAACACATATCCATATTGCGATCATTAATCTTTTATATTAATTTGAAAGTTTGCATCGTGTAACCATTTACAAGACTCATATCTTTCAAACATCTACATATCTAATAACATATCTCAAGTGCTTCCGAAGTATTTAAGAATGTTATCAATAAATATCCAGTGACCTTCACTGGAATCTATGAGATGTATGTTTTGCCCAAAGCATATGACATCAAGTTGAATGCAAAGTATAACATATGTGATGATTCTCATAGATTATGCGTATGAAATCTTATTCACATTGTCCCGCTCATCATTTGTCTTAAGACGTTGATCTTGCAGAGACTTATGTTATAAGACATAAGTACGAATCTTTTTAAGAATCTCGTACACTGAAACCTTTTCAATTATTTGTCTATATAAGCACTCTTATTTAAAACAATTAGCCTCTTAGATCTATCTCCATAGATCTTTATCACTAGGATATAGGCCTAATTAGCTAAGAATCTCATTGAGAAACCTTCCTTAACCAAGACTTGACATTCTGCAGGGTTAAGACATCGTTTCCAATGAATAATATATCATTAACATACATATTCAAAAAGATAATTGCGCTCCCACTAACTTTTATGTATATATAAGGTTTATATTCGATTCAATGAATGTAATTCATTAATTATTTCATCAAAACAAAGATTCCAACTCTGATAAGCTTACTATGATCCATAAATGGATCCTTTAAGCTTGCATAAATTTCTCAAATTCTCAAGATAATCAAAAACACTTAAATTGTGTCATACACATTTTAAGGAGCATAAAGCAATGCTATTTTTGACACCTGTTTGTCATATCTTATAGTCAAACTACGAAGTAATGCCAATAGAATTATAGAACTCGAGCTTAGCTACCAGTGGAAAATCTTATCATAATCAACACTTTGATTTAGATTGGAATTTTCGATAAGCCGTGCTTTTAAGAATGCATTTTTTTTCCTTTTTCATGTCACTTTAACTTATTTACATCCAATGGTCATACCATCTTCAGGTAAATAATTCAAGTTCTAAACTTGGATAACGTACATGAATTAAAAAACAAAGTTCATAATACTTAGTCTTTTCATCCAATCTAAATGAGACATGTCTCTTGATAAGTAGTGATTCATTCTGATCCAGTATAAAAAATACATCATAGCTATCAATAATAAGAAATTCCAAACTTCTTTGGCCAATTTCTTATCATTCTAGATTTTCAAGAGATATATGTTACTTGTGTATACTCAACTAGTTCAAAACTTTATTGATTTTCCTAAAGTGGTTCGGTTATCATTTGTGGCACTTGAGAATTTCAAGATTTATTTTATTCCCAATAGTGTCTTTAAAATAAACTCTTTACTTAGAAATACATCATTTTGAGCAACAAACAATTTGTTCTCAGTTGTATAAAATAGTATCATAGTGTTCAACCACAATTAGACACAAAAGATTTTGGCATCTTACTTTATGTGACTTCATGTCTTACGCAAGTCTTGCCGCCTCAAATCTAAAAAAAAAATAAAAAATAAACTAGATCTTTTTATTCCATATCATATATGGAGTTTTATCAACCACTTTAAGGAAAATAAGGTTTAGTGCGAGTGCCTTGGTTTCTAATGTATAGCCTTAATAAGACATCATAGAAAAGTATGTGTGACATTATAAATCAAATTATATCCTATATAGTTCAATTTATCCTCTTAAAACATCATTTCTCAAATGACGTTCCTAGTGGAGTTAATTGCAAGACAATCTCACAATTTCAAAGATGGTCACCTAAACTCTTGGCTCAAATATTATCCACCTTGATCTCATCAAAATATGTTAATAGTTTGTCAGGTGATTTTTTTTATACTCATTTTGAAATGTTCGTAACAATTCAAAATTATGTCTTCCTGATAGGATTTGTAATTCATTATAAAATGAACAATTTCGTTTTATGAAAAACAAAATCCGTTCTTTAAGGTTTTCTTTAGAACTTGATAAATTCTAGCTCACAACTAAGGTTTACGTGTCTGACACAAACACCTTTTGTAGCTTTCACCTTCCCTTTATCTTTCTTTATTAAGTTCCCTTATGTTACGAACCATCAAATATATATGTAAGGCCTCTTTTTATTATTATGTCTTACAATTTCAAACATCATATGCAACTGTAAACAGTGTTCTCCATGTCTTTCAAATTATGTAGTTTAAAACTATTTTGATGAATTATTGATCAAATCTACTACCAACTTTTGGCACATGGAGGTTCAAGCCTTTTGAGATAATTAATATAGTTCTTTCATGTTTATAACATAAAGACATATTAGTTTTCATGGCCCGAATCTTTCCTAAAGTCCGGTTTTATATTTGCTAACATGACATATAATCCTTGTACTAATAGATGGTAGTTTAAAGGAATCATTAATCTAAGACATACACTCTTATTTTATGGTTGATAACATTTATCAATTTTCTAATCAAAACAGAGAAATTAGTCGAAGAAATTATTTTATCCTTCTCAAGGATTGATCGCAGTTGCTATGAATTAGTGTTATTAGGAGTTTAACATCTACACTAAGAAGATTATGCGGAATAATTTATTAGTAAGTAATTAAACTCCCACTAAATTAATAACCCTCGTAAATATTAATTTAGTGGTCTAAGATTCATATTTCACTTAATTTTGAGACAACTAAGGCATGACACTCAAAATCAAGTTATTTAGGTAGGTAACCATTACCAATTGTATCATATGAAACTCTTAGGTTCTTTATGAGACTTAGACATCATATGTCACAACATGTTACACATCATCTATTCCTAAAGCCCAAAACCGTTCTGATAGATTTATTAAGTTAAACCAATTTAAAACATCCAGGTAACCGTTACCTAGCTTGCCTCATCAAGATAACAGAATACACCCTGCGAAGGTATACCAATATTGATGTGATCGAGGCCTTGAAAAGTGTTTAAAATGGGTGGCATTAACTTAAAATTCTAATCATGTGATTTTTATCAAGTTTTATGATCCATGTAGTGCTTTACAATGACTAATTCTAGCATCTATTTAATTATGGAATATCATATATATATATATATACCTAATATGCATAGAATAAAGATCATTAAAATAAAACAAGAATAAACATCTTCATGTATCAACAAGGCATCATAAAACAAATCAAGGAAATTAAATATCTTAAAATTTTCCAAGTGCATGAAAGATTATATATTCATTAATCTCATTAATTAAATATATCTCAATATATTTTTTTATCGGACTGTATTTAATTAAAACGCCTTTTAATTAAATATTTTAATTAATATTAATAATAGTCTTACTAATTTAAATTGATATTAATTCAATTAAAACACATTCCAATTAAATTAATTCAATCCAATTAATGAACAATAACCCCATTTAATTAATGGTAATTAATCAATTAAAACTCCTTTCAATTAATATATATATATATAACTCAATTAATATAAACAGAGTTGTAATCCTATTACAACTTGGAATGGATAGCCTAGATGGCTAAGTCATTCCAATGAGTCGGTGGATGAGGGATCAAATCATACTCTCAACAAAAGTTCATTTATTGTATTTTGTTATCCTATTACAATTAGATTTGTACTTTAATTTTGATTTGTAATCCTATTACAACTTGGAATGCTTGCTAGGATGGTTAAGGCATTCCAATGGGTTGGAAGACTAGGGATCGAATTCTACTATGAACAAAAGTCATCCTTTTAATCTATTTTATAATCCTATTACAAATAAATTTGCCTTTTAATTTTATTTTGTAATCTTCTTACAAGTTGAATTGCTAGCTAGAATGACTAAAACATTCCAAAAAGAGTTGAATGGCTATGGATCGAATCCCATTTTAGCCAAAATCTTTTTAGTTTTTTATTTTTTTTATCAATATCATGGCTTTCATATCCCATACAACCACCAACATATTAAATTACACATATCTATGTACACAAATAGTGAGATCTTATCTGCCAAATTTGATGCGCACCTGTTTTGTGCATGTATGTTCTTCACGGTGCGACTACATCAACAATACCATACTGATACTTTCACACTTTTGCATATAGATTAATTCTATTAAACGCAATGATGCAACCATATATAAAATATCATGATTGACTTATATATATCATGTATATCAAAAATAAGGGCACATTACAATTTAATTAAATCATGCCAACAGGCTCTGATACTACTGTTGGGTTTTGGGGATCATGCGCAGTGGAAGTTTTTGAAACCTTTTCGAACATCCCCGAACCAAGATCGAATTGATTCCATTAAATTGATGTGCCAATAAAAAAATCATACCTTAGCAAGAATAACTCCATGTATGCCTTGTTTGGTGTTGATCGATTCCTTTAAGACGCTGCGAGAGACGAACATCCTCTATCAGAAATCCACAATAAACGGACAATCACGATCCGGAGTGCTAGCCCCAAAAATCCTAGGACAAGAATTCTCTAGGAAAAATCTCTCTAGGGAATTCTCTCTCGAGAAAAATCACATCACAACTGCGACCCTAATGTCTTATTTATAGCATCTGTTCCCAACAGATACCAATTATCTTGATCTGTATCCATATACGCATAATCATCACGTGATTATCAATCAAGACTCATACTAGTCTTTATTTATTATTGTTCTCACAATAATAACTGACTAGTGACATTTAGAATAATACAATAATTATCCATGGATACTATTATAAAAGAAACATGCATCTACTTATAATAATTAAACAACATTTACAGAATTGGACTAGGGCACATACCCCAACACCCCGAGCCAGCCTCGCAAGGTCAACGCGGGCCAAGTCAGCCTTCTGATCCATCCACATAAGTAAATTCATAATTTTACGTCGAGTTATTAATACTTTCAAGTTTTACAAGTTAGCGGAAGTGATTTATACGTTAAATAACTCAACAACAAAGTAAAAGAGTTGGACATCCTAAATGTCGAACCCTGTAAACATGTGTACTCATGTATATCTAGTGTTAGGAGTAATAACTAAGCAAAATAATATACAAGTCATGTGTATCTCTCAACCCAAAAAAACATCCTACGTGTGATAAAACAACATATATAAGTAATACAAAAAGTCAAAAACCTACAAAAGTGAATAGAGAACGGTCGCTCCAATATCCTCAGAGTAGCCAAGTATCGGCACCTTGCCCTTGCTCGGCTGCGGATCTGCACTCGGTCAAACACAAGAATGTCGAGTCCAGTAAGTAAAAGTCAGTAGGATCTAAACAATAATTCAAAATAAATAAAGAAGTCTAAATGTCATGCGGATAGAAAGAAAGCTATAAGGAATGCATGATAATAAGACTATAAAAAAATGAAAGTACAACGAGAAATGAGTGCCAAAAGAAACAATAGAGAGGTGCCTGTAACGGCCCAAAATTTTTAACCGTGTTTACGTCTTGAAATAGGCTCAACGACCCGTACTGTGGGACCCACACCGTGATATGTTCGTTTACCGAGGCAAGGGTCGAGGTACATTTTCTATTTGTGGTGATGTATGCCTAGTGTATTGTATTTGTGTAGACTATTAAGTTAAGTTTCTACGGGTGTGTAGGTATCGAGACGAGCGGGGACATACCTCGAGTCGCGTGTCGACGTGGGACCGAGGTAGCGACATATTCGGGTAAGGTAACTTTATTTGACTAAAATTTGAATTTATTTGGGAATGTGTGGTTGCAATGTGGCCACATGAACTTTTAATAAGTAAATGACCTATAGTTGGGAAAATAAAACATGAGGCATTAGATGTGCATCGAGACACGCGTTCACCCATCATGAGGCAAGGTGTCACATTTTTGAGTCACTCACAAGTGACTTGGGGGACAAGTGGGGCAATGTGCTCCATGTGATGAGCCTTGGGATATGTGTGCACATCAAGATATAAGGCTAAAGTTTAAATTCACATATATAAATACTTAAGTCAAGCTTATCCTCCAAAACAAAAAAAAGAGAAAGCAGAGACAATCGGGAGAGGATAAGAGAAGGAAAATTCGCTGTGGAGGTGGAGGAGAAGGAGAAGGAGAGAACCCGAGCTGAATCAAGGTGAGTGTGTTGTTTCCATTGATGGGGTGAAGTGGTGTTGGTGGGGTGTTTAAAAGGAGCTCGGGAGGAGACGACTAGGGAGAGTCGTCTCCCCTCCCTACACGAGCTGGGGTGGATCGCCAACCCCAGCTCGTGACCAAACAAACCAGAAAAAAAATTGTTATCTCCCCAACGAACCAGGGAGTTCATTGGGGAAGATGAAGCCAAACGGGCCGGGCCAAGAGCCTAGGCCAGGCTCGACCCATGGGCCGAGCCAAGATCAGTGCCTTGGCCAGGGTCGGGTCGACCCGACCCAAAACAAAAAGAAAAAAAAAAAGAAGAGAAAAAAATAAGAAAAATGGAGAAAAATTGGAAAAAAATCTAGAAAATAGGAAAACAATTCCGAAAAATTATATTTCGATAACATAAATAGAAAATAATGAATTTCTATGAAAAATAAAATATTTGGAATTTCGGACGATCATTTTACGGTGGTTTTACCTCAAAAAGCGCGAAATGGGCCGATTGGCCGAAAATAAATAATTTTTTTTTTAAAATTTGTTTCGACTTCGATTTAGCCTTAAGTGCTACATTATTAAATGTTAGGGAACTAAGGGGAGAACTCAGGCGTTTGGACACGCATTTCGAATTGACGAGGGATCAGATAGACTAGGACACACGTGTGAATTGTAAGTACAACTGTGAGAATTTTATGTTTCATTTCATTTCCCTTTATCGATTTATTGGTCTATTGGTAGACATTGCTACTTGAACTCGCACATCATGTTGTTCTTGTATCTGTTCATGAGTGAATATTGTGACATGATGCCTTGTGAATTGTTTTGTTGCCTCCTATTCCTACACTTGATGTAATTCTTGAACAAAATTGATAAAAAAAACATGCTAATGGAATAATGTGGATTTAAGTAAAGCGCAACTCCGCTATTTATGTGAGATATCTTAAGCGCAGCTCCATATAGTAGTGGGAATAGGTCTCACCGCCGACCGGACGTAGATCATCTCGACTTAGCCTGTGTCTGTTTCTACATCTTTGACTGTGGTATTTACTTGCATTACTTGTTTCAGCAATTTATTTCGCTACTTTATGCTTTTAAATACCATCCATTTATTTTGGAAATGTGGCATAAAATTCTCCAGTTAGTACTTAAATATCATTATACTCACCGTCCAGTTTGTGACGGTGGGTGTAGGTCCGTCGAGTAGCAACAGATCGGGGAAGGAGAAGATCGGCGACTTCCTCTGAGCAGTTCGGTGACTCTCCTCACTCATTTGTGTGTCTCAACTTTTGTTGTATTATTATTATGTCATTTTGGGTTGTACATTGGGTTGAATGAATAATGTCATATATATACGTGCTTGTGATGCTGTCTTTTCTTGGTTTTCCACACTTAGGAAATTTTGGAGAATGAATGCTTTCGCTTAATAATAATGGAATTGGAATTACCTTTAAATTGGATAATATATCAATACATGGATTTGGAGGAATATAGGGACGAAAGGCTGACTAATACGTAATTAAGTCTTAGGTGATTTGTATTAAAGCTTGATTACGGGATTAGGTCGGGCGGTGCCCTGTTTAGTAGTTGGGGCCGTCACAGTGCCCAAGTAATCCAAGACCACCGAGTGCAGGTGCCACATAGAGTTGCAGCAACGCCAAGCAGACTCGGGTCCTAAGACGCGTCATCGCCTGCTATACCTAGAGCGTCGCAAATAAGGGATATCAACGGTGCTACGGATAAAACACATCTCATTCTGACCAAATACTCTAGTGCCTCGAGGTCATGGATCCGATTGCAAGCCGGTGATCACTCCGTCAAAGACACTCATGACTCACTTGGCCCTCGGACACTCATATAAGAGTGAGAATTCCAAGAAAGGGATACAGTGCAATATCGATAAAATATAAGCTCAAATGAACTACTGTGCATTTGCTAGCCGGTTTTACTTACCTCAATATCACAAAATATCAATCAAATCACGACTCCCACACGCCTCAAAGTATGTACCCGATGCTCGATACTAGTATCCTAAGCTCTTGATATCAATTTACAATGAATTGGGTGTGTCAAGTCCCTAATTCGAAAATAATTTATTTAATATTATTTTCTTTCCATTACCATAACGTTTTTTTTTGAAAATGTAAGATTTTTTTTTTTTGAATTGCGACTAAATCGATCATGTGTCGAGTCGAGCCGCGTTGGTCAATTTTCGACTCGACCAATTTTCTTGAAATGGCCTTTGTTCATTTTTTATACATAGACACATTTGTATATACTTTTTATATAATACAATGTATAATGTATATTATATATATTACAATTTATTTTATTTTATTATATATGCAGCACCAATTAGGCGCTGGTTTGACCAGCACCTATTTGGTGCTGGTGAGGCCAGTGCCTCGTCGGTGTCTTCGACGTCTCGCCGACACCACTTCAACCCCCATTTATGCCCTATTAAAGTTTCACTAATTCCGTAAATATGAACTCATTTTTTACTCTATAAAATCTCACAAAGAACCCACTACAATCCATAGCCACAATCAAGTTAATAATTTACAACAGGTTAGAGATGAAGATGAGTTACCTAGTTTTTTTAGCTTCTCTTTAGTGTTGCGCCCACTTCACAAGAGCTACAAAATCACCACCAACACTCAAGAACCTCAAGTTTCCTCCTCTTCTCTCCTCAACCCATCGTGCTTCATGTATCCTTTTTTTTTTAACAAAAGCACCCAACACAAATGGCCAAGAGAGTATGTATTTCTCTCACTTCTAAACAAACATATAGGCATTCTTCACCACACGTTTTCTTATATATATATATATATATATATATATATATATATTTAAAACAAAACTTGTATTTATCTTCTTTCCTACCACTACAACATGGGACATCAATTTATTAAATTAGATTTCTTATCCCATTTTAGGAAATGTCGAAAATACCTTTTTAGACTTAATTTAAACGTAGGCACCTCTTTGATTTATTAATCAACTATAGTCACGTACCCGTAAACGTACGCATCTCGAGAAGTTACCTCACTCGCAAATCGACGATTAAAATAAAATAATTAAATTACGATTAATTATTTTTAATAGGTAATACTTAAATCAAACAATAAAATACCTCAGTATCGACTCCCGAGGGTTGACCAAGTTGCCATGTCACGACATGTCCATGTCACAATCCTCAAATGCCACGTGGCACGGTTTAAAATTTTAGGGTTGTTACTGGGAATCACTCTCAAATAAGTATAAGAGCTTTATAAACCATTTTTAGAAAATTTATGAAATGTTTTATGGTTTCATTGGACGTTAATTTGGTTCATAAAATAGTATTAGTTCAAGTTGAAGTTGTAAGATTGTAAATAAGGATTTCACATTGGAAGTTAGTTTTAATGATTCAATTTGAGATATATATATATATATATATTGTGAATTACGAGGAGTTATGAGTCTTTCTAGGCTTCTCCTCATTCTACTATTTATTAGGTGAATTTTTCGGCAAGTCACTTGTAGGGGAGGTGATGCCGAAATCTTTATAAATATACGAAGGATAATCTGTATGATTTCTTAATTTGCTCCAATTAAACAAATCATGAATTGAGTTTGATTGAGGATGTAAATTGGTTTTGGAACATTATTAAGGATTGAAATTAAAAGTATTTTGAGGTACAAAGATGATTGTATGGTTTATGTGCCTAATTAGAGTAATTAGAGGATAAGTCAGGGCTTAAAAAGACGGGCCTTGACTTTTACACTCCTGAATTTTTAAATATCGTATCTGCTTCAGGACTGCCAAATCACAAATTAACATTAAAGGTGGGTGTACCAGTAATGTTACGCCATAATATAGATCAAACTGCAGGTCTTTGCAATGGAATAAGGTTGGTTGTATCTCGGCTCAGATGACATATAATTGAAGTAGAAATTATTGTTGTCAGTAATGTGGGTGGCAAAGTTTTTACTCCTAGATTAATGCTGACTTCATCAGATATCAAATTACCTTTCAAGTCTCAACAAAGACAATTTTCATTGGTCGTCTCCTTTACGATGACAATAAATAAATGTCAAAGTCAATCTCTATTGCATGTTGGTATATATCTGCTTCAACCTGTTTTTACCCATGGACGTATGTTGTAGTTTCAAGAGTTAAAAGCAAATCAGGATTGAAGATTTTAATATGCGACAAAGAAGAAGATTTTTCAAATTGTACTCTCAATGTTGCATACAAAGAAGTCTTCCAAAATTTATTTTGAGAATTACAAATACATCATTCTTCATATATTTTATATCTTTTATTTTTTTAAACGACGTTTACTATGCTATTGATTAGTTATTAAAAAAATATAGATTCATAGTATTCTCGAACAACGTTCGGGTCTAAAACTAGTTGTGACGGCCCTAGTTCCACAATCCTAAACTAGGCCTCGCCCGACCTAAACTTAACCGAGCCCATCTCGTTGAGTCACGCAAGCCTAGTCAGCTTCCTTTACCATTTACCATTTATCAAGCAATTAAAGTTGAGTTAATCAATTAGTGAGTCATAGTTATAGCGAAAGCAATTAAACCTCAAACAAACTGAAAAACCTCAAAGACACCAGTTAAGACAACCTAGAGTGTGGAAACCCCGAATATGTATATCATCATCAATGAACATTCAGAGGAGAGTAAATACAAGATATACATGCCCAAAATCTCTCAAAAACCCAACTCCCAGTGTTTTAAAACAAGTATATCTAATAATACAAAAGAATCACCTATGTCAGACAAGTGGTAGGAACTGCTCCGGTATCCTCAAATAATATCTCCTAGCTGTGGAGCCTTCCCCTTGTTGGACTGTGGATCTGCACCCCGTCAAACACAAGAATGAAGAGCCCATGTAAGTAACGCCAAACAGGACATATATACATCATTTTGAAATAAATAAATCAGTCTAATTCATGCAGATAGAAAGAAAAGAACATGAAACAAATGAATAAAAGACTGCAAATAAATCAATCGATAAGTGAGGGTCCGAAATACGAAATCTGAATAGCAAGGAGTCCCGACCAAAAGGTCGTTGAGTCGCGGCAAAAGCCCAACTGACTCGGGTTCAGGACGAGACATAGCCTACCAGCCCTAACCCTTGCGACTATGAGTATCCACATACCCGGATAAGTGCCCCCAATGTACACTCAATTGGGAGATATCAACGACGTCCATATAAGAGCTCATATCATTGATAAATAATAATCATGACTCACTTGCCAATGGACCACTCAACCAATAGAAATTTCAAAATAAGTGATGAACAAAGCAATAACAACAAATTTAAAGCTCAAGAAATAACTGTAAAATTTTCTAGCTGGTTTACTTACCTGTATCCAAGCTAATACGCACTCAAATCGGCTCTGACACGCCTTCAAATTCGTACGCAATACCCGACACTAGTAAACTATGCCCCTGATAATCATTTGAGCAAATTTATATTGTGTTAGAGCCTATTTTAGAATTTTAGATTTTTAACTCCCAAAATTGTTCAAATTAGAAAAACATAGTGGTGGCACACTTTTCGAGGAAATATTTGTTGGTGTAAAAATTTTCGACAACGTCAACAAGTGTTTTTTTTCCAATTTCCTCAACCTTTTCTAATTTTTTCCAATTTTTCCTGAATTTTCTTGAATTTTCCTGATTTTTATTAGATTTTTTGTTATTTATTTTATAAATTTTTTCCAGTTTTTTTTCAAAAATTTTGGGCCCTTTTGGGCCCCTTCCCTTTTTTTCTGACCGGACCTACATTTGAACCGGCCGGTTCATTACTAGGACAGTCGAACCCAATGGCGAGCCGGGCCGAGCCTGTCGAGCCTGGGAAGGGCAGCTCATTGGCCTGAGCCGGCTGGCTCGCCCGAGCCGCCCCCAAATTCTTCGAAAGAGAGGAAATGCAAAGAGGCGTTTAACGCATCTGTGTTTTTTTTTTTTTTTTTTTTTTCTTCTTCTTCAACTTTAATGCACACAAATGAGATGTACAATCAAACTCTAAACCCAACATTTACTTATCCAAAATCAATAACAACAACATCAAATTCAAGAACTTGAAATGACCAAATTGTTCAAATGACGTTAATGGAGATGTAGAGGTACCTAGCTTGATGTTCTTACAAGTGTGATCACCACTACTTCTCCACCCTTACTGGTTGCTCTTTTCTTTGCTCCACCACCCCAACAATCTCTCTTCTTTCTCTCCTCCTTCCTTGCCAAACGTTGTAAGTGAGTGAGTGAGTGAGTGAGAATTATGAGGTTTATTTATTGGATAAAGATTGAACCATGACCACACATCCCTTTGTGCACACGTATCTCGAGGCATGTCTAAGGGACCACCTTCACTCAATTATTAACCAAGTCATGCACAAATGACTCACAAGTTAACTCCATTGACCTCTTGATTTGTTAATGAGTGTCTCGAGACACATCATGTGGCCATTTTAATTTTTCACTTACTATAGTCCCAATAATGTTTACATTTAATGTGACCACATTAGCCAATTATTAAACCACCGTAAATTCAACATTTGTCCAAAATAATTATGCTTACCCCATATGCCGCTACTTCGTTCCCACGTTGACACGTGACTTGAGGTACGCCTCCGCTCGTCTCGACATCGATATGCCCCGCGTGTACCTTACCCACACATTACCAAATTTAATTAATTTAACTTGTTCAATCTTTGGTCTAATAAATAATACAAACATCAAACAAAAATAACATACCTCGGTGTCGACTCCCGAGATTTGGACTTGTGTATCACGACAAGTGGGTCCCACGTACGACCTTGAAATGACACGTGGCACGAGGTAGATTTTTAGGGTCGTTATAGTCTTCCCAACTAATTAGAATTTCGTCCTCCAAATTGAAACAATTATAAAGGGAGAACTTACTGAAATTCAGAAGGGATAAGGAAATTACTCGCGCATGTATGACTCGAGCTCCCACGTCAGCTTTTCATTTTCGTGATGCTGCCATTTGACGATGACTGATGGATCTTTTTATTCCTCAAAATCTTCACCTTACAGTCTAGAATTTGAATAGGTTGCTCGTCATAAGTAATGTCCTCCCTCAAGTCTATCTGGCTCAAATCCACTGTCGGCCGTCTGCCCTCTCTCGACCTATCCAGTCGAAGCATATAAACATGAAATACAGGGTGGATCCCAGACAACTGAGGTGGCAACTCCAACTCGTACGCAACCTTGCCTATTCGCTTCTTCACCCTGAACGGACCAATGAACCTCGGCGCAAGCTTTCCTTTAATCTCAAACCTCTTGTGACCCTTTATCGGAGAAAATTTCAGATACACATAGTTTCCGACATCATACGCTAACTCACCGTGATACATGTCATAATACTTTTTTTGCCTCTCATGCGCACCTTTCAGTCTCAATTTAATCAGTCGTATCTTCTTTGTGTGATCCACTACAATCTCAGGCCCAATCATTGCCACATCTTCGGGCTCCGCCCAGCAAGATGGAGATCTGCACGGTCTACCGTAGAGTGCCTCAAATGGTGCCATACCAATACTGGTATGATAACTCTTATTATAGGGGAACTCACACAAATGAAGATACTCTTCCCATAATCCACCGTACTCTTACACACACATCCTCAGCATATCCTCAAGAATTTGAATCAGTCTCTCTGATTGTCCGTCAATCTGTGGATGATAAGATGTACCGAAATCCAAATGCGTACCAAACAGTGCCTGCATGCTCTGCCAAATCTGATATGTAAACTGTAGCCCTTTGTCAGAAACAATCGATAGCGAAACACCATGTAATCGCACGATCTCTCGCTCGTACAAACTCGCCAACCTATCAACCCGATGTGTGGTAGAGATTGGTAAAAAGTGTGCAGACTTCGTTAATCTGTCCACTATCACCCAGATATTGTCATGTCCGCGCTGAGATCGAGGTAGCCCACTAACGAAATTCATGGCAATATGCTCCCACTTCCACCGAGGAATGGGAAGTGGCTGTAATAACCCACCGGGTCTCCGATGCTCAGCCTTAACTCACCGGCATACCTCACACGCTCTAACGTAATCAGAAACATCGATCTTCATCCCCGGCCACCAGAAAAGACGACGCACGTCAGCGTACATCTTCGTCCGACCCGGATGAATCGTAAAACGTGAGCGGTGAGCCTCATCAAGTATCTCATAACGTAACTCAGCCACTGATGGAATCCACAGTCGACCTCTAAACCTCAGGCACGAGTCTGTCGACTGACTCCAATATGAATGATCCAAACTCTGAGCAAACTTCAAGAATCTCTGGTACTGCTCATCTGTCTGCTGACCCTCAAGTACCCTCTGAATCGATACTGTCTGAGTCCTCATCTGCCCACAAATAAACACTCTAGTAATGGTCGGAATATCAACAAAATACATCGACTCGACCGCCTCGAGTAAACCATACTCGTGTGTCATGTGGCAAGTAATACTCTACGAGTCTTCCCCTCTGCGGCTCAACGCGTCTGTAACAATATTAGCCTTCCCCGGATGATACTCCAAAGAGAAATCATAATCCTTAAGGAACTCAAGCCAACGCCTCTGTCTCATATTCAGATCCTTCAAAGTAAACAGGTACTTCAAACTCTTGTGGTCAGTGAACAACACAAACTTCTCTCCAAAGAGATAATGACGCCAAATCTTCAGTGCAAAAACCACTGCCGCTAGCTCCAAGTCATGTGTAGGGTAATTCTTCACATGAATCTTCTGCTGCCGAGACGCGTAGGCAATCACTCTACCGTCCTGCATCAATACACAGCCTAGACCGACCTTAGAAGCATAAGTGTTCAACTCAAAACCCTTTCCTGACTCATGTAATACCAGAACCGGTGCGGTAGTCAATCTTTCCTTCCTAATCCTGAAGGCTTGTTCACAACTATCATTCCACTGAATATTTATATCTTTCTTCGTCAATTGCGTCATTGGTGCCGTAATTTTTGAGAAATCTCGAACAAAATGTCGGTAATAGCTTGCCAACCCGAAGAAACTGCGGATCTCTGCCACTGTCCGCGGTGTATGCCAATCTATCACAGCTCTGACCTTAGCGGGGTCCACTTACACTCCGCTGGCTCCGACGATGTGTCCAAGAAATCCGACCTCTGTAAGCTAAACTCACATTTACTAAATTTTGCATACAGTCTGTGAGCCCTCAAAGTCTGCAAAATTATCTTTAGGTGCTCCCCATGATCCTTACGGGTCTTAGAGTAGATAAGGATGTCGTCGATGAACACAATGACGAACCTATCCAAATACTCCCTCAACACTCGATGCATGAGATCCATGAACATCGCTGGGGCGTTAGTCAACCCAAAAGGCATGACTGTGAACTGGTAATGCCCGTATCGAGTGCGAAATGCAGTCTTCTTGCTATCCTCTGCTCTAATCCTCAGCTGATGGTACCCATATCTCAAATCAATCTTTGAGAACCAATGTGCTCCTGTCAGCTGGTCGAACAAATCATCAATGCGAGGAAGTGGATACTTGTTCTTCACAGTCACCTTGTTCAGCTGTCTATAATCAATGCATAATCTCAGGCTGCCATTTTTTTTCTTAACAAACAAGACTGACGCCCAAGAGACATGCTTGGGTGGATGAATCCTAAGTCCAACAACTCATTAAGCTGTCCTCTCAGCTCCTCTAGCTCATTCGAAGCCATTCGGTACGACCAAATATATATAGGTTTGGTCCCCGGGACCAAATCAATGATGAAGTCAATCTCCCTAGGCGGGGGTAATTCTGGTAGCTCTGCTGGAAAAACGTCAGGAAACTCGCATACCACTGGTACCTCATCCAACTTAATCACAACCCGTTCCGTCGTACCCAATACACTAGTGAACATCTCGACATCTACACTAGTGGCGACTCTACCTCTGGTAATAGGCAAACTAGTCGAAATCCCCTGGAAACTAAAATCTGGATGCCCTAAAAGATGAAATGTGACTTTCTTACTGAAGCAATGGATATGTGCATGATAAGCACCCCAACCAATTCATGCCCAGCAATGCATCAAACTCGAGGAATTCTAACACTATCAGGTCCGCTGGCATGATATGACCCTCTATCTCAATCGAACAATCAACACACAACAAGTTCGGGTAGATCTTGTCCCCAACAGCTGTGCTAAGGATCAAGGGTCTCTCTAGTCTAGTAGGTTTCAAACCCAACTCATCAACCATACGACCCGAAATAAAAGAAACACTAGAACCTGAATCAAACATAGCATGCATGAATCTACTGCAAATATAAAACCCTTAATTAGATTACGGCTGACAGTCGGATCTGGCACGACAACTGCGTGAACCTGCTCCCGACTCAGCTGCGGCTGCCCTCGGTCCAGTCGTGGACACGCACTGATGAAATGACCTAATTGTACACACTCCCAACAACCCATCTGATATCCTGATCCAGATGAACCACGTTGTCCCTGTCCTTGTCCCTATGCCTGACTAGGTCCTATGTCCATGTCTCTACACTTGAGTGGGACTCTAACCCTGTCTCTAGCCACTACCTCTCCCATCAGTCCTCTGATAATACTAATGCTGAGGACCAGACGGTGCTGGCTGCGGTGGTGTATTAGCGTAGCTCTGCGCTGGACCCACTGACACTGGCGCGGTATGCGCTGCATAGGGCGGAGATGCAACAGATCCTACGCTCTGAGCTCGATCTCTCTGCCTCGATAGTCGAAATCTCCTCCTCCTCCGATCACCTCCAGAACCTCCCACTGACTGTGGCGATGCCGATAATGCAACTGATACTCCGGTGCATGTGCTCCCAAAGCTCTCGCTAGCCATAGCCCTCTCATAGGCCTCCTGTAATGTGCTTGGAGCTGTCGTCACTACAACAGAACCAATATAGTCTAGTAGACCGTGTACAAAGTAGTAAGACCGGTCAGCATCAGTGTCGGCTGCACTCCCAGCATACTCCATCAAGCGTAAATACCGGTCCATATACCGCATAACTGACTCCTCGGTCCTCTGTCGAATGGTCTCAAACTCAGTCCTCTTCCGGTTACGGACTATAGGAGGAATGTACTTCTCGTTAAACCTCTCCTTGAACTCAGCCCAATCCTTGGGTTTCCCCTTTGACGCCACCATAGTTCGCCACCAGACATCGGCCTCGCCGAACAATTAAGCTGATGATATACTCGGCTGCATATGAGCCGATGTGGATAGTACATCATGTATCTTCTCGTGGCTCCTCATATACCTCTCTGCAGCCTCAAGGTTAGTATCCTCGTGGAACTTATCCGGATGATGCCTCTGAAACTCACGAGCCTACCTCGCCTCAGCTGTAGCCGTAACACCCGTATCAGTCGGCGTACTCGCCGTATCTTCAGCAGGTGCTCATGTGTAGGAGGTACTATCTCAGCCTGAACATGTGCCTCCTCGACTCTACGCAGTCCCGCTCGAATCGAAGGTCTTTGCGGGTGGGTCATGGACTATAGGAGCACTCCCGGTCTGAGTAACTAGAGCTGCTGATGTGGAAGGTGATGCTGTCGCCTGAGCCCTCAGCAGTCGAATAATCTCCTGAAGCTGCTGATCGTGAGATGTAATCATCTGCGACATGCCATCTAATCTCCTCTGTACATCGCCCGTACCGCTATCGCTAGTATCGGGCTGATCGACCATCATTAACTGAAAAGAAAGCGATCTTCACGATCAGAACATAGCTATCGATAGTTAGTAGTACATCGAATCAAATAGCTCGTAGTCCAGTTTTATATTTCCCCAACTCTCCTCACTTCCTAACTAAGACTTATGTTAGGATCAAAGGGTTCCACTAAGTTCAACCATTCCTAACTTCCGCTGGTTTGTGTCTCAATGGTTTGTGATTTAAATCAAGAGTCGAGTATTTAAGACTTCAGATCCGATACCAACTATGACGACCCCAAATTTTACAATCCTAAACTGGGCCCCACTCGGCCTAGACTTACATGGACCCCCGAGCCTGTCTCGCTGAGTCACGCAAGCCTAGTCAGCCTTCCTTTACCATTTACCATTTATCAAACAATTAAAGTTGAGTTAATCAATTAGTGAGTCATAGTTATAGCGGAAGCAATTAAACCTCAAACTAATTGAAAAACCTCAAAGACACCAGTTAAGAAAACCTAGAGTGTGGAAACCCCGAATATGTATATCATCATCAATGAACATTCAAAGGAGGGTAAACACAAGATATACATGCCCAAAGTCTCTCAAAAACCCAACTCCAGTGTTTTAAAACAAGTATATCCAATAACACAAAAAATCACCTATATCAGACAAGTAGTAAGGACTACTCCGGTATCCTCAAATGATATCTCCTAGCTATGGAGCCTTCCCCTTGCTGGACTGCGGTTCTGCACTCCGTCAAACACAAGAATGACGAGCCCAGGTAAGTAGCGCCAGTAGGACATATATACAACATTTCGAAATAAATAAATCAGTCGAATTCATGCAAATAGAAAGAAAAGAACAGGGAACACATGAATAAAAGACTGCAAATAAATCAATCGATAAGTGAGGGTCCGGAATATGAAATTCGAATAGCAAGGAGTCCCGACCAAAAGGTCGTTGAGTCGTGGCAAAAGCCTAGTTGAATCAGGTTCAAGACGAGACACAGCTTACCAGCCCTAACCCTTGCGACTATGAGATATCCACAGACTCGGATAAGTGCTCCCAACGTACACTCAATTGGGAGATATCAATGGCGTCCAGATAAGAGCTCATATCACAGATAAATAATAATCATGACTCACTTGCCAACGGACCATTCAACCAATAGAAATTTCAAAAGAAGTAATGAACAGAGCAATAACAAAAAATTTAAAGCTCAAGAAATTTCAACCAATAGAAATTTCCTAGCTGGTTTACTTACCTTAGATTCACATAGGCTGCCACGTCAAAGTAATCGTTGGAATCCTAGTAGAGTGCTTGCGCATCTACATTCATCATATGTACAACGAAGTCGTTTAAGTGACCATATTGGAATCATCAATGACTACAAGATTTATCAATTAGACTTGTAGTTGAAATCAATGTGGTTTAGAACCTAACTATGGCCTTCGATGGAGGTCTGAACTCCAAAATTCATTTGAATGACGCAAACTTGGCCATGATCTACTCCTTTCGTCTTCTTCGCAAGCAATCCATCCCGTCGTTGAGCTTCGTCGAAGTTACGCCTCATTGTTCACTATTGTTGTGTCTCGTCAGGGATCGATCGGTCCGACAACGCGCCACCGCGCCGTTGGTCCACTCTGTTCACCGCGGCGCTGCCGCTGCTGATTCACCACTCCACCTCGCGGGCGTCACTGCTCTTCGGCGGCGTCCTGGTGAACCGTGCCGCTGCTCGTCGTCTTCCCCCACAACTGCGCCACCTCCTGGCTCGCTGCTGCTGCTGGCCGTCCGCGCCTTTGCATCATCCGCCGCTGCGATTGCTCTCCTGACCGGACTCCAGTCTCGCTAAAGCAGCTGCCCGCGAGCCTCCGCGAACCGATCTCTTTCTTTGGTTCACCATTTGCACCGCGAGCTGCCGCCTGTGAGCTGGAGCTCCATCGCTCGCACCTGTCCGCGCCGCGGCTTGGCGTCGCGTCCGCCAGCCACCTTAAGGGTCTCCACGCCGTCGACGTCATATATGTTCCGTGGTGGTGGAGCGACGCCGTCACCGACCAAGTCCATCCGATCTCTTCTCCCTTCTCTTAGCGCTCTCTCTGTCTCTATTGTTCTTTCTCAGTCGTCTATATCTCTCTCTCTCTCTCTCTCTCTCTCTATCTCTCTCTCTCTCTCTCTCTCTCTCCTCTATCATCTCTCTCTTTATATGTATGTATGTGGTGTTATAGCCAGGGTTTTGTGTTGTAACCTAAAAAATTAAGGTTTTATCCCCCTTTTTATTCGGTTGGGTGTGAATTTGGGTTATGACCCAATTTATTTGGGTTTCATTTGTCCCACACACTTGTAACACTCCAAACTTGACACGCGTTATGCAAGAACACTAGAATTGTCCTCACTAAGCATATTTTAACTAAATCGGTATTAGATCACTAATAATTTGTGATTAGCAATTAATTAACGACTTAAAAATACGGGTCGTTACAAGCGCCAAACTTCAGACTCCTCACAAACTACTGCCGGCGAGTAGCACTCAAGCAAGGCCAGTATCTAGATCCGCTAGGTGGTCGGTGTGGAACCAACGACACACCCACACGTGCCCCGACGTGACTATCGGGTCGACCTATTCACCGAGATCCTTGGCACATGTGCTATGGCCTAGTGGACATACACAAAGAAATAGCACGGAGGGAGAGCCTTAATGTCCATCCATTAAATCACACCAAAAATAAAGTGTTGAAAGACAAAATATTAATTCAAAAGCAAAATAAAGTACTGCTCAAGAAATTTCAGTTGGGATACTACACACCTCAAACAACACTCCGTGTCTCGTAAATAACCCTCGGTCCGGCTCCGCCTAATCCCAGATATCCAAATTACTGCTCGAAATGACCTATTTCCATTTATAACTGATTTTTAGTCAATTAGATGTATTTTATGTCACTTAGCAAAAATAATGACAAAACTGCAATATCTAGCTCGCTGGATATGAGAATTAGTGCTTTAGATTCCCAGGCAGCTATACGTCTTTCGTTAGGATGAACATTAGCGCGCTATATTTTTGCCTAGCATGTTAATTCTCATCTAGCACGCTAGATGACGTCATTAGCGCGCTAATCGCGTTGGACAACAATTTTGTTGAAAATTATGGGTTTTAAACCCCTCCACCAACAACAACGACAACCACAACACCAACCACTGAACTTCATATCACTTACAACCTACCAAAACAACTACTCAACAACCACTTAACAATCCCTATTGGATTTACACCGACACCACAAAAATTAAGACCAAAAGATATAGCAAGTTGAGGTGTTTGTATTTCTCACCTTGCTTTGATGATTCCACCACTCCAAGCTCCTCAAATCACCAAGTTAAAACTCTAAAACCCCTAGTTTCTTCTTCTCTAATTTTTGAATTTGTGATAAGGAGAGAGAAAAGGTGGTGGGTTTGAAGTCAAATATGACTTTTTATAGCATAATGTGATATCTACACACTTGTACATCTCAAGGCAATCCAATGAGCACCATTTGCTCATTTTCAACCCCTAATGATTCTAAAAATGACACCAATGGCACACTCGCCCTTAATTTTAACCCAAAAAGTGGCATTTCGGGTGTTCCGACGCTCGATTTCGCATCCCGACCCGCGTCATACGCGTACTTGCATGTCCCTAACCACCAAATATACATTACAAATTATTATTTAACCTATTTTATTCATTTTATGTGTGTATTATTTCCTCCTGCCTAGTATTTAGTCTTTTAGACTACCCAGTACCCATGTCGACACGCATATCGAGGCGAATACTTAGCACACGATCTTGCACGTCAAATGTAATATAAATACACACATTACGATGTCGTTTAATCTATTTCAACATAAACATCATAAATTAAAAAAATCAGCACACAAAGTAACTTTTTACCTAGCCTCAAGCGTGCACTAGCCTGGCTGCGGGTCCCACGAGCGTCTTAGCTGTCAGCCACATCTACAACCACATCATTAATAACGACGAATTAAATTCAGGCCGTTACAGTTCCTCCGAACTAGGTGAAACTTCTTCCCAAAATCTAAATTAAACTTAAATACTTACCGGCAAATAAGTGTGGATACCGTTGTCGCATAGTAGACTCAAGCTCTCAGGTGAGTCTCTCGGTCCCGTGATGCTACCATCGCACTAATACCTTCAGGATCTCCTTATTCCTCAAAATCTGAGTCCTCCTATCCATGATTTCCACAGGCCGTTCCTCATATGACACGTCAGGTCGTACCTCAATCTTACATATATCAACCATAGGCCTCGGTCCCGACCTAGCCAGCCTCAACATGGAAATGTGAAACACTGGGTGTGCCCTTGCCAAATGCGGTGACAACTCCAGACGTTATGCCACCCTACCGATGCGTTCCTCAACTCTGAACGGTCCAATGAACTTTAGTGCCAGTTTCCTCTTAATGCCAAACCTCTTATGACCTTTCTAGGGCGAAACCTTCAAATACACCAAGTCTCCTACCTTGTAACTCAGACCCTCAATATACTTGTCCACATATTTCTTATGCATATCTTGTGCCGCCTGAAGCCTCTGTCTGATCTGTATCACCTTCTCAGTATGGTCAACAACAACCTCAGGTCCTATAGCCGCTGTATCCTCCGGTGCTGCCCAACATGCTGGTGACCTGTAGGGCCTACCATAAAGTGCCTCAAACGGTGGCATCCCGATACTCGTCTGGTAGCTGTTGTTGTAAGCAAACTCACATAAAGGTAAATAATCCTACCACAATCCACCAAATTGTAATATTCACGCCTTGAGCATATCCTCAAGAATCTAAGTCAATCGCTCTGACTACGCGTCAGTCTGAGGATGGTACGCAGTGCTAAACTGTAAGCGAGTACCAAACTGCTCCTGCATACTCTCCCAAAGTCTCGATGTAAGCCTCAGATCTCTATCAGAAACAATGGAAACTGGTACACAGTGCAATATGACAATCTCTCTTTCGAAGATAATACTCAGCTGTGTTACTGAATATCTCATGACGATCGGTATAAAATGTGCCGACTTCGTCAACCTGTCGATAACTACCCAAATCGCATCGTGTCGCCTCGTAGTCATGGGTAGGCCACTGACAAAGTCCATGGTCACGTATTCCCACTTTCACTGAGGAATGTGCAGCGGCTGTAGCAACCCAGCTGGTTTCTTGTGCTAAGCCTTCACCTGGTGGCATATATGACAACTCTGGACTTATCTACCCACGTTAGCCTTCATCCCTAGCCACCAAAACAATCTTCGTAGATCGTGATACATCTTGGTCCGACTAGGATGAACTGTATACCGCGACCGGTATGCATCATCGAGAATGCCGTCCTTGAGCTCTGATACCCCTGGTATCCACAAACGAACCTTGTGTCTCAAACACTCGTCTGAACCCTCAGACCACTTAGTGCACCCCAGATCTTGAGCCAAGCCACTGATCTGCAAATATCGGTCGTCAGCTCTCTGCAAATCAGTAACCCGTTTAAGAGACACTATGAGAACTAACATCTGACAGCCAATATGTAGCTAAGTAATAGCCTCTGTCACACACAACAACAACGCTGCCTCAAGCAACCTGTGCTCATATGTCATATGATGCAGTATAGTTTGGCTCTCGATGCCGCTCCTGCTCAGCGCATCAGCTACGACATTCGCCTTACCGGGATGATACTCAATTGCAAAATCATAATCCTTAAGTAACTCGAGCCATCGATGTTGTCGCATGTTCAACTCCCTCTAAGTGAACAGGTACCTCAGACTCCGGTGGTCTGTGAACAACAAGAACTTCTCACCATACAAGTAATGCCTCCAGGCCTTCAGTGCAAACATGACCGCCGCAAGCTCCAATTCGTGCACTGGATAGTTTACCTCATAAAGTTTCAAATGTCGAGATAAATAGGCCACTGGGTGTCCATCCTGCATCAACACGCCACCAAAACTAGTGCCTAATGCATCAGTATAAACTGAAAAACCTTTACCTATAAAAGGTAATGCCAAAACTGGCGCCGAAGTCAACTTCCTTTTCTGCTCCCAAAAAGCATCCTCAAACTCTTATGACCATTCAAATCTAACATCATTTTTGGTCAGCCTCTTCAAAGGCGCTGCAATCATCGAAAAATCATGCACGAAACGCCTGTAATATCTTGCTAAACCCAGGAAACTCTAAATGTCAGATACAGACTCGGGTGTCTTCCAGTCAATAATTGCCCTAATCTTGTCACCATCAATAGATATGCCCTGATCACTGATGACATGCCCCAAAAACTTCACCCCACTTAGCCAGAATGCGCACTTGCTAAACTTGGCATAAAGTCTGTGCTCTCTCAGCGTCGTCAAAACATCTCTGAGATGTCTCTCGTGCTCCACACGAGTCTTACTTTAAATCAGGATGTCGTCGATAAACACAATGATGTATCGATCAAGAAATGGCCTCAGCACCCTATGGATCAAATCCATGAATATCGTCGGTGCGTTAGTCAGCCTAAACGGCATGACCGTAAACTCGAATAGCCCGTAATGCGTGCGAAAAGCGGTCTTCTCCACATCCTTCTCTTGAATACTTAACTAATGGTAACCTGATCGTAAGTCAATCTTCGAGAAGAACTTGGCCCCAGCTAATTAATCGAATAAGTCGCCAATCCTCGAAAGTGGGTAACGATTTCGAATCGTCACCTGATTCAGCTTCTGGTAGTCCACACACATCCGCATCGAGCCGTCCTTCTTCTTCACAAAAAACCTGGAGCTCCCCAAGGTGACATGTTAGGGTGAATGAAACCCTTTTGCAATAAGTCCTCTAACTGGGTCTTCAACTCCTCGTGCTCTGATGTTGACATCCTATATGGTATGCTATATATTAGCTGAGTCCTCGGAATCAGCTCAATGATAAACTCAACAGCTCTCAATGGTGAAAATCCCGGTAAATCATCAGGGAACACGTTTGGAAATTCACAGACAATAGGGACATCCTTAACCTTAACCACCGTCCAAAACTCTGACTCAACCATAGCCGTGTATGCCTCCATCTCCTACAACATAGCTAACCTGCCTCGAGTAATAGGTAATGCTGTCACAACTCCGAAAAATATAAACTTTGGAATCCCCTCGATGTCAAACATCACAGTCTTGCTGAAACAATCGATCTGTGCATGATAGGATGATAACCAATCCATACTGAATATCACGTCGAACTATAAATACTCTAACACTCTCAAATTAGCCGGTAGCTGATGTCCCTCAATCTCCACAACACAATTTCGGTAAATTCGGTTAGGGTAAATCTTATCCCCAGCTGCTGTACGGAGAATAAGATATGTATATAAGGTCTGTGTTGGTAGCCCTAACTCTCCTACCATGCGTCAAAAAATAAAAGACAGTGTACTACCAGAATCTATCATAATATGCATGGAAATACCACAAACAGATAACGTACCTTCAACAAGCTGTCTGGTTGCCTCCAGGTCCGGCTGTGCGACCCCAAAAGCTGCAGTCTGGGACCTATCTATGGCTTGCTCAGTCAGTGGTGGTAGTGGTGCTGATCTGGTGCAATCTGCCATAATATGCCCCACCTGACAGCATCGGTAACATGTACGAGTCTCTGATATGCCAGAACTTCTCTGAGTCTGTACCTGACCCTGGCCTCAACTTCGGCCTCTTTGACCTCTATCCTGCCTATAATACTGTCTAGGCTTATCAACTGGTGCAGAAGCTGTGGAATATGCCACCTGGCGATCATCACGTCTATCTCGGCCATTACGATGATTTCTATCGCCTCTACGACCTACGACCCTGGTCAGACTGCCAATCACCTCGATGAGTTCTCTGGCTCTGTCTCTATCGGTCTTATTCTCTCCTCTGTCTCTTCCATATTTGATATGACCGAGAACTCGAAGCTGGCTGACTCTACTGACTCTACAACTCAGCCTGAATCGCTAATCGACTGGCCCTCTAAACCAGGTATGTCTCATGTGCGCGGGACCTGTCATAAATCTCTGCCAGAGTACGAGCTCCACTGGATACTACCGTGCTCGCAATCCTCTCATATAGACCTCGGACAAAATAGTATATATGTAGTCGATCGGTACCTGCTATGTCCATGGAGTACGATAGTAGATATCAGTACCTCTCCATGTATACCGTAACAGACATATCACCTTGAATCGATGACAAAAAATCATCCCTCAATCGGACTGACCTCCATAGGTATAATCTCGTCCATAAACAATGCTCGAAACTCTGCCCAAGTAGTCACAACAGGATGAGTGGCGATGTAGGTAGTCCACCAAATCGCCGCATCAGCTCTCAAGCGAAAACTCGATAATCTCAGTCGACCAATCTCCTCGACCCGAAGCAAGTCATGTAGTCGTTCATGAGATAATAGCCACCTCCCGGCTATCTTTGGGTCCCCAGCTTCATGAAAATATCCTGGCGAGAACTGAATGAAGTCCCTAATCTTCTTAGCCTCAATTGTCATCAGACTCCCTGAAGTAGACGCCACTGTTGGTTGTTCAGTAATTGCAAGTATAAGAACCACTAAAGCGGCTGCTGGTACTACTACAGGCGCAGCCATCTCGGCCAATGTCTCAGATACTGCTGCCTGGACCTGAGTCTCAGTTGCAGTAGGAGCTACAACTGCCTGAGTAGTAGTCATCGGTGCAACCAACACGGTAGTAGTCTCCTGAGCATCCCGAGCTTTCAGTATATCTATCAATAATGCGAATCTATCATCCATAGTCCGCGCCAAGGACTCCAACGTCACAGTCGGCCTAATCGGATCACTGGTATCACCGACCTCAAGCTGAGCAGGATCTGAAGGTTGTTCGTTAATCGGTTTTTGCATCGAAGAACGCGCATCTAATAAGCCTCAATATAAATCCACGTGTATCATATGTATTATACAACAAAAAATATAATACGTATATTCCCTGATTTCTACCCATCTCACCTCACTTCCCAACTAGGACTCTAGGCGATTCCTTTAGGTTTCCACATCTAAAGTTTATTCATCAGTTTTATCCTAGAATTATTCCATAAATGTAATCGTATCATAGTTAAGTTTCAATTCCTCGAGGTTCACTAACCTTTGCTCGGATACCAAAATGTAACGACCCATTTTCTAAATGGACCGCCACGTGGGCTAATGCGGGCCCACAACCTAGCCTACCAACGCCAGCTGTGTCCCACATGCCATCTCATCAACCATTTAATTATTATTAATCTCAGTAAACAACAATTTACTGTTTAAATTGTTAGTGAACTCAAGTCATCTGCTAAAATCATTTTAAACCATAATAAACCACAGTGGAAGTCTTTTATCATGACAATCAAAATATAAAAAAAAAATTATAGTCATGCATTTAACTCTGATACCTAGTGTAGAAAACTCATATATCATCATAGACCAAAAATATGCATTAATGTATCAAAATATCAAAAATATAGAGTCCTGAAGTATCTCACAACCCCAAATCCCCAAAATAAAAACACAGTATATATTATACAAACGTACAAGCCTGGCTCAATATCTCTGAATCACATGTACTCTAGAAACTTAGCTTTGCCACGACTTGTACTAGGATCTGCACTCAAACCATCACAAAAAGGCAGATGATGAGTCCAGAGTGAGTATTCCCAAGGAAATTAAATGAGTAATACGGAAAGTAAATAATGGAATTTAAACAAAACTATTAAATAAACATGCGGAAATAAATACAAGCAATTGTGTTCATCGCATGCATAAGTAATAGTGAAAGCTCAAAGTGTGTTCCTAGAGCCCAGAGTCAGATTAGCGCCATACTTCAGACTCCTCATAGACTACTGCCAGCGAGTAGCACTCAAGCAAGGCCAATATCTTGATCCGCTAGGTGGTTGGCGTGGAACTAACGCATACCCACATGTACCCAAACGCGACTCTCGGGTCAACCTATTCACCGAAATCCCTGGCACATGTGCTATGGCCTAGTGGATATACACACAGAAATGACACGGAAGGAGAGCCTCAACGTCCGTCCATTAAATCACACCAAAAATATAGTATTGAAAGACATAATATGAATTCAAAAAAAAATAAAGTACTACTCAAGAAATTTCAGTTGGGATATTATACACCTCAAACTGCACTCCGTGTCCCATAAATAACCCCCAGTCTGGCTCCGCCTAATCCCATATATCCAAATTACTGCCTGAAATGACATATTTCCATTTATAATTAATTTTTAGTCAATTGGATGTATTTTATGTCACTTAGCACTTAAAACCCCTCCACCAACAACAACAATTTTGCTGAAAATTCTAGGTTTTAAACCCCTCCACCAACAACAACGATAACCACAACACCAACCACTGAACTTCATAGCACTTAAAACCTACCAAAATAACTACTCAAAAACCACTTAACAATCCCTATTGGATTCACACCAACACCTCAAAAATTAAGACCAAAAGATAAAGAAAGTTGAGGTGTTTGTGATTCTCACTTTGCTTTGATGATTCCACCACTCCAAGCTCCTCAAATCACCAAGTTAAAACTCCAAAACCCTGGTTTCTTCTTCTCCAATTTTTGAATTTGTGATAAGGAGAGAGAAAATGTGGTGGGTTTGAAGTCAAATATGACTTTTTATAGCATAATGTGATCTCTCCTCACTTGTACATCTCAAGGCAATCCAATGAGCACCATTTGCTCCATTTTCAACCCCTAATAACTCCGAAAATGACACCAATGGCACACTCGCCCTTGTTCTTAACCCAAAAAGTAGCATTTCGGGTGTTCCGACGCCTGGTTTCGCATCCCGAACCGCGACATACGCGTACTAGCATGTCCTTAACCACTAAATATACATTAAAAATTATTATTTAACCTATTTTATACATTTTATGTGTGTATTATTTTCTTTGACCTAGTATTTAGTCTTTTAGACTACCCGGAACCCGCGTTGACACGCATATCGAGGCGAATACGTAGCACAAGGTCTCGCACGTAAAATGTAATATAAATACACACATTACAACGTCGTTCAATCTATTTCAACGTAAACATCGTAAATTAAACAAATCAGCACATAAAATAATTGTTTACCTAGCCTTAGGCGCGCACGAGCCTAGCTGCGGGTCCCACGAGCGTCTAAGCTGTCAGCCACATCTGCAACCACGTCATTAATAACGACGAATTAAATTCAGGCCATTTCAAAGATTTAGATGTTATCCTTCATTATCATTTTCAAATTTAACATTATTGGAGGAAGGAAGAAATCGATTAATACAAGATGAACTCAGTTATGATATGGAAATAATGGAACAAGAGTTCAGAGTCCTCCATTCATCCTTGAATAATGAACAAATGAATGTATTTGAAACTATACTGGGTGATGTTGTCAAAAATGAAGGTAGTGTTTTTTTGGTGTATGGATATGGGGGTGTTGGAAAGAAATTTATATGGAGAACTTTATCTTATGCTTTGAGATCAAAAGTTGAAATTGTTCTCAATGTAGCATCAAGTGGAATAGTAGCTCTTCTTATTCCTGGTGGTAGAAATGCACATTAGAGATTTTATATACTTTTGGCTATCATGAAGATTTAACGTGAAACATAAAGCAAATGAGCGACTTTGTTGAATTGATTGCCAAAGGTCGATTTATCATATGGGATGAAGCACTTATGGTACATAAACATTGTTTTGAAGCCCTAAATAGGACGTTGAGATATGTGCTTCGGTTTGCAAGGACCGATAGCATAAATGTACATTTTAGTGAAACAATTGTTGTATTTAGTGGAGATTTCAGGCATATATTACTAGTAATTCCAAAAGGAAGTAGACAACAAGTTATGTCTGCTGCTCTCAACTTTTCGTATTTATGAAAATTTTGCAACGTTATCAAATTATCTAAAAACATAAGATTTCAAAGTGGTAGTTCACATATAAATAGGGATGAGTTGAGATCATTTTCAAAGTGGATTCTAAAAATCAGGGATGAAAATATTGGAGGGGAAAATGATAGTGTGATTGATTTTACTATACCAAATGATGTACTCATAAAAGATTCTAATAATCCACTTGGAGCAATTGTCAATAGTACATATCAAAATCCTATAGCCAATGTCCGAGATGCAAAATATTTGGAACAACGTGCTATTCTTGCTCCTACATTGGAAGTTGTGAGTAAAACGAATGATTATGTCATGTTATCATGGTCAGGAGAAGAAATAACTTATCTAAGTTCAGATAATGTATATAAGGTAGATGTACATTTAAGTTCTCATGAAAATATTTACACTCCTGAATTTTTAAATACCATATCTGCTTCAAGACTACCAAATTACAAATTAACATTAAAAGTGGGTTTACCAGTAATGCTACTCCGTAATATAGATCAAACTGCATGCCTTTGCAATGGGACAAGATTGGTTGTATCTCAGCTCGGACGACATGTAATTGAAGTAGAAATTATTACTGTCAGTAATGTGGGTAGCAAAGCTTTTATTCCTAGATTGGTACGATTCCATCAGATATCAAATTACCTTTCAAGTTTCAACAAAGACAATTTTCATTGGTCGTCTCCTTTGCGGTGACAATAAACAAAAGTCAAGCTCAATCTCTATCGCATAGTGGTATATATTTGCCTCAACGTCAATCTCTATCGCATATTGGTATATATATGCATCAACCTGTTTTTACTATATATATGCCTCAACCTGTTTTTACCCATGGACAAATATATGTTTCAGTTTCAAGAGTTAAAAGTAGTCACTACAAAGAAACAGCAGATCAGAAACGGAAATTTCCGTATCTGATTTGCATAAATTCCGTCTCTAATTCAATTCTGCAATGGAACAGAGACAGAATTTATTCCGTCTCTAAAATCGTTGACGCTGATTCAATCAGCAACGGAAATGTGTTTCCGTTTCTGATTAGAGACGGATTGGAGACGGAATTTAGAAACGGAACATAGACGGAACATAAATGGAAATTTTTCTAAATGGTACAATCGTAATTGCATTTCGTCTCTGATCCGTTGCTAATCAGAGACGGATCAGAGACGGAATGCATTAATTCCGTCTCTGATCCGTCTCTGATTAGCAATCGATCGAGACGAATTATTAGATCTCGTCTCTGTCTCTCTCGATTAGCAACGGATCGAGAGACGAATACAATAATTCCGTCTCGATCCGTTGCTAATCGTAGAGAGACGGAACAGAGACGGAATACAATAATTCCGTCTCTGATCCGTCTCTGATTAGAAATTGATCAGAGTCGGAATTATTGTATTCCGTCTCTGTTCCGTCTCTGATTAGCAATGGATCAGAGACGTAATACAATTATTCTGTCTCTGATCCGTTGTTGATTTATGTAGCTTTGCCTCGAAAATTAGAGACGGAATAGCAACGGAATATTTGAATTCCGTTGCTAATCCGTCTCAATTCCGCTTTGTTAAGTTTTTCAACCTAAGCTTAAATCCAATTGGTTCTCCATAACATGTAAACCTGAAAATACAACCATAGGACCTACTCAATCGCCTACACCCCCTCCAACACCTCCTTGGGGGTGCTAACATCCCCCAAAAAAGCAGAATTTGACATACATACACAAATCAACAATATATATCAACAACAAATATTCAAATGAGAAAAAACATAAAATTCGATATTAAAAAAGATTTATATATTCACGAAACGTAGTCAAGTATAATAAATGTTTAATATACCTAAGTATCCATAAAAAAACTACAATTCCCATTGTTTTACAACAACCATAAAAGCACTTTCTCTTCCTCCTTATCTCCAACCCAAGGGACAGCCTCTAAGTACTCTAAGCATGAATGCATACATCTCTGGAAACCAATCAATTCAGCAACCTGAAAACCATTTAATCAAATGTAAGAGAGTGTCATGTACCTTTGACACTTTTTTTAAACAACATACAATAGATAAAAATCAATTTTATGGAAAATAGGACCAAACAACAACATCATCGGTATCAGCAAATCATAACACTAGTGACACGAAACTAGAAACATGGATAGCACTTGCAAAGACCAAATCGTACCAATCTAATCAAAACAAAATCTAATAGAAGAACCAAACAACAACATCATCGGTATCATAACACTAAAGATAAACAAAACGATACAATCAAACCAAAAAAGACATTTACTAATGTAACTGCGACTCCTCCCCAAATATCAGAGCAGTGACCGACACCAACACTATAATACATTCACTAAATTCTATATTCCAGCCATTTACAAACATCAAAATTTATTGTATCATGGAACTCCATAGCACAACAAACAGATGGTCACCGAAAATTAAACAATAGTTGGTGAAAAGCAGGCCATACACTAAACTCTAGAGGTACACGAGTACATTACCAGTGTGCTATGTTTTTCGTGAATAAGTGATGCAAATGCTGCATATAATGATGCTGTGTACATATTTCCTGCTTGTTTTGGCAGCAAAGTTGTTGGTTGCACCTTTTCAGTGTACAAGCATTTTGCGACTTGCTGGGACATCTGTTGATACACGATATCCAGTAAATAAAGGGCACAACGCCGCACAAATAGCTATAAATAAGAAAAATGGGGCATAACCGAACCAACCTTTTCAAGGTCCCCTGTTAGAATAGCTCTCATCACTGAGACAAAGTGAATATGGTGCTAGCTTTTCCTTTGCATCCTCATCATAACCGATGAATAGAAGTAAATGACATCTATTGCATGTTATATGGACCTAAGAGAAAATATCTTTGCGTTAAGATGTTATCATAAATTTATTAACAATAAATAAAGCAATGTGAATATGCGATAGATAGAAGGAAGGAGAATGATAATAGAACTTGAAAAATCATACAAACAGATAATAATTCCATTCCTTAGAAAAATGTAGAGACTTGTATATCTGACTAACAAAAAGAAAATGGCCCACCAGGGTATTCAAAGTTCTACACAAATCACGGGCTTGTACCCCACCACTTACCAAACAAAAAAAGGAAAAAGAGGTATTAGAATGAACCAACCATGTATAGAAGAGATTCAGGAACTATTTAAGCTAACTGTTTGCAGAAATCAATTTTAAACATACATGATAATCTATTTCAAGTAGGAAAAATCATCTGAGACACATGTTTTTGTTCAGATTTGGAAGAAGCAATCATAAACCCCATGTGAGTAGATTTACAATGAACCTTCAGCAGGACTGACCTGATTCATCTCAGACACAAGCTGATTTGATATCTTTAATCCAATGGCATAGTGATCTGAAGTTGCCTGATTAGAAGTAAACAAGAAAAAGGTAAAAGATAGAGCATGTGGTACCTTGGATAAACCATGTACAAAAGGCTGAAGCTCTGGTCCCCTTGTTGCAAGATAATTTATCAAGTAATTTCCTTCAAACATTGCAGATGAAAAATTTCAGACGAGTTATAAAGTGGACAACCACAAAAAAATTTAAAAACAGACAAATTAATCTTAAAATGAAGAAAATTGACTAAGGAAGACAGTCATAGATATCATTTAGCTAAGAATCCAAGAAGATAATGCATAAGCACATATTCAACTAAGGTCCTTACTTGCATAAATTCCAACAATTACTGAATTGAAACTTACTGAATTGAATCAACTTTATTCATTAGAGAGGATGAATCAGAAGTCATGTGACTAGAGGCTCCTGAATCCATGTACCAATTGGAATCTGCAACTGAAGTTAGAGAATCAACCAAGCCTTAATAGTGATGAAAATGAGCTTGTGGAGCAATAGTCAAAAAGATCAGCAGTAGATTCAGCTAAAATGTAAAGTGCACCAGTTGTCTGGCAACTATTTTTTCTTGTCATTAACATCTTATCACAGTTTTTAAGATAAGATAATTTTCTTCAAAAAACAAGATAAAGATAAAACCAGGAGTACACACAACATGCAACAAGTTGAACTTGTAAAGTGCATTGGTTGTCGGGCCTCATATATGCATATATGTACAAGTCTTCCTTAGGGGTTTTTCATGAGCTGAAAACGCATACTACGTATTAGATGACTAATAGTAATCTAATAGTAATCTCATACTACTCATTGCTCATGCATCAAACATTGAGATATTAGTTTAGAATCTTTAGATCGATAACTAACATCCGCAAATGCATACTACTTATTAGATGACTAATAGTAATCTCATACTACTCATTGCAGGTTGCCTTTTCATAGAATGACACATAATGTCACAAGGCAACCAACTAAATCATTTGACTCTTGATGGCGTTGTTGAATCATTAAAAGATGCACATTTAACTTATCATCCAATGATCCAAAAGACATGGACCGAGAGGACAGCCTAGGTAGTCAAGGTTATATCTATGTCTGAGAGGCAAAGAGATAAACCAAAAAAAAATACCAAAAAGTACTCCACAAACATAAGCTACCTACCCTGAGAAGAAATGCAAGGGGGAATAAACTCTCATCACGACATCATATCATAAGCACTTTTAAGAATTCATGGAAAAGGAATGATTTTACCCACTTTTATTAAATCCTTGTATTTGACCCTGCAAGCCACCGACAATGCAGACACATCATCGCCAAAAAGCAAGAGCAAACAGATTAATAAGAATCAAGATAGCTATGCAACAACGACATTGAACCTCCGAAGAATGAATTATACAAGAAAGAAGTAAAAGGTATAAAAGTAAAATTCAAGGCTCTAACATCGATAGCGATAGAAGCGAGTCAACACATCCATAGTAATTTCGGCTCATCATTGATTGAGTTGTTATTGAATAAAATTAAAAATGAGTGAACTACATAACCAACATGCAAACTAAGGATAAGCGGAATTGGATGTTCGCTAGGCCTAATCTGGATTTTAATTTGCCGTCCATGATGATTTTGCATAACTATCATAAGTCAATGAGTTATATTTTGCATAACATCTTCAAGAATGCCTACGAACTGTTCTACAAATTCCATGTGAGTTTCCTTACAAGTATCATAAAATTCAAGTCATCGCATAATGCGGTGGAAAGTTGTGAAAGATGCAAACGAGATATAGAACGATCGTCGGGAGACAAAATCTTAAGGCAAAAAGTATCATTTGGTCCCTGAATTTTCACGTTTTTCTTGATTTGGTCATCAAACTTTCATCAATTCACTTTTGGACCCTGAACTTTCATTTCCCTCGACTTTTGGTCCTTTTGTTAAGTTGGAAAGTAACGGTTGCCGACGAAGTGGTTCACGAACAATTCACAACCGATTCATCAAACCAAATCGTTAACCGCTTGTGAACCAATTTTTCAATGACTGTTACTCACCAATATAGCAAAAAAGGATAAAAATAGAGGGAAATGAAAGTTCAGGGACCCAAAGTGAACCTATGAAAGTTTAACGACCAAATTAAGAGAAACGCGAAAGGGACCAAGTGATACTATTTGCCAAATCTCAACAATATATTGGTGTATACTTGTATTTATTCAATACGATTCTCTCAAAACATCGAATCCTCGACTTCTAGTAGTCAAAGAATCCTATGGTGAAAGGAAACCCTGAACTAACTACATCAATAAAACTAGAAAATAAATATAATAAATATGAACCTTAAATATAACTCAAAACATGGAAAAATAAAATAATAAACAATCATGTTCATTGCTTCCTTTCTCACCAACAACAAATGCGAAGCTATATTTCTTCTGTATAGTCAGAAAAAATAATAGAATAAAAATGCTAAACATGCAATTGTGGAACAAAAATTTGAAGCAAAACAAATTTGTACAACTTTGTCCAATTTAGAAAGTCATCAGATCAATTGAATACAGTTGATGATGCAATTTCGGGTTGGCTACATAGATCCTGGTTACATGAAAGTTGAAACATATTAAAAAAAGGAAGTACAATCACCCCATATGCCACTGAAACTATTTTATATGGAAAACCTTCAATCACATGAGAACTAAGCGGTCGCCAAAATGGCTAGACAATGGTCACCTAGAACTCCCAAAACAAGTACTAGCCATTTTCACAATGCTTAAGCGCCTCAGTTATAACTACCCAGATTCTATTCTTCTTTGCAAAGGAGAACTGATGTATGGAAATTTTCATGCATAATGAGCCATAAACCAATTAGGGCTAGATTCCATAGAAAGGAAAATTGACAAAGTTACAAGTCCTTTAACATTATGCTATGTTTACATGCTATGTTTACATCAGGACCATTACCACATTCAGTCCAAAATACGAATGCGAATCAATCAAAATCAACATTATACAAACATTGGATCTTTCCAACCTAATCACAAGCAACCCTACAACACATATTTCCTCCATGAACCAATTTCACAACCAAAGTTTTGTACCAAATCTTTGAAACCCTAAAAAACCCAAAATGTAATTTGAACAAATCAACCTTGTAATCATCAAGAACAACAACTATACGGGGTCTGAGAAGCAACAACATTGGAGAGAAATTTAGGGTATTTGAAATAGATGAGTAAAGATGAAGTACTTACAAAGAAAGATCACAACTTGTGTAGATACCAACCTGTGATGAGAAAGGTCTTCTGGCCTCCATTGCAGCAGTTCTTGAGCTCCCAATTCACCATTTCTAGAGAGAGATAGAGAGAGAGTTGTTGGTGTTTTATTGGTTCTCTCTCCATGTGGGGGAAAGTGTGAGCTTTTGAAAAGTTAGTAAGTTTGTCAACTTCCATTAAACAGTAAATCAAAAGAAAAAATGAGATCTTTTGCCAAGCTAAAGAACATACCATAAAGCGAAAACAATTTGTTCATGACACCGAAATTCGCCAAAACATAAAAAAGAGTTGTTGTCATATCTTGTTTTTCGAAATGTTCTAAAACCAAAGAACAAGGAGAACAAAGTTATACCAATAAACGAGAATGATGTATCGCAAAATACGGATCTTTGTCTTCTCTTGCAGAAACCAAAAGATAGCAAAGAAAATGATAAATCCTGGACAAAGCACAATGTTTGATGCACTGAAAATAAAGGTTAATTGACAATTCATTAAGAATTTAACTTGGCAAGAGCATACCGATGCAAAGTTCTCGAAGCGTCCACTGTTTGATCAATACCAACATGTCGTTTGAGCAGCCATAAAAAATATAGATGTTGGAAGAGCAGATGCACAAGTTAAAGTTCATAGTAATGATTATTAGAGCATCTCCAATGGGACCATGGATGGTCAAGAAACATGTTGAATTCTGCATATTTGTTCGAAGGAACTGTGAAAACATTCCCTTTTTGTCATTTGTTACCATGGTGATGTGCCCGCCAACAACAAATACACTCTGCAACAAGATAAAAGAATAATAATGTGATTTAGGAGAACGAATAACACGAAAGAGATTATCCAATGAATATGTTATTAGATTATCACCTTACCTACTCCTTGGTTCAGGAGTTATATTTTCATTGTGTAACTTAAGTCACTTGGCTCTTTTTTCACCTCAAAAGCAACAAATAGGTGAAAAAGAAATTACACCTTGAGGATATTTCCAAACTTTTACTAGTAGTTCTTCAAGTGAAGCTAGTCTAAAAGTAAAGTTTGCCCCCAAAAGATACTTTAGAATCGCAAGAAACATTCTGTTATACCTATAATGCAACAAATTCAACGAGATATCCAGGATTATAGTTAAACTCCTAGGACTACATCGAAATTTGCCAAACCAACCACGAATTTATAGAAAAAATATAATTTCTTAGATACTGATGTTGAAGGTCAAATTTTTCCATCTCTTTTTTCATGAAATACTTACAAGGTCTTTCACTGAACTAATCCAACATTGAGTTGCTTGAGCAAAAGAAAACTCGTATACATATAACTTTTCGAGTATGTTTTTGCTATGAAGTTGGCAAGAATTGCAAGATGGGAAACATCAAACTTACCTCTATTAACGAGCTTGCATTCTTATCTTTAAGAATAATCTGTGCTAAATTACTCAGTGGTCCATTGGTCAACATGGTAATCTTAGAGCCAGGCTTCATTAATTTGGAAATTGATTGCCAAACTTCAAATGCCAAAGGTTGTCTAAGTTCGGGGTGATCGGTGTCTCTAGGAGCTCCATATTTTACTGAATTTTTAGTTGTGTACCTGAGATTCGAACCCCAAAATATACAGGATGTGTTAATCAGTATACACAAGAACCAAGGCATATGATTGCCAAACTTCAAATTACACCTTTAATTAACTTAGACTGGAAGGATAATCATATAAAATTATAAGAATGGCATATGATTTTTTATTTTTTTGCAAAAGCATATGATAAAATTAATTAAAGAACAAGTGGTTATAAGAACCAAGGCCATGTATGTTGAAAGTTGTATAATTGTGTAAAAATGTATTAAGAACAGACTACCTCACCTTAAAGTCAATGACTTCTACAGGTACTTTTAAGAGATAGATCAATGCAAGAAAATCTCCAGAACTCATATCCATGTCGAATACGACAGGCTTCAGAAGTTTTTTTCTTCCAAAATCTGGCTTGTATATAACTTCTTTATAGTGAGGAAACTGTGTCGTAAAATTGAACCTGCCACGTTGCCGGGAAAGGTTCAGAACCTGCAATAAAAAAGGGGAGGAATTAACACAGCTTTCTTCTATGCATATATTTTTTCTCCATAGTACTAGTTACTATGCAATGAAGTTCTAGTGTAAACTGTAACAATTATCACTACAAAAAACAGCAGATCAGAAACGGAAATTTTCGTCTCTGATTTGCATAAATTCTGTCTCTAATCCTAATCTGCAACGTAACAGATCTCTAAAATTGTCGACGTTGATTCAATCAGCAACGGAATTGTGATTTCGTTTCTGATTAGAGACGGATTAGAGACGGAATTTAGAAACGGAACAGAGACGTAACATAAATGGAAATTTTTCTAAATGGTACAATTGTTCATGCATTTCGTCTCTGATCCGTTGCTAATCAGAGACGGAACAGAGACGGAATTCATGCATTACGTCTCTGATCCGTCTCTTATTAGCAACGGATCAGAGACGGAATTTTTTTATTCCATCTCTGTTTCCGTCTCTGATTTGTTGCTAATCAGAGACGGAACAGAGACGGAATTCATGCATTCCGTCTCTGATCCGTTGCTGATTCATCAAAAATTAGAGACGGAATAGCAACGGAATCTATGAATTCCGTTGCTAATCCGTCTCAATTCCGCTTTTTTTAGTTTTCAAACCTAAGCTTAATCCAATTGGTTCTCCATAACCTCTAAACTTGAAAATACAACCATAGGACCTGCTCCATCGCCTGCACCCCCTCCAACAACTCCTTGGGGGTGCTAACATCCCCCAAAAAAGCAGAATTTGACATACATACACAAATCAACAATATATATCAACAACAAATATTCAATTGAGAAAAAACATAAAATTCGACCTTAAAAAAGATTTATATATTCACGAAACGTAGTCAAGTATAATAAATGTTTAATATACCTAAGTATCCATAAAAAAACTACAATTCTCATTGTTTTACAACAACCATAAAAATACCTAAGTATCATAAAGTTGCTCATTCCTCGTTGTGCTAGCACCTGGGATGTGCTAGCATCAGGATCTACGTATCTTCCCTTTTTTTCTCCATAACGACCTGAGACTGTAGACACATCCTTTGGGACAGTCACCCGCCACCTTGTAGTACACCGCCTCATCATCCAACGGCTGGTCCGGTGTAGTCTGGGTCAGCTCCTGACGTCTCCTTTGGTGCTTAGCCTGCATGGATCAACAATATTTTGTTAACAATATAATAATAGCATTAAGGTGAGAAGGCAGCAAAATATTCAAATTATGTTACCACAACGGATGATAAAGTGTGCAAGTTACATAATTTACTCAAAAATGCTAATTAGTGTCATCAATCATGTTCAATTGTTTGGGTTTCTACTACCATTACAATAACTTTGCCCGTCTACATTTTGATTAAGATAAGAATGTTTTTGAGTATAACATTTTTCCTCATCAACTGATCATTGTGTTGGGGAATTCCCCATCGCAGAATGCAATTTACATATAAATATACACACATACATCAGCGACTAATTGATAACTTTGAAAAGAAAAGAATTATGCATATGATTACTTGTTTTCACGAAGCAGATCCCTTTGATTCTTGCATCTCCAACTCATGCTCCGCTACCATGATACAAGAATCACTTCAAGTGAAGAAGAGGTTCCTTTGTTGTCTTTCGAGGATAATCCTCTAGTTGAAGTTAGCATGTCATCGTCGTGCACCGCACATCAGGCGTAATTCCTACCGATCGATATCATGGCGCGATGGGGATAAGTATTTTGCTACCTTGTTATGAATAATGCCGATCCATCTTGCAACTCGGTCACGCTCTACATCAACAACAACGACAAATAAAATGAGTTTTTATAGTGAAAGTGAGATTGAATAATTATGCTCGATCTTTGACTTGTGATTAAAATATACCAGATCGAGCACATTTCGAGATCAGTAGTGTCAAATAATTCCACTGCGTTTCTAGTTTCTACCAAAAACAATCTACAAACCAGTAACAAAAGATTGAATAAGATGACATAGCTGACATTATATAGTTTATAATGTACTACAACCATTGATTGTTAGCAATTAAAAAAATCAGAAGCTGTAAAGGCAAATGCATAGTAAATACATGAATCGATCGCATGAAAAAATGACCAAGATCAAGCAAACATTGCCTCAAGACTGCAATCACACAAATAGACTTTTGTGTTAAGACAATCAATCGCTACAACGTCTCATTAATTCCATTAATTGCAAGGGGAAGAGTGAATCCTGTGAACTTTTGCAGACTGGCAAGGAAGACCACATATTTATCTACTGGATGATTAATTTGATTCAACTTCTAGGTGCAAGTTTCAGACGATCAGATTTGCTACTAGCATTATTAGGTGAGATCCTTATGAACAAGGGTAAAAAGACAAGGAGTAGCACAGCAAACAGAGTTAAGATAACATTAACAAAGCAAACACCACACCTCTTTTCCTTGTCATTCTTAACTAATGCGAGTAAACCCTCAGCAGCAGTTCTCGATGACTTTTTTCAAGCTAACACCACACCTCTTTTCCTCAGGTCTTTCTATGCAGCCTCTGCATTGAGTAGCACCCAATACTGTACACAATTAATGAATTACAACCAGAAATTCTGACAAAGCAACGAAAAAAGAAGAATTTTGCATACTAACCGATGTCCCAAAAAGAAGAAATTCTGACAAGAAATCAAGTCACAAGGTTACGAGAATCTCAAACCACCTCACCACATCACCAACCCATATAACTATAGAATCAAACCGAAAATATATTAGCCTCTGCCGATGTAATTGCATCTCCAACTAAGCCGAAGCGAGATGAACAAGCGAACCAAGCAAGATTTCGAACCCATGAGATCCATTGACCCCAACTGCTCCTTCACTGCAGTTAAGCTAAAAATCCATCAAATAAAGTCACAACTCCTTCACTGTAGTTAAGCTAAAAATCCAGCAAGATCAATATGTTACAACTCTAAAACCAGTGTGATCCAAATAACCAAATACACAAATCCCATAACAGAAATCAAGCACGAATACCAAATACACAAATCCCACAAAATCACATGGATTTGATATATTAAGGATCATATATAGGTCAAAGGAAAGTATGGCCAATGGCCTAATAAGAGAAGGATGTCCCAACCATGAGCAACAATACCATTGAGAAATACCAAATTACATTTTCACATGTCCATCTTAGACTCAGCCATATGAATGGATACTGTAATGATTTCATTTTCTACTAAACAAGGCATATACATTGTATTTAGATAGAAAAAAGGTAAGAGAAAAATAGAAATGCATTTAGCTTTATTCTAACATCAAATGAGCTATTTGTACTTATTAAATGCAGAAAAGTTTACTACCTGGTAATTAGCTTTGAAGCGCCCAAGCAAACGACATTACTCATGGTAATTATCATGATCAGCAAGGCCTGAATTCCAGAAATATGTTAATAAAATTAGAAGCAAAAATAAATATTGCATCAACTAAAGCAGTTCTTTTAAGCAAATGACTCTTCTTCATACTTCAATGATGTAAAGAAGTTCTTTTAAGCTTCTCATTAAAAAATTTTATGATGGATCACTTCACTTGGATATAATGTGGATCAATAACGTTGAGAAATCAAGTCAAAACTTTTAGATAGGCAACTATATATTTCACTTTCTTTTATTCAAAATTGACCTCAGTTTCCATATGTTTCAATATATCAACACTGGAATCAATGCAAGTAAGATCAATAACAACCAAGGTAAAAATCGATCTCATTCAGCAATCAACCAAATAAAAATCTTGAGATTTCCAATTGATCACTTGGCGTTGTGATGTATGTCAAGAAAAATAAAAAGTTAAACTTCATCCTAAGAATTAAAGTGCCTAAGAATTAAAGAAGCTGACAGAGATAAAGTTGGCACCAGAAATCTAACACCCATGGAGCAACGAAAAGGATAATCATGAAATAATGATATAACAAAGACAAAAATACACCAAACCTTGGCCAGAAACTTTGAACGCTGAACATCGTTTGCGAACAGAGAACGCCTTACAGCAACTAATCGTACCAATCACTCCAAAGCCTTCAATAACAAAGATAAGAAATCATAGATACCTTTGTACCATAAGAAAAATTGATGTAGGCAAACTCACAAAAGGCAAATAATATTCCTACGATCTACCAAACTGTAGTAATATATTATTGATGAAGGTAGGACATAAAAGAGTAATACATCCTCTTAAGAAATAGCCAATCCAATCCCTAACTAATTCTTTATCTGAATGATTTTTCAAGTGATAGGACAAACCATGGCCTTGTATACACTAGAACCCAGAAAGATTTTGGAATCCATGAACAAAGCTGTTTGATCAATCAATTCAGAAAATGCTTGACAAGTACTTTGATGATTACAGAAGTTTTTAATAGCATTACACGAGAAAAATACATTCAGTGCACGCCATACCATCCACAGATTGCAGGTTGATATTAATAATTGAAGGTAAGCTCGGATAATCATGCAAATAAACAAGCATTATACATTAACATTACATTCTATTCGCCAACAATAATAAGGAGAATAGATGTTTATCTTAACATAGAAACTAGCTTTTTTCAGTCAATGAATAAAGGAAACAGCTTGTGAAGCCAGGTTCTTATATGAGATAAATTTCAGATGAATGATTCAATGGAAAAGGTATTAAGTCTATGCAGTTAAGAATTTATTTTCCTCTTATTTTTTATTTTATCACAATTCTTACAATGTTAACAATAATGGGGTAAAAAAGGGCAGGAAGAGAAATAAGGCCAAGCCTCGGAAGACCAACAACATAATTTAGTAAGACTTCAATTTGTCATAGAAGTGAGAAGGTTTGATGAAGTGAATCGAGTGAATTAAAAAAAAAAAAGAATTAATTGAGAAACTTTAATACAAAATATGAGACTGATCTAACCTCCTTTGAGATAGGAGGTTTTGCGATTGCATAGTAGTAAAAAAAGATTTGCAGGTTTGAAGGATCCTCCAGAACTAGCCTCCAAGCAGACGGTACCTACACATGACTGAGAAACGTGAACATTTCCAAGAGAAATCAAGTGAAAAATACTGCGTTAAGATGTTATCATAAATTTATTAACAATAAATAAAGCAACGTGAATATGTGATAGATAGAAATGCAGTATCATTTTTTATTTTTTTTTAAATACCTGTACTGTACCAAACTCTTCTGAACTCTCATCTAAAGATGTTCCCACAAAGTCAAATGACAAGCACTTATGCGCAAGAGAAAGTGCTAGTTCTCTGACTTTGCTTCATTCTTTGCATATTTATTTCATAAAAGTGTTAACTAACAAAGTGAAGTAAACAAAACTACAAAATAACATAAGAGCTCAAAAGCAATAAAACCACTAGATAAACCATAGAGATGCTCAATCTCCGACTGGGAAATAAGAGTTGACATATTACCATCAGTTTTTAGTTGATTTAATGATGACAGACATATCTGAAATAACTAGAATAGAGCTTGATCCCTGAAAGAACAAGCCACCCTTCGATGATGTGTTGAAGGCAATCCAAGGCTAGGCTGATAAGAAGGGTCTAAAAATTTCCAAAAGGAACTTCCAAAGAAACTTCCAAATAAATTCAACGACTGAAAAAGAAAATGAACTAGATAAATCGACAGCAGAATACGGAATAACACAATAACAAATATACAACCAGACGAGTTGTAAAGTGCATCGGCTGCCAGGACTCATATATGCATATATGTACGAGTATTCCTTAGGGGTTTTTCATGAGCTGAAAACCGAACTTTCGGCTACACCTTCACAAACATCTCCACGGCAAAGCGGGCATACCCCTGCACACCATAGATCAGAAAATATATAGCATTTATCAATACATATCATGTGGTATTCGTGGTGACAGGGGAGAACTCTTATTTTATCACCTTCATACTCAGACAAGTGAATGTAGCATCTGCAGTATAATCTCAAAAGTTACACAAACAAAAAAAAAATACCTATGTATCACCAAGGTGCTCATCATAATTACGCCACTCTTGCGCCTCTCGCTCAACATTGTCCCCTTGTTGTGGTGGATCGGCGGGATCTATTTGCTGCGGTTGTTGCTGGTCAGGAGGTGGTGGTGGTGGTGGTGGCTGTGGCTGAGATAGGCCTGCTCCGTCCATGGTCATCCCGAATTGTTGATGCATAAATGTCATAACCTTTCGTAATTGATCGGCAACGATATCGAACTAGTCAACTAGTTTCATAATTTTCGACGATACATGGCTACTTGTGTGTCCAACTAACACAATTTATTAGAAGGGGGAATCTGAGGACCTACCTAACTACATGAGCAAAAAGCTTTGCTTCTAGCCATTGAATAAAGGGGGTTGGAAACAACTTTCTTAATACCTAGCTCGGTACATGACTGATACCAAACAGAGTATGATAATTGGTCGTAAAAATAAAAGCAACAAGGAGTTCAAAAAAATAAATAAATCATAAGTTATAAGAGGCATACAAATACCACATAGTATCAAAGCTCCTACTACTTGTTCACTCGTATCTCTTTAAGGTTACAGGTTTATTCAATTCTCTTGAAATTTTATTTGAAATAGCAACATTAACTGAAAGAGTAATCCTAGTTTTTTGAACCCTACCTAGTAGTAGAAATTATATAATTATAGGTACTATTCATCTATACCTACTCTATTGGTAGCTTTCTCTACACACATGCATATACACACAAGTGAATTAAATATAGTGGGCAAAACATGAAAAAATGTGGCATAACAATATCAAATAATGTAAATTAAGAAATAAAATATAGCACAATTTTCAGTATTGGCAGCTCGAAAACCAGTGAATGCTTGTTGCTTAATGGCAACCAAAGCTCCCTAAACAATTTGCAGCACCTATCTCCAGCATGACATCTAAATTTGTGCACAGTTGCAAACAAACTCAGCTAAACGATCTACATTTCAAATCAAATCAAACCAACTTAATAATGTAAGACCAATCTTCAAAAAATTAAGAAAACAAGGTAATCACATAGAAACCCAATGCACCAAAAATGGTTTTTTGTTTCAATCAATCTTATTCCTACATAGTATCAAAATCTGAACTAATAGGAACATGACCTAGAATCAATGGAATTAACTTTTTAGTTACAACAGCTGAAGGATGACCAAGTCTATGATGCCATGAACAATTATGATTACTTACCGTAAATGACTGAGGAAGCTCTAAAGTAAAGGAAACTAAATCAATGATGTACAAGTCAGCTATGACTCTCCCAACAGCAAGAACTTAAGTACTCTCAAGGTCCTGTAATAGATAGAAATTGGTAAGGAAGGTGAATTTAACAGTGGAAGTAGCAGTAAGCACACAAACAACACCAACAATAACCACCATAAGAACACAAACCCTAAAACCCAAAACCTTAAACCATATACATAAAAGTGTTAATATACCGATGTGAATTAATTTGATTTAAAGATAATTAAAGTCTTGTAGTTATAAGCTTTAATCTAAAACCCTAAACCATATATATAAACATGTAAAAACTTGTACAAATCCAATTAGGGAAAACTCTGTCACTCACAAGTAGCATTGCAACAACTAAAACATGGCAAAATGAACATAACTACAAAACCCAGATCACAACAGAGAAATGCATTTCACATTTCATTGTTACTCGGTAGAACAAGCATAACCACAAAACAACTAAGCATGCAAGAGAAGAAAAGCGAGAACAAAAACTTCTAAACCAAACAAAATACACAACAAGTAACTTAATAGATCAAGTGAACAACACCAACAAATGCAGATGATAGCCAAACCAAAGCATGAAAATGTGAGCGAGATACAATTTGAAGAGAATTAGGGTGTTACAAATTTTTTCTCGATTGTTACCTTGACGAGCGAAAGCGGAGCGGTAAGCACAGAGCGACCAGAGAGCAGAGAGCAATGAAAGAGAGAGAGTGGTGAGCGAAGATGACCGATGAGAGATCGGTCACCGGTGATAGCAGAGAGCGGTGATCGGTGGGCGGTGGCCGGAGAGAGAACGGAGAGCCGTGACCGAGCAAGAGACGGAGAGACGAGAGAGAGAGTTGAGAGCCGATGACGGAGACGATCGACTTATTGGGGGTTGGGGATTTGAGGGGCGGTGACCGGAGAGAGACGGAGAGACCAGAGTGACTGGTTGAGCGAGAGACCAGAGTGACTGGTTGAGCAAGAGACGAAGAGACCAGAGAGAGAGAGTTGAGAGCAAGAGACCGAGACGAGAGACTTGTTGGGGGTTGGGGATTTGGGGGCGGTGACCGGAGAGAGACGGAGAGACGAGACGATCGAAGAGCGAAAGCAGACGAGACGATCGAAGAGCGAGAGACCGAGACCGAACTTGGGGGATTTGGGGATTTTGGAGAGAGAGAGAGTTGAGAGCAAGAGACCGAGACGAGAGACTTGTTGGGGGTTGGGGATTTGGGGGCGTGTGGGAGAGAGACGGAGAGACGAGACGATCGAAGAGGACGATCGAAGAGGAGACAGACGAGACGATCGAATAGGAGAGAGCGAGACCGAACTTGTGGGATTTGGGGATTTTTGGGGGGGGGGGGCTTGATCCAAGCACGCACAAATCTCGAGATTTGATGAACGGTTATAAGAAAACAAAGTTTTGGTGGGAATGTTGGCGCCAGTTTTTAGAGACGGAATTTAATTTCGTCTCTATTTTCGTCTCTAATTCCGTCTCTGATCCGTCTCAATTCCGTCTCTAACTACTTTTTTTAGCAACGAAACTTAATTCCGTTTCTAATTCCGTTTCTAAATTTCATTTTTCTTGTAGTGTATAGAGTACGAAAAAAAATAATGATGAATTACGGAAGAAAACACATTTGGGAGAACTTACATTTAAGAAGCTCACAAAAAACTTCCTATCCAAATTGCTCTCGAAATTGCAATTTGGTTTTGCTTTTGAAGCAACGAGAGCGCGCACCCCTTCTGCATTACTTCCATTGTGTAGCCATCCTATTCATATCATCACCCATGGTTTGATTAGCAATTTTGTGGTGCAACCTTAGAAATTTTTATATTTAACACTTACTCGTATGAAAAGAAATATTAGAAACAAGGCTTCTGAATTAGAGAATGCATAGTTTAAATATCCTGCAATTGTTTGTGTATTTACCCATTGAGATTAAAGCTCCAAATATATTTTAGTCCACAAAACAACAAGTGACAGAATTCCACAGGCTTCGTAGATAAACTTGAGAAGTAAAAATATAATTAAGAGTTTTAGAATGAACAAGAAGTATAACCTATCATCGCCGGAAAACAAACCAGCATTAGTTACCTGGCATTTCCCTTTCCCATTCGGAACAAAACAAAATGGATCCAGGAGCCCTTTCTGAACATGACCACTTTGTGTACTCCACTCTTCCGCAAATTGAACTTGGGGAATGCACGACCATCAAAGAATGGATTCGAACCGTCAGAAACACTATAAGGTTTATTGGAAGTCACTACAGTCATGTAACACCCATTCAAAAATAAAAAACAAAAATAAAGACTAACAGCTTAGGGTGTTACCTTGACTAGTTTGGCGACGGCTTAGGGTGGGGCGTAGGTCGGCGACGGCTTAGGACTTCGGAGGCTCCAATCTCCTGCAGCCGGCGACGGCAGAGCCGACGGCCTCGTCGCAGCCGCAATCGCAGCGACGGCAAAGATTTAGGGTTTGGGTGAGAGATTTCGGTGAGAGAGAGCGGTGAGAGAGAGAGAGTTGGGAAACGTCGGTCGAGAAGCGGTGAGAGAGGAGAGAACGTCCTCGACGAGCAGAGAGAAAGCGATGAGCACAGAGCGACCGACGAGCAGAGAGAGAGAGAGAGAGAGAGAGAGAGAGAGAGAGAGAGAGAGAGAGAGAGAGAGAGAGAGAGAGAGAGATAGAGAGAGCGGTGAGCGGAGATGGACCGATGAGAGAGCGGTGGCCGGTGAGACCAGAGAGCGGTGAGCGGTGACCGGAGAGAGAGCAGAGAGCCGATTAGAGGCGGTGAGAGAGAGACCAGAGCGCAAGGAGAGAGACGAAAGAGAGTTGAGAGAGACGAGTGTTTTTTTTATTTGTTGGACGATCGATTTTGGACGATCGATTTTTTTGTTAGGGGGGGGGGATGGGGGGCCTAGATCGAAGTACCTCGAATCTCGAGATTTGATGAACGGTTATAAAAAAAAAAATTTGGTGGGAATGTTGGCGCCATTATTTAGAGACGGAATTAAATTCCGTCTCTATTTCTGTCTCTGATATCTCTCTATTCCGTCTCTGAATTAGTCCGTCTCTAACTACTTTTTCTTAGCAACGGAACTTAATTCCGTTGCTAATTCCGTTTCTAAATATCATTTTTCTTGTAGTGAGTTTTGGATTAAAGATTTTAATATGCGGCAAAAAAGATAATTTTTCAAATTATACTCTCAATGTTGTATACAAATAAGTCTTCCAAAATTTATTATGAGAATTACAAATACATCATTTTTCTTATATTTTATATTTTTTAAATAATGTTCATTATACTATTGATTATTTATTAAAAAATATAGATTCACAGTATTCTCGGACAACGTTCAGGTCTAAAACTAGTTGAATAAGAAATCAAAGCAAATATATTGGACAAGTACGCATGTCATAAATGAAAAATGTTTGCAAATCGATAATCTATAATGTGACACCAATCACCACCTAGCGACTTTAGGCTACAAGTTTTATTCTCTTCCCTACAAAAATAGTTAAAATTATTATTATTATTATTATTATTATTATTATTATTATTATTTATATTTTTTGGCAGAAAGCTAAAATTAGTTGCATGGATCAAAGGCTTCTATTAAGCTCAAATTTTTAATGCAATTATTTCCTAACCTAAAAAAGAGAATAAATTGGGTGTGTTTGGATTGCTGTATTAATCTGTAGGAAATTTGGGTCACTGGGTGACCACCATGGACAACCACCATGACGCTCACTCTTGGTGATCCAAATGGGCTCACTGCCCAGGACCTCCATACGTGACCGCCATGATCATGGCGGTCTGAAAAAGTGATCTAATTTAGACGGCCACGGTGATCATTGCGGGGGTTGTTGCGGCGATTGGAAAGAAGAACTCGATTTTTGGGTGATTTGGGAACCACATGTTTTCAAATCATAAAACACATCTTTTATGAAGAAGTTTTACTCTTCTATATAAGTGAACTCTTATTATGTTTTACATAGATAAAAAACATTGGAAAACACCAAACCTTTGAATCAAAGAGTTTATTGTGTTTGTTATTGAGTTTTGAGTATAATTCTATCAAAGTTATTTAAAGTGTGTACTTGGTTAGAGTTATGTTGCATACATGATATTTAACACACCATTAGAAGTTTGGTTGTATCTGAAGGTGAGATTTCAAGTATCTCATTTGTATTCGCGGGTCCATCGAAAGGAAGAAATTTTATGTAAAAAAAAAGCACTGACGCGCCTCCAACCTCTGTTCGGAATTCTTTTGTTTTGTACTTTTGAAGAAATTTTCCCAACAATTTCTAGACATGATTTTCATCCATAGCTTCTTCTATTTCTGATGGTGATAAGTCAATAATTATACCACATTTTACTACTTGTTTATAGCTTATTTGCGTGATTAGGACTAAATTACACTAGGTTTTTAGTCATATTTGTTTTTTCAGGGTTTCTAAGAAAAGAATAAGGAAAAGGACGAAAAACAGAGAGAATTGAGACTCAATTACTTCGAGAACAAGGCATTGCACAACGACTCCCATCGTTGCCAAAGAAATCGCTGGTCAAGACGCTACTGAACTGAGAGCAAGCAATTTAGAACTCTGAACACCGACTCCCAGCGTCGTGAAGAGTAATGAATACGGCACTAATGAAGACGCTGGATCACTAAGAGGTGTAAACCCATAAGTTCAGCGATTCCAGCAGCATCGTACGTTGAAATAGATGACGTTGTAGACGACGTCAAAGAAAAACACAAAAATTGCTAAATTAAAGATCATCGACTTACGCAGCGTCACAGGGCACAAAAGGGGTGACGCTGGCCACGACGCTAAGGCGATTATAAGTTTAATTAGATAAGGATTCCAAATTTGACTTTGATTAGGATTAGGATAAAATAACCAATAAATATAAGTATAGATCTTGTTTACAGGGATTAGGGATGCAAATGGGTAGGAAAATAACCACGGGTGGTAGAGATTTACCCTAATGAGTACGTGTATGAAGATTTTAAACGGTGATGGGTACAAAATCTCAGACACACAAGGGTTTGAGTACTGGTATGGGTAATAAAATATCTCTACGGGAATACCCACGTGTAATCCTCACGAGGATGCCCATCTACTCATGGGGATCCCCATATATCAATTTATACACTATATGATATTTATTATTTATATATATACCATATGATATTTATATATAAATATTACATAATATTACATAGTTTTCACACCGAAACACTTATACATATAACAAAATAAAGCTCTTAATGAGATTTATAATTTTAATTTATTTGGTTGATTAATAACTATATGTTTCGTTGTTTTGTTTTGAATTGTTTGCAACTGTATTTATATTTAGAATTTTAGGATCAAAAATACTTAAAAAAATTGATGACTTGGTAGTTTTAAAAGATAGTTACTTTAAAGAATATTTTGAATTTGAACTTTTTGTTTTGCATATGCCAATGATTTGGTAGAAATTAATTATAAGTATAAGCACTTAGTAGTTAGGATTTTTATTGCATGATATGTTGATTTGTTTTTGTCGAAATTTCAACAATTGTGTTGTTACCTATGTATATTTGACATCTTATTTGTTACAATTCTTTTTTGAGAATCCCCAATGGGGAATGGAATGGAGAAAAAAATTTCTCTACGGGGATTCCCCATCCCCACAAAAATCTCCATGAAAATCCATACGGAAATCCCCAATGGAGAATGAAATGGGTAAAATATTTTACCCATGGAGATTTGATGGGCATGAGGACGGGTATGAGAATTCATCCCCAAATGAGTATGGGTATGGGTATGAGTGATAAATTTTTTAGTGAGTATGAGTATGGAAATGAGATCCTCATCCCCTACCTTACCCTACCCATTTGCATTCCTAACAGGATCTTCAACCCTTTTGCAAGTTTGTTTTCTAGGAGATTCAAGTTATTCAAGTCATTCCAATTTGAAGTATTCTTGCTTTGTCTTCCTTTTAATTCTTTGATGTTTTAATTGACCATGTGTGGCTAATTTCATGTTCTACATTAAGGGAGAACAAAACCAATTGTTAACATAGTTTAGAAAATTTTGATTTAATGCATGTTTGACTGATTCCGTATTTTTGATCTTATTGTTTAAATCGGTTGTTTCCTTGAATCATGACCGATGATAATCGATTTTTCTTTCATAGTTACAAATATATTAGGAATTGATAAAGTCTATTGCTATTTAGGAATTTTACATTTGTAATTATGTAAAAGACCAGCATTAGTAGTAACTAGGATCATCAAAAGTACGTTCCCTTTTAAGATGTTCTATGTGTTTTCAAGATCTAAGTAAAGTGACTTGTTTCTTTTAGTTATTACTTAGTAGTAAGTGTTTTCATGAAACTTAATGTGATTAATTTATTAAATCTCGAGAGTGTTCGGAGGATTATAAGTTAATTAAAACGTGCTTGAGATGCGTATTCCTTCCATTGATACGAGAAAAAAGAAGGTATCCAGAGCGCTTCTCATACACTAGAGCCTACTTATGGAATCAATCCTACTTCCTACACATCTTTTATAAATCAATGATTAAACTATATTAAAACACAACTGGTCCTGTGAAACGACCCACTACTACAAGTTAATTGTAGTTTAATAATTAAGTATTGTTATTGCACACAATCAACACGTATCAGACGGGAACGCTCCTACAAACGAAAATGGTTCTCTTTTGACGAAGCTAATTTCCGACGGTGCTTTGACAAAAAAAAGAAAACAGTGGATTTGTTATGTTCCATTCAAATCATGTACCATGATTTGACATGTTTTGAACAGTTTGAAGGTGACAATTACACACGGTGACAAAAGAATTTATCACCTCTCCTTAATCAATCAAGCAAGGAACTTATCACCTCAAGTGGATCTAAAAAATGTTATGAAATTCCCAAAGCCTTATGAAGGCACGTCTACTTTAAGTTTATCCTCATTTGTATCGACATAGGTTCATCTCTCCAAATTGTTGATGTAGCATCAATCCATAACAACGATCCACATTTTGCATAAGAGATGCTCTTAGAATTTCTAAAATGAGAGTATATGTATCATCCATATCTTGATTAGGATGAAGCCTGACCTGAAATCCTAATTAAGCCTCAGTACACCAGTCGAACCTAACTAGAGCTAGAAACATATCTTCAATACATGATAAATACAGTTTGTATATCTCGAATATCTTAAAATAATAAATGAAAATACAGCGAAATTAAAACTTTTTCGATAATATACAGGATATACAAAATTGAAATAAATCTCAGTTACAAAACTTTTTCCCAACCCTATTATATTACAAATCAGTAGTTCATACAATATATAAACAAAAAAGATATTCCTAACATCGTAGAGAAAACAGAGGCCCAAAGACTTATCTTTCCCTTTTCCTTGAAACATTAGCTGAGGTACTTGAAATGTTAATTAGGGTGAGCGCTCCAACTTGCTCAATAAGTGGTATTCAATTACACATCATTTATCATCTAGTAAACAATGAATCAATGGAATAATAATATGATTTAAGTTAAATATCTAAAGAGTGCAACAAAAATGATATAAACAATAATAAGCAAATGCAAGTTCATTTAATTTCATAGCTCATGTTCATACAAAAATGTAGTTGCTCAATACGGAGGTGGTCGATTACCCATTCTAACAGAGTCCACTAGTCATTCTAACAGAGTCCACAAGTCGATGTCATGGCCATAACAAGACTACCAACATCTCATGTTATCCAGGTTCAGATCCTGAACCACCAAACGTTGTTTTCATACACCAGTGACCGTCCCAGCTATACGCATAGCGAGCTTCAGCGTCGTGTGGCCTATCGCAACACAAGCAGTGGCGGAACTGGGGGAGGGGCGGTCGCCCCTAACCCCTTATAGTACCCTTACGCAGGGGTATCAAACCACTTTATATTCGTCATTCCCGCCATCTTTATGGTCGACACACGCTCTGTATATAACAAGTGTAGCATTGTAAAAAAAAATGATGTATTTGAAGTGTCTTGAGTGTAACATTGTCAAAAATAAATTTTGTTATACTTAGTATTTCATACTAATATATTCTTTTGTTTGGAAAAATAAGTTAAGGTTAAAGTTCGCCCCTTTAACAAGATTTTCTGATTTTGCCACATATAAACATGATTTCCACTGAGGCTGCGTGTCATGCGCACGTACGGTATGGTATACCAGACACTGTACAATGACATCACGACACAAACACATTAGTTTTGATTTCATTATTGAGCATGATGTAACTAATTGGAACCTTGCCAAAAATAATTTAGTCCACGCAGTGTTAGTGCGTACAACAAGTCAGGAACCACATCAATGCATATACACAACTCCCATTTCCCAGTCCATAATCTAAGTGAACTAAATATACTAAAATACATAGCATAAATGATAAAGAAGTGAATCCCACTTACCTCCATCGAGCCTTGAACAAGTGTTCGCAAGGTAAATCTACATAAACAGGGTTATAGCAGGTTAATTTCAGTCTAAGACTGTTATTACAACATTTTTAGAGCCCTAGTCCTTATCTCGGACAAATCCCATTAAATTGCTCATTTTAGGTCACGGGCCATTGGCGCTGTGCCTTAGAGTTGTAGGGTGCCACTCACGGCGCCACTACACTTTCTCTTCTCTGTCAATGGCACCGTGACTGGCATCGTGGGTTCTTTGCCTAAAACACCCACAGCGCCATTGTTAGATAAATTATGAAACTTGGGTTTCGCCTTGGTTAGTGTCTTTATTCTTTTTTTTCCCAGCCCTCTAAGACAATTAACATTAAGAGTAAACACCCCAAGAAGGAGTTTTATATCATCCATCAACAACCTCCAGCATCAGTTACAACAAACCACAAGAGATCCAAGTCATTTCTATCTCATTTTGAACCAAAAACATCGTCGACTTGACACAAAATTATATCAACAAAACCACATAATTTCTTACTGAAGTTAAAATATTATAGGACCCCTTTAGTCATCATCCCAAAGCCCATAAATTCGGATTACATTAATCCATAACATTCCTCTATCAATCCACATCAATAAGCTTCAAAAATTAAAAGGAAAATCAAAGGAATGTAAGTAACAGAAGATTAAGAAACTCAAGATTAGGACTGGACTTAATTACCTCTAAGCCCAACTTCCTTTAATGCTTCTCCTTGATCAAATTGGGAAGAATTTAGGTTTTTTCCTAACCTTTCCTCCCGATTGATCGAACCCTCATTTCCTCTCTCACTTTCTCCCGATACTTCTCTTTTTTGTGACAACCACGTGAAGAACAAATGAAGGAGGTGAGGTGTTCTTTATTGTTGTGATATTGATGATTACTTTGATCAAGCATGTCGATGACCATATTGTATTGTAACATTAAGCATGACTTACATTGAATGTAACTTGTCACTCTATGTAACTTGTATACACTTACTTGATTATCATGTAGCTTGTACACTTTGGTTACTTGTATTCTTATGTGACTCAAGCTTTTGGTGTAACTTGTTCTTTATTACTTGTAGTCTTTGTTCAAAGTACATAAATTCATCATGACAAATGTCTTATATAAAGGGGTTCTTTCTCTTGTAATTGTCATATCAAGTATTGAATGAAAATCTCTACATTCTCATCTCTAGCTCTCTTCTCTTTTGTCTCATCTTCTCTACTTGTTCTTGTAGTTTTTAGTTCATGTTTCTCATACTTAAGTTCTACAAGTTCTAGTTAGCTTACAACTTAGTTTAAAACACGTTATCAGGACGAGCTTGCTCTTGCACAAAAAAGATCTTGAAGTTCAAGAAGGTTTGCTAAAGAGACAAAGCTAGGAATGTATAATTTTTGTTAATTTAAATAAGTTCAATTTATTTTCAAGTTATCATGGCTAATCATTTTTTTGTTACATGCATTATTTATGTATATGTGCTTTATTCATGCACTATACATTGTAACGTCACCGATTGCAAAAATATGCTAAGTAGTTGCGTCTTGGACAATCTACTACATCATAAAATCGTAAGTCAATGTGATATAAATAACTTTTCTTTTTCTCAATACTATAAACGATTAGTTATGATCTATTCTTGATTTTATAATGCAAATAGTACTATGAATTTGAGTTGATAGTTGGTAAGCCTTGTCCCAGGTAAACCTAAACATTGAAGGGGAGACGTGTTATCTCGTTTGAGGAGGCACAATATTAAGTAGACTTTGCTTCGCACCCAACCTAGAGGTTGTCCTGCCAACTTATACAAATATTACATTTTGTTTATTAATGAATTAAGTTGTGAACATATTTTTAATCATATATTCTTTTTTTGGTAGAAATATGTTCTTTTTCTACATTAAAAAGGAGAAAATTATTTATATTACATTTATTTTCAAAATATTATTCAACCAAATTTGAATTTGTACCTTATTATATTACTGTCATGACAATTAGACATTATAATTTATGAATAAAGCATCTATGCAAGACTGTGTGTTATACGCAATCATTCCTAACATCTCTTTTGAGATTTGAAAAGTGAATATTTCACTTTATATATCTTTTCACCTTACGGAGTTATATATATAAATACCAAAAAATGTAATGCTCCAAAAAGCTCAAAATGAGCAGCTGGGTCTCAAGTTACAAAATTTAATGAGTCAAATATTAATTATAATTCTACAATTTTAATTACCTCTATGTTGGGCTATGTGAAAATATGACTGATGAGACTATAATAAAAAGGTCACGTGGTCCGTCTTGATTTATTATTGCAACAAACATCGAGTGCACATGTCAATCCAACAAATATCAAAAATTGATTTCTTATCTCATGGTAGCTGAGTAAAATAATGAGATAATGTAAATGTAATATCACTATCGTCCAATTGATTTAGCTTCAAGTAAGAAACATATGTTGCATATAATGATTATGATCACAATAACAAATCTACGAACTTGGAAAAGGTGAAAAGATATGGTAAATGTCATATTGACAATTCTACCAAAAGTTGAAATAAAAGTGGTTCACCATAAAAAGGGCATATTATTATTGACAATGAGCATGCTTAAAATTGTGATAAGCTATGTCACATAAATAAGAAAGGTCATTAGGCCAGACTAATTATATATTGTCATATGCCCAGATAAATTGATGACCTTTACCATGCCTTCATTAAAGTAAAAGCAGGCAAAACTTTTTAAATGAATTATACTATTAAAGGTGACTTCTGATTCAAAAATATCGATATATTCATATTTTATTACAAAATGGTATTTCTTTTAATACTTTATTTTTAATGAAAAGATGGATCATCGAGTTATTCTTATAAATTATGGCAATATATGTCTTTGTAAGAGCACTAAATGCACACTATCATGAAAAAAAAGGAAAATAGCTCTTGAAGTTGAATTTAGCTGAGGCTAATGTTTTGGCAACATTTTATACACAAATATTTTGTTGCCTAGAAACAACTATAATGTTGTCAATGTCTTATTCAGAGGAAATTTACTCAAATTAGTTGAGAATTTATCAATATGATTTTGGTTATATTTGATTCATATATAAATTAAATGAACTTGAAGTTCAAAGGATATGTGAAGACCCCTTCTCAAATTACGGCATCGCCTGGCCTAATCCCTTTATTAAGTCCTAACCTCACCATATAGAACCTAACAAGGAATTAGTCAGCCACTTCAAAAACCTTATTACCTATCAATTTTTTTCATGGTTCAAATAGATATAAACATTTACCTATCATATGTAAGCTCACAAATCAGAGTTAACTAAAATTATCTAACTTAAAAGTTATTCGGCGGAAGTCTTAACAATTCAACTAGCGGAAGCTTATAACATGTAGCTTAACCTTTGTGGAAAAACCAAGAAATAAAGATCACATGCATATATATAATGCAACGACGATATATAACAACATTTATCTGGTCAAGGTACCTATCACTCAACCCATAATATACAACCCCTAAAAGAATATCATATACATAAGAAAGTAATATAACAAAAACAAACCTACAAAATCTGGTGTAGCAGCACTCCACTGGCTCAGAGATAGTCGTCGATCTTCTCTTTGCCTGACCTGCTACTCGATGGATTTGCACCCACTGTCACAAACTAGACAGTGGGTACATGAAAATAGAAAGCAATACTGAGAGACATTTGTTCACATTCCCAAGTATTCAACAAGTATAAAAAAGCATAATAATAATAGCAAATATGCTGAAAGGATATCATGCAAGGTGATACTTTAGTTAAACAAAATGAAACTGACATTAGGCTAAGTAGTAACGATTTACGGTCGGTCGGCTGTGATCTTCATCACATCAGCCTTTCCACTATATTTATGGACGGAGCTATGCTCTACATCTCTTTTGAAGGACGTACTTACACGGTACAATATGCCTTTTTAATTATCCCAAATGTCAGTCACTGAGATGTATACTTGCCAACAACCCTGAGTCTCATACCCCGTGTGTTGCGCAAGATAGTGGAGAAATCTCGATCACCCTGAAAAGTCTAGTGACCCCTTATGTCAAACGAATTTCAATCATAAAGTGACCCTAGACACAAGAACCACTTTCATTTCCAAAGAGCAACACGGTATTGGAATCCAACAAGTACAATTGCATAAATAATGCACAAATGATATAGATTCACAACCCTATGTACAACTACCTAATAGCATGCTATTTCACTGATCACCATTAATAACAATCAATAATGACATAACACATGAATTGGAGTCAATGAAATTATTAAATCAACAAACTATGCCGTGAAACAACCTCATATAATGAGAGATGAAAACAAGTCATGGCAGACGGAGTATAAGGATAATTCAGTTTAAATAACTGAGAATGAATATTTAAATATGAATGAAACGTAAAGAAATATCTCAATCAATTTACTTACACACGCGATTTCCTAAGCTACTTCGGCCTCCCAATGCCTCGAAACTCGTATTTGGGTCATCGTAGCTCTTCCTTAGGTTCCTAACATCATATCATATGTTTTCGAGTATGTTTGGACCTCTACTTAGTGTTTTAGAATCATTTATATTGTTTAAGTCATTTTTGAAAATTGCTGATTTTTGTGCTGTCACAGCAATTAGCTCGCTAATTCTGGAATTAACGCGCCAATTTTCAATCTTAGCATGCTATCCAACCTTATTTAGCGCGCTAGATCTCATACTTAGCGTGCTATATGCAGTAAAACCCAAAATTCTGCAATACGAATTCTGAATTTTATTAACACATAGGCTATGCTGATGCCTTGCGAACTCTCATACATACCTCTAGAGTTCCAAGACACCTTTTACAACATAAAACAACAATCCATAACATCAAATACATGAATTCATGGAATTCGAGCTATGTTAATGGAGTAGGAAGTTACCAAGCTTGAAAAACACTATCTGAAACTTGATCTTCTTCTTCAATTTCACTTGTTGCTGATCTTCTTCCTCTCTAGCAGCCTCTCCTTCACTCCTGTAAAGTTTTTTTTCTTGATGAAGCAATTAAAATGGAAGAAATGAGAGGTGTTTGTGTTGATCAAGCTCATATGTAAATATATATGGTTTAGATATAGTTGAATGATAGCCTTTGATCGCTTTGTGCATACATATCTCGAGGCTTAACTTGTGGACCTCCTCCTAACATATGTCCCACTAGCTCATGCTTAAGTGACACCAAACAATACTCAATTGGTGTTGAAGCATGTCGACTCGTTTCTCGAGGCATATCAAGTGGCTTATGTTTTAACTTATAAACTTAGGTGTATCAACCCCTAATCAACCATAATCCTTATAACTTACTTAATAAAAACCATATAAAGCTTGTACCAACTTACCACATCACTTCTTTACCTCGATTCCACGCGCACACGCACATCGAGGCACTTTCCTGCTCATGTCTCGACACCTATAAATAAGTAAAAATGACTTAGTAGTCTACACACATACAATACACTAGGCATACACCACAACAAATATAACATTTACCTCGATCACCTAGCCTAGGCAATGACACGAATCTCGCTGCACGTCCCACATCACGGGTCATTTGATCCTGATTTACACATTAAATTAAGATTAGCTATTTGGGTCGTGACAGGATCGTTCATTAGCAACAAGTTATGAATCAATTACTTGATGCAATTACCAATATAAAATAGTGACAATCGTATGTTCCAAGACTAAAAGTTCACGATAAAAAATGTCCATGTGCAACTAAATGCACAAGAACCAACAAAACGTTTAAGGTGTAAAAGATAAGTTGGTTCAAAGGATACAAACCCTTGAAAAATATGATATGAGTAAAAATAAATAAAATACTTATGATATAAGAGTTATTTGGTTTAGTAAAAAAAAGAGTTATTTGGTAAGGACTCAATGTATCCTTTGAATTTATGTCTTCATTATAATATCATCATATGTTGATGATTTAAATATTATGAGAAATCACGATGACATCGCTATATCATTTGAATCCCTGAAAAAGGAACTCAAGATGGAAAATCTTGGAAAAAATAAGATTTATCCTTGATTTGGATTTGCAAGAGTTTGTTGAAAAACAATAAGATGTTTCACTCATGTCAACATGAGTGGGAGAATAAAAAGAAGTTATATTGATTAGTATATTGCAATCTTTTTCCCTCAGCTATGGTTTTATCCCATTGAGCTTTCCTATCAAAGTTTTTAATGAAACAATCATAACAATATCATACTCCATATGAAAAAAATTATGAGAGCAACGTACTCTTTTTCCTTTACTAAATTTTTTCCCAAAGAGTTTTCTAGTAGAGGTTTTAATGAGGCATTCTCTCAAAGTGTATCAATGTGTTACACTCTTTTCCTTCGCTATGATTTTGTCCAATTGGATTTTTCAAGCAAGGTTTTTAATAAGTCAATCATAACAATATTATACTCCATATAAAAAATTTATGAGAGCAATGTACTCTTTTTCCTATACTAGATTTTTCCTACAAGGTTTTTCAAGTAACGATTTTAATGAGGCATTTATATTTTCTCGAAGTGTATCAATCTATTGCACTCTTTTCCTTGGATATGGTTTTATCGCATTGAGTTTTCCTAGCAAGGAATTTAATGAAGCAATCTTTAACAATATTATACTCATCTCAAGAGTAATGAGAACCGTGTACTCTTTTTCTTTTGCTAGACTTTTCCTATAGGATTTTTCTACTAGAAGTTTTAACAAGGCATATATATTTTCTCAGCAAGTGTTATCTAAGGGGGAATCTTGTGATATGGATGATCACTTTAATCAAGCATGTGGGTGACCATATTGTATTGTAATATCAAGCATGGCTCACATTGAATGTAACTTGTCACTCCATGTAACTTGTATACGCTTACTTGATTATCAAGTAGCTTGTACATTTTGTTTACTTTTATTTTTATGTGACTCAAGCTTTTGGTGTAACTTGTATACATTGTATTACTTGTAGTCTTTGTTCTAAGTACATGAGTTCATCATGACAAAGGCCTTATATAAAGGGGTTCTTTCTCTTGTAATTGTCATACCAAGTATTGAATGAAAATCTCTATATTCTCATCTCTAGCTCCCTTATCTCTTGTATCCTTTTCTCTACCTGTTTTTGTAGTTTTTAGTTCATGCTTCTCATACTTTAGTTCTACAAGTTTTAGTTGGCTTACAACTTAGTTTACAACATTTATTATTATTATTATTATTATTATTATTATTATTATTATTATTATTATTATTATTATTATTATTATTATTATTATTATTATTATTATTATTATTATTATTATGTCAAATGAGATGTTCTTTATTTGCTTCAACTAACTCACACATTAACACCTCCTACTTACCCCGATGCTTAACCATAAGCCACTTGATCTATCACTAGATTCATACACACGCATCTCAAGGTATTACCAAAGCTCATGTACCCAAAATGATACCATTTTAATGTAAGAACAATTGCCACTCCTTTCACTCACCAACGTAAAACATTTCTTACATTTTTCACCTCCTTGACACTCATACACATTGCATATCTCGAGGTGAACACAAAGTATATCAATTTAATTTACAAACTATAGGTTTGATTGATTTATATATATAAATTCATATCAACTATATACCTTGATAAGTCAATAATTAGACAATGTTTTACAATATATTTTAGGGTGATTTTAGGAGTAAAAGGTTGTATTACAATGGATTTTCTCTTGTTTTTGTGATTTCAAATTATATTAAGATTATATGAAGAAATGAAAGAAAAATGGAAGAAAAGTTAAAAACTCAGTCAATTGAAGAAAACATGCAACGATTCATAAGTAATTCACAAAATGAACTAGGATTTGCTACACAAATCGGTGAATCATAAAGTCTTATTTCCATAGATTTTCTTAGCGATTTAGTTGAGAAGGAGGATTCGGTCATGATTTGTTGATGTCAGGCACGAAAATCTTGGATTAAACAAGGAATTTGAAATTGATTGGGATAATGTACACTATAGTGTGTATATATATATATATATATATGAACGTAAAGACTCAAAATTAAGTGCCTTGAAGTTCCTTAATTAGTTTTAGGCCATTATTGATTAATTTTAGATTATTTTCAATTATTTTTAGTTTTATTTTTCTTGCTTTTGAAGACTCTTTGAAGATTTAAGTATTTAATAAGAGGTATTTTTCATTAATGTTTTTATTTATTTCATTGCAATGTTTATTTTTGAATATGTGTGCGTAGTTTATTAATATAAACAAAGTCCAAATATAAATTTAAATCATTTTGCAATGTAGTCATAATGAAGAAGAACTTGTGCTTAATGGTTTAAGCTTAATCATATACGTCAATTCACGGTTTCAATTGATTTATTTTTGCGTATTACAATCTAGAAAATTTTATTGATGCATAGTATAAAATGTGTATTGTGATATTTATGTTATAAATCTAATATAAAGTAGTAACTAGGATTAATTTAAAAGGTTTTTTTTATCATTTTGATGTCTTACGTAAATTATGTTCTAAGTTTGATATTGATACGGCTAATTCTGATAATATTGGCTTAGTAGTAAGAATTTATTTTATATAGTGTAATGTTGTTTTGTTTCTGTTAGTTATCTTTGAGCTTTCAAAGAACTAATGGTGATAAAATCAGAATATGACTTCTCCATTGATATAAGAAAAACTGATGGTTTGATAAAGGCTATTAATTTTGCTAATGATTTAGGTTTAACGACTCATGAATACTTCATCAGATGATGATAGTATGATTATAACTATACTTTAATTAATATGTTCGGATTCAAAGAGGTTTATATTTCATTGTTCTACATATTTGTTTAGATGTTTGTTTCATATTAATTTGATTTGAATTAAATTAAGAATATTAGTATTAGTGAATTTGAATTGTGTTAATATAGTTAGTTGATTTAATTGTTTTAATTTGATTAGATAATTTTAATTCCCGTTTTAATTAAGTTAAAGAAAAATAACAAAAACTTGGAAAACCCTTTTTCTTAGGAAGTTTGCAAAATCCCTTTGGAGATGATCTCACTTATGACTACTATAAATAATAAGAATATACGGAAAACTTATTGAACATGTTCGACACGTGTCATATATGCACTTATGTATTTCCCCGCCTATAAATTATACGCTCACGCCAACAAATACACTCGAGCTTGCACACTTTCCCCACAATCCATCCGTGTTACTAGGCGACCAATAATTTATTTATTATTTATTTTCAACTATAGGCATTACATTAATTCATATTAATAGCCTATATTATTCTTAAATTGGTTTACACACCAAACAAACACAATTCACCATCTTAAGCACACACACGCTAATCGAGACAATTTGATTTTAACCATGAGTCTAACTCAAGTTAGTTAAGATTTAAATTAGCATTAATTATCTAGTCAAGGATATGGGTCGTTACATATAGTATATATATATATATATATATATATATATTTATATATATGCCAACATCTATCCAATATTGTAGAAGACTTTTTTTCTTGTCAATATAGAATCAATAAAGTGAAATTTATGATTTGAGATTCGCAGTTTGGGATTTCGAGATGCAATCGAGGTTTAGGTTTTTAAGGTTTGCAGGGTTAGGCTTTAAAATTAAGAGTTAAGGTCTATGGTTGACCTAAGATAACTTATGGTGCACTTATTTTTTAACTTGGTTTAAGTTCTTTCCCTATATTGCTTTGTTCATGGATTTCAAACATTTTATTTAGAAGATCTTCACTGAGTTAGTTTGTATCAGACATTTTGTCACATGTGATTTGGATATAATCATGGTAGAGCCAAAAAAGATCAACAACTGGTTAAAAATATCTATGACAGAGACAACTAGGCTCAGAACGAGCAACAATTTACCAAGTTATTTGAGTTGCAATGACGTCTTGTTGAGTAGCAAGAAAGTATGCAAACAAAGCCGGATGAATTGGCTATAAGAATGGGAAAGTTGTTAAGGGCTCCAGCCAAGAACCCCATTCCAAACTGTTGAATAAAGCTTCCTATCAATGAGGAGACAAAATGAAATGCTTCTTCTAATGGGGAGGATGAATATTTTGAGGCACCACGACGGCATCATAGATCGCATGTAAGTTGATGAACACTGTAGGTGGAGGGAGTATGGGATGAAAACAAAGATTCTAGGATTCTGTGACATGTTTTTGCTTGAAGAATTCTTGGATTGGCTGGCAACAGTTGAGGAAGTCTTGGAGTTCAAAGATGTGTTTGAGAAACATCGCGTGCAATTAGTGGTAACCAGATTTCGTGATTTGGCAATGGCTTAGATGGCAAGAACATTAATTAACACGAAACAAGATGGGAAATGAGAAGGTTACCTCATAGGAGAAGTTGAAGAAATACATGTTGGCTGAATTTTTACACTATAATTTTCAGTGTCTGATATATCAGAGATTGCAAAATCTGAGGCAAGTAATAAAATTAGTTAATAAATACACTAAATATTTTATTAGTTGGTTGCTAGAAACGATCTCCAAGAAACTCGTGACTAATTGGTGTCGAAATATAATGGTAGGCTGAAATGCAAGATTCAAGATACCTTCAATATATTTCACCCAACGTTTTTTGCTGCAACGTGCCAAAAGGCAAAGTAAGTGGAAACACGATTACGACATAAGTCTTATGCTTGTTAATTTTGGTGGTGGACCAACTAATACTGGCGGAGCTAATATTGGCAGGGAAACCATTGTGAACAATCTCGCTACTAGTAGCACAAGTAGAATTAAGTGTTTCAGTTATGGTGTGTCTGGCCACTGGAAATTCGAGTGTAAGCCCAAATGCTAATAGTGGATTAGTCTATAATTAATGGTCACTGACCCGTGACGTGGCTCGAGAGCGGGTACGTGATCCCAACACTCGGCACGAAGACTGAGTAATATATTATTTTTGGTATGATGGATGTTTAGTGTATGGTATTTGTGTAGACTTATTAAGTCACTTCTATTTGTATATGGACGTAGAGACACAAATGTGGATGCACTTCGAGATGCATGCCAACGTGGGAATGGGGTAACTCTTAATTTATTCAAATGTGATTAAAATAACTAATCTAATGTGTATATAGTTGAATTTACATAAATGTACCAAATATAAGAAAATAAAAAACAAGCATTGATATGCCTCGTGATAAATGTTGTTAACATCACTATCTAACTTGGTGTTAATATGGATGTTACCAAGGATGCGTTGGTGGATTTTAAGACAAGATATGGGTTGTTTGATTAGCCTAGAGATGAGTATACACATAAGGATCAAAGGTCATCAATAAACTACACCATTATATAATTAGGAGTAGTAGACTTTGCATGCAGATTATCTCATTTGTTTACAAAAAGGGAGAGAAAGATCTGGAGAGAGTAGATTTGTGAGGAAATTTTAGTGAATTGGGTAATTGATGATCAAACCAAGGAAGATCTACAACTAGGTAAGCCAATCTTAATCACCACTTTATTAAATTCAACAAAGAATTGGGTTTAAAAAATTAGTTTTGGTTTTTTAACAATTTTATTGGGAAAATGACTTTTTTTTCAAAACCTAATTCCATATTTGGATTCTTTGTAAAATTTCACTAATTCTACTATAAAGAAGTTTTGGATTTGGATTTGTTTTCATTAACTTGTGAATTTTTGAAGTTCATGAAGTTGTAAAATAAAAATTGGAAATTCTACTTATTGTTGTAATGAACCACTCTTGTAATTTGGTCATAACTTCCTTATTTTAAATAGAAATCAACTCGTTCTAGTGGGATTTGAAAGCTAATTCAAATAGGAACAACTTTTGCCTACTAAAAGATTTTGAAATTCGAATGTTTTTATGTCTAAAAACCCTCTGTAACTTTGGTGATGAATCTACAAGTTTTGGGTTCACAGTTTTATTAATGTCTTGTTGTTTTGACCATAACTCCCTCATTTCTTCTTAGATATGTTTGTAGGATTCAGAAAAAGAATCTTGAGTTTTGAAGCTCTGGTTTAGGAGAAATGAATTTTACAAAGTTGATGGTTAGAGTATAAAACTGTTTTGAGTCATTGTCATAAAATTTTCATAACTCCCCCATTTCTTATCAAAATCTTGCAAACCTCATAGTTCTAGAAAGTTAAGACAAAGACTAACAACTTCGACCATGGGAAGATTTTAAGAATCGAATGTTTTCATGCCTAAAAATGTGCTGCAACACAAACCGAAATTGAAACTTTATTTAGTAAATAAATGCTAATTTGGGAAGATCAACTTAAAACATATTTAACCAATCTAAATACATAATAAACACGATTATTTGACTTCAGGGGACTAAGGTAACATAGCTCGGGTAGCGGGAGCAAGTCGGGCTTGAATTTAGAAGTCCGTATACAAGTTTGGAGCGGTCGGGAGCCACTTTAAGCTAGGAATTGCGTGCTTTGTAAGTAAATTGATTGAGATACTTCTCTATATTTCATTTCTTGTTGCTTCCTGTTTATGTTAGGGTATGTTCCTTATACCAATTTTGTAAACGTTGTTTAACTATTATAAGTAGATGTATGCTTCTTTTATAATAGTATCCATGAATAATTATTGTATTATTCTAAATGTCCCTGGCCAGTTATTATTGTGGGAACAATAATAAATTAAGTCCAGTATGAGTCTTAATTGATAGTCATGTGATGATTATGCATATATGGATACGAATCAAGATCATAGGTATCTGTTGGGAACAGATACTGAACTAACCCGTTATGAGAACACTACATGTTTAATGTCATAAGTGATTTTTATGAGAGTTATATTATTTAGTCATTTGACTTGAGATAACCAGAGACTCCAACATTAGGAGCTCAATGATTTGACGCAATCAAACGACGATGACCATCAAATTTGTGATTGGTCATTGTTCGACTATTGTGTGGAAGTTGTGTTATCAAAATAGGATGTGTCCCTCTCTTTTACAGAGAAATATCTATTGGGCCCCTCGATATGATAGACAGATAAATGACCATATCTAGTGAATTGATTGGATCAATGTTACTTGACAATTTCAGTCTACTCAGAGATCGGGACTAGTAGATTAAACTACAAGGATGACATTCCATGTCTTTTGTTCAATCAAAAGATATCGCATGACAAAGGGATATGATATACATTTTTTATTAGGTTGTGTCGATTTATTAATCTTCATGCAACTTGGGTAGTCACAATTTCTTGCTAGAGGTCACTTATGATTTATGTGCCAAAAAAGATTTTGGTTCACTGCTAACGTTGTATGAACATATTGGGTAGCACACAAAGAACGGATTTGCGCGATTTAATATTGTCTAGGTTGATGAATTTTATTTTGATAAAACTCATTTTGAGATTCTCATTAAGTGTCTTAGTTTTACTAGAATTCAAGACTTTCCTACATTTCTAGTATGACTAGAAATTTGTCTCTTGGTAAATTCTATTTCGAATAGGACTTTAGTTGGAATTATAGTATGAATTTAATTCTTATTTGAGTTTTAGATAAATTACAACTCTTGTTGGATTAGTAATTGTAGATTATCTATGACTCTATCTTTTTTTAGAGTTGAACTTTATCTAAGACTCTATTTGAAGTGTGACTAGGAGATATAGTTCTTTTATAACTTGACATATTGTACTATAAATAAGATATAAGCCTTATTCTAATGGATCACATGGTTGCCACATCAATTGGATTGGTTTAATCATGATACATAGAGCATGTATTTATTGGTCAAAAGATTTATTTTTCTTTTGGCGTATAATCCTATTTAAGCGTCCTTGTAACTATTAGTGCACGCTAATCACGATTTTAAGCGTTAATTATTATTTGATTTATGGCTAACTAATTGGGACGTCTTTGAGGTATTATACATGTATATAACTAATAATTATACACAAATAGGAGATTTTCACTAGCCTAATAGCACGCTATTTATCATTAAATTCACATTTAAAACAACAAGAATAGACATAGGATGAGATAGAATCAACGAATCAAATCAAATGAATGGATACCATGCAAACTAGACTCATCAAGTGAGCATAGACACAAAGAACACATGATATAAGAATACAAAGGCAAATTAGTCAAAAAGACTATCCAAGGACAACAATTAATAGGAATGAAATGCCAAGTAAAGTTGCCATTGGGTATACTCACAACAACAAAGTAAAGTCCTAGCTTTACTGGCCTCCCGATACTCCAAATCTTGTATTCGCTCTCTCGTACCCTTTTCCTAGGTTCCTGAGTTTGGTGACTCATTAGTTCAAGTATAGTGGGTTTAAGCTCAATTTAGTGGTGTTTATTGTGTATTCAAATTGGTTCAATAGACTTTAAAATGGTCAAAATATCGAAATATAATTTTTTCGGAATTTTTCCAAAATTTTCCCTCAATAAAAAAAAATAATACAAATCAATGTTGTGAGGAAAAACTTTAATTCAAATAAGTATTAATTAGTTAGTTGCACACATAGCATGGTCATTACAATATATATATATATCTATCATATATATAAAAGCACGAATCACAAATTTTTGAGTCGTAATCAAATTAATTTTTGAGTCGTAATCAAATTTACCTTTTTGTCCCTCGCCCAAACTTCTTGTGCGTCCCTGATCTTTCCTTTTTTTTGTTTAATCTCCACATCAACTCTAAACTCTATCTCATTCTTCCGTGATTTCTACTCCTTCATTCCTCTTCTCTCACGTCTCTCTCTCACGTTTCTATTTTTCCTCTTCTCCTTCATTCCTCTTCTCTCACGTCTCTGTTTTTGCATCGTCTCCCCAATCTCACAACTCTTCTTCCTCACCATTATAAGTCTTCTTCTTCATCGTCTCCCCAATCTCACAACTCTTCTCGACAGGTCTCTCTCTCACGTTTCTATTTTTCCTCTTCTTCTTCATTCCTCTTCTCTCACATCTCTTTTTTGCCTCGTCTCCCCAATATCACAACTCTTCTTCTTCACCATTATAACTCTTATTCTTCACCGTTTCCCCAATCTCATAACTCTTCTCGACAGCATCGACGCCCTACTCGAATACCTCCGCCATTGAAATTGCCCTTATAACTCTTCTTCTTCATTGCTTTCCTATCTCGACTCGTGACCCTATTCAATTTGTTACTTCTCTGGCGACACTCTCTTTCTCACGCTCATCTTCTAGGCACTGCCTGGCGGCACTCTCTTTCTCGCGCTCATCTTTCTCTGGATCAGATCTAACCTCCCAATTCTTCAGGTACCCTCAACCTCAACCTCAACACCAACTTTTTTTTAGTAAGTGCAATTGATGGTGAGCAATATATGAAAAATTAATGGCATGACAGCCGGTTGGTGGTTGTGATGCTTTCAAGTATAGATGATGATCGAAATACAAATAGAAATAGAAAAATTTACAGTGACAAGGCCTTCCCTGTTAAGCAGTAATTACCGCCTAACAAGATTTCGATGTTGAAGCTTATTCAACAGTACAACCTCATTCTTAAATTCTTGTGATCCTTGTCCAGAATTCACAGAGAGTCTCTTCACTGCTATTTCTTGTCCATCAACAAGCACACCCTGCAAAAATACTTATATTAGCTACGGCGATCGAAGAAACCATATATTTCTAAATTAAGTCTATTCATCAGTGCTTTTTCATCTTTGTAAGAAAGAACTACTTTTAATTGTAGAAGTTTGATTGAGAAGAATATATACAAAAACAATTAAGTTTAAGATGTAAAAACACAACAAGAAAAATGACATTTGACGGCATATACTTTATTTACCTTATATACAACACCAAATCCTACTTCTCCGAGTTTGTTAGCAGAGGAGAAATCGCCTGTAGCAACTTTAATCATATCTTAGTCAAATTGTAAAGACTTCCCGTTTCCCATCTCATGATCTGCATCTGAAAAGAGTTTGCAATCCAACATAACAATTTATGCTTAGTTAGTTGATCCAAATATTAATAGGCACAAACTGATTTAGATGACTTTATTAGTTTGGAATGCAACTACCATATTTTATAGTTCTGTCAATACTTACCACTCATTTTAGCTTTTTTCTTTCTCTTCTTGATCATCAACAAATATACAACAACGACAATGAAAAAGATAGCCCCAATTACTGTTGGAATAGCCACTGCGACAATATTAACAAAAGAGCCTGATGAGGTAGTCCCATTTCCTGCATTATTAGCAAAAGTTATTGATTAAAAATATTTTTCAACAAAGTTCATCACATTGTTCTATATAAGAACACAAACTTTCTAATTGAATCTTAACACGAAAGCGAGATTGCCAGGCATAAAGGATCATATGGGTCCTTTATTTCCTCGAAGGCACACCGCAATAAATATCCTGGCACAAATCAACCACCGAGCTCAACATCTAAAGACTTGGAACTCATGACCTTCGATTCATCAGCGGAAGTTTAAGCCACCGCGGTTGGTATAAAGGTCATATACTCAGATCTCACTCGTTTGAATTTCAATAGTCTCTCAACATATCAAGATTGCGAGATTTTCCCAATTAATTATCATTAGTATCATTTGGGTGGATCTATTCCCATTTCATCTAATGAGCCTGCACCTAATATTTATAGGCATTTTATTGTGATCTATTAATTCATCTCATGATGGACTTTCCAAAACATAAACCAGCTTAACTTTTCAACAATTTTCATTTCTTCCACATGCTCCATAAACCTATTTGAAATCAAATGGTAGGATTTAATAGAAGAATTTTAAGTTAACAATAGGTGCGGAAGCTCGCAACAACTTTAACATGATTTTAAATTTTGAGGATAGAATATATCACTATGATGCAAGGAGTGTTGTTTTGATTTTCCCCCCTTTTCTCAATTCGTTTTATCGCATTTCCACACACACACACACAACCTAATAAGAGAGAAAAACCTATTTTATGGTTCTTGAACACAAAAAGCCGAAACTTAATTGGGCTTTAAGATCTTGAATATTAGGTGTTTGTTGAAATGTCAAAATAATCTCCATATTTATCCTTTATATAAGAAATATATAGATGTTTGAATAATTGGATTAAATGAACCCCGCGTGATTATTATTTTGGATCCAATGGTGGCCTTAGATGAATTGTAGATAATGAGCATTATGTTAGAGTTGTTATCTAAATTAGTTGTTTTTTTGTGTTTCAGGCAGACTTTAAGTTTGTTTAAGTTTTTGTAATTTGATTTGGAATCAAATCTTTTTAATGCGAGTCTATAAATATGTGTCACATTTGAGATTAATATTTGTGATTAATAAGTTTGAGATTAATATTTGTGATTAACAAGTTTGAGACTAATAGATTTGGTTCACATTTGAGATAAATCAAAGCCTCCAAATAATTAATAAAATATAATCTGATGGCGTTCTTACTGCTTACAAGGAAAGAAACAAAGCTAAACTTCTTTAAAAACAACACTATTGTGAAGTCAGTTTTGTCACGTCTTTTGCTTTCATATTTCATTCCTATGGATCCTTTATTTCTTTCTATTTTTTTCTTTGCTAAATGACGTTTTTTGAATTGCATTTTTACTTATTACGTATTCAAATTATGTATGTTTTCTTTTTATATAACATAGTTTGTTCAAACTCATACATATTGATTCATGGTTTTTGAAACAATACCTTGGAAGCTAATATGATTAAGCCCTCATTCATTTTATGGTTCTTAAACACAAAAAGCCGAAACTTAATTGAGCTTTAAGATATTGGATAGTAGGTGTTTGTTGAAATGCCAAAATAATCTCCATCTTCTTTTATATAATGAATTAGCTTTGTGATGAATTTGATTCATGGTTTTTGAAACAATACCTTGGAAGCTAATATGGTCAACCCCTCTTTCATTTTATGGTTCTTGAACAAAAAAAGACGAAACTTAATTGAGCTTTAAGATCTTGAATACTAGGTGTTTGTTGAAATGTCAAAATAATCTCCATCTTCTTCCTTTATATAAGAAATATATAGATGTTTGAATAATTGGATTAAATGAACCCCCGTGTGATTATTATTTTGGATCCAATGGTGGCCTTAGATGAATTGTAGATAATGAGCATTATGTTAGAGTTGTAATCTAAATTAGTTGTATGTTTGTGTTTGAGGCAGACTTTGAGTTTGTTTAAGTTTTTTTTAATTTGATTTGGAATCAATTTTTTTAATGCGAGTCTATAAATATGTGTCACATTTGAGATTAACAAGTTTGAGATTAATATTTGTGATTAGTAAGTTTGAGATTAATATTTGTGATTAACAAGTTTGAGATTAATAGATTTGGTTCACATTTGAAATATATAAATGTTTTAATAATTGGATTAAATGAACCCCCGTGTGATTATTATTTTGGATCCAATGGTGGCCTTAGATGAATTGTATATAATGAGCATTATGTTAGAGTTGTAATCTAAATTAGTTGTATGTTTCTGTTTCAAAGACACAAGAATTTCATTGCTTACTTTCCATCTCATTTTGAATATTAAATTAACATTATTTATTTTTTTAATTACTACTCTAATGTTTGTTTCATTGGATTGTAGTTTAACAATCTCATCTAAAAATTCATTAAGTATAGCCATTTTACCTTGCATTAGCGAGTTACCATGGTTATAAACTTAAGAGTTATCAACAATAGTGAAGACTTTGTAAGGAAAGCAAAAAATACTAATCGTAGGGAGGTGGATAGTTTGAAACGAAAATTTGCAACGGAGGAAGAAAAAGAAATGAAGCGGGCTCGCCAAAGACAACTAAGGAGTGAAAAGAAAAAGTTGAATGATCAAGGTATGGATTTGAAACTTCACAAAATATTCTATGAAATATTGAGTATGGTAAATGCTATGAAGCAAAATGAATAAATTTAATTAATAATTTAGAAATTAAGTTACCTTTATTTTTTATTTTTTATTTATAGGTCACCGGAATGCAAAACCACGTTGTGTCGCTATGGGTTTTGAGCACGTTGCAAGTTCAGCAGATGTGTTACCATTAGTAAACTCTTGTCGAAATTGCAGTGCGAAGAAGTTTTTTCATGAATCTAATAGTTTCTGTTGTTCAAACGGTCAAGTAACCCTCGTTCCTAATGTTGTCCCTGAAGAAATGTTTGACCTATTCACTTCAAACACTGAAGAGACACGTGAGTTTTTGATGTACATCCGTACTTATAACACCAATTTTGGTTTTACATCTTTTGGTGTAAAGTGCGAGAGAGAGTATGCCAAAAGTAATATGAGTGTATATACATTTAGAGTGCAGGACCAAATTCATCATTTTATAATATGAGTGTATGTACATCCCTGAAGATCATGTTGTTCAATTAGTTTCAAGTGTTAGTCTTGATAAGAGAGTATTTAATATGCTCACTACTTCTCAAGTTGCTGCTATTTGGATAGATGATAATACATGTGCTCAGCCAACTAAAAGGGATATCCTTGTCTATAGTCACTCCGGAAGTAGCCATAGAATCAATTACTACTACGGTTGTTATGATCCTTTACAATACCCCTTTATTATTCCCGTATGGAGACGTAGGTTGGCACGATCGAATTCAGAGAAAATTTACCACTGAATCATATAGAAATTACAACACAGAGGCCATTCTTGATCCTCATTTAGTCAACTCTACTGAAGAGTTACTTGATAATGAAAATGAAGGTAAATGTTTTCATTTCCTTCGTGAAATATTTTACTTTGTTTATATTTGTTTTTTTCATATTGAACTTAAATATTTTGTTTTATTTTCACAGTATATTCTAGACGGAAGAGGAATTGTGTATTTTGCCGCGAGTATTATTGTTATAAACTTTAGATTAGGGATGTAAGGAATTATATTCTATTACATTCTGGTAGACTTTTGCAGCAATACGTCGTTGACATATATGTCAAGTTAGAGACATCTAGGTTAGATTTTATTCGTCATAGACAAGATGAGATACGCCAAGAGTTGTACCAAAGGATTATGGATTCTATCGATATGGGTGAAAGCATTGGTTCAAATATTGGACGTAGGATTGTTCTTCCAACATCTTTTATACGTGGGCCAAGAGACATGCATAAGAGGTACATGGATGTTATGGCATTGGTTCAACGTTTTGGAAAACCTGACATCTTCCTCACTATCACTCGCAATCCTTATTGGCCAGAAATACAACAAGAGCTTCGATTTAATGATGACGCATAAAATAGACCAGATCTTGTTGCTCGTGTTTTTAAATCAAAGCTGGAATGCTTGAAAAATGAAATAATGAAAAAGCAGGTTTTTGGTCCAGTTGCAGCATATGTTTATGTCGTTGAATTTCAAAAACGAGGTCTTCCCCATGCACATTTTCTTATTGTTTTACAACCAATGGCGAAATTAATAGAACCTGTAACTTTTGATTCGTTCGTATGTGCGGAGCTTCCTGACAATTCAGTTCACCCCCACTTGTATACCGCTGTTGTGAAACATATGATGCATGGTCCATGCGGTACTTTGAACCCAAATAATGTGTGCATGGATTCAAATGGTAAATGCAAGAATAACTTTCCAAAGCCATTTCGTGATTGTACTTCGCATGGCAAAGGTTCGTATCCAAAATATCGGAGACGTAATGATGGAAATAATGTACTTGTTAGGAAACACAATTTGGACAATCGTTGGGTGGTTCCATACAATCCTTACTTACTTGCTAAATTTGATTGTCATCTAAATGTTGAGGTTTGTTCTACTATCAAGGCAGTTAAATACATGTACAAGTACATATATAAAGGTCATGATCGCATTGCGATTCGATGCACCGACAATAATGACAATGCTAACATTGATGAGATCGAAAGGTTCCAATCATCACGTTGGGTAGCAGCACCAGAGGCAATGTGGCGCATATATGGCTTTCATTTGAATGAAATATATCCACCAGTCATCACGCTGCAACTACATTTGGAGGGAAAGCAATTGGTTAAGTTTAATAAGAACGACGTGTTACAAAACTTGGTTGATAATGGATTGTCATCCCGTTCCATGTTGACGGAACACTTTAACATGAACCAGAATGATAATTTAGCTCGTACCATCTTATATAGGGAATTTCCAGAGTATTTTGTGTGGAATCAACAAGTAAGAAGATAGACATGAAGGCAAAAGCGTCAAGTTATTGGCAGAGTTGTTGCGGCAAATCCAATGGAAGTTGAAAGATATTACATTCGTTTGCTATTAAATCATATTAAAGGTTGCACATCTTTCCAGGAACTCAAAGTTGTCAATGGTGTTTATGCATCCTCATATAAAGAAGCAGCTATTTTGCACATGTTACTTGATGCTGACAACAATTTAGATTTGTGCTTAGAAGAAGCATCGGCGTATCAGATGGCGTTTACTTTACGTCGATTGTTTGCTACAATATTGTTAAACTGTGATCCTGAGAACCCTCGTCATTTATGGGAGAAATTCAGAAGTGAATTATGTCTAGATTTTGAACGTCTGCAGCTATCCGTAATTGAAACAAACTAAAGAGCTCTGCGGCATATTAACAGAATTCTTATGCAGTGATGACGAAGATGAAGTATAGTCAACATCATCATGAACATGCTACAAAATACAAAAGACTTTTTATATTTAATTTTTAGCAGTAGGCATTTTATATTTTCATTATCATATTTTCAATTTATTTAGCATTGTATATTAAATTTAATATTTTATATTTATATTACATAGTTTGTACAAACTCATAAATATTATTTTAATTTTTATTATACATTTAGTTGCTTATTAAATTTACACTGTTTTAACTATAATGCATGGCTCATATCCTATTAGAATCTTTTTTTCAAGTTATATATCAATCTATCTATCATTAATTAGACTGTAGGGAAACTTGAGTTGTCTGCAATTACTAAGTTCGATGTTCGTCTAGATCATGATTAGGTTTTTGTTTGACATGATTCTCATCTTTTTAGATCGCATCCAAGAATTCTAGCATTGGTTGTTTCTATGAAAAATGACAATTTATTGATGCCTTGTTCCATACATACTCACAAGATTGACATCCCTGTTAAGCATGGAAACTCCACTTGTGTTTTTTTTATTGATTTTTTTATTGGTTTATGAAAATATATTGATTCCTTTTCTTCATGTTGAACATAAATGACCTCTTAAAACATCAATTTATCATCCCTTTAGTTTCATAGGCATTGATGAAAGTTTTGTATTAGGTTTTGTGATTCTGAATTTTTTTTCTTATTTTAAGTTCTTCTTCTTTGTTTTTTATTTGTTTCTATATTTGATATAACCAAGTTATTGCATTCTTATATAATATAGTTACCTCTCACCTTCATTAGCAGACAAAAAAATGATTGAAACCATGAATTCTCAATGGGATTTCATAATTCTTGTTTCGTTCATATTATTTTCTCTTTGTTTTAGTCCTGCACTTGCACTCAATAAGGTATGAACTTTTTTGTATTCCTTTAGTGTCATGATTAAACATAGATAAACTTTTGGAGTTTAAATTTATAAACATTTCTCTATATGTGATTATTTGGTCTCTTGTACAGTCTTGTGTGGTGTACTTGAGTTTAATAGAGCAACAAATTCACATTATGAGTTAGTTGGATCTTACTTGGGAAGGTAAACTAATCTCAACTCTATTGTATGATGTATACATTATATATGTTCAAAGTGCTCTCTTACATACAATCTACTAAGTAAGCTTTCTCATGAACATTGACATCTTTTTGTTATATATACTACTTGTTCTTCACAATTTTGATCATTCTCCCTCCTTTATGTGCAAAATTCAATTTGATCATCATCAGGTCTCAAATGGCTTACATGAAATTACTAAGAACATAAGTAGGACCTAAACCGGTGCCTTCCATCAGTGCATTTAGAGATTTGGGTGGCCTTAGTTTTAGTGGTTGATTGATGTTTTCCATATGGATCTTGTTAAAATTGAGAAATTTGACAAAAAGGTTTAGCATTTCTTGGAATTCAATCAAAATCAGTTGATGAATTGAGTTTTTTCTTAATGTTTTCTTCTACTCTTCAACTCTTCTTTGATCAATCTAGAGATTTGGGTGGCCTTAATTTCAGTGATTTAGTATTTATTTTTTATATGGGTTGTTAAAATTGAAAAACATGGCACGAGTACTTTAACATTTTTTGGTATTCAATCTAAATTAGTTGGTTTGCTAGAATTGGAAGAAAATGTGAATTGTATCATTTTTGTTTCTAAGTATGATATAGAAGTTGTGTATTGGTTACTTTTTGTGGTTAATTAGATTGAGAATTACTTGATTGGAATTTAAGTCGCCATCTGGGATAATGGAGTACTTCAATGTTTTCAATTCTCAATGTAATTTGCTAAGATTACTAATCTACAATTCTGTTAAACATAATTCTACTTGAATATGAAGCATTGTGGAACTAAGAAATTTCTTTCTACTATTATTTGTCTGCCCAAGTGAATGAAACTAGGCTTAATCAAATTCACTTATATATAATTTGTTTCTACTGTTTTTGTGGTTAACTTAATCAAATTAACATTGTGCTCGAGATCCTTTCATGACCTTTAAACTTATTATCTTGAATGTTGTTTTTTAACTTTTGCTGCTCTTTTTGTGCTGCTTGAACCCTCTTGCCTGGAGAATTGGAAGTTTGAAGTATGTTTGGTTTCTTTGTGATGTAATAGTCTGTAGAGTTTTTTTTTGTTTTTCGTACCTTTGGAATCCTTTCATTCACAATTTTTCTTTCTTTCTGGTGTGTAATCTTCTGGGTTCGTATTTTTTCCTCTTTAGCACACACAACATCTGTGTTTTTTTGAATTTGCAGTTTCACTCTTTGAAAACCATCCTTGAAGGATTTGTACAGTAGCTCCTCAAAGTCAGCTATTTTCATGGTTTTCTATTCATTCAGATTTGTAGTCTCCTTTATTTGCTTTTTTTCTTGTCTGTCCACCAAAATTGCAGTGTTGAGTTGTAACTGATGATTAATGTTGGTGGTTGTATAAATTTTGTCAGTCAGCATCTTTAAAATGAGTATAAGATGCAAATGTTCCTTTGTCCTTCCTGTTTTACTCATACTTTACCACCCCAACTTTCTTTACAACAACAACATAACCTCTGTCACAAATTAATTGGGGCTACATGGATCGAACTCTTTCATTGTGCTTGTTTAAGATCATCCCCTCTTTCTTAAATGCCTATAAATTATAGTAATTGTGATAGTAAGGTATGTCCAGTTGTTTTTTCCATGTTAGTCTGAGAGAGCCACTAGGAGGCGGGTTTCAATGTTGCAAAAAATATGTATACTCTATAATTGTTTGCAACATCGCTTTACAAACAAACTGACTACCAGTTTTTCCCAAAATTTAGCTTGTTTTTCCCTCTTGTTTTCTTTTTGTTGGAGGTCAAAGTAATGGTATTTGTGATTACATTTTCCTTCGTATCAACCATAAATGCCTATTTTTCAAGTTTGAGCTTCTTTTTGTTTACAGGTAAACGTTTAAAAGATCCTTATCTGATGGCAACATTCTTTCTGAAGCTGACACTCCTATATCAACTATGACCATAAAATGAAGAAATTTTCTAACACTATTGTACCAGAAAAATCGCATGGAGACTGCGCTGGTATTTTTGAATCCACACCTGATGTGTCAACCAATGAAAATGGTATATCATACAACATATTAGCTTATTGTATCTATTTCATAACATAATGCACCTCACATCTAAATTTACCTGTCTTACATTAAAATAAGAGTGCAAAGCTGCTTCTCACATTGTTTTGTTGTAAAAGGAAATGTACTTTTAAATGCATGCATAGAAGGTTTTACAGGATATACAAAACCTAAAGAGAGATACAACAAAAATAAGAAAAGAATGGAAATAGATCAACTAAGGCAAGGTTGTTTATGTGGAATATGTGATTGAAGGACTACAGAGGTCCACATGGTACATGAGAGAAGGCAACACAACCTCTCTTTTAATATTTCTTTTTTTTCTTGGTCAGGGTGTCTAAAGCTTTAATCCCAACTAATTCAATTATTTACATTCATAATTTCAAAGTTATCCTTTCTGTCTATAGAGTTTGAGGTAAAAATTGAATTTTATGTACAATTTTACGGAATCTCTACAGGCAAGTGTTCATAAATTAATGGGTCAAACCACTTGTGTTTTTTTTTCCTTGTTTCTCTTTTTTTTTGAGGAAGTAATGGCCTAGCATGACTAGCCTGTTTTTTCATTCACATCTTACCTCAATTACATTAGAGAATATTGATGACCTAAAAAAGGTGCTTGTATTTCTAATTTTTAAATTTTAATTACAATTTTAAATTTTATTAATAAATTCTTAGAAATTAATTCCCGCGAGTGAAGCGAGCGGGTCAATCGTGCGTAGCACGTCCTAAAACTAGTATATATATACTAGTTTTGTTACGTGATTCGCACGAATGAGCCCGCTCGCTACGTTTGCGGGAGTGAATTTAATTACAAAAATAATTTTTTTTATTCATAGAAGTATGATTTCAATTTCTTAATATACATAAAAATATACATCAATTTCATCGTAAAAAATAGAAATCAATTCTTTAAAACACAAATCTTCATATGAATAATCAAAGCAATATAAGAAAAGTCCCAAAGTCCCTACCAATTACCAATAATTAACAATTGAGACATTCAATGTCGACGAAAAGCAATGTTGATTGAACATGATAAACTCATAGTAAAATTATATCAATATTTATAAATAAAATTAATCAAGACATTTTCTTATTATGTTTGACGCATATGAGACTGTTGAGTCTTGGATGGCTACAAGCAACCTAGATCCAAAGAGATTGATTCCTTCGTGATGCGTTAAATACGAGTGTGTTATGGAATATGGATGGCCTTGCATGTACACCAACATATTGTGTAGTCATGTAACTTGTATTTCTCACTTAATAGTACCTCCACTTATCTATCTATTGTCATGTAACTTGTAATCCTCTCCAATGTACACCAACTCTTCCATGTATTGTCTATGTTGCTTGTGATGTGTTGTATGACTTGTGGTGTATGTATAACTTGTACACATTGTATAAGTACAATTATCATCATTACCAAATGGCCTATATAAACGGTGCCAACCCCATTGTAATTCACACACCAAGTTGAATGAAAACTTCTCATTCCAACTATCTCATATCTTCTCTTCTCCTTTGTAGTAGTAGTTTGTAGTAGTAGAAGTTCTTAGTCTTCTATTTTCCTTCTCTAGTTCTTAGCAAGTTCCAACTCAATTTACAACACATTATCAGCACGAGCTTGCTCTAGCATTAAGGAGATCTTGAAGTTCAAGAAGGCTTGTTAAGGAGACAAAGCTAGAAAGGTATAACTTTTGTTATTTAAATAAGTTTAATTTATTTATATATTATCATGGTTGCTTCCTTTTATTACATGCATCACTTCTATATGCATACTTTATTTATATACTATACATTATAACGTCACCGATTGCGAAATTATGCTCTGTAGTTGCGTCTTGTACGATCTTCTACATCAGAAATCAAAAGTCAATATGTGACATAACTAGTTTTCTCTTAAAACTACAAACGATTAGTTATTGTTCTATTCTTGATTTTATAATACAAATAATGCTATAAGTTTGAGTTGATAGTGGGTAAGCCTTGTCCCCGGTAAAGCTAAACATTGAAAGGGAGACGGGTTATCCCGTTCGAGGAGGCATGGTATTAAGCAGACTTTGTCTCGCCACCCAACCTGGAGGTTGTCCCACCAACTCATACGAATAGTACATTTGATTATTAATGAATCAAGTTGTGAACATATACTTAATCATATGTTATATTTTTTTTACATAAAAGAAAAGAGAAAATTATTTTATATTACATTTACTTTCAAAATATTAATCAATCATAGTTGAATTTGTTACCTTATTATAATTCTTGTCATGATAATTAGATATTACAAATTATGAATAAAGCTTGCATCTATGCAAGGCTGTATGTTGTACACAATCATTTGCCAATATCTCTTTAGAGATTTGAAAAGTGAGTATTTCATATATCTTTTCACCTTATGGAGTTATAAATATATAAATACCAAAAAAGATAATACTCCAAAAGCTCAAAATGAGCGGTTGAGTCTCAAGCTACAAAATTTAATCAGTCAAATATTAATTATAATTCTGCAATTTTAATTACCTATATGTTGAGGCTACGTGGAAATATGACTGATGAGACAATAAAAACAAGGTCACGTGGTCCGCCTCGATTTATTGCTGCAACAAATATCGAGTGCGCACATCAATCCAATAAATATTAAGGATTGATTTCTTGTCTCATGGTAGCTGAGTAAAATAATGAGATATTATAAATATGATATCGCTCCCGTCCAATTAGTTCAGCTTCAAATTAAGAAGAATATGTTGCATATAATGATCATGATCACATTAATAAATTTATGGACGTAGAAAATGTGAAAATATAAGGTAAAGGTCGTATTGACAATTCCACCAAAAATTGGAACAAAAGTGGTGCACCACTACAAAGGGCAAATAATTATTGACAATGAGCGCTCATAATTGTGACATTTTTTGGTCATATATGAAAGGCTATTTTGCCTAAATATTGTCATATATATACCCGAATATTTTTGTGACCTTTACCATGCCTTCAAAATCAAAGGCAAAATATTATGAATTTTATCAATGAAATATGACTCTTTTTCTAATTTGCCAAACATTATTTATCTAGATGGATAAACAAATCATGTGTTCAAATCATGAATCAAATAAGAGCGATATATGTCTTGCTGATTGTGCTACAACGCACACAATCCTTAAAAACAGAGAATATTTCTTCAATTTGAACTTAGCTGAGGCTAATGTTCAAACAATATCTGGCATCTCCAATTTGATTAATGGCTCTGGAAGAGCAAATATTATGTTGCCTGGGGAACAACAATTCATGTTGATAATGCCTTATACTCTGAAAAATCCAGAATAAATTTACTCAGCTTTAAAGATATTCGACAAAATGGATAGCACATTGAAACCATGAACAAAAATAATAGAGAATTTCTCTATGTCACATTGGTTTCAAATGGGAAAAAAGAAGTGTTAGAAAAATTCTCAGCTTTATCCTCTAGATTATATTTTACTCATATAAGGCATGTCGAAACGAATGTCGTCTTAAATAAGAAAATTAATGATCCAAAGACATTCATTTTATGGCATGACCGGCTTGGTCATCCAGGATCATCAATGATGCGAAGAATAATTAATAATTCGCATGAACATCCTTTAAGGAGTCACAAAATATTCTCAGCTGGTGATTATAATTGTGCTAGTTGTTCTCAAGGTAAATTGATAGTTAAACCATCCCCAAGTAAAATTATTGTGGAATCCCCAATTTTCTTAGAACGCATGCAGGGAGACATATGTGGACCTATTCATCCTCACTGTGGACCATTTAGATATTTCATGGTTTTGATAGATGCATCAACTAGGTGGTCATATGTTTGTTTGCTTTCGACCCGCAATGTTGCATTTGCTAGACTTTTAGCACAAATCATTAAGTTAAGAGCACAATTCCCTGACAATCCAATCAAGACCATCCGTCTTGATAATGCCGGAGAATTTCAATCTCAAGCATTTAAAAATTATTGCATGTCTATAGGAATTACCATTGAACATTCTGTTCCACACGTGCATACCCAGAATGGTATGGCAGAATCTCTGATCAAACACATTCAACTAATTGCCAGACCTTTAATCATGAGAACTAAGTTATCAACTTCAGTTTGGGGACATGCAGTCCTTCATGAAGCATCTATCATTCGTTATAGGCCTACTGCATACCATGAACATTCCCTCATGCAACTCATTTTAGGTTAACAACCAAATATTTCACACTTGAGAATTTTTGGTTGTGCAGTGTATGTTCGTATACCACCTCCCAATAGAACTAAGATGGGTAACGCATCGTCCATTATAAGATACCTTGAGCCCTTAATAGGGGATTTATTTACTGCACGTTTTGCTGATTGTCACTTTGATGAAGCAATTTTCCCACCATTAGGGGGAGATAAGAAGCCAATTCAAAAGGAATGGCGCGAAATTGCTTGGAATGCATCAACTTTATCACATTATGATCCACGCACAAATCAGTGTGAACTTGAAGTTCAAAAGATCATTCATTTGCAACAAATCGCAAATCAATTACCTGATGCATTTAATGATGCAAAACAAGTGACAAAATCATATATTCCAGCTGTAAATGCTCCTGCAAGAATTGATGTCTCTGTGCAACGAAATGCACAAGAACCAACGAAACGCTTAAAGTCTGGAAGACCAGTTGGTTCAAAGGATGTATTCCTCGAAAGATGAAAACAGGAGTAAAAATAAATACAAATCAAAATACTCCTGAGAAAGCACAAGAATCATTTGATAAGGATTTGTCAGAACAAGTTGATTCTGACGGGGAACAACTGCCTCTAGAAAAAAAGGAAAAAGATGAAAATAATGAGATCTCAATAAATTATTTAAACTCTGGTAAGATTTGGGATCGAAATAAAATTGTTCCTGATGATATATTTGCTTTCAATGTGTCCTTTGAAATATGTGAAAATGATGATGATCCAAAACCAAGATCAGTGGACGAATGTCGAAAAAGACCTGATTGGCAAAAATGGCAAGAGGCTATCCAAGCAGAGCTAAACTCGTTAAGGAAATGAGAGGTTTTTGGATCGATTGTTCAAACGCCAGATGGCGTAAAACCTGTTGGATATAAATGAGTATTTGTACGAAAGAGAAATGAAAAAAATGAAGTTACAAGGTACAAAGCAAGACTTGTAGCTCAAGGTTTCTCACAAAGACCTGACATCGATTATGAGGAAACATATTCTCCTGTTATAGATGCAATCACATTTCGATTCTTGATAAGCCTTGCGTTTCGAAGGGCTTGATATGCATTTAATGAATGTCGTTATAAACATATCCGTACGGATCCCTAGACAAGTGAGATATATATGAAGATCCCTGAAGGATTTGTAATATCCGAAGAAATAAAATCAAAACCTCATAACATGCATTCTATAAAATTACAAAGGTCTTTGTACGGATTGAAACAATCCGGACGAATGTGGTACAAATGTCTTAGTGATTATTTACTGAAAGAATGATATGTAAATAATCCGCTTTGCCCAAGTGTCTTCATTAAAAGATCATCAACATGATTTGTGATTATTGCTGTATATGTCAATGATTTAAATATAGTGGAAAACCACGACGACATCGTTAGAACATCCGAATACTTGAAAAAGGAATTCGAGATGAAAGATCTTGGAAAAACAAGACTTTGTCTTGGTTTGCAAATTGAACACTTTTCAAGTGGAGTACTTGTCCATCAATCAAATTATATTAAAAAATATTAAAAAGATCTTATATGGACAAGACACATCCATTGAGCTCTCCAATGGTTATCAGATCACTTGAAATGGATAAGGATCCATTTCGACCTCATGAAAGTGATGAAGAGCTAATTGTCCGGATGTACCATATTTAAGTGCAATTGGTGCACTTATGTATCTTGCAAATTGTACAAGACCTGACATTGCTTTTGTTGTCAACCTACTTGCAAGATACAACTCTTCGCCAACTCGATGACATTGAAATGGTGTTAAACATGTTTTCCGATATCTTCGAGGAACAAGTGACATGGGTTTATTTTACTCGAGAGGGGTAAAATTGAATCTCCAAGGTTATGCGATCTTTGGATTTTTATCGATCCCCACAAGGCCCGTTCTCAAACGGGATATGTATTCACTGTGGTAATATCTTTGTATCATGGAAGTCATAAAACAAACTATGGTTGCTACTTCTTCCAATCATTTCGAAGTACTTGCAATTCATGAAGCAAGTCGTGAATGTGTATGGTTGAGAAACATGATTGAACATATTCAAGAATCATGTGGATTGCCTTCAATAAAAGATTCTCCAACCATATTATATGAAGATAATGCAGCATGTATTGCACAATTAAGTGAAGGATTCATAAAAGGGGACAGAACAAAACATATTTCACCAAAATTCTTTTATGCGCATGAGCTTCGGAAGAATGATGAAATTGATGTCAAGCAAATACGATCGAGCGATAATCTTGCTGATTTATTCACAAAAGCCTTACCAACTACGACATTTAAAAGTCTTACATATGGTATTGGCTTGTGTAAACTTAAAGACATTGCAAGTAAAGAAACCGAACAAGTTTCACCCATGTTCACATGAGGGGGAGTTATTGATTAGTGTATTGCACTCTTTTTCCCTTAGCTATGGTTTTATCCCATTTGGTTTTCCTAGCAAGGTTTTTAATGAGGCAATCTTAACAATATTATACCCATCTTAATATTTATGAGAATAATGTACTATTTTTCTTTTACTATATTTTTTCCCACAAGGTTTTTCTTAGTGGAAGTTTTAACGAGGCACAATCTCTAAGCAAGTGTCATCCAAGCGGGAGTGTTGTGGAATATGGATGACCATGCATGTACACCAACATATTGTGTAGTCATGTAACTTGTATTTCTCACTTAATAGTACCTCCACTTGTCTATGTATTGTCATGTAACTTGTAATCCTCTCCAATGTACACCAACTCTTCCATGTATTGTCTATGTTGCTTGTGATGTGTTGTATGACTTGTGGTGTATGTATAACTTGTACACATTGTATAAGTAAAATTATCATCATCACCAAAAGGCCTATATAAAAGGGTGCCAACCCCGTTGTAATTCACACACCAAGTTGAATGAATACTTCTCATTCCAACTATCTCATTTCTTCTCTTCTCCTTTGTAGTAGTAGTTTGTAGTAGTAGAAGTTCTTAGTCTTCTATTTTCCTTCTCTAGTTCTTAGCAAGTTCCAACTCAATTTACAACAGAGTGAACCACATGCAAAGTATTTGTTTTTTCATGGAGAATTATTGCTTGTCTTTTTCTTTCTAGTTTAATGTTATAAATCTGAATTCAAACCAATGACACTCTTAAAGGAATTTCTACATGTTGAGAGCTTCTTAAATTTAATACAAATTGAAATTATCAGTTGATAATACATATTCAGATTTTAACAAATTAGAGACTTACCCTCACCACTGCACAGCCGCATAGACCAAGAAGAGAGAGAGAGAGAGGAACGAAGACGTGAGAGAGCAATGTGTGTGTGAGCGATTTTAGGGAGACTGATTTCATCGTGAGAGAGAAAAGTAAGGTTATTGGGTGATAAGGGGTAAATGTGACATTTCATGTTACGAAGGAAAATTTATCTATTCTTGCTTTTAATATATAGGTATATATATAAAGTTAAAATGGTTTTAACTAATGTGACTATAGTCAAATTAAGTGCAATACATGGAAATTTTATATTTATGAATAGTATTTAATTTCCTTAATGTGTTTTATTGCATGTATGTGAAAAATTTTCCTATTTTATTTTTGATCCTTATTCTTTGCATTTTTGGTATATAATGATGCTAGAATTAATTATGATAATATAAAATCATTACAACTTGATAAAAAATCCCTTGATTAAAATTTTTAAGTTATTGCCACCTAATTTTGAAACACTTGTTAAGGCCTCAATCACATAAATGTGGGTTTGCCTCCGCAGGGTGTATTATGTTATCTTGGTGAGTCAAGCCAAGTAACGGTTACCTAGATGTTTTAAATTGGTTTGACTTAATTAAGCTATTGAAATAGTTTTGGGCTTTAGGCATTGATGAGACATATTGTGACATATGATGTCTAGGTCTCATAAAGAACCTACGAGTTGCATGTCATGCAATTTGTAAAGGTTACCTACTTAAATAACTTGATTCTTTAGTGTCATGCCCTAACTGTCTCAAAATTAAGTGAAATATGAATCTTAGACCACTAAATTAATATTTACTAGGGTTATTGATTTATTGGGAGTTTAATTACTCAGTAATGTATTATTCTGCATAATCTCTAGGTGTAGATATTAGAATCATTGTAACGCTAATCTAGAGTAACTGCGATCAATCCTTGAGAAGGATCAAATAATTTCTAAGACTTATTTCCTTGTTTTGATTGGAAAATTGATAAATGTTATCAACCATAAAATAAGGATGTATGTCTATGACTAATGGGTTTTTTTTTAAACTACCATCTATTAGTACAAGAATTATATGTCATGTTAGCAAATATAAACTAGACTTTCAGAAATATTCGATACCTTGGATGTTAATAACATAATAGTGACGACACTGAAGGAAATGCTCTAATAGTAAGTCACAATGGAAAAGGTATAAGATTATCAAAATTCCTAGATTTTTATAAAATTGTTGAGAAACTATTAATATTTCTTTATGTTTGGAACATGAAAGAAATATATTAATTATCTCAAAAGGCTTGAATCCTCACGTGCCAAAAGTTGGCAGTAGAGATTTGATCTATAATTTATCAAAATAGTTTTAAACTATATAATATGAATGACATGGAGATATTTGTTTACAATTGCATATGATGTTTAAAATTGTAAAACAAAACATAGAAAAAGGCCTTTGACATATATTTGATGGTTCGTAATATAAATGAACTTAGTAAAGAAATATAAAGGGAAGGTAAAAGATACTAAATGTGCTTGTGTCGGACACAAAAACCTTAGTTGTGAGCCATATTTTTTGCATAGTTCTAAATAAAAGCTCTAAAGGACATATTTTATTATTCATAGAATGAAATTGCTCATTTTATAATGAATTACAAATCATATCAGCAAGACATAATTTTAAATTGTTGCGAATATTTAAAAATAAATATACAAAAATCACTTGGCAAACTATTTAACATACTTTGATGAGATCAAGGTGGATAATATTTGAGCCAAGAGTTTAAATGACCATCTTTGAAATAGTGGGATTGTCTTGCAATTAACTCCACTAGGAACATCATTTGAGAAATGATGTTTTAAGAAGAGAAATCGAACTATATAGGATATAATCCGATTTATGATGTGTCATACAGATCTTCCTATGATGTCCTATTGAGTTTATACTTTAGAAATCACTGCACTTCGCACTAAATCTTATTTTCTTTAAAGTGGTTAATAAAACTCCATATACGATATGGAATAAAAGACATAGTTGGTATCTTCTTGAGATTGGAGGTGACGAGACTTGCGTAAGATGCTAAGTCACGTAAAGTTTGATGCATAAGTCATTTGTTATCAAAATTGTGGTTGAACATTATGATACTATTTTATACAATTGAGAACGAATTGTTTGTTGCTCAAAATGATGTCTTTTTAAATAAAGAGTTTTTTTTCAAAGACACTATTAGAAATAAAATAAATCTTGAAATGTTCAAGAGCTATAAATGAGAACTGAACCACTTTTATGCTCAACAAAGTTTTAAACTAGTTGAGTATACACAAAGAACATATATCTCTTGAAAATCCAGAATAATAAGAAATTGGCCAGAGAAATCTAGAATTTATTATTATTGATAGCATCATTGATAGTTGTGATATATTTTTGATACTATATCAGAATGAATCACTAGTTATCAAGAGACATGTCTCGTCTAGATTGGATGAATAGACTAAATGTTAATTGACTCTAAATTTTAATTCATGCATGTTATTCAAGTTTGGAACTTGATTTATTTACTTGAAAATGGTATGACCATTGGATGTAAATGGTTGAAAATGACATGAAAAAAATGGTGCATACTTAAAAGCACGATTTATCAAAAAATTTCAATATAAATCAAGGTGTTGATTATGATAAGATTCTTCTGGTAGCTAAGCTCAAGTTCTAGAATTCTAATTGTCATTACTTCATAGTCTGATTATAAGATATGACAAACAAGTGTCAAAATAACATTGCTTTATGCTTCTTAAAGATGTGTATGACACAACTTAAGGGTGTTGATTATCTTGAGAATTTTATAAAGGTATGCAAGCTTACAGAATCATTTTGTGGATTATAGTAAGCTTATCGAAGTTGTGGTCTTTGTTTTGATGAAATAATAAATTAATTATGTTCATTGAATTGAAGACAAAACTTGTGTATATGCAAAGGTTAGTGTGAGCGCAATTATCTGAATATGTATGTTGATGATATAATGTTCATTAGAAACGATGACCTAACCTTGCAGAACGTCAAGTCTTGGTTAAGGAAAAGTTTCTCAATGAAGTTCTTAGACAATTAGGCCTATATCCTTGTAATATAGATCTATAGAGATAGATCTAAGAGACTAATTGGTCTAAATTAGAATGCTTATTTAGACAAAAAACTGAAAAGGTTTCAATGTGTAAGATTCTTAAAAGAATTCATACTTATGTCTCTGCAAGACTAAGTCTTAAGACAAATGATGAGCGATATAATGTGAATATGATTCCATACGCATTAGCTATGAGAATCATCAGATATGTCATACTTTGCATTCAACATGATATGTCATTTGTTTTAGGAAAAACATACATAAAGAATCCAGTGAAGGTCACTTGATATTTATTGATAACATTCTTAAGTACCTCATAAGCACTTGATGTGTTAACTTTGTAAGAAGATGCCGTGAGTTGGAAATGTTCTAAATTAACTCTAATAAGTTCTACAACAGAAACTGAATTTTTAGCAGCATTTGATGCAACCAAAGAAAATTTTTAGATCATAAGGTTCATGATTGAATAATGTGTGATTCCAAGTGTTGGAAATATCGTTGGCTTTTATTAGAAAGTTACGTTTAGCAAAATTTCTTTGAGTACTATGACCAAAGTGCCGTATATAGTGATGATATGTACGAGTTTGTTGAGTGTAGACTTGCTTACTGAGGTATGTGAACCTAAGTTGAAAAATCGATAGATCTACCTAGATAGTTAAGAAAGGCAGGCTTTGAGGCTAGTATCATTTGAAATTTCGACTAAGGTAATTACAATGAGAATGAAAAGATAATTAAAGATGAGAATTGTGATAAAGTAAATTTCGAGGATGAAATTTCAATTAGTCAGGAAGATTGTAACGACCCAAAATGCTAATAGTGGTTTTGTTCATAATTAAGGGCCACCGACCAGTAATGTGGCCCAAAGCGGGTACACGGTCCCAACACTTGGCACGAAGATCAAGTAATATATTATTTTTGGTATGATGGATGCTTAGTGTATAATATTTTTGTAGACTTATTAAGTCACTTCTATTTGTATATGGATGTTGAGACATGAATGAGAATGCACCTCAAGATGCATGTCAATGTGGGACTGGGATGAGAAAGATATAGTAAGTCTTAATTTATTCAAATGTGATTAGAATAAAAAATCTAATGTGTATATAGTTGAATTTACATAAATGTACCTAAGATACGAAAATAAAACAACAAGTATTGAATGCCTCGGGATGCATGTTGTTAACATCACTAGGTAACTTGTTGTCAATATGGGTGTTAATAAGGATGAGTTATTAGATTGTAGGATAAGATATGTGTTGTTTGATTAGCCAAGAGATGGGTATACACATAAGGATCAAGGGTCATCATTAAACTACACCACTATATAAGTAAGAGTAGTGGACTTTGCATGCAAATCATCTCTTATTTGTTTACTAAGAAAGGGGGAGAAAGATCTGGAGAGAGTAGTCAACAAATTTGTGAGGAAATTCTGGTGAATTGGGAAATTGATGATCAAATCAAGGAAGATCTACAACTAGGTAAGCCAATCTTCATCACCACTTTGTTAAATTCAATAAAGAATTGGGTTTTGGAAATCAATTCTGATTTTTTACTAATTTCAGTGGGAAAATGAACTTGTTTCAAAATCTTATTTCATATTTGGATTCCTTGTGAAATTCTACTAATTTTACTATAAAGAAGTTCTGGATTTGGATTTTTTTTATGAAGTTATAAATTTTTGAAGTTTATGAAATTGTACAACAAATATCGGAAATTATGCATGTTGTTATGAACCAATCTCTATAATTTGGTCATAACTTCCTCATTTTAAATAGAAATCGACTCATTTAGGTGGCAGTTGAAAGCTAACTCAAAGGGGGACTACTTTTGCCTACTGAAAAATTTTCAAATTCGAATGCTTTCATGTCTGAAAACCCTCTGTAACTTTGGTGATGAATCTACAATTTTTAGGTTCACAGTTTTGCTAATGTCCTGCTATTTTGTGCATAACTCCCTTATTTCTTCTTGGATTGAGCTCATTTTTTAGTATGTCACTCTAGGATATACTTATGGGCTTAAGTGAAAAACTCATGAGTTTTGAAGCTATGATTTAGGAGAAATGAACTTTGTAGGAAATTTTTTTTTACAAAGTTGTTGGTCAAAGTATAAAACTATTTTTATTCATTGTGGTAAAATTTCCATATTTCTTTCGTTTCTTATCAAAATTGTGCAAACCTCATAGTTCTGGAAAGCTAAGACATAGACCAACAACTTTGACAAATGAGAAAGTTTTAAGATTTGAATGTTTTTATGCCCAAAAATGCACTGCAACATTATACCGAAATTGAAATTTTATTTAGTAATTAGAAGCTAATTTGGAAAGATCAACTTAAAACCCATTCAATCAATCTAAATACACAATAAACATGGTTAGTTGACTTCAGGGGACCGAGGGAACATAGCTCGAGTACCGGGAGCGAGTCGAGGTTGGATTCAGTAGTCCGCGTGCGAGTTTGGAGTGGTCAATAACCAGTTTAAGCAAGGCATTGTGTGCTTTGTAAGTAAACTAATTGAGATATTTCTCTATATTTCATTTCTTATTGTTGTTTCCTATTTGCAATTGTATGTACTAGTTGCCTGTTTGTATTTTATATGTCATGCCTTGAATTCAGTGTGTATGTTAAACTTTGATTGTTGTCAAATTAGAATGTGTTAAGGTTTCCTAGTTTGATTTGGGGTGTACGCGACACACGGTGTATGGGAACCGGGGATGTCGATATTCCAACTAGTTAGTGACACGAACTTACTATATGAGGTTGATGAAATGAACAAGTGGTGACCATTTAGGGTAATACTAAAAGCTATGTGTACTGACCTATTACTTGAGGTCGATATGTTGTGTTTCATAGCCAATAAGGATAATACCTACGTGCAAGCTAGTTAAGCAATTACTTGAGATCTACGTGATCAAAAGGGTGATGTTCAGGCCAATGTGTTGGACACACGGTTGATAAGAATTAGTTCATTCATAACGGTTGTGTTGATTTTACTTTGTTTAGCTATGATGTTTTTTAACATGTTTGTGTTTCAATATTGTTGTGTTGTGAATATATGTTTTTTGATGTGTTCCTGTTGTGTATAGAAATATGGATAAATGTCTCTCAGTGTTACTTTCTACATTACTGTACTCACTGACACGTGTCGAGTGTGCACAATAATTTTTCGTGTTTTTCTATTATTTGTAGTAGTGGTAAATGTGATATCTGGGACCGGCCTGACTCCTCAAACTGGGGACCGCCTAGCTTAATCCCGTCATTAAGCCCTAATCCATGCACAGCCTTTTCATCTTATTCACCTCGTTACATATAGTCAATATAGTTACTATTCATTTCAATATCATTGGAGTTAATTAAGAGATCATTATCATTACCTTAATTATCAGTGAAAGACTTAATAAAATTAGCAGAAGCATTTATAAAACACCTATTGTGGAAACTAAGTAAACATACGATCATTTTAATCCACCAAAATAATATACGAAACAATATTGGAGTCTAGTCTCTCAACCCAATATATAACCCAAAGTTATTTAAAAAATGTAAGTAATAGACACACAAAATGATCACCTACAAAGTAGCAAGAACTATCGTCGATGGCTCAGAACTACTAATCGATCCTTTCCTTCCCTGGTCTGCTACTCGAAGTATCTGCACCCACCGTCATAAAAAGGATGATGAGTTTAGTAATGTAGAAGATAATATTGAAAGACATTTATCTACATTCCCAAATATACAACAAGTATCTGAAAGCATAATAATAACAATTAAAGTTGAAACAAGAATCATGCTATAAGATACTTCAGTTAAACAATATGAAACTAAAACTCGGGTAAGCAGTAATGATCTAAGGCTGGTTGACAATGAAATTACATCACATCAACTCTATTCCACTATGAAGGGTGTAATCAATTTTTTTAGATGCCTTCACATCATTACAAAACCCTTTTAAATATATATAAATACTTGTCAACAACCTCGAGTCCCACACCCTGTGTGCCATATAAGTTAGTGGTGAGATCCTGACATCCCCAAAAATCTAGTGACCTCGTGTGCCGCGGCTTATCTCTATAATGGTCCTAGATACAAGAACTACTTTAACAACTCAAGAAGTGACATAATAAGCAATTTATAATGGAATAGCTCAAGTGAACACAAAGGAATGTGATTTACAACACCACAAATCATTCACCTAATAGCATACTTTTCTATTAATACTTTGAACAACCATGAAATGACTTAGCACATGATTTAGAGTCAATGAACATCATTTAAAAAATAACTAATGTCATGATAACAAACTCATATAATGAGAAAGGACAACAAAGTCATGGCCTCTAGAGTACAATAACACATTAGTCCAAATGATTGTAAACAAGAAGCATAACGGAAAGAAATACAAATAAATATCTCAATCAGTTTACTTACAAACCACGCCAAGCTCCTATGCTAATCCGATCTCTCGACACCTTAAAACTCGTACCCAAACCTCTGAGACTCTTCCCTAGGCTCCTAGTATCATTTAACATGTTTTATAATGTGTTCAGACCCTCAGTTAGGGTGTTAAGCTATTTAAGGTGTTTAAGTTCTAGTTAGGAAGTTTCAATTTTTGTGCTACAGAGCACCTAGTTCGCTGGATAGCATGACTAGCACGCTAGAGACCCCTAACGCGCTACTCACACTAATTAGCGCGCCACACGCAGGTAGTGCGCTAGCTAGCATGCCTAGCACACTATGTGTAGGAAATCCCAGAAACTCTGCACTTCGAATTTTTGGGTTTTCTCCTCCAATTGTCTTTCATCAACGCCTTGGACCCTTGTTACCCACCACCAAGGACCTAAAACATCCACAATAACCACAAGAACATCCACACTTCAAAAATTATCATCAAATTAAATAACTTTAAAACAAACTAAAGGTGTAGGCTAAGTTACCTATTAGTAGAACATCTCTAGCTTGATTGTCTCTTTCAATTTCATCAAAATCCCTCCAAAGCAACTACTCTCTCTCTGATATTTCTCTCCAGCACTTTACTTCTCTTTTAAGTTTATGAAATCAAAGGATTTGCATGCTTATCACATTCAATCTTATACATATGTAAATAAGGTTGATTTCTAGACATTGATCTTAATGTGCACACGCATCCCAAGAATAATCTAATGGCCTACATCTTGATACAATTCCACTAACTCCCCACTAACTCAATTTAGCTAACACCAATTGAAACTCAATTGGTATCTTGATGTGTCAACACATATCTCGAAGAATATCAATACCTAATGTTTTAACTTGCTAACTTATGTTTCATTAATGTAAATCAAATTATAGCCACATTGATCCAACTATATAAGCCACATTAACTTTAAACTAACTTTTCACATTACTCTCTACCCCAGTCCTACGCCAGCATGCATTTTAAGGCGCAACCCTACCCACGTCTCAACATCTATATATTAGTAGGAGTGACTTAGTAGTTTACACATATACACCACATTAGGCATCCATCACTCAAAAGTACTATATTACTCAGTCCTCACACTGAGTATTCGAACCATGTAACTGCTCTCGGGCCCCATTACGATTCAGTAACCCTGATTAGGGACTATTTTACTATTAGTAAATTATTGACCTTTACAATATCGTCTCCACAGTGATTTTACAAATCTCTTCAGAATTAAGGCTACCCTAAAGTTTTATTGGATTTAATTTGCTTTAATTTAACTAATCTAATTAAAATGGGAATTAAACACTATCAATCTCAAAACTAAACTATTAATTAATTAAAATAAATAAATTATAAACAATTTAAATTCAATAAACAAATCTAATGCAATTCAAACATATAATTAAATAATCAATATAAAATTAAATATCTAAATAATACATCTTAAACAATCATATGTAAACTGTTATATCTGGTCATTTTTAATAAAGCATAGTCATAATCAAATCATCATATTTATATAATGATTTTGAATCATTATACTCCAATCATAATAGGTTGATAGCCTTTAGCAAACAATCGAATTTCCTATATTCAATGGAAATAAGCCATATCCTTATCCTTGTAAATCTACTTATTAGATAAAATGTAATAAACTAGAAATTACGATAACATTAATACTCAATAAAAATCATACCTAATCCAAATTAAATAAAAACTAGAATTATGCTAGTCATTAAATAACTTAGAACATCTACTCAGGTAGTTTTCTGCCATATAGATTAATCCTAGTTACTATTTCTGTAATTGTTATCAATAATCATAGACATATATTTAGATACTTTACACTAAGAAACATATTGGCTACTATGCACTGAATACAAAGAATTATTAATTGTATTAAGTAAAAACAACTTATTAAATCTGTGATTGACGTTTGTGATTGGTTTAAAGCATTAAGCACATAAATTCTATATTATGACTAAATTAATGAACGACTTACAATCATATCTAGAGTATTGTTTAGAATAATAAACTATTCACACATATTAATAATAAACATTGCAATAAATAAAAAATTGAAAGACATTAATATAAAATACCTCTCTTGAATCTCTAAAGAGCTTGCAAAATCAATAAACTCAAACCTAATTGAAAAAACTTTAAAACTAATAAAAACTATTAGAGTAATTTTGAAGTCTTAAGGTCTAATATATAGTTTCCCTAAGTATACATATCATAGATAAACTCAAATTCCTCATTATTATCTATAAAACTCGTCACCAACCTCAGCGATTTGTCAGCGATTACACTTTGTTCACAAATCGCTGAGTTAATCACTAGTTTTAGCTCTCTGTGCTTCACCAATTCATCTGCCAATTCTTAGTATATTTACCAATTCGCTGATGATTAGCTGCCTCTTCTCTGCTGCCAATTTTGGTGGCGATTCTTGTGTAATCTCATATCGCTGAGAAGTCACTAGACCACTTTTCTAGTTGACTATTTCGCTCTTCTTCCTCTTTTTCTTCCATTTCTATATTTTCCTAATTAAATCATGAAATTACAAAAACAAGAGAATACTTAGTGTAATATTATCATTTATATCTAAAATCAACTTAAATCACACTATAAAACATGTCTAATTATTGACTTGTCAAATATCCTCAAAATCAGCACATTGCTGTCTCGAGCAAAGGAATACTCTTAGTCATATTCTCTTTTCATTCTTTATATACTGATTTCAATTGAGTTCATCTTCTTTTAGTAATAGATGTTTTTTTTTTAAATTGATCTTCAAATAAAAACATATTACTCACAAGTAAATAGAAGTTATGATAGAATATAATGATTTAGACGAAACGAACTATCCCATAGTGATAACTTAACCACCCAATGCAATACCCTTTAGAACTTAAACTTCAATACAAATGTCAGTACACAATATAGGTTTTCTCAATTTACACTGATAAACATCAAGCTTATGATGACTAATGTAGAATCTCAAACACAAAAACTACTAGATTAATCTTAATTTTAAAAAATACTTTATATTAGTACCACAATTAAAATCAATAGGAATTTTGCCAAGATATCAATGAATATATCGTTTAAAATGCGTTAGTTAAAGAAATACTTCACTCAACCCTAGCTTCAAGACTCGAGTTAAATCTTTTCTTTGAAGAGTTTAAGAACATCCACCTTTTTCATCTCTCGTTTTTTTTTCTACTTTTTCCTAATTAATTTTTTCTTTATTATATATATTTTCATTTGATATTTCAATCCCTACTCCATTTCTTGTGGACATTTTCACATTTTTTCCACTATAGCTTCCTTACTCAATTTCCTATGGAATCTATATGACTCTCTATATATTTGTAAACTTTTTGTTTGCACTTCTCACTATCCACTAAAGTTGAAGAAAGTATTATTTTTAACTTATAGAAATTCATTAGTTTCTAACCCATTTTTTTATCAATTGTGGCAGAATAACTTTCTATATATATACTATAAAAATACTTAATTAATAGCCTTTACATCACAAGATTCTTAGAAATATGTCTTGTTCATCTTGCCCTATTGTTTCGATCTTCTACCCATTCTCATTACTAACATAAGGCAATCAATCTAGTGTATACATCAACTAGTAAAGTTAATAAAAAATATAAAAATAGTTTCCTTCTATCATATAATTCACTTGGGTAATAAAAATATCACTTTCATTCAAAAATCTATTATATATACATATATATTCATTTTTTTTCTTTTCCTAACTAAAAATAAAGTAAAATGAAATTCATACTTACTTGAATTTATAAGAAATTTGAAAAATTTCATCAACTCACTTGAATATCGGATCAAAAATTTGAGCTTTGCATATTTTTTTTTTTGAAATTATTTTCTACCTTTCATTTCTTTCCTTATTTTCTTTGTTTTATTTGTTATGCTTCACCTAAAATACCCCAAAACGCATTCCAAACCTTGTCCTCAAAGTTTAAAAATTAAGTTGAGTTCCAACAAAATAAATAAACCTCGTAAAGTTTAAACGAATAGATATGTGTAATAAAAAGGTAATTAAATAGACAAATATGTAATTTAACAAACTTCAAATAAATGGAATGTAAAGAGAACATATTTTATTTATAAGAAAAAACTTAAACAAGAGCAATACATTTAATCATTCATTCATTTCATACAAAAAAAAATAAACTACATAAGGCGATGTCTAAAAGTAAATTAATCATTATATTCATCATCTTCATTCATTCCTTTAGAAGGTTGTGAAACATAATTATCAGCTAGGTTGTAAGTACCAATTGGAAATTGCAATTGCAAGGATGGAATGTCGACACTTCTCCTCGAATCTTGCAAATGAATGTTATATCGTCTCTCATACATAGAATGATAACGTTGTAAAGTCTTTTCTTTTGCTGCTATCATTTCTTCATTTCGGCATATTTTTATTTGGCTACACATTAGTGAAGAAAATATGATAAAAAAAATCATCTTGTCTTAGTGTGTGTCTTGATTGATGGTCATGTGATGATCATGCATATAGGGATACGAATCGAGATCATGAGTACTTATTAGGAACAAGGTACTGGATCGACCCGTTATAAGAACACCACATGGATTAAGTCATAGGTACTACTCATGATAGGTATATCATTTAGTCATTCGACTTGAGATTACCATAGACTTCAACATTAGGAGCATGGCAATTTGATACAATCAAAAGTTGTCTTTAACTGGACAATTATAAAGATTTTGATTTGTTACCATGTCAGTGGATTCCTCGATATGTTAGACTATTGATTAATGTCACTTGAATGATTATAGTCTACCTAAAGATCGAGACTAGTATGATTAAACATTAAGGGTGACTTTCCATGCCCTCTATTTATTCAAAGGATATTGCACGAAAAAATGATATGATATATGTTATTCATTAGGTTGTATCGATTTTGATATTAATGCTACTTGGGTAGTCATAATGCCTTGCTAGAGATCATTTATGACTTGTGTACCAAAATATTTTTGGTTCACTACCAACATCGCACAAACATATTGGGTCGCACACAAAGAATGAATTTGCACAATTTCAATTAGTCTAAAGTAATGAATTTTATATGAAAAAACTCATCATATAAAAGCCCTTATGATTGTTATATGATAAATTATTAATAGAGACATTAATGTAATTTGTTGAAATTGCCTAAATTCAATAATTGTATAACGAATAGGTTTTTTAAGTGAGCTTATCTACACACCTAAATAGAGGTTGAAACCTCAAAACAAAATAATATTTCATTTTTAGTATTTTCGAGTTTTCTAGATTTCGGGAGAGAAAGAAATATTGGGTTTCAGGGATCAAGCGTAGCAGAAGTTTTTCGAAACCATTTCGAATATCCTCGAACCAAGATCATATTGATTCCATTAAATTGATGTACCGAGAAAGAACAACCATACATTGAAAAGAACAACTCCATGTATGCATTGTTTGGTGTTGATCGATTCCTTCAAGACCCTGCCAGAGACGAACGTCTTATATCAGAATTCAGACACGAACGGGCGATCACGATCTAGAGTGCTAGCGCCAAAAATTCTAGGGCAAAGATTCTCACAAAAAAACTCTTTAGAAAATCTCTTTACTACAACTGTAATCCTAATGTCTTATTTATAGTACAATAGGTCGAGTTGTAAAAGAACTTCATCTCATAGTCATACTCCAAATAGAGTCTTAGATAAAGTCCAACTTTAAAAAAGATAGAGTTATAAATAATTTATAATTACTAATCCAATAAGAGTTGTAATTTATCTAAAACTCAAATAAGAGTTAAAGTCATACTTTAATTTCAATTAGAGACCAACTCAAAATAGAATTTACGAAGAGACACAATTTCTAGTCACACTAGAAATGTAGGAGAGTTTCGAATCCAAGTCAAAATAGAACAATTAATGAGAATCTTCAAAATGAATTTTATCAAATAAAATTCATCAACATAAACAATATTAAATTGCACAAATTTGTTCTTTGTGTGCGACCCAATAGGTTCATACAACGTTGGCAGTGAACCAAAAACCCTTTTTCGGCACACAAGTCGTAAGCGGCCTCTAGCAAGACATTATGACTACCCAAGTTGCACGAAGATCAATAAATCGATACAACCAAATAGATAATGTATATATATCATTTTGTCATGCGATATCTTTAATTGAACATAAGACATGGAATGTTACCCTTATAACTCAATTTACTAGTCTCGATCTCTGTGTAGATTGAAATTGTCAAGTGACATTGATCCAATCAATTCACTAGATATGGCCATTTATCAGTCTAAGGTATCGAGGGGCCCAATAGATATCTTTCTCTAAAAGAGAGGGAAAAATTCCATCTTAATCACACAACATCCACGCATTAGTCGGACAATGACCATTCACAACTTTTATAATCATCCAGTTAAAGACGAAATTTAATTGTGTCAAATCATTGTGCTCATAATGTGAAAGTCTCTGATGATCTCAAATCAAATGACTAAATGATAGAACTATCATGAGAATCACATATAACATCGACCATGTAGCGTTCTCATAGCGGGTCACTCTAAGATCTGTTCCCAACATATACCCATGATATTGATCTGTATCTGTATACGCATAATAATCACATGACTATCAATCAAGACTCATACTAGTCTTAATTTATTATTATTCCCATAATAGTAACTAACTAGATATGTTTAGAATAATATTGTAATTATTCATGGATACTATTATAAAAGAAACATGCATTTACTTATAATAGTTAAAATTAAATTTATATAATTTGCCTAGGACATATACCCCAACAAGAAAAATATTTTTAATCTCTTGAAGCTAGCACTCAAAAATTTTTGTCACTGTTCATGTGTGGATTTTCGATAGAGGACGCACACTTGAACATCCTAGAAATCAAACAATCAGAGAAAGAAATCATGAATTAAGGTGTGGTTTACTTTTATAGTTCTTGTTTAATGAAACTTATTTTTGATATTGTTGAGGTTTTTCTAAAATTGTTTTGAGTTTTCTGCTGCGTATGAACCCCAAAGCCCAACACACTTGGCACATTCACTTGAGCCATCAATCTTGCCGCTTTTCGTGCGTCTTATTTTACTTTCCTTCTATTTTTTGTATTGTTCTGCCTTCTCGCTTCTCTTGCATCTATCACATAAAATGATTCTCTTTCATCATCCGAGTCATTGTATCCTACCACTTTCTTCATTCTTTGTCCTCCCGCATCATTTATTGTCTTTTTGGGCAATACATCGAACTCAGTATCGAAACTCACCCTTACTTGCTTACACAATTAAGTGATCAAAATTGAGAACTGTAGTCCTTCATTCTTCTTAATCTGCATTGCAAACTTCATAGAATCGTATATAATCTTCCCAACATCGATATAAACATTCTTCATCACTATATGGTAAAGTAAAGTAGCTCTTAGGTTTTTCACTTCAAAGTGTTGCTTGGTTGGATAAAAAAATGCATCTATAATATAACTCCAACTCTTCATAATTTTTCTAAAATAGGTGGTTTTGATAAACTTCGGGTTTCCTTTACTATCAAGCATAAATCCCTTTCCAAGAGGTATCTCAAATGCATTTCGGATCATCTCATAGGGATAGGATTCCTTATCGACATAAACGACATTCGGGTAATCCTCCATCCTTTGTTTATTTTGTGGTAGACCGAAAAATCTATTCAATCTTACTGGCGAAATATCAATTTTTTCCCCTGCACTACTACTTTATCCCATTCCTTACTAACATGCCCATTTGCATAATATTGTCTAACAATTTCCAAACAACCTCTTTCTCCTCTACCTGCATAGTTTCTCAAAAGTTGCATGTTTGAGTCCTAGCGTCGATAATGAAATCATTTCTTGATTGTTTCTTCCGGTCAATGGGTTTGGTGGGATCGACTTGACCCCATGGGATTAGTCATATCCAAAAGGTGCAGACACCCATCGTTATAAAAAAAAGTTACTCCCATCCTTGATCTCTGATGATGCTCACAATCTTATCTTCATACTTGCTCACATTTTGAATATTGAGCCCTCTCAAGAATTATTACCCTATTCTTATCACTAAAGTACCTCATTTGAGCTCTAAGTCTCACAAACAAGGAAAGGTCATAAGGCACTAAATAATTAGGATTCCAAAAATATTCTTCTTCATCAGATGACAATGGGGATTGTTCTCTAAGATCAGCCTTCCCAGGTCTAGCTTCTATAATACTAAGCCCGTAGGTATAATATTCATTAGGCGGCCTGCATACTTCAGCTTGGGTTTTTCTTGCACTACCCCCTTCCCTTTATCTTGCTTACTACTCCTACCTCTTCCTCTACCTCCTCCTGCTATAAAAATACTCAACTATGATGAAATAGGTAATTTGAAATCTCGTATTTGAAAATTTCAAACTATCAAGGTAAGGAAATACAAATTTGTAAAAGGGTTTTATCGCTGAATCTAGAAGAGTTGAAAATAATGCGTTAAAATAATGTCATCGACATATTCCTATCATAATTATGTATATATTGGAAAAACTAAAAAAAACCCCAAACTCATTTGAAAATCCGTATCCAAATTGAAAACTCGTATTTAAACTTATTTTTAAAAATAATTTTGCAATAAAAATTCATCAACTACATCGTCAAAAATATTATCAAAACCAATTTTTTCAAAACATCTAAATCAAAAGAATGCTAGAGTATCAATTTATTACCTTCTTGAGAGTCAATCCCCCAAGTAATATGAGTATTAGCTCCTTAGACTCCCTTTCTAAGCTTCAATTTGAAAAACACCCACATATTTGCTAACTTGGTTGTATGAACTTGAACTCAAAATTTCTAGGGTTGAATCACTCCTAAACAAAGTGGGATACATTTAAATAAGCTATAATCCAAGATTTGAAGGGTTGAATTTAGACAAAATCTGATTAACAATCGACAAGGTGCAAGGGTTTTAGATGTAGAAGGGTTTATGATTTGGCGATTTGAGGTTCTATATTTAAAAACAACGATTGTGCTTAGCGAATCGAAGTTTAAGTGGATTCACTGACTATTCACCAGTTAAATCGCTGAAAACTAGTCTCGATGGTCTACTGACTAGCTCAACGATTCCTTATATAACGTGAATCGCTGACAAATTGCTGACTAATTTTTTACACTAAAAATTATGTATACTACTGCCAATTTTTCCAGCAATTTCTAGTGTTATTTGGTATCGCTGGGAAATCGCTAACCATTTTTTACTATTTTTCTAATATATCAAATATCTTACTAGTTTTTCAAACATATTCATCATATCTAAAGTAGAGTTTTTCTATATTCAACAAGAAATACTCTCAAATGAAATTTTGATTTGTAACTAGGAAACATTATACTACTAACTAACCACTTTATTACTTAAAATAATTAAAGACAAATATAGTTCAAGTGAAAGACAACTCGATCATTCCCCTCTCAATTGGAAATATCTCCAAAGAAAGTTAAAAGGAGAGAGAACACAAATATTCTAACTGTCCTAAATCTACTAATACGGAAAAACATTGGCTTGATTAACCCCCCTTATATGAAATTATTTCGAAATTATATTCCTAAAATACCCCCATTATAAGTGTCAAAAGTTGAGAGAATATAAAACAACTAACTAATCCTATTACTAAAACTAAAAGTAAAGATCGATTATGGGCTGTCTCTCAAAGAGCAGTTTTGTTTACTGTCGTTGACTCGACTTAGTAGATGATATCAATCGTCGTTCAACTTGAGCGAGTCAAATTGATCATCAATCAATTTTTCATCATTCTTAACATCTTCAGCTTCTTTATCAGCCTCAGCATCTACATAATTTCCTTTGATATGTCCGCTAAACTTGTAGTAGTTGTCCTATTTAGGGTAATCATCACGGTAGTAATACTCCCCTTCATAGCCGTCATCATAATTATCATCATTGACAAATCGTCCATCTCGTAACCATCCTGAAGACACATATAATTATTTCCCTTTTTAAATGTAACTATAAGTTTTTCTATATCGAGAACAGCTCCAGCCTTTTTGAGAAAAAGTTTGTCCAATCCATATCACGTCATCCTTTTCAATATGTGGTACCACTAAGAAGTTGGTGAGATACTTGAACCATCCCACTTGCACTGGTACATTCATCGACATTCCTAGAGGAAAGATCTTATCACCATTTGCTTTATTAATAACAAAAGGTGGTATAAAATCAATCTTCAACTTGGCATTTCTACATTATTGTTCCGATAAGATATTCATATTAGCTCATGTGTCAAGTAGAACACCAGGAAAACTAACTTCTTGATAGTTTCACTCGCGTCGATGTAAACATTGAACATCTTTTCATTACGTTTTAGACTTTGTTTCTCATGCACAAAATTGATAATCTTCATATATTGTTCAATGAAATATTCATAATAAGGTTTTAACCTATGACTGTTTACTTTAAATATTTTTCCTATTTTGGAGCTTTCTATTTTTACAGCATCATGAGGCAATAAATTCATAACCATAAAAGGTCTTGTCCACCTTGAATGGAGTTTTCCAGGAAATAATTTAAGTATTGAACAAAAGAGTAGAACTTTATCTCCTACTTGAAAACTTTTAGAACTAATTTTTTATCCTAAAATGCTTTGGTTTTATCTTTATAAATTGATTCATTTTTATAAGCGTCATTCCTAATTTTTCTAATTCTTGAAAACTCAACTTACATTGTGTTCCTGCTTCATTATAATTCATGTTACATTCTTTTATTGCCCAATAGGCTTTATGTTCTAGTTGTATTGGTAAATGAAATGCATTTCAAAATACTAACCTAGAAGGTGTCATACATATGGGTGTCTTAAATGGTGTTCTATATGCCCATAATGTGTATTTTAATCTAAGACTCAAATTCTTATGTGTTGGACTAACTGTTTTTTTCCAGTATTGATTTAATTTCTCTATTTAAAGTTTTAGCTTGTCCACTAGTTTGTGGGTGATATGCAGTAGATGTCCTATGTGTGACGTTGTACTTAACAAGTAGATTAACAACTAATCAATTACAAAAATGTGAACTTCTATCACTAATAAGTGCTCTAGGTGCTCCAAAAACTATAAAAATCTTTGATCTAAGGAAATCAATAAATATTTATAGAGGCTCCCAGATCACAATGCTTTATAAATTCCTATATTTTCAACCATACATGAAACGAAAAATATTACAGGATCAAAACATTTAGGAGGTAATTTCTTTCGAATTAGTGTTGATACGTGTTCTTCGAGACTCTCCTTTTCATTGGCCTTAATCTTATTAATGCATAAATCTCTTATAAATTTTTGATACTTGGGCTCATTTTGAATGACTTCAAATATAGGTATATCAACTACCACTTTCTTTAATGTATTAGAGATTTTTTTCTTATTGCAATTTCTTAGCATTTCTATTAACTTTCAAATGATGAGGGAAGAGTGGTTTTACATTAATTGGTTTATCTTTGTCAGGCTCATCACCCTTTTCGTTGGGAATCTTATTACGTGGTACTTCAACTTCTTTCTCTAATTTTGCTTCTATTTATTTTCTACAAACTAATTGTTATGGCATTTTAGATTCATCCATCTGCTTACCACTTCTTAATGTTATGGCTGGTGCTTTTTTGTATAAAGTAGGATAATGTTGAGATGATAATTTCCCTTTATTTAAAAATTCACTCATTTATGTTGCAATCTGACTCAATTGATTTTTTAACTCGGTCATATCATTTTGTAATGTTTGAATTATTTGATTTTTTTCCCTTTCTGAATTATTTGATGTTTATACCTTTGATAACCGTGATTGTTAATATGATTATCTATATTGGACTGTGAGTAATTTGTATAACTATTAATGTTATAAGTGGGATCAACAAATCCATTATATTGATTCATTATAGCTTTAGCCTCTTCTATTTTGACTTGCTATCTCAAATGACATTCATCATTAGAATGACTTAATTCATTATAGAAAACACAAGGTTTTACTTTGCTTGATCTATCCTTTAGTAATAATTCAACAATGGCTTTTAGCTCAAGAAAAAACTTACTAATTCGTTATGGAATTTTGAGGGAGGAAAATAATCAATCTAAAGCTTGACATTTTAATACAGAAGGAAAAACTTTTAATTTAACATAATCTATTTCAATATCCTTAGGTATTAACGTGCTTACTTTGTGTGCAAACTCCCTAATAGACCTTTGAGCATTTTATTATCTTCACCATAGAAATATGGTAAAGAATTTATGAATCCGAACTTCAATTCATATTTCAGAAATTCTGTTGTAAAAGCTATACACCTATGTTGATAAGCTGTGATATTCCTATCAGATTGCCTAAAAGTTGGTTCTTCCTCATCTTCAGCCATATTATATATGACATTCAACAAGAAGGTTTCCAAGAGATTATTTTAAAAATCCCAGACAACAATGCTAAAAATAGACACGTGGCGAGCGTGCACAATAATTTCTCGTATTTTCCTATTATTTGTAGTAGTGGTAAATATGATATCGTCTCTATAGGGATTTTGTAAATCTCTTCAGAATTAAGGCTACCTTAAAGCTTTATTGGATTTAATTTGCTTTAATTTAACTAATCTAATTAAAATGGGAATTAAATACTATCAATTTTAAAATAAAATATCAATTAATTAAAATAATTAAACTAAAAATAATTTAAATTCAATAAACTAATAATCAATATAAATTAAATATCTAAACAATACATCTTAAACAATGATATATAAACCGTTATAACTAGACATTTTCATTAAAGCATAGTCATAATCAAATCATCATATTTATATAATGATCCTAAATCATTAAACTCTAATCGTAATAGGTTGATAGCCTTAAGCAAACTATCGACTTTCCTATATTTAATAGAAATAATCCATATCATTGTCCTTGTAAATCTACTTATTGGATAAAACGCAATAAACTAGAAATTACGGTAGCATTAACACTCAATAAAAGTCATACCTAATCCAAATTAAATAAAAACTTGAATTATGCTAGTCATTAAATAACCTAGAACACACTCACCTAGAACATCCACTCAGGTAATTTTTTCCCTCTAGATTAAGTCTAGTTACTATTTATATAATTTTTGTCAATAATCATAGACATAGATTTAAATACTCTATACTAAGAAACATATTGGCCACTATGCACTCAATACAAAAATCATTAGTTGTAATACGCAAAAAACAACTTATTAATCCATGATTGACGTGTGTGATTGGTTTAAAGCATTATGCACATAAATTCTATATTATGACTAAATTAATGAACAATTTACAATCATGTCCAGGGTATTACTTAGAATAATAAACTACTCACACATATTAATAATAAACATTGCGATAAATAAATAATTGAAAGACATTAATGTAAAATAGCTATCTTGAATCTCCAAAGAATCTCCAAAATTAGTGAACTCAAACCTAATTGAAAATACTTTAAAATTAATAAAAACTAATAGAGGGCTCTAAGAGAGAGTAACTTGAAGCCCTAAGGTTCTATATATAGTTTCCTTAAGTATACATATCATTAATAAGCTCAAATTCCTCATTCTTATCTGAAAAACTCGTCGCTGACCTCAACCATTCTAGTTTATTCATAAATCATTGAATTAATACCAGGTTTTAGCTCTTTGTGCTCCATCGATTCATCTCGCGATTCTTAGTGTATTTTCCAATTCGCTTATGATTCGCTAGCTTTTTATGCAGTCGATTTTAGTGGCGATTCTTGTGTAATCTCGTATCGCTGAGAAATTGATGGACCTATTCTCTTGTTGACTATTTTGTTCTTCCTCATTTTCTTCCATTTCTTCATTTTTCTTAATTAAATCCTGAAATAAAAAAAGAATACCTAATGTAGTATCATAATTTATATCTAAAATCAACCCAAATTACACTATAAAACATGTCTGATTATTGAATTTTAACTCATTATACTTTTTATAATGGTGGGTCAGATCCATCGAATAGCAGACCGACAAAGAGATTATCGGTGACTACCTTTGAGTTGTTTACGTGCTGTTACTTTAGATTTTATAAGTTTTTGATATTTTGTTGTATGAATTACTTAATGTCTTTTACATAATCTTGGGTTGTATATATTTAGGTTGAGTGATAATTTTCCAACCAAACACATATTTATTACACTGTCATCGTCGTTCGATTGCTTATATACATATGGTTGTTTTTTCCTTATTTCCACATTAGGTGTTTTATTAAGTCTTCCGCTAATAATATTAACATGTTTTAAAAGTTTTAATTTACTCTAAAAACCACAACTAACGAGAAATGAATAATATTTATCTTGAGCACGTTTAATGAGGTGAACGAGAAAAAAAGCTGATTAATACGTTGTTAAGTCCTACATGGATGAGATAGATTAGGGAAGGGGACGTCACAAAGAAAGCCCTCCTTGATAAAAATGAGGAGGAAGATGCAGAAGAGGAAGAAGCATACATCGCTCCAGAACTGGCTTTCGATATGTCTACCAACAATATGAAAGAGGATGTACCGACCAAGAATATCGGTCCTAGATTAGTTGTGTGGCATTCTTGCACGACCCCGAGAGTAGATGATGGTGATGAATGGTTGCAGAACAACATTTCTCAGTCTAAATGCACCATCTTGGACAAAGTTCACAACTATAAGAACATCAACTATTCTAAAACGATTCAAAGGTTTGGGCTTGCATCTGAGAAGCATCCTAACCCTTACAAAATGTCATGGCTGAAAAAGGACGGTGAAGTAATTGAATTGAAATGCGTTTTAATGACTTTCTCTACTGACGCCAAGTATAAAGATTTACTTTGGTGTGATATTGTTGCTATGGATGCAAGCTACTTGTTGTTGGGGAGCCCATGGAAATTTGATAGCCCAGCCAGACTTAACCAGAGCTAGCAGCCTCTCTATTTATACATGATAAACTCAACCTCTATATCAAAATTGAATAAATAATTCAAAATATATACAGCGAAAAATAAAAACTTTTTTGATATTTAAACAATATACATAAATTAAAAGTTTATCAAAACCCAAAACCTCATATATAACCTCCCAACCCTATTTATATATAACAAAATAACTCAAACAATATATATATATATATATATATATATATATATATATATATATATATATATATATATGAAGGTTCATTACATCGTAGAGAAGATAATAAGACTCCTAAATTTTTTTTCCTTTCGTTGAAGGGCTAGGCTGAGAACCTGAAATATTAAATTTGAGGTGAGCACTCCAACTTAAGAGATAAAATATTAAATTTCATGGAAGATCTATATACAAGGTTAGGTAATAGAGATGGCGAAAAAAAAATATAGGCTAGCCAAATTAAGAGATAAAAAGAAACAAGACCTAAGTCATGTAAGATGTATTAAGGATGAAAATCAAAATGGTTTAACGCGCGAGGAGGATATTAACGAGAGATGGAGAAGTTACTTCGATAGTTTATTTAATGATGGTCAAGTTGATACTATAATAGATGAAAACCCACACCAAGAAAAAAATGTAAACTATACACGCAATATTAGAATTGTAGAAGTTAAAGAGGCATTGAAAAGAATGAAAATAGGGAAAGCATGTAGCCCAGATGAAATACCCATAGAGGTTTGGAAATTCTTAGGAGAAATTGGATTGACTTGGTTAACAAAACTTTTCAATAAAATTTTAAAATCAAAACGGATGCCAATGGATTGGAGAAGAAGCACGCTTGTGCCAATCTTCAAAAACAAAGGAGACATTCAAAGTTGCTCAAACTATCGGGGAATTAAACTTATGAGTCACACAATGAAACTTTGGGAGAGGATAATTGACAATAGGCTAAGGAGAGAAACAACAATATCAGAGAACCAATTTGGTTTCATGCCTAGAAAGTCAACGATGGAGGCGATTTTTCTTGTAAGACGATTGTTAAAAAAATATAGAGAAAAGAAAAAAGATCTTCATATGGTATTTGTAGATTTAGAAAAAACTTATGATAGGGTCCCTAGAGAAGTTTTTTGGTGGGTTCTAGAAAGAAAAAGAGTGCATGCTATATACATAGACACTATTAAGGATATGTATGATGGAGTAGTAACGAGTATAAAGAAATTTGGAGGAGCTACAAAAGAATTTCCCATTACGATAGGACTACATCAAGGATCGGATTTAAGCCCATATTTATTTACTTTAGTTATAGATGAACTAACTAGACATATTCAAGAGGATATACCATGGTGTATGCTATTTGCAGATGATATTGTCTTAGTGGATGAAACTAAAGATGGAGTGAATAGGAAATTAGAACTCTGGAGGAATACATTAGAATCTAAAGGCTTTAAGTTGAGTAGGACGAAAACTGAATACATGCACTGTGAGTTTAGAAACACTAGACATCGAGATGACGGAGTGGTAAAATTAGGAGAAGTAGAAGTTCCTAAGGTAAACCGCCTTAGATACCTAGGATCAATCATACAAAATGATGGTAACATTGAGAATGATGTCACACATAGAATTCAAGCTAGATGGAAGAAATGGCGGAGTGCAACAGAGGTGATTTGTGATCGAAATGTTCCTACTAAGTTAAAAGAAAAATTTTATAGGACTGCAATTAGGCCAGCTCTGCTCTATGGAAGTGAATGTTGGGCGGTAAAGCAACAACAATTACATAAAATGAACGTAACAGAAATGAGGATGCTTAGGTGGATGTGTGGTAAAACTCGTAAATATAGAATAAGAAATATAGAAATTCAAAGACAAGTAGGAGTAGCACCAATTGATACAAAGATTAGGGAAGGGCGGTTGCGGTGGTTTGGTCACTTGCAAAGACGGCCTACAAATGCCCCAACTAGAAAACTTGACTCAATAAAAACTGTAGAAATTTGACGAGGTAGGGGCAGACCAAAGTTAACATGGGATGCATTAATTAGGAGGGATTTGAATGGTTTGAAAAGCTCACCATCAATTGCACTTAATCGATCGAGTACAATGGAAAAGTTTGATCCATGTAGCCGACCCCAGTTAATTTGGGACGGAGGCTATGTTATTGTTGTTGTTGTTGAGGTGAGCGCTCCAACTTGCTCAGTAAGTAACGATTCACAAAGCTATCAACATTCCATATAATAATTAAGAACATTATGCAATAAAAATATGCACAATTAATAACTAACGTGATTATGTAAAGCATATAATTTAATAAGTAACAAATGCATGTCAATCCATCAATGACTATTACATAGTGATTTCCATTTTATTTGTAAAACTAGGGTCGATTACCTATTGACACCATTAATGCAATTGCTAGACTAACACATTAGTCGATGTGGTGTCTAGCCAATCCATTAATGTCCAATAGTTCTATCCCAAACCCTCTAGTGATTGTGTAATCCGCGCAATCTATCGAACTAAGTAGGAGTTACATATAGGTCAGGAAGGTAACCCATCTCATATATAACCTATTCTCAATTTCAGGAGTTACTCTTGCGGATCACATTAAACATTGTTTTCCTTTTAGTAAATAAATCACAGTGTACATAGTCCCCCATTTAGTCCACAAACTATATGAACTACTTATACTAACATATCCATGTAACATTAATAAATAAGCGAATCCATACTTACCTTAGCTTAGGTTTTCGTTACCAAATTCCTAACTTTTCGGGCCACTCACACTTTCCTGGTGATCCAAAACCTATCACAAACCATTTGTGGTTAATATAGGCCCAATACTTTATGTTTAGAACCCATAAGTCAGTCCCTAAGACCTTAGGAAATTCCAACTAAAACACAACATAATTGCTTTTTTTGGTGTAGGAGCGTGCTCCCTCGCTTGATGGAATGCGCTCCATCAACTGGGTTCATCTTGACTAATGAAGGGAGTACGCTCATCTGTTCGATGGAGCGCACTCCACCCTGCACTATCTCGACAATGAATAGGGCAGCATCCACTCTCCAATCCATAAATCTCCAAAATAACATCAAATAATCTCCTAAATCATCAGAGAGGACCTCCAACGAGGTATAATTCTATTTACAAACGTTAATACCAACAATTTATAGAGAAATCATTACTAACTATTGAATTAAAATCGAAACTTAAAAACTCAACTTACTAACTGATGGTCTTTGATCTAACAAAAGTGTAATCTCCTTGAATCAACCCAAACACTCATCTAATTGATTTCTAAAATCAACCCTTGCCTCTCACTCTCTGTCTCTCGATCTATCAGTAAGGATAACTTCAAGGTTTTAGTTTAAATATATAGATTTTCCTCGAGATACGCATCGTGTTGTCTGGAGGATGATCATATGATTGATGTGTTAAAATGAAACCTCATAAAGTGGCACACATGTTGACACCGTCAACACTTACGCTCATCTCGAGGTGAACCAACGATCTATATAATTCAAACCAAACTTATAGTTTTAATATATATTTATATATCAAATATATATATACTTCATGTATTTTCTCGCCGATAAATTCACCGGACATGGCTACAAGTATTCTCAGGTGTGTACATTCATTTCACAACCCCCTCGTCGCACTTAATGTACCGGCTATTTATTATTTATTTATTTACTTTCTGATTATAATCTTGTATATAAATTCCATTTTATACTACAACCTATAAATTCAGTAAACATTTCAAACAAATACAAATCATCACATAACATGCACACACGCTAATCGAGGTACGCCTGACTTAACTATGAGCCTAACTCGGGTTAATTAGGATTTAGATTAACATTAATTACAAGCTTAAAGTAACGAGTCATTACAGTCTCCCTAATTTAAAGCAATTTCGTCCTCAAAATTAAAGTAAACATAAAATTACCTATAGTTTCAAAGAGAAATAGAAACTACTCCCTCATATAAGAATTATGTTCCTAAGTTAGCTCCTCATCTCTGTGAAATTGTCGTTTCAGTTTACCTTAGGAATCTCATTGGTTCTCAACCTCTAAATCTTATGATCAAGTATCTGAATCGGCTGCTTGTCGTAAAATAAGTCTTCATGAATATCAAATTCATTCCAATCAATCCTTGGAGTGAGCTGAGTCTCCGTTTTGCGAAACATAGACACGTGGAAGACATTATGAACTCTAGCTAGCTGATGAGGCAACTCTAACCTATAAGCAACAGGACTAATCTTTTTCAGTACTCTAAACGGCCCAATGTACTTTGGAGCCAATTTACCCTACAATCAAAACCTGCATAATCCTTTCATAGGCGAGACTTTCAACAGAACGCAATAATTCTTTGAAAACTCCAAAAACTTATAATGTCTATCGACGTATCTCTTTTGTCTTAGCTATACTGTAGGCAAACGCTAGCGACTCTATTGAATTCTCTTTATGTAGTCCTGAATCAACTCCAACCCCAATAAAATTGTATCTCCAACCTTTACCCAACACGAAGGTGAACAATAAGGCCGACCATACAGAGCTTCAAAAGGAGCCATTCCAATGCTAGCCTAATAGCTATAATTATAAGAGAACTCACACAGAGGAATGTATTTCTCCCAGCTACCACCAAACTCCAAGACAGAAGCTCGAAGCATATCCTCTAGCACTAATACCAACCGCTCAGTCTATCCATTAGTATGTGGATGACATGTCGTACTGAAGTTAAGAACAATTCCCAGCTATCTCTGGAATTCACTCCATAGTCTGAACATGAATCTCGGATCTCTATCTGAAGTAATCGACACTGAAACTCCATGAAATCTCTATGCCTCACATACATACGTCTCACATAATCGGTTAAAAGGATCTTGGATAGAGACAAGCAAGAAGTGCGTAGACTTTGTCAACATGTCAACTACAACCCATACTACATCGTGCTTATGCTGAATCAGAGGTACACCAGAAATAAAAAATCCATCGATATATGTTTCCATTTCCACTCAATAACAGACAGAGAACGTAATAACCCTCCAAGTTTTCTATGTTCAGCATTAACATGCTAACAAATCTCACATCTCTTTACAAACTCAGCAATATCAGTCTTCATTATTAGCCACCAATAAATATGCCTCATATCATGATACATCTTAGTGTTACCTGGATGAATAAAGTAAAGAGATCTATGAGATTCCCATAGCAACTCCTGCCTCAATTGATCCTAAGCTAGAGTCCACAATTTATCCCTAAACCATAAAACACCATCATTAGAAACTAACCAATCAGTATGCTCTACACTAACTGTTAACCTCTGACGCGCTATATAATCCTGATCAACTTTTTGACAATCAATCACCCGCTAAATCATCTTCGGTTCAGCTTGAATCTTAGCATAGAAGAACATATTAGTAGCTCTAGAACTAGTTTTCTCAATTGATGATGTGCCAGCCAAACTTTCATGAATCATCATCACTGACACTTTCCTAACAAATGTTAGAGATAGTCGAGAACCTTCATTCTTGCAAAATGGTTGAGGGTACGTCAGTTAGTCCTCATGTTTTGAAAATGAATGGTTATATTAATCATCTTGATAGACTTGGATTTCCCATAAGCCAAGAGTTGGCTACGGATTTGATCCTAAATTCATTGCCTGATAGTTGTTAATAATTTGTGTTGAACTATAACATGAATAATATGGAGAAGTATATCTCAGAGTTGCATTTGATGCTTAAAACAGTTGAGGAGAATGTCAAGAAATCCATTGCTAATGTTTTGATGGTTCAAAAAGGAAAGGCTCTGAAGAAAAAGGGCGAAAGCAAGGGTAAAGTGGCCAAGGTTGTTGTGACTGTCACAAAGCCTGTGGAACAAGTCAAGCCTAATGTTGCTTCTACTTCACAATCCCAAAATGAAAAAGAAAAAGAAGGAAACTTTTATTTCTGCCATGCAACTGGGCATTGGTTCATAAATTACAAGCTCTATCTTGAAGAACTAAAGAAAAAAAAAAGAGTAATACGGCTACTGCTTCAAGTATTTACATTATTGAAGTTAACTTATCTACTAGTGATTCATGAGTATTGGATACTGGATGTGGATCTCACATTTGTTTTAATTTTTAGGGTCTTACTACTAGTAGAAAGCTAAAGAAAGGATAAGTCATCCTACGAGTTGGGAATGGAGCAAAGGTTGCTGCGTTGGCAGTAGGATCATAAGTTAATTTTACCTAGTGGACTTATTTTAGTTTTAAATAATTTTTATTGTATCCCTCCCTTAAGCGAAAACATCATTTCAGTTTCATATTTAGATTTGGATGGTTTTAATTTCATTATTGTGAATGATAAATGCTCCATTTTTCTCGTAAAGATGTTTTCTATACGAATGTTGATTTGTGTGATGATTTTTATATTCTAAACATGAAAAGGTCCACATATACTCCTATTCTTAACAAAAATACAAAGAGACTCAAGTTAAATGATTTGAGTCACACCTACCTTTGACATTGTTGTCTTGGCCACATAAATGAGAAACGCATACCTAAACTCCATAAAGATGTACTTTTAGACTAATTTGATTTTGAATCATATGAAACATGTGTATCTTGTTTACTAGGTAAGATGACAAAGAGTCCCTTTACTGGACACAGTGAAATGACAAGCGATTCATTGGGTCTAAAATATATTGATGTATGCGGTCCTATAAACACAATGACTAGAGGTAGTTATCAGTACTTTATTACTTTCACTGATGATTTTAGCAGATATGGTTACGTATATCTCCTGAAAACTAAAGGTGAATCTTTTGAGATGTTTCAAACATTTCAGAATGAAGTGTAAAACTAACTTGGTAAAGCTGTTAATGCACTTCGATCATATCGAGGTGGTGAATATTTGAGCCAAGAACTTGATGATCATCTTAGAAACTATACGATTGTCTCACGGTTAACTCCTCTAGCAACTCCACTATGGAATGGTGATTCTGAGAGGATAAGTTAGAATTTATTGGATATGGTTTGACCTTCTTATTTCCTTTTGGGGCCATGCCTAAGAAACTACTGTGTTTACACTGAATCGTATTCCTTATAAAGTGGTTAATAAAACACCTATGAGATGTTGTTTGGAAAAAGATAAAGTTTATCTTTCCTTAAGATTTGGGGCGTGAGGTTTCATAGGACGACAAATCTCAAAAAAATTATCAGTGAAATCAACCAAGTGTGTATTTGTTGGTTATCCTAAACAAACTAGAGGATGTTATTTTTATAATCCCACTGAGAACAAAGTGTTTGGTTCTCAGAATGATGTGTTTATGGAAAAAGAGTTTATTTCAAAAGACAACAACAGGAATAAAGTAAGTCTCGAAGAAGTTCAAGAACCACAAATAAACACTCAACCGTTAGTGGGAGATGAACAAAGTCTTGAACTAGTTGAACCTCTACAGGTATCATAAGGCCCGCGTAGGTCTGATAGGATAAGACATCAGCCCGAGAGATTTGGGTTCCTTATTACTAATAATAGCGAGGTGTTGCTTATAGATCAAAATGAGCCTACTACTTATCAAGAGGTTGTTTCTAGCCCTGAGGCAGATAAATGGCTTAGTGCCATGAATTTTGAGATGCAATCCATATATGATAACCAAGTTTGGAACCTAGTTGATTTACTCGAAGGTGGTAAGACCAATGGATGTAAATGGGTTTTCAAGAAAAGAACTGACATGGATGACAATATCCATACTTAAAAAGCACGGCTAGTAGAAAAAGGTTTCAGACATACTCAATGTGTTGATTATGATAAGACTTTTTCTCTTTTAGTTATGCTTAAATCCATTAGAATCTTAATTTCCATAGTCGCATATTATGACTATGAGATCTGTTAAATGGATGTCAAAATAGCTTTTTTAAATAGTAAGTTACTTGAGAATGTGTATATGATACAACCTTAAGGGTGTGTTTATCTTGAGAATTCTAAGAGGGTGTGCAAGCTTCAAAGATCTATTTATGGATTAAAGCAAGTTTATTGGAGTTGGAATCTTCGTTTTGATGAAGCAATTAAGGAATTTGGTTTCATTAAAAACAAAAATGAGTCTTGTGTATATAAGAAGGTCAGTGGGAGCATGCTTTTTTATGGTACTGTATGTTAATGATATATTACTCATTGGAAATGACATCCTAACCTTGCAGAGTGTCAAGTCTTGGTTAGGGAAAGGTTTCTCAATGAAGGACTTAGGAGATGCAGCCTACATCCTTGGGATTAAGATTTATAGGGATAGATCTAAAAGGTTGATCGGTCTAAGTTAGAGTGCTTATATTAACAAGGTACTGAATAAGTTCTGTATGTAAGACTCTAAAATAGGGTTGTTCCAAATGTCTCATGGTATAGTTCTCATTAAGACTTAATGTCCAAAGACTAATAATGAACGAGAACACATGAACACGATTCCATATGCATCAGCTATTGGATCTATTATGTATGCCATGTTATACACTTGACCTGATGTATCATATGCTTTGAGCGCAACAAGCAGATATCAGTGTGATCCCAATGAGAGTCACTTGATAGCAGTAAAGAACATTTTAAGTACTTAAGAAGGACTAAAGAAGTGTTCTTTTTTTATGGAAGTTTGGAAGATGAGGTTGTTGTAAATGGTTACAAAGATGAAAGTTCTCAAATTGATATAAATGACTTTACATTGCAGATTGGATATATGTTTACTTTGAATGGAGGCACAATGAGATAGAAAAGTTTAAAGTAAGAAACTGTTGCAGATTCTACAACATAAGCTGAGTATATTACAGTGTCCGATGCAACTAAGGAGGCAATTTGGATCAAAAAGTTCTTATTTGAACTTGGTGTGGTTCCTAGTATAGCTAACCATGTTTGCTTATATTGTGACAACAACGGGGTGATAACACAGGCCAAGGAACCAAGACCACACCACATATCCAAACATATACTTAGAAGTTTTCATCTCATTTTAGAAATCATTGAGAGGGGAGACGTGAAGATTTGCAGAGTTCCTACAGAAGACAATGTTACAGATCCTTTGAAAAAAGCTCTTCCACAAGCGAAATATGATGGTCATGTTAGGTCATTAGGTAATAGATACATGAATGATTGGCCCTTGTACGAATGGGAGATGTGGGGGAATGTGCCTTATGTCAATCTACAAATATTATTTATCTTATAATTTTAGTTAATAAAAATAAAGGTTTTCGTTTGCTATTTTATTATTAGCGATTGCATGTTTACCTTATAATAAGATCCATGGGTATTTGTTAAAATATAATAAATGTCCCTAGTCGGTCATTATACTGAGAACTATAATGAATTAAGACTAGTGTGAATCTTGATTAAAAGTCATGTGATGATCATTCGTATAGGGATATGAATCAAGATCATGAGTACTTCGAACAAGGTATTGGACCGACCCGCTATAAAAATACCACATGGATTAAGTCATAGGTGTTACTCATGATAGCTATTTCATTTAATCTTTGAACTTGAGATTACCATATACTTCAATATTAGGAGCATGATAATTTGACATAATCAAACATTGTCTTTAACTGGATGATTATAAAGATTATAATTGGTTACTGTGTGAATAATATATGAAGGTGTGTAATCAAGATATAATTTTTCCATCTCGAATAGAGAGATATTAGTGGATCCCTCGATATGTTAGACTGTTAAATGACCAAGTCCAAGTGAATTGATATGAGCAATGTTAGTTGGATATTTTCGGTCTACCTAAATATCAAAACTAGTATGATTATACATTAAGGGTGACTTTCCATGCCTTATGTTTAATCAAAGGATATCGCACGACAAAAGGATATGATATATGTTATTCATTAGGTTGTATCGATTTTAATATTCATGCTATTTGGGTTGTCATAATGCCTTGCTAGAGACCGCTTATGACTTGTGTACCAAAATGGTTTTGGTTCACCGCCAACGTCGCATGAACTTATTGGGCCACACACAATGAATGACTTAGCGCAACTTCAATTGGTCTAGAGTAATGAATTTAATATGATAAGATTTTCATTTTTGTTATTTTCGTGTTCTATGGATTTTGGGAGAGAAAGAAAAATGTTTTCTATCTCTCTTGGGGCTAGCCCTCCAAATTGTGGTCATCGTTCATTTGTGGATTTGCGATAGAGGACGCGTGCTTGAACATCTAGGAGATCGAACAATCAAAGAAGGAAATTATGGATATGATTAAGGTATGGTATACTTTTGGAGATCTAGTTTAATGGAACTTATTTTTGATCCTGTTGTGGTTTTTTTAAATTGTTTTGAATTTTTCTCTGCGTATGAACCTCAAAACCCAATAGCCATAACCTTTAAGTCTCGAGGAGTAGCTTCCTTTCCAAGAGTTGCAAATCGTAAATGATTATAGCCTTTATAGACTATAATTTTAGAAAGTTTAGGTGTATGACAGATTACCCACTTATGAAAATAGTCAATACTGGCATGGTATGCTTTTAACCAATCTATTCCTAGTAGTGCATCATAGTCCAGAAACTCCATTACCCTCAAATCAATTGGGAGTTCATTCTCCCCAATTCCGACTACACATCCTTCATAAATCAATAAGGATAAACCTTTTCATTCACCACTGTACTCAAAGTCAACAACGTACTAGCTCTAACTTGTTTTAATTTTAACTCATCAACCATTACACCCGCAATAAAGGAAATCGTAGAACCAGCTTCAATCAAAGCATGCATATCATGACCACAAATGTTTAATATACCTTCCACAAGCCCTATATTAGCCTCTAAATTTGCCTCAGCCATTGCATGAGTCTATCCTCGTGCTGGTTATGCTTTACTGCCTACCAATATTGCCGGTGGCATAGAACATTCTATTTGAATATGCCCTGCCTGCTTACACCAATAACATATCGTGGAAGCCTTATGAGAAAAACCTACACAGATCCAATTGGTTTCTATGATGACTTGCTTTGCTCTTGCCGTTACCTCCAGATTGAGGTGATGGTAAAGGTAGTTTGGCTGCTGAACGTTGAGAAACTGATGGAACCAGTGCAGTAACAAACGTCTTTCTTGTAGACCCTAATTGTGTAGCAAATTTCTGGGTTCTTGGACTCTCAGGGAACTGTGGTATTGGTGGTGGTATAGGTACTACTCCGGAGGGTCTGGCTAATATGGCTGCTTCCAACTCTATCGTATTCTCGAATATAAAAACATAGCTAGTGCAAGGATGAGAGGAAACCACAACTCGAATCTCATAATTCAGCCCACTAAGAAATAAATTTATATTGTTCTCCTTTAACTCCGCCATATTTAGAGTGAATTCACTCAACTATGTAACCCTCCACTCATACTCCCGTACAGACATAGCTCCCTGTTTCAGCTAAATAAACTTAGTCTTCTTCCTATTCCTGACTGATTTTGAGAAGTACTCCCTATAAAATATAGACTTAAAATGTGGCCAAGTGGCGACAATCTTCATTTCTCTCTCTAGGGAATTCCACCATTTCTGTATATAATCAATAAATAAAATATGACCAGTGTAACCTTAAATAGGTCATCAACATCCACAACAACAAATCATTGTTCCTTCTCCAATATCCAGGTTTCAACTCTCCTAATCTCATATTTCATAAATTTCTTGCGGGTTCTGAGAAATGCAGTCTTCTCAGAATCAACTGGCACCACGACTGCTATTTTTGGCACCTGAATATGTGCTAAACAGGTTGAGTTGAAGCTGCTATTGTCTTAGCTCCTCGCTCAGCTCTACTAACCTCAGGACTGGTTATAGGTTGTGCCTTAAGTCGTTGTACTGGTGGTCCCATCTGAGCCATCAACATAGCCATTAGTTTCGCTTGAGACTCCATAAGTTCCTTCATTTGCTACTCTAATCTAGATTTCCATTGATCCTCAGTCTCCCTGTTACCCCGAGATCCATGCCTATGTGAACCCTCTCCTTGATCTGTCATTATATTCTAAAGTCAAATGAGAGATAAGATCATTAGGTAACATTTAGCGGAGATAAGGAAATCATATCTATACATTAGATAACAATAAATGCAACAAATAACGTATAACAATGTTTTTTTTCATTCCCCCCTCAAAACACGATGAAAATTGTTTATCAGACCCTAAACTTATTCATAACTTATGACAACTCTCAGAGTTAATAAATTTAGGTACCGGTACTATAGATATGCTATCACTTATTTCAAAAATAATTTAAAAGTGAAAATGAGATCAAAGCCTTACCTTTGATACCAAATTGTATCAAAGTTACCACTTAATTCGAAAGTGATAAAAACTTAGGCTCTAATACCAAACTGTAGCATCCCCTATCCCTATTAGGGTGATACTTGGCCTGAAACTCTAATTAAGTCTTGGTAACCTAGCCAAACTTAACTAGAGTTAGCAGCCTCTTTGTCTATACCTGATAAACTCAACCTATATATCAATATTAAATAAATAATTCAATATATACAAAACGAAAAACTAAAACGTTTTTGATAATTAAACGATATACATAAATATAGAGTTAATCAAAACCCAAAACCTCATATATAACCTCCCAACCTTGTTCATATACTACAAAATAACTTAAACAGTGTGTATATATATATATATACAGGAAGGCGCATTACATCGTAGAGAAGATATTAAGACTTTTAAATCTTCTATTTTCCCTTCATTGAAGCTCTAGGCTGAGAACCTAAAATATTGAATTTGGGGTGAGCGCTCCAACTTGCTCAGTAAGGATTCACAAAGCTATCAACATTCCATATAATAATCAAAAACAATATGCAATAGCATTATGCACCGAATTCTCAATTCCATGAGTTATTCTTGTAGATCATATTAGACACCATTTTCCTTTAAATAAATACATCATTGTGTACATAGTCCCCAATTAAGTCCATAAATTTTATGAACTACATATACTAACATATCCAGGCAACATTTATAAATAAGCGAATCCATACTTACATCGGCTTAGGTTTCTGTTACCAAATTCTTAACTTTTCGTGTCACTCACGTTTTTCTGTTGATCCAAAATCTATCACAAACCATTTGTGGTTAATATAAGCCTAATACCTTATACTTAGGAAATTCCAACTAAAACACGAAATAGTTTATGTTTTCTAGGGTGGGAGTGTGCTCCCTCACTTGATGGAGCGCGTTCCACCAACTAGGTTCATCCCAACTAATGAAGGGAGCGTGCTCCTCTGTTCGATGGAGCACGGTCCACCCTGCACTGTCTCGATAGTGAACAAGGTAGCAGCCACCGTCCGATCCACAAATCACTAAAACCATATCAAATACTCTCTTGAACATCAGGGAGGACCTTCAATGAGGTATTATTCCATTTACAATCATTAATAACAACAATTCACAGAGAAATCATTACTAACTATTGAAATGATCTTGAAACTTAAAAACTCAACTTAACAACTGATGATCTCCGATCTAACAACAGTTTGATCTCCTTGAATAAACCTATACACTCATATAATTGATTTCTAAAATCAAATCCTCAGTTGCTTGCCTCTCACTCTCTCTCTCAATGAATTAGTGAGGATAAACTTGAAGGTTTTAGTTTAAATATATAGGTTTTCCTAGAGATACACGTCGTGCTCTCTTAAGGCTCATCAAGTGATTGATGTGTTAGAATGACACCTCATGAAGTGACACATATATTGACATCATCAACATTTACGTTCATTTTGAGGCGATCCTACGATCCATATAATTCAAACCAAACTTATAGTAATATATATATATATATATATATATATATTCATAAATATATATACTTCATGTATTTTATCGCCAATAAATTCATTGGACATGCCTACGAGTATTCTCGGGTGTGTACATTCATTTCACGACCCCCTCGTCGCACTTGATGTACCGGTTATTTATTTTTTATTTATTTATTTTTTGATTATAGGTTTGTATATAAATTCCATTTTTATACTACAACCTATAAATTCAATAAACATTCCAAACAAACACTAATCATAACACAAACACATGTACATGCTAATTGAGGTACGACGGACTTAACCATGACCCTAACTCAGGTTAATTCATATTCAGATTAACAATAATCACCAGCTTAAGGTAACAAGTCGTTACAAATAAATATACTCTAATATTTAAAGGGGTGCGAATTGTTCTTGTACCCGTGAAACGTTTTGATGGCAGTAAGCCTACGAAAGAGGGTAGCAACTTATTGACACTGGTCAAATTTAAAGTTGAGTTGTGTAATTCAAAAGTGGTTTTTGTGCTAGTTGCAAAAGAAGTGTGTATTGATATCATGCTTGCAGAGGCAATCGCACCTATAGTGGCTGAGGTTTTTGACATCTTTCTTGATGAGTTGCCTGATGGATTTCCTCCGTTACGTGACATCTACCATCAAATTGACCTTCAGCCTGCATAACTATTCTTAATAGGCCGCATTACCAAATGAGTCATGCCGAACATGAAGAATTATGGTGACATGAGTTGCTATTAAAAGGATTTGTTCTTGAAAGCCTAAACCCGCATGCAGTTCCAGCCGTCCTAACTCTTAAGAAAGATGGCTTCTGGTGAATGTATGTTGACATCAGAACAATTAACAAGATTATATTCTGGTATCGTTTTCCAATCCCTTGCCTAGATGACTTGCTTGACCAATTAAGCGATGCTAGGGTGTTCATAAAATTAGAATTAAAGAGTGGGTACCACCAGCTTTATGTTAGAGTTGAAGATAAGTGGAGAACTACTTTCAAGACCCATGAGGGGTTATATGAGTGGCTAGTGATACCATTCGGGTTATCCAATGCGCCTAGCACTTTCATGAGAGTCAAAAACCAAAGTTTGAGGCTGTTGATAGGCAAATATGTTGTTGTATATTTCGATGACATTTTGATTTATAATACTAACTAAGATGAACACCTTGAGCATTTGTGAGATGTTCTTACTATTTTGCATAGGGAGAAGTTTTATGCTGCTATGTAGAAATACTCATTTATGACTCCTAAAGTTCTATTTGTGGGTTATGCCATCTCTGGGATGGTCTACAGGTGGATGAGTTAAAGGTGGAGGCTATGCATAATTGGTCTAAGCCTAGTACCGTCACAAAGATACACAATTTTCATGGATTGACTTCTTTCTATAGGCAGTTCATTCCACCTTTCAGTAGTATTATGGCACTGGTGGCATAATGCATGAAGGGTGCGGAGTTCTTTTGGAGCGATGAGGTAGAGGATGCATTTCAGTTGATAAAAGTACGACTCACTACTACACTAATCTTGGTGTTGCCAGACTATCATCTTCCTTTTGAGTTGCATTTTGACGCATCCAATGTGGGGACCAAAACTATTCTGAGTTAGAATAGTAAGCTTGTGATAGATTTCAAAGAAAAATTGTTTGCGGCTAAGTCGCGTTACGATACTTATGATATGGAGCTTTATGCAGTGGTGTAAGTAGTAAAACATCAACACCATTACCTGGTCCATTGCAAGTTTATGTTATTTACTGATCATGATGTGTAACAACCCGTTACCTTAAGCTGGTGATTAGTTTTAACTTGAATCTTAATTAACTTAATTTAATCTCGTGGTTAAGTCAAACATACCTGAATTAGCGTGTGCATGGGTTTGTGTGATGCGTGGTATTTGTATGATGTGTTAAACGAATTTAATAAGTATTTGGATTAATTGAAAATTAATATAAGCCTATAGTTAGGAAATAAATAATTAATTATTGAATTGTCGATACACCTTGTGTGACGAGGGGGTCATGGAATGAATGTGCATGCCCGAGAGTACTCTTTGGCATGTACGGTTAATTTATTGGCGTTAAAATACATAGGGATATATATATATATATATTTATATATAATTGATCTATAAATATATAAACAAACCTATAGTTTGATTTAAATAATGTGGATCATTGGATCACCTCAAGATGAGAGCAAGTGGAGGATGTGTCAAGATATGTGTCACTTTAAGATAATATCCAATATATTAGCCTCAAGATCGTGTGATGCACATCTCGAGGGAATTAATATATATACATATATAACTTAAGCTTATCTCAATGTTTCATCAATTGGTTGAAAGGAACAAAGCAGATGAAGGTTTGATTTTTAGAATTTGAAGTATTGAAGATAGAGGTTGTGAAAGGAGATCGAATCACAAGTAACTTGGTGATCCTTCACAGTTGGTAAGTTTAAATTATGTTCTTGAGTTGAATTCATAAATTGAGGATATAAATCTCATTAATTATGTTGTCGATGAATGGAGCTGGTGTAAGACCTCGTTCAAGGCCCTTCTTTATATTCTGGGGAGGTGTCAAATGTGTTTGAGGTGATTTGGTGATCGAACAGGGCCCGCTGCCTTGTTCTCTGTTGAGACGCTCAATGGTGAAGAACGTTCCTTCGTAAATATTAATGTTCCCTAATGGTGGAACGCACCCCACCAAAGCAGGAATCGCACTCCCACTTCAAAAAAATAGCATGTCGAATCCCAAAGTTTTTAAATCTATAATTATGGCTAATCAAGGATTAACAACTCCTAATTATGGTTTAAGGCGCAAGTCGGGAGATAAAGACCGATGAAATGGGGATTTATAAGAAATTTTATTATCTTGTGATGATTGCCTAGTGTTGTGTACTAAAATATTATGTTATTTTGTGAAATCTCAAGTTAATCAAGTAAATTTGAAATTCTCAGGGGTTTATCTTGAGATACGTGTCGAAATGAGTCTCAAGATAATTAAAATGCTGACCCGAACTATAGTTTCTAATTTCATGAAAAATAATTGGTTTGAGTTTAAAAATTCGAATTGTAAACTTTAAATGGACTTAACGAGCTGACGTGGGTCCCACACCTCGATTTGCGTACAAGACGAGTTGTCCGAGAGTTTCGAAGTGCATTAGTGAATTCTCTAATTTTCGGTCGAATTGGGGTATTTTCTGGGGTTTAATTTGGACAAAAAATGAAAAGATAAACATGAAAATAAAAAGAAAAATATCAAATGACCTAAAAAGGTATTGGCCTTATAAAGTTGAGGATAAAATTTAAAAGGTAAATGGGTCATTTGACACCCTTCCTTTTACAAAATGAAATTGAAACATAGCAAGGGTGGATCGATTGGGTTTTTCTTCATCGTCTCGTTTGGTTATCATCTCCTTCGTTTCTCATTATCTCTATCTCTCTCCCCCCTCTCGTATGTAGTGTAACCCTTTCTCTCGTCATTGTCTTTGATTGAAAGAGAAAGAGGAGTTATGAGACTACTATGGGTGTTGGTGTTTAAGGTGAGTGATTGTGACGACCCCTCCCTTAATCTAGGGGACTGCCCAGCCTAATCCCGTTATCAAACCCTAACCTCGGCCACATAGGACTTAACAATGTATTAGTTAGCTTTTTCGTTCTATTCTCCTCTTTAACTATGTTCAGAATAAGCATTGCATAACTCACAATATTGTTATTATTTCATGTTAAATTAAAACTTTTTAATCATTTTAATATTATCAGTAGAAGACTAAACAAAATATGAGGAAACATAATAAAACACCTACTATGGAAACCAAGAAATAACGACCACATGTATATAACCAACATAACGACGATAATTAGTGTAGTACATGTGTCTAGTCACGTACTATCACTAAGCTAAATATATACAACCCAAAAGTATGTAAATACATAAATAAGTAAGACAACTAAACATCAAAACCTACAAAATGTGATATAACAACACTCCAATGGCTCAGAGGTAGTCGTCGATCTTCTCCTTACATGATCTGCTACTCGGTGGATCTGCACCCACCGTCATAAAAAGGACGGTGAGTACGATAATGTAGAAAGTAACACTGAGAGTTATTTATCCGCATTTCCAAACACAACAAAAATACATGGAAAGGCATATATACACCAAACAAAAATATAGAAAACATGACATAGTACACAACATCACAATAAAATCAAGTGATATCAACACAAATATTATCAAAGAACTAAATCTAGTCAACCGTATATCCAACACATAAGCCCAAATATTGCCCTTTTGGTCACATAGACCTCAGGTAATAACTTACTTAGTAGTGCACGTAGGTACTATTCTTATTGGTTGTGAAACACGACATATCGACTTTATGTAATAGGTCAGCACACAACACTTTGGTATTACAATAGTTGGTTATCGCTTTATCATTTCATCAACCTCATATAGTAGGTCCGTGTCACATACTAATCAAAATATCGACATCCCCAATCCCATACCCCGTGTGGCGCGTACACCCTAAAAAAATCTTGAAACCTAAGCAAATGTTCTAGTCTCACTACAATCATACAATGAGATAATGCACACAATTCATAGCACCAAGAATACAACAAGTATATCAGTTCAATGAAGCAACAACAAGAAATGAAATGGAGAGAAATATCTCAATCAATTTACTTACAATTCACGTAATTTCCTAGCTTAATTAGCCTCCCGACATTCCAAAACGCGTCCCGAACTCCGAAAACTCTCTTCTAAGTTCCTGAGGTTGATTAGGGTGTTTAAGGACTTGTACAAGCTAATAAAACTAGTTCAATTGATTGTAAACTCCAATTTTTAAATTTAGCCCCATTAATAATTTGTTTATGTCAAAATCTACTTTATTAAAATAAATACTATTTTGGTGCAACAACTTGTGAGTTGATTTCCATTACTAAAACATAAAATTTAAGTATTTTAGTATAAAGCAAAGTTGTTACAGCTATGTCTTAGCTTTCCATAACTATAAGGTTTGCGTTATTGCGATAAGAAACCAGGGAGATATGAAAAATTTACCACAATGACTCAAAATAGTTGTATACTTCAACCGACAACTTTGTAAAATTCATTTCTCTTAAACCATAACTTCAAAACTCATGATGTTTTTACTAAGACCTAAAAACATATCTTAAAACATCATACTAAAAGATGAGCTCAATCAAATAAGAAATGTAGGAGTTATGCTTAAGACAATAGGACATTAGCAAAATTGTGAACTCAAAAATTCTATATTCATTTTTAAAGTTGGAGAGGATTTTTAGACTTGAAAACATCCGATTTCTAAAATATTTTATTTGGCAAAAGTTGTTCCCTTTTGAGTTATCTCTCAAATGTCTCCAGAATGGGTCCATTTCAATTTAAAATGAGGAAGTTATGACTAAAATACAAAGATTGATTCATAACAACATCAAAATTTCCAATTTTTGACTTAAAACTTTATGAACTTCAGAAATTCATAACTTAATGAAAACAAATACAAATCCAGAACTTCTTTTTAGTAGAATTAGTGAAATTTCACAAGGAATTCAAATATTGAGTTAGATTCTGAAAAAAAGGTCATTTGCCCAATGAAATTGCTGAAAAACCAGAACTGAACCAAAAATACAATTTTGACAAATTTCACAAAGTAGTAGTGTATATTGGTTTACCTAGTGGTGTGTGATGCGTGCCACAAGTATAATGGCTAGCTTATAGTAATAGTGTAATCAACTTATGTTTATCACGCATATCGTCCTCATGGAGTGGTTTTTGCACTAGTTGTATATCACCAACCTAACTCGAACTATTGCCAAGGGATTCTCTTTTAATTGATTTTATATCTAAACTAAACTCTTCTAAAAAATCACTTTAAACTTTAGTTGAACTCTTATGTTAGTGATATCTTAGTTCACAACTTCACCTAGGTAATTTAATACTATGTTTTGTATTCATGTGTACATATCAATATGTTTTGTGCAATGCCTAATTAAAATAAACATATTTCCTTCAAATCCACTTCAACCTACTATCGTGACGGAGAAGATCCTAATGTGCAAATAGAACTCCACCTATCGGTGTGAATAACATAAGTTCCACATTGCTTTAAGTCTCAAATCATTGGATTCATGACCAACTATTCCATGATAACTCCTAAAGCTTAAGTTCATTAAACACGTAATCAAGATGTCTAAAGCATTACGCTTGGAATCAATAAAAATTCAAACCATTGCACTTTTTATAATCTCTTTTTATTGATATTCAAAGCATAACATTCATACCATAGGATCCATTAATCTTAAGATAAATGACTACTCGCACATCATTGAAACACACACATCATAATTCAATATAGAATTCATTGCAAAATAGAGATGAATATAAATATTGCCTTGAATTAATCAATGAAACCAAATATTGATTGCAAACGTGGAGTCTTCAACGTTTCTCCAACAAAACTCCTTAATAGTCAAACTCAATACTAAATTACTCTAATGGAGGCTAATTTCCTTCTATGTGGTTGGCTTTCCCTTGGTTACCACATCCTAATACCTATTTATACTCCCTAATAACAATTAGAAACCCTAAATTATAATTTAAACTGGTTAGGAATTCACTTTCTAATTTCTGCGAAGTTGGTGTTGTTACTAATGCCTTGGCACCGTGTATGTTAAGTCACAGTGCCGCCACTGTGACACAACTTCATTATGTGATTTTTAGCTCCTGGAGCCTCAGCGTTGTCCCCTTTGTGTCCCGGCGCTGTCCCTTGTTAGCCACAACACCGTCACTACGCCAGATCTCCAAAGTTGGTTTTTTTTCATTTCTTCTTTCCCACGTCGTGCATTTCATCCCAACGTCGTGCCTTGTCTTCCCGCAATGTCAATACATGCTCCCACGGTGTCAACTCTAATTTTATGGGTTTTTGTTCTATTTTTTCTAGTTTTTCCTTGATTTCTTCCGATACACCTTAATTCCCTTAAAATGCAATAATACCAAAAATTAGCACTCATTTGAGGGTATTTATACTAAATATACTACTAGATTAACCTTATATATGTATAAATAATCACTTATCAAATACCCCCAAACATTAGGTTTTCGCGTCCCGAGCAAAGGTGTATTTTACTAATTCTCATTCGAGTCGTTTGTTCATAAGTATCATTTACTTTACTAAGTCTCAAGTTAACAATCAACTCAAGAGTTCTTCTTTGCAAAAACTTATATTTTTAGGACATGTAGCTTTAATAGCATATAACTTCACTTTCAAAACATTAAAGTAGATCTCAACCAAAAACTATTACTATTCACAAGTTTATTTCGTTTCAACACTCAAGTAGCAAGTATGCAATCTTATGATTTCTCATTAAGTTCAATAATTCACAAATAAGCATAGATCAAACTTATCTTTGGTACACTTTAGCACTTCAAGAGTCTAGAGAACTTTACATGGTTAGAATGGAAACTTATCTTAATTAGCTACTCGTACTCGAGCTAAATCTTTTATTTAAAGTGTTTTATTCTATTTCCGTCTTCTTTACTTTATATTTCGTTTTCTCTCATATCTTCTTCTTTTTCTCATCATTTTTTATTTTTTAGTCCCTCCTCATTTTCCTATGGGCTTCATTTCCTGTAGTACTTGTAGGATATTCTCATTTTTTCTTTATTTCTTAAACTCTTGTTAGCACATCTCACTTTCACTAAATCAAGTAAGTTAACTCCAACCTTTACTATACAATGCATATTTCTTCCCCTCTTTGCACTAAGTCTTTATTTGCAAGTAAGATTCACACTTATTATAAAATCCTTTAAGATCTAACTTTTTCCACAAGAAGTGTTATAGTTTCTTGCTTTTGTTTAAAGTTCAAGGTCTTCCCCAACTCTAGGTTTCTAATCGTGAAATCACACCGTCGTTTGCTACATTTAATTGATTCTTCTTTCAAAATTTAAAAACATTCTCTTGAGTTTCCTATCAATAAGATACTTGAAATCTACTCATCCACCATAAAAGGCATGAACATGCAAATGAACTACTTATTCATTACATATTACTATATATAACCTAATCTATACTACTTAAACATTCATATAGTAAATAAAAGGAACAACTTATACACTACCATGTTTTCCTCCTTAACTGCTTCAAATGAAAAATTTAAACGATCATAGTTGCAGTTTTTATCCTTATACCTCAGCCTATCTTACCACTTCTTTTAATGTGGTGCAGTGTCGATGCCCCCATAGTTAAATTAAACCTTGTCCTTAAGGTTTAAAAGTAAGCCTGAAAATGAAGACAATAAAACACACAAACACATATAATAATACAAATGATAATAAACTAAACATTAAAATTGAAATAACTAACAATTTAACAAAATATCCTAAATATGGAAAATATATGATTGGTATCAAAAGCACTCTCAACTCCCCAGTTCTAAAGGAATCCTAGAACATTGACGTCAGGACTAGACGTCGTCATCATCGGGTGCATCATCAGCTCCAACTTGCGCGTATTAATGGGTGCATCATCAGCTCCAACTTGCGCGTATTAATAGATGCTATGCCATCTTTCTCTGCATTAAATCCGGATCAAACACATGCTGGTGCTGTTAGAAAGTCGAATGACCTCTCAGTAGGTCTCAACCGTCTGCTCCTCTCATATCTAGTTGTGGCTCTGTGATGATTAACAAACAACATGAAATTGTGATGCCCGTTCCATCTATGCTGCTCTCTCATCTTCATATCCTGCTCATATCTCAGCATGAATACCTGGTATTACACCTTATCATCCTGGTACTGTCTCCTTATCTCTACAATCCATAGCCTCTGTTGCATGGAGTCAAATCTGTATAGGTGCCTGTGGTGGAAAGACTTTAGGACCGTCCAAATTATGTTCTCCAAACTCTGGGTCTACAAACTCATTGCCGTCAGCAAATCCTTGTTGTTGTTGCTCGTCCTCTTCTTTATTTTCCTTATTTTCTAGCTCTTTGGCTAGTTCTACTGCTGCTGCTTGATCTTCTTGGCTCTTGCCCAACATTTCATCCTCAAGTCTAGCTTTCACTGCTTTATCTCTCTATATCTCTCTCTCTCTCTCACTCGCTTTCCTCCTCGGAGTCTTAGTAACCATGTGGCAATTTCAATGTAAGCATGAAAGCTTCATCTATGGTGTGTTGGGCATTAATATCTAATTCTTCATCATCTCTCATTCTCACTTAAGCCTTTAAGCACATATGAGTAATCAAAATAGGAAACAATAATCTGTTGTCCTTTTTTGACATGATGGACTCCCTCAGACTGGTGTGTATGATCACCCAGATGTTGATTTCCCCATGTTATGTAAGCCATAATGACAAGCTACTTTTTGTTTGTTTATCCTACCCTACTGAGAAGTGGGGAGTAATGAACCAACAAGGAAATATTGCCACATTCTATAAAAATTTTGAACACTCCCTTTCTTAATGTGCTTTGTCACATTCTCAACTTCCATTACCCATCCTGGTTGTCCTGTGATAACCAATGCATTTTCAATGGCTCTAAATGTGTCATATAATCTAGCTAGAAAAGTCGATGCAGATTCATACAAACTTAATTTCTCAAACCCATAGAAATTATTGATCTCACATCTATTGAAGGGAACAAAAATCCCTCTCACCTTCACTGGCTCGTCCTTAGCCATGAACTTCGCATTGGCATAGAACTCAAAAATAATCCAACTTACTCCTTTAATGTCATTCGTTCTATAATCTTGAGTGAGTTGCTCCCAGTTATGGTGCCTAATGAAGTTATTCACTCTTTTATCGTACTTAGCCGACAAATTAATTTGTCTTTCGCAAATGAACTCCTTATGTTGAATATCCTTGTATCTGTCCTTAGCCTTTTACAAATGAAATATTTAGATTTGCCAAAGCAGCTCAATGGTACCAGACTTGATGGGCTCACGTACTTGTACCCTAGGGGCGTGCGTTCGAGTCTGGGGAGGGGGGAAATATCCACGAGGTCCTATGGGCAGTTTCTGGATAGCTTCGACGGTACCAAGTGGTCCTATGGGCAGTGCTGGGCCGTTACAAAAAGGAGCACCTTTTTGTTGGGGCACACGACCTGCCTTTCGGCCTGTCGAACCCCGGGCACCCTCGATCCGCCCAAAGGACCAATCCGAGAGCCCTCCCTCACTCCCCACGGTTCGAACCTACGCCATCGAGGGATAACAGCGTAGGCTCATGGAGCCGTGTACCAACTGAGCTACCTAGAGGTATATGACTCAAAATTATTTTCTCTAGTTTAGCTAACTCGTTTTCTTGTTCTTGCCATTTTCTTCCAATTTCAAGCAACTAACACAACAATGCAATACAACTCGGTCTTCAAATCACCTAAAAATAAAAATTTATATAACATGGATCATGCATACGCCAAATAATACAAAGACATCAACTAAGTCTCTATGGATGATATTAATTTTCACATTTACAAAATCTTGTAAAACCAATCATACAACCTTAAATCCACAATTTTATACAATATCATCAAAATTTTCAAAATTCAAATCATAACTAGATGAAATTGTAAATGTACCTCAATGCTAGGTTAATTTTTTTGTGTAGATTACTCCTCCAAGTCTTTATCAATCCAAGCCGTCTAACGTTTCTCGGAACTAGAACCTAGCTCTCTTTGGGATAAAATTCCACAAATCTAAGCCCTAGCTCTTCCACCTTTGCAAATCCATTATGTGTTTGTATCTTCACTCTAAGTCACTAGGAACTCACTAAACTCACCTGAAAATGATCAAATTTTGGCTCTAAAGGGGTTTATGCTTGAGGGTTTTGGTAAAGTTTAAGTGCAAGTGCGGAAAATGGTGTGAAAATGAGTTTAAAATCCTTGTTTAGACCTTGGTATCGTGTCATATAGGCACGTCCTAATACCTTTTTATACTCCCTAATAACAATTAGAAACTCTAAATTACAATTTAACCCGAATTAGAACTTCACTTTCTAATTTCTGCAAAGTTGGTGCTGTCATTAATGCCCTGGCGCCTTATGTGTTAAGTTACGCCGCCGCCACTACGCCACAGTTTCATTATGTGATTTTTAGCTCGTGGAGTCTCGACGTCATCCCCTTTGTGTCTCGACGCTGTCCCTTGTTAGCCACGACGCCGCCACTGTGTCGGACCTCCAGTGTTGGTTTTCTTTATTTTTTCTTATCTCCCATGTTGTGCCTTTCATCCTTACGTCGTGCCTTGTCTTCCCACAACGTCAATACATGCTCCCACGGTGCCAAATTTGATTTTGTGGGTTTTTGCTACATTTCTTCTCATTTTTCCTTAATTTCTTTCAGTACACCTTTATTCCCTAAAAATGCACTAATACCTTGAATTAGCACTTATTTGAGGATATTTATACTAAATATACTATTAAATTAACCTTATATATACTTATAAATAATCACTTATCAGTGTGACTTCTTTAACTTGATCATCATCTTCCCAATTCTCTGAATTTTCATCAACAAGTTGATCATCTTCTTCTCAAATCTTTTTTTTTTTAATGAGATGAAGATGATTTGCATGTGAAACCCACTAACAATCCTTATATAGTGGTGAGGTTAAATGATGAGTCTTGATCTAGTATACACACTTACCTCTAGGAAAATCATATGGCTTACAACTTAGTCCTACAAAGCACTACACCATCCATGATAACACACCCAATGACTTAAGTCACATTGTGATGGTGATAGCATGCATACCGAGGCCTATCTATGCTCCTTTTTTATTTTCTAAACTTAGGTCACATCTATATTATTTCAACCATAAGCACATTGGATTAACTACTCTAATCACTTTGAACTCAATTAGGACTTACCACATCACTCTCTATTTTGCTCCCACGGTGATGCATATCTCGAGGCGTGTCCCCGTTCGTTTCTCAATGTCTATAGCCACATAGAAGTGACTTACTAAGTCTACATATATACAATGCACTAAACATCCATCACACCAAAAATAATATATTACTCGATCTTTCGGAGTGTTGGAACCGTGGACCCGCTCTCAAGCCATGTCATGGTTCAGTGACCCTTAATTATGGACGAAATCCACTATTAGAAATTTGGGTCGTTACAGTAATGGAGTTTATCGTTGAGAATTGGATTTTTAAACTTTGGTGATCAAGTAAGGGGCTGTTTTTTTATTTCGAATTAGGAGAGAAGAAGAAATTGTTGGTATCAAATTTGTTGAAGGAGAGAAGAGATGGAGAGAGATCGAACTAAAAAAAGAGTAGAGGTTCATAGGAATTGCCATGCAGTTCCTTCGAGGAAGACGATGAGGGGGAGAGAGCTTTGAGAATCCATGCCCAGACCCAAACATGGGTTGGGCACCCCAGTTGGTACAAAAAAATTCTGCGTGATCGATTCTTTGAGGAAGACGATGGGTTGATCCTAGACCGAGGCTAAACCGGGTTCGACTGGGCCCGGTTCAGGGATCAAACTCCTATTTAAGTTTTTTTTTAAATGTTTTAAAATTGAAAATAAAATACGAAAATCCCTAAAAAATTAAATAAAATTTAGAAAAATGGAATTTTTAGTTAATTAAATAAAAATTATGGATTTCTATGAAAAATGAAAAGCTTGGAATTTTTTCGAGAATTTATACAGGGTTTTGCCTCGTAATGCGTGCTACGACACCCTAAAATGCCCAAAAATTGGGGAATTGTTTTAAAGCTTAGTGAAGGTTAATTTTCAATGTCAAACAATAATTTAGAGTCAAAACTAGGACTCAAACATCCGATGATATATTATGGAGTGAGTTTGGGGTTTTTGGGACGCGGTGGTACCAATTAAGTGCAATAAATTTGAAAATTTATGTAATTATTATGGAAACTTACCATACCTATAAATGAATTGTAGGACCACAATTGGAACCTCCTGTAATCTTTACATTGTATAATTATGAATTTTGTATAAATTGCATTGATCCTTGTTATTGCATTATTTATTGTACGTGCATACACGCGGGGGATGATAAGGTCAATTGGAGTATCTTTATAGTATTTACTATACCAAGGATAAAGGGGAGAACACTATATTATACTTAAGGGGCTGGAGTCACTGGTACTTTGCATCACGTGGTTATCATGACATCATGTCGAGCCAAATCATAATCCTACAGTCAGAGGAACGAGACTCGTTTGGTTATTTTTTCATGACATGAGTCCTTATTAATGTTTACTCACCACTTTTGGAGGATATTAGCTGATTGTGGTCCGATAACAGAAACATGATGGATTCAAGATCATATTTAAATCTTTTTGGAATATAATATTTTATTTAATCTCTTTAATTATGATGCATTTGATTATTGCAGGTGTACTGGATAGTGTGGGGTTTACTTATCAGAAATTGTTTTACTTTATGGTTGGCAATTACAGGCTCAAGCTGTGACAAGAGAAAGGGAAATCTTTCTGACTTTCTATGACTTGCTCACTTTCATTTTCTCTATGTATGTACTGTTTTGACATAATATATTGTATAAATTGGTTTTTAGGTTCATGTGTGGATAAGATCTCTTTCGAATTATGGTAGCAATTTTGACTTAAATTGGGATAATTATTTGAGTTAAATTTGCATTGGTTTTAAGGATGGAAATGATTTGATTCATTAAGATATGTTAGAATGAATATATATATCTTGTTGATGAAATATATTGTTATGAGGTGAATTGTGAGTCCTTCGACATTTCCATGAAGCTTAAGAAGTTTGTTTCAATATTTTTGAAGGCCGGGTTTTCTGGTTCGGGCTTAGAAACAGTGGAGGTGCTGCAGAAAGTTTTTAAGGAATTTTGAGGTTAATTGAATTAATCTAAACAAACTTTAAGTTTCAAATTAACATTTAGGATATTTTAAGCTTGATAAAGTTTTTTATTTGATGACCACGAGGCTTAGGATTTGTTTATTTACTAAGAAAAGGTTATGCCTGACTAGATTATCAGGGAATTCAGGTAATCTAGGCCAGTCAAATGCCCAAATTAGGTGAGGTCTGGTACAACAATAATGCTAAATTTTTTATGGTAATTTTTGAAGGTTTAGGGAATGGTCTAGGGGGTTCTAAACTTGGATTATTAGACATATATTGACCTCAAATGGTTTGTAATAGGTACCTAAACACTGGAGAGGTTCAAGTACCCCGAAACTTAGTGAATTTGGAATGAAGCTTAGAGAGATTTGATAAAGGTAAGTGGGACTCGCATTCTTATTAATTATGCTTCGTAATTTAGTATATTTGGTTCATAGCATTATAGACTAGGAATGGGGCAACATACAATGATTTGACTGTTTTAAATGTGAAATTTTCGGAAATGGTTAATAAGGCGCACCGGGACCGAGGATTAAAAAGGTTAGCTTGGAAATGAATTCCACCATTTATCCTAATGAATGTAAATGGTTAGTCTGGAAATGGATTATGTCTTTTTTATCCTTAGTTAGCCGGAGTTTTACCTTCGTCGCCATTGTTCAGTTAGATTTAGTAGGTCAGTCAAGCTTGAATAAACCAACTAAATCTCATCTCAGCCAACATGTAGATTTTGTTGTTGTATTCTAAAGTGATGTGAGAGTACAACTCTGTAATTAAATCCAAATTACAAATCACGAGTATGATTGCATATCACCTATTGACTTGCATTTAGTTATTTATTTTCTATATCAATTTCAGTTCCTGAATATATATGTTTTGGATTCATATTGTTATTTATCAATTCATTGATATTAGTTGATGATTGATATGTTTACGAGCATTACTTATTGAGCAAGTTGGAGCGCTCACACCCCTTAATACTTCAGGTTCACAAGTCGACACTTCAGCTAAAAGGAAAGAGAAGGTTTATGAGTTTTTATTATCTTCTCTGTAATAGAATGAGCAATCCTTGTATATATGTACTGTTTAAATTACACTGTTGTAATATAACAGGGTTGAGGGGGTTTCTAATTGTGTTTTGATTTTGATAAACTTTGGATTCCTGTGTAACATTTATATTATCCAAAAGGTTTTAACTTTCCACTGCATATGCCTGGTTCTATATTTTGATATCAATATACATGTTGTTTTTATCAGGTATGGAAGGAGAGGTTGTTGGCTCTAGTTATGTCTGGCTGGTGTACCGGAGCTTAATTAGGGTTTTAGGCCAGGTATCGCCTTAATCAGAATACGGGATGCTACATGATGCATTACATATTTGCATGGGCAAGATAAGATATCAGCTAGGCATGTTTTGTGGGTGGCATACTTGGAACATTTTACTTTTATAGTAAAACATAAATCTTACGCGACAAATAGGATGGCCGATACTTTAAGTAGAAAAAAAAGTCTATTGAGTAGAATGACTGTGAAGGTACTTGGTTTTTCATTTTTCAATAATTTGTTTGATACTGATACTTTCTTTGCTTGTATTTTAGCAAAAGTGCATAATGATGAATGTAAATATTATGCACCGCATTAGAGGTTTTGTTCAGAAGCAACCAACTTTGTGATCTTTATTGTACTTGGAGATTGCAAATCATTAAAGAGCTACAGAATGAGGGTCCTGTGAGCGATGATATGACTTTGCAATTGGTTCAAGCTTCCTCCTATTAGCCTACCACTTGTAAAGTACTGGAGAAATATGTGCATCATTGCCGGACTTGTCAAGTCTCGAATGGTACATTGATTGATGTCGGTCGTTATATGTCATTGTTAGTTCCAAAATAGCCATGAGTTGATCTTAGTAAGGATTTCATATTGGAATTGCCTAGAACACAACTGGGTCATGATTTTATCTATGTGCTGGTTTATAAGAGTTTTATCAAACTGTCAGAAATAACTTGCATGCGGCTAATGAAAAGTACAAGAAATTTGTAGATCAGAAGAGACGTCATGTCGAGTTCAAAGTTGGTGATTTTGTTTAGGCAATTCTTACAAAAGATCATTTCTCTGTTGGTAGTTAACAAGCTTTTGATAAGAGATATTGGTTCGGTAGAAATTATTTAGAAGATGATTGTAACTACAAGCATAACGGTTCAATTATGGTAATAATGTGATTAACTAATCTTGATTACGAATATCATCCTTTGGGAAAGGTTTATCTGGACACAGTTCACTTATTCAAGTTCACTCTATTTTTAAGAAGATATATTTTTAAATGGTTTAACTAAACTACTATATTCTATAAAATAATGTAAAATAAGATGTAATCTTATATTAAAAAGACTCTTAGTTTACAATTTCATTTAGGTAATGAATTACTATGCATTCGTATCTCAGTTCTTTCATCTCCATTATATGTGCAATGCACAATTAAAATAGACAGACTTCCTTCAAAATCACTTCAACTTGCTGTCATGGTGGAAAAGATCCAAATGTGCAAACTAGAACTCCACCTATCAGTATGAATAATGTAAGTCTCGCATAGCACTAAATTCTAAATCTTTAGACTCTTAACCACTTAAGTTTACTATCTGTGCCCTCATTAATCAATAACTATCTAGCAATGTTATATGTTTCATGGTTGTATTGTTTATATCCGGCGTAAAAGCTCCTATGGTCATGGTAACTCCTAAAACCTTTAATCAAAAAACACGTGATCTATATGTTCATAGAATTACGTATAGAATCAAAACAAATTCTAGCCATAGAACTTTTTAATCATAATAATCCATTCATACTTCCTTTAGCATAATATTCATACCATAGGATTCATTGATCCTTAAGATAACTAAACTACTCACTCATTATTGAAATCAATACACAAATCATGATATTCATTGCAATCAAAGATTAAATAAAATAACTTCGATTAAATCAAAGATTCAGTACCGAATAACCACAAATGGAGTCTTCAATGTCTTCTCCTTCAAAAACTCTTCTCAATACTCAAGAACATTGTAAACTATTATGGTGGCTCTTAAACTATTGTAAACTAGGATATTCTCTTTGTATATCAAGTTCTAATACCTATTTATATTCTTAAGACTCATAAAAATACAATTAAAAACCCTAATTATAAATTCCAAATGAGTTAAAACTCTCAAAACTTCTATTTATATTTCCTGACGTTGTCTATCAGTGTTCCACACCGTATGTATAAATTGATAGCACCGCTACAGATTCGACCTTTATGTGTGTAAGTTCTCCTTACAGTAGGCTCGACGCCTTGTGTGTATTGTCCCGATATCGTGTGTGTTACCCCACAGCACCGCCACTGCGTCAACTGTACTGCACATATTTTTTTTCTTCAAGCCTTGCCCACGCCTTTTAGTCTCTTCCTACTGCGTCAAGTGTACTCTCGACTGCGCCAAGTGTACTTTTGTGCTTTTTTTTCCATATTTCATCATAAAATCACTCATTTGTCTCTTTTATACCTTGTATGCCTAAAAATACATAAATGCCATCAATTAGAGTTCATTTTGGGATAGTCTAATTATACTACTAACTAACCCTATATATAAATCTGGTCAATCACTTATCGAATACCCCAAACTTAGGATTTTGCATATCCCGAGTAAAAGTGTACTCTACTAAGTACTCTTATTACTACTACTATTTATATTACCTTATTCATTTTACATAGTTCATGGAGTATCCTTTAATTCACATAAGTCCAAGTTAATAATCCACTCATGAGTTTTTTTTTTTTGCTTTACCAAAACTAATGTTTTCAAAACACGTGGCTTTAACAACACATATAATTCACTTTCGAAACTCACAAGTAGTTCACAATCAAAACCATCATTAATCACAAGTTTATTTTACTTCAACACTCAAGTTGCAAGTTTGCAATCTCATGATTTCTCGTTAAGCTTAAAAATTACCAAATAAGCATAAATCATACTATTTTGCAGACTTTAGTACTTCAAGAGTTCAAAGGACTTCATATAGTTGAAAAAAAAACTTAACTCAACTATGTTACTTGTACTCGAGCTAAATCTTTTCATTTGAAAAATCTTAATCTAACTTCCGCCTTTATATCTTTATATATATTTCTTTTTTTTTTCTTTTCTCATATTTATTTAGTTGTACGGTCTCTGCTTCTTTTCCTATGGATTCTATTTTTCTTATTTTTTCCAACCATTAAGTTCTTTACTTTTTTTCCTGTAGAACTTGTGGGACTCTGTATTTTTTATTTAACACTATTCTTAACACTTCTTTCTTTCACTCTATTAAGTTTTAACTCCAACTTTTCATTAAATACCATGCCTATCTCTTCTCCTTTTAGTACTAAGTCTTTATTTACTTTGTACTCTAGTAAGATTTATACTTATTATAGAATTTTTTACAGATCTAACTTTTTTTATAAGAAATGTTCTAGTATTCTTCTTGTTTTTATTTCAAGTTCATGGTTTTCCCTAACTCCAAGTTTCTAATCATAAAATTATACCCTTGTTTGCTACATTTCTTATTTTTTTCAAAAATTATAACATTCTCTTTAATTTCATATCAACTAGATACTTGTATTCTTACTCATCCTCAATTACAGGCGTGAACTTTGCTAATGATTTAGTTATTTCATTACTCTATTACTATATATAACCTAATTTATATTACTTCAACACATTTAAATAATAAGTAAATGAAAAAGAATACACTACCATTTTGCCCTCTTCAATTGCTTCAAAAATAAAAATTTTCAATCATACCTGCAGTGTTTATCTTTATTTCATCATTTCTTATCACTTCCCATAGTGTTGATGCCCCCAAACTTAAACCAAACCTTGTTCTCAAAGTAAAAAATAAGCCTGAATTATAAAAATACTAAACACATAAACATATATAAAATAATTGAAGAACTAAACATAAAAATGCATAAACATAAAATTTAAACAAATAATAAAGTGACAAAATATCCCAAATGTAAAAATAGTTAGTATAAATTTATTTCTCATCTCCCTAAGGTCAAGAGAAATCCTAAGACTCAGACTCTAAGATTGTCCATCATCATCATCATCATCATCATCATCATCATCATCATCATCATCATCATCATCATCATCATCATTATCAGCTCCAACATATGATGGTACCAAAGGACGCTCCACCCTTCTGCTCTGCACCACCTCGGGATCAAACATGTAGTTCGGTGTTGTTGGAAAGTCAATAGACCTATTAGTAGGTCTCAACCTCCTGCTCTTCTCATATCTATCTATGTCTCTCTGATGATCTACAAATAACATGTAGTTTCTCTGTCAATTCAGTCTGTCTTGAATTATTCTCTACCTTTCTTGCTCATGTCTCAACAAGGCCTCATGATAGTGAGCCCTATCCTCTTTGTATTATCTCCTCATTTCAGCAATCCACAACCTCCGCTGTAGTGGAGTCAAGTCCTCAAGTGGTGGTACTGGCGCCTGTGGTGGTGGAAAAACTTTAGGATCATTTAATTCTTGCTTTCTTATCAGTAGATCTACAAGCTCATATCCCTCGGCAAATCCTTGCTGGTATCTTCCTCCTCTTCATATCATTTATTTTACAATTCTTAGGCCAACTCCACTGTTGTTGTTGTTGCTTGATCCTCTTGTTCTTTGGTTAACAACTTGGGTTCAAGTCTGTTCCTCTCGACCATCTCTCTCTCTCTCTCTCTCTTTCTCTCTCTCGCATCCTCAAAGTCTTGGTATCCAGCCAGTGATTTCAAAGTTAGCATAAACTCATCATCTATTTTTGCTTAGGCCTTTAAATCAAATTCCTCATCTTGAGTCAATCTCACTCCAGCTTTCAAGTACATTTAGGTTATGAGGATCGAAAACAACTTGTTGTTTCTCCCAGTCTTGATTAACTCCCTCAAGTTCTTGTAAATGATCTCCCCAACATTGATCATCTCATTCTCTATAATTTCATACATACAAGTTGCTTTAGGTTTGTTGATCTTACCTTGCTGAGTAATCGAATATAATGAAGCAACTAGAAAATATTGCCACATTCGATAAACTTTCCTCACACTCCCCTTCTTAATGTGCTTTGGCATATTCTCAGCTCCTATTATCCAACCTTGTTGTCTTAGAACAACTAATGCTCTCTTTATGACTCTAAAAGGATATATGTTATAGGATCTCTCATATAAATAATCCAAGAAGGTATGTGGTTTTCCATTCATACTTAAGTATTCTAACTAATAGATGTATTTTATTGAATGCTCATTAAACGAAACCATCACTTCTCTCACCTTAACTGAGTCACCTTTCTTTGTAAACTTTGCATTGGCAGAAAACTCGTAAACTAGTTCACGTACTCGATAAAACTTGTTCTCTCTATAATCTTGCATGAAATGCTCCTAACCCCATTGCCTAATAAAGTTATTGATTTTCTTATCATACTTCACTCCTCTCACCTTAACTGAGTCACCTTTCTTTGTTAACTTCACATTAGCATAAAACTCGTAAACTATTTTACGCACTCCATAAAACTTGTTTTCTCTATAATCTTTCGTAAAATGCTCCCAACCCCATTGCCTAATGAAGTTATTGACTCTCTTATCATACATGGCCGGTAGGTTTATTCCTCAATCACAAATGAACTCTTTATTTTCAATGGCCTCATACCTCTCCTTGGCCTTTTTACTAATATAGAACTTAGACTTTAAAGGCCTCGGGGCATCCTCATTTGGAGTTCTTGAGGATGATACCTCATTATCATTTTCCCTTGGTTCACTAACTTGACTTACTTGCCCCCTTGTTCTTGCTATTATCTCATTAAAACTCAAACAACACAAAAACTCAACACGGGTCTTCAAATCACCTATAATCATAATTTACATTTACAAGGGTCATCCACATTCCAAATAATTCAAAAGACATGATAATTCACCATAAGCCACATTGATGCTCTAAATCCACACAACTTCAAATTCCTATCCACAAATCTAATTTCCACAATTCATGCAATTTCATCAATAATATCCAAAAACTTAAAGCATAACTAATGAAATTGTAAATTTATCTCAATGTTAGACTACTTTCCGTTGTAGATTGCTTCTTTAAGCCTCTATCAATCAAAGCCCTCTCATTTTGCTTACAAATTAAAACTTTATTGTTCCCTTGACTCAAACCTCAAAATTAATGCCCTAGCTCTCTTTTTTGTGTGAATCTGCAATGCATCTTCCCTTTTCACACTAGAGCACTAGGAACACTCTTTCCTCAATTAAAATTGCTCAAACTTAGGTTCTAGAGGGATGTATGCTTATTTAGTTATGTATAGACTAGGGTTCAAGTGTGTAAAATTTGGTTGAAAGGGTCTTAAAACCTTCTCCTTGACGCCGATGCCATCCCTTATAAAGCATGATGCCGCCACTGTGTGGGCACGACGTCGAGGCAACTATAAGCAATTTTTCCTCATAGCTTGACACTGTTCTGGCACCACCTTTATTAGCTCACGACGTCATGTGTGTCTACACTTGACATCAACCAGTCTGTCTCCATAATTTTCAAACCTTTCATTAACTCCCTATTGGTGTTATCCATGCTCTGTGTATTACTACACAAGGCGTCGTGACAGCATGAAATACCATATTTATCTTAAAATTCTATAAAAATTAGTCATGATTTGTCAATTTACCTGACCTTTACCACTCTAACGTTTTTGCTCTTTTACAGTCTTTGTTTAGGTTGTTGAGACTTTTTTGTTTCGATGAAATTTCACCTGGCAATTGGTCTTTACCTACACATTTAGCACAAAACTTTCAAAGTAAGGACACTACTAAAATGTTTGGATTGTTCTAACTAATAAAAATAAATAAATAAATAAAATTCAAAACTAAAATTAAAAACTCTGAGCTGCCTCCTAGTAGCTCATCGTTTGACGTCATTAGCTCAATGCATTTTTCCACGTTTAGTCCGAATTTAAATTGAGATACTCTATTTTTAGGTCAAAGATAATGATATCTCTCCCATTCAAATGTACTTCTTGCCCTTCAACAGATACAATCTTCTCGCTATCGTCATCCTCCTCGATAGTTATTATGTTCATTTTCTTCCTCACGTGCAAGATCGCATTGGCAATGTTCAAAAATGGCCGCCCAAGTATCATGGACATATCATCATCTATTACATGATCCATAATCTCAAAATCAGTGATGAATGTGAATCTACCCACTTTCACATGCACATTCAAGACTCTCCCTATTGTTGGTACCAAGTTACCATTAACTACTTGCAAATCATTTTGTATCAGGACAATTAATATTCAAATCTACTTGTAACATGTCCTTTATAGGCATTACATTGATAGAGGGTCCCATATCACACAAGATATTTCTAAGTCGATGCCCACCAATGCTTAATGGTATTCATATATCTCCAGGATCTCTCCTCTTGTTTGGTTGAAGTCTCGGTGTGAACTTAAATTTAGTTACGGCTTCTTTGGGACAACATTGATGCTATTTCCTTTTTGTGCTTCATAAGAATTTCCTTCATCTTGTTGTTTAAATCTCCTTTGTTTATTCCCCTTCTTGTTATTCTTTGTTACTTGAATCATTCCAGTTTATCTTACATCATTTATGTTTCGTTCTCATGCATAACTTCAAATTTTCTTAACTTTCTCACGGTTAAAGTGTTGACTATCTCTAGCTTGTACATCACTTGCTCTTGCATTGGCTCATTCGTTGTTGTGGTGCTCATCATGTTAATGGCACTAACATTCTCCTTAGGATTGGTAATAGTATTACTTAGAAATTGTACTTCCTTTCTTGAAATCAAAGCAACAGCTAATCGACCAATTTGCCTCTCCAAGTTCTTAATTGATTGTGTTCTCTCCTTATCCATCTGCTTTAAAGTTTGCTTCACATTTTTATCTCTTTCTCATTCCTCTTAGGCATTCCCTATTGTTGATTTCAATGGCTAGTTAGAATCTCTCAATTGAATTAAATGAAGTAATTTCTTTACTTTGGCCTAGCTTTCTTTGTCGGACTTGTTAATTAAAACAGGAGGTAGCTTCAGTTCATTATTAGGATTTTCATATGAGAAGTTTGAATTGTTGTATCCTTGATAATATCTTGGAGGAGCCATTCCTTTTGGCCTAAAGTTGTTTCCATAGTTCTGGTTGTTCATGAAGTTGACATCTTCAAACTCCATCCCTTGTTGCATGTCCAAATGGATTAACCACCATTGCTTGGTGATTAACTAGTTGTTGTTTTTCTTGCACTTATGGACTTGGTTGTCCTATTTGTAGCTTCTCCATCTAACTACTCAGGTTGGATGGTTGTGTCGTGATCGCTTCTTGTGAATCAATCTCATATACGTTTGCTCGCTTTCTTACTATGGAACGAGTTCCTGCTGTAGAAGTTTTGGGAGATAAGATCTAAAAGATCGAATGTTCCATCTTCATCCTTGGTTAGTAGAGAACCACTTTCTTTGGCATTTACTAATGTTCTCGTGTTTTAATTCATTCCATAGTACAAGATTTATAGTTGTGCCTATTTCACATATTCATGTCCTAGACATGTCCTAAGCATTTCTTTGAATCTTTCCCAAGCCTCAACAAGAGACTCGGTATCCTCTTACGTAAATCGGTTGATTTCCAATTTCCTTTCGCTGACCTTCATTGGGGGAAAGAACTTGCCTAGGAATCATTCCATGATGTCCGCCCATGAATTCATACTCCCTGCATTCAGTCCTTGTAACCATGGTTTGGCTTTTCGACCAAATGAGAATGGGAAAAGTCTCATCATGATTACCCCATCTGTAACTTCAATAATGTGAACAATGTCACACTTCTCCAAAAAATTCTCCATATGTGCAACTGGTTCTTCATTTACTAGCCCATTGAATAGGCTATTTTGCACCATGTTTATAAGAGACGGTCTTATCTCGAACTCGCTGGTGTTGGCTAGAAGCCTCATCACTCCATTATATGTCTCTTGAACTTTCAGTTTGAAATAGTCACGAAAACATCTATGTCCTCGTACTCTGTATTGCACTACTAGATCACCAACAAAGGTTGATTACAAATATCATCCTATTAGGTCTATTACAACATAATCATTAGTGTATATCATATCCTTTTTTCGTACGATACTAATCGTAACTGCATGTATAACGTTTCAATTGTAGTAATAATATCATCAACAAAGGTTGATTACAAATATCATCCTCTGGGAAATGTTTATCTAGATACGGTTCACTTAGTTAAGTTCACTCTATTATTAAGAAGATCTATTTTTATTTCTTTTAAACCAAACTACTATATTCTATAAAACAATGTAAATTAACTTGTATTCTTATATTGAGAAAAATCTTAGTTTACAACTTCAACTAAGTAATGAATTACTATGATTTCATATCATTCCCCTCATCTTCATTATATGTTTGAAATGTTCAATTAGAATAGAAAATTCTCCTTAAGATTCACTTCAACCCATTGTCGTGGTGGAAAATATCCTAATGTCCAAACTAGAACTCCACCTATCGGTGTGAATAACGTAAGTCTTACATAAAATTAAGTTCTAAATCTTTAAACTCGTAACTACTTAAGTTTATTATCCATGCCTCCTTGATCTACAACTATCTATCGATGTTATATATTTTATGGTTGTATTGTCCATGTCTGGCTTATAAGCTCCAATGGCCATGGTAACGCATAAAACCTCTAATCAATAAACATATGATCTTATTTTTCATAACATTACGTATAGAATCAAAATAAATTCTAACTATGGCACTTTTTAAATATTATAATCCATTCATACTTCCTTTAGCATAGTATTCATACCATAAAATCCATTGATCCCTAAGATAACTAAACTACTCACTCATCATTGAAATCAATACACAAATCATGGTATTAATTGCAATCAAAGATTAAATCAAATAACTTCAATTAAATAAAAGAAACAATACCGAATAACAACAAGTGGAGTCTTCAATGTCTTCTCCTTCAAAAACTATTCTCAATACTTAAGAACAATGTAAACTATTGTGGTGGCTCTTAAACTATTGTAAACTATGATATTCTCTATATTTACCACATTCTAATACTTATTTATACTCCTAAGACTCATAAGAATACAATTAGAAATGGTTTAGAACAATTCGAAATGAACTAGAACTTTCAAACGTTCTATTTTTATTTCCCGGAGCTGTTTATAAGTGATCCTTGCCGTGTGTATGTAAACCCACAACACCGTTACAGCTTTGACCTTTGTGTGCAATTTCTCCTTAATGTAGGCTCAACGCACTGTATGTATTATCTCGGCACCATGTGTGTTCCCCCACAGCGTCGCCACTGCTTCAAGTGTACGACACCTATTTTCTTTTCTTCAAGCATTTTCCACGCCTTGCCCATGCCTTGTAGTCTCTTCTTACGGCGTCAAGTGTACTATCTACGACGTCAAGTATACTTTTGTGCTTTTTCTCCTCATTTCATTATGAAATCACTCATTTGTCTCTTTATACCTTGTATGTTTGAAGATACATAAATGCCATCAATTAAGACTCATTCCAAGATATTTAGTCTAATTATACTACTAAACTAACCATATATATAAGCTTAATTAATCACTTATCATAAAATAAGTCTTAATGCATACCGATTGAAGTTACCAAGTCATATATGTATGGTTAATGTGTTCAATGTCAAACATTAGGTTCCTTTTTAGGGGGACACATTAGATGATGAAGACTCAAGGGCGAATCCTGTCCATTATGGGGAGAATGATGTAGTCCAAGAAGTAGCAAACACTTTCTTGGAAATGTTTGACCAAAGATTTTGTTGACTTTTGGAAGGGCCGACTAAAGAGTTTTGGAATTTTTAGGACATAATATTATTTGAAATGGCATGAGGATTAATACATAATGCTTGTTAGTTTAAGGGGCTCAAAACGTGGCAAAAGTTTTAAATTTTTATTTCGAAACCCCAACATGATCAAATCTGAATTCCATTGAACCGATTAACAAAAGTAAACCATACATCAAACGCTAGTTTGCTTATTTATTATGATCGATGTTTAAGACAATGCCAAAAATGAACGTCTTCATTTAGAGATTCACATACGAACGACGCTCGCAAATCGGGGTGCTAACCCAAAAAAGAACACGAAAACAATTTTTTGTTCTCCCTAAAAACTTTAGAATGGCTGAGAAACCTAACTCATTTTCTAAAAGAAAAAATTAGATTTCAACATTAATTTCTCCCGTAATGTGAATTCACTTAACCTACCTATTTATATAACCCTTATATAAAGCTGAGTAAATGAATTACCATTATAACCCTACTTAAAGGGGTATTAATATTGCACATAACAAGGACTTTTTATATTACAGATTTTATCATATAAAATTAATTATTTCAAGTCATTTATAATCTCATAAAACCTTTTTGTATGCGACCCGATAGGTTCATTCAACATTGGTTGTGAACTAAAACCATTTTGGTATACGAGTCATAAACGGTCTCTTGTAAGGCATTATGACTACCCAAGTTACAAGAAGATCAAAATCAATACAACCTAATCAATTGTGTATATCATATCATTGTAGTAATAATGTGATCAATAAAGGTTGATTGCGTATATTGTCATCAGGGAAAGGCTTATCTGAACACGGTTCGCTTAGTTTAGGTTATTCTATTGTTAAGAAAATCTCTTTTTAATTGTTATTAATTGTTTTTAAATTGAACTACTCTATTTTTAGTTTAGATATATTTTTATATTGAGAATAATCTTAATTCGCAACTTTGCTTAGGTAATGAATTACTATGCTTTCATCTCACTCCCTTCATCTTCATTATGAGTGTGCAATACTCAATTAGAATCGATAGATTTCCTTAAGATTTACTTCAACCAACTGTCTTGGTGGAAAAGATCATAATGTGCAAACTAGAACTATACCTATCGGTGTGAATAACGTAAGTCTCCCATAGTATTAAGTTCTAAATCTTTAGACTTATAACCACTTAAGTTTATTATTCGTGTCTCCCTAATCAATAACTATTTATCGATGTTATATATATATATATCTTACGGTTGTATTTCATATCAGGCTTAAAACCTCCAATGGCCATGGTAACTCCTAAAACCTCTAATTAACAAACACGTGATCAAGAAGCTCATAACATTACTTATAGTTACAATACAAATTCTATCCATTGCACTTTTTAATCATTATAATTCATTCATAATTCCCTTAGCATATCATTCATACCATAAGATCTATTGATCCCTAAGATAAACAAACTACTCGCTCATCATTGAAATCAACATACACATCATGGTATTAATTGCAATCAATGATTAGATTAAATAATATAAATTAAATCAAAGAAACAATAGCAAATAACCACAAGTTGAGCCTTTAATATCTTCTCTTTCAAAACTCTTCCCAATACTCAAAATAATGTAAAATTATGTTATTTTATGGTAATCTATGTAATGTGGTGATATTGGGTGGTAATGTGTGCTAATTGTTGAGTTTACCTTGTTCTATTGCGTATTTATACCCCCAAGACTCCTAAGAATACAATTAGAAAACTAATTAACAACTCCAAACAAACTAGAACTCTTAAATTTTCTATTTTTATTTCCCGGCGGTTATCTATAAGTGATCCACATTGTGTGTGTAATGTCACAACGCCGCCACAACTTTGACCTTTTTGTGTGAATTCTCTCCATTCAGTAAGCTCGGCACCTTATATGTAATGTCCCTGTGTTGTGTGTACAACCCCACGGCGCCGCCGATGCGTCACCTCTCCTATGTCTATTTCTTGGTATTCAAGCCTTCTCCACCCCTTGCACTCTCTTACCACACCTTGTGCATTCTTCCCCACGACGTCAAACCTCTATGGCATAACGTCAAGTATGTATTTGTGCATGTTCTCCTCATTTCATTATGAAATCACTCTTTTGTCTTTTTATACCTTGTATGCCTGAAAATACATAAATGCCATCAATTAGAACTCATTCCGAGAAATTTAGGCCTATTATACTTAACTAACCATATATATATAAGTCTAATTAATCACCTATGAAATACCCTCAAAATCATCACTACTCACAAGTTTATTTCACCTCGACACTCAAGTAGCATGTGTACAATCTCATGATTTCTTATTAAGCTCAAGAATTCACAAATAAACATAGATCATACTATTTTTGCAAACTTTAGTACTTGAAGAGTCCAAAGGACTTAATTTAATTAGAATGAAAACTTAACTCAATTAAGTTACTTGTACTCGAGCTAAATCTTTTCATTTGAGAAATTTTAATATAACTTCCGCCTTTCTTTATTTTTATATATCTTTCTTTTATCTATATATTCATTCTTTTAACTATATGGTTTCTGCTCATTTTCCTATGGATTTCATTTTTCTCACTTTTCCAACCATCAAGTTCTCTACTCCTTTTTCCTGTAGAACTTGTGGGACTATCTATTTTTTAGTTTTAGAAACTCTTGCTAGCGCTTCTCACTTTCACTCTATCAAGTAAGTTTTAACTCCAACTTTTCATTTAAAAATCATGCCTATCTCTTCCCCTTCTGGTAATAGGTCTTTATTTACTTTTTAGTCAAGTAAGTTTCATACTTATTATAGAATTCCCTAGAGATCTTACTTTTTTCAGAATAAGTGTTTTGGTAATCTTCTTGTTTTTGTTTCAAGTTCATGGTCTTCTCTAACTCTAATTTTTAATCATGAAATTATATTGTTATTTTCTACAATTCTTATTTTCTTCAAAAATTTGATAATAGTCTTTTGAGTTTCATATCAACAAGATACTTGTATTTTTACTTATCCTCAATTAAAGGCATGAACTTTGCAAATGCTTATTCATTCATTACATATTTACATATAATATAATCTATAATACTATACACATTTAAATAATAAGTAAATGAAAAAGATACATTACCATTCTTTCCTCTTTAATTGTTTCAAAAATAAAATTTTACGATCATACCTGCAGTGTTTATCCTTATTTCATCCTTTCATACCACTTCCCATAGTATAGTGTTGATGCCCCCAAACTTAAATCAAACATTTTCCTCAAGGTTTAAAAATAAGCCTTAAACATAAAAACACTAAACACACAAACATATATAATATAATTTAAGAACTAAACATAAAAATGTGTAAACAAACTTTAAATGACTTCTAAAGTGACCAAATATCCCAAATGTAAAAATAATCATTCTAAATGTATCTCTAATCTCCCTAAGGTCTAGTGAAATCTTAAGATTCAGACTCTAGGACTGTGCATCATCATCAACATCATTATTATAAGCTCCAACAAAAGATGGTGTCAATGGACACTCCACCTTATGATCTGCACCACGTCAGGATCAAATATGTAGTTCAATACTGTTGGAAAGCCAATAGACCTATCATTAGGTCTTAATCTTTTGCTCTTCTCATATCTAGCTATGTCCATCTGATGATATGCAAATAACATGAAGTTTGGTTGTCCATTCAGTCGGTCGTGAATCATTCTCTGCTTTTCTTGCTCATATCTCAATAAGGCTTCATGATATTGAGCCATATCCTCGCAGTACTGTCTACTTAATCCATAGCCTCTATTGTCGTGGAGTCAAATCCTTAGGTGGTGGTATCGGTGCCTATACTGGTGGAGGTGGTGGAAAAACTTCATGACCATTTAAGTCCTGCTCTCCTATCAGTGGATCTACAAACTCGTAGCGCTCAGCAAATACTTGCTGGTGATCCTCTTCCTCTCCATGTTTTTCATTATGCAACTCTTAGGCCAACTTTGCTGCTGCTGTTGTTGGTATTGCTTGATCCTCTTGTTCCTTAGCTAATAACTCGGTCTTAAGTCTCTCCCTCTTGGCTCTCTCTCTCTCTTATCCTCGGAGTCTTGGTATCCAGTTGATGATTTCAAAGTGAGCATAAACTCCTCATCTATTATTTTTTGGGCCTTTACATCAAATTATTCATCTTGTATCCATCTCAGTTTAGCCTTCAAGCCACTTTGGGCTTGTTGATCTCGTCCAGCTGAGTAGTCGGGTATAATGAAGCTACAAGAAAGTGTTGCCACATTCTGTAAACTCCCCTTACACTCCATTTCTTAATGTGCATCGACACATTCTCAGCTCCCATTATCCATCATTGTTGTCTTCGAACAACTAATGCTCTCTCTAGGACTCTAAAAGGATATAGGTTATAGGATCTCTAATACAAATCATTTGGGAAGATCTGTGGTTCTCCATTTATACTTAAATATTCTAACATATAGATGTCATTGCCTAATGAAGTTATTAACTTTCTTATTATACTTTGCCAATATGTTTATTCCTCTCTCACAAATGAACTCTTTATTTTTAATGGCCTCATACCTCTCCTTAGCCTCTCTACTAATGTAGAACTTAGACTTGAAAGGCCTCGGGGTATCCTCATTGGGATCTCTCGAAGACGATGCCTCATTATCATTCACCTTTGGTTCACTAACTTGACTTGATTGCCTCTTTGTTCTTGGCATTTTCTCGATAAAACACACATAACTTAACAATTCAACACGGTTCTTCCAATCAAATATATTCACAATTTACATTCAAAGGGTCATCCACATGTCAAATTATTCAAAAGACATATACTAATTCACTATAAGCTACAATGATGCTTTAAATCCACACAACTTCAAATTCCTATCCAATAACCTAATTTCCAAAAAAATCATGCAATTTCATCAATAATATCTAAAAATTCCAAAGCATAGCCAACGAAATTGTAAATTTACCTCAATGTTAAACTACTTTCCGATGTAGATTGCTTCTCTAAAACTCTATCAATCAAAGCCTTCTCACTTTTCTCACAAGCTAAAACCATATTGCTTTCTTGACTCAAATCTCAAAATCAATGCCCGGTCTCCTCCTTGTGCAAATCCATAATGCACCTTCTCTTTTCACTGTTGATCACTAGGAACACTCTTTTCTCACTTAAAATTGCTCAAACTTGGGTTCTAGTGGGATGTATGCTTGGTTGGTGGTGTATGGACTAGGGTTCAAGTGTGTGAAATCTGGGTTGAAATGGGTTTAAAATTCTCTTCTTGACATCAACGCTGTCCCTTAAAGGGCACAGCGCCGCCACAACGTCGCCATGATGTCGAGCCCACTGTGTGCATTTTTTGCTCATAGCTTTGCGCCTTCTTGGTGCCATGTGTGTTGGCTTACGGTGCTGTGTATGTAAGCACATAGCGTCGACCACTCTATCTCTATAAATTCCCAATTTTTTATTAACTCCCTATTAGCATTCTCCTAGCTCTGTGTATTACTACACAGGGCGTCGTGACTGCGTGTAATACCCTGTATATATAAAGATTTCGTAAAAACTTACCCATGATTTGTCCATTTATCTGACCTTTACCACTCTAACTCCTTTGCTCTTTTATGCTCCTTATTGAGTTTGTTGAGACTTTTCCATTTCGGTGAAATCTTACCCGACAAATGGTCTTTTCCTACACATTTAACACAAAACTTTTTTAAAGTTAGAAAAATACTAAAATATTTGGATTGTTCTAACTAAACAAAGTAAATAAATAAATTTAAAAACTATAATTAAAAACCCTGGATGTCTCCCAATAGCGATTCATTTAATGTCATTAGCCCGACACCTTTTTTGTTATTTAGTCTGAGTCTAAATCTCGGTACTCCATTTGTAGGTCAGTGATAATGATATCTCTACCATTTAGGTGTACTTCTTGCGCTTCAACAAATACAATTTTCTCACTATCGTCATTCTCTTTAATACTCATTATGATCATTTTCTTCCTCGTGTGCAAGATTGCATTGGTAGTGTTCAAGAATGGCAGCCCAAGTATCATAGACACATCATCATCTATATCATTATCCATAATCTCAAAATTAGTGATAAATATTAATTTACCTACTTTCACTTGAACATTTAAGACTCTCCCTATAGTTGGTACCAAGTTACCATCAACTACGTGCAAGTCCGTTAAATCAGAACAATTGATCTTCAAATATGTTTCTAAAATGTCTTTTATAGGCATTACATTAACTGAGGCTCCCATGTCATACAAGTTGTTTCTAAATCAGTGCCCGTTAATGCTCAATGGTATGCATATATTTCTCGCAACTTTCCTCTTGATTGGTTGACGTATCGGTGTGAACTTGAATTTCGGTTCTGAATTCTTTGGAAAAACCTTAATGTTATTTCCTTTAAGTGCTTCATCAGAGTGTTCTTCATTTTGTTGCTTAACTCTCCATTGTTTCTTCCCCTTCTTATTATTCTTCAAGGCATTGATCCTTTGTTGCTCGAAGACTTCAAGTTCATCTTGCCTTACTTCAGTTCCATTCTCATGCATAACTTCAGGTTGTATCAACTTTCTCATGGCTAAAGTGTTGACTCTTTTTGGCAAGTACATCACTTGTTCTTGTATTGGCTCATTCGTTGTCGTAGTGCCCATCATGTGAATAACACTAACATTCTTTTTTGGATTGGTGATAGTGTTACTTGAAAATTGCCCCTCTTTTCTTGAATTCAAAGCAATGGCTAACTGACCAATATGTCTCTCCAGGTTCTTGATGGATTGTGTTCTTTCATCATCCATTATTTTTTAAGGTTGCTTCTCAATTTCCATCTCTTTCTCATTCCTCTCATGATGTTCCCTAATGTTGATGTCAATGGCTTGCAATAATCTTTCAATTGACTTCAATGAAGTCATTTCCTCGCTTTGGTTTAGATTCCCTTATTGGACTTGGTGATCGAAGCCTGGAGGTAGCTTTAGTGCATTTTCAAGATTTTCATATGAGAAGTTCGGGTTGTGTATCTTTGATAATATCTTGGAGGTGCCATTTCTCTCGGTCTGAAGTTGTTTCCATAGTTCTATTTGTTTATGAAGTTGGCATATTCAAACTCTATTCCTTGTTGCATGTTTAATAAATTAACCACCATTGCTTGGTGATTAACGGGTTATTATATTGCTTGCACTTGTAGACTTTGTTGTCCTATTTGTAGCTTCGCCATCTGACTACTCAGGTTTAATAGTTGTGACATGATCGCTGCTTATGAATCAATCTCATATACTCATGTTGGCTTTCTCACTATAGAACGAGTTCCTATTGTAGAGTTCTGGGACATAAGATCTAGAAGATCTAATGCTCCATCTTCATCTATTGTTAGTAGAGAACCACCTGCTATGGCATCTACTAATGTTCTCGTGTTGTGATTCATTACGTAGTAGAATATTTGCAGTTGTGCCCATTTCACATATCTTTGTCATGGACATCTCCGCAGTATTTCTTTGAATCTTCCCAAGCCTCAACAAGAGACTCAATATCCTTTTGCTTGAATTGGTTGATTTCTAATTTACTTTCACTAACCTACAGTAGGGAAAGAACTTGTCTAATAACCTTTCATTGATATCCACCCATAAAGTCAAACTCCCCGCAATAAGTCCTTGAAACTAGGATTTGGCTTTCCCACCAAATAAGAATGGGAAATGTTTTATCCTAATTACCTCCTTCATAACTCTAGAAATGTGAATGGTGTCACACAACTCTAAAACATTCTCCACATGTGCAACTGGACCTTCTTTTGCTTGCCCATTGAATAGGCTATTATGCACCACGTTGATGAGAGATGGTCTTAATTTGAACTTGATGGTGTTGGTTGGATGCCTAATCATTCCATTGTATGCCTCTTAAACTTTTGATTTGAAGTAGTCTCGAAGACATATTTGTCCTCATACTCTGTATTGCACTACTAGATCACCTTCGGGTTGATTATTCCCTCGGCCCTGATTTTGGTTCTGATTCCCCACTTGATCATCCGCCATCTCGGTTCCTTTCTTCTTCTTTCCCTTGTTGGTTCGGTTAATCTTCGGATCGTAAGACATTAATTCTTTATCACCTTGACTATGCATCCACTAACGGTTCCCTGAGAAAGAAAACACAGAAGATCAAATGTAGATTGTCAAACTTGAAACTAAAACTTTTTTATTTTTTATTTTTGTATATAAACTTGAAAGTAAATTACTGAAAACAAAATCTTAACAATTGTATAAACCAACTAAACTAGTGTGTGGCTACCTATCCCCGGTACGATGCTAAAACTAAACTATTATATTATATAAAACAATGTAAATTTTGTATTTTTATATTGAGAAGAATCTTAGTTCACAACTTCACCTAGGTAATGAACTACTATGCTTTCATATCACTCCTTTCATCTTCATTATATGTGTGTATTGCTCAATTAGAATAGACATATTTCCTTCAAATTCACTTCAGCCCACTATCGTGGTGGAAAAGATCCTAATGTGCAAACTAGAACTCCACCTATCGGTGTGAATAACATAAGTCTCGCATAAAATTAAGTTCCAAATCTTTTGACTCATAACTACTTAAGTTTACTATCCGTGCCTCCCTAATTAATAACTATCTATCGATGTTATATATCTTACGGTTTTATTGTCCATATCCAGCTTTAAAGCTCAAATGACCATGGTAACTCCTAAAATCTCTAATCAACAGACACGTGATCAAGATATTCATAGCATCACATATAGAATCAATATGAATTCTAACTGTTGCACTTTTTAATCATTATAATCCGTTCATACTTTATTTAGCATAACATTCATACCATAGAATCCATTGATCCCTCAGATAAACAAACTACTTGCTCATCATCAAAATCAACATACACATCACGGCATTCATTGCAATCAAAGATTGAATTAAATAATTTCAATTAAATCAAAGAAACAATATCAAATAACCACAAGTTGAGTCTTCTATTTCTTCTCCTTCAAAACTTTTCTCAATAATAAAAAAACAATGTAAAAATAAGCTATTTTATGGTAATCTATGTAATGTGGTGATATTGAGTGGTAATGTGTGATAAATGGTCAGTTTACCACATTCTAATATCTATTTATACCTCTAAGACTCCTAAGAATAAAATTAGAAATCTTAATTAACAATTCCAAATGAATTAGAACTCTCGAACTTTCTATATTTATTTCTCAGCACTATTTGTAAGTTATCCACGATGTGTGTGTAATGCCAAAGCACCGCCACAGCTTCAACATTTTTGTGTAAATCTTATCCATTTAGTGAGCTCGGCACCCTGTGTGTAATGTCCCGGCGTCGTGTGTACAACCACACGGCGCCGCCACGACGTCACCTCTCATGTGTCTCTTTTTTGGTCTCCAAGCCTTCTCCACGCCTTACATTCTCTTCCTATGCCTTGTGCATTCTTCCTACGACGTCAAACCTCTATGACATGACGTCAAGTATGTGTTTGTGCTTTTTCTCCTCATTTCATCATGAAATCACTCCGTTGTCTCCTTTATACATTGTATGCATGAAAATACATAAATACTATCAATTAGAAATCATTCTGAGATATTTAGGCCTATTATACTACTAAGCTAACCATATATATAATTCTAATTAATGATTTATCAGATACCTTTTGATTAAACATAAGGAACAAAAAATTCACCCTTAATGTTCAATCATACTAGTCTCGATCTCTTGTAGACTAAAATCATCCAAGTGACATTGATTATATCAATTCACTTGGACTTCGCTATTTTTAGTCTGACATGTTGAGGGGTCCACTAATATCTCTCTCTAAATGAGAGGGACAAATTCTATCTCAATTACACATCTTCATATATTATTCACATAGTAACCAATCATAACCTTTATAATCATCCAATTAAAGACAACATTTAATTGTGTCAAATCACTATGATCCTAATGTTGAAGTCTCTGGTAATCTCAAGTTAGAGGACTAAATGATATACCTATTATGAGTAACACCTATGACTTAGTCCATGTGGTGTTCTAATGACGCGTTAGTCCAGTACTTTATTCCCTAACAGGTACTCATGATCTTGATTCGTATCCTTATATGTATGATCACCGCATGACCATCAATCAAGACTCACACTAGTCTTAATTCATTATAGTTCCCAGTATAATGACCAAATAGGGACATTCAGAAAATTTCAATAAATGTGTATAGATCATATTATAATGTAAACATGCAAAATAATTATAATAATGAATAGCAAATTGTTGGGGCATATTTCCTAGGACAATCGTATGAATATTGTTATTAATTATTATAATAGGTTTGCATGTTTACATTATAATATGATACATGGATGTTTATTGAAACATCTTAAACATCTTTAGTCGGTCATTATACTTGGAACTATAAAGAATTAAGACTAGTGTAAATCTTGATTGATGGTCATATGAGGATCATACATATAAGGATATGAATCAAGATCATGAGTACCTGTTAGAAAATAAGGTACTAGACCGACATGCTATAAGAACACCAAGTAGATTAATTTATAGGTGTTACTCTTGATAGGTATATCATTTAGTCCTCTGACTTAAGATTACCAGAGACTTCAAAATTATGATCATAGTGATTTGACACAATCAAACATTATCTTTAATTGGAATATTATAAAGGTTATGATTTTTTACTATGCGAATAATGTATGAAGGTGTCTAATTGAGGTAGAATTAGTCCCTCTCATTTAGAGAAAGATATTAGTGGACTCCTCGATATGTTGGACTAAAAATAGCCAAGTCTAAGTGAATTGATATGATCGATGTTGCTTGAATGTTTTCAGTCTACCTGAAGATCGAGACTAGTGCGATTGAACATTAAAGGTGACTTTTTTGTGCCTTATGTTTAATTAAATGAAGTCATACGACAAAAAGGATATGATATACACTATTGATTAGGTTGTATCAATTTTGATCTTCATGCAACTTGAGTAGTCATAATACCATTCTAGAGACTGCTTATGACCCATGTACCAAAATGGTTTTGGTTCACTGCCAACGTTGCATAAACCTATTAGATCACATTGTGACGGCCCGAGAAATTATAATTAATTTGATTTTTTAATTTCATACAAAGACCTGTAGCTCAGACCCCACGTGGACATCACGAATAAACTTATGGCACACCTTGCAAGGTATAAATAGTTATTTTTGTGTGATTCCATGCTAATTTATTGTATTATCTAATTACTCATATCATAATAGTGTTAGGGTTTTCATTAGTCGCATTGTACGTAAGTTATATTGAGTGCGTGAGACGCCTCAGGGTCCACGTGACGTAGGTATGGGGAATCGTTAACTTAGGTGATTTGATGGATTATTTATGTAAATAAGCTACAACAAAATGACCCTAAGTTGTATTCATAATCTTAAAATAAAACTATATTTGATCAAGCTATTTGTAATGGCCTAGAAATCACTAATTGTAAATTAGTCTCTAATCAAGGTTACCAATATGCGACGTGTCCGAGAGTGGGTACACAGTCTTAATACTCGGTGTAAGGACCGAGAAAAATGTTAGATTTGATGTGGATCATTATTAGTGTAATGTATATGTGTAGACGTATTAAGTCACTCCTACTTGTATATAGTGGTCGAGACGTGAGCTGAAACATTCCTCAAGATGCGTGCCAGCATGGGATCAGAGTAAAGAGTGATGTGATAGGTATAATTTAAGTTAATATGGCTCATATAGTTTAATTGATGTGACTATTGCTTGATTTAGATAAATGTAACATAAGTTAGCAAAATAAAACATTAGTCATGGATATTCATCGAGATACGTGTAGACACATTACAAGGCAAATTAAGTTATGAATGTATATTATCAAGGGTGAGTTAGTGAAGAGTTAGTGGATGTAAATCAAGATCTAAGCCATTAGATTAGACTCGAGATGTGTTTATACATAAGATCAACAGCTATGGTTTAATCTTATATATATAAATGATTGAATCAGATCAATATGCAAAACCCATTTCATTTGATCCAAATAAGAAAGAAGAAGATCTGAAGAAAGAGATCAAAGATTATGAAGGATTTTATGACTTTTTTAGGGATTAATCACGATTGAAGTGATCTACAACTAGGTAAGCTAATGTACACTATCAATTTGTAGAAATTTATTAAAAAACTTAAAGTTTTACTTCAATTTTAGTTTTTGCTTAATCTCAGGGGCCAAATGAAATCATTTTCAAAATTTGGCTGATAGACTTGGATTCCCCACGAAAAACCAATAAATTTGTTATCAAGAAAATTTCAAATTTCGATTTGAATTGACAAAGTTATGGGGTTTTGAAGTCGTAGGTATTCTCGAAGGATTTTTTAGCTAAAGCTATGATTTGGGGGTTTTTCTAATTGATTTACTTTAACTTTGATAGTTTGTAGAAGTTCTAAAATACCCTAACTAACCTCAGGAAACTAGGGAGGAGTCTTGAGAGGTTATTGGTCAGATATAAGGTGTCGGGAGTTGGGTTGGCCCAGGGATTTTGCATGGATTATAAGCTGATTGAGATATTTCTATCCATTTCATTCATTAATGTTACTTCATGTTTATAGTGATTGTATTGCTATGCTTGATGTATTCTTAGTAACATGAGTTGTGTGTCTTGTCTTGATATATGATTGTTGATAAGTTAGAAGATGTGCTTGAAATTTATGTGTTGTTTTGATAAGTATGCGACACATGGGGTTTGGGACTCGAGGATGTCGGCATATTTATTAGTTAAAGTCACATACCTATTATAGGAGGTTGATGAAATGATTAAGCAGTGACCAATTAGGGTAATACCGAAGTATTATATGTGTTTACCTATTACATGAGGTTGATAAGCCATGTTTCCGTCACAACCCAAATTTCTAATCTCGTTTACTATCTGTAATTAGGATTACTGACCCGTGATGTGAGACCCACACCGTGATACGTGCACTGACTGAGGCGAAATGGCCGAGATATATGTTAGATTTATTGTGGTGTATGCCTAGTGTATTGTATATGTGTAGACTACTAAGTCAATTCTACTTATGTATAGGTGTCGAGATGTGAGTGGGGACGCTCCTCGAGATGCATGCTAGCGTGAGACCGGGGTAGAGAGTGATGTGGTAAGTTGGTTTTAGCTTAGTGTAGTTTATATAGTTGAAATAATGTTGCTATAGTTGATAATATATTAAATGTACCTAATTTAGAAATTTAAAACAATAGCCATTTGATATTCCTCGATATACATGTTGACATATCTAGAAACCAATTGATTTTGGCATTGGTGTTAGTTGGATTGAGTTAGTGGAGAGTTAGTGGGAAAAAATGTCAAGATGTAGGTCATTAGATTAGTCTCCGGATACATATGCACATAAAGATCAATGGCTATTAATCAAACTTATATATTGCATATATAAAGCTTAAGATCAACACATTCAATCAAATCATTTCATTTACAAACCTAAGAAACTAAGTAAAGCTTGCTAGAGAAGAAGAGGCATACAAGAAAATCAAAGAGAAATCAGTTGGTTTTGTGTAGGAGGTGCTGATCAATTGAGGTGTTCATCAAACTAGGTAATCTCCCTATACTAACAACTTAGATTAATTTGATGAATTCATGAATTATATGATGTGTGGCTATTTTATATTGTTAATGGATGTCTTGGGTCTTTGGAGATGTAGAAAAGAGATCCCAAGTTGTTGGGGTGGCCTATGTATGGAGAGAACTTAGAATTCTAAGTGCTGAATTCTGGGTTTTTTTGCACATAGCGGGTAGTGTGCTCATATGGTCATGAGCATGCTAGGTAGGCTATCCAGTGCGCTAATTGCTATGATAGTACAGAAATCAGCAGTTTGCTAATTTCAACCTTAATACTTTAAACAAGTCCATTACCTTAGTTAATGGTCTACATACACTTAAGAACATGTTAAATGATATCAGGAACCTAGGGAAGAGTCTCGAGGATTTAAATGCGAGATTTAGGGTATTAGGAGGCTGGTAAAGCAAAGAATTTACATTGCTTGAAGTGAGTATACTTGTTGATTATTTTATTTGCATTTCATATCCATTTTATGCTTATTGTTGTATTCTATATTGACTATGTCCAGCATTGTATTCTCATATCATGAACTTATTTGACACTCCTCATTTAATGAGCTTGACTTTCATGATATTATGATAAATTGGATTTCTTTGAATCCATCCATGTGCTTTAGTCATTTCTTGTTGTTTCAGAGTGAATATAATGTAAATATCATGCTATTAGGAATTGTGAATTTGTGGGTGTCTTTATGGACTTGTACTCTTTAGGAATTATGCTTTGTAGCATAGCCAAGCCTTGGGATCCTTAATGAGTCAATTTCTTGGAATTATAAAGTAGTTATAGAATCTATAGTCCATTGCACTATGTTAGAGTTGATTGGCACACGGGGTTAGAATCTATGGGGATGTTGGCACTCGCCACTATGATGCGGCACATAAGGTTAGAGTCCCTGGGTTATCTGTACACCAAGGTTAAAGTCCCTGGTGACACTGGGGTTAGATTCCCTAGTGATATTAGATTATATGATGGCACATATGTCCTTTAGTGGTTTTAAAGGCTTCACTGACGTCTGCCACAACCGACCGGGTCTAGATCATAACTACTTAGCCTTGTGTCAGTTTCACTTGTTTAACTGTGGTATTTCTTAGCATACTTTTGGTACTAGTCTTTCTTTAATAAAATTATGCTTTTAAATACCATTTAGTCTTTGGAAATATGAATAAATATGTCAACGGGGATTACTGTTACTTTCCGTACTCACCGTCCTTTTTATGACGGTGACTGCAGAGCCATCAACGAGCAGGCCTGGTAAGGAGAAAATAAACGACTACCTCTGAGCCAGTGGCATAATTATGCATCGACATTTATAGGTTTTGATATTTTGTGTATTATACAGTTATGTATTTGATACATTTGGGATTGTATATTAGGTCGAGCGTTTAGTTCACTGACTTTTGATGACTATCACACTGTTTATATTCACCACTTTATTATATATGTGTGTGATTGTTTTTTCTGAGTTTCCACACTTAGGATTTTTAATGATTATTTATGCATATCTATTAAGTCTTTCGCTAAATCTTATAACTCTTAAAAGGTATTTTAATTAACTCTGAAATTCAATTGAAATGTGACATGTGTGTTACTTATCGTGAACATGTTTAACGAGAAGAATATGACAAAAAGGTTGAGTAATACGTAGTTAAATCCTACGTGGCTAAATTAAGGCTTAATTATGTGATTAGGCCTGGCGGTGCCCTAGATTAGTTAAGGGGTCGTCACAGTTGGTATCAAAAGAGTAGTTCTCGATAAGTACACAACTAAACTTGAATAAAACATAAATTTTTGATATGGAAACCAGATTATCTTTGCCTAGAAACTATTAGTTGGGAAGTGAGTGAAAGTAAGTTGGGGGGTATTTTATTTACATGTTAGATTATATATGTACTTAAACATAAGCTACGCCATATAGTAGCTGATTCATGTTTGCTATCTACCTGTAGAAATCGATGAAAGACAGAAGAGACGACAAAGACACTAGAGCTAGCGGTAATCAGCCTTCTCTTACCTTAATGGAAGATTATCAGAGGTTGTCTGACCATGTAGCAGCTTAAGGGCAGCAGTTAGCTGATTTTCTCACTTTCATGAGGGAGCATATGGTGACTATCACAACAACTCTCCCCGCCACTCATACTACTACGGTGACATCCCAGACTGTCGAACTGAGACGGTACTAGGCACAACTACTTCGGGGCCACGAACACCCGCACCACCTGTGTCATAGCCACAGGTAGACCCCATAGCACCACGTCTACCAAAGTTACCGATAGTGACTATATAGGAGACTGCTACAGTTGAGGACACACCCACTCCTACACCTACGTGTTCTATGACTACAGGACTATTGAGGGATACCAATATCGAAAAGGAGTTCATCAGGCTTAGACCAGTGTTCTTTACCGAAGAACAAGACCATGAGAAGATCGAGCAGTGGATTCTCTCGCAGAAGAAGTTACATCTACTTTTCGGCATTAAGGATATATTATAGTCCATTCCCTTTTACTACACCCTAGAGAATGGTGCAGATGTCTGGTGGAGGACTACAGTGGCGAGCAGAGGCAGTTTTACCTCCTGGGATGATTTCAAGAAAGATTTTTTCAAGCAATACTTTCTTGCTTCTATGGTGAAGAGAATAAAGAAGAAGTGTATGGCACTGAGACAAGCTAAGGGCAAGTCAGTGATGAGCTACGAGGACAGATATGGCTACCTCAAGCAGTTTATCGGGGACTTGGTTACGAGTGATGCTGATGATGCCCTCTATTTCGGTGATGGGTTGAGATCGAACATTACACGACCAGAGCTAGATCTCTTCAGGAGATGTATTAGCGGGCCCTGCGATCAGGTATCATCATCTCTTAGCACAAAATATGTACACTTTCAGTTCACGATCATGCCATTTGGGCTGACCAATGCCCCTACTTTGTTTATGGATTTGATGCATCGAGTTTTTAGACCATTTCTTGACTGTTTTGTTATAGTCTTTATCGATATATTTGAGGACTAGAGACAATCACGAGCAACACTTCAGGGAGATGTTGCGGACCTTGAGGGAACATAGACTCTACGACAATTTCGGCAACTTTAAATTTTGGCTTTCAGAGGTCAATTTTTAAGGGCATGTTGTTAGAGCCGTCGCGATAGCAGTGGATCTGGTCATGATTCATGCAATTATGGATTGGCCAGCACCGACATTAGTGATGGAGATAAGGAGTTTTCTAGGTTTGGCAGGGTACTACCGCTAATTTGTGAAGGGTTTCTCAAAAACTGCTTCACCAAGTACCAAATTGACGGAGAAAGTCATCGTTTTTTAGTGGACAAAGGTATGTGAGCAGGCATTTGTTTAGTTAAAGAGATTCTTAACTATTGCACTAGTATTAGTGTTGCTAGAAGCTGGGCAGGGATTCTTGGTGTACATAGATGCTTCTAATATGGGTCTGAGTTGCATGTTGATGTAGAGTAGTAGTATGGTAGCTTACGCCTCCAAATAATTAAAAGTACATGAGAAGAATTGCCCCACACATGATTTGGAGTTGGCAGTAGTATTGTTTGCACTAAAGGTATGGAGACATTATCTGTATGGAGAGAAATTCCCACTCTTTATGGATTACAAGAGTCAGAAGTATTTGTTCACACCGAAAGAGTTGACTATGAGACAACGCAGATCATTAGAGTTTATGAAGGACTACGATTCTTCCTTGAAGTTTCACTTAGGAAAATCCAGCGTAGTCGCAGATGCGTTGAGTAGGATATCGGTTAGAGATGTTGAGGTTATCAGATGTCATATGATGCATGAGTATGGGTTACTCGAAGAAGCAGCGACGGCATGTCAGCCAAAGGTTCCTATAGGTAATCAAGTTGAGATTGCGCACACATGGGAGTATAGGTCGTGTCCACACAGAGAGTGTCAGAGGGTAAGAGGACCGACAAGTTATACCCGAGGTTCAGTGAGTTGGCGAAGAGTATAGATTTCATTGATTGGACGAAGACGTCTGATCAGTGTCTGAGATATAGAGGCGGACTGTGGATACCGTTAGTGTCAGAGTTGAGAGATGAGATTTTTCAGGAGCCACACCGTTCCCTATTCACCGTTCATCTAGGCAGGGCCAAAATGTACCATGACATGAAAGATATTTCTGGTGGCCTAGGATGAAGGCGGATGTATCTGAGTTCATTAAGAATTGTAGGATATGTCAGCAAGTGAAGGCTGAGCATCACACATCTGAAGGGTTGCTACAACCTCTTCTCATTCTAAGATAAAAATGGGAGGGCATTTCTATGGATTTCGTGAGGGGATTGATAAGGACCGCCAGGAGGGTGATCATTGACAAACTGACGAAGTCTGCTTATTTTCTACTAGTAGCCGCGCATTACACGTTTGATCAGCTGAGTATAATGTTCAAGAGAGAGATTATTATGATGCATGGAGTACCATTAATTATCACCTCTGACAAAGATGCTATATATACGTCATGAATGTTGCGGAGTATGCAATAGTAGTATAGTACGCGCCTACAGTTTAGCACGACTTTTCATCCTCAGACTAATGGGCAGACTGAGAGATTGATTTAGGTCCTCAAGGATTCGTAACGAGCTAGTGTGTTGGAGTTTGGCAAATCTTAGGAGGAGTACCTGCCATTGCGTGAGTTTGTTTACAACAACAGTTATCTCGCCAATATTGAGATGGCACCTTTTGAGGCTTTATATAGTAGACCATGTTGCTCGCCATCGTATTGGGCTGAGCAAGAGTACTGATAGATTGTGGGACCTTAGATTGTTCTTGACCACACAGAGAAGGTCAAATTTATTCGTCAAAGACTCAAAGAGACCCAGGAGAGACAGAAGAAGTATGCAGACAAATATTACAGTGATCTCACGTACATCAAGGGAGCCTTTGTATATTTGAAGGTTTCCCCTTGGAAGGGTCTTCAGAGATTTGGAGTGAAAAGTAAGCTTGCACTGAGATTTATCAGGCCTTTCATGATTAAGAGACGAGTCGGGAAAATAGCGTATGATCTTGAGCTGCCTCCACAGATGTCAGGGATTCATCCAGTCTTTCATATTTTGATGCTTCGATTAGCTAAATCGAGGGCAAGTGTTCAACCGACTGTGGATTTGAGTCAGATAGACATGAGCGATGATACTACTTATGAGGAGCAGCCTATTTAGATCCTAGATCGAATGGTACAACAGTTGAGGAACAAGTATGTCCCAAAGGTTATCATCAAATGGCAGTTCCATGATAATACGGAACTCACTTGGGAGTGGGAAGACTATATGATGGATAGGATTCCGTACCTCTTCGAGTTAGGTATGAATCCTAACCTAAATCTAAATTTCAAGGATGAAATTTCCATTAGTTGGGAAGATTTTTCATGACCCAAATTTCAAATCTCGTTTAGTATGTGTAATCAAGAATACTAACCCGTGACGTAGGACCTACACCATGATATATACACTGACTGAGGCTAGATGGCCGAGGTATATGTTAGATTTGTTGTGATGTATGCCTAGTGCATTGTATATGTGTTGACTACTAAGTCACTCCCACTTGTGTATAGGTGTTGAGCCATGAGTAGGGACACACCTCGAAATGTGTGCCGACTTGGGACCGGGTAGAAAGTAATGTGGTAAGTTGGTTTAAGCTTAGTGTAGTTTATGTTAGTTGAAATAATGTTGCGATAGATGATTATATATTAAATGTACCTAAGTTAGAAATTTAAAACAATAGCCATTTGATATTCCTCGAGATACATATTGACACATCTAGAAACCAATTGAGTTTGGCATTAGTGTTAGTTGGAATAAGTTAGTGGAGAGTTAGTGGGAAAAATGTCAAAATGTAGGTCATTCATTAGATTAGTCTCGGGATACGTATGCACATAAAGATCAATAGCTTAAGATCAACACATGCAATCAAGTCATTTCATTTACAAACCTTAGAAACTAAGTAAAGCTTGTTGGAGAATAAGAGAAATTAGAGAAGATCAAGGAGAAATTTGTGGGTTTGGCGTAGGAGGTGCTGATCAAAATTGGTGTTCATCAAACTAGGTAATTTTCCTACACTAGCAACTTAGACTAATTTAATGAATTCATGAATTATATGAAGTGTGGCTATTATATGTTGTTAATGGATGTCTTGGATCTCTGAAGATGTGGAAAAGAGATCCTAAGTTGTTAGGGCGACCTATGTGTGGAGAGAACTCAAAATTCTAAGTGCAGAGTTCTGGGTTTTTCTGCACATACACACTAGGTGTGATCATCTAGAGCGCTAACTTTGTATAGCATGCTAGAGGATCTACGTAGCACGCTAATGACCACATTAGCATGCTAGGTAGGCTATCTAGCACGCTAATTGCTCTGACAGTACAAAAACCAGCAGTTTCCTAATTTCAACCTAAATACTTTAAACAAGTTCAACACCATAGTTAAAGGTCTAAACACACTTAAGAACATGTTAAATGATATTAAGGACCTAGGGAAGAGTCTCAAGGGTTCGAATACGAGATTTGGAGTATTGGGAGGCCGGTAAATCTAGGACTTTACATTTCTTGAAGTGAGTATAGCCGTTGATTATTTTATTTGCATTTCATATCCACTTTATGCTCGTTGTTGTAGTCTATATTGACTTTGTCCAACATTTTATTATCATTTCATGAACTTATTTGACACTCCTCATTTGTTGAGCTTGACTTTCATGTTATTATGATAAATTGAATTTCTTTGAATCCATCCATGTGCTTTTTGTCATTTCTTGTTGTTTCACAGTGAATATAGTGTAAATAGCATGCTATTAGGAATTGTGAATTTGTGGGTGTCTTTATGGACTTGTACTCTTTGCAAATTGTGCTTTGTAGCATAGCCAAGCCTTGGAGTCCTTAACGAGTCAATTTCTTGAAATTATAAAGTAGTTATAGAATCTAGAGTCCATTCCACTATGTTTGAGTTGATCGACATACGGGGTTAGAGTCCCTGGGGATGTCGGCACTCTCCACTATGATGCGGCACACAAGGTTAGAGTCCCTAGGATTGTCGATACACCAAGGTTAGAGTCCCTGGTGACACTGGTGTTAGAGTCCCTGGTGACATTGGGGTTAGAGTCCTAGTGATATTAGATTGTGCGATGACACGCAGTCCTTTAGTGGTTTTAAAGGCTTCACTGACGTATGTCACGTCCGACCGAATCTAGATCATAACTATTTAGCTTTTTGTCAATTTCACGTATTTAACTATGGTATTTCTTAGCATACTTCTAGTACTAGTCTTTCCTTATTAAAATTATACTTTTAAATACAATTTAGTCTTTTGGAAATGTAAATGAATATGTTACAGGGATTATTGTTACTTTTTATACTCATGGTCTTTTTTATGAAGGTGGGTGCAGAGGCGTCGACGAGCAAGCCTGACAAGGAGATGATAAGCGACTACCTTTGAGCCAATGGCATGCTTCTGCACAACATTTGTAGGTTTTGATATTTTGTGTATTATATAATTATGTCTTTGATATATTTTGGGGTTGTATGTTGGGTCGAGAGTTTAGTTCACCGACTTATGATGACCATCACACTGTTTATATTTGCCACTTTATTATATATTTGCATGTGATCGTTGTTTCCTTGTTTCCACACTTAAAATTTTTAATAATTATTTTTGCATATCTATTAAGTCTTCTGCTAAATCTTATAACTCTTAAAAGGTATTTTAATTAACTATGAAATTCAATTAAAATGTGACATGTGTGTTACTTATCCTAAACATGTTTAGCGAGGAGAATTGGACAAAAAGGTTGAATAATACGTAGCTAAGTCCTACGTGGCTGAATTAGAGCTTAATTACGGGATTAGGCCAGGCAGTGCCCTAGATTTAGGAAAGGGTTGTCACATTTTCACAACTATTAAGGATAATACTTACCTGCACTACTGAATAAGTGAGTGTCCAAGGTCTATGTGTCCAAGAGGGTAATATATGGGATAAAGGGCTAGAGAAACAATTTAATGAACTTAGTTTATGTTTAATGGTTTTATTAATGTCACATTGTTTAGCTGTAAAGTTTGGTAATGTGTTTGTGTTTCAATATTGTTGATGTGAATTGAAAACATGTATTGTTAGGTGTATTTTCTATTGTGTTTCGAGATGTGGATAAGTTTCTCTCAGTGTTACTTTCTACTTTACAATACTCACCGTCCTTTTTATGACGGTGGGTGCAGATCCATCGAGTAGCAGACTAGGCAAAGATATGATCGGCGACTACCTCTGAGCATCTGGAATACTTTTATTTCTGACATTGTCGATTGTGGTTTTGTTGTATGACTAATATATGTCTTTTTATACTTTTGGGGTTGTATATATGAGTTGCGAGATTGTTACCCGATCAAACACATGTTGATATATTATTATCACCACTTTATTATGTATATATATGCATGTGATCATTGTTTCATGGTTTTCCACATACTTAGGATTTATGTTAATAGCTTCTGCTTATTTGTTAAGACTTCCACTGAATAACGTTTGTTAGAAAAGATAATTAGTGAGGAGATAAGTTTGAAAAGGCTGACTAATATGTTGTTAATTTTTTTGTAGCTAGATTAGGGTTTAATGACAGGATTAGGCCAGGCGGTGCCCTAGATTAAGGGAGGGGTCATCGCACTATTGAAATAAATATTTTGGTTAAGTATATTCTAATATGCATCTAGAATGTGCTAAGTTAAATACGAGGAGAAAAACTAATGTGGTGTGACTAAATGGTTCATAGACAAACTAGTAAAAGACCCAAATATATAAGTAGAGATGTTGATGCTCTTCATGTAAAAGTAATAAGAAAAATCAAATGTATGTGTGCCTATGGTACAAATAGTAAATATATTCAACATTAAGGTCAATTGCTCTATGTAATGCCCTAAGTTGCATGGTAAATATCTTGATATTCTAAGGAAAAAATGGTCATTTGATCCATTAATTGACACTTGGCATGTGTAGAGGTGAAATGTGGCGTTTTTTTTTGGGACTTAATTAACTTAGTTAGCTTAATTAATCCTTCAGTAATGACCTTAATAATGAAAGATATAAAAGGAGAGAAATCATTATTGACTTAGCTTACTTTCATATTCTAGAGTTCTAGAGAAGGAACTTAGAGAAAGTTCAACTAGACTCAAGCATGAAAGGATCAAATTGAAGGAGATTGAATCCTACGTATCACCTCTCTCATTCTTTCAATTCAATTTCATGAACAATGTGGATGTTAATGCATGAAGTGTTGATAAAAATATTGGGCCATGTGCACTAGGTCAATCTACAAACATTATTTATCTTATGATTTTAGTTAATAAAATTATGGTTTTTATTTGTTGTTTTATTATAAGTAATTACATGTTTACCTTATAGTAAAACCTATGGGTATTTGTTGAAATATCATAAATATCCCTAGTCAATCATTATAATGGGAACTATAATGAATTAAGATTAGTGTGAGTTTTGATTGATGGTCATGTGATGATCATGCGTAAAGGGACACGAATCAAGATCATGAGTACTTGTTATGGGAATAAGGTACTGGATTGACCCGTTATTAGAACACCACATAAATTAAGTTATAGGTGTTACTCATGATATGTATATCATTAGTCCTTCGACTTGAGATTACCATAGACTTCAATATTAGAACCATGGTAATTCAACATAATCAAACGTTGTCTTTAATCAGACGATTATAAAGATTGTGATTGGTAACCATGTGAATAATATGTGAAGGTGTGTAATCAAGATAGAATTTGTCACTCTCGTATAGAGAGAGATATTAGTGGATCCCTCGATATGATAGACTGATAATGGCTAAGTCCATGTGAATTGATATAATCAATGTCACTTGGATGTTTTCAGTTTTTTTAAAGATTGAGACTAGTACGATTGAACATTAAGGGCGACTTTCTGTCTTATGTTTAATTAAAGGATATCGTACGAGAAAATGATATGGCATATGTTATTAATTAGGTTGTATCGATTTTGATATTTATGCTACTTGGATAGTCATAATGTCATGCTAGAGACTGCTTATGACTTGTGTATCAAAATAGTTTTGGTTCACTACTAACAACGCATGAACCTATTGGGTTGCACACAAAGATTGGTTTTGCACAATTTCATATGATAAAGTTCATGACATAAAAGCCTTTACGATTTGTTATATGATAACTTATTAATAGGGGCATATGTGTAATTTTCTTAAACTGCCTAAATACGATAGTTTTATTATGAATAGGATTTTAAGTGAGGGCTTATCTACACATATAAATAGTGGTTGAAACCCTAAATTGAAATAAGATTTTTCGTTTTTGCAAATTTTAAGTTCTCTGGTTTTAGGGAGAGAAAGAAAAACATTTTCAATCTCTTTTAGGACTAGCACTCCAAATTGTGGTCACCGTTCGTGTGTGGATTTTCGATAGCGGACGGGTGCTTGAACGTCTTGGAGATCGAGCAATCAGAGAAAGAAATCATGGATTAAGGTATGATTTACTTTTGTAGATCTATTTTAATGGAATGTATTTTCGGTCATGTTAGGGTTTTTCAAAAATTGTTTTCAATTTTCCGCTGCATATGAACCCCAAAACCCAATAAAAAATGTGTTGCAATATTATGAGTTTATGTAAAAAAGGTCAAACCAGACACGTGTCGAGCATGTACAATAATACTTAACTAATTATACAAACTTAACTAACACAATCCAAATTCATTATCAATCAAATAAATTCAATTTAATGATAAATAAATATCTAAACAAACATCTAGAATAATGAAACATCATTTTGTTTTGCATCCAAATATGTTACTTCAATCATATAGTTATGAGCATACTTTATAAAGTATCATAGATCATTAAACTATACTCCAAAGTATGTAAACAACCTTTAGTCGACATTTGTTCTCCTTATACTGGTGGAAAAGACAAATTTCAATTTTATTGAGCTAACCCCTTTGAATACACAAAGACATTAACTTCTCCCAATAAAATTGCATTACACTATATGAAAACTTTGAATTACTAAATCTAACACCTTTTGAAAGTCACTTTAATATTAGATTTAGATCTCAAATTCACCTAGGACATCTAAACAGTCACACCTTTCAAACAATCTTAATTATTACTTTATATTAGATAATGAATCCAAATATTACAATACATATTCTAGACTATGCATGCGATACAGAGATTATGATTAAAATCAATATATAATAACATATTACATCAGTGAATTAAAGAATATGATTGGTTTAAAGCATTAAGCACATAATCATCTCATCGTAACTACATAGCAAAATGGATCTAATTCATATTCAGACTTTATTTAGATTGATAAACTACTCACTCATAATCATAACTAACATCGCATCAATAAAAGATAGATAAATAACTCTAGAATAAATACTTTAAATCTTCAAATCTTCTCAAAAAGAAATGAACAATAAAGTAATAAACTCAAATAATGAAGAATAGCTCATAGAGCAATGAAATATTAATCTAAGTACGTAAGGGCAACTGAGTTCGTAGCCTTAGGTTCGTATTTATAATATTATAGGTAGTAAACATCCAAAACTAACTCAAACTACTCAACGTTATCAAAAATCTATGAAATCTATTATGTCGATTCCTTGGCAATTCATATTTAAGTGGAATCACTGGTTTAGTCCTTGGAATTGAAGTCTTTATTTCCACTTATCTAAGTGGCGATTCAGGTACATAGGAATTGGTGGGAAATTGTTGGTGTTGTAATTTAGGTTTTCCTTGATTCCTTGTTGATGATTCTTTGCACACTCTATCCACTTGATTAATTCCTTTATAATTTTCCATTTTTACTCCATTTCTTCATATATTCCATTTATTACTTGAAATAACAAAAACAAAAGAAAACCCCATGTAATATATTCTTTTATATCTAAAATCATCCTAAAATGTATTATAAAACATATCTAATTATTGACTTGTCAAATACCCCCCAAACTCAACACACTTGTTGTCCCGAGCAAAGGAATACTCAATCATATTCTTTTTTCTTCCCTCGTCTTGTTTTCATAATTATATACTCTTATTCTTAAACAAAAATGATCTTTAAATAGAAACATATTACCATCCTAAAAGTAAGAATCATGATAGAATAGAAAGAGTTAAAGAACAACCCTTTTATTTGACAGCTCAACCTCTAATTGTGCAATACACCTCAGAATTCAAAAGTTAAGCCAATCACCAAGGTCAATACACTATATAGGTTTTCCCAATCTCTACTAACAAGCATCAAGCTTACGATAACGAATATAGAATCTCAAGATACAAAAATCACTAAATGAATCTCATTTTCAAATAATACTTAAAATATCATCACAATCAAAGTCGATAGAAATTTTAATTCACCAATAATCATCATTTCATATCCATTTGTTGGAATAAAAAGATATACTTCACTTAATTTAGCTATAAGCGCTCGAGCTAAATCTTTTATTTGAAGAGTTTTTCATAAACTTGCTTCCATTTTTTTATATCTCTTTTTCTTTCTTCTTAAGTTATATATTCAATTTCTTTATTATATTTAATGTATTCCTACAGTTCCCTGCACCATTTCCTTTGCAATCCGTTTTTCTTTTTATCATAGGAATTATTCCTCCCATTTTTTTCCACCACTAGATTCCCTGCTCCATTTCTTTTAGATTGTGCGTCTCTCTATTTTTTCTTTAAAAACTCTTGTTAGCTCTTCTCACTTTCACTATAGTCAATGAAGCATTCTTTACAAATTAATAAAGTTTATTGACTATTTCTTGTTTTTCTCCTCAATTGTGGCATTATAAGTTCTTTTCAATATATATAAATATAATACTTGATCAATAACATTTATATAACGAGATTCTTAGAAATCTATCTTATTTATCTTGCACTATCGTTTCGATCTTCTACCAATTATAATGTCTAACACAAAGTAATCAATCACCTCTAAACTCCTTTAGCGTATACACAATCTACGTTAAGTTAAATAAGGTATAACAACTCCTTTCCATCATAAAATTTTTATTTTCATAGGTAATCATAATATATTACTTTCATTTTCCATATTATATTCAATTCCATATTCCTAACTAAATAAAACGAAATGAAATGGAAAAATATTACCTATATTATGGAAATTTTGAAAAAAATCACAATGTTCAACTGGATTCTACCTCTTGTTTTTTTCATACTTTGCATCTTCATATTTCACTTCGCCTAATACCTCAGAACTCATTTGAAACCTTGTCCTTAAAGTTTAAAAACTTAGTCAGGTTTCCAACAAAAAATACCTCGTGAAGCATAAACAAATAAATTAAATAAATAAGTAATTGATATAAGAATGAATTGCATAAGTAATTGAAAACATGATAAATTCAAACATTCCAAGCATCATAGAATATATTTGAGTATATCAAACCAATGTATAAAATTTGAACACACCAAAGCAATAGTATCATAATATCACATACCACATCATTCATATTAAAATATTAAAAACGTAGTCCTCTCACAAAACACTTAGAAAAGATTACATAGAGAAGAATAAAATATCAGAGCTGTTGTCCAGACATCGCATTGTCATAACCATCCCCATGATCTGGTTGTTGATATTGGAAGCTCCTTGCAGGATTATATAAGATGTAGTCCACTCCCACCACCGAGTTATCTTCTGTAAAGACTACTTGGTTAGGCATTCTTAGTTAGGTTTATGGAATATGAATGTTAGCACCCTGCCTTGCATCCACCTGCTCATGCATTGTTCAAAACCATAGATGCTCCTGGCAATCTCACGTTGGTTTTGGAACACGAGCTTTTGATGTCTCATAGTTCTCATCTAATTACACAAATTCGACTCCATCATGGCCATCTATGTTTCATTCACATACATGCTAATGAAGTCATCAGCAGGTGGCTCTAGACTCTGGTTTATTTCCTCATTATACGTGACATTCTATATTTCTTCTAATTTTTTTCAATTTTCTACCTATATTCTCCTTTTCTCCGTGGTCCCTCTCCTTTTTGTATCATTTCTCTTTCGTTCCTCCTCCAAAATAATATCTTGGCACCTTCTTGGTGCTTTCAATGACTTCATTCCTGATGGTTCTATCTGGGTAAACATCTAACCTTAGACCACTCATTGGTACTCGGTCTTGCTTACAAAACTCCGTAATCATTAAGCGAAAAGGCGATCCTTCATTTTTCTTGGTGGTCATGGCATTCATAATTGAATCATAGATTATCTAGCCAATATTAATATAGCCGATCCCTTGTACTATATGGTGTAAAAGAGTCACCCTATAGTTCACTGTCACAGTGTTGTAAACTAGGTTGTAGACTCGCATTTAAGAAAAAGCTCCAAGCTTTGGTGGTTTTCTAAAAATATTTAGCTTGAATGTGTTTTGGGTAACTGTTTTTGTCAAAAAAGAAGTCATCCTATATAATAGCTTCTAATCCATTACGAATGGTCTCGTAGGGAAATCCTTATCTATACCCATACTTGGGTTTTAGGTACTCATTATTTTGTCTCATATGGGATTCTAGTAAACCAGAATACCAGTTCAATCTTTCAAGTGAGTAGTCTACTGGTCTTCCTCGGACTATGGCTAATGTCTATTCTTATCTTCGTGTTCGATTTTGTAAAACTCTCTTACTAGAATTTCATAACCTATTTCAGCTAAGCACCCTGCGACATTATTAGCATAGTAATCCCTAGTTAACAATCCCATGTTCCTCTCCCTTATTATGTTTAGGATCCTAGGCCCACACTTAGCTTCATTTTTCACATTGAAACCACTCCCCGGTATGATTTTTCAATTCTTACTTATGTCGCTTTGCATTATATTGAGAGCTTTGACATTGATTAGGTGTTGGCATGAGAATTGGATTCTAGGTGCCTCCTTAATTTTTTCCTCTTCTCTAACTTATTAGTAAAACTTAAGGGTGGAGAAGGTTCACTATGTGCTTTAGTTCGGGGGTGATTAATTGAAAACCCCATTAGCCTAATTAGTATGGGTGGAGCTTTGGATTTTTGGTTAGGTTTCCCTACTAGAGGTGTCATCCCCTTCTCCTATCTTGTGCTTCTTCCTCTACCTCTATCACGGCCCAAATTCCTAATCCTAGTTTGTTTCATAATCAGGATCATCGACCCATGATGTGGGACCTATATCAAGATATGTGCACTGACCGAGGTACGTAGCCGAGGTACATTTTAGTTTTGTTGTGATGTATTCTTAGATATTGTATATGTGTAGACTTATTGAGTCATTTCTACTTGTATATAGACATTGAGATGCGATGGGGTATGCAGCTCGAGATGCATGTCGACGTGGGACCACATGGAAGCTTACGACATGGCTACGATGCTGAAGGAAATGTTTCAATAGTAGGCTAGGCAAGAAAGGTTCGAGATAGTCAAGAACCTTCATTCTGAAAATGAAGGGCTATATTGACCATCTTGCAGACTTGAATTTATCATAAGCCAAGAGTTGACTACAAATTTGATCCTAAATTTATTGCCTGATAGTCATTAACAATTTGTAATGAACTGTAACATGAATAACATGGAGAATTCCATCTCTGAGTTGCATTTGATGCTTAAAAGTGGTGAGCAGAATGTCAAGAAACCCATTGCTAATGTGTTGATGGTTCAGAAAGGAAAGGCTTTAAAGAAAAAAGGCAAATGCAAGGCTAAAGTTGCCAAGGGTGTTATGACTGTTACAAAGCCTATGGAACAAGTCAAGCCTAATGCTACTTCTACTTCACAGTCACAGAAGGAAAAGAAAAAAGAAAGAAATTGTCATTCTGCCATGCATCTAGGCATTGGTTCATAAATTGCAAGCTCTATCTTGAAGATCTAAATAAAAAGAAGAGTAGTGCGACTACTGCTCCAGGTCTTTACGTTATTGAAGTTAACTTGTCTACTAGTGATTCCTAGGTATTAGATAACATATGTGGATCTCACATTTGTATTAATGTGCATGTCTTACAAAAAGTAATAAGCAAAAGAAAGGAAAATTCATCCTACGAGTTGGAAATTGATCAAAGGTTGTTGCGTTGGTTGTAGGATACTATGAGTTAATTTTACCTAGTGGACTTGTATTAGTTTTAAATAATTGTTATTATGTCTCTGCCTTGAGCAGAAACATCATTTTAGTTTCATGTTTAGATTTGGATGGTTTTAATTTCATTATTGCGAATAATAAATGCTCCATTTCTCGTAAAGACATTTTCTATGTGAATGTTGATTTGTGTGATGTTCTTCATATTTTAAACATGAAAAGTCCACATATACTCCTATTCTTACAGTAAACACAAAGAGATTCTAGTCAAATGATTTTAATCAAACCAACTTTTTGGTATTGTCGTCTTTGCCACATAAATGAGAAACGCATTTCTAAACTGCATAAAAATAGACTTTTAGATTCATTTGATTTTGAATCATATGAAACATGCGTATCTTGTTTACTAGGCAAGATGACAAAAAGTCCCTTTAATGGACATAGTGAAAAGGCAACTAATTTATTGAGTATAATACATACTGATATATGCAGTCTTATAAACACAATGGCTAGAGGTGGTTATCAGTACTTCATTACCTTCACTATTGATTTTAGCATATATGGTTACGTATATCTCATGAAACATAGAGGTGAGTCTTTTAAAATGTTTTGAACATTTCAGAATAAAGTGCAAAATCAACTTGGTAAAACTATTTAAACACTTCGATCAGATTGAGGTGGTGAATATTTGAGCCAAAAGTTTGATGATCATCTTAGAAACTGTGGGATTGTCTCACAGTTAACTTCTTCAACAACTCCACAATGGAATGGTGTTCTTGATAGGAGAAATTATACTTTATTAGATATGGTTCGATCTATGATAAGTCATGCAGATCTTCCTATTTCCTTTTGGGGATATGACATACAAACTACTTTGTTTACACTAAATCGTGTCTGTTCTAAAATGGTTGATAAAACACCATATGAGATGTGGTTTGGGAAAAGACCAAGTTTATCTTTCCTTAAGGTTTGGGGCTGTGAGATTTTCATATGACGAAAAATCTCAAAAAAATTATCAGCCAAATCTATCAAGTGTATTTGTTGGTTATCCTAAAGAAACTAGAGGATACTACTTTTGTAATCCCACTAAGAGCAAAGTGTTTGTTGCTCAGAATGGTGTCTTCATGGAAGAGGCACTACAAGAAATTATAGTTTTTGTCACGGCTTCGATTCCGTAGGGACAAGTTGTTTTTCCGTCACATATAGTTTTTGTCACGGTATTGTCACGGAAAAACTAAAGTTGCGTATACTCCGTTGCAAAAACGTTTTTGTCATGGAAATTAGCGTGACAAATACCTTTTATGACGGATCTCTGACATATTTATTACGAGATTATTGCACGTCATAAAAAACACATTTTTGTTACGACTGTATTTGCGTATCAAACGTTTCATTAAACAACGAAGAAAAATGTTTTACGTCACAAGACTTTGTCCGTCACAAATACATGTAGTTACGACTTTCTACTGGTGACAAAAAATAATAATATTTTATATGTACATTGCTCCGTCACAAAAAAAAAGTTTTTATATAAAAGTTGTTGTAACTATCTTGCATCTGTCAATATAAAAATATTGCATCTATTAAAATATTAAGAATTTACTTTACTTGCATTACAAGGCCAACATTATCAATCTATTCAAAGTTTGATTTTTGTGATTTTGAATCCAAAGTACCAAAAAAATGATAATACTTAATTTAGAAGTCTAACATAGCAAAATAAAATTAAACTTTGACAGGTTTCTTCATGGCTTAAGTCTAACATAGTAAAATAAAATAAATCCATGTTTTCTTCAATGTTTTCACTCCATGCTTCTTCAATTTCTTCTTCACGTGAAGCTTTCTTCCAGTTCATCATCTTTACCCTTTGAAGTCTCATCCAATTGCGCATCTAAAATTTCAAAGTTATAAATATAAGTAATTGCACTTAAACACTTACATAAATAAAAAAATCTTTAATAAATCATAACGTAGTAATAAAATTTCAACAGAACCTTCACTTAAATTAAAGATTAGCAAAAAATTTTAAACATTTTGCAAACTTCCGCATGCATCAAATAATTCTACAAGTCAAATATAATCACCTTCATGAATCATAATGTATTACAGAAATTCCAGCAAAACCTCCCTTTAAATTTAAGATTCTTAAAAATTCCACTTGCATCAAATAATTCTACAAGTCAAATACATTCTTCTTTAGTGAACCATAATGTATTACCAAAATTTTAGCAGAACATGCCCTTAAATTAAAGATTCACAAAAAATTTTAAACATTGTGCAAACTTCAACATGCATCAAATAATCATCTAACTCAAATATATTCAAACATGCATAGTGCTTAAATTATTGGTGCAAATTTATGAGTTTCATTTGTATAGAACATAAAATAGTAAAAAGCTCAAAAAATCATCAAAAGTTAGAGGGTCAACATATACTAAAAGCATTAACAATTCTTGAAATAGTAGTTTAGCTAGCAAATGTCATTCAACTCAATGATAGAATAAATTGTCAAGTTTAGGAGATGAGTAAATGTTCAAAATAACAATCATGAAGGTGGGTGCTCTTAAGTTGGTCACATGGAGGTAACTTAAGATATTCTCGCAAAACTTAAATTATTACCTTTTTGATCGTTCACTTTTGAATAATCAACAAACAGGAGATCATCCATCATGAGAAGATGTTTGAACATGAGGCCTATGTGAGCTTCCAACATCTGAACTCTAACATGTAATCAAAAAAATCAATTAATTGTCTCATTTGTAATTTGAACATAATTAATAAACTTCAAGTATCAACAATAATGTCGATGAATTACTTGATTGACGTTGATAGGCAGTTGAATTTCAGCTTTCTCCAAACATGCATATATGTTATCTATTTGTGACTGCATGTTTCTCTATAAACAATAAATTTGTAATAGATTGTCGTATTAGATTCATGAAAGAAATGATAAAAAAAAACAACCGAAATTGATGAAATATTTACTTTCATCGCAGCAAGTTCCTCGCGAAGGAGCTCATTTGTTGCATTTGCTTTTTCTTGTGCTCTCCGTATTGCAATATCTGTCGGACATTCAGAATCTTTCCCAAACACATCTTTAAATGAGGGTCCATGACCATAATTTAGCACACGCCCGCGTTTTTCATCTCCTATTACCTTTTTAAAAATTTTCTCTCGAACTTCCGCCGTTTGCTCTGACTCGGAAATTTGTGAAAGTTCATTTTGCAATTGCAACTAAACATAAAATTTGATATTAACATAAAAAGGAATTTTTATGATGTAAACTAAATATATATTACTAGTTATGAAGAAATAAATCTTTTCTTACCGCGAATTCTTCTGTATCTTCATTCGATCTAGCTCATGCCCTTTTATAATAAGTTGTCAACCATATTGAAGCACGGTCTGTGACCCTTATTTTCTCTCTTAAAGGTAAAATTGTCAAGTAAGAAATGATTATCTTTAAAAAATAGAGAACACTCAAAATTTTTGTAAGAACCTACTCGATTACCTTATGACGTACGTTCGCGAAAGACTTGCGACCTGTTCGATGGCAAATAGTCTTATGTTTTCTATTTTCAGCATTTGTTTTAGCAATTTTCTGCAAAATAATGACTCACTAACTTTCATAATATGGTACATAAGAATTTTATGAATAATCATGCACAATCCATTCTTCTCAATCTTCAACATTGTTTACTTCTATTGTAGTTCCATCGACATCATGTCTCACGCATAAGAAATTACTTTCATCTTCACTTTTCTTTCCAGCTAACTGTTGATGTTCACAATCTTCTATTTGTGAAATATTACCAAAAGCATCCCTGCTTGTCACTTTGACAACAACATACCAATCAGGATCTAGAGGATCTCTCACATAGAAAGCTTGTTTCGCTTGAGCCGCCAAAATAAAAGGTTCGTCTCCAATTTGATTATTCTGATATAGAAGACGATTAAAATTCACTAAGGTGAATTTATAATCATCTATTTTCCTCCCAGTCTTATAGTCAATCCAATCACCTTTGAACAAAACAAACTTGAGGTTGGTAGGGTAAACTATCTTTAAAATATTAGTGAGCACTCCATAGTAAGTGACTTCTCCCCAACGTGGATTCTTATCATTAATACCGGCATAACTCATGGTACCTGCATCCATATATATACCACTATTTTGGGTTGCTCTTCTATTGTCAATTTCTTTAATGCGAAAACGCCTACCATTTATTATATACCCCTTAAATCTATGAGCATATTTACTAGGGCCATTTGCAAGCTTTTCAACTTCCTCTGAAAGTGTTCCATCTGACGACGTTCGCAAATTGTGGACCTATAAATTAAATTGATTCATATTTGCATTAATATACATTGAAAGCATATTATTTGAGTAGCAAAAAATGAATAAATATTACTTACATGATTCATAAGCCATGTATGGAATGTTTCATTGTGTCTTTTTCTAATAGTGCGTTCTGATGCACTTGACATTTCTCTTGCAAGCTCCTCAAGGTGCATACTGAACATAATAATAGATAAAATTAGTTATTATAGTACCTATAATACTTAAGATATTTCTTTACCTTTGAAATGGTAAAACCTCATCAGTATTAACAAGCACACATCTATGGACTTGGACCCATGTGATATTGTCGAGCAATACTACTTCTTCTTTTCCAAATGGTTGTCCACCGTCGTTTCCACCGTCATAATTTCGAAGTGCTTTATTCATTTTTGTCTCCACATTTTCGTCAATGTATCTTGAGCAAAAATTCATACACTCATCCATCAAATAACCTTTTGCAATAGAACCTTCTGGATGAGCTCTATTCCGCACATATTTTTAAGTGTGAGTAAAAACCTCTCAATCGGATACATTGATCGAAATTGAACATTTCCTGCAACCATTGCTTCTTGAGCTAAATGCACTGGCAAGTGTTCCATGACATCAAAAAAAGATGGGGAAATATTTTTTCTAAATGACATAACGTAAGTGATATACGTTCATCAATAACCTTTAAATCAGAAAGTCTATTAACTTTAGACCACAGTTGCTTGAAGAAATGACTTAACTCAATAATTGGTGCAACAACATCGTTTGGCAACACTCCTCGAATAGCCAAAGGAAGTAATTGTTGTAAGAGAATATGGTTTTCATGGCTTTTAAGACCTCGAATAACACGTTCTTTAACATTGACGCATCGTGAAATATTTGAAGAATACCCATCTGGCACTTTCACACTCTTCAATCTCTCTAAAAAGATAGTTATTTCTTTCTTATTCATTGAAAATCGTGTTGGAGGTATATAAATTTTATTAGAACCCTTTTTTTGAACATGTAAAGGTTTTCTAATACCCATTTCCTTCAAATCACGTCTTGCATTCAAACCGTCCTTAGATTTTCCATCCACACCTAATAATGTAAAAATCACATTGTCGCAAACATTCTTCTCAATATGCATCACATCCAGATTGTGGCGCATCAAATTATACTCCCAATACGGAAGTTCGAAAAATATACTTTTTTTTCCAACTATGCACCTTATTCTTGACAACGACAGGCTCCTCATCTTCTTCTCTTCGTCTTTTAACACTGCTTACTTTAATTTTTTTCATAAGATCTTCTTTTCTATACTCAGTAAGTATCTCATACTTATCTAGCTGATGTAACACCCCACTTCCTGTCAAATAGTTAGGCACGTTATCCCACTCCCACTTCCCATCAAAAAATTTATCCCTCCGAAACTTATGATCCATAGGTAAAAATCTTCGGTGTCCTGTAAAGCAATATTTACCACCATACTTCAACCATTGAGATTTTGTTTCTATATTGCAACAAGGACATGCAAACTTTCCTTTGGTGCTCCATCTTGAGAGATAAGCATAAGCGGGGAAATCACTAATGGTCCACAACAATGCAGCATGAAGTTTGAACATTTCATTTGTGGATGCATCATATGTGAGTACGCCTTCGTTCCATAGTTCTTTCAACTCTTCAATAAGTGGTTGCATGAATACATCTAGCTTATCCCCCGGTCCATATTTCCCATCAATGAGTGTTGATAAAATAAAAAATGGTTGTTTCATGCACAACCAATGTGGCAAATTGTAACACATCAATACAACAGGCCAAGTGCTATGAACTAACGACATATTCCTAAATGGGTTAAATTCATCTGTTGCTAGTCCAAGTCTTACATTTCGTATTTCACTAGCAAATGAAGAATTTTTTGTATCAAAAGCCTTCCAAGCTTGAGAATCTGCAGGATGCCTCAATACACCATCATCAATTCGCTCTTTTTGCATGCCATGTCATGAGTGAAGATGTTTTCGATGACATAAATAATCTTTTCAATCCAGCTTTCAATGGAAAATATCTCACTTGTTTAGCTGCAACTCGTTTTCCCCATTTTTATTTGCAATTGTATTTTTACTTGTATTTGGGTCATTAGAATCATCTTCCTTGTACCTTGATGCATGACATATAACACATTCACCAATATCCTTATTTTCATCTTTGAACAACATACAATGATTATGACATGTATCCCATGTTTTATAAGTAAAATCCAAATATGTGGTCATTTTGTTTGCTTTGTAATATGAATTAGGTAATCGAACGCCTTCAGGAAATGCTTCTATCAACAACTCAAGCAACAAAGTAAACGACTTATCTGTCCAACCACTCATTACTTTCAAGCTCAACATCCGTACAATGAATGAAAGTTGAGTGAATTTCTCACATCCTAGATATAATGGTTGTTCTGCATCTTTTATAAGGTTAAAAAGGGATTTGGTTTCTTCATTAGGTCCAAACACTTGTGTAGATTCACTCGAGTTTCCAGTCTCCGCATCATCAATATTAGGAATCCCAAATGCATCATGTACCATTCCAACCATATCATCATGAAACGATTTATGTCTTTCTTCATTATCTTTATAACAATTTGAAGGAGTATTAGATTCTCCATGATAAATCCAATTTTTGTAATGATTTAAGAATCCATTTAAAATAAGATGTCCTTTAACCTTTTCTCTTGACTTTAAAAATCTATTGCAACACTCCTTGCATGGGCAATAAATTTTTTCCTTTGTCTCGTTATTGGCATAAGCGAAATCTAAAAATTGTTCATACCCATCCATACATTCTTGAGAATTTCGATCAACTAAAGATATCCAACTCTTATCTATTATTTCTGCACTGGGATTATCAAACATGACATTAACACAAATAAATTAAGATTATTACAATAGAATATATTAATCATCCCTAGCAAGTGTACGAACATGAAATTACAAACAACTATAACATCAAAGATTAAGCAATTACCTCAATACATGATTCTAATGCATTATAATGTTGATCATGACATGCTTTACTGGTAAAATAAATATGAAATATCCTACCAAATACACACATTGTAGGAATGTAAGAAAATTCACAACCTTGTATCAGAGGCCATCTGCCATTTGACAGGTATTCACTTTTTTCTATATTGTTCATAAAGGATTATAAAATCCGATAAATAGATTTAAAGTAGTTGTAGTGCTTATGCTACAGTTTCTATTTTAAGTGCTATATGTGAACTGTGAGAAATAGATTTAAAGTAGTTAGACCTGTTTCATCAATTTAAAAAGGGAGAGTTGGGATCTGCCATTTAAAAAGGGAGAATAATTTTTATATTCTTGTGCTTCTTATAATTACAGCAGTTCCTTGTTTTATATTGCAAAGCGCATGCATCAAACAATATGTCACACCTTTGGTATATAAATTTGAATCAGTTTCTTCTTTTTTCCTCGTCTAAACATGCATTATATGTATAAACTTGTAAAAAACCCACTCTTTCTATGAAGGTCTTAGGTAAAGCTCAAAGCAGATTAAAGAAAATCTATTTAGCTTGCTAACATGTGGCTTTCAACCTGTTTCGTTTGATTTCCATTTTTTTTTTTGGAAGAAAAACTATTTAGTTTTTATTCTGATGGCTTTTCTGTTTTGCAAAGGTTTGCTTACCTTTTAAAAAGAAAGAATTTTGATTCATTTTTAAGGAGTTTGTTTGAATGGAATTCACGTTGCTTTAGCTGCTTCAATTAATTGTGCTTAAAGTTTTGGATGAATGTTGATGTGGGTTTTTCTTATCTTTCATTATGATTGGGAGAGGATGGTAGTGTAGTTGTACTGTTGTAACTAGAGAATACAAAGAGATCATAGGTGGGTCGCGTGTTAGTTTTGTTCTTTGCTTGTTTCATTCATTTATTTTTAGAGATGCATATAACATGCTTTGATGCATTTCCTTGGATTAGGAGGGGATTAGAAAATGCCAGTTTTGGAAAAATGTTGTCTGCTTAATTGATTTCATTTTTTTTGTATGCCCAAATAAAATAAAAGCATGATCTGGCATACATTTCACTTGTTGCCAAGTAAGAGGCCATTGTTTATGTGTAATTTTGTCATTTTACAGATCTAAAAATCATGATTTCAGTTGGATTGGCTACAATAGCATCAAGCACTTGTTATTTCAGAAAGGCTGTTTATGGAGAGAAGACATTGCGAGTTTTATGCATCGGCCATGGAGGTGGAAGTCTACTTTTATTTTTGCCGACCAGGGAGCAGAGGCGCCGACCAGGGAGCAGAGGCACCAACCAGCGACCAAGGAGCAGAGGCGCCGACCAGGGAGCAGAGGCACCGACCAGCGACCAGGGAGCAGAGGCGCTGACCAGGGAGCAGAGGCGCGAGGGTGAGGCGTCGGCGAGAGGACAACCAGGGAGCTCGCCGATCAGGGAGCAGAGGCACGAGGGTGAGGCATCGCCCAACGGACGACTAGGGAGCAGAGGTGCGAGGGTGAGGCGTCGGTGAGATGCAGGACGACCAGGGAGGAGGCGCGAGGATGACGACCAGGGAAGAGGACGACGATGGATCAGAGAGGACGACAAAGTAGAGGCAGGAGGAGTGCGAGGACGACGACGACGACGAAGAAGTGGAGGCGCGACGATGAGGATGACGACGACGACGGATCGGAGGCTTGAGGAGGATGATTGGTGTGAGTAGTAGGGCGGATGAAGGAGGTGGAGGAGTGGGACGAGAAGGGCGGAAACAATTGCGGGGGTTTCGCGCAAAAAAATGGAAACAAAAAATGGGAAGGAGGTTGCAGGGGGTTTCGCGCGTGCGTAAAAAATTATGTTTTCTTTTGTTACGGAATAATGATTGTGAGCAAACACACTTTACGTAACGAAAAAGTTTTTACCTTTTTGTGACGGAAACATGTTCGTCTCTAAAGCTTCTTTTCATCACGCAAAATCTAAATCGTGACAAAAATAAGTGTTAATGTATAAAATCTTTGTTTACGATTAATGTACCGTCACTAAAACGCCTATTGGATACGCTTATTTTAAACCGTGACAAATGATTCATCAAATTTGTAGTAAAAGCTCAAATTTCTTGTAGTGAGGGGTTTATTTCAAAAACAACAATGGGAATAAAGTAAGTCTTGAAGAAGTTCAAGAACAACAAATAAACACTTAATCGCTAGTGGGAGATCAACAAAATTTTGAACTAGTTGAACCTCTATAGGTATCACAAGGCTCGCATAGGTCTGATAGGGTAAGACATCAACCTGAGAGATTTGGATATCTTATTACTGATAGTAGTCAGGTGTTTCTTATGGATTAAAGTGATCCTACTACTAATGAGGAGGCTGTATGTAGCCCAAGTGCAGATAAATGGCGTAGTGCCATGAATTATGAGATGCAATCCATGTATGATAACAAAGTTTGGAATCTGGTTAATTTACCTGAAGGTGGTAAGACCATTGGATGTAAATGGGTTTTCAAGAAGAAAACTGACATGGATGGCAATGTGCATACTTATAAAGCACGGCTAGTTGCAAAAGGTTTCAGATAAACTTAAGGTTTTGATTATGATAAGCCTTTTTTTCCTGTAGCCATGCTTAAATCCATTAGAACTCTAATTGTCATAGCTGCATATTATGACTATGAGATATGGCAAACAGATGTCAAAATAGCTTTCTTAATTGAAAAGTTACTTAAGGACATGTATATGATACAGCCTGAAGGGTTTGTTCATCCTAGAAATTCTAGGAAGGTGCGCAAACTTCAAAGATCCATTTATAGATTAAAACAAGCTTCTCGGAGTTGGAATCTTCATTTTGATGAAGCAATTAAGGAATTTGGTTTCATTAAAAATGAAGATGAGCCTTGTGTATACAAGAAGGTTAGTGGGAGCGTGTTTATTTTCTTGGTATTGTATGTTGATGATATATTACTCATTAGAAATGACATCCCAACCTTACAGAGTGTCATGTCTTAGTTGAGGAAGTGTTTCTCAAAGAAGGACTTAGGAGATGCAACCTACATCCTTGGGATTAAGATCTATAGGGATATATCTAAAAGGTTGATCAGTATAAGTCAGAGTGCTTATATTGACAAGGTATTAAATAGGTTCAATATGTAAGACTCTAAAAAAGGGTCATTACCAATATCTCATGGTATAAGTCTCAGCAAGACTCAATTTCCTAAGACTAATGATGTGCAAGAATGCATGAATATGATTCCATATGCTTTGAGCGCAATAAGCAGATATCAATCTGATCCTGGTGAGAGTCAATTGATAGTTGTATAGAACATTTTTTAAGTACTTGAGATGGACTAAAAAAGTATTTTTGGTATATGGAAGTTTGGAAGACAAGTTTGTTGTAAATGGTTACACAGATGCAAGTTTTCAAACTGATATAAATGACTTCATATCACAATATGGATGGTTTTACTTTTAATGGAGGCGCGATATGCTGGAAAGTTCGAAGCAAGACACTATGGCAGATTCTATAATAAAAGCTGGGTATATTGCAGCGTCCGATGCAGCTAAAGAGGCAGTTTAGGTCAAAAAGTTCATATCTGAACTTAATGTGGTTTTATAGTATAGCTAATCATGTTTTCTTGTATTGTGACAATAACGAGGTGATAGCACAAGCCAAGTAACCAAGATCATATCACTGATCCAAACATATACTTAGACGTTTTCATCTCATTCAGGAAATCATTGAGATGGGAGACGTGAAGATTTGCAGAGTTACTACAGAAGACAATGTTGCAGATACTTTGATGAAGGCTCTTCCAAAAGTGAAACAAATGGTCATGCTAGGTCATTAGGTATTATATACATGAATGATTGGCTTTAGTGCAAGTGGGAGATGTTGGGGCATGTGCGCTAAGTCAATATATAAACATTGTTTATCTTATGATTTTAGCTAATAAAATTGAGGTTTTCATTTGTTGTTTTATCATAAGTGATTTCATGTTTACCTTATAACAAGATCTATGGGTATTTGTTGAAATATCCTAAATGTCCCTAGTCGGTCACTATACTAAGAACTATAATGAGTTAAGACTAGTGTAAATCTTGATTGATGGTCATGTGATGATCATGCGTATAGGGATACGAATCGAGATAATGAGTACTTGTTATAGGAACAAGGTATTAGGCTCACCCGCTAAGAGAACACCACATGAATTAAGTCATAAGTGTTACTTATGATAGGTATACATTAGTCCTTTGACTTGAGATTACCATATAATTCAATATTAGGAGTATGGTAATTTGACACAATCAAATGTTGTCTTTAACCGGATGATTATAAAGATTGTGATTGGTTACCATGTAAATAATATGTGAAGGTGTGTAATCTAGATAGAATATGTCTCTCTCGTGTGGAGAGAGATATCAGTGGATCCCTCAATATGATTGACTAATAATGACCAAGTTCATGTGAATTGATATGATCAATGTCACTTAGATGTTTTCAGTTTACCTAAAGATCAAGACTAGTACAATTGAACATTAAGGGTGACTTTTCATGTCTTATGTTTAATCAAAGGATATCGCACGACAAAAGGATATGATATATGTTATTCATTAGGTTGTATCGATCTTGATATTCATGCTACTTGGGTAGTCATAATGCCTTGCTGAGACTGCTTATGACTTGTGTACCAAAATGATTTTGATTCACTGCCAACGTTGCATAAACCTATTGGGTCATTTACAAAGAATGGCATTGCGCAATTTCAATAGGTCTAGAGTAATGAATTTTATATGATAAAATTCATGACATTAAAACCCTTACAATTTGTTATATGATAACTTATTAATATGGGCATATGTGTAATTTGCTTAAACCGCCTCGATACAATAGTTGTATTATAAATAGGATTTTAAGTGAGGGCTTATTTAGATAAATAAATAGAGATTGAAACCCTAAAACGAAAGAAGATTTTTGTTTTTCAACTTCTCTGGATATTGGAATGGAAAGAAAAACGTTTTCAATCTATCTTGGGGCTAGCATTCAAAATTGTAGTCACTGTTCTTGTATAAATTTATGATAAAGGTCATGCACTTGAACGTCTTGAAAATCGAACAATCAGATAAGGAAATCATGAATTAAGGTATGGTTTACTTTTTGTAGATCTAGTTTAATGGAACTTATTTTCGATCTTATTGAGGTTTTTCAAAAATTGTTTTGAATTTTTCGCTGCATACCCAAAACCCAACAGTAAGGGGGGTTGATCGAACCAATTTATTTTCGTATTATATTGTTTTATGCATTAGTTTTATGATAATTAGTTATTTATGGCAATAAAATAGATTATTTAATACATATTATAGTTAAATTTTGAAAATTTTGAAAATTCCTACCTTTATTGAATATATATGTGATAATTAAATGGGAAAATCGATTTAATTAGATAAACAGTAAAATAAGGCTAGCGATTTCTCAGCAATATCAATTTGTACTGAAAATCGCTGAGAAAATCGACAGTAGTTTGCAGAATTATCAATGTAAATTCGAGTCAGCGATTTATCACCAAATCAAACTTATAACGAGAACTCGCTGGACAAATTGATGAGTCACCGAGGCTCATTTTTAGTGATTTTATCGATGATTCCTTAGTGAATCCACTTAAACCATGATTCGCTGAGAACGAATTTGAGTTTTTTAAAATAGAACCCCCAAATTGCCACATTGAAACCCTTCATACTCACTAATCATTGCAACCTTTTGATCAATAGACCAATTTTCGACTTGATTCAACCTTTCAAAGCTTCATTTTAGTGATTTTAAGTGATACCCACCTCAATCCTTGCACATTCAACCCAAGACTTAGTGAGTTTTGAAAGTGTAGAGCCACTTAGGACTTGAGCAAGGAAGTTAGGATTGGAGCTTGAATGAGTGTCAAAGAGTGAAATTTTGAATTCCATACTTGAAAGAATCACTTTCAAGAGGGTAATCCACAAAACTCTAACCTCTTATGGATTAATTTTTTTCATTGGTTTTGGATTGATTATTAGGTTAGGAGCTCAGTTTCGCAATTTTTACTGGATAAATGGTTTTGATACCAAATAATTATATTACTAGTATGGAAATGATGTGCAGATTTTTTAGCACTCTTGAATTTTTGAACAATTTTATGTATATGGTGAATGGATCGAACTCTATATTCAAGCTAATTTGAAACTAAGTTTCAAATAAGTTTGGGGGTTTTGTCAATATTTATTGATTGATTTGAATTACATACATAGTTTACTTTTTCCAATGATGTTTTATCAACAACTTTCATATAAATTTCAAACTCTCAATTTCAAAATAATTTTTCTACTGATTTCTTATTCTCGATAGATAAGTTGAGCTTCACCGAAAACCTTTCCAACAAATTTGGTTCTAAATGATTTTACAGGTTCATTTTTTTTACTTGCACTCCTCCAAATGGCCGGAGGTGGTAAGGGTAGAAGTTCAAGAGATAAGAAGGGGAAGGGAAAGTTAAAAAGAAACTGAAAACTCCAAAGTTTCCCAAATTCAACCCATATCAATATCTTTCAATACACTTAGGATTAGACCACAAAGATAACTTACTCCACTTTCTTCATTTAGTTTCAACACTGAGGATAATTATGTGGAAAAGGATTACATAGAGGAAGTTGAACAAGAAATAGCGATGGAGGAGAAACACTATGAATTGAGAAAAGAAATTTTTTTCAATGAGAAAGCCTACAAAAATTTAGGAATGATATAATTAAGGTTCGGAAGTTGATCCCGGAGAATGGATATAATGCGAAGAACGAATTGAAGTATAGGCCTCGGATCTTAGATATCATAAAGGCCATGAATTGGGGATTATTGACTGGGGATTGCAACCACCTAGACCATGAAGGTGTTCCTAGTGAATAGGGTTATGATGTCTTGGTGAGAGAGTTTTATGCCAACGCATATGGAAGTGAGAATAAGACCGAGTTCCGAGTTCAATGGAGGACAGTGGACTGTTCCACTTCATGAATAAATCGGTATTTTGGATTACCAAATTTTCACCAAAAACCAAAACGATGAGTACCCAAAACTCGAATATGGCATTAAGTACAATTACCCCACCGAGACAATAAGGGGAGGTTTAGAGGCAATCCATGAAAATGGATTTATTTTTTATACAAAGGGATACCCCAAGCCAATAACCACCAAATTTTTCAAGAAGTCTACTAAAGCTTGGTGTTATTTTATCAACGCCAGCTTACAGTTAAGCCTACAGTACTACGAGATAGTGAACTACAAAACCACTACTTTACTACATTGTCATGGGTTTAGGATACTTAGATGTTGGCAGAATCATTTATGAATCAATTAGGAATGTCATCACTACTAAGAAGAACGATGGACTTCTTTTCCCCTTGATGATTACAGCCTTCTATAGGATGGACCAAGTGAGCATGGTAGGCCTCAATATGGATGTTTTACCAGAGAAAACCATCACTGATGAAGTTATAGAGAGATATGAAAGAGTGAATGGTTATGAAGACACAGACGATGAGAGAGAAAGGGCTAAGATAGCCAGAAAAGAAACCGAGCAGAAAAAGAAAATCAGAGACAACACAAAGAGAATTTTGGAAGAGATGTCAAAAGTTAGAAACGGTCCGAATGTGGAGCAGACTGCTAGGGATCATGACGGCCTATATATGAAATAATCAGAGTTGGCTTTCATAGGCGCAATTTAACACAGTCAGATGAGCACTCTCCTTAATCAAGAATTGGTGTTTGAGAACCAGTGAGCCTTAGCAAGAAGCATCCTCAGAATAGAACGTACGATGTCCATGAGATATAGACATCAAGGAGGTACAAAGGTTCATGTACCATCTACACAGATGATATTACCACTTAGCAGTAATCTTGATGTCCCGACATTGCCAGGTCAAGAATGCCACCTCTATAACACTGCTGTGAGCTACCAGTCCTAGATGATTGATTCAATGGAGGATGATGACAACGCAACTTTCGGACGCCAACATTGATTCCATTATTCCATTTTTTTTCTGTCTCTGAGTGATAATGTGAGATTTCCTCTATGTAATTCTCGTAGTGGTTATATACTTTATGTTTATGGTGGCATACTATAAGTTACAATTTATTCAGTGCTTGGGAATCATATTTCTTACACTTGAAATATAATGGTGATATTTATTCATTAAATTTTTATGCACTCTTTCTTATTCTAATTAATATCTTGATTATCAATTTTATGATTTTATCAATCCTTTTGTACTTCATGTGGTATGTTTGCTATGTTAAAATCTGGACTTTATTTTTAAACCTTGAGGACAAGGTTTAAAATGAGTTTAGGGGTGTTTTAGGTGAAGTATGACAATGATGGCAATAAAGGAAAGAAAGGTAGAAGAAAATTTTAGAATTACTTTTAATATGATATTCAAGTAAGTTGAGTTGACAAAATTTTACAATTTTTCAAATGTTCAAATTTCTTCCAAATTCAAATAAGCATGATTTTCATTTCATTTTATTTTATTAAGAATGATAATAAATATATAATAGATTTTTAATTGAAGTGATATTTTTATGCCCAAATGAATTTTATGATAGAAAGAATTAATTTTATACCTTTTTTATTAACTTTACTACTTGATGTTAATACTAAATTGAATGCATTTTGTTAGTCATGATAATGGGTAGAAGATTGAAAAAATAGTGCATGATGAACAAGATAGATTTCTAAGAATCTTGTGATACAAAGGCTATTGATTAAGTATTTTATAGTATATATATAAACATATTATACCACAATTGAAAGAAGAAATGGATTAGAAACAGCTGAATTTCTATAAATTAGAAAGAATACTTTCTTCAACTTAGGTGGAAAGTAAGAAGTGTTAACAAGAGTTTATAAATATATATATGGTCATATAGATTCCAAAGGAAATAAAGCAGGGAATCTATAATGGGAAAAAGGTGAGAATGTCCAAAAGAAATGGAGCATAGACTTAAAAGTAAAAGCAAAAGAAATATACTCAAAGACACAATATAATGAAGTGAAAAAATGAAAGATGAAAAAGACGCACGTTCTTAAACTCTTTAAAGAAAAGATTTAACTCGAGTACGTGAAGCTAGATTTGAATGAAGCATTTCTCAATCTAAAAGTTTTATACGATATATTCATTGGTACCTTAGCAAAATTTCTTTTGATTTTGATTGTAGTACTATTATAAAGTATTTTCTAAAATTGAGATTAATCTAGTGATTTTTGTGTTTTGAGATTCTATATTAGTTATCATAAGCTTGATGCTTGTCAATGGAGATTGAGAAAACATATGTTGTGTACTGGCCTTGGCAATGAACTTTAAGTTCTATTGAGTGTTACATTAAATGGTTAAGTGATCGTTAAGGGATGTTTTGATTTGACTAAATCATTTTATTCTATCATAACTTTCATTTACTTATGGGTAATTGTTTTTATTTGAAGATCACTTCTATTTTAAAATCTCTATTATTTAAAGTTCAAAAATAAATTAATTTGAAATCAGTATATAAGAATGAAAAAAAGGATATGATTGATAGTATTCATTTGATCCAGACAGGAAAGTGCTGAATTTAGAGGTATTTGGCAAGTCAATAATTAGACACATTTTATAGTGTAATTTAGGTTGATTTTAGGTATAAATGATGATATTACATTAGGTATTCTCTTGTTTTTGTGATTTCAGGTTTTAAATAGAAAAATGAATAAATGGAAGAAAAGAGAAAGAATAGCAAAATAGTCAACTGGAAAACTACACCAATGATTAGCCAGGGATTTAGAATAACACTAAGAATTGCCATCTTAATCAGCAGTAGAAGAAGGCCAGCGAATTCACAGTGAATTTGAGAATGAGCTATAAATCGCCAACTGAATAGGTGGAGCACTGAGGGCTAAACTTAGTGATTTGCTCAGCGATTTATGCATAAGATAGGAATCCCTGACAAATCATTGAGGTCGATTACAGGTGTTTTAGATTAATATGAAGAATTTGAGTTTATCTAAGATATGCATACGTAGTGAGACTATAAAAAAAGGCCAGAGAGCTTCGAAATAACTCTCTCCTTTTGCTTTTCTTTTTCTCTATATTAGTTTTATTGTCTATTTTTTAATATACATTGGAGCATTATTTTATATTAAGGTATTTTTTATTCATTATGTATGTTAATTATATTTATGCATTGTTTATTTCCAACATGAGTAGGTAGTCTATCAATCTAAACAAACCCTAGACAATGTAATATATTTTGGATTGCTAGATAGTTGTAATTAAGGAATCATATACTTAATGCTTTAAATGTATTCATACACGTCAATCATGGATTTAACAAGTTGTTTTTGCGTATTACTACTAAAGGAGATTAGTATTGCATGCATAGTTGAAAATGTGTTATATGGTATTATGATTCTGAATATATGTCTATAGTTATTGACAACAATTATAGAAGTAGTAACTAGGATTAATCTATAGGGCATTTCCAAAGTGGATGTTCTAGGTGATTGTGTTATAAGTTGTTTTATTATGCGGCTTCGGTAATATTGGCTTGTATTAGGCATGATTTTCATTGAACTTAATGTTATCGTATTTCTACGGTTTTGCGTTTTATCCAATAGGTAGATTTACAATGATAAGAATGTGACATTTCTATTGAATTTAGGAATATCAATGGCTGGCTAAAGGTTATCAACCTATTATGAAGTAGGATTTAATGATTCCAAGGTTCCAAGTATATCATGATTATAACTATAGAGTGGAGTAATGTTATGTTCTAGTGTTTGAAAGTAATCCGAATATATTATATTGTTTAGTGGGGTTTGTTTAGAAGTTTGTTTATTTATATTGAATTGAATTTGAATTGTTTAAGTTAGTTTTATTACTTTGGTTATTTAAGTTAATAGTTATAATTGCTAGTTATTTAATATTTTAATTCTCGTTTAGTTAGATTAACTTAATTAATAAAAACAAGAGAAAAAAATAATACTTTGCTTTAAGATTTGCAAAATCTCTGTGGAGACAATATCTCATTTACCACTACTACAAGTTAATAGCAAAATATGGGAAATTATTATGCATGCTCGACACTTGTCATAATGTGGTTGTGGCACTGATCGAGTCGTCTGAGGTGGTCGGCTAGCATAACTCTGCGCTGGTGTGGGCGAAACATATGTTGTTTAAGCAAGTAATGGCAGCGATGCAACTGACCCAACACTTTGAGCATTGATGTCCCTGGGACTCTGATCTCTATGTTTCTTTCTTTTCCTGTTCGGCCCAAATCGGTGCTCTAATTGTGCATCTGCTTGAGCGACTCTAGCCTCTTATGGATAAGTATGCAAATATGTCTCCCTAGCCAGACTCCTCTCATAGACTCTCATGAAATAATAAGCTCGATCCGCATCTGTGTCTGCCACACTTCTTACATATTGTAGTAGCTATAATTACCACTCCAGGTATTACATAACAGACTTGTAGGAGAGTTGTCTCGATATCATGAACTCATTCCTCTTCTCTCTCTACACTATAGATGGAAAATACTTCAGCTTGAACTACATCTTAACTTTTGCCGAGTCCTTGGGCGTTCCTCTGAATGCTACCAAACTGGTCCACTAGTCGCCTCCCTGAACAGTAATGCAGAAGAGATGGAATTGCTCATATGCTCCTCAGTAGCCAATATGTCATGTATTTTCTCATGACTCTTCATGAACCTCTCTCTAAGTATGTACTTTGGTAAAACTCCATTGGATAGTTTCTCTAAAACTCACGCAACTGTCTGGCCTTGGGTGTCACTTTAATGCTCATCTTCGTTAGTGTAGATGGCGGCGGCGATGTATTTGTTGGAGCTACGGCAATCGTCACTGGTACTACTACAATGGATGTAGCCACCGAGTGGCCTGTACCATAGGCGCACTCGCCTCCTGAGTAGAAGGCACTGTCGGTAAAGATGGTGACAGTGTAGTTGTAGTTTGTGATTTGAGTATCCTTATAATCTCATCTAGTCAGTGCTTCTGGGATAAGACTCTCCAAGTCAAAGTCTGCAGCTCCTCTACACTCGCGACTCGAGGACATGCCCACTATCATCACTAGGCCCGAATTGATCTACCATCGCGTTCTGCAAAAGAAAATGGTTCTCTGATCAGCGTATAGCTAGCGATATAGTATAGTAAAATATAAGAAATGTCATATATAGAATCAAGTTTTAATTTCCCCAACTCTCATCACTTCCCAACTAAATTTCTAAGTTAGGATTAGAGCGTTCCACTTTGAGTTCTAACCTTATCCTAACTCTAAAGTAGTTTTTGAGCTTTAGTTTAATTGTAGGTTATCGACAAGTAGGTATTAAACATTAGGCTCTGATACCAACTGTAACAACCTTAGTTCCCACATAATGGGCCCTGCCTAACCTAGACCCACGATTCAACCCTTCCAAGGTTAATGCAGGTCTAGTAAGCCTCCATTTTCATTATTATAAGTTATTCGGTGATTTAAAGTTGAATTAATATGATTTGCAACCTTTAATAATTTAATAGTAGAAGCAAAATTCAAACAAATCTAATCGATTCAAAGATATAAAGTTGAACATTCCAATGGTGTGGAACCTTGCAATATATAGATAACATGCATATATATGATGATAGTAAGAGATAAATCATAAATATACATGTACCGGTGTCGCTCATATCTCAGAATAAATCCTCAAATGTTATCAAATCAACATATATATAAGTACAATATAAAAGTGCAAAACCAACAGTAAGCAAGAGAAGAAGGCGCTCTGAGAGTCCTCAAAGAAAGTCACCAATCACCGGCTCCTTGCCCTTGCTCATTTGCAAATCTGCAATTGTCACCAAATGAGACAATTCCAATGAGTAAAGCCAGTAGAGTTTTAATCACAATTAATGAATTTAAATAAATAAGTCTAAGTATGATGCGGAAATTTAAAGGATAGAAAATAAATAAAAGTGCATGATAAATGGACTAGAAAGCAAAACAAAAGGTAAAGAGTGCCTAGGAGTCAAGGCAATGCATCTACGTGGTTTAAATCCATCGAGAGGAAGGGCCACTACTCTTCCTAGAACCACGACTTCTCAAGTCAACAAATTCATTTCACTGTAGCATGGGGCATCAACTGTTAGCCCCCTTGTCATTAAGACGGCTAACCGACCTAGATTATCTAAATTCCTTGATAATCTAGTCAACATAATCTATTCAATTAACTTTGACCTCAAAATAATTTTTATTTCAATCCTTAATAAGGCTCCAAAACTAAACTTATATCCTCAATGAAAGTTAATTCATGATTTGTTTGATTGGAGCAAATTAGAAAATCATACAAATTATTCTCTGTATTTTAAAAAGATTTCAGCAACAGTTCCTCTAAGTGGCCTGCCAGAAGAATTCACCTAATAGACAGCAAAATAGGGAGATGCCTAGAAGGACTCACAATTCCCTATAGTTCACAATATATATTTATCAATGAAAACTTTATAAACGTACTTAAGTGTTCAATACTTCAATTACAACTTTACATTTTCCAACATGAATAAACTTACTCCACAAATCGAATTGAACTCCAACTAAACTATGAACAACGTTAAACTTACTTAAAACCAATTTAGTAAGCTCTTATAATCATTCAACGAAGTTTCACACCATACACTCATCCCAATAACTCCAAAAATATAGATTATATTCACAAACCAATCCACATATAGAGAAAGTAAGCTCTAAAGGGAATTACAAAAAGTCTTTGAATTTTTCCTTTCCCTTGTTAGTGCGAGATGAACTTGTGACCATTACGATAATTAATGATGTTAGATAAATAAACTTTACATTGTCTAACGCACCTAGTAATAGCAATAGGATAATATGGAATAATCATAAAGTAAAGGAACTGAAGAAATAAATATACAACTGTGTAATCCACTTTGTTTTTGTTTTATAACTATAATCAGATGTTGACTTCTAAAAATAGTACGAAAAAATTATTGAGTTCTTATAAATACTAAGATAACTTGTCGGCGTTTAACTCTGGAACTAATCTCACTAGCCAACGTTTAAGGTAGAATTGGAATCTACTTTCAAGCAAACCGGACTCCAAAACAAGCTTATCTCCATCTCCCGTGCATGCATAACCAATAATGAATGCAATTCATGCAAATAGATAAACCATATCAATGTGAGAGTCACTGTAAAACTTACTTACACCAAACCAACTCAAGGTTGGTTGCGAAGCTTCACACAATGTTCCCCGACTTTCATGTAGTTCCATGAGTCCTATTATGCATAAAAGCTCATATCTTAGAGTCTTGATTCAATTTAATAATTTAAAGAAATTTTCATATAATTTACAAGTCAAGTCGATTCTTAAACCCTTCAAAACTACAACCAAAGTCCTCAAATATTTTAATAATCAATAACCAAGTTAAAACTACCTCGAAATAAGGTAGTGCAGATTTTTCAATAGTGATACCTTATGTTCAACACTAAATTCTGACCTCTAAACCAATGAATTTCACCACGAGCCATATTGAACATTGATATAAGATATACCAAGACTCAAACGAACTTATTCTCAAGTGTTTTGGACATTCATAATACCTTTGAATCATTCATCAAACATGGCTATTCATATAAACAATTTTGATAGTGGCTTACAGGATACTTTTGCATCACTTTTTCACTACCAAAACAAATGATCTAAGTTTATACATTTTCATTATGTAAAACATAATAGACAAGGGTTAAAACAAGTTTAACCCCATGTAATTTGGATAACGTTTGGTACATCAACTTATCAACCCAACTTGCTTACTTGCAACCAATTTTTATACTTAGCCAAATTTGGGGACTTTTGAGCAGTTCAAAACTAAGGTCGTGACCTATGTTCACTCTCTCAAAAATCCTACCAAACCATACGAAACCTAAAATTGGAAATCTTAAATAAAAATAGGTTATATGGAATACCAATCCACTAAACACCATCACCAAATACCAAGAATTGAAGAAATTAACCATATCCGACTTTTCAAAACTCATTCAAATAAACTGCAAATTAATCCAACCAACTACAAATCCCCATAACTCCAAATTGGATTAAAACCAATGGATTTCATTATTGATTTATCAAAAACTTAATCAAACCAACTCACCTCATCATGAACGCAAGTTTCCCTCAACAACAATCACCAACAAAAACACAAACAATCTCAAGTCAACAAAACCCATTAAAAACTGCAAATTCGTTAAATCACTCTCAAATTACATCTTACCTTAACAAAGGATTGATATCCCTTGTCCTCCTCAATTCACCATATCCACCATGAGAGATGAAAGTGAGCTTGAGAAATAAACATAACTAGCAAGGATGAAGATAGCTATAGAGAGAAAGAAGAAATACGAGATAGAAAAAGATATAATAGAGGCGAAGAAGTGAGCTCGATAGAGAGATAGGTATCGAAAAGGAAGGAGGCGATGTATAGGTGCGGGTGGCAGGGAGATAAGTTAAGAAGGTTTGATCGAAACAATTGTTTTTCTTAACTTGATTTTGTCAGATGACCAAATTACCCCTCCCCTATTATCATATAATCCCTCTAGTCATAAATATAAGTCGTTTAAGGTAAGGACACGAGAATTGAGACAGCCTTAATTACAAGTGTAATTTACATATACACCCTTTGACATTAAATGAATTGAAGAATTAAATAATCATAAATATTTGAATTGTATAAGGGTATAATTGGTAAAAAAATAATAAATACACTCTCGAATTTTAAAAATGACTTATAATTTTGACCAAGAGGTTTTTGCAAGAAAGATTTATAATTTTTATCGTAGGGAGTATTTTATATCTCAACTGCCCTTGTTGGTCATTTACCATTTGTCTTTAATTTAAGTCAAATGATCAAACTGCCCCTCAATACATATCCTCATCAATTTAACTCAAATGCTTATGCAAAAAATAAATAAATGAATAAATTAGATGCCCATGCTGGTCATTTGTCATTTTATTATTTATTTGATATTTATCTTCAATTTTTAAACCTAATTTAAACCCAGAAAACACCTTAATTTCGTCGAACACTGAGAAAATACCCACGCTCTTTGAAACACGTGGACACCACATTTCAACTTCCACTTAACTCTATTTCGCGTCGAATAGAGTATATTACATTCACTGGGCACACAAAAAAGTAATATTTTAAGTCATGATTTTTAATCTGCAATGTGTAGGTCCCACCTCGGATTCCAAAGTCCAATTGAAATCTGAAAATAATACTTAATTAGACACTAATCAAGTTTATGAAATCCTCAGATTTCACATCGACAGTGCCCCAAATAGCTCGCCCACGTCTACTACATACAATCTTGTACTCAGGGTGAAGTCACGTTTGTCTATCTAGCACCAAACCCAAGAGTACCTTCCTGACACACTCAAGCTTTAGACACTCAACGATATAGCATAGAGTCTAAGTAAATGGAATAACAAGAAATAAACTCAAGAATATGTAAAGAATTGGAATTGATCCTTTAGCTTGTTTACTTAAATTAATCTGCGTGAAAATCGATTCTCGCGGCTACCAAACGCCACCAAAACTAGCTCCCAATGCCAAATACTAATCCACTAGATTCCATGCATCAATTTAAGTCAATTTTGATTGTGTTAGAGTCTTATAAACTTGCTTTAGGCTAACTTATTTAGTTTAATCTTCTAATTATTTTTAATTAGTTTGTTCTAAGTTAAAGTTTCTCAAAATGACCCAACATGGGGTTAAAACACTCAGAAAGACCCCGTGCGAGCCCCGAGTTGTAATCTTGATGTTATTTAGTGTAATCCTGTGGTAAAAAATCAATTGGGAACTCACTTAGTTGAATTAAAATAGTTTTCAAATTTTAGCTTGTTATTAACTCTTTATAAAGTGGACAAGTCTTTAAAATACAATTTGGTTGTATTTGGAACCCCGGAGAAGGTCCAAAAGTCTCGACCAAAAAAAAAGAAAAATTGGGCAAAATTTGGGTTTGGCACCGTGGGCATGGATTCCACGGCGTCATTCACAGCGCCAATTAGGCAGACCTTTCTGCCAAAATAGCGTCGCGCGTGGGATCCATGCCCAGGACGTCACTGACGGTGCCAATTGTGATAGAGGTGAAAAAGGGGTTTTGAACTCCCGTCTTCTTTGCCGACTCCTGAACCTATATCCACCCATATAAAGCTTCAAAAACTTTAAGAGAATCCCCTTAATTTGTTCTAACCTTGTTTCTAAAGCATTCAACATCATTCATCAAACTAAACATTCAAGAGTTATGAAAAACCTAAATGTATACAATGTATTTGATAGAACATTAATGGCTTGAAAATCCACAATCCAGACACGTTCAAAAACCCATAGCAACTCCATAATTTATAAAGTTATTTGAAAAAAAACACCAAATCTCAAATTTTATTTGCATAGATCAAAGCCCTTAATTGGGTCTAACCTCGATTCTTGAACAAATTCAAACACTAACAGTGGATCAATGATCAGAATGATCAGTTGATCAATGTAACAGTACACATTGAAACAAATTGAATCAATGAATAACAGAGAAGAACTTCACAATCTCTTTTATTACACATACAACGAAGATTACATTGTACATTGCTTATATACTAATCAAGAAGGTGTACATAACACACCTCTGTTGTAACTGCCTAATGTAAGCTAACATAAACCTGTGATACACTATACCAGATTACATGATTCAATACACATATGCCAGATTACATAAACAGCTACCAGAATATATAAACAGCTACATGAGATATTTACATAACTCTACATCCCCTCCTCAAGATGGAAGTCTATGCCAGTCACATAGACCCATCTTGGACAATAAATCAGAGAACAAAAATGCTGGTAATGACTTAGTAAATAAATCAGCCAACTGTAATCGAGTAGAAACATATTGAGGAAGAACAAAAGCACATTTGAACTGATGCCTAACCAGGTGACAATCAATCTCCAAATGCTTAGTGCGTTCATGAAAAACAGGGTTGGCAGAGAGATGTATCGCAGCTTGATTGTCACACCAAAGAGGGATTGGAAGAGCAGTAGGAACACCTAAGTCCTTGAGGATATAAGAAATCCACAACAATTCACAAAGCTGTGGAAGATAAACTTCGATATTCGAACAATGAGAAGACTTGATACTGATGCTTTTTTCTTAGTTTTCCAAGAGATCAAAGAAGATCCCATGAACACACAATAACGATAAGAGACTTTCGAGAAAGAGGGCAAGCGGCCCAATCAGAATCACGATGTAAGCAACAACAGAAAGATTCATCGAACAGGGAAAAACAAACCTGTGAAGGAGTACCCTTAAGGTGCGAAGTAGAACATGAAGTGCACCGGACCAATGTTGCTCTGTAGGAGCTTGAACAAGCGACTTAAGCTGCATTTGTGTGGCATAAGTGATGTCGGGACGAGTGAAACCCAGTAAAGAAGACGACCAATGAGTCGTCGTATCTATCAACTTCAATGAACAAAGGGAGTCGGCATCATTGAACTTGCGATCACGAGGAAGTGGAGTAGCATTTGGTTTGGCCATAGTAAGACCAGCATCGATAAGCAAATCAAGAACATATTTGCGTTGATGAACATAAAGGGCGATGAAGATCGAACCAATTCCAAACCCAAGAAATAACGTCTTGACCAAGATCCTTGATGGTGAACAAATTGTGTAAGAATGTCTTGACTTGAGTAATTAACTCAAGTGAAGTACCGATAATAAGAACATCATCAACATATACCAAGCAACACCAAAAATTGGTCATCATTTGTGTAAGTAAACAAGCGGGGATCATGAAGCGGTATTGAAACCAAAAATTTGAAGTTTAGAAGTAAACTCATGATTCCATTGTCGAGAAGCTTGCTTCAAACCATACAAGGATCTTTGAAGTTTGCGAGACTTGATTAGATGAAGCCAAAGCTGTAACCATCGGGAGGCTTCATGTAAACATCTTCATCAATATATCCATGTAAGAAGGCATTGTTAACATCCAATGATGTAAAGGCCAATCTCGGCATTTTGCTAAGGATAAAACAATCCTAACAGTGACATTCTTGGCAACAGGAGAGAAAGAATCAGTGTAATCAACACCTTCAATTTGGTTAAACCCCTTTGCAACCAAACGAGCCTTACACCTATCCAAGGAACCATCAGGATGAAGCTTAACCTTGTAAACCCACTTAGAACCAATGGCATTTTTACCAGGTGGAAGGGTAGTAAGACTCCAAGTACCATTGGTTTCCAAAGCCTGTAATTCCTTATTCATTGCTTCAACCCAAACAGGATCATGTTGAGCTTGATTATAACAAGTAGGCTCCTTAATGTTTGAGACAGTAGCTAAAAAACACTTGTAATCAGCAGTAATGTGGGGAGAATGAATAAAAGGAAACGTAGGAGGAGTACCACCAGACAGAGGAATTTCTGCAGGAGTAAAATCACATGTATGAACATTGTTCAAAACAAAATCATTCATCCAAAGAGGTTTGTGAACAACACGATGACTTTTGCGAGTAATAACTGCATTAGGAGGCAGAACAACTGCAGGTAAACCATCATTAGTATGAGGAATTAATGTATCATTGATAGGCATAGAAGAAACAACGTCAGGAACATCAAGAGATGCTTCAACAGGTAATTCCTCAGAGTAAGGCACATTAGCAGATGTAGGAACAACATTTTGAGAAGGTATAGCAACAGGAGCTGGAATATTTCTCAAATAATCAGAGTTATCATCACAAGAGATAGGCACATGACACTTTGAATTTGAAGTATCTTTGTGAAATGGAAACTGATTTTCAAAGAAAATCACATCTCTTGAAACAAAACAACTATGGGTGGCCATATTGTACAATCGATAGGCCTTTTGACCAGGGGAATAACCAAGAAAGATACACTTAATTGCTCGTGAATCTAACTTGGTTTTGCTTGGTGAAACATTGGTAGCAAAACATAAACATCCAAATGTCTTCAAGGATGAATAACTTGGTAACCTTCCAAACAAAAGATGGTAAGGAGACTTCCATTTCAGCAACTGAGAAGGTAATCTGTTAATGATGTAAGTGGCAGTAAGAATAGCATCACCCCAGAATTTTGTGGACAAATGAGATTGAAAAATCAAGGCTCTTGTAACTTGCAACAAATGTCGATGTTTTCTTTCAACTACACCATTTTGCTGAGGTGTATATGGTGTGGATCTTTGATGAACAATTCCCAGACCAGAGAATAAAGCATGACAATCTTTATTACAAAACTCAGTACCATTATCAGTCCTAATGGTTTGAACTGAAGCCTTGAAATGATTTTGAATGAATGCTATGAAGCTTGTTTGATGAAGTTGCACTGTCAAGGACTTATGTTTCATCAAAAATGTCCATGTGAATCGACTAAAATCATCCACAATTGTCAAGAAATAATGAGCTCCTTGGATAGAAGCGCTTATATGGTCCCCAAACATCCATATGCAACAAGCGAAAAGGATAAGAAGTCGAATAGAACTCAATGGAAAAACCATTACGCCTTTGTTTGGACATTTGACAAACATCACAAGGTACATTGTATCTTTCATTTAAAGAATTTGTTAAGTAACAAATCAAGGTGTTTTGTTACATTAACGAGAGGGTGCCCCAAACGACGGTGCCATGAAAAACTACCGGTAGCATTATTACGGCGAGGCTAGTGACAATTGCAGTAGGGACACAAATGAAGCAATGACATCTTTATTGAAAGAAGCTGGAATCCAGTATGTAGAGACCTCCAATCATCCTTCCTTTGCGGCTAGAACTTGAGAATTCTCAATGTTACGTATGGCACAAAACGATGGATAAAACTCAATTGTCGGTTTAGTAGAGGAGAGTAATTTACTAGCGACAAGAGATTATACTTGAATGAGTTTATATGTAAACAAGAAGAAAGAACCAAGTCTGAACTCAGCTGCACATCTCCAATGTAATTAACTTCTTTAGTATGTCCATCAGGCAAACAAACCATAACAGGTTTAGCTAAAACAGTAACATTAGCAAGCAAATCATAGCTAACACACATATGATTTGTTGCTCCACTATCCACAATCCAAGCATCTGAATTAAAAGAAGAATGAGAATTAGAAAGCCTTTTATATGAGCTACCTGTAAAATCGAGATATATTTGAATTCACATGAGCGACAATTCCTTGATTGAACCGAGACTTTCCTTTCATGAAATTCTCAATTCCTTGTTGTATCATTCTTTTGCAATGTTAGTTTGAAAATCTTCAAAGCTGAAGAGATCTGCATCATGTATATCAGAGGTGACTCCATCAAATTTACAAAAGATTTTGAAGCTGTTTGTCATCTCGCTTCTTGTCGAGTTCTTTCTTATACCAATCTGGAATCCCATGAAGTTTGAAACAGTCTCTTTTGTGTGCCTTTTTGCCTTACAATGATCACAAAACAAATCATCTTTATTGACAAATTTCTTGTGATTTCCTTTACCAAGCAAACCTATGACCATTGATCGAACCAGATGAACTGAATTCACCTTGTTAGTTTTCATCATCATGTTGTATCTATCACGGGGGAATAGCCAACATGTACCTCCTTTTGCTTTTCAACTCTAAGAATCATAGAGTAAGCTTTGTTTATATTTGGCAATGGATCCATCACCAATATCGATTTACGAATATGATCATACATATCATGTAATCCCATCGAAATTGCATCGACCTATCATTAGACTCGAGCGACTAATGTTCTTTGAAGCTCCACATTCACACAAGGTAAAGGAACTAAACGTTGAGTTCATCCCAAAGCTTCTTAAGTTTTGTATAATCTTTAATGAAATGATGAGATCTCCTTGACTTATAGAAGCAATATCTCTTTTTAATTGATATAAGAGAGGTCCATTACATTCTCCAAACCTTTCTTTCAATTCATTCCACAAATCAAAAGAAGAAGTTGTATAAAGGAATGCTTCAACAATATCTTTTGAAATAGAATTCAAGATCAAGAAGTTACCATATAATCCACTTTGATCCATCGATCCAAGTTAGGATCAGTGGAATCTGGCTTTGCATATCTTCCATCAATGAAACCAATTTTCGTTTTTGCACCTAAAGCAATCATCATAGCTCGACTCCAAGACAAGTAATTTGAACCAGTAAGAGTATTGGAGACAAGTACCATACAGGAGGATGATCAGATCCTTGAAGGAAATAAGGACTTTCACCTCAAGATCGCTTTGCATCGAGAGCTCTTCTGCTCCATTTGAATTGAAGAACTTGAAGAACCATGAATGGATGCCATGATCAGACAATCAATTCAACTAAAAACAACACGAGATCAAGAGCAATAGAACTGCTCGATACCATGAACAAATTCAAACACTAACAGTGGATCAATGATCAGAATGATCAGTTGATCAATGTAACAGTACACATTGAAACAAATTGAACAATGAATAACAGAGAAGAACTTCACAATCTCTTTTATTACACATACAACGAAGATTACATTGTACATTGCTTATATACTAATCAAGAAGGTGTACATAACACACCTCTGTTGTAACTGCCTAATGTAAGCTAACATAAACCTGTGATACACTATACCAGATTACATGATTCAATACACATATGCCAGATTACATAAACAGCTACCAGAATATATAAACAGCTACATGAGATATTTACATAACTCTACAATTCTAAAGCATTTAACATCATTCATCAAATTAAACATTCAAGAGTTATGAAAAACCCAAATGTATACAATGTATTTGATAGAATATTAACCACTTGAAAAACCACAATCCAGATGCGTTCAAAAACACATAGCAACTCCATAATTTCTAAAGTTATTTGAAATAAAATAAAAAACAACACGAAATCTCAAAATTTATTTGCATAGATTAAAGCCTTAACTTTCATTTACATTTCATGAACAAATGAGTAGCAGAGATGTTTACCTAGAGTTGGATATTTTGACAACTCTAACTTGTATTATCTTTAAAACAATTAACCTGCCCCCCTCCCTTAATCACAATTTTTCTTTATTTCCAGCAAGCTTTTGTTTTCCTTCCTCGAAGCTCTCTTTTGTTTTTTTCTAGAGTGTTTTTGTGAGATTAAAATATAAGTGTCCATGTTTATACTAACCTCATTATTTGATCCTACTATTTGATCTAGTTATGTGACCATCTATAGGACAATTCATGACTTGTATTCACTTTGTCCTATGCACCCATAGATCGCCACAAATTTCTCATGTATATGGATCGCTAGGCTAATCCCATTATTTCCATGTTAAGTGAGTGAGTTAGGAGTGTCAACAGTTTATATATTTCAACTTAACCCCTAAATAAAATAAGTCTTGGTCTTATTAACATAGCCTCATGATTTAGGCTCCATTAACTTAAACCACTTGAGAGAGTAATTATTATATAATTCAAGTCCTATCAATACCTTGACCTTTCCAATACCCATCGCCTGTACCGTGCACGTATCTTAATAAATCCACAAACGCGAATTCCATAAATTGAAATAGGAAAATTGTGCATTTATGGTATAAATAAATAACACACAACATTACATAAATATAAAATACCTTTGTGTCATATTCTGAGGGTTGATCGAGCTCGCAACATCACTCCAAGTTTATGTTAAAGTCCTGACATGACACGCGACACATGTTGGAAATTTTAAGGTCATTAAGATATTAAAATGGAAGAGAAGGTATGGAGTTTGGAGATGAGAAGTGTGGTTTTTTATATAAAAAAAATAAAGATATGAGTATCGGACGAAGATGAGAACTACAAAGCAGTTTGTTTCATTTCGATGAAACAAGGAAGAAGGTTGGGTCGAACTGTCGGGTTTGATTGAAGGATCAACCCCTCTTCATAATAAAAATAAATATACATTAAAAAGAATGAAGAAAAATCTTGGAAATTAAGGAAAATTTAGGAAAAATAGAATTTTTGGCCAAACAAATAAAAGCTGTATATTTCTATGAAAAATGAAAAACTTGGGATTTTCTTGAGACCTAAAATAACAAATTAGATTCCAAAGACTGATTAAGCCTAAAATAGCAAATTTGATTCCAAAGTCCTTACAAATGGATTTTCAAGGTAAATTAGCGACTTAAAATTGTAATTAGGAGTTCAATTATGGAAATGCGATTTCAAGGAAATTTTTGGGTTTTTAAAAGATCTTGTCGGAGCTTTAAGGGGTTTAAACACCAACGTGACTTGAAAAAATATGAGAAATTGTTTAAAAATAATAAAATTGAATCATGACTCTAAGTTACGAGTTTTTGTGATTTAATAGGACTTTTTGAGACAAGGGAATCCAGGGAAACGTACGAGTGAGGATTCACTAAACTAACTTTGTGTTGGTTTGATTGTAAGTAAACATTATTTCTTGTTTTTTATAATAATATGATTTATATCTTGCACGGTAAGGGAGTGAACCTCTTGATCATGCATTCATGGCATCCAAATAGAGTTGACATCTTTCTGTGTAAGAGTTAGATGAGATCCACTTCAGACTAGACATATCGTAGGCATCTAAGGCGGGTAATGCCAAGGTCGGGGTAGCATGCATCAAACTCATAGTATCATTCTAGGCTCATCGTAAGAGGGCCCACTCGTTATAAGCTTAGAACAAGAAATGAGATATCCACATTGTATATTTACTTTCATGAATTCGTTTTTGTGCAATATTCCTTATTATCTCTTGTTACTACTTATTGTACGAAGCAAGATAGATGTTTACTTATCTAATAATGTTTATTTTGTGTACAGTATTGTTTGGTGTTCTCGAAATGGCTTTGTCAGGTTCTGAGGCTAGCTGATCTCAAAACCACAAGTATAACGGTTCAATTATAGTGTCCTCTGGAAAAGTTTTATATGGACACGGTTCACTTACTTAAGTTCACTCTATTATTAAAAAGATTTCTTTTTAATTGATTTTAAATTAAACTACTCATTCTATAAAACAATGTAAATTAACTTGTACTCTTAAATTGAGAAGATTCTTAGTTCATAACTTCACATAGGTAATGAGTTACTATGTTTTTCATATCTCACTTCCTCCATTTTCATTACATGTGTGCAATGCTTTATTAGAATATACATATTTTTTTCATATTCAATTCAATACACTGTCGTGGTGGAAAAGATCATAATGTGCAAACTAGAACTCCACCTATCAGGTGTGAATAATGTTAGTCTCACATACCATCGTAACCATTTAAATTTATTATCCATGCATCTCTAATTAATAACTATATATCGATGCAATATATCTTACGGTTGTATTATTTATATCGGCCTTAAAAGCTCCAATGGCCATCGTAACTCCTAAAACATTTAATCAACAAACACGTGATCAAGATGTTCATAGCATTACGTATCGAATCAATACAAATTCGAACCAATGCACTTTTATCATTACATTTCATTCATACTTCCTTTAGTATAGTATTCATATCATAAGATCAACTGATCCCTAAGATAAATAAACTACTCACTCATCATTGAAATCAACACACACATCATGGTATTCATTGCAATGAAAGATTAAATCAAATAACTTCAATTAAATCAAAGACGTAATACCAAATAACCACAAGTGGAGTCTTTAATGTCTTCTCATTCAAAACTCTTCTCAATACTCAAAAACAATGTAAACTATGATATTTTATGGTGGGTGTAAAACTATAGTGGTGGGTTGCTTTTGGTGATATTGGGTGAGTTTACCACTTTCTAATACATATTTATACTCCTAAGACTCCCAATAATATAATTAGAAACCCTAATTAACAATTCCAAATGAACCAGATCTCTCAAACTTTCTATTTTTATTTTATGGTGTTGTCTGTAAGTGATCCACGCCGTGTGTGTAATGCCACATCGCCATCATAGCTTCAACCTTTGTGTGTGTATTTTCTCCTCACGATAGGCTCAGTGCTATGTGTGTAATGTCCTGGCTCCATGTGTGTATCCCTATTGCACCACCACTGCGTCAATTGTGTTGCACCTATTTTCTTGTCTTCACGCCTTCTCCATGCCTTGCCTACGTCTTGTGCTCTCTTCCCACAGCGTCAAGTTTACTCTCCACGACATCAAGTGTATATTTGTGCTTTTTCTACTCATTTCATCACGAAATCACTCATTTATCTCTTTTATACCTTATAGTCCTAAAAATACATAAATTCCATCAATTATAGCTTATTTCAGGATATTTAGTCAAATTATATAACTAAACTAATCATGTATATAAGTCTAATTAAACATTTGTCACTAACGAGGATCGAAAAGAAAATAGGAAGCTAGAAGTCTTATGTTGAGGAACTCATTTCCCTACTGCATATAAATATTTTTTATATTACTTTAGTTTGGGTTTCAGGGTGAGTGTAAGGCGTGAATCACCAAGGCAAATTTTGAGAACTTCACAAATTAGCTTAAAATAGGTTTGAGTTCTTAATAGTTTAGTTTTTGTATTATTTGAGCTTATGAAATAGCTTTAGTTTGTTTTGAAGTTGTAAAGGTGTAACTAAGGATTTAAGTTCGATGTTAAGTTTATAAGTTCAATTTGATATTATATTATGGACTTCGGGGAGATGTGATACCTTTTAGGCCTCTCCCCATTTTGATGTCTATTAGGTTTTGCGCAGACATTTCATTTTTAAGGGAGGTATTGCCGAAATTATTATAAGAACATGAAAAAATATTTGTATGATTTCCTAATTAGCTCCAACTAAATGAATTGAGAACTGAGGTTTATTGAGGAACTAGATTTAGTTTTGGAGCATTATAAGGATTGAAATGAAAAAGATTTATAGTTTAAATTTAAATGTGTGGTTTAGGCGCCTAATTAGGGTAATTAGGTTAAGTCAGGACTTAGTGAGACAAGTCTTGACAACCACTGTCTTACTGCCCTGCCTCAAACTTATGAACTCTGCCTCAACCGAAGATGGATCTCAATCGGAATATAATGGTCGTAGAAGACCTTTCAAAAATCAGTTAGGTAGTCGACTCTCCATGAGTCTTCGTGAGTCAATCCACCATACTATCGCCTCTCATCTCGGCATGTAGCTCGAGATCCGAGCCTAAATGCTCTCGTTAATCCATAGAAGTATGTGGAGTTTTTCATGCACTAGAAAAAACTTCTCAATTGCCTCCAATTCTTAACCTCCACTAAAGTATCTGGGTTGAAACTGAACGAACTCCTTGATGAGGTTAGCCTCAGCTATTAAAAAAGTTCTGAAGGTACATGTATGTGCTGGTGCGGGTGTTTGTGCGGGTGTCGACGTCAATGTATCATTCGAGGTCAAAATAGTTGCATTAACCTCTGTCGGAATCTCTAAAACAGTACTTTGAATCGATACAACCTAGATAGCCGATGCGACGACTATCGATTTAGAAGTGGCAATAACTGCAGGTGTTGGTGTGACTACTACCTGTGCCCTGAGTAGACGAGGTATATGTTGGGTTTTTGGGGTTCAAAACTTAACGAAAATTGTATAATTTTATTTTCAAAAACCCTAACAGGATCAAACCCGAATTCCATTAAATCGATTAACAAAAGTAAATTGTACCTCAATCATTGGTTTCCTTTTATGTGTTAATCGATCTCTAAGACTCTGCCAGAGACGAATGTCCTCTATCAGTAATCCACATACAAATGGTGACTAAGATTGTGAGTGCTAACCCGAGAGAAAACACAAAAATATTTTTTGTTCTCCTTAAAACTCAAGAACGGCTAGGCGACCTAATTCATTTTCTAAAAAAGAAAATTGGATTTCAACCCTAATTTTTGTGTAATGTAGTTTCACTTAACATAACTATTTATACAACCCTTGTATTAAGCTGAGTAAGTAAATTACCATCATGCCCCCTACTTAAAGTGGTATTAATATGACACATCTTATGGACTTTCATGTTACGAAACTCATCATGTATAATTTATTTTTCCGAGTCATTTAAATTCTCGCAAACTGTTATTTGTGTGTAGCCCGAAAGGTTCATGCAACATTAGTAGCGGACCAAAACCATTTTGGTATACAAGTCATAAGTGGTCTCTAGTAAGGCATTATGACTACCCAAATTGCAAGAAGATCAGAATCGATACATCATAATCAATAGTGTATACTATATCTTTTTGTCGCAATATCCTTTGATCAAACATAAGGCACGGAAAAATCACCTTATTGTTCAATCGTGCGAGTCTCGATCTATAGACAGACTAAAAGAATCTAAGTGACATTGATCATATCAATTCACTTAGACTTGGACATTTATTAGTCTAACATATCGAGGGATCCGCTGATATCTCTCTCTAAACAAAAAGGACAAATTCCATTTCAATTACACACCTCCACACATTATTCATAAAGTAACCAATCACGACATTTATAATCATACAGTTAAAGACAATGTTTTATTGTGTCAAATCACTATGATCCTAATGTTGAAATCTTTGGTAATCTCAAGTCAGGTGACTAAATAATATACCTATTATGAGTAGCACATATGACTTAATTCATGTGGTGTTCTCATAGTGGGTCGATCCAATATTTTTTTCTCCAATTAGTGCTCGTGTTCTTTATTCATATCCTTATACGTATGATCATTACAAGACCATCAATCAAGACTCATACTAGTCTTAATTCATTATAATTCCCTATATAATGACCGACTATGGACATTTATGATATTTCAGTAAATATCCATAGATCATATTATAATGTAAACATACAAACCAATTATAATAATTAACAACAAATGAGATCCTCTATTTTATTAACCAAAATAGTAATAAAAACAATGTTAATAAGATGACCTAGGGCACATGTCCCAATAGTTTCTCTATAAGTTAGGCCTCGTGAGCAGCAAGTTAATCCACTACACTACAACTCGTATTGACCCATGAGAGGTCACTAGTCTCGCCTATGTCAGGTGGTGGTATAGGTTGTCTATCCATCGCGATTTGCATCGTAGAGCGTATGCCAGATCATCCTCGATATATATATCCCAACCACCACCGCCCTCACTTTCACTTCCCAACTAGAGTTCTAAATCAGGTATATCGGGTTTCCACATCTAGGTTTTTTTGTTAAGTTTTATTTGAGTTTTATTGCCTCTAGATTCTTCCAAACCTAGGCTTTGATACCAACTGTGAGTAGGGGTCGCAAAAATACGGGTATGGACGGGTACGGGACCGGACACCCCTTTTAATAACGACTAAAAATAGTGTCCGGACCTGTAGCCGTTTTTGAAACGGACATTTTTTTTTTGTCCGGACCCGTATGTTTTTAAAATATACAAGTCCCGTTTTTTGTCCGGACCCGTTTTTTAATAAAATAAAATAATTTTTTTCACTTAATTATTAACAAAAATACATAATTTTTATGTTGTCATGCATTCCATAACTACAAAAAAGAAATGTTATAAATTCAAAATTCAAGTCTTGCAAGTTTCCATATAGAAACGGGTACCCGTTTTTAAAAAAAATTTGTCCAGACCCGGACCCGTTTTTTAAAACGGACAAGAAAACATGTCCAGACCCGTATTAATTTTCAAAAAATTATGTCTGGGCCCATTTTAAACGGGTCCGGGCACATTTTGCCACCCCTAACTGTGAGGCACCGCATCCAACCTTGCCATGTCACTGACCAGCTGGGTCCCAGCTTGGCCATTCGTCGTCAGTTTTCAATTGCTGCTAACTTAATCATTAAGATCTTCATTTCATATATATTTATGCTCAATAAAACAAAGTTAAATTATAGTATTGGCTTAATAGCAAGCTTAATCATAAATGTATATTCATAGTTAATCATGGCCAAATGTTAAGGAAGTTGATGAGGGTTAATGCTTTATACATGTTGTTAACCATATTAGGTAGCCTATGAACATTACGACAAATTATGGTTTACACAAATTCATTTACATATGTTAAGATTTGTTAAGCAACGGTTTAAATAAGCGGAAGACTTCAATAGCATGGAAAGGTACATAATATAATTGTTATCATGCATACAAACATCAACCTATAGCCCTATAGTGAAAAACCTGGAAACCGATGTAGGACCATGCACTAGGGCGACAAAATATGATATACAAGTGTGTACATGTACTGGTGTACTCAAGTCCCCAAAGACTCGCAAAATTGATACCAAATATCAAATATAACTACCTACTAGTGCGTTACTGGATGACATATAAGCTCTGAGATAGTCATCGAGGATCCCCTTACCCTTACTAGTAGAATGATCTGCAACTCGCCATCAAAAACAATAACGAGTTCCAATAAGTAAAATCCCAGAGAAAGCCATATAGCATTCAATAATCCAATAAGAATGTCTACAAGTCATGCATAAGTAAAAGACAAGAATTTCAAGTCACGCATGACAATATGACACTACGAAACTAGGGGAGTGTGTGTATACCTATCCCGGATCAGCTTAGATCATTCTACGGTTACCAAGATCCTACCAGTGGTTGCTCCTACTGGCCCATCACCTTACTGCACTCTCGGTGGTCAGGTTAATCACGACAACCACCAACATGTTCACTATGTCAAACAACTCAGAGTAGCAAGCCACAAAGTGCGCAGTGTGCACGTGCAAGGGTCTAAGTCATCGCTCGACCATAAAAACACGCAAGAGTAGAAGAAATTAGTAATGTAATCATAAACAAATACTATAATGGAGTTCTCATGGGTTTACTTACTTCGTATACATCGAATCCTCACTCGTAAAGCCCCTAATCCGACTCCAACCTTGTACTCGACACCCGCCTATCAACTTCTAAGTCCATTGTGTTGATTTGATAAATTTTCAGTGTGTTAGATGTCCTTTCTATTACATAGTCGTAATAAGACTGTTGTTACTATCCTTATGGTTACAAACATCCCTTGTTGGTACTGGACACATATGTCCCTTGTGGGCACATGGACTTGTTGCACAAACGTTCCTTATGGACAGGGACTCATGGGCACAAACGTCCCTTGTGCGCACTAGTACTTGTGGGTACAGACATAATTCATCATATTCTCCAACATCCCAACATGCATGAAAATGACCACAATTTCAACATTAAATCTGACCTAATTCAAGCAATTCTTGCGGGTCTATTTGACTGATATGACTCATAATTAACCCAAATCACTAAAGATACTCATATATGAACCATAAATCATGCATCAATTTGACAAGATTAACATGAATTTGATGAAAAGTCTCAAGAACATGAGCTCCATTAAAATCAGTTTTGAAAACTCATTTAGCAACCAAACTTCCAGAATTTAGAGTATAGAAATCGATGCTTGAACCCAATTTATTATTGGAGTTCCTTTAATGCAAAAGCCCTAGATTTGGGTGTGCATGCATCCCGTTTTCATGAATTAAACTTGAAAAATATGGGAGTGATCATTACCTAGCTTTGGTTCTTTTGATTTCCTTGCTCCAAACTTGAATCTCAAGCAAATTCTTGCACCCAACCCTTCTAGATCCCAAAATTTCAGCCACCAAGCTCTCCTAAAATTCTGGATTTTTGTTAAGTTCTTGCATTTTTGTGCATGAGAGCACTAACTTGGGTTTTTATACTTTTTCACTTCTAATATTGGCCACAGATCGATGTCGAGTTCTCATCTCTAGGCAATCATATGGCTACCTAAAATCTAGATGATCAAGCCTTGAAGGGACACATATTACACACTCATCTAGCCTAAGGATCTAGTCAATCCATCATCACAAGAGAATCTAATGCCTATCATTGAATAAATCCATACCTTAGGCTTTTATTTTTATTTGAACTTCCCTTGGGTCTATAATTATTAGTGTTGGGCAGCAGTCATTGTAATATCGCCTAAATCGCCTAATCTATCTAAATTGTTTGGTCTGGTCTAGTTTTTTAAACTAATGATTTGGAGTTGTTTAGAAAACTTAAAAACTGCAATTTTGCGATTTGGTGGTGGTTTTCATTTATAGAAAACCGCGGTTCACCAAACCGCAAAACCACATCCCAAACTTGGAATAGAATGAAACAGAGTTGACGTCTTTCATGTTGTTTAACTCTCGAAATGAACTTAGGATCATAATTTTGATTGAGTTCGTGTTTTTAATTATGTTTTTTTGTAGATGGTCGCGTGTAGACATGTTTTGTTGTATGTTTTTTTTGGAGATGGATGGACTTATATGGAATGTGTGGCAATTTTTTTTGAAAATTGTTCGAAGCAAAACTGTAGGGTTCACGGTTTGGTGGTGGTTTGCAAAACGATCAAACCGTGAACCCTCGATTTGGGCGGCAATTTTAGGGTTTTCGCCACCACATCGTGGCTTCCTAATCCTTATTGTTAAGGAAACTGAATATTGTATCCAGCTGTTAAGGAAACTAGTATCCTCCGATATCTCGTAGGTTCCTTTTGTGATTACTTTCCTTTCTTGTATTTTATACTTGCCTATATAAATAGGGTACTATGTATATAAGATAAAACACAATAAACATATTATATTCAGAATCTAACATGGTATCAGAGCTTGGTTCTTAGTTTTAGGTCGGTCGACTCTCGAGTCGACGACCGCTTCATGATTGTTTCTGTCGCGCCTGCCCGAGGCTGCTCCGCAGCTCCCACCAGATCCGCCAGGCGGCGATCCCACCAGATCAGCCGAGCGACACTCCCACCAGATCCGCCGAGCCTCCCAATATCACGCTCACACCACTGCCGCTACCAGATCCGTCACCCGCTGCAACCTGCCCGCGCCCCGCCGCTGCAACCAGACCCGCCACCACCGGATCCGCCAACGCTCTGTTCTCTCTGTTCTCTGTCGTTCTTGTGTGTCCTTGCCGTCACTGATCCTCGCCACTGCCACCAGACCAGCCACTGCGCACTCCCGCTGCATCATACGTCGTCGCGCAGCTCGCCGTCACCGATCCTGCGCAGTCGTCACTTTGCACTCTCGCTTGCTTGCTGCGTCGCGGCTGACCGTCTCCACCGCTGCTACTATCGCCGCTGCCGCTCCCACCCGCCGCCGTCCCGGCGTTCCGCACCACTGCCGCCATCCCGGCGATTCGCGCCACTCCCGCCTCGTTCGAACACCGACAACCACACCACCTCCAGATGCGCCGGTGTTGTCGGCCGTCCGCGCTAATCGCTTCGCCGGCGCCATCCACGTCACCGCCGTCCGCGAGCTCCTTGGAGGTGGGGACGTGATGCGGATTTGGATGGTTGTTTTTGGGTAGTTTGGTCATTTCGAGAGACCGAATTTCTTCATTGTTGTCGAGAAGACGAGCGAGTCGGTGAGAGTGAGTCGTTGCTCGATCGCTGCGTGCGCCACCCGATCTCGACGCTCGCTCTCGTGCGCGCCTTATCTCGGTCTCCGCCGCCCGACCTCTCGTTCGCTTCTCTGTATGCCCCGCCACCCGTACGTTGTCGTTGCCGCTCGTGCTGCTCGAACTCGCTTGCGCTTGCCTCGCTACTCGCCCGCCGCCATTGCTCCGCTCTCTGCGCCACCCTCGCTTCGTCGTTGCTGCTCCGTCGATACCGCCGCTTGTGCCTTCGTCTCCATTCGCCTGCCTCCGTTTATTCAATCTGTCAACCTCTGGTTGTGCGAGTCACAACAATCTGTCTAACCTCTGGTTGTGCGAGACACAACAATCTGTTCGCCTGCTCCGCCGCTACACATCCGCTGATTGTGTCGTTTGCCGGTCGTCGACTATGTCGACTCTGCCATCTGTCCGTCGTCGACTCCGTCGACTCTGCTATCTGTCCTTCGTCGACTATGTCGACTCTGCTATCTGTCTGTCGTTGACTCCGTCGACTCTGATATCCGCTGTTCTACAGCTCCGTTGTTTTGACTCTGCCACATCAGAATCTGTTTCCTGCCGTCTTCGGTAGTCGTTGATCTGCTCCGCAACGAACCTTAGATTTGTCAGGTTTACCGATTCGATTGACAACCTCAAGTTGAACCAACTTGAGTTTGAGGGAGGGTGTTAAGGAAACTGAATATTGTATCCAGCTGTTAAGGAAACTAGTATCCCCCGATATCTCGTAGGTTCCTTTTGTGATTACTTTCCTTTCTTGTATTCTATACTTGCCTATATAAATAGGGTACTATGTATACAAGATAAAACACAATAAACATATTCTATTCAGAATCTAACACTTATGGAACATCAACATGTATGAATTTCAACACGTATGAATTTAGCTTAGGATCAGTATTAATTGTTATTTGAATGCCCAATCCTAGTCGACCATTCATACTTGCAAACGCCCTTATCCCGAGTCGAAAGCCCTGTCGCACTAACGCTTGAAAAACATGAGATTTACACAAACATGAGATGCTAATATTAAATAAAGTAAATAAACATCGCAATTAGGCAAACAATAAATCGAAAATAACAATTATTACTTAAAAAAACGTGCCCTAATCCTACCTGTGGCGTCAATGTGGGTTTGAGCGGCATCCTAGTCTGAAGTACTGAATTAAACGCATTTATTAATTATTAAGCCATTACAAGTGAAGAATGGAGACTTGATCAGTGCCTCTCTTTACGTGTTTAAATTACTGAGTTGGGCATGTCGGCCCTCCAAACCATCCAAGGCCGACCCTAAAAGGAGGTGAGATGGGCGACCGCCCTGGACCCTATCCCCAAGGCCTCACTTTAAAAAAAAAAAACCTATATATATACTAGTTTCGGGGTACGTGTTATGTACGTATGAGTCCGCTCGCTCCACTCGCCGGAATACATTTCTACCAATTCTTAGTAATTTCAAATTTTGATATTAATTTCAAATTTGAAATCAAGATTTATGATTGTAGAAAAATGTATATATGTATATATAATCAATAATATGATACACAAGTTTAAATAGTATAATTTAACTACCTCTATAGGAAATCTGACACTTCATCTAGTGAAACATCTAACACTTCATAATACGTGAACGTCAAGGACAACTAAAGAAATTAACCTATAACTGTGCCAAGATAATTTCATAAGACCAAAAATCAGAAACTTCTTAAAAAACTACCCATAACTTTATCCAAACTCTTCAAGCATCAAGGGTCATGCATAAGCAATTAACAAACAAATTAAATTACATTATGATACAAGTTCAATTTCCTTCCCCTTCTTGAGGACTACTCTTACGATCGTGCTAGCAAATATAATTGTGACTATGAATTGTTCTTGTATTACATTTACATTTACTTACACTTATTACGGCATGCTAGTTTCGGTAAAGCTGATCCAGCTAGAGGAACAATAAGAACATGCCCACTCACAAATAACAAAACAATGTATAAAAATTATAAATATATGGAGTTGAACAATTATTAATATTACTCAATTTCTTTTAACTTTTTTATTGAGTTACAAGTAGAATAAAGAAGGAAGTAATGCAACTGCTTTGATAACTTTTGATACTTCGTATTCAGATATGGCTGGGTACTCCCATCAGTTGTTGGTTGCATACTTTCCTTGGTCTATGCCCATTTTCTTCGCCCCATATTTTGCCTTGAAATTTGTACAACAGAAGCATAGACAACTTCAATTCTAGTTTTATTTGTTATGAACAAAATTAATCATCAGCAATACTGGCGAGTTAATCATTATTCTATGTATCAAGGTCCTACTTCTTATCAATAAAAAATATACATATGAAGTGTGTCATCACTTTTTGGCCAGTATAATTTCCTTGTGTCCCCTTGATCAGCAAAGAAGCCAGGACATTTTGGTGAAGAAGCCAAGCAATCTATGCAGCTCAATCTTGAAGCACCGAGACAGTTAAATAAATCAGGCAAGTAACATTTTTGAATTGGGAAGAGTTGATTTTTCTTAATTCCAGAGTATTGATAGCGGCGACATAAAAAACAAATAAAAATGCAAAGATGAATGCTATGAAACCAACCATGCTAATGAGAAAAGTCTCATTCAGTACTTGTACACAAAGATAATAAAACCATAATTCATATGAATAACATATAATCCAGCATGTACATTTCATCAAGTAGCAGGACATGATCGAGGCCAAAAATTGCTCAAGTTTTGTGATCAATTTATCAGTCCAAATGCTCATCTTAACAATAAGAACTAAAGATGTTGAAGAACATAGTGCAAGTCATAGTGGCCAAACGTGCATGTCACTTGCCATGTCTTAGGATCAGCCAATATCGTGGCATATCAATGCCTAATTCTTTCTGGTGATTCCCCTTCATAAAGCTTCTTAAGAGAATTCTAAGACTCACATTGCTCTTGATTATTATTTAAATCTAATCTAGGTTGCCCAAGAATAACGACCAAATCTGAAAAGAAACTAAGTTGGTTAATACCGTAATGACAAACCAAATTGGCATTGCTTTCTCACAAAAAAAAAGAAAAATGCTACGCTTTATATAAAATGACCTCCAGAACTTAGATTTCAGATATCAAATTAACTTCATAAAACTTATTCTTATTATTTAAATTAGAGACTGCAAATTTTAATTATTAATTAAGGGTGTTGTTGAACAAATGCAGATCAATAACAGCAGATCAATGATCAACAAAGATCATTGATCAATGTAACAGTACACTTTGTACACGATGAAACTATGTAATCTGATTTTATTTCATCAAAAATTAATCTGTGTATTACATTGTACCGCTTATATATAAAATTTACATGGTGTACATTGTACCCCCTTGTTACAAGCGCCTAGAACAAACTAACATGAACACGTAGTACATTACACCGAATATATGATTCAATACATAGTTATCAACTAACATAAACAACACCACCTTTATGTAACATAGCAACATGTTCTGTCCACACCAAACTCTGTCCACACCAAAGACTAAGCATCAACTCGTACATAATTCTACATCCCCCCTCAAGATGGAAGTCTATGCCAATCACATAGACCCATCTTGGACAATAAATCGAGAAAACAAAGAAGGTCGATAAAGATTTTGTAAATAAATCGCCAATTGTAACCGAGTAGAAATGTCTTGAGGAAGAACAAATCCACACTTAAAGCGATGTCTAACCAAGTGGCAATCAATTTCTAAATGCTTAGTACGTTCATGAAAAACTGGATTAGCGAGATAGATGTATTGCAGTAGCTTGGTTATCACACCAAAGTGGAATTGGAAGTGAAGTAGGAACATGTAAATCCTTAAGAATATATGAAATCCACAACAACTCACAAACTGTGGAAGACAAACTACGATATTCAGCTTCAGCAGAGGACTTGGACACCGTAGCTTGCTTCTTAGCTTTCCAAGAAACCAAAGAAGATCCCATGAACACACGATAGCCAAGTGATAGATTTCCTTGAAATAGGACAAGCGACCCATCGAATCACAATAGGCAACCATAGAAAGATCTTGCTGGACAGGGAAGAATAGACCCTTGGAAGGAGTACCTTTATGATATCTTAAAACATGAAGGGCAGCAGACCAATGTTGCTCTGTAGGGGCTTGAACATACTGACTTAATTGTTGTGTGGCAAAGGTAATATCAGGACGAGTGAATCCTAGATAACGAAGACGACCAATAAGTCTTCTATATCTGTCAACTTCAAGTAACAAAGGTGAATCAGGATCTGTAAATTTGCAGTCACGAGGGAGTGGAGTGGCAGCTGGTTTAGCCATGAGAAGACCAGCATCAGTAAGTAGATCAAGAACATACTTGCGTTGATGAACATAGAGACCTGAAGAAGATCTAACCAATTCCAAACCCAAGAAATAACGAGCTTGACCAAGATCCTTAATGGTAAACAATGTATGTAAAAAGGTCTTGACTTGATCAATTAAGTCAAGTGAAGTACCAGTAAGAAGAACATCATCAACATACACCAACAGCACCAAAAAATGACCAGCATTGTTGTAAGTAAACAAGCAGGGATCATGAGCAGATTGAGTAAAACCAAAAGTTTGAAGCTTGGTTGTAAGCTCATGATTCCATTGACGAGAAGCCTGCTTCAAACCATATAGAGATCTATGAAGTTTGCAGACTTGATTAGGTGAAACCACATTATAACCATCAGGTGGCTTCATGTACACATCTTCATCTATGTATCCATGTAAAAAGGCATTGTTAACATCCAATTGATGTAAGGGCCAATCTCGAGCAGTTGCTAAAGATAATACAATTCTAACAGTGACATTCTTGGCAACTCGGAGAAAAGGAATCGATATAATCAACACCTTCAATTTGATTAAAACCTTTTGCAACCAAACGAGCCTTACACCTATCCAATGAACCATCAGGATGAAGTTTAACCTTGTAGATCCACTTAGAACCAATGGCTTTCTTACCAGGTGGTAGAGTAGTAAGACTCCAAGTTCCATTAGTTTCCAAAGCCTGTAACTCTTTGTCCATTGCTTCAATCCAAACAGGATCATGTTGAGCTTGAATATAACTGGTAGGTTCCTTTATATTTGAAACAGCAGCGAGGAAGCATTTGTAGCTAGCAGTAATGTTTGGAGAATGTATAAAAGGAAATGTATGAGGGTTACCAGTAGATAGAGAAATTGGTGTATAAGGCAGAACAGATGTCTCTACATTGTTGAGAACAAAATCATTCAGCCAAAGAGGCTTATGAACTGCACGAGTACTTTTCCTAGTAACAACAGCATCAGGAGGCAGGACAGCTTCATGTAAATCATCATTAGTATGAGGTACTAATGCATCAGTAGGAGGTATATAGGAGACGACTTCGGGGATATCAAAAAGCTCGCTTCATTAATAGGTAAATTTGGAGAAGAAGGTACATTAGCGATGTAGGAGCATTAACATCGAAATGTCTCTCAAATAATCGAATTATCTTCGAAGGAATAGGCGAGAGGACACTTTGAACTTTCGAGAATCTTTATGAAAAGGAAAGCGATTTTCAAAGAAAATCACATCTCTTGAAACAAAACATGTATGTGTGGCCATGTTATACGGTCTATATGCCTTTTGTCTGGAGAATAACCAATGAATATACTTTTAACAAACTCTTGAATCCAACTTAGATTTGCTTGGTGAAACATTTTTAGCAAAGCACAAACAACCAAAAGTCTTTAAAGAAGAATAATTTGGTGTTCTTCCAAATAAAAGACAATAAGGAGATTTCCACTTGATGGCGAGTAGGTAATCTGTTGATGATGTATGTGGCGGTGAGAACAACATCTCCCAGAATTTTGTGGACAAATTAGGCTGAAAAATCAAGGCTCTTGTAACTTGCAAGTAAATGTCTATGCTTCCTTTCAACAACACCATTTTTCTTTGAGGTGTATATGGTGTTGATCTTTGATGAACAATTCCAAAATCGAGAGAATAAAGCATGACAATCTTTATTACAAAACTCGGTTCCATTATCGGTCCTAATGGTTTGAAGCGAGACCTTGAAATGAGTTTGAATGAAAGCTAAAAAGCTGTTTGATGATGTTGCTGTCAAGGACTTATGTTTCATCAAAAATGTCCATGTGAACCGACTAAAATCATCCACAATAGTCAAAAAATAATGAGCTCCTTGAATGGAAGACTGCTTATATGGTCCCCATATATCCATATGTAACAACTGAAAAGTACTAGATGTTTGAATAGAACTCATTTGGAAAAACCAATCTGCATTGTTTTGACATCTGACAAACATCACAAGGTTCAGTATGTTTTACACTTGATCGACTGTTAAGTAACATATCAAGTTGTCTTGTTACATGAATAGAAGGATGCCCCAATCGACAATGCCATGAAAACTTATCAGTAGCATTATTACAGTGAGCTAATGACAATTCTGAAGGTGATACAAAAGAAGCAATGACATCCTTATGGAAGGAACTTGAATCCAGTATGTATAGTCCTCCAACCATCCTTCCCACAGCTAGAACTTGAGAACTCTCAATGTTCATACAAAGACAAAATGATGGATAAAATTCAATTGTCGAGTTTAGTAGATGAGAGTAACTTACTAAGCGACAAAAGATTATACTTGAATGATTTTATATGTAAACAAGAAGAAAGCACTAAGTCGAACTCAATTTGCACATCTCCAATGCAATTTACTTCTTTAGTATGTCCATCGGGTAAGCAAACCATAACAAAGCTTAGGTAAAACATTGACATTAGCAAGCAAATCATAGCTAGTACACATATGATTTGTTGCTCCACTATCCACAATCCAAGCATCCGAATTAAAAGAGGAACAAGAGCTGGAAAATCTTTTGTATGAGCTACCTGTAAAATCGAGATACAAATTTGAATTCACATGATTAGAAGCTCCGCCTCTCAAACAGACTTTCCTTTCATAAAATTCTCAATCCCTATTTGTATCATTCTTTGCTATATTCAATTGAAAATCTTCAACCGAGATGATTCGCACCTTGTATGTCCAGAGGTGATTCCATCAAATTCACAAAGGATTTCGAATTATTTGATATCTGCTTCTTATCATAGTCTTTCTTGTACCAATCTGGAAATCCATGAAGTTTGAAACAAGTATCTTTTGTATGTCTTTTTGCCTTACAATGATCACAAAACAGATCATCTTTACTCACATGATTTCTTTTGATTTCCCTTTCCAAAGCAAACCTATGACCATTAGTTGAAGTACACGAATTCATCTTGGTAACTTTCATCATCATGCCATGTTTGTATCCATCATAGGCGAATAGCTAACATGTACTTCCTTTTGCTTTTCAACTCTAAGAACCATAGAGTAAGCTTTGTTTATACTTGGCAATGGATCCATCACCAATATTTGATTGCGAATATGATCATACATATCATTCAACCCCATCAAAAATTGCATCGACCTATCATTAGACTCTAGAACGACCATGCGTGAGATGCTCCACATGATCACACACAGGTAAAGGATTTAAACAACTCGGTTCATCCCAAAGTTTCTTAAGTTTGGTATAGTCTCGTGAAAGTGACAGATCTCCTTGATTTATAGAAGCAATGTCACGTTTCAACTGGTATAGAAGAGGACCATTACATTCTCCAAACCTTTCTTTTAATTCATTCCATAGATTAAAAGAAGAGGTTGTATAGAGAAAAGCTTCAACAATCTCCTTTGAAATAGAATTCAAGATCCAAGAAGTAACCATATAATCCACCTTGATCCATCGATCAAGATTATGATCAGTAGATTCTGGTTTTACACATCTACCATCAATAAAACCAATCTTTGTTTTTGCTCCCAATGCAATCATCATAGCTCTACTCCAAGACAGGTAATTTGAACCAGTAAGAGAATTAGAGACAAGTATCATACCAGGATGATCAGATCCTTGAAGAAGTAAAGGATTCTCAGCTCCAAGATCACCTGTTTCAGGAGCTCTGCCTGCTCCATTTCGAACTGAAGAACTCACAGAACCATGAACAGATGCCATGTTGGTCAAAGTCAATTCAATCAAAAAACAACACAAATCAAGAATAGTAGAACTGCTCGATACCATGAACAAATGCAGATCAATAACAAGAGATCAATGATCAACAAAGATCATTGATCAATGTAACGATACACTTTGTACACGATGAAACTATGTAATCTCGATTTTATTTCATCAAAAATTAATCTGTGTATTACATTGTCGCTTATATATAAAATTTACATGGTGTACATTGTACCGTTACAAGCGCCTAGAACAAACTAACATGAACTGTAGTACATTACACTTTGAATATATGATTCAATACATAGTTATCAACTAACATAAACAACACCACCTTTATGTAACATAGCAACAAGACTCGTCCACACCAAATTTCTGTCCACACCAGCACCAACAGCATCAACTCTGTACATAATTCTACAGTTGTCAGTGATTCCACACAAGTTGTTCAAGTGCGAAACTCAATATTTACACGATTTGATAAAAGAATATAGGAAAATATATGGAAATTGACATAAATAACATGATTCCATTTAGAAATATGCAATAAATGGATCTAACCCCTACATAAATCAATGGACATTTTCAGTTTGAATTCATTAATGACACATAACCTCGTAGAGAGATCATTATTTAGATCAAGAGAGGAGATAGGGTGAACGATTGCCACATAAAAAATAACATCAACGCTTGGGTTGGTAACAGCCCTGCAACGTCAACGGCGACTCAAAAAATTATAGAGGCAATGTCATAGTGGAAGGGGCAAGGTGGTAGTGGTAAAGATAGAACCGATGTAGATGTTGTGAAAGTGAAGACGATGAGATTGGGAAATAAATTATTAAGGAGGGGCGTGGGTGAGGGAGACGCGTTAGGAGGTGGGTAGTTTAGAAAGATTGCAAATTTAAAATTATCTTAGAAATAAATGGGGTGAACTTATAATAGGGGTGGTTACAACATAAGTAGGGTTTTGTTTAACCAAACTCTTCAGTTTTTAAATATCAAGGGTAACAGTTCATATTTCAAACTACAACAAAGAGTATGATCCTTTTGAGTGCCCTGTACACATGCAAACAGCTAATGTGTGGTCCTTGATTTCTCTTCAACCATAGAAGCAGATGTCCATTTAAACTTCATAACAAGTCATTCAGTTGTGTGGGGAACATAAGCAAATGTAAGAGTTACAAACAAAAAAGAATGTAAAATGGAGCAAATACATACGGCTCATCTCAGTTGCTGAATGTTGGATTGAAACAATGAGCCATACGCAGTGAACATCTAGCCTCGTGTGCCTAGTGAAAAGGAACAGATGATGCACCATCGCATGCATTCCTAGCTCTTGATTTTGAACTCTAAAGCTAAGTGGAAAATAGTCTCAGGCCCGTTCTTAGACAAGGCAAAAAAGCCACACTTTCCCTTGTCTGAAAACTTGAAAAAAATCCTACTTTGGCATTATCTTAATTAGTTTACTTTTGATACAATTAACTGCCACCATATCTTATTCAAAAATTTATATATACAATTACAATTTAAGAATTTTCTTTTCATATTTATTTTTTTCTTTCACAAAAACCACAAGATTGGAAATCATCAGACATTAGTAAAGTCGCAACTTTCTAAGAAGCTAACTTGCAGGGGAGAGAGAATAGTGCCTATCGGTTAATGAAGGAGACAACTACTTGAAAGGGTTTATTTCTCTTACAAAAAGATTAATTCAAAAGTTTGCAAACTATTAATCTCAAATCTAAAATAAATCTTGTGACGGCCCAAATTTAATTAGCCGTTATTAATGTCTTGGTTGCAGACGTGGCTGACAGCTCAAACACTTGCGAGACCCGCAGCTAGGCTAGGGAGCGTCTGGAGTTAGGTAAATAGTAATTTTGTGTGCTGATTTGTCTAATTTGCGATGTTTATATTGAAATAGAGTAAACGACATCGTAATGTGTATATTTATATTACGTTTGACGTGCGAGAACGTGTGTTAAGTATTCGCCTCGATATGCATGTCGACACGGGTATCAGGTAGGCTAAAAGACTAAATACTAGGCCGGGGGAAATAATACACACATGAAATGAATAAAATGGATTAAATAATTAATATGTAATGCCTATTTGATGGTTAGGGTGATGGTAGTACGCGTATGTCGCAATTCGGGACGCAAAATCGGCGTCGAAACACCAGAAAGACGTCTTTTGGGTTAAAAACAAGGGCAAGTGTGCCATCGGTGTCACTTTAGGAGTCATTAGGGGTTGGAAAATGGAGCAAATGGTGCTCATTGGATGGCATAGGGATGCACAAGTGAGGAGGGATCCCTTAAGGATATAATAGTCACCTTGACTTTCAAATTCACCACCTTTTCTCTCTCCTTATCAAGAAATCCAAAAATTGAGACCAAGAAACAAGGGTTTTGAAGTTTCAAACTTGGTGATTTGAGGAGTTTGGAGTGGTTGTTTCATCAAAGCAAGGTGAGATTCACTATTACATCAACTTTCTTCTTCTTTTAGTACCATTTTGAGGTGTTTAAGTAAACCCAATATGAATTGTTAAGTGGTTGTAATGTGGTTGTTTTGGTGGGTTTCAAGTGCTATGAAGTTAAGTAATATATGTTGTTGTTGGTGGTGGTGGTGGTGGTGGTGGTGTTGGGGTGATGTTTAAAAAAATAAGTTTTTCAACCAAACTGTTGTCCAGAACCTCATTAGCGCGTCAAGGAGGTCACCTAGCGCGCTAGATGACGATTAGCGCGCTAGGTAAAAAATATAGCGCGCTAATGTTCTTCCTGTCGAAGAACGTTTAACTGCCCAGAAATCTAGCGCGCTAATCCAAAAACCTAGCGCGCTAGATATTGCAGATTTAAGACTATTTTTGCTAAGTAACATAAAATACATCCAATTGACTAAAAATCAATTATAAATGGAAATAGGTCATTTCGAGCGGTAATTTGGATATCGAGGATTCGGTGGAGCCGGACCGAGGGTTATTTATCGGGACACGGAGTGCAAGTTGAGGTGTGTAGTATCCCAACTGAAATTTCTTGAGCATTACCTTATTTTTCCTTTTGAATTCAAATTCTATCCTTCACTACTCTATTCTTGGTTTTGGTTTAAATGGACGGACATTAAGGCTCTCCCTCTGTACCATTCCTGTGTGTATGTCCATTAGGCCATAGTACGTGTGTCAGGGATCTCAGTGAATAGTTCGACCAGAGAGTCGCGTCGGGGCACGTGTAGGTGCGTCGTAGGTTTTACGCCAACCACCTAGCTGATCCAGATACCGGCATTTCTTGAGTGGTACTCGCCAGGAGTATTCTGTGGAGAGTCCGAAGTATGGCACTAGTTTGACCATAGGCTCTAGGAACACACTTTGAGCTTGCACTATTACTTATCCATGCGATGATCACAGTTGTCTGTATTTATTTACGCATGTTTATTTAATAGTTTTGTTTAAATTCCAGTATTTACTTTCAGTATTGCTCACTTAATTTCGTTGGGAATACTCACTCTGGACTCGTCATCTGCCTTTTGTAATGGCTTGAGTGCAGATCCGAGTACGAGTCATGGCAAGGGCAAGCTTGCGGAGTACTTGTGATTTAGAGATATTGATCTAGACTTGTACGTTTGTATTATATGTACTTTATCTTTATTTTGGGAATTTGGGATTGAGAGACACTTGATGACCCTATATTTTGATATTTTGAGACTTCTAGGTGGACATCTGATATATGATGACATATGGGTTTTCCGCACTAGGTATCAGAGTTAAAGACATGACTTTGATGTTTAATATTTTATTTGTCATGTTTAAAGACTTCCACTGAGGTTTAATAAGGATTCAAACAACATCAAAATAGATGACTTGAGTTCATTAACAATTTAAACAATAAATTGTTTTTCATTGATGTTAATAATGATTAAATGGTGGAGGAGATTGCATGTGGGACACAGCTGGCGCTGGTAGGCCAGGTTGTGGGCCCGCATTAGCCCCCGTGGCGGTTTATTTGGAAAATGGGCCGCTACATTTTGGTATTAGAGCAAGGTTAGTGAACTTCAGGAAATGGAAAGTTGGGAAGTGAGGTGAGATGGGTAGAAATCAGGGATATACGTGTTATATTTTTGGTTGTATATTACATAAGATACACGGACATACACTGAGGCTGACTTGACACACATTCTTCGATGCATATACCGATGGACGGGCAGGCTCCAGATACTACTCAGCCTGAGGTCGGGGATACCAGTGATCCGACTAGGCTGACTTTGAAGTTGGAGTCATTGGCGCGGACTATGGATGATAGATTCACGTTACTGATAGACATGATGAGAGCTCGGGATGCTCGGGATACTACTACAGCTCCTACTATCATTTTGGCTGCACTGATGACTACTAATCAAGCAGTTGTAGCTCCTACTACAGCTGAGACTCAAGTGTAGGCAGCAGTATTCGAGACACTGGCCGAGAGAGCTGCGCCAATAGTAGTACCAGTGGATACTACAGTGGTCATTACACCTACAACTACTGAGCAGCCAGCAGTGGCGTCTACTTCAGGGAGTTTGATGACAGTTGAAGCTAAGAATATGAAAGACTTTATTAGGTTCTCGCCAGGATAATTTTATGGAGCCGGGGACCCAAAGATAGCCGGGAGGTGGTTGTTATCTCAGGAGCGGGTATATGAGTTGCTTCGGGTTGAGGAGATTGATCGACCGAGATTATCAAATTTTTGCTTGAGAGCTGATGCAGCGGTATGGTGAACTACCTATATCGCGACTCATCCTGCTATGACTATTTGGGTAGAGTTCCGAGTGCTATTTATGGACGAGTATATACCTATGGAGGTCAAGGTTCGATTGAGGGAGGAGTTTTTATCATTGGTTTAGGGATGTCTGTGACTGTGTACATGGAGAAGTACCGATATCTATAGTCGTACTCCATGGACATAGCAGGTACCGATCGGTTACAGATATATTATTTTGTTCGAGGTTTAGATGAAAGGATTGCAAGCACGGTTGTATCTAGTGGAGCTCGTACACTGACAGAGATTTACGACAGGTCACTCGCACACGAGACATACCTGGTTCAAAGGGCCAGTTGATTAGCGGTTCAGGCTGCGCTGCGGAGTCAGCAGAGATAGAGGAGTTAGCTAGCTTCGAGTTCTCGGTTTGATCAGAGACTGAAGAGACAGATGAGAGATCAGGACCGGCGGAGACAAGGCCAGAGACCTCGTCGAGGTGATTGGCAGTCTGATCAGGGTCGCAGAGGCGACAAAGATCGTCGTGATGACCGAGATAAATGTGATCATCGTCAGGCCGCATATTCTACGGCTTCTGCACCTGTTGATCAGGTCAATCACAAAGTCAGAGGAGTTCTGGTAGATCAGAGACTCGTGCGTGTTACCGATGCGGTCACGTTGGACATATTGTGGCAAATTGTACCAAACCAGCTCCATTACCACCACAGATGGAGCAGGCCAGAGATAGGGCCTAGACTAGGAGTGGGCAGCGGTTTTCGAAAAACCACCCAAACCGACCAAACCGCACAGTTTGGTCTGGTTTTTAAAGCTCGCGGTTTGGTCGCGGTTTTCATTTTGGGAAAACCGCGGTTTAACCAAACCGAGGGCATTTTGGTAAATACAAACCAAAAACCCTAAAAACCAAAAAAAAACCACTAATCTTCCTCTTCCTCTCGACGCTCATTCGGTCATTTCGCTCATTCGGTCATTCCGCTCCTCATTCACCTCCCTCACCGCCACTCCTCACTCACCTCCCTCTCACCGCCGCTCCTCACTCCCGTCCTCTCACCGCCGGCTCCTCCTCTCACCACCGTCTCTCATTTCACTCCCACACTGCAGGCCACCTCTCGAGCACTCTCACCGCCGCCACTTCTTTGTTTAGGCTTGCTTTTTTTTTTTTTTTTTTTTTTTGCTTTTTTTTTTTTTTTTTTTTTTTGCTTGTTTTTTTTTTTTTTTTGTCTTTGTTTTTTTTGTTTGCTTGCTGTTTTTTTTTTTGCTTGCTATTTTTTTTTTCTTGCTTTTTTTTTTCTGAAAATAAGGTGCATGAAAACCGCGAAACCAAACCGACCAAACCGCGCAAACCGCGGTTCGGTTTGGTGCGGTTTTGGTGATTCGCGGTTTGGTGGTGGTTTGGAAAATCACCAAACCATAGACCCTCGGTTTGGTCGCGGTTTGGTGGTTTTCACCACCAAACCGCGGTTTGCCCACCCCTAGCCTAGACTGTAGCTTTTGGGGTCGCACAGCCAGACAGGGAGGCGACTAGATAGCTTGTTGAGGGTACATTATCAATTTGTGGTATTTCCATGCACATTATGATGGATTCTGGTAGCAAACTGTCTTTTATTTCTGGACGCATGGTAGGAGAGTTAGGGTTACCTGTACATACCTTAAATACACATCTTGTTCTCAGGACTGCAGCTATGGATAAGATTTACCCTAATCGAATATGTCAGAATTATATTATCGAGATTGAGGGACATCAGCTACCGACTGATTTGAGAGTGTTAGAGCACCCGGAGTTCGACGCGATGTTTGGTATGGATTAGTTATCATCTTATCATGCACAGATCAATTGTTTTAGTAAGACTGTGACGTCTCGCATTTAGGGGATTCCAAAATTGCTGGAGTTGCAACTGAATCACCTATCACTCGAGGTAGATTAGCTACGTCGCAGGAGATCGAGGCGTACTCGGCTATGGTTGAGCCAGAGCTTAGGACGGTGATTAAGGTTGAGGATGTTCATATTGTCTACGAGTTTTTAGACGTGTTTCCTAATGTTTGCCAAGATTGTCACCATCGAGAGTTGTTAAGTTTATCATTGAGCTGATTCACGGAACTCAGGATGTCAGCATCGGAGCACGAGGGGTTGAGGATCCAGTTAGAGGATTTAATGCAGAAAGGTTTCATTCACCCTAGAATGTCACCTTGAAGAGCTCCAGTTCTTTTTGTGAAGAAGATGGATGGATCGATGCAGATATGTTTGGACTATCGGAAGCTGAATCAGGTGACGATTCGGAACCATTACCCACTTTCGAGGATTGACGACTAATTCGATCAATTGGCTGGGGCCAAGTTCTTCTCGAAGATTAACTACGATCAGGATATCATCAGTTGAGGATTCGAGAGGAGGATGTGGAAAAGACCGCTTTTAGTACGCGTTACGGGCTATTCCAGTTTATAGTCACGCCTTTTGAACTGACTAACGCAACGACGTTCTTCATGGACTTGATGCATAGGGTTTTGAGACCATTTCTAGATTTATACGTCATTGTGTTCATCGACGACATCTTGATATACAACAAGACTCATGAGGAGCACGAGAGGCATCTCAGGGATGTTTTTACGACACTGCGAGAGCACAGACTTTATGCCAAGTTTAGCAAGTACGCATTCTGGCTGAGTGACGTGAAGTTCTTGGGGCATGTCATCACTGATCAGGGCATATCAGTTGATGGTGACAAGATTCGGGCAATTATTGACTGGAAGACACCCGAGTTTGTATCTGACATCCGTTGTTTCCTAGGTTTGGCATGATATTACAAGCACTTCGTACAGGATTTCTCGATGATTGCAGTGCTAATGACAAGGTTGACCAAGAAGGATGTTAGATTTAATTGGTCACAGGAGTGTGAGGATGCTTTTTGGGAGTCGAAGAGGAAGTTGACTTCAGTGCCAGTTTTGGCATTACCTGTAGCAGGTAGAGATTTTTCTGTTTATACCGATGCATCATGCACTGGGTTGGGTTGCATGTTGATGTACTTGGAGCTTGCGGCGGTCGTGTTTGCACTGAAGGCCTGGAGGCATTGCTTGTACGGTGATAGGTTCGTTTTATTCACAGACAACCAGAGTTTGAAGTACATGTTCACTCAAAGGGAGTTGAACATGTGACAGCGGAGATGGCTCAAGTTATTGAAAGACTACGACTTCGCAATTGAGCATCATCCGGGTAAGTTGAATGTCATAGGCTGATGCGCTGAGCAGGAGCAGCATCGAGAGCGAGACGGTACTGCGGCATATGACACATGACACGGGTTGCTTGAGGCAGCGTCGATGTTGTATATGACAGAGGCTATTGTTGAGCAACAGATTTTGTTGTCAAATGCGAGTTCCCACGGTGTCTCTTGAGCGGGTTGCTGAGTTGCAGAGAGCTGACGGCCGATATTTGCGGATTGGTGGCCTGGCTCAGGATCCGGGGTGCACTGAGTGGTCTGAGGGTTCAGACGGGAGTTTGAGACACGGGGGTCGCAATATACAGTTCATCCTCGACGCCGCACACGATAGCGATATACAGTTCATCCTGGTCGGACCAAGATGTATCACGATCTGCAGAGATTGTTTTGGTGGTCAGGGATAAAGGCTGACATGGGTAGATACGTCTGGAGTTGTCATATTTGTCAACAGGTGAAGGCTGAGCACAGGAGACTAGCTAGGTTACTACAGCCGCTGCCCATTCCTCAGTGGAATTGGGAACACGTGACCATGGACTTCGTCAATGGCCTACCGCAAACTACGAGGAGACGCGACGTAGTTTGGCTAGTTATTAACAGGTTGATGAAGTCGGCACATTTCATACTAATTGCCATGAGATATTCAATTACACGGCTGAGTATTATATTCGAGATAGAGATTGTCGGATTGCACGACGTACTGGTCTCCATTGTTTCTAACAGAGATTCGAGATTTACTTCAAGGCTTTGGGACAGTATGCAGGAGCAGTTTGACACTCATTTACAGTTCAGCACTACGTACCATTCTCAGACTGACAGGTAGTCAGAGTGTAACGACCCTTTTTTTTATCTACAGACGTGGACGCCAGCTCGGACCCACGTGGACGCCGCGGTTGACTAGGACACACGGGGACTTAGGTAGGGATGTTTATGGTGTGTTGGTTGCTTATTTGCGATGTAATTTATTTAAATACATCGCATGTGTGTATGTTGCATAAAAATACGTGCGAGATTGTGAGAACTGTATTCGCCTCGATATACATGTCGACGCGGGTACCGGGTAGTTGACGGGACCGAATACTAGGTCGGGAAAATGAAAAACACACAAATTCAATAAAAATTTATCATGTAACGAATATGGAATAGATATTGGGTTACTAACGACGCGGCGGTACGCGGATATCACGGTTCGGACGCGAAATCGGGCGTCGAAACGCCCGGAAACACGGGCGAGTGTAGTAGTTGTCACAGTTAGGTGTCACAAACACCATCACACTTGTCCCAACCCAAGCAACACTTGTCAAAATCCAGGACATGTGTCCACCACCCAACTTACACATACACACCACACACACACACACACAACACACACAGAGACACACAAGGAGGCCGAGAGGAGGAAGAAGAAAAGGAGAGGAGGAGGAGGAGAATAAGGGACGCGCCGGGAAGGAGAGGAGACGTCACGGTCGAGGTGAGTCTCGGTGGTGGTTGGTTGTGGGTTCGGTGGTTGACGGTGGGGTGGCCGAGAGTGGGGTTCGGCCAACATGGCCGAACCCCATGGGCGAGGTGGAGATGGCAGGGGTGTCTCCCCTGCCATTGGTTCCACCGGGGTTGGGGTGGAGAGCTACCCCAACCCATCACCGGAGAAGAGGAGAAGAGAAAAGAAAAAAAAATGTGTTCCTCCCGATCGAACCTCTGGTTCGATCGGGGAAGAAGACGCCCGGTGAGCCTGGACCGTTCTGGTCCAGGGCCGGGTCGGGTCCGACCCGTTTGGCTCAACCCGACCCAAACCAAACCAGAGTCGGTACGGGTCGGGTCCGACCCGTTTGGGTCAACCCGACCCAAACCCAAACCAAAAAAAAAAAAAAAAAAAACAAAGAAAAACAAAGATAAATTAAAGAAAAAAATGGAAGAAAATTTGGAAAAATTTCGAAAAAATTGGGAAAATTCTAAAAAAAATATATATATTTTGGTAAAATAAATAGAAATTGCTAAAGTCCTATGAAAATAAAATACGTGGGAATGTCGGACGCGACTTTTTGCAGGGTTTTGCCTCGAAAAACGTGAAATGGGCAATTTAGCCTAAAAATTTTAGAAAATTATTGAAAATTATCATGCTAACTTAAATTATTAATAAATGGACATAGGTTGACACGGTGATCAATTGGCGACCAAGGACTCAGTGGACTTGGACCCGGGGATTGATTACGGGGTAGTGGAGCGCGTTGTGAGGTTTGTAAAACCCAATGGAAAAATTCTTGAGTATTTATTTTGCTTTGTATTTCCATTCATTTTTAGTATTCTTTGTGATTTTTATTACATTCATATCTTGTCATCTTTTGGACGGTTGGTTGAGTTACTCCCACCGGATTTTTCGTTGTGTGTATATGCGTTCTAGACCATAGCATGTGTATCAGGAGTTCTCGGTGGATAACGACCCGAGCTATTGAACTGTTACATGTGTCGGTGCGTCGTAGGTCTACGCCGGCCTCCGAGAGGGATCATGTGATAGCTAGTAGGGTGCGCCCACTAGTGGATCCTGGAAGGAAATCCCGAAGTATGGTTTAGTATGACTGGAACAGGCACACACATTTGCGCTTTATTGTTATCTATGCATGCGATGCCCTACTTACAGTTGTCTGTTTACATTCCGCATGTTTATTTAACAGTATTTATTGACTTTCACTTATTTATATGAATGCTCGGAGGAGTTTCTTGAGATTTTATTGACTGGACTCGTCATCCATTTTCTTCCGTGATGATTGAGTGCAGATCCGAGTACAAGTAAAGGCAAGGGGATCTTAGGCGACTACCTCTGACTGCCTACCTTTGAGGTGTACTTGTACGTGTGATTATTTTGATATTTTGATTCTTTTGGGAACTGGGGAGTGACATGACCGTGTACATGTTTAGTTTGATAGGGTACAATTGTTTACTTTGAAATGTTCAGGGTTTTTTCCACACTAGGTTTTGTGAAATTGTTTCATGAAAATGTTTGCATTTAAAATACGACTTCAGCTGAATATATATTAACATACTCAAGTTGGCACGAAATTCGAGACAATGATAGGTAGGACGGGTAGGTGCCGTACACGTGTAGTTGGGCCAGCTGGCAAGGAGTACACGGAGACACGTCACCACGGGGCGGCGAGGGCCGCCACAGTTGGTATCAGAGACTAGGTTGGCTTAAGATATTGTGACACCAACGCCGCGGTTGGTATCAGAGCAAAGAGGAAGTCCTAAGACAATAAAACTTAATCAACAAACTTAGATGTGGAAAACCTGAAGTAATTGCCTTAGAACTTTAGTTGGGAAGTGATGTGAGGCGGGTAGAGTTAGAATTTATATATGTGTTATATTTTCATGTTACTATATGATATACGTATATACCTCGAGACTGATCCGGAGCACGTTCTCGATGCAGATCATGGACGGACAGGCTGGTACGCCAGTTGAGTCTGGGCAGACTAGCGATGCGGTTAGGGATGTCCCGGTTACGGCGAGTGTGGAGGATAGACTCTCGGCACAGGAGACACAGATGGCTGAGGTATTACGGCTAATACGAGAGCTGACCGAGGTATCGGCGCACTCTTCTTCTGCTAGAGAGCCCGTAGCTATGGATCAGTACGGCGGAGACACCGATGTTGGGGGATACCACAGACACCAGTTCAGGGGATAGCGGGAGAGGCACCCACAGATACAGCTACCGCAGTTATTCCTTTGGGGACGTCGACTTTTGCGCCTCCACACACGACGATGGACCAGGTTACTGCCACCCTCGCTGCTGACACTCCTTCGACATCAGCATTTGTTATGGCGCCAGAGGCAAAGTTATTGAGAGAGTTTCTGAAGTTCCAGCCTGGATTCTTTTACGGCAGCGGTGACCCCGAGGCTGCAGGGAGATGGATAGTGTCTCATTAGTGTTTCCATAAGCTGATGAGGAATGATGAGACAGTACAGGCACGACTTTCGGGAGCCTGTTTGAGAGGGAATGCGGCAGTCTGGTAGACGACATATACGTATACTCATCCGGAACCGACGACATGGGCTGAGTTTAGGGAGCTATTCTATGATCAGTACATACCGATGGAGGTTAGGTTGAGACTGAGGGAGGAGTTCTTGGCCCTGCGACGGGGGAATCGGACTTTGATGCAGTATATGGAGAGGTTTCGACATTTGCTCCAGTTCTCTCTAGATGTTGCCGGGACAGAGCGTTTGCATATTTATTATTTCACCAGAGGGGTTGATGACAGGATTGCGTCAGCAGTTGTCTCGACCGGAGCCACGACATTGCAGGAGATCTTTGACAGGGCATTAGCTCATGAGACGTATATACTGCAGAGGGTTGGCAGACGTTTGACTCGCAGGGAGGTACAGTCAGGGCATAGTTCTGGGTCGACTCAGAGGCAGAAAAGACCGATGGAGCATCCGGATAGAGGCTGGAGAGATGATAGACGGGAGAGGGGCAGCCGGGACGATTTTCAGGGCAATCAGTTCCAATATGCTATCACCTCAGTACCAGTGGATCGACAGAGGGCACATCCACAGGAGTAATGTCAGGGTCGAGATCAGAGGGGACATGACAGGGGTTGGGAAGACCGGGATCAGGGTCTGAGATCGGGAGACGGACAGACAAGTAGACTGGGGAGTCGTAGATGCCACCAGTGTGGGCAGAGGGGACACTTGAGGGCTGACCGTCGGACACCACCATCGCCACGACGAGCTTCAGACCAGGCCAGAGATAGAGTACATGCGTTAGCACAGCCAGATAGCGGGGCGGCTAGGCAACTCGTTGAAGGTACATTACTTATATTTGGTCGCCATATGCATGCTATGTTTGATTCTGGTAGTACTTTATTGTTTCTTGCTGGACGTATTGTCGGATTGTTAGGGTTAGTTACACAGACACTAGAGCCACATCTTGTCCTCAGTACGGCTGCTGGGGATAAGATATACCCTAACCGAATATGTCGAGACGTGATGATAGAGGTAGATGGACATCAGCTACCAGCGGATCTTCGAGTATTGGAGTACTTAGAGTTTGACACACTGCTCGGGATGGATTGGTTAGCATCCTATCATGCACGTATAGATTGTTACGGCAAGAGGATAGAGTTTCATATTCCTGGAATACCGGAGTTCGTATTAATTGGATCGGCAACTGACTTACCTATCACGAGAGGTCGACTAGGTACAGCGCAGGAGATGGAGGCGTTTGCGGCGATAGTTGAGCCGGAGGTTCAAACGGGGGTACGAATTGAGGATGTTCCGGTGGTTAGGGATTTTGTTGATGTATTTCCATATGATTTACCCGAATTGCCACCGCCACGAGCTGTTGAGTTCATGATCGAGCAGATACCAGAGACACAACCGATTGTAAGTCGACCTTATCGGATGGCACCAGCAGAGCAGGAGGAGGTGAGACGACAGTTGGATGAGCCGTTGGAGAAGGGTTTCATTCACCCTAGTATGTCACCTTGGGGAGCTCCAGTACTGTTTGTGAAGAAGAAGGATGGTACGATGAGGATGTGCATCGACTATAGGAAGTTGAATCAGGTAACTATGAGGAACCGTTACCCACTTCCTAGGATTGATGATCAATTTGATCAGCTGACGGGTGCCAGATTCTTCTCGAAGATTGACCTTCGCTCAAGTTATCACCAGTTGAGGATTCGAGAAGAGGATATCCAGAAAACTGCTTTCAGCACGAGATACGGGTTATTTGAGTTCACAGTCATGTCGTTTGGGCTGACGAACGCTCCAACGATTTTCATGGATCTGATGCGCAGGGTCATGAGGCCGTATTTGGACAGATTCGTCATCGTATTCATCGACGATATCTTGATCTACAGCAGGACTCGGGAGGATCACGAGGAACATCTTAGGGCAGTGTTGACGACACTGAGAGAACACCGACTGTACTCCAAGTTTAGCAAGTGTGACTTTTGGCTACGTGCGGTGAAATTCTTAGGTCATGCCATCAGTGAGCAGGATATCTCAGTGGATTCAGAAAAGATTAAGGCGATCATTGATTGGAAGACGCCTGAGTCTGTGGCTGATATACGGAGTTTCCTTGGATTGGCCGGATATTACCCGCGATTTGTGCGAGACTTTTCCTCGATCGCAGCGCCGATGACGAGACTGACTAAGAAAGACATCAGATTTGACTGGTCAGAGGAGTGTGAGCAGGCTTTTTGTGAATTGAAGCGGAGGTTGACATCTGCACCAGTATTGCATTGTCGGAGCTGGGCAAGACCTTGACAGTATATACAGATGCGTTGAGCATTGGCCTTGGATGTGTGCTGATGCAGGATGGTAGACCAGTTGCCTATCTTTCTCGACGATTGAGACCCCACGAGGGAAATTATCCAGTGCACGACCTGGAGCTTGCAACGGACGTCTTTGCACTTAAGGCTTGGAGGCACTATCTCTATGGAGAGCGATTCGTGTTGTATACATATCACCAGAGTTTATGATACATTTTCACTCAAAGGGATCTGAATATGCGCCAGCGGAGATGGCTGGAGTTGCTGAAGGACTACGACGTCGTTATTAAGTATCACTCTGGCAAAGCGAACGTCGTAGCAGACACATTGAGTAGGAGTGGACTCGACAGTCAGACTGTTCTGCAGCAGATGATACATGTGCATGGTTTATTACAAGTAGCATCAGTTATGTGCATGGCCGAGTTGTCGACTATGGCGAAACAACATATTTGTTGTCAGTTGAGGATACCGACCGTATCGATTGAACGGGTTTCCGAATGTCAAATGGCTGATGGGCTCTATGAGCGGGTCAGTGGTCTGTCACGAAATCCGGAATACACTGATTGGGCAGAAACCACAGATCGGTGTTTTAAGATACCGAGGGAGGTTGTGGATACCTGCGGATCAGGAGATACGGTATGGGATTTTGGAGGAGGCACTGTATGGGAGGCCCTGTAGATCACCTGCTTGTTGGGCAGAGCCGGAAGATACAGTGACGGTAGGGCCTGAGATAGTTGTTGATCACACAGAGAAAATTCGACAAATTCGTCAGAAACTGCGAGCTGCACAAGATAGACAGAAGAAATACGCGGATAGGTATCGCGATGGTCTGAGCTATGACCAGGGCGATATGGTGTATTTGAAGGTTTCTCCTTGGAAAGGTCAACAAAGATTTGGCATTAAGGGGAAACTAGCGCCGAGATATATAGGGCCATACTGGATCGCACAGAGAGTAGGCCCTGTTGCATATCGATAAGCGTTACCTGCCGAGTTAGCTGGAGTTCACCGATCTTTCACATATCCATGTTGAGACTCGCTAGGTCAGGGCCGAGACCGACGATTGAGTTGGGACAGGTGGAGATACAACCTGACGTGACTTATGAGGAGAGACCGATAGAGATTGTTGACCGTCGAGTACAGATTCTCCGAAACAGGGAACTCGCGAAGGTCCTAGTTCGTTGGCAGCATCATAAGACAGAGGGACTCACCCGGGAGCTCTAGTCGACAATGAGGACGCGATACCCTCAACTATTCTCTAGTATGGGACTTTAGTTACAGTTAAATTTCTGGACGAAATTTTATTTAGTTGGGAAGAACTGTAACGGCCCATTTTTTTTATCTACAGACGTGGACGCCGGCTCGGACCCACGTGGACGCCGCTGTAGACTAGGACACACGGGGACTTAGGTAGGGATGTTTATGGTGTGTTGGTTGCTTATTTGCGGTGTAATTTATTTAAATACATCGCATGTGTGTATGTTGCATAAAAATACATGCGAGATTGTGAGAACTGTATTCGCCTCGATATACGTGTTGACGCGGGTACCGGGTAGTTGACGGGACAGAATACTAGGTCGGGGAAACGAAAACACACAAATTAAATAAAAAATTGTCATGTAACGAATATGGAATAGATATTGAGTTACTAACGACGCGGCGGTACGCGGATATCACGGTTCGGACGCGAAATCGGGCGTCGAAACGCCCAGAAACACGGGCGAGTGTCGTAGCTGTGTCACAGTTAGGTGTCACAAACACCATCACACTTGTCCCAACCCAAGCAACACTTGTCAAAATCCAGGACATGCCTAAAAAAACGTGAAATAGGCAATTTAGCCTAAAAATTTTAGAAAATTATCATGCTAACTTAAATTATTAATAAATGGACATAGGTTGACTTGGCGACCAAGGACTCAGTGGACTTGGACCCGGGGATTGATTACGGGGTAGTGGAGCGCGTTGTGAGGTTTGTAAAACCCAATGGAAAAACTCTCGAGTATTTATTTTGCTTTGTATTTCCATTCATTTCCAGTATTCCTTGTGATTTTTATTACATTCATATCTTGTCATCTTTTGGACGGTTGGGTGAGTTACTCCCACCGAATTTTTCGTTGTGTGTCTATGCATTCTAGACCATAGCATGTGTATCAAGAGTTATCGGTGGATAACGACCCGAGCTATTGAACTGCTACATGTGTCGGTGCGTCATAGGTCTACGCCGGCCACCGAGAGGGATCAGGTAATAGCTAGTTGGGTGCGCCCACTAGTGGGATCCTGGAAGGAAATCCCGAAGTATGGTTTAGTCTGCCTGGAACAGCCACACACATTTGCGCTTTATTGTTATCTATGCATGCGATGCCCTACTTACAGTTGTCTGTTTACATTCCGCATGTTTATTTAACAGTATTTATTGACTCACTTATTTATATGAATGCTCGGAGGAGTTCCTTGGGATTTTACTGACTGGACTCGTCATCCATTTTCTTCCGTGATGATTGAGTGCAGATCCGAGTACAAGTAAAGGCAAGGGGATCTTAGGCGACTAACTATGACTGCCTACCTTTGAGGTGTACTTGTACGTGTGATTATTTTGATATTTTGATTCTTTTGGTAACTGGGGAGTGACATGACCGTGTACATGCTTAGTTTGATATGGTACAATTGTTTACTTTGAAATGTTTAGGGTTTTTTCCATACTAGGTTATGTGAAATTGTTTCATGAAAATGTTTGCATTTAAAATACGACTTCCGCTGAATATATATTAACATACTCAAGTGGAAACGAAATTCGAGACAAGGATAGGTAGGACGGGTAGGTGTCGTACACGTGTAGTTGGGCCAGCTGGCAAGGAGTACACGGAGACACGTCACCCCGAGGCGGCGAGGGCCGCCACACAGAGTGTTTGATTCAAATTCTCGAGGATATGCTCAGGGCATGTATATTACAGTTTGGTGAATCGTGGGAGGATTACTTACCTTTATGTGAGTTTTCTTACTACAACAGCTATCAGGCGAGTATTGAGATACCACCGTTTGAGTCACTTTATGGTAGGCCCTGCAGGTCACCAGTATGTTGGGCGGCACCGAAGGATACAATGGTTATAGGACCTAAGATTGTTGTTGACATACTGAGAAGGTGAGAAAGATCAGGAAGAGGCTTCAGGAGGCACAGGATAGGCAGAAGAAATATGCAGACAAGTACCTTGAGGGTCTGAGCTACAAGGTTGGGGACTTGGTGTATTTGAAGGTTTCGCCCTGGAAGGGTCATTAGAGGTTTGGCATTAAGGGGAAGCTGGCACCAAGGTTCATTGGATCGTTCAGAGTTGAGGAACGCATCGGCAGAGTGGCATACCGTCTGGAATTATCACTGCAATTAGCAAGGATAAATCCAGTGTTTCACATTTCCATGTTGAGGCTGGCTAGGTCGGGACCGAGGCCTATGGTTGATGTATGTCAGATTGAAGTACGACCTGACGTGTTATATGAGGAGCAGCCTGTGGAGATCATAAATAGGAGGACTCAGATTTTGAGGAAAAAGGAGATCTCGAAGGTTTTGGTACGTTGGCAGCATCACGAGACCGAGGGACTCACCTGGGAGCTTGAGTCTACTATGCGACTACGGTATCCCCACTTATTTGTCGGTAAGTGTTTACGTTTAATTTAAATTTCGGGACGAATTTTCACCTTGTTGGGAAAAATTGTGATGGCCCGAATTTAATTAGCCGTCATGAATGACGTGATTGCAGACGTAGCTGACAGCTCAGACGCTCGCGAGACCCACAGCTAGGCTAGGACGAGCCTAGAATTAAGTAAATAGTAATTTTGTGTGCTGATTTGTCTAATTCGCGATGTTTTTGTTGAAATAGAGTAAACGACATTGCAATGAGTATATTTATATTACGTTAGACGTGTGAGGCTATGTGTTAAGTATTAGCCTCGATATGCGTGTCGACGCGGGTACCGGATATGCTAAAAGACTAAATACTAGGCTGAGGGAAATACTACACACATTAAATGAATAAAATGGATTAAGTAATTAATATGTAATGCCTATTTGATGGTTAGGGTCATGGTAGTACGCGTATGTCGCGATTCGGGACGCAAAATCAAGCATCAGAATACCCGAAAGACGACTTTTTGAGTTACGAACAAGGGCAAGTGTGCCATCGGTGTCACTTTAGGAGTCATTAAAGGTTGGAAAATGGAGCAAATAGTGCTCGTTGGATGGCATAGGGATGCACAAGTGAGGATAGATCCTTTAAGGATATAAAAGTCACATTGACTTTCAAATTCACCACCTTTTCTCTCTCCTTATCAAGAAATCCGAAAATTGAGACCAAGAAACAAGGGTTTTCGAGTTTCAAACTTGGTGATTTGAGGAGTTTAGAATGGTTGTTTCATCAAAGCAAGGTGAGATTCACTATCACCTCAACTTTCTTCATCTTTTGGTACCATTTTGAGGTGTTTAAGTGAATCCAATATGGATTGTTAAATGGTTGTTATGTGGTTGTTTTGGTGAGTTTCAAGTGCTATGAAGTTAAGTAATATATGTTGTTGTTGGTGGTGGTGGTGGTGGTGTTGTTGGTGGTGATTTTGAAAAACAAATTTTTCAACCAAACTGCTGTCCAGAACCTCATTAGCGCGCTAAAGAGGTCACATAGCGCGCTAGATGACGATTAGCGCGCTAGGTGAAAAATATAGGGCGCTAATATTCTTCTTGTCGAATAACGTTTAACTGCCCAGAAATCTAACGCGCTAATCCAAAGACCTAGCACGCTAGATATTGCAGATTTCATACTACTTTTGCTAAGTAACATAAAATATATCAAATTGACTAAAAATCTATACTATTATAATAGCAATCCCAAAACGGTTAACCGTGAAGCCTTTTTGGCTAAAAGTCCCAACAATGACCTTGTGAATTGATAGAAATAGTTAAAATTAAGGATAAATTGGTAATTTAATTGATAAGTCCAAATTAATAGGCGGTTACTAATTTAAATGTGCAGAACTAAAATTCAATTTCTTTCCGAAAATACCCCAATTAGTAGGCGATTTTCTAATAAAGTGGGATTTATAGGATTTTTCCACCCTCTCTCTCTCCTCCACGTTTCTCTCTTTCCACTCAATACACCTTCTCTCTCCTCACGGTTCTCTCTTTCCCTTCTCTCACTCCTCTACGGCTCTTTCCTTTTCATTCATGTTTCTTCTATGTTTGTGAATTACATGTGTTTTTATTATTAAAAACCACTTTGTTCTTCAAAATCGCAGCCCCTCATCTCTTTAAATATATATATATCTCCACTTCTCTCCCCCCACTTGTTCGATTCAATAAAAAAAATTATGGATTGCTATTGGGTTAAGTGCTCTCCGTGAAGTGTACCATTCATTTTATTCGTCTCTGCAGTAAGATATATATCATAAAATTCAATTTTCAATTTTTCATTCTATTTTTTTTTTTGGGACGTGAATATACATAGAACAACCATGTATATTTTTTTAAATAGTTCTTTTGACTTCTTATGATGAGTTACTTATTTCTAATAGTAAGAACATATCTTTTTTTAAAAAAAATATAATCAATTGGGTTGATTTCTATTAGTTGAAAAATTAATACGCAATTAATTGTATTTTTTAAGGATTGAATGAATCAACTAACCTCATAGAGGTGGATTTGCTACATACAATTGTTTATGTCCCTTGAATTTTGCATTATAGACAAAAAATGTATGCCTGCATGTGCTTCTCAATGATTGTGAAGGCAATGATCCATCATTCCCAAATCAAGTGTCTTGAGTTCGATCATAAGGAATATAAAATTTTTAAACTCTTGCTCATATGTTACCTAACATTAAATTACAATGGGTTAAACTTTTTTTAGTAATAATGTTTGTGAATAATGTTTATTTTCTTAGACATTAAAAATTCAAAGGTTCATATACATGCAATGGATTACAATCTCAAAAAAATAATTTTGTTTCGAATTACTTGCTTTAATTTTTTTCATTTTCTGTAACTATTTGTGTTAGTAATAATGTTTGTCAATAATTTTTATTTTTCGAGATATAAAAAATTTGAAGCTTCAAATACTTGCTTTGTCAATTTTTCTTAATTACTTTTTATAAATTACAAAAAGTTTTTCTTTCATTTCTTTCACCACACCTTTTCATGAGTGAATTAATAAAAATAGTCACAAACATTTCTATTTTTTAAAATCTTATCAGTTGGTTGATTTCTACTTGAATATGTGTTGCATTTTTTAAAAATTAATAATGTTTGTGAATAATGTTTATTTTCTTAGACATAAAAAATTCAAAGCTTCAAATACTTGATTTAAATACTTGCTTTGGATTAAATTCTCAAAAAAATATATTTTGTTTGTGAATTACTTGCTTTAATTTGTTAATTTTGTAAGACATGAAAAATTCAAACCTACATAAACTTGCTTTGTGAAATTTGTTTGTGAATTGTTTCTATAAACTGCAAAACTTTCTATATACAAGGTTGCCATGTAGTCCTCCCAATAAACAAATCCAAATTTTATCATACATACATTTTAGGTGTTATATTTTGATAGTCAAATTATACACAATTAACTATATTTATTTATTTTCTTCTTTAAGATTGGATCAACTAATATCATAGATGTCTACACCCAACTAAAAAAATATGAGCACTTTTTATTATAAGTTAATTTCGACACACATTTTACTCTCTAAATATATAAATCAATATATTATACATGTCTTTAAGATAATATTTTAATACTAACTATCACACATATTTTATGACACAATTATTGTTAACGCCTCACGCGCATCGCGCGTGCCCATTGACTAGTCAATTATAAATGGAAATAGGTCATTTCAAGCAGTAATTTGGATATCGAGGATTCGGCGGAGCCGGACCAAGGGTCATTTATCGGGACACGGAGTGCAGGTTGAGGTGTGTAGTTGTCACGGCCCAAATAATTAATGCATGTTTAATTCTTTAAGCAGGACCAAATGACCCGTGACATGGGACCCGCAGCGAGATACGTGTCACTACCAAGGCACGGTGGCCGAGGTAAATGTTATAATTGTGTGGTGTATGCCTAGTGTAATGTATATATATAGACTACTAAGTCATTTACGGGTATGCAGATACCGAGACGAGCGGGGACGCGCCTTGAGTCGCGTGCCGACGTGGGCCCGAGGCAGCAGCTCGTGGGGTAAGCGTAACTTGTTGAATTTTTATTGTATAAAAAAAAAAACAATGAAAAAATGGAATGAGATATTAACCAACCACATCCAATATAGATATATATATATATATATAAATGGGCCAAAGTAAAAAAAAAATATACATAACTAGATATACATCTAGCTACACACACACACATCTCAAGAAATGGTGAAGTATTTGTGTCACTTGAGAGTGACACAAGGGACAAGTGGTGTGACCAAGTCCACCCGATGTGCCTCGAGATACGTGTGTGGGTTGAGATGTGTGGCTCACATTCAAGTCACCCAAATTATACATAACCCATATATATTAAGTCAACTAAACCTCTAAAGTCCATCTTTATCTCATTATCTCTCAAATCAAAAAAAAAAAAAAAAACACCAACAGAGAAGAAAAAACGCAGAGAAGAGGAAGAAAAATAAAGGAGAGAGACCGAGCTCGAGGAAGTGGAAGGTGAGTTGATTTTCGTTGTTGTTGATTTGGTGTAGTTGTTGTTGAGTTCGGTGGTTGTTGGAATAGTGACCATGGAGGTTCGACCTCCATGACCGAGAGGTGCGCGGGGGAAATGGCAGAGGTGTCTCCCCTGCCATCAAAATCAGTTGGGGTTGGGGTTGGGAGCCAACCCAAACGCCTCAAGGAAAAAAAAAAACAAAACAAAACAAAACCGGAAGAAGATGGGGGGGTAGCCGGGTCGGGCTCTACCATGTGCGTCGGGTCGGGCCGACACGAGCCCCAGTGGGCTGACCCGGGCCCCAGTGGGCCTGGTCGGGCTGACCCTGACCCGAGGAGGACCAGGTCGGGTTTACCCGGACCCACCCTAATAAAAAAATAATAAATATATATATAATTATTTAATTAAATTAAACTGATTTTTAATAAAATAAATTCCAGAAAATAGATAAAAGTATGGAAAAAATTCAAGAAAATTCCAGAAAAACAGGAAAAAATATATGTGACCCAAATCAATAGAAAGTCGATATTTCCATAAAAAGTGAAGAATTCGGAAGTTGGTCGAGACGTTACACCAGGGTTTTTACCTCAAAAAACACGAAATTTGCAAATTGGTCTCGAATTCGATTTCGACCAATTTGAGAATTTTAAATAATTAAGCTTGAATATAAAATTGATAAATTGTCAAATGTTAGGATCCTAAAGGAGCTATTACGGGGTATTGGGTGCGTACATCGACGCGACGAGAAGCCGGATAACTTAGGAATTGTTGTGTATGTAAGTAAACTGATGTGAGACATTTATTTACATTTCATTCCATTTATTTATTTATTCTCAGTTATTCAGACTGAATTTACCTTTGAAATCCATATGCTATGAGTTGTTTACTTTCATTTTATGACGTTGTTCATAGCATACTCTGTTGTTTATATACTATCATTGATTCCAATTCCTATACTTTGTCATGTTGATTGTTGTGTTTGGAAGTCAGTGATATAGCATGCTATTAGGTTAGTTTGTTTCTTTTGACTCTAATCCTTTGTGCATTAGTATGCAGTTACATCTCTTGGATTCTATTACCGAGTCATTATTGAAAGTGAAAGTGGTTCTTGTGGTTAGGGTCATTTGATGATAGAAATTCAGCTTTCATACGGGGGTCACTAGACTTTCCGGGATGTTAGGGAATTTCTCCACTACCTTGCATGACACACTGGGTAACGTGCCTCGAACGGGGTAACTGGACCTCGGAGTTTGTTGGCGCAAGAATAACTTGGGTGAACATGACGAGTTTTAAAACTCGGGTATGTTAGCAAGTATACATTCTGGTGACGACTAATTCATTTGGAATAGAAAAGGCGTAATCGTAAGTACGACCTTTTGAATTGTTATGATATAGAGCTCAATTTGTAATGAAATGATATAGAGCAGAGCTCAAATTGTAGTGGACAGGCTGATGTGATGAAGATCACGACCGACCGACCCTAATCCATTACTACTTAGCCTTGAGTCAGTTACATATTTGATTAACTCAAGTATCTCTTTGCATGATGTTACTTTCAGCATAGTTGCTATTTAAATTATGTCATTTGATACTTGTCTGTTTGGGAATGTGGATCGATGTCTCTCAGTATTACTTAAATAATTTCATGTACTCACCGTCTAGTTTGTGACGGTGGGTGCAGATCAGCCGAGTAGCCAACAGGCAAATAGAAGATTGGTGACTACCTCTGAGCCAGTGAAGGACTGCTACGACATTTTTGTACGTTTTGCATTCTTTTGTATTACATTTTCTATATACATGATATTTTTACTTTTGGGTTAAGTGATATGAACATCTGACCAGACACGTGTTATATATATCACCACTTTTGTTTATATATGCATGTGATCACTATTTCCTGGTTTTTCCACAATAGATTAAGCCTTAGGATCTAATGTCCACTAGTAACGAAATAAGACTTCCGTTGAATAACTTGTTAGATAAAAAAAAAAAAAATTACCTTAACTCTGATTTATAGCAACCATAGGTTAGTCAGTAGAACTAGTTTGTTATCTGTAGGTGGTATCATAATTGGTAAGTGTTTAGGTGTTTAAATAAGACTGACTAGTTCCTTGTTAGGTCCTATAGGGAAGATTAGGGCTTAATTAAGGGATTAAGCCGGGCGGTGCCCTTATTTGGAGAAGGGGTCGTCACAGTAGTGTCCCAACTAAAATTTCTTGAGCATTACCTTATTTTTGCTCTTGAATTAAAATTATATCCTTCACTACTCTATTCTTGGTTTTGGTTTAAATAGATGAACGTTAAGGCTCTCCCTCTGTACCCTTCCTGTGTGTATGTCCACTAGGCTATAGCACGTGTGTCAGGGATCTAGGTGAATAGTTCAACCCGAGAGTCGCATCGGGGCACGTGTAGGTGCGTAGTAGGTTCTACGTCGACCACCTAGTGGATCCAAATATTAGCCTTGCTTGAGTGGTACTCGCCAGCAATATTCTGTGGAGAGTCCGAAGTATGGCACTAGTCTGACCCTAGGCTCTAGGAACACACCTTGAGCTTGCACTATTACTTATCCATGCGATGATCACAGTTGCCTATATTTATTTCTACATGTTTATTTAATAGTTTTGTTTAATTTCTAGTATTTACTTTTAGTATTGCTCACTTAATTTCGTTGGGAATACTCACTATAGACTCGTCATCTGCCTTTTGTGATGGCTTGAGTGCAGATCCGAGTACGAGTCGTGGCAAGGGCAAGCTTGCAGAGTACCTGTGATTTAGAGATATTGAGCTAGACTTGTACGTTTGTATTATATATACTTTGTTTTTATTTTGGGAATTTGGGATTGAGAAACACTTCAGGACCCTATATTTTGATATTTTGAGACTTCGAGGTGTACATCTGATATATGTTGACATATGGGTTTTCCACACTATGTATCAGAGTTAAAGGCATGACTTTGATGTTTAATATTTTATTTGTCATGTTTAAAGACTTACGCTGTGGTTTAATAAGGATTCAACCAACATTAAAACAGATGACTTGAGTTCATTAACAATTTAAACAGTAAATTGTTTTTCATTGAGGTTAATAATGATTAAATGGTGGAGGAGATTGCATGCGGGACACAGCTTGCGCTGGTAAACCAGGTTGTGGGCCTGCATTGGCCCCGTGGTGGTTCATTTGGATAATGGGCCGCTACAAATCTCACCAAAGGAAAAAGTATTGTACTCAAAAGAAAGCATAGACAAACAGATTTAACCAACAAGATCAAAATAACCACTCAATTTAACCATAGTTCACAACAAATTTCCACACTATAGAAAAAGAAATTCAAGAAACGAATGAATAAAAAATAATAGTAAAAATGAAAATCAAAGTTCTGAAGTTGAAATCCCTAAAGTTCACTCACTTTGAAAGTCATCTCCTACAATTGACTGCACTTCTTTCGTCCACCGTACCAAGAGACTCCTGTATGGCTTTGAATGTTTGTATATATGGATTTGCTCTTCCCTAATCTCGAAAGAAACTTAACCTTCGCAGGCTGCAGGAACAAATCTCTAAAATGATGACACAAAAGTGGATAAACCCAAACCTTACACAGCTACAATTCATTTCCATTTTCATCCTAGCAAAACAAAACTTAACACGAGTTGAATGACATTAGTGAAGAGACAAGAAACCTCGACTTCTTCGATAGCTGAACGCAAATGATTCTCCGAAGAAACACAAACATGAAATGAAGCCATGAAACCTGCTAGGGCAAGTGAGGGCATGAGAACACGAGAGAGATCAATTTTGGAAGTTGAAAAATAAATATAAAGGGTTTAATCGAAGAAGAAAGCGTGCGTGAGAGAGGGATCGCAAGGCGAGGGAGATCCGGAGCGACAAGCATGGAAAGAGATACATGAGAGAGAGAGAGAGAGAGAGAGAGAGAGAGAGAGAAACGAAATCAAGGGCATAGTCGCACAGTTGAGCAAAGGGAATTGTTGACAGTCAAGGTCGATGAACAGATTATTCACACTTATTAAGTATTAGTATATAAATATATATGGAGTTCTATCAATAAAATCACCATGAATGGTGATATTTAATTCTAGACATTAGATTTTGATACAACTATTCAATTTAGATATTGTGTCCAATTTGTGAAATAGGTAACTTATTATTCAAGTTACTACATTTAATGTTTTGCATTTAATGGACTGCATTTAATGTTATACACATGATTATGATAGTTACTACCTATAATTATTATTCCATACATTATATTTAATTTCTAACAGTATTGTTGTACTTTATATTTTTTGGAATAGTATAATGCAATTTGATTAGTCTTAAAAGTTTCATTTTGCTATAAACTTCTTAAATAACTTTTTGTTTCCCTAAATAATAAAGTATGTAATATGACGAAATTTTTAGATATTTAAAACATCAAGAATAAAGAAGCAAAATTATGAACTATATTCATTTTAAAACATCAACAATATATACTATATTCATTTTAATGTTATGAACAAAATTTTTAAAAATATATGTCATGCACAAAATTATGTATGTTGCATACTTTTTAAATATTTTATCATTATTTAAAGAAAAATCATTAAATTAAATCGATAAAATATACATAATATAATTAAAGAATGATTTTATCATTATTTACAACTAAAAATATTTTTTCAATAAATTTAAAATTTCAGATTTTTTTTAGTATTTAAGAAGTTTGAAGTTTTACTTCTAAAAAAATAAGTTAGGAGTTTAATTAATTTTTTTATATTTCCTTCAAAAATAATTAGCAAGTTATTGATGAACTCTCCTAAAAAAATAATCACGCAATATGATAAATTATTTTATTTAATAAAATTAACTTAAGAAAAGTATGATTGGAACATGTTTTGTTAAAAAAAATCTAAACTAAAAACTAAGACTAATATAAAATTTACCGCATTTCCTACTTAATCATAAAACGACACATGTTTCTTTACAAAATTATAAAATATCACTTGTACATACTAATACTGTCACGCATATTTACCTTCAAAAGAAAAAAATAATAAATAATAAAAACTAAATTGACCTTTAGAAAAAAAAAACTTAAAAACTAAACTAATACATAAATAACTATTATCAAGAAAAATAAAAAATTATATGAAAAAATATAGAATTTAAATAAGATATTACAATATTATTTTAAGAAGTTATTATTAACTTTAATTTTTTACATCAAGAATTATATTATATTTTTTTTCAAAAGGTAAGGTCTTTCTTTAATAATTTCTATTAGTTGCAATTCCGCGCTCTACACATGAGTAAGACCCGAATATCAATATAAAATAAAAATAAATTTTATGTAATACTAAAAATAAAAAAAATATAATGTAATCTTTAGTTTATTTGATGCAATGAACAATATCAATGAACAAACTGAGTTTATTATCACTAGGTATATGGTCAAATTTATTTAAAAAAGTTAATTAAGCAAATATATCATGTTAATTTTTAATTTTGTAAATTTTTAATGTCACTAGCTTTTTTTTGTTGGAGACCGTCACATTAATAATTATTGGGATAGTGAGCATAAAGGCAAAACATAATCAACAATAAAAGTTTTCAAGTTTTCTTTAAAAATAAAAAAAGACCTTATGCTTGTCTTAATAATTATTGGAGAATTAAATTTATATATGTATTTCAAGATAACTTTATATATTAATAGTCAAATAATATCTACAATTAATGGTTGATTAGGAATATACTATTAATTATAGTGATGAATTAATATTTTGTACCAAAAATTTTTTTTAACAAAATTTAATTTGCTTAGTTATGATAGTTTGGGTTTCCAATGTGAAATAAATTACACATATATTTAATTATCTTTATGACAATTTGAGTTACCTACTATAATAGGTTGCAATGGAGATCACCATTCATAGTGATTTCCTTTAATCACCATGGAACCCAATTACATAGCATTTATTTATGATAATTTGAGTGCTTATACCATGGAACCCAATTACATAGCATTTATTGCGCATTTAATGTGTTTTGCATTAAATGCACTACATCAATCACCATTAGATTAAAATCCATAGTAATCCAATGGTAAGATATGTAGTACTTATGACATAGATATATATTTGAACTCCGTTGTAGAAGCACCCTATATATATATATATTTATATATGGGTACTACCAACATGGAAATCAAATATATACCAATGTCATGAGTACGCTATTTACAATCATTGGATTCTAATCCAATACATTAATCGAGGTGTCATAAATGTACAAATCATTTAATGCACAACACATTTTGAGAGGATTTCATGGTATGAGTATATATTTGAGCTCCATTGAAGAATATCCTTATATATATATACTAGGTGAGGACTCTGGGGAGTACTTCATCTGTCTGAAATTTATAAAGTGACTGTTTACCAATATATATATATGTGAATGAAAAAACAAGTTAGTCATGTTAGGACATTACTTCCAAAAAAAAAAGGAAACAAGGAAAAAAAACACAAGTGGTTTGACCCATCAATTTGTGAACACTTGCTTGTTGAGATTCCATAGAATTGTACATAAAGTTCAATCTTTACCTCAAACTCTATAGATAGAAATGATAACTTTGAAATTATGAATGTAAATAATTGAATTAGTTGGGATTAAAGCTTTAGACACCTTTTTTTTCACATGATTAATCAGAATTTTTTTCATTCAAATTTCTTCTGGGTTTTGGGTTTGTTCCCTCCCCCCAACACCTTCTTCAAACCACCTTATTCTTCAACCCCCACCTTCTTCTTCTCCCTCTCGGATTATCTCTTCTTCACTGTTTATATATATATATAAAACCGAACATTTTCCTCTCTTCATCACACAATCAACAACCAACCACAACAACCCATTCCAATTCCGATTTCGAATTCATAGACAAAACCAGTCCCACAGTCACTAAAATCAAAAATTGAAATATTATCTCACCTTCAACTGTTCTTCAACAACGCCACCAACACTCACGGCTCTCCTTGAATTTGATCTCCAAACGAGAGAGAGAGAGAGAGAGAGAGAGAGAAAGATATATATATATATATATAAGGAAGAACAATGAGGGTTTGGGTGAGAATGATGAAGACGATGACCAGTGGTATGCACTCCCTTAAAACGTATCAAATGGTAGCATGCAATTTAAGCTTTCAACAGATACAATGTTCATATAAACCGATTTGCCCCGGAAACAAGTGTACACTCCAATTTAGAAATCTCCCTCAATTTATCAACATCTCAGTCTCCGTGTATTGGATTGATGAGAAGGTGTTTGTGTATTGGATTGATGAGAATGAGTTCGTCCGGAACACAAGCGAGTGATCAATTGAAGACCGAGAGAAATAGAAAACCGTGTATTGGATTGATGAGAAGGAGTTCGGGATTGATTTAGAGATAAAGAAAAATGAGTTAGAGTTTGATTTGGAGACAAAAGAAAAGGTTGATTTGGAGATGAAAAAAAAAGACATATGGGCAAATAGGTAAATTTCATTACCACTCAAAAATTTGTGATTCGTGCTTTTATATATATGATAGATATATATATCTATCATATATATAAAAGCACGAATACCAAATTTTTGAGTGGTAATGAAACTTACTCCTTTGCCCATATATATCTATCATATTTACTTCTTTCCTCATATATATCTATGATATATATAAAAGCAACTATATATCTATCATATATATCTATCTATATACGCTACTTCTTCAACATCTTGAACACTGCCTCTTCAAATCGATCAACAACTACTCTCCTACCTCTTCAAATTGATCAACAACTCAACTAATCAACGACTTTCCTTCCTCTTCAAATCATTCATTCCCTGCTTTCCTTCATCGACTCATTCGTTGCTTTCCTTTGCTATTCGATTCAAAGGTGAGTTAATCCACATTTCTTCTTTTTTTTTTTTTTTTTCGGAGAGGTTCGATTCAAATGTGAGTTAATCATTTGGTCTATATGGTTCAATTTGATTCATGGTTTTTGAAAGAAATTTGTGTCTAATCCACCCTTGATTCAATGTTGAATTTAACACCAAAAGCTCTATTTCATCTGGTCTATATGGTTCAATTTTATAAATAATTTACTTCATGACAAGGAGCATCCATCTTTTTTGCAACTGTACTTTTATGATACTGATCATGAAGTGCAAAACCGAATGCATTGCTCTGATGGGATGAAAGAGACAATTTTGGCAATGTTAATTAGTATGCTTACGAAAAATTTATATGCAAGTTTTTTCCGCACTTTACAAAATAAGGAAGAGTTAGAAGATCGTGTTGTTCAATTAGTTTCAAGTGTTAGTCGCCTTCTACTTATTGTTTTTCATGTTTTCTATTAATTGTAGTGGTTCTTTTCAATTTTGGTTAATTAACTAAAATTAATTCCCGCGAGCGAAGCGAGCGGGTCAATCGTGCGTAGCATGTCTTGAAACTAGTATAAATATATATATAGTTCAACATATAGGAAACCGACTTGCTCCCCAAGCACGACTTGACTATTGAGGAAACAATTGCACGAGGTCCCTTATAGTCGGAAGCAATAGCGAACCATTCATAAAACCTCATGCAACTTTGAAGCATAAACTAAATTGATGCTTAAAGAACTAGTTCCGCTAACACACAATCCTTTAGAAAAAGATTTAGGAAGCAAATTGGTTCTCATTTTAAGCAAAAACTTCACCACGTTAAATATCGAAAAATACAACATAAAAATCCAGAGTTGGTTAGGGGTATACACGCATTAGATTCAATTCAATTAAGGTCAATCCCTAATTTAATTCAATTATTGCATATTGAAAAATTGCAATCGCAATCCAATCCATTTATTTCGCTAATCCGACTTTTATTCAATTTACTAAATGCGCGAACTGGATCAAGCTATTCAGATTGACAATTATAAAAATAATATTTTTAAAATTATAAACTTAATATTTTAAATTTAAACTTAGGTAATCCCAATTAGTAACAAAGAAATTTATGATTAATAAAATAATGTTTGAATATAATTTTTAATTCAAATATATTAGTTTAAACATTTTCTACATTTATTTGAGTAAGATAGTTTTAAAATATATTCCTCCTTCCAAAAATATAAATTGTTTTAGGCTTTGGCACATTTAGGTGATATTAATATTGAATTTACTTTCAATTTTTACTTTTTGACACAAAGAAGGTAGTGCTTTAATGACAATTAAATTTTTAAGTTTAACAGAGGGGTGAAATGAATATAAAAGGTGTCAAATGATCAAAACATCTTATAATTATGGAAAGAAGATTTTGTCTAAAACAACCTATATTATCGGGTCGAGGGAGTATAACTGAATACGAAAAGAATTGACTTGAGTTGCGAAAATTTAAATTTTCAAATGTATATGAATAAATAATAGATGAATTAGTGGCATAAAAATGCTAATCCATTTAAATATAGTTCAATCCGCAATCCAATGCAATCTGTACGAATTGCAATTTTTGCAATCCAATCCAATCCAATTTAACAAACTTAAACTATAAACTAATAAGAGCTAAACGAACTGGTTCAAGCTGGATCTACGGATTCACGGATTTCACGAACACACCGTGCCACGAAATGTTTATGAAAGTACATGTTGGAGAATATGAAAGTTATATTTAAGCAAAACCTTCTCAGTTGAGATACAGACTAGCAAGTTAGACAACCTTAAGTAGCTCTCCTTGTTTTTTGATCAAAAGTTTGTTCTATTCTCCTCAAACTTCAGCACAAGCAAGTACAACAAAGACCGCAAAATTCAACCATATTCACACTAAACCATAAGAAGTAGCATTCTTTATATTGTTCCTATACATCATTTAATCACTTTCACCATGACTAGAACTTAAAAAATGAGCAAAATAGGATTACCAAATATAAATAGGGGAACACCTATTGAGCGATGAAAACAAAGAATATAGCCGACGCATGATTTCACGGTATTCTATATATATTAGAAAAGATGAAACCTCAGCTATAGGCACTAATAGAAACCTGAGCTGGGCTGTCTTATCTCCGCTGTACAAAATTAGTAGAGCTATTTACCGTAGGCCACAGTTGCAGATGAGTAGTGCCACTGCCTCTCCTCCTTGTCTCCCAGCAGTAGTAGATCATGTTTAAGCATCATTTGATTTCTTCCATGTGAATGATGTTCGGGTTGCCATACAAGCCTCATCAGTCATTCGATTCACTTCTGATTGAATCAGGTTTAGCTTCTTGACCCGGCATCCTCACCCACAATGAGGCTTGTCTCATAATTTGAGGTCTGAATGGTGACACTTACAAGAAATTGAGGCCTCGCATCGCTGATAATATTGAACAAGAGAATCTAGTATAAGTAGTTGGACTCAACGTGATTGGGTGCGTCCTTACAGAGCACTGACCGAACTTCCATGACAGATCTAGGGGGCTCCAGATCTTTTTCTTGTAGCATGTTTCCAAGCAACTGTTGCATCTGGGAGGCAAATGTATCATCCAAGATCTGCAAATTTCAACCAAATGATTAAGGGCCAACTAAAAGTAAAAATATTTTATCAAAAATATTGATTTTTCATTTCTTTCCAGTGCTACTTTAGACAACATGAGAAGTCAAAGTGTTCAATAAAAAGAAAAAAGAAAACCTATCGATACCCAAAAAATAAGAAACACACACATTTACAGACTTAGTGCTTTTGCACCTCTTGAAAAGCATCAACCTTTCTTTTTTACTAGTACTAGCTAGTTTTTCCACTTATGGCGCATTGCTGCTATATATATAAATTAATGGAGCCCAAATATATACTCATGTCATGGGAACTATGCGTTTTCGCCATTGGATTACCATTGAATCATGATCCAATGGTGAGTAATGTTGTGCATTTAACAAAAAAACACATTAAATGTATATGGATATATATATATATAATCAAGAAGATGAAACTCCAATTCCTTTCATAATATGGTTCGGAGGGGGAACGAACCGAAGAGACACAATTCGCTCCACCATGATTAAGATTCTTTAGTCAAATATTTAACAAGTGCATATGCAAAATCCAAAGGACTCCACCAACCCTGCAGCAAAATTATATCTCCCAATCTTTTTCTTTCCACAAAACCATACATCCTTGGTTAAAGGGGTTACATGCTAAACTATTCTATTAGTCACATTAATCTCCTTTCATTCATGCAAAAACAAGTGGGACACTAGACAAAAATCCAAATGCGAAGTCATTTAAAAACAACAATCCCAAATTAGTTGGATCAGCAAGTTATTTAAGAGGTAACAACAACAACGAGCCTCAATCTCAAATGGGGTCGGCTACATGGATCAAAATTTTCCATTGCGCACGATTCAGTGCAATTGATGGTGTGATTACCAATTCCTTTAAACCTCTTCCCTAACTCCACAAGATTAAAAAAAAAAACTCTAACTGCCTACACAGGCAAGTCTATGCTTCAAATTATATGGTTGTTCATCCAACAATAAATGTATACCTTTCCATTAGGGGTGTATACGAATTGGATCCGGCCCATTTAAAGTAAAATTTGAGGAATAACGGGAAAATCGGAAAGAAATCTGGGCCAGCTAATACATTTCCAACTACCGAATCTAGATTTGGCCCATTGGCTTTGGCAGAAGAGGAAACAATTGAAGAACCCGTGCAGGATCTTGCAAGGAATACGAAGATGATCAAGGAACCACCATGAGTGCATAACGCAACTAAACAAAATTCCAATAAGAAGCCGAATGGAAAGAATGGAAGAAGTGGACCGAGTCAACTCTCAAATGATAGCAGGCCCCCTAGGACCCAATCAATGACAGGCCTAACCACCAAGGTCAAAGGAACAAAAGCCGGACCTGAATATGAAAACCCCAATGTCTCGCACTCAAACAGTTTGAAAAGGTCCTCTATGTCCAAGGCCATAGTGACTCTAACAAAGCAAACAACAACAACCAATTCTAATCCACCCGAAAGGATGGAACTGGATCCAAACTGCCACACTATGGTTGTCTTTGAAGATAAAGGAACCCAACATTCAAGTTCCTCATGTAAGGAGGGACATGTCAATCTCACAATGCATCACTCAGGCAATGGTGGGAAGCCGCCAGATGAAATGAAGGGAGTGGTTCTTAAAAGCGATGTCAAAGTAAGGATTCCAAAAGCTAATAAGGCAGACTTAACCTTTAATTTGGCGGATGATGTTAACATGAATGCGGGGGATAACGAAACATCTTCAAAAGAAGGAGCATGCTCTGATGTGGAGCTGATGACTATTGAAAATTGAGGATTTCCTCAAGATATCTCTACCTACCTCTTTTCAATTAGTTATTAATTTCAAACAACTTTCTTGTTTGGAAGTGTCAGGGTGCAACTAGTAAGCCGTTCCTACAGCATTTGAAGTCTCTTGTATCTTCCCATAGTGTGAAAGTACTTGTGCTACTAGAAACCATGATTAGTGGTGCGCGGGCTGAGGAGATCATTGGTCGCATTGGATTTGAAAAGTCTCATAGAGTGGAGGCCATTGGATACTCGGGAGGCATATGGGTCTTGTGGCGAAAGGGAATTGAAGTGCATATAATTGAAAATCACTGGCAATTTATTCACATGTGTATCTCACTCCCATCCTCACAAAATTTACTATTCACGGCTATATATGGTAGTCTGGATACCAGAATTAGTAAACAGTTATGGGACAAATTTGACATCCTATCGAGCGTGTCAATGGAACCTTGGTTATTGCAGGGGATTTTAATGTGATCTTGCAAGAGGCGGAAAAGATGGGCGGCTCTAGGCGTATCCGAACTTGCAAGAGATTCATCAATTGGGTCGAAATGCAGGGGTATCAGACATCCTGACTAGTGGCTCTGCATTCACATGGTCGAGGGGACTACTTTACGAGCGGTTGGACCAGGCTTTAATTAATAGGCTCTGGCCCAATGTTTTCCATCCTCCAAAAGTGAAACATTTAGCTCGTATACAATCGGATCACTGCCCACTAGTCATTGAGATCGAGTGTTTGGGTGCTCCCAGACCCAAGTTCAGCATAACCAGATTTCTAGCAGCATGGGAACACCATCCGAGTTGTAATGAATTTGTTAAAGCGCATTGGCACTCAAACACCCCTCTTCAACTACTGATCCAAGAGTTTGCAGAAAAAGCTAATGATTGGAACAACGAAATCTTTGGAAATATTTATCAAAGAAAAAAAGAAGTGCTAGCTCGGCTCAATGGAATTTTCGTCCAACGAGGGGGGGGGGGGGGGGTTGTGCAAGCTGGATCGAAATTTACGAAGTGAGCTAGAGGAAATCTTGTTCCAAGAGGAACTATTGTGGCTTCAGAGAACCAATTCTGACTGTACACTGTTGGGGGATCGTAATACACATTTTTCCCATGCCCATGTGAATTCTTAGCAAAGACAACAAGCAATAAAGGGAGTTACCCTTGGGGATGGATCTTGGTGTGCAGACCATTCTACTTTGAAAGAGGAAGCTAGACATTTCTTCGACAATCACGTTAAAGAGGAACCCTCAACTACAGTCCACGGTAATAGTAGTGGCACTGCTCCTCCTATCTCTAGTTCTACCATAGTAGAGATGGGGAAATCTGTTAATGAGGATGAAATTAGGGAACAGTTGGTCAGCCCGGAACATATGAGCTTCATGAGTGGATGACAAATCACAGACAATATTGTCGTACCACAAGAACTTGTCCACTCAATGAGAAACCATAAGGGTCGGAAGAGTTGGCTTGCAATCAAGATTGACTTGGAGAAAGCCTATGACAAGCTCCGTTGGGATTTTGTTCAGGCTCTTTGACAGAAGCACGTATCCCCCCCTTTCCTCACTAACATCATAATGGGAGGCCTCCAGTCGGTTTCCTCCCAGGTCCTAGTTAATGGAGACACTACAGAACCTTTCACACCATCCAGAGGCGTCAGGCAGGGTGATCTAGTCTCCCCCCATACATTTGTTTTATGCATGGAAAAGCTACCCTCGATGATTCGTGAAGCAGTGGAAGATGGTAGATGGTGTGCTCCGAGCACACGGGAATGAAGCTCTTAGAATCTCACACCTATTTTTTGCTGATGACTTGATTTTATTTGCAGAAGCAACGGAGAACCAATTTCAAATTATTAATGCAATTCTAAAAGATTTTTGCAAGGTCTCCGGACATAAAGTTTACCAGCAAAAGTCTCATATCTTTTTCTCCCACAATATTGATGAGAACTTGGCTACTACGCTCTCCAACAGCTTAAGATTTGAAGTAACTACTGACTTGGGCAAATATCTGGGAGTTCCCCTAATTCATCAGAGGATCACTAGGAACACTTATGCTACGGTGGTGGAGAAAGTACATAACAAAGCGAGCTACTAGGCCAAGCTTCGTATCTCTCTGGCAGGACTAGCAACTCTTTGCAAGTTGATTTTATCAACCTCCACGTACTATATAATGCAAACTGCATCCCTACCAAAAGTGAATTGTAAACAACTTGACAAAGTGACTTGATCCTTTCTATAGAGATCGAAGGAAGAAAAAAGAAAGACGAGCTTAGTGACATAGGGGCAAGTGTGTCAACCGAAAAGCAAAGGAGGTCTGGACTTTCGGGAAGTAGAAGACATGAATAAAACGTTTTTGACAAAATTAGGATGGGGAATTATCCAAACCCCTAAGGCCCTATGGGTAAAGCTTATAAGGGCAAAATATGGTTTACAACAATAGAGAATCCCCCTTGTGCTCAAGTTCATGGTGAGGCCTCGCTGTTGTTTGGGAAGATGTTCTAAAAGGTTGTCGGTGCGCACTTGGTAATGGGTGTAAGGTTTCTTTTTGGAAGGATAACTGGACTGATTTGTCATCTCCACTAGTTAGCCATCTAACCTTGCCGATTAGTGAGTCGGAATTGAATGCTCCAACCAGTAACTATGTAACAGCGGAAGCGGATTAGAATTGGGAGCGATTCCAATCACTACTACCAGAGGCAACTAAACTACATATTGCAGCCATTCCACCACCTTCACAAGTATGTGGAGAGGATGACTTATTCTAGGCTCACTCCAACTCAAGAAGTTTCACGGTCGCCTCTGCTTTCAAAGCTAGACTACAAAGTTCTTGGATGGTGAAAGACCCCGAGTGGAATATAGTGTTGAATTGGGACGGACCTGAGAGGATACGACATGTCTTATGCAAGCCTTTCATGGAGTCCTTACCAATGAGGAACGAAATTGACGACATCTGACGAAAGATACCTGTTGTTCTATTTGTGGAGAATAGGTGGAGTCGATGGAGCATATTCTCAGAGGTTGTATGTGTACAACCTTAGTGTGAGCGGAGATGATGGGCATTGCTACACTGAACCAGTGGACCACCCTTGCGTTCGAGGAGTGGTTATTCGAAAATCTATCGAAACGGGATATGCTCAATGGGGTCAAATGGTGTACATTCTTTGGAACAACATGTTGGCTACTATGGCAAAGAAGGAATAAGGAGGTGTTGGGAAATGTCGAGTGCTCAGACCAGTCTTTCATTCATCAAGTGTGGGCAAAGGCAAGATTGATCCAGGGTGCATTTACCACGAACAATGGAATCAAGCCGAGTGTTAGGTAGAGAGCTGAAAAATTGATTGGATGGGACGCTCCTCCCTACGGCTAGATCAAAATAAACTCGGATGGGGCTCGAAGAAGCAATCAACTTCTACGACAGGCGGTCTTCTCCGTGATGAGGCTGGAGAATGGATTGGTGGGTACATCTCTAATCTGGGGTTTTGCTCTATATTTGATGCTAAAGTGTGGGGAGCGTTGTTAGGGCTTCAATTAGCTTGGAGAACGAGTTATCGCAAACTTGTCTTAGAGATGGATAATAAGGGAGCGGTGGAGTGCCTGGTTCATCGCGAAACCCCGGTTAACAAGCACAGACATATATTAGACCTAACTCGCCAGTTGATTGATAGACCAGAGTGGGAGGTACGTATTCGCCATGTCTACAGAGAGGGGAATCGAGCAGCTAACTGGATGGAAAATTTAGCGTATTAATACCAATCAGGGAGTTCTACTATGATGACTAAGCCGAGTGGGATTTAGACAATCCTCAGAGATGTAGTAGGAGTGGCCTTGCCACGAGTTTGTATTATGTAATATTTGGGCTCATTAGCCCCCCCTTCTGATAAAAAAAAAAAAAAAAAGTAAAATCGTAACTCGATCTAATTATTGTGGATTGAGGAAATTTCAATTTCATCCAACTTATTTAATCTGGCAAACCAAATCGATCCAATTAATAAAATGCAGATTGGACTGAATCAAGTTCGACGATTGTCATCATATTATTCTCTCATAATTAAGAATATACACATTAGTTTTAAAAAATTGAATATGCACTTTGGTTAATAAACGAAGTGCATGGTTATGCATCAAATTAGACTTCTTGATCAACTTGATATAAAAATTAGACTTGATTGATCAAATTGATACAAAAATTATATGACCAAACCAAAAGTTGGACTCCAAAAGCCAAGTAATACAACTGATTATAAGATCAAATATTGGTTAGTTGTGGTCTTAGTTTTTATTAGGATTTTTTTTTGAAACCATTGATATGAATCTTGAGATCTAAAAACTAAAGTATCTATAAGACTATATGTATTTAATGTTGCACATCGAACCGAATTGAATATGCAGATTCTACATGTAAAATTTGTAAGTTGATACGATCCATGCAGATCGACATTTTTGCAATTCAATCCAATCCAACTAGTTATAGAATTCGATCTGATTCATAATAACTGGGCTGAATTAAATTGGATCTGCTGATTACTAGATTCTTGTACACCCCTACTTCCATATCTTTGTATTCTTCACCAGCTAGAAAATACATAGGATCTCTCAAGCTCAAGTTAGCTTCAATCTACGTCTACCTCGTCAAGTTTGTTTAGTTTCAATTGAGTCCAGTTTTCTAGTGGGGGTGTCCAAGCCACCGCAACCACCCTTCCATAATCTTTGTGTCAATTGATGCTACTCCTACTTCTCTTTGAATTTATATATTTTTTACTCTATCTTTAAGAGTTCTACCACACATCCACCTAAACATCTTCATTTCCGCAACGTTCAGTTTATATACTTGTTGTTTCTTTACCGCCCAACATTCACTTCCACAGAGCATAGTTGCGGTCCTATAAAAATTTCCCTTTAACTTGGTAGGAATATTTCGATCACTGATCAAGCCTGTTGCACTTAATTTCTTTCATCCAACTTAAATTCTATGTGTGAAATCATTCTCAATGTTACAATCATTTTGTATGATTGATCCTAGATATCAAAAGTGATTCACATTAGGAACTTTTACTTCCCTTAATTTTACCACTCCATCATCTTGACATCTAGTATTTGTAAACTTACAACACATGCAATCGGTTTTCGTCCAACTCAACTCAAAGCCATTAGATTCTAATGTATTCCTCCAAAGTTATTTGAGAGAAAACAAAAAAAATAAAATCTTGAAAAATTAAACCCAGTAACTGAAAGGACGAAATTGGAGTTAATTTCACATAGTATCATCCAACTTTATAAATTGTAACACTGTAGTAATTAAACTTACATTCGTACCAAAATAAATCATTGAACTTCGTAAAATGTTTCACTAAGATCGCTCCAGTCCTGTTTTGTTAATTAATTCAATTTCCAAACAAATTTGTTTTTTTCTTTAACCCCACTTCCACCCCTCCAAGCATTGTCGCCGCATCTCCTTCCTCTGACTCAACTTCGTCCTTGCCAAACTCTTTCTCCTTTTTTTTCCAAGAGAAAGGGCTAATTAGTCCAAAAATTAAATTAATTACCAAATATGACTGGAATGACCTTAGTGAAACATTTTACGAAGTTTGGTGAATTATTTTGTACGAATGTAAGTTAGTTAACAAAGTGTCACAAATTATATAGTTGGATGGCCTTCTATGAAATTAAGTAATTAACCCAACTAAACGGGCTTAATTGAACCTAGCATCATATGGGGATTGTTGTGCGTATTGATAAGGTTATACACCATGCCTCCAAATTCTTCTCATCCCTTCTCCACAACAACAACAAAAACAAGGCCTCAATCCCAAACTAGTTCGGGTTGGTACATGGATCAAAATCTTCCATTGTGCTTGATTTAGTGCAATTTGATAGTGAGCTTTCCAAGTCCTTAAAACTAAACTTACACAAAATATCAAGCCTTAGGGCATTTTGGGTAATTTCAATCTACGAATAAAATAAATAAGAAATGGATAAAACGAGTGCTTTTGGATGGGACTAGGACTTGAGACAAGATGAAATGAGATGGAAGGTGGCGATTGATGCTCTCCAACCCAAACTGAAACCCTAAGTATAAAAGGGATAATAAGACCACTTGTGCCTCTTGATCTCAAAGTGAAGAGAGAGGAGAATCCCTACGTTTCTTGGAGTGGTGGAGGCTTTAGTGGTGGAACCTTGGAGACTTGGAGTCAGAGAGAGTGAACCAACACCAAAGTCATCATCTTCAACTCGGTAAACATCTGTCTTTTGCTTCCAAATCTTGATAACAAAATGTATTCTCGAAATCAATGGGGTCTTATTTTTGGTCTGAAATCAATGGGATCTTTAGTGATTTCATAAGGATTGGTTCATGGACTTTTATGGTTTCAAATGGTTTTTTATGATGCTTTTCACACTTTACAACTTGGTTTGAGCCTATGAGTCTGGATTTCATATTTGGATGGTTGGTAGAAATGGATTTGGAACTATTTTGCCCAAATTGGTTTAAACCTTGTCTTTCCTTAAATCTTTGATTTGGATATCTCAAATTGGTTAATTAACGGTTTGAAAAATCGACAAACTTCAACAAAATTTCGGCCGAATCTTGTCGATAATGAAAATGGGGAAGCGAAACTACGTGGCAGTGTCAAACTTTCAAAGTTTCACCTTAAACTTCGACATGTTTTGCCAAACTTCAATCAACTTCGATGGTTTCTATCGAAACTATTAAAAAAGAGACAACAAATGCAAGAATTCAAAGAAATCAACGAAATTCTTGGGGAAGTTACCAAAGTTACATGAATACAATAAAATTTGAAAATTAACTTCTTTTCATATCGAGTAGCAAACAAGGTCAAAATTAATCATATAAAGCAATATAAAAACAAATATTAATGTAAAGTGCGCTGTGAATTGTGTGTTTATTACGAAATAACTATTTTAAACAAGGGTAGTAACCAAGTGGGTCACTTGCAAGCCGCCTCCTTCAAAACCCTAAAAAACTCTCTTTATTAATCTCTATGTAATATCCTTAACTATTTTAAAATATATTTAATTTTTTAAAAATTAATTATTTAATTGCATTATAATTTTATATTAGAAATGATGTTTAAGTCATAAAGTTGACTTAAAATAACTTAATTGGTGGGTTGGTACTAGACCTGTTCAGGCTCGGGCCTAAGAACCTTAGCCCAAGCCCAGCGCACCATATATACGCAGGCCTATACAAAAGTCCAAACCCGAACCATGTAAAAAATACAAAGCCCAAGCCTAGCCTATCAAGCCAAAATATAAATATTTTAATACTAAAAATATAAAAAATAAATTATTTATTTATTTAATAAAGTTTTTATGGACTTTTTCAATACCATGTGTTTCTATGTATATATTATATATTTATTTGTCTTGCAAAAAGGAGAAGTGGCTCAAATGGTAAACATCACTTAATGTGAACATTAGATCTAAGGAATAAATCCCACCTACACCACTAACTATTTTAAAATATATTAGTATATTAACTTATATTCGGGTTGGGCCTGGGTTGGGCTTGGGCTTTTTAAGGTGGCCTAAGCCCTGCCCATTGTAAAGCGGACCTAACTGGGCTCAAGCTTGGGCCGGACTTTTTTTGAAAAGTTTTTGTCCAAGCCCGAATATTTGTTCACGGGATTGGGTGGGCCGAGCGAGCACCCGAGCCCATGATCAATTCTAGTTGGTACTTAAGAGACTCATACGAGTCCATAAGTCACACTTATTTAAAACTAAAATTGTATAAGTTGGCCCAAATGAGTTTGAGCCTACAAAGCCCACTCTCTCTCTTGAAACCCTACTACTTAAAGCTACTTTAATTGTTCTAGAAACCCTAGACTTTTTTCTTCCAACTCACTAGCTTACTTTTTTTTTGAACAATAAAGCTTCTTCTCTACCACCCATCTAGTGTCTTATTATACAATAAGCTTCTCCATCACCACCACCACCACCACTACTACCACTCATTTGATGCCTTGTTAGGCACGGAAACTTCACCACCACCATCACCACCACTACAACTCGTATAATACCTTATTGAGCAAGAAAACTTCATAACCACCACCACCACCAACTTTGGAAATGTAGCTGGAAAACACCACCACTACACCACCATCTCAAAGTCATCTCTAAGCTTAGGAAAGTGGAGATTTGGGGTAAATTTGAAAATCCTGGCATTTGAACATTCATTTTAGTCTATCTTTTGAAATAAATGAAAGAGATTGTTACTTATATTAAATTATTGATTGAAGGTTGTTGAAGAGTAGGATAAAAGACTCAACTAGCTAAAGATTGATTTGAAGTTCATTTACACCAAGCTCAGGTGTTCAATAAAAGTGGAGAGATTCCTATTTCTACACCAGTTTTTTATTTATAGCAAAGAAAATGAAAAAAATCGTGGAAAATTATTTGTTTTTTTAATTTAATCGTTTTATTTGGTGTTTGATACACTCAGTAACCGTATAGAAAAAAAAAATCACGCCTCTAATTTTCTTCGTTTTTTTAGCGTAGAAATTTGAAATTTTCTCTCCCTCGATACCCAAACTCGGACTCCTTCAACAAGAAGTCAAGAACTCACCCTCCCTGATGCACTTGTACCTTCTTCTTCGTCGATGTTGGTCTTCTTCATTGGAGTTGGGGGTACAGGCGTTTACAAGTGATTTCATCAACATTAAAGCAAGGAAACTCTGACGATTTATTGGTGATGTGTTGGCATCGGATCTTGGCATCGATGCTCGCCCATTCTTGTCTCCCTCATACCAACATAACAACAATTAAGACGACGAAAAAGATGAAGAGAACTGGCACGAACAGTGTCACTTTAAAGTTGAAACGATTCCTGATCCCTCGCGAAGATTTGAGGCCATGGGAGCGTGTAAGGAGAGTTTAGGGGTTGAGAGGGTTATGGTCCTCAATCATGAAGAAGAACAATCTAGAGAAGCCGAAGCCCTACAATAGCGGCTGCCAGGAGAAGATGTTGATGTTGAAGGAGCGTTTAGGGAGACTTATAGGGCTAGAGCAGGAACAACCTCTCTTTTGTCGCTCAATTTGGTCTAATTCGTGCCCTAATTGATCAATTTTGTGTTGTGGTGTTCAGCTCGTTTGGTGAGTGCACATCGATTAAACAACTCGTTAGATAGATGATACTTTATCTTCCAAAAATCCTTGTTTAAAGCTTTCTCAACTTGCGTTATTCAAGATGAGAGTTCCAAAGATTCATGGTTGAAGTTCAAGGAAAGAAGAAGCACGAAAGCAAATTAGGTGCTTATAGCTATTTCTCATGAAAGCTTTGCAGGAGATATAAGCTGTCGTGAAAGCTCACAAAATTGCATTCATGTATTTGTTGTTAAGAGCATTTTATTGGCTGATCTCTCTTGTTTATATATTTTGAACACTCTGTTGGATTGAACTGGAGATCACCAACTGTTTGATTAAATTCCCAAGTAGAGACCTTAATACTTTAGGAGAAAATATGTGATATATGTTTCTAATGAATGCTTTCGTCTCATTAATCTAGTCTCCAGACCAGGCTAGCCTAGAGTGCCAGCCATGGAGCTTCTTACTCTAGTCTCTTGGTATTTAGTTGGGTTTCAATCGAACTTAACCAAGTTAATGCATTGAAGAAGCTATATTTATTTTTTAAAGATCAATTTCAATTATAAACATTCTAAATAAAAAAGATTAAGCTTTAAAAAAAATTTAACTTTACAATAAAAAGATTTATTTAAGAAAATTTTCTCATGTGCTATCAAACAACAATAAAAAAAAATTCTTAAGAAAATTCTCAAGAAGATTTGTTAAAGAAAATAGTTTTTTTCTCATTGAAAATTTTCTTTGTCATCAAACGCACCCTAAGTGATTAGTATAAGACTTAATAACATGGCATATGAACTAGTCCATGCTAGTGTGTTGCACAATTGTCTTGAATGCTTGTTGGATGGCTCAATGTTTAGTTAGTCATTCATGTCATGTTCTATGTTGTTGACTTAGATATGGAGATTGCTTGACATCTAGATATCTTGAAATTAAATTTATTTACTTGATATAAATGAATAAGAAATGATTGATATGCAAGTATGTTGAATTTATGCTTAAAATTGGTTGCATTGCATATTCATGCTATTGATTGTCATGAAGTCATACTACCATGCTATTGTTGATTATCATGAAATCTATAAAAAAAAAATACTATTAAGATAATACACTTTACATGTGGAATAGTGTGCTTTTGATGTCACCGTTGGTGGGAGGCTCGCATGAGATTTAAATGGGGGGACAATGAAATTCCTTGAAACCATTTAAAAGATCATATATTCTTAAGTGTATGAACACACATCTATGGACAGGAAAGTGACATGAGGCACTTATCCTACGAGGAGGCCACTTGGGGAACAAGGAGATGATTTCCATACCAAGTGGAGCAACTAAAACAAAGTGTTGTTTGATACGCCTAACGTTTGTACAAGCGTTTGTATCTTATGCTCTTTATTTAGACGAATATTGTTGTGAAAAATTGGAGGACCACTAGGCTCTTTAAGCTCACCCCACTTGACAAATTTCAAATACAAATTAAGCTTAGCTACAAGTCTAGCTTTGGAGGACCGTCGGATATATTCTACAGTTAAGCACATTGTTTTCATAAATGTTTGTCTCGTTTGTTTGAGATTTAAGAATACTTGTCTATGGCATTGTTGTCTACGACAATTAATTGTAAGTACTTTTGAAATATTTTCTTTATAGCATTTGAGTAGTCTTAATGCAACTAACAACTAACAACGACAACATAGCCTCAGTCCCAAATTAATTGGGGTCGGCTACATGGATCAAACTCTTCAATTGTGCTCGATTATGATATTATTAAATACCCTTGCACATTAGATAATCGCCCATTTGTGGCCATGATGTTCAAAATCCTCTATGGTTAATTAATGGTGATATTATGGGTAACGTATACCCTTATAATGCTTATGGGTAACATGGAGTTAAGTTTCCATTGATTATGAAATGACAAATGGATCAATGACTATCATGTGGATTTGTAAATCAATTATTGTACTTTCTCCATTTGTGAAATAAACGTGTAGTAATGTAGTGTTCGCCTCTTTAATATAGGCATGACATTACTACTATGATAGTTGTTTTATTTTTAGACGTGTACATGTGGAGAACGTCTAAGCTCTCTATGAGAGTGAATCCAGGGGAGAGTCATAGATCAAGATGAGTAATGCCCCATTTGTGAATCTTAAATGTCTTTTCTTTTAAACATGAGTTTAACCAATTTAAAACTTCAAACAGGTCTTTAACAAATGGATTTAAAAATGATTATTTCCGTTGCATTTGAGAACTTGAAACATGGGTCGATTTCTAATATTTTTAAACAAAATTACATTTTTGTTTATTGTAAGAAAAGGGGGTGTTACCCTCGGGCTCTTTTTTGTCATTTTAGTTTTTGAGCCACCACCGATCTTCTCATTTGATCGACGGTGGCTCCAATGATCTCGCTTTTCTTTGTCTTTGTTAAATAAAATAAATTTGATTAGAACTGAGATCGATGAACGGATCCTTCCGTGTTGCATTTATTAGATTCAACGTTGGGACAAGTCGAATCTTCGACTCTACATCTTCATGAACGCTTGTGTGGATTTGTGCCTGCGGCTATTGGATCGATACTTTTCATTGTTATTTTTTAAATAAGTAGTTTTTTTCCCTCATTGGAAGTTTTAGATTTTCTTCCCTAGTTGGAAGTTTTGATTTTCTTCTCTTGTTGGAATTTTTATTTTTGGGGAGTTTAGGGTTCGTAGGCAAGCAAATGGGGTTGCTCATGCAATGACGCGGCTTTCCCGAACATATGCTAGCCAAATGGCCAAATGCATGAAATGAACCTCTTGATGAGGTAGCTATGGTTGTACTAAATGATCTCAGTGTTGAATGAAATATGAATACTATTTAACCACGTTAACATCCATCGTCTTAGAATAGACCACCCTTGAAAGTCTTTAATACCTTCTTGAGTGAAATATTCGTCTAGACACACTCGCAGATCTTTTGGGTTTCATTGACATTGTAGGTTATTAACCAAAATTCCTTTGATGTATGGATTTAGGGGTCTGGCCCTACCCAACCAATAATCAAAAGAAATGGTAACCCTTTGTCAAAAAAAAAAAAAAAAAAAAAAAAAAAAAAAAAAAAAAAAAAAACTATTTTAAACAATTGTATTGTGATTATTACGCATTATTTAATGTTGTATGATTAAGTATATTTCTAGCATTTTTAAGGAGAAATTTGAGTTTTCTAGCATTTAAAGTGAAATTCCATAAACTTCCGTACGCCGTCGAATTTTTGTAAGATTTCTCGCGCTAAAATTAACTTCCTCGAATTACTTCCAAATTTAAGTAAGCGACGTTTATGTGAAGTCGAAGTTTCAAACCTTAGGTTTATTGGATGCTATTCATCACTGTTTTGGTGTATTTGGACCCTTAAAGGTGGGCTTGGAGTTGTTGGGATGAATTTCTAGGATTTCCTCTTGAAAAACACTAACCCGACTCCAGCACCATCCAGTGCCGCGCTTACAAGCGGTACGACGCAACCACGACATTAACTGGGAAACATACTGGAAAGGGTCAAGCGCCATGCAACACACAACACTGGCATGGCACAGAAACCATAGTGTTCTATTTCTGGGGATTTCAGCAATTTCCAGCGCCGTGGGTTTGGCGATGGGTACTAAACAAGGTTCTTAAATATTTATCTGAAATTCCGAGTTTTCTTCAATAGTTTCTATTGTTGAGGCAGGGACGGGGGCAGTGGTAATTGACCCTGAAAACCTTTTGCCGCCACGGCGAAGGTGTAACATTGATTTGAAAGGGATTTTACGTCTCGAGATCTTAAGACAATCAAATACCTTACCATAAACTAATTAGAGTCTAGTGAGTCTTGTCAACTTAAACTGATGTAGATACGCGAGGAGGACCGCATAGGACATCTTGTGAGGAGGTTGGGACTACGATTGCGGTAAATTTGAGGTAAGTGAGAGTTTACTTGGGTATCAATTATGACATGCTACTAGCTAGGTTACCTAGACTCGGATACGGGTATCGGATTCGGGTACTTATCTAGATGTCGGGCTTGGCTTTTCTTCAATTAGAGGACACGAGGACTCGGCCAAAAGTACCCAAAAATTTAGACACTGGTACTTGGATATGGTAAAGTAAATGCATTAATCAAATGCCAATTAGTCTATTTGTGACAGTAATAAGACACTGTGAGTTGCACCTTTTACAACTTACAAGTCACTACTCCAAATGAGACAAAAGAAATTATGACAGACATGACACTTGTCTCATCTTTCTCCATTCTTTATTTCACTACTAGAGGAAGAAGTCATAGACAATGACAAGCACTTGATGGCTCTATTCTCATCTTTCTCCATTCTTTTGTTCTATTAACTGGAGAAGAAGTCATTGACCAACAACTCTCTCTCTCTCTCTGCAATTTTTTCAAGCAAATGATGGTTCACCGATCCATTCTAGCGGGCTTGCAACTGTAGTGAACTGAGAATGCCATCAACTCTCAGTTCACTCAGTTCAGCCCCATCCATCATCGCTACTCAGCTTCACGTGTTCATCAATAGAGCTACTTCTTTCTTCTATTTATCATGCACTGTCTTTGTCTCAACTCAAAAAACAAGACATGCCTTTCCCTGAATTTTGAAGATGTCTCAGCTCGTCTCTCTCTTGTTCTTCTTTGAAATACTCTTCACAATAACATTTCAAAGATTACTACAAGAATGGTAACCAAACTTTATTCAAGTGGAGAACTAGTAATGTGCCTTTGGAGGTAAGTACACTTCTTCTCATATCCAAGATATGCTTGATCTCTCCTCTCTTTGTTTAATGTTTATGGAAATTTATATCCTTTTTTGAGAGGGACGAGTCCAACTTCAAGTTGGAAGAGTCGACACATATTTCGTGTCCGTATCCACTCGTGTCGACATGGGTATTTCGACTTAAACAGCCGAGTCCGTGTAAGACAAGCTACTAGTATAACTAGGACTCATGTAGTCTATGAACTGGGGAATGGGTGCACTATATCATGACCTTATGCATTATGTTTCCGTTTGAGATGGTTATTTCCACTCGAGATGGTTGTATACCCAAACCTTTAATGAATCATATGTGCTACCACACGTTGGGTCTCCACTTCGGTTGGTTAGTTACCACTGGGTTGGTTGTACGTTGAAACATGGACCTTATACGTCATGATTGTCGATTGCGCTCCACGGTGATAAAGTATGCAAAGGATGTTGTGGCTTAGTAGAACCTCTCATGGTTTGATGTTCCATTAAGGCAATACAAATGCCAATGTGGCGTCTTGTGATCATATATCTAATTGGTCACGAGGTTTGAGGTGGTGGAGTAGGTCATGAGTAGATGCACAATGGAACAATGACTTGCATTTATATTTATGAATCTTGCTTATGTAAATGTTGTCTTCCTTGATATCCTTGAGTGGCAATTATGATTCATGTATCTCTCTATTTATTGTTGCATGCTAATTATATAATGCATTTGGTATTACTTGAATAATTGATAGTCAGGCGGACCGCCACTTACTGAGCCCATTGCTTTGCTCACCCCACTTAAAACATTTCCAGGTACCACATTGTCCACATTAGCAAAAAAAGGGAAAAGAAACCTCAAGTCCAATGACGGGCTCCTTGTGTGAGCCTCGTTGTTATGTTACATTTATTATTGTTTTGTTTAAGAACTCATAATGAAACAGGGTTAAATATGTAGTATGCTTTGTTTAGCTTAGATGGTCGTAAGGCTTGCAGACTTTTCCATTCGATGTACGATTGGATTGTTTAAGTTATTTAGCAACTGATTGTGTTTAGATGGCCAAGTTTATATTTGTGCAAAATTTTAAATTGGCCTATATTAGTCTAGCAAATCGTACATGTTGTTCTGAAGGTTAAGGCTTACTAAGTCGTCATTTAACTTGCTCGGAATTCAAGGGGTTAAGTGGTGGTTTAGGCCGGGTGACCCTAGTTAGGGAATTGAGGTTGTCGCATTACATGTCTAATTCAATGAATTGATAGTAGTCATTTCTCAAAATGAGTAACATAAATCGTGGAAATCGAAGGGAAAAATTGAAGTGCATTGGCTAGATGAAAAACAATATCCATTGCCTCATCAAAAGATTGGCATGTTTTGCTTCAATTACAGGAACTCCTTATGTAGAAGTAATAAGAATAGTTACACATATATATATATATATATTACATCCAACCTATACCAGGTTTGTGCTAAAATCATTTTGCATGCCTTCCAAAAATGTCGGCTTCAAAACCTCTTTCAATTTTTATTAAACTACAAAATGTCCTTAGAAAATAAACAAAATGATTGTCATTAGGATCTCGATTAATCTTCTAAACACAAATTGCGTAAGGCCAAAAGGCCACCTCACCAGTACCTATCATCTTGATGAATATTGACAAGTCCAGGTAATTTCAATTTGGTACTTGAGAGAGTCCTTTTCTTTGTCGGTTCTTATACAAGGACAATTAATAGAATTGATTATAATGAAACTATGTTCTCCTTGATAGAGTAAGGAATGCCTAATTTCAAAGAAAAGTAATTGTACCACCAATCGATGCAAAAGTTAGGAAATGGCAGTTGTGGTGGTTTGGACTTTGGGTACATTCAAAGCCTACAAATTCCCTAGTTAAAAAACCAGACACAATAGAAATTGAAGAAATACGACGATATAGGGGAAAACCTAAGATGACTAATTAGAGACGATTTACTGGATCGTAAAATCACGCCATCAACTGCATTCAATCGAGAAGAGATAATGAGTTTAATTGTAGCTAACCCCAACTAATTTAAGATTGAGGCTTTGTCTTTTTTAAAAGAAATCAACGCCTAGTAATTACCCATCATATCAAACTTGCACGAGTATGCTCAAACTCTCAACTTCATCAATATCCATTGGTGACCACTTGCCAAATCATTGAGCCATCACTTGGTGGGTGATTGAGGCTTCCTCTTTATTTCCTATAGCGTCTAAAATTTGATAGTAATTTCTTGTCACACACATGTGATGTACAACTTAATTACTTATAAATAATATTCAAGAAAATAAGCCTGCTTAATGCTTTCAAAGTAAATGTTCCTCAATTCTTTAGTCAACTTATACTGGAAAAGAAATTGTTCTACCATGCCTAATAATTCTAACCCTCTGTGATACCATCAATTCTAATTTCAATATCCCCAGGGTTAACATCGTTTAGCACAATGAATTTAGAACCGCCAAACACAAGCCTTTTAAGTATACTAAATTCAGAGTATTTTAACCATATGATAAGCAAAATGCATGTGTAATTTTTTTTTTTTTGTTGAAGCCAAAAGCATGTATAATTGACATAACTAAAAAATCAGATGCAATTTTCTGAGAAAATCCAAATTCAAATGTTCTTAGATATTATTTTCCAAGCACTTCATTTTAGTTTAAGTAAAATAGAATGAATAGATGGGCAACTTACTGAAACAGCAATTCGTGAGCCTTTGTACCATGATCTGTTATCTTTCCTGTTAACCAGGAAACTAAGCACATCCTGCAACCAAGCAAAAAAAGGCATATACACAGACAGAACTATGAACCAATGCCTAACATTTTGATGGCAAAGAAAAATCTTACTTGTCCCATCCGATCCCAGTACCCACGGCAAATGGCTAAAAATACATGGGTCTCAAAAATAGTATGAAGATGATCTATTGTGCTTGTTAGCTGGTCTTTCAAGGGCTGCATCTGACTTCGAACATCTGATTCAACAACTATTTCTTTCATTTCCTGTATAATTCTCTTCAATTTTGTAGTATTCCGCAGTTTTGTCTGGAGAAGATACGTACAAAAGAATTACCTAATGACTCCTAACAAATGAGGTTGTTTACATGTAAAAAACAGAGAGGAATAACTGCTCTATTCCGAGCCACAGGATTCCCACATAAAAAAGAAAGCACAGATAATAGACTTGGTCACGGCCATGCAATCATGCATATTTAATTATATGAACTACTATTTCAAACTGCAAGGAGGAAGATAAAAATAGCCCCTAACAGATCAACCTAGACTATAGCAGTGAATCAATCTGCCAAGTGCCACACATCTCAACATACTTATTGAATATTTTTTACTAAATTTCTGAGAGGGGCATTCAGTAGTCAAATAATGTCTGAACCTTTTGGTCTTATGAAATAACCTGGATAGTGCTATTGAACGAAAATCTAGATAGTTCCACATGAGGTGATATACTCACATTGTCAGCGAGTTTTTCCACAACTGCTTGCAGATAGTTTCTAAATTTAGCCCTTAGCATGACTGTAACCTCGCTGAGGCGCTCACCAGGAGCTGCATTTCCACTGTCAGGAATGCAAGAACCCCATGACGTAATATGGTTTTCTATTCTTGGTCGAAGTACATCAAGCATGCGTTTCATGGAGTTCAAAAGAATTCCAAGCTGAAAGCAAAACAAAAGACTAGGCTCACATGATCCACCAAGATCCATATTATATAATATATTCAAAGAAAAAAAAAGAAGAAAAGGAAATGAAAGGAAAAAGCTTAACCGCTTCAGGAACAACATATAATGTGTCAGAGCGCTTAGCAAGTTTCTGGACATATTTTAGGCCGAACTTTTTAGAGGTCAGACTGTCCTTTAATGGTGATAAAATATCTGCATACTGCTTGTCCAAAGTGTCTATCACAGCCTTCTCAACATCCGCAATAGCCTTTCAATAAATAGATTTGGCATAAAACAGAAGATAATATACATAAATACATTAAGAAAAAAAAGAGCAATCAGCAGTAAGAAAATAATAAGAATAAAATGACAAGTCCTACCAAATTATATGACTTATGTTATAGTCACAATTGGACTTTATGGATTTTATTAGAAGCTCTATAATTCCTCTGAAGACTGAAGTCTGAATAGGAAGTTGGAGTAGTTAAAGGAATAAGGTGACAATTTGTTTCCTCAAAATTTAATGAATCAACAAAATTTGTTGACAGTACAATCTTCATCAGTTAGCAAGTCTTCCTCTGTTATCGAAGTTACCAGCCAGAAAAACAGCATACTACCAAACAAAAAAGTGCTCCTTACCAGAAATGTTTAGGAGGCAGGAAACTGAAAAGGATTGTATACTAATGTTAGGAACCCAGGCCCACATCCCATCTGTAAGGTGTACCAACGCAGGAACAAAAGGAGTAGGGGATCATCCCCAACCAAGACAGTTGCTCCAGCCTTGCCAGCCGTTCCGTGAGTGGACATTGGGGAGCATTTTGAGTGTGAACAGGTGAGGTGAGGTGTGTGATCAGTAAAGTCAGTAGAGTCAGTTGCATAGAGAGGAGACTAGGGGGTGGGGTGTATTAATTGCTTTCACGATTGTTGTGAAGGCATGCTGTATTTTCACTTTTGGGTAGACATCTTGTCTAGGTAAGTGGAGAAATTCTCCTACTCTGGGGTTCTAGGTCTCTCTTCTCTCTATGTTGTATTTCACTCTCTTTTTGGTTCATCAATAAAACTCGTTGTTCTTCCTCATCTTCTCAATTCGTACTCAGTTACTAACAGTGGTATCAGAGCAAGAATTGAGTCATGGGGCCGAAGATCAATGTTAGGATGGACGCCGTGGAGTCGGAGCTGAAGAAAGTTCAAGAACCGGAGGGATCGATTGAAGGTTTGAGGTCAGAGTTCCAGGATCAACTCCACTCTCAGATCCAAACGCTCTCACGTCGCATGGAGGAACTGTTTTGATAGCAGCAGGAAGAACTCACCAGATCTCCACAGATCGGTTCATCCAGTGGCTCCAAACCTCCAGATCCACCAGATCTGAGCAAAGGGAAGGACGATCTTGAGGAACAGAGGGCTGATCGACCGACTAGAGCTTACAAGTCCGGTCCGGAAGTGAGAAAGATTAAGATGCCCACATGTGATGGCAGTGACTTGTTGGTGTGGCTCAACCAAGTAGAGCACTACTTCGCCCTTCACGACACATCGAAGATCTCGTAGCTTCGGGTGGCGAGGATTTGTCTCGTGGGTCCTGCCCAGATTTGGTTGCAGACTGAAGAACAACATCAACCATTTGAATGTTGGGATGAACTCAAAACACAGTTGTCTTTGAGATTCACGGAGGTCGATCCCTTGCTTCTATGCCAACAATTTTTTTTCTATCAAGCAAGAATCAACGGTGAATGAGTATCGGGAGAGGTACGAATTGCTCCTACTTCATCAAGAGGGACTCTCGGAGCGGCATAAAATAGTTGTGTTTATCAATGGGTTGATAGATCGTCTTCGCACGGAGATGATGGTGGACACATCGGCGTCCTTGAAGGCGGTGGTGGCTCGAGCTTCGCGGTTGGAGAAGAAGCTTCGAACGGGTGAGACCCTTGGGCTTGCTGGGTCAAAGCCCTAGCCCACCACGACCAGCTCAGGCTCGAAAGGCGAGTCCAGGCCCACTAATTAGGTCAGTCAAACAATTACAGGCCCAGGCCGTGAGAACCAGCAGGCCCAGTCCAAATCCACTTCCTAAACGAGCCCACAAGGGGAAATCCAACCATTCCTCGTCTACTTCATCAAGCCCAGGATCCTCGAACATTACCACACCAAATGTTTCGCCTCCCAAACACAAACGTCTGACCGAGTCCGAGGCCCAAGCTCGCCGAAAGTTGGGGCTATGTTATAGGTGTGATGAAAAATGGTTCGTGGGGCACCGATGCGGGAAGAAGGTGTTGAATGTTCTGCTTGTCGAGGACGATCAGCCTGACGACTTTGGAGACTCGCCTTCTAAGGGGTCACTAGACCAAACTGAGCTCACCTCAATCGAGCTTTCAGCTTACGCGGTGGATGTGGGCATCGACCCGCACACCATTAAGGTCAAGGGGGTGATTCAAGGGCTAGAGGTGGTGGTGTTATTGATGGGGGGCTTCTCATAATTTCATTTCACCGGCGTTAGTCCACACTTTACAACTCCCAGTTTCTCCTACAGCTGATTATGGCTTCTTTGTCGGAGGTGGAGTCGCTTACCTGGCTCGGGGGTCTGCAAAGAAGTTTGCTTGGCCTTCCAAGGGCTCGAGCTCTCGGCGGATTTCTTGCTGATTGGAATGAGAGGTCACGACTTGATATTGGGGGTGAAATGGCTGTCGACAATAGGGGTCACCACGATTGATTGGCAGAAGTTGACATTGTCCTTTGAATCAAAGGGCCAGACCAACACGATTCAAGGTGATCCTCCTTTGCATCGTGCTTTGGTTTCCTGCAAATCTATTCAGCGTATTTTAAACTCGGTGGTTGGAGGCTTTCTGATTGAATATTTCGGAGTGGAGGTGCTGCCTACTGCCGAACCTCAACCGCCTATTGAACCTTGCATACAAGCAGTATTGGATTCCTTTGAGTCCGTGTTTCAGTTGCCCGAGGGACTACCCCCTGCCCGACCTTGTGATCATGCGATTCTCTTAGGGGATGGCACAGAACCGGTGCGAGTGCGTCCCTATCGCTATCCACACATTCAGAAGACCGAGATTGAAACTATGGTCTCCGACATGCTAACAGCAGGGATCATCCAGCCGAGTACAAGCCCCTTTTCCAGCCCGAATTTGCTAGTCAAGAAGAAAGACAGAAGCTGGAGGTTTTGCGTGGACTACCGCGCCTTGAATAAGGCCACGATCCCGAATAGGTTCCCTATCCCGAACATTGATGAATTGCTAGATGAGCTGCACAGAGCATCAATCTTCACGAAGCTAGACTTACGTTCGGGATACCACCAGATTCGGGTCAGTCCCTCCTATGTGCCCAAGACTGCCTTCCGCACACACGACGACCACTATGAGTTCTTGGTCATGCCTTTTGGTCTCTCCAACGCCCCTGCCACCTTCCAATCCCTCATGAATTCAATCTTCAAAGGCCTCATTCGTCGATGCGTGTTAGTGTTCTTTGATGACATCCTAGTTTACAGTTCGTCCATGTGCGAACACAACAACCATTTTCACCAGGTCCTTTCTATTTTACACAATAATTCCCTGTTTGTTAATTTTAAAAAGTGTTGCTTTGCCTGAGCTAACTTGGAGTATTTGGGTCATATTATCTTGGCGGAGGGTGTTCGGGCCGACCCCGAGAAGGTGCAGGCGATGGACAGGTGGCCTCTGCCTTCTTCTTCGAAGGAGTTACGCAGTTTCCTCGGGCTCACTAGATACTACAGGAGGTTTGTCAGAGATTACGGGAAGATGGCCGCCCCGTTAACTCAGTTGTTGCGGAAGGACTCGTTTACTTGGTCGGATGAGGCGACATTCGCTGTCCAACAGCTTAAACAAGCAGTGAAAGGAGTTCCTACATTGTCACTACCTGACTTCAACGACCTCTTTGTGATAGAAACTGACGCATCACGGGTGGGTGTTGGGGCCGTGCTTTCCCAAAAGGACCGACCAATTGCGTTCTTCAGCCAAGCACTTTCAGCAAGGGCCACAACCAAGTCTGCGTACGAGCGTGAACTCATGGCAATTGTATTCGCCATCCAGAAGTGGAGACACTATTTGTTGATGTACAATCTTCATCAGTTAGCAAGTCTTCCTCTGTTATCGAAGTTACCAGCCAGAAAAACAGCATATTACCAAACAAAAAAGTGCTCCTTACCAGAAATGTTTAGGAGGCAGGAAACTGAAAAGGATTGTATACTAACTCATCATTCTACCAAAATATAGGCGATTTAAGTATCTTGTCCAAATAATTTAGTCTCTAGCAAGTCACAAAAGACCCTAGACAACCCATCATATCTATACTAACCCTTTTATATGTCATGGTTTTCTTTGATTGTTATCATTGATTTCTAGCATTTGCAAGTACCACATAATACATGCTTTGAGTCTCAGACTGCCCAAATTCCTCTGTTTTCGAGTTGAAGATCCCTAGATTGAATTAGCAAAATCAGATAGATAACTTCATTATTGGTTTCTATTGCTTGACAACGATCACATCCCCCCACAACCAGATATAGGAGAATGGGTAAAGTAACAATATCAAGGAGTGCCTTCTTTTTTTGAGGTCTCGACTCTCGAGGAGTGCCTCTTAATTAAAGGAAAAATGTAGTTCAATAACCTTATCAAAGAGCGGTAACTCCTTTGCATGCTAGTTGTCGATTCCACTAAAAGAATTAAATATATAACAAACAAATGCATTCAAGAGAAAAGAAGGAAGGAACCACAAAGAAAACTCAACATACATTTTCCAGAACAAATGTATATTCTGGCCAGCGAGAAACGATAATGTCATATTCATTTAAGGTTTCTTTAAGACGATCATACATATCCTCCACAAATGGAGTGGTGGAATGTTGAGTGTTGATTGACCACTTTACCTGCACACATTAATTGAACATTCTATCATGCCCAAAAAAAGTAAATTGAAATAATAACGGTAACATCTAGCACAAGAGTGGATATCATCATAAAGCTCTCTCCAAATGGATGAAGCGGAAGAGAATCGGTGTAGAGTTGTCTTGAAAAAATAAAATAAAATAAAATTTTAACATTATCTCTTTGATTTTACAAATAATACTGAAGTACAAACTGTTAAAATTGTAGAGACTGATTATTTTTCCTATAAGATAAGAAACGTAGAGTACTGTCTATGCAAACACAATACTGAGAAGAAATTGACAACTAGACTTAATGTATCTGCATCAACAAGGAACAACAGGTCTATTATAATGATTGTAAGGCTTTCCCTACGTGTTTTGGAGCAAAACTGCCTAGGCGGTGTCCAATAATTTTCAGAATATTGAAGGGGCTGACCATTAAGTTTGATGGTATAAATACCTACCTAACAATAAAACCTTAACACTATGAATGTTACGGAAGGAACTAAAGGCTTTATTAGTATCCTAGAAGTATATATTAAATACATATCACAATGACTAATAGAAAACTAGAGTTGCTTGAGGACATATAAATATATAAATAATTACTTAGGGAGTTCTAAATAAATATATTTTCAGCCACCAAGGATCCGTCTAGACAAAGCCTCGCCTAGGTCAAGGAAATCGCCTCGAAATTGCCTTGTTGCCTCGCAATCCTTGGTGTACTAGAATAAAAAAAATGGGAAAATTCATTATTTCAATAATATTCATACACCCCGCAACCAAATAGATACTATGGTTGAAGTTAAATAATATAAATACAAATATGATAAATTCAAAGGAAGCCATAAATTGAACATCAAAATTTGTTTAATGATATAATGCTTTCTACTGTCATTAAAGAGCAAAAGTAGTGCGAAAAATCTGAAGGAATGGATTCCGCCACTTGAAAGAAAAAGCATTGGAAAAAACCTACTCTATCTAATTTGCATGACTCAAGCAGAGCAAGGCGTTTGTCTTGAATCCAGCGGATGATATACAAGTGGAACAACTCTTTCGCATCAACTCCTCCTTTTACAGGTCTGAGATCAATCAAAAGCATTGATCAGAATGAATCAGAAAATAAAACAACACAATAGAAGTATCAGGAAAAGAAATTATGTCAAATACTTTACTTAATATTCCAATTGGAAAGATCCCTCTGAAAATCAGATGTTGCAATTACAAGATCTGCCACGGGAGGTGAGGGACCTGAAGGAGGGCATGCAACAAGGAACGCACGCAATCTGTTGCAAAGATCCACGTTGAATATGGACGATGAAATATTTGGGAGATCTATAAAACTGCACAAAACAACAGCAAGAATTTGCATTAACGAACAATCTATATGTTAACAGTCAAATGATAACCAACTGATAATAAGCCTGTGCAAGCCAACCAAGCAATTTGCATTTTCTCAATTCAAAGAACTTATAATTAACCATCAGAGGACGATTCTCTTCGAAGTTTTTGGGCAGGAAAGTGTTATAGGCAAAGTTGAGACCTATTACACTCTGAAATAGTGCAAGAACAATAGAATTCATTGTCCCTTCTCTTTCAACAAAGTAAATTGTATTATAACTTTTTGCACCACATGACTACATTCTAACTTCACTATAGTGCTTCAAGCATTCATTTGGACAAAGTTATAGTATTGTCCATTAATTAGGGACTTAAGTGTTGCCGATCAGTGCTCTATTCCTAATGACTCCCTCAACATCAACAAACTTCTGCGGCTTGATTCTCTGTGGACGCACGATTGAGCCACATATGCACCTTATCTAATTAACTAGAGCTTACAAAACTTTGCCTTTTATCAACAAAAGTTTATTCAGAACTTTACTCCCAAAACCACTCTGTTATCTGCACAGCACCATGAATCAGACCCACCCCATCAACCAATTAGCTAGAAAATTAAGGTGATTTTTTTTTAAATAACTAGCACGTCTATGTAAAAAACTTTTGCATATCTTTAATCTTATGCATGTTTTGGCATTTAAGGTTCTTCACAGCCCTAAACTTTGGTTTACAAACTATTTCTATGTGACAGTACAACATAAATTTAATTGATCACTGCCCTTCTTCACCAGTACCAAATTCTTAAGTAATAGGTACACCAAGAATCCAAGATAAGACTCAATTAAAGTAAGTAGGTAAGCTATCTTCAACAAGGTAAATGCTTAGCTCCACGAGCAAATCTCGATATCTGTTAACCCTAAGTCGAATCACCAGAATTTAAAACATTTAAGGAATTGGCAATGAGGCCTCCGATTTGTAGCCATTACTTCTTTTGAAGAATCCTTGCACCTTTTACAACACATGATGAGAAAGTTGTGATGTCACATTAAAAACAAGCAAAAGAAAAGAAAATATATGCAGTAAAACTGCTCCTCAGCTGACATCCAAATCCAAGAAATCATCACGAGTAGAATCATTCCGCGAAGACCATACTACTAGAGCGATGATCCAAATATAACCGCTCCTTTCCAAAGGAGCATAAAATCAAGCACCTCAAGAGTCAATAGAGAGCTAAGGAACAACATACTAAACAAGACATATGATGCTATAGAAGTGATATAGAGGCAATAACAATAACAACAACAACAGCAACAACAACAACAACAACAACAACAACAACAACAACAACAACAACAAAAAAAATAATAATAATAATAATAATAATTTGAAGAGTAACAACTTCGAGATTGAAACGTGGACAGGTTAACAATGCAATTTGAAAGTAAATGATTAAGAGACAAGCTAATAGGTCTAGAAAACCAATTAGATTTACTTCTCAGTTCACCCTTACCGTGAAAGGTCGCCCTGCTTCCTCATTCATTTTTATAAGAAACTAAGTTATTATCCTCAAACTTGTACACGGAGACTTAAACCATCGACCACTTCCTAATTCATTTTTACAGCAAATTATCCGAAGTTTGATAAAATTAGCGGAATTAATTAGATTTTTTCGACCAAGAATTACGAATTAGATGTAAACAAAATTTTACAAAACTTCCATCGAAGTTAAAGAGTAATGATAAGAAATAAAAATTTCAATGTTAATTGTAGGAAAAGCGAAATAGTGTTAAAGAATAAAGACAAGTTAGAAGATAAAAGACCAAAATTCAATCATTTATGAGAAATAAATTCTAAAAAACGTTGTTGAAAAAAAAAAAAAAAACATCCATAATTATCGAATCTATCAAAATTGAAGTTTAAAAAACTTAAGATCGGGTATAATAAGAGAAAAACACAAATTATTATTTAAAAAAAAAAAACATGTTTTTAATGCATTTTGATAAAATTTGAATGTTCTCTAACACTTACATGAAGATTATTTATACTTCTCAACAATGTCGAGATTTTACAAAAATTCCCAACGTCAAATTGCATTTCTCCAAATTAATTCTATATTTTACGTGAGCAAACTTACAGGTGAAGTCGAATCTTCGATCCTTGCTTGATAGCTCAATTAAACAATGTTAGGCTCCAACTTCCATTTTCAATGACTCCTGATTAATTTTCTAATTTATAAAAGTAAAACATCAAAATTGTAAAAGAGGAAATGACAATAGTTTTATTTCGTATAATTGTGGACAATTAAACAAAAAAGCTAATCAAAATTTTTTTTTGCTTCGAAACTCGGCATATGATTTCTATGATATCCCTAGTCAAATGACAACAAGAACTGACAAAACTAGAATTACAAGAACAAACATTAACTTTGTAAGAACATAAGTAACTGCCAGACAAAAATACATGTAACAATATCGAAAAATAAGACACTCTCCCCGCCTTATCCCTAAATGGATGCTTATTCGTAACGAAGCTTAGATGATACTATTTTAAACTGCCAATGATCAAAACTGTTCCAACATCATAGTCAAATCACAGCAAGAAAACACATAGCTTGACGCAACCAGAATAAACAGGTTTGTCAAAGTCAAAACAGAACTGGACCTGGCTACTGTCACTTCACAAGCATCGCATTTAAATTTGAAAATTTTAAAAAAAAAGGCCCACCTTTCTTTCCAATACCCATATACATCTCATATCAATTATCAAATGAAGCTTCAACATTGAACTACTAAAGAATTTCCACTAGATAATAAAATGAATGCCTTTACCTGGGGAGAACATGGCTATTTTGGATGTCAATATCTGTAAGGATCTCATTTCTAATATTTAAGCAAAGGGATTTCATCTTCTGGTACGCGGTAGTAACAGTCATAACATCCATCAAGAAGTTCTCATTGTTGTTTGAAACATACTCATCTGTATCAGTCAAAATCCTTTTGGATCTTTTCTTCGCTGCAGTCTAAATATTTGACAGAACAGAAAAAAGGAAGTAGATTCGGTCCCAAAGCAAGAACAATAGCCTCACAAAAAATGGTAGTTTTCTTACCAATAAAGCGAAAATGATAAAAGAGCATGATAATAGCCGATAAATCTAACCTGAAAATAGCCACAAAATTTCAACTGTGCCTCTGGAGAGAGTATATCATGCAGTAGCGTGTAAAGCTTGACAGCAGGAGCCAAAGCAGGAGCAGGAATTCCACTTGCAGTCTTAAAAGTTTCCATCATTCCAGAAGGTGACAATTCATCCAAAGACTTGTAGTTCTCGAAAACCCGAGACAGGATCTGCTCAACTTCATCCGAGATTTCTCCCAAGATGCGATTCTGACCAATTAGCATATTACAAAATTCTGTACGTTAGGAGAATCATATGTAGAAGAATGAGAAAATATAAAGCTAGACAAGGATGAAGAATATCGAGAAAAATTCACACCTCTTGGTGACTCAATGAGCTCTTAGCAACACCCCTCATGAATACAGGTAGCATGAAGTCGTGCACCAAAGTGAGGCAATCCAAAGTGGGTGTAGCCACATCCATAACATACGAAAGGTATCTGATTGGCAACAATCATAAAGCACAACAATCATACGTTACGCCATGAAGGAAAGGTATATTTAACATACTCAGCAGAAAAGAAAAATGCCCATGTTACATAATCCCAACACCTTAGCCTAGCATACGCATCTGAGACCCCATAGTAAGACGCAAACTCCGTTAGCAACCACTTCCATGGCCCATGTATCAACAGATTTCTTTGCTGAAAATGCTGAGCTTTCATAGAAACTTCTAAAAGCAAATCGTATGCAACAGTTTCTGCAACAGTACCACACTAGGCACCAGCAAGAATAAAAAGAAATCAGAATAGTAGGAACAATAAAAAAAACAGAAAAGTTAATAAATCCCATGTAAGTATCCAAGAAATGATACATGAAGCTACGAACATGAAAAACTTAACCAGGGGAAACAAGGTTAAATAGAAACTACTTTAAGACCTTGGCATTCCCTTCAACAATATGAAAGTGAAGTTCAAGACAGTTAGAGAAGAAAGCACGAGACTTGGACTTGTTAAAGGGTTTATTATAAAAATAAATATTCACTAATGACAAAAGCAAACTGCTAGAAACATAAAATAAGAGCTTCTAAAATTAGACTTGTTTAAAGGTTTATTATAAAAATAAATATTCACTAACGACACAAGCAAAATGCTAGAAACATAAAATAAGAGCTTCAAAATTTATATAGTCTTGTACATATCGCAAGTTGTCTTCTAATTGTTGAAAAAAAATAAGAATATTAATATTAATGAAAAATGTGAAACCCAATTTTACAATGAAAGAGATAGGATCCAAATGTGTATGTGGGTAAACTTGTCATTTGTTTGAAACATCAAAGGAGTAGAAAAAATTAAATTTACAGGCTTTATAATCATTTCACACTATGGCATACCCATTTACATAATTTTTTTAATTTTTGGAACTTACGGGTGATCTAAAATAAAATTTCAGGTTGATGGATCCGAATGCGTTTGAATTAATTTTTTTTTCGTATGTTCAGGTCTTAAATCATCTCAACACTTTTCAAAGTAAATTCGGTCTGATTTTGTATTAGTAAGTTAAATGAGAAGACAAAATTATTTTAGCATGGACTTTGGCTTAGAGTGTTTACTAAATATACTTTAGAAACTGCAAATGTCATTTTAGTATAACGGTGTATAAGTTTTACTCCTTGCGTTCTGAACAAACTTCAAAAAGTGGAAAAATTGCACAACGAAGCCTCAACCCCAATTAGTTGGGTTATGCTACATGGATCACACTCTTCCATTGCGCTTGATTTAGTGAAATTGATGGTATGCTTTCCAAATCTTTTAAATCCCACCTAATCAATGCAACCCAAGTTAGCTACGGTATATCCTACATCATCGAATTACTTCGATTTCTACTAAGTCAAGTTTTCTAGTGAGGGAATTCGTGGGTGTCTTTGGAGATGTACAATAAATAATTGACACAAATTGTACTACAAATTCTTCTATGGGTAATTTCTTTTTACACTCATAATTGTCTAGGCGAAATTCATTAAGTGTTTTATAATATGAACAAATAATTTATCAAGCATCTGTTATGAACCTTGGTTTGGGATCTAGTCATGGGCTTTGACACGATGGAATTTATGCTCTTACCTATCTTGAATGGTGGAAAAGTAAAGAGAAAAGTAGAAGAGATAGAATAGGTGAAGATGAGCAAAAGAATAGGTGTTGGAGAGAGAGAGAGAGAGAGAGAGAGTTACGAAAAGAGGGAGAGAGAATACCGAAATTGAGAATGAGTCAGTAATTCTTCTCTTAATTTCAATCCTATTTTCTTTTACATTAATAGCTTGCTTTATTCATCTCATAATACCCATATACAATACAATAGAAACTAGTAAATACTTAGCAACTGCTACTTTAGGTGGTTAATAGAAATAACGAAACTACTAAGTAGAAACTTCCTAGATAATAAAATAGCAACTACTTAAAATAAGAAACCTACTAAATAATAAACATAGAAACTTTCTTAATAATAAAATAGAAACTACTAAATACTAAACTCTAAATCTAAGACCGTATCAGCATCTTGCACAAGCCATGCATTTGTGTTGATTCTAGATCAAAGCCTAGGAAATTTGATATAGTCTCATGGCTTAAAAGCCCCAATACATAAATATAGCATACAAACCAAATGACATAATAGAAATAGAGAAATTCCATACCTTAAGGTTACTATTATCATCTATACTCGTTGAATAATTTATGTACAGTTGTAATCTGCCAACAAGCTCATGTTCTGGCTCATGATATATTGACCACCATCGAACTTTGTCACCCTGTCATTATTGGCATGCAAACCTCAATGATTGTATTTCAGAATCTAAACATATTCAAAGGGAGTTTTCTTACTGGGTCTTCAGCAACAGTTGCCACTTGAGTGATGACACGGCCATAATAATTTCCCTTGGAATCCTGAACTTCAATAATTAAATCATCACCTAGACTATCCGGTAAGCTGTGCCACAAAAATACAAAAGAAAAATATCAAGATGCACTCTTTTATAAATATTATCGTCTAAAACAGTTGAAGAGAGAAGGTGATAAATGAAGACAAACAGTAAGTGCATGGTTTAAATCCACGCACAATACATGTGTTTCACCAGATCCCGGTTGCATTCGAACAGCCTCCTCTTCAACTGAACTCTTCAACCTCAACAAGCAAGAATATGTCTCTGCAAAATTCAGCAATATCACCTTAATTTGTATGACTTGTAGCTTAGAAGGGAAGCTTGGAGCTCACAATACATGCAAATGTTTGCCACATTTGCACAAATGTCAGAGTTACTAAAAACTAATTAGATAAGATAATTAACTCAAATGCCGCAGGTGAGGTGCTCCTGAGTATATTTAGTCAAGTAATCATGTTCAAGGATGAGCAGAACCGTTAACCAATGCGATACTACTGACATAAAAATCATTTAAAAATTGAAAGTATATAACCAAATACTTTGCACTTTTCAAGTACTATCTTCAGATAGAACAGTGGCAGTATATATTCAAATGACTATATCCATGATTGGTCCAATCAATATTTACTCTAAGACCACGCATTTCCATTATGCAAGCAGCTTCTCTAAAGTAAGAACTAAGAAATAACGTGCACAAATAACATTAGTATATACTTTTCCAAATTCGCATCTCAAAGGAGAGCAGGAAAAGTAAGAAATACCTTGCACTACTTCATATGATGAACCGCTTCGATAAGTTGTCATGCCAACTTTTAGAATTTCAGAGACCTGCTTTAGATATTCTGTACCAGCATGCACATAAGCCAAGCCCTTCTTTGAAAAAGATCCATGAGCAGGTATTTGAGGGACCACATGAACAGTTTGAAGGGCTGCCCAACCAGAAGAAAGTGTTGACTGTAAATTTGAAAGGTGGTAACGAAAAGCTTCCCTTTTCTCCCTTGACGGTTTCAGAGATGAAAAACTACAGCCAGTAGGCAGGTCAAGATCTGTTTTCACTTTGCGAACTGCATTAACAAGCAAAAACATCGAGAAAAATATTACAGATCTCCATTACAACGACAATAAGCAGAAACAAAGTGAAAGTAAATCAAGTGCAGATTGCAGAGTCCAGTAATGTCACCTTGAACCTTCATTTTGCCAATCGTTTTCTTAGGTTTTGGTGCAGCCCCTTCACTGACGAGATCCAATGAACGTTTTGCTAGTAGTTCTTCTTCCGACTGCAATAGTACTTGCTGCAAGCTATCACAAAATGCAAAGAAGGAACAAAAATGAAGATTAATATCATGGCATTGCCACATCATGCAACCTGCACCACGACATGAATTGTAAATAATCGATGAAACTATGTGGTATGAATAACAGTAATGTGTTATTTTGAGTAAAAATTAACAATCATCCGAGCAATTTGTGGACCAATATTTTTTCAAGTAGCTACAATATCAACATATCATCATAATGACTACCTAGTATCCTTCACAATATTTCTCAACTTGGTGGGGATAAAACACCTTTTAATTAATACAAATGCCTGATTCTAAGCAAACTTAGATGGTATTCGCAATTTAAGCCAAAGTTAAGAATCTTACAATCGTAACACCCATATGACACCCGGACATAGCATGTTCAGTGTTTAATAGCTTTTTTTTTCATCTTGTGTTTTTTTTTTTTTTTTTTTTTTTTTTTTTTTTTATGTTGATCATGAATCATGAATGTGTCTATGTATTTCACATTGAAAAGAACAGAAATTGGCTCAAAAAGGTTAGAAAATAGAAAACATTTCACCAGATCTTTCATAAAAATACACACATTTGGAAAATGATAAGACTCAAAGTGAACGAGAAGAATAAGTGAGAGCTGGAGAGCTAGGATTGGTGCACAAGCTGACTTGTCTAGGAGTTAGACCAGGTTTGAGAGTCTAAATATATTAGTAAACTGATGTAATAAGGAGGGATATGCAATGTTGAGAGTGTTGTTTAGGAGAGACAGCCTTCTTGAAAGGCTGAAGTTCAGTTTTGTTTCATGTTTTTAGGAAATTTTGGCTTTTCTTTGTTGAGATCGGGAGTTGAATAAAAACAGCTGATCAGTTATTTTCTATTCTATCAATTCATCTCTATTAGTTCTTTCAATTGAATTTTTCATTGTTACATACCTCAGTAAATCAGTTCTAGGTTAAGGCAACAGAGATGAATTGACAGAAGAGCTGATCACCTGACTTTATTCAACTCTCTAATCTCACCAAAGAACACCAAAATTACCGAAAAATGCAAAATAGGAATAAAATTTTAGGCTTTCGAAAGGGCTGCCTTTCCTAAACAAGACTCTCAACATTCCATGTCTCCCCTTATTACATCAGTTTGCTATATTTATATGTAGACCCTCAAAACCGACTAATGAAACCACTTTAGATAAGAAAAAATAAATAAAAGCATTGCAAACATTGAATGCATGATATGCATCATATTTCCATCCCCTCTATTTAATTTCTTTTGTCGCAAATTCCCTTATTTAATTTAATTTCTAAAAAAATAATTAGTTCAAGAACAAGAACAAGAACAAGAACATTAAATGAGATATCCTCTCAAAAGAAGTGCAGAGAGACTAAACTCACTTAAAAGCCTTTCGCAACAATGCACATTCACTCTCCAAAAAAATGGGAGCTTCCTCACATCCCCTGGCCCACAAGTGAAGACAAAGTCGTACACAAGCATCATAAGAAATTACAGCATACCATGGCCCTAGCCCGCTGCATAGTGATAAAAACCAGTTACAAATCTAGGAAAATGGCTAGATTAAAGTATATCAATGTGTTATGAATTAAAAGCTAAAAAAATTGTGTTATGAATTATAGACAAAACAAAAAAGGAAAACTGTAGTGATGGGTCTACCAATCATGAAAACCAAATACAAGAATCTCAAAAATGAATTCCAACCAGATGAGCAATCAGATCGCACCTTGCATGAAATGAAGGGAGGCGAGCTGGAAACGAACCTAAAGACACAGGTTCTGCACCAGCAGCAGACCTGAAGTACAGGTAAATGCAAATACTTAATTTAATTCATTAAATTAACTAAAGTTCTGAGAACATGAAAGAAATGTCTGCCATCATTTTGTGCTTTAATGGGGACACTCCATGTAATACACACATTACCTATTTCCATTTTCAATCTGAATGGCATCCCCTGAAACAACAGTTTTCGCTGATATTTGTTTCTGTTGGACAGAACGATTTGAATCGGCAAGGTCTTTAGGACTGTGTGAACTTGAAGACAGCTTGTGTTCCACACTTTGGTCAATTCCCAGACCAGCGTTCCAAAATGGAGGTGCACTGGCAATTTCATCATCAGGAAGCTTGTTACTCATCATATATCCCACAGGAACATCCTGAAAAAATTTTTTCCTCATAAGCACTTGGTAAGAATAATTAGGAAAGAATCACCAAATCCTCCTGATGTGTCATATGATGTCGTCCACTACACTGAAAATGGTCTGACAAAGGTAGCTAAAAGTTCTAATGTTGCAAAGAACTATTAACATTCAATAGTTCCTACAGCCTAAGGAGAGAGTTATAATGCGCTAAGTGGATGGATCATCCATGCCATCAGGTGCAAATATCATATGCCACATGGAATACAAATAAAATTTAGATATTAAGAATAAAAACATAATAATTAGTCTGAAGCTGTTAATCATCCTCACGTTCAATTGTTAGACATCATTGTGACCTATTCCACTAGAAATTCAACATAATTACTTTGAAATCAAACCAACAAGTTTATGAGCAAGAGCTCAGATAATTCAACTTGAACTTCAAGGGCGACATAATTCAACAAGAATTTGAGCAAAAGCTGAGAATATGTTAACCACCATGTGATACTTGGAAGATACTATGCTCATCGTGGGAGAAAATGCAGAAATAACAAGTGGCTAGTACTCCAAGGATATCCAACATCCCCAATAGAAAATACAACAAAACGCTAGAACGACAACAACGTAGCATCAATCCCAAATTAGTTGGGGTCGGCTACATGGATCGAACTCTTCCATTGCGCTCGATTTAGTGCAATTGATGGTGTGCATTCCAAATCATTTCATGACTCCTAATTAATGCCCCCCAAGGTAGCTTCTGTCAACCCCTACCTTGTCGAATTTCTTCAGTTTCCACTGAATCGAGTTTTCTAGTGGATCAAACTCTTCCATTGCGCTCGATTGTATGGTTACTCAAACGTGACAGTGACTCCAATACAAAATATGACACCAACCTGGACATACTCTAATGTGTTATCCTGAGTATTGGTTTCAGCCATTGCAACACGTTAGTCACAAATGTGTTTCAATCCCAAATCAAACCATGACACAAAGTTTGACTCCAAGTCCTTCAAATCCCAAGTTTGAGTAACCGTACAATCCTAACACAAATCCCTATCGAAGAAATTCACTCTTCCAAAATCATTAATTTGTTTTGCTTACAAGAATTATGCAAATTCTTAGTTTTGCTAATTCAAGTAAAGATTCAATGAAAATAGTAATTTTCACTATTTAATTTGTATTTGTATTTTTAAGTGTAATAGCCTAATAGGATTGCTAGAAGTTTCTTTTTAAAAACAATTAGATAGAGCCAAAATAGAAGTTAGAGATCTAGTTTATTCTAAACTAGTCAGCATCCGCGCTTCGCGCGCAGGCAAGACCAAGTATTAATATACAACTCTAAACCTCATCGTGAAATTGGAGAAATCTAACTTCCTCTTTAAAATCACCAAACTGCTTGAATCACCTCCAAAACTCTAAAAATGACACAAAAGTAACAATTATTATAAAACAATTCACACAATTATAACAAAAACACGTAGAAAAATATAAAAAAAAAAAAAAAAAAAAAAAAAAAAAAAAAAAAAAAAAAAACACTTGTCTCAACAATATTTTGTGTTATGGTTGCTTATTGAGCGGGTAATTTGGTAATCTCAATATTATTGAATTCTTTATGGAGAGTGACTAATGAGAGGGAAAGATCGAGTATCAATAAATAAGATAAAAAACTAATTTGAAGAAAAAATTAAAAAAAAAATTGATATGCATTCTTTTAAAGGATTCTAAGTCAAGTACGATATATAACTCAAAAGAATTTTTTTTTTCATATACCTTTACCCAAGAATTTAGCTTTTTCTATGATCGATGCTCTTGAAACTTATTAGGCCTTTGATTAAGGTAGTTTTAATCGTTCCTCACTTAAGAAATTAAACTTAAAATTACAATTAATATATCAGAAAAAAAAAAGACATGTAGAAAGGAAAATGCTATGTACAATGACACCCCAAAGTCACTTTGGGTGATTGTCGTGCAGGCCTTCGTCTTTAGGAGTCATATGTGCACACCTTGAGATAGACCCTTTGCTTGCATACCATTAACCAAGAACTTAACTTTTTCTATGACCGATGCTTGAGACTTATCAGGCTTTTGATTAAAGTAGTTCTAATTGTTTCCACTTAAGAAATTAAACTAAAAATTACAATTAATATATCACAAAAAAGACACGTGTAAAAAGGAAAATGTTATGTACAACGACAACCCAAAGTCACACTGGGTGAGTGATAGAATACTGATATTGATCTATTGATTTGAAAGACAACAGCGATTACAAACTTGAAAGTAACCCCAGAGAAGAGTCTTAAAACTCTCTCAACCCAATCACTCCAAGAGTGCCCAATTACATTCAAATTCTCCGATGTCTAAACCAACTAACTCACCCCTATTTATAATGTGTCCCCCAAACCAACTCTATGTGGCTCTCTATGTGGGATCTTATCATTACTCCCCCCTTGAACATCCACCTTGTCCTCAAGGTGGAAAAGAAAAAAAAAACATACAAAGAAATGGAGAACATTAAGAGCATGGACCCCAAGAATGCAAGTAAGCAAGGTCACAAGGAAAACAATTCTTGGATGAATACCAACTCTGTTATTTTATTGAACACTTGTTGCTCATTGTGATGACGACAAGACCATGGAGAAACAAATAGCCAAAGGGTGGACATTAAGGAGGGGGGTCCATGCTAGGATCCATATCAATCGTATGGCATGAAGTTGAGCGAAACATGGCAGACGATGTGCCATCAATGAGAGCAGTAACGACACTTGAACCACCAGCCCACAAGAGGGTGCCCCCTAGCCGTCGATTGGTTGAGAACATTTCAACAAACACGTCAAATGCGATCTTCTTCCCCAAATCAACTTCTGTGATAGAGTCTTGCACAACGCCCAAAATGATTAGGGCAACACCGAAGGTCGTCGAAGAGGAAGAAGAAGGTGGAGGCCACGGCGGAGGGCTCACGGCTTTGGATCTAGTCGCGATTCGCGTTACCTCCTTCGTGACCACAAGTAAACCCCAAGATCCATGGGCTTGCAGGGGTTCAAGATTGAACGTAATGGAGTCACTGGGATTGATAATCATCAACTTCTTGTGAATTTGCACTTCACTTAGAGATGGCGTGGCTCCACAGGTCGGAGATTGAGATACGACAACAAAAAGAGGAAGAACTGATGAAGCGAAAACTAGATCTGGTAGGTTTCGGACATTCACACCACTGAACATGTTGATTTGCATGACTTTTGAGTGGCTCGGTGCGGTTGCGAGAGGTCGAAGAAGATCCTCTATAGTATCTCGAGCCGATGAGTGGCGATGTTGATCTGGTGCACCGACATTAAGAAACTCAACAGAAAACCCTGGATCTAGCGGATCTGGGACACGAGACCCTCGATTGTCACCGATTTGTGATCCTAACATTCCAATGCCCGAATCTCCTCCGATTGTTGGCCTTAAGGCTCGTGGATTGCACCGAGTAAAGGCCTCAATCTTTCTGTCTTAAGGACCAGGATCTCTGAACGCACTGCTGAGATCTCAAAACACACTTCAGATCTGAACTCCTCCATCTTCTTGGCAAACCCCATTGACCGATTCTTCCATCTCATGGAGTTTCTTCAACTCCGCTTCAAAGGTTTCCGGTCGCACATCTACTTTTGGAGCCATACTTGAACGATGCTCTGATACCATTGATAGAATACTGATATTGATCTATTGATTTGAAAGACAACAGCGATTACAAACTTGAAAGTAACCCCAGAGAAGAGTCTTAAAACTCTCTCAACCCAATCACTCCAAGAGTGCCCAATTACATTCAAATTCTCCGATGTCTAAACCAACTAACTCACCCCTATTTATAATGTGTCCCCCAAACCAACTCTATGTGGCTCTCTATGTGGGATCTTATCAGTGACACGACGTGCGTGCTCGCGTCTTTAGGAGCCGCCCGTGCACGCCTTGAGATACAAACCCTGCTTTTTATGCACCGGTGCGGTGTTTTATGTGACTTTGGAGGTGTTATTGTAGCATCTTCTATTTAGAAAATTACTTTAACACACTTAAGAAAAAAGTAGTATAAACTCCATTAAACAATATCTAAAGTGGTTCACACAACCATCATATAATTGTGTGTAAATCCAAATTTGATTCCAAATCAATTTAATTGATTGTCTAAAAAGTAGTTGTTTACAACTAATATTTGAATGGTAAAAAGAAAAAAAATTCCAAAAACAAATGCATGTGTCCTACACATGGCAAAAAAGACGAATCCCTATAAAATATGCTACTAAATCATAAAAAATATCAAAGGAAGAAAAACAAAAACCGATAAAGAAATACAAAAAAGGAAACGAAAAATTGAAAACACACAAAAATGCTTAGAAATTAGCAATTAAAAAAGCGAAATATCTCAAAAATAGCTACTATAATAACGAAATCTCTAAGAAGAGATACCAGACAAAAAAAAACAAAAATATTGAAGAAGCAAAAATAGAAATATCAAAAATATAAAAATAGAAATATCAAAAACTAAAAAAATAAAAACAGTGACATCATCATGCCACGTGTCAATCCGTGAGAGCTTCTCACATGCTACATGTCACATTGTGAGAGCTTCTCGCAAAAACAGTTCCTTTATATATATAGAAGATTGGAATTCTTATTATTGTCCAATTAGAATTTAAATTTGTTATATTAAGGCATTATGTCTATAAATTTTAGGGAGGTCGTTTGGTTGATGAAAAATTAGGTTCCCAAGAGAGAGAACTGCCTGTTTTGTTTCGTTACTTGGTGTGTCGTGGAAGAACTTAGTAAGATATTGGTATTTCTTTGATTCAGGTATTCGCTGAATAAACGAATTAAGAATAAATTTGTTCTTCTTTTTTGTAGACAGCAATTCTCAGAATCCTCGCTACATCACTATGCCTCTAATGCATTGTAGAATCTAATAAAAATTTGGTAAACAAAATATATAAGGAAGCCACCCACATTGCAGCATCCACTCTCATTCCAGTATAACAAACAAACCTTTTTATTAGAGGCACACTCGGAGCTCAAGGTAGATGCTGCACGCACCTCTTCGTCCTCCAGGACAAAACAACGATTCCTGTCTGGGTATCGGCCACCATAGATCTCGTCTTCTGAATCACTCGCAGTGTCCATATCAGACCCCAACTCGCGGTCGTCAATGGGCACCGTTCGCGGCGCCGGTATCACACCGGACGGCAAATGCCCACTTCTGAATTTTGATGCCGGAGGTAGACCGAACCCTCGCCCGCCCTTACGGACGGGATCGATCCGAGAGCAGTGGCGATTGTTTGACGAAGTAGAAAAGGGGGAGAATTCCATCTTATTGTTGTTGGCAAAACTCCCCTGAATGTGGAAGAGAGATTTACTCAAAAAAAAAAAAAAAAAAAAAAAAAAAAAAAAAAAAAATTGTTCAATTTCATTGAAAATTACATACCTCTCTTGCCCACTTGATAGCATTCCTGTCTAGGCCTTCGGTGAACATTGTCGCCTGGACATCCAAAAAACAAAAACAGCAGAGCCAAAAATCTGTAGAAAAAATGCGTACTTTCTGTGACTCAAAAAGCAACAGGATCACAGACTGAAGAAGAACAAGAAGAGATTCACTTTATGTGGTCCGTTCGTCTTCTTCCTCGTTAATCTGTGACTCAGTTCTGCTTTTGGGATTGGGGGCGTGTTTTAGAATTTCATTAATTAGGTAATGAATTTTAAAAACCCGAAACTAACGGAAACTTAAAAGGAAGGTAACGGGAAACTGACGTGGCAAGCGGAATGCTATCTAAGGTAACGTCAGTAGGTGGCACTGTGGTGCGGTGCTTCACACTTGTGGCACCGCCATTCACATGGCCCATGTTTGACTGGCCGGACCCACTCACACTTGTTCGAGGTTTTTATTTTATTTTTTTATGGATCCGAGTGTTAATTAATACTAAATAATGTAAAAAAAAAAAAAAAAAAAAACCATCTTTGAAAAGGACGCATAAGTTCTGCGGGATATAGTGTAAGAAAGAGAACACATCAGTGACCGTCCGATATGATTTGAGATATGTGATTCTACATTGTATGGCTTCAGTGCGTATGTTGTAAGTTGTGTCTTGCCCTTTTGTGATGGCATATTGCTCGAAGACAGTCGTGTCTAACAGACCGATTGATTTCTCTCTTTCTTTTTTTTTTTTTTTTTTTTCTTTTTTTTTTTGTTACCCTCGATTGTTTTACTTAAGCAATAAGGAAGTTGCTTAAGTGGAACAAGGACTTAAGTAAACGAAAATAATTGAGTGGCATTTTAAAAAAATACGTAAATGTAGGTCTCTTTTGATTTGTTTTTGTCTAATTACATGAGAGTTTTCTTAAGAGAGTTAATTCACAATGAAGATAACAGCCGGCACCAAGCGGGGGTCAGTGGGGCAAAGGCCCCAACCCCCATTTCTAGGGAGCCTCAGTTTTTAAATTTTTTTATATATAATCCTTATATATACATGATATTTGAAATAAATTTATATTTATTAACAAAAATAAAGTTGAGCAAATACAAGTGACTCAAAGTAGGCACGCACTTGTGGTGTCTTTTAGATATACATCGATTTTTGTGCGCACGCATATCAATGCATAAAATTAATGAACACCCACAAGTGCGTATTCATTTCGTGTCCCCAAATCAGCATAGTTATTTCTTTAATTACATGTGTACCACATTAGTAACTATTTTAGAAATGCATGAAGTTAAGAAATATCTTGCACGCATCAAAGAACCATCATATAATATGGGGCGCGCTATGGGCACCCCACCATTTACTGAAGGCACACTAGTTTTTTTATTTTTTCCCTCCTCCAAATTGGACCTTGATGGAAATGACACAATTGTCTCTTCATATAAATAACCTACACTACCACAACACACATTTTATCCGATTTTAGGCATCCCACATCCGCCTCCTCTCATATCCAATCGAAACCCACTTGTTCCGTCAGAAGTCGTGCATCGATTCTTTCGCTTTCACATCAGTCGGTTGCACGGTAACAATCGATTTCCAACCATATTATGATTCGAATAAGCTATTTTGGTGTGGCAAATAGTGACTTTGATGTTTTGTTTTTTTATTGTAGGGTTTGCTAGATCCCATTTGTTTCCAAGTTGTTTTAAGCGTGAAAAGGATAATGATTACACAATGGTGCAAGACGAGCTACAAGAAGAGGTATTTGTTGATGTTTTTTTGTGAGTTTTTTCAACTTATATAATGGAGAGCACAGACACGATTGTGTCGCTCACATAGCACCAAGACTTGTCAACAAGTCTCGGTATATGTTGACCGACACTAATGCATTTATAAGTTAAATTACAGAAAATGTGTCTTATTTATAGGGTTTCGAGATTCGTCAAGTAGTTTTTATTGTGGTATACCAACAGTACTAAGTAAGTCTCGAACCTGTAGTACCGAGACAGTGTGTTTTTGCCTTTTTTGGTGAATGTACAATGTCTTGGTAATGAGTCCTTATGGTTCAATGTTTTCTCACAAGTAATGCCATTGTCCACATCTTTTCCAGACTACAAGGATGCTTTTCACTACTTGTAGGCCATTCCAACCTAAAAAAATGGCTATTTCACGACTTCAAATGATCGGTCGTGAAAAAAAGTTTATGTAAGTTACGAAGCACTCTGATGTCGAAGGGCGTAGGGGAACGGTAAGACTTGCATGAGAGAGGTCTGGTACAATTAGGAGAATGTCACAAAGATTAGGGAAAGCCAAAACTGTAAAACTTGCTTTGAAACCAAGAACTGGAGAAGAGGGGGAAAATACAAGGACTTAAATTGATACCAAGAAATGTGGGTGCCCTTTCCTTATTAACATAAAGGAATATGCAGATTCTTTATGGGATGTCGATGTGGTATGTGGGCGGAAAAATCATGATCTTGATAAAAAACTTGGACAACCACTCATTTGCAAGAAGATTAGATCCATGTAAGCAGGTGGCTGTGGTGCAGATGACTAAGGAGAATGTGAAGCCATGAGATATCCTCAACATGTTGAAGTAAAGGGATGAAAATAATGTTTCGACTATGCGGACAATATACAATGCATGACAAAAACATAGAATTGATGATGCAGGTGGGATAACTCAAATGCAATAACTATTGCACATATTGGAGAAGAATAAGTGGATGTCCTAGCATAGGAAGCTTCCCGAGATGAATGTCGTGACTGACTTATTTTTGGTACATTTTGATTCAATCAAGTTGTTACGGTATTTCCAGTTGGTTCTTCTAATGGATTGCACATACAAAACTAATAGGTATCAGATGCCGTTGTTGGAGATATTTAGGTCCACTTCGACGTATTTGACATTCTCAGTTGGGTTTGCTTTCATATCACCAGAGACTAACGCCAGTTACATTTAGGCACTTGAGATCTTGAGGTCTATATTGGACGGGTGGCTTAAACCCTACGTGATTGTTACAGATCGAGAGTTAGGATTGATTAGCGAAATTGAAGAAGTATCTCCAACATCGTCTCACCTTCTTTGCACGTGGCACATCAACAAAGTCGTGTTGACCAAGACTAAGAATATGTTCGTCAAAAACAAAGACTTCAATGTTTTCATGGATAGGTGGACGACCTTGTAGTATGCTAAGTCGGAAGCATCATTTGAACTTAAGATGAATGACTTAAGATCTGAGTTTAGAACTGTGAAGGGTCTTATCGATTACTTAGATAAGACATGAGTGAAATACTACAAGGAAAAATTTGTACTGATAAGGATAAATCGAATTATGCACTTTGAGGAAACCACAACGCACAGAGTTGAGTCTGCGCATTCCACTCTGAAGCTATATTTTGGCAATAGTCAGAAAAATTTTAAAACTTTATAGGGTGTGGTAGATGGTCTTCTTAGGATCTAACATAACAACATCAAGTCATCATTTAGGTCAGCTTGAATGTGATGCAACATGAATATATTGATGGTTTTGTATCGCCAGTTACGTGGATACATCTCTCAAAGGGCGATTGACTTGATTAGCAAGGAAGCGAAACGTGGAGAGAATGTTGGACATGACTTTACTCTTTGTGGTTGTGACATACGTACCACGTATGGTCTTCCTTATACACACGAGATAAGCTTCCATATAAGGTTGGTTTGCCCTTATCACTCGAGGACATTCATGTATACTGGTGAAAGTTGAGTATGGTTCCAGAGAATGATGTCGATCGGGTCGAATACAATCTCAACGATGACATTCAAAGAGTATAGGAAAAACCTCATGCTTGTGTTGACGAGAATGATCGCATCAGGATTATTCAAAGAGTATAGAAAAAAACATCAAAGAAGAAACTCGATGAAGATGATAATTTTATGACAAGAGATCCAAGCGGTTTTGAGTATGCATTAATAAAAGAAGAGACATCTAGTTCAAAAAAGAAGCAAAAAAAAGAGGGGCCTAAAATAAATGGAATACGTCGGATACACGGGGTAACCCAAGGTGTATCTATGGTCGGTTAAGTCAATTGCATACAACCGGATTGGTTGACATACGTTAAGAGCGCTATTGATGTGATGGGCGATGATAATTGTGAGTATCGTTGCGTTGCCTACGGATATGGGACTCTTAATAGCAACGACATTTAATGTCATGCTAGTCAACCTCTCACAAGATAGTTGCATGACATTTCTTCCTCTACGTAATGTCCCACCGCCATTTTTCGATTATCGGCTTATCATTGACATGATAAATGATAAGAACATGCATTGGGCTAGGGTAAGTTTGTACATTATCTTTGAAATGTGTATTACCAATTTTTAAGTACATAATATGACTTCTTGTTCTATTTTGCATTTGGCAGGTGAAGCTAAAAGTTAATTCACCGCTTCCGCTATTATATTTGTCATAGGACACGTATTCTGAGAAGTGTGCTAAAGGTTGGGTGAGGGCTTCATCATCCTAGAACTTGTACCTGTTCTAACTTCTCAACAAGGCACGCCTTCTGTAGTAGACTTAGTGTCGCCCTAGCTCATTCCGGATTTAGCAACACTTTTTTGGTTTACTTTTCATTGTGGATGTATGTAATTTGTTAAAACCTTGGAACATTTTTGTTTGGTAGTGGTTTTCCTATTGATTATAGAAATTATCTTAATGTCAATTTCTTAGTCTGCTACTCAGGTATGAGATTTTACATTTGTTCTCGTTATGGTGTGACCGAGATTTAAGCACTGTAATCGGTTGCACATAATCGACACCATCATCTTACTTGTGCAACAAACAAAATTGTAGGCCCATAACAAATAAATGGGGTGCCCCGTGTATTCTCAATGACCAATGTACGATATAGTAACCTTTGGTTTCGTGTTATCATGACCGTGATTATAGGATTACTCTCAGACCCACTATGACGACCCCCTCTCAAATTAGGGCACCGCCCGACCTAATCCCGTTATTAAGCCTTTAACCTCCACTATGTAAGACTTAACAACGTATTAGTCAGCTTTTCTAACATACTTACCACGATAGCTACTTTTCTAAATAACCTTACACCATTTTTTAAACTTAATAGTATTTCAAAGTAAATTAAAATTTTAAACGATTTAAAGATTATTCAGCGGAAGTCTTGTTAAATTAGCGGAAGCCATTCATATAGTATGTGAAAAATTAGGAAACAAATATCACATGCATATATATAACAAACGACGATAACTATATATTAACACGTGTCTGGTCGGGTAACTATCTCACAACCCATAGTATATATCCCAAAAAGTACATAAAGACATATATAAAAGTTATACAACAAAATAAAAAACCTATAAAATCAGACGTAGCAACACTCCACTGGCTCATAGGTAGTCGCTGATCTTCTTCTTACCTAGTCTGCTACTCGATAGATCCACACCCACTGTCATAAAAAAGATGGTGAGTACAGGAAGGTAGAAAGTTACACTGAGAGACATTTGTTCACATTTCTAAAATATACAACAAGTATATGAAAGCATAATAATAGCAATTATGCAAAAAAAACCATGCTATGAGATACTTCAGTTAAGTAAAATGAAACTGACACTCGGTTAAGTAGTAATGATTTAGGGTCGGTTGGTCATGAGTTACATCACATCAACTTTTTTCCACTATTTAGGGCGTAACCAATTCTTTTAAGATGTCTTCACATCATTATAAATGCCCTTCTCATATATAAATACTCACTAATGCCCCTCACATGTGATGTAGACTTGTCAACGAGCCATGTCTCATACCCTGTGTGCTGCATAAGCTAGTGGTGAGATCCCAACATCCCTGAGCATCTAGTGACCCCGTATGTAGCGGCTATCTCTATATATCATGGTCCTAGATAAAAACAACTTTCATAACCCAACAAATGACATGGTTTAGGAATCCAATAATGTAGTTGCATATTTAATGCACAAAGGAAATTAAATTTACAATACCATCAAACACATATCTAATAGCATGCTATTTCATTTGACTAGATTTCTCAACAATCAATAATGACACATCACATGATTCAAAGTCAATGAAACCATTTAATCAAAAACAAATGTCATGATAACAAACTCATAAAATGAGAAGAGACGATAAGTCATGGCATGTAGAGTACAAAAGATAATTTAGTTCAAATAACTGAAAATGAATAGCAAAACACGAATGAAATATAAATAAATATCTCAATTAATTTACTTACAATCCATGCAAATTCCTAGCTAATCCAGCCTTTCGACACCTCAAAACATGTACCTAAACCCTCGAGACTCTTCTCGAGGCTTATAGTATCATTTGATATGTTTTATAGTGTGTTTATACTTTTAATTAGGGTTTTGGACTCGTTTAAAGTATTTAATTTATAATTTGGAAATTGTAGGTTTCGTGCTGCCAGAGCACCTACCAAGCTAGGTGACTTGTTTAGCGCGCTAATTACCTTATTATCGTGCTAGTCAATCTGATTAGCGCGACACACGTAAGTAGCGCACTAGGTAGCACATCTAGCGCGCTATGTGCAGGAAAACTAAGAATTCTGCACTTTGAATTCTAAATTTTCTCCACACATAGCTAACTCCAACACCTTAGGCTCTCTTGTACCACACCATCAGAGACCCATGACACTCATCAAAATATAAGAACAACCCACACTTTATAATTTTCATGAATTCACCAAATTAAAGTAAATGACTAGTGTTAGTAGATTTACCTAGTTGTTGTACACCTAGCTAGATCAACTCCTTCAACTTCACTTAGAATTCTCTTGCTGATATTTTTCTCTGGTTCTTTTTCTCCAACTTTCTTAGCTCCTAAGTTAATGAACGAGAATGAAATGATTTGCATGAATTGATCAGTTCAATCTTATATATTATACATAAGATCGATTATTAGCCATTAATCTTTATGTACACACGTATCCCGAGACTAATCTAATGGCCTACATATTGACATAACTTCCACTAACTTACCACTATCTCCATCTAACTAACACCAAATGGAAACTCAATTAGTCTCTTGATTTGCCAACGTGTATCTCGAGAAGTATCGACTAATGTCTTAACTTGCTAAATTAGGTTACATTTTATATAAAATCAACTATAGCCACATTAATACTACTATTTAAACTACGCTAAGCTTAAATCAACTTACCACATCACTCTCTACCCCAGTCTCTTGCCAACACGCATTTCGAGGCATATCCCTGCTCAAGTCTCGACACCTAAATACAAGTAAGAGTGATTTAATAGTCTACACAAATACAATACACTAGGCATACATCATAACAAATCTGACATATACCTCGGCCACTTTGTCTCGATCACTGCACTTATCTCGATGCGGGTCCCACGTCACGGGCTTATAATCCTGATAAAAGAAATAAACTAAGATTAGGAATTCGGGCCGCGACACCTATAGAGCCGATTTCATAGTTCTTGACAAGATTTGTAATAATAGGTCACGGCTAGATATGTCTGAGAGTATATAGGAGATCACGGTAGTACAACGCCGAAACTACCATATATACACTCGGTACTATAGATCCGAAACTGTAATAAGGGTCTTATTGATTGTTAATCATCTATGTGTTGGGGCATTTGCCCTAGGTCAATATATAAACATTGTTTATCTTACAATTTTGGTTAATAAAATAGAAGATTTTATTTGTTGTTTTATTATAAGTGATAGCAAGTTTACCTTATGATAAGATCCATGGATATTTGTTGAAATATCATAAATGTCCATAGTCAATCATTATACTGGGAACTATAATGAATGAAAACTAGTGTAAATCATAATTGATGGTCATGTGATGATCATGTGTATAGGGATATGAATCGAGATCATGAGTACTTGTTAGGGAACAATGTACTGGACCGACCCGCTATGAGAACACCACATAGATTAAGTTATAGGTGTTACTCATGATAGGTGTATCATTTAGTTATTCGACTTGAGATTATCATATACTTCAATATTATGAGCATTGACACAACCAAACGTTGTCTTTAACCGAACGATTATAAAGATTGTGATTGGTTATCATGTGAATAATATGTCAAGGTGTGTAATCAAGATATAATTTGTCACTGTCGTATAGAGAGAGATATTAGTAGATCCCTTGATATATTAAACTGTTAAATGGCAAAGTCCAAGTGAATTGATATGATCAATGTCGCTTGGATGTTTTCAGTCTACCTAAAGATCGAGACTAGTATGATTGAATATTAAGGGTGACTTTTCATGCCTTATGTTTAATCAAAGGATATTGCATTGCAAAAGGATATGATATATGTTATTCAATAGGTTGTATCGATTTTGGCATTCATGCCACTTGGGTAGTCATAATGCCTTGCTAGAGACCGCTTATGACTTGTGTTCCAAAATAGTTTTGGTTCACTACCAACGTCACACGAACATATTAGGTTGCACATAAAGAATGACTTTACACAATCTTAATTAGACCTGAGTAATGAATTTTATCATATAAAATTCATGACATAAAAGCTCTTACGATTTGTTATATGTTAACTTATTAATAGGGGCGTTTGCGTAATTTGCTTGAATTGTCTAAATACAAAAGTTGTATTACGAATAAGTTTTTTAAGAAATCTTATCTACACATATAAATAGAGGTAGAAACCTTAAAACGAAATAAGATTCTAATTTTTACTATTTTCGAGCTCTCTGGATTCTGGAAGAGAAATAAAAATGTTTTCAATCTCACTTGGGGCCAGCACTCTAAAAGCCAATGCTTATGAACCCCAAAAGCCAATGCTTTAAGAGCCATGAATGATGCACATACTAAGCATGTCAACGACTGAACTGATGTTGCATGCATTATGTTGGCAACTATAGTTCTTGAACTTTAGAAGGACATGGGACATATGGAAGCTTACAACATGGCTACGATGTTGAAGGAAATGTTCCAACAACAAGTTAGGCTAGAAAGGTTTGAGACAGTCAAGAGCCTTCATTTTTACAAAATGGTTGAGGGTGTGTCAGTTAGTCTTCATATTCTGAAAATGAAGTGCTATATTGACTATCTTGGCTTACTTAGATTTCCCATAAGCCAAGATTTGGCTACGGATTCGATCTTGAATTCATTGCTTGATAGTTATTCACAATTATGATGAACTATAACGTGAATAATATGAAGAAGTCTATCTCAAAGTTGCATTTGATGCTTAAAAATGCTGAACAGAATGTCAAGAAACGCATTGCTAATGTGTTGATGGTTCAGAAAGGAAAGGCTATGAAGAAGGCTAAAGGCAAGACTAAAGTTGCCAAGGCTATTGTGACTGTCACAAAGCCTGTAGAACAAGTCAATCCTAATGTTGCTTCTACTTCACAGTCCTAGAAGGAAAATGAAAAAGAAGGAAATTGTCATTTCTACCATACACCTGGGCATTGGTTCAGAATTTGCAAGCTCTATCTTAAGATTTAAAGAAAAAAAAAGAGTAGTACGACTACTGCTTCAGGTATTTACGTTATTGAAGTTAACTTGTCTACAAGTGATTCCTGGGTATTGAATACTAGATGTGGGTCTCACATTTGTATTAATATGCAGGGTCTCACTAAAAGTAGAAAACTAAAGAAAGGAGAAGTCATCCTACGAGTTGTAAATGGAGAAAAAGTTGTTGCGTTGGCTGCAGGATGCTATGAGTTAATTTTACCTAGTGGACTTATTTAAATTGTAAATAATTGCTATTATATCCCTCCTTTGAGCAGAAACATCATTTCAGTTTCTCGTTTGGATTTGGATTGTTTTAATTTCATTATTGCGAATAATAAATGCTCAATTTCTTATAAAGACGTTTTTTTATACGAATGATGATTTGTATGATAGTCTTTATATTCTAAACATGAAAAGATCCATAGATACTCCTAATCTTAATGTAAATATAAAGAGATTCAAGTCAAATGATTCGAGTCAAACTTACCTTTGACATTATCGTCATGGCCACGTAAATGAGAAACATATTTCTAAACTGGACTTTTAGATTCATTTGATTTTGAAACATGTGTATATTGTTTATTAGGCAAGATAATAAAGAGTCCATTTACTAGACACAATGAAAAGACAAGTGATATATTGGGTCTAATACATACTGATATATGCGGTCCTACAAACACAATGGGAAAAGGTGGTTATCAGTACTTCATTACTTTCTGTTAGCCCCCTCGTCATTAAGATGACTGACCGGCCTAGATTACCTTAATCTTCTGATAATCTAGTCTACGTAATCCATTCTTTCAACTTTGACCTCAAAATAATAATTATTTCAATCCTTTCTAAGGTTCCAAAACTATATTTATATCCTCAATAAAACTCAATTCATGATTTATTCAATTTGAGCAAATTAAAAGATCATATTATATTTAATACAAATCTTGGCATCACCTCCCCTAAAAATTGCCTGCAGGAAAATCTACCCAATAGACTACAAAATTGGGGAGAGGCCTAAAAGGACTCACAAATCCCCGCAGTTCATAATATATATCAAATTCAAAGTTACGAATTAATTTAGAGTCTCTGATAGCTTAATCACAACTTCATAATCTCGAATAGACCAAAATTGAATCATAAATCTTTTAACGCATTTTAAACTAACTAAGGAGACTCTCATAACCATTCAAATAAACTTCACATCCTACACTCACCGCAAGAATCCTAAAATAATAACTATAAACAATTTAAAACAAGAATTTAGTTTAATTTTTGAAAACAAACACCACAATCTTCGAGTGTTGTCCACTCTTCCCTTGTCGTAATACATAATCTGACATCGTCAAAAACAACTCGAAGATGTCAAGAAAGTAAATTCCTACATTGATCTGTACTCCTACAATTGTTAATCTGATACATGGAGACATGTAATTGCATTTCCAAATAAACAAGAAGATATATGTGTCAACATGATGTGAAATCCACTCTGTCGCTGTCTCCTAAATATAATCTGACGCCGAATTTCAAAAATAGTACAAAAATAATATTAAGAGATCATGAAATGCAGAGATAACTTGTCGATGTTAGACTCCGCTAGTCTCACTAGACGACGTAGAAGCAGAACTGAAACCTAGTTTCAATCAAACCAAACTCCGATACAAGCTTATTCCTCTCACTCACTCTATGTATGCATGACTAAGAATGATAAAATACAATGCAGACTAAGATACAATTACAGGTACAAAAATATTCAATCAATAGTAAAGATCACTATAGGGTTTACTTACAACCAAACCAACTTTAAGCGTAATTTTTGGTCCCAGAGCGTCGGATCACCTTGAAAATGATTCTGGGTCAAGCTTCAAGTGAAACTAAATCACGAAACCCAATGAAAACTGCAGCCAAAGTACGCTGGAGAACAATTTCCAAAAATATTAATTTATATAACTGTTACATTTGCCTTTCAACTAGCTAACTTGGGATAACTTTTTAACTTTGAAAACATCAATATTTATCATGATGACCTAAAAGAAACTTGTAGTACACATGTCATACTTTTCATAAACTCCAAGAACACTCAAATCGGATAACTGACAAAGAAGTTATGAATTTCCCAATATGGTCTGTCAACTAGGCAAATTTTATTTTATTTTGAATTGAAAAACTTCTCCAAATCAATATTTTCGCAATTAAATCTTCAAAACTCGACAACAAACACCACGAAACCACTTGATTTCAACATCAAAATATTTTTACAAACTATAGAGTCAAATTGGATCAAAACCATGATTCCATTCATTTAGAAACCCAATTTAAATCAATATCAACTATAAAACATCTCCAAAATTGTTATCAACTGAATTACATTAGTTCAATTCATCAAAACCCTAACCCACGTCGGTGGAATTTATTCCAAATCAGAGAGCACATCAACCCAATACGTCAATTTTTAACAATTAATACCAATTTCAATCAATATCCTGCAAAAGAAATCGAGAAATCGCGAGAATTTAAATCGAATTGAGGAAAATGCCCAGCATTAAGTATTTACCAAATTGCAGGCCGAATGCTCTCATTTCCTAGGTGGAAACTTAGTTCGAACAGACCGTCTCGTGATGCTCTACGATTTTGCGGAAAGAAACCAGGCAAAAATCGGACATCGGGAGCTCGAGGAGTGAAAACCCGAGTATGATATCAAACAAATGAAACGTTCTATTTGAACGTTTTTTAATGAAAGTGATTTCATTTGATTTTTTATATATTTATATATAAACCCTCAGCTACTTGTCAGCAACTTAATTTCTTTTTATTTATTAATTATCGAAATCCATATTTTGACGTGCTTTCACTTTCGATGCTCATTTTCGATCTGACTTTTCACAAAATTGAACCAAAACTCTTGATAAAACTATCCATCTTCATAAAATTTCCGTAACACTAGTTTTGGTCACACCAAAACTCCAAAAAACTTAACTTTGTCCGCGACATGCTAAAATCTTACCGACCAATTTTCTTGTCATACTTAGCCAAATGTGCATTGATTTAGACCCAATCTTAATTGCCGCCACCACCAACTTGTACGAAAATCGAGATAAAAGTCTTGTACCAACTTCATTCTCACCTTACACTGCCACAAATCCTATCTTACACATAAATTGAGGCAGGATCCCAAATGATATTTGACACTTGATTTACTAGTTTTCGAACAATTAATCATTTTTATTTCGCTTGTGCCCTTGAGACACGCACTTGTAAACCCAAGTATAAAAAACTGAGGATACACCTTAACACAACCCTACTACGCGACAAAATATCATATAATATACATACTAAGCATATAACATACAAAAATAAAATATATCTTATGATCTCTAGTCCATAATGCGTAGGTCCCACCTCGAATACTTACACTCCAAATAAAATCCAAAAATACTTAATTAACCGCCTAATAAAGTTTATGAAATTCTCGGATGTCACAATCTTCCCAACTAATTAAAAATTTTGTCATTGAGATTTGAACTTGCAGGTTAATAAACTAAAAGAGATATGAGAAAATGAATCATCATGAAGAACTCTTTTAATTCAAAACTGTAAAAATTATTTCCGAGGTGAAATTATTAAGTGGACCGAATCACCTTGTTGTATAGAACAACTCGGTGGTAGAGATCATAACAATTTCAACTTTTCATTTCCAAATTTTTTGTATACTGAAAAGTTTTCTCAGTTACTTTGCCAATCCTAGCAATTTGTGAATTTTTGACGAGTTAAACAATCAACTTTATGGAATATCCGATAAACCTTGTTTCTTTACTCATTTCCTATCTTGAATCTCATTCAAGGATTAACACTTAGCAAGATCTAACGTATCTTGCTCCTCATATGACACTCCTAATTTATAATTAATAAAAATTTCATAAATCATTGATAATTCATTCCATATCCACCAAACTCTGGTACACATCTCAGTTTACTCTCTCATTACCGATCATCTCTTTATTAAGGTTGTAGTAGAGTTGCGTGTTTATCTAATCCATCACTATTCCAGCATTTCGCAACAAAAACCTGGCCTTTCACAAGTCATCTCATGACTGTAGATCTCAAATTACATCTGTCGTCCCATGACAAGAGATCTCAATTTCAATTTGATCAGAAAATGAAACTTGACATATCGTGCAACTCTCACTCATTCTCTAAATTTCTACTCACAATATTATTTATATTATGGACTAGAAAACAATTACCAATTTCAACTCGTCAGCCAATTCATTTAATTTTCTATTTGACTGGTTAGAAAATTAATGACTTTTCTAACTTCGTCAAATCATTTTCTATTCATGAGTTCACCAAGAGCCTCATTTCTTTCATTTATTGAGATCTCCCATAATCTCATGTCTTAATCACTTACTATTCACCAACTTCTCTCATGACCTGAATAGAGATAGTTATCTTTAACTTGAGTAGACATACATTTTGAAACAGACATATCAACATATTCGATGATTATACTCTTATAGTATAACATTTAACTTGTATCTCATACAAGTTATAAATATGATATCTCTCTTTGCCTCTACTCAATACAACGAAAGAATACTCAATTCTTTCATCATATCAAGTAAGATATACTGTCATCTATTCAATATTCTACAAACCACTAGGAACAATATTGTCTAACTGAGCTGTAAGTTGTATGTTTCTTTCATTTCATTTATATCTTCACCGTCATTTCAGGTATCTTACGTCAACTCCAACTTAAGATAACATAGTGCTTAAGACTTCACCACTGCTTAATCAGGTGGTGTAGCACTAAAATTGAACTAATGTACAACATATTCACCGATATTAGTTGTAAACTGCTTTGGTTCCAAAACTTTTAACATTTGGAGTTTGACTTCTCGTAAGATCCTTGTGAAGATATATCGCGCTCCATCAAACTTATAGTTTGACCTTATAATTTGATCGGGACTCATTGAACTAAAATCTCCATTTTTATACAAATGTGAGAATGTCTTAACCATTTAGTTGCATATACTTAAGCTTCCAATTGACTCCAACGAAACTTCATAGGCTCTTTTATTCCGATTGTCACTAATTCATTCGATTATTCAAAGACAACTGAACACGTTACACTAGTCTTCTGAGCTGTGAATGAATCGTGATTACAAAATGGAGTTACGTAGACTTTTGGTCATGCACAACTACTCCAGTGTCTGGTGTTGACTAAAGGAGTCCGTTCTTGCCACTTTCATTAGTCATAAGTCATTTATACGTCTCATTTTATTTTATACATAGAGTGTATTCCGTTCGATTTCTTTCAATCTAAGCTATTTTCACATTGATCTCAATCTTAGTCCCTTTATAAATAAACTATGACTTTCGCTCAACAACCATGCCACTTACAGTTCCTTAATCTTAACTTAGAAAGGCAATTTATATCTTCTCTTTTCAAAAACTTAACTAAGAATAATATGACTCCTTACGATTATTCAATCAACTGAAGTCTTCATTGGCTAACCTTCATTCGAAACAAAGAAATTTTCTGACTTAAACATTTCTACTATTTGTTATTGACTTAATTTATTTCCATTAGTCTTAGATTTCCCAACTTTTCTTTTTCTCAAAAAGAAATTCAGTCATTTTCAAGAGAATGTGTAAGTTAACTTTATATCTTACTAATCTTCAAATTACTTTTTATGAATTCACTTGTCTGTTGTTGTTTAACTGAAAAGATAAAAGAATTTAAATTTCTAATCTATTGATCTGTTGGGGCATGTGCCCTAGGTCCATCCATTAACTGTCTTTATGAATACTTTTAGTTAATAAAATAGAGGATTTCATTTGCTGTTTATTATAATTAAATTAATTTGCATGTTTACATTATAATAAGATCCATGGGTATTTACAGAAATATCATAAATGTCACTAGTCGATCATTATACTGGAAACTATAATGAATTAAAACTAGTGTGAGTCTTGATTGATGATCATATGATGATTATACGTATAGGGATACGAATCAAGATCACGAGTACTTGTTAGGGAACAAAGTACTGGACCGACCCGCTATGAGAACATCAAATGGATTAAGTCATAGTTGTTTCTCATGATAGGTATATTTTGATCCTCGACTTGAGATTACCAGAGACTTCAACATTAGGAACACAGTGATTTGACATAATCAAACGTTGTCTTTAACCGAACAATTATAAAGATTGTGATTGGTTACTGTGTGAGCAATGTGATGAAGTTGTGTAATTGAGATAGAATTTGTCTATCTCATATAAAAAGAGATATCCAGTGGATCCCTCGATGTGTTAGACTGTTAAAATGCCTAGTCTAAGTGAATTGATATTGATCAATGTCACTTGGATGTTTTTAGTCTACCTAGAGATCGAGACTAGTACGATTGAACATGTTGGATGACAATTCCATGCCTTATGTTTGATCAAAAGGATATCGTGTGACAAAAGGATGTTATATACACTATCGATTAGGTTGTATCGATTTAATATTCGTACAACTTGGGTAGTCATAATGTCTTGCTAGAGGCCGCTTATGACTTGTATACCAAAATGTGTTTTGGTACACTGCCAACGTCGTCTGAGCCTATTGGGTCGCACACTAAGAATGGTTTTGCGAGATTTTAAGATGGTTCAGAAAAATGAATTTTATATGATAAAATTCATGACAGAAACGTCCTTGTGGTGTATTACACTTATACTTCTTTAAGTAGGGGTATATGTGTAATTTACTTAACCGTCTATATACAAGGGTTGTATAAATAGACGCTTTAAGTTAGAACACACGTATGAAAAATTGAGGGCCGAAACTCTATTTTCGTTTCAGAAACGAATTAGGGTTTTCTGGTACGTTCTGGATCGTTTTAGAGAGAAACAAAAAGGTTTGGTATTCTCTCGAAGCTAGCACTTCGAATCTCGTCCGCCGTTTGTGTGTGGACTACTGGTAGAGGGTGTTCGTTGTTGGTAGTGCCTTAGAGATCGATCAACCTTCATAAAGGTATATTACGACCGAGGTATGATTAAGTTTTCATGGTTTAAACGTTTTTAATGGAATTAGATTCAGATCCTGTTGGAGTTTTTGTCAAAATTGTTTTGTAATTTTCACTGCGTATGAGCCCCAAAACCCAACATGATCAACTTAACAACTAATTAAAATCTTAAAGGATACTGTTTTAATCCTGTAATTCATATAAATGGAGATTCTTGCAATATAGGAGCTCATACTGACGTCTTGTATAATTCACTTACTGATTCTGAATCAATACATCAATCTTTTCCTTAATTATTTTTTAAATTGTAGTCATATGCTTCATAAATTAATGTCATTAGAAGTGATTATTGGGTACTTTGAATTTCAAAACACAACTACTTATGTTAGTATTTAATAGCTATTCCGAGCTATTATTAGACCACTTCCGTAACGCCTTAACTTCTAACACGTTGATCTTTTCACTACACTTTTTAATTTTTAAGTTAGAAGTTTTTTTTGATATTTGCTTCATGACAACACATAATCTGATATTAAAAAAGATTACTTTTAACTCGTGTATTTCCATTTGTTTTATCAGTTCTTTATTCGACTCATATAACAAATAATCAACGTTGCTTACGAATAAGTAACTTGAGCAATAAATAATCAAAAGTTTCAGTACTTCTTTTTAGAAGTCATTTGATTGATTTAAACCGTTGTTCTATTCTATATTTCTCTTGGTGTTTTGTTTCGGAAAGGAGACAATACTTTGCTTTAAAGTATCTTATTTTAATATAAACTTACTTTTACAACTTGACTAGTTCTATCGCAATTCCATTGTGCTTTTTCAGTTAAATTCAGTTTGTCTAATCAATTTCTAATTTCAAAACCATGTGTCTCCATTTTCCTTGTTGAGACTATTTTAACATTTTCCTGAGCGTTTTAATATTATAATAGTTCAATACTTTCAATTTCTAAAATACTTAGTACTTATGTACCTGAATCATTTGGATTTCCTTTCCAACCAATTTCCTATTGGTTTCATAACTGATACTTTCATCAATTATATTAATACCGAACTACTTACAACACTTTTATGAATTTTTAATTCACAAGTCTATTTCACAACTTTGTACGCTCAGCTTTTAACTGAAATGCATCAATCCGCAATATTAGTACCTGCTCTCCAATCCCAGTGGTTGATGATGCTATTGTGGGGCTTACTTCCTAGCCCCGGTGGGAGTAGTAACTAGCGTTATAGGTCGATTATAGATAAATAGATCTCTTCATCTCTACCCCAAAAACCAAATCAGTTTTCTTTATTACTTTACTTGGACCTGATTTTGGGTGTATTCCCTCTCTATCCATTCCCACTCTTTCTATTTATTGTTTCACAAATCTATTCTCTCTTTTAATTATCCGTTTCTAATCTTACTCATCATATCTTAAGAGTTAAGTATCGAACGGACAAGGAGAATAACTTCCTATCGCATACCTAGCGATAATACATACATACGACACAAACATAAAACAATAATTCCAATACCCCATCTCACAATCACTTCCCAACTAATCGCGCTCAATCACTCTTTGGTTCTCAACAAAAGTTTATTCTCAAGTGAGCCAAACCTAGGCTCTGATACCAAGTTTGTCAGCCCCCTCGTCATTAAGATGAGTGGCCGACCTAAATTACCATAATCCTTTGATAATCTAGTCAGCCTAATCCATTCATTCAACTTTGACCTGAAAATAATAATTATTTCAGTCTTTTCTAAGGCTCCAAAAGTATATTTATATCCTCAATAAAACTCAACTCATGATTTGTTCAATTTGAGCAAATTAAAAAATCATATTCATATTTAATAAAAATTTATGCAGCACCTCCCTTTAAAGTGGCATGCAAGAAAATTCACCTAATAGACAACAGATTGGAAAGAGGCATATAAGGACTCACAACTCCCCGTAGTTCATAATATATATCAAATTTAAATTTACGAATTAACTTAGAGTCTCCGATAGCTTAATCATGACTTCATAATCTCAAATAGACCAAAATTGAATCATAAACCTCTTAACGTATTTTAAACTAACTTAGGAGACTCTCATAACCACTCAAATAAACTTCGCATCCTACACTCACCCCAATAATCCCAAAACAATAAATATAAACAATTTAAAACTAGAATTTAGTTTAACTTTTGAAAAAATCACCATAATCTTTGAGTCTTGTCCAATCTTCCCTTATTATCATACATAGTCTGACATCATCAAAAATAACTTGAAGATGTTATGTAAGTAAATTCCTACATTGATCTGTACTCCTGCAATTGTTAGTCTGATACATGGAGACAAATAATTGCATTTCCAAATAGACAATAAGATATACGCGTCAACATGACATGCAATCCATTCTGTCGCTGTCTCCTACCTATAATCAGATGTCGACTTCCTAAAATAGTACAAAGACAGTATTAAGAGATCATGAAATGTAGAGATAACTTGTCGGCGTTAGACTCTGCTAGTCTCACTAGACGGCGTAGAGGCAAGACTGAAACCTAGTTTTAATCAAACTAGACTCCAAAACAAGCTTATCCCTCACACCCATTCTATGTATGCATGACTAAGAATGATAAAATGCAATGTAGACTATGATACAATTACATGTACAAAAATATTCAATCAATAGTAAAGATCAATGTAGTGTTTACTTACAACCAAACCAACTTTGAGCGTAATTTTTTAGGTCCTCGGAGCTTCGGATCACCTTGAAGATGGCTCCAATAGCTTCCCTGCATACCTAATTATATTATGGGCCAAGCTTCAAGTGAAACCAAATCACGAAATCCAATGAAAATTGCGGCCATATTACGCTTGAGAACAGTTTGCAAAAATATTAATTTATGTAACTGTTTCAACCGCCTTTCAACTAGTCAACTTGGGGTAACTTTTTAACCTTGAAAACTTCAATATTTGTCATGATGACCTAAAAGGAACTTGTAGTACGCATGTCATACTTGTCCATAGACTCTAAAAACACTGAAATCGGAATACCGACGAAGAAGTTATGAAATTTCCAATATGGCCTGTCAACTAGGCAAACTTTATTTTATTTTGAACTAAAAAACTTCTCCAAAACAATTTTTTCACAATTAAATCTTCAAAACTCGACAACAAACACCACGAAACCACTCGATTTCAACATCAAAATATTTTCGCAAATTGTGGAGTCAAACTGGATCAAAATCATTTATACATACATCCAAAAACCCAATTTAAATCAATATCAACTATAAAACATCTCTAAAATTGTTATTAACTAAATCACATTAGTTCAATTCATCAAAATCCTAACCCACATCGGTAAAATTTATTCTAAATTGGAGCACATCAACCCAATACATCAATTTTCAACTATTCATACCAATTTCTATTAATATCCTACAAAAGAAATCGAGAAATCGCGAGAATTCAAATCGAATTGAGGAAAATGTCCAGCTTTGAGTATTTACCAAATTGCGGGCCAAATACTCTCATTTCCTCCGCAAAAACTTAGCTCGAACTGACCGTATCGGGATGTTCTACAATTTTGTGGAAATAAACAAGGTGAAAATAGAAAGTCGGGAGCTCGCATAGTGAAAACCCAAGTGAGAGGGTTTAGATATTAAATGAACGAAAAGCTCTGTTTGAACGCTTTTAATGAAAGTGATTTCATTTGTTTTTTTTTATATATTTATATATAAACCCTCAGCTGCTTGTCAGCAACGAAAATTATTTTTATTTATTAATTCTCAAAACCTATATTTTGACGTACTTTCACTTTCGGTGCTCATTTTCGCCAAATTGAACCAAACTCTCGACAAAACTATCCATCTTCATAAAATGCCCGTAACACTAGTTTCGCTCACGCCAAAACCCAAAAAAACATGACTTGGTCTGTGAAATACTAAAATCTAACAGACTAATTTTCTTACCTTACTTAGCCCAAGGTGAACTGATTTAGACCCAATCTCAACTGCTACGACCACCAACTGATAAGAAACTCGAGACAAAGTCTTATAACAACTTTGTTCTCACCTTACACTGCCACCGATCCCAACTTACACATAAACCAAGGCAAAATCCCAAGTGATATTTGACACTTGATTTACTAGTTTTCGAACAACTAATCATTTTTATTTCGTTTGTGCCCTTCAGACTAAGCACACATCATACAAAAAATATATATTATGATCTCTAGTCCCTAATGTGCAGGTCCCACCTCGATTACTTAAACTCCATATAAAATTCAAAAATACTTAAATAACTGCCTAATCAAGTTTATGAAATTCTCGAATGTCACATTTTCACTAATGATTTCAGCAGATATGGTTACGTGTATCTCGTGAAACATAAAGGTGAATCTTTTGAGATGTTTTGAATATTTTAGAATGAAATGAAAAATCAACTAGGTAAAACTATTAAAGCACTTTGATCAGATCGAGGTGGTGAATATTTGAGCCATGAGTTTGATTATCATCTTAGAAACTGTGAGATTGTCTCACTGTTAACTCCTCCAGGAACTCCATGATAGAATGATGTTTTTAAGAGGATAAATCAGAGTTTATTGAATATGGTTTGATCTATGATGAGTCATGCAGATCTTCCTATTTTCTTTTGGGGCCATGCCTTAGAAACTATTATGTTTACACTGAAATGTATTCCGTCTAAAGCAGTTGCTAAAACACCATATGAGATGTGATTTGGGAAAATACCAAGTTTGTCTTTCCTTAAGATTTGGGGATGTGAGGTTTTCTGATGATGACAAATCCGGAAAAACTATCAGCCAAATCTATCAAGTATGTATTTGTTGGTTATCCTAAAAAAAACTAGAGGATACTACTTTTATAATCCCATTGAAAACAAAGTGTTTGTTGCTTGAAATGGTGTCTATATGGAAAAAAGTTTATTTTCAAAAGATAACAATGAGAGTAAAGTAAGTCTTGAAGAAGTTCAAGAAACACAAATAAACACTCAATTGCCAGTGGGAGATCAAAAAAGTCTTGAACTAGTTGAACCTCCACAGGTATCACAAGGCCCGCGTAGGTTTAATACAGTAAGAAACCAATATGAGAGATTTGGATTTCTTATACTGATAGTAGTCAGATGTTGCTTTTGGATTAAAATGAGCCTAATTCTTATCAGGAGGTTGTATTTAGCCCAGAGGCAAATAAATAGCTTGGTGCCATGAATTATGTGATGCAATCCATCTATAATAACCAAGTTTGGAACCTGGTTGATTTACCTAAAGATGGTAAGACCATTGGATGTAAATGGGTTTTCAAGAAGAAAACTGACATGGATGACAATGTGCATACTTATAAAGCACGACAAGTAGCAAAAAGGTTTCAGGCAGACTCAAAGTGTTGATTATGATGGGACTTTTTCTCCTATAGCCATGCTTATATCCATTAGAATTCTAATTGTTATAGCCGCATATTATGACTATGAGATATGGCAAATGGATGTCAAAACAACTTTTCTAGATGGAAAGTTACTTGTCGACATGTATATGATACAAATTGAAGGGTTTGTTTATCCTGAAAATTCTTAGAAGGTGTGCAAGATTCAAAGATCTATTTATGGATTAAAGCAAGCTTCTCGGAGTTGGAATCTTTGTTTTGATAAAGCAATTAAGAAATTTGGTTTCATTAAAAATGAAGATGAGCCTTGTGTATACAAGAAGGTTAGTGGGAGCGTGGTTGTTTTCCTGATACTGTATGTTGATGATATAGTACTCATTGGAAATGACATCCCAACCTTGCAGAGTGTCAAGTCTTGATTAAGGAAGTGTTTCTTAATGAAGGACTTAGGAGATGCAACCTACATCGTTGATATTAAAATCTATAAAGATAGATTTAAAAGACTGATCGGTCTAAGTCAAAGTGCTTATATTGACAAGGTATCGAATATGTTAAATATGCAAGACTCTAAAAGAGGGTCATTACGAATGTCTCATGGTATAAGTCTCACCAAGTCTTAATGTCCAAAGACTAATGATGAGCGAAAACGCATGAATACGATTCCATATACATCGGCTATTGGATCTATTATGTATGCCATGTTATGCACTCGACTTGATATATCATATGCTTTGAGCGCAACAAGTAGATATCAATCTGATCTCGGTGAGAGTCAATGGATAGAAGTAAATAGCATTCTTAAGTACATAAGAAGGACTAAAGAAGTGTTATTAGTCTATGAAAGTTTGGAAGACGAGCTTGTTGTAAATAGTTACATAGATGCAAGTTTTAAAACTGATATATATGACTTTAGATCACAGTCTGGACATGCGTTTACTTTGAATGGAGGCGCAGTGAGCTGGAAAAGTTTGAAGCAAGAAACTATGACAGATTCTACAATAGAAGTTAAGTATATTGCAGCACCCAATGCAGCTAATGAGACAGTTTGGATAAAAAAGTTCATCTCTGAACTTGGTGTGGTTCCTAAGATAGCTAACCCTGTTTGCTTGTATTGTGACAACAACAGGGCAATAGCGTAGGCCAAGGAACAAAAATTGCATCACTGATCCAAACATATACTTAAACATTTTAATCTCATTCGAGAAATCATTGAAAAGGGACACATGAAGATTTCAGAATTCCTACAAAAGACAATGTTGCAGATCCTTGGACGAAGGCTCTTCCATACGTGAAACATGATGGTCATGTTAGGTCATTAGGTATTAAATACATGAATGATTGGCCCTAGTGGAAGTAGGAGATGTTGGGACATGTGCCCTAGGTCGATCTATGCACATTATTTATCTTATAATTTTAGTTAATAAAGTAGAGGCTTTCGTTTGTTGTTTTATTATAAGTGATTACATATTTACCTTATGATAAGATCCATAGGTATTTATTGAAATATCATAAATATCCATAGTAGGTCATTATACTAGGAACTATAATGAATTAAGACTAGTGTGAATCTTGATTGATGGTCATATGATGATCATGCGTATAAGGATATGAATCAAGATTATGAGTACTTGTTAGGGAATAAAGTACTGGACCGACCCGCAATGAGAACACCACATGGATTAAGTCATAGGTGTTACTTATGATAGATATATCATTTAGTCATTTGACTTGAGATTATCATAGACTTCAATATTAAGAGCATGGTAATTTGACACAATCAAACATTGTCTTTAACCGGGCGATTATAAAGATTGTAATTAGTTATAATGTGAATAATTTGTGAAGGTGTGTAATCAAGATAAAACTTGTCCCTCTCGTATAGAGAGAGATATCAGTGGATCCCTCGATATGTTAGACTATTAAATGGTCAAGTCCAAGTGAATTGATATGATCAATGTCACTTGGATGTTTTCAATCTACCTACAGATCGATACTAGTATGATTGAACATTAAGGGTGACTTTTCATGCCTTATGTTTAATCAAAGGATTTTGCACAACAAAAGGATATGATATATGTTATTCATTATGTTGTATCGATTTTGATATTCATGCTACTTGGGTAGTCATAATGCCTTTTTAGAGACCGCTTATGACTTGTGTACCAAAATAGTTTTGGTTTATTACCAACGTCAGATGAACCTATTAGGTCACACACAAAGAATGACTTTACGTAATCTCAATTAGTCTAGAGTAATGAATTTTATATGATAAAATTCATGACATAAAAGCCTTTACAATTTGTTATATGATAACTTATTAAAAGGAGCATTTGCATTATTTGCTTGAATTGCCTAAACAAAATAGTAGTACTATGAATAGGTTTTTTAAGAGAATTTATCTACACATATAAATAGAGGTTGAAACCTTAAAACGAAATAAATTTTTGTCATTACTATTTTCGAGTTCTTTGGATTTTGGGGGAGAAAGAAAAATGTTTTCAATCTCATTTGGGGCTAGCATTCCAAATTGTGGTAACTATTCATATATAGATTTCTCATTGAGGACGCGCACTTGAACATCTTGGAAATTGAACAATCTGAGAAGGAAATCATGGATTAAGGTATGATTTACTTTTTGTAGATCTAGTTTAATGGAACTTATTTTCGATCCTATTGAAGTTTTTTAAAAATTATTTTGAATTTTTTACTGCGTATGAACCCCAAAAGCCAACACTTGGTACTATAGATCTGAGATTTAAAAGTATTCTTGGACTTGTGTAGCCGAGATAGTATTGATGGACCATAGTTTTAATAGTCTCGATTATGTAGGGCCAAAAATACTTAATGTATTAAGGTGATGATGGTATGAGAATGGACTGTGCTTTTCGGACGTGCATATCCGAGACTTGCCCTGATCAGCTCAAATACAAAATTAATTACATAAAATTCACAACAACCCATAACAACAAAGTCATAACGAAAAGCAAACATCAAAGTCAAAGCCAAAGTTTAACAATCACAACAAAACATGACATTCACAACAACAATCGAAAAAAAAATAGTGCCACAACATCAAATTTTAGTAACCAAAGTTTTGCAAACTTGCACATCATCTAAGTTTTCCAAACAGTGCCAACAAACATTACCAACGTTAACTTCTTGGAGGACTCTGTTTGCTTTGGCTTCTTCAGATATTTTCGAGAATATTCATTATCGCGCATGCCCTTTTATGGGTGAGCATCGGGTGGTAGAGGTGGAACATCAATGAAAATGGACTTTGATTGTGTGGAAGTGCTATTGTGTTAGGATTCCTTAGCAGGTGCCGCCGTAGGGGCTGTTATGGCGGTAGTGCCAGCAGTGGTGGTGGTGGTTGCACTAAAACTCCTCCCAGACAAGAAATTGATCACATCACTCGTCATTTTCTTCGAGGACTCCATAATACACAACTCCGCCGGCGAGTCCATCCACTATAATGCAGCGTCCAAAGCACGCCTATTCCATTGTTGAAGACTAATGAGCAAAGCAAACCAATCATAACATTATACAATTGCATAAATTAACAAACAAGACAAATAATTAACAAATTGACAAGTCAATATTTAAACACATTTTATAGTGTAATTTAGGTTTATTCATACAAAAATGATGATATTACACTAGGTATTCTCTTGTTTTTGTGATTTTAGGACTTAAATAGAAAAATGAATAAATGGAAGAAAAGAGAAAGAAGAGCAAAAAAGTCAATTGAAAAAGAAGTCCAGTGATTAGCTAGTGATTTTTAATTACACTAAGAATCGCTACCTAAATTGGTAGCAGGAAAGGGTCAGCGAATCCACAACGAATTGGAGTATGAACTAGAAATCACTAGCTAAATTATTTGACCACTGAGAGTTAAACTCAGCGATTTACTTAGCGATTTGTGTACAACTTAGGAATCGCTGACAAATTACTAAGGTCGGTGATGGATTTTTAGATAAGAATGCGGAATTTGTGTTTATCTAGAGATGTACTATTAGGGAATCTATATATTGGACCAGTGAGCTTTGAAATAACTCTCTCTACTCTCTCTACTCTCTCTTTTCTCTTTTATTCTCTTTTAACTTTCCATTATTGTTCTTTTCAACCTCTTTTCTTTTAAGCTTAGTTTTATATGTGAAGCAACATTAGAGCTTTGATTAAGAGGTATTTATTTATTTAATTATGTCTTTTAATTACATATTTGCATTGTTTATTTCCAGCATGAGTGTAACGACCCAAAATTTACTAAGAGTAAATTATTCCTTTATCAGGGTTACTGACCTGTGATATGGCCCGAGAGTGGGTTCACGGTCTGAGTACTTAGGGTAAGGACTGAGTAGTATAGTATTTTTGAGTGATAGAAACCTAGTGTGATGTATATGTGTAGACTATCAAGTCACTCCAACTAGTATATAAAACTCGAGACATGAACAAGATGCACCTCGAGATGTGGCTAGCATGGGATCGGGGTAGAGAGTGACGTGGTTTGTCTAATTTAAGTTAATGCAGCTTAGTTAGCTAAATTTGATGTGGCTATAGTTGATTTATATAAAATGTAGCCTAAGTTTAAAAAATAAAACAATAGCCATTTAATGTTTTTCGAGATACGTGTAGATACATTAAGAGACTAACTGAGTTGAAATTAGTCTTAGTTAGAGAGTGGAGAGTTAATGGAATGTGAATCATGTTGTAAGCCATTAGATTGGTCTCGAGATATATGTGTTGATTAAAATTAATGGCTATTAATCAACCTGATCAATATATAGAAGATTGAATGGGTTAACTCATGGAAATCATCTCCTTCATCAACTTAAGAGAGAAGTAATCAGGAGAGAAAAAGATCAAAGAGAAAATCAGTTGATGTGGAAGAAGATTTTGGTGGAGTTGAAGGTGTAGATGAAGGTGGAAGTATTCTACAATTTGGTAAGTCAAAAATACACCATTAACTTAGTTTAAATTGATGAATTTGATGATAGTTATGAAATGTAAACTATTGTTGTTGATTGTTGCATATATGTTGGATCTTTTGGTGGTGGAGAACATAAATCCAAGGTATTGGAGTAGATAGCATGTTATCTAACCTTGGCATGCAAATGTTCTTTATTTGAGGAACGGTAGCACGCTATGCTTTTTACCTAGCATGCTAGGGGTTTCTAGTGCGCTAGACAAACTCCCTAGTGCACTAGAGATAGTTGACAACACAAGACTTGTAATTTGGTTAAGGACTTTTAAACCCTTTAACTTGTTTTAAACCTATATAAAACCATCTAAAAACACTATAAACCATATTTATTGATAACTTAGGGAAAAGTTTTGAGGGTTCCCGTATGCATTTGGAGGTGTCGGGAAACTAGATTACCCTAGGAAATTGGCATGTTTGTTTTAAAGTAAACTGCTTGAGATATTTATTTCCATTTCTTTTATGTGATGCTTCTTATTTACAGTCATTTGGACTTGTGAGCCTATTGTACTCTTGATGCCCTGACTTTGTTGTTTCATCTCATTTCATGAGATTGTTACCATGACATTGGTTTATGTTTAAATGGTATTTATTGACACTTATTCACTTGTTATGTCATTCTTGGTTGTTAAGTATGTAAATCAAGTAGAATAGCATACTATTAGGTAGGAGATCTATAGTATTGTGAATCTATTTCCTTTGTGCCTTAGTTATGCATTTACATTGTTGAATTTCCTAAACTGTGTCATTTTCTGAGTTATGAAAGTAGTTCTTCTATCTAGGACCATTATATATAGAGATGGGCGCGGCACACGTGATCACTAGATTCTGGGGATGTCAGGATCTCACCACTAGCTTGAGCAGCACACGGGGTATAGGACCCGGGGTTGTCGACAAGTATATATATAAAATGGGCAATCATGAGCATATCTATACCCTAAATAGTGGAACAGAGTTGATGTGATGTAATGTCATAGTCAACCGGTCCTAGATCATTACTGCTAACCAAATGAAATTTTATGATGTTTAACTGAAATATCTTATTACATGATTCTCTTTCAGTTTTCTTTGCTATTTTTATGCTTTCAGATACTTGTTGTGTATTTGGAAATATGGATAAATGTCTCTCAGTGTTATTTTCTACATTACTATACTTACCTTCCTTTTTATGACGGTGCGTGCAGATACTTCGAGTAGCAGACTAGGGAAGGAGAAGATTGATGATTAGTTGTGAGCCATTGGAGAATAGTTTCTGCTACTTTTGTTGGTGATCACTTTGTGTATCTATTACTTGCGTCTTTTTGTATAACTTAGGGTTGTATATTGGGTTGAGAGACTAGACTTCCCTACTATTTAATGTATTACTTTGGTTGGTTTTATATAATCGTCTGTTTACCTAGTTTCCTTAGTAGGTATTTTATAAATGCTTCCGCTAATTTTATTAAATCTTCCGCTAGAAATTAAGGTAATAATAATAATCTTTTAATCAACTTTGATATTACCAAAATGAATAGTAACTATGTTAATCTTGTGTAACGAGGCGAATGAGGAGAAAAGGATGACTAGTACGTTGTTAAGTCCTGCGTGGCATGGGTTAGGGCTTAATGACGAGATTAGGCCGACGGAAGGCCGTCAGTACTCGGTTTAGGAAATCGGGCCGTCACAATGAGTGAGTAGTTAGTTAATCTAAATAAGCCCTAGACATGTAATATAATATGGATTATTATGTAGTTGTAATCATGGAATCACGTACTTAATACTTTGAATCGATTCATGCAAGTCAATTACAGATTAAACAAGTTATTTTTACGTATTACAATTAGTGATTCTTTATGTTGAGTGCATAGTGGCCAATATGTTTCTTAATATAAAGTTTTCAAATTTATGTCTATAGTTATTGACAAATACTATAGAAGTAGTAACTAAGATTAATCTATATGGATTTTTCCGAGTGGATGTTCTAGGTGATTGTGTTCTAAGTTGTTTATTATGCGGCTTTGATTAATATTGGCTTAGATTAGACATGATCTTATTGAGCGTAATGCTATCATATTTATACGGTGTTGCATTTTATCAAATGGATAGATTTACAATGATAAGAATATGACATTTTCATATTAGGAAAATTGGTGGCTGGCTAAAGACTATCAACCTTTTATGAATTAGGATTTAATGATTCCATGATTCCATGTGATATAATTATAACTATAATATAAAATAATGTTATGTTCTAGTGTTTGAAAACAATTCAAGTATATTATAATGTTTACTGGGGGTTTGTTTAGATATTTTATTTACATTGATTTATTGATTATTTGAACTATTAGTTTGAATTATATTAGGTTAATTTATTAAATTTAAATTGTTTATAGTTTAGTTATTTTAATTAATTGTTTATTTTGTTTGTATATTATTAAGTGTTTAATTCCCGTTTGATTAAATTAATTAAATTAAAACAAGTTAAATTTAGTAAAACTTTAGAGTAGTCTTAATTCTTAAGAGATTTGAAAAATACCTTCGGAGACGATATCCCATTTATCACTACTATAAATTAATACTTAAATAAGGGAAATTATTGTGCATGTTTGACATGTGTCAATTTTCGGCGCCATTGCCGGGGAGTTTAAAAATAATCACTTAGAATTCTTTTTGTTAAGAGTCATATAAAATGGCTGAAGACGAGGAAGAATTAACTTTTAGGCAATCTAATAAGAATGTCACGACTTATGAACCTATGTGTTTAACTTTCACAACAAAATTTTAGGAATTTGAATTGAAGATCGGACTCATAAATTCTTTACCATGTTTCTATGGTGAAGATAATAAAGATGCTCAAAATTTTATTAGAGAATTTGTACACAAAGTAAGCACTTTAAAACCTAAGGATATATAAGTAGATTATGTTAAATCAAAAATTTTCATTATGTATTGAAAGGCCAAGCTTTAGATTGATTATTCTATTTTCCTCAAAATTTCATAACCAATTGGCCAAAGATGCTACAAGTCTTTCTTGATCTATATGTCCAGCAAGACAAACTAGTTTATATAGACAAAAAATTAGTAATGTTAGGATGGAAATTGGAGAAACTTTTGATAAATTTTGGGATAGGTACGAAAGATTGATTTAATTATATCCAATGCATAGATTTACAGAAAAAACTTTAATGCTATATTTTATGAAGGATTAAGTCACTTAGAATGAAGATTCTTAGAAACCATATGTGGAGGGTCTTTGCTCAATAAACACAAACTTTAGTAAGAGAAGCTATAAAAATGGCTAAACAATCTAAGCAATATGGTGAGAAAAATGAGCTAATCAAAGAAAATCTAAGTGAAATGAATAGGACATATAAAACACCACACAATAAGAGACGAGCTAAAAGCCATGGTTGAATTATTACTAAAAGATAGATCAAGCAAAGTAAAATCTTGTCATGAATTTAGCCATTAGAATGATGAATACCCTTTGAAAATAAACCAAAATAAAAGAAGCTAATGTATAATGAACCAATATGATGAGTTTGTTAATCTCAATTATAACTTTAATAGTTATGCAAATTACTCACAATCAAATGTTGGTAATCATATTAACAATCAGGGTTATAAAAGGTATAAAACATCAAATAATTTAGAAAGAGAAAAAATCAAATAATTCAAACATTACAAAATGATACGACTGAATTGAAAAATCAATTGAGTTAAATGGCAACATAAATGAGTGAATTTGTAAATCAAGGGAAATTACCATCTCAACCTTATCTTACTTTTTATGAAAAAGCACCAACCATAACATTAAAAAGTAGTAAGCATTTAGATGAACCTAAAATGTCGGACCAATTAGTTTCTATAAAAGAAATAGAAGCAAAACTAGAAAAAGAAATTAAAGTAACAAGTAACAAGATTCCCGACGAAAAAGATAATGAACTTGATAAAAGTAGACTAATTAATGTAAAACCGTCAGTCCCTCATCGTTTGGAAGATAATAAAAATACTAATAAGTTACATGAAGAAAAATAAATATGTGACGCATTAAAGAAAGTAGCAGTTAATATACCTCTGTTTGCAGTCATTTAAAATGTATCTAAGTATCAGGAATTTATAAAAGATTTATGCACTAATAAGATTGAGGTTAATGAAAAGGTGAGTCTAGGAGAACACATATCTGCAGTAATTCAAAAGAAGTTACCTCCTAAATGTTCTGATCCTGGAATGATTTTCGTTCCACGTACGATTGAGAATATATGAATTTTTAAAGCATTATATGATCTGGGAGCCTGCATAAATGTTATGCCTTTATCTATTTATTTACAAATGACAGATGTAAATTTGGAAGAAACTGGTATAGTCGTACGATTAGCAGATAGATCCACTATTAAACCAATAGATTACTCAAAGATATACTAGTTAAAGTTAATGATTTAGTCTTCCCAGTAGATTTCTACGTCTTAGATATGAAATAAGATAATTTCTCTAATATGACTTCTCTAATTTTAGGAAGGTCATTTTTTAAAACAACAAAAACAAAAATTGATGTTCCAAATGGAACATTAATAATAGAAGTAGATGATGATGCAATGAATTTTAATATAAATATATGATGCAACGAAATACTCAAGGGATATTTCTTTTATATGCACAACAAATATGATAGATTCGTTAATAGACAAATCTTTTAGAAAAAATAAAATAAATAAATTAGAACTAACAATTGAAGATTTAGAAGAAGATGATGATAAAAACGAGGAAACAAAAGAGATAATGGGTACTTTATAATCATATAATGAACTACCATAACTTACTTATTACCTAGACTTATCTAAATCTCATTCAAAACTTTTACCTTATATAGTTAAAGCCCCTGAATTAAATCTAAACACTTTACCAGATCATTTGAAATATGTTAATCTAGGGGACTCTGATAAATTACTAGTAATAATTTCTAATAAACTGATAAGTCTAGGAGAAAACAAGTTAATAAATGTATTGAAAGAATTTAAAGGAGCAATATGATGGATTATAACTGATATTAAAGGAATAAGTCCCGCCACGTGCATGCATATGATAAACCTAAAAACTGATACAAAAGCTTCTAGACAACCTCAACATAGATTAAACCCACCTATGATGGACGTAGTAAAAGATGAAATATTAAAATTATTAGACATAAAGAATGATATTTCCAATAGCTGATAGCAATTGGGTAAGCCTAGTCCAAGTAGTCCTTAAAAAGACAGGAATTACAGTAATAAAAAATGAGCATGGAGAATTACTACCAACTAGAATCTAAAACGGTTGGAGGGTATTATAGATTGTAGAAAATTGAATGTCTCGACTAGAAATGACCACTATCCGCTCCAGTTTATAGATCAGATGTTAGAAAGATTTGCTAGATGGTTATTTAGGATTTCACCAAATACTTGTGGCCCATAAAGTCGAGGAAAAAACTACTTTTACTCGCCCCTTTGGTAAATTTGCTTATAGAATTATGCCTTTTGGTTTATGTAATGCACCTGCAATGTTTCAAAGGTGTATGGTTAGTATCTTCCCTGATTATGTGGAAAACTTCACTGAAGTTTTCATGAATGATTTTACGATTTATGGTAATTTTTTCAATGAATGTTTAGTTAATTTAACTAAAGTACTTAAAAGATGCATAGAAAAGAATTTAGTATTAAATTATGAAAAATATCATTTCATGGTAGATCAAGGACTTATATTAGGACATATAGTGTCACATAAAGGAATAGAGGTAGATCCAACAAAAATTCAAGTAATCAAAACCTTACCTTACCCCACCATGGTAAGAGAAATACGTTCATTTCTTGAGCATGCAAGATTCTATAGAAGATTTGAAAAAGACTTCTCTAAAATTGCACAACCTTTATGCAAGTTTTTACAAAAAGACATTTCTTTTGAATTTACTAATGATTGCAAGGTAGCGTTTGATAAATTAAAGGACTTTGTAACAACCACACCTATGATTAAATCACTAGATTGGTCGTTACCCTTTAACATTATGTGTGATGCAAGTAACTATGCAGTTGGAGGTTTGAGGTCAAAAAAATAGGAAAAAAATCTCATGTTATATACTATGCTTCTAGGACACTAGATCTAGCTCAACAAAATTATACCACTACTTAAAGGGAACTTTTAGCGGTAATCTTTGCCTTAAAAAATTTAGACCATTTTTATTTGGAACAAAAGTAATAGTTTATTCAGATCATGTGGTTTTGCGATATTTAATGACAAAACAAGATGAAAAACTTAGACTAATAAGATGGATACTACTTCTACAAGAATTCGAACTTACTATAAAATATAAGAAAGGAGCCGAAAATTTAGTAGCATACCATTGGAGTAGGTTAGAAAACGAAGAACCTCCTATACCATTGAGGGATGAATTTTCAGATGAATACTTATATAACATAAAAACTGATGGCCCATAGTATGCTGATATAATAAATTATCTTACCACCAATAGGTTATCACCTTACTTAACTAGAGCTCAAAAGAATAAAACTAAAAAGGATTTTCTAAGCATTATTTATGGGATAATCCATATTTATGGAAGTTTTGCAACGACCAAATAATTAGGAGATGCATACCACATTCAAAAGTACAATCAATTATATCTCATTGTCATACTTATGCTTGTGGAGGATATTTCAGTCTACGTAGAAATGCTCGTAAAATTTTATATTCTGTATTTTTTTGGCCTACTCAATTTCATGATTGTTTCCTTTATATAAAATCTTGTCCAAATTGCCAACGAACTAGAAACTTAGGACGTAGAAATCAAATGCCTATAATTCCTATTCTATTTTGTGAAGTGTTTGATGTATGGGGTATATATTTCATGGGACCTTTTCTACCATCAAATGGTTATGTTTGTATTTTACTTGCTGTAGATTATGTGTCTAAGTGGGTAGAAGCAAAAGCTACTAAAAGTAATGATTCAAAAATAGTGATTGATTTCTTTAGATCAAAGATTTTATAGTTTTTGGAGCACCTAGAGCACTTATAAGTGATAAAGGTTCACATTTTTTGTAAGTACAACGTCACACATACGACATCTACTGCATATCACCCACAAACTAGTCGACAAGGTCAAATGCCAAATAGAGAAATTAAGTCAATACTTGAAAAAATAGTTAGTCCAACATGTAAGGATTGGAGTCTTAGATTGGAAGACGCATTATGGGCATATAGAACAACATTTAAGATACCAATAGACATGACACCTTATAGGTTAATATTTGAAAAAGCATGTCATTTACCAGTAGTACTAGAACATAAAGCCCATTGGGTAATAGAAACATGTAACATGAATTACAATGAAGCAAGAAACCAACGTAAGTTGAATCTTTTAGAATTAGAAGAAATTAAGAATGACGCCTATAAAAATACATCAATTTATGAAGACAAGACTAAAACATTTCATGATAAGAAATTAGTTCCTAAAAATTTTCAAGCAGGAGATAAAGTTCAACTCTTTTGTTCAAGACTTAAATTATTTCTTGAAAAACTCCGTTCAAGATGGATGATACCTTATCTGGTTGTCACTTTACTGCTTCATGGCGCAGTATAAATAGAAAGCTTAGAAACAAGACAAATATTTAAATTAAATAGTAATAGGTTAAAACCTTAGTATGAAAATTTAGCTGAATAGGATATGGAGATCATCAAACTCTAGACTGAGTAACAAAGTCCGCAAAGTAAGGAAATTCAGTTCGATGTTTGCATCCACGCGAGTTAAACCATTAAGAATGAAACCATTACACTCTGGATGTATAAGTAACCGCATAACAAGAAGAATAAATCAAAGAATCAACAACTTGAAGTTCAACATCAAAAAAAGAAGAAACCGACAATTTACTGATGACTAACTAAAGCTTCAAATTTAAGACATAATTGAAATTTACAAAGATGATCCAGAGAAACTCTTCCTCCACATGATGATCAATGATGTCAGTTTCCCTGATGTTATACTTGACACTGGAGCTAGTATGAATGTCTTACAAGAACAATGATGCAGAAAAGCCCACCTTTCGTTGTTCACAGAGCAAATGGTGATAAGATCTTTCCACTAATAATGTCTATGAATGTGCCAGTGCAAGTGGGACGACTCAGGTATCTCACCAACTTCTTGGTAGTACCACAAATTAAGAAAAATGATGTGATATTGATGGGACATACATATCTCAAGACATGTGGAGCTATTCTTGATGTCGAACAACATATAGTTACTCTTAGGATGGGAAACGATTATATGTATCTTCAGGATGGTAACGAGATGGACGACTATGTCAATGAAGACAATTATGATGATGATTATGAAGGTGAGACACCTAATCATGATGATTATCCTGATGGACGTTATGCATATGCTAATAATTATAAGGAAACTGAAGATGTCAAGAATGATGAAGAATTGAGTGATGGTCAGTTTGACTCGCTCAAACTGAACGACGAGTGATCTTATCTATCAAGTCGAGCCAATGACTATAAAGAAAAGCTCTTTATAGGAGGCAACCCATACTTTATCTTTATTTTCAGTTTTAGTAGTAGGATTAGTAAGATGTTTTTATATTCTCTCAACTTTTGACTCTTATAATGAAAATATTTTAGGGTTACATTCCTGAATTAATTTCATATAAAGGGGTTGATCGAGCCAATGTCTTTCCGTTTTACTAGATTTAGGATATTTAATATATTTATTCTCCCTCCTTTTAACTTTTTTTGGGATACCCCCAATTGGGAGGGGGATGATCGAGTTGTTTTTTAGTTAATCTTAGTTGTCTTTAATTATTTTAAGTAATAAAGCATTTATTTAGTATAATAATCCTTAATTAAAAGTCCAAATTCATTTTCGTAATATTTCTTGTTGAGTACTGCTCAATTCTACCTTAATTATGATTTCTATGAGTCATAATTATTAAAATATGGAATATATTAGAAAAGCAACAAGAAATGACTTAGCGATTTCTCAGCGACACCAATTAACACTTGGAATTACTAGGTAAATCGCTTGTAGTTTGCAGGTTTCTAAGTGAAAATTGACTTAGCGATTTGTCAGCGATTTTGGTATATTAGGATTCGCTGAACTAATCACTAGACCACTAAGACCAATTTTTAGCGATTTCATTGGCGACTTATCGACGATTTCATATAAACCCTGATTCACTGAGCACAAATTTGGGTTTTTTTTTAAAACAGAACCTCAAATCCCCAACAATAAACCCTTTCACACTTAAAACCCTTTCACCCTTTCATTTGATTTATCGACTTTTGCCTAGATTCAACCCCTCAAAGCTTGAATTAAAGCTTAATTGAGTGTATCCCACATTGCTTAGGAATGTTTCAAACCTATAAATTTTGAATCCAAATTCATACAACCTCATTAGGGCTTGGTGAGTATTTTGTTCAAAATTGAAGCTTCGAGAGGGGGTCGAAGGGGCTAATATAGCATAATATTTGAAAGACTCACACTCAAGAAGGTAATGAATCCATACTCTAAAATCCTTTTGATTTTGATGTCTTTGAACAAAAATCAATTTTTGATATATTTTCAAACATATGTACTTTTTGGGTTTTTATTGCAAATTATTTTTGGAAATGGTTTTTCATGCACATTTTCAATTTGAATATGGGTTTTCAAATAAGTTTGGGGATTTTTATGAATTTTTCCAATATATACATACTTATTATAGGGAGATGTCGATACAATTATTTTATACGAATCACTTTCAACTCTTTCGAAACTCTATGATAAAACCTTTTTCATAAACTTGTTTTCCTTACCTTGTTAGTTTGGATTTTCAACTTACCTATTTCATCATTAGTTGAGTTACTCTATGGCTGGAGGAGGTAGAGGATGAGTTAGGAGTAGTAAATAAGACAAGGGGAAGGGGTAGTGCAATCCAAACAAAAGCAGAGATATACGGGCCACCTAAATAATATTATACTTACCGGGGTTAGTATTAGAGAACCTAGAACTAGGAGGGCTGAGCTTAGAGAACAATTTTCATTGTGGTCTGATGATGAAAAATATTTTAAGAATCTGGACCCTAGTCATTTAGTGCCTTATGACCCTCATTTTTTTATGCGACCTAGAGTTAAGAGGAGATATTATATTGATAAAAAATAGTCATAATTCCTGAAAGAGGGTTCAACAGTCAAAATGCGAGCAAATATGAGGACAAAACTATGAGCATCATCAGAGATAGGGGATGAGAGCACTTTCTACAAGACTATGCGGGAAGAGGAGAAAGAGGATACTCGAAAATTGTACGAGAATTTTATGGAAATGGGCATGTTAGTAAGGAATGAGACAATGTAGTAGTTAAAGTGAAGAAGATTGATATTTCACCCGTGAGGTTGAATAGATTGTTCAGTCTACCACAGAATAGATAACAAAAGGAGGAGGATTACCCGAATATCATTTATGAAGATAAGGAATCCTATTTCTTTCAGATAATCCAAGACGTGTTAAAGATACCTCCGGGGAGCGGATTTACACTTGATAGCGAATGCCATCCGAAATTTATTGAAACCACCTATTTTAGGAAAATTATGAAAGGTTGGAGTTATATTATAGATGCATGCTTTTATCTAACCAAGCAACACTTTGAAGTAAAGAATCCTAGAGCTGCTTTATTGTACCATATAGTAATGAAGAAGGGTTATATCGATGTTGGGAAAATTATACATAATTCTATAAAGTTTGCAATGCAAACTACGAAGAATGAAGGATTACCATTCCTAATTTTGATCACTGAATTGTGTATGAAAGTTGGGGTAGGTTTTGATATTGAATTCGATGTATACCCGGGAGAACCATAAATGGTATGGTAGTGCAACGAATGAAAAATATGGTAGGATATAATGACTCAGAGGATGAACGCGAATCATTCAATGCCATAAATGTGAGGGAAACAAGAAGGTAAAACACAATTGAAAACAAAAGGAAGATAAGAGAAGACGCACATAAAGCGGCAAGATTAATGGCTAGTGTGAACATACCGAATGTTGCTGTGAGTTCGACACCATCTTCCTTATAGCCTAAGAGGAAATGATTTTTTCTGACCATATTTTCTTCACTTATGTGTAACCAAACGAATATTCATCTCAATGAAGAAATGATAGCAGCAAACGAGGGGACTTTATAACGCTACCATTCTTTGTCTAAGAGAAGACATGATAGTCGTTTGTAAGACTCGAGGAGAAGCATCGACTTCCCATCTCTTAAGTTGCAATTCTCAATTGGGACTTACGACCCAGCTGATAGTTATGTTTCCCAACTTTCTACAAAAATGGATTAAGATGATGAAACTGACAATGATGGATGAAGATGATGAAGCTGACAATGAACTTACTTCTGGAAATCGCCGTGTGTAAATTTATTTTCTCTTGTATGCAATGAATGTTTGAATGATATAATGTATTACTCTTGGTGAAGTTTTTGTTAATGAAAGTATATGTTCCCTTTTACATTCAATTCATTTGAAAATTATTGAATTCAATATTTGAATATTTATTTACATTTTTATTATATATATCAAATCATTTATGCTTCACGTGGTATGTTTATTATGTTGGAAATTCAAATTAATTTTAAAACCTTAAGGACAAGGTTTGGAATGAGTTTGGGGGTATTTTAAGTGAAGTATGAAAAAATAGCAATGAAAGCAAAGGAAAAGATAAGAAAGGTAGAAGAAAAGTTCAGAATTAGTCCAAATAAGTTCAAAAATTTTGATTCGATATTCAAAGTGAGTTGACAAAATTATTCAATTTTTTTCGAATTCAAGTAAGTATAAATTTTATTTTACTTTATTCTTAGTTAGAATGATAATGAAAATGAATATATTTTTGAATGAAAATGATATTTTTTACTACTCAAGTAAATCTTATGATAGAAGGAATCAATTTTTATACCCTTTTTGATTAACTTTACTAGTTGATGTGTATACTAAATTGAATACCTTGTGTTAGTCATAATAATGGGTAGAAGATCGAAGATCGATACTATAGTGCAAGATGAATAAGACATATTTCTAAGAATCTTGTGATACAAAGGCTATTGATTAAGTCTTTTTATAGTATATATAAGCTATTATGCCACGATTGAAAGAAGAAATAGGTTATAAACCAATGAAATTCTATAAGTTAGAAAAATTACTTTCTTCAATTTTATTGGATAGTGAGAAGTGTTAAAAATAGTTTATAAATATATTGAGAGTCCTATAGATTTCGAAGGAAATGCAGCAGGGACACAAAAGCAAATGCAAAAGAAATATATGATAAAGAAATAATTAGAATGTAGTAGAAAATAAAATGAGAGATGAAAAAGATTGATCTTCATAAACTCTTAGAAGAAAAGATTTAACTCAAATACTTGAAGCTAGAGTTGAATGAAATATTTCTTAATCTAACATGTTTTAAATGACATATTCATTGGTATCTTAGTAAAATTCTTATTGATTTTGATTGATACTATTATAAAATATTTTTTAAAAATTAAAATTAATCTAGTGATTTTTGTGTTTTGAGATTCTATAATAGTTATCGAAAGCTTGATGCTTGTTAGTGGAGATTGAGAAAATCAATATTGTGTATTGGTCTTGGTCATGAAATTTAAGTTCTAAAGAGCGTGACATTGGGTGGTTAAGTTATCATTATGAGATGTTTTGTTTTGTCTAAATCATTTTATTCTATCATAACTTTCATTTACTTACAAGTAATTTGTTTTCATTTGAAAATCACTTCTATTTTAAAATTTCTATTATTTAAAGTTAAGATGAATTAGATTGAAATTAGTTTATAAAGAATGAAAATAGAATATAATCAAGAGTATTCCTTTGCTCGGGTCGGCAAAGTGCTGAGTTTGAGGGCATTTAACAAGTCAATAATTAAACACATTTTATAGTGTAATTTAAGTTTATCTCATACATAAATGATGATATTACACTAGGTATTCTCTTGTTTTTTTATCTCAAGATTTAAATAGGAAAATGAAGAAATGGAAGAAAAGAGAAAGAAAAGCAAAATAGTCAATTGGAAAAGAAGTCCAACGATTAGCCATAAATTTGTAATTACACTAGGAATCACCGCCTAAATCGGTAAAATGAAAGGGTCAGCGAATCCACTGCGAATTGAAGAATAAACTAGAAATCGCCAGCTAAATTGATGGAGCATTGAGAGCTAAACTCGGTGATTTACTCAGCGATTTGTATACAACTTAAGAATCACTAACAAATTGTTGAGGTCGGTGATGGATTTTTTTAGATAAGAATAAGGATTCTGTGTTTATCTAGGAGATGTACTCTTAGGGAAACTATATATAGGACCAGAGAGCTTTGAGAAAACTATCTCTACTATTTATTTTCTCATTTATTCTCTTTTTAACTTTCTATTATTATTCTTTTTAACCTCTTGTCTTTTAAGTTTAGTTTTATATATGAAGCAACATTGGAGCAATGATTATGAGGTATTTATTTATTTAATTATGTCTTTTAATTACGTATTTGCATTGTTTATTTCTAGCATAAGTGAGTAGTTAGTTAATCTAAACAAACCTTAGACATGTAATATACTTTGGATTGTTTTGTAGTTGTAATTATAGAATCACAAACTTGATGCTTTAAATCGATTCATACACGTCAATCACGAATTAAACAAGTTGTTTTTGCATATTATAAGTATTGATTCTTTATGTTGAGTGCATAGTGGCCAATATGTTCCTTAATATAGAGTGTCCAAATCTATGTCTATAGTTATTGACAACAATTATAGAAGTAGTAACTAGATTTAATTTATAGGGCTTTTCCTGAGTGGATGTTCTATGTAATTGTGTTCTAAGTTGTTTATTATGCGACTTGGTTAATATTGGCTTATATTAGGCATGATCTTATTGAGCGTAATGCTATAGTATTTCTACAGTGTTGCGTTTTATCCAATAGGTAATTTACAATGATAAGAATGTGGCATTGACATTGAATTTAGGAAAATCGGTGGCTGGCTAAAGGCTATCAAACTATTATGAAATGGGAGTTAATGATTCCATGATTCTATGTGATATAATTATGAATATAATGTGAAGTAATGTTATGTTATAGTGTTTGAAAGTAATCCAAGTATATTATAATGTTTAGTGGAGGTTTGTTTAGATGTTTATTTAGATATTTTATTTCCATTGATTTATTGATTACTTGAATTATTAGTTTGAATTATATTAGGATAGTTTATTATATTTAAATTGTTTATAGTTTAGTTATTTTAATTAATTGTTTATTTTGTTTGCATATTATTAAGTGTTTAATTCCCGTTTAATTAAATTAATTAAATTAAAACAAGTTAAATCTGGTAAAACTTTAGGGCAACCTTCATTTTTAAGAGATTTGAAAAATCCATACGTAGAGGATATACCATTTATCACTACTACAAATTAATAGTAAAATACATGAAATTATTGTGCATGCTCGACATGTGTCACAAATAACATACCTCCAATAGGTCATTATCAATGATACTACTAGCGACAACGACATCATCTTCAATACTCGGACTCTCGATTAGCGGGTATGAAACTTTTAAAAACCAAGGAATGTAGTCCAGTGTAGCCAAGAGCTCAAACTGCGCCTTCTAGCTTTGAACTTCAGGGGCCAATTAATGGTGAGCCACAGCTCCCAATTGTCTTGTTGGAACTTGTACTTGACTGAGTAGTTGAGTGCAGATGGGTCTCAAAAAACTTCCAATGGGCAGTACGAAGGGTTAGGTATTGATTGCACATGGCCAAGCTGTCTCAGGATCCTTTCCAGATTGTAGGGCTCCATAATATCCATGTACTTCAACATGCCACTGTAGAACGCCATTGGGTGCGCAACATCATTAGGCCTGACATCAATGTAAGGGTCCCAAGTGACCTAATTAAACATAAACAAACATAATTAGTAACACATAATCTACCTTAATGGTTTGACAATAGGATTGAGTAACTAACTCACCTTGCCTGGCTGCAACCTATCCAATGTCCTCAAAATATACCCTAACTTGTAAATGTTCATTATCGTCTCGTGTTCTGGAACCATCTATAGGTTTCAAATGGTCCATGTATTTTGCATTTGATGTGGTGAGCCCGAGTTTGAAGTCTCATACACCCATACCTAATAATACATACAAGATCCGTAATGGGAAAAACAGAAAAAACTAATTAAAAATCTTGAAATAACAAAGTATATAGAGTAAGAACTACTACCTTAAGTAAAGTGAGGTAGCCAACAATCTGTGATACTTCTAGTCTGGTGGTAGACCTTAGGTGATGGTACAAATAAGCCAAAGCGCCTGCACCCCATGCATAGTTGCCCACATCGTCCAAATATTCAAGAACCTTTAGCAATGCGATACAGACCCAAGATCCACTTTTGTCGGCAAAAAGAGTGCAGAAGAGCAGGTGCAATAAGTATGCTTATGCAGTGCATTTGACGGTCGGGTAAATAGTCTCATTTGAAGCAGGTTTAAGGGGCACCACCAAGTCTTTAACCAAAACTTTCGCACAGTGTGTGGCGGCCATCGCCGCCCCGGGGTGACGTGTCTCCTTGTACTCCTTGCCACCTGGCCCTACTACACGTGTACGACACCTACCCGTCCTATTTTTGTCTCAAAATTCGTATCCACTTGTGTGTACAGTGTATAAATGACATATTCAGCGGAAGTCGTACTTAAATGCAAGCAATATTAATAATCAATTTAACAAATCCTATTGTGGAAAAAACCCTAAAAAGTACTCGGTATAGAGGTAGACAACTGTACCATATAAGGTATAGCCATGTACAAGGTCATGATACACCCCAGTTCCCAAAAGAATTCAAAATATCAAAATAAACACACGTACAAGTAGTCTTCGACAGTAAGCAGTCAGAGGTAGTCGCCTAAGATCCCCTTGCCCTTACTTGTACTCGGATATACACTCAATAATCACAGAAGAAAATGGATGATAAGTCCAGTGAGTAAAATCCCAAGGAACTCCTCTGAGCATTCAAATAAACAAGTGGAATTCAATAAAAACTGTTAAATAAACATGCGGAATGTAAACAGACAACTGTAATTAGAGCATCGCATGCATAGATGACAATAAAGTGCAAATGTATGTGCCTGTTCTAGTCAGACTAAACCATACTTTGGGATTCCCTTCCAGGATCCCACTAGTGGGCGCACCCAACTAGCTATCACCTGCTCCCTCTCGGTGGCCGGCGTAGACCTACGATGCACCGACACATGTAGCAGTTCATTAGCTCGGGTTGTTATCCACCGAGAACTCCTGATACACATGCTATGGTCTAGAATGCATAGACACACAACGGAAAACCCGGTGGGAGTAACTCAACCAACCGTCCAAACAATGACAAGATATAGATGTAATAACGACAACAAGGAATACTGGAAATGAATGAAAATATAAAGCAAAATAAATACTCAGAGTTTTTCAATTAGGTTTTACAAACCTCACAACACACTCCAATACCCCGTAATCAATCCTCGAGTCCAAGTCCACAGGGTCCTTGGTCGCCAATTGATCACCCGTGTCCACCTATGTCCATTTATCAATAATTCCGATTTAGCATGACAATTTACGACCAATTTCTAAAATTTTAGGCCAAATTGCCCATTTTGCGCTTTTCGAGGCAAAAACCCTGCAAAATTCGCATCCGAAATTTCTAAATATTTTATTTTTCATAGAAATTCATCAATTTTTATTTATTTTATGGAAATATAATTTTTTCGAAATTTTCCCAAATTTCTCAGAATATTTTCCAAATTCTTATTTCCTTTCTTTTCTTTTTCTATTTTTTCTTTTTAGTTTGGTTTGGGTCGGACCCGACCTTGGCCAATTCTGGCCCGACCCATGTGGTGGGTGCACACGCGCGCGCGTGTGCACCTTCTTCATGCGATCAAACTAGGTTCGATCACCAGCAACCTTTTTTTTGCTATTGGGTTGGCTCTCACCCCAACCCAAGTGGAATCGATGGCAAGGGAGACGCCCCTGCCATCTCCACCCTCGGCCAGGTTCGGCCTCCATGGCTGAACCCCCCTCTCAACCACCATGGCCGACGTACCAACCTCGCAACAAAAGCAACAATGACTCACCTTGATCTTGGTGTTTCCACCCTCTATTATCTCATTCCCTGCTTCCTCTTCTCCTCCCCCTCTTCTCCGTTTCTTCTTCTCCTTCTCGGCCTCACAAGTTTCGGGTGCGCGTGTGCGTGAGTATGTGTTTGTGTGTGTGTGTGATGTAAGTGAGAGAAAATGTGGTGGAGTATGGATAAGTTGTGTTGATTTATTTTCTTGACTCCAACGTGTGACACGTTTGGGACACTCGCCTGTGTTTTAAGCACAAAATGCCATTTTTGGGCTTTTCGACGCCCGGTTTTGCGTTCGAACCGCGAAATACGCGTACCGCCGCGTCTCTAGCCATCTAATAATCATTCCATATTAGTTACTTGGCCAATTTTTATGTAATTTGTGTGTTTTAGTTTCCCCAACCTAATATTTGCTCTCGTCAACTACCCGGTACCCGCGTCAACACGCATATCGAGGCAAATACAGTTCACACAATCTCGTACGTATTGTTATGCAACATACATACATGCGATGTATTTCAATAAATTGCACCGCAAATAAGCATCCAACACACAATAAACTATCGTACCTAGGTCCCCGTGTGTCCTAGCCTACCGCGGCGTCCACGTAGATCTGAGATGGCGTCCACATCTGTAAATTTAAGATAATTAATGATATTAATAAAAAGGGCCGTTACAGTTCTTCCCAACTAAATAAAATTTCGTCCCAAAATTTAACTGTAACTAAATCCCATACCAGAGAATAGCTGAGAGTATCACGTCCTCATCGTCGACTCAAGCTCCCAGGTGAGTCCCTCCGTCCTATGATGCTGCCAACGAACTAGGACCTTCGCGAGTCCCATGTTCAGGAGAATCTGTACTTGACGATCAACGATCTCTATCGGTCTCTCCTCATAGGTCACGTCAGGCTGTATCTCCACCTATCCCAATTCAATCGTAGGTCTCGCCACTGACCTAGCGAGTCTCAACATGGAAATGTGAAATGTCGGATGAACCCCAACTAACTTAGTAGGTAACTCTAATCGATATGTAACAATGCCTACTCTTTGTGCAATCCGGTATGACCCAATGTATCTCGGCGCCAGTTTCCCCTTAATGACAAATCTCTGTTGACCTTTCCAAGGAGAAACCTTCAGATACACCATATCACCCTTGTCATAGCTCAAACCTTCGCGGTACCTATCCGCGTATTTCTTTTGTCTATCATGTGCAGCTCGCAACTTTTGACGAATTTGTCAGATTTTCTCTGTGTGATCAACAACTATCTCAGGCCCTACTGTCAATGTATCTTCCGACTCTGCCTAACAGGTGATCTACAGGGCCTCCCATACAGTGCCTCAAATGGTGGCATGACAATGCTCGCCTGATAGCTGTTATTATATGCAAACTCACACAGAGGCATATAATCCTTCCACGAACCCCCAAACTGTAATATACAAGCCCTGAGCATATTCTCCAAAATCTGGATCAGTCGGTCTGACTGTCCGTCGGTCTGAGGATGATAAGCCGTACTAAACTGCAACCTGGTGCCAAACTGTTCCTGCATTGCCTCCCATAGTTTCGAGGTCAATTTGGGATATTTGTCTGACACAATGGAAACTGGCACCTCATGAATTCTAATAATCTCCCGCTCAAACAATATGCTCAGCTGGGGAAACGTGTATTTCATCGAGATTGGAATGAAGTGAGCCGATTTCGTCAATTTATCAATCACTACCCAAACTGCATCGCGACGCCTCGATGTCTGCGGTAGCCCACTAACGAAATCCATAATGATATGTTCTCATTTCCACTATGGAATGGGCAACGATTGTAATAATCCACCGAGTCTCATGTGCTCAGCCTTCACCTGGTGGCAAATGTGACAACTCCTAACGTACGCATCTACGTCAGCCTTCATCCCTGGCCACCATAATAGTCGCCTCAAATCATGGTACATCTTGGTCCGACCAGGATGAACTATGTAACGAGACCGGTGTGCATCCTCCAGAATCCCGTCCCGTATCTCATGATCCGCAGGTATCCACAATCTCCCTCGGTATCACAAACACCGATTTGTGGTTTCTGTCTAATCAGTGCATTCCGGATTTCGTGACAGACCACTGACCCGCTCATAGAGCCCATCAGCCCTCTGACACTCGGCAACCCGTTCAATCGATACGGTCGGTATCCTCATTTGACAACAAATGTGTTGTTCCGCCGTAGTCGATAACTCAACCATGCACATAACTGATGCTGCCTGTAATAAGCCATGCTCATATGTCATCTGTTGCAGAACAGTCTGACTGTTGAGTCCACTTATGCTCAATGCGCCTGCTACGATGTTCGCTTTTCCAGGGTGATACTCAATAGCGAAGTCGTAGTCCTTCAGCAACTCCGGCCATCTCCGCTGACGCGTATTTAGATCCCTTTGAGTGAAAATGTACCGTAAACTCTGGTGATCTGTATACAACACGAATCACTCTCTATAGAGATAGTGCCTCCAAGCCTTCAGTGCAAAGACGACCGCTGCAAGCTCCAGGTCATGCACTGGATAATTCCCCTCGTGGGGTCTCAATCGTCTAGAAAGATAGGCAACTGGCATACCTTCCTGCATCAACACACATCCAAATCCAATGCTCGACGCATCTGTATATGCTGTCAAGGTCTTGCCCGGTTCCGACAATGTCAATATTGGTGCAGATGTCAATCTCCGATTCAATTCACAAAAGGCCTGCTCACACTCATCTGACCAGTCAAATCTGACGTCTTTCTTTGTCAGTCTCGTCATCGGTAATACGATCGAGGAAAAATCCTGCATAAATCGCCGGTAGTATCCGGCCAGTCCAAGGAAACTTCGTATATCGGCCACAGACTCAGGTGTATTCCAATCAATGATCGCCCTAATCTTTTCTGAATCCACTGAGATGCCCTGCTTATTGATGACATGGCCTAAGAATCTCACAACACTTAGCCAAAAGTCACACTTGCTAAACTTGGCGTAAAGTCGACACTCTCTCAGTGTCGTCAAAACTGTCATAAGATGACCCTCGTGATCCTCACGAGTCCTGTTATAGATCAAGATATTGTCAATGAACACGATGACAAATCCGTCCAAATACGTCCTAATGACCCTGTGCATCAGGTCCATGAAAATTGCTGGAGCGTTCGTCAGCCCAAACGGTATGATTGTGAACTCAAATAACCTGTATTTCGTGCTGAAATCGGTTTTTCGGATATCCTCTTCTCGAATCCTCAACCGGTGATAACCTGATCGAAGGTCAATTTTCGAGAAGAATCTGGCACACGTCAGTTGATTAAAGAGATCGTCAATCTTAGGAAGTGGGTAACGGTTCCTCACAATTTCCTGATTCAGCTTCCTACAGTCGATGCACATCCTCATCGTACCATCTTTCTTTGTCACAAACAGTACTAGAGCTCCCGAAGGTGACATACTAGGGTGAATGAAACCCTTCTCTAATAGCTCCTCCAACTATCGTCTCATCACCTCCTGCTCCGCTGGTGCCATCCGAAAAGGTCGACTAGCAATCGGCTGCGTCCCTGATATCAGCTCGATTATGAACCCAACAGCTCTGGGCGGTGGCAATCCGGGTAAATCATCTAGAAATACATCGATAAAATCCCTAACCACTGGAAAGTCCTCAATCCGTACCCCCGTCTGAACCTCTGGCTCAACTATCGCCGCAAACACCTCCATCTCCCGCGCTATAGCTAGTCGACCTTTTGTGATGGAAAAGTCAGTTGCCGATCCAAGTAATACGAACTCTGGTATTCCGGGAATATGAAACTCTATCCTCTTACCGTAACAGTCTATCCGTGCATGATAGGATGCTAACCAATCCATCCCGAATAGTGTGTCAAACTCTAAGTACTTCAATACTCGAAGATCAGCTGGTAGCCGATGTCCCTCCACCTCTATCATCACGTCTCGACATATTCGGTTATGGTATATCTTATCCCCAACAGCCGTACTGAGGACAAGATGTGGATCTCGTGTCTGTGTAACTAACCCTAACAATCAAACAATACGTCCAGCAAGAAACGATAAAGTGCTACCAGAATCAAACATAACATGCATAGGGCGACCAACTATAAGTAACGTACCTTCAACGAACTGCCTAGTCGCCCCGCTATCTGGTTGTGCTACCGCATGCACTCTATCTTTGGCCTGGTCTGACTCTAGCCGTGGCGATGGTGGTGTCCGACAGCCAGCCCTCAAGTGTCCCCTCTGACCACACCGATGACATCTACGGCTCTCCAGTCTACCCATCTGTCCGTCTCCAGATCTCGGACCTTCACCCCGGTCTACCTGACCCCTGTCATGTCCCCCATGATCTCGACCCTAACGGTACTCATGTGGATGTGACCTCTGCCGGTCCACTGGTGCTGACGTGATGACATGAACTGGCTGTGGCTCCTCATATCGGAACTGACTGCCCTGAAAATCGTCCCGACGACCCCTCTTCCATCTATCATCTCTCTGGCCTCTATCCGGATGATCCATCGGTCTATTTCGCCTCTGATTCGACCAAGGACTCTGCCCTGACTATACCTCCCTACCAGTTACATGTCTGCCAGCCCTCTGCAGTATGTATGTCTCATGAGCCAATGCCCTGTCAAAGATCTCATTCAAAGTCGTGGCTCCGGTCGAGACAACTGCTGATGCAATCCTGTCATCAACCCCTCTGGTGAAATAATAGATTTGTAAGCGCTTTGTCCTGACGACATCCAGAGAGAACTGAAGCAAATGCCGGAACCTCTCCATATACTGCATCAAGGTCCGATTACCCTGTCTCAGGGTTAGGAACTCCTCCCCCAGTCTCAACATAACCTCCATCGATATGTACTGATCGTAGAATAGCTCCCTAAACTCAACCCATATCGTTGGTTCTGGATGAGTATCCGTATATGTCGTCCACCAGACTGCCGTGTGCCCTCTCAAACAGGCTTCAGAAAGTCGTGCCTGTATAGTCTCATCGTTCCTCACCAGCTTATAGAAATGCTGATGGGACACTACCCATCTCCCTGCAGCCTCGGGGTCACCGCCTCCGTAAAAGAATGCAGGCTTGAACTTAAAAAACTCCCTCAATAACTTTGCCTCTGGTGCTAGGATGAATGCCGATGTAGTAGTAGTAGTGTCAGCAGTGGGGGTGGCAGTAGCCTGGTCCGTTGTCGTGAGTGGAGGCGTAAGAGTCAACGTCTCCAAAGGAACGACAACTGCGGTAGCTATCTCTGTGGGTGCCTCTGCCGTTACCCCCTGAACTGGTGTCTGGGGTACCACCTGAACAACAGCTGTCTCCGCCGGTACGCTCACAGCTACTGACTCTCTAGCTGAAGTGAGTGTCGCCAGGACCGTGGTCTGCTCTCGTAATAGCTGTAATACCTCGGTAATCTGTGTCTCCTGGGCTGAGAGTCTATCCTCCACACTCGCCATAACTGGGACATCCCTAGCCGCATCGCTAGTCTGTCTAGTCTCAAAAGGCGTACCAGACTGTCCATCCAAAATCTGCATCGAGAATGTGCTCCGGATCAGTCTCGAGGTATATATGTATATCATATAATAAGATGAACATATAACACACATATAAGTTCTAACTCTACCCGCCTCACATCACTTCCCAACTAAAGTTCTAAGGCAATAACTTTGGGTTTCCACATCTAAGTTCATTGATTAAGTTTTATTGTCTTTGGACTTCCTCTTTTCTCTGATACCAACTATGGCGGCCCTCACCTCCTCGGGATGACGTGTCTCCGTGTACTCCTTGCCAGTTGTCCCAACTACACGTGTACGACACCTGGTCGTCCTATTTATGTCTCGAAATTCATATCCACTTGTGTGTACATCGTATAAATGACATATTCAGTGGAAGTCATACTTAAATGCAAGAAATATTAATAATCAATTTAACAAATCCTATTGTGGAAAAAACCTTAAAAAATACTTTGTATAGAGATAGACAACTGTACCATATAAGGTATAGCCATGTACAAGGTCATGATACTCCCCAGTTCCCAAAAGAAATCAAAATATCAAAACAAACACACGTACAAGTAGACTTCGACAGTAGGCAGTGAGAGGTAGCCGCCTAAGATCTCCTTTCCCTTACTTGTACTCGGATCTGCACTCAATCATCACAAAGAAAATGGATTACGAGTCCAGTAAGTAAAATCCTAAGGAACTCCTCTGAGCGTTCAAATAAACAAGTGGAATTCAATAAATAATGTTAAATAAACATGCAGAATGTAAACATACAACAGTAATTAGAGCATCGCATGCATAGATAACAATAAAGTGAAAATGTATAAGCCTGTTCCAGTCAGACTAAACCATACTTCGGGATTCCCTTCCAGGATCCCACTAGTGGGCGCACCCAACTAGCTATCACCTGCTCCCTCTCGGTGGCCGGCGTAGACCTACGACGCACCGACACATGTAGCAGTTCATTATCTCGGGTCGTTATCCACTGAGAACTCCTAATACACATGCTATGGTCTAGAATGCGTAGACACACAACGAAAAATCCGGTGGGAGTAACTAAACTAACCGTCCAAACAATGACAAGACATAGATGTAATAAAGACCACAAAGAATACTGGAAATGAATGGAAATACAAAGCGAAATAAATACTCAGAGTTTTTCAATTAGGTTTTACAAACCTCACAACGCACTCGAATACCCCGTAATCAATCCCCGAGTCCAAGTCCACTGGTTCCTTGGTCGCCAATTGATCACCTGTGTCCACCTATGTCCATTTATCGATAATTCCGATTTAGCATGACAATTTACGACCAATTTCTAAAATTTTAGGCCAAATTTCCCATTACGCGCTTTTCAAGGTAAAAACCACGCAAAAGTCACGTCCGAAATTTACAAATATTTTATTTTTCGTAGAAATTCATCAATCTCTATTTATTTTATGGAAATATAATTTTTCCGGAATTTTTCCAGTTTTTTCGGAATATTTTCCAAATTTCTCTTTTTTTTTTTTTTAGTTTGGTTTAGGTCGGGTCGATCCAAATTGGTCGGACCCGCCAATTCTTCCCGGCCCATGTGGTGGGTGCACACGCGCGCACACACGTGCGTATGCACCTTCTTCATGCGATCGAACCAGGTTTCCCTGGTTCGATCGCCAACAACTTTTTTTTTTCTTTGCCGTTGGGTTGGCTCTCACCCCAACCCAAGTGGAATCGATGGCAGGGGAGACGCCCCTGCCATCTCCACCCTCTGGCCGGTTCGGCCTCCATGGCCGAACCCCCCTCTCGACCACCATGGCCGACGTACCAACCTCACAACAAAAGCAACAATGACTCACCTTGATCTTGGTGTTTACACCCTCTCTTCTCTCCTTCTCGGCTTCCTCTTCTCCTCCTCCTCTCCATTTCTTCTTCTCCTTCTCGGCCTTTCAAGTTTCTGGTGTGTGTGTGTGTGTGTGTACGCGTGTGTGTGTGTGAGATGTAAGTGAGAGAAAATGTGGTGGAGTATGGATAAGTTATGTTGACTTATTTTCTTAACTCCAAAGTGTGACACATTTGGGACACTCGCCTGTGTTTTAAGCAAAAAAATGCCATTTTCGGGCGTTTCGACTCTCGGTTTCGCTTTCGAACCGCAATATACGCGTACCGCCGCGTCTCTAGCCACCTAATACCCATTCCATATTAGTTACTTGGCCAATTTTTATGTAATTTGTGTGTTTTAATTTCCCCAACCTAATATTTGGTCCAATCAACTACCCGATACCCGCGTCGACACGCATATCGAGGCGAATACAGTTCACACAATCTCGCACATACTTTTATGCAACATACACACATGCGATATATTTTAATAAATTACACCGCAAATAAGCATCCAACACACAATAAACTATCGTACCTAGGTCCCCGTGTGTCCTAGCCTACCGCGACGTCCACTTAGATCTGAGTTGGCATCCACATCTGTAAATTTGAGATAATTAACGATATTAATAAAAGGGGCCGTTACACAGTGAGACCTTTACTGATGTTCACCTCTTTCACCACATCTTCAATGCTAAACCTCGAGTAATTTAGAAAATAGATTTATCGCGTCCACTCGAGATTCCTCGGTATACCTTGCAAAGTTCTTAACCGCAACAACTTTTCTCATCACAGGAATCTTCTGTAGAATGTTCACATCTTTTCAAAGAGATCGATATTTCACCGAATGGTAAGTGAAATGTGTTTTTCTCTGGCTGCCTCCACTCGACAAAGGCAGAAATTACCTCCTTATTGCCCTTATAGTATGAGTAGTCTATCAACGGAGATAACCCTAATCGCTGGATGACCCTCTGAATGCCCTTGGTGTCAGAGTGACACGAATACAAATCCCATTCTTGGTTTTGAGCCCCGTGATTGGGACACTTAATTAACGGGTGATCTTGCAAAAAAAAAACTTACATTAATTACACGAATAAGATAAAGTATTGAAGGACTAAGTTGAATGCAACATTACATACCTTATTGTTCCAAATTGCTAAAGCAACATGATCTTTAAAGCTCTTCAATAAAGATCCGTCTAATGGACCACCAGGGAAAGGAGCACACTGGTGTTCTTGCGCTTCCTCATCATTTCAACTACCTCCAATACTAGTACTCCCACCCACATTGCTTTGCACATTTACGATTTCTACTTTTTCTGAGGACTGACCGGTAGACTCCGATGCGTGAGCCTCACTTTCACCACAAGCAATTACAAGATCCTAATATTGACGTTCGACAACATTGGAACCTTCATTATGCACTTCAGCTTTTCTAGCACGTTTTCCCCTAGCCTTTGCCTCACCCTTCAAATTCATATTTTATTTCTCATTCCGATAAGATGCGGTCTGGGGTCTCCGCCTTGGCCATGGTTACCTCTCATCGGTTCAACACCAACCTCATCCCTAGTGTCAGATATGTAGGACTGCGGATGAAAACCCTTTATCAGACATGGGTGACCGCAATGTTAAACATAGTCTCTTTAGTGACAATCGAGATAAACCTAAGTAAAAATTGTCTAACTATACTTGGAAGGTAGTGAATGAGACATTTTGGAATGTCACGGTACCTTACACACGACATACATAAGCACAATCTCTGTTTGGGATAACCGAGGCACTCAAATTCAACATTTAACCATTTTCATACCTTATTATGACTATCTTTTGATGCCTACCGAAAGTTTCATTTAAGTCTCGGTAGGATGTAACCGATACAAACCTAATTAAAAATGTCAAACTATACTTGAAAGGTAGTGACCGAAACATATGGGAATGTCACGGTATGTTACACACTACATACATAAGCATAATCTCGGTTTGAGATAACTGAGTCAATCAAATTCAACACTCATTATGATAGTAGTTGCCCACCAAGACTACCATTTAAGTCTCGGTAAGAAGTAACTGATACGAATTGCATAGACACTTAGTCTAATATATCGGCTATGGTTAGCTGAGAATACACAATGATTCTCTAGCCTACGTGGTCAACTACCACGAGTTTTCTAAAACGAAACCCTTGAAGAACAACTCACAGAAAAAAACAAATAACGAACCAAAAGCTTGCAAAATCAACTATAAATGTACCTTAATCTATCAAAGTAACGAGTTGCTACGAGATAGAAACCCTGAATCTTAGCCCTAAAAAAGAGACAAACTTTAACAACTCAGAAAACCTCCAAACTCAAACCATACGAGAACAATTTGTGCCTAAGACATAGGAGAAACAAAGAGAAATCCAAGATTTGAGGGTTCCTTGCAAGAAAGGAGAGAACGTCTAGGGTTTCTGGCGAAATAGATCAAGAGAGCGTTTAGAGTTGGAAAAAAAAAAAATCGTCCTCTAACTTCTTCGTTTTATCGAATTGGTAGGGTGCGTCTGCTGTGAATTAGGGGCAATTTTGGGTTTTCACCTCAATATTTCGGGTGACTTTGGTAAATCTCTTGGTGCCCTCAATAATGGTGTGCCATCAGTAAATGGTAGGGGTGCCTATATCGCGATCCTATAATATTTAGGAAACTTTCATTATACGTTTTAATATTTAATTATAAGTATAATTAATTAGGTTAAAATTTTAAATTAAAAGTTTATAAACTAAAAAAACTAAGTATAATATACAAAGACTCATAACTTGTTTATGTTGGACCGAAAAAAACTTATTTTTGTTTTCTCCATATTCCTTCACTCTTTTACGCACGTGCATTAGACCACTAATTTAATTAGCTTATCAATTTTTCCTTTATCCAACGGTTAATTTAATAATTTGGAGACCACGACTTTATTGGCGTATGTTGCTTTCAATCCAAATTTATTTTAGAGTCATCATAATTTATTTTTTCCCAAAATTATTAATATCATGTATTTTATGGAAAGAAGTTAAAATGTATTCAAGAAAATTATACTAAATAACCAAAAAAATATTTTACCATCTAAAAAAAGAATTTTGCTACTGCATAGTATATGAAAACTAAGGGACCCCATTTTATAACTTTGCCTCGGGCCCCCTTATACATCAGACCAGCCCTGGTGAAGATCATATTTTCACGTTTGGTTCAACTTTGAAATTTAAAGGGAAGTTACAAATTCTTAAACAATAAAACACAATAATTGACATAAATACTTATCAAATAAGAGAGAGGGATGTGGGTAATTAATAGGTAATTAATGAGGGGTAATTGTGTCCACAAGCCTTTGCATGATAACTCCCTTAGATGTGGGGAGGAAATATCTCACACTTAAGTAGGGGTGCACACGGATTGGATCCAATCCAATTAGGGTCAATCCGTAATCGAATCCAATTATTACGGATTAAGAAATCGTAATTCAATTCAGTACATTTATTTCGCTAATTCAAGTTGATCCAATTTATTAAATGTGGTCCAGACTGGATCAAGTTATGCAGATTGATAATTATAAAATTAATTTTCATGAAACTATGAAATTAATATTTAAATTAAAACTTAGGAAAACCCCAATGAGTAACAAAGTTATGATTAATAAGAAAAATGTTGAATATAAATCTTGACTCAAATATATTAGTTTTAACATTATCTATATTTATTTAACTAGATAGTTTTAAAATGTATAGTTAAGTATGAAAAGAATTAATTTAAGTTGTGAAAAAATAGATTTTTAAATGTATATGAACAAATAATAGATTAACGAAGATGTTTGTGGCGACCCCTAGCCTCGAGGCAAACCATGCACTGCCACTTCGATGGACACGTCACCGCACATTTATCCTTGACGGCGCGTGACCTAAACCTTCATATGTATCTTATTCGCATTAACTTAACATTTTTCATGTGTCTTAATCATTTACGAGAAATTCACCAAGTTGAATATCATTTTAAGAGTTATTAGTTCATTTTAAGTTAATTTATCTAGGTGAAGTCTTAAATACATGTACAAGAGATATAAAGTAAGTAACTTGTATTAATAACAACCATAAAGTGTGGAAACTCAACATAAGATACCATGAATATAATCATAGAAATGACAAAAGTACAAAAGATAGTCATATATATGTATCAGGTACACAAGTCCTCCTAAAAATCATGAAAAGCAATAAATAAATATATACAAACACTCGCTTCAAAAGCTGATGGGGCTCTCTAGCTCAGAGGTAGTCGCCTATGTAATGACCCGTTACCTTAACTTGTTGATTGAAGAATGTGATTAAGTTTAAACTATTAAGTACAAATCAATCTTTATTATGACTACATTTCAAAACGGATCAAGTTCATGTTCAGACTTTGTTTAGATTATTAAATTAGTCACTCATATTCATAATAAACATCAAAATAAAGTAAATAAAAGACATTAAAAAATACCTCTTATTGAATACTTTGAATCTTTAAATCGTCTCCAAAAGCAATGAAAAACAATTGATAATGGCCTAAAACTAATCAAAAGTTATCAAAAGCTTTGTAAATCATTAAAGTCCGTGTTTTTTCGAAGTTTATGGTTCATATATATATTATTCTAAGTAATACATATCACAACCGTACTGAAGTTCCTTATTGTAATCCAAAATTCTTGATATCGACTCTAGCGAATCACCAGTGAATCCTCTATTAAACAACATTCGTTGGACAAATTGGTGGAAATATGTCTTTATCCTTCACTGATTTAATTGCAATTTCTCTATACAACTAGATTCACTGCTGATTCACTGGAAGTGAATCCTAGTTCATTCTTGATTCGCTCTTGATTCGTTGTGCACTTTCTCCACTTGACTAAATTCTTTATTTTCTTTCTTTTTTCTTCCATTTCTTCACATATTCTAAATATAAAATGAAATCACAAAAATAAGAAAAAACCTAGTGCAATATAGCCTTTTACATCCAAAATAACTCTAAAATATACTATAAAACATTGTCTAATTATTGACTTATCATAGTACTCAATGGTAAATTCGTAGTCTTTGAGCAATTCAAGTCACCATCTATATCGCATATTCAAATCCTTTTGAGTAAATATGTGTTGCAAACTCAAATGATCGATTAATAATATGCACTTCTCTCGATAGAAATAATGCCTCCAGGCCTTCAGTGCAAAGACGACTGTCATACGCTCTAAGTCGTGCACTAGGTAATACTTGTTGGGTTTTTGGGGTTCAAAACGCAGCGAAAAATTTAAATTTTTATTTCAAAACCCCAACAGGATCAAGTTCAAATTCCACTAAAGTGACTAACAAAAATAAACCACCTCAAACGCTAATTTGCTTCTCCGTGTTGATAGATGTTCAAGACGTTGCCAAAGATGAATGTCCTCTATTGGAAATCTACATACCAACGGCGACCAAGAATCCGAGTGCTAGCCCAAAAGAGAACACAAAAATAATTTTTTGTTCTGCCTCAAGAATCTAGAATGGCTGAAAAAATAATTCGTTTTCTAAAAGTAAAATTTAGATTCCAACCTTAATATCTCCCGTAATGTGAATTCACTTAACACGCTTATTTATACAACCCTTGTATAAAGCCAGGTAAGCGAATTACCGTTATACTCCTACTTGAAATGGTATTAATATGACGACAAATCACAAGGATTTTTTATATTACGAATTTTATCATATAAAATTCATTGTTTTGAGTCATTTGAAATCCCGCAAAACCATTTTTGTGTGTGACCCAATAGGTTCATGCAACGTCGATAGTGAACCAAAGCCATTTCAGTACACGAGTCATAAGTGGTCTCTTGCAAGACATTATGACTACCCAAGTTGCATGAAGATCAAAATCAATACAACTTAATCAATGGTGTATATCATGTCCTTTTACCGTATAATGTCATTTGTTAAACATAAGGCACGAAAAAGTCACCCTTAATGTTCAATCGTACTCGTCTCGATCTCTAAGTAGACTGAAAATATCCAAGTGACATTGACAAGTCAGTAATTAGACATGTTTTATAGTGTATATTAGGTTGATTTTATATATAAATGATGATATTACACTATGTATTCTCTTGTTTTTATGATTTCAGGATTTAATTAGGAAAAAGAAGAAATGGAAGAAAAAGAGGAAGAATAGCAAAATAGTCAACTATAAAAGAAGTCCATCGATTAGCAATGATTTGAATTTACACTGAGAATCGCCACCTAAATCGGGAGTAGAGGAGTGCCAGCGAATCATCAGCAAATTGAAAAATATACTAGGAATCGCAAGCTGAATCGGTGGAGCACAGAAAGCTAAAACTAGTGATTAACTCAGTGATTTATGTGCAAAGTTGAATCACTGACAAATCGCTGAGGACGTGACGAGTTTCTTAGATACGAACAAGGAATTTGTATTTATCTATGATTTATAAACTTATGAGAATTATAAATAGAACTTTATGGCTTCGAAATTACTCTATTCTTTTAGTCTTCTGCCCTCATAAGTTTAGTTTTATTGAGTTTATCTATTAAACTACATTTGAGCTTTGGTTTATTTAAGAGGTATATATTTATTTATTTATTATGTCTTTTAATTATATTACTACATTCTTTATTTCCAACATGAATGAGTAGTTTGTTAACCTAAACAAATGCTACACATGTATATACTTGGGATTGTGTGCATCAATATGTTGTTTTTACATATTATAACTAATAATTCTTTGAATTTAATGCATAGTGTCCAATATGTTTCTTAGTATAGAGTATCTAAATATATGTCTATGATTATTGACAACAATTATAGAAGTAGTAACTAGGATTAATCTTTTGGGCTATTTTCTCGAGTGGATGTTCTAGGTGATTGTGTTATAAGTTATTTATTAATTAGCATATTCTGATTTATATTTTATTTAGATTAGGTATGATTTTCATTGAATGTTAATGCTATCATATATCTATGTTATTCCATTTTATCCAATAGGTAGATTTACAATGATAAAAATATGGCTCATTATCCATTGAATTCAGGAAAATCAGTGGCTTGCTAAAGGCTATAAACCTATTATAGATTAGGATTTAATGAATCCAAGATTCCATGTGATATGATTATAACTAGGTTAAGAAGTGATATTATGTTCTAGTGTTTGAATGCAATCCAAGTATATTACATTGTTTAGTAGGGGGTTTGTTTAGATGCTTGTTTAGATATGTAATTTATATTTGATTTATTGATTTATTTGATTATTTTTTTTAAATTGCATTAGATTAGTTTATTGAATTTAAAATTGTGTATAGTTTAATTATTTTAACTAATTGATTATTTTGTTTTTAGATTGATAGTATTTAATTCCCGTTTTAATTAGATTAGTTAAATTAAAGTAAATTAAATCTAGTAAAACTTTAGGGTAGCCTTAATTCTTAAGAGATTTGCAAAATCTCTATAGAGATAATATCCCTTTTACCACTACTACAAATAATAGTAAAATACGAGAAATTATTATGCATGCTCGACATGTGTCAATTTTTTGGTGCCATTACCGATGATTTTAAAATAATATCTTGGAAACCTTCTTCTTGAATGTCATAATATAGCTGAAGACGAGGAAAAATTGACTTTTAGGCAATCTGATAGGAATGTCACGGCTTATGAACCTTTATGTATAACTTTTACAATAGAATTTTCAGAATTGGAATTAAAGTTCGAACTCGTAAATTTTTTATCGAGCTTCTATGGTGAAGATAATGAAGATACTCAAAAGTTTATTATGGAGTTTGTACATAAAGTAAGCACGTTAAAACCTAAGGATAAAGAAATAGATTATGTTAAATTAAAAGCTTTTCCTTCTATATTAAAAGGCCAAGCTTTAGTTTGGTTATTTTACCTCCCTCAAAATTCCATAACCAATTGGTTAGAGATGCTACTAGTATTTCTTGATCAATATGTCCTAGCAAGACAAATTAGTTTATATAGACAAGAAATTAGTAATGCTCTGATGGAGATTGGAGAAACTTTTGATAAATTTTGAGATAGGTTCCAAAGATTGATTTCATTATGTACAATGCATGGATTTACAGAAAAAACTTTAATGCAATATTTTTATAAAGGATTAAATCACTTAGAACGAAGATTCTTAGACACAATATGTGGAAGGTTTTTGCTCGACAAAACACCAACTTTAGCAAGAGAAGCTACAAGTAAAATGGCTAAACAATCTAAGCAATATGGTGAGAAGAGTGAATTAATCAAAAAAAAATCAAAGTGAAATGAATCGAAAGACATAAGACACCACACGATAAGATATATGAGCTAAAAGCCATGGTTGAATTATTACTAAAAGATAGATCAAGCAAAGTAATACCTTGTGTTTACTGTAATAAACTAAGTCATTCTAATGATTAATGCCCTTTAAGACAAAAAAGCAAAATAGAAGAAGCGAATGCTATAATGAACAAATATGATGAGTTTGTTGATCCCACTCATAACTTTAATAGTTATATGAATTACACAGCCAAAAGTAGGTAATCGTATTTACAATCAGGGTTATCAAAGGTATAAAACATCGAATAATTTAGAAAGAAAAAAGATCAAATAATTTAAATATTACAAAATGATATGACCGAGTTGAAAAACCAATTGAGTAAGATGGTAACACAAATGAGTGAATCTGTAAATCAAGGGAAACTATCATCTCAACCTTATCCTACTTTACACGAAAAAGCACCTCCCATAACATCAAAAAGTGGTTAGTAGATAGATGAACCTAAAATGCCAAACCAATTAGTTTCTAGAAAAGAAATAGAAGTAGAATTAGAAAAAAAAATTTAAGTAACAAGTAATAGATTCCATACGAAAAGGTGATGAACCTGATAAAAACAAACCAATTAATATAAAACCACAATTTCCTCATCGTTTGGAAGATAATAAAAATGATAAGAAACTACAGGAAGAAAAACAAACATATGATACATTAAAGAAAATACTAGTTAATATACCTCTGTTTAAAGTCATTCAAAATGCACCTAAGTATCATAAATTTATAAAATATTTATGCACTAATAAGATTAAGGCTAATTAAAAGGCGAGTCTAGGAGAACATGTATTAATACTAATTCAAAAGAAATTACTTCCTTATTGTTCTGATGATGAATGCCTTTTGAGACAACAAACCAAAATAGAAGAAGTTAATGCTATAACGAACCAATATGATGGGTTTGTTGATCCTCCTTATAACTTTAATAGTTATACAAATTACTCACAATCAAAAGTAGGTAATTGTGTTAACAATCAGGGTTATCAAAGGTATAAAACATCGAATAATTTAGAAAGAGAAAAAGATCAAATAATTCAAACATTACAAAATGATATGACCGAATTGAAAACCAATTGAGTAAGATGACAACACAAATGAATGAATCTGTAAATCAAGGGAAACTATCTTCTCAACCTTATCCTACTTTATACGAAAAAGCACCAGCCATAACATTCAAAAGTGGTAAGCAGATGGATGAACTTAAAATGCCAGACCAATTAGTTTCTAGAAAAGAAATAGAAGTAGAATTAGAGAAAGAAATTTAAGTAACAGGTAATAGATTCCCTACGAAAAGGGTGATGAACCTGATAAAGACAGACCAATTAATATAAAACCACAATTTCCTCATCGTTGGGAAGATAATAAAAATGATATGAAACTACAGGAAGAAAAACAAATATATGATACATTAAAGAAAGTAGTAGTTAATATATCTCTGTTTGAAGTCATTCAAAATGCACATAAGTATCATAAATTTATAAAATATGTATGCACTAATAAGATTAAGGCTAATTAAAAGGCGAGTCTAGGAGAACATGTATTAATACTAATTCAAAAGAAATTACCTCTTAAATGTTCTGATGATGAATGCCCTTTGAGACAACAAACCAAAATAGAAGAAGTTAATGCTATAACGAACCAATATGATGGGTTTGTTGATCCTACTTATAACTTTAATAGTTATACAAATTACTCACAATCAAAAGTAGGTAATTGTATTAACAATCAGGGTTATCAAATGTACAAAACATCGAATAATTTAGAAAGAAAAAAGACCAAATAATTCAAATGTTACAAAATGGTATGACCGAATTGAAAAACCAATTGAGTAAGATGACAACACAAATGAGTGAATCTGTAAATCAAGGGAAACTATCATCTCAACCTTATCCTACTTTATACGAAAAAGCACCAACCATAACATTAAAAGTGATAAGCAGATGGATGAACCTAAAATGCCAGACCAATTAGTTTCTAGAAAAGAAATAGAAGTAGAATTAGAGAAAGAAATTTAAGTAACTGGTAATAGATTCCCTACGAAAAGGGTGATGAACCTGATAAATACATACCAATTAATATAAAACCACAATTTCCTCATCGTTTGGAAGATAATAAAAATGATAAAAATATTGCAGGAAGAAAAACAAATATATGATACATTAAAGAAAGTAGTAGTTAATATACCTCTGTTTGAAGTCATTTAAAATTCACCTAAGTATCATAAATTTATAAAAGACTTATGCACTAATAGGATTAAGGCTAATGAAAAGGTGATTCTAGGAGAACACATATTAATACTAATTCAAAAGAAATTACCTCTTAATTATTCTGACACAGGAATGTTTTTCGTTCCATGCACAATTGAAAATATAGGAATTTCTAAAGCATTGTGTGATCTGAGAGCCTCCAAAAATGTTACGCGTTTACCTATTTTTTTTTACAAATAATGGATGTACATTTAGAAGAAGCTAGTATAGTGGTACAATTAGGAGATAGATCCATTATTAAACTGGTAGGGTTACTAGAAGATGTACTGGTCAGGTTAATGATTTAGTATTCCCAATAGATTTCTATGTTTTAGGTATTTTAAAAGATAATTTCTCTAATTTAATTTTAGGAAGACCATTTTCGAAAACAACAAAAATAAAGATTGATGTTTCAAATGGAACATTAACAATGGAAATAGATGATGATATAGTGAATTTGAATATATATGTCGCAATGAAATACCCAATGGATGTTTTTTCCATATGTATAGTAGATATGATAGACCCATTAATAGACAAATCTTATAAAATAGATAAATTGGAATTGGTAATAAAAGATTTAGAAGAAGACGAGAATATAGATAAGGAAACAAAAGAGAAGAACTTTGGAATCATACAATGAACTACTAGAACTTACTTATTACCTAGATTTATCTAGAATTCATTCAAGACTTTTACCTTATATAGTGAAAGATGCAAAATTAGATCCAAAAACTTTACCATATCATTTGAAATATGTTTATCTCGGGGACTATGATAAATTACCTGTAATAATTTCTAATAAACTAACAAGTTTAGAAGAAAATAAAATAATAAATGTATTAAAAGAATTTTAAGGAGCGATAGGATGGACCATAGCTGATATTAAAAGAATAAGTCCAGCTATGTGTATACATAGGATAAACCTAGAAATTGACACTAAAGCTTCTAGATAAGCTCAATGTAGATTAAACCTGCCTATGATGGACATTGTAAAAGTTGAAATATTAAAATTATTAGACGCAATAATGATATTTTCAATAGCTCATAGCCATTAGATAAGCCCAGTCCAAGTAATTCCTAAAAACACATGAATTACAGTAATAACAAATGAGCATGGAGAGTTAGTAACAACTAGAATCCAAAATGGTTGGAGGGCAAGTATAGATTATAGGAAGTTGAATGCTCAATTAGGAAGGACCATTATCCACTCTTGTTTATAGATCAAATGTTAGAACGACTAGCTGGAAAAACTTATTATTGCTGTCTAGATGGTTATTCAGGATTTCATCAAATACTTGTAGCACCAGAAGATCAAGAAAAAACAACTTTTACTTGCCCTTTTGGTACATTTGCTTATATATGCATGCCTTTTGGTTATGTAATACACTTGCAGCTTTTCAAAGGTGTATGGTTAGTATTTTCTCTGATTATGTAGAAGATTTTATTAAAATTTTCATGGATGATTTTATAGTTTATGGTAATTTTTAGATAAATGTTTAATTAATTTAACTAAAGTGCTTAAGAGATGCATAGAAAAGAATTTAGTATTAAATTATGAAAAAGTCATTTCATGGTAGATTAAGAACTTATATTAGGACATATAGTGTCACATAAAGGAATAGAGGTAGATTCAGTAAAAGATCAAGTAATCAAAACATTACCTTACCTCACCACGGTAAAAGAAATACATTTATTTCTTGGCCACGCTGGATTTTATAGAAGATTTGTGAAAGCTTTTTCTAAAATAACACAACCTTTATGAAAACTTTTACAAAAAGACATTCCTTTTAAATTTACCAATGATTGCAAGATAATATTTTATAAATTAACGGATTCTTTAACAACCACACTTGTGATTAAATCACCAAATTGGTTATTACCCTTTAAAATAATGTGTGATGCAAGTAACTATGCAGTTGGAACTATTTTAGGTCAAAAAGTAGGAAAAGAATCTCATGTTATATATTATTATTCTAGGACACTAAATCCAGTCCAACTCCACCTATGTTGTACACTATGTGCGCTACATAGCCGGTCCCAAGTCGGATAAAGGAGGACTCTGACGCCCATTTTTTTCATATCGAAAAATGGGCAAGGGAGGTCCCTAACTCACTTTTCATACCCGAAAAGTGGGGGAGGGAGGCCCCAAGCTCATTTTTCATTCTTGGAAAATGGAGGAGGGTTGCGATAGGTTGATAGCCAGCGTAAAACCCTTGTCACTTTTCATGAAATGGATCAAACATATATAAATGTTGGAGCGTTCCCACCTAGCGACGCGCTGCATCGGAGCCCGGGTGTAGTGAGAAATGAGCAAGGGTGTGTTTCACATCGCCGCCTGGGTGTGAAGAAAAATGAGCAAGGGTTCCCACACATAGGACGTGTGTGGGTAAAGAAGCTAGTCCCTTCACATCATTGCCCGGATGTGAAGAAAAATTAATTAAGAGGGATTTGAATGGTTTGAAAAGCTCACCATCAATTGCACTTAATCGAGCACGATGGAAAAGTTTGATCCATGTACCCAACCCCAGTTAATTTGGGACTGAGGCTATGTTGTTGTTGACACTAGATCCAGTCCAACAGAATTACACCACTACTGGAAAGAAACTTTTAGCGGTAGTGTTTGCCTTTTAAAAACTTAGACCGTGTTTATTAGGGACAAAAGTATAGTTTATTAAGATCGTGCAACATTGTGGTACTTAATGACAAAACAAGATGCCAAACCAAGACTAATAAGATGGATACTACTTTTACAAGAATTCGACCTTACTATAAAAGATAAGAAAGAAGCTGAAAACTTAGTAGCAGATCATTTAAGTACGTCAGAAAATGGAGAACCACCTATACCATTATGGGATGAATTTTTGGATGAGTATTTGTATAGTATAAAAACTGATGGCCTATGGTAAGATGATATAATTAATTATCTTACCACCAAAAGCCTATCACCTTATTTAACTAGAGCTTAAAAGAATAAAATTAAAAAAGATTCTAAATATTATTTATGGGATGATTCTTATTTATGGAAATTTTGTACCGCCCAAATAATCAGGAGATGTATACCATTGTCCGAAGTACAATCAATTATATCTTATTGCCATACTTATGCCTGTGGAGGACATTTTGGTCCACGAAGAACTGCTCATAAGATTTTAGATTTCGGATTCTTTTGGCCTACTCTATTTCATGATTGTTTTCTCTATTCAAAATCTTGTCCAAATTGCCAATGAACTAAAAACTTAGGATGTAAAAATCAAATGCCTTTGATTTCTATTCTTTTTTGTGAAGTGTTGGATGTATGGGGTATATATTTTATGGGACTTTTTCCATCATCGAATGGTTATGTTTATATTTTTCTTACTGTAGATTATATGTCTAAGTGGGTAGAAGCAAAAGCTACTAAAACGAATGATTCAAAAATAGTGGTTAATTTTCTTAGATTAAAAATTTTTATAGTTTTTGGAGCCACTAGAGAACTTATAAGCGATAGAGGTTCACATTTTTGTAAATGATTAGTTGTTAATCTACTTGCTAAGTACAACGTCACACATAAGACATCTACTGTATATCACCCACATACTAGTGAGCAAACTGAAACTTCAAATAGAGAAATTATAAAAATACTAGAAAAAAATAGTTAGTCCAATATGTAAGGATTACAGTCTTAAATTAGAATACGCATTATGGGAATATAGAACAAAATTTAATACCTTATTTTAAAAATTGTGGTTGAACAAGATATGAAGATCATTAATCTCAAGATTGAGAAACAAAGTCCTTAAAGTAATGAAAAAAAGTTTTATGTTTACATCAACGCGAGTGAACCCATTAAGAATGAAACCATTACACTCTGAGTGTGTAAAAGTAGCACAATAAGAAGAAATCAAAGAAGTAGCAACCTGAAGAGTCACAACCTTAAGTGCAACAACAAGCAGGGAAGTAACTGACAGATGAAGAATTTACTGATGAACAATTAAAGCTCCAAGATCTAAGACATCTGATTGAAATCTACAAAATGATCCAAGGAAACTTTTCCTCCACGTGATGATTAATGACGTTCGTCTCCCTAGTGTTTTACTTAACATAAGGGTTGATATGAATATCTTATTGGAATAATAGTGCAGAAAGGCCAAATTGAGGATTGATTTTATACCACCTTTTGTTGTCGATAAAGCAAATTGTAATAAGATCTTTCCACTAAGAATATTGATGAATGTGCCAATGCCAGTAGGACAATTCATGTATCTCACCAACTTCTTAGTGGTACCACAGATTGAAAAAATGACGTGATTTTGATGGTACAAACTTTTCTCAAGAAGGCTGAAGCTGTTCTCGATGTAGAACAACGTATAGTTACACTTAGGATGAGAAATGATTATATGTGTCTTCAGGATGGTTAAGATATGAATGATTACGTCAATCACAATATTTATGATGATGGCTATGAAGGGGAGAAATCCTATCGTGATGATTACCTTTAAGGGCACTATGCGAATGCTGAGAATGATAAAGAAGCTGAAGATGTCAAGAATGATGAAAAATCGACTGATGGTAAGTTTGACTTGCTTAAGTTGAATGACGAGTGATCTTATCTATAAAGTTAAGCCAATGACGATAAACAAATGCACTATATGGGAGGCAACCCATACTCTATCTTTACTTTCAGTTTTAGTATTAGGATTAGTTAGTTGCTTTTATATTCTCTCAACTTTTGACTCTTATAATGGAGATATTTTAGAAATATAATTTCGTAATAATATTATATAAGGGGGCTGATCGATCCAATATCTTTCTGTATTAATAGATTTAACATAGTCAGAATATTTATTTTCTCTCCTTTTAACTTTGTTTAGAGATATTTCCAATTGAAAGGGGATGATCAAGTAGTTTTTCTGTAGAATTATATTTGTCTTTAATTATTTTAACTAATAAAGCAGTTATTTAATAGTATAATGTTTCCTAGTTATAAATCTAAGTTTCATTTTAGAATATTTCTTGTTGAATACTGATCAATTGTACTTTAAATACGATGAATATGTATGAAAAATTTTAAAAAATAATTGATATATTGGAAAAATAGCAGGAATAGGTTAGCAATTTCCAAGCGATACCAAATAACATTGAGAATCACTGGGTAAATTGGTAGCAGTTTGCAAAACTTTTAGTGTAAAAATGACTCAACAATTTGTCAGCATTTCAGGTTTTATACTAGGAATTGTTGAGCTAGTCGGTGGACCACTAAAGCCAATTTTCAGCGATTTAACCGGTGAATAGTCAGTGAATCCTCTTAAACAATGATTCTCTTTGTGTTTTTAAAATAGAACCCCAAATTGCCAAACAATAAACCCTTTCACACCTAAAACCCTTACACTCATTGGATTGATTAATCGATTATTGTCTGGATTTAACCTTTCAAAGCTTGAATTATATCATATTTAAGTGTATCCCACCTTGTTTAGGAGTGATTCAATCCTAAAGATCTCGAAATCAAGTTCATACAACCAAGTTAGGGCTTAAGTGGGTTTTTTCGAATCGAAGCTTGGAGAGGGAGTCTAAGGAGCTAATAGAGCATATTACTTGAGAGATTCACTCTCAAGAAGGTAATAAATCGATACTCTAGCATCCTTTTGATTTCAATGTTTTGAACGAAATCGATTTTGATGATATTTTTAAAGAATGTGATTTTTGAATTTTTATTGCAAAATCGTTTTTGAAAATGGGTTTAGATACAAATATTTGATTTGAATATGGATTTTCAAATGAGTTTGGAGGTTTCTACAAATTTTTCTAATATATACATATTTATGATAGGAATATGTCGATAAATTATTTTTAACATGCTATTTTCAACTCTCGAAACTCAATGATAAAAACCTTTTCAAAAACATGTTTTCCTTATCTTAATAATTTGAAAATTTTGAATATAGGATTTCAAATTACATATTTCATCATAGTTGAGTGTTTCTATGGTGGAAGGAGGTAGAGGAAGAGGTAGGAGTAGTAAGCAAGACAAAGGGAAGGGGGTAGTGCAAGCAAAACCCAAGCAAAAATATGCAGGCCACCTAATGCATATTATACCTATCAAGATTAGTATTAGAGAACATAGACTTGGGAGGGCAGAGCTTAGAGAATAATTTCCATTGTCATCTTATGAGGAAAAATATTTTGAGAATCCAGACCCTAGTCATTTAGTGCCTTATGACATTTCTTTGTTTGTGAGACCTAGAACTCTGAGGAGGTACTATAGTGATAAGAAGAGGGTCATAATTCTTGAGAGAGGGCTTAATATTCAAAATATTAGCAAGTATGAGGATAAGATTGTGAGCATCATTAGAGATGGAGGATGGGATAGTCTTCTATGGAACTATACGCGGGTAGAGGAGAAAGAGGATGTTCGAAAAGTTTATGCGAATGGTCATGTTAGTAAGGAATGGGATAAAGTAGTAGTAAAAGGGAAAAAATATGATATTTCACTTGCGAGGTTGAATAGATTTTTTTGGTCCACCACAAAACAGACAGAGGACGGATGAGGATTACCCAAATGTTATTTATGTTGATAAGGAATCCTATCCCTTTGAGATAATTCAAGATGCATTAGAGATACCTCCGGGTAAGGGATTTGTGCTCGATAGTGACGGACACCCAAAATTTATTGAAATCACCTATTTTAGAAAAATTATGAAGAGTTAGAGTTATATTATAGATGCATGTTTTTACCCAACCAAACAACACTTTGAAGTGAAAAACCATATAGCTTCTCTACTTTACCATATAGTTATGAAGAAGGGTTATATTGATGTTGGGAAGATTATACATGATTATATGAAGTTTACAATGCAGAACAATAAGAATGAAGGACAACAATTCTCAATTTTGATCATTCAACTATGTTGGCAAGCTGGGGTGGGTTTCGATATTGAGTTTTATGTATTGCCCAAGAAGACAATAAATGAAGCAAAAGTATAAGGAATGAAGAATGTGGTAGGATACAATTAATGACTCAGAAGATGAATGAGAATCATTTAATGCGATTAACGCGAAAGAAGTAAGAAGGTGGAGCACAACTGAAAATAGGAGGAAGACAAGAGAAGATGCACAAAACAATGTCAAGATTAATGGCTAGAGTGAACGTACCGAGTATTGATATGAGTTCGACACCATATTCATCACAGTATAGGATGGGAGACTTTTTTTAGTCCATATTTTCTTCACTTATGTGTAGCCAAATGAAAATCCACCAGAATGAAGAGATGATACTAGCAAACAAGAGGACTTTACAACGTTATCATTCTATGTCAAAATGAAAGCATGATAGTCATTTTTAAGACTCGAGGAGAAGCGTCGACATTCCGTCTTTGTAGTTGCAATTTCCAACTGGGACTTACAACCCAGCTGATAATTATGTTTCCCAACCTTCTGCATGAATGGATGAAGATGATGAAGATAATGATGAATTTACTTCTGGGCACCGCCTTGTGTAGTTTATTTTCTCTTATATGCAAGTAATGAATGAATGATAATATGTATTGCTTATGATTAAATTTTTGCTTATGAATGAAATATGTTCCTTTTGCATTCCATTCATTTGAAATTTGTTGAATTCAATATTTATCTATTTAATTACATTTCTATTATTACACATATCACTTCATTTATGCTTTATGAGATATATTTGTTTGTTAGAATCCAACTTAATTTTAAAACTTTGAGGACAATGTTTGGAATGAGTTTGGAGGTATTTTAGATGAAGTATAGTATAGAAATAGCAAAAGCATGAAAAAAACAAATGTAGAATGTAAGTTCAAAATCTTGATTCGATATTCAAGTGAGTTGATGAAATTTTTCAAATTTCTTTCGAATTCAAGTAAGTATGAATTTTATTTTTCTTTATTTTTAGTTCAGAAAAGAATGAAAATGAATATATATATATATAATAGATTTTTGAATGAAAGTGATATTTGTCACCCAAGTGAATTCTATGATAGAAGGAATCATTTTTTATACCCTTTTGATTAACTTTACTACTTGATATATACACTAGATTGATTGCTTTGTATTAGTTACGAGAATGGATAGAAAATTACGAGAATGGATAGAAAATCAAAACAATAGTGCAAGATGAACAAGATAGATTTCTTAGAATCTTGTGATACAAAGGCTATTGATTAAGTATTTTTATAGTATATATGGAAAGGTATTATGCCACAATTGAAAGAAGAAACGGGCTAGAAACCGATGAATTCTATAAATTAGAAAGAATAATTTCTTCAATTTTAATAGATAGTGAGAAGTGTTAACGAGAGTTTATATAGAGAGTCTTATAGATTTCATAGGAAATGGAGTATGAAATCTATAGTGGGAAAAAATGTGAGAATGTCCATAGAAAATGGAGCAGGGAATCAAAAGCAAAAGCAAAAGAAAATATATAATAAAGAAATAATAATTAGGATGGAGTAGAAAAAATGAAATATGAAAAAGATGGAAGTTCTTAAACTCTTCAAAGAAAAGATTTAGCTTGAGTTCTTGAAGCTAGAGTTGAGTGAAGTATTTATTTGTCTAATACGTTTTAAATGATGTATTTATTGGTATCTTAGCAAAATCCCTATTGATTTTGATTGTGGTGCTATTATAAATTATTTTTTAAAATAAAGATTAATCTAGTGGTTTTTGTGTTTTGAGATTCTATACTAGTCATCATAAGTTTAATGCTTGTTAGTGGAGATTGAGAAAACCTATTATTATGTACTGGCCTTTGTAATGAACTTTAAGTTCTAAAGGATGTCACATTGGGTGGTTAAGTTATCATTAAGTGATGTTTTGTTTTGTTTAAATCATTCTATTTTCTCATAACTTCCATTTACTTGTGGGTAGTATGTTTCCATTTGAAAGTTACTTCTATTTAAAATTTCTATTAATTAAAGTTAAGATGAACTAGATTGAAATCAATTTATAAAGAATGAAAAAATATATGATTAAGAGTATTTCTTTGCTCGGGACAACAAACTGCTGAGTTTGAGGGTATTTGATAAGTCAATAATTAGACATGTTTTATAGTGTGATTTCTGTTGATTTTAGATATAAATGAGGATATTACACTAGGTATTCTCTTGTTTTTGTGATTTCAAATTTTAAATAGGAAATTTGAAAAAATTGAAGAAAAAAATAATCAACTGGAGAAGAAGTCCAACAAATGCTCAGTGATACAAGAATGCATTAGAAATTGCCACCTAAATCGGCAGCGGAGAAGTGCCAACGAATTATCAGTGAATTGGAAAATACTCTAGGAATCGCCAGTTGAATCAGTGGAGTACGGAAAGCTAAATCTAGTGATTAAATCAGCAATTTGTGTATAAAGTGGAATCGCTGAAAAATCGCTGAGGTCGGTGTCGAGTTTTTTAGATAAGAACACGAAATTTGTATTAATCTATATTTGTACACTTAGGGAAATTATAAATATGACATTATGGCTTTGAAATTTCTCTCTTCTTTTAGCCTTTTGCCTTCATAAGTTTAGTTTTATTGAGTCTATATTTAAAGCAACATTAAAGCTTTGATTTATTTAAGAAGTATATTTTTTTCTTCAAGAGGAGGTGGTCGCTTGTTCGGGTCCTTGAATCAACAATGAAATCATTTCTTGGTGGACCCCGGTCAATGGGTTTGGTGTGACTAACTTTACCCATGGGATTAGTCATACCCAAAGGGTGAGGACACCTATGGTTATAAAAAGAATTATTTATTTATTATGTCTTTCAATTATGTTATTGTGCTATTATTTCCAGTATGAGTGAGTAGTTTATTAGTCTAAACAAACCCTAGAGATGTATATACTTTGGATTGCTATATAGTTATGATTAAGAAATCATGTACTTAATGCTTTAAATCTATTTATACACATCAATCATAGATTTAATACGTTGTTTTTGCGCATTACAACTAATGATTCTTTGTATTAAGTGCATAGTGGCCAATATGTTTTTTAGTATAAAGTATCTAAATCTATGTCTATGATTATCGACAACAATTATAGAAGTAGTAACTAGGATTAATCTATATGGCTATTTTTCCAAATAGATGTTTTAGGTGATTGTGCTCTAAGTTATTTATTAATTAGCATGAACATATTTATATTAGATTTAGATTAGACATGGTTTCATTGAGTGTTAATGCTATCGTATTTCTATGTTATTGCGTTTTATCTAATAGTTAGATTTAGAATGACAAAAATATGGCTTTTCCATTAAATATAAGAGAATTGATGGCTTGCTAAAGGCTATCGACCTATTATGAATTAGGGTTTAATGATTCCAAAATTCAGTTAGATATTTAATTTATATTGATTTATTGATTTATTTGATAATTTGTTTAAATTGTTTAGTGGGGGTTTATTGAATGCAATCCATGTATATTACAAAGTTTAGTGGGGGTTTGTTTAGATATCTCATTTACCACTATTACAGATAATAGGAAAATATGGGAAATTATTGTCAACGCTCGACACGTGGCAGTGGTTTTTCGAAGGTATTAGATTTAGTATTTTGTAGTTTTCACAAAGTGTAATGCAGGTTTATTGCCTAAAGTTAATTTCTTTGAGTTTTCAAATGTTAATTTCTTTGAGTTTTCAAATGTTTAATTCAATAAAATTAGAATGTGACTTTTTCACCGATATAAAGAGAACTAATGGCTTGCTAAGGGCTATTTACTTAATTATGATTTAAGTTTAATGATATATCATACTTTAAAAAATATGCTCATGACTATATGAATGAAGTAACATGTTTGGATGCAAAACGAATTATTAGTTCATTGTTCTAGATGTTTGTTTAGATATTTATTTATTATTGAACTGAATTTATTTGAATTTTAGTGACTTTGATTTGTGTTAATTAAGTTAATTATTAATTAGTAATTAGTGATAATTTTTTCGACTGAAAAAGGTTGTACAATCGTTGTGGAGACGATCTCACTTACCACTACTACAAACTTATAAGTATAATAAAGTTGAGAAATTTATTGTACACGCTCGACATGTGTCGGCCTTAACTTGTTGGAAAATCTCACATCTCCTCACATAATTACCTACATCCACTTTCTTCAATGGCCACCAGTACAATCGTTTCATATCATGATACATTTTGGTCATGCCTGGATGAATGATATATCTGAATCGATGAGACTCCTCGAGTATCTCATTATAAATCTCAGCCATCGAAGGAATCAAAAGTATGTTCTAAGCCTCAAACTCTAATCCGCAGACTCATCCCAATATGGATTATTACTATCAACAACAAACTCCTTGAGTTTCCTATAATCGACATCACTTTGCTGACACTCTATCACTTTCTGAATGGAGACAGTTTGTACTCTAAGCTGAGCACAAATTGGTTCATCATCAGCATTAGGAATATCTGACAAAATCACCGATGAGTTTTTTGAGTAAGTCATACTCATAAGTCAATCGACTAGCTGCCCGTAATGTTTTAATACTCCTCATGCTCAGTGCATCCGCAAAAATATTAGCTTAACCCGGAAAGTATTCAAGACGGAAATCAAAGTCTTTCAAGTGTTCAAACCATTGTCATTGCCTCATATTCAGCTCATTCTGAGAGAACAAGTACTTCTGACTTTTATGATCTGGATATAACATGAAGCTTTCTCCATATCGATAGTTTCTCCACAACTTCAAAGCAAACACAATCGATGCTAAATCCAAATCATGAATATGATCATTCTTCTTATGAATCTTTAATTGCCAAGAAGCGTAATTCTTTTTCGATGCATCAGGATAAACTGTAAGCCATTTCCCCATTTCAGGCAATACAAGAACTACGCTAGGTCAAAGGTTTCTTTAATTCCCAAAAGGCAGCATCACATTCTTTTGACCAAATGAATGGAAAATCTTTCTAAGTTAATTTAGTGATTGTCACAGCTATCTTAGAAAAATCTTTCATAAATCCATGATAATAGCCAACCAAACCTAGAAAACTCATTCTCTCAGTTACTGTGGTAGGTTCAGGCCAGCCAATGATAGCCTCAATCTTAGCTGGATCCACTGAAATCCCTTCCGTAATAACTACACGACTTAAGAATTTCACTTTAGATAACCAAAACTCGCATTTGCTAAATTTGGCATACATACTATGATTTCACAAATTTTGGAGAATAATTCGGAGATGTTGCTCATGCTCTTTGCTAGTCATAGAGTATATCAAGATATCATCAATGAATACTATCACTAAGTGATCCACATACGGTTTCAATATCCTTTGCATCAAATCCATAAACATCACTGGAGCATTCTTCAATCCAAATGGCATTACCACAAACTTAAAGTGACCATATTTGGTATTAAAAGCAGTTTTCTACACATCATATTCCCAAACTCTCAACTAATGGTAACCAGAACGAAGATCAATCTTAGAAAAGAATATGGCGTCGTTCAGTTAATCAAATAAATCATAAATTTGAGGAAATAGATATTTATTCTGAACGATGACTCTGTTCAACTGTCTATAATCAATGCAGAGCCTCACACTACCGTCCTTCTTTTTATAAAAAGGATTGGTGTGCCCCACGATGACATACTTTAGTGAATATACCCTTTATCAAGCAACTCCTCCAACTGCTTCTGCAACTCCTTTAGAGCCATTTTATAGAGAGGAATAGATATTGGTTTAGTTCCAATAACTAAATCAATAACAAAATCAATTTCTATCGGAGGTGGAATTCCACGTAATCATTAAGAAACACATCAAGGAATTAACAAACAATAGGAATCTCCTCCAGTTTAGTTAAATTAAACAACCAGGAATACAAAAGAACATTGTCTTATGGAAACAATCCAAATGTGCATGATAGGCTGCTAGCTAATCCATTCCTAGCAACACGTCTAACTCTAGAAACGCCAACACACATTGATCAATAACCATATCATGTCCGAAAATATTAGTAACACACTTCTCACACATAAAGTGAGGATACACCTTATCCCCAATTATTATGTTGAGGACAAGATGAATAGGGACTTGTATCGAAGTTAACCCTAACTCAATCACCACACAACCAGATATAAATGAAATAGTAGAACCAGAATCAATTAAAACATGCATAGGACAACTGCAAATAGATATAATACCTTTAATGAGACTGTGACATGTTAGAGGATGACCTCAAAAGTTGTGGACAATCTTTATGAATGCGTCTCTTCTTCCCACACTATTAATAAGTAATCACACTCAAATACTTTGGACATTCTCGACTATAGTAACCTTGCTGCCCACAACTAAAACAAGTATCCATAGATTTGATGCCGAACATAGATGCCTGCCTAGGTGTTAATCACTGACTCGCACTCTGTCTTTGAGATCCTCGACCCTTTCCACCACTCCTCTGTGACTGATGTGCACTATTACAACCTAAAGGCTGAAAAGACTGTGATCGAGTCTAACTAGAGCCTGTTAGTGTCATCTTAGATGGACTACTGACTGTACTTAGAAAGAGATTACGATGCACATATGATGAGACAATATATGTCTCAAGTATGAATGGTTTTCCTCCACACTTCCCCTTTCTTCTGAAACTTCATATCAAACCTCGATGGAAATCTTTTCTTACCCTCGGAACCTAAGCTCTGTCCTGACTCTACAATGCCCAAATATCTTTGTGACTCAAGCTAAAATGTTGTGTAGTCATATAAGCTTTGGCTCTATCTCGAATCTCTCGTAGAGTGTTTGTCTTAGTAGTTGATATGGTGGTGCTAAGTTTCTCTTGCAACCTATACATATACTTGCACATCTTCTCCTTCTATGTCATCCTTAACTCTCTAGAAAGTCTCAACAGACAATTAAATTGATCAAACTCTAGTTTCTTCTACAGGATCATGCCCTCATCAAAATATTGCTCACTGAACTCCTCTAGAAAACTTGCCTAAGTATCAAATACATGATGCCCGTCATGCGGAGATCTCCACCAAGTCTTAACATCAGTCTTATGATAGTAAGAAGATATTGAAACCCTCAAGTGTTCATCAGTACCCAACATATTATGAAGCTTTTTCATAATTGAGAACCCAAGTCTTCATAATTCTCAAGTCTAATTCACCATAGAAGTACATAGGGTCGTACTTCCTAAACTCTCTCCTCTATTTTTCCTCCCATGATATTCCACTAACAATGGCTAAGATTGGCCTAAACCGAAACTGCAACAATCGGTTCAACTCTTGGACGAACTGCAGAGGTAGCCTACTCATCTCGAGTGGCTGAAGTGGCAATAGGAATTTCCTGAACATGAAGCACTGGTGCCTAGGCCGCCACCTGTGCTCGTAAGATATTCAGGAACTATGACATCTGGTCAGCCAAGTTCTAAAACATATTTTTACCCACACATTGTAGATCCCTATTGCCCTTACTAGATCCCTAACCCGGCTCTAGTTGTCCACTCATAGTGTTCTGCAACAAAATTTGCAAGAGAATTGGTTCAACATAGTTATATTTATAGATATAACAATAATACAAAACATAAATATTACAATCATAAAGTTTTTAAACTTTTTACCCTGTCCCATCGCATTACTTCCCAACTAATCACTAATTTAACCTCAATTAACAAGATTCTTTTAAAACCCTAGGCTCTGATACCAACTTTGTCATACCCTACCAAATTAGGGCATCTGACTAGCATAGATTACCTTAATCCCCTGGTAATCTAGTCAGTCTTAATCCTTCCCACCACTAATATAATCAATCAATATACCTCGTAGTCATCCAATATTAAACTTAATTAAGATTATAAGATCCTAACAGTTAATTTGAACTTTAAAGTTCATTTAGATTGATTAAATAATTCTCAAAATTCCTCAAAATTTTTTGGCAGCACCTCCTCTATTTCTAAACTTACACCGAGAAACCCGACCTTCTAAAATCTTGAAACAAAACCTGCTTAGCATGATGGAAATGCCGAAGGACTCACAACCCACCCCATAACAATGTATATTTCATCCATAGAATATATATTAATTATGATCTATTTTAAAAAGTTCAAAATCATTTCGATCCTTAAATCAACGCAAACTTAACTTCAATAATTATCTCGGTTCCTCTATAAACGGTCACATCAGTTTAAAAGAGATCCCAACCACACATGAACTCAAAAACCCATTAATATTATATATTATATCTAAAAAATACATATATAGACAAAAGGTAGCTGAACAAATCATAGAAAGTCTGAAAGCTTTCCTTTTCCTTTGTCGCCGCTCTAACCCCTAATCGCCAACCATAAAGTAAAATGGTTTCAGACAAGTAAATCCCATATTATCCAGTGCACCTCTAATAATCGAATGCATAATAATACTAGATATTAAATGAATAATATATTCCAAGAAATTTAAATATAATAGTGAATCCATCCGATTTCTATTATCCTACCACAATCGGTTGATATCCTCTAAAAGTGGTAAGTAAGCAGTACTAAAGACTCATGTCATGAGAATATTACCAAACAAGTCTCATTCATCTAGACTATAAGAGTATGATTTGATTCAACGTGATCTCATGATAACCATGTGATGTAAAGTATTAGTGACTCTTCTACCCCTCAAGCATAAGATAGTGTTGTCCTCTATAACCCCAATATAATAAACACTATAAGGAGACTCAAATCTACCTTATCCTCACCCGTGAATGCATGTACAACAAATAATGTAACAACAATAATCAATGCAATTTATACAAAATTTATAATCATATAATGTAGGGGTTACTATAGGATTTACTTACTGTATAAACACAACTACGCGAATTCCTTGTGCTTTGGGTCGGTAATCTAGTCCATACGAGATTCTAATTGCAGTTCTACAATACATTTATAGGTCCGATAAGTCTCCACAACAATTCAACCATTTCTTTTCCAGTGTATTATATTTAATTGGTATTGCTGCGTCTTGAAAAACCCTGATAATAACTCCAAAATTAAATCCTCGGATGTCAGAATCCCAATTTCGACTCCAAAGTATTACTCGTCGTAAAAAATTTATCTTTATTAGGTTTTAAAATCATTTTCTAATTTTCAGGCATTTCGGGTATCATAGCACGCATTACGAGACAAAACCCAAGTATAAATTCTAGAAAAAATTCCAAATTTTTTGTTTTTCATGAAAATCCACGAATTTCATTTATTTGGCAAAAATCCTATTTTTTGGACTTAATCTAATTTCTAGGTGTTTTGTATTTAATTGTTCAATTTTAAAAACATTTTTACTTAAATGGGAAGGGGGTTTGATCCCTGAATCGGGTTCGGTTTGGGGGTCATCCATTTTCATCTCCATTAAGACGAATCTATTTCGTTCTCAATACTTTTTTTCTATCTTCAATTGGGAATTGAGCTCCATCTTCCTCGACCTTGAGCTTACTGAGGATACGACTCCCCTGAGTCGTCTCCTTCCTTGGACAAACTACAATTCTTTTTGCACAAGCCTCATCAGTTTTCATTTTTTTCATTCAATCAACTCAAACCACTCCTCTTCTTTCGTTCATTAATCAACCACAATCTCCACTTTCATCTTTTCAATTCAAATTTTAAAAAAGGGTCCCCATAACTCCACAATCCCTAAATAAAAAATTTGAATTTCCTTCATTACTTATCTCAATGTCACCAACACCAACAACCCATGTCCTTCAATTTGAATGAAACTATGAAGAGAGAGGGAGAGGAGTCATATCAGAAAGACAAGAGGGAGAGCACACACAGCGAGAGAGTGAATAAGATGAAAGAGGAAGATGACGAAGAACACCAAGTCGATCCCCTTTCTATGTTTGTTGATTTCATTTTTAAAAGAAAAGATATACCAATAACCAAATTGCCCTTCCATTTATATCATTTCCTTTATTAAATCCATACCCTTTTAGGTAATATCCATTTTTTCTATTTATTTCATATTTATATGTTCTTTTTTTGGCCATATTAAACTTCGAAAAATATCTCAATTTCAACAAAAACTGGAAAAATTACAAACGTTCTTTGAAACTCTCGGAAAACTTATCTTACATATAAATTGAGGTATGGGCCCACCTCGTAAAAGGATCAAGGAAAGGCAGTGATGATAGCGAAACTCAAAATCAAATCTAAAGTTCCACCTATACCAATTAGGCCAATTAGGTTTTCAATTAATACTCCTAGAGTTAAACCAAAAAGAGAACCTACTCCACCAATAGAAAGTAGTGATGATTCAGAAGAAGAGGAAGTTGAGAAAAACCCACAAGTGGTGAGGGACTTTACTTATAATGTGGATGATCTCATTACCGATAAAGCTCTTACTAAAATGAAGAGTGATATCAGGAAGAATATAAAAGTGATCTTGGACAGGGGATTCAATGTGAAGAATGAGTTGAAGTATGGGCTGAGGGTTTTGAATATAATAAGGGAAAGGAACTGGGGGGTATTTCAATAGGGACTATAATCATAATATTATAAGGATATTCCTAGGGAGAGAAGGTAATGATTATCCAAAGCCAGAGTATGGAATTAAACATGGATTTTCCCATTTGATGATTAGGAGTGGATTAAAAGCAATCTTAGGAGATGGACTTATTCCAGATAAGGATGGGTATCCCAAGCACATTCAAACAAAGAATTTTAAGAAAATCACAAAAACATAGAACTAATTTATGAATACAAGCCTGCAGCCGAGTTTTCAATATTAGAAAATTGTAAATTACTAGGTGACTTTGTTGTATCATATTGTTCGAGGGTTGGGTTATATTAATGTTGGCAAGGTTATTTATAATGTGATTAAGAGTGTCATGACCACAAAAGAATGAAGAATTACCTTCTCCCTTGATGATCACAAAATTTTGTAGACAAGATCGAGTTCCTATGATAGGTCTTGAGATATATGTTTTTCCTGACAAAACTATCACTTACGCTTACATAGAGGGCACCGAAAAGGTGAAATACTATGTTGATTTAGAGGGTAAAATATAGAGAATATAGATACTTAGAAGAGAGATTGAAGATTGAAGAAAAATACGAGCAGATAATAGAAGAGTTTTGGAATAAATGCAAGATGCTGCGTACAATAAAAGAATTGATCAAAGTTCAGAACTACCTGCTGAGGATTATACTGGTATGCACACGGATGGGGCAAATTTGGCCAAGATGGAATCAGTTCTGCGAAACCAGATGAGAACTCTGAGGAATCAAGACTTAATGTTTCAAAACCAACGAGAAATAGCAAGTAACTTGCATGGTTTTGAAAGACGAATGACCAGAATAATTCAAAGAAGAGTAGCAGAAATTCCTGTACCATATGCCCAAATGAGATTACCGAATGAGGAAATTTTTTTAGATATGATTCCAAAGATTGGAATGGACTACATACTCTATGATCTTACGACGAGTTATCAATATCAACAAATTAATCAAGGGGATGGTAATGGCGATGATGTGACTTCTGGAATGTGATTTTGATTTATTTTCTTCTTTGATTTATTTATCACTCAGTGATCTTGTGTGAGGTCTTGATTTGTAATTTGATACTGTGATCTATGTTATGTGATGCTGTGATACTATGGTTTGATATTGTTTATGTTTGATGTTATGCTGATACATTATTATTATTATTGAAGATGATGCTTGGTAATTTGTTTTTATCATGATTTCTTTGTTCAAGGAAAATTTATTCATATGATAATTTGTTCACTAATTATTTTTATTTTATATAGTTCATTTATGCTTTGTAAGGTATATTTATTTTGTTAAAAACCCAACTTAGTTTTTAAACCTTGAGGACATGGTTTGGAATGCGTTTGGTGGTATTTAGGTGAAGTGAAGTAGAAAGAAGCAAAGTATGGATGATTCGAGAGGTGGAATCTATTTATTGAATATTTAAAGTTGACTAAAAATTTTAAATTTTTGATGAAGATACCGGTAATATTTCTTCATTTTATTTTATTTAGTTAGGAAATAATATGAATTGAAGATAATTTGGATATAAAAAGAAGTCGTATTTTTATTACCCATAAAAATAAAAAATTTATGATAGAAAGAAATTGTTATACCCTATTTGACTTACCTAGATTGTCTATGCACTAGAAGAGTTTAGAGAGATTGATTGCTTTTTGTTAGACATGAAAATGAGTAGAAGATTGAAATAAAAGTGTAAGATGAAGAAGAAAGATCTCTAAGAATCTTGTTATATAAATATTATTGGTCAAGTATTATATATATAATGAAAAGAACTTATGCCACAATTAAGGGAAAAAATAGGAAATTAGCCAATCAAACTTTACTTGACCAAAATGGGTATATAAGCTAGTTTGATGGGTGATACCAACTGTGGCCCCGGTTAGGCTAATTGAAAAGGTTAAATACTTATCGCTGGCTATCATAGACAGGTGTGCAAATGAAGTGGCATGACCTAGTGACGTGTCTAGCAGCATGGCGAGGCCCATATTGCTTTGGGATTTGGGACCGCCATAGTTGGCATCAGAGCCTAGGTTCAGATAAGCCTAGGGAAAAGTTTAACAAAAACAAATAAAACTTAACAAACAAACTTATAATATGGCTATTCCTGCACTTATAGCAGAGCAGTAGACATCGTTTGCGATGACCTTGATAGCCGAGGCTAAACTAGTAAATGAGTTTTCTAGATTCCAGCAAGGACACTTTTACGGAAACAAAGACCTAGAGACAGCATGGAGATAAGTTCTTGCACATAAGAGGCTTCATGCACTGTAGATGATTTATGACAGCATTCGAGCTAGAGTCTTTGACTACATGTTGAAGGGAAACGTCGCGGTATGGTGGACTGCACACACATCCACCCATAGAGAGCCCACCAGTTAGGCCGAGTTCCGCTGAGTCTTCTATGATCAGTACATTTAGATTGAGGTCCTGTTACGATTGAGATAGGAGTTCTTGACATTGAAGTAGGGCTCTCGCACCTTGATTCAATACATGGATTGGTTTAAGTACCTAGTGATGTTCACCACAAATGTTGCTGGGACCGAGCGACTTTGGGTCCACCACTTTATTCGGGGGCTTCGGCATGAGATTGGTAGTGCCATCGTGTCGATATGGGCTAGGAGTTTGCTGGAAGTCTATGAGTGAGCATTGGCTTATGAGACATATGCCTTGAGGAATGTCACCGTCCCTACTCCTGTATACCAGGACGGTTAGAGCAACCATGTCAGGTTAAATAGGAAGGGCAGGAGGAACCACCATCCGAGAGATCAACAGGGACATAGCGTAGGCATGATGTGGCAGTCCAGCAGCCACAGGGGCAAGCTCAGAGTCAGGGCTAGAGAGGCGAATATAGTGGGCAATAGTGGCAGGGACAGAGATAGGGATACGGTCAGCAGTGGCAGGACCAAGGTCAGAGGCATGGTGGATAGGGACAAGATCAGAATGTCGGAGGTCAGCGAGGTTAGGGTTCTGGGAGTAAGGACACATTGTTTGTTTTTGATGTAGATAAAGGGGGAACTTTTAGAATCAGTGCACCAATGAGTGCATGCCGCCAGTTGGAGCTCCACCAATATAAGCCAGAGATCAGGTTCATGCAGTGGCAGAGCCCAACCATGACGCTTCACGAAATCTAGTCGAGGGTATGTTGATTATATACAGTCGTAGCATGCATTCATTGATTGATTCTAGGTCTACATTATTGTTTATTTCGAGAAAAATGGTAGAAGAGTTGGGGTTGACACCAAAGATTTTAGGCACACACCTTTTCATAAGAACGGTTGCTGGGGATAAGACTTATCCTAATCAGATCTGTAGAGACTGTCCAGTTGAGGTTAGTGGTCACCAGTTACATATAGACCTCCGAGTACTTGAGTACCTAGAGTTTGATGCGCTTTTAGGCATGAACTGGTTGGCATCTTACCATGCTCGGTTAGATTGTTTTAGTAAGACCATCACCTTCCAAATACTAGGGATTCCTGAATTCTCATTCATCAGAGTTGCGACTGCATTTTCGATCACCAGGGGTAGATTAGCCACCACCCAGGAGATGGACATTCTTTTAAGGTGTAGAGCCAGCTGAGAGGCTAGTAGTCAGACTTGAGGTCGTCCCAATCACGTGCGTGTTTCTGGACTCTTTTCTTGAGGATTTACCTAGATTACCTCCACATAGGTAGATAGAGTTTATGATAGAGCTAGCGCCAGGCACCTAACCTATAGTGAGCCGACCATACCGTATGTCGCGAGTAGAGCAGGATGAGTTGAGGGCCCAGTTAGAGGACTTGTCAGAGAAATGTTTCATACACCTGAGTATGTCTCTTGAGAGGGCACTGGTCTTTTTTGTGAAAAAAAGATGGTAGCCTGAGTATGTGCATCAATTACAGGAGACTCAATCATGTGACAATTAGAAATCGATACCCACTACACAAGATCGACGATTTGTTCGACCAGCTGGCCAGAGCGCAGTTCTTCTCCAAGATTGATTTTTGGTTAGGTTATCACCAATTGAGGATCTAGGAGGTGGATATACCTAAGACGACATTCATCACGCGTTACGAGTTTTTTGAGTTTACTATTATGCTATTCGGACTGACAAACGCGCCGGTAGTGTTCATGAATTTGATGCACCGAGTCTTGAGGCCATTTTTTGATCGATTCATGATAGTCTTCATTGATGACATTTTGATATATTCCATGACTCATGAGGACCATGAGAGGCATCTTCGAGAGACGCTGAAGACTCTGAGAGCACACCGGTTATACGCCAAATTCAGTAAGTGCGAGTTTTGGCTTTCTGAAGTAAAGTTATTAGGGCACGTGATTAGTGATAAGGGCATATCAGTTGACTTGAGTAAGGTTCATGCTATCATCTATTGGCCTACACCGGAGTGTTTGACAGACGCCGGGAGCTTCTTGAGGCTAGCAGGCTATTAACGACACCTTGTACCGGATTTCTTCAAGATTTCGGCGCCTATGACCAGATTGACCAAAAAGGACATTGATTTTGTGTGGTCTGATGTGTGCGGGGCAGCTTTTGTCGAGCTGAAGAAGAGGTTGACCTCTGCACTGCTGTTAGTATTACCAAAGTCGGGCAGGAAGTTGACAGTTTACACAAATGCGCGTGGCACCAGACAAGGATTTGTAATGATGCAAGATGACAAAGTTATTGATTACTTGTTGTGTCAGCTGAGGTCCCATAAGAGAAACTATCATGCGCGTGGTATGGAACTTGCAGCGATCATGTTTGCACTGAAGACGTGGAAACATTACCTTTTTGGCGAGAGGTTCACCCTCTATACAGATCACCAGAGTTTGAAATACCTCTTCAATCAGAAGGATATGAATATGAGACAACGACGGTGGTTAGAGTTGTTGAAGGACTACGACTTCTCTATTGAGTATCAGCCTGGGAAGGGGAATGTCGTAGCAGATGCCCTCAGCAAGAGAGGATCGAACAGAGAGGTAATGACTTACCATTATGGTATATTCGAGGCAACAATTATCATTAGTTTGTTAGTGGTCCCAGATACATTAGAGGTGCATATTTTTGGATAGATGAGAGTTCAGACAGTTTCCATTCCATGAGTCTTAGAGAGTCAATTAGTCGATACGATGTATCAAAGGTTCAGAGACATGACATAGAGTTCCGACATTCCAGATTGGAGAGAGTCAGTAGATGGGTGTTTTTGACACAGAGGTGACTATGCATTTCGGCAGTAGCAGATGTAGCATCCCCTAACCTGATTAGGGCAATACCCGACATGAAACCCTAATTAAGCCAGATTACCCTTACCAAACTTAACTAGAGCCAACAGCCTTACCACCTGCACCTAATAAGCACTACTGTATATCGATTATGGAAATAAAACAAATCTTACACGCAGAGAAAATTGAAAACCTTTTTCGATAACCAAAATAAGATATACAGTATTAAAAACAAATCGGAATAAACCTCGATTATATAAATCACCCATCCCATGTGATATTACAAAACTATAATTCAACACCAATATATAAGACCATAGGAAGTCATTACATCGAAGAGAAGTTCAAAACTCCTATTACTTCTTCATCCCGTAGTTGTAGCGCTTGTCGAATCTACCTGTAATGTTAATTGAGGTGAGCGCTCCAACTTGCTTAGTAAGTAGGGATTCACACTAATCATCGACATTCCATATAATATTCAAGGATATCATGCAACAACAACATGCACCAATGATATCTAACAAGAATATGGAAATCATATAAATTCAATACATAAACGAATGCAAAGCAAATGTTATGGACTATTACACTGTGATCCCCATTTTATTTATAAAATGAGGGTCGATTACCCACCGGCGCCATTAATACGAGTGCTAAACCAATACACCGCGTATATGTGATGTTTAGCCAATCGATTAATGCCCAATGGTTCTATCCTAAACCCTCTAGTGAATATGTAACCCACGCAACCTATAAACTGAGTAGGAGTTACGTATATATTGGGAGATCAAGCCCAAGTACTATACAACTTGGTCTCAGCCTTGAGGAGTTACTCTCGTGGATCACACTGCTTTTTGTTCATTAGAAAAACCATCAAAGTGTACATAATCCCCCATTTCAATCCAATAACTACATGAGTTTATATACTAAATAGTTAGGCAATATTGATAAATAAGCGAATTTGTACTTACCTCGGGATTAAGTCTCTGTCTAAATTTCCTAACTTTTTTGTCATCTCACTCTTCCTCGGTGTTCCTGAACCTGTCACCAATCAATCGGGATCAATATAGGTTCATTATACTACATTTAGAACCCCTACACCAGTCCCTAAGTCCCCCAAAAATTATTCATAAAACATAGCATAGTTGCTTGTTTCAGGGGTCTGGTAATGCACTACATGACATGGATAGCGCGTTATCCGCATGTCAGTTCATCCTCCCCAGTACGCGTAGCGCGCTATGGCCAGTGCCTAGCGCGCTATGCGCACCAGACCTGCAACAGCAGCGTACCTCTGCTGATCCAATTTGATCCAAAACACCTCCAAACTCAACCATTACACTCCTAAATCCCCAGGGAGGACCTTTAACGAGGTTATAAACCCATTCAAATCAACAACAACCTCTATTCAACAAATTTTGATCATCACCACCTAATTGAACTTCAACAAACTCAAAAACCAAACTTACCAAAATGATGATCACTAGCTTCTAATCCGTTTAAGCTCATTGACTTCGTTAAATTCGGCTTCTGGAACGATCTCCCTTCGATCTGAATCGAAACCGACCTCCCGAAACTCTCGAATTGATCAAATGAAAATGATAAGAATGAATTATTATTTTTATATATGGGTTTTCCTCAAGATACGCGTCGAGCTATCCCGAGACCGATCGCGTGGTTTATACATTAAAGTGACACAGCTTAAGTGACACAAAATTTGACACATCAAGCACTTACGCTTCGTTCGAGACGATTCGATAATCCATATATTTTCTAATATTCTTTTATTTTCCAATATATATTTATATATTTAAAAACATAGAAAAATATATATATATATATATATATCACATATTATTCACCAATTAACTTACTGGACATGCCTACAAGTGTCCTTCGGCGTGCACATTCGTGTCACGTCTCCCTTGTCACACTTAATGTCCCTGTAAACCATTGTTTATTGGGTATTTTTCGTTTTATAGGCTTGTGTATTATTTTTGTATTACACGACATCCTATATATAAATTTATTTAACAATCCAAATAAATACCATTCATCATGCAAACGCACGCATACACTAATCGAGCTACGCTGAACTTAATCACGAACCTAACTCGGGTTAATTACGATTTGGATTAGTAGTAATCACCAGCTTAAGGTAACGGGTCGTTACAGTCTCCCTAATTTAAAGCAATTTCGTTCTCGAAATTAAAGTAATCTAAAATTACCTGCAGTTTCGAAGAGAAATGAGAACTATTTCTCATACTTTTGCTCTCAGGTTAGTTCCTCATCTTTGTGAAATCCTTATTTCACTATAACCAAAAGAAATTTCTTTGGTTCTCAGCTTTTTAAATCTTATGATCAAGTAACCCATTTGACTGCTCATCGTAAGATAAGTCTTTCCGAAGATCACATTCATTCCAACTGATCCTTGGAATGAACCAAGTCTCCGTTTTAATGAAACATTGATACGTGGAAGACATTAATAACTCCTACTAGCTGAGAATGCAACATTAACTTGTAAGTACCAGGATTAATCTGTTCCTGTACTTTAAACGACTCATTACACCTTGAAGCTAGCTTACCTTACAGTCCAAACTTATACAAATCATTTTCATAGGTGAGATTTTCAACAAAACTTTATTGTCCTTTGAAAACTCTAACCACCTATGATATTTATCGGCGTATCTCTTCTGTTTTATTTGTGTTGTAGTCAAATGCTGGCAAATCTACTACATCTTCTCTGTGTAGTTCTAAATCAATTCTGCCTCCAATAAAATTGCATCTCAACCCCTGTCCAGACACTCCGGTGAATGACATGGTTGACCATACATAGTTTCAAAAGAGTATTCCATTTTTGCTTGACAACTATTTTAACAAATGAACTCACACAGAGAAATGTATATCTTCCTGTAATTATTAAACTTCAAGACACAAGCTTAAAGTATATCCTCTAGCACCAAACTCGATTACTCTGGTTACCCATCGGTTTACCGATAATATACCATACTAAGGTTAAGATCAGTTCCACAGTTGTCGCAACAATTCACTCAATCCTCTGGCCGTGAATCTCGAATCTTTATCCAAAATAGTCGGCACTGAAGCACCCTGAAATCTAACACCTCATGTATGTATATTTTATATAATCAGTCAAGAGGATTTCATATAGAAACTGGCAAGAAATGCACAGACTTTGTCAACTTGTTAACTACAATCCATACTATATTATGCTTACGCGAACTTAAAGATACACTGGAAATAAAATCCACCGATCTATGTTCCCATTTCCATTCAAGAATAAGCAGCGAATACAATAAACTTTCAAGTTTCTATGCTAAGCCCTAACTTGCTGACATATCTCATATCTCTTTATTATTATCACAACATCATTTTTTCATCCCAAATTAACAATAAATAAAGGTGCCTCATTCATTATATTCCTTACTGCTATATGGATGAATGCAGTAAAGAGATATATGAGATTTTCCTAGCACTTCCTGCCTTACCTGATCCTGAACTAGAATCCATAATCTAACCCTGATTCATAACGTAACATTATCAGACATTAACCAATCAAGATAATCTACACTAGCTGTTAACCTCTAACGCTCTATATAATCCTGATTAGCTTTCTGACAACTAATCACCACTGAATCTTCTCTAATTCAGTTTGAATCTGAACTTAAAAGTTCAGATTAGTAGCTCTGTAATTAGCTTTTTTAGTTGATGATGTCTTAACTAAACTTACATAAATCATCATAACCGTCATTTCCTCATGAAGTCTAAATTGAGAAGCTCTATTAATAGCTACATTTTTTTTCATATACCTGAGATGCAATTGTATACTGACAATTTGATAACACCTTTCTATGTAGTTTTAAGTTACTCAGGCTCTAACTAATTTGTATCATTACTTCTCGTCCTACCAATAATCGACGAAGTAAAGCAAACAAATTTTTAAGGTAAATACCTCAACTCTATATATATAGCCTGTTAAAATTAACACTAGAGAACTCGCAGTAAATATTTCTTCCAGTAATTCATACTTTCTAAGTCACAAGCTTGGAAACTATATTCTCTGGAAACCATGGTCAACTTCAGATATATTGTGTTAAGATTGAGAAAGTCCCTCCCAGCTATTATTCATCTCTTCCCCCCTGAGAAGTAGATTTTTGGTTCCTTACCGAAATAATAATACTGGTTTTCTACAACTCTTAACTCTTCCACACACGTACATCTCTCTTACTTTTCCATAAGGATTTAAACCATAGTACTGGTTAGAAATTTCCAAACTCTGTCAGTTTTACAATTATATCAAAACTTCAGTTGCCACTATAACTTAGGTTAATTCATCACTGATTTCTAAGCATGAGCTGTCATTTATATAGGGAAAGAATAATATAACCCTCCAGGTTATATTACTCAGCTTCATCCTGCTAATACATCTCATATTTCTTTATTAAAATTGACACTGTCAATTTTCATTTCATGTCACAAACAATTCATTGCTATTATGACGACTTTGGATTTCACTTGAATGAATATTTTAAAGAAATCATGAGACTCTCACAACATTCTTGCATCATTTTTTGTTTCAAGTTCTAAGAACTTTTCTTACATGCTCAATGTCTTGATCTGAGATTATCTTCATCCAACTTCAACAATTAGTAGTCATCCTTAACCTACTAAATAATCTCAATCAATTCCTTCATTTATTCATCACTCATTTTATCATCATTAGCTCAACTCCAATATAAGCTTTAAAAAACAGACTTATAGTTATCAATTTAGCCAACTCAATTGACAATGTGCCTATGTAGGACTTCCACTTGGTCATCAGTAAATATCTCGCCTAAGAGATATTACTGAGCAGCTTTTATCATAACTATAGCCTCTGTCCCTTTCTTTTCAAAGCATTGTCAACACAATTACCTTGATGAGTGATGTTTCAGAGTGAATTCCTAATACTTAGGAAAGTTTTAAGGTAACTTTCTTACCTTCTATTTCTATTACTCTAAAAATTTCCATTTTTCAAACTTCCACAGTTTGAAATTTGTTACTTACTCTTACACTAGTCTACTGGTGTCATATTCTCAGGTTGTCTTTTAATGATTCCTCTAAGATTTTTATTAATCTCAAAAGAATGATTAAAAAATCCTCAACAACCTCACAAGTGATGCTTTTCCATATTTGGTACAACTACCAAATTAGTTATCTCGAGATTATCAGTCTCTAATAGTTCTTCTCCCAAATCTAGAACTATTTATGTAGAAATAATAGCTACAATTTTACTTTCTTGTGTCATCACACATTCCTACCTAAATCAGAAGTCTTAGGTTGAACCTCTAACTTCTACCACAATTTAGGTATTGTCAAGCAATCACTGTAGTCCAACTATACTTCCATTTTCTTTCAAGGCATTCATTTATTTACTTTCAATTTATAACCATTTTCACACTTGAGTAAATTGAATAAATTACACAACGATATCACAAATCCCTGGATCAATCGTTTGTAATATTCAATTCTTTCAAGCTTACTTTCCCCTTTTTATCTTTGTGTTGAATATAGGACAACCACATATTGTCTCAATCACAATCAAACCCCCTGATTTACTGTTAATATTCAACATTCTTACCATTTTATTAACCTTTGAAACTTAGCACTGGCACTTTGCAAAATTTTGGTCCGAACCAATTTACCGTTACCAATTCCAATTCTATATGGTAATTGATCGTGCCTTTTCTAAGTCTCCAAAGATTTCATGTTATTATTGATAACACAATAACAACTTCATTAAAATAGGGTTTTCCTTCACTTGACACCCTTAATTTATGAAAATAGCATGAGTTCTAGTAAGTTCTAGTGGTTTCCACCATCCGTAAAATGATTCAGCACTCGCTTGCAATCATCTTATAAATATATATATATCCTTAGCTCTGATCATTTTATTGTGAAAATCAAATCTTAACTACCTCTTGAGAACCGTTGATTTCTCTTATTTTCAGAAGGATTTTGCGATTCTCAGTAGTGAATACTCATTTCGACAACTACACATTAATCCTTGGATTCCCCAAATCCTCAGATTCACTGACCACTCATTCTCCCCAATTTAGTCTAATAGATCAGATTAAGATATCTTACCAACTCACTGCTATATTCTGGATTTAACTGTCTTTTATTAATAAACTACTTCTTATTCCAATATGGATTCACACCATGACTGGAATATCAACTTCATAACAACTTATGAGGTATAACTGCATTAGTGGTTTCCTAACCTCCATTATGCTTTTATCATTTACCGCTAATTTGTTTACTGAATAACTTTCATTACTTCCATACTAGTCTCAATACTAGTATTAAATCACCTCTCAAAGTGGTCTGCCATATTTGAGTTTCATCGAAAGTCATTATGTATGTCATTATTTTATAATTTCCATTATCCTAATAGACACCTCAAGATCTTGATCCAATCGATACTTCTTCACTAACTATTATTTGTCTAATAATATGAGTAAGAAGAAAGACCACTGAAGATGTTACTTGGAGAAGAGTTTTATTTCATTTTTGTAACTTTTCTTATGTATTTCCTTTTTGTCTATCCTCGATGTTAAGACTCTCTAGAGCTCTTACCTCCAACACCTTCTCATATCCTGAGAAATAGATGGTCTTCAACCATCTTATTATTGTTTAGAAAAGACATTATTCTTATATCTACCACGTAGATATAATATACATAACAAATAACATATTTCAGTCTTTAATCTTTTGGTTACCCCCCAAAATCACGATAAAAACAATTTATCAAACGCTAAGTTTATTCATAACTCGAGACCACTTTTTGAGTCGATAAACTTAGGTTCCGTTATTAGGGTAATCAAAGAAAACATTTTTATACCTAACTGTATCACTGTTACCACTTTATCCATAAAAGTGATAAACCATAAACTCTGGCACCACACTGTATCAGAGTTATTCAATGATTCTAATAAATCATTGCTAACCAAGGCTTATAAACCATGACTTTAAAACCTATGTCTCTGATACCAAATTGTATCAGAGCTATTCCTTGATTTGAATAAATCTCATAATAATCAAACCAAGCTTTATAAACCTTGGTTTTGATACCAAACTGTAGTATCCCCTAACCTGATTAGGGAATACCTGGCATGAAACCCTAATTAAGCCCAGATTACCCTTACCAGAGTTAACTGGAGCTAGTAGCCTTACCACCTACACCTAATAAGCACTACAAAATATCAATTATCGAAATAAAAAAAATCATATACGTAGCAGAAATTTAAAACCTTTTTTGATAACCAAAATAAGATATACATTATTAAAAACAAATCGAAATAAACCTTGGTTATATAAATCACCAATCCCATGTGATATTACAAAACTGTAATTCAACACCAATATATAAGACCATAGGAAGTCATTACATCGAAGAGAAGTTTAAAACTCCTATAACTTCTCCATCCCGTAGTTGTAGTGCTTGTCGAATCTACCTGTAATGTTAATTAGGGTGAGCGCTCCAACTTGCTTAGTAAGTAGGGATTCACACTAATCATCAACATTCCATATAATATTCAAGGATATCATGCAATAACAACATGCACCAATGATATCTAACAAGAATATGGAAATCATATAAATGCAATACATAAACGAATGCAAAGCAAATGTCATGGACTATTACACTGTGATCCCCATTTTATTTATAAAACTAGGGTTGATTACCCACCGACGCCATTAATACGAGTGCTAAACCAACACACCACGTATATGTGATGTTTAGCCAATCGATTAATGCCCAATGGTTCTATCCTAAACCCTCAAGTGAATATGTAACACACATAACCTATAAACTGAGTAGGAGTTACGTATAGACCGGGAGATCAAGCCTAAGTACTATACAACCTAGTCTAAGCCCTGAGGAGTTACTCTCGTGGATGTTTTCTGTTCATTAGAAAAACCATTACAGAGTACATAATCCCCCATTTCATTCCAATAACTACATGAGCTATATATACTAAATAGTCATGCAATATTGATAAATAAGCGAAACTATACTTACCAATCATTTAGAGATCAATATAGGTTCATTATACTACATTTAGAACCCTTAGACCAGTCCCTAAGTCCCCCGAAAATTATTCATAAAACACAGCACAGTTGCTGGTTTCAAGGGTCTGGTAGCGCGCTACATGACATGGATAGCGCGCTATCCGCATGTCAATTCATCCTCCCTAGTACATGTAGCGCACTATGGCCAGTGCCTAGCGCGCTATGCGCACCAAACCTACAACAACAGCGTACCTCTATTGATTCAATTCGATCCAAAACACCTCCAAACTCAACCATTACACTCCCAAATTACCAGTGAGGACCTTTAATGAGGTTATAAACCCATTCAAATCAACAACAACCTCAATTCAACAAATTTTGATCATCACCACTGAGTTGAACTTCAACAAACTCAAAAACCAAAATTACCAAAGTGATGATCATTAGCTTCTAATCCGTTTAAGCTCCTTAACTTCGTTGAATTCGGCTTTCGGAATGATCTCCCTTCGTTCCGAATTGAAATCGACCTTCCAAAACTCTCGAATTAATTGAATGAAAATGATAAGAGTGAATTTTTTGTTTTTATATATGGGTTTTCTGTAAGATACGCGTTGTGCTATCTCGAGATCGATCGCGTGGTTGATGTGTTAAAGTGACAAGCTTAAAGTGACACAAAATTTGACACATCAAGCACTTACGCTTCGTTCGAGATGATCTGATAATCTATATATTTTCTAATATTCTTTTATTTTCCAATATATACATTTATATATTTAAAAACATATAAATATATATATATATATATATCACGTATTATTCACCAATCAACTTATCTGACATGCCTACAAGTGTCCTTGAGCGTGCACATTCGTGCCACGATGCCCTCGTCACACTTAGTGTCTTGGTAAACCATTGTTTATTGGGTATTTTTTCGTTTTATAGGCTTGTGTATAATTTTCGAATTATATGACAACCTAAATATTAATTGATTTAACAACCCAAATAAACACCATTCATCATGCAAGCTCAAGCACACGCTAATCGAGATACGCTTAACTTAACCACGAGCCTAAACTGAGTTAATTAAGATTTAGATTAGTACTAATCACCAGTTTAAGGTAACGAGTCGATACAACAGAGTTGCGAGATGGCATTCTTCAGGTAGCTCACTGATCCAGATATATAATTCACCCCGGCCGCAACAAGATGTACCAAGACATGAAATGCTTGTTCTAGTGTCTAGGATGAAGGCAGATGTTAGCCAGTATGTAAGGGGATGTGAGGTGTGCCAGCAAGTTAAGGCTGAGCACCGGAGGCCTAGAAGACTTCTACAGCCGCTATTACTATAGACTTCATGCAACTATGATGCTTACCACGGACTTCATCATTGCATTACCACAGACTCCATGCAACTATGATGCTTTACATGTTATCATGGATAAATTGACAAAATCAGCACATTTTATTCCAGTTTCCATGAGATATTCATTTCAACAGTTATGCACAGTCTTCGAGCAAGAGATCATTAAATCACATGGTGTACCGATATCGATAGTATCAGATAGAGACAGTCGGCTGATGTCATAGTATGACAAGCTATGCATGAGCTGCATGGTACTAGACTTCAATAAATCACCGCTTACTGCGTACAGACCGACGAGCAGTTAGAGCGGACTATACAAATATTGGAGGACATGCTCAGAACTTTTGTATTCCAGTTTGAAGGGTCATGGGATGAGTACTTTCCACTTAAGCAGGCTAGTATTGGGATGCCATAATTAGAGGCACTATACAAGAGACCTTGCATATCAAAAGCCTGTTAGGCAGAGCCTGAGGACGCAGTTACCATTGGGCCTGAGGTTTTTGTAGACCACACAAAGAAAGTTAAGCTGATTCGTTCGAGATTACAGGCTGCTTAGGATGGACAGATGAAATACGCGAGAGAGTTGAAAGTTTCTCCTTTGAATGGTCAACAGAGATTTGGGATCAAAGGGAAATTCGCACCGCGGTATTATTGGGCCATATCAGATTGTCAATCGAGTTGGAGATGCTGCTTATCAGTTGAGGCTATAGAGACAGTTGGCAGGGGTTCACGACGTCTTCCACATTTCCATGCTGAGATTAGCGAGATCAGGGTCGAGTCCTATGGTAGATGTGACCCTTATTGAGGTTAGGCCAGACGTGATGAACGAGGAGCACCCTATCCAGATAGTAGACCGCAGAGTTCAAGTTCTTAGGACTAAGCAGATTCTCAAGGTTCTCTTCAGGTGGAAGTATCATAGAGATGGGGGCCTTAACTGGGAGAGATAGTCTATTATGCATGAGAAATACCCCTAACTCGTCCACGATTAGTATTTTACTTCGAGTTTGGATTTCGGGATGAAATCCTTTTTAATTGGGAAGATTGTGACAACGTGCCTAATTTAAAGATTATTTAACTATTTAATTTTAGACTATGACCCAACTAAGACCCACGTGGATGTCGCGGATTAGTTTAGGGCATGGCTACTAAGGTACAATTTATAATTTTATATATGCATAATACTTATTTATTATGGTTGTTTTACTATGAATTATAGCATTACACCATGTGTACCGTTAATTATTGCATTTTGCGTGAGTTACAAGGGCAATGAATAATGCCTCGAGATGCGTGCGACATGGGTACGGGAACGTGATAGCTTATACACATAAATTATCAATATACGATGATATTCTAAGCTAAATAAGCAAACAAAGTTGACTCAAGTTGAACAAAATACTAATAGACCAAAAATGGACCTGACGCATCTTGTGATGCCCGATGGCGCCGGGTAGCCAGTTAGACAAGTACCTAGCCTAAGTTTGGTATGTGTACTTTAAATAAACATTACGTTAGGCTAATGAGACCAAATAATAGGCATATTGTGATTTAATTTGGGTAAGTAACAAAAATGTGCCTAGGTGATATGAAATTTGAGAAATAAAAACCTTAAATTGACTTACTTAATTGACACATAAGAGACACAACAACATGCTGGAGTTAATAGGAGCCCTTGATGAACCTCGTGATACGTGTGTTGGGACTTGATTAGTTGAACTAATATAAATAAAGGACTTAGTGCATTTGCTCAACATGCAAATCTAAAGTTTTTTCTTTGTTTGTAACCTAACTTACTAGGGAGATTAATAGAGTGAGGGCTGGATTTGATCTATTGAAAGTGCTTTTGAGCAATTGGGAGCCAAGAAATCTAGTTATAAATTAAGGTAACCCAAACCCTCTCATCTTCTCTGATCTATTTTTGCTCTAATGGAGTCTTGAACTGCAACAAAAAATTGGGTGTTTGTGCAAAATGAATTTCTAGAGTTTTAATTGAAGCCTTTTACTATTTTTGAAATCCAAAATTTAGTTACAAATCTAGTTTCTTGATGCGTTAGACACATTATGTGTTTTTGGGGGTTTTTGGTGATAGAATGTATGTTGATGATGATGATGATGGTTTAATGGAGTATAGTTAAATTGTTGTTATTATTGGTTGTTGATGTTGATAAGGTTGTTGATGGAGAAGAAGAGAAAAAAGAGGAAAAAGAAAAAAAGAAAAAAAATTGGGGCAGAGAGGAACTGCTGTCGCAGTTTGTCTCCTCCCCCCCTCCAAATCGATTTGGGGGGAGGAGAACTCGTAAGCACGCTTCGTGCGTGCGTACAAGCTTGGGCCGACCTAGTTGGGCCGAACCAGTCCTAATTCAGGTGGGCCCAACCCCATTAAATTAATTGAAAATTAATTTAAGTAAAAATAAAATATAAAATAAATATAATAAATTATAGAAAAATAAGTAAAAAAAAAATTTCAAAAAGAAAACTCAGTAAAATCATAGAAAATATGAGGAATTAGAAAAAGGTATAAAATTTTTGAGATATTTTCAGGCATTTGGCACCACGTGTAACCTGAAAAATACGTCACAACTAAAAATTAGAATAAAGATTCTAATTTTTGTTCCCACAATAGAAAATCAATTAATGTGACCATAAATTATTTAAAATTGGCTTGTAGGATACTCGAGGCCTAAGGACTGACGGACGGGTATTACGGAGACAAGCAAGCAGCTAGGACCAAGTTTTTATCGCATTTTGGTAAGTAAACCCCACAAGAAAAACATGTAGCATTTATTTTACTATTTTATTTCATTTCACCGCTGAATTATGCTAGCTTGGTTTGTTTGAATACTCCATTCCCGCGTGTGTCCATATATAGTCGACGGGGCGGTCTGACCTCTCACCGGCTTCCTCGTGATTAGCAATATGATTGTTGCTACGGTTCCAATCATGCCCTAGGCTACGCATGAGATTTGATGCTCGAGTCGATGACTTGAGAGATGGTGTCGAGATGAGTTAAATCCGACACAAATTCCTCTCCTTTGAGGTAGTTGGTTGGGAGTTATAAACTCTCGACCAACAAAGTTCTTCATTAACCTTGGAGCGGTGGCATGAACTCATTTGTCACCACAGTCTCCTTGGTGTAGTATTATTAGTCCTAGAGTTAGGCAAATATATACCACATTCTCGTCCCATATTTATTGCCTTGTTAGCGACTTATCTTCATGCGATTATCCCTTTTCAATGCATTTATTGTTGATTAGCATGATTTGTAGCCGTTTTATTTACATTCTTATTAAATGCAACTTGCGTTTCTTCTGGAGATTTACTCACTAGACTCATCATCAACTTTTTGCATGGATGACCAAGTGCAGATCTTATGACAAGCTGGGGGAAGGTTGTACTTGGCTACTTCATCTAATCATCAAGGGCCTCCATTAGCCCATCTCGTAGCTGTTTGTATACATTATGCTATTGCGTTTGGGTATATTTTGGGAGACTTGATACACTGATACATGTATATTGATTATCTTGTACATCTTGTCCCCTTATATATACATAATATCCTTTTGATGGATTTTCCACTACTTGGGGTTTGTTAATGAAGTAAAAATTTTGATATTTATTATTCGCTTTATCTAAAATGAAAGACTTTTGCTATTATTGATAACTTAAATAATTAGTTGAAAAGACCAAGGAACAACTAAATAACTTATCAAATAAGTTAAGTGAGATAAATGAATAGTCTAACAAAACCAAATTAAGAACATATTTTCATAAAAACACCAAATAATTAGAATAGTTAGGCTAATTGAAAAAGGTTAAGTACTTATCGCGGGCCGTCATAGACAAGCATGCATATGAAATGCCAGGACCTGGTGACGTGTACGACACCATGGCGGGGCCTAGATTGCCTTAGGATTTTGGGCCGCCACAGTTGGTATCATTTTAATGTGCCTAAGTACGCTAATCGAAAAATTTACTATTATACCTAAGTAAAAGTGGATTTTTATTTGACCAAAGATTAATCTAGTGTTAAAATAATAATAAATGATGAGATTCCTAAAATAAGTCTGTAGAGATCTATTAATACATTAAGTGGTTATATATATTTATATATCATACATATATATATATGTGTGTGTATGTGTGTGTGTGTCTGTGTGTGCATGTGTGTGTATGTGTGTGTAGAGGGGGGGAGGTGTATGTATGTATAAGACATTAGGTGTATTTGTATAACCTTGCCTATACATATATATAATATAAGAATAATAATGTAAAGAAAATCATACTATGGATCGAATTATACTTAATAAAGGATTAGTAAGACAAACAGGCTCTATAAATTGATCAAAATGATTCCCTGGGACTTAGCATACTAGCTTGAGTGTCGAGATTGGTTTGGGGAGCATGTTGGAGCCGCGAGAGTGCGTGTATTAGAATGATCTGAGGGAAGTAAAACCAGATAAGGGATATTTAGTAATTCATTATTTATTATGCTTTTTGATATTCAACATGTTTATTCCATTCATTTCCATTCCTTATTTTGAGTATCTAAGACCTAAGTGTGTAAGGAAGGTACTCTGGGTTTGGTGCTAGATGGACAAACGTAACCTTATCCCGAGTACTAAATTGTAGGTCATATACGTAGGTGAGGTTTCGGGGCACGGTTTATGCCCCCACGCTACACTGAATTGAATTGTCCACTTGTTGAGTCGTGATTCTAGGAAGTCAAGCATTTGCACCTGTTCTAGATGGATTCGGATAACTTAGTAGTCTTCCCTTGTGTCCTAGACACTCATTATCACTGTTATTACTTTCAAGTCCATTTATCATGCACTTTCATTTACTTATATGTCTTTTAAATTCTCGCATGATATCTAGACTGCTTTATTTATTCATGAAATACTATCTACATTTTACTGGCTTTTACTTAATGGACTCGTCATTCTCGTGTTGATGACTTGTGTGCAGATCCACTGATGAGCACGGGCAAGGCGTCGGTGATTGGTGACTTTCTTTGAGGACTCTCAGAGTGGCTCCTCTTCTTGTTCACTTGTAGGTTTCTTGCACTTTTAGTCTTTTATATTATGTATATATAATGTTTTGATAATACTTATAGATCTCTTAAGGATTTAAGCGACACTAATACATGTATATTAATGATTTCCCTCTTACTATCACCATATGCATGCATGTTGTCGTTCCACACCATTAGGATGTCCGACTCTATATCTTTGAATTATTTATATTTGTTTAAGTTTTGCTTCTGCTATTAAACTATTAAACTTGCAAACTACAACGATTCAACTTTAAATCACTAAATAACTTATAGTAATAGAAAGAGAGGTTGACTAGGCCTGCCTTGACCTTGTGAGGGCCGACTCGGGGGTCTACGTAAGCTTTGGTCGAGCAGAGCCCAGTTTGTGGGGACTGGGGGCGTCACACTAGGGCTTTAAGATTAAGTGTGCTTGATTAGTTTTAGCTATTTTCAATTGAGTTTAGTTTAATTTTATTGTTTTTGCTTTCAAAGACTCTTTGGATATTCAAGTATTCGATAAAAGGTATTTTCATTAATGTCTTTTACTTATTTTAATGCAGTATTTATTTTGAATATGTGTGAGTAGTTTATCAATCTAAACAAAATCCAAAAAGGAACTTAAACTGTTTTGCAATGTAGTTATAATAAAGAAAATTTGTGTTTAATGCTTTAAACTTAATCGTATATGTCAATTCACAGTTTCTATAGATTTGTTTTTGCATATTACAATCAATAAAATTTGTATTGCATGTATAGTCTAAAATGTATATTGTGATATTTTGGTTCTAAATCTAATATAAAGTAATAACTAAGATTAATTTAAAAGGTTTTTTAGCGTTTAGATGTCTTAGGTGAATTGTGTTCTAAGTTTTATATTGATATGACTAATTTATATAATATTGGCTTAGTTGTAAGAAGTTTTCATAGAGTGTAATGTTATTTTGTTTCTATTAATTATCTTTGAGCTGTTGAAGAATTAATGGTGATAAGATTAGAATATGGCTTTCTCATTGATAGAAGGTAAACTTGCTTGATAAAGGCTATCAATCTTGCTTATGATTTAGGTTTAATGATTCAAAAATACTTCATAATATGATGATAATATGATTATGACTATACTTTAATTAATATATTCGGATTCAAAACGGTTTATGTTTCATTGCTTATGATTTTATTTGAATTGAATTTAGAATATTTAGTATTAGTAAATCTGAATTGTGTTAGTTAAGTTAGTTTAATTAGTTTAATTAGTTGCTTTAATTTTTTTAATAAGAAATGGTGGAGTTCAACATGGATGATTTGTGATCGAAATGTTCCTACTAAGTTAAAAGAAAAATTTTATAGGACCGTAATTAGGCCAGCTATGCTCTATGGAAGTGAATGATGGGCGACAGAGCAACAACAATTACATAAAATGAACGTAGCAGAAATAAGGATGATTAGGTAGATGTGTGGTAAAACTCGTAAAGATATAATAAGAAATATAGAAATTCAAAAATAAGTAGGAGTAGCACCAATTGATACAAATATTAGGGAAGGGCGGTTGTGGTGGTTTGGTCACCTGCAAAGACGGCCTACAAATGCCCCAACTAGAAAATTTGACTCAATAGAAAATGTAGAAATTCGACGAGGTAGGGGCAGACCAAAGTTAACATGGGATGCGTTAATTATGAGGGATTTGAATGGTTTGAAAAGCTCACCATCAATTGCACTTAATCGAGCACAATGAAAAAGTTTGATCCATGTAGCCAACCCCAGTTAATTTAGGACTGAGGCTATGTTGTTGTTGTTGTTGTCGTCGGTTAGATAATTTTAATACTCATTTTAATTTAGTTAAAATAAAATAATAAAAACCCTTGGAAAACCCCTTTTCCTAAGAAGTTTGCAAAATTCCTATGGATACGATCTCATTTATCACTACAACAAATATCAAAGAATATACGTGTCATGGCCCAAATTCCTAATCCAAGTTTAATCTCTTAATCAGGATCAGTGACCCATCATGTGGGACCCGCATCGAGATACATGTCGTGACCGATGCAAGGTGGTCGAGGTATATGTTATATTTATTATGGTGTATACCCAGTGTATTGTATATGTGTAGACTACTAAGTCACTCCTACTTGTGTATAAGTATCGAGACATGAGTGAAGATGCATCTCGAGATACGTGCCGACATGGGACTAGGGTAGAGAATGATATGTTAAGTTTATTTAAGTTTAGTATAACTTATATAGTTGAAATAAAGTGGCTATGGCTGATTATATATTAAAATTACCTAATTTAGCATTTTAAAACAATAACCATGTGATGATCATTGACATATGCATTGACACATCTAAAAATCAATTGCGTTACAAATTGGTGTCACTTAGCATAAGTGAGTGGAGAGTAAGTGGTAAATGTGTCAATATATATACCATTAAATAAGTCTCGAAATACGTGTGCACGTGAAGATCAATGGCTATCAATCAACCATATCCATTTCATATATAAGCTTATGATCAAACTCATGTATTCAAACCATTCTCATATCAATTCTTAAAAGAGAAGAAACCTTGCTATAGAGGGACAAGTTGCTGAAGGAAGAAGAAGATCGGCAACTAGGTGGGTTTGGTGAATGAGTGATCTAGCTAAGCTAGGAATTTACAACTAGGTAATTCACTATTACTAGCAACTTAGTCAATTTGCTAAAATCATGGATTTGATGATTTGAGTGGTTGTTTTATATTGTTGTTGATGTCTTGGATTTTTGGAGGTGTGTATGAGGGTTACCAAGGCATTTGGGTAGCCTATGTGTGGAGAAAAAACAGAATTTTAATTTCAGAATTATGGGTTTTCCTGTACATAGCGCGCTAGTTAGGACAGCTAGCGTGCTAACTTCGGGTAGCGCGCCAGAGACAGTTTGATAGCGCGCTAATGAGGTCGCTAGCGCGATAATCAAATCATTTAGCGCCCTAATTGCCCTGACAACATAAGAATCTACAATTTTATAAAAAAATTTAAACACTATAAACAAGTCTAACACCCTAAGTAAAGGTCCTAACATACTAAAAAACATGTTATATGATATCAGGAACCTAGGAAAGTGTTTTGGGGGTTTAGATACAAAATTTGAGGTGTCAGGAGGCTGAAATAGCTTAGGAAATTGCATGGATTATAAGTAAACTGATTGAGATATTTATTCACATTTCATTCCTATTCACTTGTTTACTTCCAATCATTTGGACTGATTTGTCGTTGTACTTTATATGCCATGACTTATTGTCATTTCTCATTTCATGATGTTTCTTTCATGGTATAGATTGTTGATTAAATGATTTCATTAACTCCAAATCATGTGCAATGTCATTTTGATTGTTATTACAAGTGGTTAGTGAAATAGCATGCTATTAGGTAGGTGTTATATAGTGTTGTGATTCTATTTCCATTGTACATTAGGTATGCAATTACTTTGTTGGATTCTCAAACCATGTTATTCCTTGAAATATGAAATTAGTTCTTGTATCTAGAGCCATTTTATGATAGAGGTCCAGCAGACATATGGGGTCACTAAACTTCCATGGTGATCGGGATCTCTCCACTATCTTGTGCAGCACACGGGAAATGAGTCCTGGGGTTGTTAGCAAGCATAACATAGGTGAAATCATGGGGTATGGGACCCGGGGTTGTTAGAAAGTATATATCGCAGGTGACTGGCACCACAAAAAGGTTATAAAGGCAAAGAGCACTGCTCAGATCCTCACATTGATGTAGAGCTCAACTCCATTCTTATTTAGTGGAAAGGCTGATGTGATGAAGATCGCGACTGACCGACCGTAGATTATTACTACTTAGCTGAGTGTCAGTTTCATTTGTTTAACAAAAGTAACTATTTGCATATTCTCTTTTCAGCATAGTTGTTATTATCATGCTTTTATATACTTGTTGCATATTTGGGAATGTGAATAAATGTCTCTTAGTGTTACTTTCTACTTTCTTGTACTCACCGTCCATTTTATGATGGTGGGTGCAGATCCATCGAGTAATAGGCCAGGCAAAGAGAAGATCGGTGACTACCTTTGCGCCATTGGAGTGCTACTACCACAGATTTTGTAGGTTTTGATTTTGATGTATTACTTTTATATGTATTTCATATACTTTTGGGGTTGTATATTATGGGTTGAAAGACAGGTATCTTAACCAGACACATGATGATATATTATTATCGTTTATTATACATATGTATACATGCACATGATCTTTATTTCCCTAATTTTTCCACAATTGTTAGACAGCTTCCGCTAATTTGTAAGACTTTCGCTTAATAAACTTTTAAGTAATTAAAATTCTAATTAACTATGATTTATGAATTGACATACGATAGGTAAATGTCTATTTGTATAATAATGGGTAATTAATGAGATTTTTGACTTCTTTTTTAAGTCCCATATGGTAAGATTAGGGCTTAATGACGGGATTAGGTCGAGCGATGCCCTAATTTGAGAAGGGTCATCACAGGTGGTATCAGAGCCTAAGTTTATAAAGCCTAGGTTACAGAGCCTAAGTTAATAGAGCTTAGGATTGTGGAATATAATTATTCTACCATATGGTACCAAAGCTACAGTTTGTAGTAAAAGGCCTAACATTTCCAATAAGAAACAAATAAAATTTAAACCATAAAACATGAATTTTAGCCGTGGAAAACCAGATGATCCTTGCCTAGAAACCATTAGTTGGGAAGCGAGTGAATATGAAATGGGGATTTCTTATATTTACATGTTAGTTTTCTATATGTATATATGTGTGCTATCTACGCAGTAGCTGATTCGCATTTGCTATCAACTTACCGACATCGATGGTTGATTCACGCAGTAGCAAAGATGCAGGTGCTAGTGGCAGCCAACCTCCTATTCTATCCTACTACTACTACTACTACTACTACTACTACTACTACTACTACTACTACTACTACTACTACTACTACTACTACTACTACTACTACTACACCTACATTACCAATAGCAGTGTCGGTAGTATAGACTATATCAATAGTAACAGCTCCAGCCATAGAGATAGTTTATACAACGTCTTTCACACCTCTATCTTTTAGCTCGACAACAAAGGTTCAGAGGGTGAAGGATTTCATTAGACTGAAGCGAGTTTACCTTGATAGTCAGTGAGACTTTGAGAAGATTGAGAAGTGGGTACTGTCTCAAGAGAAGTTGCACAGATCCTTAAGGATTGAGGACAAACTCTAAGCTGAGATTTCATTGTACATGCTACAGATAGATGCCGATGTTTGGTGGCATGTGAAGATAGCTTCTAAGGGAGAGTTTGAGTATTGGGATGCATTTTAAAAGAAGTTTTATCAGCAGTACTTTCCTCCTGGAGTGCTGAAGAGGTTGAGGAAGGAGTTTATGAACCTGAGACAATAAGCAGATGAATCGGTGATGAGCTGCAAAAATAGATACGACTATCTGCAGTAGTTTGCAGGGATCTAATGAGAGATGATTCAGAGGATGTTTACCACTTTGGAGATGGATTGAGGCCCGATATAGGATTTTATGTGGTCAGTTCGGGTGAAAGGAATTTGGGTGAGATTTACGAGCATGCACTTTCTCACGAGACCTATTATTTGGGCAAAGTTGTTGATGGGACACCATTGGTACCAATGTTGACACCTGATCAGGTTGCGGAGTATGAGAGGAGGAGATTACGGGGCAAGGGACCGAGGAGATTGGATAGAGGTTACAAAAGATCAGGGACATCTTCAGCAGTTATACCATATGTATCATCTCCTACACCATTGCAGACTATAGTTGGTAGAACTCTTTTGCCAACACCAGTTAGACCTGCATTTCCAGCTCCTACTATTTTGCCAGCTTTACCAGCACCACCAACGCCACATCAATAGCAGCAACGTGATAGAGGCCAAGGCAGAGGTAGGGGTACAGGTCGAGATGGTTCTCAACAAGGGGAAATATAGGCACATGCCCAAGACCAATTTCAAATTCAGCGTAGGCTAGCCACTTACTATATGTGTGGTCTGATTGGGCACGTGATTAGAGATTATCCACAGCTAGATGCCGTGATTCCACCATAAAGATGAGAGGGTGTACACATGGCAGCACAGCCTAATATCGATGCTACACGAGGACTCATTGAGGGTATGGTTTCCATTTGTGGTAAAGATTTATATGTTTTGTTTTATTTGGGTTTTACGATATCTTTCATTTCTGGTCGCATGATAGATATCTTAGAGTTGGGTACTACGATCAGATATAGGGTTTACTCTAATTGTCATGTTGAGGGATGTCTAGTAGAGATAGGCGGGGTAGAGTTACATGCAGACTTTAGGTTTCTCAAGTTCTTAGATTTCGACGCATTGCTAGGGACGGATTGGCTAGTAGCGTATCACGCTCATATCGACTATTTTACTAAGATAATGATATTTGAGATCTCAGGGCGTCCGATATTCACATATAGTGGTAGTGCACCGAGAGCCAAAAGGTTGACTTGCGACTGGTGGAGAGATGGAGACTCTGGTATTATTATACACAGTAGTAGAGAGTTAGGGACCCAAACTTGAGGAGATTTTGGTTGTGCGCGAGTTTCCAAACGTGTTACCGGAAGACTTACTTGGTTTACCACTTTGGAGGGAGATAGATTTCATTATTAAGTTGGTACCAGGCACCATACCTATATGTTGGGTTTTGGGGTTCATACGCAGCGAAAATTACAAAACAATTTTGACAAAAACCCCAACAGGATCTGAATCTAATTCCATTAAAAACGTTTAAACCATGAAAACTTAATCATACCTCGGTCGCAATATACCTTTCGAAGGTTGATCGATCTCTAAGGCGCGCTTAACGACGAACGCCTCTCTACCAAGAAATCCACACACGAACTAGCGCGAGATTCGAAGTGCTAGTTTCGAGAGAATACCAAACCTTTTGTTTCTCTCCAAAACGACTTAGAGCGTACCAGAAAACCCTAATTTGTTTCTAAAACGAAAATAGAGTTTCGGCCCTTAATCTTTCCTCTGTGTGTTCTAACTTAAAGCGTCTATTTGTATATAGACAGTTAAGTAAATTACACATATACCCCTACTTAAAGAAGTATAAGTGTAATACACTACAAGGACGTTTCTGTCATGAATTTTATCATATAAAATTTGTTTTTCTGAACCATCTTAAAATCTCGCAAAACCATTCTTAGTGTGCGACCCAATAGGCTCATACAACTTATTTGGTAGTGTACCAAAACACATTTTGGTATACAAGTCATAAGCGCCTCTAGCAAGACATTATGACTACCCAAGTTGTACGAATATCAAATCGATACAACCTAATCAATAGTGTATATAACATCCTTTTGTCACACGATATCCTTTTGATCAAACATAAGGCATGGAATTGTCATCCAACATGTTTAATCGTACTAGTCTCGATCTCTAGGTAGACAGAAAACATCCAAGTGACATTGATCAATATCAATTCACTTAGACTAGGCCTTTTAACAGTCTAACACATCGAGGGATCCACTGGATATCTCTCTTTATATGAGAGGGACAAATTCTATCTCAATTACGCAACTTCATCACATTGCTCACACAGTAACCAATCACAATCTTTATAATTGTCCAATTAAAGACAATGTTTAATTGTGTCAAATCACTGTGTTCCTAATGTTGAAGTCTCTGGTAATCTCAAGTCAGAGGACTGTAAAATATACCTATCATGAGAAACAACTGACTTAATCCATGTGATGTTCTCATAGCGGGTTGGTCCAGTACTTTGTTCCCTAACAAGACTCACACTAGTCTTAATTCATTATAGTTCCAAGTATAATGATCGACTAGGGACATTTATGATATTTCTGTAAATACTCATGGATCTTATTATAATGTAAACATGCAAATTAATTATAATAAAAAGCAAATAAAATCCTCTATTTTATTAACTAAAAGTATTCATAAAGACAGTTAATGGATTGACCTAGGGCACATGCCCCAACACTATATCTATACCACCATACTGTATGGCTCAGAGAGAGTTAGAGGAGTTAAGAAGTTAGCTATATGATTTGGGACATAAATGATTCATCAAAACTTCTACGTCGCCATGAGGAGCACTAGTCCTATTTGTGATGAAGAAGGATGGTACTTTGAGACTGTGTGTTGACTACAGACATTGAACAATATCATAATCAGAAACAAATATCCATTACCAAGGACTGATGATTTGTTTAATTAGCTGAGAGGAACACAATATTTCTCCAAGATAAGCCTGAGATTAGGGTATGATCAGCTTCAGATCATGGATGAAGATAAGTCTAAGACGACATTCAGAACAAGATATGAACACTATCAATTTACAGTCATGCCATTTGGTTTGACTAATGCTCTTACCATGTTTATGGATTTGATGCATCATGTGATGAGACCATTTTTTGAACCCTTCGTGATAGTTTTTATTGATGATATATTGAAATATTTGAGGACTCGAGAGGTTTACGAGCAGTACCTCAAAGAGATGTTGTAGAATTTGAGGGAGCACAAACTATACGCCAAGTTCAACTAGTGTGAGTTTCGACTGTCGGAGGTTAAGTCTTTGGGGCATGTTGTTGGAGCAGCAGGTATTGCTATAGATCTAGCCAAGATTAAGGCTATAGAGATCAGGAGTTTTCTGGGGTTAGCAGGGTATTATCGAAGGTTCCTAAAGGATTTCTCGAATATTACTTCCCTAATGACTAGATTGACCCAAAAAGACGTCAGATTTGATTGGTCTGAGAAATGCGAGGAGGCATTTGCACAGCTGTAGAGATTATTGACTATCGCACCAGTGTTGATATTTCCAGAGGCTAGATAGGGATTCCTGGTATATTCAAAGGCTTATCATATAGGTCTAAGTTGTGTATTAATGCAAGATAGAGTCATGGTAGCTTATGCATCCAGACAGCTAAAGATACATGAGAAGAATTATCCGACTCATGACTTAGAGTTGGCAGTGGTAGTATTTGCTCTGAAGATAAGGAGACATCATCTGTAAGGAGAGAGGTTCACAGTCTACACAGATCACAAGAGTTTGAAGTACCTCGTCACACAAAAAGAGTTGAAAATGAGACAATACAGATTGTTGGAGTTTCTAAAAGACTACAACTTTTCTTTGGAGTATTACTTAGGAAACGTTAACATAGTTGCTGATGCATTAAATAGGATACAAAGTGGAGACATTGAGGTTGTTAGATGCCATATGACGCATGAATATGGATTACTCGAGGAAGTGGTGATGATGAATCAGTCAAATATTCCTACTGACATTCGAGTGATGATTTGTGCACCGATAAGGCTTCAAACAGCATCTACTCAAAGAGTGTCAGATGGATAGAGAGCTGACATCTTATATTGGAGATTCAGTGAGTTAGGCCAGAGTACTAATTGTATTGACTTGGCAGAGATGACGGATCGGTGTTTGAGATTTAGAGGCAGATTGTTGATACAGGCAGTGGTAGAGCTGAAAGATGAAATTCTTTAGGATTTTCACTGTTCTCGATTCACTATTCATCCAGTAGATCCAAGATGTACCATAATATGAAAAGACATTTTTGGTGTTAGGGGATAAAAGTAGACATATCAGAGTTTATTAAAAACTGTGGGATCTGCCAGCAGGTGAAAGCTGAGCATCATAAACCTAGAAGATTATATAGCCACTTCCCATTCTGCGATGGAAGTGGGAAGACATAGCCATGGATTTTGTCAGAGGATTGCCGAGGACTGCCATCGACATGCTTCTATTTGGGTGACTATGGATAGATTAACGAAATCTGCTTATTTCATACCAATTGCGGCTTACTACAAATTTAACTAGTTGAGTATATTGTTTGAAAGGGAGATTATCAGGTTGCATGAGGTACCATTAACTATCACATCAGACAGAGATGCTATATATGCGTCCAGGATGTGGCGGAGTATACAGGAATAGTATGGCACGCGCCTACAGTTCAGCACAACCTTTTACCCTCACACTGATGGGCAAATTCAGAGATTGATTTAGACTCTCGAAGATATGCTAAGGGCATGCGTGGGAGGAGTACCTACTGTTGTGTGAGTTACCTTATAACAACAATTATCAGGCTAGCATTGAGATGGTGTCATTTGAGGCTTTATATGGCAGATCGTGTCGCTCACCATCTTGTTGAGCTGAGCCAAAGGATCGGAAGCTGATAGGGCCTGAAATTATTGTTGATCACATTGAGAAGGTACGACAGATTCGCCATAGGCTTAAGGGATCTAGGAGAGGTAGAAGAAGTATGCAAAGGCGAATCGCAACGATATCGCATATGATGAGGGAGCCTTTGTGTATCTAAAGGTTTTTCCTCAGAAAAAGTCTTCATAGATTTAATCTGAAAGGCAAGTTAGCACCGAGATTTATCGATCCTTTCAAGATCAAAAATTGAGTCATAAAGGTTGCTTAAGAGCTTGTGTTACCTCCGCATATGTTGGGTAGTTGTTCAGTATTCCATATTTTTATGTTTCGACTAGCTAAGTCGAAAGCAGATGTAAGACCGATAGTTGACTTGAGCCTGATTGATTTGAGCAAGGACGTATCTTATAAGGAGTAGCCAGTATAAATTCTAGACTGTAGGGTACAACAGTTGAGAGGCGAGTATGTCCCGAAGATGTTAGTTAAGTGACAGTTCCACGGAGACTCAGAACTCACTAGGGAGCGGGAAGACTATATACGAGATAGATTTTCGTACCTTTTCGAGTCAAGTATAGCCTTAACATAAGTTTAATTTCGAGGACAAAATTTTCATTATTTGGGAAGAATTGTTGCGGCTCGAATTCCTAATCCAAGTTTAATATCTTAATCAGGATCAGTGACCCGTGACGTGGGACTTGCATTGAGATTCGTGTCATGATCGAGGCAAGGTGGCCAAGGTATATGTTATATTTGTAGTGGTATATGCCTAGTGTATTATATATATGTAAACAACTAAGTCACTCTTACTTGTGTATAGGTGTCGAGACATGAGTGGAAGCACGCCTTGAGATGCGTGTCAGCATGAGACCAAGTTAGAAAGTGATATGTTAACTTTCTTTAAGTTTACTATAGCTTATATTGTTGAAATAAAGTGGTTATGATTGATTATATGTTAAATGTACCTAAGTTAGCATTTTAAAATAATAGCCATGTAATGATCATCGAGATATGCGTTGACACATCTAAAAACAAATTGAGTTACAAATTGGTGTCACTTAGCATGAGTAAGTGGATAGTAAGTGGGAAATGTGTCAATATGTATACTATTAGATAAGTCTCGAGATACGTGTGCACGTGAAGATCAATGGCTATCAATTAACCATATCCGTTTCATACGTAAACTTAGGATCAACTCATGTAATCAAGCCATTCTCATTTCATTTCTTAGGAGAGAAGAAACCTTGCTTGAGATGGAGAAGTTGTTGAAGGAAGAAGAAGATCAGCAACTAGGTGGGTTTGCTGAAGGAGTGATCAAGCTAAGCTAGGAGTTTACAATTAGGTAATTCACTAACACTAGCAACTTTGTCAATTTGATGAATTCATGGATTTGATGATTTGAATGGCTGTTTTTTCTTGTTGTTGATGTCTTGGAACTTTGGAGGTGTGTATGAGGGTTCCCAAGGTATTTGGGTGGCCTATGTGTGGAGAGAACTCAGAACTTTGATTTCAGAATTCTGGGTTTTTCTGCACATAGCGCGCTAGGTAGGACAGCTAGCGCGCTAACTTTGGGTAGCACGCCAGAGACAATTTGATAGCGTAGTAAAGAGGCCGTTAGCGCGCTAATCGAATCACTAAATGCGCTAATTACCCTGACAGCATAAAAAATTGCAATTTTCTAAAATTTCTTAAACAATATAAATATGTCTAAAACCCTAAGTAAAGGTCCTAACACACTCAAAAACATGTTATATGATATCAGGAACCAAGGAAAGTGTCTTGATGGTTCGGATACAACATTTGAGGTATCGAGAGGCTGAAATAGTTTAGAAAATTGCATGGATTGTAAGTAAACTGATTGAGATATTTATTTACATTTCATTTCTATTTACTTGTTTACTTCTAGTCAGTTAGACTGATTTTCCATTGTACTCCATATGGCATGGCTTATTGTCCTTTCTCATTTCATGAGGTGCTTTGATGGTATAGATTGTTGATTAAATGATTTCATTGACTCCAAATCATGTGCTATGTTATTTTGATTGTTAATACATATGGTCAGTGAAATAGTATACTATTAGGTAGGTGTTACATAATGTTGTGAATCTATTTCCATTAAAATATGTTATCCCTTAAAAAACTTAAAGTAGTTCTTGTATCTAGAGCCATTTTATGATAGAGGTCCGACGGACATACGGGGTCACTAGACTTCCAGGGTAATCGGGATCTCTCCACTATCTTATGCAGAACACAAAAAATGAATCTCGGGGTTGTTGGCAACCATAACTTGGGTGACATCACGGGGTATGGGACCCGGGGTTGTTGGAAAGTATATATCGCAGGTGACTAGCACCATAAAAAGGTTAAAAAGGTAAAGAGCACTGCTCAGATCTTCACATTGATGTAGAGCTCAGCTCCATCCTTGTTTAGTGGAAAGGGTGATGTGATGAAGATCACGACCGACTGACCCTAGGTCATTACTACTTGGCCGAGTGTTAGTTTCATTTTGTTTAACTAAAGAATCCTTTTGCATGTTCTCTTTTTAGCATAGTTGTTATTATCATGCTTTTAGATACTTGTTGCATACTTGGGAATGTGAACAAATGTCTCTTAGCATAACTTTCTACTTTCCTATACTCACCGTCCATTTTATGATGGTGGGTAGAGATCCATCGAGTAGCAGGCCAAGCAAAGAGAAGATCGACAACTACCTCTGAGCCAATGGAGTGCTACTACACCAGATTTTGTAGGTTTTGATTTTGATGTATTACTTTTATATGTATTTCCTATACTTTTGGTTGCATATTATGGATTGAGAGATAGATACCTTAACCAGACACATGATGATATATTATTGTCGTTTGTTATACATATGTATACATGCACGTGATCTTTATTTCCCTGGTTTTTTCATAATTGTTAGGCATCACATTAAAAGCTTCCGCTAATTTGTTAAGACTTCCACTGAATAAACTTTTCAGTAATTAAAATTTTAATTAACACTTATTTATGAATTGACATACGATAGGTAAATGTCTATTTGAAAAATAATGGGTAAGTAATGAGGTTTTTGAAAGACTGACTAATTCCTTGTTAATTCATATATGTTAAGATTAGAGCTTAATGATGGGATTAGGTCAGGCGTTGCCGTCATTTGAGAAAGGGTCGTCACAGGTGGTATCAGAGCCTAAGTTTATAAAGCCTAAGTTACAGAGTCTAGGTTAATAGAGCTTAGGATTATGGAATATAGTTATTCTACAATGTTGTACCAAAGCTACGATTTGTAGCAAAAGGCTTAAATTTTCTAATAATAAACAAATAAAATTTAAACCATAAAACATGAATTTTAGCTGTGGAAAACCAGATAATCCTTGCCTAGAAACCATTAGTTGGGAAGTGAGCGAATATGAAATGGGGATTTCTTATATTTACATGTTAGTTTTCTATATGTATATATATGTGTTATCTACTTAGTAGCTAATTCACGCAGTAGCAAAGATACAGGTGCTAGTGGCAGCCGACCTCATATTCTATCAGTTGATGACTTTTAGAGGCTATCCAATCGAGTAGCTACTCCGGGACAACAGTTGGCGGAGTTCATTGCTATGATGACATCATGTTTTGCTCCCCTAGTGTAGGCACCAGTCCTTACTACTACTACTACTCCCACATTACCAATAGAAGTGCCGGTAGTACAGACTATACGGGTAGTGACAGCTTCAGCCTTAGAGACAGTTTATACACCGTCTTTCACACCTCTATCTTCTAGCTCAACAACAGAGGTTCAGTGGGTGAAGGATTTCATCAGACTGAAGTCATTTTACTTTGACTGTTAGCGATACTATGAGAAGATTGAGAAGTGGGTATTGTCTCAGGAGAAGTTGCACAGAGTCTTAAGGATTGAGGAAAGACTTTAAGCTGAGATTTCATTGTACATGCTACAAATAGACGTTGATGTTTGGTGGCATGCGAAGATAGCTTATAAGGGAGAGTTTGAGTCTTGGGATGCCTTCAAAAAGATGTTTTATCAGCTGTACTTTCTGCTTGCAGTGATGAAGAGGTTGAGGAATGAGTTTATGAACCTGAAATAAGAAGTAGATGAATCGGTGATGAACTACAGAGACATATATGGATATCTGAGGTAGTTTGCGGGGATCTAGTGAGAGATGAATTAGAGGATGTGTACCACTTTGGAGATAGACTAAGCCCGATATAGGGTTTTAAGTGGTCAGTTCAGGTGAAAGGACTTTGGTTTAGATTTATGAGCTTGCACTTTCTCACGAGACTTATTATTTGGGTAGAGTTGCCGATGGAACACTGTTAGTACCAACGTTAACACCTGGTCAGGTTGCGGAGTATAAAAGGAAGAGACAAAGGGGCAACGGACCGAGGAGATAGGATAGAGGTTCCCAGGGAACAGGGACATCTACTGCAGTTATACCATATGTATCATCTTTTACACCATTACAGACTATAGTTGGCAGACCTTCTTTGCCACCACAAGTCAGTCCTGCATTGCCAGCTCCTACTACTTTGCTAGCTTTACCAGCACCACCAGCGCCACATCAACAACAATAGGGTGATAGAGGCCAAGGCAGAGGTAGGGATAGATGTCGAGATAGTTCTCGATAGGGGAAAATACAGGCACAGGCCTAGGATCAAGTTTGGAGTCAGCGTAGGCTAGCCACTTCCTATAGATGTGGTCTGATTACGCACGTAATTAGAGATTGTCCATAGGCAGCAGCCGTGATTCCACCACAGAGATGAGAGGGTGTACATATGGTAGCACAGCCTGATACCGATGCTACACGAGGACTCATTGAGGGTATGGTTTCCATTTGTGGTAGAGATTTTTATTTTTTTATTTTTTTTCAGGTTCTACGGTATCGTTCATTTCTTGTCGCATGATAGACATCTTAGGGTTGACGCCGGTTAGAGTTAGCGTACATGTTATTTTGAGTACTGTAGTAGGAGATAAGGTTTACCCTAATTGTCATGTTAAGGAATGTCCAGTAGAGATAAGCGGGATAGATTTACCTACAAACTTTAAGGTTCTTGAGTTTTTAGATTTTAACACATTGCTAAGGACATATTGGCTAGTAGTGTATCACGCTATATCGCCTATTTTAGTATGATGGTGATATTTGAGATCCCCGGGCGTTCGATATTCACATAAAATGGTAGTACACCGAGAGCCAAGGGCACTAGATGTTGACTTGCGACTAGTGGAGAGATGGAGACTCTGGTATTATTATAAACAGTAATAGAGAGTCAGGGACTCAGACTTGAGGAGATTTCAGTTGTGTGTAAGTTTCCACACATGTTTCTGAAAGACTTACCTGGTTTACCACCACCAAGGGAGATAGATTTCATTATTAAGCTGGTACCAAGCAATATACCTATATCTATACCACCATACCATATGGCACCGACAGAGTTAGAGCGGTTGAGAAGTCAGTTATATGATTTGGGACTGAAGGGATTCATCACACCTTATATGTCGCCATGAGGAGCACCAGTCTTGTTTGTAATGAAAAAGGATAGTACTTTGAGGCTTGTGTCGACTATAAATAGTTAAACAAGTTCATAGTCAAAAATAAGTATCCATTACCGAGGATTGATGATTTGTTTAATTAGCCGAGAGGAGCACAATATTTCTCTAAGATAGACCTGAGATCAGGGTATGATCAGCTTAAGATCAGGGATTAGGATATGTCCAAGACGACATTCAACATGAGATACGGACAATATCAATTTACAGTCATGCCGTTTGGTTTGACTAAAGCTCCTGCCATGATGAGACCATTTCTTAACCATTTCGAGATAGTTTTCATCGATGATATATTGAAACATCTGAGGACTCGAGAGTTTCACGAGCAACACCTCAGGGAGACGTTGCAGACTTTGAGGGAGCACAAACTATACGCCAAGTTCAACAAGTGTGAATTTCAGCTGTCGGAGATCAAGTTTTTAGGACATGTTGTTGGAGCAGCAGGTATTGCTATAGATCTGGCCTATATTCAGGTTATTATGAATTGGTTAGAATCGACATCAGCTATAGAGATCATGAGTTTTCTTGGGTTAGCTGGATATTATCGTAGGTTCGTGAAAGATTTCTCGAAGATCACTTCACCAATGACCAGATTGACCCAAAAGGAAGTCGGATTTGATTAGTTTGAGGAATATTAGGAAGCATTTGCTTAGTTGTAGAGAATAATGACTACCACACTAGTGTTGATATTGCCAGATACTAGATAGGGATTCCTGATATATACAGATGCTTCTTATACAGGTCTAAGTTGTGTGTTGATGCAAGATAGAGTCACGATAGCTTATGTATCTAGACAGCTAAAGATACATGAGAAGAATTATCCGATTAATAACTTAGTGTTGGTAGCGGTAGTATTTGCTTTGAAAATATGGAGACATCATCTATATGGAGAGAGGTTCACACTCTACATAGATCACAAGAGTTTGAAGTACCTCTTCACACAAAATAGTTGAAAATGAGACAACACAGATTGTTAGAGTTCCTAAAGGATTACGACTTTTCTCTGGAGTATTACCTAGGAAAAGTTCATATAGTTGCTGATGCGCTGAGTAAGATGCAAACTAGAGATGTCGAGGTTGTTAGATGTCATATAACGTATGAGTATGGATTACTTGAGGCAGTAGTGATGATGACTCAGTCAAATATTCCTACTGACATTCGAGTGATGATTTGTGCACTGATGAGGCTTTAGACAGTATCTACTCAAAGTGTGTCAGATGGATAGAGAGCCGACATCTTATATCCAGAATTCAGTGAGTTAGCCTAAAGTACTAATTGTACTAACTTAACAGAGACGACGGATCAGTGTCTAAGATTTAGAGGAAGATTGTAGATACCGGCAGTGGTAGAGTTGAGAGATGAGATTCTTTAGGATTCACACCGTTCCCGGTTCACTTTTCATTCAGGCAGAACCAAGATGTATCATGACATGAAGAGACCTTTTGGGTGGCATGGGATGAAAGCGGACATATCAGAGTTTATTAGGAACTATGGTATCTGCCAATAGGTGAAAGCAGAGCATCATAGACCTTGAGGGTTATTATAGCCGCTTCCCATTCCACGATGGAAGTGAAAAGACATAGCTATGGATTTTGTCAGAGGATTACCGAGGATTGCCCATCAAAATGATTTTATCTAGGTGATTATGGACAGATTAACAAAATCTACCTATTCCATACCAATTGTGGATCACTACACATTTGACCAATTGAGTATATTGTTCGAGAGGGAGATTATCAGTTTGCATAGTGTACCATTGACTATCACATCAGACAGAGATGATATGTATATGTCCAGGATGTGGCAGAGTATGCAGGAGCAGTATGGCATGTGCCTACAGTTCAGCATAGTCTTTCACCCTCAGACTAATGGACAGATTGAGAGATTGATTCAGACTCTCGAAGATATGCTCAGGGCTTATGTACTTGATTTTAGTGATCATGGGAGGAGTACCTACCATTGTATGAGTTTCCATACAACAACAATTATCAGGCTAGAATTGAGATGGCGCCATTTGAGGCTTTATATGGCAAACCGTATCGCTCACCATCTTGTTGGGCTGAGCAAAAGGACTAGGAGTTGATATGGCCTAAAATTATTGTTGATCACATAGAAAAGATACTACAGAATCTCCAAAGGCATAAGGGAGCTGGGAGAGGCAGAAGAAGTATGCAGACGCGTATCGCAGCGATCTCACATATGACGAGGGAGCCTTTATGTATCAAAAGGTTTCTCCTCGAAAGGGTCTTCACAGATTTGGTCTAAAAGGAAAGTTAGCACCGAGATTCATCGGGCCTTTCAATATCAAAAAGCGGTCAGATAGGTTGCTTATAAGCTTGTGTTACCTCCGTAGATGTCGGGTATTCGTCCAGTATTCCATATTTTCATGCTTCGACTAGCTAAGTCGAAGGCAGACGTACGACCGAAAGTTGACTAGAGCCAGATTGATTTGCGCAAGGACGTATCTTATGAGGAGTAGCTTGTACAGAGTCTAAACCTTAGGGTACATCAGTTGAGAGGCAAGTCTATCCCGAAGGTGTTAGTTAAGTGGTAGTTCCATGGAGACTCGGAACTCACTTGGGAGTAGGAAGACTATATACGAGATAGATTTTCATACCTTTCTGAGTCAAATATAACCTAAACCTAAGTTTAATTTCGAGGAAAAAATTTTCATTAGTTAGGAAGAATTGTCACGACTCAAATTCGTAATCCAAGTTTAATCTCTTAATCATGATCAGTGACCCGTGACGTGGGACCCGTATCAAGATTCATGTCGTGACAAAGGCAAGGTGGTCGAGGTATATGTCATATTTGTTGTAGTATATGCCTAGCATATTGTATATGTGTAAACTACTAAATCACTCCAACTTGTGTAAAGGTGTTGAGACATGAGTGGTGACACACCTCAACATGCGTGCCGACATGGAACCGTGGTAGAGAGTGATATGTTAAGTTTATTTAAGTTTACTATAGCTTATATAGTTGAAATAAAGTGGCTATGATTGATTATGTATTAAATATACTTAAGTTAGCATTTTAAAACAATAGTCATGTGATGATCATCTAGATACGTGTTGACACATCTAAAAATAAATTGAGTTATAAATTGGTGTCACTTAGCATGAAGAAGTGGAGAGTAAGTGGGAAATATGTCAATATGTATACCATTAGATAAGTCTCGTGATACGTGTGCACGTGAAGATCAATGGCTATCCATCAACTATATCCATTTCATATATAAACTTAGGATCAACTCATGTAATCAAACCATTCTCGTTTAATTTCTTAGGAGAGAACAAACCTTGTTAGAGATGGAGAAGTTGTTGAAGGAATAAGAAGAGCAGCAGCTAGGTGAGTTTGGTGAAGGAGTGATCAAGCTAAGCTAGGAGTTTACAACTAGGTAATTCACTAACACTAGCAACTTAATCAATTTGATGAATTCATGGATTTGATGATTTGAGTGGTTGTTTTATGGTGTTATTGGTGTCTTGGAACTTTGGAGGTGTGTATGAGGGTTCCCAAGGCATTTGGGTAGCGTTTGTGTGGAGAAAACTAAGAATTCTGATTTCAGAATTCTGAGTTTTCCTGCACAGCATGTTTGGTAGGACAGCGAGCGTGCTAACTTCGGGTAGCGCACTATAGACAGTTTGACAGCGCACTAATGAGGCTGTTAGCATGCTAATCAAATCACTTAGCACGCTAATTGCCTTGACAGCAAAAGATTATGCAACTTTCTAAAAAAATTTAAATACTATAAACAAGTCTAAAACCCTAAGTAAAGATCCAAACACACTCAAGAACATGTCATATGATATTAGGAACCTAGGAAAGTGTCTCAGAGGTTTCGAGACAAGATTTTAGGTGTCGGGAGGCCGAAATAGCTTAGAAAATTGCGTGGGTTGTAAGTAAACTAATTGAGATATTTATTTACATTTCATTTTATTTACTTATTTACTTCCTGTCATTTAGACTGATTTGCCATTATACTCCATATTCAATGACTTATTGTCCTTTTTCATTTCATTAGGTTGTTTTCATGGTATAGATTGTTGATTAAATGATTTCATTGACTCTAAATCATGTGCCATGTCATTTTGATTGTTAATACATGTGGTCAGTGACTGAGAATACTATTAGGTAGGTGTTACATAGTGTTATGAATCTACTTCCATTATGCATTAGGTATGCAATTACTTTTTTAGATTTTCAAAACATGTTATCCTTTAAAATATGAAAGTAGTTCTTGTATTTGGGGCCATTTTATGATAGAGGTCTGGCGGACATATGGGGGATCGTGATCTCTTCACTATATTGTGCAGCACACGAGAAATGAGTCCCGAGGTTGTTAGAAAACATAACTTAGGTGACATCACGGGTTATGGGACCTGGGTTGTTGGTAATTATATATCGCAGGTGACTAGCACCAGCGAAAGGTTATAAAGGCAAAGAACACAGCTCAAACTTTCACATTGATGTAGAGCTCGGCTCCATCCTTATATAGTGGAAAGGCTAATGTAATGATGATCATGATCGATCAGCCCTAGATCATTACTACTTAGTCGAGTGTCAGTTTCATTTTGTTTAACTAATGTATCTCTTTGCATGTTCTATTTTCAGCATTGTTGCTATTATCATGCTTTTAGATACTTGTTGCATTTTTGGGAATATGAAAAAATGTCTCTCAGTGTTACTTTCTATTTTCTTGTACTCACCGTCCTTTTTATAATGGTGGGAGCAGATCCATCAAGTAGCAGGCCACGCAACAAGAAGATCGGCGACTGCCTCTAAGCCAGTAGAGTGTTGCTACACCATATTTTGTAGGTTTTGATTTCGATGTATTACTTTTATGTGTATTTCATGTACTTTTGGGATTGTATATTATAGGTTGAGAGACTAGTACCTTGACCGGACACATGATGATATATTATTGTCGTTTGTTATATATATATACATGCATGTGATCTTTATTTCCCTAATTTTTTCACAATTGTTAGGTATCACATTAAAAGCTTCCACAAATTTATTAAGACTTCCACTGAATAATTTTTTAAATAATTAAAATTTTAATTTACTATGATTTATGAATTGACATAGGATATGTAAATGTCTATTTGAAAAATAATGGGTAAGTAATAAGGTTTTTGAAAAGCTGATTAATTCCTTGTTAAATCCTATATGGTGATATTAGGGATTGATGACGAAATTTGGTCGGGGAGTGCCCTAATTTGAGAAGGGGCGTCACAATACGAGAAACTTATTGTAAAGTGTAAACGCCTGACATGTGTCAAGAGATGCTAAAAGTAAATAAGGTGAAAGAAAAACGAATTCATATTAGTTAACTACGCGCGTAAGAATGCCAATGCATCACTAATAAGATGGATGAGGCACCATCACTTTTTTTAAGAAATAGAAATTTAATTAATCATCAATGACTGTCAATACATTCAATAGAACAGGATGATACATAGAATCAATCTTGGTAGCAAACTTATTCGCTAATCATAATTTTTCAAAATAGCCATAAGGTTAACTTTCAAACACATTTACTGTAATAATAGAATAGTTGGACAATCAGTGACTATTCTTTTGACAAACATATGGAACATGACAGTACATATATATAATACTCTAACCATAACAAAAAATAAAACTTTCGACATGGCAAGTAAATGTAAAACTTTCGACGAGGGAAGACAATCTAATGTTTGGCCATGTGCCTTAGGTTAATCTTATGAACATTGTTTCTATTACTATTTTGGTTAATAAAATAGAATATTTCATTTGTTATTCGTTATTATAATCTGGTTGCATGTTTACACTATAATAGGATCCATGGATGTTTACTAAAACATCTTAAATGTCTATAATTAGTCATTATACTGGGAACTATAATGAATTAAGACTAGAATGAGTCTTGATCAATGGTCATGTGATGATAATATGTATACGGATAAGAATCAAGATCATGAGTACATGTTAGGGAACAAGGTACTAGACCAACCCACAATGATAACACTACATGGATTAAGTCATAGGTGTTACTCATGATAGGTAAATTATTTAGTTCTCTGACTTGAGATTAACAGAGACTTCAACATTAGGATCATAATGATTTGACATAATCAAATGTTGTCTTTAACCGAATGATTATAAAGGTTGTGATTGGTTTTTATGTGAATAATGTGTGAAGGTGTGTAATCGAGATAGAATTTGTCCCTCTCATATAGAGAGAAATATCAATGGATCCCTTGATATGTTAGACTAAAAATGGTCTTTTAAGTGAATTTATATGATTAATATCACTTGGATGTTTTTAGTCTACCTAGAGATCAAGACTAGTACGATTGCACATAGAGGGTGACTTTTCTGTGCCTTATGCTTAATCAAATGATATAGTACAAGAAAAGGATATGATTTACATTGTTGATTAGGTTGTATCGATCTTGATCTTCGTAGAACTTGGCTAGTCATATTGCCTTTCGAGAGACCGCTTTTGGTTCACTGCCAACATTACATGAATCTATTGGGTCGCATACAAAGAATGGTTTTGCAAGATTTTATAACTTAGAACAACTAATTTTATATGATAAATTTGTAACATAAAAATCCCTAAGATGTGTCATATTAATACTATTTTAAGTAAAGGTGTAACGTAATTCACTTCCACGGCTTTATACAAGGTTTGTATAAATAGGCGTATTAAGTGAATTCACTTTATAGGAGAAATTAGGGTTGGAATCTAATTTTCCTTTTTAGAAAATGAGTTAGGTGATGCGTGCCGTAAGTATAACGGTTAGCTTGTAGTAATAGTGTAATCAACTTACGTTGATTACATATATCATCCTCAAGGAAAGGTTTTTGCACTAGTTGTATATCACCTATTTAACTTGAACTATTACTAAGTGATTCTCTTTTAATTGATTTTATATATAAACTAAACTATTCTAACAAATTACTTTAAACTTTAGTTTAACTCTTATATTAAGGATATCTTAGTTCACAACTTCACATAGGTAATTTAATACTATGGTTTATATTCATATGTATATCTCAATATGTTTTGTGCAATGTGAAATTACTGTAATGGAGGCTAATCTCCTTCTATGTGGTTGGCTCTCTCTTATTTATCACGTCCTAATACCTATTTATACTCCCTAATAACAACTAGAAATCCTAAATTACAATTTAACCCGAATTAGAACTTCACTTTCTAATTTTCACAAAGTTGGTGCTATAAGTAATGCCCCGACGCTCTGTGTTAAATCACGGTGGTGCCACTGTGTCACAGCTTCATTATGTATTTTTTAGCTCCTGGAGCCCCAGCGTCGTCCCCTTTATGTCTCGGCATTATCCTTTGTTAGCCACGGCGCCACAATTGTGCCGGACCTCCAGAGTTGGTTTTCTTCATTTCTTCTTCTCTCCCATGTCGTGACCTTCATCCCTGCGCTATGCCTTGTCTTCTTATAGCGTCAATACATGCTCCCATGGCGCCAACTTTGATTTTGTAGGTTTTTTATCCATTTCTTCTTATTTTTCCTTGATTTTTTCCAATACACCTTAATTCTTAGAAAATGCAATAATACCATGAATTAGCACTCATTTGAGGATATTTATACATATACGTATGAATAATCACTTATCAAATACCTATAAACTTAAAGTTTTACGCATCCTGAGAAAATGTGTATTCTACTAATTTTCATTCGATTCACATTGTTCATGGACCATCCTTTAATTTACTAAGTCTCAAGTTAATAATCCAATCAAGAGTTTTTCTTTGCAAAAGCTTAAATTTTTAGGACATGTAGCTTTAACAACAAATATAACTTCACTTTCAATACACTAAAGTAGATCTCAACCAAATACCATCACTACTCACAAGTTTGTTCAGTTTCAACACTCAAGTTGCAAGTTTGTTTAGTTTCAACACTCAGGAATTCACAAATAAGTATAGATCATACTCATATTTGGTAGACTTTAGCCCTTCAAGATTCTATAGGACTGTCATATAGTTGGAATGGAAACTTAACTTAACTAGCTACTCGCACTCGAGCTAAGTCTTTTATTTGAAGAGTTTTAGTTTACTTCTGTCTTCTTCTCTTTAATATTTTTTCTCATTTTATTTCTTCTTCTTTTCATTTTTATATTTTACAGTCCCTGCTCCTTTTCCTATGAATTTTATTCTTCCTCACTTTTTTCAACCATCAAATTCTCTACTATATTTCTTGTGGAACTTGTGGGATTCTCTCAATTTTTCTCTTTTTTCAAAAACTCTTGTTAGCACTTCTCATTTTCACTAAATGAAGTAAGTTAACTCCAACTTCTAATTTATAATGTCTATTTATTTCCCTTTTTGCACTAAGTCTTTCTTTACTTTGTATTTGCAAGTAAAATTCACACTCATTATAGAATCCTTAAAGATCTGACTTTTTCCACAAGAAATGTTCTAATTTCTTGCTTTTGTTTCAAGTTCAAGGTCTTCCCTAACTCGAGGATTCTAATCATGAAATCAAACCGTCGTTTGCTACATTTCATTGTTTCTTCTTTCAAAATTCACAATATTATCTTGAGTTTCAAATTAACAAGTTACTTGTAATTTACTCATCCATAATTAAAGGCATGGACATGTAAATGAACTACTTATTCATTACATATTACTATATATAACCTAATATATACTACTTAAACATTCATATAGTGAATAAAATAAAAAATTTATACACTACCATACTTTCTTTCTTAACTGCTTCAAATTAAAATTTTAAAACGATCATACTAGCAGCATTTATCCTTATTTCTCAGCCTATTATACACTTCCCATAGTGTAATGTAGTGTCGATGCTTCAAACTTAAACCAAAACTTGTCCTCAAGGTTTAAAAGTAAGCCTGAAATATGAAGACACTAAAACACACAAACATATAATAACATAAGTTATAATAAACTAAACTAAACATTAAAACTAAAATGAATAAATAATTAACAAAACATCCCAAATGTTAAAAATTTTAAATTGTATCAAAGTCACTCTCAACTCCCCAGGTCTAAAGGTATCCTATAACACTGACTTCAGGGTTGCGAGTCATCATCATCATCTGCATCATCAACTCTAGCCTATGATGGTGTCAATGGATGTTCCACTGTCCTGCTCTGCACCAAATCTGGATCAAACACGTGGTGCTGCTGGAAAGTTGTCTGACTTATCTGTAGGTCTTAGCCATTTGCTCCTCTCATATCTTGCTATGAATCTGTAATGATCAACAAACAACTTGAAATTGCACTGCTCATTTCGTCTGTGCTGCTCTCTTCTCTCCATATCTTGCTCATATCTCAGCATGGCTGCCTCGTATTGCACCTTATACTCCTGATATTGTCTCCTCATTTCTGCTATCTATAACCTTTTCTGTCGTTGAGTCAAATCCTAATGTGGTATAGGTTGTGGTTGAGGATGTGGTGGAAAGACTTTAGGACCGTCCAAGTCCTACTCTCCAATCTCTGGGTCTACAAACTCGTAGCCCTTAGCAAATCCTTGTTGTTGTTGCTCCTTCTCTACTTCATTCTCCCCATTTTCTAGCTCCTAGGCTAGTACTATTGTTGTTGCTGCTTTTATTGCTGTTTGAACTTCTTTCCTCCTGGCCAATAACTCAGCCTCACGTCTAGCTTTCTCGGCCCTCTCTCTTTCCTCCTCGGAGTCTTGGTAATCAGGTGGTGATTTCAACGTGAGCATAAAAGCTTCATCCATGGTTGGTTGAGCCTCTATATCAAATTCTTCATCGTCTCTTAACCTCACTCCGGCCTTTAAACACATATGAGAAATCATTATAGGCAGATTCAACTTATTATATCTTTTTGACCTGATCGACTCCCTCAAATTGTTGTAAATAAATAGAAATTGATGAATTTTTATGAAAAATGAAAAATTCGGGATTTGTGCGAGACTTTATACCAAGGTTTTTACCTCAAAAAACTTGAAATGGTCGGATTGACCTAAAAAGTAGCAAATTGATTTATGATTCGATTATGACCAATTTAAGGGTTCTAATTAATGAGTATCGAACCTAAATTAATGAAAATTTATGTAATTTAGGTTATTGGTAAACGGGGAAAAGTGTATGGATCTCGGGAATCGTGTAAGTCAGTATAAAGTTAGGAAAGCTCGACACAGGTAAGTTGGACTCGTATTCTTATCCATTACACAACGTAATTACTATAATTAGTTCATATAGCATTATGGACTGGAAATGGGGCAATGTAGTGTGAGTTGAACTTTTTTTTACTTTAAATTCCCAGAAAAAGATACGACGAGCGAATCAGACTAGAGTAACTATGGAAGTGTTGGATCATCACTAATACTTTCCCTTCAAAAACCTTGATGTACCCGATTGTTGCTTTCCTATTAAAGTTGGTAGCTACGCTACGCCTGGATACATCACAAAAATCATGCATCAGCCAACATGTGAGTTTCTATGGACCGTAATTCAAGGTAACTGGAGTTTATAGCTCAGTTTTGAAATGAGAATACAAGTCACGAGTACAGTTGCAATTGACCTCTAAACTTGCATTTCGTTATCTATTGTTATATCATTTTAATGCCTGAATAGATATATTTTGGATTCATATTGCTATTCATTGATTTATTAATATCAGTTGACAATTAATATGTTTACGAGCATTACTTACTGAGAAAGTTAAAGTGATCATTCCCTAATTAACATTTCAAGTTGTCGACGTGCACTTTGACTTAGAACAGAGAAGATTAAGAGTTTATACTCTTCTTTATGGTGAATTGATTTCCTTACTATTTATATATTATATTAAATTATTATTTTATAATAAATAGGGATTAGATATGGTTTTACGATCGAGGTTTATGTCAATTTTAGTATATCACTTGTATTGTCGAAAAAGTTTTAATTCCGCTGCGTTTTCAATAATTTATTCAATATAGGACATATTGTAATTGTGATTATTAGGTATGAAGGATGAACATATTGTTACTCTAATTGAGTCTAAATAGCGTACCGGAGCTTAATTAGAGTTTTAGGTCGGGTATCACCCCAATTGGATTAGGAGATGCTACAGTTGGTATCAGACCTAGCTTATAGAGCGAGCTTCCAAATTCTTGAATTTTTTAACACTCAAGAATAATTCTGATGCAGTTTAGTGTCAAAACCTAAAATCATTACCTTTAAACTGAATAAAAGTCTAGGTTCACTGACTTGGAGGGTGGTTCTCAAGTTATTGATAACTTAGAACTTAAAAAAAATTGGTTTTACCGATGTTTTGGGGGGTAATGAAATATAAAAGACTGAGTAATGTTATGTGTTATGATGTATTATATCTATGAAATAGATATAACTTTAATGTCTTTCTTATATGCTATCATGAAGGTCTTATCTCCCGTCTATGTCTTTGGGATCCAATGAAGAAATGGTGAATGTTCTTAGGAACTTAGACTTCAGGGATATTCCAACAAAGGAAGATAATAGAAATATTATAAGATGGTTTGTATCTATCGATATCTCAGGATTTGAGAAAGTATTAAGGTTTAGGGTTTGTCAAAAACCTAAATCTCAAAAGTACATGAAAACAAGGAAAGACATTGGGAATCTTATAACGAGAAAGGTAAACTCTTATCCTAGTAAATAGTCTCTAATCGTCTTTATTCTCACTGATATTATTTTATTAATGGTAGTCAGTGAAGAAGGATCTATTTGATTAGTAGAATGAATATTAAAAAAAAAATGATTTCCATTGAAACTCAAAGGTGATGTTTCACTTTAAGTAGAATATATACTAGTATTGAGACTAGTTAAACAACATCAAATGTCATTCATTGAGAAAACTAGTGGTAAATGATAATAAGAAATTACGAGGAACCTAGTGAGGTTAGATGACCGCTAATTTATGCATACTTCATAAGTTGTTACGAAGTATAAGATTCCATATATGATGCTAGTCCATACTAGAATTTTAAGAATAAATATTTTAGTATAGTGTGGTGTAACCGCATATACTGAAGGTTAAAATATGAAAAGGCTTATTAGTGATGTTGTAGTGTAACCGCACTCACTATTAGAATGATAAAAGAAAAAAAACGACATTATGGTATATCCGCAAGTACAAAAAGGAAAGTAATGGCAAGGTTTATATTTTAAAATATGAATAGTTTGAGTTAGAACATGGCAGTGAGCTAGTGAGATGTCCTAATCTGATCATATAGACTGGTGTAGTCTAAATTGGGGAGACTGAGTTGTCAACGAATTCGTGGATTTTAAGAATCCAAGGAATACTTTACGATATGGGGAATGAATAGTTGAGCAGTATATCAAGAGGTTGGTATTAACTACCATTCATAATTTAAAAGTTTTGAAAATCTCTAAACTTTTACGAATGGTTATTCGTAGAAATAAACTTATCACTCGAGATTCAAATGGTTTGAATTTGTTGTTGAATAATAGTAGGTTCCTTGTGAGAATTCAAGCTTGATGAATAAAAATTGTGATTCCAAAAGCTTCAAAAAGTCTATTTATCTAATTCTCTTGGAATTTTTTCACAATTTGCGATTAAATTCATCAGTTACGTAATTTATGATGTTAAATTAATGATCAGTTCCATTTTACTTTGGTGTATTATGAGAATTGTATGAGTTTGAGAACTCAACTCGAATGATGAATTAAATTAAATTAAATTAAAAAAATATTCATTAAGAATGGTTGAGATCTAGTTTTCATTAACTTAAGATCAGAGTTAGTATATATATATATATGAAAATGAATTCATGCAATGGCTTGTTCATGTTGAAAAATCATGGTGGAAACCATGAAAACTCATTGGAGCTCATGCTATGTTCCTAAATGGATAACATAGAGTTTTTGGACTCTATTGGATAAAATTATCATTGTGTTATCAATGATAATATTAAAAAAAAGTTGAAGACTTAGCAAAGGCACAAGCAATATCATAGAGTTATGTGAACTTTGATGATAAGTTGGTTTATGCCAAAGAATTGCAAGTGTAGATACTCAGCTATAAATGCAAATCACTCAGACGTGTATTGAATGTGAATTGCGAGTCAATGGATTTGACTCGGATTGAGACAATCAGAGAATTGTCGTATATTCAACACAAACAAGTTACTTTAAGCTGGTGACTAATGTTAATCCAAATCTTAATTAACCTGAGTTAGGCTTGTGGTTAAATTCAGCGTATCTCGATTAGCATGTGCATGAGTTTGTATGATGGTTTATGTTTGTTTGGAATGTTTATTAATTTTATAGTTTGTTGTATGAAAGAGAATTGTTATACAAGCCTATAATCGGAAAATACATAACTAAACAATAAATAGTCAGTACATCAAGTGTGACAAGGGGTCGTGAAATGAATGTGCACACCCGAGAATACTTGTAGGCATGTTCGGTGAATTTATTGGTTAGAAAATTCATGAAAGATATATATATATATATATATTTGATATATAAATATATAATATTAATAACTATAAGTTTAGTTTGAATTATATGGATCATCAAATCGCCTCGAGATGAGCGTAAGTGTTGATGGTGCCAGCATGTGTGTCACTTTAAGGGTGTCATGTTATCACATCAATCACTTGATCAGTCTCAAGATAGCTTGATGTGTATCTCGAGAAAGATTCATATATTTAAATCAAAACCTTCATACTTATCTCCGTAATTCGATCGATTGAGAGAGTGAGAGAGAGCCGAGGGTTTCGGTGTTGATCCTAAAGAATCAATCAGGGAGTTGATTCAGCGTGAGTTGAAGAGCTTAAACAACTAGAAATCAGAGATCATCACTATTGATAAGTTTTGTTTTCATATTTTTAAAGTTCAAATTGATAGTGGATGTTGATATCTCTGTGAATTGTTGTTGTTGTTGACTAAAAATGGTTTACTACCTCATTAAAGGTCATCCCTGGTGTATTTTGGGAGTGTTTATGGTTGTTGTATGGATTTGTGTATGGAACTGTGGCTGATGCCCTGTGAACTATCGAGAAAGTACAGGGTGGAGCGCATTCCATCTAGCAGAGGAGCGCACTCCCTTCATCAAGTGGGACAAACTTTGTTCGTGGAGCGCGCCCCACCAATTGAGGGAGCGCGCTCCCACCCTAGAAAATAGCAAATAAGCTTAAGTTTTAATTAAGATTTCTGGAGGACTTAAGGATGAACTAAGGGTTCTAAATATAGGGTAGTAGATTATATTGATCATAAATAGTTTGTGATAGGTGTTGGGTCCCTGAGAAAGCGTAAGTGACTCAAGAAGTTAGGGAAACTAGAACGAAAACCTAAATCGAGGTAAGTGTGGATTCACTTATTTATCGATATTGCCTGGATATGTTAATATATGGAGTTCATGTAGTTTATGGACTGAAATGGGGGATTATGTACACTATGATATTTTTAATAAACGAAAAAACAGTGTCTGATGTGATCCATGAGAGTAACTCCTGGAATCGAGACCAGGTTGTATAGGATGTGGGGATGGTCTTTTTGTCTATACATAACTCCTACTAAGTTAGATAGGTTGCGTGGTCACTAGAGGGTTTCGGATTGAACCATTGGGCATTAATGGATTGACTAGAAAGTACATCAGCTAATGAGTTGTTCTAGCAATCGCATTAATGGGATCAGTGGGTAATCGACCCTAGTTTTACAAATAAAATGGGAATCACAGTGTAATAGTCAATGACAATATGACTTGCATATGTTATTAATTAAATTATATTCTTTTCATAATCCTCTGATTAATAATGGTGCACATTGCTATTGCATAATGTTTTTGATTATTATATGGAATGTTGATGACTTTAGGAATCCTTACTTACTGAGCAAGTTGGAATGCTCATCCCAAATTTAATATTTCAGGTTCGCAACTTAGTGCTTCAGCGAAGGGCAAAGAGAAGATTTATGAGTCTTCTAATCTTCTCTACAATGTAATAAACCTTCATGTACATATATACATTGTTTAATCTATTTTATTGTATATAAATAGGGATAAACGAGGTTTTAAGTTTTGTTAAACTCTATATTTATGTATATTAATAATTATCAAAAAGCTTTAATGTTTCGTTGTGTATACTTTGTATTATTTATTCGATATCGTTATACAGGTTAAGTTTATCAGATACTAATGGAAAGGCTGCTGGCTCTAGTTATATCTGGCTGGGTCACCAGGCTTAATTAGGGTTTCAGGCCGAGTATCGCCTTAATTGAGATAGGGGATGATACAATAATTGCTTGATTAAACCTGGATTATTAAAAAGTTAGAAATTTATTCTAATACTTTATTTCAGGTAGTTGTGTATTGACACAACGAAGTAAGATATTGTAATTTATAATATTATAAAGTTCAAGAAAGGTTAAGAAATTCTATTTTAAAACGTATTTTTTTGTAGTCGTACCAAATAATTTAAGCCATTACTTATAGAATAAAAGATTGAAATGTATTTCAAATGATGAATGGAGTGAATCGCAAAGATAATTCTTAAAGCTGAGACTTAGAGTTATGAGATATGGATGTAGATCCTAACTTATTTGTGAGTCTATTCAATTGAATAGGTTATGCAAGTTCATTCATCGTAGGGTTTGAAAATACAGATTTATCTAATTGAACGGGATTTGAAAAGACTTTTAGTGATCCCTAAGAGCAGAAAATCTTAGACGAAACACTAGAAGACAAATGAGAAGTATAAAAACCAAAGAGTTGGTGCAATGTAATTGGAGATCTTCAAGCTATGAGAGTTTGAAGAGTATAGTTGCCAAAGTGAAAGAAATTAGAGGTGAAGTGAGTAACCTAAATTCATGAATATAATGAATTCACTCTGAGAAATCACTCTGAGAAATCACTCGGACAAAGTGATTGATATGGTCAATACTTTGAATAGAGAAAAGAACTAGAATTGTAATTATAATAGGAACTCCTTACTATTATCTCTTGAGAGAGATGTGTAATAACGATGATGATTTATAAAGCTTGTCAACATATCATCAACTGAGTTGTTGGAATTTATAATTACAAATCTGTTCTTTGAAGCTCATATTTGAAACTGAACCAAAAGTTTGATTAACTAGGTGATATGGTGGTTAAGAATTCTATTAACTCTTGAAAGATATGTGTAATAAAGATGATTATTTATACACTATTTGATCTATTTTGTTGTATATAAATTAGGTTGGGAGGTTTATAAACAAGGTTTTGAGTTTTAGTAAACTCTTTATTTTTATATATTAATAATTATCGAAAAAAATCTAATTTTCTGCTGCGCATACTTTGTATTATTTATTCGAGATCGATATATAGGTTGAGTTTATCAGGTACTAATTGATAGGCTGCTGGCTCTAATAAAGTCTGGCTAGGTCACCGGGACTTAATTAAGGTTTCAGGCTGAGTATCGCCCTAATCGAGATAGGGAATGCTACAGCTTAGTATTAGAGCCTACTTCAGAGCCTAAGGTTTATCAATTTTGAATTAAGTGGTAACTTTGATACAGTTTGGTATCATGGACAAGGCTCTAACCTCAATTCCACTTTCGAATTGTTTTCGAAATAAGTGATAGCATACTCCTTTATACTAGAACCTAGTTTTATTGACTCTGAGAGTGTACTTGAATTATGAATAAGCTTAGGCTATGATAAACAGTTCTCATCTTATTTTGGGGGGGAAATGAAAATGAAAACATTATTATACGTTATTTTCTACACTTATTGTTATTAATTGTATAGATATGATTTATTTGTTCTCTCTTAATGTTACCTAATCATCTTGTCTCTCCTTTGACTTCAAAATCTAATGGCGGGTCAAGGAGAAGGTCCACAAAGGCTTGTACCTCAGGGTAATAGGGAAACTGATGACCAATAGAAATCTAGAATGGAGCGGCAAATGAGGGAACTTAAGGAGTTTCAGGTAAAACTTATAGCTATGCTGATGACTCAAATGGGACCACCTATACACCAACCTAAGGCATGGCCTGCAACCAGTCCCGAGTTTAGCAGAGCTGGAGGAGAAGCTGAGAAAGTAGTAGCTCAAACTCAACCAATTTGAGTACATATTCAAGTGCTAGAAATAGCTGCCATGGTGCCAGTGGGTTCTGAGAATGCTGCATTTCTCAAAACCTGCAAGGAATTTATGATATACGATATTATGATATTCAATGGCATAATGGAAGAAGGGGTAGCTGAAACCTAAATATTGGAGATGGAGCGATGATTTTTTGTTGTAGATGTGGAGGACCTGTTTAAGGTCAAACTAGTCACATTTTTATTGATCGATTCTACATGAAAGTGGTGGAGTTCCTTAAAAAGAGAAGGGAAGATTGTCACTACTAGGCCACAGTTTAGGACTGTATTCTACAGGCAGTATTTCTCAAAATTAGTCAAGAACAGGAAGAAGACTAAGTTTATTTAGCTGAAATAGGGAGCCATGTCTATACGAGAGTATGAGAGGAGGTTCACTGAGTTGAGTGAATTCGCTCCTAAGATGGTAGAGCTGGAAGAGAACAAAATAGATTTGTTCTTTGGTGGGCTAAATTACGAGATTTGAGTTGTGTTTTCCTTTCATCCTCGCGCTAGCTAAGCTCGCACTAGCTAAGCTTTTATATTTGAGATTGTGGTTGAGGTGGAAGCAGTCATTTCAGCTATACCTTCTGAAATAGTACTTACGCCACCACCAGCACCACAGTTTCTTAGAAGCCAGAGAATCTAGGAATTTGCTTTTTTTACGCCAAAGAAGAGGCAGAGCAGTGTAGCTGGAGTAGCTACATAGTCAAGATTTGCAAGGATGACTTTTGTTTGTGCATCAGTACCACCAGTTTCTCAGGCTTCGGTAGCTAAACCTCCTTTGCCACCACCTCATTTTGGAGGTAGAGGCAAATGCAGAGCACAGTCATCACAGAAATCGGGTGGATCGGGGCATGTTTCTCAAACTAGTAGTTTTCCTCAGAAAGCTTCCACGATATGCTATTGGTGTGAACATACAAGGCATATTCAAATAGTGTTTTATGCCACTGGCTACATCAATCGGTAGTACAGCATCGCCAGGATAGACTCATGCAGTGGCAGAGGCAAATCTAGAGGCTAATAGGAGGCTTGTGGAAGGTATATTGAACATTTGTGGTCGATATATGAATGTTTTAATTGATGGTGGTTCTACATTTTCCTTTATTGCTGGTGCAATGGTTGATGAATTGAAATTGAACATGTTAGAGCTAGTACATTATTAATTTTAAGCACATCAGTGAGTGAGAAAGTTTATCCTAACCTGATCTGCGAGATATATGTAGTCGGAATTGGGGAGAATGAGCTCCTAATCAATTTAAAGGTAATGGAGTTCCTGGAGTATGATGCATTACTAGGGATGGATTGGTTATCAACATATCATGCAGAATTGACTATTTTCATAAGAGAGTAATCTTTCAGATCTCTAACCTTTCTAAAATTATAGTCTATAAAGGTTGTAATCCTTCACGATTTGTGACTCATGGAAGGGAAGCTACTCCTCAAGATTTAGAAGTTATGACGGGAGTTGTCACATTTGGATAGTCTGGTCAAGAACTAAATGTTGGTGAGATACCCATGGTTAGTGAGTTTTCGGAAGTCTATCCTTCTGACTTGCCCAGACTTCCACTGCCACGTGTCATTGACTTCATTATTGATCTTATTCCTGGTATCAAACCTATATCCATTCATTTGTACCATTTAGCACCAAAGGAATTATGTGAGTTGCAGACTCAGTTTAAGGAGTTGTTATAAAAGGAGTTTATTCATCCTAGTATGTCACCGTAGGAAGCACCGGTTCTTTTTGTGGAGAAAAATGACGTAACCCTACGCATGTTAATTGATTATAAACAGCTTAATCTGGTGACTATCAGGAACAAATACCCATTTCTTAAGATCAATGATTTGTTTGATCGGTTGAAGGGTGCCAGACATTTCTCGAAGACAACTTTCAATACTCATTATGGGCACTTCAAGTTCACAGTGATGTCGTTTGGGCTCACTAATACTCCTACTATGTTCATGGACTTGATGCATGTGGTGTTTAAACCGTATCTTGACCAATTTATTGTCTTGTTCATCGATGATATTTTGATCTATTCGAAGACTCGAGAAAAGCATTCGCACCACCTTAGAGTTACATTACAAACTCTGAAGGATAATCAGTTGTATGCCAAGTTTAGTAAGTGCGAGTTCTGGTCTTCAGAAGTCAAATTTCTTAGACATATGATTAATGTTGAGGGTATATCTGTTGATCTGGCAAAGGTTGAGGCAATTAGGGATTGGCCTACTCCTACCATAGTGTCAGAAGTTCAGAGTTTTCTGGGGTTCGTGGGTTATTACGGATGATTTGTCGATAGGTTCTCTCATATTTCTTTGCCAATGACTCGGCTAACACAGAAAGATGTTGACTTTGTTTGTTCAGATGAGTGCAAGGTTGCTTTCAGAGATTTGAAGGATAGTTTAACTATAACGCATATTCTTACATTGCCTAAGATGAGGAAAGAATTAGTGATTTATACAAATGTTTCTCATTCAGGCTTAGGCTGCGTGCTAATAAAGGATGGTAGGGTTGTAGCTTATGCTTCAAGGAAGCTCAAGGTTCATGAAAGAAATTATCCAGTTCATGATCTTGAACTAACTGCAGTTATTATTGCCTTGAAGATTTGGAGGCATTACTTGTATGATGAAAAGTTTACAGTATTCTCAGATCATAAGAGTCTAAAATACTTGTTTACTCAAAGTAAACCAAATATGAGGCAGAGTAGATGGCTTGAGTAAGAGAATAGCAGGTAGAGAGAATGTAGCTACTACTAGAGCTTTTCAATTCAGACTTCTTGAGGAAGCTTCGGTGATGAGAATTCGTGAAAGTCCAGCTGGCATATCATCAACTGAGAGAGCTAGTTCCAGAGCTACTAATCTATTCTTCTGTGCTCAGATTCAAACTGAACCGGAGATGATTCAGCGGATGGCTTATTGCCAAAAAGCTAATCAGGATTATATAGTGTATCAGAGGTTAATGGCTAGTGTAGATCATCCTGATTGGTCTATTTCTAATGATGGTGCATTTGTTCAGGGATAAATTGTGAATTCAAGCTCAAGATTAGTTTAGGCAGGAGTTGCTACGAGAATCTCATAGATCTCTTTACTATATTCATCTAGGTAACACTAAGATGTATCGTGATATAAAGTGTGTTTATTGGTGGCCTGGGTGAAGATTTATATTGCTAAGTTTATAAAGAGATGTGACATATGTCAGCAAGTTAAGGTTGAGCATAGGAAACCTGAAGGGTTATTATATTCACTGCCTATTTGTGAGTGGAAATGGGAACATATATCGATGGGCTTTATTTTTGGTCTACCTTTGAGTCAGGGTAAGTACGATGAGGTATGGGTTGTAGTTGATAGGTTGACGAAGTCTGCGCTTTTCTTACAAGTTTTCATGCAAGATCCTCTTGACCAATTAGGTATACATACGTAAGGTGTTAAATTTCATGGATTTCCAATGTTAATTACTTTAGATAGAGATCCAAGATTCACGTCCAGATTTTGGAGTGAATTGTAGAGATAACTGGGAGTTGTTCTTAATCTCAATACAATATACCATCCGCGGACTGATGGTCAAATTGAGCAATTGATATTGGTGCTAGAGGATATGCTTTGAGCTTGTGTCTTGGAGTTTGGTGGTAATTGGGAGAAATATATTCCTCGGTGTGAGTCTCTTATAGTAATAGCTATCAACCTAGCATAGGAATGGCTCATTTTGAAGCTTTGTATAGTCGGCCTTATCATTTTACCTGCGTATTGGGCAGAGATTGGAGATATAGTTTTGTTAGGGCCAGAGTTAATTCAAGACTAAATGGAGAAAATTCAGTAGATTCACCAGCATTTAACTATAACACAGCTAAAACATAATAGATATGCTAATAAACATCATAGGTTTTTGAAGTTTTCAAAGGACAATCTTGTCATGTTGAAAGTCTCACCTATGAAATGATTGTATAGATTTGGATTGCAAGGTAAGCTAGCTTCGGGAACATTGGGCCATTCAGAGTGCAGAAAAAGATTGGTCATGTTGCTTACAGGTTAAAGTTACCTCCTCAGCTAGATGGAGTTCATAATGTCTTCCATGTGTCTATGATTCACAAAACGGTTCGGTTCACTCCAAGGATTGATTGGAATGAATTTGATCTTTGGGAAGACTTATCTTATAACGAGCAGCCGATTCAGATACTTGATTGTAAGATTTAGAGGCTGAGAACCAAAGAAATTCCTTTGGTTAAAGTGAAATGGCGATTTCACGGAGTTGAGGAACTAACCTGGGAGCGAGAGTCTTATATGAAGGAGCACATTCCATTTTTTTGAAACTACAGGTATTTTTACGTTTACTTTAATTTCAATGACAAAATTGCTTTAAATTGGGGAGACTATTACGAGCTGTTACTTTAAACTGGTAATTAGTGTTAATCCAAATCCTAATTAACCTGAGTTAGGCTTGTGGTTAAGTCTAGCATACCTCGATTAGCATGTGTGTGGATTCATATGATGGTTTGTATTTGTTTGGAATGTTTATGAATTTTATAGGTGGTTGTATAAAAGAGAATTTATATATAAGCCTATAATTGAAAAATACATAATTAAACAAAAAACAATCGGTATACCAAGTGCGACGAGGGGGTCGTGAAATGAATGTGCACACCCAAGAATACTCATAAGCAGGTACGGTGAATTTATTTGCGAGAAAATACATGAAATATATATATTTATATATGTTTGACGTATAAATATGTATTATTAAAAACTATAAGTTTAGTTTGAATTATATGGATCGTCATATCGCCTCGAGATGAGCGTGAGTGATGATGGTGTCGGCACGTGTATCAATTTAATGGTGTCTTGTAAGCACATCAATCATTCGATCCATCTTGAGATAGCGCGATGCGTATCTTGAGGAAATCCATATATTTAAATTAAAACCTTCATACTTATCTCCATAATTTAATTGATTGCGAGAGTGGGAGAAAGTTGAGGGTTTTAGTGCTGATCCTAAGGAATCAATTAGGGTGTTGATTCAGTGTAAGTTGAGGAGTTTAAACAATTAGAAATTAGAGATCATCACTATAGGTAAGTTTGGTTTTCATATTTTGAAGTTCAAATTGATAGTGGATGTTGATATCTCTGTGAATTGTTGTTGTTGTTGACAGAAAATGGTTTGCTACCTCATTAGATGTCTTCCCTGATGTATTTTGGGATTGTTTATGGTTGTTGTGTGGATTTGTGGATGGAACAGTGACAGCTGCCCTGTGTATTGTAGAGACAGTACATGGTGGAGCGCGCTCCACCTAGCAGAGGAGCGCTCCCATCATCAATTGAGACGAACCCAGTTGGTGGAGCACGCCCTATAAATTGAGGGAGTACGCTCCCACCCCAGAAAATAGCAAATAAGCTGAGATTTGATTTGAATTTTTGGAAGACTTCTGGACTGTGGGGTTTTAAATATAAGGTAGTTGACCTATATTGGTCACAAATGGTTTGAGATAGATGTTAGATCCCTGAGAAAGCGTGAGTAACCCGAAAAGTTAGAGAAATTTGAATGGAAACCTAAACCGAGGTAAGTGTGGATTCACTTATTTATCAATACTGCCTAGATATGTTAGTATATGTATTTCATGTAGTTTATGGACTGAAATGAGGGACTATGTACACTGTGTTATTTTTAATAAATGGAAAACGGTGTCTAATGTGATCCACTATAGTAACTCCTGGAACTAAGAACAGGTTGTACAGGATGTGGGGATGATCTCCCGATTTATTCCTAACTCCTACTAACTTAGATGGGTTGTGTGGGTTACAAATTCACTAGAGGGTTTCAGATAGAACCATTGGGCATTAATGGATTGACTAGATAGAACATCAGCCAATAAGTTGGTCTAGCAATCGCATTAATGGGATCAGCGGGTAATCGACCCTAGTCTTACAAATAAAATTGGAATCACAGTGTAATAGTCAATGACAATATGACTTGCATCCGTTATTTATTGAATTATATGTTTTTCATAATCATGTAGTTAAAAGTTGTGCATATTGTTATTGCATAATGTTCTTGATTATTATATGGGATGTTGATGGCTTTGGGAGTCATTTCTTACTGAGCAAGTTGGAGCGTTCATCCAAAATTTAATATATCAGGTTCGCAACATAGCGCTTCAGCGAAAGGCAAAGAGAAGATTTAGGAGTTTTCTAATCTTCTCTACGATGTAATGAACCTTCATATACATATATACATTGTTTGATCTATTTTGTTGTATATAAACATGGTTGGGAGGTTCATAAACGAGGTTTTAAGTTTTGGTAAACTCTATATTTCTGTATATCAATAAGTATCGAAAAAGTTTTAATTTTATTGTGCGTATACTTTGTATTATTTATTCGATATCGATATACAGGTTAAGTTTATCAGGTACTGACGAAAAAGCTACTGGCTCTAGTTACGTCTGGCTAGGTTACGGGGCTTAATTAGGGTTTCAGGCCGAGTATCGCCCTAATCGAGATAGGGGATGCTACAATAATTGTTTGATTAAACCTAGATTATTGAAAAGTTAGAAATTTATTCTAATACTTTGTTTCAGGTAGTTATGTATTGACACAACGATACAAGAGATTATATTTTATACTATTATATAGTTCAAGAAAAGTTAAGAAGAACTATTGTATAATGTTTGTTTTAGTAGTCGTACCAAACAATTTAAGGTATCACTTGTAGATTAAAAGCTTGAAATGTATTTCAAACGATGAATGGAGTGAATTGCAAAGATAAGTCCTACAGCTGAGACTTAGGGTTATAAGATATGGGTGTAGATCCCAACTTATTTGTGAATCCATTCAATTGAATAGGTTATGCAAGTTCATTCATTCATCGTAGGGTTTGAAATACAGATTTAACCAAGGGAAAGGGATTTGAAGAGACTTTTAGTGATCCCTAAGAGCAAAAAATATTAGATGAAACACTGGAAGACAAATGAGAAGTGTGAAAACCAAAGAGTTGGTGCAATGTAATTAGAGATCTTCAAGCTATGAGAGTTTGAAGAGCATAGTTGCCAAAGTGAAAGAAATTAAAGGTGAAGTGAGTAACCTAAATTCATGAATATAATGAATTCACTCTGAGAAATCACTCAGACAAAGTGATTGATGTGGTCAATACTTTGAATAGAGAAAAGAACTAGAATTGTAATTATAATTGGAACTTCTTACTATTATCTCTTGATAGAGATGTGTAATAACAATGATGATTTATAAAGCTTCTCGAAACATCATCAACTGAGTTGTTAGAATTGATAATTACAAATCTATTCTTTAAAGCTCTGATTTGAAACTGAGCCAAAATTTTGCTTAACTAGGTGATATGGTAGTTAAGTCTAATTGGAACTATTTAATATACCAAAATTTTGTTATGAATGATTAGTATCCATATTAGACTGTCTAATGAAATTGTGTTGAATGCATTAATTGCTAAAATAAAAATTTTAGCTCAGGAAAGATATTAGGAAGAATTATTTCGATAATCTTATGAATCTTTTTATATTCATTATACAGGCAATGCCATATTATATTGAGATATACTAGAAGATTATGGATTGTCCAAGGTGATTATATATGTAAATAAATTCATAAAGAGATATGAGAGTTATTCAGTTGGTTGAGACCGAATAATAAAAACCTGTAGGGTTAAGTAAATTCTTATCTACATTTGATGGTAGCAAGATAACATAACTGGGAGTTATGTAATGAAATTAACTAAAATTTGGGGCTGCACAAAATAATGGAAGTTGTAGTTAATAGATTGATCAAGTCTTCAAATTCTTGTCAGTGAGGTTATGTTATCCTTTTGATGGATTAAGCAAGATATATGTATATGGAGATGTGAGATGATATGGTGTTTCAGTGTTTGATTCCCTGGATGGAGATCCAAGACTTGCTTCTAATGGTGGAATAAGTTATTAATATATTTGAAAACCATTCTCAATCTTAGTACAGTATATTTTTCTTCGTATTGACGAAGAAATCGAGGTACTAATCCTGGTTCTTAAGAATAAATATTTTGAGCTTGTGTCTCATAATATTTAACCACTGAAAGAAAATAGATTCCTTTGTGTGAGCTCTTTAATAATAAAGGTAATCAAGTTGATTACATTGTAGAATGATAAAGCTGAATATGTTCAATCTTATTATACGGTTGATGTACAGAACTAAGATTAGAGGTATAGCTTTTGTGAAAACTGAGATAATAAAGAGCTACACAGAGAGGGTATCGCATATTAGGTAATTTATAACTACAACTGGTAAAGATAAAGATGTTGAGGAGATAAACATCATAGATTGTTGGAGAGTTCAAAAGAAAATTTTAGTTGTGCTTGTGAAAGTCTAATCTATGAAAGGGCTTTGTAGGTTCGGATTAAGAAAAAAAATGAAATGACCACTTGGGAATGAGAGTTATACATGGAAAAGCAATTTCTATTTCTCTTCAGAACTATTGGTAACTTGTACGTTTCCTTTAATTTCGAGGACGGAATTGCCTTAAATTGGAAACATTATAACGATCTATTACCTTAAGCAGGTGATTAGCGTTAATTTAAATTCTAATTAACTCAAGTTAGGTTCGTGGTTAAGCTCGCCTTGTCTCGATTAGTGTCACGGCCCAAATCTCTAACCCCGTTTTAATTCCTTAATCAGGATCATCGACCCTTGACGTGGGACCTACATTGTAATACGTGCACTGACCGAGGCACGTGGCCGAGGTATATTATATTTTTGTATTGATGTGTGCCTAGTGTTATGTATTGTGTAGACTTACTAAGTCGGTTTGTACAGTTGTAGGCGTCGAGACGAGAGCGGGGACACGCCTCGATATGCGTGTCGACGCGGGTATCGGATAGTTGACGGGACCGAATATTAGGTCGGGGAAACGAAAACACACAAATTGAATTAAAAATTTGTCAAGTAACTCATATGGAATAGATATTGGGTGACTAACGACGCGACGGTACGCGGATATCAAGGTTCGGACGCGAAACCGGGCGTGAAAATGCTCGGAAACACGGGCGAGTGTCTTCGCTGTGTCACCATTCGGTGTCAACACACCTTACAACATCACAATTGTCAAAACTACATTAACACTTGGCCCAAACTCACACCACGTGTCTGTCCACCCACTTACACTTACAACACACACACACACATGCAAACACACAGACGAACAAGGAGAGCCGAGAGAGAGCGAATACAAGATTTGGAGTATCGGGAGGCCAGTAAAGCTAGGACTTTACTTAACTTATAAGACTTCCGCTAATTAATTAACTTTAAATTTTATAAACTGGTAGGACTAGTGTATTACTTATCATGAACACGAGAAAAGAGGCGTCTAGGTTGTAAAGGCTGACTAATACGTAGTTAAGTCATGCATGGATATGATTATGGCTTAATTACAGGATTAGGCCGGGCGGTGCCCTAGATTATGAGAGGGGCCGTTACAATTAGCGTGTTCGTAGATTTGCACGTCATTTGGTGTTTGCATGGTTCATATTATTAATTATGAAAATAATTAGATTTATTAGCTTATAATTTAATAATTGACAAATTTCAGAGCGCCTAATACCGTGTGTAGATCAAGGGTGACGCACATGAGTCGTGGGGTATCGTGCACACCCGAATGAACTCGTTGGCGCGCATGGCGGGGTCATAGGCGTGTTAATATAGGCTTTTATATATATAGTACATTGTATATATAAATATATATTGAAAATAAATTATTAATTAATACTTGGTGGGCACCTAGTGACACGCAAGGTCGAGGGCGACACGCATGAAACATATAATAGTGTTCATGCCCGAGAGTGCTTGTTGGCACGCGTGGCGAATTTATAGGCGGAAAAATACTTAAGTGTATATATATAGATGAATCATATAGTTTAAATCAAATTATAGTATACATTGGATTCACCTAGAGATACGCATAACATGAAAATCAAGGAAATAAATAAGTTGATTGGTGGTGGTTGGATTGTGATGCCTCGAGATTTCGTGCAGCAACATCTTAATGATGATCAATGTATTTGATCAAGATAAGTCGATCAGAGGTGATGAGTTTGTTAGTAGCCACAAAGATCGACCTCGAGATACATAACACGTATCTCGAGAAAGATAAATATGAAAATAATGAACCATCTTATCTGCTTTAAGATTTATGCGATGTGAATCACGAGGAAGTTAGTATTTATCCCAACTCAAAACATATTGCCTTTCCCTATTTTCGTTTTCACAGTGAGATCGAATGAAAGAAGTTAGGAAATCTCGACACAGGTAAGTGGAAATCAGGATTCGTGCGAGACTTATACTGACTTATACTCATTCGTGCAAAATCCATACCAATTTAAGGGTTTTAATTAATGAGTATTGAACCTAATTAATGACAGTTGGTGTAATTCAGGTTATTGGTCTATGGGGAAAGGTGTATGGATCTTGAGAATCGTATAAGTCAGTATAAAGTTAGGAAATCTCGACACAGGTAAGTGGAAATGGTATTCTTATCAATTATGCAACGTAGTTAGTATAATTAGTTCATATAGCATAATGGATCGGGGCAATGTACTCTTACTTGAACTTGTTTTTACATTAAATTCCCATAAAAAGATACGAGGGGCGAATCGGACTGGAGTGATGATAGAAGTGTTGGATCATTACCAGCACTTTCCTTTCAGAAACCTTGAGGTACCCGATTTTGTCTTTATTGGAGTTGGTAGCTACGCTGCGCCTGGATAAATCACAAAAATCATACGTCGGCCAACGTGTGAGTTTCTATGGACCGTAATTCAGGGTAAAGGGAGTTTACAGCTCAGTTTTGAATTGAAAATATAAGTAACGAGTACAGTTGCAATTGACCTATGAACATGCATTCCATTATTTATTGTCATATCATTTTAATGCGTGAATATATATTTTTTGGATTCATATTGCTATTCATTGATTTATTGATATTAGTTGATAATTATTACGTTTACGAGCATCACTTACTGAGCAAGTTGGAGTGCTCATTCCCCAATTAACATTTCAGGTTGTCGATGTATGCTTCGACTCAAGAACGGACAAGATTAGGAGTTTATAGTCTTCTCTACGGAGAATTATTTCCTTATTATTTATATATTATTTTGAATTATTATTTTATAATAAACAAGGATGGAATATGGTTTTATGACCAAGGTTTAAGCCAATTTTAGTATATCGTTTGTATTGTCCAAAAAGTTTTAATTTCGCTGCATTTTCAATAATTTATTCTATATATGATATAATGTAATTGTGATTATCGTGTATGAAGAACGGTTGTATTGTTACTCTAATCGAGTCCAACTGGTGTACTGGGGCTTCATTAGGGTTTCAAGCCGAGTATCGACCTAATTGGAATAGAGGATGCTAAAGTAGCTTAGTTGAGCTTGAATAAACCAACTAAATCACATGTCGGCCAACATGTGGATTATGTGGTTGTATTTTCGAGTGATGTGAGAGTACAACTCTGTAATGAAGTTCAAATTACAAATCATTAGTACTATTGCATATGTTTATCTAACTTGCATTCAGTTATATATTGTTTATATCAATTTCAATGTCTGAATAGATATGTTTTGGATTCATATTGGTTTTCATTGATTCATTGATATTAGCTGATGATTGATATGTTCACGAGCGCCACTTACTAAGCAAGTTGGCGCGCTCACCCCTTAACATTTCTGGTTCACAGCTTGGCGCTTCAGCTAAAAGAAAAGAGAAGCCATAGGAATTTTATAGTCTTCTCTGTAATGTGATGAGCCTTCTTTGTATATATATAATGTTTGAACTACATTGTTGTAATATAATAGGGTTGGGAGGTTTTGTATAAACTAGTTTTGATTTGATATACTCTAAGTTTCTTCGTATATCGAATATAGTATCAAATTTTTTTAAATTTTTGTTGCATTTACATTGATTTTTATTTCGAGATCGATATTCAAGTTGAGTTTATCAAGTACTAGAGGATAGGCTACTGACTCTAGTTAAGTCTGGCTGGTGTAAAGAGGCTTAATTAGGCCGAGTATTGCCTTAATCGATATAGGGGATTCCACAATGTTCGTCTCTGGGAGCGTCTTAAAAATCGATCAACATAGAGAAGCAAATTAGCAATTGAGGTACAGTTTACTTTTGTTAGTCAGTTCAATGAAATTCGGATTTGATCCTGTTGGGGTTTCGAGAATAAAATTTAGAATTTCCGCTACAATTTGAACCCTTAAAACCCAACATCTAAACCTTCCAAAAAAGGAAGAAAAGACATTGTAAATAGAACTTAATGACGGGTATTGATGCATACAAGTACTAGGTTTAGAATAGTACGAAATATGGTTATAGTAGTATAAGGATAGTATGTTAATTTCTATATAGTTTGTTTGAGTTTATTCACTATATAAAGATATAATCGATGTTATCAAACAAAAAAAAAGAAATACAAGCCTCTCTCCCTATATTCCTTAACGTTTGCATCTCTTTCCACCTTCTACCCCACAAGCATAATTACTCCCATTTCCACCGCCCTCGCACTCAACAACATTCTTGTTACCTCTATCGCCATTTATAGAACATGTTTTCGAGTCGTCCATCATTGAGACCATGCCCTACAACACAGGTGTTCAAACGAGCGTGGTACCAAATGCTCATGGCCACTCTTTTTGTCAGACCTCATCTAATTAAGGCATATGACCGGCCTAGATGACCTTAATCCTCTGATAATCTAGTAGCCTTAATCTCACCATCAATAAATAAACAAAATTTAGATCTCGCAATCATTAAATATAAACTTCATAACAACCATACAGGATTCTAAAGTGAATCTTAAACCTTAAAGTTCATTTAGATTAGTTAAATAATCCTCGAAATTAAGTGAAGATTTTTTTGACAGCACCTCCTTAATTTCTAAACCTACACTAGAAAACCAAGCCTTCAAAAGTCTTCAACAAAACTTATTCAACTTGGTGGAAATGTCAAATGACTCATAATCCACCTCATAACAATATATATTGAATCACCTTAATACATATTTATTCTAATTTGATTTAAAAATCAAATCCTTAAACTAACATTACTTAAACTCCAAAATTATCTCAGTTCATCCCAAAATTGTTCCAACCATTCCAAAAGAGATCATATTAAAATGAATACATAATAGAGAGAAAGTAACTAATCAAGTCACATATATTCTGACAGTTTTTCCTTTCATTTTTCATCACTCGCACCTGTCATTACCCAATTATAAAAATTCGATAATGTCGGATAAGAGAATCACACACTATTCAGTACACATGTAATAATTAAATACATTGTATTCCAAGAATTTAAACGAATAATAATATCGCAAAGAATCATAAATATACAAATATGCAATCCATCCAGTTTCTGTTGACTAACCACAATCAGATGACGTCTTCCAAAAGTGGTGGGTAAACAGTAATAAAGATTCATGAGTTTGAGAGGAAGTCCCTCAAGAAGCCACGCCCTCGACTCTCTGTGGAGTATGATCATTGCCAGCATCACGACCCTTCTAAACAAGTTTCTACAACGATCAGTGACTTCAAGCGCAAAGCACTATGATGTTCATCCTACTACACATATAGCCAATGAACATAATAGGGCCCTCAAGAGCCTCCTTCTTCTCATGTCCATGAATGCATGACTAATAAATATGCAATGATAAACTAGTGCATGCAATTATATACTAGAAATAATCATACAATATAAAGGTTGTAGGATTTACTTATCCTAACGCGAAACTGAAATTCCCTTGCACTCTGAGTCGTTGAGCTAGTCTGCACAAGGTTCCAATTGCGAACCTACAATTAATTTGCAAGTCTAGTAAGTTTCCATAATAGTTCTATAATTTTTCTAATTAGTTGCAGTTTAATTGACCCAATCACATCCTGAAACCACTAAAATACTTCCAAAATAAATTATCCAATGCCCGTATTAGGGAAAATGTCCTAGGCCAATTCTATAAACGTTGTTTAACTATTATAAGTAAATATATGTTTCTTTTATAATAGTATCCATGAATAATAATTGTGTTATTATAATCGTCCCTAGTCAGTTATTATTGTGGGCACAATAATAAATTAAGACTAATATGAGTCTTGATTGATAGTCATGTGATGATTATGCGTTTACGGATACGTATCAAGATCATAGGTATCTGTTAGGAACAGATATTGGACCGACCCACTATGAGAACGTTACATGATCAACGTCATAAGTGATTCTCATGATAGTTATATCATTTAGTCCCTTGACTTAAGATCGTCAGAGACTCCAACATTAGAAGCACAATGATTTGACACAATTAAATGTGGTATTTAACCGGATGATTATAAAAGTTGTGATTGGTCATTATTTGACTAATGTGTGGATGTTGTGTGATCAAGATGGAATTTGTCCCTCTCTTTTACAAAGAAATATTTATTGGGTCCTTCGATATATTAGACTGATAAATGGACATGTCTAGTGAATTAATTGGTTCAATGTCACTTGACAATATCAGTTTACTCGGAGATCAAGAATAGTAGATTGAATAATAAAGGTGACATCCCATGTCTTATGTTCAATCAAAAATATCGCGTGACAAAGGGATATGATATACACAGTCTATTAGGTTGTATCGATTTTTTTATCTTCGTGCAACTTGGGTAGTCATAATGTCTTGCAAGAGGCCGCTTATGATTTGTATACTGAAAAGGTTTTTGGTTCATTGCCAACGTTGTATGAACCTATTGGGTCGCACACAAAGAACGGATTTGCGCAATTTAATTTTCTCTAGGTTGATGAGTTTTATTTGATAAAATTCATTTTGAAGATTCTCATTAAGTGTCCTAGTTTGACAAGGATTCAAAATTCTCCTACATTTCTAGTGTGACAAGAAATCTTTTATCTCTTGGTAAATCATATTTTGAATATGACTCTAATTTGAATTATAGTATGACTTTAATTCTTATTTAAGTTTTAGATAAATTACAACTCTTATTGGACTAGTAATTGTAGATTATCTATGACTCTATCCTTTTTAGAGTTGGACTTTATCTAAGACTCTATTTGGAGTGTGACTAGGAGATGGAGTTCTTTTACAACTCGACCTATTGTACTATAAATAATACATTAGGATCACAGTTGTAGGAGAGATTTTTCTAGAAAGTTTTTTGTGAGAATTTTAGCCCTAAAATTTTGGCGCTAGCACTCCGGATCGTGATCGTCCATTCATGTGTGAATTCCCGATAGAGGACATTTGTTTCTAGCAGCGTCTTGATGGAATCGATTAACACCAAAGAAGGCAGACATGGATTTGTTCATGTTAAGGTATGATTTTTCTTTTAATGGTACATCAATTTAATTAAATAAACTCGGTTAATTAATATTAACATAAAATGGGATTTCATTATTTGATAATAAAATTTCTAAGCTTTGGTTAATACCTTTTGACCCGCCCATATACTGACTGATGCGATTGTCATCTAACTTACCACAATACATAAAAAAAAAATTGTATTAATGAATAGTATTTAATTTCCTTAATTGGCTTTATGATGCTTATGTATGTGAAATTGTTTCTTGATTTTATTTTATGAATTTTGTTCTATGCATATTGGGTATATACGATATGATGCTAGAATTAATTATCATAATATATATATAAGGTCATAAAACTTATTAAAATTCCTCTTTAAAATTTTAAGTCAATGCCACCCAATTTTAAAACACTTGTCAAGGTCTCGATCACATTAATATGGGTCTGCTTCCGCAGGGTGTATTGTGTTATCTTGACGAGATAAGCCGGGTAACAGTTACCTAATGTTTTAAATTGATTTAACTTAATAAAGCTATCAAAATGGTTTTGGGCTTTAGGCATAGATGAGACATAACATGTTGAGATATATTATGTCTAGGTCTCATAAAGAACCTAAGAGTAGCACTTGATGCAATAGGTAAATGTTACCTACCTAAACAACTTGATTTTGAGTGTTAAGCCCTAGCTGTCTCAAAATTAAGTGAAATATGGATCTGAGACCACTAAATTAATATTTACGTAGGTTATTGATTTAGTGGGACTTTAATTATTCAGTAATAAATTATTCTGCATAATCTTCTAGGTGTAGATATTAGAATCCTTGTAACACTAATTCAGAGTAACTGCGATAAATCCTTTAGAATGATAAAATAAATTTCAAGACTAATTTCCCTATTTTGTTTGAAAATTGATAAATGTTATCAACCAAAAAAATAAGGATGTATATCTTAGATTAATGATTCCTTTTAAACTACCATCTATTAGTACAAGGATTGTATGTCATGTTAGCAAATATAAAATCGGACTTTAAGAAAGATTCATGACCATGGAAACCAATGACATGACAGTGACACTGAAGGAAATGTTCCAACAGTAAGTCACACGGGAAATGTATAAGATTACAAAAAATTCTTAGATTCTTGTAAAATGGTTGAGAACTTGTTAATTATGTCTTTATGTTTGGAATATGAAAAGACTATATTAATTATCTCAAAAGGCTTGAATCTTCATGTGCCAAAAGTTGGCAATAGATTTGATCTATAATTCATCAAAATAGTTTTGAACTATATAATATGAATGACATGGAGAAATCTATTTACAGTTGCATATGATGTTTAATACTGCAAGACAGAATATTAAAAAAAAGGGTCTTAGACATATATTTGATGATTCGTAACATAAAGGAACTTAATAAAGAAAGATAAAGGGAATGTAAAAGCTACCAAAGGTATTTGTGTCGGACACAGAAACCTTAGTTGTGAGCTAGACTTTGCCCAGTTCTAAAGATAAGCCTTAAAGAATGGATTTAGTTATTCATAGAATGGTATTGTTCATTTTATAATGAATTACAAATCCTATCAGGAAGACTTAATTTTGAATTGTTGTAAACATTTCAAAATGAGTATAAGAAATCAAAAAAAAAATCACTTGACAAACAATTAACATACTTTGATGAGATCAAGGTGGAAAATATTTGAGCCAAGATATTAGATGACCATCTTCGAAATTGTTGGATTGTCTTGCAATTAACTCCACTAGGAACGTCATTTGAGAAATGATGTTTTAAGAGGAGAAATTGAACTATATAAGATATAATTCGATTTATAATGTGTCACACTGATTTTCTTATGATGTCTTATTAAGGCTATACATTAGAAACCATTGCACTTCACACTAAACCTTATTTTCTAGTAAAGTGGTTGATAAAACTCCATCAACGATATGGAATAAAAAGACCTAGTTTGTCTTTTCTTGAGATTTGAGGCGACAAGACTTGCGTAAGACGTTAAGTCACATTAAGTTTGATGCCTAAGTCATTTGAGTCTATTTGTGGTTGATCATTATGATACTATTTTATACAGTTGAGAACAAATTGTTTGTTGCTCAAAATTGATGTTTTTCTGAATAAAGTGTTTATTTCAAATATACTATTGGGAATAAAATAAATCTTGAAATGTTCAAATGCTAAAAATGAGAACTGAAACACTTTAGTATGTTCAACAAATTTTTGAACTAGTTGCGTATACACAAGTAACATATATTTCTTATAAATGTAGAATAATGAGAAATTGGCCTAAGAAATCTAGAGTTTGTAATGATTGATAGTTGTAATATATTTTTAATATTGGATCAAAATTAATCACTACTTATCAAGAGACATTGACGCGCGTCGAACGCGTCAATTAATTATATTACTTAAACCAACTATTTTGTAGATAGCGGTAAAGGATTGATCCCGAAAAGATTGGTTACTTTCTAAGGTCAAGAAAAAAGAAAGAAAAGAGAAAAACGGGGGTTTTGAGATAAGGAACAAATTAACTAATCTTAATAACCATAAAACAAATAAAGCAATGGAAATTATTTTAAAATCAATTAATGAGAAATACATAGGTCAATACATACAAATTCGGTTTGATAAAAAATTGGATTTGGTCATCAATCAGTGTAAAGTATGCAAATCAAAAGTATCCTAGTGTAGCTATAGACCAGTAATGTACGCGGTTCCTCGCACTTCCTAATCTCGACAGCCAAGTTACGACAATGACTATTTCCCTAGCCAAATGTATAACCTTATACTCAAGCGCATTGGGTTTAACACGATGACTGCAATGGGTTTTGTGAAGACACTACACTTAGACAATCGGATCACTAATGTGTCCAATTTAGCTTAGATCCTTATGGTATTTAACCGGTCCCAAAAGGGTCGAATCAATTGGTATGGTCAATTGTCACTTGTATGGTCTTGTTGCATAAGGACGGATGCTTACAACTCAATGGAAAAATAATCAAAGTTTAAATATAAATTTAACCTTATTTAATTAATCAATACCAAAGAAAATAAAACACCAATGAAAAGCAATGAAATTAAGATAAATACATCTCACAAATCCATTGATAAGAACAATCAAACCTCCCTCGCAGTTTTGCCTAGGACATGAGATTAGTCTCTCATAGATAAAGAACACAAAAACCAAACTAAAAAAGAATAGAAGTGGAGAGGGAGAGAATGAGAGTAAAATAGTCGAGAGTCCAAGAATAAATAGAAGTCGAGTTTTCCCCTGGCAAGTCAATTCGGTCCTCTTTTTATCTCTTTGTCCATTTCTATATCTCTATATCTATGCATATCTCCTATATATAATATATATATATATATATATATATATATGAAATTCTACTATGGTGATCTTTTTAAATCACCATCTATGGTGATTTTTATTCTTGACCATTGGATTTAAATCCAATGGTCAATTTGATAGCTACATTAATGACACTTCAATGTTTGCACAATACCAAAAAGTTATATTATTCATTGGATTGAAATTTAATGGTCAAAAATAAAAATCACCATGTATGGTGATTTTTCCTATCACCACGGTAGAATCGCCTTATATATATATATAATAAAATATTTCCTAAAAAAACCAAAAATAAAAACTCCCAAATCTCTCCTTTAAACTTTGCAATGCATGAACTTCTCTGCATGTGTCTAGCTGTTGGATTTTCATCAATCACCATGACACGCTTCTCGAGGTAAATCTCATGGACATTTCATGCATGCACATCAATCTCCATACGCCTCGCCACACTGATCAACTCCTCTACTCATTGATGCACTCACGTTCTAAGTATGCGCCGATGTCCACTACATCATCACCCTTGCTCCTCACATGTGGGCTCCACCAAATTTGCATCGGGATGCGCTAGCGCGATTTTTGATGTAGAATGGATATGGGCATTTGAATACTCGATTTTGCGTTGTTTTTCGCCCCGGATTCAACCATGCACTCCAATAACTCTGAAAATAATAAATGAGGATAATTAAGCTAATATTTTGGAGACTTTATAATAAAATTATATAAATAGCCTATATATAATTACATAATTAACAACTTGTCAAATACCCCCAAACTTAGGACTTTGCACGTCCAATCAAAGGTGTAAACGACAAAACACAAGTCAACTAGACTCCTAATATAGTCATGCACTAACTCAACTAATTAATTCTATACCCGATTCATAATTTATGGAGTTCATTTGGTTTACATAGTCGCCAAGCCACTCAAGAGATTTTAGAGTTATGATATGTTAAGAATCGCAACCCAAACACAATTAAGATTACACTTTAAAGACATAGACTCAGTCAAGACAAAGGCTATCAACTACTCATAAGTTTTCTTGGCCTATACATTCAAGCACGCAAGTTTACAATCTCACTTAATTAGTTAAATGCGTTCGAGCTAAATCAACTAATATATTACCTAAACCAACTATTTTTTATTATTAAGTGATATAACCACCATTACCATTCGTCAATCGCGTATAACCACATATAATTGAAAAAATCTAAATGATCTCACTTGTGGTCTTTCGCGCCAAAAATTGATGCGCGCCGAACGCGTCAATAAAATATATTACATAAACCAACTATTTTGTAGATAGTGGTAAAAGGTCGATCCCACAGAGATTGGTTATCTTTCTAAGGTCGAAAAGAAAAGAAAAGAGAAAAATGGGGGTTTTGAGAGAATAAACACATTAACTAATCTAAATAGCAAGGAATTAAATTTAATGGTTTTGAAATCAATCAATAAAAATAATAACTAGATGAAGACATACAAGTTCAGTTCGATAAAAGATTGGATTTGGTCATCAATCTATGTAAAATATGCAAATCAAAAGTATCTTACAGTAGCTATAGACCCGGTAACGTACGTTGTTCCTCACACTTCCTATTTTCGATAGCCAAAGTAAGACAATCACTATTCCCCTAGCCAATCGTATAACCTTATACTCAAGTGCATTATATTTAACACGATGACCGCAATGCGTTTTGTGAAGGCATTACACCTAGATAACCGGATCACTAGTGTGTCCAATTTAGCCTATATCACTAAGGTATTTAATCGGTCCCAAAATAGGCGAATCAATTGGTATGGCCAATTGCCACTTGTGTGGTCTTATTGCACAAAGACGGATGCTTACGACTCACTGGCAAAAGAATCAAAATTGAAATAATTTAACTCTAATTATTCAAACAATAACAAAGAAAATAAAACACTAATGAAAAGCAATAGGATTGAAATAAATAAATCTCACAAATCTATGGATGGGAATAGTCGAAACTCCCTCGCAGTCTCGCCTAGGCCATGAGATTAGTGTCTAATGGAGGAAGAACACAAAAAAAAACAAATTAGAAGTTGAGAGAGAATCGAATAGCTGAGAGTTTAGAATAATAGAAGTTGACCCCTTGAATAAAACCCTAAGTTCTAATTATAAAAAATTACTAAAATAGGTATCTGGAGGAGAGAGAAACTGATTCTCGTGGTATCATTATTGACACGTGCGCTGAGGCAGATCTAATGGCAATTGTGAGTTTGATGCAAGTTTGAGACACATGGCGTTCACAGATTGGTTGAAGCTTCTATCTAGATGATGTTGCAGATCGTGATTCGAGGAGAAAGCTCGATGCTGCGGACGTTGGACGAGTGAGAGTCTGCCATATGGCACATAGCTGAGAAGAGAAGAAACGCACGAAAGTGTGCGAAAAAATAGGGGACAGCACCAGTGCGTATCTCAAGAACAATCCGAGGGCAGCTGGGAAGAAGAAAACTCGTAGAGATGAATCGTGCGAATTTCTGGGAGACCTCACAGTATAGATCCCAAGGAGAATCTAGCAGTAGCTGTGGAGAAAGGCACGCAGAGAAGGCACGTCGAAGAAATTGGAGACAACACAGCACGGATCTCAAGGACGAACGAATGGTTGTGCTGATGTGCCTCAAGTGTGTCATTTCCTGCGTTATTCCGATAGATCTTCATCTCATCATTTTGTGAAACGCATGTCTCGAGGCCGAACGGGGGGTTCTAGTACGCTGTGTACAAAAATATGTTTGTGATTTACGTCACTCGGCTACTCTTTCATCTCCTCATCACCAGTGCAGTGCATATTTCGAGACAAATCCTCTTATAGCTGATCACTGCATGTAAGTACACTATTTGGCATAGCTTTTCGCCTCGGATTCAACCGCACACTCCAATAACCTTGAAAATAATAATTAAATACAATTAGACTAATATTTTGAAGACTAAAACATAAAAAAATATATTAATAAACTATATATAATTACATAATTAACGACTTACTAGACATGTCTCGTCTAGATTAGATGAAGAGTATAAGTGTTATGAACTCTGAATTTTAATTCATGTATGTTATCCAAGTTTGGAACTTGAATTATTTACCTAAAGGTGATATGACCATTGGATGTAAATGAGTTAAAGTGACATGAAAAACAAAAGATGCATACTTAAAAGCATAGCTTATCAAAGAATTTCAATCTAAATCAAAGTGTTGATTATGATAAGATTTTTCACTGGTAGCTAAGCTCAAGTTCTAAAACTCTGATTGTCGTTACTTCATAGTTTGCCTATAAGATATAACAAACGAATGTCAAAATAGTATTGCTCTATGGACCTTAAAGATGTGTATGACACAACTTAAACGTTTTGATTATCTTGAGAATTTTAGAAATGTATGCAAGCTTAAAGGATACATTTATGGGTATATAGTGAGCTTATCAGAGTGAGGATCTTTGTTTTGATGAAATAATTAATGAATTAAAATCATTGAATCGAAGATAAACCTTGTGTATACACAAAGGTTAATGGGAGCGCGGTTATTTTTTTGAATCTACATGTTGATGATATATTATTCATTGAAAACGACGTCCTAACCTTGCAGAATGTCAAGTCTTGGTTAAAGAAAGTTTCTCAATGAGATTCTTAGACAATTAAACCTATATCCTTATGATATATATATATAGATCTAAGAGACAAATTGTTTTAAATTAGAGTGCTTAAATAGACAAATAACTGAAAAGGTTTCAGTGTACAAAATTCTTAAAAGAATTCATACTTATGTCTTATAATATAAGTCTCTGCAAGACTCAAAGTCTTAAGATAAATGATGAGCGGGACAATGTGAATATGATTTCATACATATTAGCTATGAGAATCATCACATATGTTATATTTTTCATTCAACTCAATATGTCATATGCTTTGAGCAAAATATACATATATCTCATAGATTCCAGTGAAGGTCATTTGATATTTATTAATAACATTCTTAAGTACTTCATAAGCACTTGAGAGATGTTATTAGGTTTGCAGAGGTTTGAAAGAGATGAGTCTTGTAAATGGTTACAAGATGCATGCTTTCAAGCTAATATAAAAGATTATGATCGCAATATGGATATGTGCTAACTTCGTAGGAATGACTTGGAAACATTCTAAACTCACTCTAACAAGTTCTATAACATAAATTGAGTTTTTAGCGGCATTTGATGAAGCCAAAAAAAATATTTAGATCATAAGGTTCATGATTAAATAAGGTGTGATTCCAAGTGTTGGAAATGATGTTGGCTTTTATTGTAAAATCAATGGATATATTTAAGTTATGGAACCTAAATCACACTATAAATCTAAACAATCACTCGAGCATTTTTGTCTCATAAAAGAGAGAACGTAAAGATTTGCAAAACATCAATAACAAACAATATATCAGATACATAAACAAACTTCTTCCACCAAGAACGTATTAAGGTCACTCGGTATTGGATACGTATAGGATTGGACCTAGTGCAAGTGGGAGATGTTGGGGAATGTGCCCTAGGCCAATTCTATAAATGTTGTTTAACTATTATAAGTACATACATGTTTCTTTTATAATAATATCCATGCATAATAAATGTATTATTCTAAACATCTCTAGTAAGTTATTATTGTGGGAACAATAATAAATTAAGACTAGTATGAATTTTGATTGATAGTCATGTGATGATTATATGTATACGGATACAGATCAAGATCACAGGGATCTGTTAAGAACACATGTTGGACCGACCTGCTATGAGAACGCTACATGGTCAATGTCATAAGTGTTTCTCATGATAGTTATATCATTTAGTCTTTTGACTTAAGATCACTAGAGACTTCACTATTAGAAGCACAATGATTTGACATAATTATATGTCGTCTTTAAACGGATGATTATAAAAGTTGTGATTGGTCATTGTTCGACTAATGTGTGGATGTTGTGTGATCAAGATGAAATTTGTCCCTCTTTTAGAGAGAGATATATATTGGGCCCTTCGATATGTTAGACTGATAAATGGTCATGTCTAATGAATTGATAGGATCAATGTCACTTGACAATTTCAGTCTACTCGGAGATCGAGACTAATAGATTGAACTATACTGGTGACATCTCATATCTTATGTTCAATCAAAAATATCGCGTGAAAAATGGATATAATATATACTGTCTATTAGGTTGTATCGATTTTTTGATCTTCGTGCAAATTGGGTAGTCATAACGTCTTGCTAGAGGTCGCTTATGATTTGTGTATCGAAAAGGTTTTTGGTTCACTGCCAATGTTGTATGAACCTATTAGGTTGCACACAAAGAACGGATTTGCGCGATTCAATATTATTTAGGTTGATAAATTTTATTTGATAAAATTCATTTTGAAGATTCTCATTAAGTGTTCTAGTTTGACTATGATTCAAAATTCTCCTACATTTCTAGTGTGACTGAAAATCTTTTATCTCTTGGTAAATCCTATTATGAATAGGACTTTAATTTGAATTATAGTATGACTTTAATTCTTATTTGAGTTTTAGATAAATTACAACTCTTATTGGATTAGTAATTATAGATTATCTATGGCTCTATTCTTTTTAGAGTTGAACTTTATCTAAGACTCTATTTGGAGTGTGACTAGGAGATGGAGTTCTTTTACAACTCAACCTATTGTACTATCAATAAAACATTAGGGTCACGGTTGTAGGAGAGATTATTCTAGAGAGATTTTTTGTTAGAATTTTAGCACTAGCACTCCGGATCGTGATCGTCCGTTCGTATGTGAATTTATGATAGAGGACATTCGTCTCTGGCAGAGTCTTGAAGGAATCAACACCAAAAAAGGCAAACATGGATTTGTTCTTGTTAAGGCAAGGTTTTTCTTCTATTGGTACATCAAATTAATGGAATCGATAGGATCTTGGTTCGAGGATATTCGAAAAGGTTTCGAAAAACTTTCGCTGCGCTTAATCCTAAAACCCAACAGCACGAATTTCATTTTTAAAGCAAAATTATTTTTCGACATCGAAAATTACGTTGTCTAGGCTTAAATATAATTTTTCCAATTTATTATTTACTTAGGGTGTGTTTGCTAACAAAAAAAAAATTCAATAAGGAAAAACTATTTTCTTAAGCAAATCTTCTTTTGAGAATTTTCTTAAGAAAATTTTCTTATTGTTGTTTGATAGTACGGTAAGAAAATTTTCTTAATTTTTTATATTGTTTGATAACAAATGAAATTTTTTTAAGAAAAACTTAACCTCTTTCATTTTAAAAATATAATATGACTGCAAGACAAGAATGTTTATAATTGAAATTGATCTTTAAAATAGGTTTCAATGCATTTTTTTTTTATGAAACCCAACTATATATAAACAACGAGAAAATAGTTTAAATCATTTCAATGCATTAAATTGGTTAAGTTGGATTGAAACCCAACTATATACCAAGAGTATCATTTATCTGGCTACAAGTGTGTGGCCACACCTTCCATATGAACTACAGCAGATACTTGCATTTGGCCACATCTACCAACACAAAATTGATCAATTAGGCCACAAAAATGGCTCCATGAGAAGCTCCATGGTTGGCATAGCCTGGTTTGTAGACTAGACTCATGCGACGAAAGCATTCATTAAAAGTACATCGCAGATCTTCTAATACATTTATTGTCTTTACTTGGGAATTTAATCAAACAGTTGGTGGTCTTGAATTCTATCCAAACAACATGTTCAACTTAACTTATACATATAACTAAGAGAGATAAGCCAATAGAAAACTTCAACAAGAAATACATGAATGCAATTCTATGAGCTTTAACAACTTTTATGTCCTTCAAAGCTTTCATGAGAATGAGCTATAAGTTTTGAAAGCAATTTCCTTCTTCATTATGGAATCCTGGATATGTGCTTCGTTTTGGGTCCAGATTCTCCTTTAAGAAAAATTGAAAAGATGGGATTTGTTTTGAAAAAACTCATTTATAGAGGAGTTGTTAGTCTTCACTAAAACTCAAAGTTTGAAGGCATGGCAAAGAATTTCTAAAGATAGATTGGGAGCTCCTAATTTGCTCTCACGCTTCTTCCCTCATTGAACTTCAACCACGAATCTATGCAACTCTAATCTTGAACATCACGTTGAGAAGCACTAGATTTATGGCAGAGAGATTGTTCGAATAGACAAATACCGATCAAAATTGAGAATAGAGAAAGGTAATTCTTCAGTCGATTGAAGATTTCTAGCAGATAATGGAGTATTATCTATCTAATGTGTTGGTTAATCCCTCTGCACTCACCATAGAAGCTGAAAACCACAACACAAAATTAATCAATTCGGGGCAAATTAGACCAAATTGAGCATTAAAAAGAGGGGGTTTGTCAATGGTTCGTATCAGTTCTCTTCTTCATCTTCTTCGTTGTTGTTGTGTTGGTCTGAGGAAGACAAGAAGGCATGAGCGTCTATGCCAAGATCGGACGCCAGCATGATACTTGATAAATCGTTAGAGTTTATAAGTGCAGTAGGTTGAGTTCGACTTTGGAGTCCGAGTTTGGGTATTGCGCGAGAGAAAATCTCCAATTTTCATGTTGAAATAAGAGAAAATAAATGATGAAAATAAGAGGCGTGGATTTTTTTCCTCGGCGGTTACAAAGTGTATCAAACACGGAATATTACGGTTATATTAAAAAAAAAAACAAAATTTTCCATGATTTTTCTCATTTTCTTCGCTATCAAACACACCCTTATTGGTCATGTCATAACTCAAAAACCTCGGAATCCCTTCGAATCTTATCTTCGGATGTTTGAATCTCAATTTTGACTCCAAATTGTGGTTCAAAATCAAAAATTAACTTTGATAAGACTTTAAAATAATTTTCACCATTTTTGACATTTTCGAGTATCGTAGCACACACTTCGAGGTAAAACCCCAATATAAATCATCGAAAAAATTTTAAAATCCTCAATTTTCATCAATTTGTCTAAAAATTTCATTTTCCTGAATTGCCCTAATTTCCAGGGATTTTTTATTCATTTTTTTAATTTTTGAAAACATTTTTTTTTTTTAAAATTAGGGGGAAGGGGTTTAATCCCTGAACTGGGTGCGATTTGGCTCAGCTAAACCGAACCCGGTTCGGGGTCATCCCCAACCTCCCCCCTTTTGAACGAAACAGAGAAGCTACTTCTCTGTTTCGTTCTTCTGTTCAATTTTTTGTTGAATCAATAGGGTGCCCAACCCCATAGAGGTTGGGCAGGGAGCTCACGGCTCCCCCTACCTTATTCCTCCTCCCCCATCTTCTTTCTCCTTCCCCCAACGATTCCTCTCTCACCTCTTTTTTCCTCTCCCTCTCGATTGTATTGCTTTTTCATAACTATGTTTGTTTTATATATATATAACCTCCTCCTTTACTCTTCACTGCCAACAATAACAACACCCTCATTGTCACCTCTCTCTCAATTCGAACTAAAACCAGTCCCTAAGTCCAAAACAATCAAAATTAAAATTGAAACCATTACCTTACCATGAACACCGCCACCAACAACACAGCAACTCACGGTTCCTCACCACAGCAGCCACCACGGCTTTTCTTTTCAATCGATTCGAGATTGTGAAGACAGAGAGAGGAGACAGAGAGAAGAGAGAGAGAGAGAGAGAGAGAGATATGAGAGGGGAGACGATGTATAGTACAAACAAACCCTCCTAGATCGATTAATTTTTTAGAGGGCCGCTAAGGGCACCCCACCATTTAATGAGGGCACCCAGCTTATTTGTAAAAATTCCAGCAAAAATGGAAAAGACCATTTTGCCCCTGTATATATATAATGGTTCAAACCCCACAAACCATTTCGACAAGGAGTTAGGGCACCCCACCAGCAAGCGTCAACCACAAAGCCACAGCCACATTGCGTTTGGCGAAGAGCTGATCGATTCTTGCTCGTCGAAACGACAATGAGGTAACAATGTTTGACAACCATTTTCGAGTTTTTTTGAAGCTTGTTTAGTTGCGTATAACGGTGAAAATGATGATTTGTTTGTCAACGTAGGGTTTGGTAATTTCTTCAAATCCGATGTTGTTTATTTGTATAATGGAGGATCGTAATGCTTCGGTGCGAGAGGAGGTCGTCGTCCTTGAGGTAATGTTGCAAATGTTTTTGTGTTTTTTTTGCGGTTATCCGAAGTATCGTCGGGTGCGCGATTGTTTCGGCCTCGCAGACCGAGATGTATAGTAATGTCTCGGTCATAGAGGACCGAGAGGTTTCACGCAGTCACGAACCGGTACGACGGAGAGTAATGAGTAACTCTCGGTCGTACATGAGCGAGACTCGAAGAAAGTTTCGTACTGTACAACCGAGAACCTATTTTTTTGGGTTTTTTTGTGATTGTGCTTGTACATTTTGGTTGATTATAATGTTACACTTGTTTGTATTGCAGTAATGCCGTTATCTTGTAATTTTCCGGACTACAAGGACACTTTTACACCTTCTAAGCCATTCCCCTCTCGAGAAGCGGCAACTTCATGGCTTCAACGATTGGTGGCGAGAACAAGTTTGTGTTAGTAACGAAGCGCTCGGATGCGGGGGCATTAAGCGCAGGGAAGGGTGAAAATTGCCCTGTGACAGTGCTGGGACATATAGGGGACCGGCTCGAGAGAGTTGGGAAGGGGAAAACGGCAAAAATTTTAAAGAAATCAAGGAATGATGAAAAGGCGAGGACTCACACTAGTACGAAGAAATGTGGATGCCCTTTCCAAATTAACGTCAAGGAGAATGTCGACTCCTTATGGTATGTCACCGTGATTTGTGGGAGGCACAATCACGACACCGCAGAAGATTGGATAAGGGGAGGAGGAAGTTGAGGATGCGGGGGAGGACCGAAATTGAGCGGCTCAGGGAGATTAGTCCACCTTCGTCTTTTGTGGAGTGCGAGCGGGAAGTTGAGGATGCGGGTGTGAGGACACGGGGTCTCCAACCGGAGGCACCCCGGTGTCGGAGGCACCCCAATCTCCAATCGGATTTGAGTCCTCCCACTCCACAAAAGCTTCTAGCGAGAAGAAATGCAAGGTTCCACAAATGCGTCGTGCCGGTCGACGCACGCAAAGTGGATCTAACATGGCTTATAGTCATTGCTTAGAACCGGATTGGTTGCCACATGTTGATGCCATTATCGATGTGGTTTAGATGGGAATTGTGGATATAGGTGTATAGCCTACGGGCTTGGACTTGCCGACGTAGACGGGTGGAGGATTGTGCGTAGACGGATGTACGATGAGATTATCGGGTATGAATACCTATGGCGGGAAGTGCTTGGCTCGAGTTTCGAGCACATCAAGAATGCGGTGCATTGCCCGAGAGAAGCAAGAGGGGGCATCTTTCAAAGAATGGTTGACACTTCCGGACATGGGATTGTTAGTATCCACCGCATTCAATGTCATTCTCGTCAACCTCTCGCATGGGAGTGCCTCCACATTCCTACCTCTACGTAGTACTCCAACGTCGTCATTGCACAACATACTTATCATTGCAATGGCGAATGAAAGGAATATCCATTGGGTTAGGGTAAGTTCTATGATTTTTTTGTGAATTGGTTTGTTTCCCCTTAATCGGGTTTGTGACAATATCTTCTATGTTCTACTGTTCACTTTGACAGTGCGGTTGCATGTGAATGCACCACTTTGCCATCCTTATATCCATCGTGGGATCGGTACGTTGAGGACGGCGCCAAAGGTTGGCGAGATGGATTCGTTTTTCGAGACATCGCGCCCATTGCAATCGCTTACGATCATGAAGCCACCATACCTGTTGTAGATTTAAATACACCGTAGGTTAAAGCTTGTACCTAGACGGCTAAACATTTAGAAATTTTGTCAATTCGATAGAATGTTCTATGTATATGCAAATGTTGTGTTGTGTTTTAATTGTTGTTTACTTATGGATGGACCCTTTTTAGAGTCAGTTTGAATATTACGGAGATTTATAATTAATTAAGGTTCGGTGCAAATTGTCGTGCTGGATTTTCAATCTTGCATTGTTAGTTTGACGACTACGGAGATTTTTTTGAAACTGTAATGTTCAAATTCATCCATTCCTGATATCGCGGTCAAGCAGGTTCGTGAAACAACCCATATTTTCGGTCACCAATGACAGACAAGTATTCCAATATATCGTTCTTGTATAGCCGAGTCCTATTTCAATTTCTCGGTTGTACACCACCGAGATGGATTGACCATTTCAATTCGCTGACTCTCGTCCTATGACGATCGAGCCTACTGAGACCCTATCGGAAGTGGACAACCGACACGCAGTTAACTCTTCCGGTCTTCGTGGCAGAGACTGCGACTTCCCAAAAATATTAGCTTATGTCTCGCCAAGGCCGAGAGACGGTTGACACGATCTCGGCTGTGTGGCGAGAACCACGATTTCCCAATTTTTTTACATTTTAAAAACCGCCACACACACATTACATCTACTCTACCAAACGTAACTTAATTCGTCGATCTTCAACCGAGCCCTAATTTGGAGACGAAATCGGCTCACACACCGGACCCTACAAAATGCGAAACCTAGAACAACGAAGGAGAAACACACGGCGAGGGACGGAGAACACGATTTCGGGGATTCCTCTCACCTGGTCGGTTCAAAACAAATGAATTCTTCCACCGGGAATTCGGTGAACGAGGGTGGTGGTGGTGGTGGGGGTGGTGGGGTGCCTGGGGTTTGCACGAGGGTGGGTGAGAGGGTTTTTTGCACGAGGGGCATTTTCGGTATTTTGGGTTTAATTTTTGGGTGCCCCAGGTAAATCGATTTGTGCCCACATTAATTGGGTGCCCTCATTAAATGGTGGGGTGCCCTTAGCGGGCCTCATTTTTTAAGGAAGAATGGTTGTCAAATGACCAAACTACCCTTCCTTTTATATCCTCAACTATATAAATCCAATGCCCCTCATGGTAATTTGTCACTTTTCTATTTATTTTCATGTTTATCTCATTATTTTTTGTCCAAATTAAACCCTAAAAAAATACCCCATTTGGACCGAAAATTGGAAAATTTACTAAAGCACTACGAACCTCTCGAACAACATATATCGCACCCAAATCGAAGTGTGGGCCCACGTGGACTCATTAAATCCAATTAAAGTCCAGAACTCAAATTTTTAAACTTAACCGTATTCATTTCTCACAAAATCGGAAATGGTAGTTTGGACCAACATTATAACTTTTTCGAGACTCGTTTCGACACGTATTTCGAGACAAAACCTCGCGAAATATCGAATTTACTTAATCGACTTGAATTTTGCAAAATAACATATTATATAGTACACAACACTAGGCACACATCATACAAAAATAAAATTAATTAAAAATCTCAATTTCATCGGTCTTTACTTCTCGATTCGCGGCTTAAATCATAATTAGGATTTGTTAATCCCAGATCAGCCGTAATTATCAGTTTAAGATTTTTGAGATTTGACACTTTTTGCTTAGATTTGGATCTAATTTTCGATGTTGAAGATGTGGAGAGCGTCGACGAATTACATGGGGAGACCTTTCCAAGTGGAGATAATTCAACAGCTATAATAGCTCCAAAACTGCAGTTAACAAGTTTAGTGAAATCATTTTTGTTATGCGGTTTGAATCTTAATGAACTCTCAAAAGAATTGGATATGAATGTAAATTTAAAGCTCGTGAAACATAATTATAGATTTATGGAGGTAATCTCATTTGCCGAACTGGTTGCTAAACTCTTGAGATTCTCGTTTAAGTTACTCAAGTTTTATCAATTCACTTTGGTTGAATTTGCATGTGTTGTGTTAATTAGCTCAGAATTTTCCCAAGTTGAGTTTAAAGTATCGCTAGATGAATAAAACAACAAATTACCCCCGAAACCACCTGACAATTTAGTTTCTGGGGAGATATTTGATTCTCTTTTCTACATTGAGTTGCCATCTTATTTCTTGGAGAAAACTTACATTTCTGCTGTAAGTTGACTGATTGACAGAATATCATGGTTGTTTTGCCTTGAGAGTATTCGAGGATATGCTTCAACAACACCATTTTCGTAAGACAATAGTACTTAAGTTGTACACATACTCTCTGCATTTGAGTTCCGATCTTGAGAGATTGATTTCAATATCATTTAGCTCACTAAAACCCATTAATCGATTGCCTATTGATGTACTTCTTCAATAGTGCTCAAATGCTTATTTAAACACAATTATGTGTGCTATGTTTAGCTTTGATAGTGCAATGCAGCAGATGAGCTAGGATCCGGGTAAATGGTTTGCAAATCTTGTGCCTCTAGTTCATGTAAAGCATGGGAAATTTATCAATGCTCCTAAATTGTTTGAAGAGATTCCTCAACAAGACTTGCTCTTTTGGGTGATATTGATTCAAGAGGTATGGGGTCGAGCGGCTGATGGGCACATTTCTTGCTTGAAGAGCTTCATGAGGTGAAAAACTTACTAAAATACTTGGATTCATTACTCTGCATTGGATCAAGTTGTTTCGTTTCTATAATGTTGCTTTAGACAAGGTTTTTGTCAAAGATCAAGGTCTTACATTATGACGGGCCTAAACCCCACAAACTGGGTCCCACTCAGTCTAAACACACGTGGACCCTTGGTCAACCCCGCAGAGTCAACGTAAGCCTAGTCAGCCTCTAATCCAAGTTAGTCAATCATTAGTTGCTTATTTGGTTTGTTATTTAGTTTAACAAGTCTTAATATTTACGCGGCGGAATTTAAAAATATGTGGAAATCCTGCAAATTAGATCTCATGTATATATCTGGGGACAAACAGTGTGAAGAAGCGTCATATACATATATCAAACGTCTCATAACACAAAATGAACTCCAAGGTAACTAAAAACATAAGTATATATTATATGTACTGTCCAAAATATCAAAAATAAACCTACTGTAGTAACAGAGAAGAGCTGACTCTGAGGAAAGGTTAGAGGAAGTCACTGATCACTGGCTCCTTGCCCCTGCTATTAGAGGGACCTGCAATTGTCACCAAAAGCGGAGACAATTCCAGTGAGTAAATCCAAAAGAATTTCAACAGAAAGGAAATCGCAATCATTTTCTCAAATATAGCAAGGAAATGAAAAGAATTAATATTGAATTAATATTGAATTTGTTACAGTTTTACTTACCTCAATACGCAAAATACCAAGCAATTTGCGGTTCCCACATGCCTCAAAACACATACCCAATATCCGACATTAGTCTCATAGGCTCCTGGTATCAATTTACAATGAATTAGGTGTGTTTGAGCCTATTTGATATAAATTAGAATTTTAAATCCCAAGATAAGTCAAAATAGGAAATTTATAGTGGTGGCACATTTTTCTAGAAAAACCTCGGGGTAAAATTCTCTAAAAAATCTCCAAACTCACTTTTCTACAATTTTTCTCATTTTTCCTAATTTTCCCTATTTTTCTTGAATTTTTTTGTAATTTGTTATGATTTTTTATCAATTAATATATGAAAATATATATTTTTTTAATAAAAATGGGTTTGGGACTCCTTAACCGAGTTTGGGCTGAACCGGACCCGATTCACCCCTGTCGAGCGGGCTCCAACTCGGATTGGCCCGCTGGGCTGGGCCTAAGCTAGCCCGACCAAACAGGCAGGGATCGCATGCACGAGCATGCAATCATTCCCTCCCCCCTTACAAACTAAACATGAGAGTCAACGGAACCCTTTTTCTAAAAAATCTTAATCTTTTTCTTTATTTTTTATTTTCTTTTCTTTCTTCAAAATGATCAACAACAATATTTTTCATTTTCTTTTAATCAATCCAACTAAAATTAACTCCCCTTAAATCATACTACCAACAATAAATTCATCAAATCTACCATATATTTAACCCATAAACATCAAAATTTAATAAAATTAAGGGTTAACTTACTTGGCTTAATCAAGATCTTCAAATAGCAAATAGTTTTCTCCTCTACTCCAAACCATTTCTACGCTACCTCCATGAACAAGGAAGCTCTCTCTTTTTATACTCTCATTATTAAGAAGGTGAACCACCATCACATAATTTTTCTTATCTCTTCATATTCCACAAAAAATTTACACCTTATCATTCTAATTTAATTTTTGAAATTCTCATTTATGAAACGACTACAATACCCCTCATGACTTACTTTAAGTATGTAGTTAATTAATTTCCATTTGACTTAACTTAAATCAATATTGTCGACCTATCAAAATACTCGTGTACGCGCAGTCCTCGCTCACAAATTCGATGAATAAATTATATGTATTCGCATATACAAGTGTACATAACATATTTACAAGCATCACACAATAATAAAATATTATATTTACCTCGGTGTTGACGCTCGAGTTCCGACCGAGTCGCCATATAGGATATGTTGCCACGTCACGGTCCTATTAGGCAAATGATTAGGATTAGATTTATTAAGGTTGTTACATACATGATGGATATGTGTTTGACCATTACTTCCTTGACATGCTAGAGCGTCTCATGGTGCCAAAAGAGGACATTTCCATAGGAGTTATTTCAGCAGATGAGTTGTGGATATCGATCCTCGGAGACGATTTTTTGCTAATCTATTGTCCAATTAAGAAATTGAAACGACCCTCCACGACCTAGGGTCGGGTCGCCTGGCCCAAACTATCACCCAAGCCTGATACCTGAACCAGACCCAAATAACGGCTTTGCACGCTTAACTCAAGCTGCGGAACTACACAACTGTACATATGAAACAATAATTTCGGAATTTAAAACTAAAAAGTTCCATATGTTAAACGAATAATTCTAAACGAAGATGTTCAAGTATCCCTAAGTAATTGCAAATGTATACTACCATGGTACTAAGTCAACAAGTCTCGGGGATTAGAATCTACCCTATTAAATACTTTATACAACCCATGTTTAGATGTTTTGAATATCGATAATATAAATAGCATGTAAAGTTCACATCAAAGACAAAACTCTACGCTATCGCCTTCCCTTTATCCCGCACCAGTATCAATGAAGACGGACCTGGAGAGTAAGTGGGGTGAGCTAAAAGAACCAACGGAGCTCAGTAAATGCAAAAAACCCGCTCAAACATCAAACGCACAAGTACTACTTAATAATGATGCAAGATCTAACATGGAGTTGAAATCAAATGATCAAGCATTTAGTAGAAAACATGGAAATAAGAGTCATATCTATGATTAAATGTAAACCATCTATTTTATTCATGTAAGACAAGTTCCAAGATGCATTTAAACCATACTAGCAAAAGGTTTGAAAATTATATGCATAGGGGCCCACAAGAGATATACCATAAAGAATAATAATATTTATAAGTCTTTGGTCCATTCAATGCATACTAGTTATTGACTTGATTCAGGTGACCGGTTCTCCTACTCTCGAGGTGATGCAGATCACTAGTAAACACAATGGTCGTTGTGTCCCCTCAATGGTCCCATCAAACCAATAGAAAGTTCTTCCAAGCCGTCGCTGATATGTGCACCAAGGTCACTTAGAGTTTTCATGAGAAGTTTACTACCGCTCATGTCTTTAATAATTTAACCACATCTCCTTAGCCAGGAGGGGTAATTCCAACTCCTTACCCAGAAATAGGTAATTCCATCTCATTGCCCAAGAGAAATAATCCCAAATTTGGTGCAACACATATACAACCATATATAAGTAAATCAAGTCAATAGCATAATGCAACCCATTCCCAAGTCTTGAGTTCAAATCATGAATCTTAATTATCTAATAACATGTCATATTTGATACTTGAGCGAAGCTCCCACTTACCTCGACTCGCCACGATATCCTCTCCCGATCCTTGCGCGTACGGGATTCTATATGAACCGTTTCGCAAATCTATACAATTTAAGACTCATTCGCATTAATTCGCAAATTCTCATTTCAAAATTAGTCAATTTCCAATTTATTAGCCAATTACTTTTGGTCCACTAGTGTGGGTTTCGCGTTCTCGAGAACCCTCGTCGGGGTGCAGTAGTACGCCCTGAAGTCCACAAATTTCATTTCTATTTATTTTATTATAACTATTTCTAATTATATGTATATATAATCTTATATATATATATATATATATATATATATATATATATATATATGTTATAGTTTATTATTATAACTATTATATATATATATATATATCAAGGGGCCAGAGTTGGGGGGTGGTTAGGGGTCAAAATTGCCCCTGACCTCCCCCTCCAGTGCTCACTGCAAAATGGCACTGAGCACGACTCACATTGGGGAGCCTCCTAGTGGAGGCCCTTCCTCCCCATTGGTGGCAGCGGTCCACTGCCGCCACTACTCCGGCGGTTGTGGGTCCGCCGCTCTAGACCGACGGCGGCAGTGGCGAGGCCGCCGCCTCCCTTCCTCGGCGTTGCCGACGGTGCCGCCTTTTTGGGTTCTCCATCAAAGTTTCACAAAATTAAAATCAAAAGGAGAAAATAATGTATTTTTCACTATTATTGAAACAAACACAAGCTTGTGATTCTTTTAGACAATAAAAGAAAGAGGGTTTACCTTCAATGGAGGTCTCCTTGGTTTCAAAGCATCGCGCTTCCCCCGAACAAGTCCCCTCTCCTTTTCTCTCTAACTTTTTGTGTGCGCACAAATGGAGACTAGGGTTTACAAAAAAAAAATTATATAGTGGGACCAACTTAGTTTAAGGTTTACGAAATTACTAAATTACCCCTGGGATGGGTATTTCTTATTTTTGGGTCGTCACAGAAATTAAGTAAGGAATTGAAATTTTTTTGTAATGGAAATTAAATTAATTAATTATCTTTAACAAATTGCGGGGAATTTAAATTGAGTTTTAATAATGGAGAAGTAGTCAACGAGATTCAATTTCACCTAAGTTGATATCTTTCTATCAATATTTATCTAAAAACATGACAATACAAATTATGATAGGCATATTTCCTTCATTATCACTCTACCCCGAGGTCTCGGTGATAGAGATTCTAACGCGTCATTCGGACTCCGCCAGTCGGCGAAAGTAGCATAAGTGTAGACACCAAATTAAATTCCAAATTCAAGGGTTATGCTTCTCTAATCTTAGGTGTAAAATCCCCAATGTTCATGGTAAATTTCAAACCCTAGTTTCTACACATATGTGATCAAGACAAATGTAGAATTAAATACAAGAATCCACGAATCTAAACAAGGAATTGAATATGAAACTCATGAATTACATGGAACTAAAAGAGAAACAACCCGAGATCAATTGATCTTTGAGACAAAGAGTATTACCCCATAGTGGGGTGAAAACTAATACAAAACATCATAAACATCAACGTAAACATGATTCAATACCTAGAATTTTTTTTTTTTAAAACAGAATCACCAAGTTTGATCTAATACCCTAGCCTTTACAAGTTCTTCTCCAAAGCAAAAGTATCTCTCACATCTCACCTTACACTCCTATTTATACCTCGACGGTACTTTTATCCGAAAAATTGGCACAAAACCCTAAAAATTCGTCAAAACTCATGTTTCAAAAGGTGGCACCCCAGATGGGAACTAAAGCACCAAGCTCAACGCCACGTGTTTTGTATAAATATCTTGAATTGGTTGTTTGTAGCATTGAAATTGTAGGCAAGGAGGGCGATGAGGTGTCAGGTCAGGCGATGAGGCGTCACATTCAACTCTAGCTGTTTCGGCCACTGTCTCATGGTGTATACCTTAAGTTTTGGCGCTGAGGCACCAGGTTCAGCGTCGGCTGTTTTGGCCACTATCTCGCGGCGCTCACCTTGGGGTATGGCGCTGTGGCACCAAGGTCAATGCCCAGTGGTGAAAGTTGGTCTTCTCGCTCCAACCCCCCGCTTAGCTCATCAATCTTCCCAATTGACTTGATATCCCCTTTGATTGCCTTTTGGACCTAGCAAAATGAGTATAAACTCATGATTTGTTTGCCAAAATGTTAAGTAAGTACTACTTTAAAACACATAAAAATATGTTACACATCACACCCCTAAACTTAAGACTTTGCTAGTCCCTAGCAAATAAGCATGAATAAAATTGATGCAGTTTATTTAAACCAACTAACTAAGCATGAACAACATCAATCCAAAGTTCAAACTCATCGGGTACATGCAAACGAAATTTATTCCAATATGCAGTTATTTTCATCTCCCTACCTTAGTGGCGTCTTCCAGTCTCATTTTCAAACTAAATATTGACTCAATCCAAGTCCTTTAAAATGCCAAATACTCAACCTTTCAGCCCAACCTTCACAAGAATCCACTTTCGATAACCCAAATGCAAGTCCGAGAGTCTACCCTCAACTACTAGAGAAAGTCCACAAAAAGATTTGGAACCTCAATCATTTTTCATTCAAAGCATCAACTTTTAAGAGATTTCATATGCTCATTTTTCGATCCACTCTCAACTATCATCAAACTTAAAAGACCACGAATTTGTAGGTATTTAATAGGTTGTAGTGGGGCCATGGCTTAAGTTATAAAAAAGGGGATAGTTAAGCTCAAACAAGTTATAGATACTTCAAAAACCTTTTCCTTACAAATATATAGTACTTACAAGATAGAACTTACAAAAATTGCAAACTTTTCCACTTATTTTCGCTCTTTGTTTTTCCATTTCATCACATCATTCCATATTTTCTTTTTCTATGGACTTTCTTTGGTGGATTCATTCATTTTATTTTGACATTCCTCTTTTTTGGGTTGATTTCACTTTTTCATACAAACTTTATAAGCTTTTTTCATTATAGATAAGGGTTGCTCATCATTCTAACTTTAGGTGGTCTAAGGATTTTTGGCTGGGACAATGTTCGGTGCCACGAGAGACATGATAAACAAGGCTCAATGGTATGACTAATGATTTCATATATGGGAAGGATATATATATAGGATATTGGGGTATAACATTCAAACTAATTCCTCTCATCAATCGTTTAAGTTCAAAATTTATCGCCTCAAGTGGATCTAGAACAAGTTCTAGAATGCTCGAATCTTCATTAAAGTTAGCGTACTTTAAGTTTATCCCCTTTTGGTATTGGCATAGGTCTTTCCTCGCACCGAGCTCCTACGAAAAATCCTTGATCTAGCTAAGTTAAACAATTAAGCACATGGGGCAATACTCACCCCAAATCTCGCCTTATCGGTTTGATAAAGATTATATCCTAGACTGACATCCACATAGGAAGATAATCAAAAGAATAACATTTGTCTCCTATTTCATGCACATGCTTACAAAAATATTCGTTGATGCATTTAATCCCAAAACATGCTAACAAAGTGTGAGGAAAAAAATACCAAATAAAATAGCAATTATAAAGTAGTCAAGATAGTACGAAAACAAAGAAGCATGTATCAGAGTATGTAGACCAAGAATCCCCTGAAAAGGATAGTCTAACGCTCAGATACAAAAAAAAATATCAATCCTCATAGAGAGAAGTGAAGTCGTACCTTGCACGATACTTGCCACAATCACCATAGTGACAAGCTGAAGTTGGGAAATGATAGCCATGATCATCAAGATTCGAATCAGACTAGATTATCTCATAAACCTTTGATAATCTAGTCAGCCTCTAAACTTTCTAAATATTTATTTTTTCTTGACATCGATTTTTTAAAATCCTCGAGATAAATAATCATCCTCAAAGTTAAATTCAAAGTCTTTATTTTTCTTAACTGCATTAAATTATGAAATCCTTCAATTTGAGATTTTGATTTCTTCAAGAAATTTTGGTTGAGTCTCCCCTATAAATAGGGTTGTAGAAAATTTAAAAATCTGATAAACAATAGTGGGAGAAGGCCTAAAATGACTTACATCTTCACCAATATTCATAACAATTTATATATCATAACTTATATATCATAACAATCCACTCAAACAAATCCATTGATCATTAAATCATTTCATGAAACCATCTAACCTCAAATTCAAGTTTGTATTTGTCATTATACTACAATTATCGTCATATACTTCTCGGAGAATTCTTAAAATAGAAAATCAGCCTAACTCATAGCTCAATGCCCAAAATACAATAATAATCAAATTGTTATATAAAGATAAAGAAAGAACATAAGGAAATCACCGTAATACTAAAGATCGCATTTTCGTTTCTTCATATCCATTAATTGAACATATCATTACTCAATAATAAAAATTCAATAATGTCATATAAGTAAATCCTACACTATCCAATATACATGCCGTAACCAAATGCATCATAATAAAAGAATTTAAACAAAACAATAATATTCAAAGAACTACAAATATATAAGGATGCAATCCATCTCGTTTCTATTCCGTTACTACAATCAAATGTCGACTTTTAAAAGTAGTACAAGAACATTAATAAGGAATCATGAGTTTGAGAGGAAGTCCCTCAGGAAACCGCACCCTCAACTATGAATGGAGTATGATCTTTGCTAGCTCATTCCCACAAATCCTCCTAAGCAAATGTCTACAATGATCAGCGACTCCAGCCATAGAGCACCATGGTGTTCACCCTACCATACATATAGACTGTGAACACAATGGGATCCTCAAAAGCCTCCTTCCTCTCGTGTCCGTTTATGCATGACCAACAAATAATGGAAAGATAAATCGTGCATGCAATTATATTCGAGAATATTCATACAATGTAAATGTTACTATGGGATTTACTTACATACAACCAACTTTGAACTCAATTTTTGGTATTCCCGGAGCGTCATATCACTTTGAAAGTGGTTACAATAGTTTCCCTACATACCCAATTATATTAAGGGTCAAGCTTCAATTGAGATCAAATAATAAAACTCCACGAAAATAACAGCCAATGTATGCTTGATAACTGTTTCCAAAAATAATTGTTTACAACAACTTCAACTAGCTTTTACCTAGCTAACTTGGGGTAACCTTTTAACCTTGAAAACCTCAATATTTGTCATGATAACCATAAAGGAACTTGTAGAGCTCACTGCATACTTTTCATAGACTATAATAAAACTCAAGTCGAATCACAAATGGAGAAGTTATGAATTTTTCAATATGGCAAGTTGATCAGGCGAACTTTATTTATTTGAACTAATAAAACCTTTTCAAATCAAAGCTTTTGTAATTTAATCCCTCAGACTCAACACCAAACACCAAAAAAACACATCAAATCGAATTCAAAATATTTTCACAGCCCGTTGAGTCAATTTGAACAAAACTAATTGTCATGGCCCAAATCTCTTTTTTTATTTTAATCTTTTAATTAGGATCAAATGACCCGTGACGTAAGACCCACTTCAATATACGTGTCACGACCGAGGCTAGATGGCCAAGGTAAATGTTATATTTGTAATGATGAATGCCTAGTATATTGTATATATGTAGACTATTAAGTCATTCCTACTTGTGAATATGTGTCGAGACGTGTGTGGGAATGCGACTCGAGCTACGTGCCAACGTGGGACCGAGGAAGAAAGCAATATGGTGAGTTGGTATAAGATTTATATTGCTTTTATAAGTGATATACATGGGGCTATGGTTGATTAAGTATAAAAAACACTTAAGTTAGTAAGTTAAAATAATAGCGACTTGATATTTCTCGAGACACGTATTGACCCATCTCAAAACCAATTGAGTCACTTATTAATGTCATGTGGCATGAGTTAGTAGGACATGTGTTAATAGGTGTATCATTAGATAGGTCTTGAGATACGTGTGCACATTAGGATCAATGGCTATCAATCAACCATATCCAATTCATGATTATAAAGCTTTTGGTCAACTCAAGCAACTCAACTCTTTCATTTTCATTTGCTTAAGAGAGAAGCAAAGTTGCTGGAGAAGGAGGAGCCGCTGGAGAAGAAAAAGATCAACAAACACTTAGTGATTTAGTGAAGGAGAAGTCAAGTATAGCTAGTGTTCATTAAGTTAGGTAACTCCTCTACACTATAGAGTTAGCTTAATCCAATGAATTCATGAATTTGATGTTATGGGTTGTTGTTTTATATTGTGGTTGATGTCATGGAACTCTAGTAGTGTGTATGGAGGTTCCTTAAGCATTAACATGTCCTATGTGTAGAGAAAACTCGGAATTCTGATTGCAGAATTCTGGGTTTTACTCCACATAGCGTGCTAGGTGGATCAGCTAGCGCGCTAACTTGGATTAGCGCGTTAGATCAGGATCGGTAGCGCGCTAATGGGCCATTAACGCGCTAACCCCAGGCATTAACTCGCTAGGTCTATGACAGCATAAAAATTGCAATTTTCAAAAATTCCTTAAACACTATAAAAGGGTCTAATACCCTAAGTCTAGTTCCAAACACACTTAAAAACCTATAATATGATATCAAAAAGCTAGGGAAGGGTTCCGGGGATTCAAGTACGAGTTTTGAGGTGTCAGGAGGTCGGAGTAGCTTAAAAAATTGAGTGGATTGTAAGTAAATTGGTTGAGATATTTCTTTACATTTCATTCATATTCATATGTTCATTTCCAGTCATTTAGACTGAATTTCTTTTGTACTCCATATGTCATGACTTGTTGTTCTTTCTCATTACATGAGGTTGTTGATAAAAATGATTTCATTGACTCCAAATCATGTGCAATGTCATTGTTGATTGTTAATGCATGTGGTTAATGAAATAGCATGCTATTAGGTAAGTGTTACATAGTATTGTAATCTATTTCCTTTGTACATTAGTATGCGATGATTTTGTTGGATTCCATTACTGTGTTGTTCTTGAATATGAAAGTAGTTCTTGTATATTGGACCACTTTATGATAAAAATCTAGCGGACATACGGGAAATAAGTCTCAAGGTTGTTGGCAAGCATAACTTGTGCAGCACACGGGGTATGGGACCCGGGGTTATTTGAAAGTTTATATCGCCGATGACTGACACCAGCGAAAGATTATAAAGGCAAGAGGCTTAGACCTTTTTTATGTAGAGCTCAGCTCCATCCTCATATAGTGGAAAGGCTGATGTCATGTAGATCACGTCCGAGCGACCCTAGTTCATTACTACTTAGTCATTTGTCAATTTCATGTTGTTTAGCGGAAGTATCTCTTTGCATGTTCTCTTTACATCATAGTTGTTATTATCATGCTTTTAGATACTTGTTGCATAATTGGGAATGTGAACAAATGTCTCTCAGTATTACTTTCTACTTTCTTGTACTCACCGTCTAATTTGTGACGGTGGGTGCAGATCCATTGAGTAGCAGACCAGGCAAAGTCAAGATCGACGATTATCTCTGAGTCAGTAGAGCACTACTGCACCTGATTTTGTAGGTTTGAGTTTTTTATGTATTACTTTTATATGTATATAATTTACTTTTGAGGTTGTATATTATGGGTTGAGTGAGTAGTACCTTGACCAGACACATGATATTATATATCGCCATTTCATTGTATATATGCATGTGATCTTTATTCCCTTGTTTTTCCATAATTGTTAGGCCTCATGTTATAAGTTTCCACTAAATTGTTAAGACTTCCACTAAATAAACTTTTAAGTAAACAAAATTTTAACTAACTATAATTAATGAATTTCCATAGGATAAGTATTTATATTCTTTTAAATGAAAAAATTAATTGGTATGTAATAAGGTTTTGGAAAGGCTGACTAGTCCCTTATTAGGTCCTATATGGTGAGGTTAGGGCTTAATAACGGGATTAGGTCGGGCAGTGCCCTAATTTGAGAAGGGGTCGTCACAGTTGGTATCAAAGGCTAAGTTTATAAAGCTTATTAGAGCATATGTTTATATGGTTTAGATTGTGGAATATGATTATTCTACAATGCGATACAAAAGCTACAATTTGTAGCAAAAGGCCTAACATTTCCAATAAAAAAACGAATAAAATTTAAACAATAAAACATAAATCTTAAAATGATCATTGCCTACAAACTATTAGTTGGAAAGTGAGTGAAAGTGAGATGGGGATGTCTTATATGTATATATTTTAATTTTACATATGTGTATATGTGTTATCTACGTAGCAGCTGATTCACCTTCGCTATCAACTTACAGAAATTGATGGTTGATTCACGCGACGGCGGGGATGCAGGTGCAAGTGGCAGCCAGCCTCCTATTCCATCAGCAGATAATTTTTAGAGGCTATCCGATCGAGTAGCTGCTCTGGGGGACAGCAGTTGGCAGAGTTCATTGCCATGATGACTTCATGTTTCGCTCCACCAGAAGAGACACCAGCCCCTACTACTACGACTACTTCCACATTACCCACAGCAGTGTCTGTAGTACTGACTGTACCAGTGATAGCAGCTCCAATCGTAAATACAGTTTTTACAACGTCTTTTACACGTCCATCTTCAAGTTCGACAGCAGAGGTTCAGCTGGTGAAGGATTTCATCAGACTGAAGCCAATCGACTCTGATGGTTAGAGAGTCTTTGAGAAGATCGAGAAGTGGGTATTGTCTCAAGAGAAGTTGCACACTCTTAAGGATTAAAGACAGACTCTAAGCCGAGATTTCATTGTACATGGAACAGATAGACGCCGATATTTGGTGGCATGCGACGATAGCTTCTAAGGGAGATTTTGAGTCATGGGATGCCTTCAAGATGAAGTTTTACCAGCAATATTTCCCACCTACAGTGATGAAGAGGTTGAGGAAATAATTCATGAACTTGAGAAAGGGAGCTGGTGAGTCAGTGATGAGCTATAGAGAAATATGGCTATCTGAGGCAGTTTGCTGGGGATCTAGTGAGAGAGGATTCGGATGATGTGTAACACATCGAAAATGGACTGAGACCAAATATTGGATTTTATGCGGTCAGTTCAGGTGTCAGGACTTAAGGTGAAATTTACAAGCAAGCACTCTCCCACGAGACATTATTTAGGCAGAGTTGCCGATGGGACGTCGTTAGTACCAACGTAGATACTTTACTAGTTGCGAGGTTTAAGAGGAGACAGAGGGGCAAGGGACCGAGGAGATGGGATAGAGGTACCCAAGGGTTAGTGACATCTACAGGAGTTGTACCCTTTGTACCATCCCCTACACCATTGCAGACTACTGTTGGTAGACCTCCCTTGCCACTACCATTTAGACCTACAGTACCAGCTAGTACTACTTTAACAACTCTACCAGCACCACCAGCACGTCAGTAGCAGCAGGGTGGTAGGGGGCCGAGGCAGAGGTAGAGATAGTTCTCGACAGGGGCAGAGACATGCATAGGCCCAAGATCAGGTTCAGGGTCAGCATAGACCTCACTTGTTATAGGTGTCGTCAGGTTGGGCACGGGATTAGAGATTGTCCACAGCCAGCAGCCGTGTTTCCACCACATAGTCGATAAGGTGTACACATTGTAGCACAGCCCGATGCAGATGCCACACAAAGACTTATTCACGGGATTAGAGATTGTCCACAGCCAGCAGCCGTGTTTCCACCACATAGTCGAGAAGGTGTACACATTGTAGCACAGCCCGATGCAGATGCCACACAAAGACTTATTGAAGGTATGATTTCCATTTGTGGTAAAAAGTCATATTTTTGTTTGATTCGGGTTTTACAGTATCTTTCATTTCTGGTCGCATGATATTTATCTTAGGTTTGACACCGATTAGAGTTAGCGTACATTTGATTTTGAGTACTATAGTCGGGGACAGAGTTTACCCTAATTATCTTGTTGAGAGATGTTCAGCAGATATAGGCAGTGTAGAGTTACTAGCAGACTTCAGGGTCCTCGAGTCCTTAGATTTCGACACGTTGTTAAGGATGGATTAGCTAGCAGCGTATCACGCTCATATCGACTGTTTCAGTAAGACAATGATATTTGAGATCCTAGGGCGTCCGATTTTTACGTATAGTGGTATTACACCGAGAGCTGAAGGCATTAGAGGTCGACTTGCGACTAGTAGAGAGATGGAGACTCTGATGTCATTATACACCATAGTAGAGAGTCAGGAACCCAGACTTAAGGAGATTCCGGTTGTGTACGAGTTTCCATACCTGTTTCCGGAAAACTTACTTGGTTTACCACCACCAAGAGAGATATATTTTACCATTGAGATAGTATCAGGCACTAGACCTATATCTATACCATCATACCGCATGGCTCCGAGATAGTTGGAGGAGTTGAGGAGTCAGTTGTAAGATTTTGGACAGAAGGGATTCATCACACCTTCTATGTCACCATGGGGAGCACCGGTCTATTTGTGAAGAAGAAGGACGGTACTTTAAGACTGTGTATCGATTATAAACACTTAAACAGGGTCACAGTCAGAAACAAGTATCCCTTACCACAGATTGATGACTTATTTGATCAGCCGAGAGGAGCACAATATTTCTCCAAGATAGACCTGCGATCAGGGTATCATCAACATAGGATCAGGGATGAGGATAGGTCCAAGACGACATTCAGCACGCGATATGGACACTATCAGTTTACGGTCATGTCGTTTGGTTTGACTAATGCTCTTGCCATGTTTATAGATTTGATGCATCGAGTGATGAGGTCATTTCTTGACAGTTTCATGATAGTTTTCATCAATGATATATTGATAATTTCGAGGACTAGAGAGGATCATGAGCAGCACCTCAAAGAGACGTTACAAACCTTAAGGGAGCATCGACTATACGCCAAGTTCAGCAAGTGTGAATTTTGGCTGTCAGAAGTCAAGTTTCTGGGACATGTTGTTAAGGCAACAGGCATTGCTGTAAATCCAGCTAAAATTTAGGCTATTATGGACTGGCCTGCATCGACGTCAGTTACGAAGATCAAGAGTTTTCTGGGGTTAGCAAGATATTACCGCGGGTTCGTGAAGGACTTCTCGAATATCACTTCACCGATGACTAGATTGACTCTGAAAGATGTCAGGTTTAATTAGTCTGAGGAATGCGATGAGGCATTTGCTCACCTGAAGAGATTGTTGACTACCGCACCAATGATGATATTGCCGGAGGCTGGACAGGGATTCTTGGTATATACAGATGTTTCTCATACGGGTCTAGGTTATGTGTTGATGCAAGATAAAGGCACGGTGGCTTATGCATCCAGACAGCTAAAGATGTGTGAGAAGAATTATCACAGTCATGATTTAGAGTTGGCAGCGGTAGTATTTGCTCTGAAGATATGGAGACATCATCAGTATGGAGAGAGGTTCACACTCTATACTGACCACGAGAGTTTGAAATATCTCTTCACACAGAATGAGCTACACATGGGACAGCGCATATGGTTAAAGTTTTTGAAGGACTACGACTTTTCTTTGAAGTATCACCCAGGAAAAGCTAATGTAGTTGTTGATGCACTGAGTAGGATACCGATTGGCGATACCAAGGTGGTTAGATGCCATATGACACATGAATATGGATTACTCAAGGCAGCAGTGATGATGACTCAGTTAGATATTCCTACCGATACTCGAGTGATGATTCGTGCATAGATGAAGCTTCAAACAATGCCTACTCAGAAGGTGTTAGAGGGACAGAGAGCCGACATCTTATACCCGAGATTCGGTGAGTTAGCCCAGAGTACTAATTGTACTGACTAAACAAAGACGACGGACCAGAGTTTGAGATTCAGAGGTAGATTATGGATACCGACAGTGGCAGAGCTGAGAGATGAGATTCTTCAAAATTCAACCGTTCTCGGTTCACTGTTAATCCATGTAGGACCGAAATGTACCATGACATGAAGAGACATTTTTGGTGGCCTAGGATGAAAGCGGATGTATCGGAGTTTATAAGGAACTGTGGGATTTGTCAACGGGTGAAGGCAGAGCATCATAGACCTAAAAGATTATTACAGCCACTTTTCATTCCACGATGAAAGTAGGAAGACGTAGCCATGAATTTTGTTAGAGGACTACCAAGAACTGCCCATCAACACGATTCTATTTAGGTGATTGTGGATAAACTGACAAAAACTACCCATTTCATACCAATTGCAGCTCATTACACATTTGACCAGCTGAGTATATTATTCGAGAGGGAGATTATTAGGCTGCATTGGGTACCATTAACTATTATGTCAGACAGAGAAGCTATGTATACGTCCAGGATGTGGCGGAGTATGCAGAAGTAGTATGATACGCGCCTACAGTTTAGCACAACCTTTCACCTTTAAACTGATGGACAGACTAAGAGGTTGATTCAGACTCTCGAGGATATGCTTAGGGCTTGTGTACTTGAGTTTGGCAGATCATGGGAAGAATATCTAGCATTGTGCGAGTTTTCATACAACAACAGTTATTAGACTAGAATTGAGATGGCGTCATTTGAGGCTTTATATGGCAGACCGTGTTGTTCACCATCTTGTTGGGCTAAGCCAGATGATCGGGACATTATAGGTCTTGAAATTGTGACTACACAGAGAAGGTACGACATATTCGTCAGAGGCTTAAAGGAGCTCAGAATAGGCAAAAGAAGTATGCAGACACATATCGCAGCAATCTCACGTATGACGAAGAAGCCTTAGTGTATCTAAAAGTTTCTCCTCGGAAGGGTTTTCACAGATTTGGTCTGAAATGCAAGTTAGCACTGAGATTCATCGGGCCTTTCAAGATCTAGAAACGGGTTGGAAAGGTTGCCGACAAGCTGGATTTACCTCCACAGACATCGGTGATTCATCCAGTGTTTCATATTTCTATGCTTCGACTAGCCAAGTCAAGGCAGGCGAGAGACCAATAGTGGACTTGAGTCAAATTGACTTGAGTGAGGACGTATCATATGAGGAGCAGCCAATACAGATTCTAGATCGTAGGGTACAACAGTCGAGAGGCAAGTCTATTCCAAAGGTGTTGGTCAAGTGGCAGTTCTATAGAGACTTGAAACTCGCTTGGGAACGGGAAGACTATATGCGAGATAGGTTTCCATACCTCTTCTAGTCGTATATAACTTTAGGTTAAACTTAATTTCGAGGACGAAATTTCCATTAGTTAGGAAGAATTGTCACAACCCAAATCTCTAATTCGACTTTAATCTTTTAATCAGGATCAAATGCCCCGTGTGTGAGACCTGCTTCGATATACTTGTCGAGATCGAGGCTAGATGGCCAATGTAAATGTTATATATGTAATGATGAATATCTAGTGTATTGTATATGTGTAGACTATTAAGACATTCCTACCTGTGAATAGGTGTCGAGACGTATGTGGGAATACGCCTCGAGCTGCATGCCAGCGTGGGACCGAGGTAGAAAACAATATGGTGAGTTGGTATAAGATTTATATTGCTTTTATAAGTGAAATAAATGGGGCTATGGTTGATTAAATATCAAATACACTTAAGTTGGTAAGTTAAAACAATAGCCACTTTATATTTCTCAAGACACGTATTGACCCACCTCAACACCAATTGAGTCACTTATTGGTGTCATTTGGTATAAGTTAGTGGGACATGTGTTAATAAATGTACCATTAAATAGGTTTCGAGATACGTGTGCACATTAGGATCAATGGCTATCAATCAACCATATCCAATTCATGATTATAAAGCTTTTAGTCAACTCAAGCAACTCAACTCTTTCATTTTCATTTGCTTAAGAGAGAAGCAAAGTTGCTAGAGAAGGAGGAGCTGCTGGAGAAGAAGAAGATCAACAAAAACTTGGTGATTTAGTGAAGGTGAAGTCAAGTATAGCTAGTGTTCATCAAGTCAGGTTACTCCTCTACACCATAGAGTTAGCTTAATCCAATGAATTCATGAATTTGATGTTGTGGGTTGTTGTTTTATGTTGTAGTTGATGTCATGGAACTCTAGTAGTGTGTATGGAGGTTCCTTAGGCATTAACATGGCCTATGTGCAGAGAAAACTCGAAATTCTAATTGCAGAATTATGGGTTTTACTTCACATAACGCGCTAGGTGGATCAGCTAGCGCGCTAAATCAGGATCGGTAGCGCATTAATGGGTCATTAGCGCGCTAACCCTAGGCATTAGCGCACTAAGTCTATGACAACATAAAAACTGCAATTTTCAAAAATTCCTTGAATACTATAAAAGATTCTAATACCCTAAGTAAAGGTCCAAACACACTCAAAAACCTATAATATGATTTCAGGAAATTAGGGAAGTGTTCTGGGATTCAAGTCAAGTTTCGAGGTGTTGGGAGGCCGTAGTAGCTTAGGAAATTGCGTGGATTGTAAGTAAACTGATTGAGATATTTCTTTACATTTTATTCATGTTCATATGTTCATTTCTAGTCATTTGGACTGAATTTCTTTTGTACTCCATATGTCATGACTTATTGTTCTTTCTCATTAGATGAGGTTGCTTTCATGGTATAGTTTGTTGATAAAATGATTTCATGTACTTCAAATCATGTGCAATGTCATTGTTGATTGTTAATACATATGGACAGTGAAATAGCATGCTATTAGGCAGGTGTTACATAGTATTGTAATCTATTTCCTTTGTGCATTAATATGCAATGGTTTTGTTAGATTCCATTACTGTATTGTTCTTGAATATGAAAGTAGTTCTTGTATCTAGGACCACTTTATGATAGAAATTCGGCGGACATACGGGGTCACTAAACTTTTCAGGGTGATCGGGATTTCTCCACTATCTCGTGCAGCATACGGGAAATGAGTCCCGGGGTTGTTGGTAAGCATAACTTGCGCGACACAAGGGGTATGGGACCCAGAGTTGTTGGCAGGTTTATATCGCCGGTGACTTGCACCAGTGAAAGGCTTAGGCAAGAGCACTGCTCAAACATTCACATTGATGCAGAGCTCAGCTCCATCCTCATATAGTGGAAAAGCTGATGTGATGAAGTTCAAGGCCGACCAACCTTAGTTCATTACTACTTAGTTATGTGTCAATTTCGAGTTGTTTAGCTGAAGTATCTCTTTGCATGTTCTTTTTACAACATAGTTGTTATTATCATGCTTTTAGGTACTTGTTGCATAATTGCGAATGTGAACAAATGTCTCTCAGTATTACTTTCTACTTTCTTGTAATCACCATCTAGTTTGTGACGGTGGGTGCAGATCCATCGAGTAGTAGACCAGGCAAAGACAATATCGTGATTATCTATGAGCCGGTGGAGCACTGCTACACCCGATTTTATAGGTTTGAATTTTTGATGTATTACTTTTATATGTATATGATTTACTTTTGGAGTTGTATATTATGGGTTGAGTGAGTAGTACTGTGACCAGACACATGATGTTATATATCGTCGTTTCATCATATATATGCATGTGTTCTTTATTCCCTGGTTTTTTCACAATTGTTAGACCTCATGTTATAAGCTTCTGCTAGATTGTTAAGACTTCAGTTGAATAAACTTTTAAGTATACAAAATTTTAACTAACTCTGATTAATGAATTGTCATAGGATAAGTATAGGTTTATATTCTTTTAAATGAAAAAAATTAATTGGTATGTAATAAGATTTTGGAAAGGCTGACTAGTCCATTATTAGGTCCTATATGGTGAGATTAGGGCTTAATAACAGGATTAGACAGGGCGGTGCCCTAATTTGAGAGAGGTTCGTCACACTAATTATCCAATTCGTTTAGAAACCAGTATAAATCAATTTTAACTATAAAACTTCTTCAAAGACAGTTATCAACTGAATTGCATCAATTAAATTCACCAAAACCCTAACCCACATTAGTAAAATTTATCTCAAATAGACGCAAATCAATCCAATATACTAATTAACAACAATCCCTACCAATTTTCATCAAAACTCCGTAAGAGAAATCGAAACATCGCAAGAATTCAAGTTGAATTGAAGAAAATGCCCTGAATTGAGCATTTACCAAATTGCGGGCCGAATACCTTATTTCTAGCGTGGAAATTTAGCTCGAAGTGACTGCCTTGCGATGCTCTACTGTTTAAAAAAAAGAAACTGGACGAAAATCGGATGTAGAGAGATTCGCGAGTGAAAGAAGGATTTGAGGGGTTTAGGTAAAAAAACGATTTCAACATTCTGTTGAATGAAACGAATGATTTTTTTTTTAGTTTATATTAGATATAAACATTCGGCTGCTTGTCAGCAACTTAATTTTTTTTATTTATTAATTTTTGAAATTCCTAATTTGACGTGTTTTGACTTTCGGCACTCGTTTTCGATCCGTTTTTTAACCAAATTGAGTCAAACTCTCGACAAAGCAATCTAACTCCATAAAACATCCATAACACTGATTTTAGTCACTCTAAAACCCCATAAATCTTAACTTTGTCCACGACATACTAAGATCTACGGACCACTCCTCTTGTCATACTTAACCAAACTTGCACCAAATTAGACCCCAATCTCAACCTCGATCAACGCCAACCGACATGAAACTCGAGGCAAGGTCTTGTACCAACCTTGTTCTCATTTAACACTACCGCCATCCTGACTTGCATGCAAATTTATGCAAAATCTCCACGTGATACTTGACACTTGATTTATGAGTTTTTGAGCTACTAATTATTTATTTTCACTTGTGCCCTTTAGATACACAGTTGCATACTCGATTATGACAAATTGAGGACACACCTCAACACACTCTAGCGTCATGATGAAATACCATATAATATACACACTAGGCATTCACCAACGAAGAATAACATTAACTTAATGAATCCTTTTTTCACCGATCCGAGTCATAATCCACAACACATGTTATAATTACGACTCACTAACCTCGTAATTAAATTTAAATATTGAATTATTGAAATTAAGGATTTGACGATACATGCCTAATATAATATGACATCCCCTTTCGATGCAAGGCATCGAAGCGTGGATATGCTCGGTTCTTCGTAAGCTGATACTGCTACACTCTCATGGCTTTTTGCTCTCTGCATGTCCTCCGAGATTTGATTAAATCGATCATCGAAGGGTTTTTTTTGCTGATGTTGATGATGGTCAATCATAGTCAATAAGTTTGGGTCTGCATCACCTTATGTTGCCGCTGCATTTCCTTGATGTTTCTCTGCCACTCTAGCTTGATTAGGCACGCGTGTGCGCATTCTTCTCTGTGCATGTTGTTGTGCCTCCTACTACTACGTTAGTTGATCATCATCAGTGTCAACATAACCTGTAGGCGTGCCATATAGTCTGAGCGTACCATCGAAAATAGTTTCCAATTTCAATCTGTATTCATTTGTTTCAAAAGGCACATATGCTCTTTTGCATAGTAATGTAATGATCCATAGGTGATATAATACTTTTGGTGGAGCTCCTCGCAGAAAACTCAAAAGTGGTTTTGAAATTACTTCACCACGTCCACATTTTGGCGCACCAGAATGTGCGCTAATAAGTTAGATCACTCATAAGTGATCTCACTGGTATTTCCTGTGGCACCAATGTGTTACAAATAAAATTGAGCCATCCCCGATGAGCAAATCTTAGGATTTCCATAGATAATTGTTGCTCATTTGTTCTGTCCTTGCTTCTTTTCCAAATAGAATTCTTTAGTACGCAAACTATATAAGCAATATGTTGCTTGGTGCAACACCCATGAGTGTGTGGAAAGTAAGATTTCAACGAATCATTTAAACTAAAAGCCTTGTTCACAGAGCTTCCATCAATCTAAACATGCATACCTCTCACCCATACTTGGTTGTCATCATAGTTATGGTGTCCATGGGCATAAAAATCATGAGTAAGCTCAATGGAAGCCATTTATTTATCTCTTTCTCTATAAATGGCCAATTTTTGCCATCTATTCGCTGCCACTATATCCAAGATTTGAGTTTGATATTTGGCTGAGACATTGAACACCCTTTCCTGCTTGACTTTCAATTTGCTATACATTTTGTATCGTTTCACAACCTCATCATTTTTGAAATAATCAAACTCACCATCACCATGCATGTTTTCCTCAACCCCATCTAATGAAGATGAGTCAGATTGAATAATTGGTCCTTTGGCGTGAGAAGACAGGACTACAAGCAATTTAAATCGAGTTGATCGTTAAGTGTTCATCTAAAGAGGGAAAAGAAACTTGCAAGTCCAAGTGAACTTATCATATGGAAACAAAAATATAGGCGGAGGTACAAGATGAAAACATTACTCATAAAGATTGATGAAAATGCCACAAGAATCGTTCGTAGCAGTAGAAATTTTTTCAAGTCATTAACAATGAGCAAATACAAGCATGAAGTGACATGCAAGTCATAAAAGTTGCACTCAAAAATTGAGGTAAAATGTCAGATCAAAAGCTTTCAATCGGTTTATTGTACCCAGTTATTTGATCCATCGAGATATACAAGACATTCCCCCAAACTTAAGTTCAATTTAAGCCATTCAACACAGTAACACCCAAAAACCAATTTATGGAAGCATTACCAGCTAAGTCATTGATGTTAGCAATTTGGAAACATTAAGCAAGATCAACATATTGTATGCGCACAAACAAATCATAGAAGCAATTTACCAAACATAAGCAAGGCAACTACAATGCAATATGGACTGCCACAATTAATCACGAACTTTCTATAATGGACACCCCAAAACAAGAAAAGGGGCATTGCATATAGTGATTGGCCATTAAAAGAATGAGCAACGAAGAATGTGGTCATTGAGACATTTCATCAAACACATGTTATTCATGTAGAACACGAAGTTCCGCCATCTCCAAATTAGTGCTACAACCTTTCAATAGCATACCAAATCTCAATCCAACAATGTAATGAACAATTCATACATAGAATCAAGCATTTGCAACAAACCACCAAAAAAAATCTCACAACCCTCACTTTGTAGAGTGAACCTAAAAATATGGCTAATGAACATCAAAATCAAGCATATCCATCCACGATTCAAGTAATTAAACCAATTGGAGTAAGAGATCTTAGCTTGTGTAGAGATTGAGTGCACAAACTCAAAAAAACCTTGTTGGGGTAGGAAAACTCAAAAATTTGCCTAAAAAGTAAAGAAATAGTGTAGATCTATAGGCTTCCTACTTAATTTGATGTATATTTAGTGAGATGTATGGGTGGAAGAGATGATTAGAAGGGTTGGGGAAGGGTTAGGGTTCAGCTAGAGAGGGTGAGTTAGGAGAAATAGCACAAATTTGAGTGGTTGCTTATATAGGCCGACCAGGCGCTGGACTCGGTATTAGGGCGCTAGGGACGGGGCTCTGGTTCTGATGTGTGGCGTAACTGGCGTTGCCTCGGGGGTTGGGCACACTTAGGCGGCCGCCCCCAGTGCCACCTACAAATTTTATTCTATTTCATTTTATTTTATTTTATTTAGTGGAACCAGGAAGTGTTGAACAGGCGCCAAGGATGTGGTAAGTGCCCCTAACTAGAACCTTTTTTTCGGTTGGGTGCTTAACCTGGTGCTGGGGCACCATGGGTATTGGCTGGGCGCCTAGGCTCCCTCCCCTAATGCGAAACCCTCTTTTTTCTTTTTTTTTATATAAACTCAAAAAAATTCGAATTAAAACTTAAGACTTTGAAAAGTTGAATTTGAGTAGGTTAGGTCAAAAATGCAATTTAAGGTTCTAGAATGAACACGCAAGGTACCATACTCTTGTACACCGCCCACCGCCCAATCGATTGGGTCAAAATCATCCATTTCGATAAAAAAAATTACCCGACAAATGGAGATCTGCCTAAACTTAATGCAATAAAACTAATTAGTCTTGCAATCAAGCCCACTCACTTATTTAATACAACTAACCAAAACACTAAACAAATCGACCCTATGGTGCCTCTTAGTAATGCTAAGTTTTTCGTCCTTAGCTTGGCACCTATTTAAGGTACCATTAAGCTCCAAAGGCAGCAAACTCGCACTGCAGCACTACAGTACTATAATACACCTTCACTCTTTGAGCATTGACCTTGAAAGTCTTGTCCTCATCTCCTCAAAGCTCCACCGCAACGAAATGCCATGTTTGTACAACTTTGTAAGGTTCATACCATCTTGACTTCGACTTGCCCGAAAAAAGCCTCAACCGCAAATTGTAAAGCAAAACAAGTTTCCCTAATTCAAGAAACTCATCCAAATCCACCAACTCGAGCAAATGTTCGTCGTTAGCGGCTTTGATGTCAAGACTCAACCTTTTGAGTATCCAATACGCTTTGTGCTCCATCTCTACAGGTAAGTGACATGCTTTTACATACAGCAACCTATACGAAGAAGCCTCAATTGGTGTCTTGGATGTCGTCCTGTAAGCCCACAACGCATCATCGAGATGTAATGCCCAATATTTCCAACGAGAATTGATACTTTTCTCCAAGATTTGTTTCACCTCACAATTACTCACTTCTGCTCAGCCATTGTTTTGAGGATGGTAGGCCAAGAGAATCTTGTGTCGCACACCATACTTTTGAAGTACCACCTCCAATGCTTTGTTACAAAAGTGAAACCCTTCATCACTAACCAAGGCTCGAGACATCCTTTACCGATAAAAGATGTTCTTTTTTAAGAAGTCAATAACCACCCTTGCATCGTTCTTTGTCTTCGGCACTTCTTCAACCCATTTTGACACATAATCAGCAACCACTAAGATGTATTGTTTCCCATAAGACATCAAAAAAGGCCTCATAAAATCATAGAAGCAATTACCAGCTAAGTCACTGATGTTGGCAATTTGGAAACATTAAGAAAGCAAGAAAGTGGATCAACATATTGTATGCGCACAAACAAATCATAGAAGCAATTTACCAAACATAAGCAAGGCAACTACAATGCAATATGGACTGCCACAATTAATCACGAACTTTCTATAATGGACACCCCAAAACAAGAAAAGGGGCATTGCATATAGTGATTGGCCATTAAAAGAATGAGCAACGAAGAATGTGGACATTGAGACATTTCATCAAACACATGCTATTCATGTAGAACACGAAGTTCCGACATCTCCAAGTTAGTGCAACTACCTTTCAATAGCATACCAAATCTCAATCCAACAATTTAATGAACAATTCATACATAGAATCAAGCATTTGCAACAAACCACCAAAAAAATCTCACAACCTTCACTTTGTAGAGTGAACCCAAAAATATGGCTAATGAACATCAAAATCAATCATATCCATCCACGATTCAAGTAATTAAACCAATTGGAGTAAGAGGTCTTAGCTTGTGTAGAGATTGAGTGCACAAACACAAAAAACCTTGTTGGGGTAGGAAAACTCAAAAATTTGCCTAAAAAGTGAAGAAAGAGTGTAGATCTATGGGCTTCCTACTTAATTTGATGTATATTTAGTGAGATGTATGGGTGGGAGAGATGATTAGAAGGGTTGGGAAGGGTTAGGGTTCGGCTAGAGAGGGTGAGTTAGGAGAAATAGCACAAATTTGAGTGGCTGCATTATATAGGTCGACCAGGCGCTGGGCTCGGCATTAGGGCGCTAGGGACAGCGCTCAGGTTCTGATGTGTGGCGCTGGCTCGTGGGTTGGGCGCTTAGGCGGCTGCCGCAGTGCCACCTACAAATTTTATTCTATTTCATTTTATTTTATTTTATTTTATGGAACCAGGGGGTGTTGAACCTTGACGCTAAGGTGCCAAGGATAAGGTAAGCGCCCCTGACTAGAACCTTTTTTTCGGTTGGGTGCTTAACCTAGTGTTGGGGGCACCATGGGTATTGGCTGGGCGCCTAGGCTCCCTCCCCAGTGCTATATATAGACAAACTAAAAAAATTTCAAATTAAAACTTAAGACTTTGAAAAGTTGAATTTGAGTAGGTTAGGTCAAAAATGCAATTTAAGGTTCTAGAATGAACACGCAAGGTACCAAACTCTTGTACACTGCCCACCGCCCAATCGATTGTGTCAAAATCATCCATTTCGATAAAAAAAATTACCCGACAAATGGAGATCAACCTAAACTTAATGCAATAAAACTAATTAGTCTTGCAATCAAGCCCAATCACTTATTTAATACAAGTAACCAAAACACTAAACAAATTGACCCTAGGGCGCCTCTTAGTAATGCTACCCTAGGGCGCCTCTTAGTAATGCTAAGTTTTTCGTCCTTAGCTCGACACCTATTTAAGGTACCATTAAGCTCCAAAGGCGGCAAACTCGCACTGCTGCACTACAGTACTATAGTACACCTACGCTCTTTGAGCATTGACCTTGAAAGTCTTGTCGCCATCTCCTCAAAGCTCTACCGCAACGAAATGCCATGTTTGTACAACTTTGTAAGGTTCATACCATCTTGACTTCGACTTGCCCGAAAAAAAGCCCCAACCGCAAATTGTAGAGCAAAACAAGTTTCCCTAGTTCAAGAAACTCATCCAAATCCGCCAACTCGAGCAAATGTGCGTCGTTAGCGGCTTTGATGTCAAGATTCAACCTTTCGAGTATCCAATACGCTTTGTGCTCCATCTCTACAGGTAAGCGACATGCTTTTACATACAGCAACCTATACGAAGAAGCCTCAATTGGTGTCTTGGATGTCGTCCTGTAAGCCCACAACGCATCATCAAGATGTAATGCCCAATATTTCCAACGAGAATTGATACTTTTCTCTAAGATTTGTTTCACCTCACAATTACTCACTTCTGCTTAGCCATTGTTTTGAGGATGGTAGGCCAAGAGAATCTTGTGTCGCACACCATACTTTTGAAGTACCACCTCCAATGCTTTGTTACAAAAGTGAGACCCTTCATCACTAACCAAGGCTCGAGACATCCTTTACCGATAAAATATGTTCTTTTTTAAGAAGTCAATAACCACCCTTGCATCGTTCTTTGTCTTCGGCACTGCTTCAACCCATTTTGACACATAATCAACAACCACTAAGATGTATTATTTCCCATAAGACATCGAAAAAAAGGCCTCGTAAAATCGATTCCCCACACATCAAACAATTCAACTTCTTGAAAAGTGGTTTAAGGAAATTCTTGCATTCTCGAAATATTTACAGTCCTTTGACAATCATTGCAAGTCTTAACAAAGATATAAGTATTCTTGAAAGGACTTGGCCAATAAAAACCACATTGAAGCACTTTCTCCGACGTTTTTGGTCACCAAAATGATCGCCACATGGAGAAGAGTAACGACCTTCTAAGATTCCCATGAATTCGTCTTTAGACACACATTGTCAAATCAAACCATCTGGCAACGACGAAATAGGTATTGATCATCCTACGATAATGCTTTACATCACTCAAGAACTTTTTTTCTGAGGAACTTAAGTCCGAAAGCAATACTTGACACACAAAATAATTCACCAAATCGACAAACCACGACACATGTTTTGAACTTCAACTCTAAACAACTGCTCATCGAGAAAAGTATCTTGAGCCAGCTTCTTTGTGTCTACCTCTTGATGTGGTAGGCGTGACAAATAATCCACAACAACATTTTCACCACTTTTCTTGTCCTTAATCTTAATATCAAACTCTTGCAACAAAAGAACCTAACAAATCAATTGCGACTTTGCATCTTTTTCCACAGTTAAGTAACGAATAGTTGAATGATTCGAGAACACTATGATTTTAGATCCCACAATAAACAAGCGAAATTTCTCACAAGCAAACACGACTGCCAACAGCTCCTTCTAAATTGTGGTGTAGTTTTGCTAAGCATGATCCAAAGTTTTGCTTGCATAATAAATGGCCCGAAAGACTTTCTCACTTCGTTGACCAAATATGGCCCCATAGAAAAATCATTAGCATCACACATGATCTCAAAATCAGACTCTCAATCGGGCTCAACTGCAATAGGCACCGAAATTAATGTCATTTTCAATGCTTGAAATGCAGCCACACAATCTTCATTCATTTCAAATAGAACATCTTTCTGGAAGCTTCTCAATTGCAGCTATCTTCGCTTGACAAACCTCCAAACTATTCGACGACACTTAATGGCCCAAAACAATGCCTTCTCTAACCATGAAGTGACATTTCTCTGAATTCGACACTAAATTGTTGTTTTGACATCGTTTCAACACAAGTGATAAATTTTGTAAACACAAATCAAACGACGCCCCGAAGACAGAAAAATCATCCATCCACTATATCTTCCACCGTGTCTGAAAAGATCGCCATCATACACCGTTAAAACATCTCAGGTGCATTGCAAAAGTCGAACGGCATCATCGAAACGCAAAGGTACCATAAGGACATGTAAAAGTTGTCTTATCTAAGTCCTCTGGAGATACATCAATCTGATTATATCCAAAGCGTCCTTCGAAGAAACAATAGTTATGAAAAAATGGCAACCTATTAAGCATATGATCAATAAATGGCAAGGGAAAATAATATTTTTCTAGTCGTCTTATTCAACTTCCTGTAATCAATACAAACTCATCGCCCCGTAACAGTTCTCATCGACAAAGTCTCCCCATCATCGTTCTGTACAACAGTCATTCCACCTTTTTTTGGTACCACGTGCATTGGAGAAACCCATCAATTATCGGAGATTGCATAAATAATTCCTGCATTTAACCACTTCAAGATTTCCTTCTTCACAACTTCTTTTATCACCGGGTTCAAGAGCCTTTGATGCTCAACAGATTGCTTGTGATCATTTTCCATCAAAATCTTGTGCATGCAAATTGATGGGCTAATTCCTCGAATATCCTTGATTGTCCAACTCAAAGCTGACTTGTGCTCACGTAAGATCCGAAGCAACTTTTTTTCCTCTAACTTTATCAACAGTGTCGAAATAATCACCGAAAATGTAGAATCTTCCCCCAAGTAAGAATACCTCAAATGATCTGACAACGGTTTCAATTCTAATATTGGTTTAATAATTACGCTTTCTGATTCAAGTCCTTGCCGCTCAACTGCCTTCTGAAACTTAACTGATTTTAATGATGACAATGCTTGAACTATCTCATGTATTGCACACTCGATGTTAGAACTATTCATGATGTTTTGCACTAGACATCTCCTCAATGGATCTTCTGGCACATGCTTTCGAGATAACTCAGTTACACACTTAGAAATTCTATCCACCACCTCTATTCTTTTGCATTGTTCATTGACACTTGGGAAATTTATCATGTTGTAAATGTTGAACATCGCTACCTCATCATTCACCCGCAATCGCAATTCACCCTCTTTCACATCAATAAGAGTTCTAGCTGTTGCCAAAAATGACCTCCTAAGAATCAACGGGACTTCCTCATCCTAATCCATATTGAGAACTACAAAATCAATCGAGAAAATGAATTATCAACTTTCACGAGCAAATCCTCGATCACTCCTTTTTGATAAAACAAAGATCGATCCCCCAATTGCAAGGTCATATTGACATGTTTAACCTCCCCTAAACCTAACTTCTTGAAAACAATTGAAGGCATAAATTTATACTTGCTCCAAGATCGCATAGCACTCTATCAAAGAGACAAATCCAAATTGCAAGGCGAGAAAATGATGCATACTTGTAATAGGGTTAGTATAGTACAAATATGGTTATAGTAGTATAAGGATAGTACGGTAATTTCTATACATTTTGTTAAGATTTAGTCATTATATAAAGATGTGTAATCAGTGTTATGAAAAAAAGAAAACCCAAGAAAGAAATACAAGCCTCTTTGCGCTATATTCTTATATTCTCTAATTCTTCCTCTCTAACCCTAATTCACAACCTTTTACTATCTCTTCTCCCTAATTCTCCTCTCTAAATCAATTTTTCTCTCTTAATCTTCATTCTTTTATGTCCGGTTTCTTTAATTAAAACTTCGATTAACTATGCTAGTAGTTGCGTCAGCTACCAACCCCATAAACGCATATTGTGAATCTGATGGCAATTCGTGTTAGCGAGTCGTGTTCATGTCATGTTCAAACGGGTCATGACCCATATAAGGCAAACTCGATTCATTTATTAATTGTGTTAACCATGTTCGTTTAGAAATGGGTCGTGTTAAACATGTCGAGTATTCGTGTCACCCATTTATTAAATATTTTATATAAACTTTTATAACTTGTTTACAACTTTTATAAATATATCTACATGAATAAATTTAAATGAATACAACATACTTAAATAGGCAATAAAATCTAATGGAATTGTACTCTTTAAGTTTTACTTTTTTTTTTTCATTCAAATCTTATATAAGTTTGAACAATAGAGAAGAAATGACTTATAACAAATAACAAATAAATTTTTTTTTCAAAAAACATATAAAAAACCTATAAGGATCCTCCAAAAAAAATCTAATTTTTTTATTTTGGGAAAGAATTTTATACCTTTTTTATAATAAATAGTTATTAATAAATTGTAAAACATAAATAATATATCAAAGTAAAATAAATATTTCCTTTAAAAATATAATATGATAAAAGATGTATATGCAAATAAAAAATAAATTATGTTATTAACATGTTATTAAATAGGTGATTTTGTACTATTCTATTTATTATAACATACTTATTACTGATACATTCTTCTTTAATTGTGTCAAACGTGTCATTATCGAGTTAAGCAGGTTAACATGTTAATGACCAACATTTTAATCGTGTCTAATTATGTTGACCCGTTTATGACCCAAACCCGTTTATGCCAAACTCTAACCCGTTTAAAACATATCGTGTTCGTGTCGTGTTATTGTGTCGTGACTCCTACTGCAATAGGATAAACCTAATCATCTCATCAAGTCTGAACAAACTTGAAGTTTATTTGATAGATAAAAGGTAAAAGACGTTATTGGAACCACCACTAATAAAAAAGAGTATTGATGGTTGTTTAAAAGGTTGAATCAACAAAAACCAAACATTTGAAAAAAACAAAACAAAAAAAACAAAAACAAAAACAAAGAAAAAAAAATTGGATTTTTTAGCCGCCCACAATGAGGCATTATCACTTGCTAAAGCAAGGGTCCCGAGTTTGACATATGTCGAAGGCTCATATCAAAAAAATAATAATAAATACATCACAATTCACACAAAAGAAAAGCTTGCTCAATGAATGCACAATACCACGATCAACCTCTCAAAACTACCTTCAAAAACTTATACATGGACGATGCTAAATCATACATACTTTTGGTACATACATTTGATACACGTAGATTTCATTGGGATGTGTCACACATATCTAAATAAAATCTACACCATTGTGTTGTGTATCAAATGTATGTACCAAAAGTATGTATGATTTAGCATCGTCCATATATAAATGCAGAAAGTTATCAACGTTTTGGCAACAAAAACTCCATAAACTGAGCTACATTTGTATATAGAAGGATAAGCTGGGAAAAAATACTTATTATTCAAATTTTTCCACAAGAATCTGAAGTCTGAAGATAGGGCCAACAAGAATGTGAAAAGAAAAGACACTCACATACATAGTACAATTTTACAGTACAAAGAAATTCAATACAAACTCTAAAAGTGATGGAGGACAAATCAAGATCAATATATCCATAAAACTTGCCAACCAAATGATCAACCAGGATAGTGCATATGCCATGCGAAAAAAAATGTGATCAAAAAAGACACATTGCCACTGTCTAGAGGCAACTTCCAGCATCCAGCTTAAGGCAAACCAAATTCAGTTGCAAAGCTCCCCTTCAGAGACCCATGTTAACATTATGGCTGACAAAAAAAAAAATCAAATTTGAAGACGTTCAACTTCAACAAAAGAGACGTTCAACCAAGAAAAAGAAAATCACAGTATTGGAAAGAAAAAGAAAAAAAAAATTTCATAGTTGAAAGAGGATACTTGGCAATAGGTTGAAAAGGAAATTACAGTATTGGAAGATTAATTTGGCTTCAACCAAGAAAGGCCCACAATGAACGAATCTGACATGAGCATTCCTAATAAGATCACAGAAAAATATTGAAAAAAGAAAAAGGACACTCGTATGATATTTGTAGATTAGAGATCCTAAAGATGTCCTTTTGGTGGGTATTAGGAAAAAAAAAAGTGCACACTTAATATTCAGATATTGTTAACATATGCGTAAAGAAGTGGAACAAGCATAGAAATAAATCGAGGTAGTAATTCCCATTCCTATGAGACTACATAAAGGATCCACCGTAAGTCATGTTACTTTGTATTAGTTGAGGTCCTTAGGAATGGCGTAACTAGGCAAATTCAAGATGACATATGCTTTCGAAAGAAATCCAAAAAAAATTTGGGAATCCTACAAGATCAATTTGTTCTTTTTTCTCCGACAGATGGTCAAAACTTCATTTGGGTTTGAATCATAATGAGGTCCACTAGAGATCATAAATTGTTGAAGAAACAACAAAATGTTTCTTTTGTCCCTTCCAAGCGGTCGGAAAATAAAAAATGGTTGATATATTCAAGATAAGTACATATTAACCATATACCACTTCAAGTCATCATATTTCATCAGATCCAAGATGTGATATGGTTCATGGCGTATATATTTGTTTGCTAAAGATGATGATGGAGCACGAGAAAATCGACCATAATCACAAGGGTGATGATCATGAGCGTGGCCAAGCAACACCAATTTGCATTGATTTTTGTTTCCATTTTACAAATAATTTTTGTTTCTCAATTAGGTGATATTAGAGAACTTAGGAAACGTATAGTTTTTTAGGAAGTTTAGTTAGAGAGGTATAAGTGTTATCGTTTTTAATTAAACTAAGCAAGATGTTGATTTAGTTAGATTATGTAATTAAGTAATATTAAGTTTTAACATTTTTAATTTGTTATACAGAGTAAAGGATTGTTATTTTTTTGTGTAACAATTTTTTAATAGATTTACGAGTTTTTTGATGAATAAAGGCATGATGTAACACTTTGAGTTGATTGATGAATACGAAAAGTTGTATTTTTTTTATAATTGGTGTCATGGTTTAAAAAATCGACAAACTTCACCGAAATTTGGGTGAAGTTTGTCGATGTTAAGGTGAGCGAAGCAAAGTTCAAGGGCAGTTGAAAAATTGCAAAACTTCGACTCAACTTCGGCTAACTTCGACCGAACTTCGAAAACATCGATGGAAGTTCATAAAACATGAAGTAAAATTGTTATGGTTCGTGGAAGTTGAACAAACTTCGACTGAAACTTCGGAAACTTCGCCTATGCTGAAAATATACTTAAAATTTGGAATATCCTCCACTAACATGAGTTTTATGCATTATTGTTGTATGATTAAGTATATTCCTAGCATCTCTACGAAGAAACTTGAGTTTTCTAACTTTAAAGTGAAATTTCGTAAACTTTAGTACACTGACGAATTTTTGTCAAACTTCCATCGTCGAAGTTAACTTCCTCGAATTAATTCTGAATTTTAAGTGAGCGAAGTCATAGGCGAAGTCGAAGTTTAGAACCTTGATTGTTGTTAATTCTGTGTGCTGAAATTGAACTACTCGTGCGCGAATGTAGTTAATCTGAAAGATCTCTTCTGCGTTAGACAATGTTCTAAAAGAAGAAACAAGACATAATGTAAATAGGAAATTAGAACTTTGGTGGAGTTCATTGGAGTCTTAAGGTTGCAAGTTTAGTAGAAGTAAGATTGAATATATACATTAAAAGTTCACAACCAAAGATTAAGATGGAGTATTATAATCAAGAGAAGTAGAAGTTCCCAAGGGCCATTTTTAGGTATTCGCTATTAAACATCAAGAGCCATGCTAAAGGCACCCCGACTACCCATGAGGGCAACTCAGCGAATTTAGAAAATGATTATTTTAATAAAAATGACCTTTGTGCCCCTCACTGCGTTTTGTGTACCCTGCCTCCCGTTTTCCTCTCGTTTTGTGCACCTCACATTCATCCCTCCACACACTCCTAGTGATTTGTAGGGCATAGTCGGTTGAGAGTCGGTTGAAGCCCACCGAACCCTAAATTGGAGGAGAATCAAACATAGCCCACCGAACTTTTAGTTCAACAATTGTCAACCAAGTTTCAACAAAGAGGTTCGGTTAGACGGAGCCCATTGAACCTAGAAGATAAGTCTCAGTCATGCGTCGCTGAACCTAAAATAGAATCATGTCTCGGCCAAGGTGTTGGAGTTGGGTGCTTCAGTTGGGACGAAGGGGGATTTTGGTAAAAAAAAAAAGGGGGTGTCCTCATAAATTGAAATTTGAATTTGGGGTGCACTCAAAATTGGACTGCCTTATGGAAGGCTGAAGTGCCTTTAGCCTGGCCCAAGATCAATTGTACAAAAGGGTAGATGAATTGAAGATGATTTTACACAGAGTTCAAGATGCTTGGAAGTGGAGGAGTGCATTAGGTGTCATATTTGACCAGAGTGGAAAATTTTATAAAACACTAATTACGCTAGTTATGCTTTATGATAGTGAAAGTTGGACATCAAAAAAGCACACAAACATACAATGAGCGTAGCAGAGATGTTGATAAGTACGAAAATAAAATTGTGAAACATGTAAAGATGGTACAAAATAGAGTGATTGCAATAAAAAGTAGAAGTAGCACCGATAGATGCAAAAATTAGACAAATGCGGTTGTTCGCTAATGCGGATTTAGATGAAAGCTTTAGTACCATTTAAAGTTTTTGGGTGGCTAGAGGCCTAGAAGAAGATGAATACAATGCATGGGGTGCAAAAGAAGAACCCTAACAAAGTTATATCATTTGTCCTTTAGATGTTCTTTTGCAAGACATGTATGGAGCCACTCGTCTTTTTTTGGAAACCAAATAGTTGCTTAAGCAACATCCGAGTTTTTCTAATAGCCAAATTTTATAACCTTACAGAAACAAAGAGATTTCTAAGATAGTGATCCTAGCTACAGTGTGCCGTTATGGATGGAAAGAAAATAGAAGATCTTTTGAAAACATGAATACGGATTGTTAAGTTTCAAAAAGTGGACAAGTTACAAGCTTCTACGTGGATTTTATGCACAAAAAGGAGTGGGAGCTATTCTATTTCTTCTATAAAGTATAAATAGAGGTGAAAATGCTTTGGTCGGAATGTGTTCAGTAAGTGTTGTTTTGTAGTGGACATTATGGATTGAGAATTGATGGTTCTCAAGTCCTTTTTGTGTTTTCCTTATAAACATCATCATTCTTTTTGACAGTTCCTCAACAAAAAAAAGGACGTTTGTAGTGATCTGGACACATTCAAAGACCGCTAGCAAATGCCACGGTTAAAAAACTTGACACTAAAGAAGTTGAAGAAATTCAACATTGTAAGGGTTGACCCATGTTAACTCAGGATGCATTAATTAAGAACTACTCCCTCCAGTCATTTATATAAGTCGTTTAAAGTAAGGACACAAGAATTAAGGCAGCCTTAATTACAAGTGTAATTTACATATATGTCCTTTGACATTAAATGAATTGAAGAATTGAAGAATTGAAGAATCATAATTGTCTAAATTGTATAAGGGTAAAATGGGTAAAAATGTAATAAATACACTCTTGAATTTTGAACAAGAAGTTTTTACTAAAACGACTTATATAAATTACCAGAGGGAGTATTTAAAAGAAGCTTTGTTGTTGTTGGTACATATAACTCTTACTTCGATTAAAAATATAACTAATTAAAAAAAATGGAGGGTAGAAGGGTGGAACCATGATAACTTAGAATGCACCAATCATGGGCTTAAAAGATTGATAAAGCGCATTATCAACTACAATAAATTGAGTAGAGTGGGAAGCATTTGCACTGCGTAGCCGACTATAACTGATTTGGGATTAATGTTTTGTTTGTCATTCTTATATACAATATTTAATTCAGTGTTCTAAAAAATCTTATCAATTCATAGAAATGGTGAGGAATTAGGTGAATTTTCATACAATAGACAAATACTAAAATGAAGCCACTATTGTTGTTTGTGTGTCAAGGCAGACAAAACTAGGGATGAAAATGGGTAGTGGAATACCCATGGGTGATGAAGATTTACCATAACGGGTATGAGTATAGGGATTTTAAATGGGGATGGGTACAAAATCTCATACCCACACAGGTATGGGTAATAAAATATTATCCACACGGGTAATCCCCACGATGATACCCACGAGTAATCCCCACGAGGATACCCACGGATAATCCCCACTGGGATATCCATCTACTCATGGAGATCCTCATTTATCAATTTATACACCATATGATATTTATATATAAATATTACATAATATTACATAGTTTTCACTTCGAAACACTCATACATATAACAAAAAATCTCTTAATGAGATTTATAATTTTATTTTATTTAGTTAATTAACATTTATATGTTTTGTTTTGAATTGTTTGCAACTATATTTATATTTTAGAATTTTAGGATCTAAAGTACTGAAAAAATAGGACCAAATGAGAAAAATTGCAAAACCTTATTTTATAAAATCCTCCTAATTTTTTTTGGGGTCCCTTGGAGTTATTGACTTTATATATAGTTTATATTTATATGTACATGTTATGAATTTGTAACTTATTGACATTATTGTTTTTTTTATCGCGACATTATTGTTTCTTAACTCTTAAGTGTTGGGAGAGAAAAAAATATATACATTGATCATCAACCACAACAAAACTTCAACCCTTTTCGAGAAAAAAAAAAAAAAATTCAACCCTTAATCACAAATTCTCAATTCTCAAATTACGTGGATCAACTATATGATCAAACTCTTTATAATATAATATTTGTTAATATTTAGTTATATTATAACTTTATAACTAAATATTATATATAATTATATATCATATTACAATATGCTTATGCTAGCATATGTATATTACACATATAAGTATCATTTGAAAATATCTATCGTAAATTTAAATTATATGTGTGTGTGAGTGTGTGTGTGTGTGTGTGCGCGCGCGTGTGCATGCATATTACAACATGACTACACTAACAATAGACCTGTGTATATTACGTTTATAAATACCATTTAAAAATACCAATACACATATGTATATTTAATATTACATCCACCAAACTTTTCAACTATGCATTTGAAATTTTGAATTGCTTTCCACTTAATTATAAGTGTTAGCACTTAGTAGTTAGAATTTTTATTGCATGATATGTTGATTTTTTTAAAATTTTTGTAGGAATTTCAACAATTGTGTTGTTATATATGTATATATGACACCTTATTTGTTACAATTCTTTTTTTGAGAATCCCCGCGAAGATCCCCAATGGAGAAATTTTTTCTCCATAAGGATTCCCCATCCTAGCAAAAATCCCTATGAAAATCCCCACGGGGATCCCCAATGGATAATGAAATGGGTAAAACATTTTAACCACGAGGATTCCCCATACCCACGGGGATTTGATAGGTATGGGGATGAATATGAGAATTCATCCCCAGATGGGTATGGGTATGGGTATGGGTATGGGTATGGGTATGGGTGATAAATTTTTTCGTAGGTATGGGTATGGGAATGAGTCCCCATCCCCTACCCTACCCATTTGCATCCCTAGACAAAACCTAGTTGCCAGAACTTTGCTATTCGAATTGGTACTAAATCATGATTCAAGAAGAGAAAATAATGGCCAAGGATCTCCATGTTTGTACGTGTTTGGAAGATACATCCTTTCAGCTCAATCTTTTATAACTTGTCAAACAAAAAGATTGCAATAGCAACAACGAGATCAAAACATTGTTTCCAATTTCGTTAAGGTCAGGTACAAGGATCAAACTCTTCCACCTCGCTTAAGTTAATGCAGGAAATAAAAAGACAACCGAGGTTGAAAAACACCAACGATCTAATTTCGACTAGGATGAATATGGTGCAAATGACAATACATTTTCATATGTTAGATCAATTAGGTTTAGGGCACTTTATATATATATATATATATAAAGGTACACTACAACACAAAGGATCTACTAGACGCTTATTTAGTGACATTAATTAAAAGTGTCCCTATGGTAGATACATCACGACACTAATTAATAAAGCTTCGCCATATTTAGAATATTCCCAACATTAATATGGAAGTGTCGTCATTTTTCTTTGTTGGCGACATTTAGTTTTAAAAACGACGCAACATTAATGCTAGAAACACAATAGCGTTGCGAAGTTAAAAATATTTTCGACTTAATAAATAAAGCGTCACCATGTTTAAAAGTTACCAACATTAAAATTTACTGGCGACATTTAGTTTTAAAAGCGTCACAACATAAACGTTGGGAACATAGTAGCGTCACAAAATTAAAAATATTTCTGACATTTAATAAAAAAAGTGTCGCCACATTTAGAAAATTCTGATATTAATGTAGAAGCGTCGTTATTTTAAATTTGTTGGCAACATTTAGTTTTAAAACCGTCGCAAAATTGTAGTTGGGATTAAAGAAATTACCAACTAAAGCGTCGCTACGTTAACAACATTTTCGACACTAATATAGAAGTGTCGATACTTTTAATTTGCTGGCGACATTAAATTTATAAAGCGACGTAAAAAATTGATGCTAATGTTATTGACAAATACTTCACCAAGGTTGATGATTATCAAAAAAAGATTTGGAGCATGATTTTGGCACGTTGCCAAATCTTTTTTATTTTTGAACTTCAATTCTATTTATTTTTGTTTTTCTAGATAAAGCAAAATCTACTTTTTTCATGCAAGTTTTTTGAAAGATACAAAAAACCACTATTTTTTTCTCCTACATGCACAGTGTCAGGTACGGTTTAAGGCCTTTTTCTTTCCCATCTCCCGCAAGCAAGTGCTCTCCCTCCCAATTTCAACCAACGATATATTTCTCACCTCTCAATTTTCTTCTAGAACTTTCCAAAAAGCTTAAAACATCAAAGCAAGGATTGCAAGGCGTTAAGGCGATCCCGAGGCGATTTCCCTGACTTAGGCGAGGCGATGCGATGCCTAGACGGCGCCTAGGTGAACAAAATAATATTTATTTAAAGGTCCTCAAATTAATATTTATTATTTATTGATCCTTAAATAACACTAATTATCTATTAGCCATTGTGATTATTATTTAATATATACTTCAAAAATACTAATAAGTCTTTAGGTCCTTATGTAAAATTAATTGTGTCAAGATTTTGTTATTAGGTAGGCATTTTATTATCAAACTTAATTGTAAAAAGCCCCTTCAAATTTTTAAAAATTACTTAGAAGGACACCGCCTGCCTAAGGCACTGCCTAGGCGATTTTGTCCCAAAACGCCTAGGCGATGCCTTGCAATCACTGCATCAAAGACATGAAGAGAGATTATTTTAAGTTGAATCTGCAACGTATTCGATTTCTTCCTTTTCAACCAATTATGTGGCCTTTCGAGCAATCGCGTAGCAATTCAGTAATATACTAGATTACATTTGAATATCTTTGTTAATATTTCTTTAATGATCAAATAAATTTTGTGTTTTGATGTGGCATTGAAGTCTTTGTGTTTTCTCATTCTGTGTCTTCTTTCCTAGGTCATTCTTTCAACGTTACTAAAATGGTAAGTTTCTTGCCAGTTAAACTTTTTTTTTTTAATTATTTTGACTTTTTGTCATCTTTCTCAGCATTGATATACAAGTTTTCCTTTATTGAGAGTTAGATTTTTTTTTTTTAAGTTAACAAACTATTTTTTTTATTTTTGAATTGATTTTAAATTTGATGTAACAAATTAAGACTAAAAGAGAGAAGTATAGAAAAATACCCAAGTGTCAGATAAAGATGCATACAATCAATATAGAGAAGCTAGAAAACAAGCTAAAAAAGTAGTTAGTCAAGCTAAAACAAATTACAAGGAAGATCTATATGCAAAGTTAGGTAATAGAGATGGTGAAAAATAGATTTATATGCTAGCCAAGTTAAAAGATAAAAAGAAACAAGATTTAAGTCATATAAGATGTATTAAGGACGAAAACCAAAATGTTTTAACGCGCGAAGACGACGTTAAGGAGAGACGGAGAAGCTACTTTGATAGTTTATTTAATGATGGTCAAGTTGATATCATAGTAGACGAAAACTCACACCAAGAAAGAAACGTAAACTATACACGCAATATTAGAATTCTGAAAGTTAAAAAGGCATTGAAAAGATGAAAATACAAAAAGCATGTGGCCTAGATGAAATACCCATAGAGGTTTGAAAATGCTTAGGAGAAATTGGATTGACTTGGTTACAAAACTTTTCAACAAAATTTCTAAATCAAAACGGATGTCAATTGATTGGAGAAGAAGAACGCTTGTACCGATCTTCAAAACTAAAGAAGACATTCAAAGTTGTTCAAACTACTGGGGAATTAAACTTATGAGTCATACTATGAAACTTTAGGAGAGAATAATTGACAATAGGCTAAAGGAGAAACAACGATATCATAAAATCAATTTGGCTCCATGCCTGGAAGGTCAACTACGGAGACGATTTTCCTTGTAAGAAAATTGATGAAAAATATAGAGAAAAAAATGATCTTCACATGGTATTTGTAGATTTAGAAAAAAACATATGATATGGTTCCTAGAGATGTTCTTTGGTGGGTCCTAAAAAGAAAACTTTGGTTTCGCCTTATAATTTGCCCTCTTATTAACCGGAATTAATTCCGAGAAGTTTAATTCGACGTAGAGAATTTTGGTAAAAATTCGCTAACTTAAAGAAGTTTAAGAAATTTTTATTCAAATGGTCAATAAACTAAAACTCATTTTATTGGATATCAAGACAAGCTCAATTATTCATTTATATCTAAAAAATTTACAATTTAATGGTTTTAAGTCAATTTTATTGGCATTAGTCATGCATACTGTGTATGGTAGATCACTTTTTAGTGATAATAATTACACTTAATTTGATTCTCTAACTATTTTATTAATTGCACATTCAAGCAAGTAAGATTAAAATTATGAAACATGTTTTTTTTTGTATGGGTTAGTATTTAAAGCAAAAGAAAATCACCATTTTTGACATTATACATCAATAAAAAAATTACAAAGCATTGTAGAGATGTGTGTCCAAAAGTGAATCTTGATGCATACATTGAATCCTGATGTAAAATCAAGGGATCACATGAGTGGCTAATTTCTCCTACACATTCAATTTTTTTTATTACTGAAATGTTTGCAATTTCTCCTTGCATATCAATTTGTATCAATGTTGTCAATTTTTAACATAAACTTTGGCGAAGTTTTGTAGTTTTTAAACTACCCGTGAACTTCGTTTCGATCCATTCAACTTCGATAAACTTCTCCTAAACTTCGCCTAATTTTATCGAATTTTAGTTCCTTGCCAGGTATATAGATACTATTAAGGATATGCATGAGGGGGTAGTAACAAGTATAAAGACATTTGGAGAAACTACAAAAGAATTTCCCGTTATGATAGGAGTACATCAAGGATTGGCTTTAAGCCCATATTCATGTACGCTAGTTATGAATGAATTAACTAGGCATATTCAAGAGGATATACCATGGTGTATGTTATTTGCAGACGATATTGTCTTAGTGGACGAAACAAGAGATGAAGTGAATAGGACATTAGAACTTTGAAGGAATACATTAGAATCTAAAGGCCTTAAATTGAGTAGGACGAAGACCGAATAAATACACTGTGAGCTTAGAAATACTAGACATCGAGATAATGGAGTGGTAAAAAAATAGGGGAAGTAGAAGTTCCTAAGGTGAACCGCTTTAGATATCTAAAATAAAATGATGGTAATATTGAGAATGATGTCACACAAAGAATTCAAGCTGGATGAAAGAAATAGAGTGCAACAGGTGTGATCTATGATAGAAATATGCCTACCAAATTAAAATGAGAATTTTATAAGACCGCAATTAGGTCACCTATGTTATATGGAAGTGCATGTTGGGCGGTAAAGCAACAACTACATAAAATGAATGTAGCGAAAATGAAGATGCTTAGGTGGATGTGTGGTAAAACTCGTAAAGGTAAAACATAAATTTAAAAACAAGTAGGAGTAGCACCACTTGACACAAAGATTAAGAAAAGGTGGTTGCGGTGGTTTGGTCACCTACAAATACAACTTACAAATGCCCCCACCATAAAACTTGACTCAATAAAAACGAAAAAAAATCGACGAGGTCGAGGTAGACTAAAGTTAATTTAGGACGCATTAATTAAAAGATATTTGAATGGTTTGGTAAGCTTACCATAAATTGCACTAAAACGAGCACATTGAAAGAGTTTGATCCATGTAGCCGACCCCAATTAATACAGGACTGAGGCTATGTTTATGTTTATGTTGTTACAAATTATAAAGTTTGCATCAGTTGAGCGAGATCAGATAAATGAGTCGCACTTCCACACAAATATTACAAGTTGCTTAGATAATATTTTTGTAACTTTTTTTGAAAAACAAAATTGACATACTTTTGGTCGATTATTGATTCCTTCTTGTAGTTATCCTCATTGTACTTGTTTTGCTCTATTAAATATTAAAACAATATTTATATGTTTAATTGTATCTATTGACGAATTGTGTTACTTAAATATTTAACTACCGAAAGTTAATGGTACAAGTGTCTTCAACATAGGGACGCATATTAAAACAAACATAGTGAATTCACCGACATCTAGATTAAAAGGCATGGCTAACCGAGGGACAAATTTGGTAGAATTAGCGAAATTTAGGATAATTGTCGTCAATTTAAGGACGCCATTGATGAAAATGTGACGCAGCGAATAAAGTGAAAATAAACAAGGCTAACAATTGAATAAGCCTTAAGAAGAAGTTAACAAGTTTCTATACCGAAACTTAACACTCAAACTTGAGCAAAGAAAGACAAACTTAATTCTTATTCAATAAACTCAATTCATAATGAAACTATAGAATGGGTTACATATTTATTGGGTGTCATAAACACACCTAAATAGAAAGAAATAACAAAATTGGAAAGTTCCTAATGACAAATATTCTAATTCCCTAAATAAGAAGCTACTAAAAGACCTACCATAGAATAAAGAAAGAAATCCTACTAGTAACTAACATAAATTAGTGACTAGCATAAATTAGTAATTTCCAAATAAAAAACACTAAAATTTATTAGTATCTTATTTATGATTTATGGGTTTTCTTCTTGGACTTTTGCAATTCGACCCGACTCATAAACACTTCCACTACACGTTCCACGTCAATCTCCTCTACTTGAGAAAAACTCGACCTAAAGTTGATTGCATCATCTGTGTATAACAGAACCTCAGACGAATAAAACGGTTAAATATCCACCACATTAAATGTTTTGAAAATTCTCATAGAATTTGGTAAAGCCACCACATAAGCATTGTCATTGATCTTCGTGACAATCTGATAAGGCCCATATTTCTTAAGCTGGAGCTTGTCATAAGTCCCCACTGGAAATCTTTCTTTTCGCAAAAACACCATAACTTGGTCTCCAACCTCAAATATTTGCCTCCGGCGATGTTGGTCCGCTGCTTTCTTGTACTTGGAATTAGCTTCTTCTAATTTCTTCTTCACCTCTGCTTGAACATCTTGCCATTAAGTTGCCATTATTTCAACAGCTGCACTAACTCTTGGCGCTTTGGGTAACTTCACTAAATCAAGAGCATGGTTTGGAGTTTTTGTGTATACAATAGAAAATGGTGGTTTTCTTGTTGCAATGTGAACAACATTATTGTAAGCAAATTCAGCTTGTGCTAGTGCAAAATCTCACTGCTTTGGTCTGCCTCCACAAATACTACGAACCAAATTGCGAAGTGGTCAATTAACAACTTCAGTCTAACCATCTGATTGTGGTAGCTGTGCTGCTAAAGTTCAAAGATGAATCACATAGCTTCCACAAAGTCTTCCAAAAGTGTCCAAGGAACTTGTAGTAACGGTCTGATGTGATAGTCCTAGTCACACCAAGCAAACGAACGACCTCCTTGAAAACAATTTGGCTATCCCGCTTGCACCTGACGTCTTCTTGCAAGGGATGAAGTGTGCCATCTTAGAAAACCTGCCATCTTCGAAAACCTGTCAACCACAACAAACACAGAATCCATGCCTCTCTGTGTTCGAGGTAATCCAAGCACTAAATCCATAGACAAATCCTCCCAAATATTTGTCGGAACTGGTAACAGCATTTACAAACCAATGTTCTAAAATTGTCCCTTTGCTGTCTGGCACATGTAACATCGCTGCACAAATCTAGTAACATTCCTTCGCATATGTGGCCAATGATATCTCTCTCCAACAGCAGAAAGAGTTTTATCACGACCTAAGTGACCCGCTAGGTCGCCACAATAAAAGTCTCTAATCAACTTTTCCCTTAATGATGACTTGGGAATGCAAAGTTGATTGCATTGCATAAGAAAGCCATCATGAATGTGAATGTCATCAATAGCTTGGGCTGTGAAACATTTCTCCCAGACATCTCAAAAGTCCTCATCCATCGTATACAACTCCTAAATGGCGTCGAAGCCCACAACTTCTGGTCTCATGGCCACCAACAAATTTGCACTTCTGCTCAATGCGCCAGCCACTTTATTCTGCACCCCAGCTTTGTGTCTCAACTTAAAGGGAAATTTCAGCAAAAATTGAGACCACCTAGCATGCATATCCATGCTAATTCGCTTCTGGCTATTCAAATATTTCAATGCATCATGATCTTAATAGATGAAAAACTCACGCCCAACTAGATAGTGCTCCCACGTCTTCAAGGCATGCACAATAGAGTAAAACTCTTTGTCATATGTAGTCCACTTTTGTCGTGCATCACTGAGCTTCTAACTGAAGTACGCCACTGGTCGTTTCTTTTGGGAAAGAACAACTGCACTCCACTAGCATCACATTAAACTTCAAACAACTCATCAAAATTTGGTAATGTTAAAACTGAAGCGATGAATAACTTCTCCTTGAGCAAGAAAAAACTCGTTTCAGCCTCATTAGACCACTGAAATTTTCCTTTCTTCAAGCATTTAGTAACAAGTGCTGCAATGCTACTGAAATTTCTGATGAACCTCCTGCAAAATGTCGCCAACCCATGAAAACTCCGAACTTCTATGATTGTTTTGGGAATAGGCCACTCTCGAATCGCTCGAATCTTCTCATCATCCACGTGTATGCTATCTGCACTAACGACGTACCCCAGGAACAACTTGTTTGTCAAAAAGCTGCACTTCTTCAAGTTCATGTATAGTTTATTTTCCATCAAGGATGTTAGAACTTGCAAGACATGATCCTCTTCTGTCTGGCTATAAATAAGGATTTCATCAATATAAACTACCACAAATTACCCTATAAATGGTTTGAACACCTGATTCATGAGCCTCATAAAAGTGATGGGAGCATTTGCTAGCCCAAATGGCATCACGAGCCACTCATGCAACCTCTCCTTAGTTTTGAAGGTAGTCTTCCACTCATCTCCAGGCCGAATTCTGATTTGGTGGTACCCGCTTAGAAGATTGATTTTGGTGAACACTTTAACATATCATCAAGCCGTGGAATTGAAAATTTGTAGCCAAGAATGATTTTGTTAATAGCGCAGGTATCAACGTGCATCCTCCAACTACTATCTTTCTTTGGTGTAAACAATGTCAGAACTGCACATGGACTCATACTCTCCTGGATGTCTCCCTTGCTCAATAACTCTTCCACTTTATCTTTAAGGATCTCACTATCAGCTGGGCTCATCCTATAATGGGGCAAATTTGGTAAACTTGCACCTGGAATCAAATCAATATGGTGTTGAATGCCCCGCATTCGAGGTAAACCATCAGGTAGATCATCTGGTATCATTTCTCTGAACTACTCAAGCAAAGGCTTGACAACTTCTGGGTACTCCTGTGGTTCTTGCCGTGCATCGGTTGTCAGGATTTGTTTCACAATCAAGGCATGCATCTCTCTAGACTCAGTGAATGTCGTTTCCATCCCTTGCTTTGAGTGTGTAATGGTGAAGAAAGTACGCTCCTCCACTTTAGAAGCTTTTGTTCTAGGACTCTCTTTCATTGGTAGCAATGTAAACTTTTTGCCACCTTTCTCTAGCTTGTAAGTATTTTCTCTGCCATCATGTTGGGCCGCAACATCAAACTGCCAAGGTCTCCCAAACAACAAGTGACACGCATCCACATCCACGACATCAAATAAATCTCATCACTATATTTGCCGATGGAGAATGGTACCTTGCACCTTTCAGTCACAGGAATCTTTTCTACTGCCTTAATCCAACTTATTGTGTATGGATTAGGGTGTTTTTCAACTTTCAGACCCAATCTCTCAACAGCACCCGTGCCAATAATATTTTCGCAACTACCGCTATCTATCATTACATCAAATAAACAATTAATGATAGTGCACCTAGTTTTAAATAATTGATGCCTTTTGAGTTTGATCTTCATGCTTTGGCGAAAGCATCATGCGTCTCACCACATAATTTTGCCCATCATCTTCGATGTACTCATACTCATCCTCATCTCCATCAGGGGCACATGGAATATCATCATCTTCATCTTCTCTCTCCACCATATGGATTGCTTTCCGTAGAAGGCAGTCACTAGATTTGTGACCAGGTTGCATGCACTTGAAACACTTCCCGACGGTTGGTCTTGCATAAGGATTTGTAGACTTTTGTCCATCCTTTGTCTCTGTGACTTTCTGTTTTCCAGCAGCCTTTTCATCTTTGTATCGCTCGTTGTGTGTAGGTGCATCTTGAATCACACTACTTTTGTCACTAGTTGTACCATACTTATTCCCACCATAATTTTTGCGCGAATAATCATGTTTGCTCCTTTCTTGCAAAGCCAATTCAACTTTCAAGGCTATGTTACGAGCTTCGGATAGTGTCCTCGACAGATCCACCCCTATTTTATCTTTAATTACATGCTTCAATCCATCCAAGTATCGAGCAACTTGTGGTCCTGTGGTCTCTCTGAGATAATTCCTTTCCGCCAATCTCATAAACTCTGCAGTGTATTAATGAACAGAGTTTATCCCTGACGACATCTCTGGTACTGCTGGAATAAGATTTGATCATAGTTAGGAGGAAGAAGATTTTGTTGCATTAACTGCTTCATTCAGTACTAAGTTCTGACCGGTGTTCTTCCTTTACGAACTTTCCTGGTTTCCAATCTTTCCCACCAAGCAGAAGCTCCACCTTTTAATCTACATGTAACCAACCGCACCCGGTTCTCTTCCAGGATCTCCATGTATTCGAAGAATCTTTCGATCTCAGCAAGCCAATCCAAAAATTCTTCAATATTAAGATTACCAATGAAATATGGAATATCTACTTTGAGCCTAAAGTCTTTATGGTCTCGATCACCATAATAGTTATTTCTTCCATGACCAACTAGTCGTGTTGGTGGTAGAAGAAAATCACCATCATCATCAGAATTATCTTCGTTAACGTAGATCGATTGCCTACGCTCATTTGCAGGAACGGGTCTGCCGACAGGCTATCCGCGAGCTACTTCATCGATAGTACAAAGCCCTTCGTCATTTCGATTTTTGTTGGCATCTACGGTAAGAGCGTCAAGTCGATCTGCAATTCCGTCAAAGCATTGCTCTAAACGTCGGAATCTGAGATCTACCCATTGCTCAAAAGCTTTCAATGCCCCCTCTTGATCTTCTATCCTTCATCTTGAGGTCTCAACAGCATGATCACCATCATGAATACCCCGCTTACCGGTGCTGGATCAACCGCCATGAGAACAGGAAAGCAAACCTTGCTCTGACACCAACTGACGCAGCGAATAAAGCAAAAAAAAAAAAAAGGATAGCACTTGATTGAGCCTTAAGAAGAAGTTAACAAGTTTCTACACCGAAACTTAACACTCGAACCTGAGCAAAGGAAGACAAACTTAATTCTTAGTCAATAATTATATTCATAATGAAACTATAGAATGGGTTACACATTTATTAAGTGTCATAAACACACCTAAATTGAAAGAAATAAGAAAATTGGAAACTTCCTAATGACAAATATTCTAATTCCAAAAATAAGAAACTACTAAAAGACTTACCATAGAATAAATAAAAATCCTACTAATATGAAAATAGTAACTAACATAAATTAGTGACTAGCATAAATTAGTAACTAGCATAAATTAGTAACTTCCAAATAAGAAACACCAAAATTTAGTAGTTTCTTATTTATGATTTATGGGTTTTCTTCTTGGACTTTTGTAATTCAACCTGACTCATAAACCCTTTCGCTACACGTTCCATGTCAAAATGTCGTCAGTATGGCAAAAGTGTTGTCTATTTAGCGACGCTTGTAATGTGAATGTCGGTAATTAAAGGACATTAATGATTAAAAAGTGTCGCGGATTTGCGACACCGACAATTAAAGCGTCGATAAGTTAGGGACACGCAAAATAGAAGTATCTACAAATCAAAGACGCTTATGCATTTAAAATACCGACATTATATATTGTAAACTTCACTAACTTGGCGACACTTAAATTAGACAACGTCGATAATTGAAATGTACCAGCGCAACCTCTTGCGTCGCCAAATTAGCTTGCGACGGCTCATTTAACAACGCAAGTGGGAATGCTTTTCAAAGCGTTGCTAAGTTCATATTTTGTTGGGGTGTAAAAGTGTGAGTTAACTGTAATCATGCACATCAAAATATGTGTATTTTTTTTTTTAAGGCATAAGAATAGCTGTAAGAATAACTGCAAGCCTTAATCACATACCTATTGGTAATGTCTGTTCAGATTCAGAAAGGCTGCCCAATGGGTCGTATCTGTTCAATTCAGAAAGGCTTCCCATACTGCTGTGTAGGCTGATCCCAGACACCCAAAAAACCTATCAAGAAACACATGGGAACAAATGAACACAAAGCAAAGGAAAGGTAACACTTTCTCATCACTAGCTAAATAAGCTTCAATGCCCAATGTTTACAAACGGGACTATGGAGCATGCAAAAGAGCACACCACATGTGAAGTTGAAAAAATAAAATAAAAGAAATGGCTTTCACTAAGAGACCAATGTTAACAAATTTCAGTACCTCAGCGTCATCCAAAACAATGGATTAATATTAGATGCCAGAACAGAATACTATTTTAGAAGTACAAATTTTATGTTTGATGATAATTGTTCTTATTTAAGTTGCTATTTACATTTTTAAGCAATTCAAAAAGTGAACTCAGTGACATATTCCTGCTAAACAAACTAAAGAGGTGACAGATTCAGCTTTTCATTTACTTAAGAGATCATCAGTATGATCCAAAACTGAGTTTGAGGCTGTTTCCTTGTTTAATTAGTAGTAAGAAAAATGTTTTGGTAACCCACTTTCGGCACCGTCAAATGGGCACCGTGTGGGTCACTATCGTTCCATGCACCTTGAGATGTGTTTTGCACACCTCTCGAAGTGTATCGCATGTCGGAAACCCAGTTGGTGCCCAATTCGTGGTGTCCAAAGTGGGTTAATTTAGCATTTCCCTTTAACTCCACAAGTCTTTGTAGATTTTCATCTTTGTATGTTGAATTCTTTCATCTAAGAGAAGTGAAATAAAGAATCTTTCTACCAACCAAATGGGTAGTTCACTTGTTTGGTATGGGTCACTTGAGTAAAAGGTTGGGGTTCGAGCCACAATGGGGTGCAAGTTGTGGTTTCTTTCTAATCAAAAATAAAATAAAATAAAATAAAATAAAATAAAGAACCTTTCTTTTACTTCATTTTCTCTTTTTTATTCAGAATTTATCTTTTTAGATGAAAGACGTTTCAGACAAACGCAAATAGTAACACTATAAGTAGCAGAAAGCCAGTTTCATCCTTAAGTCATAAGAGAAAATAATAAAATACATCCAAAACCACATAATATGGCACTTCAGTTCACCCTCAAAGTCACTCACTATATCTTGTATTCCAAGGAGACTTGGCCCTCAGTGGACCAACATGAGGATCCACCTTTAGCTTAGAATACCGATTTCAAAGATGCTTTCTTGTTATGCAAGTCGATCGTAATATTTTATCAAGGCCAAAATATATTAATCTTAGTATACACAAGTATCATAATCACACATTATATATACGAAACATCTTTAAAGATAAAGATAAAGATACAAAAAAATGTTGAGACAACAATGTCATACATCTTTACAACATACCACAATCTCCTTTGAAATGCCTAATTCAAATATTACACAAAAAAGAAACTGTCCAAACTCTAGAGAACCACAAAAGCAATTTAAATAAAACAAAATACCAAGGTGAGCTATAACAATGCTAAATGAAAAACCCTCTCAGATGACATTCAACAAAATAGGCTTCATTATAATTCATTAGCTTATATCCCCTGCTATAATTGGCACTAATCTTCCTTGATACATTAACTTGTTTTTAAAGCATCGAGAATACAATATAACTGATTAGAAATAACACATTAACAGAAAAGTTCTACCATCAATCTATTAGCAAGATACATAAGTCAATAGCCTAACTGATTAGAAATAATGCTCTTAAGGAAGCTTTCACCATCAACACAATAAACAAATAACAGAAGCAAATAATTTAACAAAAAAGACTTACTTATTGGTATTTCTCCCAGAGATAGATAGATTGGATCATCATCACCAAGAATTCCCTGAATAAGGTTACCAATAACAAAATAATCAACAATCAATCAAGATTAATAGAGGGAAAAAATGTTATCAATGAAGAAATATCATCCCTGTCTATCCCTCAATAATCTACAAATGTAGACTACAATGGATAACTAAGTTTATGAGTTTCATGGTTACCGTTTCGTTATGAAGACTGATATCAGTATGCAAACCAGCAATTTCAGCAGGTACAGTTGAACAATTAGACATATCAGTTCCAAGCAATTCTGATATCATAAGACCATATCCATCCTGAGCATCGGGAAGGTCACTAGTGCCGGTCATGTGGCTTGGAAAACCTTCCATGGTTGAGTGTACGGCTTCAGTCCTGCACAACAGATATGGTCTTATAAACACTGCCAATGACTATCAGATGATAGAAAAATCATAATAGCTAGAAGTGGAAAAAAGTTGGTCATGATAGAAACTTACTTTCTCTCAGAAGAATCAAATTCTTCATCAGCCTTTGTAGAATCACATTCCAAATCAACTGCTACAACCTCTTCGTGCTCAGCTGAATGTCTAACATAGTCGTTGCATCCACTACAGTTATTGCTTATTGACAAGCCCACATCCACAGGCACTTTTCTTTTGTCTTCCAAATTAGAAGGCATACCAGGAATAAGACTTTTCTCATGATTGTCAGTCACATCAGAAGACTCCATGAGGTTGAGATCACAAATCTTGAATGAACTTGGAAACAACTGCTTTTCTTCCTTATACTCAACACTTGATTTCAGTCCGCTATTTGGACATACAGCAACGTTGATCGCTTTTTCTTGATCTATATCGTTGACAACTTCATTGGGAGAAAGACTCCCCTCAGCTAGATCAGATGCTTTCAGATCAAAGTTATGAAGATGCAAATCCCCATGTGCTTGATCGACTACAGAGGAGTCCCACTCCCTAGCTTTCTTAGTTACTCCACCAATCTCCTCACTACTTACAGCTCTTTTTTCACCCCGATCCTTAACCAAGGGGAAACACCCTTCAATGCCAGAATGGCCCCGGTTTAACGGTTGCTCAATGGCAACCGATTTATCGGGGAAAGACTGTGATACCATACATTCTTCCTGCTTGGTCGTCGATGCAGTAACAAGGTCTTCATCGTCCTCCAAAGTCTGGATTGTTGGTGTCCCTGAGATGTCAATACCAAGCGAATTTGGGCTATGAGTTTGATTTTTTGAAATGCCACAAGAACCAATATCAGCGAGACTTTCTACCGATTGTGATTTCAGCCCTTCCACGCACAAAACTTCAGATGTGCTTCTATCAACTATAGGAATTGGCTCCACCTTTGAAGCCTTGCATGTCAATGAAGAACGAGTTCTTGTTGGCATGTTAGCAAAGCTGCATAGCCTTGCTAAATCATTGCAATTTTTGCCTAAGGTGCCACCATTCACTTGTTGATGGGATGAAGGCACATCTTCCACTAAGCTTGGTTCCTGTGGAGCATCATCATTTATCGCATCCTCTAACTCTTCGGACACTAGATTTGAAACCTCTGCATCATCCGAACTTTTGGAAGATTCTGCCTCAATCCTGGGAAGAAGTTCTTTTCTAGTGTTGACAGAACTTGCATCAGTAGATCCATCAGGGAAATCATAATTTGCTGGTTCATATTCAGATTCAGCTGCAATATCTACTTTTGATGATAATTCATTGTTGACAAAATTGAAGGTTCCATTATTTGCATCCAGACCAGATTGTGGATCTTCATAACTTCCAGTTACTACATGGTCTTCACCATCTTCATCAGAAGACACCCTACTTTGGCTGAACAACGCCGAATTCCTTCCATTTTCTCTAGCCCAATCTGATGTAGAGCCTCTAAACACACCCATCCTTTTCCGCCCTCTTATAGGATTTTTTAACCCTGTCATATTGAACTCATTAGGGGGCCTTCTCCTACCAGAAACCTCGTCAAGAACAACATCTCCAAGTCGAGCCAATGCTGATGTTCGACCTTCAGAATGCAGCTGCATATTCTCTTTCTCTTTTGCTTTAAACTCAAGAAAATCCCTAGATTGATTCTTCAGACTTCCGTTGCACCATTTTCCAGGGAGTACATTGGGAGGGAGAACACCCTGAGAAACCAGGTACTCAGCTGCAAGACGACCAGCTTCCACGAAAACATCGCCCCTACAAGGTTGCTGCAACGACATGTGGGGCTTTGGTCGGCCGCGTCCAAAACCACGGCTATAACGGTACTCTGAATTGTACATTCTATGCATTCTCATTGAACCTTCAAAAGGGATGCGACCAAAAGCAACGCCACCTAGACCCGCTGAATTGGACCTGGTTGTGTTGCCAGGCGCATGGTGTCTGGCATGCATGACTACAATGAACTCAAAATGTTGAGTTGCTGAACTGATGAGCTGGGCACTTAGATCAGGGTGTTGCGAAGAATGAGGACTTCAGACCCTAAATTCCATAAGGATAAACTTGTTAAACACATCTAAAGCCTTATGATAAAAGAGGATAACGAAACAAAGGAATTCAATCTGTGTCATTTACGTAAAATTGAGAAAGTTCTGTGATCAAAAGCTATACTATTTTTGAATGTTAAGCACTTACTCGGCATAGAAAAGTGAAAACCTTCCATCATTATGAATCCAACACCACCTTATACTTCTACATGACAAAGTTACATTGAATAAAGAATAAGCATGAGGCATGGTTGCAAGAAAATTTATTAAGTTGGTACGCCTTGATTAGGAGGGATTTAAAGGATTTGGAAAGTACACCATTAATTGCACTAAATCGTGCGCAATACAAAGTTTGATCCATGTAGCCGACCCCAACTAATTTGGGATTGAGGTTTTGTTGTTGTTGTTGCATTACCAAATAAAACTTAAGTTTCCTAAAAACATATCCATACATGTTAGATTAATTAATCATACCTATTAATGTGACCCATATTAATAAAGATAAACTCTAAATAAAAGGCTCACACTATGATGGTTGTGTTTTAGGGGAAACGATTAGAGTTGAGTGTATTTGAAACTCCATCTCCTCTCTCTTCGAACAGGTATGTATCCAATAAATGAAATTCAGTAATTGAATATGTTTATTCAAATCAATATGTGGCCATCAAACATCCCAACTCTCTACGTAAGAAGTCGGAGAAGAGAAAAACAAAACTTAAGATCTTGGTTAGCAATGGAAGGTTAGTACTTATTTACTTGTATTATGATTGAATCAAAGTGTGTTTGAAGATCATTAGTGTTTACATTTGTATCAGAGCAAGGTTAAGCAACTTTTTTATTCGCCTGAAGTTATTTTGAGTCGATATAAAAGTTTCCGCACTAAAAAAAGTTTTTATTTGCCTGAAGTTATTTTGAGTCGATATAAAAGTTTCCGCATAATTATTTTAATTTCGATAGATCAACATTACTTTAATTTTTGTGAAGCCGATACTGCTTTTATTAAACGTCGATTTTGGGTATAAAATGTAATATTTCATAAACTTTCCTATTTCGATTCAAATATGAAATCAAAATTGACTTCAACGTAAATAGATTTATGAGTTACTTCAGATATACATCAAAGGATTTTGCATGTGTATGTCGATCTAAAGATACATTTTTATTTTTTATTTTTTATGGAAAGCTGATCTATGGATATCCACCAATTGAAAAGGAAAGATATTTTTATTTGGTATAATAGATATTTTTGTCTATTTTGCAAAATTTCCCTGTTTAATTTTCATGATATACGGGTATATTATTTCGGCTTACTTGGTGTATTTTATGCTTTGATCAATTTGTATGCCGAAACATACGTAATAATCATATGTATATAGCCGAGATTTATCCTTTCGAAAAAGGATAAAGTTGTGCATACGTCATATATATTTGCCTATACTAGTTTTCATAATGTGTTGCGCACGCACTATATAAATTGTCGAATCAAAAATAAAAGTTAAAATATTTACAAAATTCAACAAACTTTATATATATATAAATTAATATAAGTAGTTCATAAATGTAAAAATATAAATACTAAATTAATTGTAGGGGAAAGGTTATGGCTTGCTACACAACCTTAAAAGTCTTAAGAATTAAGACAACTAAAATAAAACCAATTTCCAATATATTTTCAAAAAAGATATTCTGCATCATTTTGAATATCAAAGAAACAATTCATGGTCTTCTGTTAATTATCACATTAACATAGACTCTGAGATTTATTATTGTGTAGAGAGAACAGTAATAAACTGTATTATTTGCTCTTTATGCTTGTTATTGTGAGTACCAATATCACATTAATTTTTATCAATTCATAATATAAGCCCGAATAGGATTTAGTTCTCATAACTGAAGATGTCCATTTCAAATTACCAAGTGTGTAGCTCAACATGTATCAAATTTCATATTTGTCCAAATGATTCAATATTTTAACCAAAGAGATCCCTAAACAATATATAGGAAGGAAGCAAACTCGATCTTTGGCAACTCTACAAAGAGAAAACACCTAGAAGGCTTCCTCAAAGCATAGAACTCCAAAGTAAATTGTACGAGCATTAAGACATTAAAACAATGTTGAAAACCCCCCAACAAAGCATCAATTATCAACACGAATATTGGGATTCAGAGCAACATTATGTGTCCAAACTCCAAAACTTCCGCGGACACAAACAATGTATTACAAAACCCACTACAATTCACCCTATACTCCAAGGACATCAAAAAAGGGGAAACTCCTCCAATTACAAAACCAGGAATATGGTACAACTCATAGTCTGTCACATTCAAACATATCAACAACCATCACATATTCATTACATGCATGTTCTTATCTTTGCTTCTTCTGATCTTGACCAAACCAATGAGATGCTTATTCAATAAAATGAAGCAAGTTCAAGCATTACAGAGAAGTATAATGACATTCATATTTTGATTCCACCACGCATCCTAAGATGTTTACCAATCCTCACTGTTAGATCTAATTCACAATTTCAAACTTATATGCATGTCTGATAGATTTTTGTTTAGTTTACTAATACTATATACGTGAGAATATTAGACTTCTAACTGAAGCAGACTACCAGAAAGCGATTCTTTCTAAAGAATTTTTTTAGAAAACCACATCCATTGTTGGGTGATTGAAACTTGAACACAATGTCTAAATAGTTGTTTAACAATTTGCTTCTTTTATCTCTAACTATATTTAAACCATAACATATTGTTGCAAATTGAATGTCTATTATATTGTTGCTCCATTATATTAACATTTCCATCAAAATCAAAGCAAACACATAAATGCCAAATAGAAGAACCAATTACATATCTTTGTTAAATTCGGAAAATCCATCGTGATAGATTCAGACCAAGATGATGAGACATTTATTAGAGATGGGCTTGTGGAGTTGAAAAAAGTAGCATATATGATAAAAAGCCTAGAAAAGGTGAGTCGGAAGCAGGGCATTGAGATTCTTATAGTATAATGAAAACCAGAGCTCTCTCAACATCAAATGGCAATCAACAAATGTTACAGTAAAAGAAGCTTGTATTCTAACATTGACATATTGTCCAAAATAGATTTACGGGAGTTTATGTTCATGAATTCCCATTTCCCAAGTGAAAATAACTGACAACTTCTATCATACAAATATATATATATATATATATATATATATATATATATATATATTGATTTGTATGTCAGTTTACTCTCAAAGTTAAGAAACAGATTAAGACCAATTATTATTATCAAAATCACTTTGCAACCTAAGCAGAAGATAATTTTTGGGGGCATTATATAAACCAATTGCAAGTTATTTCCACCGATTGATGTAAAGGGAATGCAAGTGTTTAAAAGAGAGGATCGTTACTATGCCTCCTAGCTGCAACTGCCACAATTAGAAGTAAAATCCAGACTTGGAGCAACAAACTGATTATCTCAACATCATCAATACACCAACATTAACTGCAACTAAGGGTTTCAACCTCTCCTTTCACTGCTTTCTCCACCTGAAGCATCGACTTCACCAATATTAACATGTTTCAAACATCAAACTAAGTGTTTTAGTAACCTCATTCCTTATTGCCCTAGTTCATAAAATAAAAAACAATCAAAGACATTAGGGAAGCTTAAATCAGAGCAATCTGATTTTTAATCTACACAGATTATTGGTACAAGTGCAAGTCAAACTCATTGCTCCCATGAAGCACCTTCAAATTGAAAAATAATATTCCTTAAGCCTGAAATCAGAAAGTTTGCAATAGCAGTTGGTAAGAAACAGGTTGGTCATTCAATTAGAGATTGAAAAAATCCATATGAATAAAAGGGAAAAAAGAAGACCACATCGACCAGCATACAAATAAAAGGTAACTCGCCTTTGTTTTCGAGATAAAAATTAAGGCAGCTTCCACTCAACTCCAACATCAAAAACTAAACTAATTTTTCAACACAAACATAATTTACCAAATTGATTGATTACCATAAATTCATGAACACAATAACCCTAACTCACAATCAAATTGGAACAACAATTCGATATCCAAACATAGACACTATAAAATTTGGGAGAATTAGGTCATGGATCTTGGCTGCATACATACCCTAGAAAAGAATGAACGAAGGAGGACCCGATTTAGGAAGAGATGTGGCGCGGAGAATCAATTGCTCCGAGCAAGAGGGTTGTTGATGAAGATGAAGTAGTATTCGAGATTGTTGGTGTGCAGCTCGGAAAATGGAAGAAGGAGATGACCAAGTTCGTCATTTTGATGGTGACTTTGGGTCGAAGTCATCGTTGCTGTCCAAGTTCACTCTTTTACATATGTAAAGAATCTAGGGCCCGTTTGGTCCAAGAATTAGCGAATGATTTTTCTTACTTAACAAAAGTGACAGGGTAACTAATCGTTTGTTTGCTTCCATGCTTATTGTGTTAGGTAAAATTTAGTTTTTGACTGTTATGCCCTTCACATCAACCTTGTTATCAACCTCTTTAATAATCATCTTCACTACCTCCAAATCGTTCTTTGACGACATAGCGATGATGCAAGGTTTGGTAATGGCGGAGGGTTTGCGAAGAGAAAGAGAGATGAGATCAAAGTTGCTTGACTGGTAGTGGAATCGAAAGCGAGAGTGACAGATATGAAGAGAGAGAGAGAGAGAGAGAGACGCTAATAGAGAGGGAGGAACCAAACAGTGATTGAGAAACCCTTGAAGACGCCAGCAATTTTGAGGTTCAATTCAAACTTGCTCTCATCGAATGACATTAAAGACCCAACGAGAGAGAAAGAGATTAAAAATCATTAAAGAAGAAAAGTAAAAGAGTTTAAAACCTAAAAAAAAAAAAAAACAGAGCTTTCATTCATTGATCCCAAAAATAGGGCCCATATTTTCCCATCTCAATGAATCACTTAATCTTCATGCTTCCAAGTTTTTTCATTAATTCATGTTGAATCCGTGAGAAACCAATCTGGAGACAAAACATAGCAGTAGATGGAGAGAACCAGAGCTCGAACTATGTGTGTGTGTCTATGGGTCTGCACCGTAGTAGTAGTAGATGGAGAAGATGAGGGTAAAAATGTAACTTTTCTTTATTTGGGTGGGCTTATCTAACGACAGAGTCCCCCATTTAATTAGATAAGCATGAATGTAAGGGCTCTGTAAGACCGAGTCTTAGCTGGCACTCCAGCCAAACACCAATCTTACAGCTAAGCTTGGGCTTAGCTAAGCTAACACTTTAACCAAACAAACCCCTAAGATGTAAAGAAAATATCCAAATAAATGCTATGGGAATTTGACAAAATAGGTTATAAGTTTACCCATAATGAAAAGTAAGAGCATCTCTAATGGCAAATATGGATTGTTTGTATGGATTGATGTCACGTCAGTAACGTGGAGAGGATATCCATGTTAAGTGACTTGAATACACGTTGAAGTTCAAAGTTGCTCTCCAATGGTCAATGTGGATTGCACTTTCTATTTTCAAAATTTATTTTTTTTCTACATATTTTAGAAAGAATTACTAACATGGCTAAAGATTGCATCGTCTAAAAGTAGACATTGAGAATAGACAATGCCCATGTTTGGTTCAACTTATTCTCTTGCTTATCGTTGGTTGCACTCAATAAGCAGCTTTTGTACAGTTTGGTTGCATTTTATATTTTTTGTGATCGGTTGACGTGGTGCTGCCGTAGCGACTAAAACTACCATAATAAGTGTGACTCTCAAAAGCATCTCCTTACTAGAAATGCAAGCAGGGAGGGAAATCTTCATGGGGAACGGGGAATCCCCATAATGGAGATGGGTAAGGGGAATTTAAATGGATATGGAAGCGGGGATAGAGAGAAAATTGCATACTCGCTCGGGTACAGGTATGGGGATGGGTAAAAAGTTATATCCGCAGGGATCCCTGTAGGTATTCTCATTGAGGACCCTCGTGAGGATCTCCGCGGGTACTCCCATTGAAGGAGATCCACTGGGATCCCCATATATTAACTTATTTAGTTAAATAAATAAAATATTTTTATTATTAAACTACATTAATTATATATTTTTGTTTTGAATTGTTTGCAACTATACTTACATTTTACAAATTTAGAATTAAATGAAAAAATTTGCAAAACCTTATTGTACAAATTACCAAACTACATTAAATATATACCTATTATGCTAGCAATAGACATATGTATATTATGTGTATAAATACTATTTAGAAATACCAATAAACATACAATGTACGTGTCTTTGACACCTTACTTTTTATAATTCTTTTTTGAGAAAAATTAAGTGGAGAAAAATATTTTCCCGCGGTGAATCCTGCGGGGAACCTCAATGGAGAATTAAATGGGAAAAAAATTCTCGCTGGGATTCCTATCCCCGCGGGGATTAGACGGGTACAGGGACGGGGATGAAAATTCATGCCCGTATGAGGATGGGTATGGAGGATAACGGGATGAATTCTTAAGCGAGATGAGGATAGAGATGAGTCCCCATCCCCTACCCTCCTCATTTACATTGTAGCGGCCCATTTTCAAAATGAACCGCCACGGGGGCCAATGCAGGCCCATACCCTGGCTTACCAGCGTCAGCTGTGTCCCACATGCTATCTCCTCCACCAGTTAATCATTATTAATCTCAACGAATAACAATTTATTGTTTAAATTGTTAATGAACTCAAGTCATCTGTTATAATATCGTTCAAACCTTAATAAACCACAGTAGAAGTCTTTTATCATGACAAATTAAATATTAAAACATCAAAGTCATGCATTTAACTCTGATACCTAGTGTGGAAAACCCATAAGTTATCATAGATAAAAAATATAGGGTCCTAAAATGTCTCACAATCCAAATTCCCCAAAATAAAAAAAAAATATATATATAATACAAACGTACAAGTCTGGCTCCAAGTCGTGCCTCCAAGCCTTCAGTGCAAACATGACCGTTGTAAGCTCCAAGTCGTGCACTGGATAGTTTACCTCATGAGGTATGAACCATCGAAATAAATAGGCCACTGGGTGTGTGACGACCCCTCTCCTAATATAGGTCACCGCCCGGCCTAATCTAGTAATTAAGCCATAATCATATCCACGCATGACTCAACTACGTATTAGTCAGCCTTTACAACCTAAACGCCTCTTTTCTCGTATTTAGGATAAGTAATACACTAGTCCTGCCAGTTTATAAAATTTAGAGTTAATTAAAACTTTTTATTAAATTAATTAATTAACGGAAGTCTTATTGATTATGCGGAGGCAATTAGTAACTTATGCGAAAGCCATTTATAAAATCCTAAGTGTGGAAAACTAGGAAATGACATCGCATATATAAAGTCCTCAAAATGCAGTGAAATAATAAAATAGTCTAAGTCAAGTCGGGGAACTAACGCTCAACCCAATATACTACCCCAAATAATATCTAAAAGACATATATAATATATACAATCAAAATATCAAAAGAAGACCTACAATCGATGGAGTGACGCGCCGCGGGCTCAGGGATAATCACCGATCTTTTCCTTGCTCGGCCTGCTAGTAGACGGCTCCGCACCCACCGTCATAAAAAAGATGGTGAGTACATGAATAAAACAGTAATCCCCGATGATAAGTTTAATTTGCATTTCCAAATATTCAAATGGTATTTAAAAGCATATAAATGAGAAAACTGAAAAATAAACCATATGAGAGTAAATACCAGAGTTAAACAAGTGATGCTGACACTAGGCTAAGTAGTGGTGATTTAGGTCCGGTCGGTAGTGAAACATGTCACTCCGACTCAATAATCATATAGCACAAGGGACTCTAACTCAAGTGTTACTAGGGACTCTAACCCCGGTGTGTAGACCACCTCAGGGACTCTAACCCCGAGTGTCATACAGTGTCAAGTAACATGTGCCGACATCCCCAAAGACTCTAACCCCATGAGTCGCGCACACCTCGATCGAGTACGGGACCTAAATGCGAAAACTACTTTCTAAATTTCAAGAAATACTAAGTATGGATTGTCAAGGCATAAACACAGTTACACACCTAAACAAACGAGGGATATAAGTCATCTTAAACATTTATAAGATATTCACTAGCCTAATATCATGCTATTTATCATTCAATTCACATTTGAAACAACAAGAATAGACATAGCATGGGGTAAAATCAATGAATCAAATCAAATGAATGGATATCATGCAAACTAGACTCATCAAGTGAGCATAGACACATAAAACACATGATCTAAGAATACAAAGGCAAAACAGTCAAAATGACTATGCAAGGACAACAATTAATAGAAATGAAATGCCATGTAAAGTTGCCATTAGGTATACTCACAACAACGAAGTAAAGTCCTAGCTTTATTGGCCTCCCGATACTCCAAATCTTGTATTCGCTCTCCCGTACCCTTTTTCCTAGGTTCATGAGTTTGGTGTCTCATTAGTTCAAATATAATGAGTTTAAGCTCAATTTAGTGGTGTTTATTGTGTATTCAAATTGATTCAATAGACTTTAAATCAATCTTCCTAAATCAGCCCCTAAAGACTAAATTAAGTTTCAATTTCAGTCCTACATTTTAACGCACTTTTAGGCATGAAATAGTCCAAATATCGAAATCCTCCATCAGTACAATTATTTTATGTCTCTCTCTTAGCTTTTCGGAAAGGTTTAGTTTGCAAAATTTTGAATTAAAATGAAAGAGATCATGATTTTACTAAACATAGGTCTAATTGGAATTTAATCCGAAAAGCGAACTTAGAAGATTTATTTCTCCCAAAATATAATTCCTAATAATGTGATTTTTTGTCACAAGGAAGAAAATATATCCAAATAAAACATACTAAAAGATCAACTCATTTGGATAAGTAGTTAGGGAGTTATGCCCTTAACAAATTTAGTTTCAAAACTTTCCTTTTTAATTCCAGCACCTACTTGTAGAACATGTTTAGACATAAAAACATTTGAATCAAAATACCTTCAGTTAAGTAAAGTTATTTTTCTTTAAATAAGCTTTCAAATGCCACTAGTTTGGATCAATTTGGATCTAAAATGAGCATATTATGACCAAATTCAGGTTGATTCCTAATACAACATGGAGAATTCTAGTTTTGGTGTTGCAACTTCAAAAATTCATATATTTATGATTTCAAAACCAAATTAAGAACTTCAATAAAGCTGGATTATTAGCTTGAAATGAGGAATCCAAATATATAAATCAATTGCAAATACTAAATTATCTACCATATGAAATTAGCCTACAACCAGAACTTGTTCTAATTTCAACTAAAAAGATGTGTACCTAGTTGATGTAGCACCATAGCTTGAGAATTTCTCACCTACTCCCATGGATTCCGTCAACACCTTGATGATTCACTCCTCTCAAGTAATTCCTTCTTCTTCTCCAGCAAAAATGAATGAGTGATTTGGTTTGCATATTGTTTGATCACTAATGTTATATATTAAGGTGATGTTCCTTCCTTGCCCTTGATCTCCATGGATTTATGTATCCCGACGAATATCTAATGGTCCACCTCTTGCCATATATCCTACTAACTGCCACTAACTCAACCTCAAATGACACCATTTCATTACTCACCTAGTTCCTAGATGTGCCAATGTGTATCTCTAGACCAATCCTATGCTTTCCATTTAATTTATTCAACTATAGGCTTTTAATTTGATTTACATTAACAAACACAACCATATGCTTATAAGTAATTCCTTATTTCATATTAGTATTAAATAAGACTTACCAAAATGCTAACTACCCAGTTCCCCGGCTCGCACGCTACTCGAGGCGCGTCCCCGCTCTCGTCTCGACGCCTACAACTGTACAAACTGACTTAGTAAGTCTACACAATACATAACACTAGGCATACATTAATACAAAAATATAACATACCCCGGCCACGTGCCTCGGTCGGTGTACGTATCACGGTGTAGGTCACACGTCAAGGGTCGGTGATCCTGATTAAGGAATTAAAACAGGGGTTAGAGATTTGGGCCGTGAGAAATATTCCCAACAAAATGAAAATTTTGTCCTCGAAATTAAGTTTAAGTTACGGTTCTACCTGACTTGAACATGTACGAGAATCTATATTGCATGTAGTCTTCCCGCTCCCAAGTGAATTTTGTGTCATCGTGGAACTGCCACTTGACGAGTACCTTCGGGATGGACTTGCTCCTTAACTATTGTACCTTCCGATCTAGGATCTGAATGGGCTGCTCCTCGTAAGAGATGTCCTCGCTCAGGTCGATCTGACTCAAGTCAACTGTCGGTCGCACGCTTGCCTTTGACTCGGCTAGTCGAAGCATCGAAATGTGGAACACTGGATGGACCCCTGACATCTGTGGAGGCAGTTCAAGCTCGTATGCCACTTTCCCGACCCGTTTCTTAATCATGAAAGGCCCGATGTACCTCGGCGCAAGCTTGCCTTTCACTTCAAATCTCTGAAGACCCTTCAGAGGGGAAACCTTTAAATAGACAAAGGCTCCCTCGAAATACGTGAGATCACCGCGATACTTATCTGCATATCTCTTATGTCTATTATGTGCTCCTCTGAGTCTCTGACGGATCAGTTTGACCTTTTCCGTGTGGTCAACAACAATCTCAGGCCCCATTATCTCTCGGTCCTCTGGCTCAGCCCAACACGATGGCGAGCGACACGGTTTGCCATACAAAGCCTCAAATGGCGCCATCTCAATGCTAGCCTGATAACTGTTGTTGTAAGCGAACTCACACAACGGTTGGTACTCTGCCCAAGATCCACCAAACTCCAACACGCATGCCCGCAACATGTCCTCGAGGACCTGAATCAATATCTCAGTCTGCCCGTCGGTTTGAGGGTGGAAAGCCATACGGAACTATAGGCGCATACCATACTGCTCTTGCATACTCCGCCATATCCTGGACGTATACGTAGCATCTCAGTCTGACATGATCGTCAATGGTACCCCGTGCAGCCTGATAATCTCTCTCTCGAACAGTATGCTCAACTGATAGAACGTGTAATGCGACGCCACTGGCAGGAAATGAGCAGACTTCGTCAGTCTATTAACTATCACCCAGATCGAGTCATGTCTCATCGCGGTCCTCGGCAGTCCTCTGACAAAATCTATAGAGATGTCTTCCTACTTCCATTGAGGAATGAGAAGCGGCTGTAGTAATCCCCTGGGTCTGCGATGCTCGGACTTCACTTGTTGACATATACCACAGTTCCTGATGAATCTAGACACATCTGCCTTCATCCTAAGCAACCAGAAATGTCTCCTCATGCCGTGGTACATCTTAGTCCTGCTTGGATGTACGTTTAATCTAGAACGGTGTGACTCCTGATGAATCTCATCTCTCATCTCCGGCATATCTGGTATCCACAACCTGCCCCGGTATCTCAAACACAGATCTATCGTCTCTACCCAATCTGTACACTCTGCGCTAACTCGCTGAATCTCGAGTACAACCGATCGGTCCTCTGACCTTCTGACACTCTCTGTGTATACATGGTCTGTAGTATCATTTGTGCGCAAATCATCACCTGAGTATCGGTAGGAACCACTGTCTGACATGCTGTCACCGCTGCCTTGAGTAATTCGTACTCATGCATCATGTGACATCTGACCACCTCAGCATCTCTAATCGGTCTCCTACTCAGCGCATCAGCGACTACATTCGCTTTTCCCTGGGTGATACTCTAAGGAAAAGTCGTAGTCCTTCAAGAACTCTAACCATCTGCGTTGTCTCATGTTCAGCTCTTTCTGTGTGAAGAGATATTTCAAATTCTTGTTATCAGTGAATAGTGTGAATCTCTCTCCATACAGAAGGTGTCTCCAAGTCTTTAGCGCAAATACAACAGTTGCTAACTCTAGATCGTGCATGAGGTAGTTCTTCTCATGTATCTTTAACTATCTCGATGCGTATGCAACGACATCGCTGCCCTGCATCAACACACAACCTAGACTCGTATGAGAAGCATCTGTGTACACTAGAAATCCCTGTCCAACCTCTGACGGTACTAACACTGGCGCGGTAGTTAATGACCTCTTCAACTGAGTAAATGCAGCTTCGCACTTCTCAGTCCACTCATAAGCAACATCCTTCTGTGTCAGCCTCGTCATCGGTGAAGCGATCTTTGAGAAGTCTTTCATGAATCTACGGTAGTATCCTGCTAACCCCAGAAATCTTATGATCTCCGGTACTGATGTCGATGCTGGACAATCCATGATCGTCTGAATCTTGGCCGGATCTACTACAATCTCTGCTGCTCCAACAATGTGCCCCAAGAACTTGACATTTGCAAGCCAGAATCCACACTTGCTGAACTTAGCAAAAAGTCGGTGTTCCCTCAATGTCTGCAACGTCTCTCTGAGGTGCTGCTCGTGATCTTCACGTGTCTTTGAGTATATCAAGATGTCATCGATGAAAACTATCACGAAGCGGTCGAGATATGGTCTAAGTACCCGGTGCATCAAACCCATGAATACGGCGGGGGCGTTGGTTAGCCCGAATGACATGACCGTGAACTGGTAGTGTCTTGGACCTATCCTCATCCCTGATCCTAAGTTGATGATACCCCGATCTCAGGTCTATCTTGGAGAAAAACTATGCTCCTCTCAGCTGATCAAATAAATTGTCTATCCGCGGAAGTGGTTACTTGTTTCTGACTGTCACTCTGTTCAACTGCCTGTAGTCGATGCATAGTCTCAGACTGCCATCCTTCTTCTTCACAAACAGGACTGGCACTCCCCACGGTGACATTGAAGGTGTGATGAACCCCTTCTCCCCCAAATCCTTAAGCTGAGTCCTAAACTCCTTTAACTCCCTCAGAATCATGTGGTACGACGATATCGTAAACAACCTAGTACCCAGTATTAGGTCGATGATGAAGTCTAGCTCTAGCGGTGGCGATAATCCAAGTAAATCCTCTGGGAAAACATTTGGGAAGTCTTGAACAACCGCTATCTCCTCTAGTCTGGGTCCTTGACTCTTCGCTACTGCGTACAACGCTACCTAGAGTCTCCATCTCTCAACTAGATGCAAGCCGAACTCTCGTAGTGCTGAGTTTCGTGGTCGGTTGTGCTGTAGTAGTAGCTGTGGTGACGGGGGCGGTCGAAACCAGTGCAGTCATCTGCGCTGACATGTAAGCGATGAAATCGACGATCTGTCGCTCTTGAGCGGTCGTCCGGTTAGACGTCCTCTAAAAATTGTCAACTGATACGGTGGGAGGCTGACTGCCGCTAGCTCCGGTGTCTCCGGCCTCGCGCGAATCCGCCATTGGTGTCTTGAAGTGGATAGCGAACGCGAATAAACTACTACGTGGCATAATATATATATATATATATATATATATATATATATATATATATATATATATATATATACATATATAAACTAACACGTACATATAAGAGATCCCCATTTCACCTTCACTCAATTCCCAACAAAATAGTTCTTAGGCAAAGATCACCAGGTTTCCACTTCTAAGGTTTGTGTTTTATACGAGTTCGTGTTTTTCTTATTTATCCCTAAGGTTCTAATACCTAGGCTCTGATACCAACTGTGACGGCCCCTCTCCTAATCTAGGGCACCGCCCGGCCTAATCCCGTAATTAAGTCCTAATCTTATACATGCAAGACTCAACTACGTATTAGTCAGCCATTACAACCTAAACGCCTATTTTCTTGTATTCAGGATAAGTAATACACTAGTCCCACCAGTTTATAAAATTTAGAATTAATTAAAACTTTTTATTAAATTAATTAATTAACTGAAGTCTTATTGATTATGCGGAAGCAATTAGTAACTTATGCGGAAGCCATTTATAAAATCCTAAGTGTGGAAAATCAGGAAATGACATCGCATATATAAAGTCCTCAAAATATAGTGAAACAATAAAATAGTCTAAGTCAAGTTGGAGAACTAACGCTTAACCCAATATACAACCTTCTGAAAGACATATATAACATAGACAGTCAAAATACCAAAAGAAGACCTACAATCGATGCAGTGACGCGCCGCGGGCTCAGGGATAATTACCGATCTTCTCCTTGCCCGGTCTGCTGGTAGACAGCTCTGTACCCACTGTCATAAAAAGGACGGTGAGTACAAGAGTAAAATAGTAATCCCCGATGACAAGTTTAATTTGCATTTCCAAATATTCAAATGGTATTTAAAAGCATATAAATGAGAAAACTGGAAAATAAACCATATGAGAGTAAATACCAGAGTTAAACAAGTGATACTGACACTAGGCTAAGTAGTGGTGATTTAGGTCCGGTCAGCAGTGAAACATGTCACTCCGACTCAATAATCATATAGCACAAGGGACTCTAACCCAAGTGTTACTAGGGACTCTAACCCCGGTGTGTAGACCATCTCAAGGACTCTAACCCCGAGTGTCATACAGTGTCAGGTAACATGTGCCGACATCCCCAGGGACTCTAACCCCGTGAGTCACGCACACCTCGATCGATTACGAGACCTAAATGCGAAAACTACTTTCTAAATTTCAAGAAATACTAAGTATGGATTGTCAAGGCATAAACACAGTTACACACCTAAACAAACGAGGGATATAAGTCATCTTAAACATTTATAAGATATTCACTAGCCTAATATCATGCTATTTATCATTCAATTCACATTTGAAACAACAAGAATAGACATAGCATGGGGTAAAATCAATGAATCAAATCAAATGAATGGATATCATGCAAACTAGACTCATCAAGTGAGCATAGACACATAAAACACATGATCTAAGAATACAAAGGCAAAACAGTCAAAAGGACTATGCAAGGACAACAATTAATAGAAATGAAATGCCAAGTAAAGTTGCCATTAGGTATACTCGCAACAACAATTAATAGAAATCAAAAGGACTATGGTAACTACCCGATTCCCCGACTCGTATGCTACTCGAGGCGCGTCCCCGCTCTCGTCTCGACTCGTACAACTGTACAAACCAACTTAGTAAGTCTACACAATACATAACACTAGGCATACATCAATACAAAAATACAATATACCTCGGCCACGTGCCTCGGTCAGTGCACGTATCACGGTGTAGGTCCCACGTCAAGGGCTGGTGATCCTGATTAAGGAATTAAAATGGGGGTTAGAGATTTGGGCCTTGACAGGGTGTTTGTCCTACATCAATACGCAACCCAACCCAGTGCATGATGCATCAGTATAAACTGAAAAACCTATACCTGCTAGAGGTAATGCCAACACTGGCGTCGAAGCCAACTTCCTCTTCAGCTCCCAAAAAGCATCCTCACACTCCTATGACCAATCAAATCTAACATCCTTCTTGCTCAACCTTGTCATCGGCGCTGCTATCATCGAAAAATCCTGCACGAAGCACCTTTAATATCCTGCCAAACCTTGAATACTCCGGATGTCCGATACAGACTCGAGTGTCATCCAATCAATAATCGCCCGAATCTTGTCACCATCAACTGATATGCCCTGATCACTGATGACATGCCCCAAGAACTTCACCTCACTCAGCCAGGACACGCACTTGCTAAAATTAGTATAAAGTCTGTGATATCTCAGCTTTGCCAACACATCTCTGAGATGCCTCTCGTGCTCCACACGAGTCCTACTATAAATTAGGATGTCATCGATAAAAACTATGACATATCGATCCAAAAATGGCCTCAGCACCCTGTGCATCAAATCCATGAAAATCGCTGGTGCATTAGTCAGTCCAAATGTTATGACTGTAAATTCGAATAGTCCGTAACGCGTACTAAAAATGGTCTTCTCCACATCTTCCTCTCGAATCCTCAACTGATGATATCCTAATCGTAAGTCGATCTTCGAGAAGAACTTAGCACCAGCCAATTGATCGAATAAGTCATCAATCCTCGAAAGTAGGTAACGATTCCGAATCATTACTTGATTCAGCTTTCGATAGTCCACACACATTCGCATCAAACTGTCATTTTTCTTCACAAAAAGAACTGGAGCTCCCCAAGGTGACATGCTAGGGTGAATAAAAACCTTCTGCAATAAATCCTCTAACTAGGTCCTTAACTCCTCGTGCTCCGACGCTGACATCCTATACGGCCTGCTACAGATTGGCTGAGTTCCCGAAATCAGTTCAATGATAAACTCAACAGCTCTCGGTGGTGACAATTCAGGCAAATCATCAAGAAACACGTCTAAAAACTTGCAGACAATAGGGACATCCTCAACCTTAATCACCGTCCTAAGCTTTGGCTCAACCATAGCCGCGTACGCCTCCATCTCATGCGACATCGCTAGTCTCCCTTAAGTGATAGGTAATACAGTCGCAACTCCGGCAAATGAAAACTTTGGAATCCCCTCGATGTCAAACGTCACAGTATTGCTGAAACAGTCGATCTGTGCGTGATAAGATGATAACCAATCCATACCGAACATCGCATCGAACTTCAGGTACTCTAACACTCTCAAATCAGTCGGTAGCTGATGTCCCTCAATCTCCACAACACAATTTCGGCAAATCCGATTAGGGTAATTCTTATCCCCAGCTACCGTATTGAGAACAAGATGTGTATCTAAGGTCTGTGCAAGTAACCCTAACTCTCCTACCATGCATCCAGAAATAAAAGACAGTGTGCTATTAGAATCCATCATAACATGCATGGAAATACCATAAGTAGATAACGTACCCTCAACAAGCTGTCTGGTCGCCTCCTTGTCCGGCAACGCGACCCCAAAAGCTGTAGTCTGAGCCCTATCTCTGGCCTACTCCATCTATGGTGGTAGTGGTGTTGGTCTGGTACAATCTGCCACAATATGTCCAACCTGACCGCATCGGTAACACGCACGAGTCTCTGACCTGCCAGAACTCCTCTGACTTTGTGCTCGACCTTGGCCTCGACTCTGAGTAACGCGAATCTATCATCCATAGTCCGCGCCAATGACTCCAACGTCAAAGTCAGCCTAGTCGGATCACTATTATCCTCGACCTCAGGCTGAGTAGTATCCGAAGGCTGTCCGTCCATCGATATCTGCATCGAAGAACGTGCATCAAGTTAGCCTCAATACAAATATACGTGTATCGTATGTAATATACAACCAAAAATATAACACGTATATCCCTGGTTTCTCCCATCTCATCTCACTTCCCAACTAGGACTTTAGGCAATTCTTTTAGGTTTTCCATATCTAACATTTATTCATCAGGTTTATCCTCAATTTATACAACAAATGTAACTCAATTTTTTCGAAGTTCACCAATCTTGCTCTGATACCAAAATGTAGCGGCCCATTTCCCAAATGAACCGCCATGGGGGCCAATGCAGACCTACACCCTGGCCTACCAGTGCCAGCTGTGTCCCACATGCTATCTCCTTCACCTGTTAATCATTATTAATCTCAATGAACAACAATTTACTGTTTAAATTGTTAATGAACTCAAGTCATCTGTTATAATATCATTTCAAACCTTAATAAACCATAGCAAAAGTCTTTTATCATGACAAATCAAATATTAAAATATCAAATTCATGCATTTAACTCTGATAACTAGTGTGGAAAACCCATAAGTTATCATAGATAAAAAAAATATAGAGTCCTGAAGTGTCTCACAATCCCAAATCCCCAAAATAAAAACAAAATATATATAATACAAAAGTATAAGTATGGCTTAATATCTCTAAATCATTGGTATTTTGTAAGCTTGCCCTTGCCACGACTCGTACTCGAATTTGCACTCAAGCCATCACAAAAAACAGATGACGAATCCCAAGTGAGTATTCTTAAGGAAATTAAGTGAGCAATACTGAAAGTAAATACTGGAATTTAAACAAAGCTATTAAATAAACACGCAGAAATAAATACAGGGAACTGTGATCATCTCATGGATAAGTAATAGTGAAAGCTCAAAGTGCTTTCCTAGAGCCTAGGGTCAGACTAGTGCCATACTTCGGATTCTCCACAGAATATTGCCGGCGAGTACCACTCAAGCAAGGCCAGTATCTGGATCCGCTAGGTGGTCGGCGTAGAACCTATGACGCACCTGCATGTGCCTCGACGCGACTCTCGGGTCGAACTATTCACCGAGATCCCTGACACACGTGCTATCGCCTAGTAGACATACGTACAGGAATTGTACAGAGGGAGAGCCTCAACGTCCGTCCATTTAAATCAAAACCAAGAATAGAGTATTGAAGGACAAAATTTGAATTCAAAAGCAAAAATAAGGTAATGCTCAAGAAATTTCAGTTGGGATACTACACACCTCAACCCACACTCCGTGTCCCGATATATAACCCCCGGTCTAGCTCCGTCGAATCCCTGATATCTAAATTATCTACCGGAATGACCTATTTCCATTTATAATTGATTTTTAGTCAATTGGATGTATTTTATGTTACTTAGTAAAAACATTACGAAATCTGCAATATCTAGCGTGCTAGGTCTTTTAATTAGCGTGCTAGATTTTTGGGCAGTTAAACGTTCTTCGACAGGAATAACATTAGCGCGCTATATTTTTCACCTAGAGTGCTAATCGTCATGTAGCGCTAGGTGACCTCTTTAGTGCACTGATGAGGTTCTGGACAACAGTTGGGTTGAAATTTTTTTTTAAACATCATCACCACCACCACCAACAAAAAACAACATATATTACTCAACTTCATAGCACTTGAAACCCATCAAAACAACCACTTAACACTCCATTACAAATTCACACAAACACCCCAACAATTCATACCAAAAGATGAAGAAAGTTGAGGTGATAGTGTATCTCACATTGCTTTGATGAAACAACCATTCCAAGCTCCTCAAAATCACTAAGTTTATAGCTCCAAAACCCTTGCTTTTGATCAAAATTTTCAGATTTCTTAATAAGGAGAGAGAAAAGGTGGCGGAAATGAAAGTCAAAGTGACTTTTATACCATGACATGATCTCTCCTCACTTGTGCATCCCAAAGCCATCTAAAGTGACACCGATGGCACACTTGCCCTTGTTCTTAACCCAAAAGTCGTCTTTCAGGTGTTCCGACGCTCGGTTTCACGTCCCGAAACGCGACATATGTGTACTACCATGAACCTAAACACCAAATATGCATTACATATTATTATTTAACTCATTTTATTCATTTCATGTGTGCATTATTTTTCCCCCAGCCTAGTATTAGTCTTTTATACTACACGGTACCCGCGTCGACACACGTATCGAGGCGAATACTTATCACACAGTCTCGCACGTCAAACGTAATATAAATATACACATTACGATGCCGTTTAATCTATTTCAACGTAAACATCACAAATTAGACAAATCAGTGCACAAAATAACTATTTACCTAGCTCCAGGCGCGCACTAGCCTAGCTGAGGGTCCCATGAGCGTTTGAGCTATCAACCACGTCTGCTACCATGTCATTAATAATGACAAATTAAATTCGGGCCGTTACATGCATCCCTACTCCCTATATGCTTTTTGCTTTTCATAAGCATTTATCTACATCATCAAATCATAAGCTAAAAGTAAAAGTTTCACCAAACAGTGTCAATGCCTATTCCTTATATGTGACGTCGGCTCGACATTTGAAATACACATTTGTATTGGAGATGACTTTTTTATTCCAATATCAATTCAATCTTAGGGGCGCACATTCACACCTAATCTATATCCCCATTGGACATGCTTAAATGTAGATTATATGCGTGAATTGATGTCGCGTCATCAATGTGGAGAGAATGTCCATTTAAGTGGCTTGAATAGATATTGAAGTTCAAAAGTGATCTCAAATGGTCATGTGATCTCAAATGGTCTATGTGGCATTGTAAACCCACAATTGCATTGGATGAGGAGTTTTTTTTTGATTATGCATATTCTAGAGATAATCGCTGACGTGGCTATGGATTGCACCGTTTAGAAGTAGACAATGAAACAAAAACCCCTCCTCCAATGCAATTGTGGGTTTACAGTGCCTTACTGATATGGCATGTGATGAATCGAGGAATTAACAAACTGCTCGCTACAAAGAAAAACATAGATTTTTCTTACAATTCGTTGATTCCGCGAATACCGAATTGAAGAAACATGTTTTTAACTTGTGATCGAATAAGCCAAGTTCAAGAAACCAAACAAACAAAGAGATACTCCCTCTTTTATTTTTCTCTCTCTCTCTCTCTCTCTCAAAACACAAGTTTTCATTAATCAAATAATCAACGACTAATAAAATACGATCAACCTTTATATATAGGCTTTGTAATAGACTAACATAGACTCTAACATACCCCAACTCTTATAAACTCCTATACTAGAAACAAATCCAAGTTAATCTAACTATGACTTCAACTTTGACAAAAATTCTAACAATCTTATCTAATAAATAAAACATCCTAATCTAACACATACTCTATCAGATCCTACCTAATTAGGGCATCTGACCGGTATAGATTACCTTAATCCCTTGATAATCTAGTAGCCTTAATTTCACCATCAATAAATAAACAATTTAAATCTATCGTGATAATCAAATATAATAGTTCATTAACCACAAAGGATTATAAAGTGAATCTTAAACCTCGAAGTTCATTTAGATAAGTTAAATAATCCTCAAAATTTTGTAAAAATATTTCGACATCACCTCCTATGTTTCTAAGCCTACACCGAAAAACCTGACCTTCAAAAACCTTCAACAATACCTACTTAGCTTGGTGGAAATGTCGAAGGACTCACAATCCACCCACAACAATATATTGCAATAACAAAAACTATATATTCATTCTAACCTATTTCAAGTTTTCAAACACATTAAACCACTGCTTCCTTGGCTACACAATGTTCCAATTCGTCCCAAACCTATTAAAACAACTCCAAAATAGATCCTCATTGCAACAGAAACCCAAAAACTCATTTATACAATATATAATATTCAAAAATACATACATAGAGAAAAAAGAACCAATGAAGTCACATATAATCTGATAGCTCACTTTTTCCTTTGTCGCCACTCAAACCTGTCATTACCCAATTATAAAATTCAATAATGTCAGATAAGTAAATCTCACACTATCCAACACAACTTTAATAATCAAATGCATAATAATCCAAGAGATTAAACGAAGAATATAATCCAATGAATTTAAATATAATCGTGAATCCATCTCATTTTTGTTATCCGACCACAATCAGATAACGTTATCCGAAAGTGGTAAGTAAACAATAGTAAGGACTCATGCACAGAGAGGATAACCAAACGAGTTTCGTTCCTATGGACTATAGGAGTATGATATGGTTCAACGTGATCTCATGATTATCACGTGATGCAAAGTATCAGTGACTCCAGCCCCTCAAGCATAATATAGTGTTATACCACGGTATAGTAAACACTATAAGGAGACTCGAACCACCCTTATCCTCCCTACCCGTGTATGCATGTACAACAAAAATGCAATATCAAGGATCAATGCAATTTATATGAAATTATAATCATATAATATAAAGGTTACTGTATGATTTACTTAACCTTACAAACGCAATACCGTCACTCCTTTCGCTTTGTGTCAGTAAAATAGTGCACATCCGGTTCCAATTGAGGTCCTACAATTCATTTATAAGTCTGGTAAGATTCCACAACCGTTCCACAATTTTTCTCCAATTTATTTATTTAATTAGTCTAGTCTCAACTCAAAAACTTCAAAATCAGACCAAATCAAATCTTCGGACGTCCGGATCCTAATTTTGGCTGCAAATTGTGGTCCGGGATCGATAATTAACCTAGACTAGGCTTTAAAATAATTTCTCAAATTTTGGATATTTTTGAGGTATCGTAACTTGTATAACAATGCAAAATCCCCGATATAAATCCTCAATAAAATCTCAACATCCTCATTTTTCCGAAAAAAAATCTCCAATTTCCATTAATTTGCCTAAAGATACAATTTTTCTCAAAATTTTCCTAATTTTTAGGGGTTTTATTTAATTTCTTTTGAAATCTTAAATAATTTTTTTTATTTGTTACATGGGAAGGGGTTTGATCCCTGAACCGGGTCCGATTCGGCTCAAGTGAGCCGAACCCGGTTCAGGTGGTCATCCCCTTCCTTACTCCATACAGATCGAAACAAAGATAACTCTCTGTTTTGATCTTTCTTTTTTTTCCCTGGGGTGCCCAACCCCATAGAGGTTGGGCAAGGGAGCTCGAAGCTCTCCCTCCTCCCATCGTCTTCTTTCAAACGAAACAGAGGCAAGCTGTGTTTCTTCTCAATTAATCGATCTTTCTTTCTTCTTCTTCCTCTCGATTTTACAGTTTTTTTTATTATTTGAAACCACTCCCTCTCCTCCTCTCTGTTCATCAATCTTAATCTCAACCTCACCATTGCTCTTCGATTCAACCAAAAAACAGTCCCTTAATTTGCTCCTTTACCACGGTCCATAAACTAAAAATTGAAACAAATCTCACCTTCAAATCGTCACACACCACAGTCACCACGATTTTTATTTTCCAATCCAAACTGTGACGAAATTGAAAGAGGAAGACAGAGAGATATAGAGAGAGATGGAATCAGTGAACAATAGGCAAACAGAGAGAAAAGGAAAGAAACAGTGAAGGAACGAAGAGGGAGACGATGAGCAGCGCGTAAACCCCTTGGATCGATTTCGGTTATTAAACAAGAAGGGTTGTCGAAAGACCCTTTTACCCTTCTGTTATTATCCTTAATAATATACTCTCAATGCCCTTTTGGGTCTTTTTGATTTTTCTATTTATTTTTGTATTTATCTTTTTAGTTTGAGTCCGAATTAAACCCTGAAAAATATCTCAATTTCGCCAAAAATTGGAGAATTTACCAATGCACTCTGAAACTCTCGAACAACCCATCTCACACGCAATTCGAGGTATGAGACCCACGTCGACTCATTTAGTCTATTTAAAGTCCAAAATTCGAATTTTCAAACTTAATTGCAAATATTTTTCACGAATCTCAAAACAATAGCTCGGGTCCACTTTTTAACTTTCACGAAACTCATTTCGACACGTATCTCGAGACAAAACCCTCACGAATCTCAAAATCTTCTCAATCAACTTGAATTTCGCAAAATAAAATAATATATAATACACAACATTAGGCAAACATCTCCCAAAAGTAAAATTACCTGTGAATCTCATTTCACCGGTCCTCAGCTCCTGACTTGCGGCCTAAACCATAATTAGGATTCGTTAATCCCGGATTAGCCATAATTATTGAATTAAAAACTTTAAGATTCAACAATCTTCTCAACTAATAAAAATCTCGTCATCGAAATCGAAATCGAAATTGGATTTACCTGGACTAAAAAAGATTCGGAAAATGCTTTCTCATATATGCCTCTCGTTCCCAAGTCAGCTATGAATCACCATGAAATCTCCGCTTAAACAAAACAAATGGAATTTCTTTGTTTCGAAGCTTCTGGATCTTCCTATCCACAATCAATATAGGTTGCTATTCGTATGATACATCACCCTGCAAATCAAACTGATTCTACTCTAAAATGTGATGTGAATCAGGTTCCTTCAACTTGAGCATAGATACGTGAAATACATTATGAACTCTGGCTAACTGATGCGGTAATGCAAGTCTATAAGCAACATTCCAATCCATTTCACAATCTCAAACAGTCCTATAAACTTGGGAGAGAGCTTTCCTTTCAGTCCAAATCTGTAATGGCCTTTGCAAGTGGAAACTTTCAAAATAAACCCAATCTCCTTCGCTATATTCTACAACCCGATGATAGAGATCATAATAAATTTTGTGCCTTTCTTGAGCTGCTTTCAATCTTAGAAGAATCTGTTGATCAACCTAAGTATGATATCTAACCATCTGTGACCCAAACTCCGCCAAATCCTCCGGTTCAGTCCAACCGGCAGGAGAACGACAAAGTATCCCATACAAAACTTTAAATGTAGTAATCTCTATTAACAAATGTTATTGGACGAGAACTCACACAAAGGTATGTATTCTTCCTATGAAACTCCTAATCCCAGTACACAAACCCCGAGCATGTCCTCCAACACATGGATCAACATTTTAGTCTGACCATCCATCGGTGGATGAAATGCAGTACTAAAATGTAACTAAGTGCTGAACTGCTCTTCTATGCTCTGCCACAACCCCGATGTGTACTAAACATCTCAATCAAAAACTATCATCAACGGCTGTAGCATCCCCTAACCAGATTAGGGTGATACCCGACCTGAAACCCTAATTAAGCCCATATTACCTTTACCAGACTTAATTAAAGCCAGCAGCCTCACCACCTTCACATGATAAGTATTAATGTATATCAATTATCGATTAAAACAAATACTGTACGCGACAGAGATTCAAAACCATTTTGCTAATCAAAATAAGATATATAGTATTTAAAACAAAACCGGAATAACCATCGGTTATACAAAACTCCCATTCCATATGATATTACTAAATGTAATTCAATACAATATATAAAAGAATTGAAATCATTACATCGAAGAGAAGTTCAAGACTCCTACAACTTCTCCATCCCGTAGTCATAACGCTCGTCGAATTTACCTGAAATTGTTAATTGGGGTGAGCGCTCAAACTTTCTCAGTAAGTATGGATTCACATAACCATTAACATTCCATATAATATTCAAAGGAAACATGCAATAACAACATGAAACAATAATATCTAACAAGAATATAGAAAACATATAGTTCAATGCATAAACAGATGCAACGCAAATGTTTTGGATTAGTACACTGCGGTCCCCATTTTTTTTAAAAAGCTAGGGCCGATTACCCACCAGCGCCATTAATGCGATTGCTAAACCAACACATTATGCATATGTGCTCTCTAGCCCATCCACTAATGCCCAATGGTTCTATCCTAAGCCCCCTAGTGTGTATGTAATCCATACAACCTATCGAATTGAGCAGGAGTTATATATAAGCCGGGAAGGGAACCCATCTCTTATAAACCTATTCTCAAAACCAGGAGTTATAACATGGTCACATTACACACCGTTTTCCGTTTAGTGAAAATCACCATAGTGTACATAATCCCCCATTATATTCCAACAACTACATGAGTTATATATACTAATTAGCCAAGCAATATTGATAAATAAACGAATCCGTACTTACCTCGGGTTAAGTCTCCTCTTCCCATTTCCTAAATTTCCGGTCATCTCACGTTTCCTCAGTGTTCCTCAACCTATCATCAACCATTTGGTATCAAAATAGGTCAATTATAATCTATTAGGAACTCCTAAATCAGTCCCTAAGCCCCTTAGTCAAATTTCATGAAAATACAACACTATTGCTGTTTCTGGCCCAGGATTAGCGCGCTAATCCCTACCTGCACACACCGTTCGTCCTGCCAAGCACAATAAGCACGCTAATTGCAGATGTAGCGTGCTAATCGCACTAGACCAGCAACAGCAGCACGTTCTGCTCGTTCCTAATTTCTTCAAAACACCTCTAAATCGATCCAAACCACCACAAACTTATTTCCAATAGCTTAGAAACATCAAATATGAGTTGAGGGACAAAATTAGATCAACAAAACAGCTCAAACAACAACGATCCTGGCATCACCTACGATTCCAACTTTGATAAACACCCAATCAAAACATACCTATGTGATGCTCTCGAGCCGTTCTACTGATTAAGCTCCTCAACTTGGCTCGAATCGGCTCCCGGAACGACCGCCCATTGCGCCAAAACCGGCTGAACCCTCCCGAACATTCTCGTTTGATCGAATGAATTGATAACTATTGATTTTATTTTATATATATAGATTTTCTCGAGATACGCGTTGTGTCATCTCGAGACTAATCAAATGTTATATATTTCTTATTTTCTTCATTTTCCAATATATATATATATATATATATCCTTATATATATATTTCGTGTTTATCGCCTCCGATAAACCCGTCGGACACGCCTACGTGTAGCCACGAGTGCACACATTCATGCCACGTCTCCCTCGTCACTCACCGTGTACCGGTATTTCATGACTTATCTAGTATTTTGTGCATTATAGGCTTGAGTATAATTTCTGTATTATACAACAACCTATACATGAATCATTTCAACAATACAAACAAACGCCATACATCATGCAAACGCACGCACACGCTAACGAGGTATACTGAGCTTAACCACGAGCCTAACTTTGATTACTTAGGATTTGGACTACCACTAATCCCTAGCTTAAGGTAACAGGTCGTTACAGTCTCCCCAATTTAAAAACAATTTCGTCCTCTAAATTAAAGAAATATGAAATTACTTATAGTTTCGAAGAAAACTGGAAATTGTTCCTCGTACTTTCGTTCTTAGGTTAGTTCCTCATCTTTGTGAAATCACCATTTCACTTTAACCAAAGTAATCTCTTTGGTTCTCAATTTATGAATCTTACAATCAAGTAACCTACTTGACTGCTCTTCATAAACTAAGTCTTCCTACAAATCACATTCATTCCAACCAAACCTTGGAATGAACCGAGTCTCCGTTCCACTAAATATTGACTTATGGAAGACAATATGAACTTCTATTTAGCTGAGGAGGCAACTTTAACCTATAAGTAACAAGACCAACCCTTTTCATGTACTTTGAACGACTTAACGTACCTTCAAGCTATTTTACTTTACAATCCAAATCTATACAACTCCTTTCATAGGTGAGACTTTCAACAGAACCTATCTATCATTGAAAGCTCCAACCACCTATGATACTTATCGGTGTATATCTTTTGTTTCGATTGTGTTGTAGTCAAACGCTAGTGACTCTACTACATCTCCTCTATGTAGTTCTAAATTAAACTCATCTCCAATAAACTCGCATCTCAACCCCTATCCAGAAACTCCGGTGAATGACATGGTTGACCATACATAGTTTCAAAGGAGTATTCCATTACAGCTTAACATCTGTTTTCACAAACAAACTTATACATAGAAATGCATCTCTTCCAGTTATTATCAACCTTCAAGATACAAACTCGAAGTATATCCTTTTGCACTAAAATCAATTACTCCGGCTACTCATTGGTCTGTCGATGATATATCATATTGAGGTTAAGACCAGTTCCACAGCTGTCACAACAGTTCACTCCCTCATCTGGACGTGACTCTCGGATCCCTATCCAGAAATAATCGACACTGAAACACCCTGAACTTTGACACCTCATGTATGTATATAATACATAATCAGTCAAGATGATTTTTCATCAAAACTGGCAAGAAATGCGCGGACTCCATCAACCTGTTAACTACAATCCTTCACCATATTGTGCTTATGTTAACTCAGAGTTAAACTGGAAACAAAATCCACTGATCTATGTTTCCATTTCCATTTAGGAATAGGCAGTGAATACAGTAAACCTCCGGGTTTCTGTGCTCAGCCCTAACTTGCTGACATATCTCATATCTCTTTATTATCTCCACATCATCATTTTGCATCCCAGATTAATATTAAATAATGGCGCCTCATTTCATGATATTCCTTATTGCTATCTGGATGAATGCGGTAAAGAAATATATGAGATTTCCATGGTACTTCCTGCCTCACTTGACCTGAACTGGAATCCATAATCTATTTCTGATTTGTAATACTTCATTATCAGAAACTGACTAATCAGGATATTCTATACCAACTATTCATCTCTAACATTTTATACAATCCTGATTAGCTTCCTGATAACCAATCACCACTGAATCCTCCCCAAGTTAGTGTGAATCTGAACTCAAAAGATCAGATTAGTAGCTCTCCAATTAGCTCTCTCAGTTGATGACGTGTCAGCTAAACTCACACAAATCATCATATTCGTCACTTTATCATGAAGTCTAAACTAAGAAGCTCTATCAATAGATACATTTTCTCCATCTATCGGAATTGCAATTGTATATTGATAGTTGAATAACCCATTATGTGTAGTTCTTATATTGTTCAGGCTCAAACTAATTTGTATTTCAACTTCTTGTCCTCACACAAACTGACAACGAAGTAAAGCATACAAATTCTCAAGGTAAATACCTTAACATTATATATATAGCCTGCTAAAATTAACCCCACAGAGCTCACACAGTACTTATTTCTCCCAGTAACTCATATTTTCCAAGTCACAAGCTCGAAACTTTACAGTCTTTGGAAACTAAACCCAGACACAGACATATTGTGTCAATATTGAGTCTTCCAGCTATTATATATCTCTTCTCCCCTGAAAAGCAGACTTTCAGTTCCTTACTGACATAATAATACTGGTTCTTTCTAACTCTCAACTCTTCCACATCCATATATCTCTCTTACCTTTCCACAAGAACTTAAACCACCATACTGTCAAGAAATTTCAAATTCTGTTAGTTCCACCCTTCTATTATCAATAACCTTCAATTGTCACAACTTAGGTTAATCTTTCATGAATTATTGAGCATGAAATATCATTCATATATAAGCAAGAACAACCCTTCAGGTTAACCTTATTCAGTTTCTACCTGTTGATATATCTCATGTTTCTTTATAAAATTGACATCGTCAATTTTTTTCATTTCAGGTCACCAATACAATTCATTTTCTCATCACAATGAATTTTGGAATTTACATGAATAAATGTATAAAAGAAATCATGAGATTCATACAACATTCTTGCTTCGCTCTTTGTTTCAAGTTCTCAAAACTTCTTTACATGCTCAATGCTTAGATTTGAGATTATCCTTTTCAACATCAATAAATAGTAGTCACTCTTGACCTACTAGATAAGCTCAATCAATCTTGCAATTCAATTCATCACTCAACCAATTTCCATTAACTCAACTCTCATCTGAGCTCTAAAGACCATACTTATAGTTATCATTCTAGCATACTCAACTGATGATACACCTGTGCAGGATTTTCACTTGGTCATCGGTAAACATCTCTCTAAGAGCTATTACTGAGCAGCTTTTATCATAACTATAGTCATTGTCCTTTTCTTTATTCAAGGCATTATCAACATGATCATCTTGATGATTGATATCTCAGAGTGAATTCCTAACTCCTAGGACTTGTCAAAGTAAATTTCTTACCTTTTATCTTTATCACTCTGACTTTTTCCACTTTTCAAACTTTTACAGTTTGAAACTTACCATTTTAATTCTTACACCAGTCTATTGGTGTTATCCTCATTAATCGCAAAGAATAAGTAAAGAGCTCTCCACAACCTTTCTTTTACTTTACAAGTGTTGCCTTGCTGTATTAGGTACAACTTAAGAACTATATTTTACTTAATGGCATCATCACCCATCCTTACCTAAATCAGAAGTCTTAGGTTGAACCTCTTACTTCTTTCACAATTCAGGTTTCGTCAAGCAAACATTGTAGTCAGACTCTACATCCATTATCCTCTAAGGCATCCTTGCATTTCATTACAAATTTTAACGATTTCGTACTTGAGTTAATTGAATAACGTACACAACGATAACATAGATTCTTGGATTAATCGTTGATAATATCCAATTATTTCAAGTTTACCGTTCTTCTTTTACTTTATTCAGTTAACTCAAGTTCATTTATTTTTACCTTTGTGTTGAATGTAAGACAATCTCATATTATCTCAATTACAGTTAAATCCCCTGATTTACTGTTAATATTCAACACTTATTTGTTTAACTAACATTTGAAACTTAGCTCTTGCACTTGCAAAATTCTAGTCTAAACCAATTTACCATTACCAATCCACAATTCTGTACGGTAATTGCTCGTGCACTCTCTAAGTTTTCAACAATTTAATGTCATTATTGATAACACAATATTAACTTCATTACTATAGGGTTTTTCTTCACTTAACACTCTTACTTTATGAAAATAACATGAGTTCTAGTAAGTTCCAGTGGTTTTCACCATCCAATTAAAATGATCCAACAACCCTCTGATATCATTTTATAATTATATCCCTAATTCTGATCATATCACTGTGACAATCAGATCTCAACTACCACTTGAGAACCACTGATTTCACTTTTTTTTTTCAGAATGAATTGTCAATTATGAGTAATGAATACTCATTTCCAACTACTATAAATTATTCCTTGGATTCCTCAAATCCTCAGATTCGTTGACTACTCATTCTCCCTAATTTAGACTATACCAGTCTAATCAATCAGATTAGGGTATCTTACCAACTCACTGCTATATTCTAGATTTAAACTATTTTTTCTTAATCTGATAAATCACTTGTTATTCCAATACGGACTCATACCATAACTAGAATATCTACTTCATAGCACTTATGAAATATAACTACATAGTGGTTTCCTAATCTCCTTAAAGTCGTTATCATTTAACCACTAATTTGTTTACGAAATAACTTTCATTATCACCTTATTAGTCTCAACACTAGTACTAATCTTTTCTCAAAGTGGTCTGCCACCTTTGAGTTTCAACTTGAAATTCATTCCATATTTCATAATTTCATGATTTCCATTTTCCTAATACACATCTTAAGGTCTTGACCCACATAAATACTTCTTCACTGACTATTATTATCTAATAATATAAGTAAGAATACATGCCATTAAATATGTTACTTGGAGAAGAGTTCTAGTTCATCTTTATAAGTTTTCTTTATGTCTTTCCTTGTTATTTCCCTGAGGTTAAGACTCTCCGGAGCTCTTACCTCAAACTCCTTCTCATATCATGAGAAATAGATGGACTTCAACCATCTTATTATCATTCAGAAAAGACATAGCTCTTCTATCTATCTTGTAGATATAATATACACAACAAATAACATACCTCAGTCTTTTATCTATTGTTTACCCCCCAAAATCACGATAAAAATCGTTCATTCAACCCTAAGCTTATCTACAACTCGAGACAACTCTCAGAGTCGATAAACTTAGGTTCCATTATTAGGGCACTTAAAATATCTTAACCATTATAGTGGGCTTTTAATCACTGGTGTTCGAAGTGAATTTAAAGTCAGAGCATTGTCCATGATACCCAATTGTATCACTGTTACAACTTAAGAACTATATTTTACTTAATGGCATCATCACCCATCCTTACCTAAATCAGAAGTCTTAGGTTGAACCTCTTACTTCTTTCACAATTCAGGTTTCGTCAAGCAAACATTGTAGTCAGACTCTACATCCATTATCCTCTAAGGCATCCTTGCATTTCATTACAAATTTTAACGATTTCGTACTTGAGTTAATTGAATAACGTACACAACGATAACATAGATTCTTGGATTAATCGTTGATAATATCCAATTATTTCAAGTTTACCGTTCTTCTTTTACTTTATTCAGTTAACTCAAGTTCATTTATTTTTACCTTTGTGTTGAATGTAAGACAATCTCATATTATCTCAATTACAGTTAAATCCCCTGATTTACTGTTAATATTCAACACTTATTTGTTTAACTAACATTTGAAACTTAGCCCTTGCACTTGCAAAATTCTAGTCTAAACCAATTTACCATTACCAATCCACAATTCTATACGGTAATTGCTCGTGCACTCTCTAAGTTTTCAACAATTTAATGTCATTATTGATAACACAATATTAACTTCATTACTATAGGGTTTTTCTTCACTTAACACTCTTACTTTATGAAAATAACATGAGCTCTAGTAAGTTCCAGTGGTTTTCACCATCCAATTAAAATGATCCAACAACCCTCTGATATCATTTTATAATTATATCCCTAATTCTGATCATATCACTGTGACAATCAGATCTCAACTACCACTTGAGAACCACTGATTTCACTTTTTTTTTTTTAGAATGAATTGTCAATTATGAGTAATGAATACTCATTTCCAACTACTATAAATTATTCCTTGGATTCCTCAAATCCTCAGATTCGTTGACTACTCATTCTCCCTAATTTAGACTATACCAATCTAATCAATCGATTAGGGTATCTTACCAACTCACTCGCTATATTCTAGATTTAAACTATTTTTTCTTAATCTGATAAATCACTTGTTATTCCAATACGGACTCATACCATAACTAGAATATCTACTTCATAGCACTTATGAAATATAACTACATAGTGGTTTCCTAATCTCCCTTAGGCTGTTATCATTTAACCACTAATTTGTTTACGAAATAACTTTCATTATCACCTTATTAGTCTCAACACTAGTACTAATCTTTTCTCAAAGTGGTCTGCCACCTTTGAGTTTCAACTTGAAATTCATTCCATATTTCATAATTTCATGATTTCCATTTTCCTAATACACATCTTAAGGTCTTGACCCACATAAATACTTCTTCACTGACTATTATTATCTAATAATATAAGTAAGAATACATGCCATTAAATATGTTACTTGGAGAAGAGTTCTAGTTCATCTTTGTAAGTTTTCTTTATGTCTTTCCTTGTTATTTCCCTGAGGTTAAGACTCTCCGGAGCTCTTACCTCAAACTCCTTCTCATATCATGAGAAATAGATGGACTTCAACCATCTTATTATCGTTCAGAAAAGACATAGCTCTTCTATCTATCTTGTAGATATAATATACACAACAAATAACATACCTCGTCTTTTATCTATTGTTTACCCCCAAAATCACGATAAAAATCGTTCATTCAACCCTAAGCTTATCTACAACTCGAGACAACTCTCGAGTCGATAAACTTAGGTTCCATTATTAGGGCACTTAAAATATCTTAACCATTATAGTGGGCTTTTAATCACCTTTGGTGTTCGAAGTGAATTTAAAGTCGAGCATTGTCCATGATACCCAATTGTATCACTGTTACAACTTAAGAACTATATTTTACTTAATGGCATCATCACCCATCCTTACCTAAATCAGAAGTCTTAGGTTGAACCTCTTACTTCTTTCACAATTCAGGTTTCGTCAAGCAAACATTGTAGTCAGACTCTACATCCATTATCCTCTAAGGCATCCTTGCATTTCATTACAAATTTTAACGATTTCGTACTTGAGTTAATTGAATAACGTACACAACGATAACATAGATTCTTGGATTAATCGTTGATAATATCCAATTATTTCAAGTTTACCGTTCTTCTTTTACTTTATTCAGTTAACTCAAGTTCATTTATTTTTACCTTTGTGTTGAATGTAAGACAATCTCATATTATCTCAATTACAGTTAAATCCCCCGATTCTTGTTAATATTCAACACTTATTTGTTTAACTAACATTTGAAACTTAGCCTTGCACTTGCAAAATTCTAGTCTAAACCAATTTACCATTACCAATCCACAATTCTGTACGGTAATTGCTCGTGCACTCTCTAAGTTTTCAACAATTTAATGTCATTATTGATAACACAATATTAACTTCATTACTATAGGGTTTTTCTTCACTTAACACTCTTACTTTATGAAAATAACATGAGTTCTAGTAAGTTCCGAGTGGTTTTCACCATCCAATTAAAATGATCCAACAACCCTCTGATATCATTTTATAATTATATCCCTAATTCTGATCATATCACTGTGACAATCAGATCTCAACTACCACTTGAGAACCACTGATTTCACTTTTTTTTTTCAGAATGAATTGTCAATTATGAGTAATGAATACTCATTTCCAACTACTATAAATTATTCCTTGGATTCCTCAAATCCTCAGATTCGTTGACTACTCATTCTCCCTAATTTAGACTATACCAATCTAATCAATCAGATTAGGGTATCTTACCAACTCACTGCTATATTCTAGATTTAAACTATTTTTTCTTAATCTGATAAATCACTTGTTATTCCAATACGGACTCATACCATAACTAGAATATCTACTTCATAGCACTTATGAAATATAACTACATAGTGGTTTCCTAATCTCCCTTAGGCTGTTATCATTTAACCACTAATTTGTTTACGAAATAACTTTCATTATCACCTTATTAGTCTCAACACTAGTACTAATCTTTTCTCAAAGTGGTCTGCCACCTTTGAGTTTCAACTTGAAATTCATTCCATATTTCATAATTTCATGATTTCCATTTTCCTAATACACATCTTAAGGTCTTGACCCACATAAATACTTCTTCACTGACTATTATTATCTAATAATATAAGTAAGAATACATGCCATTAAATATGTTACTTGGAGAAGAGTTCTAGTTCATCTTTGTAAGTTTTCTTTATGTCTTTCCTTGTTATTTCCCTGAGGTTAAGACTCTATGGAGCTCTTACCTCAAACTCCTTCTCATATCATGAGAAATAGATGGACTTCAACCATCTTATTATCGTTCAGAAAAGACATAGCTCTTCTATCTATCTTGTAGATATAATATACACAACAAATAACATACCTCAGTCTTTTATCTATTGTTTACCCCCCAAAATCACGATAAAAATCGTTCATTCAACCCTAAGCTTATCTACAACTCGAGACAACTCTCAGAGTCGATAAACTTAGGTTCCATTATTAGGGCACTTAAAATATCTTAACCATTATAGTGGGCTTTTAATCACTGGTGTTCGAAGTGAATTTAAAGTCAGAGCATTGTCCATGATACCCAATTGTATCACTGTTACCACTTTATCCCAAAAGTGATAAACCATAAACTCTGGCACCTCACTGTATCAGAGTTATTCAATATAACAACACTCTTAAACCTTATATTCAGAACCTAGCTGTAAACCAACATCAGAATCTCCCTATCTCAGAGCTATAACCTTAAACTCTGAACTTAAGCTTTAAACAAAGGTTAACCAAAGTTTTAAAACCTATGGCTATGATACCAAGCTGTATCAGAGCTAACAACCTTAAGCTTTTCGATAGGGTCTAACTTTATCTACCCTAAGCTTTGATACCAAACTGTATCGGAGCTAACAATCTTAAGCTCTAAGGTAGGATCTAACTTTATCTACCCTAAGCTCTGATACCAAACTGTATCAGAGCTAACAATCTTAAGCTCTAAGGTATGATCTAACTTTATCTACCCTAAGCTCTGATACCAAACTGTAGCATCCCCTAACCAGATTAGGGCGATACCCGGCCTGAAACCCTAATTAAGCCCAGATTACCCTTACCAGACTTCATCAAAGCTAGCAGCCTTACCGCCTTCACCTGATAAGTACTACTGTATATCAATTATCGATTAAAACAAATACGGTACGCAAAGGAAATTCAAAACCTTTTTGCTAATCAAAATAAAACATACAATATTGAAAACAAAATCGGAATAACCATCGATTATACAAAACTCCCATCCTATATGATATTACTAAATGTAATTCAATACAATATATAAGACAATGGAAATCATTACATCGAAGAAAAGTCCAAGACTCCTACAACTTCTTCATCCCGTAGTCGTAGTGCTCGTCGGATCTACTTGAAATTGTTAATTGGGGTGAGCGCTCCAACTTGCTTAGTAAGTATGGATTCACATAACCATCAATATTCTATATAATATTCAAAGGAAACATGCAATAACAACATGAAACAATAATATCTAACAAGAATATGGAAAACATATAGTTCAATACATAAACGGATGCAACGCAAATGTTTTGGATTAGTACACCGTGGTCCCCATTTTTTTATAAAAGCTAGGGTCGATTACCCACCAACGCCATTCGTGCGATTGCTAGACTAACACATTGAGCATTTGTGCTCTCTAGCCCATCCACTAATGCTCAATGGTTCTATCCTAAGCCCCCTAGTGTGTATGTAATCAATACAACCTATCGAATTGAGCAGGAGTTATATATAGGCTGGGAAGGAAACCCATCTCCTATAAACCTATTCTCAAAACCAGGAGTTATAGCATGGTCACATTACACACCGTTTTCCGTTTATTGAAAACCACCACAGTTTACGTAATCCCCCGGTCTATTCCAACAACTACATGAGTTATATATACTTAATAGCCATACAATATTGATAAATAAGCGAATCCGTACTTACCTCGGGTTAAGTCTCCACTTCTCATTTCCTAACTTTTCGGTCATCTCATGTTTCCTCGGTGTTCCTCAACCTATCATCAACCATTTGGGATCAAAATAGGTCCATTATAATCTATTAGGAACTCCTAAATCAATCCCTAAGCCCTTCAGTCAAATTTCATGAAAATACAACACTATTGCTGTTTCTGGCCCAGGATTAGCGTGCTAATAGGCAGGATTAGCGCGCTAATCCCTACCTGCACAAACTGTTCGTCCTGCCAAGCACAATTAGCGCGCTAATTGCAGATCTAACGCGCTAATCGCACTAGACCAGCAACAGCAGCAAGTTATGCTCATTCATAATTTCTTCAAAACACATCTAAATCGATCCAAACCACTACAAACTTATTTCCAATAGCTTAGAAACATCAAATATGAGTTGAGGGACGAAATTAGATCAACAAAACAGCTCAAACAACAACAATCCTAGCATCACCTACAATCCCAACTTTGATAAACACCCAATCAAAACATACCTATGTGATGCTCTCGAGCTGTTTTACTGATTAAGCTCCTCAACTTGGTTCGAATCGCCTCTCGGAATGACTGCCCGTCGCGCTAAAACCAGCCAAACCCTCCCGGACATTCTCGTTTGATCGAATGAATTGATAACTATTGATTTTATTTTATATATAGATTTCATCGAGATACGCGTTGTGTCATCTCGAGACTAATCAAATGATATATATTTTCTATTTTCTTCATTTTCCAATATATATATATATATTCATATATATCCTTATATATAAATATATATATTTCATGTTTATCGCCTCCGATAAACCGGTCGGACACGCCTACTTGTAGCCACGAGTGCGCACATTCATGCCACGTCTCCCTTGTCGCTCACCGTGTACCGATATTTCATTACTTATCGTGTATTTTGTGCAATATAGGCTTGTGTATAATTAGAATATTATACAACAACTTATACATGAATCATTTCAACAATACAAACAAACGCCATACATCATGCAAACGCACACACACGCTAATTGAGGTACGCCGAGCTTAACCACGAGCCTAATTCGGATTACTTAGGATTTTGATTACCACTAATCCCCAGCTTAAGGTAACGGGTCGTTACAACGACACTCCCAACAAGCGAACCACCTCTCGCTCATACAACAAGCTTAGCTGTGTAAAGATATCTAAAATAGACATCGGAAGAAAATGAGCAGACTTCGTCAGTCTATCAACAATAATCTAAACTGCATCATGTTTCCACTGAGAAGTAGGTAGATGAGTAACAAAATCCATTGCAATATGTTCCCATTTCTACTGCGGTATAGGAAGCGACTGCAACATACCCCCAGGTTTCGCCGTTTGGCCTTAATATATTGGCAAATCTCCCATCTCCTCACATAGTCAACCATAGTAGCTTTCATCCATGACCACCAATATAAACACCTCATATCATGATACAATCTGGTCATGTCAGGATGAATGCTATATCTGGACCAATGAGATTCTATCAATATCTCATCCCGAATCTCAGCCACTAATGGAATCCATAGTCTGACTCTAAGCCTCAAACTATAATATGCAGACTCAGCCCTATCTGGATTATTAATGTCATCAGCAAAATCGTTTGAACTTCCTATAATTCTCATCACCTTGCTAACACTCTATCACTTTCTGAATAGGGACCGATTGTAATCTAAGCCGAGCACAAATCGATTCATCATCGACATCAGGAATCTATGACAAAGTCATAATAATGACTTTTTCGTGCAAATCATACTCCTAAGTCAATCAATTAGTTGCTCGCAGTATTTCAGCACTCCTCCTGCTTAGTGCATTAGCCACAATATTACTTTTACCCAAATGGTATTCAAGATTAAAATCAAAGTCTTTCAAGTGTTCAGACTATCGTCTTTGCCTCATATTCAACTCTTTCTGAGAAAACATATACTTTAGACTTTTATGATCTGAAAATAGCGTAAAGCTTTCCCAATACAAATAGTGTTTTCACAGCTTCAAATCAAACACAATTGCCACTAATTTCAAATCATGAACAAGATAATTCTTCTCATGAGTCTTCAACTATCGAGAAGCATAAGCAATCATCTTGCCATTCTGCATTAACACACAACCTAAATCGACTTTTGATGCATCAATATAAACTGTAGCTCCTTTCCCCAGTTCAGGCAATACAAGAACTAATGTTAAAGTTAAACACTTCTTCAGTTCCTAATATGCAGTAACATATTCCTTTGACCAAATAAATAGAACATTTTTCAGAGTTAATTTAGTAATTGACGCAGCTATCTTAGAAAAATCTTTCACAAATCTACGATAATAGCCAGTCAAACCCAGAAAACTTCGTATCTCCGTCACTGTGGTAGGTTTTGGCCAACCAATGATAGCCATAATCTTGGCTGGATCCACTAAGATTCCCTCCATACTAACCACGTGACCCAAAAAATTCACCTCAGATAACCAAAACTCGCATTTGCTAAACTCACTGTACAACCTATGATTTCTCAAAGTTTGGAGAATAACTCTGAGATGTTGTTCATGATCCTCGCGAGTCTTAGAATATATCAAAATATCATCAATGAAGACTATCACAAAGTGATCCATATACGACTTCAACACTCTCTACATCAAGTCCATAAACATCGCCAGAGCATTAGTAAACCCAAATGACATGCCAATAAACTCAAAATGACCATACTTGGTATTGAACGCATTTTTTTGCACATCATCTTCCCGAACTCTTAATTGATGGTAACCAGAATGAAGATCAATCTTAGAAAAGAATTCGACACCATTCAGTTGATCAAACAAATCATTAATTCGAGGTAATGGATATTTATTCTGAATAGTAACCCTATCCAACTGTCTATAATCAATGCAAAGCCTCAAACTACCATCATTCTTTTTCACAAAAAGGATTGGTGCACCCCACGACGACATACTTCGGTGAATAAACCCTTTATCCAGCAACTCCTCCAACTGTTTCTGCAACTCCTACAATTCTTTCGAAGCCATTCTATAGGGAGGAATATATATTGGTTTAGTTCCAAGAACTAAATCAATCACAAAATCAATATCTCTCAGAGGTGGAACTCTAGGTAAATCATCAGGAAACAAGTCTGAGAATTCATAAACCACAGGGATCTCCTCCAGTTTAATTTCAAGTATTGCCTCTTTACTAATAGTTCCAGTAAGAGTTTCTATTTCTTCCCTAGTGGCTAGCCTATATCTGGTCAAAAGCAATTTAGATGATGTTCCTGTGTATGTAAAAACCAAACAAACTGGAATATAAAAGAACATCGTCTTATGGAAATAATTCAACTATGAATGATAAGCCGCAAGCCAATCTTTTTCCAAGAACACATCAAACTCCAGTAACTCCAACACATGGAGATCAATGATCATCTCGTGTTTGGAGATCTCAACAACACATTTCTCACACATAAAGCGAGGATCCACCTTATCCCTAATTACTGTATTGAGAAGAAAATGAATAAGGACTCGCACCGGAGTTAACCTTAACTCAATCACCACACAATCACAAACTAAAAATCGTACATTCAACAAGATTATGATTTGCATTTGAATCTCATTCAGTCACCACCTGAACATGTTCCTTGATATGTTGTTGAGGTTGTCACACGCAAGAGGACGCTCCTAAGAATTGTGAAAACACAATCTTGTAATGTCATTTCTTTCTATACCAAAAACATGTAACTATAGGTTTACTATCCACCAACGATGCATGACTAGGTGTTGATCTTTGACTCGTGCCTCTGAAATCCTCAGCCCTTGCCTCCACTCCTCTGCGGCTAAGGTGTACATCTTCGACCTGAAGGTTGAAATGAATGTGATCGCGTCTATCTGACCCTGTTTGCTTCAACTTCGAGGGTCTACTAGCTGTGATCGAAATTTTTTTACAATGCACATATGATGGGACGACAGGTGTCATAGATAAGAAAGATGGCCTCCACCTTTTTTTATTTATTTTGAGACTTTGAGCTAAATGTGGAAGTAAATCTTTTCTTACCATCAGAACCCGAGCCTTGTCCTAACTCCACGATGCCCTAATATCGTTGTGATTCGTGCTGAAATGTGGCGGCCCCTGCTGCCCCGGGGTGACGTGTCTCCGTGTACTCCTTGCCAGCTGGCCCAACTACATGTGTCCAACACCTGCCCGTCCTATTTGTCTCGTAAATCGTGTCCATATGCAAATTATCCGATAAATCAGTAAATTATCCTTATATTCTTTATCCATTCTATGTGGAAATCTAACTGTTTCAACTGTTACTGAGTTGGCAATTTATTGAGATCCTAACCATACTAGTGGGTCATATCTTACAAGTTAACATATTCTATGTGGAAATCTAAGCTGTTTCAGCATTAAGTTGGCAATTTATTGAGATTAACCAATAAATACCATTTAAGTCTTAATAAATACCATTTAAACAAGGTAATTTAACATGATAACATTGTTCAAAGGCAAATCATACTGTGGAAAACCCTGGAAAGTACTATGTATATAAGCGACATCACCACAAACATGATATATATACATGTACTGTATCATCTCAAGTCTCCCAATACCCAAAATATCCAAAATATCAAAAATAAACATAAACACGTACAAGTAGGTCCTCGACGGCGGGCAATCAAATGTAGTCGCCTAGGATCCCCTTACCCTTACTAGTACTAGGATCTGCACTTAATCATCACAAAAGACAGATGACGAGTACAATAAGTAAAATCCCAAGGAACTCCTATGAGCATTCATATAATAAAGTAAAGGAAATACAAAGAATGTTGTTAAGTAAACATGCGGAATATAAAACAGACAACTGTAAATGGCTCATCGCGTGAAAAACAACAGACAAGCTAACAAATGTGTGTGTGCTCGCTCAGATTGACTAGATCGTACTTCGGGTCACCAAGTTCCTACCAAAGGGTCACGTCGAACGGCCCACACGGGCGAGTGTCTTCATTTGTGTCACCATTAGGTGTCAACACACCTAACAACACCACACTTGTTCAATCACGGCAACACTGTCCAAACTCTCCCACCACGTGCCACCACCCCCACCTACCCACTTACACCTACATCACATACACACACAACACACATGCAAACACAAAACACAAACACAAACGATCGGCCAAAACGGGAGAAAAACCGAGAGCGAAGAAGAAGAAGAGGAGAGGAGGAGGAGAAGCGAGGGACGCGCCGGGAAGGAAATGAGACGTCAAAAGCGAGGTGAGCCTTCGTTGTGGTTGTGGGTTTCGGGTGATTGGCGTTGGGGTGGCGAGAGGAGTTCGGCCATGGAGGCCGAACCCCATGACCGCGGTGGTGATGGCGGGGGTGCCTCCCCGCCATCGGCTCCACCGGGGTTGGGGTGGGAGCCACCCTAACCCATCACCGGAGGAGAGAAAAAAAAAAAAAAGTTTTCTTCCTTCCTCCCGTCGAACCCCGGTCGATTGGGAGGAAGGAGGTACACGTGTAGCGCATCTCGTGCGTGGGCACCTTACTCGGGCCGGGCCCAGAACGGGCCGAGCTCGGCCCGTGGGTCGAGCCTGGACTGTTTGCAGTCCAGCCGGAGTCAGAGTCCACCCGTGCGGGTCGACCCAGGCCAAACGATAAAAAATAAAAAATAAAAAATGAAAGAGAATTTGGAAAAAATTTTGGAAAAATTGGGAAAATTATATTTAGATAAAATAAAGTTTATTGAACCAATTTGAATACACAATAAACTCACTATACTTGAACTAATGAGACACCAAACTCGGGAACCTAGGAAAAAGTGGTACGGAGAGCGAATACAAGATTTGGAGTTACGGGAGGCCGGTAAAGCTATGACTTTACTTTGTTGTTGTGAGTATACCCATTGACAATTTTACTTGGCATTTCATTCCTATTAATTATTATCATTGCATAGTCCTTTTGACTATTTGGAAAACCCTGGAAAGTACTATGTATATAAGCGACATCACCACAAACATGATATATATATACATGTACTTTGTATCATCTCAAGTCTCCCAATACCCAAAATATCCAAAATATCAAAAATAAACATAAACACGTACAAGTAGGTCCTCGACTACGGCAATCAAATGTAGTCGCCTAGGATCCCCTTACCCTTACTAGTACTAGGATCTGCACTTAATCATCACAAAAGACAGATGACGAGTACAATAAGTAAAATCCCAAGGAACTCCTATGAGCATTCATATAATAAAGTAAAGGAAATACAAAGAATGTTGTTAAGTAAACATGCGGAATATAAAACAGACAACTGTAAATGGCTCATCGCGTGAAAAACAACAGACAAGCTAACAAATGTGTGTGTGCTCGCTCCAGATTGACTAGACTGTACTTCGGGTCACCAAGTTCCTACCAGTGGTCACGTCGAACTGGCCCAACACTCACTTTCAAGACCCATGACAATAATGTTATCAGGTAGTCTTGTAAAAATCTATCGAAATTTTCACTGTCCATGGCTTCGTTCAACAAACATAATATTTTGTCGCGAACTTAACTTCATTCCTTCCAACCATCTCCACGGAACATTTTTCGGCGACCACATCACCAACCACATCTTCAAGCACCTGAGGGCTTTTAGAATGGAAAATCACCTCAATGACAAAGTCGTCGTCTCTAAAGACTAGCTTGTCTTCTACGAAGTCTTGCCCATTGACACATGTTGAGCGTGTACAATAAATCACCCACCTTTATCATACTATTAAATTTTGTAGTAGTGGTAAGTGGGATTGTCTCCACAGGGATTTTACAAATTCCTTGAGAAGAAGGGTTATATTATTTTTACTTTTAATTTAATTTAATTAAAACCAGAATTTAAATTAATAATCTTTAGACATATAAATCAAATAAACTAACACAATTCAAAGTCACTAAATTCAAAACTATTCAATTTAATTGAAATCAATATACAATAAACATCTAAACAAACATCCAGAATAATGAAACATCAATCCATTTTGCATCCGAACATGTTACTTAAATCATAGTCATAATAATACTTTATAAAGTATTCTAGATCATTAAACACTCATCATAAGTAAACAACCCTTAGCAAGCTATAAATTCTCCTTTTACTGGTGGAAAAGCCACGTTCTATTTTATTAAGCTAACCTCTTTGAATACACTGACATTAACTTCAAGCAATAAAAGCGCATTACACTTTGTGAAAACTTTGAACTAATAAATCTAACACCTTTGGAAAGCCACTTCAACATTAGATTTAGATCTCAAAGTCACCTAGGACATCTAAACAATATTACCTTTCAAACAATCCTAGTTACTAGTTTAAATTAGATAATGAATCAAAACATCACAATACACCTTTGCAACTATGCATGCAATACCAAGTTCATGATTATAATCCACAAATAATAATCGATTTAATCAGTGAATTAAAGAATATGATTGTTTTAAAGTATTAAACACAAAATTATCTCATTATGACTACCTTGCAAAACGGATCAAGTTCATGTTCAGAGTTTATTTAGATTAATAAACTACTCACTCATAATCATAAATAACATTGCAATAAAGTAAATAAAAGACAAATAAATACATATGAATTGAATACTTGAATCTTCAAAAGTCTCCAAAAGCAATGAATAAAAGATCAAAACTAAAACTTAATGAAACTAATAAATATGGATCCAAGAGCAATTAAGGGCAATTGATTTCGAAACCTAAGGTTCATATATTTAATATTCTAAGTAGTACATATCCCAAACTAACTCAAACTATTAGTAGTCATCTAAATTCACAAAATCGGGTCTAATGATTTTTGAGCAATTCAGGTTTAAGCGAAATCGCTAGGAAAGTCCTTGGAAAAGTGGTTTCAGCATTCCATCGATTCGGCCAGTGATTGTATTATTTGGAATAGCTGAAGAATCTCTGGCAGTGATTCCAAGTTCTTCTTTCTTTCATTGATGATTGTTTGCATACCATTCCACTTAATCAAATCCTTCACTTTCTTCCTTTTTTGCTTATTTTCTTCATATATTCCAATTATACACCGTCACACCATTACACGCCACGTCAGCTTTATTGACCCCGTCTCATTGCCTCGAGATTCGTGCAATACATTTTTCAAAGTAAATCCAACATATGACTATCTTTGACGGGACCAAACCCCGAGGTAACCTTGGGACCCGCCTTGTCGCATCCCACGTCACCAAGCCCTGCCACGTCATGGCCCGCTTACCTTTGATGCCCCGCGACCTAACTGGTTGCTTACACATTTCCAATTAACATTGGTTTAGCAAATTCATCTTTATATAAGTATTAATGATTTAATTAGCTGGTTAATCAATTTATCAAGTTATATTACAAATCTACAGCGAAAGTCTTTAAATGAGTATGTTATGCAATATTTAACAATCCTTAATAGTGGAAAACCCGACAAAAGATATAATGTATATATCAAGGCGATATAAATACAACTAAAGATTCATGTACATGTATTCAGTGTTCTACAGTCCCCAAAACCCAACGAAAAGTAAATACATATATACTATAGTCATACACGAGCTGGCGCCAATATCTCAAAGGTAGCCCAATACCTTATTACCCTTGCCCTTGCTCGTCGAAGGATTTGCACTCAGTCACCCAACAAATACAGTGACAGGTCCAGTGAGTAAAATCCCAAGAGAAGTCTACACAATATTCATGAAATAAAACTGGTAAACTACGAGACATGCGAATATGAACTCTGACAACAGTAAGTCATATTCATATGAATGTAGCCAACATGCGAGAAACAAAAATAGTAGCGTCTAATCAACAACACATACTCAATAAACAAGCTCGAAAATAAAACATTAATAGATAAATAATCGTATAATCACGAGAAAACCTTGACCTAAACCAGCCAGTAATCGATAAAATAAGACATGAACCACGTATATACTGACAGGCTTACAGTGACTAAACTCCAACTACGATTAACAGATGAACCCTTCCAGACGCTATTTCAAGTCAAGGGAACATCTTACATCTCTCCCAACAGTCGTACATATATTTTACTTCCATCGACATGAGCACTAAACACAAGAAACCCGTATAAGCAATTTAGCTACAACCAATATACATGCAAACTGAAAAAGGTTTATGCACCTCAATCAACGCTCCGACTTTCCTGGACTCCTGAATTCGACCTGACTAGCTCACTGATACCCGAGCTACGGTTCCCTAAGTCCCTGAATTCCAATTTTACATATTTAATATGTTTATAGGTGTTTGGGTATGTATTAAGTTAGAAATCCCAAAAACAACTCTTGAATTCAGTTTTCATCGGTCATTAGCACGTTAAAGGATCTACTGCGCTAGGGGATCTGTTTAGCGAGCTACTGTTCTTCTTTTAAAAAAATATTAGAACACCCAGACTGGTTAGTGTGCTAACTGCACTTTGTGACATAATTTTCAACTCGAGAATTCTGTTCCCAACTCCCCAATTAGCTAACAAAACCCCACCAATCCATTCTCCACTCCATGGTGACTCCAAAACATCATCCAAACAAACATAACAACACCAATTGGATCAAATTCATCAATTTCTTGGAATCCACTAGTTTTTTCAAATTCACCAAAAACCCAATTTATGTTACAACCAATTACTAATTCTCAATTGAAATGCTAACAATACTTGTAATTCATCAATAATTCATCAAAATCAGTGACCTAATCTTCAAATTCGAATTTACATCAACACACCCAAAATTGAACTCATTTTCATGTATATGAGGGTGAAGGAGATGATTACCTTATGTTGGATCTCCAATTTGAACTCCAATTTGTTGATCTCCAGCTCATAATCACCTCTACAACTCTCTGATTTCCCAGAATTAAAGGTAGTTTGATTGCATGTGTTGATCAAGTTATCATAAATACATTAAGGTGGGGTTAATTCCTAGCCATTGATTTCCATGTATTTACGCATCTCAAGATTCATCTAATAGCCTATCTCTTAACACATTTCCTACTTACTCTCCTGACAAGTTGGTATTTATAGGTTTTTAGTAGTTTATTTTAATGTATTTACTATTAAAAGTCTCTAAAATATATATTTAATTATATTTATTAGTCATTTTCAGGTGAAATGGAGTGCACGATTGAATTTGGGGCAGAAAAATACTAAAATTGGAGTATTTACATGCAGTGATTAGATGCCAGACGATTTGCCTCGAGTTACGTGCTGCATAGTGGGTAAAATAGGTGACAACAGACCAAATAACGCAGAGGAGTGACACAGTTAAGTCACTTGAAACCAGCTGCCGTTGGATTGCCTCTGGATTCGCGCTGTCCAGGCTCCCACAAATTCGCAACAATGCTGTGCGAGTTTCTTTCTCTCCTCTAGCCAGCCACGTGTCACTCGGGTATTCGTCAGTAAGCCAAGCAAGTGCCACGCGTCATCACCTCTCTACGCCACCACGTCATTCATGCGTTCGCTCCTCCTATCAGAACGTGCCATGTCATACCATCACAGCGTCCCAACTATTTCTTTCTCCTCGCCTCAACTGGATGCTCATCGGGATTCGTGCCTGTGCACTCTCCCAGATTTTTGCACAAATCATGCGAGCTTTCTCACCATCTCCAGCGCGACGTGGCAGTAGCTCCAACTTTTAAGCACGTCATAGCAGCCTCTTCATTCAATCAGGATCCGCCACATCAGCGCCTCAAGCAAAAATCACCAATCAGGTGTGGACATGTGTACATAATCCATTTTTGAGCCAAAAAATAGCCATAGATGCTCCTTGGCGCACATGTTAATAAAAATACCACAAATTTGGTTTTCTCTTACTTTCAGGTACCGATTTTGGGTAGTTTATTATATTAGGAACTTAGGGTATCATTGGAAGATCGACTTTTATATTTTTCGGTCGCTTGAACTCTACGATCATGTCCGGCTAAACCAAATCTTTGCCTAGGTCGGAGGGGAAACAAGTCAGGATTCTTGATTCATGGCATAACTTGTGTGGTATATGATATTTATTATTTAATTTGATTTAATTTCTACTATTTCATTGTTGTTGATTTTAAGGAGTATGATTTAGATCTAGGGTATGTATGTGGTCAGTGCATGCTTTTAGGTGGACAATCTATAGTTATTTGGACCGATTGTATCTGTAATTGTACATTTGGACCAATAAAGTGACGAACACTCACCCGTTTGCCGTAAAACCCTTTCAGTTCTTGAGTGTGCAACAATTGAATCTAGGTTAAATCGCAAGTGGACGCGATTCAGTTATCTAGGAATAGTATTCCCACGGATCCTTATTATTGCGGTTAGTGTGTTAAACTCGATTAGCGAATGTCTAGGGTTATGCATTAATTAGGGAAGTAGTTAGTGGTGGACGTCCTGACTATCGAGATTAGGGGAATGAAGAATTTCTGGCGGATGTCGATTTTCTATAGCTAATATAGGAGAACTTAAATTAATAACTTTGAGGGAAGGATTGAAGTCCGTGATATGCCATTGAATTTTGATTCTGATTTGTGGAACTGTAGACTTAAGTGTTTTCTTGAGACTATTAAAAGTTATTTTCATTATTTTATTTATTTAGTTTAGTTAGTTAAATTAACTTATTTTAAAACCCTCAATTTCCTTTTGTTGTTTTTAACCATAGAAAGACCACCAATCTCTGTGGGATCGACTCTTTGCCATTATTCTACAAAATAGTTGGTTTAGGAACTTTATTTTATTGATGCGTTCAACGCGCGTCAATTTTTGGCCCCGTTGCCGAGGTCTGGTATTTTTCTTTCTTTGGTGTTTTTTTTTATTTTTCTTTATTTTATTTTATATTGTTCTTTATTTTGTCTATCTAGTCACTGGCTCTTAAAATGTATGCATGCAACCCTGCGATGGACTCCTCCTACCCCTACAATTATGGTCGATTCGAAGATTTACATTATTATAATGTGAATGTGGGAGGTATGTCACATAATGGATATCAATTTTCTAACATGCATTCTTTTGTGCAACATGTCGAGGTTTGCGAAATTTGTGAAGATTATTCTCATTCCGCATATGTCTATCCGTATTATCCATAGTATGAGAATTATCACTATTCTAGCTATGCATTGCCACAACCTGACTTCTCTGGGCTCATGTCAAATCCACTGATTCCTCGGCATGAAGGAAATCAACAGTTTCAATAAAACACCTCCTTAGAAGATATGATGAAGCAATTGATAGATAATCAACAATAGTTTCAACGACTTTCTAAAGAGCTTTGACAAATTAATTTTGAGGTTCCAAGCTTGAAGGATTTGGAAACTTAATTCATTCAATTTAATGCCAACTTCAAAATATGATTGACGAGGAAGAGTCGTGTAGTACACAACCAATTTTTCACCCAGAGAAGGATGTGAGTGTTGATACCTTGAAAATTTTTGAGGTGAATAAGGTTACATAAATGGAGGACTATTTGAGCGAAACAGCGGAAGTACGTGAAGTCTTTCAAATTGAGCCAGAATTTGTCATTGCACTAGATGAGGAGGAAAATGATATAAAAATTGATGTCATTTCAGACAGGCCGGAGAAGCCGCAGATAGAGCGAGGAAGACCAACCTCTAGCGTTGGTGAAACCACCCACCCTCCCATGCACATTTGGTAAACCTTACAAGGGTGTGGAAGTAAATGAGCGTTCACAGATTTTCTACACTGTCGACACCTTTGTGTTGGACGATCCTGATGGGACAGATTCTTTTGTGTTGGAAGTCCTGAATGAGCTCCCAAATCTGAAAGAGGGCGTGCATGCTTCATTGTCCGAATTTGTTGATGCGCCATTCGTTGTTGACATCTTTAAAGGAGAGGGCATCACGTGATAAATCACATTAAGTCTAGCTAAAGAAAGGCGACTCGTTGGGAGGCAGCCAACTTCATTTTTATTTCTTGCATTTATTTCAGTTTTAGTTTAGTTTTAGTTTTTTTTATGTTTAATAAAACTCTAACTTGGTCTCTTAGATGTTTGTAGGTTGTATGTTAGGATTAATTAGCACTGGAGGATTGAAGCACCCCTGAGTTTTGTAGGTTTGACTTTGGATTACATTTTTTTTAGCATAATTTGAGCATCTTTTTGGAATTAACATTTTTTAGGATTTTAGGTGTTTTGAGACTTGGTTGGGACACATCCAACTTAAGTCGCTGCATTAGTGGCATGTCTTTGAGTAGAGTCAAAACCCTAGACTTCATTCCATCATCTTGTTGATTTCACCCTTAGTTGAAAGACTTCGGGCTCGCAAGACTTGATAGGAATCTTTTTAGTTAACTCTTATGTTTACTAGTTCTTGCTCTTGTTATGATTGTTCTTTCATAGTTTCCTTAGTCATCTAGACATGAGAGATTTTGTGCATTTACTAGTTTTTAGAGACTTTCATTTATGCATGCATTTGTATCATCTTCTTATTTATTTATCCATGTTCTTCTTCACCACTATTCTTTTTCTTTTTGTTGGATGAAATTTCTTGACTTGTTTTGAACTTTGAGGACAAGGTTTCGAATAAGTTTGGGGGTATTTTAGGGATTGTGGATTGAGTAGGATGGATTCTTAGCGAAAGACCGCGGGTGAGATCGTTTAATTTTTTTTATGCGGTTATATGCGATTGTCAGATGATAATGGTGATATTTTATATCATTTCTTCCATTTCTTTCATTTCTTGTCCCTTCATATTTCTTTCTCATTTCATTAGTAGTTGATACACTTTCATGAATATATTTAGTATAGTTTTTTATTTTTTTATTGTTTAGAGTCACTCGAAACTTTGTTTCATGCCTTAAGATGTGGATGAGTACATTATAGTTGCATTTTTGACTTGAAACTTAAGAAAAACTAGGAGAAACACTTAATCAATCCCGTAGCCCAAAATTTTAAGGATTTCTTGATTACGGACTTAGTTGATGGTTAAGCTTTGTGCTAGATAACGAAAATGAGCAGACGGTCAAAATTGTGCAAATGATATTATTTTAACCCACATTAGGGGATTCGCTTGATTATAGTGGAAGTGAGAAGGGTTAACATGAGTTTTCTTGATATAGAGAGTCCCACAGGTTTCCATAGGAAATGGAGCAGGGAAATTTGTGGTGGGAAAAAGTGAGAAAAATGGTCCATAGGAAATGGAGCAGGGACCGTATTTGTTGAAAAAAGAAGAAGAAAAAAAATAGAGAATAAAAAAATTTAAATAAAGGCGGAAGTTGTGAAAACTCCTTAAATAAAAGATTTAGCTCGAGTGCTTTCACTAGATTAAGTGAAATTTTAACTTGCGTGCTTGAATGTATAGACCAAGAAAATTCGTAAGTAGTTGATAGCCTTTGTTTTGATTGAATCTATGTCTTCAAAGTGTGATCTTAATTGTGTTTGGGTTGCGAGTCTTGACTTATCATAACTCCGAAATTTTCTGAGTTGCTTGTTAACTTGGTGATTATGTAAACCAGAGGAACTCCATGAATTTTGAGTCGAGTATAGGATTAGTTGAGTCAGTGCATTACTATGTTAGGAGTCTAGTTTAGTTTGTGTTGTCATCTACACCTTTGCTCGGGACGTGCAAAGTCTTAATTTTGGAGTGTTTGATAAGTTGGTATTTATAGGTTTTTAGTAGTTTATTTTAATGTATTTACTATGGAAAGTCTCTAAAATATATATTTAATTATATTTATTGGTCGTTTTCTGGTGAAACGGAGTGCGCGATTGAATTCAAGACGAAAAATGCTCAAAATGGAGTATTTACATGCAGTGATAAGATGCCAGACGATTTGCCTCGAGTTATGTGCTGCGTAGTAGGTAGAATAGGTGACAGCAGACCAAATAACGCAGAGGAGTGACACATTTAAGTTGCTTGAAACCAGCTGTTGTTGGATTACCTCTAGATTCACTTTGTGCAGGCTCCCACATATTCACGACAAAGCTGTGCGACTTTCTTTCTCTCCTCTAGCCAGCCATGTGTCACTCTGCTATTCGTCAGTAAGCCAAGAAACTGCCATGCGTCATCACTTCCATACGCCTCCATGTCATTCCCCCATTCTCTCCACTTATCATAACGCGCCACGTCACCCCATCACAACGTCCCAACCATTTTTTTCTCCTCGCCTCAGCTGCTTGGGATGCTCCTCGAGATTCATGCCCGAGCACTCTCCCAGACTTTTGCACAAATCGTGCGAGCTTTCTCACCGTCTCCAGCGCGACACGTGGCAACAGCTCCAACTTTTAAGCACGTCACAACAGCCTCTTCATTCAATCCGGTTTTGCCACGTCAGCGCCTCAAGCAAAACTGATTTAATACCACATATAAACAACCATCACCCATAAAATAGCATATTCCCTCGATTCTCGTGTTCGAGTCAACCGAGTTATCCGTGTAACGCCCTAATTATGATAGTTAATCCCCGAGATTAATGCTAATCCTAATTTAGTTAATTTGGGCCATTACACTATCATATATTCATTTTACACCATTTTTGCCACAATTTCAATTATACATCTTAAAAACTTGAAATAGACAAATATAAGCTATTAGGACCATATTTTAGAGACTTTACCTTATAAAACATACAAAAATGTACTGTAAAATGTGTATAATTTATGACTTGTCACCCATCATCGTCAAACTTTTGCGCCTCGTCAAAGTTGTTGAAATCCTCCTCAAAGAGGATCGGATCAACCTCGTTGTCACCATAAAAAAAAACTTCAACTTTTTCTTTCTTGGCAACAAACTCGTTGTCAAAACTAGAATATTACTTTTCTGGCTCAAACCCCTCGGCAGGCACTTCGTCTACAAACCATTGTTGATGTTGTTGATGAGATATTTATAGTTTCCTTCATTGCTGCAACTGTTACACTTGATTCAGATGCAACTGTTATACTTAAAGTGCTAGTTTTTCAACTAAAGTCATTAGTAGATTTATCCTTCGATCAATATGTGTTGTATTATCTTTTGGAGGAACCTCATATACATGGTTTTTACATTGGGGTTGTTTTTTAGCGGCATTACGAAAGACTATAGGACCTTGACGCTCTTATACTAATTGATATAGCGATGAATTGACAAATTGCTTGCTACAAAAAAGCATAGATTTTTCTTACAATTTGTTGATTCTACAAATACATGAATTGAAGAAACATGTTTCTAACTTGTGATCAAACACACAAAGTTCAAGAAACAAAAAATGTGACGACCATCACCAAAATTAGGGTCGGGTCACCTAGCCCAGATTGCCACCCAAGCTCGATACTTGAACCATGCCCAAATAATAGTCTGACAAGCCTATTTCAACCTGCGAAGTAGCATAATTATAATATGCAATAATAAATGCAGAAGTAAAAACAAAACTAAAATTCCATAAATCATATAATCCATTAGATAGGTGTTTAAAAATCTAAATATGTTTAATCCTTCCAAAAGCTTCCAAAGATAAAAAAGGTTCCAAGAAGTCCAAACTAGATAAGGATGGTTCCAAACTACCAAAATGACTTGTTAATAAGTTACAACCCAATTTAAAGTTTTTTCAAAGATAAAAGATAAATAGAGTAGTAATAGCAAGCAAGGCCTACGTACGCTAGGAAAGGCTTCACGACGTTTCCTTTGTCGCGATCTAAAATGAATGTAGAAGGCCCTAAAATGTAAGTGAGGTGAGTCAAAAGGGACAACATAGCTCAATATGAGGAAAACTTCCCTTAAACATCAAATACTCAAGTACTACATAATACTTATGCAATTTGAAATCTGAGAATTTCACGAGGACCTTAGACACTAGGACTACTTTACATCCACGAGGAAAACTTATTAAGAGCTATAGATTAAAGTCATTGCTTTCAAGTCCACTATAGGTAAGAATATAATTCCATATTCAATGGGTTAATATAACTATCCTAGTAGCATTCTATTCAATTCATAAATCAATTCATAATCAGCCAACAAGTACAATGGATAAGAGTAGAGGCATTGAATCATTTCAAGGAATGATATCATGTTCAAACAACTCACTAGAGTGTAGAATCAACTAAAACTCATGATACCAGATTACAAAGCATATATATATATATATATATATATATATATATATATATATATATATATATATATATATATATTCAAAACAGACTATTGAACAACAATATGTAATGGAAATGAAATGTGGAAAGAACCTCAACAAATTTACTTACAATTCACACAAATTTGTTAGCTTAATCTGGCCTCCCGACACCTCAAAATATGTACCCGAACCCTCGAGACTCTTTCCTAAGTTCCTGATATCATTCTACAAGTTTTAGAGTGTGTTTTGTCAGACCCCACTTTATTAGGGCATTTGGCCGGCCTAGAGTACCTTAATCCTTTGATAATCTAGCAGCCTTAACCTTTCCATCAATAAATAATTTTGATTAAGATCTTGTATTTATCAATTTTAAAACTTTATTAACCCCGTAGGATTCTAAAGTGAATCTTAAACCTCAAAGTTCCATAAAAAACTAATTTTATAATCCTCAAAGTTCATTGAGGTTAATTACATTATCCTTAAATTTTTTGTAAAAACTTTATTAACCTGTAACGACCCGTTATCGTAAGTAGGTGATTAGTGTTAGTCCGAGTCCTAATTAATCCGAGTTAGGCTCGTGGTTAAGCCTGGCTTGTCTCGATTAGCATTCGTGTGAATTTCCGTGGCGTTTGATGTTTGTTTTTTAGGTATTAGTATTTATAGAGATTAATTGAATTAATTAGCCTATAGTTGAATAATTGATAAATTATGGGTCGCCTAATACCGTGTTTGGGTCAAGAGTACATGAGTCGACCGAGTTGTAGGGTAGCGTGCACGCCCAAGTGAACTCGTTGGCGCGCACGACGAAATCATAGGTGTGTTAATATAGGCTTATATATTTATATATAAATTGTATATATAAATATATATTAAAAATATAAATAATTAATAATTGGTGGGCACCTAATAATATACGGGGTCGAGGGTGACGAGTGGGAAACACAATAGTGTACACACCCGAGAGTGGTCGTTGGCACACATATTGAATTTATAACCGAGAAAATACGAAGTTATATCTATAGTTATATAGAAATATATATAAGTGAATCCTAAAGTTTAGATGAAATAAAAGTATACATTGAATTCGCCTTGAGATGCATGTACCATGATAGTCGAGGAGGTGAATATGTTGGACGTTAGTAATTGTGGAGATTATCCATGTATCGAGATACGTGCAACCACATCTTAAGAAAAAATCAATGTGCATGAGTATGTACGTGTAAATATTGGTGTCACTTTAAATGTGTCATTTTGAGCAAATGATATTTGGATTAGCTTCGAGATATGTGTTGAGGAGATGATGAAGAGAAATGAAGCATGAAGTGGAGTAGTGAGCATGAGATGGCGGTGGAATTGGTTTATAGAAACCATTTAGAATGAGCAGTGGCTCATAACTTTCACCGACTATTTTCTTTCTTTTTTAGCATCACCATTTTTTCCCCTATTGCCATCCTTCACGCGGCTGCCATCATCCTTGTTGTCTTAATCATCTCCATCAAGTCTATGTCGCTGTCGCCATTATCATCCTCATTGCGTTGGCTTTTTTCTATGGAGTTTGTGAGCTCTCTCTTTTATATTTCTTGTTGATCAGTAGTAGCACGGGTTGGCTGTTGATGTTTGTTAATGTAATGAAGGAAGCTAAGAAACTTGAGATTTCATGAAATTAAGTCTGGAAGTCTAACTAGAAGTGATGGACCTGCTATGGGGTAGTAAATTCATTTGGTTTGAAGCTTAATGAGAACTAAGTTCAGTCCCTTAAAATCCAAGGAGAGTTTCCTTTTGATTTTTCCAAATTTTTGTTTAAGTTCATGGTTTTTTGCTAGGAACTCATGAGAAAGTAATGTGAGTCATTAGTCCAAGGGTTTTTGATAATAATGGAAATTAGTTTGATCACTTCGTATCCAGTTTCATCAATGAAAAATATTAGTTGTTGATGTGCTAGTTTTGGTATCAAATGCTTAATATTTTTCTTGAAGAAATGGATGGCTAAGTCTATCTTATCCGAGATAATTGGGTTTCTTTAATTATTTATGCTTAATAAGATCCTATTGTAAGAATCAGTTTGATGGAGGTCGCTGTCGTTAATTGATTACATTGATAAGGTTGTGAATGTTTTTATTCAATTGATCAAATAATCCATAGTTAAATCTCATGATTTCTTGATATAAATTATAGTTGATGGTTTAAAGTATATATTATATCTCTATTGGAGGCAATCTCTTTTGGATTTTTAAGCCGAAAGGGTGGCGATGCAACCTAGAGAGTCAAAATTCTTGTTCACAATTCCATCCATAGTTGCAACTGATATATGGTAAATGGTTGCAACTGTTGCAGTTGCAACTAGTATTGGTTGTAATTGTTACTATATCAATTGTCGTTGATGTTGTAATTGCGAATATTGCAACTGATGTTGTTATAGGTCGTGACTCGAGAGTAAAAGAAAAAGAAAGAAATAAGGGAAATGTTTAAAGGATTTGACCGAGACTTAAACTTAGGTTTTATAAGGTACTAGGACTAGTCTAGTTACCAAATTAATATATTTTAATACAATTTGTGTAGATTATCCGGCGAACACCTGTTAAAAGTGCGAAAAGTCAGTACAAAGTTAGGAAAGCTTGGTATAAGTAAGTAGGACTCGTATTTTTATCAATTATGCAACATAATTAGTATAATTAGCTCATGTAGCATTATAGACTGGGAATGGAGCAATGTATTGTGACTTGAACTGGTTTTTATGAGAAAGTATATGGAAAGAGGTACAATGGGCGAATCAGACTGGAATGACGATGAATGTGATTGGTTAGCTACCGACACCTTCCCTTTAGTAACCTTGAGGTACCTGGTTGATGCTTTCCTATTTGAGTTGGTAGCTACGTTACGCTTAGATATACCACATAAATCACACGTCGGCCAACGTGTGAGGTCCTGTGGACAGTAATTCTGGGTAACGAGAGTTTATAGCTTAGTTTTGAAATGAAAATACAAGTCACGTGTACAGTTGCGATTGACCATTTAACTTGCATTTCATTATTTATTGTTATATCATTTTTTCAAAGCTTGAATAGATATGCTTTGGATTCATATTGTTACTCAAGTATACATTGATATTAGTTGATAATTAATTGGTTTACAAGGATCAATTATTGAGTAAGTTGAAGCGCTCATTCCCCAATTAACATTTAGGTTGTTGATGTGCGCTTTGACTTAGGAATGGAGAAGATTAGGAGTCTATAGTCTTCTCTACAGTGAAATGATTTCCCTAATGTTTATATATTGTATTAAATTACTATTTTGTAATAAATAGGGTGGGAATATGGTGTTACTTGTGAGGTTTATGCCGGTTTTTGTATATCATAAATTTTTATGGAAAAAGTTTTTAATTATGCTGTGTTTTTAATAATTTATTCGATATACAATATACTGTAATTTTGATTATCATGTATGAAAGACGGTTGTATTGTTACTTTAATTGAGTTTGACTGGTGTACTGGGGCTTAATCAGAGTTTTAGGCCGAGTATTGCCCTAATCAGGATATGTGATGCTTTAGTTAGTATCAGAGCCTAGCTTATAAAGCGAGCTTCTCTATTCTTGAATTGTTGGAGAATAAAAAATAACTATGATACAACTTAGTGTCGAAACTTGAATTCTTTACCTGTAATCTAAATAAAATTTTAAGTTCACTGACTTGGAGACTATTTCTCAAGTTATAACTAACCTATGACTTTATAAATAGTTTTTATCGATGTTTTAATGGGTAATGAAAGATACAAGACTAAGATATGTTATGTGTTGTGATGTATTGATATAACCATAATGTCTTCCTTATACATTATCTTGAAGGTCTTATCTCACATCTTTATCTTGGAATCTAATGAATAGATGGTGAGGGTGCTTGGAGAACCTAGACTTCAGGGATATTATAATAAAGGAAGATAATATAAATATTATAAGATGGTTTGTATCCATTAATATCTCAGGAGTTGAGAAATTATTGAGGATTAGGGTTTATAGAAACTTGAGTCCCAATGATACATGGAAACAAGGAAAAACATAAGAAATATTACGAAGATAAAAAGTAAACTATTTTCCTATTGGACAGTCTCTAATGGTCTTTATTCTCACTGATATTGTTAGACTAATAATAGTCAATGTAGAAGGATTAATTGGACCTAGACCATAAGACATATAATAGGAGAATGGAAATACATAAGAAAATGATCTTAACAACAAAATTACATTAAAAGTGAATATCCACAACAAAATATAAGAGTTGAAGGATTCTAGAAAAACCTGCATTGATAGTCCACTCTATCTTAGCTGTTGGACTTCTATTATTTTATGATAATCTCAGATGAAAACTTAAAGTTAAAAACTCGTAAGAATGTGTATAGTCTGGGTTAGAACATGGCAGTGGGCTTATGAGATGTTTTGGTCTGATCTTTTAAACTGGAATAGTCTAACTGGGGAGAATGAGTTGTCAATAAATATGGGCATTTGTGAATTCAAGGAACAATTTATGATACTGGGAATGAATTGGTAAGCAGAATATCAAGAAGTTGGTATCAGAGCCAATGTTTATAAAAACTTAGGTTATAAAACCTAAAGGTATAAACAATAAGATTATGGAATATAGTGATTCTACAGTATGATACCAAAGCTACAATATGTAGGTAAATGCCTAACTTTTTTAGCAAATACTAAATAAAAACTTCAAACAAGAAAATATAAATCTTGGTTTTGGAAAACCAGATGATCCTTACCTAGAAACCATTAGTTCGGAAGTGAGTGAAAGTGTGTTGGGGATTTTATATATGTACATGTTAATTTTTTATATGTGTATATGCATTATCTACGTAGTAGCTGATTCGCGTTCGTTATCAATCTGCAGACATTGATGGCGGATTCACGCGATAACGGGGATGCAGGTGCGAGTGGCAGCCATTCTTCTATACCATTAGCAGATGATTTTCAGAGACTATCTGATCGAGTAGTTGCTCAAGGTCAGCAGTTGGCGGAGTTCATTGCCATGATGACTTCTCGACTCGCTCCACCAACATAGACACCAGTCCCTACTACTACGACTACTTCCACATTACTAACAGTAGTACCGGTAGTGCATACCGCACAAGTTATAGCAGCTTCAGCTGTAGAGACAATTTTTACACAGTCTTTCACACCTCCATCTTCTAGCTCGACATCAGAAGTTCAGTTGGTGAAGGATTTCATCAGACTGAAACTAGTTTATTTTGACAGTAAGAAAACTTTGAGAAGATAGAGAAGTGGGTTTTGTCTCAGGAGATGTTACATCGAGTCTTGAGGATTGAGGACAGACTCAGAGCTGAGATTTCGTCGTACACTCTACAATAAGATGCCGCTGTTTTGTGGGATGCGATGATAACTTTCGAGGGAGAGTTTGAGTCATGGGATACCTTTAAGAGGAAGTCTTATCACCAATACTTCCCACCTGCAGTGATGAAGCAGTTGAGGAATGAGCTCATGAACCTGAGATATGGAGTTGATGAGTCAGTTATGAGCTATATAGACAAATACGACTATTTGAGGCAGTTTACCTGAGACTTAGTGAGAGAGGATTCTGATAATGTGTATCATTTCGGAGATGGACTGAGGCTTGACATTGGATTTTATGTGGTCAGTTCAAGTGCCAGGAGATTGGGGGAGATTTATGAGCGTGCACTCTCTCATGAGACCTATTATTTGGGCATAGTTGCTGATGGGACACCGCTAGTACCAGCATTGACACTCGATTAGGTTGTAGATTATGAGAGGAGGAGACAGAGGGGTAAACGATCGAAGAGATGGGATAGAGGTTCCCACGGAGCAGGGATATCTATAGCAGTTGTACCATATGTATCATCTCCTACGCCTTTGCAGACCATTATTGGTAGACCTCCCTTACCACCATTAGTTAGACCTGCATTGCCAGCTCTTACTACTACCACTACTACTACTACTACTAATACTACTACTAGTTTGCCAGCTCTACCAGAACCACCAATGCCACGTCAACAACAATAGGGTGGTAAAGGTCGAGGTAGAGGTAGAGGTAGATGACGAGATAGTTCCAGACATGGGTACACAGGCACAGGCCCAAGATCAGGCTCAGGGTCAGTGTAGGCCAATCACTTGTTATAGGTATGGTCAGGTGGGACATGTGATTCGAGATTGTACACAGCCAGCAACCGTGATTCCACCACAGAGTCGAGAGGGTGTACATATGATTGCACAGCCTGATGCAGATGCCACACGGAAACTCATTAAGGGTATGGTTTCCATTTGTGGTAAACAGTTGTACGTTTTGTTTATTTCAGGTTCTATAGTATCTTTCATTGCTGGTCGCATGTTAAGCATTTTGGGGTTGTCACCGGTTAGAGTTGACATACATTTGATTTTGAGTACATCAGCTGGGGATAGAGTGTACCCTAATTCTCTTATTGAGAGATGTCTAGTACAGATAAGCGAAGTAGAGTTACCTGTAGATTTTAGGGTGCTCGAGTTCTTAGACTTCGACGCGTTGTTAGGGATGGATTGGCTAGCAGCGTATCACGCTCAAATCGACTATTTCAGCAACACAGTGATATTTGAGATTCCAGGGTGTCCGATGTTTACGTATATTGGTAGTACACCGATAGCTGAGGGCACTCGAGGTAGACTTACGACTAGTGGAGAGATGGAGACTCTAGTATCGTGATACACCATAGTAGAGAGTCAAGGACCTAGACTTAAGGATATTTCGATTGTGTGTGAGTTTCCGGATGTGTTTTCGGAAAACTTACATGGTTTACCACCACCGAGGGAGATAGATTTCATTATTGAGTTGGTACTAGGCACTAGATCGATTTCTATACCACCGTATCGCATGGCTCCACGAGAGTTGGAGGAGTTGAGGAGTCAGTTGCAAGATTTAGGAGAGAACGGATTCATCACACCTTCTATGAGAGGATAAATAAGAAGGCTACGTCTTAAAAAGGATGGATGGAGGGGTGGGTCCTGTGTGACCATGAAAATAAAACTCAGGTGATGATTTCCGCACAGATGAGGCTTCAAGGAGTGTCTACTCATAGAGTGTCAAAGGGTTGGAAAGCTTACATTCTATACCCTAGATTCAGTGAGTTAGCCTAAAGTACTAATTGTACTGACTGGACTGAGACGGTGGATCAGAGTCTCAGATTTAGAGGCAGATTATGGATACCGGCAGTGGTAGAGCTGAGAGATGAGATTCTTCAGGAATCACACAGTTCTCGATTTACTGTTCATCAAAGAAGGACCAAAATGTACCATGACATGAAGAGACATTTTTAGTAGTCTAGGATGAAAGCTGATGTATTGGAGTTTATCAGGATCTGTGGGATCTGCCAACAGGTGAAGGCAGAGCATCGTAGACCTGGAGGATTATTACAGTCGCTTCCCATTCCACAATGGAAGTGTGAAGACATAGCCATGGATTTTGTATGAGGATTACCGAAGACTGTCCGTCGACACGATTCCATCTATGTGATTGTCTATAGATTGACAAAATCTGCCCATTTCATACAAGTTGCAGCTCATTACGCATTTGACCAATTGAGTGTATTGTTCGAGAGAGAGATTATTAGGCTGCACGAGGTACCATTGACTATTACGTCAGATAGAGATGTTATGTATACGTCTAGGATGTGGCGGAGTATGCAGGAACAATATAGTACATATCGACAGTTTAGCACACCCTTTCACCCTCAGACTGATGGGCAAACTTAAAGGTTAATTCTGACTCTCGAGGATATGCTCAAGGCTTGTGTACTTGAGTTTGGCGGATCATGGGAAGTGTACTTACCATTGTGTGAGTTTGCATACAATAACAGTTATCTAGCTAGCATTGAAATGGTGCCATTTGAGGCATTATATGGCAAACCGTGTCGCTCACCGTCTTGTTGGGTTGAGCCAGAGGACCGGGACATTATAGGGCCTGAAATTGTTGTCGATCACACAGAGAAGGTACGACAGATTCGCCAAAGGCTTAAGGGAGCCCAGGAAAGGCAAAAGAAGTATGCAGACACGTATTACAACGATCTCACGTATAATGAGGGAGCTTTGGTGTATCTTAAGGTTTCTCATCCGAAGGGTCTTCACAGATTTGGTTTGAAAGGCAAGTTAGCACCGAGGTTCATCGAACCTTTTAAGATCAAGATATGGGTCGGAAAGGTTGCTTATGAGCTGAATTTACCTCTACAAATGTTGGAGATTCATCTAGTGTTTCATATTTCTATGCTTCAGCTAGCCAATTCGAAGGCAGGCGAGAGACCGCCAGTGGACTTGAGTCAGATTGACTAGAGTGAGGATATATCATATAAAGAGCAGCCAGTGTAGATCTTAAACCAAAGGGTACAACAGTTAATAGGCAAGTCTATCCCAAAGGTGTTAGTCAAGTGGCAGTTCCATGGAGACTCGAAACTCACTTGGGAACGGGAAGATTATATGCGCAATAGATTTCCGTACCTCTTCGAGTCAGGTATAATTTTAGGTTTAGTTTCATTTCGAGGACAAAATTTCCATTAGTTGGGAAGTATTGTCACGGCCCAAATAGCTAATCTTATTTTAATGTGTTAATCAAGATTAAATGACCCGTGACGTAGGACCCGCATCGAAATTCATGTCCTTACCAAGGCTAGGTGACCGAGGTAAATGTTATATTTGTTGTGGTGTATGCCTAGTGTATTGTATATGTGTAAACTACTAAGTCATTTTTACTTATTTATAGGTGTCGAGACATGAGCAGGAAAGTGCCTCGATGTGCATGTGGGCGTGAAATCGAGGTAGAGAAGTGATGTGGTAAGTCGGTACAAGCTTTATATGGTTTTATTAAGTAAGTTATAAGGATTATGGTTAATTAGGGGTTGATACACCTAAGTTTATAAGTTAAAACATAAATCACTTGATATGCCTCGAGGCACGAGTCGACATGCTTCAACACCAATTAAGTAATGTTTGGTGTCACTTAAGCATGAGCTAGTGGGACATGTGTTAGGAGGAGGTCCACAAGTTAAGCCTCGAGATACGTATGTACAAAGTGATCAAGGGCTATCATTTAACCATATCTAAACCATATATATATGAGCTTGATCAACACAAGCACCTCTCATTTCTCTCATTCTAATTGCTTCATCAAGAAGAAAACCTTGCTGGAGTGAAGGAGAGGCTGCTGGAGAGGAAGAAGATCAGCAACCAGTGAAATTGAAGAAGAAGATCAAGTTTCAGCTAGTGTTCTTTAAGCTTGGTAACTTCCTACTCCATTAACATAGCTCAAATTCCATGGATTCATGTATTTGATGCTATGGGTTGTTGTTTTATGTTGTAAAAGGTGACTTGGAACTCTAGAGGCATGTATAAGAGTTCACAAGGCATCGGCATAGCCTATGTGTTGATAAAATTCAGAATTCATATTGCAGAATTATGGGTTTTACTGCACATAGCGTGCTAGGTATGAGATCTAGAGCGCTAATGTTGATTAGCGCGCTAGATAAGGCTGGATAGCGCGCTAAGTCCAAAATTAGCGCGCTAATTCCAAAATTAGCGTGCTAATGGCTGTGACAACACAAAAATCAGCAATTTTCAAAAATGGTTTAAACACTATAAATGATTCTAAAACACTAAGTAGAGGTCCAAACATACCCAAAAACATATACTAAGATGTTAGGAACCTAAGGAAGTGCTACGAGGACCCAAATACAAGTTTCGAGGCATTGGGAGGCCGAAGTAGCTTAGGAAATTGCGTGTGTATGTAAGTAAACTGATTGAGATATTTCTTTATATTTCATTCCTAATTAAATATTCATTCTCAGTTATTTTAACTGAATTATCCTTGTACTCCGTGTGCCATGACTTGTTTTCATTTCTCATTATATGAGGTTGTTTCATGGTATAGTTTGTTGATTTAATGATTTCTTTGACTCCAATTTATGTGTTATGTCATTATTAATTGTTATTATTGGTGATCAGTGAAATAGCATGCTATTAGGTAGTTGTACATAGGGTCGTGAATCTATATTCTTTTTGCATTAGTTATGCAATTGTAGATTTTTTTCATTTTCTAGATTTTTTCCAATTTCCATTTTTTTCTTTTTTTTTAATGGATTGGGGTTTGGCCCTTGAACTGGACTGGTCCGGTTCAGCTGAACTGGACCCTGTCCGGTCCAGTTGGGGATCAAACCCCATCTTCTTCCTCAGGCTCCTCTGTTTCAATAGTTTCCTTTTTTTATTTGAAACTGATCCTTTTCCTCACCTCTCCATTTCAAATAACCAGTGAACCAAATCTCATCTCTTAAATTCGATATCGCAAACAAAACCGGTTCTCTACCAATGAACAACAACAACTCAACGACTACAACAACAACACACAAGAACACCACAACCAACGAGTTACTTACCATGATTCTCGATCCCATCTCCTCTCTCAGTCGATTTTCCTTTCAGCCTCAACCTCGCTATCTCGATCTCTCTCAAATTCACGCTCACCCTCTCTCAATTTCGATCTTTCGGTTTCGAGATATAGAGGCAATGTGTTTGTGTTAAAATATATATTAGATTTCTATGAGATTCACGTCGCGAGACAAATCTAATGGTTCCATTTACAACAACAACAACAACAACAACAACAACAACAATAACAACATAGCCTCAGTCCCAACTTAATTGGGGTCGACTACATGGATCGAAAGTTTCCATTATGCTCGATTAAGTGCAATTGATGGTGATCTTTTCAGACCATTCAAATCCCTCCTAATTAATGCATCCCATGTAAATTTTAGTCTACCCCTACCTTGTTGAATTTATACAGTTTCTATTGAGTCAAATTTTCTAGTGGGGGCATTTGTAGGTCGTCTTTGCAGGTGACCAAACCACCATTACCGCCCTTCTCTAATCTTTGTATCAATTGGTGCTACTTCTACTTGTCTTTGAATTTATATATTTCTTATTCTATCTTTACGAGTTTTACCACACATCCACCTAAACATCATCATTTCTACTACTTTCATTTTATGTAATTGTTGTTGCTTTATCTCCCAACATTCACTTCCATAGAGCATAGCTGGCCTAATTGCGGTCCTATAAAATTCTCATTTTAACTTAGTAGGAACATCTCGATCACAAATCACTCCTGTTGCACTTCGCCATTTCTTCCATCTAACTTGAATTCTATGTGTGACATCATAATCAATATTACTATCATTTTGTATGACTGATCCTAGGTATATAAAGTGATTCACCTTACGAACTTCTACTTCCCCTAATTTTACCACTTCACCATCTTGATGTCTAGTGTTTCTAAATTGACAGTGCATGTATTCGGTCTTCGTCCTACTCAACTTAAAGCCTTTAGATTCTAATGTATTCCTCCAGAGTTCTAATTTTCTATTCACTCCATCTTTTGTTTCATCCACTAAGAAATTATCATTTGCAAATAGCATACACCATGGTATATCCTCTTATGCCTAGTTAGTTCATTCATAACTAAAGTAAATAGATATGGGCTTAAACCCGATCCTTGATGTAGCTAATGGTTCCATTTCATATTACAAATTTGATATTCTTTGAGATACATACTACGTATCTCGAGGTCAACCTTTGTTTTAAAACAAAATTGAATAAAGCAGTGTATTGATTTGAAGATATATATTAGGAATGCGAATATCGAGGCAAATCTAATGATGTATATATATTTTGATTTTTCTCGAAACTCGTGTTGCATATCTCGAGGTCAATCTAATCGTTATTAACAAGATAATCACCAACTCTAATCGACTTACATAGATTGATTGTATTGATCTCAGCGAGATATATATCACGTATCTCGAGGTAGATCAAATGATTTCATCATATATAATGCACCACTTGATTCTCCTTGAGATTGGACGGAACGCATCTCGAGGCGTGTATACACCTCACCATTAGCCACCAAATCGCCTATTATTCACTTCCTTGATGATCACGCTACGCGTATCTTGAGGCGAATCCAATGTATACTTTTATTTGATTTTAAACTATATGATTATTTATATATATTTATATGTATAAACTATATTATATATATAAATATATACACACCTTTGTATATTCGCAGCTATAAACTCGCCACGTGTGCCAACGACCACTTTCGGGCATGCACACTATGGTACATCCCATGCGTGTCACTCTTGACCTCGCGTGTTACTAAGCGCCCACTAATTTATTAATTATTTTATTTAATTTCATGATTATCTCTTATTTTTAACTCCAAATTAAACTTCAAAAAATACCCCAAAATTACCAAAATTGAAGAAAATTCCTCAACGTGCTCCGAAATTCACGAACACCGCGTATACACTCCATTTTACCTTATTTTACGTCGAAATAGTGTATAATACATCAAATAGGCACGTGACACACAAAAATAATATTAAATTTATGATCTCCGATCCCTAATGCGTGGGTCCCACCTCGGATACCTAAATCTCAGATTAAATCCGAAAATATTTAATTAGCCACCTAATCAAGTATATAAATTTTCAGATGCCACAATCTTCCCAACTAATTAAGAATTTCGTCCTCAAAATTTAAACTTACAGGTTACTAAACCAAAAGAGATATGACAAAAAAATGATCCCTTATATACAACTATTTTAATTTAAACTTGTAAAACCATTTTTAAGGTGAACCGTTAAGTGGACCCAATCACTTTCATTGTATTCAACAACTCAGTGGTAGAGATCATAGCCATTTTAACTTTTCATTTTCCAACATTTTGATTTAATGAAAAGTTATCTCCGTTTATTTGCCAATCTTGGTAATTTGCGAATTTTTGGAAAGTTAAACAATCAACTTTGTAGAATATCCGATAACCTTACTTCATTTCTCATATCAAAACTTGAATCTCATTCAAGTATCAATACATAGCAAATCCTAGTCTATCTTGCTTGTCATAACACAATTCTCATTCTAGTCTGAATACTGTTCCACAAACCATTGATAATTCTGCCTATATCCACCCAAACTTTGGTACACATCCCAGTTTACTTTCTCATCACTAATCATCTCTTTTTATTTGAATTATCAGATGATTAATTCTTAGACTATCATCAGTCTAAAATTACATATTTATACAAATCATATTATAGCACAACATTATATATTAAGTAGAGTTGCGTGTCTATCTGACCCATCACTATTCCAACGTTCCCCAACAGAAACCTGGAATTACATCGGTCATCCCGTGACTATAGATCTTAAAATACATAAGTCACCCCATGAGAAGAGATCTCGAATTTCAATCCGATTAAAAATAGAACCCTGACACATCATGCAACTCTCACTCGTTCTCTAAATGTTTACTCACAATATTATTTAGATTGTGGACTAGAAAACAATTAATAATTCCAACTCGTTAGCCAATTCACTTAACTTCTTCTTTGATTGGTTAGAAAATTATATACTTTTCTAACTTCGTTAAATCATTCTCTAACGATGAGTTCATCTAGAACTTCATTCCTTTCACTTTACCGAGATCTTCCATAAACATACATCTTAATCACATACTATTCACCAACTTCTCTCATTGCCTAAATAGAGACAATTATCCTTAACTTCAGTAGACATACGTTTCTAAACAGAGATATCAACATATTCGATGATTATACTCTCATAGTATAATTTTTAACTTGTATTTCATACAAGTTCATTAATGTGCTATCTCTTTTTCATTTCTACTCAATTACATTGAAAGAATATTCAATTCTTCAAACATATTAAGTCAGATACATTATCAACTATTAAGCATTTTCAACCAATATGGATAATACTAACTAACTGAGCTGTAAGTCACGTATTTTTTTATCTCATTTATATCTTCACCAACATACAAACATCTTACATCATCTCCAATTTACAATAACTAGTGCTGTAAACTTCACCACTGACTAATCAGGTGGTGTAACACTACAATTGAACCAATGTATAATATATTCACTGATATTAGTTGTACACTACTTTGGTTCAAAACTTTCAACATTTGGAGTTTGACCCCTTGTAAAATCCTTGTGAAGATATACTAATTTCCATCAAACTTATAGTTTGATATTCTAATTTAACCAGGACTAGTTAACTTGAAATTCTCATTTTCATACTAATGTGAGAATATATTGACCATATAGTTGCCTATACTTCAGCCTCCAATTGACTCTGACGAAACTTCATAGACTCTTTTATATCGACTGTCAATAATTCATTCAATTATTCAAAGATGGGTGGATGCATCGCACCGATCTTCTATGCTATGAATGAATCATGATATGAAATAGAGTTGCTTAGACTTTTGTTCATACACAACTACTCGAGTGCCTTACCTTGACAAAAGGTGTATGTCCGTGTCACTTCCAACAGTCACAAGTCATCTCAACATCTCATTTTATTTTATGCATTGAGTGTATTCCGTTCAGTTTTTGTTAATCTTAACTATTCTCACATTGATTTATATCTCATATATTTTCAAAAATATAACTAAGGACGGTGCAACTTCTTATTGTCATTTAATGAATTGAAGTCTTCCTTAACTAATCTTAATTCAAAACAAAGGAACTTTGCAACTCAAATAGTTAAACTATTTTTATCGCCTTACGTTATTTTCATTAGTTTCAAATATCTCGACTTTTCTTTTTCTCAAAAAGAAATTCGGTACCTTTCAAGAGACTGTGTAAGATAACTTTGTATCTTACTATTCATCAAATTACTTTTGATGAATTCACATTTCCATTATTATTGAACTAAAGAGATAGAAGAATTTGAATTTCCAAACTCCGATTAACTTAATGACTAATCAAATTCTTAAAGGTTGCTATTTCAATCCTTTAAGTCCTACAAATAGAAATTCTCGTAATATAGGAGTGCATACTGACGTCCTATATAACTCACTTACTAATACTCAATCAGTATGTCTATCTCTTCATTAGTTATATTTTAAGTCGTAGTGATAGACATCATTAATTTGATTAAAAGTTACTCTTTGGTACTTTGAATCTCAAAATACAATCAATTGTGTTGATTTCTAATAGTTAATCCAAGCTATTATTAGACCATTTTTCCCAATACCTTAACTTCTTACACATTGATCTTATCACTACAATCTTCATTTTCAAGTTAAAAATTTCACTGATCTTTGTTTCATAACAACAACTAATCTGGTGTTAACAAAGATCACTCATAAAAAATTCAGTACTTCTATTTAGAAGTCATTTGATAAAGTATTTTACTTTTGTATTAACCGACTTAGACAACTTGACTTATCATAGCATAATCTCATTGTGATTTTTCAGTCAAAACTCAGTTTGTCTAATCAATTTCTATTTTCGAGAACTTATGCCTCATTTTTCTTTTCATTTGAGAGTCGTTCGGAAACAACTCTTAGTTGATTATGAATCAAAGCAATATTTTATAGAATAGGTCTTCCTGAGTTAACCATGAAATCGGTACTAACCTTATTCTAAAATCCAAGATATCCATATCTCGTGCTTCCAAAAAGTCCCAATTTCATATTACATTTTCCAAATGATTCTCCATCGCTGAAGACTTTATCTAAGTCTTTTCCAAGATTTTTCTGAGCGTTTTATAATTGTTATAGTTCGATACTTTCGATTTTTCAAAGGAATCCACGTTCATCACTTACGTAAATGAATAATTTGGACTTCTCTTTCAACCAATTTCCTATTGGTTTCATAACTGATACTTTCATCAATATTATCAGGACCGAACTACTTACAACACCTTTGTGAATTCAGACTTCACAAGTTTATTTCACATCTATTTACGCTCAGCTTTGTTTCATAGGCCTATTCTCCCTTTTAATTATCAGTTTCTAGTCTTACTCATCCTATCTTACTAGTTAAGTATCGAACAAACAAAGAAAATAAACTTCCTATTGCATATTTAGCGATAATACATAGAAACTACACAAATATAACACAATAATTTAAATACCCCCATCTCACGATCACTTCCCAACTAATTACGCTCAATCACCCATTGGTTCTCAAGCAAAGTTTATCCTCAATTGAGCCAAACCTAGGCTCTGATACCAACATACAGATAGACCCCACATAATTAGGGCATATGACCGGCCTAGATTACATTAATCCCTTGATAATCTACTAGTATTAACCTCTCAATAAATAAACAATTAAGATTAAGATATTATATTCATCAATTATAAAACTTTATTAACCCCATAAGATTCTAAAATGAATTTTAAACCTCAAAGTTCCATAAAAAATTAATTATATAATCCTTAAAGTTCATTTAGATTGATTACATTATCCTCAAAATTTTCATAAAATTTCTTCGACATAACCTCTTTTGTTTTTAAGCCTACACCGAAAATCTCGGCCTTCAAAAATCTTCAACAAAACCTGCTCAGTTTTGGTGGAAATGCCAAAGGACTCACAATACACCCATAACAATATATATTGCATCAACTAAAGTATATATTCATTTTAACTTGATTTAAAGCATCAAAATTCTTAAACTAGCGTTATCTTAATTCCAAAATTATCTCAATTCATCCAAAAACCATTCCAGCCATTCCAAAGGAGATCCTAATCACATTCGAACCCAAAAACCTATTTATACAATATAATATATTAAAAAACAATACATACATAGAGAGATAAGAACTAAGCAAGTTAGAAACAGTCGAAAAGCTGTTCCTTTCCCTTGTTGCCGCCAGAACCTGTCATTATCTAATTATAAAAAAATTTGATAATATCAGATAAGTAAATCTCACACTATCCAGTACACCTGTAATAATCAAATGCATAATAATCTAAGAGATTAAATGAAGAATATAATCTAAAGAACTTAAATACAACTGTGAATCCATCCCTTTTTGTTATCCGACCATAATCAGATAATGTTCCCCGAAAGTGGTAAGTAAACAATAATAAGGACTCATGCTCAGAGATGATAACCAAACGAGTCTCGTTCCTCGAGTCTATCAAAGTATGATATGGTTCAACGTGATCTCACGATAATCATATGATGCAAAGTATTAGTGACTCTAGCCCCTCAACCATAATATAGTTCTACCCTGTACACACAGTCAGATAAACACTATATAACTTTACCCATGTATACATAAGCAGGCAGCTTAATATACCCTGTACATACATTCAAGTAGACAATATATAGTTCTAACCTGTACACACAATCAGGTAGACACTATAAGGAGTCTCAAATCGACATTATCCTCCCTACCTGTGTATGCATGTACAACAAAATTCGATATCAAGGACCAATGCAATTTATACAAAATTATGATCATACAATGTAAGGTTACTATGTGATTTACTTAACCTTGTAAACGCAATACCAAAACTCCCTTGCGCTCCGAGTTGGTAAACTAGTCTACATAGGGTTCTAATCGCGGTCCTACAATTCATTTATACGTCTTGTAAGTTTTCATAACAATTTTATAATTTTCTCAATTAGTTGCAGTTTAATTGACCCAATCGTTTCCTGAAACTCCTAAAATACTTCTAAAATAAATTATCTAATGCAGTAATTTCATTTTTGACTCAAAGTTATTGTTCAATATAGAAAATTACGTTGTCTAGGCTTAAATATAAATTTTCCAATTTATAATATATTTATTGGTCTTTCCTCAACTCGAAAACCATGAAATCCCTCCAAAATCAACCCCTTCGATGTTTGGATCCCAATGTTGACTGCAAATTGTGGTTCAGAATCGAAAATTATCCTTGACTAGGCTTTTAAATAATTTTTAAATTTCGGACTTTTTCAGGTATCATAACACGCATTACAAGGAAAAACCCCAGTATAAATCCTCGAGAAAATCCCAAATTCCTTAATTTTCATAAAAACCCACAATTTCAATTTATTTGGCTCAAATATATTTGTTACTGATTTTTTTTTTTCATTTTTTTGGATTTCTTCCAATTTTCATTTTTTTTTATTTTTTAAATGGATTAGGGTTTGTCCCCTGATTTAGATCGGTTCGGTCTGGATAGGGATTAAACTCCATCTTCTTCATCAGGCTCCTCTGTTTCTACAGTTTCAACAATTTCCCCTATTTTTTATTTGAAACCGAACCTTCTCCTCATCTCTCTATCTCAAACAACAAGTGAACCAAATCTCCTTTCATAAATTCGAAATCATAAACAAAACTTGTTCCTTACCAACAAACAACAACAATAACTCAACGACTGCAACAACAACGCATAAGAACACCGCAACCAACGACTCACCTACCATGATTTTTGATCCCATCTCCTTTCTCAGTTTATTTTCCTCTTGGCCTCAACCTTACTATCTCGATCACGCTCTCCCTCTCTCAATTTCGATCTTTCGGTTTCGAGATACAGAGGCGACGTGTTTGTGTTAATAACATATATTAAATTTCCTCGAGATTCACATTGCATGAATATCGAGACAAATCGAATGGTTCCATTTCATATTATAAATTTGATCTTCTTCTAGCTACGCATTACGTATCTCGAGGTCAATCTTTGTCTCAAAACAAAATTGAAAGAGGCAGTGTATTGATTTGAAGATATATATTAGGACTTCCTCGAGATTCGCATCGCATGAATCTCGTTGCAAATCTAATGATTTACTTATCTTATATATTTTGATCTTCCTCGAAACTCGTGTTACGTATCTTGAGATCAATCTAGTGGCAATTAACAAGATAATCACTACCTCTAACCGACTTACATAGATCAATTGTATTGATCTCATCTAGATACGTATCACGTACCTCGAGGTAGATCAAATGGTTTATAATAAACAATACACTACTTGATTCTCCTTGAAATTGGATAGTACGTATCTCGAAGCATGTATATGCCTCACCAACCGCCACAAAATCGTTTATTATTTACTTCCTCGATGATCACGCTATGCGTATCTCGAGGCGAATTCATGTATATTTTTATTTGACTTTAATCTATAGGATTCATTTATATATATATTTATATATATAAATATATATATGCACCTATGTATATTTGCGGCTATAAATTCGCCACGTGAGCCAATGACCACTTTCATGCATGCACACTATGGTACATCCCACGCGTGTCACCCTAAACCCCGCATGTCACTAAGCGCCCAACAATTATTAATTATTTTATTTAATTTCATGATTATCTCTTATTTTTAACTCCAAATCAAATTTCAAAAAATACCCAAAAATTACCGAAATTGGAGAAAATACCCTAACGCGCTCTGAAACTCACCGACACCGCGTATACATTCCACTTGACCTTATTTCGTGTCGAAATAGTGTATAAGACATCAAATAGACACATTGCACACAATAAATATTAAATTTATGATCTTCGATCCGTAATGCTTGGGTCCCACCTCGGATACTTAAATCGTGGATTAAATTCAAAAATATTTAATTGGCCGCCTAATCAACTATATAAAATTCTCGGATGTCACATGTTTAGACCTTTAATTAAGATGTTAAGCTTGTTTAAAGTATTTAAGTTTAAGTTAGGAAATGCATAATTTGTGCTGTCTCAAGCACAAAGCATGCTGGTAGTTTATCTAGCGCGCTAATAACTCCCTTAGCACACTACTCACACTTATTAGCATGATACACGTAGGTAGTGCGGTAGCAAGCACGCCTAGCGCGCTATGTAAATGAAAACTCATAATTTGAACCCAGAATTCTGCATTTCAAATTCTAAATTTTCTTTTCTACATGGCCATCACCAAAGCCTTTAGACCTATGTTACCTTCACTAGATACCTAATACATCTACTATAACAACAACAATAGTCTCTACTTCATAATTATAACCAAATTCATTAATTTATGCTAAATTAATGGTGTAAATCAACTTACCAAATTGTACACCACCTCTAGCTTGATCAAACGCCTTCAAATTTACTAAGTTTCATTCACAAATTATTGATCTTCTCTGATCTTTCTCTTCTTCAGCTTTTCCTTCCTCTCTAAGTTTTAAGTTGAGATCATTTGATGTTTATCTCATTCATGTATATATATAGTTAAGGTTAAGTTTAGCCATTTATCTTAATGTATAAACACATCTCGAGACTAATTTAATGGTTCACATCTTGTTTTAATTCCACTAACTCACCCTCGATGACACCAATTCACAACTAAATTGACCTTGTGATGTATCCACACATACCTCGAGAATCATCAATGACTAATGTTTTATCTTTTCTAATTTAGGCTACATCAAATCACCATATAAGCCACATTAACTTAAGTTAAGCCTACCACATCACTCTCTACCCCAGTCCCATGCCAGCACACATCTCAAGGCGTATTCCCGCTCGCATCTCGACAACTAGATATAAGTAGAGATGACTTAGTAATCCATACAAATACAATATACTAGGAATATATCACATCAAAACTAACATATACCTCGCACACATGCCTCGAGGCAATGCACATATCTCGATGCAGGTCCCACGTCACAGGTTAGTGATCCTGATTAAGATAATAACGAGGATTAGAAATTTAGGTCGTGAAAAATCTTCCCAACTAATGAAGATTCCATCCTCGAAATTAAACTTCCAACTAAAGTTATACCCGACTCGGAAAGGTACATAGATCTATCACATATATAGTCCTTCCGCTCCCAAGTGAGTTTGAAGTCATTATGGAACTGCCAATTGACTAGCACCATCGGGATAAACTTGTCTCTCAACTGTTGTACCTTTATGTTTAGGATCTGTACTGGTTGCTCCTCATATGAAACATCCTCCCTCAAGTCAGTTTCACCCAAATCAACTATTGGCCGTATGTCTGCCTTCAATTTAGTTAGTCGAAATATATATGTATAAAAGATCGGATGTATCCCTGACATCTGTGAAGGAAACTCAAGTTCATATGCAGGTTTCCCAACCCATTTCTTAATCTTGAAACGCCTGATGAACCTCGGTGCTAACTTGCCTTTCAATCCAAATCTATGAAGACCCTTATGAGGAGAAACCTTCAAATACACGAAGGCTCATTCGGTGTGCATGAGATTATTGTGATACGTATCGACATACTTCTTCTGCCTCTCCTAGGCACCCTTCAGTCTCTGAAAAAATTTTCTCACTTTCTCCATGTGATCAACGACAATCTCAAGCTCCACTACCTCTCAGTTCTCTGGCTCAGCCTAACATGATGGCGAGCGATATGTTCTGCCATAAAAGCCTCAAACGACACCATATCAATGCTGAACTAATAACTGTTGTTGTATGCAAACTCACACAATGGTAAATAATTCACCCAAGATTCGCCAAACTCTAATACACAAGCCCAGAGCAAATATTCGATAACCTGAATCAACCTCTCAGTCTTTCCATCAGTTTGAGGGTGAAAAATTGTACTGAACTGTAGGCGCATCGTATACTACTCCTGCATACTCTGCCACATCTTGGACGTATACATAGCATCTCTATCTGACGTGATGGTCAATGGTACCCCATGCAGCCTGATGATATCTCTTTCGAACAATATGCTCAATTGGTCAAATGTGTAATGAGCTTCGATTGGTAGGAAGTGAGCAAAATTCATTAATATATCCACAATCACCTATATCAAATCATGTCTCTTGGTAGTCCTCGGAAGTCCTCTAACAAATCCCATGGTAGTGTCTTCCCACTTCCATCGTGGAATGGGAAGCGGCCGCAATAATCCTCTAGGTCTGCGATGCTCAATTTTCATTTGCTGGCAAATCCCATAATTCCTGAGAAACTCTGATACGTCCACTTTCATCCCAGGCCATCAGAAATGTCTCATCATGTCATGGTACATCTTGGTTTTGCTTGGATGAACAGTGAACTGGGAATGGTATGAATCCTAAAAAATCTCATCTCTTAGCTCTGCTACTTACGGTATCAATAATCTGCCTCTAAATCTTAAACATTAATCCATCATCTCTATCCAATCAGCATAATCATCACTCTACGCTAACTCGCTGAACCTCAGGTATAAAAAATCGGTCATAAGACCCTCAGACTCTCTTTCTGTAAGCATTGTTTGTAATCTCATCTGTGTACATATCATCACCTAAGTGTCGGTAGGAACCTTTGACTGATTCACCATAGTTGCTACTTTGAGTAATTTATACTCATATGTCACATGGCATCTAAAAATCTCAGCATCCCTTGGTATCCCACTCAGCGCATCCTCAACTACGTTAGCTTTTCTTGGGTGATACTCCAGAGAAAAGTTATAGGCTATTTAGCTCTTTCTGTGTGAAAAGATACTTCAGACTCTTGTGATTAGTAATGAGTGTGAATCTCTCTCCGTATAGATAGTGTCTCTATATCTTCAATGCAAATATCACCACTGCCAACTCAAAATAATGCGTGGGATAGTTTTTCTCATATATTTTCAGCTGTCTAGAAGCATATGCCACTGTACCTCTGTCCTACATTAACATGTGACCTAGACGTGTATTAGTAGCATCTGTATACATCAAAAATCCCTGTCCAGCCCTGACAACATAAACAATGTTGCGGTAGTTAACAATCTCTTCAGCTAAGCAAATTCTTGCTCGCATTCCATAAACCAATCAAACCTAATGTCCTTTTAGGTCAATATGATAATTGGTGAGCGATTTTCGAGAAATCCTTCAAGAATATGCGGTAATACCCTGCCAAACCAAAAAAACTCATAATCTCAATAATTGACATCGGTCCTGACCAATCTATAATAGTTCGAATCTTGGCCGGATCTATTGCAATCCCTGATGCCCCAATAACATGACCTAAAAACTTGACCTTTGAAAGTCAAAATTCACACTTGCTTAATTTGGCATAAAGTATGTGCTCTAATGTCTATAATGCCTTCCTGAGGTGATGCTCGTGATCCTCTCGAGTCTTCGAATAAATCAGGATGTCATCGATGAAAACAATAACAAAATAGTCAAAAAATGGTCTCAAAACCCGATGCATCAAATCCATAAACATAGCAAGGGTGTTGGTCAACCCGAACGGCATGATCGTAAAATGATAGTGTCCATATCTGGTACTAAATGTTGTCTTAGACCTATCATCATCCATGATCCTAAGCTGATGATACCTTGATCTCAGGTCTATCTTGGAGAAAAATTGTTCTATTATCAGCCATATATAATCGAGACACAATCTCAAAGTATCGTTCTTCTTCTTCACAAAATGAACGGGTGCTCCCCATAGCGACATGAAGGTGGTAATGAATCCCTTATGTCCCTAATCCTGCAATTGATTTCTCAACTCCTCCAACACTTTCGGAGCCATGCGATACGATGGTATGGAAATGGGTCTAATACGTGGTACAAGTTTGATGATAAAGTCTATCTCTCGCGGTGGTGCTAATATAGGTAAATCATTTGAGAAAAAATCTGGGAACTCGGACACTAACGAAATATCCTCTAACCTGGGTCCCTGACTCTTTGCTACTGCATACAGTGCTACTAACGCTTCCATCTCCTCACTATTCGCAAGTCGACCTCTCATGGTATTATCTCTCAGTGCAATACCTCAATATGTATATGTTGGATGCCTTAGGATCTTAAATATCACTATCTTATTGAAAGAGTCGATATGAGCGTGATATGTTGCTTACCAATCCATCCTTAACAGCGCGTCAAACTCTAGAAACTCGAGAACTCTAAAGTCTGCAGGCAACTCTACCCCACCTATCTCAACTGAACATCCTTCGACAAAACTATTAGGATATATCATATCCCCAGCTGCAGTACTAAAAACCAAATGTCCACTAAGCCTAACGGTAGAACCAGAATCAAATAATACGTAAGAATCTCTATCGAAAATGGAAACTGTAACCTCAATAAGTCCCTATGTCGCCTTGGGATCTGGCTATGCTACGATGTGAACTCATTCTCGACCCTGCTATGGATAGGCTGCTGCTGACTGTGAACACTCTCTAGCCATGTGTCTCGCCTGACCATGTCTATATCAAATGATCGGTCCATGCTGTCCAAACTGCTACCTGATCATACTATTGCACCTGACCCTATGCCTGTATTTGTCATTGTCTATACCCATTTCGGCTTCTACCTCTGCCTCAGCCTCAGCCACCCTGTCATTGCTACTGTTGTGGTGCAGGTAGTGCTGGTAATGCTTGTCTAATACGAGGTGGTAAGGGAGGTATGCCTTGTCCATCTTGAGTAGGTGCAATAGGTGGCGCATAGGGCGCTGCCTGAATATAGGGAACGGGCACCTCCCTCTCTGGAATCTCCTATCACCTATCCTTTGTCCCTTACTTCTTCGTTTCCATTGCTCAAAATATATTCCCTGGTCAGCTATCTGTACGGGTCCTTCCTCATCTCTACCCAACTCATATGTCTCATGAGAGAGAACCCCCTCATATATCTTCAGAAGAGATCTAGCTTCGGTACTAACCATATGATGTGCAATATCAGGTCTCAGTCCATCGCTAAAATAGAAAGCATCATCAGTATCGCTCTCAACTAAATCTCCAGCAAACTGCTTGAGGTAGCCATATCTGTCTCTATAATTCTTTACCGATTTTCCCTCAGCCTGCCTCAATGCCATAAAATTCTTCTTCATCCTCTTCACCATTGATGCTGGAAAATACTGCTTGAAAAACTCCTTCTCGAAATCATCCTACGACACAAAACTGCCTTACTGATCACTGTCGTCCTCCACCAAACATCAACACCCTTCTCCAAGGTGTAGTAACAATAGATGAGCTGTAGTTTATCTTAACAAATGTAGCTTCTCTTATTACATGATCCACATCTGAATCTTCTCATGGTCTCTCTCCCTAGGAAAGAAAACTGGCTTAAACCTGATGAACTCCTTCACCAGCTCGGCGTCCCTCGTTAGGTAATTAGTCTCAGAAGCTGTTAGTGTGGGAGTAGATGTATCCTCAGCTAGAATTGTCACTATCGGTAACTCAAGAGGACGTGGTACTATAGGCTTTACCAGAGGCTGTGGTACTGGTAGTACAGATGTTTATGGCCCTGCGGTAGTAGTAATTGGTGCAGTCGAAATCTACATAGCCATCAAGGGTTTTTCCATAATAGTGGGTACGGCTGATACAAGTGCGGTCATGCGAGCCATCATAATGGAAATAAATTCAGCTAACTGCTGTCCATGAGCCGCAACACGGTCAAATAACCTCTGATAATCATCAAAAGAAGAAATAAGAGGCTGGCTACTGCAAGGTCCGGTGTCTCCGCCCTTACGTGCATCAGCCATCGATGTTTGCATATAGACAACGAGCGTGAATAAGCTACTACGCATGTGTCGTATATAAATATTACACATATTTCAACTAACATATAAATATAACGATTCCCCAACTCACTCTCACGTACTTCATAACTAATGGTTTCTAGGCAAGGATCGTCTAGTTTCCACAGCTAAAGTTTGTGTTTTATTTAGATTTCGTTGTGTGTTTATCGAAAACCTTTGTCTCTAATACCAACTACGACGACCCCTTCTCTAATTTAGGCCACTGCCCAGCCTAATCCCGTCATTAAGCCCTAATCTCAGCCACGTATGACTTAACAATGTATTAGTCAGCCTTTAGTCATATTTTACTCAATCCACATGTTTAAGATAGACAACACACAACGTCAAATATTATTAATTTTCAGAGAAAATTGAAACTTTTAATAGTTATTAGAATGGAGGAAGTCTTAACGATTTAGCGGAAGCAATTAAATAAATACAAATCCTAAGTGTGGAAAACCAAGAAAGCACGATCAAATGTATATATATATATATCAAAATGATGACAATCAGTGTAATAAACATGTGTCAAGTCGAGGAACTAATGCTCAACCTAAACATATATACAAAGTAAATGTATCTGAAAGACATAAAGTACCTAGTATAGCAAAACAACAAAAGCCTACAAAGTCGGTACTGAATGCATGCCACAAGCTCAGAGATACTCGCTAATCTTGTCCTTGTCGGGCCTGCTAGTCGTCGGATCTGCACCCACTATCATAAAAAAGGACGATGGGTACAATAAAGTAGAACGTAACATTTGGAGATTTTCACCCACATTTCCAAAGTATACAAGGCTATTTAAAAGCCTATGGATAGCAAAAAATTTCTGAAACTGAAATATGCCAATGAATACCAAAGCTAATCAAATGAAACTGACACTAGGTGAAGTAGTGATAATCTAGGTTCAATCGGCCGTGATCTACGTCACTTAAGCCTTAAAAGCCACTTAAAAAGGGTGTGTGTGTTATCACATAGTCTAACACCTGGTTCCAGATAAACCCAAGGACTCTACCTCCGTTTTCCTTTTGCCAACAACCCCAGGGACTCTAACCCCGTATGTTGCTTATCTTAATATAGTGCAATGGACACTAGGACTATTTTACATTCATAAGGAAACCTTATTAAGAGATATAGATTAAAGTCATTGCTTTTAAAACTATAGGTAAGAATACAAGTTCATATTCAATGTGTCAATATAACTATCTTAGTAGCATGCTATTCAATTCATAAATCAATTCGTCATCAACCAACAAGTACAATGAACAAGAGTAGAGGCAATGAATCATTTCAAGGAACAATATCATGATCAAATAACTCATTAGGTGAGTAGAATCAACTAAAACTCATGATACTAGGTTACAAAGCATATATATAGTCAAAACAGACTATTAAACAACAATATGTAATGGAAATGAAATGTGGAAAAGAACCTCAACAAATTTACTTACAATTCACACAAATTTTTAGCTTAATCTGGCCTCCCGACACCTCAAAATACATAGCTGAACCCTCGAGACTCTTCCCTAGGTTCCTAATATCATTATACAAGTTTTAGAGTGTGTTTAGACCTTTAATTATAATGTTAGGCTTATTTAAGGTATTTAAGTTTAAGTTAGGAAATGTAGAATTTGTGTTATATCGAGCACCTAGCGTGCTGGGTAGTTTATCTAGCACGTCAATAACTCCCTTAGCGGTACTCACACTTATTAGCGCACTACACGCAGATAGAGCATTAGCAAGCACGCCTAACACGCTATATGTTGGAAAACCCAGAATTCTGCACTTTGAATTTTGAGTTTGCTTGTCCACATGGCCATCACCAAAGCCTTTAAACCTATGTCACTAGAGACCTAATACATTTACCATAATAACTCTCCACTAACTCACCCTTGATGACACTAATTCACTACTCAATTGACCTTATGATGTGTCCACACTTATCTTGAGAATCATCAATGACTAATGTTTTATCTTTTCTAACTTAGGCTTATTAATGCAAATCAAACTATTTCCACATCAAATCACTACAAAGAAACAGCTGATCAGAAACGAAAATTTATGTTGCTGATTAGAATAAATTCCTTCTCTAATTCAATTCTGCAATGGAACAGAGACGAAATCTATTTTGTCTCTAAAATTGTCGTCGCTAATTTAGTCAGCAACTGAAATGTGTTTCCGTTACTGATTAAAGACGGATTAGAGACGAAATTTAGAAACAAAACAGAGACGGAACAGAAATGCACATTCTTCCAAAGTGAATGGTTTTACTTGCATTCCGTTGCTAATCCGTTGCAAATTAGAGACGGATTAGCAACGAACTTTACGAATTCCGTTGCTAATCCGTCTCTATTCTGTTTCTAAACTCTGTTTACCCAATTTTTTCATTCTATTTCTTCACAAATTAGAGACGGATTAGCAACGGAATTTATAAATTCCGTTGCTAATCAGTCTCTATTCCGTTTCTATGCCCAATTTTTTTTAAAAATATTCATAAGAATCAAATTGGTTCTCCGAAACTTCTAAAACTAAAAATAACAACAAGACCTGCTCCATCACCTGCACCCCCTCCAACAACTCTTTGGGGGTGCTAACATCCCCAAAAAAGTAAAATTTCACATACATACACTAATCAACAATATATATCAACAACAAAGACTCAAATGAGAAAAAAACATACAATTCGATATTAAAAAAGATTTATATATTCACGAAACATAGTCAAGTATAATAAATGTCTAAGATACCAAAGTATCCACAAAAAAACTACAATTCTCATTGTTCTACAACAATCATAAAAATACCTAAGTATCATAAAGTTGCCCATCCCTCGTTGTGCTAGCACCTGGGATGTGCTAGCATCAGCATCTACGTATCTTCTCTTTTTTCTCCCTAACGACCCGAGACCGTATACACGTCCTTTGGGACACTCACCTGCCACCTTGTAGTACACCGCCTCATCATGCACCGGCTGGTCTGGTATAGTCTGGGTCAGCTCCTGACGTCTCCTTTGGAGCTTAGCCTGCATGGATCAACAATAAGCAACTAAAATGATATGCTTGTAAGATCAAACAATGGCAGCTACCACAGACTTCACAATTTACACAAGTTGAAACAATTCTCTCCTACGCACATCTACGAGCCCTCAAAAACATTCAAATCAATTATAGCTTAGATCACATCTATTCACATTATTTAAGTCTTCTTTTCCACTATTGTTACCATGAATTGATGGTATTTGTTGTCTTTTACATTAATTCACTACCAATATTGAAAAGAAAAGAAAAACACACAAACACACATAATGGTAACAATATAATAGTAGCATTAAATTTATTTTCTTAAGTAGGGGTACCTTAAGCTTTACTGCTCATTTTCGTGATTTCAATAACTATACTTTTGATATACGTCTTCCTGCATAGAAAGATCAAAGGTATAAGTAATTACTTACAAAAAAAATCATAAACGCACAAGGAAAAAGAAATAAAGATTTGAGGAATGCCCGCGTGACCCTTAGAGAGGCATTGCAGTACAAACAGTCCAAAATAATTAAGTTACTAGATAGCAACTCGAGTGGCTGTTGACATGTAAAGCTTACAAATGATCAATGACATCACTCAGTTAAACAATTCCATTATAGTTTTCTATCATAGGCAACCCTTGGCCAAAGCCCAATCTACACGGCCACCTAAACAACAAAATATAGGTATTTAACTAGTTATGAAACATGAAATTGAATCATACTATAAAACATAACCAATAGATAAGACAACCAACATAATCAAGAGACATTGGATAATAGAAATGCATTTTCACTAAAATGATCGCACCTAAACAATAAAATACAGATGTTCACAATCTCAATTTATTGCAAGAATTTCACATGCCATTTATACAAATATGGATCATATCGATTGGTTCATGCACAATAAAGAATGAAACATCCAACAAATAACATGAGGCATATCAATTACGAGTTTTTTTCCTTTTCATCAATGTGCAGTAGATTAAGGTTAGAAAGTTGGTGTTCAGCAAGATCACGCCCATCTTCTTTGTCTTTGATAAGCTATAAAAACTCTACTTAACATAAGCTCTTTTTGATATACGTCTTCCTGCATAGAAAGATCAAATGTATAAGCAATTACTTGCAAAGTGGATTAGTAGGTAGGTAAGATGCAAGGACGCTCTCTCAGGGTGAGGAATTATAACTAATAATTGGGAAGCTTAAAGGCTTTAGTCCAACATAAAGCTTTAGAGACAAATCAAGCCATTTGGTATTAGTAGTGGTTGTTGTTTGTTCATTTTCTTAATTATCAGTCTCTAATTATAAGAACTTTTTAAGTAAGGCAACACACTGCAACTCATTGAGTAAGGCCAAGCACCCAGTATTTCATTTCCAACAAATCATGAATAGATGTACCTACATTACTATCAGCCATAACACACTGCAACTCATTAAGTAAGGGCAAGTACAAAGGTTGGCTCCTTAAATCATTCCTATCGAAGACTTCATGTTTTAGAATTTACAAACAAGCATCACACCATAAACATATTGACATATGTGTGTACATTCACCAATAAATACAGTAACACAAATCATAGAATGTTATTTAGAAAGAAATTCAATATCTCATAGATCAACGACATTACAGTAATTCAATCATAGAACGAAGTCAAGACAAAGAATGCTATGCGATAATTTTTTACACTATTATTTTAGCCAAAGAAATCATAGATAGTAATACAAAATGCATGACATTACCAATATAAGATCGGTAGTAAAACAATCCAAATGATTTAATGTCAACTCAGAAATGGAAATGAAATAAAGAGAATTGCCTCAAAGGGTTTACTTACCTCAAATGCACGCAATTCGTAGCCTATACCCGCTCTCGACCACTCCAAACTCGCGTTCCACACCTTGTAAGTCCTCTTCAAGCTCCAACAGTGTCCTAACAAATTTAATTTTAACTTGTTTTTTAGGTTGGTCAAGTGGTTTTCAATACTAAATCTTAGCTTTAAAACTCATGATTTTCTAACTAAAGCCTAAAAATATTTCCTTCAACAAGTTGTTGACTTTCTGCTCAAATCTCTTTTTTGTTGAATTTACAAAGTGATTTGTGAATGAGTACAAACATGAGCGGTTGTCTCTGTAGGCTAATTGAGCCCTAATTTATAGAAAATGACAACTAGGCCTTAGAGTGTGCTTGAGATTTTGATGAACTTAAACATTATGCAATGTAAAGACTTAGTATTCACATAGACATATACTAAATGTACTCAGGGTAATCTATTTACTTTTGACAACTGCATTGTAGTTCAACCGAAAGGCAGGGGTGGTTAAAATGCTTATGTTGATTGTCAAGTTTAATTGTATAAATTTATAAGAATAATTAATATAAAAGCTAGACTCATTTTTTTTAAGGGCTTATTGTACTGACCATGATTTTAGAATGAGGTTTAGTTTAAGACATTGAATGGTTTACCAGATATTACAATGATTGATTAAGTTTAACCAAATGTTCAGTTGTTTCTTAACATGTTATCCTCCTATATTTCAAGATATAAGTGTATTTAGAATTCTTAAGGGATCTAATTACAAAAACTTATGCAAGTGTTTGCTTAAAATGAACCAATCTTCATTACAAAATAACTATACATTTAAAGTCATTCTTAATGACTCCAAAACTAATGTGTACACCAAAAGTAGGCTTAAAATTGTAAAGAACTTATCATCATTTCTTTTTTTTATTGATCTTATTCAGTTGCTTTCTCATAACATGATTGACAAAGGGGCACAAGGGTATCAAAAATTTTATACATTTAAAGTCATTCTTAATGACTCCAAAACTAATGTGTACACCAAAAGTAGGCTTAAAATTGTAAAGAACTTATCATCATTTCCTTTTTTTTATTGATCTTATTCAGTTGCTTTCTCCTAACATGATTGACAAAGGGGCACAAGGGTATAAAAAATTCTATAGTTTAGCCAAAATATGTGTTCTTATTTTGGTTCTATTATTTGCGAAACTGATCGAAAAGGGTATAACAATGGAGAGATTACCTCACCTGGCAAAATGACGAACGACAGCGACGAATAGCGGCGAATGGATGTACAGCCGACAGAGAGAGCGAAAAGCAGACGGTGATTGTTTCCAAAGCAGCGACGAACAACGGCGACCAGAGGCGGGCGCACAGACAGCAAAGGCGGTAGAGGGCTCACCAACGGCGATGGTTTCCGAGGCGACGAAGAAAGCGGCAACGCATGGGTCGCATAAGCAGGCCGGCGAGAGGGCCAACCAATGTGATGGTTGCCGAGGCAGTGACAAAGAGCGGCGACCAGCGGCGGGCGCATAAGCGGCGGCATGAAGTATGGTAAAGAGCGATGGCGAGGCCCAACCAACGGCGATGGTTTCCGAGGCAGCGATTAACAACGACGACCAGCGGCGGCGACTGCACAAGCAGCGACGGAGAGGGCGAAGGCAGACGGTGATGGCTTCAGAGGCAGCGACGACAGTCGCCGACGGCTTCAGAGGCAACGACGACCGTCGGCGACGGCAGACGACACCACCTCCGGCGGACGCGACGATAACGCACAGCGACGACAGACGGTGCAACGATTTAAGGGTTTGGGAGACAGATTTCGAGGAGAGAGAGAAGATAGTTGACGGTGAATCGGTCGAGAGAGTGAGACAAAGAAAGAGACATAGAGAAATCAGTCGAGAGAGAGAGACAGAGAGTTGACGGGAGGCGGGTGAGGTTTTGAGAGAGATTTGAGGAGGGATAGAGGGGGTTGTTGGAGGTGAGAATGGGTTGAGAGATAGGAGGTCGAAATAAACATCCGTATCATTTTTCAATTCTTCGCATCGAAGCATGCACGAATCTCGAGACATAATAGACGATTACAAAAAATTAAACTTTTGGTGGGAATGTTGGCGCCATTATTTAGAGACAGAATTTAATTCCGTCTCAATTCCATGTCTATTTCCGTCTCTGATCTCTCTCTATTCCGTCTCTGAATGATTCGGTCTCGATTCCGTCTCTAACCATTTATCCGTAGCAACGGAATTAAATTCCGTTGCTAATTCCGTTTCTAATTAACCATTTTTTGTAGTGAATCAACCATACATAGCTAAGGTTAAGTTATAGCCATTGATCTTAATGTATACACGTATCTTGAGATTAATCTAATGGTTCACATCTTATTTTAATTTCACTAACTCTCCATTAACTTACCCTTAATGACACCAATTCACAACTCAATTGTCCTTATGATGTGTCCACACATATCTCGAGAATCATGAATGACTAATGTTTTATCTTTTCTAACTTATGCTTATTAATGTAAATCAAACGACGACCACATCAAATCAACCATATAAGCCACATTAACTTAAGTTAGACATACCACATCACTCTCTACCCCGGTCCCACATCGACACGTATCTCGAGGTGCGTCCCCGCTCACATCTCAACAACTATATATAAGTAGAGATGACTTAGTAATCTATATAAATACAATACACTAGGAATACATCACATCAAAACTAATATATACCTCAGCCATAAGCGTCAGTTAGTGCACGTAACTCAATGCAGGTTCCATGTCACAGGTTAGTGATCCTGATTAAGATAATAACTAGGATTGGAAATTTAGGTCATAACATGTATTCTCGGGGGTTTAATTTGGGCTTAAATTAAGAGATAAACATAAAACTTAATAGAAAAGTGGTAAATTACTAATAGTGGCAGTGGAGATGTAAAAGAAAAGTTATTTAAACAAGGGTAAAGGTGTAATTTGCCACTCAATAAATCATTTCATCAATGTAATAGAGTCTATGAAGTTTTGTTGGAGTCAATTAGAAGCTTAAGTATAAGCAACTAAATGATCAATAAATTCTTACATACACATGAAAATGGAAATTTCAGGTCAACGAGTCACAATCAAATTAGGATGTAAAACTAGAAGTTTGATGGAACACAATATATTTTCACAAGGATTTTACAAGGATTCAAACTCCAAATGTTGAGAGTTTTGAACCAAAGTAATATGCAACTAATACCAGTGAATACGTTGTATATTGGTTCAAATGTATTGCTATATCACGTGATAAGTCAGTGGTGAAGTTTTGAGGCACTGGTTATATTAAATTAGAGTTGATGTAAGATACATCTATGGACGGTGAAGATACAAATGAAATGATAAAAAAACACGACTTATAGCTCAGTTAGTCAGTATTATCCTCGGTGGCTTGGAATACTGAATAGATGATAGTGTATATGGCTTAATATGTTTGAAGAATTGAATATTCTTCTAGAGTAAATTGAGTAGAGCCAAATATATGTATTGAATAGAGGCAAAAAGAGATATCATATTTATAACTAGTATGAGATACAAGTTAAAAGTTATATTATGACAGTATAATCAAGGAATATATTGATATCTCTGTTTAAATGTGTATATCTACTCAAGTTAAGGGTAACTGTCTCTATTCAAGTAATGAAAGAAGTCTGATGAACAGTAAGTGATTGAAATCAATGTGAGTACATCGAAAATGTGAAAACCAAAAATAGTGAAGAAGACATTCTAAAAGAGATTGACAGTTAAGTGAAATAAATGAGGTTCATTGCGAACTCATAAATATAAAATGATTTGACAAAGTTAGAAAAGTCGTTAGTTTTCGAACCAGAAAAAGGAAAAGTTAAACGAGTTGAAATTGACAATTGCTTTTTAGTCCACAACCCAATTGTGAGTAGACATTTAGAGAATAAGTGAGAGTTGCACGATGTGTCAAGTTTCATTTTTCTAATCAGATTTAAAATTCGAGATCTCTCGTCATGAGATGACAGATGTAATTAGATATCTATAGTCATGAGATGACTTATGTAATTCCAGGTTTATGTTGAGAAATGTTGGAATGATGATGGATCAGATAAACATGCAACTCTACTTTGTATCTAATGTCATGCAGAAATATTATTTGCATCATTATTTAATTTTAGACTAATGATAGTCTAAGAGTTGATCGACCGACGATTCTAATTAGAAACGATCAGTGATGAGAAAGTAAATTGGGAAATATATACTAGAGTTTGGTGGATAAAGAAATAATTATCCACGATTTGTAGAATTGTTATCAGTTATGAATGAGCATTGTCATATGAAAAGCAAGATAGGCTTGATCTTGCTAAGTGTTAATGCTTGAATGAGATTCAAGGTATGAGATGAGAAATGAAATAAGGTTATTGGGCATTCCACAAAGTTGATCATTTAAATCATCACAAATTCACAAAATGTCAGGATTGGCAAAATAAGGATATAACTTTTCATTGAACCAAGAATTTGGAGATGAAAGTTAAAGTATTTATGATCTCTACCATCGAGTTGTTGTATATGACGCAGGTGATTGAGTCCGCTTAATGGTTTCACCTTGGAAATGATTTTTACAAGTTCGGATTAAAAGATTTGTATATGAAGGATCATTTTCTCATATATCTTTTGGTTCTGTAACCTGTAAGTTTAAATTTTGATGACGAAATTTTAAATTTGTTAGGAAGAATTGTGAAATCTGAGAATTTCATAAACTTGATTAGGTAACTATTTAAGTTATTTCGGATTATATTTGTAATTTGGATATCCGAGGTGGGACCAACGTATTATGGACTGGAGATCGTTTAAAATATTATTTTTTTTGTGTTTTGTGTGCCTAGTTGATGTATTACACTTTATTCGACAGGAAATAGGGTCAATTTGAAGTGTAAACACGGTGTCTGCGAGTTTCAGAGCGCGTTGAAAATTTTCTCTAATTTTGGCGAAATTGGGGTATTCTTACCGGTTTAATTCGAGCTTAAATCAAGAGATAAACATAAAATTTAAAAGAAAAGTACTAAATTACCAATAGGGACAGTGGAGATGTAAAAGAAGGGTTATTTAAACAAGGGCAAAGGTGTAAATTGTCACTCAATAAATCATTTCATTAATTTGAAATGAAATGGGGTTTAAACCTTCTTTTCAATCGATCAATTCAAGCCCATCTCACCTTCAACGTCTTCCTCATCACCATGTCCCTAATATCGGTTTCTCTCCTCCCCAACTTGTTCTCTCATGGCTCTCTCTTTCGCCTCTCTTTGCTCGTGCTTGTCTCTCTCCTATCTCCCTTGCTGCCCTCTTTCATTGTGAAATACATCTCCTCTCCCTCTCAATGGTGGAAATGGATATGGTGAAGAGAAACAGTAAATTCGAAGATGGAGTTTCGATTTTCCTTTTCGATCAAGAAAGGTCTCGACCTGTTCTTCTTCATATCTTGATTAGAAGCCTTAACCCATATCTCCCTCAATCAAGCCTCTCCTCTCACTGAAAGAACGTTGATGAGCAGTGAAGTCAGAGGGCATGGTGACAGTGAAACAAAGGATTAAGACCACTGGATTGAGGTGAGCTTTCAATTCGTTGGTTATTTATTGAATTGGTAAAAAAAATCAGTGGTGTTTCCAATTGTGGTGGTTACTTGAAATTATATTGGTGTTGGTTCGATTGGTTGATAAACGGGAATTGGTGGCTGCTGTGAATTTTTATTGTTGGTGTTGAGGCTCGGTTTATAAGAGGAATTGAGGGAGTTTTTGATTAACGATGAAGATGAAGCAGGAAAATAATGGGGTAATATAGATGTTGTTTGGGATTGTTGTTGTTGTTGTTGTTGTTGTTGTTGTCGTAAATTAAGGAGACTATGGCTGTTGCGTAGTTGGGTGTTGTTGTATTGTTGTTATGGTTTAGTTAAGGTGTGAATTGGCTTGATTATTGTGGGAATAGATTTAGGGATTGATGGTTTTACTAGGGAATCAATGAATGGTTTGTGAACAAATCTGGGGACTGCAGGCTATGAATCTAGATTTAATTTAGTAACCTTGATGAAATTCAATGAAAAGGCATGCCTTGCAAGTCTTGAGGATGCTTAGAGTGCAATATCTGAGTTGGGGAAACTCGTAAAGGGGAGTTTAGGCTCAATCAATGTCACCAATGCTTTAAGATTTTCAATAAACCAAAAGAATGCAACAATTCTTGATGTGTTTTGATGAATTAAGATCTCAATAGCGCATTAAGGACCTAAATTAGTGTTTTTATGTGATTGAATTGAAAAATATATATGAATTTGATAAAATAAAAATGAAACAATTGGTTCAAAAGTCCAAGTGAGGATTTATTAGGATTTGTGAATGTTCTCATTAGGTTTGGTCAAGGTCTTGAATGAAATTGAACTTCATTATGACTTAAAAGTGGTTTGAACTACGTCATGACTTGAAAATGAGTTTTAATTTCTTTGTAAGTTGAAATATAAAATTTTAAGTATTCAAATAAAGTTGTAACTCTAAAGTGTGAATTCTATGGTTCAATAGGACTTACAAAAATACATGAAAGTCGCGGAACGCTGTGTGAGGATTCACGACCAACTTTGAGTTGGTTTGGTTGTAAGTAAACCCTATAGTGGTTTTTACTATTTATTGAACTTTATCTTTGTACCGGGATTTATGTTTAGTCTGCATTGCATTTCACATCATTATTGGTCATGCATTCATGTCATTCCGAACGGTGGCTTGTTAGTGCTACGGCTCTCGGGTGGGACTCGAAGCTAGGTTTCCTGGCCAGTTGGAATGGAACACAGAAGACCCAAGGCACGCAAGTTTTCTGGGGATCATGCATTGGAATTTTATTACTATTTTAAGTTCATTCTTTAGTCGGCCAACCTGTTCATGAACCTTGAATAGTAATAAAAAGGTTTTACTTTGTTATATAAATTTCTTATTATTTGGAAATGCAATTATATGTCTCCATGTATTCGGACTAACATTTGCAGGAGTACAGAGCAGTGTAGGAGCTTACTTACCTGACATCTTCAAGTTGTTTTTGATGATGTCAGGTTATTAGCGAAGATAAGGAAGAACAGAAAAAACTCGAAGATCCTTGTGATTACTTTTAAGTTTAAAGTTTAATTTTCGTGTTGTAATCATTATATATATTGTTTTGGGCATTGGGGTGAATGTAAGACGTGAAATATTAGTGAAAGATTATGAGAGTCTTCTAAATTAGTCCAGAAAGTGTTCTAAGACCCTAATGGTTTAATTTTGGTATATTTGGATTTGTAAAGTTGTAAATAAGGCATCGAAAACTTCAAGTTAGTTTAATTATTTTAAGTTGATATATATTGTGAACCGGGGGGAGTTGTGAGTCCTTCTAAGTTTCTCCCCATTTTGCTATCTATTAGGTGAATTTTTCTGCAGACTACTTTTGAGGGAGGTACTGTCGAAATTTTTAGAAAATACGAAGAACAATCCATATGATTTAATAATTTGCTCCAATTAAACAAATCATGAATTGAGTTTCATTTAGGACATAAATTTAGTGTTGGAGAATTATTGAGGATTGAGTTAAAAACTATTTTGAGGTTAAGTTAATTAAATGGATTAGGTGCCTAATTAGGGGAAATTGGGCTAAGTCAGGACTTAGTGAGACGGACCCTGACATGCAAGATCTAACATGAAATTGAAACCAAATCACAAGCACTGAGTAGAAAGCATAGAAGCATGATACAAATCCATACATGAGCATGTAGATAAGTTCCAAAACATAAAGACCTCTCCCAGCTATAGATCTGCCTTACCGGGGGATACAGTCTGCATGGAACATTCACTTAGTTGATAATTCCACCCAACAACTGTCAGTCTCACTACCCTTCTCTATAAACGACCACCATCTAACCAGAATCTCAGTGTGTCAGAATTTTAGTACAGAAATCAGAGGGGGCCTTGCTGCTTGTTGAGCGGGGCTTATTGAAAAAGGGGAAGTGAGGGTGGTTCTGAAAGGGGTAAGGTCCGGAAAGTCCTCACTTTCTTGATGGGACATTTTGATCCCCTCCAGTTCTAGTTCAGGAAAGGGTCAACGCAAGGATCGCCTGTTTTCTAGTATGTTAATCATGTGACTTTCTAATCCAGGCCATCAGTATTAACTAAGCCAAAAGGCTAGTTAGGGATATATCTTTGATATGTTCTTTCCATTCTGTTATGAGTCTAAGATTTGACTTTGGTTAGTCTATCCTGAGGTCATATCCTCCCTTCAAACTAAAGGGCTGTCAAAAGAGCAAACTCTTGAAAGAAAGTTCATTGCCTGTAAAGAGAATACTAGGAGACAAGCTCTTACAGAATGCGCTGAATCTGAGTATCGCTCTCTTGCCTCTTCTTGTGTTGAAACACTATGGATCCTAACAGCACCGTAACAACACTACTTCACACCTTCACCTATCGGTAAAGCGGCTTCCGCTCCTCTCCCCCTATCGGTCGAGTGACATCCGCTCATTTCAATATGCAAGCATGGAGGTAATATTTATATTCAAGTAGAAGCATGGAAGTAAGGTTCATGATTCAATAATCAAAAGCATGAACTAAGATTTTCAAACCATAAATAAAATTATGAAAGTCATGCAAAAGGATTTCACAAAAGAATAACATAGAAGATAGTAGCATATAAAGTCGGTGTTCTATTTAATACATACTAGTATTGACAAGTATCTGGTAATAGAGTCCCTTACTCTCGAGGTGATGCAAACCATTAGTGAGCACATCGGCCAATGTGCCCCTTAATTGGTCTCATCAAACTAATAGTAAGTTCATCCAAAGCTATTAACTATATGTGACCACGTCGTGAGCTCGATAATGGATGTGTAAGTAGAATGGCACAAATCACGACAATAATTAGTTACACATCATGAATTTATAGTGGCACAAACCATTTAATTTTATTTGGTGGCTCAAACCCTCTTTTTTTATTTTGGCGTGCAACATCCCTTACCCCAATTAGGGCGATACTCGGCCTGAAACCCTAATTGAGCCCAGGTACATCAGCCAGACTTAACTAGAGCCAGCAACCTCTCCTTCCTATACTCGATAAACTAAACCTATTTATGGATATCAAAATAAAAATCAAAGTAAACAGATTAGAAAATTTAAAACTTTTTGATAATGTAAGCGATACACGGAAATCCAGAGTTTACCAAATCAAAACTCGATTATACAAAAATTCACAATCCATGTTATATTACAACAATGTAATTCAAACAATATATATATATATATATACAAAAAAGTTTCATTTCATGGTAAAGAAGACTAAAAGACTTATATACCTTCTCTTTTCCTTTAGTCGAAACATCAGCCTGTTAACTTGAAATGTTTAAAGAGGTGAGTGCTCCAACATGCTCAATAAGTGACTCACAATTATATATTAACAGTCTATTTAATAAATAAGAATAATGAATAACCATATATTTCAATAAATATCTATTCAGTGCATTAGAACAGTATAACAATAGATAACATGTGTAAATAATCAGTTCAATGGAAACTGTACTCGTGAAATCACTTTTCATTTCAATTATAAGAGTCATTTCTCAGTTACTCAAGAATACCGCTAATGAAATCCACATATTGGCTGGTGCGTGATTTCATCAGTGTATTCAGGACTAGTCTTCGTACTCTTTTGGGGTAATGAGCGATGATATTAAGCTACAGACTACGAAGGTAAGAGGGTAAGGCTAATCCTTAGCGGCATCATAATTACTTCATATCTGGTTAACTCAATCCGACTCACATCCGAGTTGTAAATTATGTTTTATGCCTATCACAGTACATTGCTCTCATTTCTTAGTCCATAAACTATATGAACTAAATATACTACTTTATATAGCACAATTGATAATATAATTGATTCCCACTTACCTTTGTCGAATTTTCCTAAGTTTCATTCCAAATTCACTAAATGTCAGGGTACTTGAACCTCTCCTAGTATTCGAGCACCTAACACAAACCATTTAAGATTAATATATGTCTAATAATTAAGGTTTATGACCCCTAAACCAGTCCCTTAACCCTTAGAAATAACCTCAGTCATTTCAACATTATTGATGTTTTTTTAATAGGGAACACGCTTCCTACTTTGGTGGAGCGTGCTCCACCTTCTAAGTTCATAGATTTTCATGGAGAGAGTGCGCTTCCCTGCTAAAGGTAGCACGCTTCACCGTCGAGCATCCAAAACAGAGAACAAGGCAACAACCTCTGTTCGATCCTCCAACACATCCAACATGTGGCCGCCCCAAATCCCGAGGCAGATCGAGCACCGCCACGTCGCTGGACATGTCACTAAGCCTCGCCAAATTAGGCATTCTTATCTATAACGCCCCGCGACCTAACTAGTTGCTTACACATTTTCCTATAATGTATAACCTGGCCATTTATTCTTCAATTGATGATTAGTAAGTTTATTTAGCCAGTTAAGTAATTTACGAAGTTACAGTAAGTTTTACAGTGGAAGTCTTCAAAATATGTGAGTATTTTTTACATATTTAACAATCCTAAACAGTGAAAACCCCAACGAAATGATACCATGTATACAATAAAGGCGAATAAGTACAACAAGAACTCATATACATGTATAATTGGTCTACAAGTCCCTAAAACCTTACAAAAGTATGTATATACGTACTGTAGTCAAACACAAGTTGGCGTAGAAAAATCCTCATAGGTAACCGCCTAAAGCCTCATTGCCCTTGCTCATTGAAGTAACTGCACTCTATCTTCCAACAAATACAATGACGAGTCCAGTGAGTAAGATCCCAAGAGAAGTCCACACAATATTCATGAATAAAACTGATAAAACTACGAGACATGTAAGTAATAAATATGGAAACAGAAAGTCATATTCACATGAATGTAGGTGGCATATGCATGCAAAAATGTAACATCAAATACAAATTAAGCAAGCTTGAAAATAAAGCAGCGTTAAATAAACAACTGAATAATACAAGAAAACCCCGACCTGAAGGAATCGGTACATCGATAAAATAGGACAGGAACCACGTAAGTACTTGCAGGCTTACAATGACTAAACCCCAATTACGATTAAAGGGTGAACCCCTTTTAGAACCTATTTCAAGTCAAGCGAACACCTTAAATCCTTATCTACGATCGTATATATATTTTACTGTCGTCAACACGAGGCTAAAACAAGCAACTCGTGCAAGTGATTTAGCCTCACCCAGTATATATGCAACCGAACTCATAGTGAAAACCAATGTATGCCCACCAACAGACACACATGTAATTCGATACCGATAAAAAAAACCATGAATTCTGTAAGGCATTCCAATGGGATTTACACACCGCAATCTCGCGCTCCAACTGTCCTGAACACGCCCTGAATGCGTCCCCTACTCACCCCATATTTTCGTACTACAGTCCCTTAGTCCCCCTCTGGTGTCATTAGAGGGTGTTTAGAGTGTGTTTTAGATCAGTTTAAAGCTAGCTCAAGTCATTTAACCTAATAGGTAAGATTTGAACATGCTAAAAGTTTGAGCAAGCTAAAAGTTGAGTCTACTGAAAGTTTGAGTCTACTTAATGTTTGAGCTTACTAAAAATTTGAGCTTACTCAAATTTTGAGCATACTTGAAACTTTGAGTATGCTCATAACTTTGAGCATGCTTTCTGAGCAGAACGCTCTATATGGTAAAAACTCAAAAAAATCTCATAGTTCATCTTAAAGTCTCAACCCTTTCAACCTTTAGACTTATACAATCCTCCCAAAATTATTTTGCACCTCATTTTTCATTATCATGCAATAAAATGGGCTAAAACATAAGCAAAATTAGGGCAAAAAAACTTTCCCATAAAGTTAGTATTCATCTTCTTCCTCACATAATCACTACCCAACAACAACAATAACTTCAAAAATGATTCCTCGACAAGGGATTCTTACTCATTGAAGGTCGATCTTGTGACGACCCCTTCTCAAATTAGGGCACCACCTGGCCTAATCTTGTCATTAAGTCCTAATCTCACCATATAGGACTTAATAAGGAATTAGTCAACCTTTCAAAAACCTCATTACTTACCCATTATTTCTCAAACAAACATTTACCTATCCTATGTCAATTCATAAATCAAAGTTAATTAAAATTTTACTTACTTAAAAGTTTATTCAGCGGAAGTCTTAACAAATTAGAGGAAGCTTTTAATGTGATACCTAACAATTGTGGAAAAATTGGGGAAATAAAGATCACATGCATGTATACATATATAACAAATGACGATAATACATCATTATGTTTCTGGTCAAGGTACCAGTCTTTCGACCCATAATATACAACCCTAAAAGTATATGAAATACATATAAAAGTAATACATCAAAACCAAAACCTACAAAATTAATAGCACTCCATTGGCTTAGAGGTAGTCGACGATCTTCTCTTTGCCTGGCCTGCTACTCGATTGATCTACACCCACCATAATAAAAAAGGACGGTGAGTACAAGAAAGTAGAAAGTAATACTGAGAGACATTTGTTCACATTCCCAAATATGCAACAAGTATTTAAAAGCATGATAATAGCAACTATACTGAAAAGAGAACATGCAAAGCAATACTTTAGTTAAACAAAATGAAACTAGCACTTGGCTAAGTAGTAATGATCTAGGGACGGTCGGTCGTGATCTTCATTACATCAGCCTTTCCATTATATAAGGATGGAGCTGAGCTCTACATCAATGTGAAGGTCTGAGCAATGCTCTTTGCCTTTATAACCTTTCGCTGGCGTCAGTCACCTGCTATATATACTTGCCAACAACCCCGGGTCTCATATCCCATGATGTCACCCGAATTATGTTTGCCAACAACTGCGGGACTCATTTCCCGTGTGCTGCGCAAGATAGTGGAGAGATCTCGATCACCCCGGAAGTCTAGTGACCCATGTATTTCCGCCGGACCTCTATCATAAAATGGCACTAGTTACAAGAACTACTTTCATATTTCAAGGTATAACATGGTTTGAGAATCCAATAAAGTAATTGTATACCTGATGCACAATGGAAATAGATTCACGACACTATGTATAACCTACCTAATAGCATGCTATTTCACCGACCACATGTATTAACAATCAAAATGACATATCACATGATTTGGAGTCAATGAAATCATTTAATCAACAATCTATACCATGAAAGCAACCTCATGAAATGAGAAAGGATAATAATTCATAGCATGGAGTACAATGGCAAATCAGTCAAAATGACTGGAAGTAAACAAGTAAATAGGAATGGAATGTAAATAAATATCTCAATCAGTTTACTTACAATCCACTCAATTTCTTAAGCTATTTCGGCCTTTCGACACCTCAAATTTTGTATCCGAACCCCCGAGACACTTTCTTAGGTTTCTGATATCATATAACATGTTTTTGAGTGTGTTTGGACCTTTACTTAGGGTTTTAGACTTGTTTATAGTGTTTAAGATTTTTTAGAAAATTGCAGACTTTTATGCTATCAGGGTAATTAGCGCGCTAGTGGCCTCATTAGCGCGCTATCAACTATCTCTAACGCGCTACCCGAAGTTAGCGCACTAGCTTTCCTACCTAGTGCACTATGTGCAGGAAACCCAAAATTCTAAAATCAGAATTCTGAGTTTTCTCCACACATAGGCTACCCAAATGCCTTGGGATCCTTCCTATAAACCTCCAAAGCCTCAAGACATCAACAACAACATAAAACAACCATATATATCATGAATTCATCAATCTGAGCTAAGTTGCTAGTGTGTAAACTCCTAGTTTAGCTTGATCACTCCTTTGCCAAACCAACCTAGTTGTAAACTCCTAGTTTAGCTTGATCACTCCTTTGCCAAACCCACCTAGTTGCTGATCATCTTCTTCACCATCAATTCTCCTTCTCTCCAGCAAGCTTTCCTTCTCTCCTAAACTATCGAAATAAAATGGTTTGAGTTGCTTGAGTTGATCTTAAGCTATATATGAATTGGATATGGTTGATTAATAGCCATTGATTTTCATGTGCACACTTATCTCGATATTTATCTAAAGGCACACACATTGACACATTTCCCACTTACTTACTATAAGTAACACCAATCTATAAATCACTTGGTGTCTATATGTGTCAATATGTATCTCGAGCTTCATCACATGGCTATTGTTTTAAATTACTAACTTAGGTTCATTTAAATGGGTCGCGCTATGTGCACCCCAGTGCTTACTCAGGGCAACCCATTTACAAAGGCACCCATCGAATTTGTCAGGGCAGCCTGGAAATGGACGAAATTACCATTGTCCTTTAACTTAGTGTACCCCGCCACCAAATTGAATCAAACCTTTATTTTCCCTTCTTCTGCTTTCACTCCCATTACGAATTAAGGCCTCAATCCACCAAATCCCCTCATTTTCATAAAAATTTACCCATAATTGGGTTTAATCGTTATCCCGTATTATTCGGCCACATAGAGTCGTGATTTGTGTTTTACTCTCGGTCATCCATTGTCGAGACCATTGAGTAAGTGTCGGCTAAGCTCAACCGAGTGTCATAATAAGGTGTGTTTGGGATCAGTCTTGGTTGGTAGTCACTGAGATCTTTTGGCATCTTTTGGTTGTATCATACCGAGACTTTGATTAAAGTATCAGTCCTTAAAAAACAAGGCAACATAATAAGTTTCAATCCTGTGTGACCGAGACATTCGTGTACGTAGTATACATTCGAAAATGAGGAAAAAACATAAAAAAGAGGTACACATAGCGCAACCTAAAAAATATCAAAACTCACTTCCTCATGTGCCGCGTCCGCCCCCTTGCGTTTTCTTCATCGATTGGACCTTAAAACATCCAACGAGGCGTCGATGGAGTGTGGTACTCGAGAATTAGAAGGAAGAGTTGGTAGTTTGGGTTGAGATGGGAATTTGAGTCTTTTCAAGTTGAAAACAAAATAAATGGGGTGCCATGAGTAATAAGTGGGTGCACATAGCATGACCCTTAATTAATAATAAACCATAGCCACATTAAAATCACTATTTAAGCTATACAAAACTCATACCAACTTACCATATCACTCTCTACCTCGGTCCCATGCCGATACACATCTCGAGGCGCGTCTCCACTCACTTCTCGACACCTAAAACAAGTAGGAGTGACTTAGTAGTATACACATATATAATACACTAAGCATACACCACAACAAATATAATATTTACCTCGGCCACACTACCTCAGTCATGACACATATCACATCGTGGGTCCCATGTCATGGGTCATTGATCCTGATTAAGTGATTAAACTAGGATTAGGAATTCAGGTCATGACAAATCTACTCTTATGGATTTTCCATACACAAAAGCCATGGAGAACAACAATCTTAGAACTTGCATTATCAAGATTTAGTGAAGAACATATCTCCAGCTTTAATGGAGTCGTTAGTCTGGTTCTACCTCTCTTGGTTCCCCAAAGATTCCAACAATTTCACACGCAAAGTCACCAAATCCGTCACTTTTCTCTTTCTCCTCCTAGCACCACATTCTCTCTCCTCTCTACTTTCTTTTTGTTGAAATGAGAAAGAAATGGAAAAGTTGGGGTTTAAGTAATTATCCTTTATTTGGATCCTCAAGTGGGTATCTCAAGACACATATAAGGTCAATATCTTTCCAACACATAATCTACTACATCTCTACTAGCAACCACTTGTCTTTTTTAAATGTGATACGTAGTATGCTCTTAGTCTCCAATTGGTCCACATACATAAGGCATAATACATTTCCCATTTTGCACATAATCTTTCAAAATAATTATATGCAGTCTAGTTCAACCCACTTTATAGTTGCCCTTGGATCTCATTATATTTACAATCAAACCATAGGCATATGTTTTCAAATTAATTTAATTAACTTTACTTAGGTACAATTATCATATGGCTAGTGTAATTGGTCACATACTTAACATATTTGCGGTCCTACTAACCCCCGACTTCCCACCACTCGATGCCCCGCACCCCGACATAGATCTCGATGTACGTCATATTTTACTTTATTAATTAACTAACTTAGGCTATCACTCAATTATCCACTATGTACTATAGTTAGCCTAGTCTGGAATCCCCGGGTAACTCCTACCCAATACCCACGCTGATACATTTTCCTAATGTAAGTACCCGTCACACCAACTTGCCCGAAAGCAACATACAGACATGCGATGTAATATAATAAATAATTATTTTAAAACATTGCACATAAACAACCATTATCTATAAATAACATATTCTCTCGATTCTTGTGTTTGAGTCAACCGAGTTGTCCACGTAACGTCCGAATTATGACCATTAATCATCGAGATTAATGCTAATTTAGTTTAATTAATTTTGGTCGTTACACAACACTTCCCCAGAACATCAAAAAGAGCCTCTAATGAGGTCTTACACCCATACAAAACATCAGCAAACATGATTAACAAGAATTCATTCCAAATTCAAGAATTCAACTCAAAAACGTAAATAACTTAATAAGCACTTACCACACCCAATTCAGCTATGATATATCATCACTCAACTATGATTTGATCTATTTTTCACCCTCATTCGATTCACTCCAGCAACTCTGAAACAAACCCTTAAGCACTTTCAATTCTCTCATTTGTGCAATGAAACAGTGAGATAAACATGAGTTGGTTTTGTTTTATATATTTTGATTTTTTCGAGATACGCATCGAGCGATCTTGAGGCTAATCTAATAGAAATTGTCTTAAATTGACACCAGTCGCTATTGTGACACACATCTAGATACATCTTCCACTTAAGCTCATCACGAGACGATCCAATGATTCAAATTAATTAAATCAAATTATAGGTTTGTTTATATATATACATATGTATTTTAATGCCTATTATTTCATCGAGTACGCCAACGAGTACATTCGAGCGTGCACATTCATTACATAATCCCCTTGTCGCACTAGGTGTACTATTTCTCAACCATAGCCTTATATTAATTTATACACCAATATCCTATAGTATATTTAATTCACTATCATACCATCCAAACACAATACAATCACACCAACGTGCACACACTCACTAATCGAGGTAAGCCAAATTTAACCACGAGTTTAACACGAGTTAATTAGGAGCCGAGTTAGTGCTATTCACCTATTTTAAGTATCAGGTCGTTACATGGCAGCTCAAACCCACTCTTTTATTTGGTTGCTCAAACCTCTTTTTGATTCAAGCCTTATAAGTGTTTACGTCACATACATACAACCATAGAAATGTATGATCAAGTCAATACTAATTGCAACCTATACCCAATTCTTTGTTTTCAAATCGTGAATCCTAATTTATCTAATAGTATACCATATTTAGTGCTTATGCGAAGCTCCACACTTACCTTGACTCGCCGTAAGACTTCCACTCTATCCTCCCGCGTTTGGAGTTCTTTGGGGACTCCTTCGTGAATCTAAACAATTATTAAATACTCAATGTCAATACAATTTATAATTTAAACTTGTTTATTTTTCAATTAATTAGTGGACCCCGTAAGTTTCATATTGCCTAGGGCCAGCTTCGAGGTCTCGGCACATCGTTATTGGGGGTGGGACCCGCTGTTGCGTCCCCCGAGGAGCATAGGTGCACTCTGTTTTGAGGCCAGGTGCAGATTCACCCATGCCATTCATGCAAAGGGGCCAAGATGCCTTTATTAACTCCCCAAGGGCAGGTCTGGCCATTGAACACAGCTGGTTGTGTTAGTAGGGGTAGGTGGTCAAAACACCACCCCTTCCTTTCTCTTTTAATGCTAGTGGTGAGGGCGGCCAAGTGGCGCCCCAACCACCCAGCGGTGATGGAAGTGAGGCCTCCGCCAATCTCCTCGGCGGCACCGTCAACACTCAGCCATACTTTTGGCCTCTCTCCTTCAAATCTCATCCCCAACACCCCAAATTCTTCAAATTTCTCTCCAATCTTCACCAAAACAAGAGAATAGATGATAAGGAAGATGTGTGTATCCAAATTGACCCCATCTAACTCTCCTCTTCCTTTTTCCCCAACGTGTTGTGTGTTTGAAACAAATGGATGCAAAAGTTTCAGAATGAGATTTATATATTTACTGTAATTAATGTAGGGTTTTTGCAAGTTTACAATAATGCCCCTATGCTTAGTTTAGGTTCGTTTTATTTTTGACTAAGTTAGTGGCTCTAACTTTGGCTTTAGATTGGTAATTTGATTTCAAAATAGCATAATACACACAATTTACAACCATACACACAACTAACATAGAAAAGTACCAAATTTGCCCCTTGGGCTTATGTTTTGGGTTTTGGGTCGTCACAAAAATAAACAAAGAGATATTCTCTCTCAAAACACAAATTTTCATTAATCAAATAATCAATTACTAATAAAATACAATCAACCTTTATATAAAGGCTTTTAATGACTAACATAGACTCCAACATAAACTCCAACTCCTATAAACTCCTATACTAAAAACAAATCTAAGTTAATCTAACTATGACTTCAATTTTGACACAAATTCTAACAATCTTATCTAATAAATAAAAAATCTTAATCAATTATAAACTCTGATTTGCATCATTCTCTTTTGGTCAAGAAAAATTCCTTCTCGAATTTGATGTCTGAATCATTCTTCCACACATGACCTCTATGTGGTCTTCATCTTCATTAACATGAGAATATACATTTTCTATTTCTTATATGTCATGTTAGCTCGACATTCGAAATACACATTTGCATTGAAGATGATTTTTTGTTTGAATTTATATTCAGCCCTAGGTGGCACACATGCACACCTAATCCACATCCCCATTGGAGATGCTCTCTAATGCAAAATGTGGATTATGGGTGTGGATTCATGCCACGTAATCACTGTGGAAGGAATGTCCATCCTATGTGGCTTAAATAAACATTGAAGTCTGAAATTGCACTCCAATGCATAATGTGGATTACCTCCTTTCACTAATAAAGTGACAAGTTTTTTTAAGAAAATTAGTGTAAACAAGTATTAAACAATAGCATATAAATTAGAAAAAATCGATTATTTTTTGACAAAGGTTATATTTTTATTCAAAAGATCAATTATATTGTTTATAAAGCAATTAAATATAGATAATAGTACAGTTTTAAAGCTTGTGTAATTTTTATATTATAAAAGAATTAGTTGTATTTTTATTTTTAATAAAAAATGATTGTTTATGTAAGTTTTCAAAAAAAATATAAAATCTTTAGAATTTGTAACTCTATATTTATCTTTTTACTTCAAGTTTAATTTGTGATTACTACCAAATATAAAAGCGACCGTATTTATGCGGTGCGATATTTTTGTAAAGTCGAATGGGCTATTTTTTGTTTTTTGATGAGATGCAAACAAAGGCAGTGTTTATTTCACCCTCTACTTCTAGAGGATGCGGTAAACAATGTCTAGGTTTTTTATGCCACGTTAACTACATATCCTTCATCCACCTCCCTATGAAGAAGATTTTTTTGCTCTAATGTTTATCCCGTCCTACGTGGTGCAAATCTTGTTGGGTTTTGGGGTTCATACGCAACGAGAAATTTGAAATAATTTTTGAAAAACCTCAACAAGATCGAAAATAAGTTCCATTAAACTGGATCAACAAAACGTAAACCATACCTTACTTTGTGATTTCCTTCTCTGATTGTTCGATTTACAAGACGTTTAAGTGCGCATCCTCTATCAGAAATTCACACATGAACTATGACCACAATTTGGAGTGCTAGCCCCAAGAGAGATTGAAAATATTTTTCTTGCTCTCCCAAAATCTAGAGAACTCGAAATTTGCAAAAATGAAAATCTTATTTCATTTTAGGATTTCAGCCTATATATATGTGTGTGTGTAGATAAGCCCTCACTTAAAATCCTATTCGTAATACAACTATTGTATTTAGGTAGTTTAAGCAAATTACACATACGCCCCTATTAATAAGTTATCATATAACCAATTGTAAGGGCTTTTATGTCATGAAATTTATCATATAAAATTCATTACTTTAGATCAATTGAGATTTTGCAAAGCCATTCTTTATGTGCGACCCAATAGGTTCATGCGACGTTGGTAGTAAACCAAAACCATTTTTACACAAGTCATAAGCGGTCCCTAGCAAAACATTATAACTACCCAAATAGCATGAATATCAAAATCGATACAGTCTAATGAATAACATATATCATATCCTTTTGTTGTGCAATATCCTTTGATTAAACATAAGGTATGAAAAGTCACCCTTAATGTTCAATCGTACTAGTCTCGATCTTTAGGTAAACTGAAAACATCCAAGTGACATTGATCATATCAATTCACATAGACTTGGCTATTAGCAGTCTATCATATCGAGGGATCCACTGATATCCCTCTCTGACAAGTTTTATCTTGATTACACACTTCACATATTATTCACATGGTATCCAATCACAATCTTTATAATCATCGGGTTAAAGAAAATGTTTGATTGTATCAAATTACCATGCTCATAATATTGAAGTCTTTAGTAATCTCAAGTCGATGGACTAAATGATATACCTTTCATGAGTAACACCTATGACTTAATCCATGTAGTGTTCTTATTGTGGGTCGGCCCAGTACCTTGTTCCCTAACAAGTACTCATGATCTCGATTCGTATCCCTATACGCATGATCATCACATGACTATCAATCATGATTCACACTAGTCTCAATTCATTATAGTTCCCAGTATAATGATGGACTAAGGACAATTAGTATATTTCAACAAATACCTATGGATCTTATTATAAGGTAAACATGCAATCACTTATAATAAAACAACAAATGAAAACCTCAATTTTATTAACTAAAATTATAAGATAAACAATGTTTATAGACTGACATAGGGCACATGCCCCAGCATCAGCCACTTGCATTAGGGCCAATCATTTATGTATCTAATACCTAATGATCTAACATGAGCTCATGTTTTGCTTGTGGAAAAGCCTTCGTCAAAGGATCTACGACATTTTCTTCTACAAGAACTCTACAAATATTTGTCTCCCTTGTCAATGATTTCTCGAATGAGATGAAAACGACTAAGTATATGTTTAGATCGGTGGTTTGATCTGGATTCCTTGGCCTATGTTATCTCCTCGTTGTTGTCACAATACAAGCAAACAGGGTTATATATACTTGGAACCACACCAAGTTTAGAGATGGGATTTTTTATCTAAACTGCCACCTTAGCTACATCAGACGTTGCAATGTATTCAACTTATATTATAGAATTTGCTACAATTTCTTGCTTTGAACCTTTCCAGCTCATTGTGCCTTCATTCAAAGTAAACACATATCCAGACTGTGATCTGAAGTCATATATATAAGTTTGAAAACTTGCATCTGTGTAACCATTTACAACAAGCTCGTCTTTCGAACTTCCATAGACTAAGAACACTTCTTCAGTCCTTCTTGAGTACTTAAGAATGTTATTTACTACTATCTAGTGACTCTCACCGAGATCAGACTAATATCTTCTTGTTGCACTCAAAGCATAGATACATCAGGTCGACTGCATAATATGGCAAACATAATAGATCCAATAGCTGATGCATATGGAATCGTATTCATGCGTTCTCGTTCATCATTAGTCTTAGAAAATTGAGTCTTGCTGAGACTTATACCATGGGAGATTGGCAACGACCATCTTTTAGAGTCTTGCATACTGAACCTATTCAGTACCATATCAATATAGCGCTTTGACTTAGATCGATTAGCCTTTTAAATCTATCCCTTTATATTTTAATCCCAAGGTTGTAGGTGCATCTCCTAAGTCCTTCATTGAGAAACACTTCCCTAACCAAGACTTGACGCTCTGCAAGGTTGGGATGCCATTTCCAATAAGTAGTATATCATTTACATATAGTATCAAGAAAATAACCACGCTCCCACTGATCTTCTTGTATTCACAAGGCTCATCTTCATTTTTAATGAAACCAAATTCCTTAATTGCTTCATTAAAATAAAGATTCCAACTTCGAGAAACATGCTTTAATCCATAAATGGATCTTTGAAGCTTTCACACCTTCCTAGAATTCTCAGGATGAACAAACCCTTCAAGTTGTATCATATAGACGTCCTTAAGTAACTTCCATTTAGAAAAGATGTTTTGACATCCATTTGCTATATCTCATAGTCATAATATGCGGCTATGGCAATAAGAATTCTAATGGATTTAAGCATGGCTATAGAGAAAAAGTCTCATCATAATCATTACCTTGAGTCTTCCTGAAAGCTTTTGCTACTATCCGTGCTTTATAAGTATGCACATTGCCATCCATGTCAGTTTTCTTCTTGAAAACCCATCAATCAGGTTCCAAACTTGGTTATCATACATGGATTACATCTCAGAATTCATGGCACTGAGCCATTTATCTGACTCAGGGCTAGACATAGCCTCCTGATAAGTAGTAGGCTCATTTTGATCCATAAGCAACACCTCTCTACTACTAGTAATAAGAAGTCAAAATCTCTCAGGCTGATGTCTTACCCTATCAGACCTACGCAAGCCTTGTGATATTTATGTAGGTTCAACTAGTTCAAGACTTTGTTGATCTCACACTGGCGGTTGAGTGTTTATTTGTTGTTCTTAAACTTCTTCAAGACTTACTTTATTCTTATTGTTGTCTATTGAAATAAACTTTTTTTTCATAAAAACACAATTCCAAACAACAAACAATTTGTTCTCAATGAGATTATAAAAGTAGTATCCTCTAGTTTCTTTAGGATAACCATCAAATACACACTTGGTAGATTTGGCTAATAATTTCTTTGAGATTTGTCATCGTACGAAAACCTCACAGCCCTAAATCTTAAGGAAAGAAAAACTTGGCCTTTTCCCAAACCACATCTCATATGGTGTTTTATCAACCGCTGTAGATGGTACACAATTCAGTGTAAATGCATCAGTTTCTAAGGCATAGCCCCAAAAGAAAATAGGAAGATCTGCATGACTCGTCATAGATCAAATCATACCCAATAAAGTTCGATTTTTCCTCTAAAAAACATCATTCTATTGTGAAGTTGCTCGAGAAGTTAATTGTGAGACAATCCCATAGTTTCTAAGATGATCATCAAACTCTTGGCTCAAATATTCACCACCTTGATCTGATCAAAGTGCTTTAATAGTTTTACCAAGTTGATTTTGCACTTCATTCTGAAATGTTCGAAACATCTCAAAAGATTCACCTTTATGTTTCATGAGATACACGTAATCATATATGTTGAAGTCATTAGTGAAAGTAATGAAGTACTAATAAACACCTCTACCCATTGTGTTTATAGGATCGCATACATCGGTATGTATTAGACCCAATAAATTACTTGCCCTTCCACTGTGTCCAGTAAAGGGACTTTTTGTCATCTTGCCTAGTAAACAAGATACACATGTTTCATATGATTCAAAGTCAAATTAATCTAAAAGTCCATCTTTATGGAGTTTAGAGATACGTTTCTCATTTATACGGACAAAACGAAAATGCCAAAGGTAGGTTTGACTCAAATCATTTGACTTGAGTGTCTTTGTCTTTACGTGAAGAATAAGAGTATCTGTGGACTTTTTCATGTTTAGAATATAAAGAACATTACATAAATCAGCATTCGTATAAAAAATGTCTTTACAAGAAATGGAACATTTATTATTTGTAATAATGAAATTAAAACCATTCAAATCCAAACATAAAATCGAAATGATGTTTTTGCTTAAGGCAAAGAAATAATAACGATTATTTAAAACTAAAACAAGTTCACTAAGTAAAATTAAGTCATAGCATCCTACAGCTAACGCAACAACCTTTGCTCTATTTTCAACTCGTAGGATGACTTCTCCTTTCTTTAGCTTTCTACTTTGGGTGAGACCCTGCACATTAATACAAATGTGAGATCCGCATCCATTATCCAATACTCAGGAATCACTAGTAGATAAATTAACTTCAATAACATAAATAACTGAAGAAGAAGTCGCACTACTCTTCTTTTTCTTTAGATCTTCAAGATAGAGCTTGCAATTTTTGAACCAATGCCTAGGTGCATGGCAGAAAAGACAATTTCCTTCTTTTGTCTTTTCTTTCAGGGAGAGTGAAGTAGAAGCAACCTTAGGCTTGACTTGTGGCCCCTCCTTCTAAACAGGGCACCGCCCGGCCTAATCCCGTAATCAAGCCTTAATCTGAACCATGTAAGACTTAATTACGTATTAGTCAGTCTTTTGTCCCTATATTCTTTGATACATGTGTCAATATATTATTAGATTTAGAGTTAATTAAAACTTTTTATCTTTTTAATATTATTATGTATTTTAAAGATTATTCAGAAGCTCTTATTATTTAAAAATCCTAAGTGCAAAAAACCAAGAAACACAACATCACATGCATGCATATATCATAAAGATAATAACACAGTATGATATATGAGTTTCAAAATGGGGAAGTATACACTCAACCCAATATACAACCCAAAATGTACAGTAAAGATATAAATAGTAATAATACAGCAAATGTCAAGTCAAACAAAATGAGATATGAGAGTCGCCGAAATGCTCAAAGAAAGTCGCCAATCTTCTACTACTGCTCGACGGACCTACACCCACCGTCACAAACTATACGATGAGTATATTGATATTCAAGTGGTGATTGGAGAATTTTATCTCACATTTCCAAAATATAAGAAAGGTGTTTAAAAGCATAAAGTATCGAAATAGTACTGAATCAAGTAATGCAAGTAAATATCATAGTTAAAAATGTATAGACTGACGCAGGCTAAATCGAGATGATCTTCGTCTGGTCGGCGGTGAGAATTATCACATAACCTTTCCCACTACTATATGGAGCCGCGCTCAATATATTCCATATAAATAGCGGAGCTGAGCTCTACGCGTATACATCATCTATCCCATTCTTGCCGACCACCCCGAGTCTCATACCTCGTGTGTCGTGTAAGTGTAATGGTGAGTGCGTAACCCTAGTAGACCCATGTCCCCATGGACCGCGCATCTCTTGTGCAATGACATTAGATAATCCCTACTTTAGTTTTCAAATACCAATAATTCCAAGTGTCTAGGATTTCAAAACTTGTTAAGCTACAAAGCCCAAGGAAATAGAACACAAGTCTAATCAATTCAAACTTATCCCAATAGCATGCTTTTCATTAGCTATCATCAAGAATATCATCAAGAGTAGAAATTAGAATCCATGAAACATTTCGCAAGACATCATGTCAACAATATTCAAACATGAATAGAAACAAGAACAACATGATGTGAGATTACGAGTAGCAATCTCTAAAAATAAACTATCAAATGATAAGAGTCAATGAAATGAAATATAGAATTCTCACAGTTTTACTTAACATTCACAAAGCTTATCCTAGCCTATCTGGCCTCCCGACACTCCAAAACACGTTCCCGAACTCCCGAAAGCTCCCGTTAGTTCTCTGGAGTTGTTTAATAAGTTTTAGAGTGGGTTTGAACCTCTACTTAAAGTTTTAAAACCAGTTATAGTGTTTAAGCCATTTTTGAAAATTGTTGATATTTGTACTTTCAGGGGCAATTAGCGCGCTAATTCTGGTATTAACGTGCTAATTCGAACTTTAGCGCGCTACCTTAAATCATTAGCGTGCTAATATGATTAGCGCGCTAGTTTTTGACATTAGCGCGCTAATTCAAATATCTAGCGTGCTAATTAATATTAACGCGCTAGATTGTCTACCTAGTGCGCTATGTGCAAAAATTCTGCATTTCGAATTCTAGGTTTTTGCTACACATAGGCCTTGTTAATGCTTTAGGCCCCTCATATACACACTATTAGAGGTCTCTAACATCAACCCCAACATAAAACAACATCCCACAACATAAATTTCATGAATTCATTGTATCTAAGTTTATGAGAATACCTAGCTTGATGAGCTTCTTCTTCTTCTTCAACAAACCTTCAATGATTTGTAAGCTCCTCACCTCCACAAGATCACTCCAGCAAACTATCTTTTTTCTCTCCTTCCTTGCCAACGATTTGTGATGATAAGTGATCCATTGGTTTGACTTATGTGTTTCATTTGACTAATTGGATATGTTTAAACCATGGCCATTGATCATGCGTGCACACGTGTCCCGAGGCTCAACTAGTGGACCACCTTCATTCAATAATTCCACAAGTCATACTTAAATGACTCAACAAGGTGACTCCTTTGACCTCTAGATTGGTCAATACGTGTCTCAATGTACATCATGTGATCTTTGATTTATTTCCCTACCTTAGGCACATTAATGTTTTATTAAACATGACCACATTAAAGGTACTTATAAAACCATATTTAGTTCACATTAGGCTTACCCCATAAGCCACTACCTCTGTCCCACGGCGACACGGAACTCGAGGTATGTCTCCGATCGTCTCGATACCTATATACTGGTATAAATTGACTTAATAGTCTACACATATACAATACACTAGTCATACATCAAAACAAATATAAAATATACCTCGGCCTTTACCTCGGTCAATGGACATATCACGGTGCGGGTCCCACGGTAAGGGTCATTGATCCTGTTTAAGGAATTAAACACAGTTAAAGATTTTGGGCCATTACAATTCTTCCCAACTAATGAAAATTTCATCCTCAAAATTAAAGTTCGAACTAGGATTTATACCTGACTCGAATAGGTACGAAAATCTATCTCGCGTATAGTCCTCCCGTTCCCAAGTGAGTTTCGTATCATCGTGAAACTGCCATTTGACAAGACATTTTGGGACATACTTGCCTCTCAAGTTCTGTACCAATCAATCTGAAATTTGCACAAGTTGCTCCTCTTATGAAATATCCTCACTCAGGTCTATCTGACTCAAATCTACAGTCGAACGATCACCTGCTCTCGATTCAGCTAATCGAAGCATGGATATATGAAAGACTTGAGGAACTCCTGACATCTGTAGAGGTAACTCAAGCTCGTACGCAACCTTCTTGACCCGTTTCTTAATTCTGAAAGGTCTGATAAACCTCGGTGCAAGTTTACCTTTTACTCCAAACTTGTGAAGACCCTTCAGATGGGAAACCTTTAAATATATTAAGACTCCCTCGGTGTACGTGAGATCACCGCGATATATGTCCGCATACTTTCGCTGTCTATCCTGGGCTCCCTTGAGTTTCTGACGAATTAGTCGCACCTTATCCGTGTGATCAATAACAATCTCAGGCCCCACGGTCTCCCGCTCCTCTGGCTTAACCCAATACGATGGGGAGCGACACCGTCTACTATATAAAGCCTCTAAAGGTGCCATCTCAATACTGGCCTGATAACTATTTTTATATGCAAACTCTTACAACAGTAGATATTCCTTCCATGATCCACCAAACTCCAAAACACAAGCCCACAACATATCTTCAAGAACTTGAATCAATCAATCAGTCTGCCCGTCAGTCTGATGATGAAAAGTCGTACTAAACTGTAGGTGTGTACCATACTGCTCCTGCATACTCCGTCACATCCTGGACGTATACATAGCATCTCTGTCTGATGTAATAGTAATTGGTAAACCATGCAGCCTAATAATCTATCGCTCGAATAATATACTCAACTGATCAAACGTGTAATGTGCGACCACTGGTAGAAAATGAGCAGACTTCATCAGTATGTCAACAATAACCCAGACGGAATCATGTCTCCGGGCTGTTCTCAGCAATCCCCTTACAACATCGATAGCAATGTCCTATCACTTCTATCGTGGAATAGGAAGAGGCTGTAGCGATCCTCCAGGTCTGCGATGTTTAGCCTTCACTTGCTAACAAATCTCACATTTCCCGATAAACTTAGACACATCCGCCTTCATCTCAGGCCACCAAAAATGTCTCTTCATATCGTGGTACATTTTGGTCCTGCCTGGATGAATGGTGAATCGGGAATAGTGTGACTCCTGAAGAATCTATTCTCTCAGCTCTTTAGCTCTGGTAATGATGGTATCCACAGTCTGCCCTTTGAATCTCAAACACTGGTCAGACATCTCCGTCCAATCAACACAATCTGCTATGTGCGCTAACTCACTAAACCTCGAGTACAACCTGTCGGTCATTTGACCATCTGAAACTCTTTGTGTAGACACGGTGTGTACTCTTATCTGAGCGCAAGTCTAAACCATAGTTTTGGTAGGAGTCTCTGCATCTCCGACATGTATCTTACTCAGTGCATCTGCGACTACGTTCGCTTTTCCCAAATGATACTCCAAGGAAAATTCGTAATCCTTCATAAACTCTAACCATCCGCGCTGTCTCATATTCAGATCCTTTTGTGTGAAGAGATACTTCAAATTCTTATGATCAGTAAAAAATGTGAGTTTCTCTCCATACAGGTAATGTCTCCATATCTTTAGTGCAAACACTACTGCTGCCAGCTCCAAATCGTGCGTCGGATAATTCTTCTCATATACCTTCAACTGTCTGGATGCATTAGCTATTATATTAATACCTTGCATCAACACACATCCCAGACCTCTATGAGAAGCATCCGTATTTACTGAAAATCCATGTCCAACCTTTGGTAATATTAACACTATCGCAGTAGTCAATAATCTCTTCAACTGAGTGAATGCCTCTTCATATTCCTCAGACCACTCAAATTTAACATCTTTTTGAGTTAATCTCGTAAGTGGTGAAGGAATTTTCGAGAAATCCTTCATAAACCAGTGATAATACCCTGCCAAACCCAGAAAACTCATAATCTCAATCATTGAAGTCAGTGCTGGCCAATCCATAATTGCCTGAATCATGGCTGGATCCACTGCTATCCATGCTGCTCGACAACATGCCCTAGAAATTTAACCTCTGAGAGTCAGAATTGACATTTGCCAACCTTAGCATAAATTTTATGCTCCCTCAAGGTCTACAACGTCTCCGTGAGATGCTTCTCGTGATCCTCTCTAGTCCTCGAGCATATTAATATATCATCGATGAAGACTATCATGAAACAGTCAAGAAATGGTCTGAAAACCCGATGCATCAGATCCATAAACACTGTTGGAGCATTGGTCAGCCCAAATGGTATGACCTTGAACTGAAAATATACATATCTCGTGCTAAAAGCTGTTATGGACCTATCCTCATCCCTGATCCTAAGCTAATGATACCCTAGTCGCAGGTCTATCTTAGAGAAAAATTGTGTTCCTCTCAACTGATCGAATAAATCATTAATCCTTGGCAGTGGATATTTGTTCATAATGGTGACTTTGTTCAACTGTCTATAGTCGATACAAAGTCTCAAAGTGCCATTCTTCTTCTTCACAAAAAGGACGAGTGCTTCCCATGGCGACATAGAAGGTGTGATAAATCCCTTATGTCCCAAATCCTAAAACTGAGTCTTCAACTCATCTAACTCTCGTGGTGCCATATGATATGGTGGTATGGAAATCGGTTTAGTACCTGGTACCAACTCAATAATGAAATCAATCTCTCGCGATGGCGGTAAACCATGTAAATATGGAAATCGGTTTAGTACCTGGTACCAACTCAATAAGGCAATGATATTTGAAGGATTTACCTGGTTTACCGCCATCGCGAGAGATTGATTTCATTATTGAGTTGGTACCAGGTACTAAACCGATTTCCATACCACCATATCATATGGCACCACGAGAGTTAGATGAGTTGAAGACTCAGTTTTAGGATTTGGGACATAAGGGATTTATCACACCTTCTATGTCGCCATGGGAAGCACTCGTCCTTTTTGTGAAGAAGAAGAATGGCACTTTGAGACTTTGTATCGACTATAGACAGTTGAACAAAGTCACCATTATGAACAAATATCCACTGCCAAGGATTAATGATTTATTCGATCAGTTGAGAGGAACACAATTTTTCTCTAAGATAGACCTGCGACTAGGGTATCATTAGCTTAGGATCGTGGATGAGGATAGGTCCATAATGCAGACTTTTAGCACGAGATATGTATATTTTCAGTTCAAGGTCATACCATTTGGGCTGACCAATGCTCCAGCAGTGTTTATGGATCTGATGCATCGGGTTTTCAGACCATTTCTTGACTGTTTCATGATAGTCTTCATCGATGATATATTAATATGCTCGAGGACTAGAGAGGATCACGAGAAGCATCTCACGGAGACGTTGTAGACCTTGAGGGAGCATAAAATTTATGCTAAGGTTGGCAAATGTCAATTCTGACTCTCAGAGGTTAAATTTCTAGGGCATGTTGTCGGAGCAGCATGGATAGCAGTGGATCCAGCCATGATTCAGGCAATTATGGATTGGCCAGCACTGACTTCAATGATTGAGATTATGAGTTTTCTGGGTTTGGCAGGGTATTATCACCGGTTTATGAAGGATTTCTCGAAAATTCCTTCACCACTTACGAGATTAACTCAAAAAGATGTTAAATTTGAGTGGTCCGAGGAATATGAAGAGGCATTCACTCATTGAAGAGATTATTGACTGACTCATGCGATAGTGTTAATATTACCAAAGGTTGGACATGGATTTTCAGTAAATACGGATGCTTCTCATAGAGGTCTGGGATGTGTGTTGATGCAAGGTATTAATATAATAGCTAATGCATCCAGACAGTTGAAGGTATATGAGAAGAATTATCCGACGCACGATTTGGAGCTGGCAGCAGTAGTGTTTGCACTAAAGATATGGAGACATTACCTGTATGGAGAGAAACTCACATTTTTTACTGATCATAAGAATTTGAAGTATCTCTTCACACAAAAGGATCTGAATATGAGACAGCGCGGATGGTTAGAGTTTATGAAGGATTACGAATTTTCCTTGGAGTATCATTTGGGAAAAGCGAACGTAGTCGCAGATGCACTGAGTAAGATACATGTCGGAGATGCAGAGACTCCTACCAAAACTATGGTTTAGACTTGCGCTCAGATAAGAGTACACACCGTGTCTACACAAAGAGTTTCAGATGGTCAAATGACCGACAGGTTGTACTCGAGGTTTAGTGAGTTAGCGCACATAGCAGATTGTGTTGATTGGACGGAGATGTCTGACCAGTGTTTGAGATTCAAAGGGCAGACTGTGGATACCATCATTACCAGAGCTAAAGAGCTGAGAGAATAGATTCTTCAGGAGTCACACTATTCCCGATTCACCATTCATCCAGGCAGGACCAAAATGTACCACGATATGAAGAGACATTTTTGGTGGCCTGAGATGAAAAGCGGATGTGTCTAAGTTTATCGGGAAATGTGAGATTTGTTAGCAAGTGAAGGCTAAACATCGCAGACTGAGGATCGCTACAAGCCTCTTCCTATTCCACGATAGAAGTGATAGGACATTGCTATCGATGTTGTGGGGATTGCCGAGAAATGTACCGGAGACATGATTCCGTCTGGGTTATTGTTGACATACTGATGAAGTCTGCTCATTTTCTACCAGTGGTCGCACATTACACGTTTGATCAGTTGAGTATATTATTCGAGCGATAGATTATTAGGCTGCATGGTTTACCAATTACTATTACATCAGACAGAGATGCTATGTATACGTCCAGGATGTGACGGAGTATGCAGGAGCAGTATGGTACACACCTACAGTTTAGTACGACTTTTCATCATCAGACTGACGGGCAGACTGATTGATTGATTCAAGTTCTTGAAGATATGTTGTGGGCTTGTGTTTTGGAGTTTGGTGGATCATGGAAGGAATATCTACTGTTGTAAGAGTTTGCATATAAAAATAGTTATCAGGCCAGTATTGAGATGGCACCTTTAGAGGCTTTATATAGTAGACGGTGTCGCTCCCCATCGTATTGGGTTAAGCCAGAGGAGCGGGAGACCGTGGGCCTCGAGCCCCGAGATTTATTGATCACACGGATAAGGTGCGACTAATTCGTCAGAAACTCAAGGGAGCCCAGGATAGACAGCGAAAGTATGCGGACATATATCGCGGTGATCTCACGTACACCGAGGGAGTCTTAATATATTTAAAGGTTTCCCATCGGAAGGGTCTTCACAAGTTTGGAGTAAAAGGTAAACTTGCACCGAGGTTTATCGGACCTTTCAGAATTAAGAAACGGGTCAAGAAGGTTGCGTACGAGCTTGAGTTACCTCTACAGATGTCAGGAGTTCCTCAAGTCTTTCATATATCCATGCTTCGATTAGCTGAATCGAGAGCAGGTGATCGTTCGACTGTAGATTTGAGTCAGATAGACCTGAGTGAGGATATTTCATAAGAGGAGCAACTTGTGCAAATTTCAGATCGATTGGTACAGAACTTGAGAGGCAAGTATGTCCCAAAATGTCTTGTCAAATGGCAGTTTCACGATGATACGAAACTCACTTGGGAACGGGAGGACTATACGCGAGATAGATTTTCGTACCTATTCGAGTCGTATAAATCCTAGTTCGAACTTTAATTTTGAGGATGAAATTTTCATTAGTTGGGAAGAATTGTAATGGCCCAAAATCTTTAAGCGTGTTTAATTCCTTAAACAGAGATCAATGACCCCCTTACCGTGGGACCCGCACCGTGATATGTCCATTGACCGAGGTAAAGGCCGAGGTATATTTTATATTTGTTTTGATGTATGACTAGTGTATTGTATATGTGTAGACTATTAAGTCAATTTATACCAAGATATAGGTATCGAGACGATCGGAGACATACCTCGAGTTCCGTGTCGCCGTGGGGAGAGGTAGTGGCTTATGGGGTAAGCCTAATGTGAACTAAATATGGTTTTATAAGTACCTTTAATGTGGTCATGTTTAATAAAACATTAATGTGCCTAAGGTAGGGAAATAAATCAAAGATCACATGATGTACATTGAGACACGTATTGACCAATCTAGAGGTCAAAGGAGTCACCTTGTTGAGTCATTTAAGTATGACTTGTGGAATTATTGAATGAAGGTGGTCCACTAGTTGAGCCTCGGGACACGTGTGCACGCATGATCAATGGCCATGGTTTAAACATATCCAATTAGTCAAATGAAACACATAAGTCAAACCAATGGATCACTTATCATCACAAATCGTTGGCAAGGAAGGAGAGAAAAAGATAGTTTCTTTGGAGTGATCTTGTGGAGGTGAGGAGCTTACAAATCATGAAGGTTTGTTGAAGAAGAAGAAGAAGCTCATCAAGCTAGGTATTCTCATAAACTTAGATACAATGAATTCATGAAATTTATGTTGTGGGATGTTGTTTTATGTTGGGGTTGATGTTAGAGACCTCTAATAGTGTGTATATGAGGGCCTAAAGCATTAACAAGGCCTATGTGTAGCAAAAACCTAGAATTCGAAATGCGAATTTTTGCACATAGCGCACTAGGTAGACAATCTAGCGCGTTAATATTAATTAGCACGCTAGATATTTGAATTAGCGCGCTAATGTCAAAAACTAGCGCGCTAATCATATTAGCACGCTAATGATTTAAGGTAGCGCGCTAAAGTTCGAATTAGCACGTTAATACGTAATTAGCGCGCTAATTGCCCCCGAAAGTACAAATATCAACAATTTTCAAAAATGGCTTAAACACTATAACTGGTTTTAAAACTTTAAGTAGAGGTTCAAACCCACTCTAAAACTTATTAAACAACTCCGTGAGAACTAACGGGAGCTTTCGGGAGTTCGGGAACGTGTTTTGAGAGTGTCGGGAGGCCGATAGGCTAGGATAAGCTTTGTGAATGTTAAGTAAAACTGTGAGAATTCTATATTTCATTTCATTGACTCTTATCATTTGATAGTTTATTTTTAGAGATTGCTACTCGTAATCTCACATCATGTTGTTCTTGTTTCTATTCATGTTTGAATATTGTTGACATGATGTCTTGCGAAATGTTTCATGGATTCTAATTTCTACTCTTGATGATATTCTTGATGATAGCTAATGAAAAGCATGCTATTGGGATAAGTTTGAATTGATTAGACTTGTGTTCTATTTCCTTGGGCTTCGTAGCTTAACAAGTTTTGAAATCCTAGACACTTGGAATTATTGGTATTTGAAAACTAAAGTAGGGATTATCTAATGTCATTGCACAAGAGATGCGCGGTCCATGGGGACATGGGTCTACTAGGGTTCTGGCACTCACCATTACACTTACACGACACACGAGGTATGAGACTCGGGGTGGTCGGCAAGAATGGGATAGATGATGTATACGCGTAGAGCTCAGCTCCGCTATTTATATGGAATATATTGAGCGCGGCTCCATATAGTAGTGGGAAAGGTTATGTGATAATTCTCACCGCCGACCAGACGAAGATCATCTCGATTTAGCCTGCGTCAGTCTATACATTTTTAACTATGATATTTACTTGCATTACTTGATTCAGTACTATTTCGATACTTTATGCTTTTAAACACCTTTCTTATATTTTGGAAATGTGAGATAAAATTCTCCAATCACCACTTGAATATCAATATACTCATCGTATAGTTTGTGACGGTGGGTGTAGGTCCGTCGAGCAGTAGTAGAAGATTGGCGACTTTCTTTGAGCATTTCGGCGACTCTCCTATCTCATTTTGTTTGACTTGACATTTGCTGTATTATTACTATTTATATCTTTACTGTACATTTTGGGTTGTATATTGGGTTGAGTGTATACTTCCCCATTTTGAAACTCATATATCATACTGTGTTATTATCTTTATGATATATGCATGCATGTGATGTTGTGTTTCTTGGTTTTTTGCACTTAGGATTTTTAAATAATAAGAGCTTCTGAATAATCTTTAAAATACATAATAATATTAAAAAGATAAAAAGTTTTAATTAACTCTAAATCTAATAATATATTGACACATGTATCAAAGAATATAGGGACAAAAGATCGACTAATACGTAATTAAGTCTTACATGGTTCGAGATTAAGGCTTGATTACGGATTAGGTCGGCGTGCCCCGTTTAGAAGGAGGGGCCACAAGTCAAGCCTAAGGTTGCTTCTACTTCACTCTCCCGAAAGAAAAGACAAAAGAAGGAAATTGTCTTTTCTGCCATGCACCTAGGCATTGGTTCAAAAATTGCAAGCTCTATCTTGAAGATCTAAAGAAAAAGAAGAGTAGTGCGACTTCTGCTTCAGTTATTTATGTTATTGAAGTTAATTTATCTACTAGTGATTCCTGAGTATTGGATAATGGATGCGGATCTCACATTTGTATTAATGTGCAGGGTCTCACCCAAAGTAGAAAGCTAAAGAAAGGAGAAGTCATCCTACGAGTTGAAAATAGAGCAAAGGTTGTTGCGTTAGCTGTAGGATGCTATGACTTAATTTTACTTAGTGAACTTGTTTTAGTTTTAAATAATCGTTATTATTTCTTTGCCTTAAGCAAAAACATCATTTCAGTTTTATGTTTGGATTTGAATGGTTTTAATTTCATTATTACAAATAATAAATGTTCCATTTCTTGTAAAGACATTTTTTATACGAATGCTGATTTATGTAATGTTCTTTATATTCTAAACATGAAAAAGTCCACAGATACTCTTATTCTTCACGTAAAGACAAAGACACTCAAGTCAAATGATTTGAGTCAAACCTACCTTTGGCATTTTCGTTTTGTCCGTATAAATGAGAAACGTATCTCTAAACTCCATAAAGATGGACTTTTAGATTAATTTGACTTTGAATCATATGAAACATGTGTATCTTGTTTACTAGGCAAGATGACAAAAAGTCCCTTTACTGGACACAGTGGAAGGGCAAGTAATTTATTGGGTCTAATACATACCGATGTATGCGATCCTATAAACACAATGGGTAGAGGTGTTTATTAGTACTTCATTACTTTCACTAATGACTTCAACATATATGATTACGTGTATCTCATGAAACATAAAGGTGAATCTTTTGAGATGTTTCAACATTTCGTAATGAAGTGCAAAATCAACTTGGTAAAACTATTAAAGCACTTTGATCAGATCAAGGTGGTGAATATTTGAGCAAGAGTTTGATGATCATCTTAGAAACTATGGGATTGTCTCACAATTAACTTCTCGAGCAACTTCACAATAGAATGATGTTTTTTAGAGGAAAAATCGAACTTTATTGGGTATGATTTGATCTATGACGAGTCATGCAGATCTTCCTATTTTCTTTTGGGGCTATGCCTTAGAAACTGATGCATTTACACTGAATTGTGTACCATCTACAGCGGTTGATAAAACACCATATGAGATGTGGTTTGGGAAAAGGCCAAGTTTTTCTTTCCTTAAGATTTAGGTGGTCATGAGGTTTTCGTACGATGACAAATCTCAAAGAAATTATTAGCCAAATCTACCAAGTGTGTATTTGATGGTTATCCTAAAGAAACTAGAGGATACTACTTTTATAATCTCATTGAGAACAAATTGTTTGTTGTTTGGAATTGTGTTTTTATGAAAAAAAAGTTTATTTCAATAGACAACAATAAGAATAAAGTAAGTCTTGAAGAAGTTTAAGAACAACAAATAAACACTCAACCGCCAAGCAGTGTGAGATCAACAAAGTCTTGAACTAGTTGAACCTACATAAATATCACAAGGCTTGCGTAGGTCTGATAGGGTAAGACATCAGCCTGAGAGATTTTGACTTCTTATTACTAGTAGTAGAGAGGTGTTGCTTATGGATCAAAATGAGCCTACTACTTATCGAGGAGGCTATGTCTAGCCCCGAGTCGATAAATGGCTCGGTGCCATGAATTTCGAGATGTAATCCATGTATGATAACCAAGTTTGGAACTCGATTGATGGGTTTTCAAGAAGAAAACTGACATGGATGGCAATGTGCATACTTATAAAGCACGGATAGTAGCAAAAGCTTTCAGGAAGACTCAAGGTAATGATTATGATGAGACTTTTTCTCTATAGCCATGCTTAAATCCATTAGAATTCTTATTGCCATAGCCGCATATTATGACTATGAGATATAGCAAATGGATGTCAAAACATCTTTTCTAAATGGAAGTTACTTAAGGACGTCTATATGATACAACTTGAAGGGTTTGTTCATCCTGAGAATTCTAGGAAGGTGTGAAAGCTTCAAAGATCCATTTATGGATTAAAACATGTTTCTCGAAGTTGGAATCTTTATTTTAATGAAGCAATTAAGGAATTTGGTTTCATTAAAAATGAAGATGAGCCTTGTGAATACAAGAAGATCAGTGGGAGCGTGGTTATTTTCTTGATACTATATGTAAATGATATACTACTTATTGGAAATGGCATCCCAACCTTGCAGAGCGTCAAGTCTTGGTTATGGAAGTGTTTCTCAATGAAGGACTTAGGAGATGCAGCCTACAACCTTGGGATTAAAATATAAAGGGATAGATTTAAAAGGCTAATCGATCTAAGTCAAAGCGCTTATATTGATATGGTACTGAATAGGTTCAGTATGCAAGACTCTAAAAGATGGTCGTTGCCAATCTCCCATGGTATAAGTCTCAGCAAGACTCAATTTTCTAAGACTAATGATGAACGAGAACGCATGAATACGATTCCATATGCATCAGCTATTGGATCTATTATGTTTGCCATATTATGCAGTCGACCTGATGTATCTATGCTTTGAGTGCAACAAGAAGATATTAGTCTGATCTCGGTGAGAGTCACTAGATAGCAGTAAATAACATTCTTAAGTACTCAAGAAGGACTGAGGAAGTGTTCTTAGTCTATGTGTTTTCAACTCAATAAGTCCAATGTATATCCTCTACCCTAGGTCCCCAACTTTCTGGTATAGTGTATGGCGAGATCAATGCCTCTATCTCCTCACTAGTCACAGGTCGACCTCTCGTACCTACTGTCTTTACCGAACTACCTCTATAGGTGAACGTCGGACGCCCTGGAATCTCAAATATCATTGCCTTATTGAAACAATCGATATGAACGTCGAACTCTAAAAATTCTAGGACTCTAAAATTAGCGGGTAACTCTACCCCATCTATCTCAACCAGACATCCCTCAACAAAACTATTAGGGTAAACCCTATCCCCAGCTGTAGTACTTAAAATCAAATGTACACTAAGCCTAACAGGTTTTAACCCTATGATGTCTACCATGCGAACAGTAATGAAAGATACGGTAGATCCAGAATCAAATAATGTATATAAATCTCTACCACAAATGAAAATTGTACCCTCAATGAGACCTCACGTGGCGTCGATGTATGGTTGGGCTAGCATATGAACTTCCTCTCGGGCCTGCTGAGTGTAGACTGCTACTGGATGCGAGCACTCTCTCACAATGTGTCCAACCTGTCCACATTTGTAGCATGTAAGCTATCTGTGCTGACCCTGTCTCTGTCTAGTATCTTGGCCTCTGCCACCCTGCGGCTGCTGTCGTGAAGCATGTGGGGCGGGAAGTGCAGGAACAGCGGAAGCTGGTAACGCTGGTCTGATGGGAGGTGGCAATGCTGACCTGACTGGAGGTGGCAAGGGAAGTCTGCCTATCATGCTCTGTGCTGGAGCAATGGAAGATATATAAGGCACAGCCAGTGAGTGAGTGGTTGTCCCCGACCCCTCAGAACCTCTGTTACATCCCCTTGCACCCTTACCCCCTTTGTTTCCTTCTCTCATACTCCATGGCCTACTCCGTTGACAAAACTAGACCCCGTGCTCTACCATCACCGACTCTACCCAATAGTATGTCTCTTGTGATAGGGCTCGCTCATAGATCTCGTTGAGTGTCCTAGCGCCTGTACTGACTACATGATAACCAATGTCTAGCCTAAGTCCATCATCAAAATGGTACACATCCTCAGATTCATCTCTCACCAAGTCTCCAGCAAATTGTCTCAGATAATCATATTTGTCCATGTACTGCGTCACAGGCTCCTCTGCTCCCTGTCTCAAGTCCATAAATTTTCTTCTCAACCTCTTCATTACTGAATGCGAAAAGTATTGCTGATAGAACTTCTGCTTGAAAGAATCCCATGTCTCAAACTCTCCATGAGTAGCTACTGTCATACGCCACCATATATCGGCATATCTCTCTCGAGAGAGTGTATGATGAGATCTCTGCCCAAAATTTATGATCGATCTTCCGTATCCTATGAAGCTTCTCATAAGAAAGAATCCATTTCTCAATCTTCTAAAAATCCCTTACTCCATTGAAGTAGGCTGGCTTAAGTCTGATGAAGTCCTTCACAAGCTAAACTTCAATTGATGTGCTAGAAGATGCGGGCGTGGGAGACGGTACTATCTAAGCTGTCTCCACTACTGGTGCGGTCACGACTGGAATAGTCTACACCATCGGCGCTGCTAAATTCGTAATAGGAAGTGCCGGCGCTAATACAGTCAGTGTAGTAGTCGTAAGAGTCGATGTCGATGCCAGTGGAGCAAACCGGGCTATCATCAAGGTGATGAAATCGGTCAACTGCAGGCCTTGAGCTGTCACTCAGTCAGACAGCCACTATAAATCCTCCGCAATAGTAGGAGGCTGATTGCCACTAGGCTCTACATCTCCTCCCCCTTGCATATCAGCCATCGAGGTCTGCAATGGATAGCGAACGCGAATCAGCTTTTACGTGACACAACGCATAAGTATATATACATATAGCAATTAACAAGTAAATATAAGAAATCCCTATCTCACTTGCACTCACTTCCCAACTAATGATTTCTAGGCAAAGGTCATCTGGTTTCCACAACTATGGTTTGTGTTTCATTGCCTTAAATCATATTGTTCTCTACATTTATGCTCTGATACCAACTATGACACCCTTCCTTCTAAAAAGCGCACCTCCCGGCCTAATCCGGTAATCAAGCCTTAATCCGAATCACGTAAGACTTAATTACGTATTAGTCAGCTTTTCGTCCCTATATTCTTCGATACATGTGTAAATATATTATTAGATTCAGAGTTAATTAAATTTTTTTATCGTTTTGATATTATTATGTATTTTAAAGATTATGCAGAAGCTCTTATTATTTAAAAATCCTAAGTGCGAAAAACCAAGAAACACAACATCACATACATGCATATATCATAAAGATAATAACACAGTATGATATACGAGTCTTAAAATGGGGAACTATACACTCAACCCAATATAAAACATAAAATGTACAGTAAAGATATAAACAGTAATAATACAACAAAAGTTGAGTCATACAAAATGAGATAGGAGAGTCGCTGAAATGCTAAAAGAAAGTCGATGATCTTCTCCTTCTCCAGTCTGCTACTGCTCGATAGACCTACACCCACCCTCACAAACTAGACGGTGAGTATATTGATATTTAAGTAATAACTAGAGAACTATATGCCACATTTCCAAAATATAAGAAAGGTATTTAAAAGCATAAAGTAGCGAAAGATTTGTTGAATCAAGTAATGCAAGTAAATACCATATTTAAAAATGTATAGACTGACACAGGCTAAGTCGAGATGATTTACGTCCGGTCGGCGGTGAGAACTATCACCTAACCTTTCCCACTACTATATGGAGTCGCGTTCAACATATGCCATACAAATAGCGGAGTTGTGCTCTACGCGTATACATCATCTATCTCATTCTTGCCAACCACCCCGAGTCCCATACCTCATGTGTCGCGCAAGTGTAGTAGTGAGTTTCGGGACCCCGGTACTCGTGAACTGCGCATATCTTGTGTAATAGAAACTAGATAATCCCTAATTTAGTTTTCAAAGACGAATAATTCCAAGTCTCTAGGATTTCAAAACTAGTTAAGCTACAAAGCCCAAGGAAATAGAACACAAGTCCAATCAATTCCAACTTATCCCAATAGCATGCTTTTCATCAACTATCTATCAAGAATATCATCAAGAGTAGAAATTGGAATCTATGAAACATTTCGCAAGACATCATGTCAACAATATTCAAACATGAATAAAAACAAGAACAACATGATGTGAGATTACGAGTAGCAATGTCTACAAATAGACTATCAAAAGATAAGAGTCAATTAAATAAAATATATAATTCTCACAGTTTTACTTACCATTCACAAAGCTTATCCTAGCCTATCTGGTCTCCCGACACTCCAAAACGCGTTCTCGAACTCCTGAAACCTCCCGTTAGTTCCCTAGAGTTATTTGATAAGTTTTAGAGTGGGTTTAGACCTCTACTTATAGTTTTAAAACCATTTATAGTATTTAAGCCATTTTTGAAAATTGCTTATTTTTGTACTGTAAGGGGCAATTAGCGCGCTAATTCTGATATTAGCGTGCTAATTCCAACTTTAGCATGCTACCTTAAATCTCTAGCGCGCTAATTCAAATATCTAGCGCGCTAATTAATATTAGCGCGCTAGATTGTCTACCTAGCGCGCTATATGCAGTAGAACCCAGAATTCTGCATTTCAAATTCTGGGTTTTTGCTACACATAGGCCTTGTTAATACTTTGGGACCCCTCACACACACTCATAGAGGTCCCTAACATCAACCCCAACACAAAACAACATCCCACAACATAAGTTTCATGAATTCATTGTATCTAAGTTTATGGGATTACCTAGCTTGATGAATTTCTTCTTCTTCTTCAATAAATCTTCAATGATTTGTGAGCTCTTCACCTCCACAAGATCACTCCAGCAAACTCTTTTCTTTCTCTCCTTCCTTGCCAATGATTTGTGATGATAAGTGATCAATTGGTTTAACTTATATGTTTCATTCGACTAATTGGATATGTTTAAACCATGGCCATTGATCATGTGTGCACACGTATCCCGAGGTTCAACTAGTGGACCACCTTCATTCAATAATTCCACAAGCCATGCTTAAATGACTCAACAAGGTGACTCCTTTGACCTCTAGATTATTCAATACGTGTCTCAATGCACATCATGTGATCTTTGATTTATTTCCCTACCTTAGGCACATTAATGTTTTATTAAACATGGCCACATTAAAGCTACTTATAAAACCATATTTAGTTCACATTAGTCTTACCACATAAGTAACTACCCCGGTCTCACATCGACATGCAACTCGAGGTACGTCTCCGGTCGTCTCGATACTTATATACCAGTAAAAATTAACTTAATAATCTACACATATAAAATACACTAGGCATACATCACAACAAATATAAAATATACCTCGACCTATGCCTCGATCAATGAACATATCACGGTGTGGGTCCCAAGGTACAGGTTGTTGATCATGTTTAAGGAATTAAACACAATTAGAGATTTTAGTCCGTTACATGACTTGTTCCACATGCTCTGTGACAGTCACAACAGCCTTGGCAACTTTAGCCTTGCCTTTGGTCTTCTTCTTCATAGCATTTCCTTTCTGAACCATCAACACATTAGCAATGGATTTCTTAACATTCTACTCAATAGTTTTAAGCATCAAATGCAACTTTGAGATAGAATTTTCCTTGTTATTCATGTTATAGTTCATCACGAATCGTGAATAACTATCAGGCAATGAATTCACGATCAAATCTGTAGCCATCTCTTAGCTTATGAGAAATCCAAGTCTGTCAAGATGGTCAATATAGCCCTTCATTTTCAGAACATGAGGACTAACTGAAGCACCCTCAACCATTTTGCAAGAATGAAGGTTCTTGATTGTCTCGAACTTTTCTTGCCTAGCCTTCCGTTAGAACATTTCCTTCAGCAACGTAGCCATGTCGTAAGCTTCCATATGTTCTATGTCCTTCTAAAGTTCTGGAACCATGGTTGCCAACATAATGCATGCAATATCAGTTGAGTCATTGACATGCTTAGTATGTGCATCCTTCGTGGCTCTTAAAGCATTGGCTAGTGGATCCTCAGGAATATGATCATCCAGGACATACAACTTGCTTTCATGCTTAAGAATAATTCTCAAGTTTCTTAACAAGTCAAGAAAGTTTATCCCGGACAATTTCTCAAGGATGTATTGCAGTGACAAGATATTAGTATGATTTGAAGAGGCCATAGATCTACAACAAAGATTATGCAAAAGTTCATTTTAGTATATAGACTCCCACTAAATTAACAACCCTCCTAAAAATGCTATGTTAATTTAAGGGACTAAAATCCATGTTTCACCTAATTCCAAGAAAGCTAAGGCATGACACTTTGAATTATGTTATTTAGTTAAGTACAAATTACCAATTACAATATATGTGACTTTTAGTTATTTTTATGAGATTATGACAACTTACGTCTTAGCATGTTTTATCTCATCTAGCGCTTAAAGCCCAAAACCGTTTTGATAGCTTTACTAAGTCTAACCATTTCTAACAATAGAGTAACCGTTACTCAACTTGCCTCACTAAGATAACACTATACACTCTAAGGAGGCATACCATATTTATGTCATTGAAGCCATTACAAGTGTTTGAGAATGGATGACACTTGACTTAAAATTTGGTAGAGGGATTTTTTTATTTTTTTTAGTAATCATAATTTAAACGAGGTAAATATAATATATTATAATGCATGTACAATCACAAAGCAAGTTAGGGATTTTTACTAATATTGACTATTGTAAGAATTTCCTTGCGCTACGAACAGTTAGTGGCGGTCCCGATGGCCGGCCAGCGAGTTTTTTTTTTAGATAACGAATTTCAGTTCCGAAAATTGAAAATCGCCTTAAAATTCTCATTATTTTAGTCAATCCAATTGACCAAAATTTCCCCTTATTTTAATTCTAAAAAATATTAATTAAAACATTTTTAATTAATTCATGCTCACCTCTAACTTAATATCTTATCCTAATCCAATTAGAATTTAAAATACTTTGAGTCATTATCCAATTAGAATTTGAGACACTTTGAATCTTTATCCAATTAGAATTTGTTACATATCTCACCTATCTTATAGGATTTATAATTCTTATCCGATTACATGTTTATCTCCTATCTAATAGGAATATACTAACAGATAACCACAATGAGATATATGATCAAAATCAATTTTGATTCTTATTCATACAAAACAAGCAATTGAGTCAAGAAATGAAATATTAATCATGCATTCAACACCAGAATCATATTAAATTAATCATATTAACCTAATCATGATTTCTATCTTGGAGACATACATAATTATTGAACAAAATAAACTATGTACCAACACTTGAATCACATTAACCTAAACATGACTTCTAGCATGTGAACATACAAAATTTGCATCGTTCAATATTAAAACATATGTTAATTGAAATATTCTAAACATGAATTCTTTCATTGAATCGAATAATGCGTATGTATCAAATACATGAATTAACAACATGCTTGAAAATCAATTCTTGATAACAATTATCACTGAACATATATGTACATCATATATACATTAATCAAGATCTTGTTTTCACACATATATCACAAATAAATTAGAGAAAACATGCAAACATTTAATAGAACCAAGCCTATTACTCAGATACCACTATTGGGTTTTGGGGTTCATACGCAGCGGAAAACTCAATACAATTTTTGAAAACTAATAAGACCGAAAATAAATCCCATTAAACTAGATCTACAAAAAGTAAATCATACCTTAATTTGTGATTTCCTTCTCTAATTGTTTGATTTTCAAGAAGTTTGAGTGCGCGTCCTCTATCAGAAATCCACACACGAACGATGACCACAATTTAGAGTCCTAGCCCCAAGAGAGATTGAAAACTTTTTTCTTTCTCTCCCAAAATCAAGAGAACTCAAAATTTGCAAAAATGAATGACGCGCGTCGAACGCGTCAATAAAGTAAAGTTTCCTAAACCAACTATTTTGTAGAATAATGGCAAAGGGTCGATCCCACAGAGATTAATAGTCTTTCTTAGGTTAAAAATAACAAAAAAGGAAAATCGGGGGTTTTAAAATAAATATTAATTTAACTTACTAATCTAACTAAACTAAATAAATAAAATAACTTAACTAATTTTGAAAACAATTAATTAATACCTAAGTAACACCTAAGTCTACAGTTCCACAAATCAAGATCAAGATTCAATGGTAATCATAGTCTTCAATCTTTCCCAAAAAGTCATTAATTTATATTCTCCTAGATTAGCTATAGAAAATCGACATCCGCCAGAAATTCCTCGTTCCCCTAATCTCGATAGCAGGACGTCTGCCACTAACTACTTCCCTAATTAATGTATAACCCTAGACATCCGTCAATCGGGTTTCACACACTAACCGCAGTAATATGGGTCTGTGGGAACACTAATCCTAAATAATCGGATCGCGTCCGCTCCTGATTTAACCTAGATTCAATTGTTGCTCACTCAAGAACCGAAAGGCTTTAACGGCAAATGGGTGAGTGTTTGTTACTTTATTGGTCCAAAAGCATAATTACACGGATACTAATGATCCAAATAACTGTAGATTGTCCACCTAAAAGCATGCATCGGCCGTATACATACCTTAGATCTAAACCATAATCCTTAAAAGCAACAACAATGAAATAGGAAGATTTAAGCTAAGTTAAATAATAAAATAAATGATCTCAAATAATATGCCATGAGTCCATGATCCCGACTTTTTTCCCCTCCGACCTAGGCAAGGAGTTGATTAGCCGAACATCGTCGTCGAAGAAAGTCGATTACAAAACAATAATAGCCGGTGATCCAATTAATAAAACATAATTTCCTAATATGTAAAACTACTAAAAATTGATCTCGGGATGTGAAAGAAACTAATTTCGGGTGTTGGGGAGGTGACTCGTGCACCGAGGAGCATCGTAGGGTTGTTTTTAGCTAAAAAAACTGGTGTCCGCCACTTGTCTGGACCGCATTGGTTCATTTCCTACAGGAGCGCTGACGTGGCATCTTCTGATTGGTGGAGACCGCTACTGATGACGCTATGGTGTGGTGAGTGAGCGACACGTGGCGCAGGGAGGCGGAGAAGAAAATCGCACAGAATCGGCGAAGATGTGGGAGACGGTGTTGTCCTGCATCCCGAGGAAATCGAAGAGCAGCTGTGTGAGGAGAAGAAATGGTGGTGTGATGTGTGTTGTGAGACACCACGTGGCGGCTTCTGATTGGAGGAGAGAATGGAAACCGCTGACGTGGCAACACGTGATTGGTCGAGAACCAATGAGTGACTTTCTTGGGGGTGTGAGAGGCCGACACTTGGCAGCTGCTGTAATGAGAATCGCTGACATGGCAGCGTGTGATTGGTTGAGAGAAGATATGCGCTGACGTGGCGCATTCTAATTGGTTGAAATATGTTGTCTCCTATTCTACCCACCGCGCAACACGTAACTCGAGGCAAACTGTCCGGCATCCGATCACTGCATGTAAATACTCCATTTTGAGTATTTTCCCTCCACGAATTCAACCGCCTACTCCGTTTCACCTGAAAATGACCAATAAATATACTTAATGTATATTTTAAAGACTTTGAATAATTAAATATACTAAAATAAAGTACTAAATAACTATAAATACTGACTTATCAATGAAAATCTTATTTTGTTTTAGAGTTTCAACCTCTATTTATATATGTAGGTAATCGATCAATTAAAATCCTATTCGTAATACAACTATTATGTTTAGGCAGTTTAAGCAAATTACACATACTCCGCTATTAATAAGTTATCATATAACAAATTATAAGGGCTTTTATGTCATGAATTTTAACATATAAAATTCTTTACTCTTGACCAATTGAAATTGTATAAAACCATTATTTGTGTGCGACCGGATAGGTTCATATGACGTTGGTAGTGAATCAAAACCATTTTGGTACACAAGTCATAAACGGTCTCTAGCAAGGCATTTTGACAATCCAAGTAGCATGAATATCAAAATTGATACAATCTAATGAATAACATATATCATATCCTTTTGTTGGGCGATATCCTTTGATTAAACATAAGACAAGAAGTTACCCTTAATGTTCTATCGTACTAGTCTCGATCTTTAGGTAAACTGAAAACATCCATATGACATTGTTCATATCAATTCGCATGGACTTGGCCATTATCAATCTATCATATCGAAGGATCCACTGATATCTTTATTACACTCCTTCACATATTATTCGTATGGTAGCCAATCACAATCTTTATAATCATCGGGTTAAAGAAAATGTTTGATTGTGTCAAATTATCATGCTCATAATATTGAAGTCTTTGGTAATCTCAAGTCGAATGACTAAATGATATACCTTTCGTGAGTAACACCTATGACTTAATCCATGTAGTGTTCTCATAGTGGGTCAGCCCAGTACCTTGTTCCCTAACAAGTACTCATGATCTCGATTCGTATCCCTAGACACATGATCATCACATGACCATCAATCAAGATTCACACTAGTATTAATTCATTATATTTCCCAGTATAATTTCTGACTAGGGAGATTTAGGATATTTCAACAAATACTCATGGATCTTATTATAAGGTAAATATGCAATCACTTATAATAAAACAACAAATACCTCAATTTTATTAACTAAAATTATAAGATAAATAATGTTTGTAGATTGCCCTAGGGAACATGCCCCAACAAATATTCCCCCAATCTACAGCCCCATTGAAGATGCTTTAACCCTTCTTTATCAAATAACCCAAATGTTTTGCTTAAAAAAACCCAAAAAGTTATGGTGAAATATATAAAATGCCCTTTGTAAAAACTTTTGAGACTTTTCGCTACAAGATTATTTTCTGAAAACTTTTATTTCATGTCAAAGAAATTCTCAATAAGAGTGTGAAACTTAAGAAAACCTTGAAAAAAATCAAATTTTTTTAAAGGATATAACCAAGTATAACGAGTAAAATCATCAATGAAAGTCACATAGCATTGAAAATGTTGAGAGGAAAGAATCGGGGCAGAACCCCATAAATCATTATGAATTTTTTTCTAAAGGAACAATTAAAATAGAACTTGAGTTATTAAATGGAAGTTTACAACGTTTCCCAATTTGGCAACTAGTATAAATAATATTTTTTGTCAACCAATGTGAAACATTGATAACTTCTTTATTTTCTAAAATTTGTAGAAATTTGAAGTTGGGATACCCCAAGCGAGCATGCCATATATTAGAGCTGACTGCTGGAGATTTGACGGCAGTATAGGCTTTTGCAAGTCGCTTCTTCCAAGTACATATAAGCATATTTTCCTATGTCCTTTTGCCAATATTTGATTCTTGCAATCCTTAATAACAAGCTTATCAACATCAAAATTTATCGTACAAAAATTATCGTCAATAAGTTTACTGACGGATAATAAGTTTTTCTTAATTTTCGATATAATCAAAACATTATTTAATATAAGCTGACCATGTGTCGTGTTCAATAAGGCCTTGCCCGTATGGGTAATATGTAAGGCTTGACCATTACCAACAAATATAAAATTATTACCAAAATAAGGTTTCAAGGATTTTAGATTACCTCCATGATTTTTCATGTGAGTTGTAGCACCAGAGTCTGCATAAAAATTTGGATCATATTCATTGTTTGAGTTCATGACTATGAGGTCATCACGAACATTTTCTCCCTCAGCGACATATTTGTACCTGTAAAAACAACTCATTGCCTTATGAATATTTCGCCCACATATTTGGCAAGGCGATTGATTTGTATTCGATTTGTTTATCTGCCATCTCCAATTATTGATTGACTTTGAGATATGTGGAGTGACACGTGTCGAGTGTGCACAATAGTTTCTCGTATTTTCCTGTTATTTGTACTAGTGGGAAATGAGATATCATCTCCACAGGGATTTTTCAAATCTCAAAGGAAAGTATTTTTTTCTTGTTGTTATTAATTTAGTTATTCTAATTAAACAAGAATTAAAATGCTAAATAACTAAAATTTATAACTACTAACTTAATTAACCAAATTAACTAATTTAATTCAAACAATTTAACTTAAACTAAATTAAACAATACTTAAATTCAATATAAATATAAATATCTTAAACAAACATCTAAACAAACCCCCACTAAACAATGTAATATACTTGGATTGCTTTCAAATACTAGAACATAACATCACTTCATACTATAGTTATAATCATAACACATTTAATCTTGAAATCATTAAATCCTAATTCACAGCCACCGATTTTCCTAAATTCAATGGAAAAGTCTAATTCTTATCATTGTAAATCTATCCATTGGATAAAACGCAACACCATAGAAATATGATAACATTAACACTCAATGAAAATCCTACCTAATCTAAGCCAATATTAACCAAAGCCACATAATAAACAACTTAGAACACAATCACCTAGAACATCCACTCGGAAAAAGCCATATAGATTAATCCCAGTTACTACTTCGATAATTGTTGTTAGTAATTATAGACATAGAATCAAAATTAAAATACCACAATACACATTTGCAACTATGCATGCAATATTAATCTTCTTTAGTGGTAATACGCAAAAACAACTTGTTAAATATGTGATTGACGTGTATGAATAGATTTAAAGCATTAAGTTCATGATTCCTTAATTATAACTATCTAGCAATCCAAAGTATATACATGTCTATGGTTTGTTTAGATTGATAGACTACTCACTCGTGCTGAAAATAAACAATGCAAATATATAATTAAAAGACATAATGAATAAATAAATAAATACCTGTTAAAATAAGTCAAAGCTCCAATATAACTTCAAACATCAACTAAAATATATAGAATAGGTTTAAGAAAAAACAATAGAGAGTAAAGGAGAGAGTTATTTCAAAGTTTTATGGTCTTATTTATAGTCACCCTACATATACATATCCTAAATAAACTCAAATTCTTCATATTAATCTAAAAAGCATGTAATTGACCTTAGCGATTTGTCAGTGATTCCTAAGTTGTACATAAATCACAGAGTCAATCACTGGAATCGGCTCTCTGTGCTCCACCGATTAAGCTGGCGATTTTTAGTATATTCTTCAACTCGCTGTGAATTCGCTGACACTTTTCTGCTGCCGATTTAGGTAGCGATTCCTAGTGTAAATACTAATCACTGGCTAATCGCTATACTTCTTTTCCAGTTGACTGTTTTGCTCTTCTTCCTCTTTTTCTTCCATTTCTTCAATTTCCTATTTAAATCATAAAATCACAAAAACAAGAGAATACCTAGTGTAATATCATCATTTATATATAAAATCAATCTAAATTACATTATAAAATATGTCTAATTATTGACTTGTAATGGAGGTTGGTTGTTATTGTGAGGACAATTTTGAGTGAAGAGTTTTGACCACTTCTTCTGTAGTAACATTTTCCTCCACGTTGGCCTCGCCATCTTCCTCTTTGTCTAAAGAATGCTTGATTATGATTGAGCTTTTATTTATTTTCTGTCAAGAAAACTTGCTCAAAATCTTGTAAGGACATAATAAATCAGTTAAATGATGTATATGTTGGTTTTAACAGAACTGCAATTCGAAAATCTTTGTATTTGTCTTCAAGTCCATGCGAGACTTGAAAGACTTTATCAACATCACCAAATGGGCCTTTTCAATTGCTGTGAATTTATTGCATATCTCCTTGAACTTTCGAATCCATTCATCAAGTGAAAATGCTCCTTTGGAAAGGGCATATAAGCTATTTTCTCAATTGAGCTTTAATTTCTTTGGTGTTAGGCAACAATTGCTCTTGGAGTGATTTTCAAATGGAGTAGACTGTATCCCCTCCGAAAACCATGCTCAATACTTCTTCCTTCATGTTCCCAAGGAGCAAGGACATGAGGAGATCGTCATTGATGATCCATGCCTTAAGGGTTGGATTTTTTATTTTCTTTCCAGAAGAATCAATAATTTCTTCTTCTGATTTTTTTTTGAATCATGGATATGATGTTCTATACCAAGACTCCTAATCAATTGAAATATTTGAGACTTCCAAAGAAGAAAATTCGTAGGAGATGATTGAAATAAAACTAGAGCTTTGATAAAAAAAGGTTGCACATAAAGTTTTGGCTCTAAAAAAGTAGTCATCATAAAAACAAAATAAAAATTTGAAGCTCTAATACCATAAAGAAAATTCAAAAATATAAAACAACTTTAGAACATTTAAGAAGCATACTGAAGTTTTGTATTGATACATACATGTATATAGCTTTAACGGCCATATGTTGAAGACTTTCCATGTGTGTATTTTGCTACACATATTGCAAGATTTTCCATTTGAATTGTTTCCTTCTAATAATCTAATAAACCTTTCCATTTGAATTGTGTTTGCTTCACTGTATCCACAAGCGGTCGACCGACGACATTTCTTCATCAGCCTATGATCCCTGCCAATACCATATTGTCCTCAACTTAACCACATTCAACTCTTAGGTATGAGGTTTTAACTTAAAAAGGCATCAACGCTAAGGGGAGATTATCAATTATATACTTCATTACGAAGTTTCATTAAATCAATATGAGACTAACTTTTGGTCTACACATCTCAACATAATCTTTGATTTAAGTTGTTTCCTTTTAGTTATCCGTGATTTGATTTGTTTCCTTCCGATGATGCTTGATTTGATTTGTTTCATTCCAATTATAGTTGACTTGAATTGTTTCCTTATGATGTACAACTTAAATCACATGTCTAACTTGCTGCCCATCGACTCTTTCATATCCTTTCCAACTTGCAGCCCATTAGCAAACATAGCCTATATGCGATAGTCATGAAACACTATAAAGCCAAGCGATCCCCATCATTTTTCGTAGCAACAACTTTTTTCTAAAAGCTTTACTCTTGTGTTTATGAGGAACATTACAAACACCATTCCAATAGCTTTACTTAGTACATACATTGAGGTTGTTTACAAGTTGTTTGATGAAATGTCGGAGTGGAATGAAAAGGTTTTTCTTTTTCTTTCTTTTTTTCGAGAAAATAAATGAAAAGTCTTGATATGCAAAGTTCTATATATTTTTAGAAGTTATAAGTTGTATATAATTTGTTTAAAAATATGTCTATTAAAGATTCCACCTATTTGGAATGGAATGAACAACTTTTTATGCTATTAGTGGTATGTACATGCCGAGATGTGTTCATGCGCACCGACCCAGTCGGATGTTGTGCAATACACATCGAGATGTGTGTGTGCACATCTCGAGATGAAATGCATGGCATCCGACTGGGTTGGTACCCAAAGTGGGTTACTTTCGCATTTTCCATTATTACTATGTCGACATTGGTAACATATTATATATATTTATTTTCTGGAATTATGTATATATTATTATTTTTTACTACGTATGTCTCAACTTATTATAGGACTGTCTTATCGAAAAAAATTATAAGATATAAGTAGCAAGATTGATTTGTTTATGTTGTACATATATATCAACTATATTGTTATCAATAAGCATTATTAAAAGCTTAATTTTTGTTTCAAAAAATAAATTGTGTATGTCATTGTTGTCGTATGATCTACATAATAAGAAGCTTTCGTGCCTCAATCAATCAATTTGATAGGGAATGAAAACTTGAGATAGATATTGGTGATTACTGTTTTGTCCGGTTTGTTTATATCGTCCATAACATTGTTACGTTCTACCACAATAAAAAATTTGTTAGGAGGTATCATCGCTATTAAATCTGGTTAGAGTCATTTGTATTTTTTTTTGCTATTCTGAGAATGATAAAATGACACACTTTGAGCGCACACTTGGGGCGCACACTTTATTTTTTAGCCATTTATGGCTCTTTCTTGTCTCTCAAGGCGTGGGTCCCACATCTAACAAAACACCATAAATGGCTAAAAAATAAAGTGTGCACCCTAAGTGTGTATCCAAAGTGTGTTATTTTATCATTTTTCTACTCAATAAACATTACTTAATCTCACTATCATGTTTATCAACATCATGATAGTGTGAGAATAAACCACTAAGTAGACTTAATGAGTGAAGTATGTGATTAGTTGTTATCGTACAGTTGAATGTTCAATAGCTAATCAACATTGTAAAGTTAGTCACAGTTGAGCTAAGATTGTAACACGTGTGTTTTTGATATACGGTTGTAATGATTCTTGATTTCTATAAATAAGATCATACTCTCTGGTTGTTAGTTAACAACACATAGATAGTTGTTCATGCTTTCTTGATGATCACTTTTGAGGTTTTACATGGTATCAGAGCATTCATGCTCAAGCAATGGTAGATCTATGAGGACAAGCAACATCATCGTCATTGTGCTCATCATCAACAAGATCGTTGAGATCATTAGTGGTGATGACAACACGGATGCTTTCTCTATTAGCTAATTTGTTAAGTCAGATTGTTTCTGTGAAGTTAGATGAATATAATTTCTTACGATGGAAGTCGATTTTTGTTCCATTGATTGAAGGTTTTCGATTAGATGGTTTCTTGTTTGGAACGAAAGAATGTCCACCAAAGTTACTGGATGGATCTGAAGAAATTAATCCAGAGTATGAAGATTAGTACTCGAAGGATCGAGTGTTGGTGGAATGGCTTCTACCAACACTAGATGATTCAGTTGGTACTCAACTTCAAAGTTATAATTCATCTGTTCATGAGCCATAGAAGGCAATTGAGTTGCTACGTGGAACACGGAATCAGGCACAAATTCAGTTAAATTGCGCAACAGTTCAGACATTGAGAAAGGGAAATATGACAATGTTAGAATGTCTCGAGAATATGAAAGAATTATCTGACAAATTAGCAGTGGCTGGTGAAACATTTATGGTACGTGATCTGATTTATTGATCTCTTGTTGGATTAGATACATAATATCTTCTAATTACAGTTGTGTTGGAAGCAAGAAGAGATCTAACTTGGTCAGAATTGCAGACATCTTTACTGAGTTTTGAAGCAAAATTGGTGAAGCTTCAAACCTTAGCTAGTATAAATTCTTTTCATTTACATTCATCTACTCAATATGTAAATGCTGCTAAAGTAATGTCTGGACATGGAGGTGCTTATAAGTCTAACTCATAAAACTTTACTCATAATGGAAATGGTAATAGAGGATCTAGAAATCCAAATAGAGGAAGATGAAATGGCAGGTTTAGAGGATGAGGTGGTTTCAAATCTTTTGGCATTAACAGGCCAATGTGCCAAATATAATAAAGTTGGACATGCTGCATTTGTGTGTTACTATAGATTTAATATGAATTACATGGGAGCTAATTCTAACAATGGTGCTTCACAATCACAGTTTCACCATCACAATCAAAGTCCTTAGTTTCAACATCAGAAAGGAGCTTTTATGGCAAATCAAATGCATGTGCCTCAAGAATAATGTTTCTCTGCACCTCAACTTGGCCAAAATGCACATAATTACTACTCATCTGCTAAATCAATTGCAAATTCCTCATGGTATGTTGATAGTGGTGCTACCTCACATGTGACTTCTGATCCACATCATATCACAAATGATTCACCTTACTCAGGTAACAACTCTTTAGTTGTTTGTAATGGTTGTCATTTACCTATTGCATCAGTTGGTAATGCTAGAACATCTTATCAGCAAGTATCTCTAAGGTTTCCCAACATACTATGTGTTCCTAATATCAAGAGAAATCTTTGAGTATATCTCAATTGACTCATGATAATGATGTGGTTATAGAATTCATCTTATCTACTTGCTTGGTGAAAAATGCTAAGTTCAAACAAATACTACTAAAAGGAGTATTCAATGATGCCTTGTACCAGTTTCTTTGTTTTCATTATGACCTCACAAATAAAGTTGTTGATAAAGCTTTCATTGCTTCTCAACAAAAACCAAATCATGTTTGGCATTTGAGATTGGGACATCCATCACTGTCTACTCTGCAACACATATTGAAAACTCATATTAAAGCTCCATCAACACCAGTTCAGTTCAGTGATATATGTCCTTTAGGAAAGCATCATGCTTTACCTTTTCCTTTGTCAAATTCATGTAGTTCAAATGTATTGCATTTAGTTCATACAGATGTACGGGAACCAGCTCCAGTAACTTCTCATGATGGTTACAATTACTACATCCATTTTCTTGATGATTGTACTAGGTTTACATGCTTGTATCCATTAAAGAAGAAATCAAATGTTGTTACTACCTTTGTTGATTTCAAAACATTTATGGAAAATAAATTTTCTACAAAGATTAAAAGGGTAAAATCTGATTGGGGTGAAGAATTTTGAAGTTTTAAACGTTTTCTAGATGTTATGAAATTTTATTTCAACATTCTTGCCCTCACACTCATGAACAAAATGGAAGAGTTGAGAGAAAGCATAGACACATTGTGAAGATAAACTTAACAGTACCAGCTCAAGCTCATTTACCTTATCAGTTCTGGTTTGATGCTTATGCTACTGCTGTCTTTCTTAATAACAGATTACATTCGAAAGTGTTATCAGGTATTTCACCTTATCAGAAGTTATACAACAAGGTTCCTTATTATATTATTCTAAGGGTGTTTGTTTGCACTTGTTTTCCCTGTACAAGGCTTTACGATTCTCACAAGTATCAGTTTAGATCAGAGAAATATATATTTCTTGGGTACAACTCTATACATAAGGGTTACAAGTGTTTGAATAAAAATGGAAGAGTTTATATCTCTCGTCATGTGTTTTTTGATAAGGAAGAGTTTCCTTACAACTATATATTTCCTACTAAGAAGTCTCATGTTGTTACAAGGGTTGTTCCTCATTTTATTATTTCCATTGGCCAGAATACCGAGGTACCTCCTATTCCTAAAAGGGGTTCTGGTGTATCTGATTTCCAATTAAGCTCTTCCATTTCCCTTATGTCACAGTCTCCCTCTCATGTTAGACTATCAACTTCAACATCAGATCATACAGTTTTACTAACATTACCAATTATAACAAATGTTCATCCTATGATCACAATAGGCAAAGATGGTATTTCCATGAAGAAAGCCTTTGTATCTAGTTGTACTACTGATTAATCTATACCAAAGAATGTGAATCAAGCCTTACTCATTTCTCATTGGAAAGAAGCTATGGACAGAGAATACAATGCTCTTATATAGAATAATACATGGTCTTTGGTACCTGCATCATCTACTCAAAATGTAGTGGAAACTAAATGGATTTTCATAATCGAAAGGAACTCAAATGGGTATATTAATAGATATAAAGCTCATTTTATTGCAAAGGGGTTTAAACAGATTCCTGGTGTAGATTTCTCCAGGGCTTATAGTCTAGTTATTAAGTCTTCCGTAATCAGGGTGATCTTCTCTATAGTTGTGACTTATAGTTGGTCAATTTGACAGATTGACATTAATAATGCATTTCTTAATGAAAGCTTGATGGAAGAAGTTTTTACAAATCAACCAAAAGGTTATGTTGCCAATGACAAGCCTGGTTTTGTTTGTTAACTAAATAAGGCATTGTATAGACTTTGACAAGCTCCACGAGCTTGGTTTGACAAGTTAAAGGGTGCTCTACTGAACTGGGGATTTATTCGTTCGAAAACTGATTTCACATTGTTCATTTCTAACTGGAATGGTGCTATTACATATGTTCTTGTCTATGTGGATGACATTACTGTTACTAGTTCAAGTCACTTGGCTATTCAGTCCTTCATTGATTAGCTTAATACTACATTCACTTTAAAAGACATTGGTGAATTGAGCCTTTTCTTGGGATTTGAAGTTCGATGAGATAAAGCTGGTCTATATCTTAATCAAGTCAGCTGTATTGGTTCTCTTTTATAGAAGGGTGGTATGCAAAATGTTAAAGCTGTAGAGTCTCCAGTTGCATATCAAAGCCTACTTGGAGGTCTTCGATATATGGTACACGTTAGACCTGATATTATTTATTGTTAATAGACTCAGTTCTTACCAACAATATTCTTCGACAGCACATTGGCAGGCCTTAAAGCATGTTTTGAAGTTCCTAAACGGCACCAGCCATTGGGGTTTATGTTTTAAACGTGGGTCTGAGTTGTTACTCACTAGATATTTGGATGCTGATTGGGTTGGTAATCCTTATGATCGAAAATCCATTGTAGGCTATACTGTTTACTTTAGTTCAAACTTGATTTGTTGGTTATCCAAGAAACAATTTGTCGTAGCTAGATCAAGCATTGAATAAAAGTATCGAGCTTTAGATCAAGTCACTACTGAACTGAGTTGGCTTTAATCTTTGTTATGGGAGTTAAAGTTTCCTATTCTGGGTACTCCAGTGATATGGAGTGATAATCAAAGTGTAGCATCTCTTGCTCGAAATCATGTCTTCCATAGTCGCACTAAATATATAGAAATTGATAATCATTTTGTAAGTGACAAGGTCATACATGGAGAGATTATTGTTCAATATGTTCCTACACAAGATCAAATTGTTGATTGCTTTACTAAAGCATTGTCGACTTCTTGATTCTTTCAGTTGAGCAACAAACTTGGTGTTTTACATATTCCCCTTCGTTTGAGGGGGGATGTGAGAATAAATAATGCATGCCGAACGCGTCAATAAAATATAATTCATAGACCAACTATTTTGTAGATAGTGGTAAAGGATCAATCCCATATAGATTGATAATCTTTCTGAGGTTTTAAAAGAAAGGGAAAACAAGGGTTTGAGAACGAATGTTGAGAGAATTCAAAAAGAGATATAATTGGAAATACTTTGTAAAGAAATCAATTAAGAAAAGTAACATAAACCTTTGGTATCACAAGCTTCCTCAATTGGTACATTTAACCCTATGGTCATCGATCTATGTAAGGCATGCAATTCAAAGGTATTCTAGAGTAGCTATAGACCCGGTAACATACGCGCTTCATCGCACTTCCTATTCTCGATAGTCAAGGTACAACAGTTACTACTTCCCTAGCCAAAGGTATAACCCTATACTCAAGCGAATTGGGTTTAACAAGATGACAGCAATGAGTTTTATGAAGGCATTGCACCTAGACAACTAGATCGCTAGTGCTTCCGATTTAGCCTAGATCCCTAAGGTACTCGACCGGTCCCAAAAGGGTTGAATCAATCGGTATGGTTAATTACCACTTGTGTGGACTTCTTGCATAAGGACGGATGCGTACGACTCACTAGCAATAAATCAAGGTTTAAATCAAAGTTTAACCTTAATTAATCAAACAATACTAAAGAGAATAAAATACCAAAGAAAAGAAATTAAATTGAATTGAATTAGATCTCACATAGGTTTGAAGCCAAAAGAGTTGTTTGATCCACCTCCGATCTAGATTGATGGAGATTTGCCATACGTGATGGTTGAAAACCTCAAATTCTTGATGTTCTTTTGTAAATAAAGGTTGGGAACAATGATTTCATGAGTTACTATTTTTATAAAACCTAAAAAAATCTATTCCAAATTGAAGTTCCTAAAAATTCGGACTAAAAAATGGGTTTCCGATTCCAGGCCATTGGTCAAGCCGTGGCCTGAAATTCGTGAAACTTAAGCCACGACCTAGAAATACGCCCTGAGCGGCGACCTAGATCACTGTTTTCTAGTGACAAACATGAAAATGAGGCCGTGAAGCTTAGATTCAATGCCACGGCCTAAATATACAGCTTGAGCCACGACCTAAAATTTTGTTTTCTTCTTTCCTTTGATTACCTTGACCAATTCTTCTAATATTCGCACCAATTCTTCATTTTGGGTCCTAACACCTGTAAATCACACAAATGAGAGATCGTTACCTCTAAATTGAGATTTATGGTTCAAAATCACGTTAAACACTATATGTTATAATGTTTAATTATACACTTATCAATAAACCACTAAGTAGACTTAATGAGTGGAGTATGTGATCAGTTGTTATTGTACAGTTGAATGTTCAATAGCTAATCAACATTATAGAGTTAGTTAGAGATGAGCTAAGATTGTAACACGTGTATATTTGATCTACGGTTGTAATGATTCTTGATTTCTATAAATAAGATCATACTCTCTGCTTGTTAGTTAACAACACAGAGAGAGTTGTTCATGCTTTCTTGATGATCACTTTTGAGGTTTTACAAATAGAAATGCTAAATAGAATAGTAAACCAAAAATTACAAAATATATGGAGTGTATTAAATTATGAAAATGGAAAAAACAAAGAGAACAATAACAAATAGTCCCCAACTAGCTAAGTGGTTGTGCTCTTCCTACCACTCCTTAAAAAGTTTCACTTCTTTATGACTTTTTTAAATGACTCAGTTCTACGTTTGATCACAACCATATTGTCATGCATTTAATACATTACCATTACATACATGGTTGGTCCATACAAAAATTAAATCAAGATTAATGGCCTGCACAAAAGTCATGACTCAACCCTTTTATTGCTCCAAAATCTGATCCTCTTAATTTGACAGAACTAATTGATTTCGCAACAAATCGTATTTGAGGTTTTTTTAGTTTACAATTACAAAATCCAAAAAGTTTACACATCGATATGCAATATACAAGCAACATAAATGAAATGTTGTCAATATTTATAATATATATCGTCCATTTACAACAATATTTAATACAAAAAAGTTGTTTTTTTTTTTTTTTTTTTTTTTTTTTTTTTTGTTTTTTTTTAGTAAGGTAGGCAATACTCTGACTAGTTTATTAACAACAAATTGATATATACAACCCGAAGGAATGTGTAGCTTCGGACTGAGACCTTCTATCGAGGTCGACCTACACCAATTACAATAAATAAAAAATGAATAAAAAAATAAGAAATAAGAACCTTTATATTTACAAAGTGTTCATCAAGGCAAAACAAAACCAAGTACAACCATATCACGGGAGTCAATATGCACTAATACCTCATTTGGTCTTTTAAGCCCAATTCTTCACTGTAGCCAAAAAAAAAAAGAAACTGCAGCGACCCTGAGTAAACTTTGCGGCCCTTTATCAGTAAGTGCCCAAGAAATAAATAAGAAAATTAATTTCCACATCAAAGCCTCTACACCGGAACGAGCGCGACTCCGCTTCCATGGCTTGATCTCCCTTTGCTCACCTATATGCCTATTTCTAATGCTCGAGTAAAACCAATTCGGCCCTGCTCTATACACGACTGATATCATCTACGACACATCAGCTCCCAGTCCCTTGAAAGTTGACTCCATTGCCATTAAAGTCTTTATTTTTGCACATATTGGACTGTTCGGTTCATGTTAGGGCGGATCAGCTAATTGGATTTGAGTAAGCCGGGTGTTGCTTCATTGATTAGATAGTTATTCGGATTACATAGTACTCTATCCAGTAGACTAAACAAAACCATGGTTTTTCGCGTCGTTAGTTAGTTCGGATGCCTCAATTGAGCGATAGATGACTTTACCCCACTTCTCACATTCGGATTACATCTTCGCGATCTCCTAGCATGCACGCGCAAGACCAGCGTCATCGAAGCTCGACCAACACCATCACTTGAGATCTTCTTTATTCCTTCTCCAATTTTTTGATATCGCATAATTTTCTTTGATCAAGTTGCCATGAAGTCCATCAATTTATATGGCTTACAATAGTTTGCAGTGGAAATGAGGTTCGAGATTGTGTTTTTTGATGATTTTGATGATTTCGTGTTCGTCTCTTTGTAGTTGATGAAAGATCTCTTATTGCTGTTGTCGAGATTTGAGTCTGAGATTTGAGTCTAATTTCTTTGTTGTTGTTGTTATTGTTGGAAGAGTTTCCACTTGATTTCTCTGTAATGACCCGAAAAATTAAGATTCTACTTACAAATTAATTTGAAGTTTTGACATTTAATCTAATCTCTACGTAGAATACTCGGTCAAACTTTGGTTATCGGGGCCGAAATATAGTAGTGCAACACCTTAAAATAGTTATATAATTGGAAAACTATATAGTAATAATTAAATTAATGTGGCCTATAATTTATTAAGCTATAGTTCTAATTAAATTTTAATGTACCATAGTTTTAAATAAAGTGATTAATTAAAATGATTTTGAGAGTAAAGTAGTAAGGTATGATGATGATTTGAATAAGAAAGATATAATGCGAGGGGGTTGGTTAAGTGAATGAGTAGACAAATAAAAAGATGATAATTAATACAAAAGAAATAAAGTAAATAAATAAACAAACCACTCACAACTTGACACCTAGCTAGCTACCTATCCTATCGCACCATCCCACCTCACCCCATCCCCTCTTTCCCCCCCTCTCACGTCACTCACTTTCCTCTACTTCTCTAACCAAACCAAAACATCTTTCGTTCTCTCTTCTCACTGTTTTCATCTTCTTCACCACCTCTCCCTTCCATTTTCTTCTCTCTCACTCCCCATCTCATAAGCTCTTTTCAACACTCCCGAGCCTCATCACCCCCTCCCTCTCGCGGTACTCTCGCCTCTCCCACTCTTGCTCTCTGCCTCACCATCACTCACGGCTTCCCACCTCCCTCACTCGCCTCACCTCACGCGTCGCCCCTCCATCACTCTTGGCTCCCTCTCCGGCGACCCTCCCGACGCCTAGGTGAGTGGTTATTTGTTACGTGTATGTTGGAGAAGATGGTGTGTGCTTAGCATAGATGGGGTATGCTTAGTGATTGTGTGTATGCCTCGTGATTCGTGTTGGTTTTGGAACATAAATGGCCACCTCGAGATGCACATTGGAATTACATGCATCTCGAGACTGCCTCGAGATGCGTACTTATTTAAGAAAAATAAAATAAATATATAACATGTGCATATAAACTTATAAAGTGTATATGAGTATATATATATATATATTATACACATTTATATATAGTATACTTTATATACATTTAAATCAATAAAATAAAATAAAATAATAATCAATTGATTAGATACAAAAAGAATAAAGACTTAATTTAAGAGAGTAGATCGGGCTGTAATCTAACCAACGCGGTTCGACCCAAGATGCGGCAAATGCAATCGCAACCCGAGAAATTTCATATTTTTGGAAAATGAAGTAAATGGAAAGAAAATAGAACCAAATAAGTTAATATTTAATTGGATTTTCATACCGAAATTACAGACCTAAACTATCGATGAGACACTCGTCAAATCGATGTTGGGGTCCAACCGTGATTACCATAATTGAAATTTTGTCTCGAGATACATACAACAATCAAAAATTGTTTCTATGGCGATTCACATTGAAATCGACCTCGTAATGTGTGCGTAGCTAAAATAAAGTACGAATAAAACTCGTAATTGAGTCTAATAGAAATTGTGAAATAATTTAGGGAATTCGGACGCGCCAAATGCAGAACAATAGTACGAACTTCGAATATGTCGAGCTGCTTATATGGCTGGGCAATTTGCATGGTTATTCGTAAGTAAACTAGTAGAAGCATTATCAGTAGTTATTTTCTACTTCTTGAATTTAATTTCTTTTATTGTGCCTATTTATGGAATTTCACTCATAGTTAGAGTGTCTGAGGGCTAAGTGAGTCAGGAATGTAATCTCCTGTGTATGGCGATCGACGCGCAACCAGAACCATACCCCGGGTTATTGGATTTGGGTCGTGGATGGGAGGTGAGGTATTCGGGGTGTCGTTGATACCCCTAAGTTCACAATAATTTTGGATATGTTAGCGCTGCCGCGATTCTAAGAAGTCGAGCTTGTGACGGTATAGTCGCAAGTCGCAACTCGATGGATTTGAGACCACTTGGCTTCTCTCTTTTGTTTCCACGACACTCTCATTTCATTTCTTTTATTTTTAGTATATTTATCATGCACTTACTTTATTTCTTGCTATTTTATATTCCTACATGATTTATCGACTATTTATTTAATTTTTGAAGTACTGTTAAGACTCCTCTGAATTTACTCACTGGAATTGTCTCCTTTCGCGGTGACAATTGTAGGCCCCTCGTCTAACAAGGGCAAAGAGCCAGTGATTGGCGACTACCTCTGAGGGCTCACGGAGTGGCTCATAGTTTTGCGATATTGTAGGTTTTTGTATTATATATATAGATATATACATATATATATATATATATATATATATATATATATATATATATATATATATATTTTTTTGTAAAACTTTGGCATATTGGGATTGAGGGACACTTTGATACATGTATATGCTCATTTTGCCACCATATGTATACATGTTATATATTACAGGGTTCCACACATAGGTTTCCCCATTTTGCGTGTTTTAGAGGTATTTAAATTGCTTCGTTTATTTTCTTTCTGCTGCTTACTAATTTAAGTTTTGCAAAATTAATAACTTAATATTAAAACACCAAACTAAGACAAAATGATATAAGAAGGCTGACTAGGCTTGCGTTGAAATTGCGAGAGTTGATTGGGGGTCTATGTAGGTCGGCTGGGCTGAGCTCAGTTTGTGGGAATTGAGGCCGTCACAATTTCAGATCAGATGATGTAGTGAATGGCTTAATTTAGGTCAGCAACTGTAACATTAATAATGGGTGAGTTCTGATATTCTTTGTTACTACCTTGTTGTTGGGTTTTGGGGTTCATACGCAGCAGAGATTACAAAACAGTTTTGACAAAAACCCCAATAGGATCCGAATCTAATTCCATTAAAAACGTTTAAACCATGAAAAACTTAATCATACCTCAATCGCAATATACATTTCAGAAGGTTGATCGATCTCTAAGGCGCGCAACGATTTAACGCCTCTATATCAATGATCCACACACGAACGGCGTACGAGATTTGAAGTGCTAGCTTCAAGAGAATATCAAACCTTTTTGTTTCTCTCCAAAACGATCCGAGCATACCAAAAACCCTAAGTCGTTTCTAAAACGAAAATAGAGTTTCGGCCTTTTTTCTTTCGTACTTGTGTTCTAACTTAAAGCGTCTATTTATACAACCTCTTGTATATAGACGATTAAGTAAATTACACATATACCCTTACTTAAAGAAGTATAAGTGTAATACACCACAAGGACGTTTCAAAAGTCATGAATTTTATCATATAAAATTCATTTTTCTGAACCATCTTAAAATCTCGCAAAACCATTCTTAGTGTGCGACCCAATAGGCTCATACAACGTTGGCGTGTACCAAAACACATTTTGGTATACAAGTCATAAGCGATCTCTAGCAAGACATTATGACTACCCAAGTTGTACGAATATCAAATCGATACAACCTAATCAATAGTGTATATAACATCCTTTTGTCACACGATATCCTTTTGATCAAACATAAGGCATGGAATTGTCATCCAACATGTTCAATCGTACTAGTCTCGATCTCTAGGTAGATCGAAAACATCCAAGTGACATTGATCAATATCAATTCACTTAGACTAGGCCTTTTAACAGTTTAACACATCGAGGGATCCACTAGATATCTCTCTTTATATGAGAGGGACAAATTCTATCTCGATTACACAACTTCATCACATTGCTCACACAGTAACCAATCACAACCTTTATAATCGTCCGGTTAAAGACAACGTTTGATTGTGTCAAATTATTGTGTTCCTAATGTTGAAGTCTCTGGCAATCTCAAGTCAGAGGACTGAAAAACATATCTATCATGATAAACAACTATGACTTAATTCATGTGATGTTCTCATAGCGGGTCGGTCCAGTACTTTGTTCCCTAACAAGTACTCGTGATCTTGATTCGTATCCCTATACGTATAATCATAATATGATCATCAACCAAGACTCACACTAGTCTTAATTCATTATAGTTCCCAGTATAATGATCGACTAGGGACATTTAAGATATTTATGTAAATACCCATGGATCTTATTATAATGTAAACATGCAAATTAATTATAATAAACAGCAAATGAAATCCTCTATTTTATTAACTAAAAGTATTCATAAAGACAGTTAATGGATTGACCTAGGGCACATGCCCCATCATCTCCCACTTGCACTAGGGCCAATCATACATGCATCTAATGCCTAATGATCTAACATGACCATCATGTTTTGATTGTGGAAGAGCTTTTGTCAATGGATCCGCAACGTTGTCTTCAGTAGGTACTCTGCAAATCTTTACGTCTCCCCTCTCAATAATTTCTCTGATGAGATGAAAACGCCTGAGTATATGTTTGGATATGTGGTGTGATCTAGGTTCCTTGGCCTGTGCTATTGCCCCGTTATTGTCACAATACAAACAAACAGGGTTAGCAATACTTGGAACCACACCTAGTTCGAAATGAACTTTTTGATCCAAATCGCCTCCTTTCTTTGCATCGGACGCCGCAATATACTACTCGTTGTAGAATCCGCCACGCTCTCTTGCTTCGAACTTTTCCAACCATTTCTCGCACCCCCATTCAAAGTAAACACATATCCAGATCGCGATCTAAAATCATCTATATCAGTTTGAAAACTTGCATCGTGTAACCATTTACAACTAGATCATTTTCAAAACCTCCATAGACCAAGAACACTTCCTTAGTCATTCTTAAGTACTTAAGGATGTTCTTTACTCGCTATCCAAAGTGACTCTCACCAGGATCGATCGATATCCGCTTGTAGTGCTCAAAGCATATGATACATCAGTCGAGTGCATAGCATGGCATACATGATAGATCCAATAGCCGATGCATATGGAATCTTATTCATACGGTCTCGCTCATCATTTGTCCTAGGACATTGATTCTTTCGAGACTTATGCCATGAGACATTGGCAACAATCCTCTTTTAGAGTCTTGCAAACCGAACCTATTCAAACCTTGTCTATGTAAGCACTCGACTTAGGCACCGATTAGCCTCTTAGATCTATCCATATAGATCCTTATCCCTAGGATATAGGTCGCATCTCCTAAGTCTTTCATTGAGAAACACTTCCCTAACCAAGACTTGACATTCTCGCAATGTTGGGATGTCATTTCCAATGAGTAATATATCATCGACATACGATACCGGAAAAACAACTACACTCCCACCGACCTTCTTGTATACACAAGGCTCATCTTCGTTCTTAATGAAACCAAAATCCTTGATTGCTTCATCAAAACGAAGATTCCAACTCGAGAAGCTTGCTTTAATCCATAAATGGATCTTTGAAGCTTGCATACCTTCCTAGAATTCTCGGGATGTACAAAACCTTCAAGGTTGTGTCATATACACGTCCTCAAGCAAATGCTTTCCATTAAGAAATGTTGTTTTTACATCCATTTGCCATATTTCATAGTCATAATATGCAAAGAATGGCAATTAAAATTCTTATGGATTTAAGCATGGCTATCGGCGAAAAAGTTTCATCATAATCAACACCTTGAGTCTGCCTGAAACCTTTTGCTACAAGTCTTGCTTTAAAAGTATGCACATTGCCATCCATGTCAGTTTTCTTCTTGAAAACCCATTTACATCTAATGGTCTTACCACCTTCAGGTAAATCAACCAAGTTCCAAACTTGGTTATCATACATGGATTGCATCTCGGAATTCATGACACTTAGCCATTTATCTGAGTCTGGTCCAGACATAGCCTCCTGATAAGTGGTGGGCTCATTTTGATCCATAAGCAACACATTACGACTATCGTAATGAGAAATCGAATCTCTCTCGGCTCATGTCTTACCCTACCGATTTACGTGGGCCTTGTGTCACTTCATGAGGTTCAACTGGTTCAGAATGTTGTTGAACTTCCAGTAGTGGTTCAGTGTTTATCTGTGATTCTTGAACTTCTTTAAGATTTATTTCTCTCCCGCTAGTGTCTTTTGAAATAAACTGTTTTTCCATAAAGGCACCATACCGAGCAACAAACACTTTATTCTCAGTGAGATTATAAAAGTAATATCCTTTTGTTTCCTTAGGATACCCTACAAATAAACACTTATCAGATTTATGTGTTAGTTTTTCTGAGACTTGTCGCTTTACGTAAGCCTCACAACCCTAAATCTTAAGAAAAGACAAACTAGGTCTCTTCCCGTACCATATCTCATATGGTGTTTTATCAACCGCTTTAGAAGGAACTCGATTTAGAGTGAAAGCTGCAGTTTGTAATGCATAACCCCAAAAGGATAATGGAAGATCTGCATAACTCATCATAGATCGAACCATATCTAATAAGGTTCGATTTCTCCTTTCAGAAACTCCATTCCATTGTGGAGTTGCTGGTGGAGTCAATTGGGAGACAATCCCACAATTTTTAAGATGATCGTCAAATTCTTGGCTTAAATACTCACCACCTCGATCTGGATCGAAGTGTTTTGATAGTTTTACCAAGTTGATTATGCACTTCATTTTGAACGTTCGAAAACATCTCAAATGATTCACTTTATGTTTCATAAGATATACATAACCATATCTCTTTGAAATCATCGTAAATGTAATGAAGTCGATAGCCTCCTCTAGCCATTGTGTTTATAGGACCGCATACATCAGTATGTATTAGACCCAATAAATCACTTGCCCTTTCACTGTGTCCAGTAAAGGGACTTTTAGTCATCTTGCCTAGTAAACAAGATACGCACGTTTCATATGTTTCTAAATCAAATGAATCTAGAAGCCCATCTTTATGGAGCTTCGTTATGCATTTCTTGTTTACGTGCCCGAGACGATAATGCCAGAGATATGTTTGATTACAGAAATGACAATTTCTTTCATTTTCTTTTGGGTGTTTTGAAGCAGGAACAGGCTCTTGACTTGTTCCACAAGCTTTGCGACAGGTGCAGCAGCAGCCTTGACAACTTTAGCCTTGCCTTTGCCTTTCTTCTTCATTCCCTTTCCCTTTTGGACCATCAACACATTATTAGAGGGTTTCTTGATATTTTGTTCAGCAGTTTTGAGCATCAAATGCAACTCTGAAATTGATTTCTCCATATTATTCATATTGTAGTTCATCACAAATTGTGAGTAACTTTCCGGTAATGAATTTAGGATCAAATCCGTAGCCAACTCTTGGCTTATGGGAAATCCGAGTCTATCAAGCTGGTCAACATAGCCCTTCATCTTCAGAACATGAGGACTAACTGACGCACCCTCAGTCATCTTGCAAGAATGTAGGTTCTTGACTGTCTCGAACCTTTCTCGCCTAGCTTGTTGTTAGAACATTTCCTTCAGCGTTATAGCCATGTCGTAGGCTTCCATTAGTTCCATGTCCTTCTGAAATTCAGGAACCATAGTTGCCAGCATAATACATGCAACATCGGTAGAATCGTTGACATGCTTATTATGCGCATCCTTCATGACTTTCGTAGCATTGGGTGGTGGGTCCTCGGGGATTGGAGCATCCGGGACATACAACTTGCGTTCATGCTTGAGAACGATTCTCAAGTTTCGAACCGATCAAGAAAGTTAGTCCCAGAGATAGCTTATCCTTCTCAAGGATGGATCGCAGTGACAGGGGATTATTGTTACTTGAAGAGGTCATTGATCTACAATAAAGATTATGCAAAGTTTATTTTAGCATAGAGGAATAGACTCCCACTAAATTAACAACCCTCCTAAAACACATTGTTTATTTAGGGGACTAAAATCCATATTTCACCTAATTCTATGACAGTTATGGCATGAAACACAGAACTAGATTATTTAGGTAGGTAACAATTACCAATTACATCTTATGTAATTTTTAGATCCTTTTATGAGATATGGGACATCTTATGTCTTAGCATGTTTTTATCTCATCATTTGCCTAAAGCTCAAAACTATTTTGATGGCTTTATTAAGTCGGACCATTTTAAACATTTAGGTAACTCTTACCCAACTTGTCTCACCAAGATAACACAATACACCCAGCTATGGCTGAAACTGTATTAGTGTGATCGAGGCCTTGACAAGTGTTTAAAATGGATGGCGTGAGACTTAAAATTTAATAGAGGAATTTTATTCAGTTTTAGTGATTTTATGTAAACAATGAAATATCATATATTTTATTGATTTCTTAAATCACTAAACAATTTGGAGATTTTTATACTGTTCATTAATAAAAGAATTTGTGTGTGCTAGGATTAGTTAGACGGCTGGTCTCATTTGCCGGTCAATGGCGTAGCGGTGGTTCATTTCACCCGGTCAATGGACGGGGAATCTGGGGGTAGCGCCCCCATTTTTTTTATTTTTTTTTTTAGAAGACGAATCTCAATTCTGAAAATTATCATATTTTTCGCTGATTTTACTATACTAAATTTACCCCTTAATTTATCCAAAATTAAGTCAATTAAAACATTTTTAATTAACCCGGGCTCACATCTAACTAATCATCTTATCCTAATCCAATTAGGACTTTAGATATTTGAATCCTAGCATATCACCAATAACAAACTTCTCCATATTTATCTCCTATCCAATAGGGATAACGAAACCGATTTTGCTTATATTTTTTTAATCTAATTTGTTATCTATCTTTATCAAATAGAAACTTCATAACAAAATAGATATAACAAGATAAATAATTAATTTCGAAAATTAATTATTTATTTTGGATTTAAGATATTTGAATCCTAGTATATCACCAATAACAAGATTCTTGATATTTATCTCTTATTCTAATTTGTTATCTATCTTTATCAAATAGAAACTTCATAACAAAATAGATATAACAAGATAAATAAATAATTTCGAAAATTAATTATTTATTTTGGATTTAAGATATTTGAATCCTAGTATATCACCAATAACAAGATTCTTGATATTTATCTCATATTCTAATGTGTTATCTATCTTTATCAAATAGAAACTTCATAACAAAATAGATATAACAAGATAAATAAATAATTTCGAAAATTAATTATTTATAAATAAATAATCTCGAAAATTAATTATTTGCAATTTCGGTCTTCATCCAAATAATCACAAACATGTAATTGAATCATGAACTACTATCCCAATCGAACCTAATGGTGTCATGGATCATAGAACACGAAACTCAATTTATTAAAATTATTCAAATTAACCTAACATGTTTACTAGCATGTACGAAACTAATTTCAATTAAATCACGAATATATGTATCATATACACAAAACATGATAATAAATCTCACAGAAAACTTATGTATATCACATATACATCAACTATTAACATGCTTTCAATCATATATCATGTATATATCAGAAGAAAACATGCAATGAGTTTAATGGAATCAAACTCGAAGGCTCTGATACCACTGTTGGGTTTTGGAGTTCATACGCAGAGGAGATTACAAAACAGTTTTGACAAAAACCCCAATAGGATCCGAATCTAATTCCATTAAAAACGCTTAAACCATGAAAAACTTAATCATACCTCAATCGCAATATACCTTTCAGAAGGTTGATCGATCTCTAAGGCGCTGCCAACGACGAACGCCCTCTATCAGCAGTCCACACACGAACGGCGGTCGAGATTTGAAGTGCTAGCTTCAAGAGAATACCAAACCTTTTTGTTTCACTCCAAAACGATCCAGAGCATACCAAAAACCCTAAATCGTTTCTAAAACGAAAATAGAGTTTCGGCCTTTTTTTTCTTTCGTACCTGTGTTCTAACTTAAAGCGTCTATTTATACAACCCTTGTATATAGACGGTTAAGTAAATTACACATATACCCTTACTTAAAGAAGTATAAGTGTAATACACCACAAGGACATTTCCGTCATGAATTTTATCATATAAAACTCATTTTTCTGAACCATCTCGCAAAACCATTCTTAGTGTGCGACCCAATAGGCTCATACAACGTTGGCAGTGTACCAAAACACATTTTGGTATACAAGTCATAAGCAGTCTCTAACAAGACATTATGACTACCCAAGTTGTACGAATATCAAATCGATACAACCTAATCAATAGTGTATATAACATCATTTCGTCACACGATATCCTTTTGATCAAACAAACATAAGGCATGGAATTGTCATCCAACATGTTCAATCGTACTAGTCTCGATCTCTAGGTAGACTGAAAACATCCAAGTGACATTGATCAATATCAATTCACTTAGACTAGGCCTTTTAACAGTTTAACACATCGAGGGATCCACTAGATATCTCTCTTTATATGAGAGGGACAAATTCTATCTCGATTACACAACTTCATCACATTGCTCACACAGTAACCAATCACAACCTTTATAATCGTCCGGTTAAAGACAACGTTTGATTGTGTCAAATTATTGTGTTCCTAATGTTGAAGTCTCTGCAATCTCAAGTCGAGGACTGAAAAATATACCTATCATGAGAAACAACTATGACTTAATCCATGTGATGTTCTCATATGGTGGTCCAAGACTTTGTTCCCTAACAAGTACTCGTGATCTTGATTCGTATCCCTATACGTATAATCATCATATGATCATCAATTAAGACTCACACTATCTTAATTCATTATAGTTCCCAGTATAATGATCGACTATGGACATTTAGGATATTTATGTAAATACCCATGGATCTTATTATAATGTAAACATGCAAATTAATTATAATAAACATCAAATGAAATCCTCTATTTTATTAACTAAAAGTATTCATAAAGACAGTTAATGGATTGACCTAGGGCACATGCCCCATCACTTGTGACGTACTCTGCAAATCACTTATTCTTCCTGCAAGCCCAAAATCTGATCCACTTCAATAAATTCATTCATTTCATACCCTATTAACATGTTGTAGGTGATAATGTATTGTTTTTACAAACAAATTGTGTGACAGATGTTTATGTTTCTAAATGAATAATTAATTGAATGAGAAGAAAGTGACCTGGGAGATTCGAAGAGCGGCTAAAGCTCTTTTCGCTTTTCCAATGTCGTGTTAGGGTTTGGGCATTTGGGTGTGTTTTTAGAAGAATAGGGATAGGGAAGTATATTCACACTCACGTAAAACATATAAGCTAGGTGTTAATCGAGCGAACCGAACAAGTGACAAACTTAGGACTAATCATTTAATCTAAGTCATAATACTGGGTATAAGTTAATCTCACCAACTTGGCATAGTTGGATTTGTCAACCGAATAGACCAATAGAGTTAGCTACACCTCTATTAACTTATTCCCAAGCATCCATCCAAGAGTTCATTCTTTTTTTTTTTGACTTATCCAAGAGTTCTTTTTGAGCCAGGCTATACAAACACCACTCATCCTTAAGAGCGACCCAATTTTGAATACACTCCAAATTCAAATTTCTATTTGGGAGGGCACCTCGACTTTTATTTTACCAAAATACCTCTTCATTCCAATTGAAGCACCCAACTCCAAAATTTTAGTCGAGACATCTATTTTATGTTCGAAGACACATGGCCGAGACTTATCTTTTAAGTTCAATTTTGTCCAATCGAACTTTTTTGGTGAAACTTGATTGACAACTCTCGAACTAAAAAGTTTGATAGGTTCTGATAGACTCTCCAATTAAAGGTTCAGTGGACTTAACCGACTCTCCAACTAGAAGTTCGGTGGACTTTGATTAATTCTCCAACTAGAAATTTAAAACTGTGAGGCCGAGTCATTCAACGATGCACTACAAATTACAAAAAATGAGTGTACGAAGAGATGAAGGCGTGGTGCACAATACGAGATCAGGGAAGGGGCGGGGCGGGGCTAGCACAAAGGTCTTTTTGCATTAATAATGTTATTTTTGAAAGTTTGACTTTAGTCGTTGGTTGCTCTATAGGTTTGCCTTTTTTTCATTGAAAATTCCGTTATCCCCCCTCCCAAAATAAATAAATAAATAAATAAATTATTGAAAAATAAATAAATAGAAAACACGTGATATGCAACGCACTTGACTGCGATAAAACTTCTCTTTTGCCGCCCGAACATTGAAAAAAACTTGTTCAATACAATTGTTAGATACAGTGATGATCACTGTAGTTCAGGGTTAGTGTGTATTTGTTGGAACAAAAGATTATATGTCTTGTTCTAGTGTTTTGAAGAGAAAATATTTAGTCCCACATAGGAGAACTACAAAGCACTTTCACACTCTATAAGCGAAAGCAACCCAACATACTTTGTTTAGGACAAAGGGACAAGGAGTTGGGGACCCATTGGGTGCACATGGATGCACATGGGTATAAGGTAATCTATACATTATTATGTCAAAGGTGGGCCCTTAGGCTCTTTAATTGTCAAACATAGATTTTCTTTTTACTTAAATTTTTAATTTTCGGTAATTAATTTTCAAAATTATTTAACTGTTATAAAGTTAATACAATTACGTTTTACAACAGTCATGACTGTCGAACCCAACAAATTATTTTATTTTCGAAATTAAAGAGATGCGTTTTTTGGGAAACACCTCTTCAACTACTATTTAAGTTCAACTAGAACTCAAAATTTAACACTAAATTTTTTTTCCGAAATTAATTGTTCTGTGATAGAGAAAAAAATATAGTTTGGCAGACTTTCAAATTAGTGATTTCTAAATTTGAAAAGGCACTCCGGTTGAATCATGGGGACATATTCCTGAAGAGATTTTATCACCAAATTGGAAAACAATTCTGTCTTAGGACATTGCTTTCGAGCAAGCCTTCGATAATTACATTATTTGTTTACTTATCATTCGATTATGTTGTTGTTTATTTTTATTTCGTTTTATTTATTGCATATAAGATCATTACAGATTGTTCAGGTATAACAGTATTGACTATAGTTAGTTTTTATACTTGACCATAGTCAACTTTACTCTAGTTAATCTAACCCAACTTGTTAAGATATGTTAAGATTGGAGATCATTCGATTGTAATCAGAAAATTGTGCTTGTAACCGTTACCTGTATAAATAGGTGGTTTGTACTCGAGAAAGATACACAATAAAGATTATCTCTTTCAGAAATTAACATGGTATCAGAGTTAGGTTATGGCTAGTATCTTGTTTTGTCTTAGTTTTGGTCGACTTCTTCGACTACGTCTTCGTAGACTGCCATGAGAAAAAACTTGCGTTGTGAATCATGCCTTGATCACCTTGTGTCAATTTTGTCTCGTCGATGTCCTCTTCGTTTATCCTAGGTCGCTGCAACACCCTTCATGCCTCTGTTTGTGCTTGCTTCCGTGACCATCTACCATGCTGTTCCCACACCTACTTATCCCTCTCTGCTCCCGAGTCCTAGTCGCCTGTATGCCCGTCTCCGCGTCACTACTTTGCTCGTTCGTGTGTGTATGTCATTTGTGCCCATCTGCCAGTGCGTCCGTGTTGCACAAGCCTGAATGCCATGTGTCATTCTAACTTTGCTCACTTGCCATCCATGCAATCTCCATCCATGCTCACTTGTAGTCCTTGATCTACAAGCCTGACTATCATTTGTGCGTACGCCTCCACTCGTGTCCACTCGTGCGTCTTACTTATTGTGCACAATATTAGATCATTGCTTGTTCCGTAGTGCATTGAATCAAGATATTTTTTTGTCAAAAAAAAGTTTGCAATTTGTGTGTTGCTACTGTGATCGAGCACCTGCGAGCCTTGTACTCATCTCCGCCTTGCATTACATGAAATCATGTGATTTCCTTACATGCTTACCTCATATACACATGCGACCCTTAAGCTCGCCATCTGCATGTGCGCCTTGTGTTGCATCTGCCTTTGAGGTCATCTTGAGACCATCTGCTCATCTGTTCGATTTGAGATCATCTGCAAACTGCTCTGCCCACGTGCATGTGCAATCCGGATTTGCTCATAAGTCGATCATCTGTTTGTATGTCATGGGTTAAGACATATATATGTCTTTACTCTATGGGTTGTCGTTGATTAATCTCCTCTACAACGAACTCTAGATCTGTTTTTTTGTCATTTATTCACTTGAATTTGTTCTTGTGTTGCTGCCTGCGCACTCCACTTATTTATTTAGCAAACTCAAGTTGGTTTTGACAAACCTATCTTAAGTTTGAGGGAGGGTGTTAAGATATGTTAAGATTTGATGTTAAGATATGAGATCATTCGGTTGTAACCAAAAGATATTGTGGTTGTAAACGTTACCTATATAAATAGATGGTTTGTACTCAAGAAAAATACACAATAAAGATTATCTCTTTCAGAAATTAACACAACTATAACAGCTTTGATTAGACTGTTGGGAGATCAGCTCAGTGTATCTATACTCTGTAAAACGCGTTGGTTAAGTTAATGTAAATCATTCATTTTGTTATGATGAGACAGAGCTCATAAGTTCTTTTTCTCTCTTGTATTGTTTGATCATCCTCATTAGGTTGATCTTTACAACAATCTCTAATTGGGGTAGCGCAACCCTAATAACACTAGCTCGAATACCATACACTACCAAACCAAAAAAAAAAAAAAAGGCGGTGATAAAAAGTTGTATTTTAATTGTTATATAAATAGAATATAATTATTAACAGAAAAGTCCAAGATATAAGTTACTAACTCGACATAAGATCAACATAATTATAAATTATTGACAATATTAATAATATAGACAATATACTTACATGGCTATATTGTCATCAAATTTATTTCAACTTAACAGTTAATTCACTCTCCCAATTTTAGAGCATTACTTAACGGACAATCTTGGAGCACACATTAAGAACAACTACGCTATCCAAACTAGCTCCATTTGATTAAAAGAAGAATCTCACGACTTTGAACTCACCATGAAACCAACGAATCTATCTCATTCCAAGTAACAAGATGGAATCTTTTACTAGGCATTTTCTCAAACAATCTTTATACAGCTTTAAGCTTCGAAGAAAATAGCCCTTTATATTTTAGGACTTATCACGTCTTTTTATAAGGGGTTTTTCAAAAATTGAGGTGGGAATAGTTTTTTATTCCAAAAATAAGGTTGGCTACTTTTAATTTGCAAAACTAAGGTATGTCTCCTTTTGAAAATGAGTCATTGGTGATGATGTGGCTCCATGCATGTGGCGATGTGGGTTGATGAGGTGGAGTGAATGACTCCTTTTGAAAATGAGTCATCAATACAAAATGAATGACACCTTTTGAAAATGAGTCATCTATACAAAATACACAACCTCTATTTTACTCCTCAAAAGGAGTACTTTGTTCAACTCGAAGCGGTGAACTCATGCAAACGTCATGTACATCGAGATGGACAAGCCGCATCACGTACGTATATCGAGATGGACAACCCGCATCACACACGTATCTCGAGGTAGACAACTGATGTAAATGACACGCACGTATATGGACGTGGACAACTCATGCAAACGCCACACATGTATCTCGCGGTGTAGAAGTCATGCAAACGGCACGCGCGTATATGGAGGTGGCCGACCCATACAATCTCGTGCAATTCATGCAAAGTGACACACGTATCGTAAGGTGTGCAACTCATGCAACCTCGTTCAATCCATGCAAACGTCGCGCACGTATCTCGAGGTGGACAACTCATACAACCTCGTCCAATCAATGCAAACCGTGCAAAGGTCATACACGTATTTCGAGGTGGGCAACCCATGTAATCTCGTGCAATCAAAGTAAACCATGTAAACGTCATGCACGTATCTCGAGGTGGACAACCCATGCAAACGACACGCACGTATCTAGCGGTGGACAACCCATGCAAACAACACGCACGTATCTCGAGGTGGACAAACCATGCAAACGTCACGCACGTGTCTCGAGGTGGACACCATATGCAAACGTCGTGCACGTATCTCGAGGTGGATAAATCCATGCAAACGTTACGCACATGTCTCAAGGTGGACAACCCATGCAAACGACACGCACGTATCTGGCGGTGGACAACCCACGCAAACAACACGCACGTATCTCAAGGTGGACAACCCATGCAAACAACACACACGTATCTCGAGGTGAACAATCCAACATTATTTTTGGCATCCACGTGGCGCCCGTGTTCCAAAAACATGAATGATGCATTTCCAAAATGCGTCATTCATGTTAGGGAACATCCACATGGGCGCCACGTGGATTGTTCCACAATACACGAATGGCGCATTTTGGAAATGCGTCATTCGTGTATTTTGAGCGGACTAATTTTTCTCCAACTAATGGCACATTTTCAAAATGCGCCATTCATGTTAGGAAACATCTACTTTGGCGTCACGTGGATTGTTCCACAATACACGAATGACGCATTTTTGAAATGCGCCATTCGTGTATTTTGAGCGGACTAATTTTTCTCCAACTAATGGCGCATTTCCAAAATGCGTTTTACCTTACTTTTGGAATAAAAAAAAAATTTAACTTATTTTACTCATTTATATTAATTTTGACGGTACATTTGTAATTTTTCTTTTTTATAAGCATGTCATCGAACAACTCTTAAGCAGTGTCGATGTTGTATAATGATGAAGCTTTTTAAGAGGGGCGTTCTTGGTGTACCTCACAAACAAAAACAATTTTTGTTTTTTTGGACAAAGAGTTGTATTAACCAAAGATATCAAGTACAAACTTTCCAATCATAAAAGGCATACTATTAGTCCACACTATGGAAGACCCATAACACAAAGCAAAAGATGCAAGGGTATGAGCTATTACATTAAAAACACGTGGAATATGGTGGAAAGAATAGTGCTTTAGACGCAACGCCTAATCTTCCACTGCACGAGCTAACAAGTCATGATCACTAATGAAAGCACGAGAAGCTAAAAGAGATGGCATTAGAAGAGTCTGACCAAATATGCAGTTGGTCCAATTGATTAGTAATGTGCACCACTGCTTCCCTAATTGCCGTAAGTTCAGAGCAATCAACATCTAAAGAGAAATCCACGAACAAAAACATTTTTGAAAGTAGTCTTTCTGACAGTCTCATAAAAAGTACTGTAAGAACATTTTTTTCAGCCTTCCCGACCCCCGACCCCGACATGACCTGTTAGCAAGTTTTTCGAATTTTACTTGCTTCATACAATCACTTCCAAATGGAAAATGATTGGCTAGTATATTCACCGTTGGATTCTGCTTCACAATCTACACACGCACATTCCTGTAACAATCTACACACGTACAACAAATTTACAATTATATTTGCGTCAAAAGCAAAGATCTTAAGCTGAGATTCTAACAAGTTCAGTATCAAATTCTTCCAAGAAAAAAATTGAAAAATGAGAAGCGTCCTGTATAAGAATTTAGGAGAGAAAATGAGGATTCGATGTTGGGAGAGCAGTCCTCAAGGAACGCATGAGATACAAATCAACTGATCAAGGCATATGCATTACGAGAGAAATTCATATGCCTGTGATTTTTCATCAAGAAATACATTTTTCCTAAACTGTTGTCCATTTCAACAAAACTGAAAACAAATCACACAAATGTAAGATTGAAATTTTTTTTTGTTGTCTGAATAAAGACCTTAGCCACCCTATTAATGACAAAGACGTGCCAAGAAGAATCTATATCGTTTCAACAGAGAGCCGGAACGACACCATTAATCGACGTGTGCGACAGCTTACTTCTAAGGGACTCTATATCAGCAGCCTGCCTTTCTTCTGGGGTCAACCAAGTGGACAGGCACATATCAACCACATCCCTGCAAAGACTTGCGGTTGAAATGCTTTTCAGGTTCCTCATTTTCCAAAATCTCGTCAGTCTTTCAACCTTCAAATCTGATGGCTCTTCAACGTAATGTTGTAGTATGTCCTTGATAGCATCGCACCAGATGGGTCGAGCAACCTTAAGGAACTCGTGCACTGCCAGCAGTGGAAGGTTCACACTACCCAAGTCAGATTCATCATGGTTCCCTCGACCATGATAATCAGAGCCTCCGACCTTCACCAGATTATATCTATCAGCCAAATCGTTGAATGCTGTTTTGATGCAAAGAGACCATCAACTGAGTTTTTCATTTAAAATCAATCAAGTAACAACATCAAATTTTAAAAAAAAAAAAAATCCTTAGATGGAATTCTAAACTCTGAAGTGAAACACGGACAAGCATAAACCCTTCGAAAATCATAGAATCAAAATAAATAGAGAAGTTACCTGCCAATTTTCCATCGCCTCTATATACCTCCATTCCATGAAGACCAGCATCTTTCAACCTTTTGATAATTGGAGGAGGATTCTTCAACGCCCATGGGTGAGCTAAGGCAGCAAATCCACCCGTTCGACGTATCAATTCCACTGCTTCCTCGGCAGAAGGCTCATTTCCCCTGTACAACAATGGAACAGTTAGAAATTTGAATGTTAGAATAGAAATCTTTCAGGTATAAGCAGGCATTTAGGCGAACATAAAAAAAGAGCTTGATAGGAGATCTATCACCATACGTAGAATATGCAGGACCCCCATCATATAGATATCGATTAAAAGCCTGCTTCAGATTCTCAACATGGCCAGCTTCAACAAGAGCACGAGCCACGTGCAACCTTCCAGGGGCTACACCATTCCCAGCAATCTTGGCAACATGCTCCCATTTGAGAGGCATCTTTAGTTCGTTAAGCTTTAAGATCATGTTCTTTGCACGGAGATAACGCCCCTCCCTTATATTAGACAAGCAAGTCTCTAGTTCCTCGTACCATGCAGGCCCACAACTGCCATAGTATGCAAGGATGTGAACTGGTTCCTCAAGTCCAGATTCTCCCCTGCAAAACACAAAGTTTCAATACTGATATTTAAGGGTTAATTTCACCCGTGGTCATCCAAGTTTATAATTTGTAACACTTAGGTAACTAGACTACATTTGTACCAAATAACCACCCAACTTTATAAATTGTATCACAAAATTCACTTAGGTCATATTTTTGGCAATTAATTTTTTTTTTTTTTTTCAGACAAATCTACCCGTTCTCTTGAAAAAGAGGAGAGAGAGTTGGGGTTTGGACTGGCCACGGTGGAGTTGAAGGAGGGAAGGGAGGAGATGCGGTAATGTGTTTGAGAGAGAAGGGAAGGTTGGAGATATGGTGGTGTGCTTGAGAGAGAAAAGCAAGGAGGGCGACCAGATTGAAGTGTCAGACATACCTTTCTTGCCTTACTTACAAGCAGTTGTGAAGGACACTTTCAGATTACACCCACATGTGCCAATTATGCTTCTGTCCCTATGTCAAACAGATATAGAAAGTTTTCGAAAAAAAAAAAAAAAAAACAGATGTAGAAAGACATGGGTTCAATGCCCCCAAGAACACACAAGTCTGGTGAATGCGTGGGTAATTGGGAGAGATGTACAAGTGTGGGAAAACCCAAATTACCTTGATCTTGAAAGGTTTTTGGGATCTGAAATCAGGTTTAAAATTCTAAATGGAGAGATTTCGAATTGTTGTCCTTCAGTGCCGCCATTAGCAGATAAGATGGTGAACTTGATTTTAGGTGCACTTGTGTACAAACTTGATTGGGAGATTGAAGGGGGAGTGAAAAGAGAGGACTTGAACATGACGACGTTTGGTTCACTCTATGGAAATGTCGTTTTGAGTGGTGCCTATTTCAGTCTCTTCAAGATTTTGAAGATGGGTTTCATGAGCACACCACCGCATCTCCTCCCTTCCCTCCAACTACACCGTGGTAAGTCCAAAACCAAACTCTCTCCTCTTTTCCAAAAGAATGGGTAAATTTGTCCGAAGAAAAGTTAATTACCAAAAATATGACCTAAGTGACTTTTTTGATACAATTTATAAAGTTGGGTGGTTTATTTGGTACAAATGTAAGTTTACTAACCAAAGTGTTACAAATTATAAACTTAAATGACCATTGGTGAAGTTAGAAGTAGGACTTTGAAATACTAATACCCCCATATTGCCCAAGAAATATGAATCATGACAAAGCAATGATAAAAGAAAATGATAAAAATGGAAGCATCAAAAGATAAGAACTACCTAGGAGAGTACATTGTACTAATTTCAACGCCTGGGATTATCTTCATGTCAAATCTCTGTGCAGCTTCTATGGCTTCAGGAATGCCAGACATTGTATCATGATCAGTCAAAGCAAGCACCTTTACCTGTTCTGAACACATTGTATTATATGACACTCACTTTTTGTCAAGCAAAATGCAATGAGATCTAAAATTACGTATTTTGTTAAGCAAACTATTCAGGCACGAAAGGAAATTGGCGAACACCATGTCCTCGTGGAAATGTAAAATGTAGGCAAAAACTCAATATGGTGAAGAAAAACAAATTTTCATACATATGCTAAAAAATAATTAATACCAATAGGTGAAATAGTTTATAATGAAATAAATTTCAAAATGTAAAAATAAAATCAAATAACATAACCAACAACAACAACAACAACAACATAGCCTCAATTCCAAATTACTTGGGGTCAGCTACATGGATCAAACTTTTTCATTGTGCTCGATTAAGTGCAATTGATGGTGAGCTTTCCAAACCATTCAAATCCCTCCTAATTAATGCATCCAATGATAACTTTGGTCTACCCCTACCTCGTTTAATTTCTACGATTTTTATTGGGTCAAGTTTTAAAATCAAATAACATAACCATTCCAAGAAATTAATCTCCCGATGAAACTCTCAACAACTTGAAACAAAGACGAGGGAATATTTTCGTTTCATCCAGCTACCACCACAATACCATATTGAAAAGCTTTTTTCTAATAGGAAGGCCATATTGGAAAGCTTATTCTAACTGACTGATAAGCTATGGCAAACATAAAAATGTTAACAACTGCGGTCAATAATAATTACCTCGACATTGTCGTTCTTACCTAAACATATGTACGAAAATGTTTTCAAAAAAGAAAAAACCAATAAGAAAAGAAATATGCAAGCTCATATGTTCATCTATTTGAACTAAAATTCTCAGTTTCTAAGCTAAGAACTACATGCTGATCTTGCTCTTAAATCATTTTTCGTCAACAAAGAACATCGACGGCAACAAAGCCTTAATCAAAAATTGGTTAGGGTTAGATAAATGGATCAAACTCTTCCATTGTGCTCGATTTAATGGACTTGACGATGTGCTTCAATAATCCTTTAAACTCTTCCTAATTAATGCATCCGAGTTATCTTAGGTTTGCAACTATACCATTGAATTTCTTCAACTACTACTATGTCGAGTTTCCTAACTAGGGCATTCGCAAAACATCTTTGAGTTCAAACTACAACAACCGCATGTGCTTGATTTTTGCATCGTTTGGTGTAACTCCTACTTTTCTTTGAATCTCATTATTTCTTATTACATTTGGCAAAACCCATCTTTTAGTCCCTGAACCTTCAACCTTTTATGCTTTTGGTCCTTGAATTTTAAAACTACACATTTGGTCCTTAACTTTCCAACTAGTGCACATTTGGTCCTTCTGTTAATTGGACCATCAAAATTTATGACGTGGCTAACTGGACCGGCCACGTGAACGGTTCATCTCTGAACTGGCGGTTTGCATGAACCGAACCGTTTATTTTATAACCCAACTTTATAAAAAAAAAAAAAAAAAACAAAAAAACAAAATCGAAATACAACGGTGTTGTGTTTTTTGTTCAAATTTGAGAACTTTGTTGGCGAACTGCGTGTTGTTTGAGCTTCCGTAGTTGGCAATGCAAGGGTTCACACAGACGATTGTGCAGATGATGAAGAATGAGAAGTCGTTTGAGTCACTGGGTGGAGCAATTATACTCTCTCAAGTAAGTGCTCTTTGATTCGTGAAGTAATGTAGAAAACCCAATTGTGATTGTAAGTGAATCACTGCTATAAGTACTGAATTTCGTGTTGACGCAGATCGAGAACGAGTACAGCGCGGAGAGTAAGACATTTGGGGCTGCTGGTCATTCATACTTGAATTGGGCAGCAAACATGGCTGTTGGGATGAACACTAGTGTCCTATGGGTGATGTGCAAGGAATATGATGCACCATATCCAATGGTAACAATTATATTAATGTGTTCATTTGTTTAGATGAACACTTTGGATATTTGCAGTCACAAATATAGATGGACCGATAAAAAAAAAGAGAAGAAATTGATGAGTTATGAATTGATTTCTTAATCAATGGTTTCTAGTTTTTGTTTCACATGTAGAGAAGTATTGTTGGGGAGGTTTTGGTGGAGAAGGGAAAGAAGAAAAAAGGTGATTTGTTGGTTGATAGATGTTTGGACCGAGTAGATGGAGGAGAAAAAAATGACATTTTAGGTACAAAGTTTCTGAAGGAGCCAAACAACACATTCTTTGTATTTTGATTTTGTTCTTTTGTCTTTTTTTTTTTTTTTTTTTATATAAAGTTGGGTTATAAAAAAAAAGGTTCGGTTCATGCAAATCGTTGATTCAGAGATGACCCGGCCACGTGGCTGGTCCAGTTAGCCAAGTCATCAATTTTGACAATCCAATTAACAGAATGACCAAAGGTGCACTAGTTGGAATGTTGAGGGACCAAATATGTAATTTTGAAAGTTCAGGGAACAAAAACATAAAAGGTTGAAAGTTCAGGGACCAAAAGATGGGTTTTGCCATATATTTTTATGAGTTTTATCATACATCCATCTAAGCACTCTCATTTCCACTACACTCTTTTTATCTATGCATTGTTTCTTTACTGCCAAACATCCCTCATAAAGCAAAGTAAACTAATTGTAGTTTCATAGATTTTTCTTTTAGCTTAACATGGATCTTTCAATCACTTAGAACACCAGTTGCATTACTCCAATTCTCCATCTAGCTTGAATTTTATGTGTAACGACATCCTCAATAAAACATCCACTTATTTGATTGATCCTAAATGCTTAAAACGGTTTCACCTTAGGAACTTCACTTCTCGTAGCTTTACTACTTCAACTTGATTTGTAGTATCTGCGAACTCATAATGCATGTATTGGGTCTTGGTCTTACTCAACCTAAAAGAGTCCTTAGAGTCTAACGTATTCATCGACATTCTAATTCATTTCTCACTTAATTTCCTAATTCGTTTACTAAAATAATATCGTCAGTAAATACATACATCATTGTATATCCTCTTGAATATGAATGTTTAGTTCACCAATAAGACAATAACAAGAGTTTAAGCGTATCCTTGATGCAGTCCTATAATAATGGGTAATTCTTTTGTGCTAATCGACTACTAATTTGTTCTTCCTGACCATAGCTTGCATTCATTCGTGCTACATCAACACTGAAATGGCTTAATGCTAGGTGATAGTGAATAGTCAACTGACTAATGCCCATGTCTTCGCCTCCAATTTACCCCGCTGCTCTCATCACTATAGCCCAGCCCAGTCAAACATTCTCAACATGTATGACAATTCATCCAAATTGGTTTTATACTCATAACCACTCTTTCTTACATTATCTTTAATAGTGTCAATGTACCAAGCATGGACCCCTTTTCCTTCGAATACCTACCAAAGGACATCTTTAGGAACCCTTCCATATAATCTTTCAAAGTCCATAAATATCATATGGAGGTCCAATTTTTCCATTCATCTTCTTATAATGAATATTGGTTCCATTGTGGACCTTCCTGGCATGAAGCCAACTCGATATTTTGGTTTGTGGTTTCTTTTCTTAATCTATTGCCTATTAAGAAAATACTAAAAGTACAAAAATACTAAGCCTATAGTCAATTCTACAACATAATGTAGAGTTCATTTCATACGTGAGAAACCTATGATTGAATATGAATTCAATTACTCTAGTTGCCTAGATAATGGAGGTAAAAGATTTTCAACTCAATATATGAAAAGTTTTGGGTCTCCAGAAATTACTAAGTAACAAAAGGTGCAGGATAAGGGAGAGTACAGCGGGCTTGATGCCATATAGGTTTGAGAACAACAACAACATAGCCGACCCCAATTAATATTCTCAAACATATATGGCATCAAGCCTGCTGTACTCTCCCTTATCCTGCACCTTTTGTTACAATAAAGCAATGGTACAAAAGTAAGACCAGAGTTTCACCCCTCAATCCTGAAATCAATCAGGCAACATCTACTTCTAAGCTAGTTTCAACAGTTTTTTACTTGTAAGCGCACTCTGCAGCTCACTGCCACAAAACTCAACAGCACCATTTTGTATCGAGTGTGAGTAATCCGTAAACACGGCAAGTGATGGCAGAAGCAAAGATTGGCAACTTGACTGGTGAGACTACAAAACCTCTTGGAGGACATCCTTAACTAAATAATGAAAATTCAAGAACTCACTTGTTGTGGCTTGGCTTATCAATCCAATGGAGCCGGCCATTAAAAGGCCACATCTCTTTCTTTCTACTATCCAACTAGTTGAGTTGGGTGATGTATATAAACACCACACAAGCATTCAGCTTCCATTGCCCAAACTTTGGTGCCAAGGGACTGTTACGCTGTATCCACCTTTATTTAGGCCTTCAGATGACATCTTATTCATAACTGCTTTGGACGATTCACAAGTTAACTTCCAGCAACTAAATATGTATGTCGTGTCGCCATATTGCCATGTCTACAATAACTTTGCAAAAACTCATCAAGCAGATAACGTTCAGTAGATCGTAGATGATCCACATTTATATTTCAAAGTTCCCAAACAATGTGCTATTGATGTGCATCTCAGATACACTGGACAATTGACTTTTATGAATAACTCATACTCTGTGACGTGTAAATAGAAGAATTATGTTTAAGAAGTTCTAAAGAATCAGACATACCAACCTTAGTGAGATTAATATCAAGAGATTAAGATATGAAGAATCAAGATGTCTGCAATTTATTTTTACAAACAATACGTAAAAATGAAAGAGAAGTTGAGACAATGGGAAACTAAGACATATCACTATGTAAACTCATGCCAAAATATAGACCACATTCTTGAAAACTGAGAATTTTCAAGGTTGTGTTCAGTTGGACAGCTTGACACCACCAGCATTCTTCGATGTAACTTTGATTTATTTTTTTGTTGGAAATCCCCAAACACCATCGACAAATCTGCAATTTCGCGAAGTAGGGTGAGATGGGGGGTTCGGGGTTTGCAAAGAAGGGTGAGATGGGGGGCTCGGGAAGAAGGGCGAGTTGGCATCTTACAAAAGAAATTTGTCAAATGCCGCGGCAAAGGGAGCTATGTTGGCGGCAACAATGGTGGATAAATTGTTTTCTCAGGTTAAGGTAGCGAATTTGATGGACTGAGGGGGGTATGAATGTAATGTTATCATTAAGGAAACACAAATCTCCAGGCTATAGAAAAAGAAACTGAACATATGTCATGATTATGATTCCCTGGTAATTCTTATTCGCAAGATTAGCTACATTGGCAACTGAAAGCTTGGGTTCAGCTTTCACCTTAACACTGCCAGCCGTTTCGACCACATGAAGAAAAATTGATTCCTCTCTAATCTATTATCTAACCCAAGATAGAGTGAAAAGAGAACTTCCCAATGAGCTTCCTCCCATGCTATCTTCCAATCACAAGTCATTGTGTATCAAGTCCACACCTCCCAAAGGGTATTACAACTCCAATCTCCACCAACCAAATTGATTTCCCTAGTTACTATTAGGGTCTGTTTGGTTCAAGAATTAGTGAATCCTTCCATATTAGCTTGCTTAACACAAGTCATATCTTAGCTAATCCTTTATTTGCCTCTACACAAAATTGTGTTAGGTTAGATTTTTTCGTTGAACTGTTATGCCCCTTCCACACAAAGTTTGAAACTTCGACTTCGACTATGACTTCGCTCACTTAAAATTCAGAATTAATTCGAGGAAGTTAACTTCGACGATGGAAGTTTGATAAAAATTCGACGGTGTACAGAAGTTTACGGAATTTCACTTTAAAGTTAGAAAACTCAAGTTTCTTCGTAGAGATGCTAGGAATATACTTAATCGTACAACAATAATGCATAAACATGGTTTTATCAACTTCTATCGAAGTTTCTGAAGTTTATGTCGAAGTTTCAGTCGAAGTTTGTTCAACTTCCACGAAACATAACAATTTTACTTCATGTTTTATGAACTTCCATCGAAGTTTTCGAAGTTCGGTCGAAGTTAGCCAAAGTTGAGTCGAAGTTTTACAATTTTTCAACTGCCCTTGAACTTCGCTTCGCTCACCTCAACATCGACAAACTTCGTCGAAGTTACTTCGCCCGAACTTCGGCGAAGTTTGTCGATTTTTGAAACCATGCTTCCACATCATCTCCATCTTTGTCTTCTTTTGATAGGGAGAGGGTAAAGTTCTACTTTTTACCTTTTTAAGTTAGGCTTACCTAATGATAGGGGGAGGTGTGTCTTTTGGTAAGGAGATTGAGTGTTTAGATAAGACCAAGTGCTAGCTAACACCCGAACCGAACACCAATCTTAAACTTAAGCAAAGTCTTAGCTATGCTAACACTTGAAGCAAACGGGCCCTTAGGTTCTACAATTTATCTTGCATTAATCAACACGTTTTCTTGCGAATTTGTTTTCTCTTTCAACTAGTCCATTTTTCATTTTAAACTTGAAAACCTTTGCTGTCAATGTTTTCAGTAGCATGATGAAAAAGGCCATGAAGTTTCTTTGATTAGAAGGATGAGTGGTGTGAGGAGCCAAGTTGTGGTATCACGTCTCCAATTTGCAAATGACGCGCCTTGCATTGTAACAAGAAAAAGAAAATTATTCATGGTACACGAGGAAGACTATGACGTGTTTTCTTGCCATTTATGGCTAGGCCAAGTTTTAGTTGTTTCATAGAGTGAAGAAAAATTGGGATCAGTGAAAAATGAGATCAGATGAGGTTGTGGTACTTAGCCTATGAAGAGTTTGGGAAGCCACTCGTCCATTCTAAAGGCTATCACAATGTATTTCGAGTATCTTTTTCAACTTCCAAGTAAAGTACCATGCATTTGAGACCATTAATGGACGAGATTAAATGTTGGTTAGCAACTTCTAGTCTGGCTCATTTGAGAATAATTGGGTTAGGAATCTTGTTAGACAGGACGAAACCATTAAGCTTAATGAGTTGAGTGCAATACACTGTGGGTTTTAGATTGAGGAATATCGCGCTAGCAGCTGGCGATTTCATAGGGAGAGAGATGCTTTGTGGGATAAGGTGATAAGTAGACATGGAATTGTTGACAACGCTTGGTTCACCAAACAACATCAAGATACCACTTTAAAAAGTCCTAGGAAATTTATTCACTCAATTTTGACATTGTGGCCCTGACTACCCACTTAAGGTGGGCAAGGGCAATCGTGCTACATTTTGAAACAAAAATGGTGTGAGTCGTGTGACACATCTACCATGGGAATCTCTTTCTATAAGTGTATGCCCTATAATACTTACACAACCCATCCATTTTAGATTTTCTTATGCATATCCCAAACATGCCTAGAATAACTTCAAAAGGACTTTGACCATTAGAGAACCTGACTTAAGGATGTCTCAAATCTATAAGTGAAACTTGAAGGTGTCAAATTAACCACTTTAGGAATGATAATTGTGACCTCTCTTTACAATCCTACAGTGCTCTATTACTTCATTGACTATCAAGATTGTGGTAGGGTTGTGCAAGAACGGACGGAATGAGGGGGTCGCCTCATTAGGTTTTATTGATCTTGAAAAGAAAACAAGGGTACAGGGAGAGAAATAGCTCTCCCAACCACTCTAGAGAGGACAAACTCTCACCAGACCAAAGGGTCCCCAATACACTCACTGACTTCCTGCCTCACATAGTAATTGACTCAACTATATGTACATGACCGACTCAATACTCCTAATGACCTGGACAGACCGACTCAACTGACTCACTAACTGGACCCCCATGTGTAACGTTTACTTGCTGGGCCTTATGTCTCCATGCCCACTGCCTTTCCCTTTCCTGCTGTACACATTAGTGAAGGGAGGTCGACCCTTGATCGTAACAGATTGCTTGATTAGATTGTGCATCGGCTAAAGTAGAATAGACTACGTAGTCCCAAGGTTTAAAAAATCGACAAACTTTGCCGAAGTTTGGGCGAAGCTTGTCGATTTTGAGGTGAGTGGAGCGAAATTCAAAGGCAGTAGAAAATTTTCAAAAATTCGACTCAAATTTGGCTAACTTCGACCGAACTTCGAAAACATCGATGAAAGTTAATAAAACATGAAGTAAAATTGTTATGTTTTGTGGAAGTTGAACAAACTTCGACTAAAAATTCGCTTATGCTAGAAATATACTTAAAATTTGGAATATCCTCCGATGACATGAGTTTTATGCATTATTATTGTATGATTAAGTATATTTCTAGCATCTCTACAAAGAAACTTGAGTTTTCTAGCATTTAAAGTGAAATTTCGTAAACTTCAGTCCACCAGCAAATTTTTGGCAAACTTCCAACGTCGAAGTTAACTTCCTCGAATTAATTCCGAATTTTAAGTGAGCGAAGTCATAGGCGAAGTCGAAGTTTCGAACCTTACTACGAACAATGGCTCTTAATTTTCTCAAAAGACTCCCTTTATAATCCTGAATATCTTGGAGATCGAACTGATAAACGTAAGCATTTCCATCTACAATTATAGAATTTGTTTGATTTGACATGTTAATGCGGTGCTTATTTTAGCACTTTAATAATTAATATTTTGTAAATAATTTGGGTCATTAATAAGTGAATTTGTGCTAATCCGATATAATTTGTTATTTTTTAGGTAAAGAAAGTGAATTGGGAGCATAAGTTGAAAATCCAAGGAGATTTGCCTCGAAAAGTGTGCTATCACGGATCATAAGGCCGAGAAAAGTGAGGCCGAAGGTGAGTGATGGAATGATGATATTTCACATGGTTCGGTGTGTTTTGAAGGTTTTTGGAGGTTTCGAGATGAGAATACAAGGTTTGGGAAAGAAAACATCAAATTGGCTAAGTTTCGACTAAGTCCATTTTGAACAACCTTCAGTGTTTTGGTTATATCTCTCTCGTTTCCAATCCAAATGACATGTGGTTTCTTCCATTGGAATTTGAAAAGTAGACTCAAAGCTCAATGATTTCATGTCCCACAAGCTTTATCTAATTCGAACTCTAAGTGGTCCAAAATCGCGTTGCAAATTGATGCCTATGTGCAAGATTCATCCCGGCGTCGGGTCCGGCACTTAGGGACCCAACTTGGCGCCCAAACAGCCAACCAAGCGATCCCCTGGGCCTAGCCAGGTCCCCAACCCAGCGCCCACTGCGGTAGAAACTCAAAATTCGTGATTTTTAGGGTATTTTAGGTGTTTTTTATAACATTCTGCCCTTTGGGGTATAAAAAGACTTAGAAATTAGGTTTTAGGAATTTTTTGCTTTGGAGAAGGAGTAGAGGAGGCTAGAGTATTGGAGCAAGCTTGGTGATTCTTCTTTGAATTCTAGGTATTGAATCTATGTTTCTTTAATTTTCACTATGTTTTGTGTTGTTTATCACCTAATATGGGATAATCTACTATTTCCTAGAGATCGATAGATCCCAAGTTGAATTTCTTTTGATTTCAATGTAGATTTGATTGTTCTCTCAATTTCTTGTGTTAATTTGTGTGTTCTTGAGCTTAAGGCTATACTTGCCTTGATCAAGTAGGTATAGAACTTAGGGTTTGGAAGTCACCATGACCATTGGGGCTTTCGACTCAGAATTGGGAAAACACGACCTTAGAACATGTGGCACATCGACCGATGGCTAATGGCTAGGGAGGTTATGGAATTTGGCGTATAATGCAATGTTGCACTTACGCTAGTCATGCTGACCGGCTGAGTCCGAAAGCAATGCTAGAATCTTCATCACTGAGGCCTCGGGGTAGAGTGAAATTTTAGGAAATTCGCCTATCTTCACATTAATTGGGAGTCTTTCGAATCAAATTGGGACGAAAGATACAACTTAGGTCACATTGATTCCCTAGGATCCTCTCTCCATTGTTTAGACCAAAAATTTACCTTACATGCATTAGTTAGATTTAATTAGTTGTTCAATTTTAATTTCAAAATCAAAATCTTGGTTCCTAACTTTATTTTCAATCAAGACAAAAATTATCATTACACTGTCTCTGTGGATTCGATAACTCGACACCAAAACTAATTTGGTGCCACTATTACTTGCATGATTGCATCGAGCCATATACTTGTGGCAACGATCACATGTACAACGTTTCAATAAAATTGCCGATTAAGAAGTTTTGTGCTTTTTGAAAAGAGACCATTGTAAAGCAATGTGGACAAAGGATGTTGTCTCATTTGCAATCCAAAATTTCTGCTCGAACTGCCACTTCCTCAAATAGCACTTTCAAACCAGTTGCATCCTTATGGGTCAATCATCAGCAACACTTCAAAACCAACACTATAGTATTTGTGTCCAACCATGTTCGGAATGTCCTACATTCTTGCCACTTTATCCTCGTAAATGCTCCAATTATGTTCAAGCACACGTCATATAATTCCAAACAATGCTCTTGCGTTCTGAGATTTTTGAAGTTTTAGCGTGTAAATATGGTGAAAGCACATCAACTGCCAATTAAAATCTTTGCATATGTGGATAGCCCTTTAGCATCATATTGTGGATGGCAGTTTCTACTCCTAAACTTGATTATATTTCTTTGGTCGCATTATAATATAATTCTGACCTCACAAGATTTCTTAAACAAACGGTTTCTAGCAAGTGTGCTAGCAATAAAGTTATGTGGAAGACAAGCAGTGTAGCCACAATCATACACCATTTGAAAGCTTTGCTCATCGACAACTTGATCTTGTGCACGTAGTTGATTTCTTTTAGAGTATAAAATTTCTCATGTTTTCTAAACAAACAGTAAAAATAGCAAACATTCTAAAGAAACAATGAAATAGAAATGCAAGGAAGCAGTTATCTAGAAGCTAATTAGTGTAGCTGCAACCGGTCTTCATGGAATAAAAGAAGAGGTAACACCAAGAACAACAAAAGGGACCTCTTTCACTCGTGTACTTGGGCTTTTTGGTTCAAACTAAGCCACTATATGCTCTCTACTAGACACTCTCTACGCCTTCTATCATTTTAGAAGCATACACAAATGGAAATCAACACTACCAAAGAAGAGAGACTGCTTTCAGCATTTTGGAGCAAGTTTTCTAATAAAAGAAAAATATTTTCTGATGCTAGCGATCCCTAATTTCAAATACATCCTGGAGAAGTGACCCATGACCATAGTAGTCTAATCACAAGACTAGCCCGTTAAAGAAAATTTTAGTGAGAGAATATAATTCGGATTTCAAGCATAACTCCACATTAATCAAACATAAAATTTCTTTTACAACCTTTATATTCAAATATCGAATTTACTTGCATTGATCTTAGAACTAAAGAATATATAATTTTTGTCAATAAAATAGCAAAGATAGCCTTCAAGGGGTGTGGTGTAGTGGTAAAGAAAAGTGCACTTAAACTCTGACTAAGGCCGAGGTCATGAGTTCAACACTTGACAACAACATTATATTTCATTGGTTTCTCTCAAGTTATGGGGTTGGGTTCTTGACTAACTCCCATGAGATTAGTCGAAACAAAGTAAGGAGGGGCGGAAAAAGGTTCGGACACCCATGGTTATAGAAAAAAAAAAGCAAAGATAAAAAGCCCAATTTACCAGACATAATCAATGGTGTTAGTCAAACGAAGGAAATGCTCGCGAATAACTGGTTGGTCCGAGTGGGGATGGACTCAAGGAACTAAGTTCCCCTTAAGCAAGGTCTCGTCATGAATAGAGCAAACTGTTATATGGGGACCGACAGTGCCCGAGGTGGATTAGCAGGCATAAAAAAATGCAGAAAATGCTCGAAATACACCATACAGATTCTACGGAGATCGATCAATAAAATAAAATAGCCCAGAAGCGAAGAAGGACTCACCCCATTTCTGTGAGCTCTTTCAACAAGAGCAGTTGGTGACAAGAAGCCATCACTGAAAATGGAATGAGAATGCAAATCGAACACGAGCTTATCATCCCCAACGCAACTCCGCAAACCAAAATCATCATCAAGAGATGGAGGTGTGGAATCAGAAGATGATGATGATGATGATGATGAATCGAGAGATACCCACTCCCTCACCGACTTCGCATACAGAGTCTGTTCTGCTGTCGCCTTCTTCTTCCTTCCATTCCTCCTCTTCTTCTTCTTAGTTTTATTGGCGTCCATCACCAGCACCACCAATGCATCAACCGAGAGAGGAGGTTTTTAGGGTACTGAAAATCAAATAGATATTGAAACTCACGAATGCTCCAAATAAAGGTCTAACCCAAATCCAATCTCAAATAATTCCAAAACCCCAATTTCCCTCACAAACACGAACAGAACAAGAAGGTATCGACAAAACTTGGAGAGGTACTAGTCCATGTGTCTCGTTCTCATAAATCATGTTCAGGTGTTCCTTTTCATGAACTCCGCGTCATCTTCCTCGGGATACGTTTCGGTTCTGTGCACTGTACTCCTCTCTCATCACTTAGGCCATGTTTGATTGGAGGCTTAGGTTAGCTAAGCCCAAGCTTAGCTATGAGATTAGTATTTGGTTGGAGTACTAGTTAAGCCTTGGTCTTACCAAACCCCTACATTCATGCTTATTTAAATAAGCCCAACCTAAACAAACACAAAAGAATTTTTAACCTTCATCTTCAACATCATCTTCTCCATCTCGTAGCATATATATATATATATATATATATATATATATATATATATATATATATATATATATATATATATATATATATCTTACGTCTTGTTCAATTTGCTATCCCCATCGTCACCGTCTTTGCCGTCGCCGCGGCGCCGAACACCTCTGCCTCCGCCACCATCGCCGCTCTTCATACCTCAATGCCAAGCAACTCTGGACATCGCCGGAGAGAGCGAAGGCGTGAACGAGGAATTGGAGGACGTGGAGCTTTTCCTCGACGGATTTGTCTGTGACTTCATCTTCGACGACGAGCTTTGCTTCGGATCTGATGAACTCGAACAAGTTGTTGCGGAATTTGGATTGTTGAGCATGTTGTGAAGCTAGAATGGAATGTAGGATCCGAAGAGTTCCTTGGTCGAATCTGAAGAAATTGAAGCAAAAAAATGAAAATTGAAGGAAAGTATATGCAGAGGAGAATAGTAGAGGAGGCAAACTGAGTGTAGGATCCAGAGAGGAGAGGAGGCCCTTAGGTAAGCAAGTTTGTCATGAACTCTCCGGATTTCATCTTCTCTATCTTCATCGTTTCATCTTCATTGCCTCATCTTCATCATCGAGCTTTCTTTGTGTTTTGGGGAGGGGTAAAACAGTCAAATAGTGGTTCTTACCTAACACAATCATTGTAGGAGGCAAACAAAATATTAGCTTATATGTTACCATGTTTATATAAGCCGGCGAGGAAGACTTAAGTAGTGCACCAACCAAACAGGCCATTAATTCTTTGTGTGTCTCTGACCGACCAGATTGAGAGGGACAAATGGGATGGGCTGGACTGGACCGATAAGATGAAGGTGGAGTGATTTTGGGTCAAAAGATTTTGAAGTTGGAAAAGATGAGGACAGTGGGGGTCTGTGTGTAGGGAGTTTTCAAGAAATAAGGTGGGTTTACTTTTTTATTCATCTAATGGGGGGGCTACTTTAAAATTACAAAAGCAATGTATAACTCCTTTTCAAAAGGAGCTATTGATGATGAGGTGGATGTAAGGCGTGGTATTGTTGATGATGTGGAAGGAACTTGTATGAATAGCTCCTTTTGAAAAAAAATTATCTATACAAAATACTAAATGTATGAATGACTCATTCTCAAAAGGAGTTATTTGCTCAACTCAAATATCACACGCATGTATCGAGGTGGAGAACCTATGGAAACGACACGTGCGTATCGAGATGGACAACCCGCGTCACGTACGTATCTCAAGGTAGAAAATATGTGTGAATGACACGCACGTATATCGACGCGGACAACCCATGCAAACGTCACGCATGTATCTTGAGGTGGAGAACTCACGCAAACGCCATGCACGTATGTCGAGGTGGGCGACCCATGCAACCTCGTGCAATTCATGCAAGAGTCACGCACGTATCTCAAAGTGTGCAACTCATGCAATCTCGTGCAATCCATGCAAACGGCACGCACGTATCTCGAGGTCGACATCTCATACAACCTCGTCCAATCCAGGCAAACCATGGAAAGGTCACACACGTATTTCGAGGTAGACAACCAATGCAAACGTCACACACGTATCTCAAGGTTGACAACTCATGGAAATACCATGCACGTATGTCAAGATGGGCGACCCATGCAACCTTGTGCAAACCATTCAAACGTCAGACACATATCTCGAGGTGGACAACTTATGCAACCTCGCGCGATCTGTGCAAACCATACAAACGTTACTCACATATATCGAGGTGGATAACCCATGTTAACAACACGCACGTATCTCGAGGTGGACAACCCACGCAAATGTCGTGCGCACTTCGATACGTACCACGCATGTTATGCACCAAATCCTATTTTGCGTACATTCATTTTTACGTTGGTCCCGCATGCCATTGCATAGGGCCGGGTGTCATTTGGAGTGACATTCTAATTATATTATTCCATATTATGTATAAATATATAAATAAATAATATATATTTTATATTATATGTAAAATATAATATATATTTTTATATTATATATAATATTATATATAATATAAAATATAAATAAATAAATAAAATATTGTGACGGCCCCTCTCCTAATCTAAGACACCGCCCTGCCTAATACCATAATTAAGTCCTAATCATATCAACGCAGGACTTAACTACGTATTAGTCAGCCTTTACAACCTAGACGCCTATTTTCTCGTGTTCAGGATAAGTAATACACTAGTCCTACCAGTTTATAAAATTTAGAGTTAATTAAAACTTTTTATTAAATTAATTAATTAACGTAAGTCTTATTGATTATGCGGAAGCAATTAGTAACTTATGCGGAAGCCATTTATAAAACCCAAAGTGTGGAAAACCAGGAAATGACATCACATATATAAAGTCATCAAAATGCATTGAAACAGTAAAATAGTCTAAGTCAAGTCGGGGAACTAACGCTCAACCCAATATACAACCCCAAATAGTATCCGAAAGACATATAACATATACAATCAAAACACCAAAAGAAGACCTACAATCGATGCAGTGACGCGCCGCGGGCTCAAGGATAATCGCCGATCTTCTCCTTGTCGCCATTTCATTGACGACTCTGCACCCACCGTCATAAAAAGGACGGTGAGTACAAGAATAAAACAAGTAATCCCCGATGACAAGTTTAATTTGCATTTCCAAATATTCAAATGGTATTTAAAAGCATATAAATGGGAAAACCTGGAAAATAAACCATATGCGAGCAAATACCAGAGTTAAACAAGTGATACTGACACTAGGCTAAGTAGTGGTGATTTAGGTCCGGTCGGCAGTGAAACATGTCACTCCGACTCAATAATCATATAGCACAAGGGACTCTAACCCAAGTGTTACCAGGGACTCTAACCCCGGTGTGTAGACCACCTCAGGGCTCTAACCCCGAATGTCATACAGTGTTAAGTAACATGTGCCGACATCCTCAGGGACTCTAACCCCGTGAGTTGCGCACACCTCGATCGAGTACGAGACCTAAATGCAAAAACTACTATTTAAATTTCAAGAAATACCAAGTATGGATTGTCAAGGCATAGGCACATCTACACACCTAAACAAATAAGGAATATAAGTCCTCTTAAACGTTTATAAGATATTCACTAGCCTAATAGCATGCTATTTATCATTCAATTCATATTTAAAACAACAAGAATATACATAGCATGAGATAGAATCAATGAATCAAATCAAATGAATGGATATCATGCAAACTAGACTCATCAAGTGAGCATAAGCACAAAGAACACATGATATAAGAATACAAAGGCAAAATAGTCAAAAGGACTATACAAGGACAACAATTAATAGAAATGAAATGCCAAGTAAAGTTGTCATTGGGTATACTCACCACAACAAAGTAAAGTCCTAGCTTTACTAGCCTCCCGATACTCCAAATCTTGTATTCGCTCTCCCGTACCATTTTCCTAGGTTCCTGAGTTTGGTGTTTCATTAGTTCAAGTATAGTGGGTTTAAGCTCAATTTAGTGGTGTTTATTATGTATTCAAATTGGTTCAATAGACTTTAAATCAACTTCCTAAATCAGCCCCTAAAGACTAAATTAAGTTTCAATTCCAGTCCTACAATTTAAAGCAATTTTTAGGCATGAAATGGTCAAAATATCGAAATCATCCAAAAATACAAATCTTGTTGGTCTCTCTCTTAGATTTCCAGAAAGGTTTAGTTTGCAAAATTTTGATTTAAAATGAAAGAGATATCATGATTTTACTAAACATAGGTCTAATTGGAATTTAATCTGACCAGCGGATTTAGAAAATCTATTTCTCCTAATCTATAGCTCCTAAAAATGTGATTTTTGGTAACAAGGTAGAAAATATATCCAAATACAACATACTAAAAGATCAGATCATTTGAATAAGTGGTTAGGGAGTTATACCCTTAATAAGTTTAGTTTCAAAACTTTCCTTTTTAATTCCAGCACCTATTTGTAGATAATATTTGGACATAAAAACATTTGAATAAAAATACCTTCATTTGAGAAAAGTTATTCTCCTTTAAATAAGCTTTCAAATGTCACTGGTTTGGATCAATTTGGATTTAAAATGGGTAGATTATGACCAAATCACCCAGGTTGATTCCTAATACAACATGCAGAATTCTTGTTTTGGTGTTGCAACTTTAAAAATTCATACCTTTATGATTTAAAAACCAAATTAAGAACTTCAATATATCTGGATTATCAGCTTGAGATGAGGAATCCAAATATATAAATTAATTGCAAATACTCAATCATCTACTATCTGAAATTAGCCTAAAACCAGAACTTGTTCTAATTTCAACTAAAAAGATGTTTACCTAGTTGATGTAGCACCCTAGCTTGAGAATTTCTCACCAACTCTCATGGATTCCTTCAACACCTTGATGATTCACTCCTCTCCAGCAATTCCTTCTTCTTCTTCAGCAAAAATGAATGAGTGATTTGGTTTGCATGTTGTTTGATCACTAATAACATATAATAAGGTGATGTTCCTTCCTAGCCCTTAATCTTCATGGATTTATGTATCCCTAGGAATATCTAATGGTCAACCTTTGTCATATATCCCACTAACTCCCACTATCTCAACCTCAAGTGACACCATTTCATTACTCACCTAGTTCCTAGATGTGCCAATGTGTATCTCTAGACCAATCATATGCTTTCCATTTAATTTACTCAACTATAGGCCTTTAGTTTGATTTACATTAACAAACACAACCGTAAGCTTATAAGTAATTCCTTATTTCATATTAGTATTAAATAAGACTTACCAAAATGCTAACTACCCGGTTCCCCAACTCGCACGCTACTCGAGGCGTGTCCCCGCTCTCGTCTCGACGCCTACAACTGTACAAACCGACTTAGTAAGTCTACACAATACATAACACTAGGCACGCATCGATACAAAAATACGATATACCTCGGTCACGTGCCTCGGTCGGTGCGCGTATCACAGTGTAGGTCCCACGTCAAGGGTCGGTGATCCTGATTAACACGGGGTTAAAGATTTGGGATGCGACAAATATATATTATATAAATATATAAATATTTAAATATTTAAATGTCCACGTGGACGTCCACATGGACTGATCAATTTACATGAATATCGCATTTTTCGAATGCGCTATTTATGTAAACCTAATTTCAGTCCATGTGGGTGTCCATGTAGACTGATCCATAAGATTTACATAGATATCGCTTTTTGAAAAGGCGCTATACGTGTGTCCACCTGGCCAACAAATTTGCCTCCTATTGATAGCGCTTTTTCAAAATGCGACATACATTAGATCACAAATAAAAAAAATCCACACTTATTTAACTCATTTAAACTGCTTTTTACAGTACTTGTGTAAGTTTTTCCTGTGTGTAGGCAAAGTCTGGGACATGATGAAAATGAAGGGTCACTGTGGAAAATCGGATGAGTGGGGCCATGAAGGGAGGAAGAACAATGTGGATTGGAGATGATTGCAGCTTTGACACAGTAACTTCTGCTTCATATAAAAGGGCAAGGGAAACCTAACTCAAAATGGGCACACAGTAAAAGGTGAAAGTAGTTAGGTTGCTCTCAAATAGGAGCAAACATATGTCCTAGTTTGGCTAGGGGTGGAGTTAACTCTCGAGAAATAATTTGAAGGGGAGTTAAAACTAATCTTATTTGATTGCCCAACTTTCATGTAAGTTATCTCTCAACTTACACCCAAAAGTGAGAGATTGAGAGATATCTCCTATTCCCCCACCCTTTAGGAGAGTTATCTCTGAAGAGTTGGTGGAAATAATTACCCCTCTTAATTACCATTTATTACCACATCTGTCTCTTTTGTTTGAAATGTATTTATGCCATTTCATATATTATTATTGTTTAAAAATTTGTAACTTCCCTGCAAGTTTAAAGTTGAACCAAAAATGAAAATATAATCTTTCACTTAGATTTAACTCCAATGAGTTAACTTCGCTCGCACTGTAACTTGGCAAAACGAACCAAATGAGCGGATCAGTTCTTTTTTTTTTTATTTTTTTTCAGTCACGAAACCTCATCAACATTAATTACATAGCAGAGTTGAAAATGAAGGGAGGTCCCTTCTCTTCTCAGAATGGTCACACGGTGAGAAAAAGTGAAATGAGGTTGATAGGGTCATGGCATCAACAATTGAGTTGAGTGGATGCAGCTATTGAAACGTCACTATTTTGTTTTGTTGTGAAAACACTTGTTTTTATTAACAATAAAATAGAAAAGGTGCAGGTTACTTTTTTTCTTCTATTTGCTTGTTAGATTTGGGCTAAATAATTGGGTTCAGTAAATTAAATTACTTTTAAAATAATTTATATTTACTTTAATAAAGATTTTAGGATGCAATATATTTGTTAAAGATGTGTGGACCGAAATATCCCTTTATATGGATTAAGTGTGACTTCATAAAGATCTTGGTTTTAGAGCTTTAGGAGTAGTTTAGTTTACTTCTTGTTTTTTCCCTATGGGAAGGTTGTTTTCCATCTTTGAGCATAGTTGTCCCTTATGTCATTGCTATTTTCAAGTATTTTATCAGCATTTGTCCCCATTGATTGTATCTTAGAGGCCTCTGATGGTAGTTGTGTTAAGGCTTGACTTTGCCTCTGGTATTCTCATGGAGTTTGAGTTTTCAATATTGTAACATGGATGCAAGGGTTCTCATATCAATGAACTTCGTTGAGTTTTGACAAAAAAAAAGGTGTGGATCTCTTCTTGAGTAGTACCCAGGCCTTTTGGAGTAAAACCTCAAACATGTGAGTTAAAGATGGCTAAGGTGGGACAATATCAGTACTAGAGGCAAAGTCAAGCCTTAACACAACTACCATCAGAGGCCTCTAAGATACAATCAATGGGGACAAATGCTGAGGCCTACATATACGAGGCGCGGACGGACCCAATAAGTGGTATTAGAGTCGATGGTTCGATTAGGACAAAAACATGTATGTTGGTAGTCCTCAAGTTGTTTCTCCTCTAGATGATAGCAATAAAAAATCATGCGACGAGGCGTCTCAGTGAGAAGTCAATCTATAGTGGAGGCAAGACAACTTAGTGAAATTTTGATCCAAGGTGGAGATTATTGAAGGTGTGCACCAAAATAAAAGTTAAGGGCCGAATGTCAACAAATGAAAGTTAGAAGATCAAATTAAGAAAAAATGGTGAAGTTTAGTTACCAAACGATGTGTTTTGCTTAATTTTATTGAGCCAAGCTCTTTGCACCACAAATATCCATGAGAGAAACCTAGTGAATTTAGGAACTTTTATGTGAGCAGCTAAACAAACATCGTTATTTACTAAACGAACCCCGTTAATTTTTTCTGATTTTGCCTTCCGGGGAAATGCCTAATGTGACTTTGATATAAAAAAGGTTTTTGCTTGAGCAAACCCCACCCTATCTCCTCCTTCATTGCTCCACCCATTTCAAAACCCTCATTCCTGCTTTACTTAAATGCGACTCCTTCATCTTCGGCTGGCGAAATACTATCAAAATTGAGTTGGTAAGTTTGTTATCAACTTGTTTCTAATGTTTTAGTAGTTTATTTCGATTTTTTGGTCATCGTTTTACTGATGTTGTTGTTGGTGGCTGGTCTGATTGTAGGGCTAGGGATTTGTTGTTCATTTCCTATTTTTTGGTGCGAAATGTCGAAGGACTCATTAAAACAAAGCCACGAAGAGGTATTTTTTGCATTTTTATTCGATTTTTTTCATCAAAGAAGAACCTCCATTGTTGATTGCAATCCCGTGTTGTGCGGATTAACAGAGCCGAGACATGTACCAGACGTCTCAGGCTTGTTACTCCGCAAGGCAGTAAGAGGTATCAGTTTAAATAAACCGTCACATTCACCTGCGTTTACAGAGCATTCAAGCTGTAAAGTCATAAAGGATTAGCGGTTGTGTTTATCTGAAACACACGTTGGAGTCTAGGTCATGTTCCTCCGCCATAGTCTATTTTTCGTCTAATTTTTGTTTCTGTCGTTGTGTCTTGACTAAATATTGTTTATGTTTGGTTGCTGAAGGGTACTGTGTGTGACACAACAGTTACATCTATTAAGGTCTTTTCAGACTTCACATCGCATTTTACACCGATATCACATTTTAAGAGTAGAGGGTGTAATCAGTTGGGCCCAAGAGACAACCAAACAATGTAGTTTTGTAGTGATTATCTTGAAGTTTGATTCTAGTGCCGCTAGTCAAGGCAGGCGAGCGAGGTTGTCAATAGGTTGTGAGAGGTATGAGAGGTTTGAAGTGAAACTTGCAAAGGGAAAACAAGTATCGAAAGAAATAGAGATAAAGACAGTGATGACATAAAAAAAATGACCAGATCAAAAAAGTGTGGATGCGGGTTTAAGATCAATGTGAAGCATGAGTTCGATGGGTTATGGCACGTTCGAGTTGTATGTGGGGTACATAACCATCGCTTCAGTAATTCATTGGCAGGACACTTTGTAACTGGGAGGCTTAGTGTACGTAAGAAATACATTGTACGATACTTGAGCAAGACAAGTGCCCGACCAAAGGACATTTTAAGTCACATCAAGAGACAAAACAAGGACAATGTGACTATTGTGAAGACAATTTACAATGAAAAGGTTAAGTTGAGAAATATTGAAGCCAATGGCAAGAGTAAGATGCAACTTTTACTCCAACAGTTGGACGAGCTCAATTACATTGAGCAACATGCTTATTGGGCCGACACCTATAACGTGAGAGATTTTTTCTTTGCCTACCCCAATTCAGTGCAGCTCATTCATTGTTTTCCTCATGTATTGATCATAGATTGCACTTACAAGACAAATCAGTACAAGTACCTGCTCCTTAGATCGTTGGGGTTACATCCACACACAAGACCTTCTTAGTAGCTCATGTTTTCCTAGGTAAAGAGACTATGCCTGACTATGCATGGGCGCTTAGGCAGTTGAAGTCATTAATGGATGGGTGGCAACCTCCGAGTGTTATTTTGACAGACAGGGACTTGGGTTTGGTTGTGGAAGTGGAGAAGGAGTTCCCTACCTCTACCCATTTACTTTGTTCATGGCACGTGAACAAGAATATTGTTGCAAAAACAAGGGATCTATTCTCTAACCAAGAGGACTATGACCATTGGTATGGGATGTGGACAAACTTGATGCAATCCCAAACTGAGGCATGTTATAATGGTCGGTGAAGGAACTAGAGGACAATTATGGTGGAGTCCCGAGGTTGTATGATTATGTTAAGGACACCTGGTTGTGTGAAAATGAGAAGTTCGCTTATGCTTGGACAAACAAAGTACTACACTTTGGGAATGCGACTACTAGTGGTTCTGAGGGTGCTCATAATGTACTTAAGAGAGAGCTTGGGACATCATAGGGACATTTTGCGGATGTTTTCAACTCAATACACAATGTTGTAACATACTAGCAGAATAACTTGGAGGCGTCATTCAATCGATCCATGCATCTAGTGGCACACGAGTTTCAACACGACATGTACAATAACATCATAGGCTTTGTTGCCGCACATGCATTGAATGTAATTAGCAGGGAGGCAAGATCAGTTAGTGATGATAAGGTTGGCTATGATTCTTCCCCTCGTGGATATGTATTGTGGGCCACTCATGGCTTGCCATGTGTGCATGAGATCTCTTTGCATATGCTTGATGGTAGCCCTATCAGTCTTGACGAAATCCACCTGCATTGGAAGAAACTGAACATGATCCCCATTGAGTCCCAACAGGATGGAGAGTTAGACTATCTTTACCAAGTTGAAATGGATAGTGTACAGGCTAAGTACGAGAGTAACGGTCCTGACATGCAGACGAAGATTGTGCAGAAGCTAAGGGAGATTACTTGCCCTACATCGACTATCATTTCTATACCGCAAGAGGAAATTACAACTAAAGGTCGGCCCAAGAAGAAGAGCAAGAACTTGAAAATGAAGAAGTCGAAGAGCAAGAAGCTTGTAGTTGACAAGTCCACCAAGAAAACTCTTTATGCTTTTGAGTTCGCAGAGGCAAAGCAACTTAAAAGTCCATGGCACATGCTTCTGCAACGAGTCATGCAAGTGAGCCAAGTCATCCAATTCAGCCAAGTCCAACAACTCAGCCAACTCAGGCAACTCAACCAACTCAGGCAAGTCATTCAAGTGAGGGACTTCATATTCAAAACCTGCACGAGGAAGAGGTCGTGGAAAGGGAAAGGTAACCCAATGGATTGGGCCCAGATGACCTAGGACTCGAACTCAAGTTGCTGAGGGCTACATTGATGAGATACCACTATTATGGCGCACTTACCGTATCAACACTGTCAATGTGCGGCCTGATGGAAATTATAGGTTTCGGGCGATAGCCGAGGCTGTAAGCTATGGAGGTGATGAAGGATGGAGACAGGTGCGGCTGAAATTGTTTGAAGAGTTGGTTAGGAATGAGGCCATGTACATGAATATGTTTCAGGATGATGAGTATGGTAGAGTTAGTTATGCCATTAATTTCTATAATAGCTCCGCTGAAAAAGATTATTGGCTACCATTACCAGAGACGATGTTAATTATGGCAAACTGTTACAAGATAGCTTTTGCTGTGTTGGCCAAGAAAGGGTCCGGTCTTTGGCTCCCTAGCATACATGCAGCCCCATCTGTATCTGAGTGAAGAGTACTATGGTTGTGTTTAGTGAATCAAAATCATTTTGTTATAGTAAGTGACTTTCCATAATGCAAATTTTGTTTAATTCTTTATGGTGTTTAACAATGTTCAATACCACTTACCAATTTTATTCCATTTTTAGCTTATCATGAGAGATGACGCTCCTCTACCACTAGCTTCACGAAAATGGGAGGTGTTCACTGAGCCATAAGTAGAGATTGGGAGGTCAGACTCAACATTCTTCCACGACCACAATCAAATGTGGAAGAACCGTCCATAGTTTAAATTGATTAGGATGCACCCATTTTTTGTTGTCATTTTGTTATGTTGCAATATAGCTTTTTGTGGATGTATATGGGCGTCTATGGGTGTGTATGGGTATAGCAAACATGAAAACGTTGTCATTTTGTTGTTTTACATTGGTACCATTTTTTTTTGGGATTCATAGATGGAGACTAGTTACTTTGTTTAACTTATGTAACATAGATTTTTTTGTTTGATTTAACTCTTTGATAGTGCCAATGAATCTCCAAAGAAAGGTATATGTTTGATGTCTCAGTATTGATTTATTTTTTTGTTTGTGAAATTGTAATTGGTCACTATTAATCGCTTTTGCTCATCTCTTTTTTACTATGGATATATGTTTGATGTCCTGAAATTATTTGCTTACTTGAACTGTTACAATTGTCAACCTTGTAAAGCTGAGAGCAACATGTTTGTCTCGGAGAAAGTTGACGAAGAGCAACATTTCCGTCTCGGACGTATTGCTCCGTATACCTCATTAACCCCACCTATTTACTGCATATACACAACTAGATTAAACATAATAAATTGGAACTTTTGTCGAATCAATATAACCGCAATATCCTTACACCTCGACTTAAGTAGGTCGTAACTAATTAATTGTTACATACATGGCAAATTGTAAATTGTACTGTACCCTACCTATTTACTACATATACCTCACTAGATTAAGTAGCATAAGTTGAAACTTTTGTCAGATCGATATAACTGCAATATCCATGTACACTTCGACTTAAGTGGGACGTAATTTAGTATTTGTTACGGACATGTCAAACTGTAAATTGTACTGTACCCCACCTATTTACTGCATATACCCCACTTGATTTAGTAGAATATGGTAGTTCAAAATGAATAATTAGTGCCAGTGAATGTTAACCGACACTTCGATAACTATCACAATAAAAGGTACCCGTAATTGTGTGACAAATTTTGACAAAGTTAGTCTGAAATGATTTCGTTGCTATCGGACCTACAACTCCGCCATATAGAGAAAATATACCAAAACAAGAGAAAAATGTAGAAATAATTGCGGGGCCTCACCATCAACAACAACACATACAATACAATTTACGTACGACAACACATACAGTACAAGTAACAAAGTTTCAAACTCCATCACCAAAGTGAGACTGAAGTATCTTGAAAAAATCTATCACCAAAGTTCCAAACTCCATCACAACATAAAGTTCAAGTAGTTCAAACTCTAATGCTCCCTAAGTGGTCGTTTTTCCTTCCAACCATAATGAAGAACATCCCTAATAGATGTAGTTCCTCTCTCGCTTTGATTGGCAGTCGCGGTGGTACTTTGGTATGTATGCTCAGCACCTGACAGGAATACAATGACTTGATCTGCCATTTGAAAAGCATCATCAACAGTAAGATTAGCCTTCGGAGTGCACCTGAACCGCAATGCCACATTAAGCACTCGATGGTTGCGTTGTTGCATATATGTCAAATAAGTAAACTACGACAAATAACAATGAATTTTAGAAAGAGAAAACAAAGTAAATAATATTAATAAAGAGTTTTCATCTTCGTCATTGACCCCCGTTGCCTATTCAGGATTCTCTGCAAAAGGGTGGCTGACTCAAAGGTACCATTCCATATAGTCTGATGACGCTTGATATGGATGGTCTGCTTTCTCACCACGTCGCTCAATAGATTCTAGGTGCCCCTCCCAATCCTCCTAAAACTGGGAGTCATATGAGTACTTAATGGAGTATAACTGTCCTAGCCTACTCATATCAGCATCCATTGGTCGGTAAGGGTATCTCGGAATGTGTTGAACGTATCCCATTTGCCTTGATGGGATTGTGAGGTTCAACAATATCCATAAACTTCATGGGGTCATGGTAGAATGCAATATCATGGACAAGCGGAGCACCCTTTAAAGCAATATCCCAAATCACCTAACAAAAATAAAGAGAATTGTTAACAATTATAGGCGTGAAAACTCATTTTTTAAGTGCAATTTTATGGTCCTTACTTCATGCGATCTCGGCTTGTTGAGGCGACGTCTAAAAGAAATAACATGATCCAACAACAACCTAGTATCCTTCTTCTATAGCCTCTCATCTTTCTTATGGTGCCACTTCAAAACACGGGGCTTGTCCGAGGAGTAATCACTATGCAAAACGGGCTCAAGAAATGGAAGACGGTCACCCCTGCACAAACTAGATTCATGTATGACATATGGTAATTAAATTAGATGCAAGCATTAGTATGGAAATCAACTAAAATGCATGTATACCTCTAACTATGTCAAATAGCTAAAAACTTGCGTGACTTTAGCACGACCGGCAATGCCCAGTTGATGGTACATGAGCGCAAGACCTGCGACCCACCATGTATACGAACTAATGTTATCCGCATGTTCCAAAAGCTACATGAGAGAAAGGGAGACTCTCGTACTGGACTTGTTGGAAAAAAGAGTCGCTCCGAGAAGGTATATCAGACCAAATAATCGGGACTAGGATATACATCAAGAGCTCTTTTCCCATAGGGTTCTTCCTCTCCTTTCTTTGGCACCGAGAAACAATCCTTTAACCATGCCAAACTAACTGTGAGGCCAGGCCTAGTCCTAATCTCCTTGTCAGCATCAATCTCCGACATATCGCGGTTACCGATTTATAATCCTTGAAAGGCACAACCACAGTCTTACTGGTGATCGGAATACCGAGAAGGACCTGTACATCTTCAAGTGTGATCATCATCTCGCCAAAGGGCAAATGGAATGGGTTGGTTTCACGCTGGCATCTCTTGAAAATGCCTAAAATATAAACCCTATTACCTCCATCATATGAGATGTAGCCTAATGGTGCCAAACTGGAGTCGTTAATCAGTTTTGCCACCATTTCCTTCTCGGGATGTTGTGTGATAGTCTTCCAAGCAGAGATATGATAACCATGGTTTATGCACTTCAGAAATCCCGGACCGTACAAAATATTGTCCAAAATAGATTAAAAATTCAATATGTAACAAAAAAGGAATGATGAAATTAAACGTCCCGAAATGTACGATACATTGTTCCTCCAAATATCCAAAAGCACATGGTTTGTAAAGGATGGTAAAAGACTTTAATTTGAAGGACCATTAGAAAATGAAGTGACATCTACGTCAGCCTCATGGGTCGATGTATTAAAAAAGACCTCTTCATCCCCTTCTTCGGTAGAATCAGTTGGTGTACGACTGCCTTTAGTACACTCCCCCGATCCACTCCTACCAACTGCAATTGTACCCTTCTCACCTACAGAGGATGTACTAATGCCCTTACTAACAACATCTCCTAAATTCGAATGAATTTCCTCATTTACTCGACATCTTTTGGCTTCACCCGCCTTTGCCTTCCGCTTAGAGCAAGTCGGATGCTTCCGCTCAGGCATACCTTCCTCCACTTGGGAAGCTGCAGTACTAGCCTGATCTCACTGCCAACCTTACGAGGAGGCTTATTCGCTCTGGTCTTATGTCTCGTCATACCTGAACATAAACAGTTATACAAGTTAGGGAAAACATTTCAATTCCATCGGTTTCGATTTAACATTGGCGACATTAATAGTCAAGATGTCATCACAAGACGTCCAAAACCTATACATGAATATCAGTTTGAAATACCACGAACAATGGATATTACGACCTAACTACTCTGCTACCCTCACAAGAACTAATGGTTTAACCTGACCGATACCATTCACACTGTAACGGTTTTGAGCGGTCGTCCAGTATGGGCCATCGACAACAACATACTCGGAAATCCAAGAAACCCCAGAAACCCCAGAAACCCAAACATCACTACACCCAACCAAATATGACAAACAAATATCCAAATGACGTGTAATATCATGAGGAACAAAACCCACAAGCTTAGGTTGTTGAAAACTTACCAAATCAGAAGCGGCGATACGAATGATGTCACGATGGTCCTTCACACGTAGTGGTCCGTCTACAGCAGTTCCACCGGGGTTTGCCTCAAATACACCCTTTCAGAACCTCAGTGGTCAAGACTTATGAAAAATTTGGGGTTTCTTTAGGGTTTCGTGTAGGTTTGATTTGAGGTATGCGCGTGCATAATCGGTTGGGGAAATGGGTTTTGTTGCTTGAGGATAGGGGCAATTTGGGGATTTGCAAAATCTTTTGGGGTCCGTCAAGTAAAAAACGTAAACAAACTGGGGTCTGTTTAGCAAATAATTGGGTTCCGTTTAGCTGCTCCTAATTTTACTTCTAATGAAAATGATTGTGCCCCCACTGCATTTTATGCACCCCGCCATTTTTCCTCTCATTTTGTGCACTCCACCTTTATTCTCAAAATCCATACAACTCAACCACATTGGTTTAGAACGTAGAACTTAGCCACTTATTGACATAGAAAACAATGCAAAAATGAATAAGAACTTACGAACAAAACCTAAGATAAGTCTTATCCCTTCCTTGAAATGTTTAAATCTAAACGTTTCTAAGAAAGAAAAAGTTCTAAAGTCATTATAGGGTCTCATATTTATAGTAAAAGTGTGATAAGAGGTAATTTTATCCCTAATCTTGCGAATCCACAAAATACAAAATTGCCAATATTTTGATCTATCCAGCGCCGTTCATTGTAAAGACCAAGGCGCTAGGAATCGCTGAGATAACATTATGATACTCTATTTTCCTTTGATTATGTCCCAATACGTGTCCAGCGCCACCCCAATGTCATATGTACTGTCCAAGACGATGTGAATGCGTTGGGCTTCTTCTTAGAACTTGAGCTCATTTTTTCTCCCAGGTCTTCACAAAGCTTCTTACGTAAAAGTTGATAAGTGATTATTTATACGTATATATAGGGTTAGTTTAGTCGTATATTTAGTATATATATGCTCAAATGAGCTCTAAATCAGGGTATTCTTGCATTTTTAGGGAATTAAGGTGTAAAAGAATGAATTGAGGAAAAATGGGAAGAAATAGAGCAAAAATCCACAAAACACACTTGGCACTGTGGCAACACATGATGGCGCTGTGGGAAGAAATGGTACAACGTGGAAACATAATGCACGATGTAGGTGAAAAGAAAAAGTGAGAAAATCAACTTCGAAAGTCAAACATAATGGAGTATAGGGGACGACGCTGGAGAAGCAAGGCACAACGTCAGGACATCATGGAGTGAAAGAAATGCATATGCAGTGATGGCGCAGTGGCGACACATTGGGTTATAAGGCATGGCGCCGAGGTAGTAAGTGACATCGCTAGACACGCAAAAAATAGAAATTGGAGTTTTAAATTCGAGTTAAATTGTAAAGTAGGGTTTCTAATTGTTGTTAAGGAGTATAAATATGTATTAGGACGTGATAAACTAAGGACATACCAACTATTAGCCACCATTAGTGTAATTTAGCATATGTGTTACATTAAGTTTGAGTATTAAGGAGTTTATGTGAAGAAAATATTGAAGACTGCACGTTTGCAATTCAAGTTTGGTTTCATTGATTAAATTCAAGGTAATATTTATATTCGTATCTGATTTGCATTGATTTCCATTATGAGTTGTGATATGTGTGTTTCAATAAAGTGTGAGTAGTCTATTTATCATTAGGGATCAATGGATCCTATGGTATGAATGTTATGGTTTGAATATGAATAAAAATTGATTATAAAAAATTGCAATGGTTAGAATTTATATTGATTCTGAGCATAATGCTTTGTACATCTTGATCACATGTTTAATGAACTTATGCTTTAGAAGTTATCATGGCCATTGAAGCTTTTAATCCAGACATGAACGATACAACTGTAAAATACAAAATATCGAGCGATAGTTGTTGATTAGGGAGGCGTGGATAGCAAACTTAGTTGGTTATGAATCTAATGACTTAAGACTTAATGCAATGTAGAGCTTACGTTATTTACACCGATAGGTGGAGTTCTAGTTTTCATATTAGAATCTTCTTTGTCACGACAATGGTTGAAGTGGATTTGAAGGAAATCTGTCTATTCTAATTAGGCATTGCACGCAACATAGTAAGATGTAAACATGAATACAAAGCATAATATTAAATTACCTAGGTAAAGTTGTGAACTAATATATCCTTAATATAAGAGTTCAATTAAACTTCAAATTGATTTATTAGATAGTTTAGTTAGTATAAAACCAATTAAAAAGTGAATTCCTTAGCAATTGTTCAAAGTTAAATAGGTAAACCACTAGTGCAAAAACCTTTCCCTGAGGACGATATCTATAGTCAACGTAATTTAGTTACACTATTACTGCAAGCTATCTGTTATACTTGCGGCACGCACATCAAGTTATTGGCACCGTTTCCGGGGAAAGGTAGCCATTAATATTACTTAGTTTGAATAGTTGCTAACTTTTAGTTTCAGTATTTTAATTTTCAGTTCATAAAACAAAAAAGGCTTAAGTTTTAGTTTAACTTTTTGCACTTGATCTTTTTGTGTTTTTTAGGGATACTTAGTGCATGCGTAGTAAGGGAAAGAAGGACCTAGCGCCGTACGACCTGAAGATTGAAAGAATGAACAAAGGAAAGAAAAAGAAAGGAGTCAAGATGGCTGAAGAGCAAGCTAGAAACCAACAACATGGTCGTGGGAATAACCAACCTGCAGGTGATTTGGTAGTGCATGATAGAGCGCGACGACATAGATGCCTTCATGATTGCTTCAAGCTAAAAGTTTAGGAGACGTACGATATAGTGATGAGGCTTCCAGCCAACACCATCGAGTTTAAACTGAGACTCACTCTAACAAAAATGGTGCAAAATAGTCTGTTCAGCTGACTATCCAATGAAGATGTAGTTGTATATGTTGAGAATTTCTTGGTGAATTGCGACATCGTGCACATAACCGAAATTACAAAAGAGGTGATCAGGATGCGACTTTTCCCATTCTCACTGGGTGGAAAAGCCAAATCCTGATTCCAAGGGCTGAATTCAGTGAGTATGACTTTATGGGTAGAAATCAATAAAAGATTTCTTGACAAGTTCTTCCGTAGTGAAGGTCAGCGGAAGTAAACTTGAGATTAATCAGTTCAAGCAAGAAGACACCGAGTCTCTTGGCGAGGCTTGGGAAAGATTCAAAGAGATGCTAAGGAGATGTCCGGGACAAGGATACGTGAAATGGGCACAACTCTAGATTTTCTACTATGGGATGAACCACAACATGAGAATGCTAGTAGATGCTGTATCAGGTGGCTCTCTACTTACGGAGGATGAGGATGGAGCATTAGATCTCCTTGATCTTATGTCTCAAAATTCTACCGCTGGTATTCATTCCACAGTAAGAAAACTAGCAGGTGTCTATGAGATTGACTCGCAGGCAACAATTATCATCTATCGAATCTCGACTGTCAGATGGCGAAACTTCAAATGGGACACCAAGGTGCACAAGTAGCACAACAACCCATAAATCACCAGGACATGGTGGTAAACCAAATGGACGTACAGTAGGGAATAAAGCATGAAGACATAAAATTCATGAACCAAGGCTACGAGAACAACTTCAGGCCGAGAGAAGTGGCTCCTAAACAGTTTTATCAAGGATACAACAATAACAACCATAACTTTTCTTATGAAAATCATGATAATGCACTGAAGTTACCTCAAGGCTTCGAATTACAAGTACAACAAGGGTAGCTAAGGCGGAGTGAAGAGATGACTTCTTTGAAGTTAATCGAGAAGTATTTGTAAGCCATAAAAGTGAGGGATAGGGAGCGACATGAGAAGCACGTAAAGAGTTGGAAGGAACAAAACAAGCTATGAAGAGGATGGATAATGAACAGTCACAATCCATAAAGAAATTAGAAAGACAAATTGGCCAACTTGCTATAGCCTTGAACTCAAGGAAAGAAGAATATTTTCCTAGCAACACCCGTCACCAATCATAAGGAGAATGTAAGTGCCATTCACATGATGAGTACTATGACAACAAAGGAGTCAACACAAGACCAATTAATGTACAAGCATGAAGAGATGCATGAGCACAGCACGGAGGTGAGGCAGGATAAGCTTGATGGTTTTAAGAAACGAAGAATCAATGCCTTAAAGAAAAAAAAGGAAAGCAACAATGGAATGCTAAGTAAAAAGATGAAGGACCTCTCGAAGAAGACCCACAAGGCAATGACATCAAGTTGGTTCCGAAGAAATCGAAACCAAAGCTTAAGTTCATCCCGCGACTTCGACCTATCAAAAGAAGAGATCCTGGAGAGATAACCACACCGATAAACATTGATGGACACCAGTTTAAAAATCTCTTATGTGATATAGGAGCCTCGGTCAATGTCATGCCACTGATGGACATGATACATGCTGACTTAAAGATCAATTATCCTGATACGATGAATTTGCAAGTAGCAGAAGTTAATTTGATACCTACTATAGGAAGAGTTTTGAATGTGCATGTGAAAGTAGGTAGATTCACATTCATCGTGGATTTCGAGGTTATGAACCACAACATGGACGATGATGTGTCTATAATACTTGGGTGGCCATTCTTGAACACCGCTAAAACAAATTTGTACATAAGAGAAAGGAAGATCACGATGAGTATCGATGAGGGTGATGATGCTAAGAAGGTTGTCTTTGTCGATGGTGAAGAAGTACATCCGAACGGGAATGACATCATAATCTCAGATTTACAGATGGAGCTTCTCGATTTAGAGTCAGACTAAACGAGTAAAAATGTGTTTGGCTAATGATGATAAATTAAGCGCAATTGGGAGGCAGCCCAGGATTTTAAATCTTAAGTTTTTAAATTTCAGTTAGTAGTTAGTTATTTAGTTTAATAATTACAATTAACGAGTTTTAAGTTCTAACTTTCAAAAATTTGTGTTGAATGTGCAAGAAAGACCATTCGCCGGGTGATGATTCATCGGAATAAAAATGTCTCGCGAACTCATCAAAAGAGTAAAAAAGAGCGAAGGAGTCCAAAGTAATGAAGGTAAGGTGCATGGGCAAATTGAATGTAAAATTTACTAATTTTATATTTCCATGGATTTTATGCGGTCACGATACCTTGCTTGAGTTATACACAAAGTCGGAGGAGTGCCGAAGGAGAATTTGCAAAATAATATACACAGAGATGTAGGTTGTAAGGTCAATGCAGTGGGTATTACCCACGGCGTTGTGAGTACAAACTACAACGCCAAAGTGGCAGCAAGATAAAAAATGGAAAATGCCCGACGCTTAACCATGGCATTGTGAGTACAAGCCACAACGCCGAGGTGGCAACAAGCTAAAAAAATGGAAAATGCCCCATTGCGTCGTTGACGCAGTGGCGGCGCTGTCACGACGTCATGCCTATAAAGCACGACGCTAAGGTTAAAATAAAGGTGTTTTAACCCCATTTTGCATATATTCTTCACACTTGCACTAAAACCTTTCCCCAACCACCAAGCATACATCCCTCTAGATTTAAATTCTGATCATTTTTAAGTGAGATTAGTGAGTTCCTAGTGATTTAGAGTGAGAAAACAAGCTTATTGTGGTTTAGCACAAGTTTTGGGCTAGGGCTTGGATTTATGGAATTTGATTCCAAAGAGAGCTAGGGTTCTAATTGGTTAGAAAAGTTAGAGGGCTTGGATTGAAAAAAAGACTTGGAGGATTCATCTACACCAAAAACTAATTTGACATTGAGGTACATTTACAATTTCATCTGATTATGCATTGAATTTTGAAAATTTTGATGATATTGTATGAAATTGTGGATTTGAGGTTGTAGGATAGTTTTTGCAAGATTGTGTGAATGCGAGCATTAATATTACCCATGGAGACATAGGTGATATCTTTGCATTATTTGGCGTATACATGATCCATGTTATATGAGTTTTGATTTTTAGGTAATTCGAAGACCGAGTTGCATTGCATTGTTGTATAGTTGCTTGAAATTGGAAAAAAAAAACAAGAACAAGGAAACAAGTTAGCCAAACTAGAGCAAATGATTTTGAGGCATCTACCTCTAGAAACCCTAACGAAGAAGAGCCTAGACCTTTTAAATCCAAATATCTCATCTGTAAGGAGGCTAAGGACCTAGATGAAGATTTTATGTAGGGAGTTCATTTACGAAAGAGGAATTAATTTGCCGGATAAATATGATAAAAGAGTGCACAATCTCATTAGACACCAAAACTGAGAGCAACTCACTCAAGACTATAGGAAAAATAAAGTTAAAGGAGTGAGTGGGATTATTTCTAAATTCTATGCTAATGCGAAATTCACAGCTAAGGATGAGGCAGCGACGATGAGAGGGGTTTTAGTTCCCTTCAATAGACGTAAGATCTATAATTTCTATAGGTTGGAGGAATTAAGTTTGTATGAATCCGCACCGACTTTCCCAGCCAGATTATATGAGAGATCCTATAACCTATACCCATTTAGAGCCATATAAGATGCATTGGTTGTCCCAGGACAACAAGGATGGGGTCATGGGAGCTGAGAATGTGCTGAAGCACATAAAGAAGGAAGCGTTAGAAGGTTTACTTGACATGGCAACATTTTCTTGTTGCATCGCTATACCGCACTTCTCAGTAGGGTGAGATCAACAAGCCGAAAACGACTTGTCTTTATGAGATTATAAAGTTCAGGGAGATCAACATTGGAGAGATCATGCACACCAGTCTGAGGGAGCCCATCATGTCAAAAAGGGACAACAAGTTATTGTTTCCTATATTGATTACTCATATGTGCTTGAGGGCTGGAGTAAGATTGAGAGATGACAAAGAATTTGATATAAAGACCCAACCAACCATGGATGAAGCTTTCATGCTCACATTAAAATCACCACCGGGTTATTAAGACTTCGAGGATGAGAGAGAGAGGGTCAAAGGAGCTAGACTTGAGGCCGAGTTGTTAGCCAAAAGGCAAGAGGATCAGGCAGTAGCAGAAGCATCAGCAACAGAACTAGCCTAAGAACTTAAAAATGAGGAAAATGAAGAAGAGGAGGAACAATAGCAGCAAGGATTTGCTGAGGGCTACTAGTTTGTAGAACCAGAGATAGGAAAACATGACTTGGACGGTCCTAAAGTCTTTCCACCACCTCCTCCACCATATGCACTTATACCAACATATGAGGACTTGACTTCAAGATAGTTGAGGCTATGAATAGAGATGATGAGACAATACAAGGAGGATAGGGCGCAATACCAGACAACCAAACTAATATATGAGCAGGATATGGAGAGGAGAGAACAATACCAACGGGACGGGTAGTGCGATATCATGTTGTTTGTTGATAATCATTGATATATAACTAGATATGAGAGAATTAGACAGTTGAGACCTACTGATAGGTCAATAGGTTTTCCAGTCGCATCAACATATGTGTTTGAATTTGGTGCAGAGCAGAAGGGTGAAACGTCCATTAACACCATCCCAAGCTAGAGCTGATGATGCAGATGATGATGATGACGCACAATCCTGAAGTCAGTGTAACAGGAATCTTTTAGAGCTAGGGAGTTGAGAGTGACTTTAATACCATTTAATTTTAACATTTGAGATATTTTGTTAACTATTTAATTGTCTTAATTATATGTTTTGTTTAGTTTATTATAACTCATGTTATTACATATGTTTGTGTTTTTTAGTGTTTTCATGTTTCAAGCTTAATTTTAAATTTTAAGGACAAGGTTTGGTTTAAGTTTAGGAGCATCAACACTACACTACACTATAGGAAGTGGTAAGATAGGCTGAGATATAAGGATAAACACTACAGGTATGATCATTTAAAATTTTTATTTGAAGCAATTAAGGAGGAAAACATGGTAGTGCATAAAACTTTCATTTTATTTACTATAAGAATGTTTAAGTAGTATAGATTAGGTTATATATAGTAATATGTAATGAATAAATAATTTATTTGCATGTTCATGCCTTTAATTGTGGATGAGTAGATTACAAATATCTTGGTGATATGAAACTCAAGAGAATGTTTTAAATTTTGAAAAAGAAAAAGAAATGTAATAAATAACGGTGTGATTTCATGATTATAAACCTATAGTTAGGGAAGACGTTGAACTTGAAACAAAAACAAGAAACTACAACACTTCTTGTGGAAAAAGTTAGATCTATAAGAATTCTATAAGAAGTGTGAATCTTACTTGATAATAAAAAAACAAATTAAGAATTAGTGCAAAGAGGGGAAGAAATAGGCATGGTTTCCAATCTTGAAATTATATCGTTGTTGCCACATTTTATTATTTTCTTCAAAAACTCAAAAACATTCTCTTGAATTTCATACCAACAAGACAATTGTATTTTACTCATCCTCTATTAAAGGCATGAACATGCAAATGAACTACTTATTCATTATATATTACTATATATAACCTAATCTATATTAACTAAACATTCAAGTAGTACATAATTGAAACATATAACACGCTCCCATGTTTTCCTCATTAACTGCTTCAAAAATAAAATTTAAACGATCATACCTATAGTGTTTATCCTTATTTCCACCTTCTTACCACTTCCTATAGTGTAATGTAATGTTGTATTGATGCCCTCAAACTTAAAACTAAACCTCGTCCTCAAAGTTTAAAAGTAAGTCTGAAATCATGAAAACAGTAAAACACACAAACATATATATATATATATATATAATACCACAAAATATCCATATAACTCATTGATACTTTATGGGTCTTCTTCATCTAATTAAACTTCTCCTGTGCATTCTAGAATAAATTTTGAAAGTTAGAACTAAGATGTGTTAGTTGTAATTGCTAAACTAAATGACTAACTACTAATTGAAAATTTAAAAACTTGAAATTTAAAAACCTTTGTGCTGCCTCCCAGTAGTACTTAATTTAACATCATTAGTCTAACGCCTTTTCGCTCGTTTAGTCCTAGTCTAAATCTAGATACACCAATTATAAATCAGAGATTATGATGTCATTCCCGTTCAAATGTACTTCTTCGCCATCGACAAAAACAACTTTCTCTGCATCATCACCCTCGTCGATACTCATCGTGATCTTTTTCTTCCGTGTGTACAAGTCCACGTTGGCAGTGTTCAAGAATGGCCCCTTAAGTATCATATGTACATCATCATCCATATTGTGATCCATAACCTTAAAATCTGCGATGAATGTGAATTTACTCACTTTCACATGCACATTCAAGACTCTTCCTATAGTTGGTATCAACTTGCCATCAACTACTTGCAAATTTGTCATATTGGGACAATTGATTTCAAATCGGCGTGCAACATGTCCATCAGTGGTATGACATTGATTGAGGCTCTCGTATCACATAAGAATTTTCTAAATCGGTGCCTAATAATACTTATTGGTATGCATATCTCTCTCGGATCTCTCCTTTTAACTGGTTGACGTCTCGGGATGAACTTGAACTTCGGTTCGAGCTTTTTTGGAACTACCTTGATGACATTGCCTTTTGGTGCTTCTTCAAAAAGTCCTTCATCTTTTTGCTTAGCCTTCCACTATTTCTTTCCTCTATTATCACTCTTCAAAGCATTGTTGTTGCCTGAATCCTTCGAGTTCATCTTGCTTGACTTCCATTTTGTACCCATGTATCACTTCTTGCTTCTTCATAGCAAAAGTGTTGACTTTTTTCGACTTGTACATCACTTGTCTTGTCTTGGCTCACTCGTTGCCGTAGTGCTCGTATTGTGTATAGCATTAACGTTCTACTTGGTATTGATGACGGTGTCGCTTTGAAACTGTCCTTCTTTTCTTGAGTTCAAGGCAATAGCTAACTATCCAATCTGTCTCTTAAAATTTTTGATGGATTGTAATCTCTCACATCCATCCTCTTCATGGCTTACTTCACTCCTTCTATCTCTTTCTCATGCTTCTCATGGCGTTCCTAAATGCTCATGTCCTTGGCCTGCAAATACTTCTTAATTGACTTCAATGAAGTCATCCCCTCGCTCTGCCCTAGCTTCCCTTGTTGGACTTGTTGATCGTAGCCTTAAGGTAACTTCAGTGCATTATCAAGATTTCCATTATTCTCGGCTTGAAATTGTTCCCGTAGCGTTGGTTGTTCATGAAATTGATGTCCTCACACTCCATTCCTTACTGTATGTCCATTTGGTTGACCAATATGGCTTGGTGATTAATGGGCTACTGTAATGCCTGCACTTGTGGACCCTGTTATCCCATTTGGAGCTTTGCCATTTGATTGCTTAGATTTGATAGTTGTGCCATAATCGCAACTTGCAAATCAATCTCGTATATGCCCGCTAGTTTCCTCACTTTGGAATGTGTACCGGTTGTAGAGTTTTGAGACATAAGATCAAGGAGATCTAATGCTCCATCCTCATCCTTGGTTAGTAAAGAACCACCTGTCGTGACATCTACTAGTGTTCTCGCGCTGTGGTTCATCCCATAGTAAAAAATTTGGAGTTATGCCCATTTTACGTATCCGTGTCCCAGACATCTCCTTAGCATCTTTTTGAATCTTTCCTAAGCCTCGCCAAGAGACTCGGTATCTTCCTCTTTGGATTGATTGATTTTCAGCTTCCTCTCACTAACCTTTACTGGTGGAAAGAACATGTTAAGAAATATTTTATTGATTTCCGCTCACGAGGTCATACTCCCTGTGTTCAGTCCTTGAAACAAGAATTTGGCTTTTCCACCCAATAAGAATGGGAAAAGTCTCATCCTGATCACCTCTTTTGTAACTCAGGCAATGTGCACGGTGTCGCACTTCTCCAAGAAACTCTCAACATGTGCAAATGGGTCTTCATTAGCTAGACTGTTGAACAAGCTATTTTGCACTACGTTTATCAGAGACGGTCTCAGTTCAAACTCTGTGGTGTTGACTGGAAGCCTCATCACTTTTTTTGTAAGTCTCCTAAACTTCTGGCTTGCATCTCTATCCTTGCACTCTATCCTGCACTACCAGATCACCTACGAGTTGGTTATTCTCGTGGCCCTGTTGTTGGTTTCTTGCTTGATCCCATCCATCTTGATTCCTTTATTTTTATTTCTTTTGTTAGTTCTGTCAATATAAGGGTCGTACGACACTAGGTCTTTCTCTCCCTTGCTATGCATGCACTAGTTATCCTTGAAAAGAAAACATAAAAGATCAAGTGTAGAAAGTCGAACTTGAAACTTAAGCCTTTGTTTTTGTTCTTTTTCTTTTTATAAACTTGAATGTAAAGTACTTAAAATAAAACTTAGCAACTTGTCGAACTAACTATGTAATACTAAGTGGCTACCTATCCTCGATAAAGGCGAAAAAAACTTGACCTCGGCCGTAAGTATAATGGCTCAATTGTAGTAATAGTGTACTCAACTTACATTGCCTATGGATATCGTCCTCAGGGAAAGGTGTATGCACTCACTACGTACTTAGCTACAATGAATCTATTGCTAAGGAAATCTTTTTTAAATGGGTTTATAACTATACTAACTAATCTAACAAATTAATGCAATTAACTCAAACTCTTATATTAGAACTATCTTAGTTCACAAATTCACCAAGGTAATGAAATATTATGTTTTCAACCACTTTATCATCTTTATATGTTGTGTGCAATGCCTAATTAGAATAAACTAATTTCCTTCAAATCTATTTTAACCCACTGCCGTGATGGAAAATATTCTAATCTACAAACTAGACTTCACCTATCGGTGTGAATAACGTAAGCTCCACATTGCTTTAACATTCTAAATCTTTAGTTTCATAACCAATTAAGTTTATTATTTGTGCCTCCCTCAACAACTATCGCTGGATGTTGTGTATTTTACGATTTTCCATTCATGTCCGGCTTAAAAGCTTCAATGACCATGATAAATTTTAAAACCTAATATCAATAAACATGTGATCAAGATGTCTATAGCATTATACTCAGAATCAATAAAAATTCTAACCATTGCACTTTTTATATTCAATTTCTACTCATGTTCATAGCATAACATTCATACCATATGATCCATTGATCCCTAAGATTAATAGAATACTTACACATCATTGAAACAAACATGCACATAGTGGTATTTATTGAGATCAGAGATAAATTGAAATACCTCAAAGAAATCAATAACACAATGCTCGAATCACCACACGTGAGTCTTTAATGTCTTCTCTCCACAAATCGTTCTAATACTCAAGAATAAGTAAAACCTATGCTAAATTACTCTAATGGTGGCTAATGGATGATATATTCTATGTGTTTACTATGTCCTAACATCTATTTATACTTCCTAATAATGATTAGAAGCCTTACTTTACAATTTAACTCGAAATAGAACTCTAACTTCTAATTTCTTTCAAATTGGCTCTGTCACTTAAACTCCAACGCAGTGTGTGTTGAGCCATGACACCACCTTGTTTGTGTGCAATTCTTCATCTCAGTGCCCACGGCACCTTGCCTTTTGTCCCCGGCGCTGTCCCTTATGACTCCACAACGCCAACACTGCATGCCATAGCGCCGAGGCTCCTGCTTTGATCTTCTTCACTTTTCTTCTCTCCTTCACCGTGCCTAGGTCCTCCAAGTTGTCCATTGTATGCTTACAACACCACCCTTGCATGCCACAACGCCAACCACTATTAAATGGGGTTTTGCTCCGTTTCATCACGTTTTTGCTCATTTCCTTCCTTAACGTCGTAATTACCTAAAAATGCATAAAAACCATGAATTAGAGCTCATTTAGGGATATTTATACTAAATATACTACTAAACTAAACCTATATATAAGTCTAAATAAACAATTATCAGTTATATATAGTAATATGTAATGAATAAGTAGTTCATTTGCATGTTCATGCCTTTAGTTGAGGATGAGTAAAATACAAGTGTCTTGTTGATATGAGACTTAAGTGATTGTTTTAAATTTTTAAAGAAAAATATGAAATGTACAGACAACGATATAATTTCATGATTAGAAACCTAGAGTTAGGGAAGACCATGAACTTGAAACAAAAGAAAACAAAGACTTAGTGCAAATAGGGGAAGAAATAAGCATTTTGAATGAAAAATTGGAGTTAACTTACTTGATAAAATGAAAGTGAGAAGTGCTAACAAGACTTTTAGAACAAAAATAATAAAGTGTCCCACAAGTTCTACAGGAAATGGAGTAGAGAACTTGATGGTTGAAAAAAGTGAGGAAAAAACCGAGTCCGTAGGAAAAGGTGCAGGGACTGTGAAATAGAAATAAAAGTAAAAAGGAGAAGAAAAAAAGAAAAAAAGAAAAAAAGAAAAAGATAATGAAAAGAAGGTAGAAGTTACATTAAAACTCTTCAAATAAAATATTTAGCTCGAGTGCTAGTAGCTTTATTAAGTTAAGTTTTCGTTTCTAACTATGTTAAGTCCTATAGACTCTTGAAGTGCTTAAGTATGACGAATCCTTCTCAAATTAGGGCACTGCCCGGCCTAATCCCATCATTAAGCCATAATCTCGCCACGTAGGACTAAACAACGAATTAGTTAGCCTTTTTTTCCAAAACCTTTATCCTTACTAATTACTTTATTTATAAACTTAAAAATTATTCAGTTGAAGTTTTAACAATCTAGCAGAGCTTTTAACATGATACCTAAGAATTGTGGAAAACTAGGAAATAAAGATCACAAGCGTATATTTATCAAACGACGATAATATATGTTCATGTATCTAGTCAGGGTACTATCTCTCAACCCACAATATATAGAACCCAAAAAGTATGTGGAAGACATATAAAATTTATACAACAAAACCAAAAACCTACAAAATTTGGTGTAGCGGCACTCCACTGGCTCAGAGGTAGTCGCCGATCTTCTCTTTGCCTAGTCTGCTACTCAATGGATATGCACCCATAGTCATAAAAAGAATGGTGAGTACATGAAAGTAGAAAGTAACAATGAGAGACAGTTGTTCACATTTCTAAATATATAATAAGTATCTTAAAGCATAATAATAGCAACTATGTTGAAAAGAAATCATTCTAATAATACTACAGTTAAACAATATGAAACCGACACTTGACTAAATAGTAATGAACTAGGGCCGGTCGGCCGTGAGTCCTATCACAATGTCTTTTTCCATTATATAAGGATGGAGCCATGCTCTAGATCTCTATTGAAGGTCGGACCTCAGCTCTATGCCTCTATAATCTTTCACAAGTGCCAGTCACCTGTAATATATGTGCTTACCAACAACCTTAGGTCCTATACCTCATGTGCTACGCAAGATAGTGGTGAGATCCCGATCACTCGAAAGTCTAGTGACCCCGTGTGCGTACCATCTCTATAATATCATGGTCCTAGATACAAGAACTAATTTCATTACCCAATAAATGACACGGTTTAAGAGTCCAACAAAGTAATTGCGTATCTAATGCCAACACGTATCTCGATGTGGGTCCCACGTTATAGGTCACCGATCCAGATTAAAGAATTAAACCAGGATTTAGAAATTCAAGTCATGACAAATCTTCCTAACTAATGAATTTTTTGTCCTTGAAATTAAACTTCGATTAAAGTTGTACTTGACTCGAAAAGATACAAAAATCTATCATGCATATAGTCTTCCCGCTCCCAAGTGAGCTCTGAATCACCATGAAACTGCCACTTGACTAACACCTTCAGGATAGACTTGCCTCTCAATTGTTATACCCTTTGGTCTAGGATTTGTACTGGCTGCTCCTCGTAAGATACATCCTCACTCATGTCAATCTAACTCAAGTCAACCGTCCGTCGTACCCCCGCCTTTAACTTAGCTAGTCGAAACATAGAAATATGAAAGACTAGATGAATCCCTTATATCGGTGTACATAATTCAAGCTCATACGCAACCTTCATGACCCATCTTCTGATCTTGAAAGGCTCGATAAATCTTGGTGCTAACTTGCCTTTCAATCCGATGAGAAACCTTTAAATACACAAAGGCTCCCTCAGTGTATGTGGATCACTGCGATACATGTCTGCATGCTTTTTTTGCCTTTCTTGGGTCCCTTTAAGCCTTTGGCGAATTTGTCGTACCTTCTCCGTGTTATCAACAACAATTTCAGGCCATACTAATTCCTGGTCCTCTGGCTCAGCCCAACAAGATGGCGAGTGACACGATCTTCCATATAAAGCCTCGAATGGTGCCATTTCAAAGCTAGCCTGATAATTGTTGTTGTATGCAAACTCATACAACGGTAGGTACTCCTCCCATGATTCACCAAACTCAAGTACATAAGCCCTGAGCATATCCTTGAGTACCTAAATCAACCTCTCAGTCTATCCATCAATTTGAGGGTGAAAGATTGTATTGAACTGTAGGTACGTACCATACTGCTCCTGCATACTCTGCCACATCTTGGACGATACATAGCATCTCTGTCTGACGTGATAGTAAATGGTACCCCATGCAATCTGATAATCTCCCTCTTGAACAATATTCTCAATTGGTCAAATGTATAGTGAGCTGCAACTGGTAAAAAATGGGCAGATTTCGTCAACCTGTCCATAATCACCCAGATAGAATTGTGTCGTCTGGCAGTCATCGGCAATCCCCTGATGAAGTCCATGGCTATGTCTTCCCACTTTCATTGTGGAATTAGAAGTGGCTGCAATAATCCTCCAGGTCTTCAATGGCCACCCTTCACCTACTGGCAAATCCTACAGTTCCTGATGAACTCCGATATGTCCACTTTCATCCCAGACCACTAAAAATGTCTCCTTATTTCATGGTACACCTTGGTCCTGCCTGGATAAACAGTGAATCGGGAATGGTGTGAATCCTGAAGAATCTCATTTCTCAGCTCTGTAACTGCCGGTATCCATAATCTACCTCTAAATCTCAGACAATGATCCGTCGTCTCTGCCCAGTCAATATAATCAGTACTCTATGCTAACTCATTGAACCTCGCGTAAAGAATGTCGGCTCTTTGACCCTCCGACACTCTTTGTGTAGATATTGTTTGTAGCCTCATATGTGCATAAATCATCACCCGAGTGTCGGTAGGAATATCTGACTAACTCATCATAGCTGCTACCTCGAGTAATTCATACTCATGTGTCATATGACATATAACAATCTCGGCATCTCTAGTACGTATCCTACTCAGCGCATCAGCAACTACATTAGCTTTTTCTTGAGAGATATTTCAGAGAAAAGTCAAAGTCCTTCAGAAACTCCAACCATCTACACTATCTCATATTCAGCTCTTACTATATGAAGAGGTATTTGAAATTCTTATGATCAGTGTAGAGTGTGAACATCTATCTATACAGATGATGTCTTCATATCTTCAGAGCAAATACCACCGCTGCCAACTCTAAGTTATGAGTGGGATAATTTTTCTCATATATCGTCAGTTGTCTGGATGCATAAGTCACTGTGCTTCTATCTTGCATCAACGCACAACCTAGACTCGTATGAGAAGTATCGTATGAGAATATATATATATATATATATATATATATATATATATATATATATATATATCAAGAATCCCTATTTAGCCTATGGCAATACCAACACTAGTGCGGTAATCAACAACCTCTTTAGCAGCAAGTGCCTCATCGCATTCCTCATACTAATCAAATCTAACTTCTTTCTGGATTAATCTAGTAATCGCTGAAGTGATCTTCGAGAAATTATTCATAAATCTATAGTAATATCCTACTAACCCCAGAAAACTAATGATCTTCGTAACTGGCATTGGTGCCGGTCGATCCATAATAGCTTGAATCTTAGCAAGATCTACAACAATACATGTTGCTCCAACAACGTGTCCCAAAAACTTGACCTTTTACTGCCTAAATCCACACTTGCTAAACTTGGCGTAGAGTTTGTGCTCCCTCAAAGTCTGCGACATCTCTCTGAGATGCTGTTCGTGATCCTTTTGAGTCCTCGAATATATCAATATATCATCGGTGAAAACTCTCACAAAGCGGTCAAGAAATGGTCTCATCACTTGATGCATTAAATCCATAAACATGGCAAGAGCGTTAGTTAAACCGAACGACATGACTGTGAAATGATAGTGTCCATATCTCGTGCTGAACGCTGTCTAGGACCTATCTTCAACCCTGATCCTAAGTTGATGATACCTTGATCTCAGGTCTATCTTGGAGAAAAATTGCGCTCATGTCTGCGGATCAAATGAATCATCAATCCGCGACAATGGATACTTGTTCCTGACTGTGACTTTGTTCGACTTTCTATAGTCGATACACAACCTCAAAGTACCATCCTTCTTCTTCATAAATAGGACATGTGACATCCCATCACCGGCCATACCAGACTCAGCCCGATCCGACCAAATCGGAGGCCCAAACTTGGCTTGATCGGGTGACGTGGCCATGCTCGACGATTATGTACCGTAAATATTAAAATAATATTTTTGGTATGTGTGTAATATTTAATAAATAATTAAATAATTATAAATACACACGTGACAAAAGGCAAGGCGAGGCATGGGTTTTGCTCGACATACGCATAAGGCGGGAAATACGTAACTTAGGTTAGTATCATGATTGACTATTAACTTGATTTAATTTGGCTTAAGTGGTATTAAATTTGATTAAAATGCCTATGGTTTGATTGTAAATAAAATTAAATTCAAGGGCAACTTTTAAATTTATGGAATTAGACTTGCATGTAATTAATTTAAAAGGCCATGGGCAAAATGGGAAATGCCTTATGACATGTGTAGGTGGACCAATAGAAAATAAGGTGTATGTTATGTGTCATGCAAAAAAGGACAACTGTTAGTTTGATTTTGACTAGTAGAATGTGATGGCTTAAATGTGAGCCTTTGATTCACTTAAAGATTTGTGAGTGGGTTGAGATCTAAAGTTAAAGGACTATATAAACTTCATAATTTGTTGTTCAACAAGCAAAATAACTCCAACACCATTAGAGAGCTCGTGAGAAAAAAATTGGAGATCAAGAAGATGTAGAAAAATCTTGCATTCGTTGTTGAAAATTTTAGAGATCCAAGAAGGTTGATGCTAGAGGGTACAAATCTAACTTAGTGGAGCTCATAGGACAAAAGGGGACAACTCCATTGAAGCTCTTGGTATGTTTTCTTTACCAAATCTCTACAAAAATCATGTTTCAAGTTGTTTTTATTGATGAGTTTTGGTACACGTGGATTCACAAGAGTAGATCAATCCTTAATTAGTGAAAATCTCTTGATGGGATTATTGTGGAGATTTTTATAATTGATGAGTTGTGTTATGTGAAGAAGATAATGAATAGTAACTTTACTTGAAGGTAATTGGGTAATTATTATATGAAACTTGAGTATAAATGATTGCATGATGATGTTGGAACTCAATGAGTTGTTTTCAAGCCAATGGACCGAGTTGGAGGTGATTTTAATATTTTTAGACTCAAGAATCAAAAGCTTTAGAGTTGTATAAAACTCATTCTATGCAATTTTGAGTAGGCTCAAAAGATGATAAATTTTTAATGTGCTTGATGATATTAAGACTGTTATAAGTTTTGAGCTTGCTCAATAGAAATAAATCTGTTGTGGATTTTTGAGCTTGCTTATTTGGATTTTAGATAAACTATAAAACGGTACCAGGAACTGAGAGAACTAGTGTCAGGTATCAGATGCACAATTTGAAGCGAGTAGTGGCCTAAACGCACAACGCTATGATAGAAAAACTTAAAAATTTAATAAGACTTTGGGGGGTTTTCTTAAGACACTCGCATAGAGTTCCGAGGGTTTTAGGACCTCGATTTACACACTAATAACGACGTATATGGCTAGGGCTCAATGACAACTTGGCAAAGATATTGGCAAGCACCACGAGGTACGAGATGCCCGGTCGGGCATCGAGACGCCACACGCGAGGTTTGTGAACACTGAGAATTTATAAACTTTATTATGCATCATATTATGATCGCATAAGTTAGGTGTGCATTGCATCATGATTATTTGTGGCCATGCATATAGACATAAGGACTTATAGGAGCCGTCTCCGAGAATTAGATAGGGCAGCTTCGACAGCGAAGAGTCTTCCCCTCCTGCTAGTCGGGCAGCTTCGAGGGATGACTATGTGACGATCCTCTACCCTCCAGCCAATATGGCAGTTGGAGGAGGTTTCCACCCTTCGGCCTTTCCTACGATAGAGTTAGAGTACGTCAGTGCCGTTCGAGTTCACGAATTCGCGTGACGGGACCTCCCCTAATCGTCGATGCTGAATGCCACTAGGTCGATGGGATTCAGGCTAGGTCTTTGCATATGAGGTTCATGGGAACTGCTTGTTCATACTAGAAAAGGATTGAATCATGTTTAATTCATGCAATTTACTTATATTATTCCTTGTCAAATTACATTATGCTGTAACTTTTATAAAACCCTGCTGTTCACTTACCGGGGGCCTTTTGGGACCTAGATCCATCCTCCAATGATCGAGGGAAGGGCAAGGTGCACCAGTGAGACGACGACTTCAGAGTGGCCTGATCTTCACTATAGGATGCTTTCTTTTATGCATCTATTTTATTTTATATACCGAACTTATATTTTGTTCTCATATGGCTTATGGGATACTTTTGGTCATGTTCTTGGACTTGGATTTATAGTATTGATGATATGACAGGTGCTATCCTTACTTAGGTTCCCATTTACTTTCCAGTATTTTATTATATGTTTACCGAATCCCGCACACACTTGAATATAACTTAATTGTAAAAAGAATGGATGAGCGAGTCTGGAATGTCTTTTGGGATGGGCTGACCAGACACCTCTAGAGACGGTTCGGGCCGTCAAATCGTTAGTTCACGGTACAGGTGCTAACAAAACAAGTGCTCCCCATGGCGACATAAAAGGTGTAATAAATCCCTTATGTCCCAAATCCTGTAACTGAATCCTCTACTCTTCTATATCTCTCATAGCCATGGGTACGGTGGTATAGAAATAGGTCTAGTGCCTTGTACCAACTCAATAATGAAATCTATATCCCTTGGCGGTGGTAAACCAGGTAAGTCCTCTAGGAACACATCATAAAAATCACATACAATCGAAAACTCTTCAAGTTTGGGTCCTTGACTCTCTACTACAGTCATAATGATACTAGAGTCTCCATCTCTCCACTAGTTGCAAGTCAACCTCTAGTGCCCTCAGCTTTCGATGTACTACCACTATATGTGAATATTAGACGTCTTGGAATCTTAAATATCACTGTCTTACTGAAATAGTTGATATGAGTGTAATACGCTGCTAGCCAATCCATCCTTAACAATGCTTCGAAGTCTAAAAACTCGAAAACCCTAAAGTTTGTAAGTAACTCTACCCTTCTTATCTCTACTGGACATCCCTCAACAAGACAATTAGGGTAAACCCTATCCCTAGCTACGGTACTCAAAATCAAATGTACGCTAACTCTAACCTGTGTTAACCTGAAGATGCCTATCATAAAACCAAAAATAAAAGATACTGTAGAACCCGAATCAAATAAAACATATAAATCTCTACCAAAAATAGGAATCGTAACATCAATGAGTCCTCGTGTGGTTTCGACATCAAGTTATGCTACCTTGTTTAGACCCTTTCGACTCTACGGTGGAATCACGTCTATTGGCTGTGGACAATCTCTAATCATATGCCTAACCTGACCATACCAGAAGAAAGTAATCGACCTACGCTGACTCTGTGTCTGATCCTGGGTTTCTGCCTATCTTTATCCCTATCGAGAACTATTTCTACATCTACCTCTATCTTTGCCTCGACCTCTAGCACCCTGCTGCTATTGATGAGGCATTGGTGGTGCCGAAAGAGCTGGCAAAGTAGTAGCAGCTGGAAACGTAGGTCTGACTGGTGGTGGCAAGGGAGGTCTGCCAACTATATTCTGCAATAGCGTATGGGATGATACATAAGGTACAACTTAGGTAGCTGTCCCTGATCCTTGAGAACCTCTCTCCTATCTCTTCTGTCCCTTACCCTTTGTCTCCTCCTCTCAAAATTCGCGGTCTGATCAGCTGATAATGCTGGTCCCAATGGTGTCCCATCAACAACTCCACTCATTTAATATGTCTCATGAGAAAGTGCAAGCTCGTAGATCTCATCCAAGGTCGTAGCACCTGAACTGACCACATAAAATCATTTATCTGACCTTAGTCCATCTCTAAAATGGTACACATTCTTAGAGTCATCTCTTACTAAATCCCCAGCAAACTGCCTTAGATAACTATATCGGTCTCTATAGCTCATCACCGACTCATCAGCTCCTTGTCTCAAATTCATAAACTCTTTCCTCAACCTCTTCATCACCATAGGTGGAAAGTACTGCTAGTAGAACTTCTTCTTAAGGGCATCCCAAGACTCAAAGTCTCCATCAGAAGCTATCATCGTAAGCCACCAAACATCTATGCCTCTTTGCAGTGTATACGATGAAATCTCAGCCTGAAGTCTGTCCTCAATCCTCAAGACTATGCGACTTCTCCTAAGACAAAACCCATTTTTTGATCTTCTCAAAATCTTGCTAACCATCAAAGTACACTAGCTTTAGTTTGATGAAATGTTTCACTACTCGAACCTCCGATGTCGAGCTAGAAGATGTAGGTGTAAAAGATAATGTATAAACTATCTCTATGACTGGTGCTGTCACTACCGGTATGGTCTATACTATCGGAGCGACTGCAGTTGGTAATGTGGGAGTAGTAGTAGGGGCCGGTGTTTGTGTTGGTGGAATAAAATGTGATGTCACCATGGCAATGAAATCAGCTAACTGTTGTCCTTGAGCAGCTACTCAGTTAGATAGCCTATGAAAATCATCAGCAGATGGAATAGGAGGCTAGTTTCCACTAACACCTCTATCCCCGCTATCGAGTGAATCAACCATCGGCGTATGCATGTTAATAGCGAACATAAATCAGCTACTATGTAGATAACACATATATATCCCTCTTACTTTCACTCACTTCCCAACTAATGGTTTTTAGGCAATGATCATCTGGTTTCCACAACTAAAATATGTGTTTCCTTGTTTAAATTTTATTTGTTACTTATTAGAAAAGTTGTTCTCTAATACCAACTGTGACTTTGGTATTACATTGTAGAATAAGGACATTCCACTACCTAAGCTCTATAAACTTAGGCTTTAATACCACCTGTGACAACCCTATCTCAAATTAAGGCACCGCCTTGCCTAATCCCGTCACTAAGCCCTAATCTCGCCACGTAAGACTTAACAATGAATTAGTTAGCCTTTTCCCATAACATTTCTCCTTACTAATTAATTTTTTTATAAACTTAAAAATTATTCAGCGGAAGTCTTAACAAAATTTAGCGGAAGCTTTTAACGTGATACCTAAGAATTATGGAAAACCAAGAAATAAAGACCATATGCGTATATACATATATATATATATATATATATGAAACGGTGATAATATATCATCATGTATCTGGCCAGGGTACTATCTCTCAACCCATAATATATACAACCACAAAAGTATATGGAAGACATATAAAAGTCATACAACAAAATCAAAAACCTACAAAATCCGATGAGCATCACTTCACTGGCTCAGAGGTAGTCGTCGATCTTCTCTTTGCCTGGTCTACTACTCAATGGATCTACACCCACCGTCATAAAAATGACGGTGAGTACGGGAAAGTAGAAAGTAACACTGAGAGACATTTGCTCACATTTCCAAATATATAAGAAGTATCAAAAAGCATAATAATAGCAACTATTCTGAAAAGAAATCATGCTAAAAGATACTAGAGTTAAACAATATGAAACTAACACTTGGCTAAGTAGTAATGAACTAGGGGCGATCAGTCGTGAGTCCTATCACAACGCGTTTTTCTCCTATATAACGATGGAGCTGTGCTCTACATCTCTGTTGAAGATCGGGGTTGAGCTTTACGCCTCTATATTCTTTCACAAGTGTCAGTCACCTATGATATATGTACTTGCCAATAACTCGGGGCCCTATACCTCGTGTGCTGCACAAGATAGTGGTAAGATGCTGCACCATCTCTATCATGTTATGACCCTAGATACAAGAACTACTTTCATTACCCAAGAAATGACATGGTTTAGGAATTCAACAAAGTAATTGCATATCTAATGCACAAAGAAATTTATATGTACAATACCATCAAATATGTACCTAATAGCATGCCATTTCATTTGACCAAGCATAACAATAATAAAAAATGACATAGTACATGATTTAGAGTCAATGAGACTATTTAATTAATAATTAATACCATGATAGCAAAATCATGAAATTAGAAAGGAAACAAGTTGTGGTATCTAGAGTACAATAGGAAAATCAGTCTAAAGGACTGGAATTGAATGCCAAAACAGGAATGAAATGTAAATAAATATCTCAATCAGTTTACTTACAATCTACGCAAACTTCATAGCTATTCCGGCCTCTCGACACCTCAAAATTCGTATCCGAACCCCCCAGTCTCTTCCCTAGATATCATTTAACATGTTTTTAAATATGTTTAGACCTTTAGTTAGGGTATTAGACTTGTTATAGTGTTTAAGTTTAAGTTAATAATTTCATATTTTAGGCTATTAGAGCACTTAGAGTGCTGGGTAATCTACCTAGCGTGTTAAAGACCTCATTAGTGCACTACCAAGTTTCTCTAGCGTGCTATATGCAATTAGCGCACTAGCTGATCACACCTAGCTCGCTATGTGCAGGAAAACCTATAATTCTGCACTTAGAATTCTGAGTTCTCTCTACACATAGGTATCTCGAACACTTTTGGATCCTTTTTTAACACCTACTAGAGATCCAAATCAACACCCAAAATTATAGGAACAACCACATATCATACATCTCATGAATTCATCAAATTAAACTAAGTTAACTAGTGTAAATTAAAATTACCTCGTTGATGAACACACCTAACTTGATTAACACATCCTACACCAAATTCTCCTTCTTAAACTTGCTGATCTCTTCTTTTCCACTAATTTCTCTTCTCCAGCAAGTTTTATAGATTAAATAGTTTGATTTACATGAGTTGAACTTATTGAATCTTATATATTAAGTTATATAGATTAATAGCCATTGATCTTTAAGTACATACGTATCTCGAGACTTATCTAATGGCTTTCAACTTGACACATTTCCCATTAACTCTCCACTAATTTCTTTCAACTAACACCAATGTCAAACTCAATTGCTTTCTAGATGTATCAACAAGTATCTCGAAGAATATCAATGGCTATTGTTTTAAATTACTAACTTAGGTACATTTAGTATAAAATCAACTATAGCAACATTATTTCAACTATATAAGCTACACTAAGCTTAAAATGAACTCACCACATCACTCTCTAACCCCGATCCCACGTCGCCATGCATCTCGAGGTGCATCTCCACTTACGACTCAACACCTATACACAAGTAGGAATGACTTAGTAGTCTACATATATGCAATACATTAGGCATAAATCACAATATATATAACATATACCTCGGTCACGGAACGTATCTTGATGCAGGTCCCACGTCATGGGTCACTGATCCTGATTAAAAAATTAAACTAGGATTTAGAAATTCGGGCCTTGACATAAAGTTTACCAAAATTAGTTTGATTCTATGCTTATTTGTGAATTATTGAGCTTAATGAGAAATCATGAGATTGTACACTTGCTACTTGAGTGTCAAGGTGAAACAAACTTGTGAGGTGTGATAATTTTAATTGTGATCTACTTTGGTGTTTTGAAAATGAGTTATATGTGTCGTTAAAGCTACATATTTTGAAAATATAAGTATTCACAGAGAATCTCTTGATTAGATTATTAACTTGAAACTTAGTGAATTAAAGGATACTTAATTAACAATGCAAAATGAATGAGAACTAGGTAATATGAGTAGTTAGAAGACTTAATAAAATACACTTTTGCTATAGACGCGCAAAATCCTAAGTTTGGGGGTATTTGATTACTGATTATTTAGAATTATATATAGGGTTAGTTTAGTAGTATATTTAGTATAAATATCCCTAAATAAGCTTAAATTGATGGTGTTTATGCATTTTCAGGTATATAAGGAATAAAGGAAGGAAACGGGCAAACTCGAGAAGAAACGGAGCAAAAACACACTTAAGGAGGTTTGGCACCGTGGCTACATAGAGTTGGCGCTGTGGGAAATCAAGGCACAACGTTGGACATCAATGCAGCGTGTGGGAGAGGTAGGAAGTAGAGAAAAGTGATCAGGAAGCTCGACGTAGTGGCGGTGTCGTGAAGGTCTAGGGACGACGCTGGGAAGCCAAAAGGACAGTGCCAGTACTACCGAAGTTAGAAAAAGCACACAGGATGCTCAGCCCAGTAGGAATGTAACAAAACGCTAGGGCTTAACTGACAACGCCGAGAAGAGAAAAAAAATAGAAAGTAGAGTTCTATTTCGTGTTAAATTGTTAAGTAGGTTTTCTAATTATTTGGAAACTAACACGTGTCAAGCGTGCAATAATAATACCCACCTATTTATTATACTTTAAATTTGTGGTAGCGGTAAGTTGGATCGTCTCCACAGGAATGGAGTAACTATATTTAGTTTAAAAATGGTTTTTGTCACGTTTTAATAATTACTAATTAACTATATTATTTAAAAAGTGATAGATAATTAAATACACACGGATAATAATTAAATAATGCAATGCAAATAATAAAAACACACAAATAATAATTAATAACGAAATCGATGCGAATAATAGAATCTAGACCAAAGGTAATTACTAACTAAGTTGTAGCAATCCCTTAGTTTAGAAAACAAACTAGCTCAGACTAACTATGAAAAACTCTATTTAAACTAAAAAGGAAATAAAAAGAAAAAAAAGGGGGAGAGACAGAGGGAGAGCTAGGAGGCCTATGGTCTTATCTATACTATTTTCTTAATTTTCATTTTGGCCTCTAGAGTGGTTTAAATAGGCTAGATACTCCATATCTTAATAGTTACAAACTTTGTGTAAATCACTTTTTATTTGATAAAATCCAATTTTATTGATTTATCAATAAAATCTCTCATTTACCTTCAAACACGGACAACTCGGTTGGTTAGGCTTGTGTTGATTGTACAGGGGTGTCTTGAGTTCGACTCCTCTGACTCCCATTTTTATTCTCCTTTATTCTCTCCAACTATATAGATTGAGATAAATGTAAAAGATTTATAATTTTATTACAGATGGCCAAGTAGCCTAGATGGTTAAGAGCTCCAACGATTTTGGTGGCTAGGGATTGAATCCCTGCTAATGCATATCCCATTCTTACTCCTGATTTTCTGCTCTTCATCAACCTTATTAGCACGCATATTGAGGACGATCCTGGGGTTCCTAAACCACCACGGAATGACACAAAACGATGACTTCAATAGGTGAAATGATCAACCTCATTCACTTGATTTTCATCAACTGTTCGATACATATCTCGAGGTAGATCAGACATATTTCTTTTAAGGATGTAGATTAACTATCTCGCACTCTACCATATTGGAACATAGCCTATGCCATTTTTGCATGAGCCATGCTAACACATCATAGAACACATCACTCCACCAATAGCTCATTGTCGGATCATCACACATCCAACTCACTGTTGTCATATCATCATCACATCACATAGGCCTTGTGGGATCCAATTCACAGCCTCGAGATCCGTGCAACATATTTTTTGAAGTAAATCCTACATAAGACTGTTATATATGCATTTTACACAGTTTTTTGTCTCAATTTCAATTATACTCCTTAAAAACCCGAAATAGACAAATATAAGCTATTAGGACCATATTTACGAGACTTTACCTTGTAAAACAAACTAGAATGCACTAAATAATGTGTATAATTTATGACATTCAAATATCCCCAAACTTAGGACTTTGCACGTCCCGAGCAAATAAATATGGGACATATGCAATCTAATCTAATGCAAACTAGACTCCTAGTAATGCAATCCTAACATACTCATAATGCAATAGAATGAACTATCTTATATGCTTAAATAACCAATGCAAATTAAATGATCCTAAACCCATTAATGACTAGTGGTGTCTTCCAATCTTTTGATGCAACAAATCAATACAAGAAGTTTAAGCAAAGCCAATATTTAATCTCTAAATAGAGTAATGAATTGTAAAGAATCCACAAACAGAACTTATTCAACCAATATCCACTGACATAGTCAACAAATTATCCAGAGTCAAGGATACTAATAAACAAGATATATTCATGATCAAATGTTGGTAAAAAAAAACTCCACTTAACTTAGCTGTAAGCACTTGAACTAAATCTTTTATTTTAGGAGTTTTCATAAACATTCGCCTTTCTTTCTCATATATATCACACTTTTTTTCTTCATATATTTTTTTCATTCCATACGGTTCCCTGCTCTATTTCCTGTGGATACCACAATTTTTTTTTATTGGAATACTTTTCTCATTTTTTTCCCACAACTAAGTTCCTCGCTACATTTGCTTTTGAATTTGTGGACTCTCTATTTTTTCATTAAAGAGCTCCTGTTAGCACTTCTCGCTTTCACTATAGTCAAGAAAATATTCTTTCCAACTATATTATTATTTTTTCTTTTTCTTTTTGACAAGCATTGCCTACGTCTTCCCCCAAACTTAGTCTGGAATTAAAATTCCTTATTGAATAGGATGCAAACCTATTTTGGAATCTATAGAGATTTAATTAACATGAACTCTACCTAAGGTCTTATATTTCAATGGCATCATTTAAAAATATTTATCCCCATTTGTCCGCCACTATTTTAGTTATTATCGAGTAATACTTTATATGCAACAAAATGATCTTAAAAATTGCAATCTAAATGCACTAAAAATTCTTAAAAATGAAAAATTTAACATATGATAAACACAATGAAATGCATGAAACAAAATGGATGCATGAAACTATGCAAATCCAATGAATAATAATTAGATAGATAAGAAAAGAATATAATATACTAACACAACCTCCATACCACGAATAATAAATAAGGAACGAGATTACCTTACTCTCTCGCAAATCATACCATCCATCCCTAAATACCCTTAAACTTAACCTAAACCTTGTCCTCAAGGTTTAAGAAAAAGTCAAGCGTAAAACAATACCACATAGATAACATAGAAGCAACACATGATATAATAATATGATATATAATATATAATCGCAGGATAGAGATGAATAAAAGTCTCAAAAACTTATGGTATGTTTGATTGGGTTGATTGGGCTGTCTTAATAGGGTCGGATTAGCAAACATTGGATTACATAGCTATGGATTAGGGGTAATTCGAAATTGGAGACTTGTTCGGTTGACACGATAGAATTGTAAGTGATATCATGAAAATGACATTTTTACCCTCCCAACCACAACCGTCCTCACGTCCTCATGATTCGGTTGCATCGTCCTTATCGCCCTCACAACCCCTATTCAAAACCACAAAAATCAAACTCGATCGAGTGGGTTTCACTCAAATCAGTGCAACCCCAACGATGATAAAGAGTAAGAAGAGATCAAGCACTGTGATAGTTAACAATGGTGGAAGAGAATTTAAGGAAGAAGAGCAAAGCGAGATCGAGTGGGAGATGAGGCCGGGAGAATGCTGGTGTAAAAGTGTTTCTCTAAGAAAGGAAGAACAGAGAGAGAGTTTATGGAGAATGTTTTGGGTTTTTTTCTATGTTTGTTGTTGCTGTGATTATGTTGTTGTTGTTCTTCGTTAGGGGGGAGAGAGAGAGAGAGAGAGAGAGAGAGAGAGAGAGAGAGAGAGAGAGAGAGAGAGAGAGAGAGAAAGAGAGTAGTGTTTGTGAAAAAGAAGGGGCAAATGAGGAATATTAAGTATAAAAGTTGAACTTGATGATGGACTAACTAAGGAAAGGGTAAGGGGTCACTTAGTTTAGTCCATAGTTTGTGTGATTAGCTAATCCTTTGCATTATCTAATCATGCGAAATGAACAACGGATTACATTTAATCCAATGGATTTGCTAAGCAGTCATGCGAACCGAACACACCATTAATCTATTAAATAAAATATATAATTGTCTTAGATGTTTTAAATGGTGTAATATATTTTGCAATAAAATTATGTGTTATGTGAGTAAAGAAATCAAACTTTAACTTTTCAAATAGTCAAGAAAACAATACCATGTCATTCATTCATTAAATAATTGGAATTCAATCATGAGAAACCCCCAAGCTTATTCTTGACAATCTTACAATCATCAAAGAATAGTTTGCATTCTATAACAACCTAAAAATTTCAATTTTTAACAAAAGTCACTAGTACTCTATCAACTTATCCAATATTCGTAAAAATCATCTCAACTTTCCCAAACTTAAGACTTTGCACGTCCCGAGCAAAGGTGTAAATGACAACACAAACTAAACTAGACTCCTAATATAGTAATGAACCTAACTAATCCTATACCCGACTCAAAATTCATGGAGTTCCTTTGGTTTACATAGCTACCAAGTTAACAAGCAACTCTGAAAATTTCGGAGTTATGATATGTCAAGGGTTGCAACCCAACCATAATTAAGATCACACTTTAAAGACATAGACTCGGTCAAGACAAAGGCCATCAACTACTCACGATTTTTCTTTGTCTATACATTCAAGCATGCGAGTTTAAAATCTCACTTAATCTAGTGAAAGCACTCGAGCTAAATCTTTTATTTGATGAGTTTTCACAACTTCCACCTTTATTTTTTTAATATATATACTCTCTATGTTTTTTTCTTCCATATTTTTTCAAGTAATACGGTCCCTGCTTCATTTCCTATAGGCCATTTTTCTCATTTTTTCCCACCATAAGTCTCCCTGCTCCATTTCCTGTGGACCTGTAGGACTCTCTATATATAAAAAACTCATGTTAGCCCTTCTCACATCCCCTATGATCAAGCAAATTCTCCAATGTAAGTTAAAATATTATCACTCACATAATTTTGACCGTTTACTCATTTTTGTATCTAGCATAAGGCTTAACCATCATACTAAGTCCCTAATGATGAAATCATAAAAATACTAGGCTACGAACTCGAGTGAGTGTTTCTCCTAGTTTTCCTTAAGTTTCAAGTAGAAAAGACAACCATAGTGTACTCATCCACAACCAAAGGCATGAAACAAAGTTTCAGGTGACTCTAAACAATAAAAAAATGAAAACTATACTAAATATATGCATGAAAGTGTATCGACTACTAATGAAATGAGAAAGAGAAGTATGAATGGGAAATAAATGAAAGAAATGATATGAAAGACCACCATTACTATCCGTCGATCGCATATAACTGCATATATAAAAAATTAAACTATCTCACCTGTAGTCTTTCGCAAAGAAATCCATCCAACTCAATCTACAAATCCTAAAGTGCCCTCAAACTTATTCCGAACCTTGTCCTCAAGGTTCAAAACAAGTCAAGGAATCCATGCAATAAGAAAAAATAGTGGTGAAGAAGAACATGGATAAAGAATAAGAAGATGATACAAACACATGTATAACAAAAGTCTTAAAAAACTAGTGAATGCACAAAATCTCGCATGTCTAGGTGACTAAGGAAACTATGAAAGAATAATCATAACAAGAGCAAGAATTAAAAAAATAGGAATTAACTAAAATTATTCCTTTCAAGTCTTGTGAGCCCGAAGTCTTTCAACTAAGGGTGAAATCAACAAGATGATGGAATGAAGTCTAGGGTTTTGGGTCTACTCAAAGACCCACCACTAATGCGGTGACTTAAGTTGGTCCCGACCAAGTCTCATAACACATAAAGTCCTGATAATATGTTAATTCCCTAAAGATGCTCAAATTATGCTAAAAATGTAATCCAAAGTCAAACCTACAAAACTTAGGGGGTGCTCCAATACCTCCAGTGCTTATCAAACATAACATACCACCTGCAAACATCAAAGAGACCAAGTTAGAGTTTTATTAAAAATAAAAAACTAAAACTAAACTAAAATAGAAATAAATGCAAGAAATGAAAGTGAAATAAAAATAAAGTTGGGCTGCCTCCAAATGAGCACCTTTCTTGTAAGTCTTTTGCTAAACTTGGCGTGGTTTATCATGTGATGCCCTCTCTTTTCGAGATGTCAACAATAAATGGTGCATCTACGTATTTGGGCAATGAAGCATGCACGCCCTCCTTCAGACTTAGGAGCTCATTCGGGACTTCCAACACAAAAGAATCTGTCGCATCATGATCGTCCAACACAAAAGTGTCGGCGGTGTAGAAAATCTGCGAACGCTCCTTTACCTCCACCTTTTGTATGGTTTACCAAATGTGCATGGGAGGGTGGGTGGTTTCACCAACACTAGAGGTTGGTCTTCCTCGATCTCTATATGCGGCTCCTCCAGCCTTCCTGAAATGACTTTAATTCTTATCTCATTTTCCTCCACTTCATTCAGTGCAATGGTAATTTCTGGCTCAATGTGAAGGACTTCAAGTCCTTCCACTGTTTCGCTCCAATAGTCCTCCACTTGTGTAACCTCATTCACCTCAACATTTTTCAACGTATCAACACTCACATTCTCCTTTGGGTGAAAAATTGGTTGTGTACTACACAACTCTTTCTTTTCAGTCATATTCTAAAGCGTGGCATTCAATTGAATAGGTTGAGTTTCCATTATTTGCAAGCTTTGAAACTCACGACTCCAAAAATCAACGCGTGCCGAAAATTGTTGAACCTTTTAATGAAACCGTTGTTGATCATCTATCAATTGCGTCATCATATCTTCCAAGGAGGGGCTTTGTTGAAACTGTTGATCTCCTTCACGCTGAGGAATCTGTGAACTTGACATGAGCCCAAAGAAATCGGGTTGTGGCGATGCATAGCTAGAATAGTGATAATTCTCATACTGTGGATAATACGGACAATCATATACGGAATGAGAATAATCTTCACAAATTTTGCAAACCTCGACCTGTTGCACAAAAGAATGCACATTAAAAAATTGATGTCCATTATGTGACATACCTACCCCATTCACATTATAATAATGTGAGTATTTGAATAGACCATAATTGTGGGGGTAGGAGGAGTCCATCGCGGGGTTACCTGCATACATATTAAGAGCAAGAGATTAGATAGATAAAATAAAGAAAAAAATAAAATAAAAAAAGAAAAATAAAAAACACTAAAGAAAGAAAAATACCAATCCCTGGCAACGACGCCAAAAATTGACGCGCGCCGAACGCGTCAATAAAGTAAAGTACCTAAACCAACTATTTTGTAGAATAGTGGCAAATGGTCGATCCTACAGAGATTGATGGTATTTTTAAGGTCAAAAACAACAAAAAGGAAATTGGGGGTTTTAAATAAATTAAGTAATTAACTAAAATAAATAAAATAAATAAATAAAGTAATGAAAATAATTTTGAAAACAATTAAAGGACACCAAGGTCTACGGTTTCATAAGTTAGAATCAAGATTCAATGGCATATCATGGTCTTCAATTTTTTTCAAAAAATTATTAATTCAAATTTTCCTAGACTAGCTATGGAAAATCGACATCTGCTAGAAATTCTCAATTTCCCTAATCTCGATAGCCAGTACATCCGCCACTAACTACTTCCCTAACTAATGCATAACCTTAGACATTCGCCATAAGGTTTAACACACTAACTGCAATAATAAAGATTCGTGGGAATACTAATCATAAATAACCAAATCGCGTCCGCTTCCGATTTAACTTAGATTCAATTGTTGCACACTCAAGAACCGAAAGGTTTTTACGACAATCGGGTGAGTGTTTGTCACTTTTATTGGTCCAAAAGTACAATTGCGGATATTAATGTTTCAATTAACTTTAGATTGTCCACCTAAAAACATGCAATGACCATATACATACCCTAGATCTAAACCATATTCATTAAAATCAACAACAATCAAATAGAAGAAATTAAATTAACTTAAATAATAAAATAATAAATCTCATAAGTTATGCCATGAATCAAGAATCCCGACTTATTTCCCCTCCAGCCTAGGCAAGGATTTGTTTAGCCGGAGTCTTGAGCGCTTCAGGCGTTCCCCAAAAATAATAAAAAGTTGATCCTAACAATACCCTAAGTTCCTAATATAAAAAACTACTAAAGATTGGTCCCTGGAGGTGAGAGAAAGTAATTTTTGTGGTTGGTATAATGACTTGTGCGTCGAGGAGCATCCGAGGGCTGTTGGACATTCATTGCTAGATTCCGGACACGTGGCAGCGTCCGATTGGTTGAAAAAATGGAGATCGCTGACGTAGCTGAACCACATTGGTAGAGAGAACTGTTGATGACATCCCGGGTGAATGTGAACATGCCACGTGGTAGTATTGGGCATTGGTTAGCTCGCATGATTTTGTGCGAAAACTTGGGAGACAGCAGTGGTGCTGATCTCGAGACACATCTCATGGTTGTTGTTGTGAGCAAAGGTGTTGTGTTGGCCGAGCTGACGTGGCAGCCAAGCATTGGAGGAGAGGAGTTCTTGTGGCGTGCTGATCGGTGGAAGGCCAATGAAGGGCTGCCACGTAGAGGCAGCTGGCGAGACAAGAAGACTCATGCACTCACTCGACGAAGATGTAGATGTAGGAGAAAACAATGCACGCATCTCGAAGCAATCCAACAACAGCTGGTACGTGAGTAGCTTAACTGTGTTTTTCTTATGCGTTACTTGGTCTGCTGATCACCTACAAATAAACTGTGCGATGTGTAGCTCGAGGTAAATCTTCAGGCATCTGATCACTACATGTAAATACTCCATTTTGAGTATTTTTCCACCCCAGATTAACCCCGCACTCCGTTTCACCTGAAAACGACCAATAAATATAAGTAAATATATATTTTAGAGACTTTCTATATTAAATATATTAAAATAGACTACTAAAAACCTATAAATACCAACTTATCAACTTTTATTCAATAAAATCTAATCATCATAACTTTTTAATTGATATTTCCAAACATTTCATAATTCAAGAATCAATAAAATCTCAAAACTTATAAAAATTTCTAAAATATTAATGAAAATCATAGTAGAAAAAATTAAAGTCTTGAAAACAAATTAAGTTTGGTTGAGTAATTATTTTCGTAGAAGTAAGTCTCTTTAGTAATATGCATTATACGGATGTTTCAATTTCTAAATTCATGTTCCAATCAAATGATCGACACACTTTTTTCCTAGTGTAGGCTCTACAACATATCGATGAATGTATCACTATTAATCACATTTCCATTTTCAAAACATATTGAATAATATAGTGTTTCGAAGCTTATAACTACCTCTTGCTTTTCCATTTGCAACCATTTCAAAACAATTCAAGTAACTGACATGTTTTTTTTGAAAAACCACTTTGAGAGTGAATCCCCTTAAGAAATTGGCTCTTTAGTACACCTAATTTCTTTTTCAAATCTCCAATTCAAATTCCCTTGTTCAAGCACTGACTTGGCTATAAACTCTCAAACTTGATATATTTTGGGTTTGGAATGATCAAGATTATGATAGGAATTACTTAAATACACTAAAATCAAGCTTTTAAAGGTTGAATGCTGACAAAACTTGATTAATCAATCGAATGCGTGCAAGAGTTTTAGGTATGAATTGGTTTATGATTTGGCGATTTGGGGTTATGTTCTTAAAAACACGAATTTGTGCTTAGCGAATTGGTGTTTAAGTGGATTCATTGACAAATCGCCAAGGATTCCTAGTATAAAACTTAAATCGCTAACAAATCGCTTAGTCATTTTTACACAATAAATTGTGCAAACTGCTGCCGATTTAACCAGCAATGCCCATTGTTATCTGGTATCGCTAATGAATAGTTGGTATATTTTTTTGAAAAATTTTGAAAAAAGTTTTTGAACTTTCACTTTAAAAACAATAAGACCATAACAGAATAAGAGCAAACAGTAATAAATCAAGAAGTTAAGTTAAAAAAGAAATTTTCAACCGAATTTCGCAAGCCCAAAATTTTACAATTAAGGGTAAAATCAACAAAATAGTGAAAATAGGATCTAGTGTTTCGGGTTCTACTTACAGACCTCCCACTAATGCAACGACTTAAATTAGTATTTGAAATTCCAACTAAGTCTCAAAACACAAAAAATCCTAAAAGTAGTCAACCTTCTAAAAAATAACTCAAATCATGCTAATTAAAATTTAGTTGAAGGTCAAACCTGATACCAACATATTGTACTTTCTTCTTCCTTTTCCTTAAGACTTTCCTTAACTTGTTAAAAATGAATAAATGTAGTTTAGGGATTAGCCAAAACGGTTGAATAACTAAAATAAATAAAATTAAACCAAACTGAACTAAACTAGAAATACATAAATGCATGTAAATAAATACAATAAGGATGGGTTGCTTCCCGATAAGCGACTTTATTTTAAGTCATCGGCTAGACTTAGCCTGAAAGATCACGTAACACCCACTACTTGAGAGTAGTCACAAAAAAGGATTCACCATAGCCTTAGGCAATGAAATATGCATGCCCTCCTTCTGAATTTTGAGTTCATTTTGGACTTCTAACACGTAAGTATCCATATAATCTTGACCGTCTAACACATACTTGTAAACACCACATACAACTTCTAAGTGCCCATTTTGTTCCATCCCTGTTTCAAATTCCACAGGTATGCGTGAAATAGGAGGTGAGTTCATCAACACAAGAGGTTGTTCTTCCTTCATCTCTTCATATTGTTCATATGACCATTCTAAGATAACTCCAATTTCCTTTTTGGCTTTTTCTTCATTACTTATGCAACCATATAGATCTAACATGCAATTTCGCTCGAGTTTAATCTGTATCACAATAGAATGCCAATTAGAAAAAATTTGTTCATAATTAGACATATCTACTCATTTCACACTTTTATAGCGTGAGTCTTCATGTTGATCATGATTGTTAGAGTAAGAGGCTATGAAGTAATCCTGTAAAAAAGTGTTAGAGACAAGAATCTAGATATAAAATAAAGAAAAAAATAAAGAAAATTTAAACTCAATCCCTGGCAACGGTGCCAAAAATTGACACTTTTCGAGCGTGCAATAATAATACCCACCTATTTATTATACTTTAAATTTGTAGTAGCGGTAAGTGGGATCGTCTCTACAGGGATGATGCAACTTTCTTTAGTTTGAAAATGGATTTTTCACGTTTTAATAATTACTAATTAACTATATTATTTAAAAATAATAAATAATTAAATAAACATAAGGATAATAATTAAATAATGCAAAGCAAATAATAAAAACACACGAATAATAATTAATAACGAAATCAATGTGAATAATAGAATCTAGACAAAAGGTAATTACTAACTAAGTTGTGGCAATCCTTTGGTCTAGAAAACAAACTAGCTCATAATAACTATGAAAAACTTCATTTAAAGTAAAAAGGAAATAAAAAGAAAAGGAAAGAAATTGGGGAGAGAGAGAGAGGGAGAGCTAGGAAGCCTACAACCTTATTTATAATATTTCTCTAATTTTTGTTTTGGCCTATAAAATGGTTTAGATAGGCTAGAATAGGCTCGATACTCCATATCTTGATAGTTACAAACTTTGTGTAAATCACTTTTTATTTGATAAAATCCGATTTTATTGATTTATCAATAAAATCTCTTATTTCCTTTCAAACACGGACAACTCGGTTGGTTAGGCTTGTGTTGATCGTCCAGGGGTGTAACTCCCATTTTTATTCTCCTTTTTCTCTCCAACTGTATAGATTGAGATAAATATAGAAGCTATATAATTCCATCAGAAATAACTATGTAGCCTAGATGGTTAAGAGCTCCAACGATTTCGGTGGCTAGGGATCGAATTCCTCCTAATGCATATCCCATTCTTACTCCTGATTCTTTTGGTCTTTATCAACTTTATTAGCACGTATATCGAGGACGATCTTGGGGCTCTTAAACCACCATGGATTTTTTGCTCTTCATTAACTTATTAGCACGCATATCGAGGACGATCCTGGGGCTCCTAAACTACCACAGATTGACACAAATGATGACATCAATAGGTGACATGATCAACCTCATTTACTTCATCTTCATCAAGTGAATTTAACATATGACTATTATATATGCATTTTACATTGTTTTTCACCCCGATTTCAATTATACTCCTTAAAAACGTGAAATAGACAAATATAAGCTATTAGGACCATATTTGCGAGACTTTCCCTAATAAAACATACTATAATGCACTAAATAATGTGTATAATTTATGACTTGTCAAATACCCCCAAACTTAGGACTTTGCACGTCTCGAGCAAATAAATATGGGACATATGCGATCCAATCTAATGAAAACTAGACTCCTAATAATGCAATCCTAAAATACTCATAATGCAATAGAATGAACTATCTTATATGCTTAACTAATCAATACAAATTAAATGATCCTAAACCTATTAATGACTAGTGGTGTCTTCTAATCTTTTAATGCACCAAATCAATACAAGAACAATTAAGCAAAGCCAAGTTTTAGTCTCTTAATAGAGCATTGAATACTAAAGAATCTACAAATAGAACTTATACAACCAATCTCCATTGACATAGTGCACAGATTATTTAGAGTCAATAGGATACTAATAAACAAAATATATTCATGAATTCAAATGTTGGAAAAGAAACTCCACTTAACTTAGCTATAAACACTTGTGCTAAATCTTTTATTTGATGAGTTTTCATAAATATCCGCCTTTCTTTCTCATATATATCACTCTTATTTTTTTCTTCATATATTTTTTCTTTTAATTCCTTACGGTTCCCTGCTCCGTTTCTTGTGGATACTACAATTTCCTTTTTTATTGGAATACTTTTCTCATTTTTTTCCCACCACTAGGTTTCCTGCTACATTTCCTTTGGAACCTGTGAGACTCTCTATTTTTCATTGAAAAACTCATGTTAGCACTTCTCACTATCACTATAGTCAAGCAAGTATTCTTTCCAACTATGGTATTATTTTTTCTTTTCTTTTATATTTTTTCTTTTTCTTTTTGACAAGCATTGCATACGTCTTCCCCTAAACTTAGTCTGGAACTAAAATTCCATATTGAATAGGATGCAAACCTGTTTTGGAATCTATAGAGATTTAATTAACATGAACTCTACCTAAGGTCTTGTATTTCAATGGCATCATTTAAAAACATTAATCCTCATTTTTCCACCATTATATTAGCTATTATCGGGTAATACTCTATATGCAACAAAATGATCTTAAAAATTGCAATCTAAATGAACTAAACATTCCTAAAAATGAAAATTTAACATATGATAAACACAATGAAATGTATGAAACAAAATGAATGCATGAAACTATGCAAATGCAATGAATACTAATTAGATAGATAGAAAAGAATAGAATAGAGTAACATAACCTTCTTCCCACAAACCATAAATAAGGAACGAAATTACCTTAATCTCTCTCAAATCGAACCATCCATCCCTAAATACCACAAAACTTAACCCAAACCTTTTCCTCAAGGTTTAAGAATGAGTCAAAAGTAAAACAATACCACATAGAAAACATAGAAATAACACATGATATAATAATATGATATATAGTATATAATCGCAGGATAGAGATGAACAAAAGTCTCCAAAAACTAAAAACTTAATCCATTAAATAAAATATGTTAGACACCACCTAATTAGGGCATCTGACCGGCCTACATTACCTTAATACTTTGATAATCTAGCAGCCTTAACCTCTCCATCAATAAACAATTAATATTAATATATTGTAATCATTAATTATAAAACTTTATTAACCACATAGAATTCTAAAGTGAATTTTAAACCTCAAATTTTGTTCAGATGAATTAAATAATCCTCAAAATCTCGTAAATTTTTTTTGGCAACACCTCCTATTTTTCTAAGCCTACACCAGAATACCTGGCCTTTAAAATTCTTCAACAAAACCTATTCAGTTTGGTGGAAATGCCAAAGGACTCACAATCCACCCATAATAATATATATTGCATGAATAAAACTATATATTCGTTCTAGCATGATCTGAAGTATTAAAAATACCTTAAACTAACATTATCTTAACTAAAAAATTATCCCAATTCATCCCAAAATCGCTCCAGCCACTTCGAAGGAGATCCTAATCACACTCAAATAAAAAGACCATTTATACATAATAATATATTCTAAAAGTAATACATACATAGAGAAAAAAGAACTAAGCAAGCCACAAATAGTCAGAAAGCTTTCCCTTTCCCTTATCCCCGCTAGAACCTGTCATTATCCAATTTTAAAAATTCGATAATGTCAGATTTGTAAATTCCATACTATCCAGTACACCTGTAATAATCAAATGCATTGTATTCCAATAGATTAAACGAACAATAATGTCACAAGGAATCATAAATATAAAAATATGCAATCAATCCCTTTTCTGTTGACTAACCACAATCAGATGACGTCTTCCAAAAGTGATGGGTAAATAGTAATAATGATTCATGTTTGAGAGGAAGTCCCTCGAGAAGCCACACCCTCGACTTTTTGTGGAGTGTGACCATGACCAGCATCACAACCTATCCTAAACAAGTGCCTACAATGATCAGTGACTCATGTCATAGAGCACCATGGTGTTCATCCTACAACACATATAGCCAATGAACGTAATGAGACCTCCAAAGGCATCCTTCTTCTTGTGTCCGTGAATGCATGATCAATATATATGTAGCGATAAACCGTGCATGCAATTATATTTGAGAAATACTCATACAATGTAAAGGTTACCATTGGATTTACTTAACCTTACAAATGCGATATCGTAACTCCATTGCGCTCCAAGTCAATAAGCTAGTCCACACGGGGTTTTGATTGCAGTCCTACAATTAATTTATAAGCCCGGTAAGACTATATAATAATTTCATAATTTTTTCAAATAGTTGCAGTTTAATTGACCCGATTGTGTTCCGAAACCCCTAAAATACTTCCAAAATAAATTCTCTAATGCCCGAATATCATTTTGACTCAAAATTATTCTTCAACATCGAGACTTACACTGTCTAAGTTTAATATAATTTTTTAATTTATTATATTTTATTTGGTCCTGCCTTGACTCGAAAACCTCGGAATCCCTCCAAATCTTATCCTCGGACGTTTGAATCCCAATTTTGGCTCCAAATTGTGGTTTAGAATCGAAAATTAATCTAGATTATGCTTTAAATTTTTTTTCCAAATTTCAGGCATTTTCGGGTATCGTAGCACGTTTTACGAGAAAACCCACAATATAAATCTTCGAGAAAATTTTGAAATCGTCATTTTTTATAAAAATCCACAACTTCTATTTATCAAGTCCAAATAATATTTTTCAAATTTTTTCTCATTTTTTCCTCATTTTTCTTTATTTTTTGTTTGAAAAAAGATGGTTAGATCTCCTGAACAGGATCCGGTTCGTTCCGGTCTTGAAATCAAAACTCCCTGATATTCTTCCTTCTCCAAGAATTTATGTTCACCAATTGAACAAAAACATTTTTCTTTTCAAATTCGTTAGGGTTGGGCTCCCAACCTCAACCCTAAGTTGGGTCTCGTATTCCTCGACGAGCCGAGTCTCCCTTCCATTTTCTCCAACGTCCATTAACAAACCTCACAACAACCTACAACAACAACCCAACGACAAAAAACAACACACACATATACCTCAATCTCAATATCTCTTTCTCTCGGTCTCCTTTTCTCCGCCTTGGTGTCACTCCCTTTCTCTGGTTTGATCATTTCCTCTATCTTTCTCTCTCAGTTTTGACTCTCTACTGTCGAAATACAAAAGTGAGGATGCGATTTTGGTTTTGTATAATGGGAATAAATATGAGTTTCCTCAAGATTCATGTCACACGAATCTCGAGGTAGATATAATTTTTCCTTTATATTTTCTTCTTTTTTCGAGATACATGTTGCATATTTCGAGGTCTATCTTGTGGCTATTAACAAGATAATCACCACTAACTGCCTTAAAACAAAATCAATTATATTTGAACTCCTTGAGATACGATTGTGTATCTTGAGGTAGATCTTATGATTTTTATAACAAACCATACGAATCAATTGATTTTCCTTGAGATGTGGTCGGACGTATCTCGAGGCATGGACAAATCCTCTCCAGCATACAACGATCAACACCATTCTTCTCCTCGATGCTCATGCTATGCGTATCTCGAGGCAAATCCAATATATACTTTTTTGACTTAAACTATAGGATTGATTTATATATATTTATATATATAAAATATACTATATATAAATATATATACACTTATGTATTATCGCGACTATAAATTCACCATGCGTGCCAACGACCGTCCTCGGGCGTGCGCACTATTGTACAACCCACGCATGTCACCCTCGACTCCGCGTGTCACTAGGCACCTACCAATTTATTAATTATTTTATTTAATTTTGTGATTATCTCTTCAATGTATGTCCAAATTAAATTTCAAAAAATACTTAAATTTCACCAAAAATTGAGAAATATTCCCAATGCGCTCTGAAACTCAGGGACACCGTGTATATACTTGCATTTGACTATTTTGAGTCGCAATAGTATATAATACATCAAATAGGCACGCGACACATAAAAATAATATTAAATTTATGATATTCGATCCATAATGCGTAGGTCCCACCTCGGATACCTAAGTCCCAAATTAAATCTAAAAATACTTAATTACCCGCTTAATCAAGTTTATAAATTTTAGGATGTCACAAAATATACAATTGTCTTAGATATTTAAACGGTTTAATATATTTTACGATAAAATTATGTGTATTGTGAATAAAGAAATCAAACTTTAACTTTTGAAATAGTCAAGAAAACAATACCATGTCATTCATTCATCAAATTATTGGAATTTAATCACAAGAAACCCCCTAACTTATTCTTGACAATGTTACAATCATCAAAGAATAGTTTGCATTCTATAACAACCTAAAAGTTCCAATTTTTAAAAAAGTCACTAGTAGTCTATCAACATAATCCAACATTCGTAAAAATCATCTCAATCTTTATTCAATAAAATACAATCATCATAACTTTTTAATTGATATTTCCAAACATTTCATAATTCAAGAATCATTAAAATTTCAAAAATTATAAGAACTTCTAAAATACTCAAGAAAATCATAGTAGGAAAAATCAAAGTCTTGAAAACAAATTAAGTTTGGTTGAGTAATTATTTTCATAGAAGTAAGTCTCCTTAGTAATATGCATCATACAAATGTTTCAATTTCTAAATTCATGTTCTAATCAAATGATCGACACACTTTTTTTCCTAGTGTAGGATCTAAAACATATCGATGAATGTATCACTGTTAATCTCATTTCCATTTTCAAAACATATTGAATAATATTGTGTTTCAAAGCTTAGAACTACCTCTTGCTCTTCCATTTCCAGTCATTTCAAAATAATTTAAGTAACTGACATGTTTTTTGAAAAACCTGTTTGAGAGTGAATCCCTCAAGAAATTGACTCTTTAGCATACCTAATTTCTTCTTCAAAGCTCCAATTGGAATGATAAAGATTGTAATGGGAATTACTTAAATACACTAAAATCAAGCTTTTAACGATTGAATCTAGACAAAAATCAATTAATCAATCGAATGGGTGCAAGAGTTTTAGGTATGAAAGAGTTTATGGTTTTGCGATTTGGAGTTATGTTCGTAGAAACACGGATTCGTGCTCAACGAATCGATGTTTAAGTGGATTCGCTAACAAATTGCCAGCAATTCCTACTATAAAACCTAAATCGCTGACAAATCACTGAGTTATTTTTACACTATAAATTGTGCAAATTTCTACCAATTTACCCAGCGATTCGCAGTGTTATTTGGTTTCTCTGATGAATCATTGGTGTATTTTTTTTTGAAATTTTTTGAAATTTTTTTTGAACTTTCACTTTAAAAATAATAAGACTATAACACGATAAGAGTAAAAAGTAATAAATCAAGGAGTTAAGTTGAAAAAGAAATTTTCAATCAAATTTTGCGAGCCTAAAATTTTACAATTGAAGGTAAAATCAACAAAATAGTGAAAATAAAATTTAGTGTTTCGAGTTCTACTTAAAGACTTGTCACTAATGCAGCGACTTATGTTGGTATTTGAAATTCTAGCCAAGTCTCTAAACATAAAAATCTTAATAAGTAGTCAACTTCCTAAAAAAATAACTCAAATCATGCTTATTAAAATTTAATTGAAAGTCAAACCTCATACCAACATATTATACTTTCTTCTTCCTTTTCATAAAGACTTTCCTTAACCTGTTAAAAATCAATAAATGGAGTTTAGGGATTAGCTAAAATGGTTGAATAACTAAAATAAAGGAAATTAAACTAGACTAAACTAAACTTAACTAAACTAGAAAGCCATAAATGCATGAAAATAAATAAAATAAGGATGAGTTGCCTCCTAACAAGCGCCTTTATTTCAAGTAATCGGTTAGACTTAACTTAAAAGATCACGTAACACCCACTACTTGAGACTTGTCACGAACAAACAGATTCATCATAGTCTTAGGCAATGAAATATGCATGCCTTCCTTCAGAGTTTTGAGTTCATATCGGACTTCTAACACGTAAGTATCCATATAGTCTCGAGTGTCTAACGTATAGTTGTCAAGACCACATGAAATTTTTGAGTGCCCTTTTTGTTTGATTCCTGTTTTAAATTCCATAAGTATGCGTGAAATAAGAGGTGGATTCATCAACACTAGAGGTTGTTCTTCCTTCATCTCTTCATATTGTTCATATGACCATTCTAAGATAACTTCAATTTCCTTTTCGACTTCTTCTTCATTACTTATGCAATCATGGCGATCTAACATGCTTGGCTTAAGTTTAATCTGTATTACAATAGAATGCCAATTAAAAAATTTTTGTACAAATTAGACATACCTACCCCTTTCACACTTTTATAGCGTGAGTGTTCATATTGATCATGATTGTTAGAGTAGGAGGCCATGAAGTAATCTTGTAAAAAGTGTTAGAGACAAGGATCTAGATATTAAATAAAAAAACAAAGAAAATTTAAACTCAATCCTCAACAATGATGCCAAAAATTGACACGCGTCGAGTGTGCAATGATAATACCCACCTATTTATTATACTTTAAATTTGCAGTAGTGATAAGTGGGATCGTCTCCACAGGGATGGTATAACTTTCTTTTGTTTAAAAATGGTTTTCTTCACTTTTTAATAATTACCAATTAACTATATTATTTAGAAAGCAATAAATAATTAAATAAACACAAGGATAATAATTAAAGAATGAAATGTGAATAATAAAAAGACATGAATAATAATTAACCAAGAAATCAATACGAATTATAGAAAAGAAATGGGGGGAGAGATTGGGGGGAGAGATGGGGGGGGGAGAGAGAGAGAGAGAGAGAGAGAGAGAGAGAGAGAGAGAGAGAGAGAGAGAAAGGAGGTCTATGGTCTTATTTATACTATTTTCATAATTTTCATTTTAGCCTCTGGAGTGGTTTGGATAGGCTAGAATAGGCTAGGTACTCCATATCTTGATAGTTACAAACTTTGTGTAAATCAATTTTTATTTGATGAAATTCGATTTTATTGATTTATCAATAAAATCTCTCATTTCCCTTCAAACACGGACAACTCGCTTGGTTAGGCTTTATCGTTTAGGGGTGTCTTGAGTTCAATTCCTTTAACTCCCATTTTTATTCTCCTTTATTTTCTATAACTGTATAGATTGAGATAAATGTAGAAGCTTTATAATTTTATCACAAATGGCCAAGTAGCCTCGATGGCTAACAACTCCAACAATTTTGGTGGCTAGGGATCGAATCCCCCTCATGTATATCCCATTTTTACCCCTGATTTTTTGCTCTTCATCAACGTTATTAGCACACATCTCGAGGACGATCATGTGGCTCATAAACCACCACTACTTGACACGTGATGGTGACTTCAATAGGTGACACAATCAACCTCATTCCCTTGATCTTCATCAACTATTCAGTATGTATCTCGAGGTAGATCGAACAAATTTCTTTAAGGATGTAGATTAACTATCTTGCACTCTGCCACATTGGAACATAGCCTATGCAACCTTTGCATGGGCCATGCAAACACATTATATAACACGTCACCCCACCAGTAGCTCATTGCCATATCCAATAGCTCATCACCATATAATCACACGTCCAACTCACTGCTGCCACGTCATCATCATGTCACATCAATCTATGGGCCTCGATTCATTGCCTTGGGATCCGCGTGACATGTTTTTCCAAGTAAATCTAACATTGGACTATTATATATGCATTTTACATCAATTTTTGCCCCGATTTTAATTGTACTCCTTAAAAACCTGAAATAGAGAAATATAAGCTATTAGGACCATATTTACGAGACTTTACCTTATAAAACATACTAGAATGCACTAAATAATGTGTATATTATGACTTGTCAGAAACTTGATTAGGGAGTATAAATAGATGGGAGAACGCGGTAAACTCACCAATTACAAGAGATTAGCCACCATTAACATAGTTTAGCATAAGTTTACTTTATTCTTGAGTATTAAGACTATTTGCGAAGAGATGACATTGAAGACTCGCTTGTGGTGATTCGGATATTGTGTTTATTAATTTAATTGTAGTTATTTCATTATATCTCTGATTACAATGAATACCACTATGTGCATGTTTATTTCAATGATGTATGAATACTCTATTAATATTAGGGATCAATTGATCCAATGTTATGAATGCTATGCTATAAAAATGATTAGAGAAGAAATATAAAAGTGTAATGGTTAGAATTTGTATTGATTTTGAGCATAATGCTACGAACATCTTGATCATGTGTTTGTTGATATCAGGTTTTAGAAGTTATCATGGCCATTGAAGCCTTTAAGCCGAATATGGACGGTACAACCATACAATACACAACATCAAGCGATAGTTGTTGATTAGGGAGGCACAGATAGTAAACTTAATTGGTTATGAATCTACACATTTGAAACATTAAAGCAATGTGGAGCTTACGTTATTTACACCGATAGGTGGAGTTCTAGTTTGCATATTCGAATCTTTTCCATCACAACAACGGTTTAAAGTAGATTTGAAGAAAATTTGTCTATTCTAATTAGGCATTGGACACACATAATAAAGATGATAAAATGAGTTGAATAACGTAGTATCTCATTGCATAGGTGAAGTTGTGAACTAAGATAGTTTTAATAAAAGATTTTAGTTTAATTATAAAACTAATTAGAAAAAGTTCCTTAGCAATAGAGTAATTTTAGTTAACTACGTAGTGAGTGCATATACATTTTCCTTGAGGACAATATTCGTAGTCGATGTAAGTTGGTTATACTATTACTACACACGAGCTGTTATACTTGAGGCACACACACCATCTGCATTATCATAATTCATATTACATGTCTTAATTGTGTAATATGCTTTATGTTCTAACTCTACAAGTAAATGACATGGTTTACTGAAAACTAGCCTATAAGGTTTCATACATATGTGTATCTTAAATGTAGTTCTATATGCCCATAATGCATCTTCTAAATGAAGACTCTAGTATTTGCATGTTGGACATACAATCTATTCTAAAATTGACTTAATTTCTTTATTTAAGGTTTCAGCTTGTCCGCTAGTTTATGAGCGATATACGATAGATGTTCTATGTTTAACATTATATATGTGAAGTAGAGTAGCGACAGTTCTATTGCAAAAGTGTGAACCTCTATCGCCAATTAATGCTCTAGGGGCTCCAAAGTTAGTAAAAATCCTTGATTTTAGGAAATTAAAAAGAATAATTAGATTTAATGGCTATAACTTCTACCCACTTGGACTCATAGTCCACGATTAATAAAATGTAAATATTTCCATTAGATGGTGGAAAAGGTCTCATAAAGTACATTCCCCAAACATCAAATACTTTGCAAAAATGTATAGGACATAAGGTAATTTAGTTCCTACGTCCTAAATTTCCAGTTAATTGATAATTTGGACTGGCTTTCGTGTAAACATAACAATCATGGAATAAAGTAGGCCAAAAGAATCTCGAGTCTAATATCTTACGAGCTGTACGACATGGACCAAAATATCCTCCACAAGCATAAGTATGGCAATATGCCATGATAGGTTGTATTTTCATTTGTGGAATAGATCTTCAAATTGTTTGGTCAGAACAAAATTTCCTTAGGTAAGGGTCATCCCATAAAAAATGTTTAGAATCATGTTTTTGATAAGTGATTATTTAGACTTATGTATAGCACTAGTTTAATAGTATATTTGGTATAAATATCCTGTAATGAGCTCTACTTGATAATATTTATGTATTTTCAGGTATATAAGGTATAAAGGAGACAATGAAGTGATTTCGAAAGGAAACAAGGATAAAATGCACCAAATATGATTGATGCCGTAGCAAGGATGCTTGACGCTGTGGGAGATGACTAGACAGGGTGGGCAAGACGTGGAGAACTAAAAGGAGAAGAAAAATGAGACAGTAATGCGGAGTAGTGGCGGTGTCATAGGAACAAAGGGGATGACACTGGGGTGGTCTGCACGGGGCGTCGAGTCTACCGAGTGAGGAAAATGCATACAAAGAAATCGAAGCTGTGGCAGTGTCGTGGCTTTACACACAATGCCGGATTACTAATGAACAACACCGATATGTAGAAAATAGAAAGTTCAGAGTTCTATTTCATATGGAACAGTCTATTAGTGTTTCTAATTGTTTTCTAATGTTCTTAGGAGTATAAATAGGTAATATAAGGTGGTAAACTCACCAATTGTCATTAAGAGCAACCAATTATCATAGTTTAACTTAGTTTTCTTTGTTCTTGAGTATTAACAAGAGTTTGGAGGAGAAGACATTGAAGACTCACGTGTAGTTATTCGGTATTGTTTTCTTGAATTAATTGAAGTTGTTTCGTGTAATCTTTGATTGCAATGAATACCATTATGTGCATGTTTATTTCAATGATATGTCAGTAGTTCATTACTCTTAGGGATCAATGGAGCCTATGGTATGAATGCTATGCTAAAGCAGTTATGAGTGGATTATAAAGTTAAAATGTGCAATGGTTAGAATTTATTTTGATTCTAGACGTAATGCTACAAACATCTTGATAACGTGTTTGTTGATTATAGGTTTTAGGAGTTACCATGGCCATTGAAGCTTTTTAAGCCGGATATGGATGATACAACCGTAAAATATATAACATCGATAGATAGTTATTGATTACGAAGACACATAGTAAACTTAATTGGTTATGAATCTAAAGATTTGAAACTTAAAGCAATGTGGAACTTACGTTATTCACACCAATAGATGGAGTTTTAGTTTGCACATTAGAATATTTTCTGTCACGAAAGTGGGTTGAAGTGCATTTAAAGGAAATCTGACTATTCTAATTAAGCATTACACATACATAATGAAGATGAAGGGAGTGAGTTGAAAAACATAGTAATTCATTAGCTAGGTGAAGTTGTGAACTAAGATATTCTTAATATAAGAGTACAAAGTTAGTTACATTGTTTTGTTAGATTAGAATAGTTTCATTCAAAAAGCAATTAAAAATGGATTTCCTTATCAATAGAGTAAACATGACTAAGTATACTGAGTGCAATACACCTTTCCCTGAGGACAATATTTGTAATCAGCGTAAGTTGATCACATTATTACTATAATCGAGCCGTTATACTTGCGGTTTTGTCACTAATTTTTATCTTATTCTTTTGGGCTCTTGTTAAATAAGGTGATAGCCTATTAGTAGCAAGATAGTTGACTATATATGGGCTAGTGATAGCTATCTTATATAAGTATTCATCTGTAAATTCATATTTTAATGGTATTGGGGGTTCTTCATTTTCTAGTCTACTTAGATGGTCTGCTACTAAGTTTTCAACACCTTTCTTATTTTTATAGTAAGATTAATTCTTGTAACAATAAGATCCATCTTATTAATCTTGGTTTAACATATTTCTTTGCCATGAAATATCTTGATGTGGCATGATCTGAGTATACTATTACCTATTACTTTTATTCCTAGTAAATATGGTATAAACTTTTGTAATGCAAACACAACTACTAGGAGTTCTTTTTCTGTAGTGATATAGTTTACTTAGGCAGGATCCAACATTCTTCATGCGTAATATATGACATGAGAATCCTTTCCCATCTTTTGACCTAAAACAATTCCTACTGCATAGTTGCTTGCATCACATTATTTTGAAAGGTTGTGACCAATTTGGTGACTTTATCACAAGTATGGTAATTAAGGTATTTTTAGTTTATTAAAAGCGATCTTGCATTCAAATGTGAACTTAAAGGTAACATCTTTTTGCAAGAGTTTGCATAAAGTTTATGTTATTTTAGAAAAGTCTTTCATAAAATGCCTGTAGAATCCTACATTGCTAAAGAAAGATCTTACCTCCCTCACAGTAGTGTAGTAAGGTAATGTCTTTATACCTTAGATTTTAGCGGGATCTACTTCTATTCCCTTGTTGACACTATGCTCCTAGTCGAAGTTCTTGGTTTACCGTAAAATGACTTTTTCATAATTCAAAACTAGATTTTTTCTCAATGCATATTTTAAGCACTTTAGTTAAATGAAGTAAGCATTCATTAAAAGAATTACCGTATACAGTAAAATCATCCATGAAAAATTCAATAAAATGCTCTACGTAGTCTGAGAAGACACTAATCATACACATTAGGAATGTAGCGGGTCCGTTACATAAACCAAAAGACATATGTCTATAAGCAAATGTACCAAAAGGGCAAGTAAAAAAATAGTTTTTTCTTGATCTTCCGGAGCCACAAGAATCTGATGAAACCCTGAGTATCCATCTAAACAAAAATTATGGGTTCTTCCAGCTAGTTTTTCTAACATTTGATCTATAAACAGAAGTAGATAGTGATATTTCCTAGTTGTCGTGTTTAGCTTCCTATAATTGATGCATACTCTCTAACCGTTTTGGATTCTAGTTGGTACTAATTCTCCATGTTCATTTATTATAATTGTGATCCCTGTTTTTTAGGAACTACTTGTATAGGGCTAACCCAATTACTATATGCTATTAGAAATAACATTCATGCATATAGTAATTTTAATATTTCTTTCTTTACTACTTCCATCATCGATGGATTCAATATATGTTGAGCTTGTCTACAGGGGTTTATATATGTTTCAAGATTAATCCTATGCATGCATGTGGCTGGACTTATTCCCATAATATAAGCTATTGTCCATCCTATTGCTTTCTTGAATTATTTGAGAACATATATTAGTTTTTCTTCTTCTAGATTTAATAATTATTAGATATTATAACTTGTAAGACGTTATTATTTTCTAAATACACATATTTTAAATGATATGACATAACTTTTAAATCTTACTATTGAGCTTTTAGTATGGAGGGTAAAAGTTTCGAATATGTTATAAGTAGGTCCATATAGTAAGAGAGTTCAGGGAGTGCATTATAAGATTCTAAGGTATTGATCATCTCCCTTGTCGTGTCATCTTATCATTGTCATCATTTAAATCCTCTATCACTTTTCAAGCTCATCAGACTTATTATTTCTATAAGTTATGTCTATTAGGAATCTAACATATCTACGGTGCATGCATACTAATGAAATATCTAAAGGATATTTCATAGCATCGTAGATGTTAAAGTTTACCATTTCATTATCTACTTCCATTATTAGAGTTTCATTAAAACATCCATTTTTGCTTTGGCCATTTTTAAGAACGGGGATAAGATAGGTTTTATTAGAGAAATGGTCATCTTTAATGTCTATGACATAAAAATCGACTGGGAAAACTAAATCATTAACCTAATCAATACATCCTCTAATACTACTACAGGTTGAATGGTAGATCTATTTGCTAATTGTACTACTATACCAGTTTCTTCTAAGGGTACGTTTGTCATTTGTAAATATATTGACGAAAAAGGTGCCTAGATTACATAATGCTTTAGATATCCCTATATTTTCTATTGTTCATTGAACGAAAAACATTCCAGGATTAGAACATTTATGAGGTAATTTCTTTTGGATCAGTGCTGACACATGTTCTCCTAGGCTTACTTTTTCATTAGGTTTGATTTTATTAGTGCATAAATCTCTTATAAATTTGTGATATTTAGGTACGTATTGTATGACTTCAAATAAAGGTATAGTTACTACCACTTTCCTCAAAGTATCTGAGATTTCTTTTTCTTCTTGCAATTTCTTAGCGTTCTTGTTGTTTTCTAAATGGTGGAGAAATTATTGTCTTACTATACTTGGTTTATTCTTATCAAAATCACAATTGCCTTCTTTTGAGATTTTATTATCTTTAATTCCAATTTCTTTTTCTAATTCAACCTTTAAGTTTTTTGGAGAACTAGTTGTTCAGGCATCTTTGGTTCTTCCATTTGTTTAGTGTTTCTAAAAGTTATCATTTTTGCATATGAACTGGGATAAGGTTGAGATGGTAATTTGGCTGGGTTAACCCGTGGACTCATTTGCGTTGCCATTTGACTTAATCGATTTTTTAGTTCAACTATAACATCTTGTAAGGCATGAATTTTTTGATCTTTTGCTTTATTTGAATTTTCTAATGTTATTGTTATATCGGCTAATGCAGATGTTCTATACCTTTAATAATTTCGATTGTCTACACCATTACCTATGTTTGGTCGTACATAATTTGCATTGTTGCTAGAAATGTAAGTAGGTTGATTAGAATTATTATAATGATTCATCATAGTGTTAGCCTCTTTAATTTGATTTTGTTGCACCATCGGACATTCATCATATAGATGATTGGCCTCATTGCAAAAAGCATAAATTTTACTTTAAATTGATTTATCTTTTGATAATAATTCAACCATACTTTTTAGTTCATCAAATTTATCATCTGATGTCTTGGTTATGTTTCTATTAATTTCACAAAAATGGTTTTTCATAAATATATTTTTCTCGCAATACTGTTTTGATTGTTTTGTCATTCTATTAATAATGTCTTTTGCTAAGGTTGGTGTTATGTCATAAGGATCCTCCATATACTGTGTCTAGGAGTCTTTGTTCTAAGTTGTTTTGTCTTTCGTAAAAACACTCTAATAAAGTTTTCTATGTAAATTCGCATTGTAGACATAATAATATCAGTCTTTGGTATCTATCCCAAAACTCACCAAAAGTCTCTTCGATTTCCATTCTAGCATTACTAATTCATTTTCTATCCGAACTAATTTCACATGTTGGAACATATTGATCTAAAAAGATTTCTAACATTTCAGACCATGCGGTTATGGAATTTTGAGGAAGATAGAATAACCAATCTTGATCTTGACCTCTTAAAGAAAAAAAGGAAGGCCTTTGGCTTAACACATTCTAACTCTATATTTTTGGGTTCCATCACACTTACTATATGCGTGTACTTCCTAATAAATTGTTGAGGATATTCATCACCTTTATCTTGAAAGTGAGGTAAAGAATTGATGAATCCATGTTTTAATTCAAAACCGAGAAATTCAATAAGAAAAGCAATACACATAGGTTTGTAAGCTGTGATATTCTATTGGCTTGCCTAAATATAAGTTCTTGCTCGATTTCTGCCATATTATATAACATGCATTGAGAAATATTCTTAGAAAATTATTTTAAAATCTCTGATAATGGCACCAAAAATTGACACGTATCGAGTGTGTACAACACGTTTCCCACCTTTCTCATACTATTAAATTTTGCAATAGTGCTAAGTAGGATCACCTCCACAGGTATTTTGCAAATTCCTTAAGAAGAGGGATTTTATTATTTTTATTTTAATTTAACTTAACTAAAACAAAAATTTAAATTGACAATCTTTAAATGTAGAAATCAACTAAACTAATTAAACTAACTTAATTAACACAAATCAAAGTCACTAAATTACAAGCGATTCCATTGAATGGAAAACAATATAAAACAAATATCTAAACAAACCTCCTAAATAATGAAACATCAATCCGTTTTGCATCCAAACATGTCACTTAAATAATAGTCATAATAAAACTTTATAAAGTATTCTAAGTCATTAAACTTTAATCATAACTAAATTGACAACCCTTAGTAAGCCATCAGTTCTCCTTATACTGATGGAAAAGCCACGTTCTAATTTTATTGAGCTAACCCTTTGTGAAGACTTCAAACTACTAAATCTAATACATTTGAAAAGCCACCGTAATATTAAACTTAGATCTTAATTTACCTAGGACATCTTAATGGTAATAGATCCTTTTAAACAATCTTAGTTACTACTCGAAATTAGATATAGAATCACAACATCACAATGCATATTGACCACTATGGATGCAATACTTAAATTCATGATTGCAATCCGCAAATAACAACCTATTAAATAAGTGAATTAAAGAAGATGATTTGTTTAGAGCATTAAGCACAAAATCATCTCATCATGACTACACTGCAAAATAGATTACGTTCATTTTCGGAGTTTGTTTAGATAAATAACCTACTAACTCAAAATCATAAATAACATCGTAACAGAATAATTAAAAAAACAAAATTAAAAATGCCTTATTGAAAACTTGAATCTTTAATCTTCTCCAAAAGCAATAAAAACAATAAAGAATGACCTCCAAACTAAAGTAAAAAGTATAAAAATAATTAAAGGCCCTTAATTTCGTAGTCTAAGGTTCATATATAGTATCTTAGGTAATACATATCCTAAACTAACTTAAAACTCTCGTTGTAATCTAAAATCCACTAAATCGACACTAGTGATTCCCTAGCAATTCTTGTTATAACGTGAATCTCTAGGAAAATTCTTGGAAAACTGCTTCTATACTCCATTGATTTTGGTAGTGATTCATAGTGTAATTCCCAAATCGCTTAAGAATCGCCAGTAGTAAAATCCAGTTCTTTCTTGATTCGGTGGTAAATCGTTGTGCAATCTTTCCACTTAGTCAAATCTTTCATTTTCTTCCCCTTTTCATTCATTTCTTCAAATATTTTGATTATTACTTGAAATAACAAAAAAAGAGAAAATCTCATGTAATATAGCCTTTTACATCTAAAAATACCATAAAATACACTACAAAACACCATCTAATTATTGACACATTACATTGGGCCTACTTGGACCTTCGGTTGAATTCTGCGGAGTCAATGCACGCTTAGTCTGCCTCTTATTTCAAATTAATTTTACTTATTATTCTTATTAGAGTCATTAAGTTCATGAAGATAGCCTTATTATCAATTATAAAACCAGAAGCAATTTAAAACAATTTAAACAATATTGTTGATAAATAGAATTAAAGTCAGGACAACCTATATGTGGAAATCTTACAAACAATGTGATTTCATATAGATAAATGGTGATATAAAAATATAATATGCATATACAAGTATCATCAAGTGTATCTCAAATCCCCAAGTACCCAAAAGTGGCGAAACATGATGAATACATAGTCTTGGAGTTGGCTCTGGGGGTAGTTCAGAGGTAATCAATCAGTACAAGCTCATTTCCCTTACTGCTCGAGGGACCTATAATTGTCACCAACAACAGAAACAATTCCAATGAGTAAAGCCAGAAGAGATTCAACAGTATTTCTGAATAATATATAAATGACAATAGTCTTTGAATCATGTGGATATTTGATGAAAGCTATACCTAAATGGCAAAATACATGATAAACAAACTAATCAATTAGACGAAGAGATAATCAAGTTGCAATGAAGCAAATAAATAGGTGAATAGGTAATGCGATCCAAATTGCGGATCATTAGACTATAACACAGCTTGAAGTCAACACATCATGCTCAAGGCCACTTTCAACTGCGCCAACATGACTTTTTAGACAATGTGGAGTCATCAAATCACTTCGAACGACCTTTTAACTATCAAGGTAAGAATTGGTGACCTTACATGCTTCATCCTTTACATAGCTCTCGCAAGAAGCCACGGTAATACCATATATATGCTTAACCCGTAAGAAGACACTACTGGTGGATCACCTAGGCCCTAGGCCAATACAAGTATGACATTCTTTGTAAGAAATAAACAACAAGATGTTGAAAAGGAATCATGTTGACACTCTTACTGATTTACTTACCTCAAAATGCAATAAAAGTCGTGCTAAAATGGCTCCCACACGCTTTTCAATGCTCTCATGATACCCACCAATAGTCTCCTAGGCCACTGGTATCATTTAGAGTTGTTTTATGTGTTAGAGCTCATTTGCATGATTGAATTAGTTTAATGCCAAAACAGTCCCTAAGTTCAACTTAACTAGAATTTAGGACACTTAAACTCATCTCGGCCTTTCATCTCGACCAATTTATTCCAAAAGCAATACCCAAGGTTCCTAGTTACTTATAACTAGTATTTAGAATGTTTAGATGTCGATAAAACTCCAAGCGAAATTCATTTGATCGAGTTTAAGCTCAAATTTATAAAACAATCCACTAGTATGAACTCATTTTCATGATTCAAAAATGCATTAGAAAAGTAATTTAGAAAACTTGAATTGACTCCAAACTCCTTGGATATCAAACTCATAGTATTTTGATTTATTTCGAATAGTATAGTCTTATATGAACCATTAGAGATCCTCAGAATGGCCACAAAGCAAAATTATTCCAAATGTTTTTAAAAGAACTATCTTATTCACAAACCCCATTTTTCAACCCATTTTTGACAAAGAATATAACCTAATATTTAAAAACTAATAGTTTTAAGTTGTTGTTCTCCATGTTAGCTTTCCAAAAATGCAAAGTACACTCAAATTTGATTAAAAATGAGAGAGTTATGTCCAAAATACCAAAAAAGCTCCATTTAAGAAAGCTTCAGACCAACAATATTAGAAAACTCATAATTCTCAAAGTACACATCCTAAAATTATAGTTTTTAGTAAACAGCTCATCTAAATATTCAAGAATATCATAAAAATACTTCAGCCAATTTCAATAAGAATGGAGGGATTTATACTATTTGGTATTTTAGCTCTAGTTTTGCACAATTGAAGATACCAAATCATCCGTTCAACTCATTTCAATTTATAACCATTCATGACAGCAATTCCACCCATTTTTATACTCCACTTCGGTCCTAATGATTCCTTCAAACAACCAAAATAACTCAAAAAAACTCAGAACTAATGAATTCTCAACACTTCCCACCAATTCATATTATTAATCCACAATACAATACATTTTTTTGAATCAGAAAATTTCCAACATGTTATGTCATCAACATAATTGATTATCCCCCATCAAAACCTATTTTTAAGGAATCCAAATGAATCCAAATAAGTCAAAGAATCCATATTCTACTTCTACTCTTGCAACTCTTTATCGTGGCATTTCATCAAACATATATCATTCATTATCTAAAACATCACCAACAACTACTCAAAACTTGAATCCACTTTCATGTAAAATTAACAACTCAATTTGAGACATTCAAATAGAAGTAAAAGCTCAATCATCAGACATCCATTATGCAAGAAATCATCTCATCAACAACGCATTCCATGTAAAAGCCCAATTTGATCAAAAATGGCCAAATTGAATAAAAATAATGGAGTTGTAGAAATCTTTGTAAATTTCAGTTGAAGAACTCTTAATTTGCTCAAATCATAGTTAAACATCATTTATTCTTTTCTATGTTTGTTTAACACATCAACATTCACAAACATTTAAGTAAGAAAGGGTTTGATACTATATCTAGCTTGATGCTTTGAAGTTCTCTTGCACTCCTAGCTTGTAGGAGTCTTAGTTTCCTTTTCTTGACCTTAAATGTCTAAAAATTCCAGCCATAATGAGATCTCTTCCCTTCCAAAGTTGTGCTGAACTCTTTTTTTCTTTTGATCAACCTCTCATCTATCATCATTTTTATCTCTAGGAAGATCTATGACTCCTCATTTAAAGGGATATGCACTCCATAGATACACACTGATCTCATATAGTTTGTTAACAAAGAGATCCCTAGGTCTATCTAATACACCAAAAGAATGATCTCCATTAAAGTCTTCATTAATGTTTCATGGCGTTTAGTTGGTAAGTTAGGCTCATAAATAACTATATAGTATTTTTATCAATCTTAGGCTAAATTTAGCATTTTATCTTACTTAAGTTAATTTGCCTATGACAAAACTTTGGTTATTAAGCCCTTATAACTTAGTCTCATTAAGCCTATTAGTTTAGATCCATAATAAAACTTAAGCATTTCTTTTTCTTCAAACTTAGACTAGTTAGATAGCTTTTATTAGAATAACTTAGGTACCCATTTGACTTCATCTAGGTCTTAAGTCACAACTAGCCCATATATTCATATTTTCAACAGTCTTACCCAATGCCTGCGCATGCACATAACTCGAAGTAAACCCTTGTTTGTCGAAGTTGAAAGTTAAAACTATATAAAATATGTATATATAGGCATAATGTACTACATGGCATCAAACACAAATAAAGTAATTTAATTATCACCTCGGTGTCAACGCTCAAGTTTTGACTAAGTCGTCACGTAGGACTGGCCACCAAGTCATGGTCCTACAAGGCAATTAACTAGGATTATAAATTTGTGTGGTCATTACACCTCAGCAATGGTTCCATGCTAAGAATTTGAGATATGACTGTCTTATACATTTCATCTAGCCCCATTAGGAAGTCAAAACTTTCTCTTCTTCACTTATTTCTTGCATTTTCTTTCTTAAATCACACGTGCATACATGTATTGGTCTGAGACTTTGTAGTTCACTCCACACACCTTTTAATTTTCCCCAGTGTGTAGAAATTAGAGCCTTTTCTTATTGTATTAAAGTGATTGCTCCCTTCAATTCATATGCACGAGGTGCAATTCCTTGAGTTAATAGCTCCTCAAAATCAGACCAGATTTCACTTGAAATGTGCACATGAGCCGCGCCAGCGTGCAATTCTTTAGATATTGAATTGATTAGCCTCGACTTAACAACAACAATTGCATTTTATCCAATAATGTTACTCCCAGGAATTAACATTGAGTTTCTCTAAAGATCCATCTATGAACCTTCCTTTGTTCTTGGATTGAAGTGCATTGAAGAAGTTTTTTCTCCAAGTGAAGTAATTGTCCCCACTTTCGTTCAGAGGTTGTGTTACAAGTCAATAATTAGACATATTTTATAGTTCATATTAGGACGATTTCAGATGTAAAAGACTATATTACATGGGGTTTTCTCTAGTTTTTGTACTTTAGGTAATAAATAGAGAATATGAAGAAATGAACGAAAAAGGGAAGATTATGAAGGAATTAATCAAGTGGAAAGAGTATGCGAAAAATCATCACTAAGGAAGCAGAGGAAGAGCTAGACTTTTGAAAAAGTGATTCCCAACGATTCACATGACACCAGAATCACTGGCCAAATCGGTGAAACCAGTGAGCTTCTAATTATTGATTTTCCTAGCTATTCCTCACTCACTCAAATTGCTATGGATCGATGGGCAAGATTTTAAGAATTTCAGATAACAACGAGTTGTTTGAGTTGGTTATGGATGTTTATTACTTAGAATACTATAAATACAAGCCTAGGGTTTTGAAATTAGTTGCTTTTGAGTATTTAGATCAATATTCCATTGCTCTAGGAGCAATTCTTTATTGTTTTTGTTTTTAGTTTATTGTTTTTTACTTTTGGAGAAGATTAGACGTCGTATGGACTATCCACTTCGTCGTTCTAATTCCACGAGATCATTACATCCGTTTTATCTTGAGGTAGATAGGACATTTAATCATAATTTAAGACAACAACTATGTAGAGGACACCAACCTTCCACAATGGAAGCCAATAAAGATTTAATATCAATAATAATGATAATAGAGAACTTACTTTTAGGCAAGATAATCAAAATGGCATTGCTTATGAACCAATATGTATTGCCTATCATGAGGGATTTTTGAAATTTGAACTTAGATATCGATTCGTTAATGCTCTACCTAACTTCTATGATAAGGAAAATGAAGTCCCACAAAAGTTTATAAGGGAATACTAACACAAAGTTAATGAGATGAAACCTAAAGACTGCGCGTTAGAAAAAGCCAAACTTAAAGCTTTTCCTTTTGTATTGAAAGATCAAGTACAAGATTAGTTGTTTTATCTTGCTCAAGATTTGATAATCACATGGGTTCAAATGTTAGAAGCTTTCCTAGATCAATATATGCCTGCAAGAAAAACTAGCACTTATAGAAGACAAATCATAACAGTGAAAATGAAAGATGATGAATTTTGGGATTGATTTCAAAGATTAATTTCATCTTGTCCACAACATGTATACACTCAAAGAGCATTATTAGAATACTTCTATGAAACATTAAATCATTTTGAACAAAGACTATTAGATATCATATGTGGTGGATCATTATTTGATGTTACACCAACTCTAGCAAAAGAAGCTATTAATAAGATGGCTAAAAAATCTATACAATATGGTGAAATGACCGATACATCAAGAAAAAAGTTTACGAGGTTAATAATCAAACAAGTAATAAATTTGATGAAAAAGTTGAAGAACTATCCAACATGGTTAAGCTACTATTGAAAGATAGATCAAATCAAGTTAAACCGTGTGGATTTTGTAATGAAGTTACACATCTTCCGGATGCGTGTCCTACTTTACAAGAAGATAACAATGAAGAAGTCAACGTGTTTATGAACCAATATTTTGGTCCTCCTAGAAACCAATACAATAACAATAATTATTAAACCGAAAAATTAAATTCAAATCTTAGCTATGGTTCATAAAATCAAAATTATACCACTTATAGTCCGAGAGCACCAACACAATCAACACCAATGCGACAAAATCAACAAACTATTCAACTTATGCAACCAAATTTAGAACAAATTACATAACTATATGACAAAAAGTTATCAAAATTTTACGCAAAATTCTCAAAATCAAATTAAAATTGATACATCTATTAATAAGCTAAAAAATCAATTAAGTCAAATGACTTTACAAATCAACAAGTTTAGCAATCAAACTAAAGTAACTACTCAAACTACGAACACTACTAATCAAGTACAAGTTAATGCTTTATTTTGTGAAATGAAAAAAAAAAACAAATACACAAGTCACAAAAAAGGTAAAAAGAAAACTAAAATACCTAAGACAATAAAACAGGAAGAAGAAGAGATGATGGCAAATTCTATTCCCACAAGGGAATGGTGGTCGAAAGATTAAAATACACACCTTTTCCCGAAAGGCTATACTTATGATATTTAGCAAAAGTGGAAGCCTACGACAAAATCTTTACAAAATTATGAATTAATTAAACAAGACAAAATAAACAATATTTATGAACCAAATGAAGATATTGATTCTAATTCTACTGTTCCATAATGATTAGCAAATGCTAGGGAGGAAGAACCCAGAGAAGACATATTTGAACCATTTAAGAAATTAGAAATTAATGAAAACTCAAAGCAAAAGATTCCATCTTTAACAAGAATGCTTGAGAAATGTTCCAACTCAGAAATCTTTGTCATACCAATCACAAAAGATAATTCTTCTATTGAATTTGCTATGTGTAATTTCGGAGCAACAATTAATGTTATGTCACTTAAGCTTTATGAATCATTGAAAATAAGATTTTTAACTACTATGCCTATTAATTTTACTTTAGCAAACAATACCATTATTAAACCGTATGGATTATCGGAAGACATCGTAGTACAAGTGCATGATTTAGTATTTCTAACTGATTTTTATGTCATGGAAATGGGAGATTCTACATCACCGAATCTTTCGCCTATACTATTAGGTAAACCTTTTCTAAAGACGGCTAGAACTAAGTTAGATATTTCTGAAGAAACAATGTCTATGGAATTTGAAGATAAAATTGTCAAATTCAAGATTAATAATGAACACAACTACGACACTTATGAAGAATATGATGAATTATTAAACAATGAAATAGATGATAATGAATTTTAGACTTAAACTATTATGATAATTTTAATGCTGAAATTTATGCAATTAATGCAGTAATAATGAAAAATGATAAATGGATTCAAAATAAAGAAATAGTTGAAGACACTTTAAAAGAAAAGAAAGTATCTCAAGAATGGATAATTAAGCAACTGGAAAATGGAAAAATCATTAACAAGACGGAAGTTTCTAGATCCAAGTATAATAATAATAAGAAGAAATTGGACTTGAATCCTATAAAGCTTAATTATCCTTGAGGCATACACTTGCACATTAAAATCAAATGGGCTTGCTACTACAGAGCTCAGTGTGTTACGAACTCTAATGAAAATCTCATGCCCATACACTTCTTTCTACATACTCAATTGGAGTTGAATTCACTTGCTTCTGAATGATTCACTTTACCAGATGGAACTTCAATTCAATCAATAGGAGTGGTCACGGATGTGCCAGTTCAAGTGGACAACAACACCCACAGACTTTTTGATAGTGCCATACTTTTTGACTTTTTTATTAGAAATATTTTCAGAATTAAAACTTCAAGGTGATTTCAATTGAGGGGGAGTGATCGAGTTGTTTTTGCTTATGTGGCCTTTATGCAAGTCACATTATTTACTTGCTTATATTTTTATTTATTTATTTAATAAAAGTATTTACCTACTTATATGTCCCACTCAAACATTCAGGTTTTTAGTCAATTCTATCTTAGTATGAGTTTTTATGAATGATGAATAAATTAATTACAAGATAAATTGAAAAAATTATAAAAATGGCCTAGTGATTCCCATCGATTTGAAATAACACTAGGAATCGCTAGCTAAATCGGTAGTATTACATAGGAAAAATTAGTACAAAATTGGGGCTAGCGATTCCCAGTGATTCAGCCACACATGGGAATCACTTTAAAAACTGGTAAACAGTGAGCCAAGTTTCACTGATTTACACAGCGATTCTTAGCATTTCCACTTATACAGGAATCATTAGGCATGAGTTTTTGTTTTTAAAACCAAAATCCTAAATCTCCACATATATAACACCTTTCACACTTGCAAACCATTGCACCTCTTCACCAAAATTTCAATTTCTAGCCTAGATTCAATCATTCTAAGCTCAATCATATGTTATTTAAGTGATTATCACCTCAACCTAGTCTTATACAAACCAAAACCATGATTCTGGGAATGTTGAGCCAAAACTAGGGTTTTAGGAATTTTCAACTTAGAGCTTGAAAGGCTGATCAAGATGAGTTCAAGAGCTTCAATATTGAGAGATTCACTGTCAATAAGGTAACTACATCAACTCCGGCTCTTTACTTTAACAAATCTTTGACTCGAGGATTTTTGTAAATTTTTCAATATTTTTCGAAAACGTGTTGTTGGAATTTATTTAATTGTATTGCACGAATGGTTTTATTGATTCCAATAAACTAGGAATAGCGATCACATTGATCATTGGTTTACAAATTCAGCAATTTCAGAATTTTTGCCATATTTACATATAATTGCAAATTGTTTACAAAAGCGAGGTTGAAGTGAGTTTGGGGTTTTGGTTATGGTTTTATTTCAATTTAAGTTGCTATATTTTCGAAAAGACTTTTAAATTTGTTAACTAATTGCTTTACAATATTTAGAAAACCGATTTTCAAGTTTATATTTTAGTTATCACTTTAATGCCTATTTTATTTTAAATTTACAACGAATTTCAAACTAGCTTTCCTTATAGATTTCTCTTCTTTTTAAAATAAATTCTTAAATTTTACCAAGCCACTTTCGACAACGTTGTTTCTATCATTTACAGGGTTATTTAGTTTTTGAACTTGTGATTTTTGGAACGTTAAAACAATGGTCAGAGGAGGAAAAGGCAGAAGTTCTTGAGATGAGAAGGGAAAGGCACAACTTGTAAAAAAACTCAAAGAAAAATCCAAAGCTCTAACCAAACCAATTAGTTCAATGGAGATTTCATTGAATAACCCCTAAACTAGAGCACCTAAAGAGTCTTTTCCACCCTTAAGTTCTGAATATGATTCAGAGGGAGAGGAAGAGATTGAGGAGACATCCACTATTTCCTTCCATGCCTATAACATCATCAATGCCAAAGCCATTGCTAGGATGGAAAATGACATTAGCAAGAATAGAAAGATCATACCGGAGAGGGGTTTCAACATCTTAAACAAAGATAAGTATAGGAATAGGATTTTAAACATCATAAGGGATAAGAACTGCGATTTATTGATTAGGGATTACTACACTAGTAACGACGCGGGGTCCTTGGTTGAAATGGGGTGTGCTATACAAGTGAGAGAATTTTATGCTAACGGGCACGAAGATGAGAATAAGAAAGTAGCCATAGTGTGAGGAAGACCAGTAGACTACTCACCTGAGAGAATAAACCGATATTATGGTTTACCGCAAGTTCATTTGAGGCAAAATAATGAGTACCCTAAACCTGAATACATTTATAGACACAAATTTCCATACGAGACCATTAGGAAATGTTTATAAGCTATTCCAAGGGATGGTTTTCATTTTGATTTGGATGGGTACTTGAAACATATACAAACAAAATATTTTAGGAAAACAACCAAAGCTTGGAGTTATTTCTTGAACGTGAGCCTACAGCCTAGTTTACAACATTATGACATAGTGAACTATAGGGCGACTCATCTATACCATATAGTCTAAGGGATCGGGTACATTGATGCTGGCAAGATAATCTATGAATCGATTAGGAATGCCATGACCACTAAGAAAAATGAAGGACTTCCTTCTCCCTTGATGATTATCAAGTTTTGCAAACAAGACCAAGTTCCGATGATAGGAGTCGAATTCGATGTATTCCCGAATAAGACCATCACTGATGATGTCATTAGGAAAAGCAAGAAGGTACCAGGATATATTCACTTAATGGAGGAACGCGAGAGAATCGCCACAAAAAGAAGAGAGACAACAAAAAATAGAAGGGTATGGGCAGACTACCGCGTACAATAAGCAGACGAACCAGATTATAAAGCCACTTCCAGAGGACTTCACTGGCATTGATGTGAAGGATAAAGAAATGGCCATGATGTAGACAATCTTGCGTAATCAGATAAAAACTTTGAGACATCAAAAGTTCATGTTCCAAAACCAACACAAGATTGCCCGGATCATCTAAGGATCAGAGCAACGCAGGACCAGGAAGACTCAAGGCGGGGGATCTAACATTCACGTTCCATCACTCCACCTGAGGATGCCTAATAAGGTAGTATTCACTAAAGATAACTTGGTGGAAGGATTAGACTACACCCTATATGATCCTAAGGTGAGCTACCAATCCCAACAACCTAATCATGGAGATAATGGTAATGATGCAATGTCTGGACGGCGGTTCTAAGATTTTTATTCTTCTATGTGCAATATTTTCCCTAGTGTTATTCATGTAAGATTTATGTTTGTATTCTTATGTTTTGAATGTTGTGGTATGTTATCATGATACATTTTCTTTGGTTTGTTAGTAATTTGATACAATGTTATGGTTTGACGTGTTCAGTTAATTCAATGCACCGATACTTGAAAATGTTTAAATTGTCTTTACTTATTCAATTCATTCTTATGTTAGTTATTTAATTATTTAATTTATTCGTTTATGCTTCATAAGGTATTTTATTTTTGTTGAAAAACCTGACTTAATTTTTAAACCTTGAGGACAAGGTTTGGAATGAGTTTGGGGGTATTAGGTGATGTGAAGTATGAAGATACGAAGTAAGGAAGAAACATGAGATAGAATCCATTTATTTATTCAAAGTTGACTGAATTTTTTAAAATTTTCCACAATACAAGTAATATTTTCCCATTTAATTTTATTTTATTTAGTTAGGAATATGAATATAATTTGGATTTAAATGGAAGTGATATATTATTATTACCCATGAAATAGAAGTTTGATGATTAAAATGAATTGTTATTCCCTATTTGACTTCACCTAGATTGTGTATACACTAGAGGAGTTTAAAGGGAATTGATTACTTTGTGTTAGACATTATAATGGGTAGAAGATCGAAATGATAGTGCAAGATAAACAAGACACATTTTTAAGAATCTTGTTATACAAAGATTATTGATCAAGTTTATATATATATATATATATATATATATGGAAAAGAGTTTATACCACAATTGAGGGGAAAAATAAGAATTGGCCAATAAATTTTACTTAGTTGGAAAGAATGCTTCCTTGACTATAGTGAAAGTAAGAAGAGCTAATAAGAGTTTTTAAAGAAAAAAAAAAAAAGACCCACATATTCCGAAGGAAATGGAGCAGGGAATCTAGTGGTGGAAAAATGAGAGGAATAATTCTTATAAAAAGAATGTCGGATTCCAAAGGAAATGGAGCAGGGAACCGTAGGAATACAACAACAACAACAACAACAACATAGCCTCAGTCCCAAATTAACTGGGGTTGGCTACATGGATCAAACTTTTCCATTGTGCTCGATTAAGTGCAATTGATGGTGAGCTTTTCAAACCATTCAAATCCCTCCTAATTAATGCATCCCATGTTAACTTTGATCTTCCCCTACCTCGTCGAATTTCTACAATTTCTATTGAGTCAAGTTTTCTAGTTGGGGCATTTGTAGGCTGTCTTTGCAGGTGACCAAACCACCGCAACCGCCCTTCCGTAATTTTTGTATCAATTGGTGCTACTCCTACTTGTCTTTGAATTTCTATATTTTTTATTCTATCTTTACGAGTTTTACCACACATCCACCTAAGCATCCTCATTTCTGCTACGTTTATTTTATGTAATTGTTGTTGCTTTACCGCCCAACATTCATTTCCATAGAGCATAGCTGGCCTAATTGCGGTCCTATAAAATTTTCCTTTTAACTTAGTAGGAACATTTCGATCACGAATCACCACTGTTTCACTCCGCCATTTCTTCCATCCAGCTTGAATTCTATGTGTGACATCATTCTCAATGTTACCATCGTTTTGTATGATTGATCCTAGGTATCTAAAGTAGTTTACCTTAGGAACTTTTATTTCCCTTAATTTTACCACTCCGTCATCTCGATGTCTAGTGTTTCTAAACTCACAGTGCATGTATTCGATTTTCGTCCTACTCAACTTAAAGCCTTTAGATTCTAATGTATTCCTTAAGAGTTCTAATTTCCTATTCACTCCATCTTTAGTTTCATCCACTAAGACAATATCATCTGCAAATAGCATGCACCATGATATATCCTTTTGAATATGTCTAGTTAGCTCATCCATAACTAAAGTAAATAAATATGGGCTTAAAGTCGATCCTTGATGTAGTCCTATCGTAATGGGAAATTCTTTTGTAGCTCCTCCAAATGTCTTTATACTCGTTACTACTCCATCATACATATCCTTAATAGTGTCTATGTATCTAGCATGCACTATTTTTCTTTCTAGAACCCACCAAAGAACATCTCTAGGGACCCTATCATATGCTTTTTCTAAATCTACGAATACCATATGGAGATCTTTTTTCTTTTCTCTATATTTTTCTAACAATCGTCTTACAAGGAAAATCGCCTCCATAGTTGACCTCCTAGGCATGAAATCAAATTGGTTCTCTGATATTGTTGTTTCTCTCCTTAGCCTATTGTCAATTATCCTCTCCCAAAGTTTCATAGTGTGACTCATAAGTTTAATTCCCTGGTAGTTTGAGCAACTTTGAATGTCTCCTTTGTTTTTGAAGATTGGCACAAGCGTGCTTCTTCTCCAATCCATTGGCATCCGTTTTGATTTTAAAATTTTATTGAAAAGTTTTGTTAACCAAGTCAATCCAATTTCTCCTAAGTATTTCCAAACCTCTATGAGTATTTCATCTGGGCCACATGCTTTCCATATTTTCATTCTTTTCAATGCCTCTTTAACTTCTACAATTCTAATATTTCGTGTATAGTTTACATTTCTTTCTTGGTGTGGGTGTTCATATATTATAGTATCAACTTGACCATCATTAAATAAACTATCGAAGTAACTTCTCAATCTCTCCTTAATATCCTCCTCGCGCGTTAAAACATTTTGATTTTCGTCCTTAATACATCTTACATGACTTAGGTCTTATTTTTTTTATCTCTTAATTTGGCTAGCCTATATATATATATATTGCCATATCTATTACTTAACCTTGTATATAGATCTTCCATGAAATTTGTTTTAGCTTGACTAACTACTTTTTTAGCTTGTTTTCTAGCTTCTCTATATTGATTGTACACATCTTCATCTTGACACTTAGGTATTTTCCTATACATATCTCTTTTAGTCTTAATTGCTCGTTGGACATCCTCGTTCCACCACCATGTTTCCTTCTTTGGTGGTCCCAAGCCTTTAGATATACCTAATACATTTGATCTCACTCTCCTTATGCAACTACTCATTTCTAGTCACATTGTATTAGCATCTAAGTCAAGATTTCAAACATTTTCCTTTAGTAGTTTTTCTCTAAACTCTACTTGTTTACTATGTTTTAGGTTCCACCACTTTATTCTAGGGTCGCTAACTCTTTTATTTATATTATGTCGTCGTGTTAGCTTAATATCAAGTACTACTAACTTATGATGGGTAGTAAGTGCTTCACCAGGTATTACGTTGCAGTCTCTACATATTTTTCTATCTATTTTTCTTGTTAAAAGAAAATCTATTTGACTCTTGTTATGACCACTACTAAAAGTAATTATATGCGACTCCCTCTTCTTAAAACTAGTATTTGCTAAGACAAGATCGTATGCTGAAGCAAATTCTAAGATTGATTCTCCTTCTTCATTTCTATTATCGTAACCAAAACCTTAATGAACTCTCTCAAACCCATCGTTACTTGCCCCGACATGCCCATTTAAATCTCTTCCAATAAAAACCTTTTCATCTAATTGTATACTTTGCATAAATCCATCCATATCATCTCAAAACTTGCGTTTGATCCTCTCGCTTAATCCTACTTGTGGTGTATAGGCGCTAAGTATGTTAATTTTTTCGTCCCCAATAATTAATTTAACTAGAATCAATCTATCCCCCATTCTTTTAACCTCTACGACCTTATCCTTATAATCATTATCCACCACAATGCCTACTCCATTGCATTTTCTATCTATACCAGTGTACCACAATTTAAACCTTGTGCTTCCTATTTCTCTACTCTTTTCTCCTACCCATTTTGTCTCTTGGAAGCAAGCAATATTGACTCTCCTTCTAATCATGGTATCTACTAGTTCTATTGACTTCCCCGTAAGTGTTCATATGTTCCATGTTCCTAAACGAATTTTTTCTCCCATTTGTATTTGTTTTCCTTTTCTATTCTATTTTGTCTAAAAGATCTAGTGTTTGTATCTATAATTTTTTTTTTGTTTTCGTGTTTATTTTGAACTAGCTTCTTTACCCACACTCGTCCTTTGTGTGGGAACCCTTGCTTATTTTTCATCACATCCGGGCGACGATGTGAAGGGACTAGCTTCTTTACCCACACAAGTCCTATGGATGGGAACCTTTGCTCAATCGTAGGAATACAATCAAGATGAAAAATGAATTTATATAATTGAAGAAGAAAAAAAAGAAAGATATAGAAAAATAGAAAGAAGTTTATGAAAACTCTGCAAATAAAAGAATTAGCTTGAGTGCTTATTGCTAATTCCTATAAATGAATATAAAATGATGATTATTAGTGAATAAAAGTTCCTATCTATTTTTATTGTGGTGATATTTTAAGTATTATTTGAAAATGAGATTGATTTAGCGATTTTTGTATCTTGAGATTCTATATTAGTTATTGCAAGCTTGATGCTTGTTATTGGAGACTGAGAAAACCTATAAAGTATCTTAACCTTTGTGATTAATTTAACTTTGAATTCTGAGGTGTGTTTGCAAAATTAAGAAGTTGAAATGTCAAATAAATGAGTTGTTCTTTAGTACTCTCTATTCTATCATGATTCTTATTTTTACGGAGGTAATATGTTTTATTTTTAAAGTTCATGTTTGTTTTAAAAATAGGAGTATATATTTATGAAATCAAAACGAGGAAAGAAAAGAGAATATGATTGAGAGTATTCCTTTGCTCGGGATGGCAAAGTGTTGAGTTTAAGGGTATTCAACAAGTTAATAATTAAACATGTTTTATAGTTCATTTAAGGATGGTTTTATATATAAAAGACTATATTACATGAGGTTTTCTCTTATTTTTGTTCTTTCAGGTAATAAATAATGAATATGAAGAAATGAATGAAAAAGGAAAAATTATGAAGGAATTAATCAAGTGGAAAGAGTCTGCGAAAAATCATCACCAATGAAACAAATGAAAAACTAGACTTTTGAACCAAAGATTCAAAGGACACCAGAATCGCTGACCAAGTCGGTGAAATCGGTGAGCTTCAAATTATGGATTCTTCTAGCGATTCCCCACTCACACAAATTGTTGTGAATCGTTGGGCAAGATTTCCAAAATTTAAGATAACTACAAGTTGTTTGAGTTAATTTGGGATGTATACTACTTTGAATACTATAAATACAAGCCTATGTTTTCAAAGTTAGTTGCCCTTGAGTATTTAGATCAATATTCCATTGCTCTAGGAGCCATTCTTTATTGTTGTAGTTTTTAGTTTATTGTTCTTTACTTTTGGAGAAGATTTAAAGATTTAAAGTACTTAATCAAGAGGTGCTTATCTATGTCTTTTACTTATATTAGTGTAATGTTATTTATGATTATGAGTGAGTAATTATTTGATCTAAACAAAGTCCGAATGTGAACTAGATCTATTGTGCAATGTAGTTATGATGAGAAGATTATGTTCTTAATGCTTTAAACTAATCATATTCTTTGATTCACTGATTTAATAGATTATTATTTATTGATTTTAATCATGATATTTGTATTGCATGCATAGTCTGAAATGTGTATTGTGATATATGGATTTATTATCTATTTGAAGTAATAACTAGGATTGTTTAAAAGAAAAACATCGTTTAGATGTCATAGGTGAATTCGATATCTAAACGTAATGTTTTTGTGGCTTTCAGAAGATGTTAGATTTAGTAGTTCAAAGTTCTCATAAAGTATAATGTGGTTTTATTGCGTGAAGTTAATCTTATTAAAGTTTTGGAAACCAAAGGAACTGAGGAGATTAACAAATCAATGATGACCTAATAAATAAAAATCAAAACTAAACGTGAATTGATATCGTAGTAAGACTTGAATGCCTTCCTTTGCTGGCTCAGCCTAAATAATCAATTAATCAAATTGATAATGTGTACAACCACTATAATGATCTCTCGTTCTCACAAAACTCAAGTAAGGAACGACGATCTACACAATGGTGGTCTTGAGTATTTATAGACTCAGTCTATCTACCCTTTATAGGATTCGGTCTTAAATAAAATACAACTCGAAAAACCTCTTCAGTCTCCAATTGTGATTCTCATTAGAATCATCCAACGTTCAACAACTAAGTTTTCTATTCCTTTAAGAATCTTGAATTGTCATTTCCATAAAGTTTTTCAATCCTTTATGCACATTTCTCTCAAAATTTGTAGTTGTAACCCATATCAAAGTTCTCTTCTTGCAGTATCAAAAATGTTCACTGTTGTAGTTGTAACCCATATTTGTTCCTGATAGTCTCCTGATTCAACTATCTATAATCAATGCACATTCGTAGGGCTCCGTCCTTATTTTTCACAAAAAGAACAGGTGCTCCCCACAGTGACATGCTAGGATGAATAAACCCTTTCTGAAGCAACTCCTCAAGCTGAGTTTGTAACTCCCATAATTCCTTCAATGACATACGATACAGAGGAATAAATATTGGTTTAGTTCCAGGAATAAGATTAATGATGAAATCAATGACTCGTGGTGGTGGTAATCCAGGCAAGTCAGATGGAAAGACTTCCGAGAACTCACAAACCACCGGTATCTCATTAACCTTAAGTTCATGTCAAGCTCTCTAAAAGATCTATAATCAATGCACATTCGTAGGGCTCCGTCCTTATTTTTCACAAAAAGAACAGGTGCTCCCCACAGTGACATGCTAGGATGAATAAACCCTTTCTGAAGCAACTCCTCAAGCTGAGTTTGTAACTCCCATAATTCCTTCAATGACATACGATACAGAGGAATAAATATTGGTTTAGTTCCAGGAATAAGATTAATGATGAAATCAATGACTCGTGGTGGTGGTAATCCAGGCAAGTCAGATGGAAAGACTTCCGAGAACTCACAAACCACTGGTATCTCATTAACCTTAAGTTCATGTCCGGGCTCTCTAAAAGAAATAACTCTTGCCAATACCTTTAACTCTTGGGGTGTAGCTTCCCTTCCACGTATTGCAATTCGTGAAGGATTATAACCCTTATAAAATATAATATCAGAAAGGTTAGGAATATGGAATATCACCGTCTTATGGAAACAATTAATAGTAGCATGATACGCTGATAACTAATCCAACCCCAATAATGCATCGAACTCCAGGAACTCCATTACCCTCAGATCAATGGGAAACACATTCTCCTCAATTTTAACTATACATCTATTACAAATTAGGTTAGGATAAACCTTCTCACTCACTGCTGTGCTCAAAATAAAAAATGTATTGGCTCTAACAGGTTTCAATTATAATTGATCAACAATTGCTTCAACAATAAATGAAACTGTAGAACCAGCATCAATTAATGCATGCATATCTTGACCACAAATATTTACTATACCTTCCACAAGTCTCCGATTGGCCTCCGGATCTGCCTCTGTCATTGCATGAACCTGTCCTCGTGCAGGTGGAATATTGCTGCCTTCGGAGGTGGCTGGTGGCATAGAACATTCCCTCGCAATGTGTCATGTCTGCCCACATCTGTAACATATCATTGGTGCCTTTTGCGGTAGACTACTGGCCTAGGAAGCCTGTTCCGATCCATTCGATCTCTGTGAAGACTGTGATCTACCCTTGCCTTTACCTCTAGACTGTAAAGGCGGCAAATGTGGTTTAGCTACTGAAGCTTAAGAGAATGGTGCAATCGGTGCATTGACGAACCTATTGGTGTAGAAGTGCCTGCTACACTCCTAAACCTTTTCCTTGCCCGAACATAACCAGATCCCTGGACTTTTTGACTTTCGGAGAACTGTGGAGCTGGTGGTGGCGTTGCAGCAACTGTACTAGAAGGTTTGGGTAGCATAGCTGCCTCTACTTCCATTGCACTCTCAAATATGAAAGCATAATTGGTACGAGGATGAGAAGAAACCACAACTTTAATCTCATACCTCAGCCCACTAAGGAACAAGTCAATTTTGTTCTCCTCAAGCTCAACCATCTCCGGAGCAAATTCACTTAACTCAGTGAACCTCCGTTCATATTCCTTGACAAACATCATTCCCTGCTTTAATTAAATAAATTCAGTCTTCTTCCTATTCCTGACTGATTTGGGAAAATACTGCCTGTAAAAGACTATCCGAAACTTGGGCCATGTGGTGACCGTCTTTCTTTCTCTCTCCCTCGAATTCCACCATTTCCGTGCGGAATCAATTAGCAAAAAGCTAACCAATCTCACTTTAAACTGATCCTCTACATTTACAGAAATGAAGTGTTGCTCCATTTCCAGAATCTAGGTCTCAGCTACCCTTTCCTCCATAATACCATCTAATCTCATGATATCATACTTCATGAATTTCTTACGAGTTCTGAGAAATGCAGCCTTCTCAGAATCCTCTGGCACCTTGGCAGCATTCTCTGTCACCTGAACTTGTGGAACTACTGGCTGTACTGGAGCTGTTATTGTCTCAGCTACTCCCTCACTCTGCTAACCTCAAGACTGGCTGCAGGATATGCCTCAGGTCTTTATACTGGTGGTCCAATCTAAGCCATCATCATCTTCATTATCTTAGCATGAGACTCCATTAACTGTTGTATATGTTGCTCCATTCTAGATTTCCATTGAAAGAGTTAGGTCCAGTGTTACTAATTTGTTCTTCTATGCTCAGATTCGAGCAGAACCAGAGATGATTCAGCGGGTGGTTGATAGTCCAAAAACTGATCAGGAATATGTTGATCGAAAAAATTTAGCAGATAGTCTAGATCATCCTAATCGGTCGGTTTCTGACGATGGGACATTGCGATTCAGAGATAGATTATGGATTCCATTTCAGGATCAGTTGAGGCAGGATTTACTACGGGAATCTCATCGATCTCTTTACTCTATTCATCCAGGTAACACCAAGATGTATCGGGATGTGAGATGCGTTTATTGGTGGCCTAGAATGAAGTCTGAATGAGAAGCATCAGTATAAATCACTAATTATTTCCCCGATTCAGGTAGTTTAAGAACATGTGTCGTAGTCAATTTATCTTTCAACTCCCTGAAAGTAGATTTGCACGCATCTGACCACATAAAATCAACATCTTTCTGTGTTAGCTGAGTCATTGGCAAAGCAATACCATGGAAATCCCATAACTCTCTTTAATGCATTCATCCAGATAGCAGTAAGGAATATCATGAAATGAGGTGCCATTGTTTAATGTTAGCACTGATACCAAACTGTAGCATCCCCTAACCTGATTAGGGCGATACCCGACCTGAAACCCTAATTAAGCCCAAATTTCCCTTACCAGACTTAATTAAAACCAGTAGCCTTACCACCTACACCTGATAAGTACTACTGGATATCCATTATCGATTAAACCCAATACGGTACACAGCGGAAATTCAAAATTTTTTTGCTAGTCAAAATAAGATATGCAATATTTAAAACAAAATCGAAATAACCATCAGTTATACGAAACTCCCATCCCATATGATATTACAAAATGTAATTCAATACAATATATACAACCTATTTATCTTTTAGTTGTGCAAACCAAACAAATACCATACATCATACAAACACACACACACACACTAATAGGGATATGCCGATCTGAACCCCGTGCCTAACTCAAATTAATTAATAACTGGGTTAACACTAATCACCAATTTAAGGTAACAGGTCGTTACAACAAAAGCATACAACAATAACACTCTTCCCTTAAACACACTTGTCTGATGAGAAATGGATATTACACTAGTAGTTAAAACCTTCCATTGCATGTAGGTCTTGCATGTTAGCTTTGTAGTAGGAATCCCAAAAGTGTTGTAAGAGGGCCATGTTATAAGAACCTTCTAGTCAGTAAAGAGATAACTCCATCAAGATTGAGCATCGAACCTAGCTTATCAGCAGATGTCTCCAATCCAAAAAAGTCCTAACATACAGTTAATTAAAGTAGGACTAAATGGAATATAGTAACCATGAACAAATATATTGTCTGTGGCAACGTCCCCAAAATTGTCAAGAAGATTGATATATAATTCCTTGACGATGGAGTCATTGTAGAAGCATTCACGAGTCACCATACCATAGATGTCAGTCTATACCAGCAACCTTTCTAGGCCAATTTCATGAAAATGTGACACATTGATCGATTGATTAAACCAGTAATTCCTCTTCATTGTATCTTTATATTTCTCCGTGAATGCCAATGACCAGAAATTACCAAAATAGATAGAGCAAGCACAACAAAGTATTGAGAAATGAACACGATCTTCATCTAGTCAAAGGCTTTATTGATAACCTCAGCTTCATTAAGAATCCTTTATAAAGAGTCAGAGGAAACCTTCTCATCATCACCGACCTTCTTCTTTCCCTTGGCAGTTCTGGCATTCTTGGAAGAGCCAGTATGTCCAACTGATTATCGTCTTCGGACTGCCCCTAATTTCATGCGTGTACTCTCTACAACAATTCAAGGATTTAATGGCGTAATAATGTAGAGTTTATTTGATGGAGCATGATAGTAAATACCCTTTTGTCTCTAATGTCGAAAGATCAACCAGTGCAATAGAGTCACCATGTGAGGTTGAATAAGATTGTTTATACATTCTTGCAGCAACTTGAAACAAAAAAGATGAGAAAATAGCAGGGAAGGAAATGAGGTCATAATGAGATAGAAAAACTTGAATTAGGAAGACTAAATTGTGAGAATCGGGTATTTTCACAAAATCAGCAAAGAATAACCAAAATCATAACATAAATCCCCCTTAAATCCCTAAAAAATTTATTCGTTGTGTCTACGGAACAGAATTTACTCCCTCTTAACTAGTTCATAACGACTAGTTTTTACATCCGACTTAAAAAGAACGACACATGTTGCAGGTAATTTTAAGTAGCAGTTTCTTAGTCAAACACGTAAGCAACTTACAATAAAATGTCAAACATATAGATATCTGTGTGAACGCACATAGTTGTCAGGTTGCAGTAAGAACCCTTACTAGTGAAAGCATACTTTAATTGAATGGAGTAACCTCTTAAAAGTTTGTGTGTCAAAAGCCTATGTAAATGTATCAGCTAATTATCTTTCAGTAGGTACATGCTAAATTGAAGCTAATCTCTTTCCACCAGATCCCTGATATAATGATGACGAATATCAATATTATTCATCTTAGAGTATTGAACTTGATTCTTCGAAATATCAATGACACTCTTATTATCAAAGTAAATTGTTAACTGAGATAAAAAATACCATAGTTTTAAAGCATTTGCTTCATCCATATTAACTGCATACAACAACTGCCACCAGTAATATATTCAGCTTCAGCAGTAAGTAGCGAAATGTAGTTCTGTTTCTATTCCAAGCAACAAGATTAGAACCCATGTAATAACATCCACCTATAGTACTCTTTCGATCAACAATATTTCCTTTCCAATTAGCATCACTATACTCGATTAAGTCACTGGCACCTCCCTTACTAAATAGTATATCAAAGTCTATTCTTTCGTGCACATAGTGCAAAATCTTTTTTACAATAACTAGATGAGACTCTTTTGGACATGCATGATAGCGAGCATAAACCCCAATATCGAAAGCAATAGCTGGTCTGCTTGCAGTAAGATATAATAAGCTACCACTCATGCCTCTGTATAAAGTAGGATTGACATCAACATCGTTGTTATCCTTATGAATCTTCTCAGTGGAGCTTATAGGTGTTCGAATAGACTTAAATGTGTCCAATTTGAAACACTTAACAAGAGATTTAACATATTTATTTTGAGATATGAATATACTGTCTTGAGACTGTGAAATCTACAGACCCAAGAAGTATGTAACAACTCCAACCATGCCCATCTCGAATTCATTCTTCATTAAATTAATAAACTCTAAAGCTAGCTTTGTAGATGTAGCCCCGAAAACAATATCACCGACATAAATATGTGCAACCACAAACCGTTTATTATGCCTTTAAGAAATAGAGTCTTATAAATAGACCATCTATTGTAACCCTCCTGCAGCAAATAGGTAGGCAACTTTTCATACCATGCTCGTGGTGCTTACTTCAGTCCATAAAATGCCTTTTTCAGATGATAGACATCATTAGGTTTGTCATGAACCTCAAATCCTTTAGGTTGTGCAACATAGACTTCTTCTTGAAAATACCCACTTAGGAAAGAACTTTTAACATCCATTTGTTGTAACTTGCACCATTTGTTACGAGCAATGGCTAACAGTAGATAAATATATTCCAATTTAGCAACTGGAGCAAATGTCTCATAAAAATCAATACCTTCAACCTGTGTGTATCCTTGTGCAACCAATCTGGCTTTGTTGCAAATAATAAAACTATTATCATCTATCTTTGTGAAATCCAAGAATTTTATAAACTTGATTAGGTGGCTAATTAAGTAATTTTTGATTTTATTTGGAGTTTAAGTATCCGAGGTGAGACCCACGTAGGATGGACTAGAGATCATAAGATATATTTTATTTTTTATTTGTTTTGTGCTTAGTGTATGTGTGTATTATATGGTATTTTGTCATCAAGTTGGGTTGTATAGAGGAGTATCTTCAATTTGTCATACTCAAGGATCCAAGTGCATGTCTGAAGGGCACGAGTGAAAATTAATTATTAGTTGTTAAAAACTAATTAACTTAGTGTTAATCCTCACGTGAAGATTTTGTCTCGATTTGTGTACAAGTTGGGGTCAGGGGTATTGTAAAATGAGAATGAACAAGCATTATGTCAGTTAATGGTGGTCGAGGTTGAGATTGGGTCCAAATTGGTGTAAGTTTGGTTTAGTATGGCAAGAGAATTGATCCATTGTGGTTCAAAATGTCGTGGAAAAAGTTAAGATTTTTGGGGTTTTGGTGTGACCAAAACAAGTGTTATGGACGTTTTATGAAGATACACTATTTTATCGAAAGTTTGGTTCAATTTAATGAAAAATCGGATAAAAAACAAGGCCTAAAATTAAAATGCGTTAAAATAGGGATTTTGAGAATTAATAAATAAAGAGAAATTAAAATGTTGACAAGCAACTGATGGTTTATATATAAATATATAAAATAATCAAATGAAATCAATTTCATTAGAAACGTTCAACTAAAATGTTTCCTTCCTTCGATCCCTAAACCCTCTCCGCTCCTTTCGCTTTGCGATCTCCCGATGTCTAATTTTTGCCCAATTTTTTTCCATAAAATAGTAAAACGTCGCGAGACAATCAGTTCAAGCCAAATTTCTGCGACGAATGCGAAGTATTCAGTTCAGAATTCTCGCAATTTCTTTATTTCTTTTGTGGGGTTTTGATAGAAATCGGTAGGGATTGTTGTGAATTGGTATATTGGATTGATTTGCGGCAATTTGAAATAAATCCCACCGACGTAAGTTATGGTTTTGATTAATTGAACTAATGTGATTCAGTTGTTAACTCTTTTTGAGATGTTTTATAGTTGATATTGATTCACATCGAGTTTTTAGATGAATTGATTATTATTTTTTATCCAATTTGACTTCACGGGCTGAGAAAATATTTTGATGATGTGTGGTGTTTGTTGTCGAATTTAAGGATTTAATTGAGAAAATATTAATTTGGATAAGTTTTTCAATTCAAAATAAATAAGGTTTGCCTAGTTGGCAAGCCATATTGAAAAACTCATAACTTCTTCAATCCGATTTGAGTGTTCTTGGAGTCTATGAAAAGTAGGACATGGGTACTACAAGTTCTTTTTAGGCCATCATGACAAATATTAAGGTTTTCAAGGTTAAAAAGTTACCATAAGTTGGCTACTTGAAAGCAAATTGAAATAGTTATATAAATTAATATTTTTGGAAATTGTTCTCAAGTGTACTTTTGCTGCAGTTTGCATTGGTTTTTGTGATTTTGTTTCACTTGAAGCTTGACGTATAATATAATTAGGTATGAGGGAAGCTATTAGAAACATTTTCAAGGTGATTCGACGCTTCAGGAACCCCAAAAATTAAGCTTAAAGTTGGTTAGTTGCAAGTAGTGGTCTTACTATTTATGGAATTTATCTTTGTACCAGCATTTGTGTTTAGTCTGCATTGTATTTCGCATCATTCTTGGTCATGCATTCATGTCATTCTGGACAATGGCTTGTTAGTGCTACGGCTGACGAATAAGATTCGAGGCTAGGTTTCCTGACAAAAAAGACTGGAACATGGAGACCCAAGGCACGCACGTTTTTCGGTGAACATGCATTAATGAAAAAGAATGTGGTTGGAGTATGGTCAACTATTTCCCAAAGCTAGTAGTAGCCATACTTAGCATCTATTTCCCTAAGTTTAATAGTAGATTCAGACGATTGAGCTGACCCGTCTAGCTCGGAAATTCACTCCGACACATTGTGAACTCTTAGTACCGTTTATGTACTATATTTCGAAGTTGACATCCGGGTATAGTTAGGAAATAGGAAGAAAGGGATTTATGATGTTATATAAATTTCTTATTATTTGAAAATGCAATTACATGTCTCCATGTATTCGGACTAACATTTGCAGGAGTACAGAGTAGTGTAAGAGTTTGCTTACTTGACATTTTTCGAGTTGTTTTTGATGATGTCAGATTTTCAGTGAAGACAAGGAAGAACAGAGAACATTTGAAGATTGTGGCGATTGTTTCTCGAACTAAAATGTTAATTCTTGTTGTAAATTGTTTATATATATTGTTTTGGGCTTTGGGGTGAGTGTAAGACATGAAATACTCTCGAACATATTATTAAAGTTTCCTAAGTTTAGAATAAGTTGAGAGGTGTATGATTCATATTTTAGTCTAGTTTGAGATTGTAAAGTTGTAAATGAGGTATTGAAGACCTTAAATTAGTTTAAATGATTTAAATTGATAAATATTATGAACTACGAGGAGTTGTCTTATTCTGATATTTATTAGGTTAATTTTCTGGTAGGCTACTTTTAGGGGAGGTGCTGCCGAAATTTTTATAAAATAGGAAGATATTCCATATGGTTTCCTGATTATCTCCAATAAAATAAAACAAGAATTGAGTTCATTGAGGATATAAATTATGATTTGGAGCATTATTATGGATTGAATTCAAAAGTATTCGAGGTTGAAGTTGATTGAATGGATTAGGTGCTTAATTTGGGAAATTAGGCTAAGTCAAGACTTAGTGAGAGGACCCCTGGAAAACTTGGTATCAGAGCTATGGTTAAGCTTAATCAAGGAAATGTTAAAAATGACAATGACATTGAGTTTATGATTGAGTCGATTGAGAAGTTTGGGTTAAGGCACTTGGATTACATTAAGTTACATGAACTTAAGTGATGGTTTTGAGGAACAAGCTCAGTAATAAGGTCACAATTGGTTGGGAAGTGACTGTGAGCTGGGACACATTGTTTTTATGATATGTTTGTTGTATACTATTATATTATAGCCAAATATGCGATAGTATGTTTATTCTTCTTGTTAGTTTGATACTTAACACGTATGAAACGACGAGTAAAGTAAGGAATAGAGAGTAAAAAAGAGAATAGACATATGAAATGAAACTCAGCATGATTGAAAGTGAAATTGACTCGGGAAGTTCTCACAAAGGGGTTGAAAGTAGTTTGGCACTAATATAACTTATGAAAGTTATTATTTACAAAACCAATAGGAAATTGGTTGAGAAAGAAGTCTAAGTGTTGAAGAACGCAAGCACTGCGCATGAATTTCTTTAAAATTGAAAGTATCTAACTATTACAATTATAAAAACGCTCATGAAAGTGCCAAAATGGACTTAATTTAAGTCTCAAACGATTGAGAATCATTTGGTAAAACATAAGAAAAACGAAGTTGAGAATTATGGGAAGCACGATATATGAAACATCTTGCGTTTTAGAATAAGGTCAATATCGGTTGAATTAGTCACTCGGAAAGACCTATTCTATGAAGCATTGGTGTAATTTGTAACCAATTGCGAGTTGCTTCTGAAAAATAGTCTCAACAAGGAAAAGGAGACACGTAGTTTCGAAAATAAAAATTGAAATTTGGACTTGGTAAATCATAATGTGATTATGATATGATCAGTCAAGTTTTCTGAGTCAGTTTTTAGTAAAATATAATATTTTGAAGAAAAGTATTGTCTCCTTTCCGAAACAAAGTGAAATATGGAATAGAATCGGTTGAAAACAATCAAATGAATTCTAAAAAGAAGTGCTTAATTTTTTGGATTGTTTATCACTCTAGTGCTTAATCTTAAGTAACTTTTAAGTATAATGGTTGTATAAGTTAAGTAAAGTGATGATAAAGCGTATGAAAACAATTGAGTTAGAAATGATCCTTACTAACACCGGACTAGGTGTTGTTACGAAACAAAGATCAATAAATTTCTAACTTACAAAAAAATGAAATTGTAGTGATAAGATCAACATGTTAGAAGTTGAAATTGGGGAAAATGGTTGATAATAGCTAAGATTAGTTATTAAATAAAACACAAGTAGTTGTATTTTGAAATTCAAAGTACCCAATAGTCACTATTAACCAAATTTAGAATTTTGATCCCTATCACTACAACCTAAAATATAATAAATGAAGAGATATGCGTACTGATTGAGAATCAGTAAGTGATATGTATAGGACGTCACTAAGAACTCCTATATAGTGAGAATTTCCATTAATAAGACTTAGATGATTGATATAGCATCCTTTAAAAGGTTAATTAGTTGTTAAGTTAACTAAAGTATAGGAAATTCTAATTCCTCTATCTCTTTAGTTGATCAACAACAGCCAAGTGAAACCATCAAAAAGTGAATTGATGAATAGTAAGATATTTTAATATTCTACAATTGACTAATGTAAACAACTTAAAGCAATAATGAACAGTAGAACTGTTTGATTCATAAAAAAATTCTTTATTTCGAACAAAGATTAGTTAAGGAAGACTTAATTGATTGAATCATCATAAGAAGTCGCACCGTCCTTACCTAAATTTTTGAAAAGAGAAGAGATTAGAAAAATTTCCTTTGTAAGTCAAGACTAAGAAGTTGTAAGTGACCTAGGTGTTGAGCAAAGTCGTGGTAAGTTTTAAAAGGGATAACAAGATTAATTTGAGAATAGCCAAAATTGACATAAAACCAAACAAAATAGACTCTATACAGAAAATAAAATGAGACGTTGAGATGACTTGTGACTACTGGAAGTGACACAAATGAACTCATTTAGTCAAGATAAGGCATTGGAGTAGTTATTCATGGCCAAAAGTTCAAGTAACTTCGTTTCATAATCACGATTCATTCACAGTGTAGAAGACTCGTGTAAGGGCCCCACCTATCTTTGAATAACTAAATAAATTGGTGACAGTCGGAATAAAAGAATTTATGAAGTTTCATTGGATTCAATTGAAAGCTAAAGTATAGGAAAATAAATGGTCAATAAATTCTCACATTTGTATGGAAGAAAAAAAAAATTTCAGGTAAGTGAGTCCCGATAATATTTAGGATGTTAAACTATAAGTTTGATAAAACCTACTGCATTTTCACAAGGGTCTTACTAGAAGTCAAACTCCAAATGTTGAAAGTCTCGAATTAAAGTAGTATACAACTGATATCAATGAATGCATTGTACATTGGTTAAAATGTATTGCTACACCACGTGATAAGTCAGTGGTGAAGTTTTGAAGCACTGATTGTATTAAATTACAGTTTATATAAGATATATGTATGACGGTGAAGATACAAATGAAATGAAAAGAGAAGCACGATTTACAGCTCAGTTAGTCAGTACAATTTCTTTGGTTTGGAAATATTGAATAGAGTATAATGTATCTGAATTGATATCTTTGAAGAATTGAATATTCTTTTATTGTAATTTGAGAAAAGCCAATGATATATATTGAGTAAATATGAAAAATAGGTAACATATTCATAAACTTGTATGATATACAAGTTAAAAGTTATACTATAAGAGTATAATCATTAAATATGTCGATATCTCTGTGTAAATGCGTATATCTACTCAAGTTAAGGATAATTGTCTCTATTAAAATAGTGAAAGAAGTTTGGTGAACAGTAAGTGATTAAGATCAGGATGACAAAAATTTGAGTAATTTGAGAAACGTAGAAACCAATGTGAGTAAGTTGGTTATGTAGAAACTGGAGTAGTAGTGAAGAGGACAATCTCAAATAGATTGGTAGTTAAGTGAATAAGATGAGGTTCTTGGTGAACTCATGAATAGATAATGGTTTTGACAAAGTTAAAAAAGTCGTTAATTTTTTAACTAGTCAAACGAAATGTTAAGTGAATGGGATGACAAGTTGAAATTAGTAATTGCTTTCTAATCCACAAATCTAAATGATATTGTGAGTAGACATTTAGAAAATGAGTTACAGTTACACGATGTGTCTTGTTTCATTTTTTAATTGAATTAAAAACTAAGTTCTCTTGTCAATGGATGATAGATGTAATTAGAGATCTATAATCACAGGATGACTTGTGTAATTCTAGGTTTCTATTGAGAAACGTTGGAATGGTGATGGATCAGATAGACACGTAACTCTACTTTAGTATCTAATGTTGTACTCAAATATTATTTGCATTACTATATAAATATGTAGAATGATGATAGTCTAAGAATTGATCGGTTAATGATTCTAATTAAAAATGATCGGTAATGGGGAAAAAAATTGGGATGTGTATACAAGAGTTTGGTAGATAAGGAAAAAATTATCAACAGTTTATGGAATAGTATTCAATTAAAATTTAAAATGGTTTAATTGAAAGGCAAGATAGGCTAGATCTTATTAAGTATCGATGCTTGAATAGGATTCAAGGCATGAAATAAGTAGTGAAGAAAAGCAAGGTTATTGGATATTCCACAAACTTGATCATTAAACTCATCAGAAATTCATAAAATGCCATAATTGGCAAAGAAGTTGTTATGACTTTTTATTAAACCATGAAGTTGGAAATGCAAATTTGAAATGTTAATGATCTGTACCACTGAGTTGTTGATTACAATGAAAGTGATTGGGTCCACTTAACGGTTTTACCTAGGAAATAGTTTTTACAAGTTTGAATTAAAAGAGTTCTATATGAAGGATCATATTCTCATATCTCTTTTGGTTCAGTAACTTGTAAGTTTAAATTTTGAGGACGAAATTTTAAATTAGTTGGGAAGAATTGTGAAATCCAAGAATTTCATAAACTTGATCAGGCGAATAATTAAGTAATTTCGGATTTTATTTGGAGTTTAAGTATCCGAGGTAGGACCCACGTATTATGGATCAGAGATAATAAGATATATTTATTTTTATGTGTTGTATGCTTAATGTGTGTAGAATATGGTATTTTGTCACCAAGTCGGGGTGTATTGAGGTGTATCCTCTGTTTCTCATACTCAGGGTTATAAGAGTGAGTTTGAAAGACAGAGTGAAAATAAATTTTTAGTTGCTCAAAAACTAATTAACTAAGTGTTAATCATGACGTGAAGATTTTGGCTCGGTTTACGTACAAGTCGGGTGATAAGTCATTAATTATGTGGTATTAATTAGGGTATTTATATATTTTTTTATGGTTAAGTCTCCAAAATATTAGCCTAATTATCTTTATTTATCATTTTTAGATGGAGTGCACAGTTGAATCCGAGGTGAAAACTACGCAAAAATGAGTATTTATATGCAGTGTGTTTAGCTACCCTTGGATATGCCTTGAGATACGTGCTATAAAGTGGATGAAGAACTGATCAGCAACCGAGCAATGCTGAAGGATACACACGTGAGTCACTCAACACTTCAGATGTTCATCATGCCTCGAGATTCGCACGTTGTATCAACATGAAATGACAAACAAGGGACTCGCTTTGCCTCAGGATGCGTGCTAGCATGAACTCCCATTTTTTCCCGTCTCCCATGCATCTCTTCCTTCCTTTTAGCTATTTATGTGCCTCGAGATTTGTGCCAGTGTTGTCTCCCACAATGTTGCCGAGTCTTCTCGTGTGAGCTCAGTCTCAGCCAGCGGCCACGTGTCCTTACCACACTCACCAGCCACATCCTCTCCACCAATCCATGCTTGCCAAGTCAGCATAACAATAGCTCTCGACCAATCACAACATGCCACATGTCCTGAAACCAGCAGAAAACCCACAATAGCCACCAGATCATGCTTGGTGCATGAATCACTCTACAACCCACGAAATTCACTTTCTATCTCTTCCAGAGACCAAATTAAAGGGGTTGATATAAATAGAACTTAAGGTTTTAATTAAAAACTATCTACATCTTGACACATAATTGATTTCTCTTTTTATTTATTATTTTAATGGAGTTATTCTAGATAATGTTTGGCTAATCTCCGCGGATCTAAGCGGAGGTGGATCGAACGAGTTGTTAGTTTCATGGATTCATTGTAAGATCTATCTAATTCTTATTCTTTGTTTCTCTTTTATATTTTATTTCTTTTGGCACTAATTTGAATCTAGGCCAGATTTATTTGTTTGTGAAGGGCCCTCGCATGCATAATTGATTGACTACCCTTAGGTATTGAGCTGAAATATCCGTCCTTATGCGATAGACTCATATAAGTAACAATTAACCCTACTGATTGGTTGGCCTATTTTGGGATCGGTCAAGTGCCTTAGGAATCTAGGCTAAATCGAAAGCATCCGTACTTGACCAATCTAGTTGTCTAGGTGTAGTGCCTTCACAAAACCCATTACCGTCATCGTGTTATACATTTGGCTTGGGAAGTAGTCATTGTCGTACCTTGGCTATCGAGAACAAGAAGTGTGAGGAACTGCATACATTACCTGGTTTATAGCTACATTGAATATAATTGAATTACATATTTATGTATGGATCTAAGACCAATGAATTCCATGTACCATTAGACTAAGTTCGAGAAACCGAAAGCTTAGGTTGTTTTCTCTATTGAATTTATTTTTTACAAAATGTTTTACATTCATTTAGTTCTTAGTAGTATTCTCAAATATTGTTAAAACCACCCTAATTTACTTTCTTGTTAGTTAGCCAAAGTTAGAAACCTTGGTTTTTGTGGATCGACCCTGTGCTTGCCACTATTGCAGTACTTGTGGTACCTAGTAATATCATCAAGATTATATATATTTTGATGATTCGATACGCATCAAATTTTGGAGCCATTCTCGGATTTTTTGACTTAGGTATTATTTTATTTTTTTTGTTCACCTTTATGCCTAAAATTCTTAGATGATCGAAATCCATCGGATCTTTACTCCCTTTTGATCCGAAGATCGAAAAGACTTCCCGTCGAAACTCGAAAGAAACAAGGCAAAGGAAACAATCTTCAAAAGTTCAACAGAGCAACGAGTAATCCCCTCCAATGGCCGACCAAGGTGGAAATCCACCACTTAAGAGGCAGAAGGAACACCAAGTTGTTCCTCCCCAATAGTTTGATGCACATGTTGCGCCACTTGCACTAGTGGAGCCACAAAGGCCTGTAGTACCTCAATACCAACCACTCAATCATAGAATGGTTGATCCCGCTCCTCAAAGACCACAAGCTCACTTTTGGGCACAACCTCAGGCTGATCATCGCATCACCATAGGGATGGCGAATGATGAGATACATGATCTCTTAGCTCATCAACCATACGACATCGCATTCCCCACTCATAGGGGCAATTTTGAGCTCAAATCCGGTTTCATAAACCTTCTCCCTATCTTCCATAGATTGGATCGTGAGGATCCAGTGACCTTCATCAAAGATTTCCACTTTTGAGTGTATGACAATGATTCCCCAAGAATCAGTGAAGACAAAGTCAAACTTTCTACTTTTCCTTTCTGCCTTAAGGATAAAGCCCATGACTGACTCTTTTACTTTCCCCTAGTTCCATAACAAATTGGAATTATATGATTTTTGCATTCCTAAAAGAATTATTCCCTAAATCTAGATCTTCCCAACTAAGGAAATATGCAGTATCAAAATGAAACGAGGCTAATCCTTTTGGCGACTATTGGGGCCGTTATAAGCATTTACTTATGCAATGCCCCTATATGGTCAAAATAACCTCTCCATTATTCATTTTTTCTATATGGGACTTACGCCCCTTGAGAATAGCATGATTAACAATGCTTGCAGAGGCAATTATAGATGTAAGAAAACTCAAGAAATATTTGATTTGTATAAATCTATAGCAAGTCGATCACATCATTATATTGACACTACGAAGATGGACATTCACGTAATCTTTTTGATGGAGTGGGGTCAAGTCCTACTAATAGCAAGTTTGGCAAACTTACTGACCTCATGGAGCAGTTCCTTACCTTTGGAAAAGCTCAAGTTAAAGCTTGTGGTTTCTACTTAGTCATAGACCATTCGACTAATTCTTGTCCCACCTTGTTCAAGGATAAACACGTGAATGTTATAGGCGGCAGATTCCAAGGACCACCAAGGAATCAATATGGCAACAATTACAGTAACACTTATAATCATGCTGTCAAAAGCCCTATCATAGTTATGGACCTTTGAACTAGAATTATCTCCAATATGTTCCAAAGGGACAACCTCCTACTCAACAGTCCCAACCTGCTCAAAATGGAGCCTTTAGAAGAGATGATGAGAACACTCGTTGCTAATCAAGACGAACTCTTTAAATAATTAATCCAATTTAAAATTAACTCAACCGCGATTCATGCCGCAAGCATCAAAAACCTCAAGGTTCAAGCAGGGCAACTAGCCCTAAGGCCAGGGTGCAAGGACGAGAAAGGCAAGTTGCCTTCCCAACCACATGTGAATTATAATGCGAATGTTAATGTCGTCACAGTTTGTAAAGGCAAAGAGTTGAAATAAACTCCCAAAGAATCCAAGCCTAAAAAGGCTGCCCTTAAACACAAGGAAGTTGAGCAAGAGCTTGAAGTTCAACCGTCTCCTGACAAAACTGTAATCTTGGATAAGGAAGCACAACTTTCTTTTAAAATCCTACCCCCGTTCCCTCAACCCCTCATTAAGAATAAAAAGGCGGGAGAAGAGAAGGAAATTATGGAACTCCTAAGGAAAGTGAAATATCCCACTTCTTAATGCCTTATCTCATATGCCTCGCTATGCTAAGTTGGTCAAAGACCTATATACTAACAAAGGTCGACTCAAAAGCAATAAGAAAATCATCATAGGTGAAAATTTTTCAGCTATCCTATGCAAGTCCTTTCCCACCAAGTGTGAAGATCTGAGCATGTTCATTGTTCTTTGCACTATTGGTAAAGTTGAAATCCAGAAAGCTATGTGCGACCTCAGTGCCTCCATTAAAGTCATGCCATTATCCATATATGAGACATTGAAGGCTGGCCCTCTAAAGGATATTTGAGTTGGCATACATTTGGCCGACCGGTCCATCGTTTGTCTTGTGGGTGTCTTGGAAGACATTATTGTGAAAGTTAGTAAGTTCATATACCCTGCTTACTTCTATATTATTGATATGAAGAATCAGGCTTGCCCCCATTTCCTCAGTCCTATTAGGTTCTTTTACCATGGAATTTGATGGTGAATTTATTAACTTCGACATCTCTGACGCGATGCGCTATCCTAGCGATTCCTCGTCTGTGGTACTTGCCTTTAATAGTGTGGATTCACTTGTCCAAGAAGCCTTTCTTGTCAAAGGCGATGATATGAAAGTGGTGTTAGAAAATCATCTTGACACCGACTTTTTGCGAAAGCAATCCTTTACCCTCGATACAGAGATTGAGGAGCTGATCTCGGAGTTGGACTCCGCTCCACTCAATTTCCCCAACCTAGCATATTTTGACTTACCTGCTTCGAACTCTACATTTTTCCCCTATATGTAGTGAGCCCCTACACTGGAACTCAAACCACTGCTAAGTCATCTCAAATATGTGTTTTTAGGAGGGAATGAGACTTTACCTGTAATCATCTCAACTAAACTTACATTACCAGAAGATGAGAAGCTCATAAATGTGCTTCGAGAGTTCAATGAAGCTTTAGGGTAAACTATTACTGATATCAAAGGTATTAGCCCTTCCACATGCATGCATCAAATACATATGGAAGAAGGGTTTAAACCTTTACGAGAAGAACAGAGGCGATTGAACGGACCGATGATCGAAGTGGTTAAACAAGAGATTCTGAAGCTCCTTGATGCTAAGATGATCTACCTGATCTCCGACAACAAGTGGGTATTCAGGTTGTTCCTAAGGAAATGGGGATCACAATGGTCACGAACTCACTGGGTGAGTTAGTCCCAACTCACATCCAAAATGGATGGCGGGTTTCCATCGATTACTAAAAACTTAATGATTCATGCAGAAAGACTACTTTCTATTATTTTTTATCGATTAGATAATATGGTGATTAGCAGGCAGAAAGCATTATTATTGTTTGGATGGATACTCAGGTTTTCACCAAATTCCCGTAGCACCTGAGGATAAAGAGAATACCACTTTCACATGTTCTTTCGGTACCTTTGCTTATAAGCACATGCCTTTTGGACTGTGCAATGCACCTGCTACATTTTAAAGGTGTATGATGAACATCTTCTTCGACTTCGTTGAGCATGTCATAGAAGTCTTCATGGATGATTTTACCATTTATAGCGACTCATTTGATCTTTGCCTCAGTCACCTCACTTAGGTTCTTCATAGATGTATAAAGAAGAACTTGGTCCTCAATTATGAGAAATGTCACTTTATGGTGGACTAAGGTCTTATCTTGGGTCACATCGTTTCTTCTAGAGGTGTGGAGGTAGACCCGACAAAAATTGAAGTAATTCAGAAATTGCTTTAACCCACGACAGGGCGAGAAATCCGATTCTTCCTTAGCCATGCTGATTTTTATCGGTTTTTCATCAAGGACTTCTCCAAAATTGCACAACCCCTATGTCATCTTCTTCAGAATGATGTGCCTTTTGATCTCGACATGGCATGTAATAGTACATTCAATGCACTTAAAGACTCTTTCATCTCTACTCCCTTGATCTGAGCTCCTAACTGGGAGCTACGCTTTGAGATCATGTGCGATGTCATATACTACGGCTCTCGCACTCTTGATCCTACCTAACTAAATTACACCGCTACTAAAAAGAAGGTTCTAGCTGTTGTATTCACTTTAGAGAAATTTCAGCCTTATCTCTCAGGTACAAGGTGGTCATCTATTCCAAAGTGTCACTCATCCACCTGCGACGGCCATTTTAGTCCATGTTGAACTGCTGCGAAGGTTTTGGAGAGTGGTTCTATTGGCCTACCATTTTTTTACAACTCCTATATATATGCTAAGACCTATGCTAAATGCCAGTCCACCAGTACCTTGAGTCACTGGGATCAAATGCCACTGACTTCGGTCTAATTGCATGAAATTTTTTATGTTTGGGGGATCAACTTCATGGTGCATTTCCACCGTCACATGGTTTTCTCTATATCATATTAATGGTGGACTACGTGTCTAAATAGGTGGGAGTAAAAGCCACCGCACCAATAGTTCTTTAGTGGTATCCAATTTCTTAAAACATTTTCTACTTTTAGAGCTCTACGTGCTTTGATTAATGATCGAGGACCCACTTCTGCAACTGTATGGTTGAAAATCTCTTGTGCAAGTACAATGTTACACACCGTATGTCTATGGCCTACCATCTTCAGACGAGTGGTCAAGCGAAGGTGTTAAATAGAGAGATTAAATCCATTTTTAAAAAAAATCATAAATCCTTCATGAAAGGACTAGAGTATGCGCCTTGAAGATGTGGCATGGGCTTATCGAACAGTATATAAAATTCCAATCAAGATGTCATCGTATTGTTTGGTCTTAAACAAATCTTGTCATTTGCTGGTCAAATTAGAACATAAATCATTATGGACTGTCAAACAGTTCAACATGGATCTCGTCGCAGCCGGTAAAGAAAAAAAATTGGAACTCCAAAAATTTTGGAGGAGATCTAGAATGATGCCTACGAGTTTGCCCGAATCTACAAAGGTAAAACTAATGTGTTCCACAATCGCTACCTATCTCGCAAAACTTTCATGGTCGGTCAAAAAGTCTTGCTTTATAATTCTAGATTGGCTCTCCATCCAGGGAAGTTATGGTCACGATGGCTCGGACCTTTTGTTGTCACGAACTTTTTAGGACATAGTGCAGTTGAAATTAGGAACATGGATACAAGGAAAGTTTTTAAAGTGAATGGGCACCGACTGAAGCCATTCTACGAGAACTTCCCACAACATGAGATCGAGAATGAAGCTCTAGCAGTTGTAGAGTACACTGACTGACGTCCGACTGAGTTGAGCCAATGACATTAAACGACTCTCTTGGGATGCACCCCAAACTTCTATTCCTTTTCTATTTGATTTCCTATTTCAGTATTCTTGTGGTATTCTTATCATTATCTCTTGGATGATTTTTTACACGTGTTGTGATCTCTACCTAGTGCACCGGATTAGGAAAGCCTGATATCACTCCTGCAGCTCATCACATTATCTTATATCCACAGTTAGTCAAATCGGGATTTGGTAAGCTTACCCAACTTTATTTTATTTTCTTATTATGGATTTGGCTTATTTTTTATTTTTATGCTTAGATATAGTGATTAGTTTTAGTTTTATTCTTTTATGTTAAAAAAATGACTTGTTTATTAATATGCATGCACTTATATCATTTCCTTAATTCTATATCTATCATGTTCTTTCACCATCCTATGTGTTTATATGTGAACCTCTTGACTTGTTTTGAACCTTAAGGACAAGGTTTAGGATAAGTTTGGAAGTGTTTTAAAGATTATAAATTATGTTGAATTGATGTTTTAGCGAAAGACCGCAGGTGAGATTGTTCAAATTACTCAATTACATGCAGTTATATATGGTTGAAGGATGGTAATGGTGATAATTTGTATCCCTTATTCTCTTATTTCTTCCATTTCTTTTCCCTTCATACTTCTCTTTCTCATTTCATAAGGAGTTGATACATTTTCATGCATGTATTTAGTATAGTTTTTTATTATTATTATTATTATTATTATTATTATTATTATTATTATTATTATTATTATTATTATTATTATTATTATTATTTAGAGTCACCCGAAACTTTGTTTCATGCCTTTGGTTGTTGATAAGTAGATTATGGTTGCCTATTTGACTTGAAACTTAAGGAAAATTAGGAGAAACACTCACTCTGACCCATAGCCCAACATTTTTATGATTTCATATTAAGGACTTAGTATGAGGGTTAAGCCTTGTGCTAGATACCAAAGGAGGCAGATGATCAGAACTGTGCAAGTGAGAAAAAGTCATATTTCTAAGGTGCTAGAACAAGGACGTAACCTACTCAAGGTGGAATTCCTATGACTAACCACCAGTTGGGGAAATGATTTAGGCCATTTTTTGAATGAAAACCCATAGCCCTAAGCCTAAATAAAGTAATTTCCCTAGTTAATCCTATTTGAGCCAACCTAACCTTTAGTTCTTTCATATCTAATGTTAAACCTATAGACATAGCCTTATTTAATCTTTTACCTCGTAGGAAACTAGTCTTAGACTTTAAATATTTAAAAAGAGATATGAAGAGAAGAAGAAAAGATTAGATAAAAAATGGTTTTTACACCCAAAATAAGGGGAAATTAATTATGATGAATTAATTAAGTCATGATTAGAGAGTCTCACCTAAAACGGTATCCGCAGGAAATGGAGCACGAAGCCGAGTGTTTGGAAAAAGGTGCGGACTAGATCTGATCATCGGGCGGGCTTGGGCAGGCTCGGGCCTAACTTAGGTGGGCTTTTTTTTGAAATCATGTTCATAACTATATGGATTGAAGTTACATGTTTGGATTGTAAAATGGTTTTATGTCTCATTGTTTTGGATGTTTGTTTAGATATTTATTTATTATTGAATTGAATCTATTTGATTGATTGTGAATTGAATTGTGATAGTTAAGTTAATATAGTTAGTTAAGTATTATTATATTATAGTTAATTATTAGTTAGTTTAATTATTGTTTTTAATTAAAGTAAAGTAAAAGTAAAAATAATAAAAACCTTTAAAAGTCCTTTTTCCTGGAGAGGTTTTATAAATCTCTGTGGAGATGATTCTCATTTATCACTACTACAAAATATTTAAAGTATAATATAAAGGAGAAACTTATTGTACATGCCTGACATGTGTCACAAAGATCAAGCCCGGATGGTCCAATGGGTGCAAGTAGTAAGGAGATTTGATATCTACTGTGGTATTTTGTGCATTCACAATGCATTGCACATTCGAAGTAGGTATCAAATCCTCTTGATTTTGTCTTGCACACTCGACAGTCAAAACCGCAATTGGTTGAAAGCTAAGGTATGAGTCCCTACTTTGATACCATGAAAACTTGAATTGTATATATCAATTTAGTGAATGTACATGGTATGTTTTATAACAATATACAAAAAGATTTAATCCATCAATCATGCCTAAATGATTCCTATGATGTGTATCAATCATGCCTAAATGATTTGAATAATATATAAGAGATTCATAATGTTTCCATAACCTACAACATGCCGAAGTGTGTAGCATCCCCTATCCCCAATTAGGGTGATACTCGGCCCGAAACTATAATTAAGCCCTAGTTCACCAAGCAGAATTAACTAGAGCTAGCAACCTTTCCTCCAGGACCTTATAAACTCCACCTGCATATTGATATTGAAATAAAAATCAAAGTAAACTGCGACAGCCCGTTTCCCCAAAGGAGGTACTTCCCATCCTAATCCCATCATTGAATCATAATCCATGCTACATAGGGCTTAACAACGTATTAATCAGCCTTTTGCCATATTCACCTCGTTATTCATGTTTAGGATAAGTGTTTCTCATTTCTCTTTAGTTATGATTGTCACAGTTAATTAAAACTTTTTATCATTTTAATGTTATCAACATAAGACTTAATAAAATTTGCGGAAGCATAATAAAAACCCCTACTATGGAAACTAAGTAAATAAACGATCACACGTAGTCAAACCGAGTAATACATACATCAGTAGGGGAATCAAATTTCACAACCCAATATACAACCCAAAAGGTATATAAAGACAAAAATAATAAATACACAAAATGATCACCTACAAAAATAGCAAAAACCATTCGCCGAGGGCTCAGAGGTAGTCATCGATCTTCTCCTTCCTTGGTCTGCTACTCGAAGTATATGCACCCAGTATTACAAGCTAGACGGTGAGTATAGTAAGTAAAAGTAAATCTTGAAGTCTATTCATCCACAATTGCAATATATACGAAGAACGATAACTGAAAGCATATAATAGCTATGAAGATAGAAAAGCTGAAAGAAAGGTATGCAAGCAATTACCAAATTATTACAAAGGATAATAAATTGAGAAGTCATGCAATTCAAGGTTAGCCGACATCCCTAGGTCCCATACCCCGTGTGTCGCGCTAAAAAATCAGCTATGTAGAGTGTCAACATCCCAAGGGAATCTAACCCCATGATCTGCACTACTCGTAAGATAGAAATACATCAGTTATGTTGAGTGCCGACATTCCCAGGGAATTTAACCCCGTGAGTCGCGTATCTTATATAATATGGAGCCTAGACTGGTGGAATATCCTAGACCTACTTGACACTGAGTTGAATTTGTAGATTACATAAACATAAGTACTGCATAACAAACATATTGACATAAAGACATTCAAATACCAGTAAGGAATGGGCATATCATAGCATGTTTTTTAGTAAGTAAAGTCAGCAGTTAAAGATCAACAACAATAAGGGAAATCCAACAAAGAACGAGGTCAAGACAAGGAATGTCAAATATTGAGTCATAACATGATTAAATGAATCCAATAAACTTTATTAGGAAACACAAACACAAATCATGGTATTTGGAATAGATAAGGCAACAGAACAGCCCAAGTGACGATATATCAACTCAAATAATGGAATAAGTTGTAGATAATTACCTTAACAGGCTTATTTATCTCAATCACAAGCAAATCCTATGCTTATCCGCTCTCCCTGTCATATCCCGATTTTAGGATACGCACACCCGATTTTGAGATGGACGACCCATAAGCGCCACAGAATCGAGTATAACTCATAAATAGGAAAACCAATAGTTGTTTGACAACAAAATATCTATTTCGTTAGATACATGTTAAAAATAACATATTTTTTACTGTGTTTCTCGTTTCCAATATCTCGTGCCTATGATTGAACTCCTTTAGCTAAATATCTGGCAAGTAATACTCAAATTACACATCATTAATGCAACAAATATAAGAAAACATCATAAAAGCATCAAATCAAACCACATCTAAGGGCGGACCTCAATATGCTCGAAGCATATACCACACCGGTGGACCTAAGGAGCCGTGCGCGTCGACTCAAACCACACTAAGGTCAAATATAAATATCAATGGTGCTCATCAGCACTTGACCATATTAGTAGACCAATAATATCATACTGGTGGACTTTAAAATGTTCGTTGACAAGAGTCACATATGTGGATAAACATATATTAATAGTTAGCATAACAATAGTAATAAAGATGCAAAAATGTAAAGGCACGTGCATCGAATTAATAAGGCATAACAAAGAGGATTACCTTAACAAGAATCACCATCCCCATGAGAGTTACGACATATTTCTTAAAGTTTCTCCAAAAAAATGCATAAACGGAAAGAGATAGAAACTAAAACAACATATGAGAATGAATCGCATTCTCATTTCTATTTATAGAAGGGGAGCAGCTTAATAAAACAAAAGTCATAATGACAGGATAAAGATAAGATTCGTTATTTATAACGAATTTGTAAACAAAAAGATAAACCTTCAAAGGTCGTTATCAATCATTATGTTATGGAAACTTCTTATTCTTTACTTAAAGATTAAGTTAAAGTGTCATTGTCAATCATAATGTTAAGATAAAGATAAGAAAACTTCTAATTCTTTTCCTAAAGATGTTAAGTGTCATTGTCAATCATAATATAAAGATATAGTTTATTAACTGTTATTTTCAATCACAATGTAAAGATAAAATTTATAGAAGCTTCTTATCCTTTACTTGATGACAATATCGACTTATCTTCTGCAGATTTAATTTACTAATTTATTTACTTTATGATAATTGCCTTGTTACCTTTGGTATTTTATTATTTTTAACCTTTTATGAAAATGACTATTTCTTCCAATAGGTTAACTACTTTCTAGTAATCACTATATTCATTGACAGGATTATTTTATCCCTATCATGAAATTCTAGTTATTCTTTATGATTAATCATGAGATACAAACAAGCAAATGATATAAATAATGTATCAACAAAATGCATCACTTAATATTCATCCAAATGCATTAATGTAGTATAATAAAGCAAAATAATGTAATATGTATCTCGAGATTCATATTTTTTGGGGTATTACACTCCCGACACTTCGAAGTTCACGTATAACTCCCCAAGAATCTTTCTTAAGTTCCTGAAGTTAATTAGGGTGATTTGAGACTTTTTTAAGTCGTTAAATGTCAGTAAAAGTCGATGCGAGAAAGCTAAAGTTAAATCTTAAAAACATGTATAATTTTTTAGGGTCTAGTGCTGTGGTGGCATCGTGTACAAAGTCACGACGCCACCTTTTTAATTGAGGTAGTGGGCACATCGTTTTGATGGTGTCTTCTGTATAGATGCACGGTGTCACCACGACACAGTGTGCTCAGATACACGACGCTGCGAAGGTGTCGTGTTTCAGCTTTCTTAGTAAGCCTGACGCCGTGCGTGCAAAGCCATGGCGCCACCACGGCATCAAGCTCGAGTTCCACCTCTATTTTGTCTATTTTTGTACCATGTCAAGATTCCATCACCTAGAACCCTTGCTCCCCTTCGTTAATCGTAACACGCTCCATAACAACAATAACATCTAATACTTTAATAGATTTATATTAAACTACAACATTTCAACATGCATTGAAATAAAAATCCATTTTTTGTCAAAAGCACCCAAAATTATATTGAAGAAATCTAGAGGTATAATTTGTTCAAAAACCAGTTAAAACATCCATAAAATGAACTAATTTTAGTTGAAGACTTGGAATTCATAAAAAACTCATTTTAATTTGTATGCATGATGATAGAAGTCAAAGTAAAAAAGGTTGAGACTTCATTACCTAGGTAGAATTGATGTCTCCTAACTCAATCCTCTCTTCAATTAATCTCTAGCACTCTAATTTCTCTAAAAAATCAGCCCTCCTAACGTGTTTTTCTCAACCAAAAATGCTCCCTGGACATAGCTTGCATGTTCAATTTGAGCACTAAAAGTGCCCTTTTATAGTTGAGCTTTTAACCAAATGTGTCTCACTCATCTCTAGAAGAATCCTAAGGCCTTCATTTAATCAGCCACACTCATTTGTGATTAACTTCTAGACACATCTTGCCTTGAAGTCCATAGCTAAGATCATCTAAAAAGCTATCTAAGGCCCCTTGATTTATTAATTCAAAGTATAGGCCTTGCATTAATTTGATTAAATCAATTAACTTACGCAACTTAACCCATGGTTAGTGTATTTTAATTTCATTTGTTAACATATTAGTTGTCCTACTAACCCCTGATTACCCGGCATCCAGTGCCTAGGTCTCTGCATGCATATCGAGGCATATGCACTTGTGCAGTATTTTATTTAAACTCTAAGCCTTGTAATTGGTTTGATCTCAACCATAGTCTAAGTAAATAAGTTACTTGACCACATTAATATTTAATGTAAAATTAGAGACTAACTATATCACTCTCTACCCGGTCCCACGCTCGCATGCATCTCGAGGCACTACTCTACTCATATGCTGAATTTTGCGAATATACAGATTAAATACAAATTCGTGTATGATATACACACATACATTACACTAGGCATCCATCATTTAAAAATATCATACATATCGATCTTCAAGCCGAGCGTTAGAACCGCGTACCCGCTCTCAGGCCACGTCACGGGTTGGTGACCATGATTAGAGACTAATTTGCTATTATTAAATTTTTGGATCCTTACAATCTTTCCAACTAATAGAAATTTCATCCTCAAAATTAAATCTAACTTAATCATATGTTTGATCTTGTCTTATTGAAAATATCCCTAAAAATAGAAACACTTACCAGTCGACTCATAGTTCTTCTTCATTTAAAGAATATGGGATAATTTATTTAAATTTCATTCTCATGTTAATTACCCTAGACAAGATTTCAAATGATACTATCTCCAAAGCCCATATTTCTCATCTATCACAAGTGGATCTATCGACCACTTCAACCTGGGTTCACATATCACGATGGGCGAGTCCATGCTCAAAGACCACATACATATTATCATAATATACAGCACTCTGGTCATAGTACTCAACAGAAATCTTACTTGGCATAATTTTTTTTGAAAGTCTTGAGTGTGCTTATCCGGCAACACTAACTCCATTATCTCATTAACTCATGTGATATGGACTTATTCGAGTCATTCTCGTCAGTCCAATGATCAACTTTAGCTTTCAAACCACTAGTGCGACTACTGTTATATCTAAGTCAAATAAAGCATGAATACCGCAATAATAAATAAATGTGTACCTCACTAAAGTCATGTGCCACCTCTGGGTCTAGCCCTGCTTTCATGTGAGCTTTATTTTCGGCCTGTAGCTGAATTGCAGGTTGCTAATAGTCCTGAGGTTGTAGACATCATCAGACCATGTGTTTAGTTTGTCCACATATGTAGCACGCCGATTGTCTACTCGGTGCTTTCGAGGTTACTAGACTGTGCATTGACCTTTGTCTTTGTGGTGGTGCATGTGCATCTTCATTTTCTCTCTAATCATATGGACTAATACTGCTACCGCTGATTCTTCCCTCAGTCCCTTGCCTGAGGAAATCTGTGGGTTATAGACACTGATGAATAATGTGTCCAACCTGATGACATCTGTAACATGTCGGTGGTTTCTTCCGATTAATAAATGCAGTCTGACTCTGCATCCTGCGTTGGTGCATCTTAGCCTCTAACACTTTATGGTTGTTGAGTATGTGAAGGTGATAATGGTAGTCTTGCCAAAATTAGGGAGGAAAGTCTACTCACTAATTGTGAACAGCAGCATATGATATGTCCCTCCTAACCGCATCTGAAACACATTGTATGTCTCATCTGCTTCGTTAACTCTGTCTGACTTTGAGTCATTGCATTGGTTGCACTATTTGAGGTGGTCAACCGACAAAGTCAGAACGAATATAGGCATAACTATAATAGTCAGAGGAAAAAATAGAAGTCTACTAGTTGTCGCGGGTGCCAATTGAGAAGTGTGTGCATATGGTATTGTCGTGCTGATCGGTATCACTAATCTATATGAATTGGATCCCTCGTTCATTCTCTTCCACTTCGTATGGTTCTCTATTGGAGCTGGTGAAGCTAATTGTACTCACATCAGGTGTACAGTCAACTGCTGTCCCTGAGTAGTGATTACGTCATTCAATTACCGCATATTGTAAGTAGTAATAATATGAGTCTCGGGCGTTAAAAGTACAACAGTCGAAGTAGTAGCAGTGGTGGCGGCTTATGTAAGTGTGGTAGTGCGTGCCGTCATAAAAGACATGAAGTTAATCAGTTGATGACCCTGTACTGCAACTTTATCTGATAGCCTTTGAAAGTCCTCAGTCGTAACCGTGTGTTGGCTATATAACTTGTACATATAATAATCCTTAGCTCACTTTTGCACACTTCCCAACCAATAGTTTCTAGGCAATGATCACCTGGTTTTCGCATCTAAAGTTTGTGTTTTATTCAAGTTTCGTTGTGTACTTATCAAGAACTTAGGTTCTAATACCAACTATGACGTTGGAATCACAATTTCGGACAACTCTATAATCTGTCCCTAAGGTTCTAGTACCTATGCTCGGATACAAACTGTGACAACCCATTTCCCTAAATAAGGCACAACCCGGCCTAATCCTGTCATAAAGCCCTAATCCACGCCAAACAAGACTTAATAACATATTAGTTGGCCTTTTGTCTCATTCACCTTGTTATACGTGTTCAGGATAAGTGTTTCTTATTTCTCATTAGTTATGATTTTCACAGTTAATTAAAACTTTTTATCATTGTAATATTATGAGTGAAAGACTTAATAAAATTTGCGGATGCATTATAAAAACACCTACTATGGAAACCAGGTAAATAAACGATCATACATAGTCAAATCGAGTAATAAATGCATCAATCAGGGAGTCAAGTCTCTCAACCCAATATACAACACAAAAAGTATATAAAGACGTAAATAATAAATACACTAAATGATCACTAACAAAATTAGCAAAAACCATTAGCCGAGGGCTTAGAGGTAGTCGTCGATCTTCTCCTTCCTTGGTCTGCTACTCGAAGTATCTGCACCCGCCATCACAAACTAGATGGTGAGTAAATTAAGTAAAAGTAAGTCCTAAAAGATATTCCTCCACAATTCCAATATATACGAAGAACGATAACTAAAAGTATATAATAGCTAAGATTAAATAAAAGTTGAAAAAAGATATGCAAGTAGTTATTAAGCTACTGCAAAGGATAACATATTGAGAAGTCACACAAATCTAGGTTAGCCAACATCCCTGGGTCCCATACCTCGCATACTGTACTAAAAACATCAGATGTGTTGAGTGACGACATCCCCAAGGAATCTAACCCCGTGAGCCGCGCATCTCATATAATAGGGAGCCTAGAGTGGTGGAATATCTTAGACCTAGTTGGCACTGAGTCGGATTTGTAGATTACATAAACATAAGTATTTGACAACAAACGTATTGACATAGAGGCGTTCAAACAACAATATGGAATGAACATATAATAGCGTGTATTTTGGTAAATAAAGTTAGCAGTTAATAATCAACAATAATAAGAGAAACCAACGTAGAACGAGGTCAAGAAACAGAATGCCATATATCAAGTCATAACGTGTCATATCCTAATCTCGAGATACTCACAAAACCAAGATGGACTACCCACAGGGCCAGTACCGAGTATAGCTTAATATTAGGAAATACATCATAAAACTTATTTATTTATTTTTATAATGATTTTACACTATTTCTTAATATTACATAGCACGCTCACACTCTCATCATTACTAGTTTTTTACATTATTTATCTAACACAGTCATCCTTGACCATTATACATTATATATCCAACATAATCAGCTTATGACTTGGTCGGGATTCATCATTCTCGACTAAGTGGGTTGGTACCTGAAACTGTTAAATTTAATGAGCTAATACCCAGTAATTCTCTAATTACACCCCGTTAATGCAAAATATATAGCAAAACAATAACAACAACATATATCACTAATTGCAAACAATATTAGTTAGTAACCACACTGGTGGACCTCATAATTTTGCCTTAAATCCAAAATCACACCATGGTCATCAATATCATATAAAGTGTTCGTCAACACATGACCAAATTTGGCGGACCACAACAACCACTCTGGTAGACAATTGTAGACCGTCGGCTTGAATCTCACACGCAGATAGTTATGACAATAGCAAGGTAATAAGATTGTTAGTGTCAAGACATATATAAAGAATTAACAACATATAATAAGAAAATCATCTTATCAGATCTCTAAACAAGAATTCTGCAGGGTTCCTTCTCTACTTAATAATGAAAGAAACAAATATTGTAAAATGCATTCATGTTGAATCGATCCTCCTATTTATAATACTGAGAATGACTAAAATAATCTTAAAGTCGTTTTTGTCATAATGACAGGATAAAATAATAATAAATCTGTTAAATATCGTTATTGATCATAATAATCAGATAAAGATGAATGATTCGTTTAGTTATAACTAATTCGTTATGTTGAAGAGTTGTTGTCGGTCATAATGTCAAGGAAGCTTTTTACTCATTTCCTAAAGATTGAAATGTCATTTTCATTCATAGATTCTAAGATAAGGATTAAGGAACATTTTATTCTTTTCTTAACGAAGAATTTAAGACGTTACGGGTCTTCATAGTGTCAGAGACACTTTTCCATTTTTTACTAGTTATAAGGGTTTTATTTGTGTTTTTTTCGAGGTGTGAATTATTTTAGGGTGTCACATTCTCCCCTTGTAAAATAAAATTTCATCCTTGAAATTTAATTAAATAAAGGTACCTATAACATTTGGCTAGTTGCTACCAGTACTAGAGTCTCCAATACTTGATGTACTTTCTTCCCGAGCCTCATCATCTGCTTCGTAACATTCAAATATTGTCTCATTAGTAGTAGGAAGACTATCCATGATATATTCTTCAATGTTTACTATTTTTTCTTGCAAGACTTATGGTTCGGACACCGGTAGAAATAGTTCAGTCATTGGATCTTCGTATGGGTAGAAGAAGTTAGCGTATTCTTCTTCTGAATCTCCTATGAAAAATATGCTTTCATCAGATTGGTAATTTATTTCATAACCATCGGGATTATATGCTCCATAATCGATCCATGAGCCAAGGTCATATGTTGACATGTTCTCCTGATCCCGAGGGTATTGGGGTGCGGTTGTCGACTCATCGGATTCGGCTATGTTGTATGTTCCATAATTTAGACATATGGCAAGATTATATGTTGGTGTTTGTTCATGATTTCCCAGATACTGTGGGGCAGTAGCAAATGTTCCAAATTCAGTTTCGTTATGTTCTGGTGGAATTTCCTCTTTGTTGCCCTGACTTCCCTTGTCGCTACTTATGTATATTATTTGTGAGGAGCTTTAAGAGCTTTGAGGGGATGTGTTACTGGGTCCTCTAACATTGTAATCTTTATTGCCTGGAGAGAATTTTGCATCTTTTTTCTTTCTCATTGGTATGTATCTATATATATATATATATTTTTATTTAATAATATATTCAGATGCATGAGGCGATGCATATATCTAATTGAATAGATGTGGGTAGGAATTTTGCATTTCATACTTCGATTCCTAGGTTGCCTCTTTTGTTGAATGATGTTGCCACATAACTTTTACCAATTCTATTTAGCGATTGCGTAACTATTGAACCTTTTCGTCTAGTATACGAATTGGTTGTTCTTGATAGGAGGAGTCTGGTTCTATATATAGATCCTTCCATTGAATAATGTGGGAGGAGTCGGGTTAATGTTTTCTCAACATGGAAACATGAAAGGCGTCATGTATTTTACCCAGTGCTAGAGGTAGATCAATTTTGTAGGATGTTTCTTCAATTCGTTTAGCAATGGGGAAAGGACCAATGAAGCGAGGAGATGACTTTTCTTTTTTTCCAAAGCTTTGAATTCATTTCATAAGACTTACTTTTAGAAGGATGAGTTTGTTAGCTTGAAATTATGATGATTTTCAGCCTGAGTCTGCGTAAGTCTTTTGACGACTCTGAGCAATTTTTAGTCGATTTTGTATTATTTAAATTTTTTCATTGGTCTCGACTTTTATTTTAGGTCCTAACAGTACCTTATCTACTTTATTTAGCCAACAAGTTGGGGATCAACATGGTCTACCATATAATGCTTCATATGGAGCCATTCCAATACTTGTTTGGTAACTATTATTATATGCAAATTCAGCTAAGTGAAGATATTTGCTCCATCTTGAAAATCGATTATACTAGCTCGGAGCATATCTTCCAAAATTTGAATAGTTCATTCAATTTGTCCACCTGTTTATGGGTGATAAGCAGAGCTCATGGCAAGTTTTGTTCCCATATGTTTTTGAAATGATTTCCAAATTTTTTTAGGTGAATCTAGAATCCCTATCTGAGACAATAGTTAGAGGAATACCATGAAGTCGAACAATTTCTTTTTCGTACAGTTCTGCGAGACTAGTGGGTGTATCAGAAGATTTTATGGGTAAGAATCTAGTTGTTTTTGTAAGTCGATCAACTATTACCCATACTGTGACTTGTCCTTTGTAATTTCTTGGAAGTGCAGTGACAAAATTCATTGTTATATCATCCCATTTTCATTTTCCTATTTGTAAAGGTTGTAAAAATCCAGTTGGTCGACTATGTTAAGCTTTAACTTATTGACAATTAAGACATTTTGAAACATACTCAGCTATTTCTTGCTTCATACCTTTAAACCAATATTGTCGTTTGAGATTATGATACATATTATCGCATCCTGGATGTATCGAAGACTTGATTGATGTGCTTCTTCCAATAATAGAGTTTTAATAGCAGGGTTTTGAGATACTATTATTCTATTTTTGAAGAGCAAAGTATCTTTGGGAGATATAGACCACTTTGGTAAAGTTTTTCCAGTTTGTAATTGATATTTAATTTGTGTCAATTTTGGGTCATTTTGTTGAGCTAGTTTTACTTGTAGTCGAGTGGTAGAATCTAACACTATATTTGTAAGAATAACTTAGGTGGTATCTTCCTTAATGATTAAGTCATTTTGCTCAACGGTTCGATGCATATTCCATTTGTGAAACTTGATCTGATTTATCTAAGGATTTGATCTACTTAAGGCATCTGCTACCACGTTAGCTTTTCCTGGTGATATTGGAGAGCAAAGACGTAATCTTTTATGAGTTCTAACCATCTTCTTTGCCTAAGATTTAAGTCCCGTTGAGTATAGATGTATTGTAAACTTTTATGATCAGAGTAAATTGTAATTTTTTCTCAATAAAGATAGTGTCTCCAAATTTTTAGAGCAAAGACTGTTGCTGGTAGGTCTAGGTCATGGGTTGGGTAATTATTTTCGTGGACTTTTAATTTTCTAGATGCATATGCAACTACTTTTCAAGATTGCTTTAAACCGCTCCTAGTCCATTATGGGATACGTCTGTATAAATGACAAACTCGACAACACTCATAGGGGGATCATTACGGGTGCGATTATAAGTCATTTTTAAGTTCTCTAAAAGCGTCCTCGCAATTTTTGTCCCACAAAAACTTGACATTTTTCCTAGTCAATTTAGTGAAAGGTTCAGCTAGTTTGAAAAAATCCTGAATGAATCTTCAGTAATATCCTGCTAGCCCTAAGAGACTTCTAATTTCTGTGATTGAGGTAGGTTGTTTCCATTTGAGAATTGATTTTACTTTTTCTTGGTCTAACTCAATTCCTTTATCAGAAATCACATGACCTAAGAACTTGACTTTTTTTCATCAAAAACTCACATTTGGTCAATTTTGAATACAGTTGGTGATTGATAAAAATTTGGAAAGTGATTCGAAGATGTTTTCATGGTCCTCATAGGTAGATGAGTAAATTAGGATATCATCTACAAATATGACAATGAATTTATCAAGATAAGCTCGAAAAATATAAGTCATTAGATCCATGAATGCCGCTGGTGCATTGGTTAATCCAAAGGGCATTGATAAAAATTCATAGTGTCTGTAACAAGTTCAGAAAGCAGTCTTAGGTACATCTGAGGGTTTATCCTTAATTGGTGATATCTTAATCTAGGATTAATTTTTTGAAAAATATTTGGCTCCTTTTAATTGGTCAAAGAGGTCATCGATTCTTGGAAGTGGGTAACGATTCTTTATGGTTAAAGCATTCAATTTTCTATAATCTTCACAATCTCAATGTTCCATCTTTCTTTTTGACAAATAAGACAGGAGCGCCCTAAGGAGATGTACTTTTTTGTATAAACCCTTTCTCTTCTAATTCTCGAAGTTGTTTATCTAATTCCTGCAATTCGTTATACGACATTCTATATGGTGTAATGGCGATAGGATTAGCTCCAGGAATAAGGTCAATTTGAAAATCAAATTCTCTAACTAGAGTAAGTTATGGTAACTCATCTATAAAATACCTCCTTAAAATCTCTTACTACTGGAATGTCAGTCGTGTTAAGGTCAGCATTTTCAAATGTTGGGTTGAGAAATATTTCTGGGTTTTTCTTATCCTCAATGGAAAGTTTTAAGAGTAGCCATTATAGTTCTGTGGATCTTTTGGGCTTTGCCATTTTTTATAAGAGTTTGTCCAGTTGGAAGGGTTAAATATACCTTTTTTTCTTTTTATAGTTAATTTGAGCATGATATTGTGCTAACCAATCCATTCCTAAAATTAGGTCATATCATTTTATATTCATCACCATATGGTCAACTAAGAATATTTTATCATGTAGTCTAAATTCACATGAATTGCATAATTTTTCTTTTGTTGTAGTGCTTCCAAATGGTGTGTAAATTCTAATAGTATTTTCTAAATTTCCTATTGGTAATTCCAAGTTTTTTGCAATTTCTTTAGAGATAATAAAGTAAGTAGCACTAGAGTCAAACAATACTTTAACTTGTGTATTAAAAAGAGGAAATGTACCTTCGACTACCGCATTGGGTGGTAATACTTCTACGGAGGTGACATTGACTCGCCCAAAGTTCTTGGCTGGTTGCGATTTTGTGGTTGCCCTAGGAGTTGACTAGGGTGAGATGGAACACTATTTGGATTTCAAGGATAGTGACGGGTTATATGTCCTGGTAGATTACACATAAAGCATGTTCGCATTGGTGTTTGTACCAGTTTTCCTTGTTGGATTGCAAATATGGGTGAGTTAATTCTTGGTTTTTCCCGCCACGAAAATTGTTAAAGTTTGTTTTTACTTGCCTACTAAACTTATTTTGAGTTTCATTTTTTTCGTTCTACCCTAGAGTATGACTATTCACCTAATGGATATTTTCTTTTGGAGTTTATTTGGTTCCAATTTTCCTTCCCATTTTTTCTAACTTCTTATTTCGAAATTTTTCGTCTTGCTCAATTTCTGCCTGGACTGCTAAAGATCCCTCAATCATTGCTCTATAATTTTATGTTAAAACGGTGTTAATGCCTATTGAATGTCATACCTTAGCCTAAAGAAGAATTTTTCTGCCCTATCTTGCTTATTGGCAACCATAGCTGGCACATATTGAGCTAACTTGGTGAACTTGGCCTCGTATTCTTCTACTGTCATTCCCTTTTGAGTTAACTAAGCAAACTCAACTTTGATTTGTGCCCTCAAGGTTTAAGGAAAATATTGTTGGACAAATAAAGCCTCAAAATCTTCCCACTTCATCATTTTCGTACCAATATTAAGATCATTTTGTATCATTTCCTACCAATTGGCTGCCTGACTAATTAATTGATAAGAGGCTACTGAAACCCTGACTTCTTATGGCATTCTCATAAAATCTAAGGCCTTTTTTGTTTCCTTTAACCATTTATCAGCTTCTTTGACATCGGGTGCCCCATCATAAATGTTTGGACATAATTGCTTAAAGTCTTGGATTAAGATCATTAGGTTTGTGGTTTTATTGATAGTGTTTTGACAAGGCACTACTGGCTGGTCTTCAAGTAATTTTCTAGTTGCCTGCTGTTGACTCATATATCTTAGGAAACTTTAGAATAATTGGTTCACAGTTGGTTCTCGCGTTTGTTCTACGGGTTCAGTTCCTAAATGTTGGTTATTCATATGGGTGTCCTCAATTGGGTTTTCAATCATAGTAAGATTCTCACCCACAACTTGACTTTCAGTAGATATCATAAGTGGCGACCTCTGCTTAAATAGAAGTTATCTTAGTGTGTGTATATATATATTTTTTACTTAGTCATTTGCTTCATAGGTACGTGTGACTATATTATCTAGGCTATTGGAGTTGGTGTTTTATTAGTTTCCACTTTATTTCATTTCATGGTGAAAAAATCGCAACAAGTACTTCCCTCTTATCTGTTGAGTTAATATGTCCCATACCGTCTTAACTCAATAATAAAAGTTACAGTCAAGCTTCAATTTTTCAACCCAACAATTGTTATTACACAGATTCTCTTCTTAAGGATATAATCATAGCCTTTTGCAAATTTAGACGCCCCATCCCGTCTAAATGTACCAATACTATTTTTATATTTGGTTCCAATTATTTGTCACACTAGGGCCATAATAATTAGTATAATACACATACATTACTATTTCTACTAAGTTGAACGTAATTTTGTAGATATTTAATTATATATTTATATATATTTATTTATATCCTCACCACGTAATGCGACATCAAGTAACGGTTTTAACTAAATTAAATTAATTAAAATTTTATTGCTTATCTATAAAATCAAATTTACAATTTTTTTCCTTTTTACTATAAAATATGTCACCTATACAACTATTTTATTATTACTAGTATAATTTTCAGTTGTCATGGATCAAGACATGGTTGGTCTAGTTATACCTTTTGATCTATTTTATAGAGCGCTATTATGGGCACCCCACCAATTAATGAAGGCATCCATTTTTTTGTCATTCTCCCCTCAAAATTACACTTTGATGTAAATGACATTATTTCCCCTTCATATAAACTCTCAACAATCTCACAACACATTTTGGAACAAATTTTGGGAAACCCCACCTCATTTGTCTCTCATCTCTAACCTAAAGCCACGTTTTTTTTGCCCAATGTGTATCAATTCTTGCGCTTCCACATCATTCGATAGCGAGGTAACATTGTTTTACAACCATATAAATGTTCAAATGAATTATTTTTGTTCAAAATAGTGACATTGATGATTTGGTTTTTCATTATAGGGTTTGGTAGATTTGGTCATTCCGAAGTTGTTTTAAGCCTAAATGGACGAATATACCATAATGGTGCAAGAGGTGGTACAAAAAGAGTTATTTGTTGCTATTTATTGTGTTTTTTTAGGGTTTTTCATGTTTTTGCACGGGCTCGATTGTTTCACAGGACCGAGACTTATAGACAAGTCTCGGTCATTGGCCAACGAGACGTATTCATAAGTCTCGGTCAAGATGTGACCGAGACACATAGAAGCGTCTCAGTCATTGCATACCGAGACGCTTCCATACTTCTTGGTTTCCCGTGAACGACACTAAGTTTCAAGTCGCGGACCTGCATTACCGAGAATGTGATTTTGGGGTTTTTTTTGGTGAATCTGATGTGTATTGGTGTTGAGTCCTTATGGTTTAATGTTTGTATTGCAGGTAATGCCGATTTCGACGTTATTTCTAGACTACAAGGATGCTTTTATTCCTTGTAGGCCATTCCCATCTAGAGAATCGTCTATTTCATGGCTTCAAATGATTGGTCGTGCGAACAAGTTAGTGTTAGTAACAAAACACTTTGATGTCGAAGGGATTAAGCGCAGGGGAAGGGTCAAACTTGCATGTGAGAGGTCCTGTACACTTAGGGGAATGTCACAAAGAGTAGGGAAAACCAAAGCGGCAAAACTTACTCTGACACCAAGAACTGAAGAGGAGGAGGAAAATACAAGGACTCAAACTGGTACAAAGAAATGTCGGTGCCCTTTCCTTATTACATCAAGAAAAATATGGATTCTTTGTGGTACGTCACTGTCGTGTGTGGGAGGCATAATTACGACCCCATTAAAAACTTGGATGGCCACTCATTATAGGAAGATTGGATACGAGTGAGCAGGTGGTTGTGGTGCAGATGACTAAAGGGAATGTGAAGCCAAGAGATATCCTCAACACGTTGAAGCAAAGGGATGTAAATAATGTTTCGACTAGGCGCACAATATAATGCACGAAAATATATCGAATTGAGGATGCATGTGGGAGGACTCAAATGTAATAACTATTGCACATATTGGAGAAGAATAAGTGGATGTCGTGGCATATGAAGCATCGCGAGTTGAATGTCGTCACTGATTTATTTTGGTCACATCCTGATTCAATCAAGTTGCTACGGTGTTTGTCATCGATTCTTCTGATGGATTCCACATATAAAACTAATAGGTATTAGATGCCATTATTGGAGATAGTTGGCATCACTTCGACGCATTTGACGTTCTTAGTTGGGTTTGCTTTCATATCATCGGAGACTAATGCAAATTATGATTGGGCACTTAAGAACTTGAGATCCATATTGGACAGGTGGCCTAAACCTGATGTGATTGTTATGAATCGGGAGTTAGGCCTTATTAGTGCTATCGATGATGTAGTTCCAACATCGTCTCACCTTCTTTGCTATTGGCACATCAATAAAGTAGTACTGGCCAAGGCTAAGAAGATGTTTGGGGATAACGAAGGCTTCGCTCATTTCATAGATAGGTAGACGAGCGTGTTGTATGCTAAGTCGGAGGCATCATTTGAACTTAGGATGAATGACTTACGTTGTGAGTTTGGAATTATGAAGGGTCTTATTGATTACTTGGATAACACATGAGTGAATATGTACAAGGAAAAATTTGTACCGGCATGGATAGATCGAATTATGCACTTTGGGGAAACAACGACGCAGAGTGTTGAGTCTACGCATTCCACTTTGAAGCTACATTTTGGCAACAATCAGGTAAATTTTGAGACTTTGTGGAGTGTGGTTGATAGTCTTCTTAGGATCTAACATAACAACATCAAGGCATCGTTTGAGCTCAGTTTGAATGTGGCGCAACATGAATATGTTGACACTTTGTATCGCCAGTTGCATGGATATGTCTATTAAAGGGCGCTTAAGTTAATTAGAGATGCATTAGAACATGGAGAGGATGTTAGACATGACTTTTCTCATTGTGGTTGTGAGATACATACCACGCATGGTCTTCCTTGTGCACACGAGATAAACTTCCATAAATTTGATGGCTCACCCATCCCACTCGAGGACATTTATGTATACTGGCGAAAGTTGAGTATGGTACTAGAGAATCATGTGGATTGGGCCGAGTACAATGTGAACGATAAGATTCAAAAAATGTTGGAAACATTTCATGCTTGCACTGACAAGGATGAACGCATTAGGATTATTCAGCAGCTTATAGAGATTAGTCGGCATTCATCTACACTGGGAGTTGTCCTACCTACAAAAATAAAGACAAAATAAAGGACTCCGGGGTCTACAGTTGGAAGTTTGCTGAACAAAGGAAAGAAGAAAGGATCATAGAGGAAACACGATGAAGAAGATACTTCGACGACAAGATTGCCAAGTAGGTTTAAGTATGTACTATCAAAAGAGGAGGCATCTAGTTCGAGAAAGAAGCAAAATAAAGGAGGGCCTAAAATACGTTAGACACGTCGGGTGACCCAAGGTGTATCTAAGGTTGGTTATTCTCATTGCATATAACCAGATTGGTTGCCATACGTTGAGAGCACTATTGATGTGATGAGCGATGGTAATTGTGGATATCAGTGTGTTGCCTCCGGGCTCAAACTCCCCGATATAGATGGTTGGAGTTAGTACGTAGAAGGATGTTCGATGAGATAATGGGGAATGAATCTCTTTGGCGAGAAGTACTTGGAACGAGTTACGAGAAGGTGAAGATTGTCGTTTATTATCCGGATGATCAGGTTGGTGCCTCTTTTGACGAATGGTTGGAACTTCGGGACATGGGGTTGTTAATATCAACAAATTTTAACGTCATTCTCATAAACCTCTCGCATGATAGTTGCTCCACATTTCTTCCTCTACATAATGTCCCACCACCATCCCACCACCATCTTTCGATAGTCCGCTTATTATTGGCATTATTAATGATAAGAACATCTACTGGGTTAGGGTACGTTCGTACATTATAATTTGTACTTTACATGATGTTTTTATCAATCTTGACTTATTTGATAATGTATTCTTTGTTGTATTTTGTATTTTATAGGTGAAGTTGATTGTGAATGCACCGCTTCCATCATTATATCCATCGAGGGAAAGATATGCTGCGGAGTGAGGTAAAGGTTGGCGTGATGGAATCATAATTCAAGAAATTGTGTCGGTGATGACTTCTCAGCTAGGCACACATTCTGTAGTAGACTTAGCTTCGCCTTAAGAACGTTGATTGTAAAAAAATGTTTTAGTGTAGTTTACGCTATTGTTTATGTTATTAGTTACTACATTACACTATTATAGTCATAGAACATGTGTTATTTGTTGATCTATTACGAGCATTGGTGCAAGATTCAATTTATTTCTAGTTTCGTTGCATATTTTCTTTATCCAATTGTATCAGAACTTAATCTCGGTACCTCAGATCCGAGAGCTAAACTAAGATCTCGCCATGTAGTAACCGAGAATGGCATCGCCTTCTCACTTACTACATACTGAGTAGTTACTTAATTTTTGAAATTAGGTTGCATCACGGTACACACGCACCGAGGTTATAAACAAAGTTTTGTCCACTCCCAACCGAGCTGGGCTCTACATACTCGTTCACAACCAAATGATACTATACAAAATTAAGTAGTGTACACAACTCCCAGTCAGTAGCCAACGAGAATCACCCAGTAATCTCAGAGTTCCATGAATGAGACTTTTGCTTACATGTCGGACACGCCTAACTGAAACAAGACCAAACAATGTATTGAACATAAAACTTGGTATTTGGTTACCGGGATTTATTGCTTTGTCTCGGTCATTTAAGACCGAGAAAGTAGCTAACTTCTCACTTCTGTTGAAGCGAAATTAACCCCAATCGTGGTTTCAAATGGGATAAAATATATCTCTCGATAACAAATAGGCGTAAGTTCCTGAACAGTTACGGTCATGAGGGACCAAGATTAGCCTAACAGTCTCGGACCTGACTGACCAAGACTGTATTCTAATCACAAAAAACTACCTTATTTAAGCAGAATTCATATGCATCATACAACATTCACATCACCAAACATTCAAATAACAAAGGACAGTAACATTCAATAATATACACAACAGTGAAGACTTGATGAATTTGGCAAAATAAACTTCAACAATTCAAACAATAAGGCAACAATATTCAACAAGTTCCATAAACCAAAATAAACTACAACAATTCAAACAATAACACAACAACATTCAACAAGTTCTATAAACCATACTAAAGTACAACAAATCAAGTTACAATCACAAGTTAGTTCCCTCATTGCTTTAGCTTTTTCAAGTTCTTCCTAGTGTATTCATTGCCACGTATTTTCTTTGGGGGGCGAGCATCAACCGGTGGCGGTGGAGCATTACCCGGGATGGATTTTGATTGTGTAGAAGTGTTGTCGGACTGCTTAGGGCCTAGTTGGGTAGGGGCTGATGTGTCGGTGGAGGTGGTGGTGGCGGCGGCGGTGGTGGTAGTGGTGGTAGTGGTAGTGGTGGTGGTAGGACCGAGACTTCTCCCTGACAAGAAATTGACGACGTCACTCACAATTTTCCTTGTAGACTCTAACGTACACAACTCTGGCGGGGAGTCCATCCATCGTAGTGTCGCGTCCAACGCACACCTATTACGCTGATGAAAACAAAACAAATAGGTTAATGTTAAAAATTACGGGGTTTCAATTTTGAACATATCAACATAAAACTCAAAACACATTTAATACCTCTAATAGCTCATTGTCAGTGATAGTTGTGGCAGCAAGGTCTTCATTTTCAAGGCTCGGGTTCTCGATTACCAAGTGTGACACTTTCAGGAACCAAGGTAGATAGTCTGGTGTAGCCAAGAACTCACGTTGTGCCTTCTCACCGCGAACTTCGGATGCCAACAAATGGTTACGCCAACGTTCCCAATCATCTTGTTGGAACTCATACTTGACAGAATATTTGAGTGCATATGGGCCTTGTTGTGCTTCCAATGGGCGGTACGGAGGGTCTGGTGTAGATTGCACGTGGCCAAGCTGTCTTTGAATCCTCTCCGGGTGGTAAGGCTCCACCACATCCATGTACTTTAATATGTCACTATAGAAGGCCATCGGGTGCCCAACTCCATTATCCTTGGTATAACATAAGGGTCCCAAGTGACCTAATCAAGCATAAATAACCGTAATTAGTAAACATAAACTAACTTGAACAAAGAGAAAACACGATTGATTAACTAACTCACCTCGTTTGGCCTCAACCTGTCCAACGTTCTCCTGATGGACCCAAGCTTGTCAACATTCATCGTCGTCTCATGTTTTTGAGTCCATCTAGCGACACGAGGTTGCACGTGGTCCATGTACTTTGCATTGGATGTGGTGAGCCCGAGTTTGAAGTGCTCGTACACCCATCCCTGAAAAGACATACAACGTTAGTTATCGGAGAAATTCAAAATATTCAAAAAACAATGTACATAGATTTACAAATATACCTTAAGTAATGTGAGGTAGCCGGTAATCTACGAAACTTATACTTTGGTACGCTAATGCAGCTGCACCCCATGCATACCTGCCCAAGTCATCCAAATCTTCTAGAAGCTTCAACAAGGCAATAGATACCCGAGATCCACTCTTGTCTGCAAAAAGGGTGCAAGAGAGCAGGTATAACAAGTACGCCTTGGCAGTGCATTCCACGGGCGGATAAGTAGTGTCATTCGAACTAGCTTTGGGGCACCATCGACTCTTCAACCAACACTTTCGCACCGTGAGCCACTTGCTGATGTTCACTTCCTCCTCAGCATCTTCAATGCTAACCCCAAGTAGTTTAGACACCAGCTTAATCGCATCTGAGCGAGATTCCTCAGTGTACCTCGCAAAGTTTTCAATTGCAACCACTTTGCCCGTCACAGGAATCTTCAGGAGAAGGCTCACATCCTCCAAGGATATTGTCATTTCACCGAATGGTAAATGAAATGTGTTCATCTCTGGTTGTCATCGCTCAACAAAGGTAGAAATAACCTCCTTGTTAGCCTTGCTGTATGAGCAGTCTATCACCGGATTCAACCCAGACCGTTGGAAAATCCTCTGAAGGCCCTCGGTGTCAGGGTGGCACGACTGTAAGTCTCATTCTTGGATTTGAGCACTGTGATTGATACACTTGAGCACCGGGCAATCCTACAATAACAAAAAACACATTGCATCTGTTATATGAAAACCATAACTTTGTAAGTACTTTGTTTAAAAAAAATTAGATACCTCGTTGTTCCAAATCGCAAAAGCGTCATGATCTTTAAAACTCTTCAGCAATGATCCATCTGAAGGGCCACCGGGGAAAGGAGCACACCATTGAACATCCTCTTGTGACTCCCCTTCATTCTGACTACCTCCACCACTAGTACTCCCACCACATTACGATGCCCACTAGTGGTGTATGTTGGTGCTAAGGACTCACTACTAATAAACTCTGATGCGTGATCCTCATCTTCACCTCTGGCAATGACAAGATCTTTGCATCGATGTATGTCAACGTTTGAACCCTCTGCATGCAAGTCAACATTCTTTGCTCGATCAGCAATAGTCTTTCCATTTCCCTTCACATCTACCTTCTGTTTCTCTTTCTGATAAGATGTAGTTGGTGGTCTCCGGCCACCTCGTCTGCGGTTACCCCTCGACGCATCAACGCCAGCCTCCTCCCTAGTCACTGTGGTCTTGGAACGAGCCATTCCTGATAAGATAATAACATGTAAGAACCTAAAATAGAAACAAAAATGAACTTCAAAAAAATAAGAGAAAATCCTACCATTTCTATAGTCTCAGTCAAGCAGGTTCAAGAAAACAATAACAATCTCGGTGATGCATAACCGAGATAGTGTTCCAAGTCTTGGTAATCGACAATCGAGACATTCAGATCAGTCTCGGTTGTACAAAATCGAGACTAATTAAATTCTACATTTCGAACTACTCTCGGTATGTGGTGACCGAGAGTAATCCAAGTTTCATCGTACCTAGGACAGTACTACCTAACCAAAATCTCGGTTATGGTTAATCGAGACAATAAAAGATCACATATATTACAACTTTCAGAGATTACCCCCGAGACAATAAAGTAACTCTCAGTAGTAAGTAATCAAGACACTTCAATACCTACACTAAAACCTATGTCTCAGCCATGCTTACCTGAGACTGTGCTCATCTTATTTGACCTGTGTGGCCGAGAAACACGGGTTTGCACATTCAAAAACCTAGCAGACAAAATACACAAAAAAGCAAAATCGAACCATAATCTATCAAAATCGAGTTTATACATACCTATAACTTGTCGAATAAATGCCTCCTCTGACTTGGTACCCTAAAACTGAGCCCTAAAACGTGTCAGACAACTCAAGATCTCTCAAACTGAAAGAAAACCACCACTTCAAAGAGTGAGAATCAGAGGAGAATGCACAAAAGAAGCGAATGCACTTGCTAAGGATAGAGAATGTGGTCTAGGGTTCGAAATTTTTTTCAGTTCTTCCTTGTGCGTTTTATCAAATTTGGTGGATTGGTGGTGGGGTGCACTTGGGGGCAATTTTGGGATTTCATTCAAGTTTTTTGGGTGCCTTTGGTAAACCACTTGGTGCCCTCAACAGTGGTGTGCCTTCACTAATTGGTGGGGTGCCCATAGCGGCCCTCATTTTATATGATATTTAACAAGGTTAACCAATTCATAGGTTTTAATTCGCAATTACTAACTATTTTTTTCTTATGTATAATATTGATTGTGACACAAAGAAAACTAATTAACCGTTTATACTAATTTGACGTTGTCTCCCAATTTGAGTTTTTCCTATGATAATCTAATGACTATTGGACTTTAATTAATAGGAGAGAATAAGGACAAGAGAGTGGAAAGCTAGTTGATAAGGAACCCAATAATTGGTTAGTTCGACGCTTAAGTGTGTATATGATCTTGTCAAAAAAATGAACATGGTCACTACTCTGTTTGAGTTGGATTGAATGCTACTTAAAGTATTAATGACAAAAAGTGCATGAAGATAGTATGTAGAACTTAAATATGTAGGGTAACATTAACTGGAATGAAAATGACCCATTTAGTATGCTTTGTATGGGCATGCAATGATGGAAAGGTGGTACGTATTTGGCTACGGAGAAAAGTACCACAGAAAATATCATGACCTATTAAGGCAATGCATTAATTGAAATAATATATTGTAAATAAGATTTACCTTAGGTATGCCTTGTTGTATCAAAAATTTGATTGTAAAAGTGGGGTAGACTAGCTGGCTATGTCATTAAGTTAATAGTAGGCTCAAGGCTCATGCAAATAACCATTCTAAAAGATAGTTATAATTGTCAAGTGAGGTTGATAGTAAGACATAGGATGAAAGGCAGTGAGATAGAGAAGTTAATTTTTGAGTTCAAGAGGATTTCGATTAACAACATGAATGGGATCCTTGTTTTTTATATATGGATGGAAAAGATATTCTCAACATGACCTTGTGGAGGTGCGGCTACTACTAGCTAATAGGTAATAGGTATAATTATGGTTTCCTTATGATTATCTTTTTTTTATCCATCAGTTTCTAGATGCCTTATCTTTTTACACATGACATCCATCTTCTAGATGTTTTATCCTTTTGTGAGAATATATATATATATATATATAATTAAGATAGAATTCATAATAAACAATTTTTTCAACATATGTCAAGATAAACTTGTATTTATCCGCTATAGCTAAACTAAAGGAACCTTCCAAGCTATTCATTTGTCATTGTAGCTTTTATATGAAAAAAAATTCTAGACCATAGACGTGGTCTTAGATATGCCTTTTGACTAACAATTCTAGATACCCATATTTTGTCTTATCCTCAATGTTCTATTTCTATAGTAAGTATGGTTTAAACTTATCCCTAGTGTTGTTTCCTAACAACTCTACCTAAGACCGATTTTAAGAATATGCAATTTTTTACATGCATTTGTTACTTGCCTTTATTATGCATTTTCCCAAGTTAGACAATGGTTCCGATACCAAATTTGTCACATCCCGATCTTGAGATACTCACAAGACAAAGATGGACTGCCCATAAGGCCAATACCGAGTATAACTGAATATTGAGAAATACATCATAAACTTATTTATTTTTTTATAATGAGTTTACACTGTTTCTTAATATTACATAGCACGCTCACGCTCTCCTTATCATTAATAGTATTTTACATTATTTATCCAACACTGTCATCTTTGACCATTATGCATTATTTATCTAACATAATCAGCTTTTGACCTGGTCGGGATTCATCATTCTCGATTAGCTGGGGTGGTACCTGAAATTGTTATATTTAATGAGCCAGCACCCAGTAATTCTATGATTACATCCTTTTAATGCAAAATATATAGCAAAACAACAACAGCAGCATATATCACCAATTGCAAACAATATTAGTTAGTAACCACACCAGTGGACTTCTTAATTTTGCCTTAAGGCTAAAACCACACCATGGTCATTAATATCATATTAAGTGTTTGTCGACATATGACCAAATTTGATAGGCCACAACAATCACACCAGTGGACAATTATAGCCCGTCGACTTGAATCTCAAATGTTAATAGTTAAGACAATAGCAAGGTAATAAGATTGTTAGTGTCAAGACATATGTAATGAATTAACAACATATAATAAGAAAATCACCTTATCAGATATCTAAATAAGAATTCTGCAGGGTTCCTTCTACTTAATAACGAAAGAAACAAAGATTGTAAATATGTATTACTGTTGAATCGATCATCCTATTTATAATGCTGAGAATGATTGAAATAATCTTAAAGTCGTTTTTTGTCATATTGACTGAAAAGATAATAATAAATCTATTAAATGTCGTTATTGATCATAATAATCAAATAAAGATGAATGATTTGTTTAGTTATAACGAATTCGTTATGTTGAAGAGTCGTTGTCAGTCATAATTTCAAGGAAGCTTCTTACTCTTTTCTTAAAGATTGAAACGTTGTTTTCAATCATAAATTCTAAGATAAGGATTAAAAAACATTACATTCATTCCTTAACAAAGAATTTAAGAGGTAATGGATCGTCATAGTATCGGAGACACTTTTCCATTTTTCACTGGTTATGAGGGTTTTATTTGTGTTTTTTTCGAGGTGTGAATTATTTTAGGGTGTCACATAACATGATTAAATGAATCCAGTAAACTTAATTAGGAAACACAAACACAAATCATGGCAATTGGAATAAGATAAGGTAACAAAATAGTCCAAGTGACCGTGCATCAACTCAAATAATGGAAATGAATTGTAGATTAACAGGTTTACTTACCTTAATCACAAGCAAATCCTATGATAATCTACTTTTTGACACTCCGAAAATCGCGTATAACTCCTCGAGAATCTTTATTAAGTTCTTGAAGTTAATTAGGTGATTTGGGACTTGTTTAATTTGTTAAATGTCGATAAAAGTTGGTGCGAGAAAGCTAAGTTGAATTTTAAAAACATGTATAATTTTTCAGGGTCTAGTGCTGTGGTGACGTCGTGTGTACAAAATCACAGCGCCATCACGGTGCCAGGTAATGGGCACAGCGATGTGGTGGTGATGTACGTGTAGATGCACAGTGTCACCATGATGATGCGACGCCACCGTGCATATGCCCTCTCGGTTAGCCTAACGTCATTCCTGGCGCTGTGCGTGCAAAGCTATGGCGCTGCCATGGTGTCAAGCTCAAGCTGCACCTCTGTTTTGGCTATTTTCGTACCATGTCTCGACTCCATCACCTCGGACTCTCGCTCTCCTTCGCCGGTCCGTAACACACTCCATAACAACAATAACAGCTTATACTTCAATAGATTTATATCAAAGTACATGCATTGAAACAAAAAATCCATTTTTTGTTAAAAACACCCAAAATTATATTAAAGAAATCCAGGTATAATTTGTTCAAAAACCAGTTAAAACATCTATAAGATGACCTAATTTTAGTTGAAGACTTGGAATTCATAGAATACCCATTTTAATTTGTATACATGATGATGGAAATCAAAGTAAAAGGGTTGAGACTTTATAACCTAGGTAGAATTAATGTCTCCTAACTCAATCCTCTCTTCGATTAATCTCTAGCACTCTAATCTCTCTAAAAAATCAGCACTCCCGATGTGTTTTTATCAACCAAAAATGCTTCCTAGACATAGCTTGCATGTTCAATTTGAACACTTAAAGTGCCCTTTTATTGTTGAGCTTTTAATCAAATGTGTCTCTCATCTCTAGAAGAATCCTAAGGCCTTCATTTGAATCAACCATACTCTTTAGTGATTTACTTATAAACACATATTTGTTGGTCTTTGGGGTTCATACGAAGCGGAAAATTTAAAACAATTTTATTTAAAAAAAAAACTAAACAAGATCGAAAATAAGTATAATAAACTATATCTACAAAAGTAAACAATACATTAATCTGTGATTTCTTTCCCTTCTAAATCCGGAGAATCAAAAATAGCAAAAACGAAATCTTATTTCACTTTATCGATTCAACCTCTATTTATATGTGTAGATAAGCTCACTTAAAAAACCTATTCGTAATACAACTATTGTATTTAGACAATTCAAGCAAATTACATAAACGCCCTTCTTAATAAGCTATTATATAACAAATTTCAAGGGCTTTTATGTCATGGATTTTATCATATAAAATTTATTACTCTGGACTAATTGAAATTGCCCAAAGTCATTCTTTGTGTGCGACCCAATAGGTCCATGCGACGTTGGTAGTGAACCAAAACCATTTTGGTACACAAGTCATAAGCGGCCTCTAGCAACCATTATGACTACCCAAGTAGCATGACTATCAAAATCGATACAACCTAACGAACAACATATATCATATCATTTTTTGTGCGATATCCTTTGATTAAAAATAAGGCATGGAAAGTCACCCTTAATATTCAATCGTACTAGTCTCAATCTTTAGGTAGACTGAAAACGTCCAAGTGACTTTGATCATATCAATTTACTTGGACTTGGCCATTTAACGGTCTAACATATCGAGGGATCCATTGGTATCTCTATCTATACGAGAGGGACAAATTATATTTTGACTACACACCTTCACATATTATTTACATGGTTACCAATCACAATCTTTATAATTGTCCGGTTAAAGTCAATGTTTGATTGTGTCAAATTATCACGCTCCTAATATTGAATTCTATGGTAATCTCAAGTCGATTGACAAAATGATATACCTATCATGAGTAACACTTATGACTTAATCCATGAGTGTTCTCATAGCGGGTTGGTCCAGTACCTTATTTCCTAATAGGTACTCATGACCTCAATTCGTATCCTTATACGCATGATCATCACATGACCATCAATCAAGATTCACACTAGTCTTAATTCATTATAGTTCCCAATATAATGACCGACAAGGGACATTTATGATATTTCAACAAATACTCATGAATCTTATCATATGGTAAACATGCAATCACTTATAATAAAATAGCAAACGAAAACCTTTATTTTATTAACTACTATTATAAGATAAAAAATGTTTGTAAATTGAGCTATAGCACATGCCCCAACAATCTTGCCTTGTAGTCCATAATTATGATCATCTTAAGGCTATCTAATGGCCCTTTATTTATTAATTCAAACTATAGGCCTTGCATTAATTTGATCAAATCAATTAAATTACGCACCTTAACACATGGTTAGTGTATTTTAATTTCATTTTTTGACATATTAGCTATCCTACTCACCCCCGATTACTCGGCATAGAGTGCCCCAACCTCTATACGTATCCCGATGCATATGCATGTGTGCAGTATTTTATTTAAACTCCAAGCCTTGTAATTGGTTTGATCTCAACCATAAGCTAAGTAAATAAGTTACTTGACCACATTAATATTTAATGTCAAATTAGAGATTAACCATATCACTCTCTACCTCAATCTCATGCTCGTACGCTTTTCGAGGCACTACTGTACCCGCGTGCTAAATTTGCAAATATACAGGCTAAATACAAATTTATGTATAATATACACATATACATTACACTAGGCATCCATCACTCAAAAATATTATACATCTCGAACTCTGAGTCGAGTGTTAGAACCACGTACCCGCTATCGGGCCACGTTATGGGTCGGTAACCCTGATTAGGGACTAATTTGCTATTAGTAAATTTTTGGGCCATTACGTAAACATAACATAAAATTTACAACTTTTTCGATAATATGTATGATATATGAAAATCTAGAGTTTATCAATTCAAAACTCGATTACAAACCCCCTAACCCTGTTATATTACAACAATGTAATTTAAACAGTATATATATACAAGGATTGTTCATTACATTGGAGATAAGACTATAAGACTCATATGTCTTCTCAATTCCTTTAGCCAAAGCGCTGAGATGTAAACTTGAAACTTTAAGAAGGGTGAGCACTGCAACTTGCTCAGTAAGTGATGCTGGTAAACATATCAATTATCAACTAATATCAATAAATCAATGAATAGCAATATGAAATCCAAAACATATATATTCATGCATTCAAAATTGATATAAAAATATATATAACTAAATGCAAATTAAATAATCATATGCAACAGTACTTGCAATTTGTAATTTGAACTTCAAAAAGAGTTGTACTCTCATATTACTCGAGAATTCAACCACAAGATCCACATGTTAATCGACATGTGATTCTGTTGGTTTATTCAAGTTTGATTGAGCGACCAACTCTAACTGGACAGTGACAACTAAGGTAAACTTCAACCACTAAATAAGAAATGGCAGAATCCATTTCCAAGCTATCTTTTTCCATTTATTAGGATAAAGGGCAGAATTTATTTCTAGGCTAACCTTTCCATCCCTCGGTCGCGGTCCGCCTTATCGACCATTTTTGAGAATTTTCATATTTAGAATAGTCAAATCACATTACGTTGACTAATCCTCAGTCCATAATATTATATGAACTAAATATACCAAATTACAAAGCATAATTGATGAGAATACGAGTCTCACTTACCTCGATTAAGTTATGTTTCGAGTTTCTAGCTCTCAGTTTAATTGACCTTTCCCGGTGTTTGAGAACGTATCATAAACCATTTGAGGTCAACTTTTGTGTTATACTAGTCCTAGTATGACTCTAGAACCCAGGTTCAAATCTCATCTGAATTCAGAAACAAAAAATCTAATTTTCTTATTTTTTTCAAAGTTTTGGGCTCACGTCACTACTAGTGGCACCGTGGCATTTGGATTGGCGGCACCGGCTATGACGCTACTTGACCAATAAGGGGTGTAGTGGGTTCCATGTGCAAGACGCCGCCAATCACTGCCTTCACCCTTTTATGGTTTTCCTCTTCCTGGCATCTCCAACGACTGCCAAGGCCTCTTGGACAGTTCCAAACTCATTCAAAACACACTAGGGAGTCCATACAAAGGTCTCACCATGTTCACAACTCCTTCAATAAGATCAAACAACACCAACATGGTTTCGACAACAACAACAACAACACCACCACCAATAACCTCTTCAAACACCCAAGCAACCCTTAATCACCACCTACCACTCCTGTCCAAAGGTTATAATGAGCCTATAGACCTCCCTCATCATCATCATACCCCCAGGTCACAACTCCAACAACACACACACCACTACAGCTGTTACATTTCCATGAAACCAAAACGAAAGAGAGAATGCATGAGCTTACAACGGTCAATAAGATGATGATGGTGGTGGTAGTGGTGGTGGCGATGGTGGTGGTGGCAGCAGCAACGAGATGAAGGTGGTGATGGCGATGTAGAAGGCAGTGAAGGTGGTGGTGGTGCAAAGGAGAATGAGGGTTTAAAAGTGGCGATGTGGAGGGTTGAGATAATCCTCATCCCATTACTTATAAACTTAGTTAACCACCTCATACTCAATTTTCATCATCATCCTCAAAACGGATCTCGAGGCATATCTAAGGACTTAGAGGTTAAAGTGTCATAAGTCACTATCTTGACACAAATCGGGACACACAACACATCTCGATACTAATCCAACAATTCTAAATATTCAATTGATTTGATTTTTCAAACTATAAGTTATGTAAGTTTTAATTAATTCAACAACCTATAAATTTATTAAACACGTCACATAAACACCAAACATCACGCAAACCTATGCACAAGCTAATCAAGGTATGTCAGACTTAACCACGAGCCGAACTCGAGTTAATTAGGATTCAGGTTATGTTAATCACCTACTTAAGGTAATGTGTCTTTAGAAAGTGTGCTTGATATCGATTTGAGATATTATATTCTAGAAAGATGATTTTAGGGGCCACGTCGAGTAATATAACATGTATGAACCAATTTATATAATGGTCTTTAGGGTTAGGTGTAGACGAAAAGCAAGCTACGTGTACTGTGAGAGCTGTCAGGCTACGTAGCTCTGGCCTTGAATGTGGGGAGACTAATTTGGAGTTGTGTTATGTGCACCCATTTGATTACTCAAGGCACCCCTATTTATTTTGTTTTCAACGTGAAAAGACACATTTGCCTATTCTAACCTAAACGATTAACCAGTGCACCCTATTCGTGTTATGGTGTTGTCTCGGTTGCTGATAGTCGAGACTTTAATAACGAGTCGTGGTGAGTACCTACCGAGACTAATCTCATATATACCTTCCTGATGAGACTCGGCTGGTGTCAACCGAGACAAGGACTAATGTCTCGGTGATAAGTCACCAAGACCAAATGTGTTGTCTCAGTGGTACACAACTACGGGTCCTTGGGGCCCCCTCCTTGTTTAGTTTTCAATGGGTTTTGACCGACACTTACCCAATAGTCTCGGTAATGAATGATCGAGACCACAACATAACTCATAACCTTGTATGGCCGAGAGAGGAGTAGGGTAAAACGAGAGAGAAGTGGGGTTTAGTAGAGGAGAGAAGAGTAGGGCACGATGCTTAACAAAGGAAAGGCATTTTGATCCAACTCTTAGGTGCCTTTGTACAGGATAATTTCAAACATACATTAGAAATGGACATCAGAACGTGATACAGAATGCACGTCGCGTTGTGATGTGCATTTCTGATGTACGCCTAGCACTACCCCTTATAAATGGGGTGCCCTAAGTGATCAGTGGGATGCACATAACGCGAATCAATATGAGTGGGATCTGAAAAGTGAGTTGAGTTGGTTTTGTAGAAGGATAATGCGATTATTTACTTAATTTTAATTTGGTGGGTTGATAGGTTAGTCGGGTTGAATGAGCAACCCTCTAGGTTAATGGGGGTGTTTCAAAAAGTAATGTGGGATTACTTTTATTTTCATCAAATAAGGAAGGTTTCTCTTAAAATTACAAAACTAATGTATTTCTCCTTTTGACAAGGTGTTATTGGTGATGACATGGTGATGACTTGGTGTGCATTTCCACTTTGTATGAATTACTCCTTTTGAGAATGAGTTATTCATACAAAATACTAAGTGTATGAATTACTCCTTTTGAGAAGGAGTTGTTTGTTCAACCATGCAAACCCATACAAACCACACGTACATATCTCGAGGTGCATATGGACGACTCGCATACCAATTGCAATTGTAAACCCATGCAACCTCATGCAAACCTAATGCAAACCCATGCAACCCCATGCAAACCTCATGCATCTTATACACATTGGGAGCACCGAGATAGAGATAGAGAGACTGATTAGAGGTGGAATAAAAACTAAAATCATTTTATTACTTTAAACTGAAACTCACATGATCAATTTAGGCTACATATATTAATACTAGTATTTTAACAAAATCGAATGAAAAATGTTTCTTAGTTATTGATGTAATAATTAAAAAAAAATTCATTAGCATAACTAGTCGATGGAAAAATGAAGACCTCAAATAAGTTTCTCTAAAACGAAGTATTAATGAGGATGAATACTTTGTCAAGCTAGCCAGTCGCACCCCACCGCCTATTTTACCTTCATTGGCCTCGCTCATCAATAAAACTCTACATGGTGCATCTACAGATCAAAGGCACTTTCTGCACCCTTTAAAGGTTTATCTTACTTCTATCTCGTGATCATCAGAAGAGAGATGAAGATGAAAATATTTTTAGGCCAAAATCACATTATTTCTTTGTCTAGAATTTAAACATTAAAACAGTAAGGATCTTTTGAAAAATAAGTTCATTCGATGAAAAATAAACTTAACAATATCATTAACCTAATATATAGATTTTTAAAAAAAATCACCACGACATCAAAAAAAACTTGCACAGGTCTATCGAAGGTTACGTTGACGTTGCTGCTCCGTGATACAAATCAGATGTACTTTATGTCGTGTTTGACGTTATGTTTGTACATTCGGTTGAGTTTGTTGAAGTTGTTGATCCTGCCTTGAATTTTGTTGAGTCAATTAATCTTCTTTCTCTGGTTCACTCGACCCACCTCTGGTACTAATGCTATCAAAGATAGGAGGTTGAACCATTCTAAAATACTGACTTCTTGTATGTGGTTGACCGAAAGGAACATGAGGCGGCGGCATGCTTAATAGGTTCACGAATGAGCCATCTCCACTATATAGCGTATTGTAATTATAACATGGTGGAGTAAATGGAATCAGCATGTATTGAGGTAATGAACCATACATTGAATGTCTAGGCATTCCATGTTCCATACATGAAAACGACGGCCCAGGTGCATAAGGATCAAAATGAAAAGGAGGAAGACTCATGGTTAGCGGCCTGGATACAAACATATGAGCTTGTTGTTGCACCCATGAGAAGAAGGACATGGTGGGGATGAGCGTTGGCTACTCTCACCAACAGTCTTTGTCCTTCTCGGTCTCGGACGAGATGGACGGATTGGAGGAGAACATCTGCTACTTTTAGTAGCAATCTCTGTTCGACGAGATGGACGTGGTGGATGAGAACGTCTGCTGCTCTCACTTACAGTCTCTATCTATATTGTTTTTCTCCTCATCCCTCTATTTAATCGGCTCTGATCCTAATCTTCATTTTCCTTTTCAAATGTCTTATCATGTATTTTCGGTTTGACAGCATTTCCATCATTCCACAAAGTAGACGTCTATCATTCATCTTCTTTAAGATTTTAATGTCTTTATCAAGCGCATGAAGATCTTGGTTGTACCCATCCTCAATGAACACTCACCGCAATGAATGTACCAAGTTATACTGATATAAAAAATTTAGGTGTTAATACACGCAATTTAAGATATAACTAATGAGGAAAACAAACTAATAGTTTCAAGCTTACCGAATAGTCACGTAGAGCCCCTTCATGTCCAATGAATCATTTGGTGACTAATCTATACCACGTCATGTAGTCTTTGTGATCATGTTCTCCTTGTTCCATTGTGACTATGCTATCACCGCGATTTTCCTATATCTGTATAAAGTTTGCATTATAAACCACCTAATTTTTTTGAGTGTGTCCTTGCAATTTAATGCGGTGCAGTCGTGTGTAGCAATTACAATTTGGTGGCACGACCTGTATCATTCTGAATTGTCTCATTACCCTTTCCGATTAATCCCACTCGACTATGTGGAAACAAATTAGAGGACGCGTTGATAACCAACTCCCGTTACCTTCAGTACAGTATTCGAGAAGAGACCCGATGCATCAGCATAAGGTTGCCACACCACGGCATCCTCTTTTTGCGAGTCGAATGCATCACGGTACGCTGATAAGATGTGTGTCGCACTTTGAGTAACCGAAAATGCATCGATCCATCTATATATAGAACAATAGATTAGTTAAAAATAAAATGGACTTTATATTGTAGAAATTACTAAAAATATTTTTATTACTTAAACAATAAATTAGTTACAAATAAAATGGACTTAATATTATAGAAATATCGAAAAACACTTTTACTACTTATGTCCCAATGGAACGTCAATAGACATGTATTCTCCATCCACTATTCGAAGTCGAACTCTAGAAACACATAGGCGCCTTGGTGCTATAAATGGAAACCTATCCAATGCCCATGGTTATATAAGAATTGACGCGCCTACAACATCCTATGCACCCGAGTAAGATCTGCGACACAACTCCCTGTACAAATAAGTCAAACACGCACTTTCCCAACTATAGCGTCTAGCTGTTTAAAGATCCTCGATCAACAGTAGAAACATCAAATGTACAAATTGGTTTGACTTATCAACGAATAGACAACCACCGATAAGTTATAGTATGTACGATCGAACATAACATTTTATTATTTCCTCATCGTTGTCGTCCTGTATAGCTGGTACATTACGTTCAAGCCATTCGACTTTAAGTTGATTCTTAATAATGTCATCTCCAATAGGAATTCTACCAAGTAGCTTCTTACACACCTCAATATAGTCAGTATCGGTGGTTCATGTCACGGGCATACCTTCGATAGGTAAACTGAGCTGTACCTCCACTTCTTGAAGTGTAATTGTGTACTCGCCACATTGCATGTGGAATGTATGTGTCTCTGGGCACCATCTCTCAACGAATGCAATAATCAAAGCCCAACCAAGGCTGAAAAACAATACGCGTGAAATCTCATATAACCCACTAGAACATAGATATGTGATCATTCGAGAATGGTACTTCACCGTTCGATCAACGACACCTCGTCTTCGTCGTACGCACATTATTTCGTACACCTTATAATTGAAAATATTTTAGTCGATATGTATGTATTATAAGTTTGTGCATAAACATCAGACGTACACATCTTAAAAAGTTTATCTGACACCTCCAGGCTTGCGAGGATCTGTGCGTACATTGGAGATGTAAAAGTGAAGGATCTTATGGACCTGGATCCATTTGTGTATAAACTACAATTGAGTGATTTAAGAAAATTAGTGGTATTGTTCAGAAAGTCGCAACAAATCATTAATATAGGTTAAAACATTAATGAATATCTAAAAATTTCATGACGTAACATTTCAGGATACTTAAAAAATATCAATATAATCAAATTACCAACTCACACATATTACAAACAAAATACAAACTCGACTATTGGTATTAGAAGGTTGAGCTCTGGTTTGACAATTTTTTTTTTTGTTATGACCCCTCTGCATGACAAATACCGCATTGATTCTTCCTAGTAGGGACTCGGGCACGGTCTCTATTAGAACATGTTATTCGTCTATATCCTCTTGATGACATATGCCACATCGCAAGGCCTTCGAAACATTAGGAAGATCCATCTCATTTTGCCTTCGTGATCCCTTAGGTCTCCCTCGGCCACGTCTGCACCTTGGATCCGGTAGGATCTTCGTCACAAAAGTTGACCAATACTTCTCATCGGGATTGCTTTGAAATTAGAATAGTGACATTACGCATACACATCCATCCTATAGTATGGCTCAATGAATTGTGAGTAGTTCACTCGAATAAGGGCACATGCAACTAACACGTGTGAACAAGGGAAACCAAACGATTGCCATTTATTGCAAGTGCACACTCGAATAAGGGCACATGCAACTAACACTTGGGTATTGTTGCCTTTATACATGCGATCTCCATGTCATCAAGTCAGTACCTCAGACTCACCTATGTCACGATTTATCAAATTGACTTGATGCTTCCTTGCAAATTGTTCATAATGTGTGAGTTTATTCGTCACATATTTTATGTAAAAGAGGTCGTTAGAGATTGCATCATTGATATCTTGTCTGTGTCGGTCATGGTATGTCACCAATATGTAGTAAATCATTTGAGCCATCGCTGTTATTGGCAAGAATCATGCCCCCTTCAATACACCGTTAAAACACTCTACAATTGAAAAATAGTTTCGTGTTAGTACTATTAGGTCAACGATAACTCAATCATCGAAAAATGAACGGAACTTGCATTTCATATATACCAATATCATTAGAAGTCATCCATCCATATCGTATGCCTCTGTCATGCGATTGAGTCCATAGTTCTTTAGGGATGGCATTAACATATTGCACACATTGAGGAATTTATGATGATAAGTATGCAAAACGCTCCATGCACGCATTGAATTTTTATTCTTGATGTTGAGCAACAGCTCAAGAAAACAGGTTTTTCAAGGGTTCACTTTTGAAATGGGTGTTGAAATTATTGACCAAGTGTCGCAGGCAATAATGGTGGTATCCTTTTGAGGGACAAAAATAGTTTGTCCGGTGTGTTGAACGCCTCCAGAATGCTAGGGCGACAATCAAAAATAAGGAAAATATCATCTTTATATGTCACGTGTTTGCGCAACATCCTAAAAAATCATCCCCAAAAATCCGTAGATTCAATTTCTGCAACTGCAAATCAACCAATAGTATGCATCCCTTACCATCAACAGATATGGAAATTATTAGCTTACCACTATACTTGCCATACAAAAAAGTCGCGTCAATCTGTAGAAGAAGCCTGCAATACATGAAAGCTTCGATTGATGCTTCGAATGTGAAGAACACACGACAAAATTGAGGATGCTCTGTCGTTATCTCATCAGCAGCCCACTGTCTATGTGACCACTCGATTTTTGTCCCCAGACTTTTATTCTTGACAGCCTTCAACCATCTTGGCAATCTAGCGTATGACGCGTCCCAATCTCCAAATGCAATTGCAACTGCCTTCCTTTTGGCATCCCACATTCGCTTGTAGTTTACTTCGTGTTTATATCTTCCTTTAATTATTTGTACTAAGGCCTTGATAGCTATTGTCTGATCTATCTAGACAACACTTTGGATCTCTCGCGCATACATGTTGGCGTCGAGTTGGGCATGACCACGTTCTACATTCGGATTTATACAGTTGTGTGGCTCTTCTAATTGCATGATCTCCTATAATTGTGTTTTCTTTTGCAAACAAACACGGAGACGCCACATGCACCCGTTTTGCGCACTCCTACACTTAATCGCCCACAGAGTTATAGTCGACTCCATCACATAGTATTGACAATGTTTGTTAACATGCCAAACTTTGACGGCATGTTGTAAGTCTTTTTATTGTCAAAGCACATTCCTCTTTTCGACTATAGATTAGACATGTCCTACCTGATCTATTGATGAGAATGTTGGGTCGCAGTGGAGTTAGCCCCTCCCAATTGATTTCATTATACACAGGTACAGTTGGTGAACTTCATCATCATTTGCTTCCTCCATGAGATTCTCATCATCGATAGCAAATTGCTCATCATCTTACATGTTTTTCGCCCCTGAGGTTCATATTTTGGGCAATTGGTAACAACATTTAAGTTTTCCCAATCAACAGATGGTGCAGCATCCTCGAGGGGACGTACGTCCTCGTCTGTATCATTATTGTCGTCATCATTAGGGCCATCGTCACTAAAGGCATTAATATCATCATTTACTGGACTACCAAATCCATTTTGTGCAACAACACCTTGCGGTGATTGCATATGTAGTCTTTCCATCATCGATCTAGTGTTTGACATGTCGACATCTTCATCTACCAGTTGCAAATGAACGGTAGAATTTTAGAAAGAGCCAATTGCTTCAAATGTTAAATAATATCTACCTCGTAGATGATGGTAGATTGGCCACTGTTGACCACATCAAGTCGAAATGTGTCGCGTCTTACAACAACATAGGGACGAAATACTGCGAATCTCCTGGAAGGATTATGACGTGACGATAAGTCATCCTAACTAGAGTCTCCTTAGATGAAATACTGGATGCGTCACACACTTGATCCATCAATTGTTGTCTACTCGTCCCAAACATAAGCTTCAGTACTGCTGATGGGGCTGCGTTGTACCCGATGCTATTCAAACCGTTTACAATTTCATCATACGCATAAATTAGAAAATAGATGTTCCAATGTTCCATGACCTAAATAATTTATTAGACAATGATGATGTAAAAGGATTACATATATATCGAGCCAAAAAGTTGATTGAATTGAGGATTTAAAGCACGATCGAACTTTCTAATGTAGAGGATCGCCTTAATAGCGCAACTACAAAGCATACTCATTCGTCTGTATGAAATACCAATTAATAACTCATATTTACATCCTAAGTAATGAGTACTACCAAATTAATTAAAAATGAGCACGTATTTCATCAAAGTTATATATCTTCTTAATTTATGTCTCATATTTAGAATCATATATATACAAATCAAAGACAAAATCTATCTCTAGATGAGGTTCATCTAGCAAGTACATAAGAATAAATATTTAAGTGCAGGAAATCGCTACTTTCTATTCTTCTTAAAGAGACCAAACTTAATTATATATGATGGAATCCATTTTTTAAAAAAGTTTATAACTAGATAACTGTATATTAAGATTCATATCGTGTATTTGTTTGATCCACAATTGGCTCTTTTATATATGTAGGTATCTAAAAAATTTTAAATATGCATAACTTTTTGGATATTTTCAATAAAAAAAACTCTATAATATACTTATAATCCATTAGGTGTTTGAAAATCATGTGTTAATTGTAAACTACAGCATCATGCACCTAAAATGTATTTTTATTCAAGCAAGATCGAGTTGAAAAAAATATAAAAATCTGAAGATCCAACATGCATGCAATTATATTTTTCTACAGTTTGATTGCAATTTAAAATAAGGGACAACAATTAATCTAACTAAAGCCTTCCTATAGCATATATTTTAATCTTTACATGAACACTACTACTAAATGTCAACATATATATCTTGCTAACAAGTGTTAGATTTATTTCTAATTCCATTTAATTTAATTAGAGAAAGACATATGAACACTTTTTTTATGTATACCTAGCTATATCTATATATCTAATAAGAATTAATCAAAGTTTGAGAAATCTTGATGAAATTAACTAGTCGATTGATCATATATACGTATGTATAGGTGAAAATTTTGTCACAAAATGTTTTAAAATAAGTCTCTATTTAAGGTCATGGAATCCAATATGCATCTAACATGTAATAACTAGTTAAGAAACTAAGTCTGGTCCTCAAAAAAGTAATTAAGGAGAAATATAGATCAAGATCTTATGATCTTACATAGATGACTCGGAATCTTGAGCAAATTAGGGAAATGAAATGTTGACATAATACAAGCCAACGACGAGTGAAGAAGTCAGGGTCGTCGATCTTTCACACGCACACATACATATTGTCTATCTTTTACACAATTAGCTCTCTCTCTCTCTCTCTTGGAATAAACATAGTGTTGGGGCTTGTCTTTCTCACACACACTTTATCGTGGGCTACACACAAACATACATAGTTCCATGACCTACATAATTTAGTGAATTAATAATTTAATAGCATGATTACATATATATCAAGCCAAAAAGTTGATCAAATTGGGGATTTGAAGCGCAATCGGACTTTCTGATGTAGAAGATCGCCTTAATAGCACAACTATAGAGCATACTCATTCTTCTCCTTGAAGTAAAAATAATGACGTACATAATTTAGCGAATTGATAATGTAACATAATTATATATATATATATATATATATATATATATATATATATATATATATATATATATATATATATATATATATATATACAAGCCAAAAAGCTGATCAAATTGGAGATTTGAAGCGCAATCGAACTTTCTGATGTAGATGATCGCCTTAATAGCGCAACTACAGAGTATACTCATTCATCTGCTTGAAGTATCAATTAATAACTTATATTTACATTATAAATAATGATATAATAAATTACACTTGAAGTCAAAATAAAAAAATAGAATGAAGATTAAACTTTTGGATAAAAAAAATTTTCCTTGTGCAACCATTTTATTTGTTATCAATGTTCATTTATATATTTTTTATCACATAATTATTGTCTCTATTTTTTTGAAAAATATTTTACTACAACCAATAAGTTATGTCGATTCTAATATTTTCTTTTTATTAAAAAAGTTTTTTCAAGCAAAAATAAAATAAAAATGCAGTTAAACTACACATAACGCGAATTGAACACATGCTACTTAACTACTTTTATTTTCTAAAAAAAAATTACGTGACTACATAATAAGAATTTAATCACAAATCAAACAAAAAATTAAAGAAAAACAAAACATATTTTTTTTACTTATTGTTTCCCTCATCTTATGTTCTTCAATTTAATATTCATTCAATTATTGTCTTTTTTTTTTGGAAATTTAAATAGCAAAAACAAAAATTATTAAAACTTAGTTGTTTATGCAACAATTTTTTTCAAGTCATGCCTAATAACTAACATTTTTTCATGATAAAATGCTATAATCACTATAAAATGTTTATTGTTCTTACGGTTTATTTAGTATGGTGGTCCTTTGATCCTCGAATCCTTTTCCCTATAAAATAAATATAAAAAAATTAGAAAATAAAAAATTAAAACACAGACAAACACATTGTGTAAAATGGCACAAACACAAACTGTAGAAATAAAACACACTGTGAAAATTGAAAAAAAAACACACACACACACATATTCACTTACGCTCTTTCAAAAATTGACACACACACACACACAGATCGTCTAAAATGGACACACACACTCACACAAACCGGAGAAATGGGGGCTTATATCTCTCACACATACATGACCATGTGCTATACACAAAAACATGCACACACACACACACACATACAAGCTAAACATGCACACATACCTCTCTCTAAACTCTTAACCTCTATCTCTCTCTTTCTCTCGGCTGTCCAACCTCTCTCACCTCAACTTTCTCATAGTGGTCTCTCTCTCTTTTAATGGAAAGGAGGTGAAACTCCTTGTCCTCACAATGGCCTCTCGCGCCTAAACCATGAACACAACAACAACAAAAAATAACAAAAAAGGGGCCACCTACTCGTGACCTCTCTCACCTTCTCAAACAAACTGAGCCTCTCACAGTGGCCTATTTCTCTCAACTTTATCAAAATCAGTGGGTTCGGTGGTGACTTGTTGTGCCCTCTATCTCTATCTCACAATCCGTAACACCCTCTCTCCCCCTCTTTCCCCTCTATACAAACCAGTGGCTCTCTTTCTGTCTTTCATTTCGACTTAAATACCCCTACCATCACGAGCAACCACATTCAATACACACCCAACTCTCATCCACCTCATTGATAAAGTCTGACCTAGTTACCCTAGAACTGCCCTTAGTACCCTCTCACCACCTAGACCCGATTCTCCAGAACGCAGAGAATATATTCTCTACATCTGGAGATTTGGAGACAATAAGAAGATTAACAGAATGGCGCATTCTCAGAATGCTAGAGAATATGCCATTCTTGTAATGCGTGGTGGATCAGCCCACGTGGATCCATGTGATGTGCACTGATCCCAAACCGAATGCGCCATTCTTGTAATCCGGGATGGATCAGTCCATGTGGATCCACTTGGACTTATCCCAAACAAAAATACAAGAATGGCGCATTTGGAGAACGTGCTATTCTTATAATGAGTGGTGGATCAGTCCACATGGATCAGTACAACATAGATCCACGTAGCGCCGCTCTTATTGCATCAAAAGGCAGTCCACGTGGACTAATCCATTTAGACAACACGAATGGCACATTCAGAGAATGTGTCATTCATGTTGTACACGTGCCACTCCATATTTTCCTATGGATAACACGTTTTCAAAAACCTTATTCTAGGAATTTTTTTTTTAAAAAAAAAAACCCTATCCTATTTAGCTAATTTTAAAAAATATATGTTAAACGGCTGCAATTTTTTCTGGCTGAATCGATTTAAAGTTTCAAACAGTCGGGCAGCATGGCCGAAAAGTTCTCTATAAACCCTCTGCCGGTCTCGATCTAAAGATTTTCCAACGGTCACAAATTTAAATTTGAATCTTGAGCATTCTTCCTTTTAACGATTTAGGGCTTTCTTAACAACTCGAAAGTTTCTTTCTTAGTGAACGAGCGGTACAATCCAACCCACGCTTCTCGCCATAACTCGGAAACCCTAATCCCAGAATCAATTTCCCCGATGTCGTACGAAGGTGACAAAGATTTCCCAGAATTCGCCTCTTCAATCACCCCTCAAAATCTTTCCTCCAGTGGATGCCACAGTACCTTTTTTGGGAACGACGAAGACGAAGCGTCAATGGAATCAGTCTTATGTTTTCCGGGTTCAAGATTAATTCCAACTGGTCTTACGGAGATTGACAGCACTGGTGAGTGGGCATTGTCCATCTTTGAATTCTTTTTATGTGTTTCTGGTGGATCTGTTTCGTTGGATTCTTGATCTCATTAGTTTTGATAGATTCAGGTTCCGATTAAGGGATTTGACTTCTCTTTCGGGAATTTTAAAAAATTTGAAATGGTTTGAGTGTCAGATCTGAATGCTCTGGAAAATGTAGTATCAGAATAGATCGATGATCGTTTCCTTTTGTGCCGATTCGTTTCTTGTTTGCTTTCGAAGTTGAATTTCGGTTCTCTGATAAAATACTTGAATGGGTACTGACAAACAGAGATGAGCCATGCTGTTCTTTGACTCGATTGTGTTGATTATGGTTTCACTGGGTTTTCCATGTTACTTTGAGTGCAATGGAAGAGTTTGATCCATGTAGCCGACCCCAGCTAATTTGGGATCGAGGCGCTATGGTTTAGGGTTTGAGCAGCTCTGTGGTTGAAAAAAAAAAAAAAACCGCATACTTACTGCTGTTAAAGTGAATTGTTTATCTTATACTTAATGTAATCTTGAAATGAATTCTCGGATCAACTTTGTATGAGATGCATGTGTTGGAATTTTGAAAGGATTGATATTAAGTTTCGTGCTTAACGATTATAGTTTTTATTTTTTAGAACTTTTGTTTTTGGGTATCTTGGATTCAAGTGTCATTACTAGCCTTGTCCACTCCCCAGCTTCATATTGGGATTTCAATTCCCTTCTTTCTTTCATCCTTTTTGACGACCCTCACTTGTTTCAATAGCAGATGGTTTCAATGTGTAAGAAAATAAAAGTACCATAACCCAATAATTAAATTTCCTTGTGTACCTTCGCTTCATTTGCAAAAGTTACTGACTTGGTCATACCTCAATAATTAAATTTAAGATGATTATGTTCTTATGTATTATCATATAATATTTGAAATATGTGTTTATGGTCCTCAATAATTAAATTTAAGATGATTTTTAATTTTAGTTTTTCGTTCTTCCTTCGATGCAGAGGATATTGTGATGTTTGTAAATGCTGGAGGTGGATCTTTAACTGAAGGGAAAGGAGATTTCTTAAAGAAATTGAAACCTGATTTCTGCTTTCAAGGTGGGCAAGTTTCAAGAACAGAGGAGAATTTAATAGAAGGTGGTGATTATGCATCCATTTACCAGTCATTACGGTGTGGAAACTTCTGTTACCAGTTTGACAACCTGCATCCTGGAGATTATATTATCGACCTTCATTTTGCTGAGATCATATACTCTAATGGTCCAAAAGGAATGAGGGTCTTCAATGTCTTTCTACAGGAAGAGAAGGTAATGGAATCTTGTACCAACGCTATTATTCCCATTTTATTTAATTTTATTCCTCTTTGGAATCTTTACTTCAAAAGATTATTGATCAGCTTTTTTACATCCTTAATTGGGTAATCTGGCAGGTTGTATCCAAACTTGATATCTATTCCATTGTTGGAGGAAATAAGCCCTTGCAGCTTCTCGGTATCAGGGTTTCTGTTGGAGATAATGGGGTTATTGTGCTAAGGTTTGAAGGGGTTCATGGAAGTCCCATGATTAGCGGGATCTGCATAAAGAGAGCATCAAAGTTGTCAGGTGCCGTTTTTGTTTTCTGACCCCGTTTCTGATATCTGACAGCTTATCATGGTACTTAATTTGACAATGCTTCATTTTTCATCGTATAATCCAGCTACTGAGGTGAAAGTGGATCCTCTCATATGCAACCAATGTGCTGCTGAAGTAGAAGTTCCTCTGGTTAGAAATCATTTTGTTACATTGATTGAAACTTTGAAGTGTGTGAGTTGTTGTTTATTTAGTTCTCAAATGCTTGCAGAATAGACAAATGCAGCTGAAATGTACTGTCAAGTATGAGAAGAAGATCCAGGAGTTGACTATGCAGTGCCAGCTTAAGTCAAATGAGTGCTATGAAGCCTGGATGTCTTTGACGGCTGCAAATGAGCAGCTTGATAAAGTTAGAATGGAACTGGGTGATAGGATCTACCATGCTCATTGTTTAGGTAAGCTGTGATTAAATTAGTTGCAAGACTATTCACTGTGAGAGTGTTTGAAAATTGTAAAACAGAACATACGGATGGCATAATTCGTAACATGGTGTTCAATATGAGAAAAGGTCAATGTTTCCATATGCCAATGTGAGAAAAACCACAAATTCTTGGAAGGAAGATGAGATGAAGATTAGATGACCTCATATTCAGTATAACTGCTGTTTTGAAGAAACTCTTGTAGAGAGAATATTGTATGTCGTTCATCACAAGTATAGTTTTTGCATTTATATACAAGTCTTTGTTTTATTTGGGAAAATCATCTTATCTTTGTCTCACTCATCATTTTCAGAAAAAGTTATGGAAAATCAAACGACAACGTTGAAGGATTTATCTAGTAGGTACGAGAAGGATAAAGAATTGTGGATTACAGCACTTAGCAATTTAGAGGGAAAAGTAATGGTAAGTTCATACTTCCTATTCAAAGTTATAATACAGTCTCTTACATTAGGCCAGTTTGATTGCTTTTTTTTGAGATATTGATTGTTTATTTTAGTTGCATGACAATTAATGTCGATCCACAGATGATGAAAAAAGAACAATATCAGCTGTCCCGTGAAGCACATGAGTGTGCTGATTCAATTCCCGAATTGAATAAAATGGTTTACGCTGTTGGAGACTTAGGTAAGTTTGATTGCAGATTGCTCAAGTTGTGTAAAGTTTTTTTCTGCCTGTGTTTTTAAATATAAACTCTTTTCAGTTTGTCAATATGAGGACCTTAAGTTGAAGTATGGTGAGGAGCAGACCAAGAGAAAGAAGCTCCACAATCAAATTCTAGAAGCAAAAGGCAAGCCCCTTTACAAATTTGGGAATGATTCTGTAAATTCCTGTTTTTGAGAATTGAACGGCTTAGTGGCTATATGAGGCAAATGGTTAAGTTGTATGATTTGAACGTATATTTCAGGAAACATCAGGGTGTTTTGTAGGTGTCGTCCACTAAACAAGGAAGAGGTTTCTGCTGGATTTTCCACAGTAATTGATTTTGATGCTGCCAAGGATGGTTATCTTGGGGTACTCCCTAGTACATCCTCGAAGAAGTCGTTCAAATTTGATCGGGTTTTTACCCCAAAAGATGATCAAGGTTAACGAGTTGGTAGATGCAAATAAATATTTGGTAAATGAATTAATTGATTTTTTATGTTGCCATCATAATGTAACGTGGATGGCTTTTTCCATTGTAACAGTTGCTGTATTTGAGGATGCTTCACCAGTGGTCATTTCTGTTTTAGATGGCTACAATGTCTGTATCTTTGCATATGGGCAAACAGGAACAGGAAAGACTTTCACAATGGAGGGCACTGCGCAAAATCGAGGAGTCAATTATAGGACCATCGAAGAGTTGTTTAAAGTTGCCAAGGAAAGGAGTGACACAGTCACCTATAACATCTCTGTTAGTGTCCTCGAAGTCTACAATGAGCAGATACGGGATTTACTTGCAGCGCCCCCAACTTCAAAAAAGTATATTAGATTTCAAATTTTTTGATAAAAAGGAAAAAAAAAAAAAAGTTTCTAAAAACCAAATGCATAATCTACAATACCGTAGACTTCATTTAATGCCCCTGACAATTTATATCATGCAATGAATTCTCTCTTCTATATTTCATTGTGGCATCATAAATCAGTTCCAATTAAGATTTCTTTTGAATTCTACTGTAGATTGGAAATAAGGCAAGCTTCTGAAGGAGTTCATCATGTTCCAGGCCTTGTGGAAGCCAAAGTTGGAAATGTAAAGGAGGTCTGGGATGTACTGCATGCTGGTAGCAATGCTAGAGCTGTTGGATCGAACAATGTGAATGAACACAGCAGCCGCTCTCACTGGTAGCTATGGACTTTTTTTTCAAATTTTGTTATCATGCTTCGTAATATGGTCTTATTCTTTTGCCATGGTCATGCAGTATGCTTTGTATAACGGTAATTGCAAAAAACATGATAAATGGAGAATGCACCAAGAGCAAGCTCTGGCTTGTGGATTTGGCCGGTAGTGAAAGACTTGCAAAGACTGATGTGCAGGGTGACCGGCTTAAGGAAGCTCAAAATATCAACAGATCCCTTTCTGCCCTTGGGGATGTTGTATCTGCTCTAGCAAACAAAAGCAGCCATGTACCTTTCAGGTTCTTATGGAATTAATTACTTATCTGCTGATGCATTTAGCCATCAGATGTTCACAGTCTGATTTTATTCTCTGAGATTTTTTCAGGAACTCCAAACTGACTCACTTGCTTCAAGATTCCTTAGGTAAAGCCACCATTGTATTCATTTTACCCAATATGACTATTATATTCTTATGACCAATAGCTGTCAGATGTATCTCCATCTGATTCTTTAGCCTGGCCTTGAATTATTGAGTACATATTAGAAAACTGTTAAAACTGTTTTTACCTTTAAATACGGCTGTGTATTATTCTCCCATATCATCTGTTAGTAGACTAGGTTCTAATGTTACTGTGAATTCATTTCAGGAGGTGACTCCAAAATGCTCATGTTTGTGCAAATCAGTCCATCAGAAAATGATTTCGGTGAAACACTCAGTTCATTGAATTTTGCAACTCGTGTTCGAGGAGTTGAGCTGGGTCCTGCTAAGAAGCAGATTGACATGGGTGAGCTTCAGAAGATGAAAATGATGGTAGGGTTAAGAATTGTGCATTCTTTTCTAACTGAAAAGTTTTTGTAGACTCCTGTATATGAACTATGTTGCATGCTCACTGCCACATTGCTTGGATCTAATTTTCATTGTATATTTTTGAAGCTGGATAAAGCAAAGCAAGAATCTAGAATCAAAGAAGAGTCTTTCCGCAAGTTGGAAGAGAACTTTCAAAACTTGGAAAACAGCACAAGGTCGAAGGATCAACTATGCAAAAGCCAATTGGATAAGGTTAAAGAGCTACAGGCACAGCTTGACTTGAAGATAGAATCGTACAACCAAATGGAGAAGCAGCTTTTATATTTCAACGAACAACTCAAGGAAAGCGAGGAAACCTGCATTATCCTTCAAAACAAGGTTGCTATGGTGATGCATAAATTTCCATTTTGACTTCTATAGGAAAAAATGCCAATCTAAATGCATTTTTTGGGTCAAAACAAGCTAAAAAGCAAAAGGATGGTCAGAAAACATGGCAATCCAACAGAATGCTTACATAACAATCTAGCATCCTCTGAAAATGATGTTTAATAATAAAGGTTTCAGAAAATGTCACTTCAATCAAAATGAATGTTGTGTAATTCTGCAAGTGGAAATTTCTAAAGCTTGTTTCTTCTTTGTGACCCTAACATATTGGATGAACTGTCATTAGTTTTTTTTTTCAGTAAAAAATTTAAACTTTTGCTGTGAAGTGGTAGCCCTTCTCCTCTAGAAAATCTAATAAATGTGAATATACAGGAATTCCTCAATACATCTTTCACAGTAGCACAATTACTATAGATTGAGACAAGAAAAGACTAGAATAATTGAGCATTTTTTGCTGTATCTCACAACAGGTTAAGGAGCTAGAAGACTTGCTGAAAAAACAAGCACAACAGCAGTCTGAGTCCTTAAGTCTTCAACAAAAGGTACATAAAGTTACAGCAGCTGATCTTTCATAGCAGCTTTTCACAAATGTGGATAGTGATTTTTTTTTTCTTTTTCTGTTAAATTTAGGTGAAGGAGCTAGAGAACAAGCTGAAAGAACAAGCACAACAACAATCTGAGTCTTCAAGTCTTCAACAAAAGGTTAATAAAGTTGTGGTAGTTTATCTTTATCTTAGTAAGATTTTGACGAGGGATGAACCATTTTTGTTTTTGAATTGTAGGTTATGGAGCTTGAAAACAAACTGGAAGAGCGAGTGCAACAACGGCCCGAGTCGTTGATTCTTCAACTGAAGGTTAATAAAGAGAGCGGCTGATCTTTCATTTTCAAATCAGGTTTTGACAACTGTGGGTGGTAAGAATTTTTCTATATGAAATATAGGTTAAAGAACTCGAAAACAAGCTGAAGGAAAGAGATCAGGACTCTGAGCACCGTCTTCTTCACCAGAAGGTTAACAGACAGGACTGACAAAATGACGCAGTCCCTCCATAATTGCATCCATAATATTTTGTTTGTCGTAGAGTTTGAGAAATATGGAGCTGTAGATACTAAACAATCTTTCTTTACCAAAAATAGGTTAAGGAGCTTGAAAACAAACTGAAGGAAAGAGATCAAAACTCTGACCACGGTATCCTCCACCAAAAGGTTATTCCTTGCAACATCATCAGTCTGTTCATTCTGGCAGTCCTTGATTTATAAATTTTAAGGGGCAGCACAAGATTGCAGAACTGCTTCAACAAATGGAAAATAAATGAATTAAACAAAAACAAGAAGAGAATATGTTCTATAAAAATCCGAGCTTCAACAAAAAATTCTCGACTCTGGTATTCTGCGTTAGTATAGAAAAATGCAATTGAATTGTGATCTTGTTCTGTTTTCCCATGCAATGTAGGTTCAGGAACTCGAAGAAAAGCTAAGGCATAGAGTGCGACAATCAGAAACTTTGCCACTTTCACACTTTGGTGAGAGTTCTAGATTCACGCCAAATGAAGGGAAAGTTCGGCTAAGTGAGGAATCTATGAGTGAACACAATCCGCAAATTCTGCAGAGCTCAAACTCAATAAACCGTCCATCCAGGGAATCTGATTTGCTTAGAGGAATTGATTCCCTTCGAGAGGTACGAAGAAAAAGAGAAGCCAGAAGTGGTGAGAATGAGAATAATTGTTGTACAACCATTTTAAATGAGAAGAAGATAGTCCAGATAGAATCCAAAAAACTGAGGCAAGTACCAGGCGAGTTGGACAAAGGAAGGCAGGTATGCAATGCAAAGCCATTGGAAAGGTTAACAAGAACAATAAAACCAGTCACATCACAGAGGCAATTTTCTCATGGCAGAACCAACAGAGATCAGGCTTTAGGCACCAAGGAGAGAGAGAAAACAAGAATTTGGTCCAGGTAGTTGGGAAGTCTCAATGAAAAGCGGGGTTTTTTTTTTTTTTAATATGCCTCTTTATATGTATTTCTTTTTTCTTCCCTCAAGCATTAACCTGTATGCCCATACATAGTTTTTCCATGCTTCCAAGCCTGGAATATACTTCTTCTTAGGTTTCAATCACCTTACTATTGTTCATATACATTTTAAACATTTCATTTCATTCTGATGTTGAGGAGTTTAAAGATTCTAGGTTTGTAAAATAAACTATCTTGTCAACCATTGCATTCTACTTCCGCGTAAAATGTAAGGTATTTAAGCTTGCAATGATTAGAACTTCGACCCGGACTCCAAGTGGATACACCATTACTGGAGGATAGTAATGGGTTTAGTTAGGGGTGGCAAAATGTGCCCGGACCCGTTTGTCCGTATTTGTCCGGACCCGTTTTAAACGGGTTCGGACATAATTTTTTGAAAATTAATACGGGTCTGGACATGTTTTCTTGTCCGTTTTAAAAAACGGGTACCCGTTTCTATATGGAAACTTGTAAGACTTGAATTTTGAATTTATAACATTTCTTTTTTGTAGTGATGGAATGCATGACAACATAAAAATTATGTATTTTTGTTAATAATTAAGTGAAAAAATTTATTTTATTTTATTAAAAAACGGGTCCGGACAAAAAACGGGACTTGTATATTTTAAAAACATACGGGTCCGGACAAAAAAAAAAGTGTCCGTTTCAAAAACAGGTACGGGTCCGAACACTATTTTTAGTCGTTATTAAAAGGGATGTCCGGTCTCGTACTCGTCCATACCCGTTTTTTTGACACCCCTAGGTTTAGTAGGAAGGACGGCAGGATATATAGCACACTTTGTTGTGGAATGTTAGATAAGAGTTATGACACTTCTCAAAGAGTCGGGCTTAAGACACCCCACTTATTAATAAAGGCAACCTATTTACCAAGGCAAGTCGTCGAACCAAGGGAGCGACATTTTTAGGTTTTTTACAGACAAAATGGTATATGATTTACTAAATCAAAGAAGATTTGCAAGATGAAGATATGTTTTTTGATATTTTGCGGGTTTTAGGGTTTTCTAAAATGAAGATGGGAAACTTCGTTTTTTGATTGGTTCAGCTCAATAGGCCCGAACCTCTAGTTGGAAAATCAATGAGAGCCATCGAATCTTTCAATGGAGAGTTGTCATAGCCTACAAAGCCTTTAATTGAAGAGTCGATCGGAGCCCACCAAATCTTTAGTTTAGCAGTTGCCAATCAAGTTTCAACGAGGTTCAAACGACACGAACCTAAAACATAGGTATTGTTGGCCTTGTGTTGTTGAGCAGAATAAATTATGCACAATTTATTGTGGATTGTCGACCAATGAAACGAATAACAACAATAGATTGACGACCAACGAAATGAATCAATGGGCTTCAATGTGAGAATTAGCTGCGAAATCGATTATCTAGTTGAAATACCTTAAGCACTACACTAAAACCTTATTGCCCTCATGATCCTCAACTTTCAGTACACGTACGAAGACTACAAGATGTTTTATTTATAGGCTTGAGGGAGAATCATTAAGCTTCCCACATTAATACCAATTTTCATCAAATTGGTAATGGTAATGGAACTCAAAAGCCTTTATGTTCATATGTTACATAATTTATTCATTATATAAATTAATAGAATTATGAGACACATGATTAAACCCGGTCATTCTTGGAGAAAAATATAATTGCAAAATTGTCGTATTGAATCGTTAATGGCTTGAAAATTGAGTAATAGTGCTAAGCCCTTAAATGATTCCTAAATCATAATCCATGATTTGTAGGTTTAAACTGCAAACTCAAATTTCATAATAGAAGTAGTCATAATTGTTTGTTTAGCGCTCTTCCAAGAGATTGCTCCATTAGCCAAAAGGAAAACATACCAAAAGTAGACTTTCTGGTGTCAAAACAACCAACAAAGTATGCGTCTGAATAACCAAGGGCTTCTAGATTATCAGACTTTCTATAAGTGAGCATGTAATCATGTGTCCCTTGTAAATATCGTAAAACCTTCTAAGCAGCTCGCCAATGATCCATGAAGGGTTACTTTGGTAATTTCCCAACATGCCATCATCAAAACTGATATTCGGTATGGTACAAGTCTAGATGTACATCAAACTTCCCACAACTAAAGTGTATGGAGTTTTTTTTTTCATTTCTTCATGTTTCCAATCATTTTTAGGACATTGCATATGCTGAATTTGCCTCCTTTTTGTATAGGAGCAACACTTGCTGAACATTTATCCATACTAAATTTCTCTAGAACTTTTTTAATATATGACTTTTGAGACAATCCTAATAAACCATGTAATTTGTCTCAAAGAATTTCGATTTCAATCACATAGTATGTCTCACCCATATCTTTCATTTTAAAGTTTTGATAGAGAAATTCGTATCATAGAGTAAACCAAGATCACTACTAGCAAGCAAAAAAATCATCAACATATAAAATAAAAAAATATGAACTTGCTCCCACTGACCTTTAGATATATACATCTATCAACGATATTAAATCCGAAGGATGTTATGGTAGCATTAAACTTAATGTACCATTGGCGAGAAGTTCAAATTCATATATCGACTTCTTAAGTTTCTAAACTAAGTGTTCTTTTCTTTCTTCTATGAACCTTTTAGGCTGATTCATATATACTTTTTCATCTAAACATCCATTTAAAAAAAGCAATTTTTACATCTTTTTGATATAATTCCAAGTCAAAATGAGCCACCAATGATATTATGATTCTAAAAGAGTCTTTTTTAGATACAGGAGAAAATGTCTCTATATAATCAATGTCTTCTTTTTGAGTGAAACATTTGGCTATAAGTCTGGCTTTATATCATTCGAAATTGCCTTTAAAAATCACATTTAGTTTTAAAAACCTATAATTACATCCAACCGGTTTAAGATTCTAAGGCAATTCGATGAGGTCTCAAGCTTTATTTTGATTCATTGACTTTAACTCATCTTCTATGTCATCAATCCGTTTTATAGACTTATTAGTTTTGATGGCTTCGTCATAAGAAACTGGATCTTTAGTATTTATAGCAATATCATAATCAGATTCTTGTACGTACACCACGTAATCATAAGGTATATCAGACTTCTTCACTCTTTACGGTCTCCAATAAAACAACTCCTGATCGTTCTAAAATCCAACTTACTTTTTTGTGGATTATAAATTCTAGAGTTTGCTGAACAACCCCAAATATGAAGATGTTTTAAGTTACACAACTTAAAATGAGTTTTAGGAACTAACTTGCTAGGAACCCTATTTAATAAATATGCAGCAATCTTTAAGGCTTCAGTCCATAATGATTTAGGCAATGTAAAATTACTTAACATACTCCTAACCATATCTATTAATGTTAAGTTATGTTCGTTCAGCTACACCATTATGTTGAGGTGTACCAGGCATTGTATATCAAGCATAAATGTCATGTTATTCAAGGAGTTTAGCAAAAAGGCCAGGACACTGTTTGACTCCATTATATCTACCATAATATTCACTTCCTCTATTAGAACATATAATTTAATCTTTCGATCTAATTGTCTTTCAACCTTAATAATGTATACTTTTAAAGTATCCACTACCTAACACTTTCCATGCAACAAATATATTTATCCGTATCATGAAAAATCTTCAATAAAATAATATTTTCACCAAACAGAGATGAAGTGTATAATGGTCTAGATACGTTTATATGAATAATTCATAAGATTGGTAAAATTATGTTTTTCTTTTGGGTAAAAACACAATATACTTTATTTAATAAGTAAATAATTAAAAATGTATTGTACCTTTGGGTATCCATTACATTTTAATTTGTTATAAAATTTACATACATTACTAAAATGTGTTGGACCTTTGCATCAACTATAATATTTTAGTAATTATTATTATTATTATTATTATTATTATTATTATTATTATTATTATTATTATTATTATTATTATTATTATTATTATATCATAAAATATTAGTTCATATATCACTAAAAATGTGGTGCGCCTTTAGGCCATCCATGATCTTTTAATATCAATCAAAATCCAAAAAATAAGGCACCTTTAGGTATCCTTCATCGTTCTTACTTATCATTAGCAGAACTATTATGCATTGAATTATGACAATCATAAATCATTAAAAAATGATTCACCTTTAGGTTAAACTAATTTCTAATAATTATCATAAAATCATAATAAAATGCAATATATATGAAAATTCACATAATTTGATGTAAAATTCTCTAGGCCACACGCGTGCGCGAGCTCATGGATCTCCTCCGCTAGCACCGATATTGTCCCCAACTTAACCACCTTCAATTCTTATTGGTGTGGGGTTTTAACTTAAAAGACCTTGGTACTAGTTGGGAGGAGTTAATCACTTATATATTTCATTTGGAAGTTTCATTTAATTGATGTAAAAACTAACTTTCAGTCCCCGCATCTTCAACACTCCCCTATGGACCGAAAGTCACATGATCCATGGGTTTTTTTTCTCGACATGTCTCAATCGAACCGTCGGCTCTGATATCATGTAAAAGGTTTTGATGTAAATATGAATTAAAAGTATTAGCGGAAGCGTACCTTTGTCCTATTTCTTGTTGTGTGGTCTCTGGTCTTTTTCACAGCCCAAGAGTTTGGAGAAACAATATGGGAGAACTCTTCACTACACTAAATTGTCAAAAGCCTTGAAATCATAAATCACACTATGCGATTTATTATCCTATCAATCTTGAGACTTCCTAAGAGATCAGGATTGTTTAGATTTAGATATATCTTTAGTTATCAAAAACATTATCTTTTCATCTATGTTAAACGTTGCCCACGTAGCCAACGTGGCCCACGTAGCTAACGTGGCCAACATCTCCCACTCGCACATCGTGTGTGGACTTTTTGTCGGGCTGGGTCGATGACACACATGGGTGCCCTGTGTTTTGATAACATAGATATCTCTCACTCGTACATCGTGTGTGAAAAAAATTCACAGTTAACAGTGTTTCAATGTAACTAATGGGCCGTGCGACCGTGAGATAACCTGCAAGTGGGAGCTCTACACTAACAACTCAATTAGAGTCAGCATAGAGACATTTACCATTTTAAAAATATATATATCTCTCACTTTGCCCCAGATGCATATAGTCATATATGTTCAAAACATTCTCTAACCCATTTTAAGAGCGATATTTGAGCCTTAAATTCATAGCATTATATTCTAACTAGTATTGCCATCCAATTGATGCAACACCAGTTTCACGACATAGAATATAAAATGAAATGACATGATTCCATATGATCTTTCTTTGCCCTCCCATTACTTAGTTTAGAATCAGCTACTTTCCTAATGTAGCACCTTTAGATCGAATCATATTTGACCATAGGTAACTCACTAAAGTAGCAAGCACTAATTCCTTACTTCATAGAGTCATAAGGGCAATACAAGAAATCTCAACTATATAAGAACTTCTTTTAATTAGACTCACACAGTGAGGATCCAGGGATTTACTATCTACTTACTTCTAAGTGGTCACAAAACACATATAATTCTTTACATGTCACGGTGAAGTAACTCTTAGTAAGAGCGTATGCAATTCTCTTAGTTCACTATGCAGATCTTAGTTCAGTCACTCCTCCCGAAGAGCCTAACCCGAAATCTGTGTAGCTCGCCATAATGAGGCGTTAGTTACTAGATTTTGCATCTGGTTTTTTATTCACAGGCTTAATAGATAGTGGGAAATCTATTACGGTCTTACAAAAATGACCTCATCTTGACTCCTATCAAGGCGGCATTTATCAAAAAAATTTTAATATCTCATCTTTGCTCGCTATTATTAGCGCCAAAGGCGATTGCTTGTATGAGAAAACCAATCAGTGCCTGTTATATGCTTCAAGTCAATAATGACTTATATCAGAGCAAGAAATAGCAAATTCCAATAGAGCTTATTTATTGAATCGAAATAAGAAGTTATAGCAAACAATTTACAGTCTACGCAATCCCAAGGATTTTACATGGTTTAGAAAAATATCCCTAGCGATAGGTTTTGTCATTATATCTGTTGTCATCCTTTGCGTAGGAATGTGCTGTATGAAAACTTCTTTTCTTGCTATGATGTCTCTCATAAAGTTATACTTTGTGTCGATGTGTTTTGTCTTTCCATGATACTTCGGATCCTTCATATAGGCAATATCTACTTGACTGTCACTGGTTTCGATGCACTTTTAATGACTTGTGAGTGCATAACGAAACGTCTAAGCCATATTGCCTCTTGAATTGAAGCAGCGCAAGTGACAAATTCAGCCTCCATGGTTGACAAAGCAATGCATGTTTGCTTTCCAGCTAAAAGTATATCGTCCACATATAGGGATAATATCACAAACTGTTGATCTAAATGTTTAATATATACACAATGATCTTCATCAATCATGTTAAATCCAAAAGAAGTTATGACTTGATGAAATCTTAAATACCATTGTCATGAAGAATGTTTAAGACCATATATTGACTTTTTGAGCTTGCACACTTTGCGCTCTTATCCTTTTACAACAAAACCTATTGGTTGTTGCATATATATATATATATATATGTCTTCATTCAATTCTCCATTCCGAAAAGTAGTTTTTACATCCATTTGATGTAATTCTAAATCCATATGTGCAATAATAGCAAGTAACAGATGAATAGAAGCAAGCCTTACAACTGGTGAAAAAGTTTCCTTATAATGTATTCTTTCTTGTTGTGTAATCCCTTAGCCACTAAATGTGCTTTAAATCTTTCAATTGGTCCATCTGCTTGACGTTTGATCTTTAGAACCCATTTGTTCCCAATTGGTCTATGTCTAGGAGGTAGATCAACCAAGTCCCATACATGGTTAGATTTCATAGACTCCATTTCTTCATCCATTGCTTTTAGTCAATGTTCCTTAGCTGATGATGATAAAGCCTCATTAACATTACGTGACTCATTTTCATCATGTGGAGCAATCATAAAAGCATGAACCTCAATTTCAAAATGTCTTCGAGGCACACTTTGACAACTGCTTCTACGTAATTCTTTTGTATTTGAAGCATCTATTGGAATATCACTTCCACTAAGATCAAGAGTATGAGCCAAATTTGGATTAGTCTCAGTCGCATTTGAATCTAGTTCTAGGATTACATTCTCTGAAGAATCATCAACTTCATAAAAAATGAGATCTCTAATTGCTTCATTTTTGCTAGGAAACTCATTTTCTAAGAATGTGGCATCTCTTAAATCAAATTCAATAAAACTACCATCTGGTTGTTCACTAATGAAACCCTTTTAAATGTTCAGAATATCTAACAAAAATAGATTTCTTCCCCATTGTCCCAATTTTTCATATTTATTGGATGGAGAGTGAACATATGTTGTGCAACCCCAAGGGCGTAAATCTATGAGGCTGGTATTCCTCCCAGTCCACAAGTTATATGGTGTGAAAGCTACTGATTTTGAAGGTACTAGATTTAGTACATGAGCTGCGATTAGCAATGCATCTCCCCAATATGAAATTGGAATGCTTGCTTGTGCCATCATAGATCGAACCATATCTAATAAAGTTCGATTACGCCTTTCTACAAGACCGTTTTGTTGCGGAGTGCTAGGGATGGTAAGCTGTCTAGCAATCAAATACTTCATTTTTATGTGAGATAAGAAGAATATGACCAAAACGAGTAAAATCATCAATAAATGTGATGAAATATGATGCACCATGTCGCGCTCTAACATTCATTGCACCACATATATCTGAATGTATTAATTGCAATGGATTATCAACTCTTACAGCTGTTTCGAATGGTTTTCTAGTTGTTTTTCTAACTAGACAATGTGTACAAATAGGCAAGTCAACTTTTACGAGTGGGCCTAAAAAGCCTTCTCTAGAAAGTCTATTCATTCGATCTTGTCCTATATGACCTAATTTAACATGCCATACATTTGCATCTAAAATTAACAAAGATTGAATATGCAGAAATGGGAAAACAACCATTATTATCAATTTTAACATCGCCATCAATATCCAAAATAATAAAACCATTAGACAAGTATCCAAAACCATAAAGTGCGATGTCCAATAACATAGTGACACCATTGTTATTGAAGTTCAAACTGAAACCTAAACTATGAAGGACGACTACCGAAAGTAAATTTCGCCTTATTTCAGGAGCGTAAAGGACATCATGTAAAAGTAATGTGCGCCCGTTGCATAGATTTAATTGACATGTGCCAATTCCTCGAATAGCTACGCGTGCGTTATTTCCAACATATATCCACTGTGCTCCCACTGGAATGCGGCGATACTCAACGAAAGCCCAACGGTCTTTAGCTACATGGTTTGTTGCTCCCGAATCAATAATCCACAAAGGATTAAAGTCAACAAATAAAGCATTGCTAAACATAAAGCAATTGTGAGATGCATTAAAAGAAAATACCTAATATTTTCTTGGCTCAGGACATTACCTTGCAAAATATCCTTTTTGTCCACAGTTGTGAGATGTCATCTCTTTCATGTCCTTCTTTTTGCCACCTCGCTTGCAATTGGCATTTTTCAATTTCAGAGGTCCACAATGTGTTTGCCTTTCTTAGCTGCTGATTTTCCTTTAGGTTTAAAGGAAGTACTCTGGGAGCCTCCATGCACAATGTGTGATCGACCCGACTTGACAAAAACTCTACACGTGATGTGCGACTGGGAGATGTTGGCCACGTTGGCCACGTGGGCCACGTTTAGCATAGATGAAAAGATAATGTTTTTGATAACTAAAACATATCTCTAAATCCAAACAATCCCGATCTCTTGGAAAGTCCCAAGAATGACAGGATCATAAATCACGTAGTGTGATTTATGATTTCAAGGCTTTTGAAAATTTAGTGTGGTGAAGAGTTCTCCCATAGTGTTTCTCCAAACTCTTGGGCAGTGGAAAAGACCGGAGACTACACAACAAGAAATATGACAAATGTACGCTTCCGCTAATACTTTTAATTCATATTTACATCAAAACCTTCATTTGATGTTTGAACTATTTAGTTAGATCACTTTAGTGATTAATACAACTTCATAATATAAACAATAAATTATAATTGTAATATTAATAATAATGCATTTTCTTTTTACTATTGTATATGAATATATGTCGGTTTATTATACACTACTAAAATGTTTTAAATCTTTTGGTCACCATAATATTTTAGTAATGTGTGTTGTATAAGTATAGGTCTAGGTCACTTTGGTGGTAACTAACTCAAAAAAAATCTAATCTTTTGATGAAATTATCGAAACAAACTTAAAGCAAATTATAGGATAAATCAAATGAAATATTTTCATAAATTAAATAAAAGTCTTTTGAGTCTATTAGGTCACTTTGGTTTTAAAATCTTTTCTCAAATATGATCATGCCTCATAGATTGGTGTCTAAGCATCATTATGATCCAGTCTGCTATAGATTGACCTTCTAAGGTATCATTTAATAACGTAAGGAGGTGACCAGTGGCCGCCGGCTCTTCAGTCTGAGGTACCATTTGCAATTATTCATTCTAAGCATATCAGTTCCACATGTATTCATAAATAGAGAGCTCAAAAGGACAAGATAAAGCGGAACAACAAAATATGTTCAATTTGATTCCAAGCAAGATATCAACCATTTACTACTGTGAATCCTAGCATGACTAATAGCATGACATGATTGAAGATAAAGCAAACCCTACTTACCTCGAAGCATTGCTATCTTATCCAATCATAACTTGGAAGTTCCTATTCGGTTCTCCTCGTGTCTATATTAGTATAGCTTCATGTAAGTATATTAACATGTTTTGTTTGAGGTAAGTTTATTCAATTCATATTAATATCTTGAAAAAAATATAAAACAATTTTTGAATCAATGTCACGCCTTCGCCACGGCAACGTCGCGGTGACAAAAGTTTTCGGGGTTAGTTACCACTGCCCTGATCCTTGTCCCGGTATTATATCTCGACAAAACTCCGTAATTTTGGAAAACAACAAAACCCAATTTAATTTTGGTAAAATGTCAAACGCCCTCTCAATGTCGTGGGCTTACCCACAAGAAGCTGGGGCAAAATTGCACATATTGGTCTCATCGATTTGCCAACGCTGTATATTACACACCACGACGCTGGGAAATTGCTCGGTTGACTTTCACAATTTCCTAGGCAGCGCCGTGGCTAGCGCCCTACCGCTTGTGAGTGAGGTGTTGGGCACGAATTCAAAACTCTACATTTGAAACCAAAATTTCAAATTCTCCAACAACTCACGTCAACCCCCAAGGTCCAAATGTGATCAAAACAATATTAAATAACTCGTTTGAAAACACAAGATCATTTTCATTTCATTAAAGAATGCATCCGAGCTACAAATCCACCATTAAAATATAGATTTTGCAAATCCCTTTGAATAAACCAAAGAAGATGAGATAGAGATGACCCAAATAACAAATCAAGGCATAGGGGTTTGTCTTCTACATTAAAACCCCAAGAGAAACCATGATTTCATTCAAAATCAAATATTAGAACCGAATAGAGAAAATTAGAGAAGATGAGACAAGTTATTACCTTGTTTTGTTAGATCTTAATGAGAGTTCTCTCTCCACCTCCAAATTCACCAAGATAGTGTTCTAGGGTTCCCTCCTCAAATTATCTCTGTAGTTAATTCAAGCAAAAATGGCTTGAATCCCTAATTGTGGTTTAAATACTTAGTTAATGAGATTAGGGTCGTTTGGCCGACTAAATCAAAACCCATTTCTCATCTTGACGCATTTAAGTACTAAGATGATCTTAGAGTCCACATTAAGTCCATCCTTTCTTGTATTTTACATAAATACCCATATATGTATTTATTTTATCAATTTTGCAATTATTCTTTGTTTGTTTTATTTTACAAGACCTTAAGGCTTATTTTTATTTACTTAGGCTTACATTCCCACGTAAGTCAACTAGATAGTATATAATACACACATTATTCACACCATTACACGCATACCATTTATATCTACCAAATTAACTTTGATAAAGAGATGAATTATCCAAATAGAGTTTTGGGGCGTTACCTTGCACCTAGTCTTTTTCACCTAGGCGGAATGTAACGACCCAAACTTTTGTTATATAGCAATAAGGTCATTCCAGTCCTGGGTGACCCAAGCTCGACGTATAACACAGCATACTCCGAGAAATAGGTACTTACATGTAATATTCACGTTCATATTATTGCTTGTCATGTGAATATTGATGTATATTATGTATATGTTATCGATAAAATCTCGCGGTATAGGTGACCAAGGGCGTAACATATGTTATAAATTGTTGGTTGGACTTCGGGATGCAGAATAGTGTCGCATTAAGACTTAAAAGAAGACTTTAAGTAAATGAATTAGGTAGGAATGTCCACAACCATTAATATGCCTCGAAAAAATGAGTTAATTCACTTAAGTGAGAGGTTATTTAAGTCACCAAGGTGACCGGATAGAAAATAGGAGATTTGATAACCATTGGATTCAATTGAAAGGTAAGTTGTGGGCCTTAGATTTTAATATTACAAAAACCAAGGAAAGAATGGATAGATGACATTATGACTCATTAGTAAGAGACACACATCTTGATTTTGGTTATAGAAGAAATTTATGTGTATGCACCAAAAACAGGATCTAAATCCTATATTCAAATTTTGGTTATGTGTGTGGGCCCACATGAAGTTGGTGAGAGAAAATTAGATCACTTGTGTGTTCGTTGGTGTGAGAGGAGAAGGAAAGAGCAAATGGACTGAAAATTGCAACTCTAGGGCATCCATATCAATTTTGAAGTGAAAAATACAAGATTTGTTGATTTGGAGTTTACAATCAACAATTGTCTTCCTCCTTCAACCTTTGGTGAGTTCTTAAGTCTAAATCATCTCAATCTTCTCTAATATCGTAATCCTACAATTATTGGTCGTTCTTCATGTTACATCAGCTCTATTGGGAGTGAAAGTGATGAAATTCCTTTGTAAGAATAATTATTTTGGTCGTTACTAAGGTTTCTAGGGTTTAAAACACGTATTATAGACTTAAGACCATTAATTTGACTTGGGAACCCTAAAATTTGTTTTATAGATGCGATTACCTCTGATTCTGATGTTGAATACTATATTAACATGTTTGGGGAGAACTCATAGTGGTTCAAAGTAGATTGAAGTCATGTCGAAGTGTTGAATTGAATTCCTGCATGAATTGGACAGTCATGCAATGTTTAGTAAAATGGTCATAACTACCTCAATTAAAGTCTACTTTCGACGTTCTAGGTATCGCTAGAAAGCTAGAACATAGATCAAAAGTCACTTGAATTCAAATCTCATAAATTAGGTCATTTCCTGAGTCAAAAATAGAGTGATATCCAAGGGTTGATTAAGTAAGTCACATCACATTAAACAAGAAGGCAACATCAAGTTTTAGTTGTTTATTAGAGGTTTTCCTAATGGTATAAGGTTCGTATAGAACTTGTTTTAGATTCTAAATTGACTTTGGAATATTATCCAATGTATCTAATTATGCATTGGAATCCGTGACGAATGAAAAGACTTCAAATTTAGGAATACGCACACGAGGTAGGTGGTGGTTTCCTTTGTTATAATTATTTGCGCATTATTAGTTATTGCTTAATTCATTTACTATTTATGGAATGGGGATGAGAGCCATATACCGTGACAAACTTATTTTGGTTTTCAATTAAAAATGGGAATGATGAGCTGCATGTTTCTTTGGTGACTATGGACAGATTATGGGGACTTGGGGTGATCTCCTATGAATCGGTAACGTAACATCATACTCCACTATAAAATATCATGAGATTATTCCTTACCTAAGTTGGTTTGATATAGAACCAAAGCCATAGGTGTACTTGGCTAAGGAACTCATTGACAGACATGTTTCTTTGGTGGATTGCATGTTATGGACTCATGGGACGGTTTTCTTTAAATAAAATGGTCACGTGTATATGCGCTACGGACTATGATTGCATGATTGATTATCTATTTATATGTTTCTTATTCCCATGTTGAATATTTATGCTCATGTAGTTATTTATTTGAATTAAGGTTATTAGTGAAATAATGATGGCTTAGGGTACCTCTACTCTACTGATCCCCCTCTACTGAGCCCTAAAACGCTCACCTCCATATTTAAGGTACCTCGTCACGCACAGGAGATTGCAGGAATGAGAAGGCGTATGAGTATAAGCAATATCCTTGACGTGCGTGGTGATGTTTGGCGACTTTATTATTACGTACTTCGATTTTTATTATTTTATGTTAATAAGGATATTAGGGTAGACACGACATGTTTTGATCGTGCTTGGATTTACGTTTTAGAAACTTAAAGAACATCTATTAATATCTATTAAGTTTTGCTTATGCACGTTTTATCAAAATATTTTTATACTGGTTTTCAAGTTATACAGGTTGTGAAACAAGTTTGAAGGCGTACTATAACCTACTAGTTTGGATAGTCTAGTTTCCAAGGTTTGAGTTAGTAGTTCTAGGCCAAACGGACTCAACCCACGGGGTCGGGGATGCTGAATTTGCTATCAGAGCTTAGGCACATAGCTTAGGATTATTGATTGCGCCTTGCTAGGATCATAGGGTAGGGAAATAAACATGGTTATATGTATATATATGTTATTTGCTCCATGTAACTATCGAAACATAGTAGTAAATATTTATATAGTACATTGCCTTACTTGTATGGCTCTAATGTTTTTCTAATTCCTATGTATCTCAATGAAATCATGTGTACTTTGAGGAGGAAGATCCAGTTGCATAATTAGGTCTAACTGTGGAGGGGGATCTAATAATCAAAATGAAGCCCAAAATAAGGAAAGGTAATGGAAGGATGTCATTGAATAACGGATGAATGGAATCTCAAAATAAGAGAATTCAAGAGTTGATGACATAACTTAGAGCTCAAACAGTACCACCTGTTGCACAACCACTAGTTGTTAATGTTACAGAGTCGAGGTGACAGCTAATTCAGTTGATATAGTTCAACCTATTGCAGTACCCCAGTTGTTGCCTCTGTTGAGGAAGATGAGACCTCAAGAGTGCTTACGTCATAAATACATGAAGTATGACTCGCCAAGATTTTATAGGACTACTAATGCTGAGATCGCAGAGCACTGGCTAAACAACATGGAAAAATGGTAGAGTGACCTAGATTTAGAGGATAGCTTGAAGGTTAAGTTTTTAGGATTCTCGTTTGAGGCGGCAGCACACAAGTGGTGGAAGTCTACTTTAAGGACTAAGAAAGAAGTGATCACATGGTCTAAATTCAAGCAGCTATTTTACAAAAAAATACTTCCTTGCTACGGTCCAAAACCAAAAAAAGGTGCAGGGAGCTATGTTGGTCATCGAATATGAGCAGAAATTCACAAAGTTGAGGGAGTTTGCTTCTGAAATGAATAAGCTTGAGGAAAACAAGATTCATAAGTTCATAGATGGGCTGAATGCTGGGATTAAGAAGGTAGTGGCAACGATCCAACCTACGACTTATGCTAAAGCTATTGATAAAGCCTTAGCTTGTGAGGTTGCTATTTTGGCTGACACTCTTGTTGCTACTCCGGTGTCTAACCAAACGTCATACCAGTAGCAAAATCAGAATAGTGACAAAGATAAGTAGAGAACATATGTGGCCCCAAATTCGGAAGCAACCTTGGGCACCGCCACGTCGCATCACACGTATCTAGCTCTGCAATGCAATGGCCAACTATCTATGATGCCCAACTACCTAACTGGTTCCTTACACGTTATTAAACTCTAGTTTAGCTAATTAATCTTCATTTAAGTATTATAGTGTGTTTGATAGCTTTGAAGATTTTCTTGAAGTAGTTTTTTAAGAGAATTTTCTAGAAGGTGTTTGATGAAAATAAAGAAAATTTTCTTTTGGCAGTTCCTAGTTCAATCACTTTGAAAAGCATGTCCGCCGCATCCAATCTTATACAAATAAAATTCACAATCCTATACAGAAGCTAAAAAAAAACTGATTACATCGGTCAAACATCGCTACTCCGTCCTTTCAACGCCACCACCACGACCGCTCTCCTCGTCCTCATCCTCTGCCTCCCCGCGTCCCAACCCACCACCAATCTCACAAATCCTCTCCCAAATCTTCTCTGAAATCGAAACCGCATACAGCCTCACTTGCCTAACAAATCAAACCCATTAAGCCCATCTTCCCCTTTTATCTCCTTCAAGTCTACGTACCACCCTCCTCATCTCTCCTACAGCCCTCACATCCGCCACGCCTTCCTCCTCATCTTCATCACGGTTTAAGTACTACTAATTCCGCGACCAAGACGGCACCCACTATGCAACGAGTCTTTGATCTAGAGAGTGGAGAGTGAGAAAATCTCAATTTTCCAAGCTAAAAGATTGAGAAAATAAATAAAGAAAATAGGGGGTGTGGTTTTTTTTTTTTTTTTTTTTCCTCTGTGCAGTTGCAAAAGCTATAAAACAATGGGAAAAACAGTTACACTAAATTAGTAGACAATTTTTCATGATTTTTTTCATTTACTTTGCTATCAAACACACAGTTAGTGATTTAATTAGCCATTTAATCAATTTATCAAGTTATATTATAATTTTACAGCGGAAGTCTTTAAGTGAATAAATTATGCAATATTTAACAATCCTAAGTAGTGGAAAATGCGGCAAAATGATACCATGTATATAACAAAGGCGAAATAATACAACAAGAGATCCATATATATGTATTCAATGTTCTACAGTCCCCAAAAACCCAATAAAAACATAAACATATACATATTATAGTCAAACATGAGCTGGCCTCACTATCTCAGAGGTAGCCGCCTAATACCTCCTCGCCCTTGCTCGTCGAAGGATCTGTACTCGATCACCCAACAAATACAATGACGAGTCCGGTAAGTAAAATCCCAAGAGAAGTCCATACAATATTCATGAATGAACTGAACCAGCCGGTAATCGATAAAACATGACAGGAACCACTTATATACTCGCATGCTTATAGTGACTAAACCCCAACTACGGTTAGCGGATGAACCCCTCCAGACGCTATATCAAGTCAAGGGAACATCTTACATCCCTCCCGATGGTCGTAGATACATTCTATTATCGTCAACACGAGTGATAAAAACAAGCAAACTCATGCAAATGATTTAGCTATAACCAATATATACGCAACCGAATTAGAATGAAACCCATGTATGCCCACCAGCCGTCACACATGTAATTCGATATCGATAAAACAAAATTGTGAATTTTGTGAGGTATTCAAATGGTTTTACACACCTCAATACACGCTCTGACTTCCTTGGACTCTCGAACCCGACCTTACCTACTCTCCGATACCCGAGCTACGTGATCTCACTCCCCTAAAGTCAATTAAGTATGTTTATTGTGTATTCAGATTGGTTGAATATGTTTTAAATTGATCTTCCCAAATCAGCCCCTAAAGACTAAATAAAGTCTTAATTTCGGTCATGTGTTGCAGCGCATTTGTAGGCATGAAATTGTCGAAATCTCAAAAACTTCCCTCTGCAAAGTTTTTGGTCTCTATCTTAGCTTTTCAAAAAGGTTTGGTTTGTGAAATTTTGATTTACAACGAAAGAGATATCGCAATTCTACCCAAAACAACTCAAATTGGAACCTAATCTGACCAATAGACTTAGAAAACTTATTTATCCCAATCTATAGTTTCAAAAATCGTGAAATTGGTCACAAGGCAGCTAACATACCCAATAAAACATCCTAAGAGATCAGATTATTTGGATAACTAATTATGGAGTTATGGCTTTTAGAAGTTTAGTTTCAAAAATCCCACAATGGCATTCAATTACCTATTTGCATAGCACTTTTTGACATGAAAACATTCGAATTACAAAATCTTCAGTAGGACAAAGTTGTTCCCCTTTGAGTTAGCTTCAAAATGTCACCAAATTGGGTCTGTTTCGATTTAAAATGAGGAAGTTATGACCAAATTATAGAGGCTAGTTCATAACAATAACTAGCATAATTTCAAATTTTGTTTATAATTTCAAAAATTCATAATTTTTTATTTCAAAGCCAAATTAAGAACTTCTTAATAGTTGTATTATCAGATTGAGATGAGGAATCCAAATATATAAATCAATTTTAAATACTCAAATATCTACCCTTTGAAAATGACTAAAAATCAAAACTTATTTCAAACTTGAAATAAAGGGATGTATACCTAGGGTTGCAGTTTGATCCCTATCTTTTGATGCTCCATGAGATTAATGAAATGCTTTGATCCTACTCTTGAAATCTTTGACTCTAGCAAGAGAAGGAGTTCTGAATTTTCTTCATCTCAAATGTTGCTTTGTGTTGCATGTAGAGAATGAGCACTTCATGTACATATATATAAATATTTGGATTGCCTAATTCCATCCATACATCTCTTACATACTTACCCATCTCTATGTAGATCTAATGGTTATAAATCACTCCTAACCCCACTAATTCAAATCAGCCTAACACACATATGTACACCAAGTCGTATGGAAATTATGACAACAGGCATCCCAAGGCATATTAATGCTTTGTGTTTTATTTTCTTAACGTAGTCCTAATTAATTGAATTTAGACTAATATAAATGTATACATATATCACATATGGTTAGTGTGTTTAGTCGCATACTTCACATATTTATGATCCCAATAACCCTCGACTACCCGGCACTCGGTGCCCCGCCTCCGACACGCATCTTAAGGCGCGCCCTATTTTTACTTTATTTAATTAAATAACTTAGGCTTTAGTTTAATTAGACATCATACTCTAGTTCTTAGCCTAGTCTAGCATCCCCGGGTAACTACTACCTGATACCCACGTCTATACGCTTCCCAACGTAACTCCCTATCACACCAACTTGCCCGATAATAATGCGACACACATGCGATGCAATACAATAATATAATTAGTTTTTAAACACTGCACATAAACACCCATAATCTACAAATAACATTTACCCTCGATTCTAGTGTTTGAGTTAACTAAGTTGTCCACGTAACGCCTGAATTACAGCCATTAATCCTTGAGATTAATGCTAATCTTAGTTTAATTAATTTGGGTCATTATAACATACCTCAAAAGGAACAAAAATCAAGATCGGCTAGTGGTTTTGCAGCACCTAGTCATGCACTGACAGGGACCACACATGTTAGTGCGCCCACTCTTAAAGTGACATAGACCTCAATTGCCAAGCCCCTACGTCCATCGCAGCAGGCAAGGTTAGGGTAATATTCAATTAAATCAGAGAACCGGAACGTCAAGAAGTGTATCATAACAGACATAAGTGCAATACAGGGCACAAGGAACTTGCTACAATTGCGACAAGGTAGCGTATTACAATAGGGAGTGCCCCACTCTACCAACAAAGTCTGTAGGGAGCTTCTCACCATCGGCACAAGGGGTGGTGTTGGCAGTGGCAGATGCAGACCCAAATGCTATACGTCAACTTGTGGAAGGTAACCTTTCCATTTTTCGTAAATATATGCATACATAGACAGATTATGGTTTTATGGTGTCTTTTATTTTTGGTATCATGGTTGATGAATTAAAGTTGAGACCAATTAGAACTAGAACTGTATTGATTTTGAGTACAGCCATCGGTGAGAGGGTGTACCCTAATATGATTTGTGAATCATGTTCCATTAAAATTAGGGAGTACAAACTTACCTTTAGATCTTGGGGTGTTGGAGTTCCTTGAGTATGATGCATTACTTAGCATGGATTGGTTGGAAACCTATCATGTGAGTATAGATTATTTCAATAAACAAGTAACTTTTCAAGTACCTGGACTCCCAATCTTTCACTATCAATACGTCTCAAATGGACATGATCAAAGAGATACTAGTGGTTTATGAATTTCTGAAAGTATTCCCCTTGGAATCTCCTGAGATTCCACCTGAATAGAAGGTTGAGTTCGTTATTGACTTAATTCATGGTACCAAGCTGATATCGATGCAACCTCATCGAATGTCACGAGCGGAACTTGCAGAATTGAATAAACAACTAGAAAATTTATTAAAGAAAGGGCTCATACTCCCTAGTATGTCGCTGTGGGGCACAAATGTTCTTTTTTTTAAGAAGAAGGATGGATCCATGAGGATGTGTATTGATTACCGTCAGTTAAATCAGGTGACTATTTGGAATAAGTACCCACCTCCAAGGATCGATGATTTATTTGACCAACTGAGAGGAGTGAAGTATTTCTCCAAATATGACTTGAGATCCGGATATCACCAGTTGAAAGTCTAAGATCAAGACATAAATAAAACGACATTTAGTACACAATATGGACTTTTAGAGTTTATCGTAATGCCATTTGGGCTCACGAATGCGCCGATTATGTTTATGCATATAATTTTTTGACCTTACCTCGATCAGTTTGTGATTGTTTTTATTGACAACATTATAATCTACTCCAAGACCCATGAAGAACATGAGCACCATCTTCGGATCGCTTGGCCGATGTTGAAGGATCATCGATTATATGCTAAGTTTATTAAGTGCGAGTTTTAGATTTCTAAAGTGAATTTCTTGGACATATAGTGAAGGCAAATGTAATCTCTATTGATCTAGCAAAGATTGAGGCAATTTTGAATTGGCCTACACCTACTACATGCACCAACAAAAATTCATAGTTTTTTGGGTTTGACATGTTATTATAGGATATTTGTGAAAGGTTTCTCCAATATTATGGCATCGATGACACAGCTGACCAAGAAAGATGTGGAATTCTTGTGGGATAAGAAATGTAAGGAGACTTTCAAGACTTTGAAGGACAAGTTAACTATGGCTCCTGTTCTAGTACTACCTGAACAAGGAAAGTAATTCTCTTTCTATACAGATGTTTCAGGCACATGTTCGGGATGTATGTTGATGCAAGAAGAGAAAGTGGTGGCTTATGCCTCGAGACTGCTAAAATTCAATGAGAATAAATAACATGTACATGACCTTAAGTCTATGGCGATCGTCTTTGCTTTAAAGATTTGGCAGCACTACTTGTATAGGGAGAAGTTTGTAGTGTCCTCAGACCATAAAAGTTTGAAATACTTATTCACTTAAAGGAAGTTAAACATGAGACAACGGAGGTGGTTATAACTTTTGAAAGACTATAATTTCATCAATTTTCAATACCACTAGGACAAGGAAAACGTGGTTGTCGATGCCTTAAGTTGTATGACTACTCAGTATTGACATTTGGAGGAGGCAACAGTTATGATTTTGTTAGCATATTCGGTTAGAGCTTCATCCAGTCCATTGTTACCAAGTGTTTCAGATACCATGATATGCGCACATATTTGGGTTGAGTTTGAGTCAGTGTCACGAGTGATTGAGTGTCAGAAGGTTGACACAGAGTATGAGAAGTATAAAGGTTGGGCCGACAATGAAGAGTACCCGGATTGGAATCTATCGTCAGATAATGTTGTGAGGTTTAAAGGCAGACTATGGATTCCATCCCAAAAAGAGTTGAGGCATGAACTGCTTAGAGATTCTCACCAGTCTCTTTATACGATTAATCCTTGAGGCACTAAGATATATCGTGACATGAAACGGGTATATTGTTGGTTCAGAATGAAGGCAGATATTGCAGATTTTATGAAAATATGTGAAGTATGTCAATAGGTGAAGGCGGAGCATCAAAGATTTGGTGGACTACTGCATTCATTGCCGATTCTAGAATAGAAATGGGAACACATCTCTATGGATTTCAACTCCGGTTTGCCTAGGTCCCCGAGATAGCATGATACCATTTGGGTTATAGTCGATCCACTGACAAAGTCTGCTCATTTCTTGCCACTGTCGATGATTTAGACCATGGAGAAGCTTAGCAAGATATATGTGTTTGAGATTGTGAGGTTGCAAGGTATGTCGGTTAGCATTACGTCTGACAGAAATCCACGATTTACCTTCGGGTTTTGGCTTTGCAGTTTCAGATGGGCACCATACTTCAACTCAGCATGACTTTTCATCCACAGTCTAATGGTCAGACTGTAAAGGCCTAGTATTTATTGACATCGTTATTTCATTTAATTTCAGACTCGGACGCCAGCTCAGATCCACGTGGACGCTTCGGATAGGCTAAGACGAGGCTGACTAGGCATAAATCATTATTTTTGTCTCTTGGTTGCATAATTGCGATGTTAATTATTATTTATTGCATAACTCATCACATCTGTGTATTTATATTGTCATAATGTGTGAGACTATATGACGGTTAAATGTCTCGTAAAACGTGTCGATGCAGGTATCGGGTGGCTTAGTACGGGATCACTAAGGCTAGACAATATAACTTGAATAAATGACCATAACTATGATAATTATGGGTTAATATGAATAAATAAACCTTAGTCAAACTCATGTTGGTCGGATACATTAGTAATGGCGCACCTTGAGATGTGTATCGGGACGCAGGCATAGGGTGTTGGGTAGTCGGGAGTTAGTGAGACCACTAATGTGTCAAAAATGAGACTAAATACACTAACCAAAAGAATTTATGTGTCTAAGTTTGTAAATTTAATTGATATGGAATAAAGGGACTATAGTTTGGATAAACAAATTGGAGACCATTGATTTATATGGAGATGATGAAGATGTGTAGGAATCCTAAGCTAAATAGTAACTAGTTAGTGGAGGCATGCATTCTCCATGTGGGACTAGTGTAGGGGTGGCAATTCGTATCGGCGAGTCGTAAACGTGTCGTGTCGTAAACGTGTCGTGTCCCATATAATGCAAACCCATTACATGACATGTTTATTAATCGTGTTAATCGTTTTCGTGTCTAAGTGGGTCGTGTGTTAAACATGTCGTGTAATCGTGTCACCCACTTATTAAATATTGTATTTAAAAATTTTATTTTATTTAAACTTTTATAATTAAGTTACTATTTTTTAAAAATATATCTAAATGATTAAATTTAAAAAACATACTAAATAACCAATAAAATATAATGTGGTTGTATATAGTCGTTAGTTTTACTTTACTTTTTCATTCAAGTCTTTATTACTCTTAAAAATAAAGCAAAAATGACTCGTAATAATAACATAAACAAAATTATAAGAATCATCTAAAAAAATATCTAAATTTTACTTTGGCTTAAAAGTTTATTTTTTCTTAATAAATAATTATTAATAAAATCTAAAACATAAATAATATATTAAAAGTAAAATGAATATTTCCTCTCAAATATAAAATAAAATATGATAAAAGATGTCTATAAATAAAATAAATAAATCATGCTATTAACATGCATTCAAATAGGTAAATTTTGTATCAATCTATTTATTATATAATATTTATTATTTATACATTATTCTTTAGCCGTGTTAAGCGAGTCATAAACGAGTTGAGCAGGTTGACATGTTAATGACTCGTTTATTAACCGTGTATAAACGTGTTAACATGTTTATGACCCAGACCCACTTAAGCCAAACCCACGACATGTTTATTACGTGTCGTGTCGTGTCGTGTTAATCGTTTCATGACCCAAATTGCCAGCCCTAGACTAGTGGCATTGAGAGAGAGGACACATGTCCTAGTAATTAACTTAGTCAAATTAAGGATTTGCTTAATTAATCAAGCTGCTAATCAAAGGACATAAAAGACAAACTTTGGTTTTCATGCAAACAAGAGAAGAAAAATTCAGAATCTTTTAGAGCAAAGAAAGCTACAATGTGCTGAATTTGTGACTTCAAGAGTATCTACGCTTGGAGGATCAAATTATAGAGGATTAAACAATAGTTAACAACTTCTACTCCTCATTATTTTTATTTCGATAAAAAATTTTCCAAGCATGACAAAGAGGTGTGGAATGGTTGTGGTTTGTTGATTTCATGTTTTTTTAAGGTTGAAGATGAATCATATACATGTCATATAACTTTGGTTTCAAAAAAATTAAGCCAAACTTGCTAGTAGAACCAATTATATTCATGAGAAATTAGCCAAGTTTTGCAAGGGCATAACTCCCTATATACTTATCAGATTGGGCTAATATTTTAGTATGTTGTTTTTGGATATGTTAGATGACTTATGACCAAATATTACAACTTTTGGAGTTGTATATTGGGAGAAATGGTTTTACAATCTTGCTAGTCGGATTTGTTTCAAATTTGAGCTATTTTTGTAGAATTACGATATCGTTTTCATTTTAAATCAGAATTTTGCAAACCTAACCTTTTCAAGAAGGTAAGACAGAGACCAACAACTTTTATCTTGGGAAGTTTTTAAGATTCGAACGTTTTCATGCCCAAAGATATGCTGCAACACGTGACTAAAAATGAAACTTTATTGGTCTATAATGGCTGTTTTGAAGACTTGACCTACATACTTAACTTTAAATACCTATAATCAATCTAAAACACTTGAAATTGATCCTAGGGGACTTGAAAACTATAGTGCAATAGTCAGGGGAATATTGGGGCCGGATCGAGTATTTTCGGGACTTCGATGTGCAATTTGAGGTGTGTAAATCCCTTAAGAAACATATCTTGAGTTTTTAACTATTTCAGTTGTTGTATCTACTGTTTCTTTGCTATTCACTTTCATGTTTTATCACTGCTTTGTTTAGGTTTAACAGTCGATAGTTTTGCTCACCGGTTGTATTCTATGTTGTGTTGTACGGGCTCTAATACGCTAGACTATAGCATGTGTATCAAGAGTCCTCTGTGAATGACAACCTGAGCTACTTTGTTAGTACATGTGTATCAAGAATATTTCTCAATTTTTGATGAAATTGGGGTATTTTTCCAAATTTAATTTGGACATTAATTGAAGAGATAAGCACGAAATTAAATAAAATAATTAATAAATTGGTGGGCGCCTAGTGACACGCGTGGTCGAGGGTCGCACGCGTGGGATGTACAATAGTGTGCACGCCCGTGGGTGGTCGTTGGCACGCGTGGCTAATTTATAATCACGAAAATACATATGTGTTTATATATTTATATATATATATAATATAATTTATATATAAATATATAAATGAATCCTATAGTTTTAATTCAAATAAAAGTATACATTCGATTTGCCTTAAGATACGCGTAACGTGAGCATCAAGGAAGATAATGGTTGAACGTTGGCTGTTAGAGAGGATTTGTCCATGCCTCGAGATGCGTGTCATTCCATTTCAAGGAAAATCAAGTGGTGCATGGATGTGATTGAGTGGTTAGTTATAAACCATTTAATCTACCTCGAGATACGCGATATGTATCTCGAGGAGATCAATACAATTGATTTTATTTAAGGCGGTTAGTGGTGATTATCTTGATAATATCCACAATGATTAACTTCGAGATACGTAGTACATACCTCGAGGAATACCAAATTATATAATGAAAATGGAACCATTAGATTTGTCTCGATATTCGTGCGATGTGAGTCTCGAGAAAATCTATATATATATATATATATATATATATATATATATATATATCTCCAACACAAACACACCGCCTCCTCTATATTTCAAAATTGAAAGTCGAGAGAGATCGATTGAGGCTGTGAGAGGAGTGGAGACTGAGAGGGAAATAGATAAAGACCTGTGGCAGGTCGTTGTTGTTGGGTTGAGGTTGTTGTTGTCGTCATTGATATTATTGTTATTATTGATGTACTATTATTGTTGATCGTTGTTGTTTGGTTTGCTGTTGATGTTGTGATTGTTTGTGAGGCGAGGTAGAGGACGATGATGAGGAGAGGAACCCTGACCAAACCCCAGTGGCACCCATAAAATAAAAAAGATGAAGAAGATCGAAACAAAGAAATTGTGTTTCTCTGTTTCGATCCAGGGGGCCGGTTCAGGAGTCAAACCCCCCTCCCCCTAAAAAAACGAAAAATGTTTTAAAATCAAAAATAAATATAAACAAATCCCTGGAAATTGGAAAAAATTTTAAAAAATAGTATTCGAGACACATAAATAGAAATTGTGGTTTTTGATGAAAAATGAGGATTTCAGAATTTTCTCGAGGATCTATATCAAGGTTTTTCTTTGTAATACGTGCTACGATACCCGTGAATGTCTGAGATTTAAATTTTTTTTAAAAGCCTAGCCAAGGTTAATTCTCGATTCTGAACCACAATTCTCAGTCAAAATTTGAATTCGAACATCCGTAAAGTTAATTTGGTGTGATTTCAGGTTTTTAAGACTTTGGAATATCAAAATAACTCAGAAAGTGGTCGAAAACTTAAGAAATTCGAATAGAGAATTTATCCAGATTTTTCATGGTTTTAGGAAACGTCGAGAATCTCGATATACTTAGAACGAAGCTCAAGGAATAGGTTCAAAGTATGTCAAAGCCGATGAAACGTTGTATGAGGCTTCGCAACTAACTTTGAGTTAGTTTGGTGGTAAGTAAACCCTACAGTGATCTATATTATTTCTGGGATTTATCTTTATACTTGTAATTGTATCATAGTCTACATTGCCTTTTATCATTTTTGGTCATGCACACAAAGAGAGAGTGAAGGGGATAAGCTTGTTTCAGAGTCTGGTTTGCTTGAAACTTGGTTTCAATCCTGCCTCTATGCGTCTAGTGAGACTAGCAGAGTCTAACGTCGACAAGTTATCTCTGCATTTCATGATCTCATAATACTGTCTCTATACTATTTTTGGAAGTCGACATCTAATTATAGTTAGGAGATAGCGACAGAGTGGATTGCATATAATGTTGATGCATTTATCTTATTGATTATTTGGAAATGCATTTATATGTCTCCATGTTTCAGACTAACAATTGCAGGAGTACAGATCAATGTATGAATTTACTTGCCTGACATTTTTGAGTTATTTTTATAGTGTCAGATTCGATATGAAGACAAAGGACGAACGGACAAGACTCGAAGATTGTGGTAATTATTTTCAAAAGTTTAAGTAAATTCTTGTTGTCAATTGTTGATATATATGTTGTTTTGGGGTTTTTGGGGTGAGTGTAGGGCGTGAAATCTTGTTAAAGGATTACGGGAGTCTCCTAAGTTAGTTTAAAGTAAGTTGAGAAAGTTTACGTTTAAATTTTGGGCTATTTGGGATAGTAAAGTTGTGATTAAGCTACCGGAGACTCTAAGTTCGTTATAAATTAGAGTTTGATATATTATGAACTGCGATGAGTTATGAGTCCTTCTGAGCATCTCCCTATTCTGTTGTCTATTAGGTGAATTTCTTAGCATGCCACTTTTAGAGGAGGTAGCGCTGAAATTTTATTAAATATGAATATGATTATTTTAATTTGCTCCTATTGAACAAATCATGAATTGAGTTTCATTGAGGATATAAATTTAGTTTTTGAGCCTTATTAAGGATTGAAATAAAATTATTTTGAGGTCAAAGTTGAAAGAACGGATAAGGCTGACTAGATTATCAGATGATTAAGATAATTTAGGCTAGTCAGTCATCTTAATGACGAGGGGCTGACAATTAAGTACGTATATATTTACTTTTGTTGAGTTTTTGGGACTGTAGAACAGAGAATACGATTATATGGATCTCTTGATGTACTTATTTCGCCTTTGTTATATAGATGGTATCATTTTGTTGAGTTTTTCATGACTTAGGACTATTAAAATGCATAATCTACTCAATCTTAAATATTTCCGCTATAAAATTGTATTATAGCTTGATAGATTGACTAACTGGCTAATTAATCACTAATAATTACATGACGAATAATTAGTTGAGCGAAGGTTTATTGTAAAACATGTAACCAATCAGTTAGGTCGCGAGGCATCATAAATAAGCACGCCATGACATGGCAAGGCTAAGTGACGTGTGATGCGACATGGCAGTGCTCAAGGTTGCCTCGGGATTTGGGGCCACCACAATTTTGTATCAAAGAAAGGTCGATGGAGCCCAAGGAAAATGCTAAAAGAAAAGAGAATAAAATTTAACAAACAAACCTTAGATGTGGAAACCCGAAGATCATGATTTAGAGTCCTAATTGGGAAGCAACTTGAGTTGGGTAGCGTTTGGCTTATATACGTGTTATGTTTTGATATATATATATATATTATATGCACGTATACGGAATATGATCAAACACGCGTCATTTGATCAAGATGGACGGATGATCAGATCTTGTCAGACGTTTGGATGACTCACACGATGTGGTACACTATGCCGAAGCATAATTGTTTCATAATTACGCGTCAAGTTATTTAAGAGGGCTCAACATACAATAGTATTTTGACTTGTGCAATGACACACATACCTTTAACAAAGCAGCGCCGACCAAATGGAGTACGACGACTGAAAGGAGAGGTACAAATAAGCAGGGCGCAGACAAGTACATTTTGATCAAGATTCAGCTGAGGCTAAGGGATGAATTCTTACATTGAGACAGGGTAGCTGCACCATGGTGCAATACATGAAGAGATCTCGGTACCTAGTAATTGCCAGCGATATAGTGTCTATAAGGACCTGCACACGTTAGAAGATCTACGACATGGTCTAAACACATGAGACTTATCGGCTGACCAATGCCGACACACATCTAAAGTCGTTGAGGGACGGTCAGAGCTGAGCTCTAGGCTAATGAGACAGAGAGATCATAATGACAGAGAGGATATACATCACAGTCGAGGCCATAGGGACGATGACCAGATATATAGAGCTTGTGCAGTATCAGCACTTCAACCATCAGACTTAAGACAAGAGAGGTTAAACACATGGATCTCATGATCAAGGTCAGGGCCAAAGGTCAGGTAGTGGTCAGGCATGACCAGGACATAGGGATAGGTGTTTTTTGTGGACTGAGGGACTATCCGCTGAGATCAATGACATTTGTGGTAGCGACACTTAGAGTCGGTGCATGTTGTAACTGATTTAGGCAGTGTGAAGCCTAGTAATACTGTCACGGCCCAAATCTCTAACCCTGTTTTAATTCCTTAATCAGGATCACCGACCCTTGACGTGGGATCTACACTGTGATACGTACACCGACCGAGGCACGTGGCCGAGGTATATGATATTTTTGTATTGATGTATGCCTAGTGTTATGTATTGTGTAGACTTACTAAGTCATTTTGGTACAGTTGTAGGCGTCGAGACGAGAGCGGGGACACGCCTCGAGTAGCGTGCTAGTCGGGAAACCGGGTAGTTAGCATTTTGGTAAGTCTTATGTAATACTAAAATGAAATTGAATAACAATTTGTCAAGTAAATAATATGGAATATATATATTGAGTGACTAGCGACGCGGCGGTACGCGTATATCACGATTCGGACGCGAAACCGGGCGTCGAAACGCCCGGAAACACGGGCGAGTGTCCTAGCGGTGTCACGAACAGGTGTCACACTTGTCCCAACTCAAGTCACACTTGTCCCAACTCAAGTCACACTTGTCCCAACTCAAGCAACACTTGGAAAAATTCAGGCCATGTGTCAACCCCACTTACATGCACACAAAAACCCACCAAACACTCCCACCTACACCTACACCCCCAACAACATGCAAACCAAACCACTCATTCATTCTTGCTGGAGAAGAAGAAGAGATTTGCTGGAGGGGAATGAATCATCAAGGTTTTGAAGGAATCCATGGGAGTTTGTGAGAAATCCTCAAGCTACATCAACTAGGTACACATATTGAGTTGAAACTTGAACAAGTTCTGGTTTTAGGCAAATCTCAGATAGTAGATCATTGAATATATGCAGTTGATTTATATATTTAGATTCCTCATTTCAAGCTGATAATCCAGCTATATTGAAGATCTTAATTTGGTGTTGAAATCATAAAGATATGAATTTTTGAAGTTGCAACATCAAAACTGGAATTCTGCATGTTGTATTAGGAATCAACCTGGGTAATTTAGTCATAATCTGAACATGTTAGATCCAAATTCAACCAAACCAGTGGCATTTGAAAGTTCATATAGAAAGGAACAACTTTGCTTAACTGAAGGTATTCTGATTTGAATGTTTTCATTTCCAAACATGCTCTACAAATAGGTGCTGGAATTATAAAGGACAGTTTTGAAACTAAATTTGCTAAGGGTATAACTCCCTAACTACTTATCCAAAAGAGCTAATCTTTTAGTATATTGTATTTGGATATATTTTCTGCCTTTCGACCAAAAATCACATTTTTATGAACTATAGATTGGGAGAAATAGATTTTCTAATTCTGCTGGTCGGATTAAATTTCAATCAGACCTATGTTTAGTAAAAGCATGATATCTCTTTCAGTTTAAATTATAATTCTGAAAACTAAACCTTTCTAGAAAGCTAAGAGAGAGATCAAAAATAATGGTAATGATGGAGAAATTCAATATTTGGACCATTTCATGCCTAAAAGTGCATTAAGATGTAGGACTGAAATTGAAACTTAATTTAGTCTTTAGGGGCTGATTTAGGATGATTGATTTAAAGTCTATTGAACCAATTTGAATACACAATAAACACACTAAATTGAGCTTAAATTCACTATTTGAACTAATGAGACACCAAACTCAGGAACCTAGGAAAAAGGGTACGAGAGAGCGAATACAAGACTGGGTGTATCGGGAGGCCAGTAAAGCTAGGACTTTACTTTGTTGTTGTGAGTATACCCATTGACAATTTTACTTGGCATTTCATTCCTATTAATTATTATCCTTGCATAGTCATTTTGACTATTTGCCTTTGTACTCTTATATCATATGTTCTTTGTGTCTATGCTCATTTGATGAGTCTAGTTTGCATGATATCCATTCATTTGATTTAATTCATTGATTCCATTCCATGCTATGTCTATTCTTGTTGTTTTAAATGTGAATTGAATGATAAATAGCATGCTATTAGGCTAGTGAATATCTTATAAATGTTTAAGAGGGTTTGTATTCATTATTTGTTTAGGTGTGTAGATGTGCCTATGCCTTGACAATCCATACTTGGTATTTCTTGAAATTTAAAAAGTAGTTTTTTGCATTTAGGTCCCGTACTCGATCGAGGTGTGCGCGAATCACGGGGTTAGAGTCCCTGGGGATGTCGGCACACGTTACTTGACACTGTATGACACTCGGGGTTAGAGTCCCTGAGGTGGTCTACGCACCGGGGTTAGAGTCCCTGGGACACTGTATGACACTCGGGGTTAGAGTCCCTGAGGTGGTCTACACACCGGGGTTAGAGTCCCTAGTAATACTTGGGTTAGAGTCCCTTGTGCTATATGATTATTGAGTCGGAGTGACACGTTTCACTGCCGACCGGACCTAAATCACTACTACTTAGCCTAGTGTCAGTTTCACTTGTTCACTCTGGTATTTACTCGCGTATGGTTTATTTTCCAGGTTTTTCCATTTATATGCTTTTAAATACCATTTGAATATTTGGAAATGCAAATTAAACTTGTCATCGGGGATTACTGTTTTATTCTTGTACTCACCGTCCTTTTTATGACGGTGGGTGCAGAGCCGTCTACCAGCAGGCCGGGCAAGGAAAAGATCGGTTATTATCCCTGAGCCCGCGGCGCGTCACTGCATCTATTGTAGGTCTTATTTTGATATTTTGATTTATATGTTATATACGTCTTTCAGATACTATTTGGGGTTGTATATTGGGTTGAGCGTTAGTTCCCCAACTTGACTTAGACTATTTTACTGTTTCAATGCATTTCGAGGACTTTATATATGTGATGTCATTTCCTGGTTTTCCACACTTAGGGTTTTATAAATTGCTTCCGCATAAGTTACTAATTGCTTCCGCATAATCAATAACACTTCCGCTAATTAATTAATTTAATAAAAAGTTTTAATTAACTTTAAATTTTATAAACTGGTAGGACTAGTGTATTACTTATCATGAACACTACAAAAGTGCCGTCTAGGTTGTAAAGGCTGACTAATACGTAGTTAAGTCATGCGTGGATATGATTAAGGCTTTAATTACTGGATTAGGCCGGGCGGTGCCCTAGATTAGGAGAGGGGCCGTCACAAATACGCTCAGGGTACATAGATTGGTAATTCCAGTTAAAGTTATTTGACACATTTTATTAGTTATTTCTTTTAATTATGTATATACATATTGTGATTCCTAGTTAGATATATGAAGACACAATGGTTTTACGATACACTTGGCACGGGCGCCCTCAGTGAATTGTGACCTAAGTTGTTTGTCTTCGGTGCATGTCGGTGGGTCGTAGGTCCATGTCAACCACCGCGAGGGCTATCGGGCAATGAACCAATGGAAGGGGGTTGGAAAAGCCCACTAAAAGGAATTCAAAGTACTCAAGTATGGTCTAGTGAGGTTCGAGGTTGAGTTGGCACCGTCAGTTTTTCCGCCCAAATTAAATCCCCATACGAAAAAAAAATAGAAGAACGGGAGAGAGTGGTATTGTCAGTTGTTCCATCACATCTTCCTCCCATGAAACGAGAAGCAGTGGTGTCTTATGTTATTCCACCACAGCTTACTTTCGTAATGAGACTAGCAGTGGTGTCGTCGATTGTTCCGCCACTGTTGAGTAGGAAAGACGGAAGAGATAGTTCCATCAGAGATTCCAAAAGAAGAAATACCTAGTACCAAATTCATTTAGACTGTTATATTACCCCAATAGCCTCTTAATATGAGAAATCGTTTACCTTATATTTATGGATGAAATTCCCCTTAGTTAGGATGAATTATAACATTGACACTATTATTTTGTTTAATTTCAAACTCGAACGCTTGCTTAGGACCACATGGACCCCTTAGATATGCTAGGACTTGCCTAACTAGGCATAAATCATTATTTTTGTCTATTGGTTGCATAATTGCGATGTTAATTATTATTTATTGCATAACTCATCGCATGTGTGTATTTATATTGCCATACCGTGTGAGACTGTGTGACGGTTAAATGCCTCGTAATGCGTGTCGACGCAGGTACTAAGTAGGTTAGTACGGGAACACTAAGGCTAGACAGTATAACTTGAATAAATGACCATAAATTTGATAATTATGGGTTAAGATGAATAAATAAACCTTAGTCAAACTCATGTTGGTCGGGTACACTAGTAATGACGCGCCTCGAGATGCATGTCAAGACGCGGGCATAGGGTGTCGAGTAGTCGGAGTTAGTAGGACCATTAATGTGTTAACAATGAGACTAAATACACTAACCACATGAATTTATGTGTCTAAGTTTGTAAGTTTAACTGATATGAATTAATGAGACTATAGTTTGGACAAACAAATTGGAGACCATTGATTTGTATGGAGATGATGAAGATGTGTATGAGTTCTAGCTAGTGGAGGCATGCATTCTCCATGTGGGACTAGTGGCATTGAGAGAGAGGACACATGTCCTAGTAATTAACTTAGTCAAATTAAGGATTTGCTTAATTAATCAAGTTGCTAATCTAAATACATAAAAGACAAACTTTGGTTTTCAAGCAAACAAGGGAAGAAAAATTCAGAATTTTTTAGAGCAAAGAAAGCCACAATGTGCTGAATTTTTGTGACTTCAAGAGTACCTAAGCTTGGAGGATCAAACTGCAAAGGATTAAACAATAGGAAACAACTTTTACTCCTCATTCGTTTCGATTTCGATAAAAATGTTTCCATGCATGACCAAGAGGTGTGGAATAGTTTTGGTTTGTTGATTTAATTTTTTCTAAGGTTGAAAATGAATCATATACATGGCATATAACTTTGGTTTCAAAAGAATTAAGTCAAACTTGCTAGTAGAACCAATTATATTCATGAAAAATTTGTCAAATTTTGCAAGGGCATAACTTTATGAATACTTATTGGATTGGGCTGATCTTTTAGTATATTTTTGTTGGGTATGTTAGATGACTTATGACCAAATATTACCTCTTTTGAAGCTATCTATTGGGAGAAATGATTTTTACAATCTTGTTTGTCTGATTTGATTCAAATTGGAGTTGTTTTTGTAGAATTGCAACATCATTTTTATTTAAATCAAAATTTTACAAACCAAACCTTTTCGCAAAGCTAATACAAAGACCAACAACATTCTTTTGGGAAGTTTTTGAGATTCGAACGTTTTCATGCCCAAAGTTGCACTGCAACATATGATCGAAAATGAAACTTTGTTAGTTTTTGGGGGTTTTTTTAAGGACTTAACCTACACACATAACTTTAAATACCTATAATCATTCTAAAACACTTCGAATTGATCCCAGGGGATTGGGGGACTATAGTGCGATAGTCGGGCATATTGGGGTCGGATCGTATTTTCGAAACTTCGGAGTGCAATTTGAGGTGCGTAAATCCCTTAAGAAACATATCTTGAGTATTGAACTATTTGAATTGTTCAATCTACTGCTTCTTTTCTATTCACTTTCATGTTTGATCACTGCTTTGGTTTGGCTTAACGATCGATAGTCTCGCTCGCCACCAGGTTTTATTTGGTGTTATGTTGTGTGGGCTCTAGTACGCTAGACTATAGCATGTATATCAGGAGTCCTTGGAGAATGACGACCCGAGCTACTTTGTCGATACATGTGTCGGTGCATTGTGGGTTTACACCGACCACCGTGAGGACCAGGTGATGGGCCAATTGGGTGCTCCCACTAGAGGGATCTTGGGGAGGGAATTCAAAGTATAGTCTAGTCTACTATGCGTAACACATCCATTTAGTTTTCATTGGTGTTATTTACGCATGCTATTACCTTACAGTCGCATGTTTATTTCAGTATGTTTATTTAACATTATTATTGGTTTCTTTATTGTTAAATGCTCGGTGGTTTTCTTTTGGGAGTTTACTCACTGGACTCGTCATCTATTTTCGTTGGGATGACCGAGTGCAGATCCTTAGATAAGCAAGGGTAAGGAGGTTTTAGGGGATTTCCTCTGAGAATTGTTTCTACGCCAACTTATGTTTGACTATAGTACGTATATATTTACTTTTATTGGGTTTTGAGGACTGTAAAACATTGAATACATGTATATGGATATCTTGTTGTACTTATTTCGCCTTTGTTATATACATGGTATCATTTTGCCAGGTTTTTCACGACTTAAGACTATTAAAATGCATAATTTACTCAATCTTAAAGACTTCTGCTATAAAATTGTATTATAACTTGATAGATTGACTAATTGTCTAATTAAATCACTAACAATTACATGACGAATAATTAACTAAGCTAAGGTTTATCATAAAACGTGTAAGCAATCAGTTAGATCGCATGGTGTCATAGATAAGCACACCATGATATGGCAGAGCTAAGTGACGTGCGATGCGACATGGCGGTACCCAAGGTTGCCTCGAGATTTGGGGTCGCCATATAGACCGAACGAATTAACTTGATATTGGAAAATATGGTGCGAGCTTACGTCCTTGAGTTTATCTGTCGGCTGGGAGAAATACCTACCTCTATGTGACTTTACATACAACAATAGTTATCAGTCAAGTATCAGAATGACACCTTTCGAGGCTTTATATGGACGACCATGTCACTCCCTTTTATGTTGGGCAGAGATTGAGGACACAACGACGATAAGCCCAGAGTTGGTGCAAGACTACACCGAAAGGATTAAGCAGATCATACAGAGAATGCAAATAGTTCAAATTCGACAGAAAATATATGCTGACAAGCATCATCAGTTCTTAGAGTTCAAGAAAGGTGATATGGTTCTATTGAAAGTATCACCAATGAAAAGAGTCTAACGGTTTAGATTGAAAAGAAATTTGGCACCAAGATTCATTGGTCCATTCAAAATCACTAAGAGGATTGAACCGGTTTCATACCAATTAACTCTCCCTCCTCAGCCAGCTGGATTTCACAACGTTTTTCACATTTCTATGTTGAGGAGGATTGAAACCGAGTTCACCTTACAGATTGACTGGAATGAGGTTGACTTGAGATAAGAATTGACATATGCTGAGCAACCTATAATGATTCTTGAATGAAATATATATATAAGCTGAGAACTAAAGAAATCCCTCTAGTTATGGTTCAATGGAAATTCCACGGGAAGAAGGAGGTGACTTGAGAGCGTGAGAGTTATATGCAGGAATTTACCTAAATTTAAATTTCAAGGGCGAAATTTCTTAAATTTGGGATATTGTAATGACCCAAACCTTTGGTGCAGGGCAATAAGGTCATTACAATCATGGGTAACCCAAGCTCGACGTATAACGCGGCGTATTCCAAGAAATAGGTACTTAAACGTAGTATTCATGTTAGTATTATTGCTTGTCGTATGAATATTGATGTGTATTATTGATCGTAAATGCAAGTATAACAGTTCAATTGTAGAAATAATGTGATCAACAAAGGTTGATTACGAATATCGTTCCTCTAGGAAGGTGTATATGGACACAAGTACTTTATCAAGTTTACTATATTGTTAAGAATGTCTCTTTTTGTTTGATTTAAACTAAAACTAATCTATTCTATAAAAAAAATGTAAATCAAGTTGTATTCTTATATTGAGAAAACTCTTAGTTCACAACTTCACATAGGTAATGAATTACTATGCTGCTCATATCCAACTTTCTTCATCTTTCTTATATGTGTGCAATGCATAATTAGAATATATAGATTTCCTTAATATTCACTTCAACCCATTATCGTGGTGAAAAAGATTCTAATGTGCGAACTAAAACTCCACCTATCATTCTGAATAACGTAAGTCTCACAAAACATTAAGTACCAAATCTTTAGACTCATAAACACTTAAGTTTACTATCTATGTCTCCCTAATCAACAACTATATATTCATGTTATGTATTTTATGGTTGTGTTGTTCATATTCGGCTTAAAAGCTCCAAGGCCATGGTAACTTCTAAACTCCCTAATAAAAAAAATGTGATCAAGATGTTCATAGCATTTAACATAGAATCAAACACAAATTCTAATCATTGCACATCTAAAACATTATAATCAATTCTTAACTTTGTATAGTATTCATACCATAGGATCCATTGATCTCTAAGATAAATACACTACTCACTCATCATTGAAATCAACATCATACAATTCATAAACATAATTGAAATCAGATATTAAACCTAATAATACCTTTAATTAAATCAATGAAACAAAGATTGAATTGCAAATAAGAGTCTTCAATATTGTCTCTTTTAAAAGCTCTTCTCAATATTCAAAACTAATATAAACTATGATAATCTCTTCTAAAAGTACAAAAAGTATGCTAATGAATCGTATTGTATATGTTTACCAAGTTCTAATACATATTTATACTCCTTAGACTACTAAAAATACAATCAGAAACCTTAAATAATTATTCCAAGCGAAATAGAAGTCCAAAACTTTCTATTTTTATGTCTTGACGCTATTAGTAAGTGATCCATGTCGTCTGTGTTATGTGACTGCGCCATCACAGCATCGTGTCTTTTTTCTATTTTTCCTTGTCAGTGTACTTGACCTAGCCTGTATTGCATCCTGGCGTCATCTGTGTTGAATAACGACACCAAGACTGCATCATCTCTACTGCATCTTTTCTTATGATCTCCATGTTTTCCTTGTAATCCTCATGGCGTCAGCTCCTGCTCCCACGGTGTCAACTCCATTCTTGTGTTTTTTCTTCTCTTTTCATCAAGGATTCCTTCATTTGTCTCTTATATGCCTTGTAGTCCTAAAAATACAAAAATACCATCAATTAGAGATTTTGGGATATTTAGACCAATTATACAACTAAACTAGTCCTATATATGCCTAATTAAGTACTTATCTATTATGTATATTTTATCGATAAAATCTCACATTATAAGTGATCAAGGGCGTAACATATGTTCTAAATTGTTGGGTGCACATCGGGATGCACAATAGTGTCGCATTAAGACTTTAAAGAAGATTTTAAGTAAAGAAATTAGGTGGGAATGTCCACAACCATTGATATGCCTTGAAAAAATGAGTTAAGTTACTTAAGTAAGTAGTTATATGAGTCACCAAGGTGACCGGAGAGAAAATAGGAGATTTGATAATGATGAGTCATTATTTGTGCACTCTTTCATAGGTGTTTTGCTATGTAAATCAAGTCCAAAGCTATGTTTTATGGCTATATGTTTACTTTGGAGGTTTGTAAGGCATTTGAGTGTTTTGAGCGGGAATTAGACAAATCCAAGAAAGAAGTCAAAGTTCGATAAAAAAACTAGCAGGCTTGATGCCCCTAGAATGAACTAACTGCCCATGGAGAAGCCACGACGCCAATGAGGTCGTCATGGCGGAACAAAGAACGACGTCATAAATGAACAGACAACGTCACCATGGCACCAGGATCATAAATAGAAAATCCAGACTGACTTGATGTTCAAGACTTACTTATTATGCCACATAGTGACTTAGCGCCGCTCGGAATAGAAGTTTTACAATTTTTAGAAAGTTCTTATTTCTCGGGCTTTCCTATTCTTGTGCTCAGGCTTACCTATATAAAGGAGGGACCTCTATAGACAAAGAATGTTGTATTCAGAGTGTTTTAGGAGTAAAGAAAGGTAAAGTAGCTATGTTCGGCTAGGTTCTTTAATACCTAGATCGGGGATGAAGCTCTCTAGCCATTAGTTAATTGTTTTCTAAGTCTTGTTGAGATTTTCTATTATAATAGTGTTTTGATTCAATTCTTTATTTTTATGTTATTGTTTTTCACAATGTCTTAATAGCAGTTTATAGTTTGTATATTAATTGAAATCTCTATACGTAAACCCATTGACATGCTATCAATCAGGTTGAGTCTGTGATACCAACAGGGTTGAGAAGTGGCGATCACTTTGAGTAAGAGACCTGACACACCTATTGTTCTAAGTGAGTAACATTGAGAACTAGGTTAAATCTTGAGAGCGATTGCCCAAGGTTATCTCGTGGTCGGTATTCCCACAGAGCACTAAGTGTTGCTCGCATGCTAAGTCTTGAGAGCGGTTACCCAAGGTTGTACAGTGGAGTAAGGGAAGTATTTAGAGAGCAGTTGCCTTATCTACCGAGAATAAGGGAACTAGGGTGTTGGCGACCCCAACACCTATAGCTGATCTAGGGAAACTGTTTTAAAACCCATCTTTCTCAATCGATGATACACGACATGGAAACAACATAGGCCTAGATTATGGATTCCTAGACTCATATATATTTTTGTTCTCTGATTTACAACTTATTTGCTTTCTTATTTGGTAGACCTTTAGGATAAAACTCTTTAAAAAAAACGTTAGATTTACTTTTCTATTTGTTGAACTTAGTTTGACTGAATCTTATGGATTCGACCCCGTGCTTGCCTCTATTACATTCCACTAGGATTGGTAACCTTATACGGGTTATATTTGACACACGCAACACATGATTAGATAACCATTGGATTCCGTTGAAAGGTAAGTTGTGAGCTTAAGATCTTAATATTACAAAAATCAAGGAAATAATTAGTGGACGAGATTATGACTTATTAGTAAGATACACACATCTTGATTTTGGTTAATGAAACAATTTACATGTGTGCGCCAAAAAAATAGGATCTAAATCCTATCTTCAAGTTTCGATTATGTGTGTGTGCCCATATGAAGTCAGTGAGAGAAAATTAGATCACTTGTGTGTTCGTTGGTGTGAGAGGAGAAGAAAAGAGTAAAGGGGCTCGAATTTGCAATTCTACGGCATCCATATCAATTTTGAAGTGAAAAATACAAGATTTGCACAACTTTGGCATTGATTTGGAGTTTACAATCAAGAATCGTCTTCTTCCTTCAACCTTTGGTGAGTTCTTAACTCTAAATCATCTCAATCTTCTATAATCTCGTAATCCTACTATTATAGGTTGTTCTTCATGTTAAATCAGCCCTATTGGGAGCGAAAGTGATGAGAATTCCATTGTAAGAATGATTGTTTTGGTCATTACTAAGGTTTCTAAAGTTTAAAACATGTTTTATCGACTTAAGACCATTAATTTGATTTGTGAACCCTAAAATTTGTTTTATGGATGCGATTACCTCTGGTTTTGATGTTTTATATATATTAATATATTTGGAGAGAATTCATAGCGGTTCAAAGTAGATAGAAGTCCCGGTGAAGTGTCAAATTGAATTCATCCCTGCGAAATGTCGAATTGAATTCTCGCATGAATTGGACAGACGCGCAAGGTTTACTAAAATGGCCATAACTACCTCAGTTTAAGTCCGTTTTAGACGTTCTAGGTATCGTTGGAAAGCTAAGATAGAGACCAACAGTCTCATGAACTCAAATCTTATAAATTATGTCGTTTCCAAAGTCAAATATGGGCTGATATCCAAGGGTTGATTAAGTAAATCGCATCACATTAAACAAGAAGGCAACATCAAGTTTTAGTAGTTTATTAGCGATTTTCCTAATGTTATATGGTTCGTATAGGACTTGTTTTAGATTCTAAATTGACTTTGGAATATTTTCCAATGTAGCTAATTACGCGTTAGAATCCGAGATGACCCAAAAGACTTTAAGTTTAGGAATACGCATATGAGGTAGGTGGTGGTTTCCTTTTGTTATCATTATTTGCATATTATTAGTTATTGCTTACTTCATTTACTATTTATGGTCTTGGATGGGACCCATATACCTTGACAAACTTGTTTTGGTTTTCAATTAAAACGGGAATGATGAGCTGCATGTTTCTTTAGTGACTATGGACGGGTTATAGGGACTAGGGGTGAATTGACAACTCATTCCCTAATCTAGGGCACCGCCCAGCTTAATCCCATCGTTAAGCTCTAATTTCACCTATGTAGAACTTAACAACGTATTAGTCAGCCTTTTGTCATATTCTCCTTGTTATTCGTGTTCAGAACAAGCATTACACAATTCACATTATTATGATTATTTCATGGTTAATTAAAAACTTTATCATTTTAATGTTATCAGCGGAAGACTTAATAAAATATGCAGAATCATTATAAAAACACCTAATGTGGAAACCATATAGATAAACGATCACATGAACTGAACAAAGAAATTCATGCATCAATCAAGAATCTAATCTCTCAACCCATTATATAACCCAAAACCATTTAAAGTGATGTAAATAATAAATATATAAATTGATCACCTACTCTTGTATAGGGCTCAGAGGTAGTCGTCGATCTTCTCCTTGCCCGGCCTGCAACTCAATAGATCTACATCCACCGTCATAAAAAGGATGATGAGTATAGTAATATAGAAAGTAACACTGAGAAACATTTATCTACATTTCTAAATACAACAAAAAAGACATCTAAAAGTATATATTCATAACAAATAAATACCGAAATGAAACATTCTAGAGAATACTACAATTAAACAAATTAAGTCTGAAATAAAGATTGAAAATGAACTAGATCTAGTCAGCCCTGTGTCTAACACATTAGTTTAGATATTACCCTTTTGATCACATAGATCTCTGGTAATAGCTTAATTAGTAGTGCACATAGGTACTATACTTATTGGTTATGAAACATGACATATCGACCTCATATAATAGGTCAGTACACATAACACTTTGATATTACCCTATTCGATCGTCGCTTGTTCATTTCATAAACCTCATATAGTAGGTTCGTGTCACTAACTAGTTGGACACGTGTGTCGTGTACACCCCTAATCAAATCAGAAAACTAGTCCAAATAACTGTAAATATGAAGCAACAACAAGAAATGAAATATAGAGAAATATCTCAATCAGTTTACTTATAACCAACCAACTTTGAGCTAACTTCTCAGGGTTCTCAGAGTGTCGGATCACCTTGAGATGGTTCAAATAGCTTCTCTACATACACAATTATACTATGGGTCAAGCTTCAAGTGAAACCAAATCACAAAACTAATGAAAATTGCGGCCAAAGTACATTTGAGAACAGTGTCCTAAAATATTAATTTATATAACTATTTCAACTGGCTTTCAACTAGCCAACTTGGGGTAACTTTTTAACATTGAAAACCTTAATATTTCATGATGAGCTAAAAGTAACTTGTAGTACTCATGTCCTACTTTCTATATAATCCATGAACACTTAAATCAGATCATTGACGAAGAAGTTTTGAATTTTCCAATACAACTTGTTCATTAGGCAAAATTTATTAATTTTTGAACTAACAAAACTTTTCCAAATCAATATTCTTGCAATTATATCATCAAAACTCGACACCAAACACCAAGAAATCGCTCAATACCACTTTCAAGATATTTCTACAACTTGTGGAGTCAATTTGGACAAAAACGAACAATACAATTCGTCCAAAATCCCAATATAAAATAATTTTAAGTATAAAAATAGCTTCAAAACAGTTATCAATTAAGTCGCATCAATTCAATTCACCAAACCCCTAACCCACGTCAGTGGGATTTATTATAAATTAGCACACATCACGCAAATACATCAATTCTCAACAATCCCCAATTCCTATCAAAATCCCGTGAAAGGAATCAAATAATTGCGAGAATCCAAACTGAATTATGGAAAATGCCCTGAATTGAGACTTTATCAAATTTTGAGCCGAATACCTCATTTCCACGGAGAAACTTAGCTCGAACTGATCGTCTCGCAACGCCTTACTATTTTGCAGAAAGAAACCAAGCGAAAATCGGACGATGGGAGATCACAGAGTGAAAGAGTGCACGGAGAGGGGTTAGAATGAACAAAGCAAATTCGTTCTTTTGAACGATTTCATTTGAAATGAATCGTTTCATTCATTTTCTTTAGGCTTATAGATATAACCCTCAGCTGCTTATGAGTAGCTTAATTTATTTTTATTTTTTAATTCTCGAAATCTCTTTTTTGACATTTTTTGACTTTCGGTGCTCGTTTTGGATTCGATTTTTCACCAAATTGAGCCAACCTCTGGACAAAATAGTTCAACTCCATAAAATGTCTATAACGCTGATTTTGGTCATGCCAAAACTCAAAAAATCTTGACTTTGTCCACGCATACCAAAGTCCACCGGACAAATTTTGTTGCCATACTTATTCAAACTTACGCCAAGTTAGACTCATTCTCTACCTCAACCATCACTAACTGATACGAAACTGGAGGGTCCTCACGTCGAGTATTGGGACCGCATACATGCTTTCGGGTCACTTCATGGGTCGACTACCTTTAATTACGAATTAATCCCCTGTTTGAAATTTAGGCCATTACAAGTGATCTCTCATGAACCGGTAACATAATGTCGTACTCCGCCATAGAATATCATGAAAGTGTTCCTTTTTTAAGGTGCATTGGCATAAAACCATAGCTATAGGTGTACTTGGCTAGGGAACTCATCAATGAGCGTGTTTCTTTAGTAAATTGCATGTTATGGACTCATGGGTAATCAGCCACGGTATTCTTTAAATAAAATGGTCACGTGTATATATGTTATGGACTATGATTGCATGCTCGATTATCTATTTGTATGTTTCTTATTCCCTTGTTAAATATTTATGCTCATGTAGTTATTTATTTGCATTGAGGTTATTAATGAGATAATGGTGGCTTATAGGACTTCTACCTCATTGAACCCCTTCTACTGAGCCCTAAAACGTTCACCCCCATATTTCAGGTACCTAGTCACATGTAGTAGATTGCGGGAAGGAGAAGACGTAGGAGTCTAAGCAATCTCCTTGACATGCGTGGTGATGTTGGGCGACTTTATTATTAAGTAGTTTTATTTTCATTATTTTATGTTAATAAGGATATTGGGGTAGACATGACATGTTTTGATTGTGCTTGGGTTTACGTTTTAGAAACTTGAGAACATTTATTAATATCTATTAAATTTTTCTTTCGCACGTTTTATCAAAATGTTTGTATACCGATTTTCAAGTTATACAGGTTATGAAGCAGGTTCGAAGGCATAGTAGAACTTTCGAAGGCATACTAGAACTTACTAGCTTGGACAGTCTGGTTATTCAGGGTCTGAGTTAGTAGTTCTAAGTCGAGCAGACTCTGCCCACGGGGTCGGAGACAGTAAATGGGATACCTCATCGAGACCAAACATGACAATGTGGTCCGTATGACATGAATGCATGATCAAGAAACTCAAACCGTGCCGTGCAATCTCTACATCATATCGATGTAGAAAGCAAAAAATAGTGTTTACTTACAATTAAACCAACGCAAGTTGGTTAAACAAGTTCTCGCTCGCACGTTCCCCGAATTCCCTATTCAGAAAATCCTATTAAATCACAAAAATCCATAATTTATGAGTCTCGACTCAATCGTATTACTTTTCAACAATTTATCATAATTTTCGAGCCATATCGGTGTTTAAATCTCTTAAAACCCTGACCAATTCTTTTAAATACTCCAAACATTCCTTAAAACCTCAATTCCATAATTGGATTCCAAATATAATATTATATTGCTAATTTACCTCAAAAACTAATTTTTATAGTCTTTGAAATCCAATTTGATGTTTTTGGCTCAATCGACCTTAATTACGCTTAACGAGGAAAACCCTTCATAAAAAGTATTGTAAAAATCCCGACTTTTTCATTTTTCCATAGAAATCCAAAATTTATATTTATTTGACCAAAATCTCATTTTTCTGAATTTTTTCTATTTTTTCAGGGATTTTTGTTTTATTTTGTAAATTTAAAACTTTTTTTATTTTGAATGAAGGGGATCATCCCCTTCCCCTTACCCATACCATCGAAACGAAACAGATAGCTTCCTCACCGTCCTTCATTATTGATTGGGGTCATCTTTGGGCAGGGTTTCTCTTGGTTCCCTCTCTCCTCTATCGTCTTCTTCCTCACCTCACCTCCATCAAAACCGATGTCGTTGTTGTGTTGTTGTTTCATTGTGTCTGTTGTTTTTTTCGTACAACTTCAACAACCTCACCTCCTCATTTCTCTCAACTCAATAACCACAGCAGTAAAAGTCACAACCCATCCACTTTCGAATTCACCTCCCAACCAGTCACAACAGTTTTAATTTGATCAAACAGTCCATACAAAATTAAAATCCAAATTTGATTTACCTTCCTTGATCGATACACACCACAATCATGGCTCCTCCTCAATTTGAAACCTTCAAACGAGAGATAAACGAACCGGAGAGATGGGACAGTGAGTGAGAGACGGAGGAGACAACAGAGAGAGATGGACGAAGAACAACGAATACCACAGTGAAGACGATGAGCAAAACCCCTGCTTTCGATTTTGTTTTTTACAAATTAAAAGGGGTAACCAAATGACCGTTTACCCCTATGAAATTATCCTCATGTATGTAAAACCAAATGCCATTTTGGTCTTTTGCCGTGTTCTTATTTTAATTTCATGTTTAAACCCCGAGAAATACCCCAATTTCGCCAAAAATTGAAGAAATGCCAACGTTTTCTGAAACAATTGGACAATGCGTTTTAACACCAATTTGACCCTATTTCACGATGAATAGATTATAATACATACAGTAGGCACACAACAAACAAAAATACGACATTACCTTATGATCTCTGGTCCGTCACGCGTGGGTCCCACCTCGGATACCTAAATTCCTAATTAAATCCGAAAATACTTAATTAGTCGTTTAATCAAGTTTAGGAAATTATCGAATTTCACATAGAGTAGGATTTGGCAACCGACTTGTTTTGGGCATATCCGGAATCCGTTATGTTGTTGCGGTGTTTCCCGAATATTCTTTTGATGGATTGTACTTACAAGAAGAATAGGTATTGCATGCCGTTTTTAGAAATTGTTAGGGTTACGTCCATGAATGTGATATTCTCAGTTAGGTTTGGATTCTTATTGAATAAGAGCAATGAGAACTACATTTGGGCATTGCAGATTGTCAGTGGCTTGTTAGATGGGTGGATGACACCAATTTTCATTGTTAGCGGTACGGAGTTGAGGCTAATCAGTGCACTCAAATATGTCTTTTCGGATACTACTCATTTCTGTGTACCTAACACATCAACAAAAATATTCTGACTAAAACTAAGAAGATGTATGTACGAAATGAAGATTTCAACATTTTCTTGAAGAGATGAAACACATTGATGTATGATATGCATAGCTCAGTGGTACACAACTCGATGAGCACGAGTACTTGTGTCCCTAGGGGCTCGGGTTCGAGTTGTGGGAGGGGGGAATGGTCACGGTTTCCTGCCGAAAATGCAGCGATGTGATCAGCTTCCGGCCTTAGCGGGCCTTCGGGCGAGCGGGCCGTTACATGCATGTCACAAGTATAACTGCTCGCGTGTTGTAATAGTGTAATCAACTTACATTGACTACGGCTATCATTTTCAGGGAAAGATTTTTGCACTAGTTGAATATCTATTTAACTTTGAACTATTGCTAAGGAAATTCCTTTTTTAAATGGTTTTATACTAAACTACTATATCTAACAAAACAATCTAAACTTTACTTTAACTCTTATATTAAAAATATCTTAGTTCACAACTTCACCTAGATAATGAAATACTATGCTTTTCAACTACTTTTATATCTTAATATGTTGTGTGCAATGCCTAATTAAAATAGACAGATTTCCTTTTAATCCTTTTTAACCCACTGTTGTGATGGAAAAGACTCTAATGTGCAAACTAGAACTCCACCTATCAGTGTGAATAACATAAGCTCCACATTGCTTTAATGCTCCGAATCTTTAGATTCATAACCAATTAAGTATTCTATTCGTACCTCCCTAATCAACAACTATCGCTCGATGTTGTATATTTTACGATTGTATCGTTCTTGTCCGGCTTAAAAGCTTTAATGGCCATGATAAATTCTAAAACCTAATATCAATAAGCACATGATCAAGATGTCAAAGCATTACATTTAGAATCAATAGAAATTATAATCATTACACTTTTTATATTCACTTTCTGTAACGGCCCATTTTCCAAATGGACCGCCACGGGGGCAAATGCGGGCCCATAACCTGGCCTACCAGTGTCAACTGTGTCCCACAGGCTATCTCATCCATCATTTACTCATTATTAACCTCAATAAACAACAATTTACTATTTAAATTGTTACTGAACTCAAGTCATCTGCTAAGATCATTTTAAACCATAACAAATCACAGCGGAAGTCTTTTATTATGACAATCTAAATTATTAAAAATATTATAGTCATGCATTTAACTCTGATACCTAGTGTGGAAAACCCATAAATTGTCAAAAATGTAAGGTTCTGAAGTGTCTCACAAGCCCACATCCCCATAATAAAAACAAAAAATATATAATACAAACGTACAAGTCTGGCTTAATATCTATGAATCACAGGTACTCTGATAACTTGCCCTTGCCACGACTTTTACTAGGATCTGCACTTAAGCCATCACAAAAAGGCAGATGATGAGTCCAGAGTGAGTATTCCTAAGAAAATTAAGTGAGTAATACTGAAAGTAAATACTGGAATTTAAACAAAACTATAAAATAAACATGCGGAAAGAAATACAAGCAACTGTGATCATCGCATGCATAAGTAATAGTGCAAGCTCAAAGTGCGTTCTTAGAGCCTAGGGTCAGACTAGCGCCATACTTTGGACTCTCCACAGACTACTGCAGGCGAGTCCCACTCAAGCAAGGCCAGAATCTGGATCCGCTAGGTGGTCGGCGTAGAACCTACGATGCACCCACATGTGCCCCGATGCGACTCTCGGGTCGAACTATTCACCGAGATCCCTAGCACACGTGCTATGGCCTAGTGGATATACACACAAGAATGGCACGGAGGGAGAGCCTCAACGTCCGTCCATTTAAATCAAACCAAGAATAGAGTATTGAAAGACATAATATGAATTGAAAAGCAAAAATAGAGTACTGCTCAAGAAATTTCAGTTGGGATACAACACACCTCAAACCGCACTCCTTGTCCCAATAAATAACCCCCCGGTCCGGCTCCGCCAAATCCCCAATATCCAAATTACTGCCCAAAATGACCTAATTCCATTTATAATTGATTTTTAGTCAATTGGATGTATTCTATGTCACTTAGCAAAAATAGTCTAAAATCTGCAATATCTAGCGCGCTAGGTCTGAGGATTAGCACGCTAGATTGTTGAGCAGCTAAATATTCTTTGTCAGGAAGAACATTAGCGCGCTAATCGTCATCTAGCATGCTAGATGACCTCATTAGCGCGCTAATCGGGTTTTGGACAGCTGTTTGGCTGAAGATTTTGGGTTTTAAATATCACCACCAACAACAACCACTACAACAACATATACCACTTAACTTCATAGTACTTAAAACCCACCAAAAAAACCACTTAACAATCCATATTGGATTCACACAAACACCTCAAATATTTGTATCAAAAGATAAATAAAGTTAAAGTAATTGTGAATCTCACCTTTCTTTGATGATTCAACCACTTCAAGCTCCTCTAATGATCAATTTTGCAACTCCAAAACCCTTGTTTCTTCTCCTCTATTTTCAGATTTGAGATAAGGAGAGAGAAAAAGTGGTAGAAACTAAAGTGAAATTGACTTTTATAGTCCAATAAGCATCTCTCCTCACTTGTGCATCTCAATGCAATCTAACGAGCACTATTTGCTTCATTATTCAACCTCTAATGACTCCAAATGTGACACCAATGGCACACTTGCCCTTGTTTTTAACCCAAAAAGTCATCTTTCGGGTGTTCCAACGCCAGGTTTCGTATCTTGAAACACGACATACGCGTACTACCATGTCCCTAACCATCATATATACATTACATAATATTATTTAACTCATTTTATTCATTTTATGTGTGTATTATTTCCCCGACCTAGTTTTAGACTACCCGGTACTTGCGTCGACATGTATATCGAGGCGAATACTTAACACATAGTCTCGCACGTCAAATGTAATATAATCACACACATTATGAGGTCGTTTAACCCATTTCAACGTAAACATCGTAAATTAAACAAATCAGTACACAAAATAACTATTTACCTAGTTCCAAGCATTGTGCGTCTCACAAGCGTTTGAGCTCTCAGCCACGTCTGCAACCACATCATTAATAATGGAGAATCAAATTCAGGCCGTCTTAGTTCTTTCCCAACTACGTGAAATTTCGTCCTGAAATTTAAATTGAACTTAAACACGTATCGGCAAATAAGTGGGGATACCGTTGTCGCATAGTAGACTCATGCTCCCAGGTGAGTCCCTCGGTCCCGTGATGCCGCTAACGTACCAAAACCTTCGAGATCTCCCTATTCCTTAAAACCTGAGTCCTCATATCCATAATTTCCACATGATGTTCCTCGTACGATACGTCAAGTTGCACCTCAATCTGACGTATATCAACCATAGGCTTGGTACCGACCTAGCCAGCCTAAACATGGAAATGTGAAACACTGGATGTATTCCTGCTAATTATTGTGGCAACTCCAGATGGTATGCCACTTTGCTGACGCGTTCCTCAACTCTGAACGGCCCAATGAACCTTGGTGAAAGTCTCCCCTTAATGCAAAACCTCTGATGACCTTTCCAGGGCGAAACTTTCAAATACAACAAGTCCCCAACCTCGTAGCTCAGACCCTCCACGTACTTGTCCGCATATTTCTACTACCTATCCTGCACCACCTAAAGCCTCTTCCTGATCTGTCTCACCTTCTCAGTATGATCGACAACAATCTCAGGTCCTATAGCCGTTGTATCCTCTGGTGCCGCCTAACATGCTAGTGAGCTACCATAAAGTGTCTCAAATGATGGCATCCTGATACATGCTTGATAGGTGTTGTTGTAAGAAAACTTACACAAAGGTAAGTAATCCTCCCACGATCCACCAAACTATAATATACACGCCTTGACCATATCTTCGAGAATCTAAATCAGTCAATCTAACTGCGCGTCTTTCTTAGGATGGTACGCACTGCTAAACTGTAAACGAGTGCCAAACTATTCATGCATACTCTCCATAGTCTCGAAATAAATCTCGGATCTCTGTCAGAAACAATGGAAACTGGTATACCGTGCAATTTGACAATCTCTCTCTCGAAGACAGTACTAAGCTGTGTAACTGAATATCTCATGGCGATCGGTATGAAATGTGCTGACTTCGTCAACCTGTCGATAACTACCCAAATCGCATCGTGTCTCCTCTTAGTCAGGGGTAGGCCACTTAAAAAGTCCATGGTCACGTATTCCCACTTCCACTGAGGAATGGGCAGCGGCTGTAGCAACCAAGCTGGTCTCCTGTGCTCATCCTTCATCTGCTGGCAAATATGACAACTCCGAACGTATCTACCCACGTCAGCTTTCATCCTTGGCCACCAAAACAATCTTTGCAGATCTTAATACATCTTGGTCCGACTATGATGAACTGTATATCACGACCGGTGTGCGTCCTCGAGAATGCTGTCCTTGAGCTCCAATACCGGCGGTATTCAAAAACGACTCCTGTGTCTCAAGCACCCGTATGAACCCTCAAACCACTCAGTGCACCCCGAGTCCTGAGCCAGGCCACTTCTCCGCAAATACCGGCCGTCAGCTCTTTGCAACTCAGCAACCCGCTCAATAGACACTGTGGGAACTCGCATTTGACAGCAAATATGTAGCTCAACAATAACCTCTGTCACACACGACACTGACTCTGCCTCAAGCAACCCATGCTCATATGTCATATGCCTTAGTACCGTCTGGCTCTCGATATCGCTCCTACTCAGCGCATCAGCTACGACGTTCGCCTTACCCGGATGATACTCAATTGCGAAGTCATAGTCCTTTAGTAACTCGAGCCATCTCCGCTGTCGCATGTTCAGCTCCCTTTGAGTGAACAAGTACCTTAAACTCTGGTAGTCTGTTAATAATACAAACTTCTCACCGTACAAGCAGTGCCTCCAGGCCTTCGGTGCAAACACGACCGCCTCAAGCTCCAAGTAGTGCACTGGATAGTTTACCTCGTGAGGTCTCAACCATCGAGATAACTAGGCCATTGGGTATCCATACTGCATTAATAAACAACCTAACCAGTGCCTGATGCATCAATATAAATTGAAAAACCGCTACCTACTACAGGTAATGCCAAAACTGGTGCCGAAGTCAACTTCTTCTTCAACTCCCAAAAAGCATCCTCACGCTCTTTCGACCATTCAAATCTAACATCCTTCTTGGTCAGCCTCGTCATCGACGCTGCAATTATCGAGAAATCCTGCATGAAGCACTTGTAATATCCTGCCAAACCCAGGAAACTCCGAATGTCAGATACAGACTCGGGTGTCTTCCAATAAATAATTGCCCAAATCTTTACCATCAACTGATATGCCCTGATCACTGATAACATGCCCCAAGAATTTCACCTCACTCAACTAGAATGCCCACTTGTCGAACTTGGCATAAAGTTTGTGCTCTCTCAGCGTCGCTAACACATCTATGAGACGCATTTCGTGCTCCACACGAGTCCTACTATAAATCAGGATGTCATCAATAAAAACTATGACGTATCGATCCAAAAATGGCCTCAGCACCCTGTGCATCAAATCCATGAAAATTAATAGTGCGTTAGTCAGTCCAAATGGCATGACTGTAAACTCGAATAGTCTGTAACGTGTAAAAGCAGTATTCCCCATATCCTGCTCTCAAATCCTCAACTGATGATATCTTGATCGTAAGTCAATTTTTTAGAAGAACTTGGCCCCGACCAATTGATCGAATAAGTTGTCAATCCTTGGAAGTGGGTAACGATTTTGAATCGTCACCTGATTCAGCTTCCGGTAGTCCACACACATCTGCATCGAACCATCCTTCTTCTTCACAAAAAGAACTGGAGCTCCCCAAGGTGACATGCTAGGGTGAATAAAACCCTTCTGCAATAAATCCTCTAACTGGGTCCCCAACTCCTCGTGCTTCAATGCTGACATCCTATACGACTTGCTGTAGATTGGCTGAGTTCCCGAAATCAGCTCAATGATAAACTCAACAACTCTCAGTGGTGGAAATCGTGGCAAATCATCAGGAAACACGTCTAAAAACTCGCAGACAATAGGGACATCCTCAACCTTAATCACCATCCTAAGCTCTGGCTCAACCATAGCCGCGTACGTCTCCATCTCCTGTGACGTCGCTAGTCTGCCTTGAGTGATAGGTAATGCAGTGGCAACTCCGGCAAATGAAAACTTTGGAATCCCCTCGATGTTAAACGTCACAGTCTTGCTGAAATAGTCGATCTGTACGTGATAAAATGATAACCAATCCATACCGAACATCGCGTCGAACTCCATATATTCTAACACTCTCAAATCAGCCAATAGCTGATGTCCCTCAATCTCCAACACACAATTCCTGCATATCCGGTTAAGGTAAATCTTATCCCCAACTGCAGTACTGAGAACAAGATGTGTATCTAAGGTCTATGCAGATAACCCTAACTCTCCTACCATGCGTCCAGAAATAAAAGACAGTGCTACCAGAATCCATCATAATGTGCATGGAAATACCACAAACATATAACATACCCTCAACAAGCTGTCTGGTTGCCTTTTTGTTCGGTTGTATGACCCCAAAAGCTGCAGTCTGAGCCATATCTCTGACCTGCTCCGTTTGTAGTAGTAGTGGTGCTAGTCTAGTATAATCTGCCACAATATGTCCAACCTGACCACATCGGTAACACGCACGAGTCTCTGATCTGTCAGAACTCCTCTGACTCTGTGATTGACCCTAGCCTCGTCTTTAGCCTTTCTGACCTCTACCCTGCCTATACTGCTGTCTAGGTTGATCAACTGGTGCAGAAGCCGTAGAATATGCCACTTAGCGATCATCACGTCGTTCTCGGTCATCACGACGATCTTTGTCGCCTATGTAACCCTGATCAGAATGCTAATCACCTCGACGAGGTATCTGGTCCTGTCTCTGTTGGTCTTAGTCTTTCCTCTGTCTCTTCGGTCTCTAATCAGACCGAAAACTCGAAGATGGCTGATTTTACTGACTCTACAGCGCAGCCTGTCACTAATCGATTGACCCTCTACACTAGGTATGTCTCATGTGCAAGGGACTTATCGTAAATCTCTGATAGTGTACGAGCTCCACGATACAACCATGCTCACAATCCTCTCATCTAAACCTCGGACAAAATAATACATCTGTAATCGATCGCTACCTGCTATGTCCATGGAGTATGACAATAGATATCGGCACCTCTCCATGTATACCATGACAGACATATCACCCTAAACCAATGACAAAAACTCTTCCTTCAATCGGACCTTGACCTCCGAAGGTATATACTCATCCATAAATAGCACTCGGAACTCTGCCCAAGTAGTCACAGCAGGATGAGTCGCGATGTAGGTAGTCCACCAAACTGCTGCATCAGTTCTCAAACAAAAACTCGATAGCCTCGGTCGATCGATCTCCTCAACCTGAAGCAAGTCATGTAACCGCTCATAAGATAACAGCCACCTCCCGGCTATCTCTGGGTCCCCGGCTTCATAAAAGTATCGTGACGAGAACTTAATGAAATCCTTCAATTTTTTAGCCTCAATTGTCATCAGGCTCCCAAAAGTAGATGCCACTGCTGGCTGCTCAAAAGTCGCAGGTGTAAGAACCACTGCAATATCCACTGGTACTACGACTGGCGCAGCTCTCTCGACCAGTGTCTCAGATACTGTTGCCTGCACGTGAGTCTCGGCTATAGTAGGAGCTACCACTGCCTGAGTAGTAGTCACCGATGCAGCCAAAACAGTAGTAGGAGCTGTAGTAGCCTCCCGAACATCCCGAGCTCTCATCATGTCTATCAATAATACGAATCTATCATCTATAGTCCGCGCTAAAGACTCCAATGTCAAAGTCGGCCGAGTCGGATCATTGGTATCCCTGACCTCAGGCTGAGTAGTATTTGAAAGTTGTCCATCCATCGGTATCTGCATCGAAGAATGTGCATCTAGTCAGCCTCAATGTATATATGTGTATCGTATGTAATATACAACCAAAAATTTATCACATATATCCCTGATTTCTACCCAACTCACCTTACTTCCTAACTAGGACTCTAAGCAATTTCTTTGGGTTTCCATATCTAAAGTTTATTCATCAAGTTTATCCTCAAATTATACCACAAATGTAAGCGTATCAGAGTAAATTTTCAATTCCTCGAGGTTTACCAACCTTTCTATGATACCAAAATGTAATGGCCCATTTTCCAAATGGATTGCCACGGGGGCCAATGCGGGCCCACAACCTGGCCTACCAGTGCCTATTGTGTCCCACAGGCTATCTCATCCATTATTTACTCATTATTAACCTCAATAAACAACAATTTAATATTTAAATTGTAACTAAACTCAAGTCATCTATTAAGATCACTTTAAACCATAACAAATCACAGCGAAAGTCTTTTATCATGACAAACTAAATTATTAAAAATATTATAGTCATGCATTTAACTCTGATACCTAGTGTGGAAAACCCATAAATTATCAAAAATGTAAGGTTCTGAAATGTCTCACAAGCCCAAATCCTCAAAATAAAAACAAAGTATATATAATACAAACGCACAAGTCTAGCTTCATATCTCTGATTCACAGGTACTCTGGTAACTTGCCTTTGCCACGACTCGTACTAGGATCTGCACTCCAACCATCACAAAAATGCAGATGATGAGTCCAGAGTGAATATTCCCAAGGAAATTAAGTGAGCAATACTGAAAGTAAATATTGGAATTTAAACAAAACTATTAAATAAACATGCGGAAGTAAATACAGGCAATTGTGATCATCGCATGCATACGTAATAGTGCAAGCTCAAAGTTTGTTCCTAGAGCCTAGGGTCAAACTAGCGCCATACTTTGGACTCTCCACAGACTACTGCAGGCGAGTCCCACTCAAGCAAGGCCAGAATCTGGATCCGCTATGTGGTCGGCGTAGAACCTACGATGCACCCACATGTGCCCCGATGCGACTCTCGGGTCGAACTATTCACCGAGATCCCTAGCACACGTGCTATGGCCTAGTGGATATACACACAGGAATGGCACGGAGGGAGAGCCTCAACGTCCGTCCATTTAAATCAAACCAAGAATAGAGTATTGAAAGACAGAATATGAATTTAAAAGCAAAAATAGAGTACTGCTCAAGAAATTTCAGTTGGGATACAACACACCTCAAACCGCACTCCTTGTCCCGGTAAATAACCCCCCGGTCCGGCTCCGTCGAATACCCGATATCCAAATTACCGCCCGAAATGACCTATTTCCATTTATAATTAATTTTTAGTCAATTGGATGTATTTTATGTCACTTAGCAAAAATAGTATAAAATCTGCAATATCTAGCGCGCTAGGTCTGAGGATTAGCGCGCTAGATTGCTGAGCAGCTAAACGTTCTTTATCAGGAAGAGCATTAGCACTCTATATTTTTTCCTAGCGCGCTAATCGTCATTTAGCACTAGTTGACCTCATTAGCGCGCTAATCGGATTCTGGACAGTAGTTTAGCTGAATATTTTGGGTTTTAAACATCACCACCAACAACAACCTTTACTACAACATATACCACTTAACTTCATAGCACTTAAAACCCACTAAAACAACCACTTTACAATCCATATTGGATTCATACAAACACCTCAAAAATTTGTATCAAAAAATAAATAAAGTTGAGGTAATTGTGAATCTCACCTTGCTTTGATGATTCAGCCACTTCAAGCTCCACTAATGATCAATTTCGCAACTCCAAAACCCTTGTTTCTTCTTCTCTATTTTTGGATTTAAGATAAGGAGAGAGAAAAGTTGGTAGAAACTAAAGTCAAATTGACTTTTATAGTCCAATAAGCATCTATCCTCACTTGTGCATCTCAATGCAATGTAATGAGCACTATTTGCTCTATTACTCAACCTCTAATGACTCCAAATGTGACACCAATGGCACGCTTGCCCTTGTTCTGAACCCAAAAAGGCATCTGTCGGGTGTTCTGACACCCGGTTTTACGTTCTGAAACGCGACATACACGTAATACCATGTCCCTAACCATCATATATACGTTACATATTATTATTTAACTCACTTTATTCATTTTATGTGTGTATTATTTCCCCGGCCTAGTATTTAGTCTTTTAGACTACCCGGTACCCGCGTCGACACGTATATCGAGGTGAATACTTAACACACAGTCTCGCACGTCAAATGTAATATAGTCACACAAATTAAGATGTCGTTTAACCTATTTCAACGTAAACATCATAAATTAAACAATTCAACACACAAAATAACTATTTACTTAGTTTCAGGTGCGCACTAGCCTAGCTGCGGGTCCCACGAGCATCTGAGCTGTCAGCCATGTCTGCAACTACATCATTAATAACGGCGAATTAAATTCAGGCTATTACACTTTATACTCATGTTGATAGCTTCGCTTTTATACCATAGGATCCAATTATCCCTAAGATTAATAGATTACTCACACTTTATTAAAACACACATATCACAATTTATAATTGAAATCATTGAAAATCATATATGAATATAAATATATTGCCTTCAATTAAACCAATGAATCTAAACTTGAATTGCAAAAGTGGAGTCTTTAATGTTTTCTCCACACAAATCTTCTTAATATCTAAAATCAAAGAAAACTTAAGCTAAATTACTCTAATGGTGGCTAATGGTTGATATGTGGTGGTAAGTTTACCACGTCCTAATACCTATTTATACTTCCTAATGACAATTAGAAAGCCTACTTTACAATTTAACTCAAAATAAAACTTTAACTTTCGAATGTCTGCGAATCTAGCGTTGTCGCTTATGATCTAGCACTGTGTACATTCCCACAGCGCTGCCACTGTGTGCTATTTTTTCACCTTCTGTCCACCTGACGTTGTCACTATGATGTCTCGGCGTCGTCCTTTAACTTCAACAGCGTCGCTACTGCGCCAAGCCTCTAGTCTTGGTTTCTTCACTTTCTTTCCTCTCCCATGTCGTGTCTTTCCTTCCCATAATGTGCCTTAGTACTCCATAGCGCCACCACGTGTAGACACGACACCAAACCTAAAGTGGTGTGTTCTAGCTATTTTTCTTATTTTGCTCATTTCCTTCCCTTACACCTTAATTACCTGAAAATGGAATAACACCATTAATTAGAGCTCATTTATGGATATTTATACTAAATATAATACTAAACTAACCCTATATATAAGTATAAATAATTATTTATCAATGTACTTCAAATCCGAAGGGCTGTTTGAATTTGCACTGCAAGAACTTACAAGTGAGCATGCTAGTGTGAGTGGTTTGCTTGACTATTTGTGTAACGACCAAAATTACTAATAGTGTATTTGTCCTTAATTAAGGGCATCAACTCGTGATGTGGCCTGATGGCGGGTAAACTGTCCGGCACTTGGCACGGAGGCCGAGGTGTATTCTATATTTGCATGATGAATGCCTAGTTTAATGTATGTATGTACATTATAGCCAAAAAAATATTTACTTTTATTTCACTAATTCGGTGTGATCAGAGACACACCTCGAGATGCGTGCGAACGTAGGACTCAGGTAGAGAGTCACATGGTAAGTTCCTATTTATTTTTATACACTAATATGACTAATTATTTAATTTGCATGGTCTATGAAATAAGCTTCATCAAAATAAGGACCTAAGTTGAGAAATAAAAACATAGGTCATAGATAGGCTTAGAGATGCACACAACATTATAATCCCTAAAAGATCAGATTTTCTAGTAGTGTTTAGAGAGAGAATTAGTGGAAGATTGATGGAGTTAATGCTAACTCTTGATATATTTAGAGATTCTCACTTAAAAAAAGATTTATGAACATGATGGTTTATTTAGTAGTTATATAAAGCATACTTCGGTCTTAATCTCATGAACACATGCAGAAATATCAAGTTTTTTTTGTCAAATTTGTTGCATTGATGTTCCTAACACCCATGAAGGGTACAACAATCTATTACAATGAGAGTAATAGGAAATACATGCTATTAAGCTTAGAAAAACATTCTCACAAAGGAGGGCAACAACCCCACGCAGGAGACAACAATCTCTCGAAGGAGGGCAACTACCCCATGCAAGGGGAACAAACCTACAAAGGCGAAAAATAAATTTCTAAAACAAAACAAAAGAATAATAGCAAGACTACTAGTACTTCCACCACTGTAGGGGCACATACCACAAAGATGTCGCTCGTTTCACCATAAACTCGATCATCGACATTCGCCACAAGAGGCTTCAAAAACCAATAATATTATCTCACTGCCCCTCCTTCATCCGCCTTAGAAAACTTAAGCAAAAATAGGGCCATCAGTCGCGATGACATCGAAAACCCACCAGCTACCGAATATAACTAGATCCGCTGCCAAAAAGGATGAGAATAGGGGAGAAAAAAAGAAAGAAATAGAAAAAAGGTCGTTGGGGAAGGAGGGGGAGAAGAAGGGAAATAGGAAGTATGGTGTACGTGTGGGACGGGGAGTAGAAGAAGGGATGGTCGACGGCTATAGAAAGAGGAAGAGAGAAGGATAAATGAGAAGATGAAAGGAGAGGGAGAAGTGAAGGGTTAGGATTATTGGGAGAGGGAGGGGGAGGGGGCCGGCGGCAAAGGCATCGACAGCCCCTCCAAGAGTAGATCTAGAGATGGGGCAGCTAGGGTTTTTGGAAGAAGATATGCAAAAATATCAATTTGAAACAAACAAATTTTGGAGATCTTCTTGCTGGTCACAAGGCTTTCAAGGGAAATTTGGGAGATTGGTTCACTCCATGTAGATAGTAGAAGATAGGAGACCAACAACCAAGCCCTATGTATCTTTTACTTACTCTTTTTATGCATTTAAAGTTCATAAACATGTGGTTTTCTCATAAAATGAAATCGGAGTTCAATGCACTAATTTCTCTATTAAATTGATGCATTCATATGTATTTTTATGAAGCAAATGAGTTTCTAAATCTTAGTTTTCAATTTTCGCAAGTTTGAGCAAAAAAAAGCTTTTTGCATGATTCGGAATTTTATAAGTTCTAATTTAAATGAATGTTTGTTTTTGAAATCTAATAGCATATTTAAATTCCTTAGGAAGTTCTACTCATTTTTCTATAAGAAATTTTGAAAACTGGCTTAGTTTTGCCTTAGTTATGAGTTTTTCAACATTGACATTGTTTTTAAATAAAAACATGATTTTCTTGTTAAATGGTTGTGAAATTTGACATGATTCATGGGGTTCTCTATCAAGAAAGAAATGAAGCTTTTGATACAACTAATTTCATGATTAATTCATGATTTTAAATTTGTGTTTGAAGCCCATATGTTTTGGATAATCAATTTGGGTGTTTTGAGCAAATTGGGGGGGTTTTTTCTACATGATTTGTAAAACTGAAATTCAGACCTAAAATGAATCTTTACTTTCAAAAATGGAGTTGATTTTCCTATTCCTTGCAAAAAAACCCATCGATTTTCTAAATTGGGTTTTTATTCTTAAACAAGAATTGAATTTCTAATGGATTTTTGAAGTTCTTGGTGTTTTAGCTTAAAAACATGCTTTCATGCATTCAAATTTTTTTTTTTGTAAATTGGCTATGAATACATAGTTGTTTTTTTTTAAAAAAGGATTTAGACCCTTATTCCCCTTGTAAATCTACCTAATTTAGTGTCATATCATGGATGTGGAGAGGATGTCTATCTTATGTGGCACTAGGTAGACATTCACCTCTTAAAATGATCTTCAATGGTAATGTGGATTTAGAACATGGATTGATGAGTTGACACTTTTTTTTTCAATTTTCATAATATTAATAAATGCTTGAAAAAAAAAATTAAAAGAATTAATAATGCCGACGTGGCAGTCTACTAGAAGTAGACATTATAGTAGACATCATCTACTTTGATTCCATGCCACATATGATGGGCATTATGAATCTATGGTCCCATTGGAGAGCATTTTTTGGATTGGATGTGGATTGTATCATAGGTGGATCCATTTTCACCCCAATCCATAGTCCCATTGGAGATGCTCTTATGCTCCATTGCGTGATGTATATAGCATGCAATATTTTTCATGAAATCTATTGACTTTTGGTATGATCCGAAAATTGGTAAGTGTCTATCTTATTGTATTGTTGCAAATGAGACCTTGATAAGTTTATGGTTTCAGTTTTAGTTGAGTGACTTGTGTAATGTGGATATCCGAGAGGGACAAGTCCCAGTTGAGCGGTTCAACTTGGCACATTCCGCGGGAATGTTTGGGGCTGGGTTTTTAGTCTAACCAAGAAGTCAGGGTTGGATTCGGAGAAAAAATCTTATTACATTATTACTATATCGTGTCATGCGGTTGCGGCTGGGATGTGATTAAGTATCGAGTATCATTGTCATCCCTATCCATTACACTAATTTTCTCACCAGAAAAACTCCTATTATGTTTCTTGTTTTGCGTTAATAGCGATCCCAAACTTAAACTGAAAAAAAGATTATTCCAAATAAATTTTTTTCTCAAATCTATCACAACCAATACATTTTCGTCTATGGTGATTTGGGTGAAAATTATCGTTTACATAACACAAAACTTGATAAAATTGTGTGAAAATTCAACATCCAGAGGAAGATGAGAGATAGTACTATATTACATAAAGCATTGTCTTGAACGCCACCAAGCCCAACCTGACATCAATCGCCCAATTTAGAAGATTCAATAGGTGTTACACCTCGTTGTAGCACATAGAAAATAGTCTTCCACCACTGTCACGATCCTACAAATTTCTAACCATACTCACATCTCATTTTTAGGACCCTGACTTGGACACTCGTCCGACATGGCGTTCTCGGTCGAACCACAGGCGTCGACACCGAGATATTTTTTTATTTTTGTGTGATGCTTGTTTATATTATACTTGTGTGCACGAATTTATTTTATTTTATCAGTAGTTTTGTGTGCAAGCATTGCATCGAGATGCTTGCGAGTGCGAGTATTCGGGTAGGTCGATGTATTGAAGGAAACTTGGGTTAGTTCAGTTCTATTTTTATTTTAAATTGAGTACCTAAGTTGTTAAATGGAATTACTAAGACTAACCTAAGTGAGGAACTTATTTAAGGCCAAAGTTAAACATGGATTTTTATTGGCTAATGAAATCTAATAAGATAAATACCTAAGCCTCTTGATAAAAACAAATAAATGAGTAAATTTCAATGGAAACTTGCGAAACTTAATTTAATTATTAGTTTGGGTTGTTATTTATTTGATGTTTAACTAGCCTAAGTAATGTAAATAATGGAAATGAGGCTAAACTAAATGGGATTTTGTAGTAGCTATTGATGCACCTTGAGATCTGTAACGGCCCAAATTTTAATTACGCCGTCATTATTGATTATTTTCAGACTTGGACGCCAGCTCAGATCCGCGTGGATGTCGCAGATAGGTCAGGGCAAGCCTAACTGGGTAAATAGTGATTTTGCGTGATTGTTTGCCTATTTGTGATGTTGTATATCAAATTATTTACCTAGCATCGCATGTGTGTATTTATATCATTGAATCGAGCGTATAGTGTAACGGGTGTTTGCCTCGAGAAACGTGTCAATACGGGTACTGAGCGAGCGAACTGTGGGTACACTAGGTCGGGAAAATAAATTGGATAATCAAATTAATTAAATGTGACAAATATTAATGATAAACACAGTCCAGGCCAATTGATAGAAATTGGCGACTATGGTGCGCCTCGTTATGCGTGTCGAGGTGCGGGACACCGGGTAACCAAAGGTAATTAAACAAGACTAACAATTTGGTGTCTAATGAGGAGCAAGTGGGAACATGTCACATACACACCTAATACCCTCAAAATGAGGATCATCACTCATTCCTTACCTCACTCCACGTTTTCTTCCTCTCCACCCCTCTTCAACATATAAAAAGTGTGTAACTAGGTGAAGAACAAAACAAATTCTTGGAGGAGTTGGTTGATTGAAGGTTGGAGATCTCATGAGTCTCTTGGAGTTTGGAAGGGATTTGATCAAACAAACAAGCAATCAAGGTGAGCATCTTTAATTTCTTTCAAATTTCCATTAAAACGAAGCTTAAATGGGTTTTAATGGTGATGGTTGGTTGTTGGTTAAATGTTGGAGAAAACTTGATATTAATGGTGTTGGTTGTTGTTGATGATGTTGCTGTTGAAGTTGTTATTGTTGTTGGTTGAAAGAACAAAAACAAAAAAAAACAAAAAAACAGTGGTTGTTGTTGCTGTTGATGTTGGAATGATGGGGGAGGGGAGGACGCACTCCCCTAAGCAGGGCCGGACCCGACCCGGGTGGACCCGAACCGGGTCAGGCCGACCGGTTGGACCGGTTCAAGCCCGGTTCAGGGACCCACCCATTTATTTAAATAATATAATATTAAAATTAATTTAAAAACAATTTTAAATTAAATAAATTACATAAAAAATAAGAAAAATAGGTAGAAAATTATGAAAAAAATCAGGAAAATCAGGAAAAATATAAAAAAATGAGAAAAGATAGAAAAATAGTATTTGAGATTTTTTCGGGCGTTTGACACCCCGGTATAACTCGAAAAGTGTGTCAAACAAAACTTTTTGGAATAAAATTTCCATATTTTTGGCCACACATTATAAATTCACTTAACTCGACTCTAAACTAGTTAAAATGGTTTAATTGCTTAGGAGACCACAGTCGGGAGTCGGGCGCGTATCTCAAGACGTGAGTGGAACTTCAGAGTGCGTTTTTTAGGTATGTAAGAATCCATCTGAAAGTCACGTAGGGTTTACTTTTCCATCGTTGATTTCTTATTCCTTGCTATTGTACTCAATTCCGTGATACATTTGGGTTGGTGGTCGAGTTACTCCCACCTGATATTCGTAGTGTACTTATGGCACACTAGGCTGTAGCACGTGTGATCAGGCACTTGGTGAATTGCAACCCGAGTTGCAATAAGGGTGCACGTGTCGGACACGCACGGCGAGGAACCAGGTGAAAGGAAGTGGGGGCACCTACCGAAAGGATCTTGTACACACTTTGTTTAGTATAATCGGGACGAGTACACACTTTGTTTCTCTCGTGTTATTTATTCATGTGATGATCGTAGCACAGTTGTCTGTTTAGTTTCCGCATGATTATTTAACATGATTATTGGTATCTATTTATTTTCTTATAAATGCTCGGTGTACTTCGTTTGGAATCTTACTAACTGTACTCTCCATCTAGCTTTTTGTGATGGTCGAGTGTAGATCCCAGTACTAGTAGGGGCAAGGGGATTCTCGGCGACTTCATCTGATTGCCAGCGGTCGAGGACCCACTAGTACGTGTTATTTTCATATTTTGCTTTACTTTTGGGTATTGGGAGACTGGATAGACACTGTACTTGTATATATTACTGCTTAGTATTGTCGCCTATATACATAGTACTTTCCGGGTTTTCCACAATAGGAGTTGCTCTTATAAATGATGTTTTATATGATGATGAATTTAATTGTTTTACTTGCTTTAAATTTAAGACTTCCGTTGTTTTAATGCTAAAAGTGATTCAATTGTCTAACTAAACTGATTAACGAAATGAGTTAACACGCATATCGAGTAGTCGTTATGTTACAAAGGACATTAGTGGCGTGTGGGACACAGTGGGTCAATAATCTGACATGACTTCGGGGCCGCTACACTCCACGTGGCAACCTCGGGATTGGGGGCCGCCACAAGATCAACTAGATATTGGAACCTATGCTAGATTAATGGAGATCAATGAAGATTTTGAGAATGATTTAGGTACCATTAATGAGCATAGAGATCTAACATATGGATGATGAGAGATTGATTTAAAGGTTGAAACTTAAAACAGAAGAGTATATAAGTCAGACTTTTCCTATTTCATGCAAAAGAACTCATCGAAATTAAAAATGGAAGGCTTTTTGCACCACTGTCCCCACCATTTGCTTTTCGTACCCCATTTTTGAATTTTTAGTTCATCGTACTCCATTTTTTACTTAGTTTAACCCACTTTCTCTCAAAATTCTAAAAATACCCTTGTTCACCCCATCACCCTCTCCCTAACACCTCTCGATCTTTTCCATTTCTGGATTACAGACATTGTAGAGCACTTGTACTATGTGTATTTTTTGTTGAAAAAGGTCGGATGTGGTCGCGACGTGTCCTAGAAGTGAAGAAGTGTCGCCCGGGGGTTCAGACGTACAGGGCCAAGACCTCTAAAGAGGTATTGGTCGACTCCAACCGAGACTTCTAAAGAGGTAACGTCTGACTCTGACCGAGATTGTGAAAAGAACTCAGTCTTAGTTGGTGATAGTGGGATCCAACCAAAACCTCTCTAGATTTGTCGGCCTTGAGTGTTCGAGAACTCATTACAGTTATCGGCCATGTGTATTCGACACCAACGGGCAAGAAGAGCGAACAAAAAATAAATTCAAAACTCCTAAAAATCACATGAAAATGACAAAACAAATAGTGGATTTTGCTCAAAATCACTTGATATTTTCGATCCCATCAAAACTTTGTACCCAAGATGTAAGATTCAAGCCCCATATCGAAGCCCTAAACCCAACAACAAAACCACAAACAACTTTGACTCAAAAAAGCAAAAAACCTAAAAAAACTCAAAATTGATATTAAAGGAGATGAGGAATGCACCCATGACGTCGAATCAATATGATTTTGCTTGGATTTTTTTGAATATGGGTTGGTGATGAAAATGCGATTTGATAGAGGGGTGAATAGGGTACAGGTAAGTGGGGTATGGGTAAGTAAAAACCAAATTATATGGAAACGGAGTTGAGTTATTTCACTAGGGGCTGAAGAAAATTAAAAAATGAGGTACAAAATGCAAAAAGTCGGGTGCAAATAGCTTTATCCTAAAACAAAATTAGAGAAATAGGGCTCAAATTTGTGTTGGAATTTGAAGGAATTAAGATCAAATAATGGAAATTGGAATCCATTTTAGCTGGAGAAACAAAAATTGGAAGGAAGCTAAATTTATATATCAATCTTGCCTCTCTTTTCATTCTCTTATGAGAAAAAAAATTAATAATCAAACCTTAGTTGTGACGGCCCCAAATTCCAGGCCACCTTGCTACTCGCCACATCGCATTCCACGTCACCAAGCTATGCCACATCATGGCCTGCTTATTTTTGACGCCCGCAACCCACCTGGTTGCTTACACTATTTCAACTAACCCTAGTTACACTAATTAATCTTCACATAAGTAGTAATAATCTATTTAACCAGTTACTCAATTTATCAAGTTATATTATAATTTTACAACGAAAGTCTTTTTAATGAGTAACTTATGCAATGTTTAACATTCCTAAGAAGTGGAAAACCCTGCAAAAGTTACCATGCATATATCAAGGCGAGATAAGTATAACAAAAGTTCCATATAAATGTAATCAGTGTTCTATGGTCCCCAAAACCCAACAAAAGTAAAACAAATACATACTAATATCATACACGAGCTGGCTCCACAATCTCAGAGGTAGTCACCAAGTACCTCCTTGCCATTGCCCTTGTTCGTCAAAGGATCTACACTCCGTCATCCAACAAATATAGTAACGAGTCCAGTGAGTAAAATTCCAAGAGAAGTTCGCATAATATTCATGAATTAAGACTGACAAACTATAAGACATGCGAATATAACACCTCACAACAGTACATCATATTCCCATGAATGTAGGCAACATACGACAAGCAAAAGTAGTAGCGTAAAATAAATAAACAGCATGTACCAACTAACCAAGCTAAAAAATAAAGCATTAATCAGTAAGCATACGTATAATCACGAGAAAATCCTGACCTACACCACGCAGTAATCAATAAATCGAGTAGGAACCACGTATATACTTACAGGCTTACAGTGACTAAACCCCAACTATAGTTACCGAATGAATCCCTCCAGAAGCTATTTCAAGTTAAGGGAACATACTAAATCCCTCCCGATGGTCGTAAGTATATCCTACCGACGTCGACACGAGCACTAAACATAAGTAACACGTGCAAGCGATTTAGCCACAACCAATATATATGCAACCCGAAAGAGAAGAGAAACCCCATGTGTGCCCACCAGCAGTCACACATGAAATGCGATATCGATAAATCAAAACCATGAATTCTGTGAAGCATTCTCAATGGGTTTACGCACCTCAACACGTTCTCTAACTCCCCCGGACACCCGAATCCGACCCGACTAGCTCCCCAATACCCGAGCTACAATCCCCTAAGTCCCTAAAGCCAGTTAACTGTGTTTATTATGTATTCAAATTGGTTGAATATGTTTCAAATTGATCTTCCAAAATCAGCCCTAAAGATAAAATTAAGTCTCAATTTCAGTCTTATGTTACAACGCATCTTTAGGCATGAAATGGTCCAAATCTCGAAATTTTTCACTTATACAAAGATCTTCGATCTCTATCTTAGCTTTCCGAAAAGGTTCAGTTTGCAAAATTTCAATTTAAAATGAAAGAGATATCATGATTCTACTAAACATAGCTCTAATTAGAACCTAATCCGACCAGCGGACTTAGAAAATCTATTCTTCCCAATCTATATTTCCAAAAAAGGTCATTTTTGTCACAACATAGAAAACATACCCAAATACAACATACTAAAAGATAAGCACATTTGGATAAGTAGTTAGGGAGTTATGCCTTTAACAAGTTTAGTTTCAAAACTTTTCTTTTGAATTCTAGTACCTATTTGTAGAACACTTTTGGACATGAAAACAATTGACTTACAACATCTCCATTTAAGCAAAATTGTTACCCTTTGAGTAAGCATTCAAATGCCTCTAGATTGGGTTGATTTGGATCTAAAATGAGCAAGTTATGACCAAATTACATAGACTAATTCCTAATATAACATGCAGAATTCTAGTTTTGGTCTTGCTACTTCAAAATTCATATCTTTATGATTTCAAATCCAAATTAAGAACTTCAATATAGCTGGATTATCAACAACAAATGAGGAACTCAAATATATAAACTGTAGCATCCCCTAACCTGATTAGGGCAATACCCGGCCTGAAATCCTAATTAAGCCCATATTACCTTTACCAGACTTAACTAGAGCCAGCAGCCTTACCACCTACACCTGATAAGCACTACTGTATATCAATTATCGAAATAAAAAAAATCATATACGCAGCGAAAATTTAAAACCTTTTTCAATAACCAAAATAAGACATATAATATTAAAAACAAACTGGAATAAACTTCGGTTATATAATCACCCATCCCATGTGATATTACAAAACTGTAATTCAATACAAATATATTATACTAGAGAAAGTCATTACATCGAAGAGAAGTTCAAGACTCCTATAACTTCTCCATCCCGTAGTCGTAGCATTCGTCGGATCTACCTGTAATGTTAATAGGGGTGAGCAATCCAACTTGCTCAGTAAGTTGGGATTCACACTAATCATCAACATTTCATATAATATTCAAGGATATCATGCAATAACAACATGAACCAATGATATCTAACAAGAATATGAAAAGCATATAGATTCAATACATAATCAGATGCAAAGCAAGTAAGTTGGACTATTACACAGTGATCCCCATTTATTTTGTAAAACTAGGGCCAATTACCCACTTACGCCATTAATGCGATTGCTAGACCAACATATTGGCCAATATGATCTCTAGCCTATCCACTAATGCCCAAGGGTTCCATCCCAAACCCTCTAGTGTAAATGTAACCCGCGCCTCCTATAAACTGAGTAGGATGTTACATATAGGCCAGGAAGCTAACCCATCTCCTATATCACCTCGTCTTAATTCCAGGACCTTACTCTCGTGAATCATAGTAAACATCATTTTCCTTTTATTGAAAACAATCACAGTATAAATAGTCTCTCATTCCATTCTAACAACTATATGAGTTATATATACTAAATAGCCTGACAATATTGATAGATAAGTGAATCCGTACTTACCTCGAGTTTAAGTCTCCTTTTCCCAAATTCTTTAAGTCTCCAGTCATCTCACATTTCCTCGGTGTTCCTCAACCTATCACCAATCATTTGTTGTCAATTTAGGTCTAGTATACTCTAATTAGAACCCCTAGACCCAAAGCTCTTGACAAACCACCCAAATCCAATCAGTTTTTGTACTGATCTGAGTGTGGATAACGCGCTATGTCCCGGAGCTAGCGCACTATTCGCACTACTGAACTTCATACACATTTCTGGGGTCTGATAGCGCACTACCTGACATGGATAACGCGCTACCCGTATGTCAGACATCTTCCCCAGTACGCGTAGCGCGCTATGGCCAATGCCTAGCGCGCTGTGCGCACCACTGCATCACCAACACACTTCGACTGATCCAAACTTGTCCCAAACCACACCCAAACTTAACAATTACACTCCCAAATGTTCAGTGAGGACCTCTAATGAGGTTATAAACCAATTCAAATCGACAACAACCTCAATTTACAGAGATTTTATCATCTTGAGATAATTGAATATCAACAAACTCAAAAATTAAACTTACCAAAGTGATGATCACTAGCTTCTAATCCATTTAAGCTCCTCAACTTGATTGAATTCGGCTCCCAATATGACCTCCTTTGATCCGGAATCGAACCAACCTCTCAAACCTTCTCGAATTATCGATTGAATTGTTGGGTTTTTAGGGTTCATACGTAGCAGAAAATTCAAAATAAATTTAGAAAAACCCCAACGGGATATAAAATAAGTTTCATTAAACTAAATCTACGAAAGTAAATCATACCTTATTCTGTGATTTCCTTTTTCTGATTGTTCGGTTTCCAAGACGTTCAAGTGCGCTTCCTCTATCAGAAATCCACACACGAACGGTGACCACAATTTGGAGTGCTAGCCCCAAGAGAGATTGAAAACGATCTTGTTTCTTTCCCTAAATCCAGAGAACTCAAAAATTGTAAAACGAAAGTCTTATTTCATTTTTAGGGTTTCACCCTTTATTTATGTGTAGATAAGCCCTCACTTAAAATCATATTCATAATACAACTATTGTATTTAGGCAGTTTAAGCAAATTGCACATATGCCCCTATTCATAAGTTATCATATAACAAATCGTAAGGGCTTTTATGTCATGAATCTTATCATATAAAATTCATTACTTTGGACCAATTGAAATTGTGCAAAGCCATTCTTTGTGTGCGACCCAATAGGTTCATGCGACATTGGCAGTGAACCAAAAATTATTTTGGTACACATGTCATAAGCGGTCTCTAGCAAGGCATTATGACTACCTAAGTAGCATGAGTATCAACATCGATACAACCTAATTAATAACATATATCATATCCTTTTGTCGTGCGATATCCTTTGATTAAACATAAGGCATGGAAAGTCACCCTTAATGTTCAATACTACTAGTCACGATCTTTAGGTAAACCGAAAAACATCCAAGTGACATTGATCATATCAATTAACACAGACTTGGCCATTATCAGTCTATCTTATCGAGGGATCCATTGATATTTCTCTCTATACGAGAGTGAAAAATTCTATTTTGATTACTCACCTTCACATATTATTCACACGGTAACCAATCACAATCTTTATAATTGTTCGGTTAAAGATAACATTTGATTGATTCAAATTATCATGCTTCTAATATTGAAGTCTATAGTAATATCAAGTCGAATGACTAAATGATATACCTATCATGAGTAACACCTATGACTTAATCCATGTAGTGTTCTCATAGCGGGTCGGTCCAGTACCTTATTCCCTAACAAGTACTCATGATTTTGATTTTTATCCCTATACGCATGATTATCACATAACCATACACTAGTTTTAATTTATTATAGTTCCCAGTATAATGATCGACTATGGACATTTAGGATATTTCAACAAATACTCATGGATATTACTATAAGGTAAACATGCAATCACTTATAATAAAACAGCAAATAAAACCTCTATTTTATTAACTAAAGTTATAAGATTAACAATATTTGTAGATTGACATATGGCACATGCCTTAACATGAATTGGATAAGAATGAATTTTTGTTTTTATATATGGATTTTCCTTGAGATATGCGTCACGCTATCTCGAGACCGATCGTGTGGTTGATGCGTTAAAATGACACAGCTTAAAGTGACATGAAATTTGACACATCAAGCACTTACGCTTCGTTCGAGACGATCTGATCATCCATATGTTTCTAATATTCTTTTATTTTCCAATATATATATTTATATATTTAAAAACATATAAATATATATATCACATATTATTCACCAATAAACTCACCGGACATGCCTACAAGTGTCCTTGAGCATGCATACTCTTGCCACGACTCCCTCATCACACTTGGTGTCCCAGTAAACCTTAGTTTATTGGGTATTTTCCGTTTTATAGGCTTGTGTATAATTTTCTTATATACAACAACCTATATATAAATTGAATTAACAATACAAACAAACACTATGCATCATGCAAACGCACGCACATGCTAATCAAGGTACGCCAAACTTAACCACGAGCCTAACCAGGGTAAATTAGGATTTGGATTAGTACTAATCACCAGCTTAAGGTAACGGGTCGTTACAGTCTCCCCAATTTAAAGCAATTTCATCCTCGAAATTAAAGTAATCTGAAATTACCTACAATTTAGAAGAGAAATGGGAACTATTTCTCATACTTCCGCTTTCAGATTAGTTCCTCATCTTTGTGAAATCCCTATTTCACTATAACCAAAGAAATCTCTTTGGTTCTCAACTTTTTTAAATCTTACGATCAAGTAACTCACTTGACTGTTCTTCGTAAGATAAGTATTCTCGAAAATCACATTTATTCCAACTAATCCTTGGAATAAACTGAGTCTCTGTTTTACTAACATAAACTTATAGAAGATGTTAATAACTCCGACTAGCTGAGGAGGTAACTCTAATCTGTAAGTACCAGGATTAATTCGTTCCCGTACTTTGAACGAATTAATAAACCTTGAAGCTAGCTTACCTCACATTCTAAACTTACAAAACTCCTTTTATAAGTGAGACTTTCAACAAAACATATTTTTCCTTTGTAAGCTCCAACCACCTATGATATTTATCGGCGTATCTCTTTTGTTTTAGTTGTATTGTAGTCAAACTCTGGCTAATCTGCTACCTTCTTCTGTGTAGTTCTAATTTAATTCCGGCTCCAACGAACTTGCATCTCAACCCCTGTCCAGACAATCCGGTGAGTGACATGGTTGACCATACAAAGTTTCAAATGAGCATTTCATTCTAACTTGACAGTTATTTTTATAAACGAACTCACACAGAGAAATGTATCTCTTCCAGTTATTATTAAACTTCAAGACACAAGCTTAAAGTACATCCTCTAGCACCAAAATCAATTACTCTGGTTACCCATCGGTCTACTGATAGTATACTATACTGAGGTTAAGATCAGTTCCACAGCTGTCGCAACAATTCACTCCATCATCTGGATGTGAATCTCGGATCCCTATCTGAAATAGTCGACAATAAGGCACCCTGAAATCTAACACCTCATGTATGTATATTTTTCATAAACAGTCAAGAAGATTTCACATAGAAACTGGCAAGAAATGTTCAGACTCAATCAATTGTTAACTACAATTTTTACCTTATTGTGCTTACGCTAACTCAAAGATAAACAGGAAACAAAATCCACCAATCTATGTTCCCATTTCCATTCAGGAGTAGGCAACGAATGCAAAAAACCTATGGGTTTCTTATGCTCAGCTCTAACTTGCTGATATATCTCATATTTCTTTATTATTCCCACAACATCATTTGTCATCCCAGATTAACAATAAGTAAAGGTGCCTCATTTCATGATATTCTTTACTGCTATCTGGATGAATGCAGGAAAGAGATCTATGAGATTTTCGTAGCACTTCCTACCTCACCTGATCCTGAACTGGAATCCATAATCTATCCCTAAACCATAGCGCAATATTATTAGACACTGACCAATCAGGATAATCTACACTAGTTGTTAACCTCTAACGCTCTATATAATCTTGATTAGCTTTCTGACAACTAATCACCACTGAATCTTCTCCAATTCAGTTTGAATCTGAACTCAAAAGATAAGATTAGTAGCTCCAAAATTAGTTCACTCAGTTGATGATGTAGCAAGAGATCAAGCATATCCAGGCTAATATATGTTTGTAGTCGAGTGACCGAAGTCGCTTCAACTTCGAGTTCGTATCGTTGTGAGTCAATTACTCACTCATTCTCATATATATTACAATTACTTAAAAGAAAGTGGTTCGTGATTCAACTACACTTACACAAATCATCATCACCGTCATTTCCTCATAAAGTCTATACTAAGAAGCACTATTAATAGCTACATTTTCTCCATATACCTGAGTTGCAATTGTATACTGACAGTTTGATAACACCTTTCTGTGTGGTTCTAAATTACTCAAGCTCTAACAAATTTGTATTATTACTTCTTGTCCCACACCGTTTAACGATAAAGTAAAGCATACAAGTTTTTAAGGAAATTACCTCAATTCAATATATAGCCTCTTAAAATTAAAACCAGAGAACTCACAGTAAATATTTCTTCAAGTAATTCATATTTTCCAAGTCACAAGCTCGGAAACTCTATTCTCTGAAAACCATGGTCAACTTCATATATATTGTATTAAGATTGAGAAAAGTCCCTCCTAGTTATTATACATCTCTTCCCCCCTGAGAAGCAGATTTTTGTTTCTTTACCGAAATAATAATACTGGTTAGCCAAAACTCTCAACTCTTCCATACACATACATCTCGCTTACCTTTCCACGAGGATTTAAATCACAGTACTAGCAAGAAATTTCTAAATTCTGTCAATTTTACAATTATATCAATAACCTTCAATTGTCACCATAACTTATGTTAATTCATCATGAATTTCTGAGCATGAAATACCATTCATATAAGCAAGAAAAATATAACCCTATAGGTTAAAATTATTCAGCTTCTACCTGCTGATATACCTCATATTTCTTTATAAAATTGACACCGTCAATTTTTTTTATTTCAGGTCACCAACTATTCATTTTCATCACAATGAATTTTGGACTTCACCTGAATAAATGTATTAAGGAAATCAATTAGATTCTCACAACATTTTTGCCTCACTCTTTGTTTCAAGTTCTAAGAACTTTCCTTACATGCTTAATGTTTTGATTTAAGATCATCCTTTCCAACATCAATAATTAGTAGTCGTCCTTGACCTACTTGATAATCTCAATCAATCTCCTTCAATAATACATCACTTATTTCAATCGTTATTAGCTCAACTCTAATCTGAGCTCCAAAGAACAGACTTATAGTTAATGATCCAGACAACTCAGCTGATGATGTGCCTACGTAGGACTTCCATTTGGTCATCAATAAATATCTCACCTTAGAGATATAAATGAGCAACTTTTATTATAACTATAGCCTCTGTCCCTTTTTTTCAAAGCATTGTCAACACAATCACCTTGATGAGTGATGTTTCAGAATGAATTCCTAATACTTATGAAAGTTTTAAGGTAACTTTCTTACCATCTATTTCTATTACTCTGACAATTTCCATTTTTCAAACTTCCACAGTTTGAAATTCTTTACTTACTCTTACATCAGTCCACTAGTGTCATATTCTCAAGTTGTCTTTTAATGATTCCTCTAAGATTCTTATTAATCTCAAAGAATGATTAAAATATCCTCAACAACCCTTCTTCTTAATTTACAAGTGATGCCTTTCCATATTTGGTACAATTACCAAATTAGATATCCCGAGATTATCAGTCTCTAATAGTTTTTCTCCCAAATCTAGAACTATTTATATATAGCTAGAAATATGAGTAACAATTTTGCTTTATTGTGTCACCCACACATTCTTACCTAGATCAGAAGTCTTAGGATGAACCTCTAACTTCTTCCATAATTTAGGTTTTATCAAGCAAACATTGTAATCAAACTATACTTTCACCTTCCTCCAAGGCATCCTTGTATTCAATTTCAACTTATAACCATCACATACTTGAGTTAACTGAATAAATCACACAACGATATCACAGATCCTCGGATTAATCGTTTATAATATTCAATTATTTCAAGTTTACTTTCCTCTTTTTACCATTGTGTTGAATATAGGACAGCCTCATATTGTCTCAATCACAGTCAAATCCTCTGATTTACTGTTAATATTCAACATTCTTACCATTTATTATCCTTTGAAACTTAGCAATAGCATTTACAAAAATCTGGTCTAAACCAACTTACCGTTAGTAATTTACAATTCTATTCGGCAATTGCACGTGTATTTTCTAAGTCTTCAAAGATTCCTTGTTATTATTGATAACACAATAACAATTTCATTACAATAGGGTTTTCCTTCACTTGACACCCTTAATTTATGAAAATAGCATGAGTTCTAGTAAGTTATAGTGGTTTCCACCATCTACTTAAAATGATCCTGAACCCGCCTGTAATCATCTTATAAAGATATATATATATATCCTTAGCTCTGATCATTTCACTATGAAAATCAAATCTCAACTACCTCTTGAGAACCATTGATTTCCTTTATTTTAAAGAGTTTTCAATTCTGAGTAATGAATACTCATTTCGACTACTACACATTAATCCTTGGATTATCCAAATCCTCAGATTCCCTGACCACTCATTTTCCCCAAGTTAAACTATACCAGTCTAACAGATCAGACTATGATATATTACGAACTCAATGTTATATTTTGAATTTAACTGTCTTTTATTAATAAACAATTGTTATTCCAATATGGATTCACACCATGACTGGAATATTAACTACATAACAACTTATGAAGTATAACTACATTATTGGTTTCCTAACCTCCATTAGGTTTTTAGCATTTACCCATAATTTGTTTATTGAATAACTTTCATTACTTCCATACTAATCTTAATACTAGTATTAAATCACCTCTTAAAGTTGTCCGCCATCTTTGAGTTTCATCGAAAGTCATTCAGTATTTCATTATTTTATAATTTTCATTCTCCTAATACACACCTCAAGATCTTAATCCAATCAATACTTCTTTACTGACTATTATTTGTCTAATAATATCAGTAAGAAGAAAGATCACTGAAGATGTTACTTGGAGAAGAGTTTTATTTCATCTTTGTAATTTTTCTTATGTCTTTCCTTTTTGTCTATCCCCGAGGTTAAGACTCTCAGGAGCTCTTACCTCCAACACCTTCTCATATCATGAGAAAAACATGGACTTCAACCATCTTATTATTGTTTAGAAAAGAAATAATTCTTATATCTACCACGTAGATATAGTATACACAACAAATAACATATTTCGGTCTTTTATCTTTTGGTTACCCCCCAAAATCACGATAAAAAACATTTATCAAACCTTAAGCTTATTCATAACTCGAGACCACCCTTCGAGTCGATAAACTTAGGTTCCGTTATTAGGGTAATCAGAGTACCTTAAACTTTTAAAGTAAGCTAACATTCACTTAGAACACCATCCAAAAGTGAATATATGGTCAAAGCCTTATCCATGATACCTAACTGTATCATTGTTACCACTTTATCCCTAAAAGTGATAAACCATAAACTCTGGCACCACACTGTATCAGAGTTATTCAACGTAACAAAGCTTTTAAACCTAGTACTCTGAACCTTTTTGTATCATAGATATTCCTTGATTCTACTAAATCTAAGAATAATGAAACCAAGTTTTATAAACTATGGCTAACCTACGCTCTGATACCAAACTGTAGCATCCCTTAACATGTTAGGGCAATACCCGACCTAAAACCCTAATTAAGCCCAGATTACCCTTACAAGACTTAACTAGAGCCAGCAGCCTTACCACCTACACCTGATAAGCACTAATGTATATCGATTATTGAAATAAAAACAAATCATATACGCAGCGAAAATTTAAAACCTTTTTTGATAACCAAAATAAGATATACAAAATTAAAAACAAACCGGAATAAACCTCGGTTATATAATCACCCATCCATGTGCTATTACAAAACTGTAATTCAATACAAATATATTAGACTAGAGAAAGTCATTACATCGAAGAGAAGTTCAAGACTCCTATAACTTCTCCATCCGTAGTCGTAGTGCTCGTCGGATCTACCTGTAATGTTAATTAGGGTGAGCGCTCCAACTTGCTCAGTAAGTTGGGATTCACACTAATCATCAACATTCCATATAATATTCAAGGATATCATGTAATAACAACTTGCACCAATGATATCTAACAAGAATATGAAAAGCATATAGATTCAATACATAATCAGATGCAAAGTAAGTAATTTGGACTATTACACAGTGATCCCCATTTATTTTGTAAAACTAGGGTCGATTACCCACTAACGCCATTAATCTGGTTGCTAGACCAACATATTGGCTGATATGCTCTCTAGCATGCCCAAGGGTTCCATCCCAAACCCTCTAGTGTAAATGTAACCCACGTCACCTACAAACTGAGTAGGATGTTACATATAGGCCAGGAAGCTAACCCATCTCCTATATCACCTCGTCTTAATTTTAGGATCTTACTCTCGTGAATCACAATAAACAGCGTTTTCCTTTTATTGAAAAAAATCACAGTATAAATAGTCTCCCATTCCATTCTAACAACTATATGAGTTATATATACTAAATAGCCACGCAATATTGATAAATAAGCGAATCCATACTTACCTCGGGTTCGAGTCTTTATTTCTCAAATTTCTTAAATTTCTTGTCATCTCACGTTTCCTCGGTGTTCCTCAACCTATCACCAATCATTTGTTGTCAATTTAGGTCTAGTATACTCTAATTAGAACCCCTAGACCCAAAGCTCTCGACAAACCACCCAAATCCAATCAATTTTTATACTGATATGAATGTGGATAGTGCGCTATGTCCAGGAGCTAGCGCGCTATTCGCACTACCGAACTTCATACACTCTTCTAGGGTCTGATAGCGCGTTACCTGACATGGATAACGTGCTATCCGTATGTCGGTTATATTCCCTAATACGTATAGCTCATTATGGCCAATGCCTAGTGCACTATGCGCACCAGACCTTTAACACCAGCACACTTCGACTGATCCAAACTTGACCCAAACCACATCCAAACTCAAAAATTACACTCCTAAATGATCCGGGAGGACCTCTAATGAGGTTATAAACCAATTCAAATCAATAACAACCTTAATTTACAGAGATTTGATCATCACAAGATAATTGAATATCAACAAAATCAAAAATCAAACTTACCAAATTGGTGATCACTAGATTCTAATCCGTTTAATCTCCTCAACTTGATTGAATTCGGCTCCCAGGACGACCTCCTTTGATTCGGAATCGAACCAACCTCCCGAACCCTCTCGAATTATCAATTGAATTAGATAAGAATGATTTTTTGTTTTTATATACATATTTCCTCGAGATAAGCATCACGTTATCTCGAGACCGATCGCGTGGTTAATGCGTTAAAATGACATAGCTTAAAGTGACACAAAATTTGACACATCAAGCACTTACGCTTCGTTCGAGTCGATCCGATAATCCATATATTTCTAATATTTTTTTATTTTCCAATATATATTTATACATTCAAAAACTTATAAATATATATATCGCGTATTATTCACCAATAAACTCACCGGACATGCCTACAAGTGTCCTTGAACGTGCACACTCTTGCCACGACTCCCTCGTCACACTTGGTGTCCCGGTAAACCTTAGTTTATTGGGTATTTTTCATTTTATAGGCTTGTGTATAATTTCTTTATTATTCAACAACCTACATATAAATTGAATTAACAATCCAAACAAACACCATACATCATTCAAACGCACGCACACACTAATCGAGGTACACCGAACTTAACCACGAGCCTAACTTAGGTAAATTAGGATTTAGATTAGTACTAATCACCAGCTTAAGATAATGGGTCGTTATATAAACCAATTGCAAATATTCAATCATCTACCCTCTGGAATTAGCCAAAAATCAGAAATGATTTCAATCTGACATAAATAGATGTGTACCTAGTTGATGTACCACCTAGCTTAAGAAATTCGCACTAATCTTCCATGGATTCCTTCTCTCCATCAACCTCCTTCTTCTCCTGCAAGTTCTTTTGATTCATAAGTTGAAAACGAAAATTGTTTCCTTGCATGTGTTGATCTTACATATTAAGGTAATATTGATTCCTAGCCAATGATCTTCATGTATTTACGTATCTCGAAGCTCATCTGATGATCTACACCTTGACATGTATCCCACTAACTACCACTAACCCAATCAAAGTGACTCTAATTTGCTACTCACTTGGTTCCTAGATGTGTCAACACGTATCTTTAGGACAATCTCATGGTTTCTAATTTAAATAACCAAACTATAGGCATTGATTTATTTGATTCAATTACATTAGCGTAGGCCCGTTATAATTTATACGGTTAGTATTTTTATTCACCAAATTGATAAATTTTGTGATCCCACTAACCCTCAACTACCAAGCACTCGATGCTCTTCGTTTCGGCACTCAATTCGAGGTACGTCATAGCCTATTGTTTTAATTGAGTTTTACTTGGCCTATGGTCACATTACCTATTTTAATTGATTAACTAGTCATCCTAACATGGGTTAGTCTAGTGTCTTAGTGTGCCCATAGTTCGCCTACTCACTACCCGCGTTGAGACGCCTTTCGAGGCGAATACCCATCACGCAAACTCACCCGATAGCAATATACACACATGCGGTGCAATATAATAATAATAATTTTAAACACCACATATACATAACCACCATCCATAAATAACGTATTTCCTTGGTTCTCGTGTCCAAACCAACCGAGTTGTCCACGTAACGCCCAAACTACAACCGTTAATCCCCGAGATTAATGCTAATCCTAGTTTAATTAATTTGGGTCGTTACAATTCTTCCCAACTAGGAGAATTTCGTCCTTGAAATTCCTATTTCCGTGTAACCACTCCTCACACCTTGATAGTCTCATTTTACAATCCCTTAAACACCCCACTATTCCCATAGCAGGGAACGTAGTGTTACCTTGAGATATAGGTGCATGTTGCCAAGGTAGTCAAGATTAGCCACTCTCTTCCAACATCTTCGCAACCTAATGTCAGTTCAATTTCCGTGATCAAGCTTCACTAACCCAGTTACCTAACACCAATTACTATAAACCTCTCCTATCATGTATCCCAACATGATAGTCCAACTAACCATCACATACCACGACAATCCCATGCCATGTCATAACCTATCCTTACTCACCATGACAATCCCATGTCATGCCACGACCTATCTGTACGCACTATGACAATCTCATGTCATGCTACTACCTATGACAATCCCATGTCATAACACAATAAGCTACCATTATACCACTATAATATATTATCGTACCACTATGCATGCATAAACCTTAAACAATAATTATTAAGAACTTAAATTCACGTACCCTGAGCCCGATGTTGGGACGTCTCCCGGGCTGGCTCAGTTACCACATGCACCGGCTCTCGAGCCTGCACCGGTGTCACCACTGCTGGAGTCGCCAATCTCTGTGAACAGTCCCTCCCAACGTGTCCATATCGCCAACATATGATCCTCTATTCTGGTCCTGCTTGCTGACTCCCTGACCACTGGCCCTGACCATGTGATCTCCAGTCTTTGCCTCCCTAGTCCTGAGTCAGTCACTTCGGCGGCGCTGGTAATGCAGGTTCAGCATACGCTTTGGCTGCCCGATCATCATCCCTATAGCCTCGATTGTACCATATATCCTCTATATCATCCCAGTCTCTCGGTCTTTTCTGCCTAGAACTCTGTCCAGTCAGTCCCTCTGACTAAGTAGATGAACTTTTGTCACTCCTCTGCATCAGATGTGTCTCCCAAGTAAGCGCTTTATCATACATCTTCTACAGTGTCTGCGTTCTGGAGGAAATTATGGCGCTGGCTATGTCCTCAATCAACCCTCGGATGAAATAATAAATATGCAGTCTCTTAGAGCCTACGACATCCGTGGCAAACTGTATTAAGTACTGATATCTATCCATGTACTATAACATTGACCGGCTACCCTATCTCAATGCTAGAGACTTCTCTCTCAGCATCAACCTCACCTCCATGGGTATGTAATGATCGTAAAATAACTCTTTGAACTCTGTCCATGTCGTCGGCTCTGGGTGAGTATCTATATACGCTGTCTACCACACAGCAGCATCCCCTTTCAACATATTAACTGATATCCTGGCTTGTATGCTCTCCTGAATTCGCAATAGCTTGTGTAACCTCTGATGTGCAATCAACCACTTCCTAGTTGCCTCTAGGTCTCCACTTCCATGAAAGTATTCGGGATCAAATTTGATGAACTACCTCATCAACTTGACCTCTACCGTCATCAAAGTCTCAAACATGTATGCCTGTGCCGGTGTAGCAGTCGGCATCTCAGTCGGTGTTATGGTCGGTGTAGCAACCACTGTCGAAGTCTCCTATACAACTGCAGGTGTCGGTATAGCCTGAATAGTCGATGGAATTGTCGTCGGAGCAACTATCGTCTCAATCGTGCTTTGTACCCGGGTAGCAAAGAGTGATGCAATTGCTGATGTTTGTCCGCGCATCATACCTATCAGCAGCTCAAATTGTCTATTATGAGTTGTGAATCGTGCAGCTACTATTGAGTCCAAACCCTCATATCTTGTCCGGTCGCTCGTCTGTCCAACATCTGTAGTAGGTGGAGTCGGCTGGCCATCCATCGTGATCTCCATCGAAAAGCATGCGCCGAATCACCTTCTGTATACGTGTATATTATATATACAATCAAAAACATAACACACATATAAACCCTATTGCTACCCGACTCAAGTTGCTTCCAAACTAGAATTCTAAGTAAAGATCTTCAGGTTTCCACATCTAAGGTTTGATTATTAATTTTTATCCAATTTCTTTAAACTACTCCCGAGGCTTCTTGGAAACCTCGCTCTGATACCAAACTGTGACTTTGGTATCAAGTTGAGTTACGGTTCATCCCCCTAGGCACCATCGACCTTGCGTTGATACCAAACTATGACGACCCCAAATTCCAGGCCACCTTGCTACTCGCAACGTCGCATTCCATGTCATCAAGCTTTTCCATTTCATGGCCTGCTTATTCTTGACGCCCCGCAACCCACTTGGTTGCTTACACTATTTCAGCTAACCCTAGTTACACTAATTAATCTTCACATAAGTAGTAATAATGTATTTAACCAGTTACTTAATTTATCAAGTTATATTATAATTTTACACCATAAGTTTTTTAATTAGTAACTTATGCAATGTTTAACAATCTTAAATAGTGGAAAACCTAGCAAAAGATACCATGTATATATCAAGGCGATATAAGTATAACAAAAGTGCCATATACATGTAATCAGTGTTCTATGGTCCCCAAAACCCAACAAAAGTAAAATAAATACATATTGATATCACACACGAACTAGCTCCACAATCTCAGAGGTAGTCACCCAGTACCTCTTGCCCTTGCCCTTGCTCGTCGAAATATCTGCACTTAGTCACCCAAAAAATACAGTGACGAGTCCAGTGAGTAAAATCCAAAGAGAAGTCCACACAATATTCATGAGTTAAAACAGATAAACTACAAGACAAGTGAATATAACATCTAGCAAAAGTACGTCATATTCCCATAAATGTAGGCAACATACGACAAACAAAAGCAGTAGCGTGAAATAAATAAACAACATGTACCAACTAACCCAGCTCAGAAATAAAGCATTAATCAGTAAGCATACGTATAATGATGAGAAAACCCTGACCTACACCAACCTGTAATCAATAAATCGAGTAAGAACCATATATATACTTATAGGCTTACAATGACTAAAACCCAACTACGGTTACCGGATGAACCCCTCCAAGAGCTATTTCAAGTTAAGGGAACACCCAAAATCCCTCCCGACGGTCGTAAGCATATCCTACTGTCGTCGACACGAGCACTAAACACAAGTAACCCGTGCAAGCAATTTATCCACAACCAGTATATACGCAAACTGAAATAGAAGAGAAACCCCATGTGTGTCCACTAGCAGTCACACATGAAATGTGATAACGATAAATCAAAACCATGAATTATGTAAAGCATTCGCAATAGGTTTATGCACCTCAACAAGTGCTTCGACTCCCTCGGACACCCGAATTTGACCCGACAAGCTCCCCGATACCCAAGCTACGATCCCTTAAGTTCCTGAAATCAGTTCAGTGTATTTATTGTATATTCAAATTGGTTGAATATGTTTCAAATTGATCTTCCCAAATCACCCGAATTTGGATAAGTAGTTAGGGATTTATGTCTTTAACAAATTTAGTTTCAAAACTTTTCTTCTGAGTTCCAGCAAATACTTGTAGAGCACTTTTGAACATGAAAAAATTGCATTACAACATCTCCATTTTAGCAAAGTTGTTACCCTTTAAGTAAGCTTTCAATTGCTACCAGTTTGGGTTGATTTGGATCTAAAATGATCAAGTTATGACCAAATTACATAGGCAAATTCCTAATATAACATACAGAATTCTAGTTTTGGTCTTGCAACTTCAAAAATTCATATCTTTAAGATTTCAAATCCAAATTAAGAACTTCAATATAGCTGGATTATCAAGTTCAAATGAGGAATCCAAATATATAAATTTTCAATCATCTACCTTCTATAATTAGCCAAAAATCAGAAATGATTTTAATAAGACATAAATAGATGTGTACCTAGTTGATGTACCATCTAGCTTGAGAAATTCTCACCAATCTTCCATGGATTCCTTCTCTCCATCAACCTCCTTCTTCTCCAGCAAGTTCTCTTGATTCATACATTGAAAATGAAAATGCATTCTTTGCATGTGTTGATCTTATATATTAAGGTAATATTGATTCCTAGCCATTGATCTCCATGTATTTATGTATCTCAAAGCTCATCTAATGATCAACACCTTGAAATGTATCGCACTAACCCAATCAAAGTGACACTAATTTGCTACTCACATGGTTCCTAGATGTGTCAACACGTATCTCTAGGACAATCTCATGGTTTTAAATTTAAATAACCAAACTATAGGCACTAATTTATTTGATTCAATTACATTAGCTTAGTCCCATTATAATATATATGGTTAGTATTTTTATTCACCAAATTGAAAAATTTTGTGATCTCACTAACCCTCGACTACCCGGTACTCGATGCCCCGTGTCTCAGCACGCAATTCGAGGTACGCCATAGCCTATTGTTTTAATTGAATTTTATTTGGCCTATGGTCACATTACCCATTTTAATTGATTAACAAGTCATCCTGACATGGATTAGTCTAGTTTCCCAGTGTACCCGTAATTCGCCTACTCACTACCCGTGTTGACAAGCCTTTTGAGGCGAACACCCGTCACACAAACTCGCCTGATAGCAACATATACAAATGTGGTGCAATATAATAATAATAATAATTTTAAACACCACATATACACAACCACAATCCATAAATAACATATTTCCTCAGTTCTCGTGTCCAAGCCAACTGAGTTGTCCACGTAACGCCTGAACTACAACCGTTAATCCTCGAGATTAACGCTAATCTTGGTTTAATTAATTTGGGCAGTTACACACGTAGAAGCTTCGGATAGGCATGGACACGTATGACTGGACATAAATTGTTATTTTTGTCTGTTAGTTGCATAATTGCGATGTTAAGTATTATTCTATTCAGTTTGGCATCACATGTGTGAGTTATATTAACTTATCGCGTGAGGACGTGAGATAGATTTTTATCTCGAAAAAAGTGTCGACGCGGGTATCGAGTAAGCAATGTACGAGACACAAATATAATAATTTAGTTAACTAATGTAATGGATTCTAAGTTATGGTGGTATACTATGTTAAGTAAAAAACCATAGAGTATAGTGAATTAAAGTATTAACCTATGGCGTACCTCATGATGTGTGCGTAGGCGCGGGGCACCGGGGTATCGAGTTAGTCAGGTACTAGTGGGACCATGAATACATGGACATGTGAGACTGTATATGTAGGCTACTCAATGTGATTAATATCCCTAAGATCTTAACAGGCTAAGTTAGAATAATAAATGCCTATAGTTGAACAAAATTAATTAAGGCCCTTTGATTGTGAGGAGATGATCCTAGAATTTTGTTTTTAAGGCTTGAAGTGTAACGGCCTGCTTTAATTAATCCCAATTAACCGACAAATTACAGAGTAGGGCCCCAAGCTCATACCCACGTTGACGTTGCGAAAAATCCTAGGGCATGCCTAATGAGGTAAATTTGTTATTTTGTGTGGTGCGTGTTTATTTATTTTATTATTATTTAATAATTCGCGTCGCGCTAGTTAAGAATTACACTTAGTCGCGTTGTGCGCATGTAGTGACGAAAGTGTACGACTTCACAGTGTGCGCGTAATGCGGATGTATGTGGTAGTTCGAGATTTAGTTGTCACATCGCACATCACATCAAATCACATCACCCATTAATCACTTACCCACACCATACCTTACTTTCTCTCTCCTCTCATTTAAAAAAAATCTCTCATCACTCCCCCTCTCTCTACCCGAGCTCCCTCTTCCCTACCCCATTTTCTTCTTCTCTTCCAACTCCTCATAACCAAGCTCTCTATCACTCCCTCAACTCGGTCTCACATAAGGATGCAAATGGGGAAGGGAGGGGATGGGGACCCCATCTCCATCCCCATCCCTACTTAAGAATTCATCCCTCATCCCCATACCCATCCTCACGCGGGGATGAATTTTTATCCCCATCCTCATCCCCACCTAATCCCCGTGGGGATGGGGAATCCCCATGGGGAAAAACATTTCCCATTTCATTTCCCAATGAATATCCCCGCGGGGATTTTTGCGAGGAATTTGCGAAGTATCACCATGGGGAAATATTTTTCCCACTTAATGTTTTTCAAAAAATTATAAAAAGTATGGTACACATGCATATAATTACAATTGTTGGAAATTTCAACCAAATAAAGTAGAACATATAAATATAGTTGCAAACAGTTCAAAACAAAAATATAATCATTTAAAAAACATATAATTAACCAAACAAGTTAAAATTATAAATCACATTAGTGTTTGTTCATCACTAGTATTTTGGGTGAAAGCCTTGTAATATTATATAAAATTGATATATACAATGTATATAGATGTATTTGATAAATACAAGGATCTTCACGGGGATCCCCATGGGCAATCCCTAAGGGGATCCCCGCGGATATTACCAATGGGAATTCCCCGCAGTGATCCCCACGAATATATTTTTTTCCATCCCCGTACCCATACCCACATGGGTATGAGATTTTATCCTCATCCCCACCTCCATCCCCATTTAAATTCCTCATCCCCATCCCTGTTGCGAGGGATCCCCGTCCCCCATGGGGATTCCCCACCACACTTGCATCCCTAGTCTCACATATCTCGTGGCGCTCGCGACGATCTCCAAATCAAGGTGAGTTTTCTTGATTTGTCAAGTTTTTGGTGGAGAAATTTAGGCTTTAATAGTGATTAGGTAGTTGTATTGTTGTTGTTGTTAATGTGGTGATTGTTGTTGTTGTTGTTGTTGTTATAATCAGAATTCGTCACAAACAAACTCGGGAGGAAGAAACGGGGTGGGCAACCAAGCAGGCCGGGCCTGGCTTCCTAGGCCTTGGCCTGGACCCGAGTGGATCAGCCCGACCCAGGTGGCCTCGGTTATGCTGAACCAAGCCCAGCCGAATCGGGCCAGATTTGCGCCCAACCCACCCTTAAATAAAATAAATTTATTAAAAATTAAATAACATATATTTTTAAATAGAATAAATTTCAAAAAATAGGAAAAATAGCTAGAAAATTTTGGAAAAATCAAGAAAATATAAAAGAATGAGAAAAAGATGGAAAAGTAGCTTTCAAGAATTTTTCGGGCGTTTGGCACCCCGGTATAACTCGAAAAGTATGTCAAAAATTAAACTTTTTGAAATAAAAACTTCAAATTTTGGTCACACATTATGAATTCACTTAATGTACTCTAAAATAATTAAAGTGGTATAATTGAACACCAGGGACTTAGGAGACCATAGTCGAGTGTCAGGTGCGCATCTCGAGACGTGAGCGGGACATTTTGGAGAGATATTTGCGATTGCTTGAGGTAAGTAAACCCACGAGAAAGTCAATTTAGAATTTACTTATTTCCTTCGTAAATTTGTTTATTTCACCTTAATTTTCACCAGTTTGGCTTACATATTTACTATATTCCCACGTGTGTCCATGTATGGTCGAAGGGACAATATGACCACTTTTCGGCTCTCTCGTCGATGACGATTCGATTGTTGCTACGGTATTGGTCATACTTTAGACTACGTATGAGATTTCTCTCCGTGAGTTGATGATCTCGAAAGTGAGTTGGCGTGAGGCTCGCCTCATCACAATGTTCCTTTTTTTTGATGCGTTGGCTGGAAATCTACCTTCCAACCAACAAAGTTCCTCTTTTCGACCGTGAGGAGAGGTGTAGATTTCCTCGCCTCTAGGGCCTTCTCAGTTTAGTATTTGCGTCCCAGGGCTCGACAGCTATACACCACACTCGCGTTTCATATTCTTGATTATCTCATGACTTATATTCATGTTTTACATTCCCGTTCATTTACTTTATATGCATGAATTGTAGTCATTTTCTTGGATTTCTTGTGAATACTAACTGAATTTCTCTGGGATTTACTCATTGGAACTTGTCATTATTTTTTGTGGCAAGTTGCAGATCCTATGACGAGCCTGGGGAAGGCGGTGCTTGGCGACTACCTCTGATCCGGAGTGCTTCCACTAGCTTACTTGTAGGTGTTTGTATTTATATATATATACTTTTTTGGGATCATTTTGGGAGACTTATTACCTGATACATGTATATTGACACATGTTATACCTTTTGTCGCCTTTATCGATATACATGGTATTCTTTTACCGGGTTTCCACCCCATAGGTTGTCAATTATTGCATAACTCGTTTATATTAATTATAGCATGTTATTAAGACTTCCGCTATTAAAAATAACCTAAAAGGAATCAAAATAAACAAATTAAGTTGTAAAACTTCTTAACCTATTATGTTTCGACAAAATAATCTTTTAAGCAAAGAAATTGACTAAGTCAGGTTACAAGATGGTTAGCTCGGGGGCCATCATGGACAGGTGTGCAAGTGACATGACATAGGTTGGTGACGTGTCCGACGATGTGGCGGTGCTCGGTTTGCCTCAAAATTTGGGGCCATCACAGTTGGTATCAGAGCCAGGTTCAAGGGAGCCTAGAGGAAAGTTTAATACAACCAAATAAAACTTAACAACAAACATTAGATGTGGAAATATATCCTAACTTAGAACTTTAGTTGGGAAGCAAAATGAGCGGGTAGTGCTAGGACTTATATATATATATATATTAATTGTAATATTTATATATGCGTATTACGACACTGACTTGCGGCACGTTCGTGATTAGCATATTCGACATGAATGGACGGCCAGTTCCTCATACGGATGATGGGGGCCAAACGAGCGGCTCGACACCTACCGACTTGGATCAGGCCTTGCTCGACACGGTCGCGCTCTAAAGTTTGCAGCTCGAGGAGATCTTTCAATTGTTCCGAGCGCAGGCAGCAGCCACACCGGCCCTTGCCACCTCACCACTGCCACTACTGTAGAGTAGACAGTTGTCGCTCGACTGTTCAGGCGACCCCTCTCATAACCACTACCATCAAGATATGGCCAGCAATCACTACACCATCGACTATGCTGGTCGCAGTACCGACGCCGATTCTGCCCCAGAAGATCACATTCGAGACCTCCTTATCAGCTGAAGGGAAGCTAATTAAGGAGTTTGTTCATTTTCAGCTAGGCTACTTTTATGGAGGCGGAGACCCATAGGTAGCTGAGAAGTGGGTCATTTCACACGAGAGACTTCACAGACTTTTGAGGATTCACGACAGCATACAGGCTAAGATTTTCGGATTCATGCTCACGGGAAATATTGCAATATGGTGGACTGCCCACAAATAGCCAAGTACTTGGGCAGAATTCAAGAAGTTCTTCTACGACCAGTATATCCCGATCGAGGTTCAGCTGAGACTGAGAGAGGAGTTCCTAACATCGAGGCAGGGTAGCTGTACGATGATGCAATACATGGAGAGATTCAAATACCTACTTCAGTTTGCGATAGACGTAGCTCGGACCGAGCGACTTCAAGTCCACTATTTTTTTCAAGGACTCCGACCAGAGATTAGGGGTGTGATTACGTCGACACGAGTCAGGACAGTACAGGATGTCTATGAGAGGGTGTTGTCTCTTGAGTCATATTTGATGTGGAGGGACACCTTCCCCACTCCAGTGCATTAAAACAGCCACAGGGGCTAACGGAGGTCAGATAGGAAAGGCAAGAAGATCGCAATCAAAGATATCAGAAGGGACAGAGGCGCAGACATGACGATGGTCAGACGGTCAATGCTCATGCAGTTGTACCTGCACAAACACAACAGATTATGGCAGTCCAGCAGGCATAGAGACATACTTAGGGTCAGGGCCAGAGAGGCAGAGACAGGAGTCAACAATGACAGGGACAAGGCCAAAGGGCCAATAGACAACAAGGTCAGGGCTCCGGAAATAGGCATCATGTCACATGTTTCAGATGTAGACAAAAGGGGCACTACAAGCGTGAGTGTACTAGAGAGTCAATGCCACCACTAGCAGCTCAGCCAGTGCAAGCGAGGGAGCAGGTGCACACAGTTGTCGCATCAGGTCGTGATGCGTCTCGGCAGCTCATCGATGGTACGTTGATTGTTTTTTGTCGCCTTATGCATACATTGATAGATTCTGGCAGTACATTATCATTTATTTCGGGATGGATGGTAGGAGAGTTCGGTTGGACATCTGATAGCATTAGCACCCACCTTATCCTCAACTCTGCTGCTGGGGATAAGATATATCCTAACCAGATTTGTATAGATTGTCCAGTTGAGTTTGGTGGTCATTAGTTACCCATAATTTTGTGTTTATTAGAGTACCAAGAGTTCGATATACTCTTAGGCATGGATTGGTTGGCGGCTACCATGCTTAATTGGACTGGTTTAGGAATACCATCATTTTCCAGATACCAGAGATGCTTGAGTTCACCTTTACCGGAGTCGCGACATCACTTTTGATCACTAGAGGTAGGTTAGCGACTAACCAGGATATGGAGACCCTCGAAGGGATAGTAGAGTCCGACGAGAGACCAGTGGCCAGACTTGAGGATGTCCTAGTAGTACGCGAGTTCCCATTTTTTTTCTTGAGGATTTACCTGGATTACCCCCGTTGAGAAAGGTAGAGTTTATGATTGAGTAAGTGTCACGCACACAGCCTATAGTGAGCAGACCTTAGCGTATGTCACAACCAGAGCACGAGGAGTTAAGGGCTCAGCTAGAGGATTTATCGAATAAGGGTTTCATATACCCGAGTATGTCACCCTGTGGAGCACCAGTCCTATTTGTGAGGAAGAAGGATGGTAGCATGAGGATGTCCATAGACTACAGAAAGTTGAATCAGGTGACAGTCGGGAATATATATCCCTTGCCCAGGATCGATGACCTATTCGACCAGTTGGTCAGAGCACAGTTCTTCTCCAAGATTGATCTGAGATCAATATATCATCAGTTGAGAATCAAGGAAGAGGATATACCCTAGACCACGATCAGCACGCATTACAGGTTATTTGAGTTCACTGTTATACCGTTTGGGTTTACAAACGTGTCAGCTGTATTCATGGGTTTGATGCATCCAGTCTTGAGGCCGTTTTTTATCGATTTGTGATATTCTTCATCGACAACATCTTGATTTACTCTAAGACTCGTGAAGACCATGTGGGGCATCTCATAAAGACGTTGAGGACTTTGAGAGAGCACATATTGTATACTAAGTTCAGTAAGTGCGAGTTTTGGCTTTCTGAGGTGAAGTTTTTAGGACACGTGATCAGCGAAAAAGGGATATCAGTGGACCCGAGTAAGATCCACACTATCATCGATTGGCCTACACCAGAGTGCGTGACAAACATTAGGAGCTTTTTGGGATTGGCAGGATATTATTGACGTTTTGTACAAGATTTATCCAAGATAGCAGCGCCAATGACTAGATTGACCAAGAATGATGTGGTTTTCGATTGGTCCAGAGAATGCGAGGCAACCTTCACAGAGTTGAAGAAGAAGTTGACTTTTGCACCATTGTTAATGTTGCCAAAGTCGGGTAAAGAGTTGACAGTTCACACGAATGCTTGTGGCACCGGATTGGGATGTGTACTGATACAAGGAGATAGAGTAATAGAATACTTGTTGCGCTAACTGAGGACCCATGAGAGGAACTATCCAGTGCACGACCTGGATCTTGCAGCGGTTATATTTGCATTGAAGGTGTGGAAACACTTCCTTTATGGTGAGAGGTTCATATTATATACAGATCATAAGAGTTTGAAGTATCATTTCACTTAAAAGGATCTGAATATGAGACATCGATAGTGGTTGGAGTTGCTGAAGGACTATGACTTTGCTAGCGAGTATCAATCTGGGAAAGCGAATGTCGTAGCAGATGCCCTTAGCATGAGAGGACCGGACAGTGAGATAGTGGTTTGCTAAATGACCCACGAGTTTGGTTTACTCGAAGTGGAAGCAGCTATGAGTTTGTCAGAGGTTTCAGATACTGCAGATGCACATATTTGCGAACAGATGAGAGTACCAACAGTATCTATCTCACACGTTTTGCAGTGTCAAAGAGCTGATGTGATGTATTAAAGGTTCAGGGACATGGCATATAGTCCAAATTACCCAGATTGGCGCTAGTCCATTGATGAGTGTTTGAGACACCAAGGTAGATTGTGGATTTTGGCAGTGGCAGAGTTACGCGATGGTATTCTTCTATAGGCTCACAGATCTAGGTACACAGTGTATCTTGGCAAAACCAAAATGTACCATGATATGTGATGGTTATTTTGGTGGCCAGGGATGAAGGCAGATGTCAGCCAGTATGTGAGGAGTTGTGAGGTGCGTTAGCAGGTTAAGGCTGAGCACAGCAGGCCTGGAGGACTGTTGCAGCCACTACCTATTCCATAGTGGAAATGGGATCATATCACTATAAACTTCGTTAGTGGGTTGCCGAAGACCTTGCGCAAGCACGATACTATTTAGGTATTCATGTATCGACTGACAAAATCAGCGCACTTTATTCAAATTTCCATGAAGCATAGCTTTCTACTGCTGAGCACGCTCTTCGAGCGAGAAATTATCAGACTACACGAAGTGCTAGTATCTATAGTGTCAGACATAGATAGTCGACTTACTTCACAGCTTTGTCAGGCCATGTAGGAGTAGTTTGGTATTAGATTACAGTTCAGCACGGCTTTTCATCCGCAGAACGACGAGCAGTCAGAGAGAGTTATTCAGATACTTGATGACATGCTCAAAGCTTGTGTGCTAAAATTTGGAGGGTCATAGGCAGAGTTTTTGCCACTTTATGAGTTTTCCTACAACAACAGCTATCAGGCAAGTATTGGGATGCCACCATTTGAGGCGTTATATAGGAGACCCTGCAGATCACCAGCTTGCTGGGCAGAGCCCGATGATGTAGCTGCAGTTGGGCCTGGGATTGTTGTATATCATACAGAGAAAGTCATGATGATTCATTAGAGGTTACAGGCTGCTCATGATAGACAGAAGAAGGACGCGAATAAGTACCGCGATGGACTGAGTTATGAGGTTGATGCTTGGGTCTAATTGAAGGTTTCTCCCTTGAAGGGTCACTAAAGAATTGGGATCAAGGAGAAGCTTGCACTGAGATTCATCGTACCGTTTCAGATAGTTCGATGAGTTGGGGAGGTCGCTTATCAGTTAAAATTACTGAGTCAGTTGGCAAGGGGTTCATGATGTTTTAACATTTATATGCTGAGGTTGGCCAAATCAAGACCGAGACCGATGGTTGATATGACTAGGATCGAGGTCAGACCGGATGTGACATACTAGGAGCACCCCATTGAGATAGTGGATCGCAAGATACAGACTTTTAGAAGGAAGGAAATAATGATTGTACTTGTTCAATGGTAGTACCCAAATAGTGAGGGTCAAACCTAAGAGAGAGAGTCTACCGGGCGGGAGCGATACCTACATTTGTTTTAAGGTAAAGATTTAATTAAATTTGAAATTCGGGACGAAATTCCTTTTAGTTGGGAAGATTGTAACGGCCCGTTTTAATTAATCCCAATAAACTGACAAATTACAGAGTAAGGCCTTAAGCTCAGACCCACGTGGACGTCGTGGAAAAGTCTAGGGCACGCCTAACGAGGTAAATTTGTTATTTTTGTGTGGCGCATGTTTATTTATTTTATTATTATTTAATAATTCGCGTCGCGCTAATTAAGAATTACATTTAGTCGCGTTGTGCACGTGTAGTGAAGAGAGTGTATGACGTAATGGTGTGCGTGTAACTCGAGTGTATGGGGTAGTACAAGATTTAGTTGTCACATCACACATCACATCGCATCACCCATTAATCACTTACCCACACCATACCTTACTTTTTCTCTTATCCTCATTTAAACAGAAATCTCTCATCACTCCCCCTCTCTCTACCCGAGCTCCCTATTCCCTCCCCCATTTTCTACTTCTCTCCCAACTCCTCATCACCAAGCTCTCCATCACTCCCTCAACTCGGTCTCACATCTCTCGTGCTGCTCGCTCCTCTCTGTGGCGCTCGCGACGATCTCCAAATCGAGGTGAGTTTTGTTGATTTGTAAACTTTTTGGTGGAGAAATTTAGGCTTTAATGGTGATTAGGTAGTTGTATTGTTGTTGTTCTTGATGTGGTGATTGTTGTTGTGTTGTTGTGTTAAAAAAATCAGAATTCATCACAAACGAGCTCGGGATGAAAAAATGAGGTGGGCAGCCATGCAGGGCGGGCCTGACTGCCTAGGCCCAGGCTCGGGTCTGGCGTAGTCAGCCCAGACCGGGTGGCCTCGGTTGGGCCAAATCTACCTAGTTGAACAGGGCTCCGTTTGGGCCCAACCCACCCCGAAATAAAATAAAAATTATTAAAATTAATTAAAAATTAAATAAAATACTGTTTTAAATACAATAAATTTCAGAAAAATAGCAAAAACAGCAAAAAAAATTAAAAAATCCAGAAAAATTAAGAAAAATATAAAAAATGAGAAAAAGAAAAAGAAAAGTAGTTTTCAAGAGTTTTTCAGGCATTTGGCACCCCGATATAACTCGAAAAGTGTGCCTAAAATTAAACTTTTTGAAATAAAAACTTCAAATTTTGGTCACACATTATGAATTCACTTAATGTGACTCTAAAATAATTAAAGTGGTATAATTGGACATCAGGGACTTACGAAACCATAGTCGAGTGTCGGGTACGAATCTCGAGGCGTTAGCGGGACATTTTGGAGAGATATTTGCGATTGCTTAAGGTAAGTAAACCCACAAGTAAGTCAGTTAAGAATTTAATTATTTCATTTGTAAATTTGTTTATTTCACATTACTTTTCACCAATTCGAGTTGTATGTTTACTCTATTTCCGCGTGTGTCTGTGTATGGTCGAAAGAATGGTATGACCCCTTTCAGGCTCTCTCGGTGTTGGTCATACCTTAGACTACGGGTGAGATTTCTCTCCGTGAGTCGATAATCTCGAGAGTGAGTTGATGTGAGGCTCGCCTCCATCACAGTGTTCCTCTCTTTTAAGGCGTTGGCCGGAAGTCTACCTTCCGACCAACAAAGTTCCTCTTTTCGACCGTGAGGAGGCGTGGATTTCCTCGCCTCCAAGGCCTTCTCTGTTTAGTATTTGCGTCTTAGGGCTCGACAGCCATACACCACACTCGTGTTCCATATTCTTGATTATCTCACGACTTATATTCATGCTTTACATTCCCGTTCATTTACTTTATAGGCATGAATTGTAGCCGTTTTCTTGGATTTCTTGTGAATAATAATTGAATTTCTTTGGGATTTACTCACTGGGGCTTGTCATTGTTTTTGGTGGCAAGTTGCAGATCTTACGATGAGCCAGGGGAAGGTGGTGCTTGGCGACTACCTCTGATCCGGAGCGTTTCCACTAGCTTATTCTTAAGTGTTTGTATTTATATATATATATATATATATTTTTGGGATCATTTAGGGAGACTTATTACCTAATACATGTATATTGACACATGTTATACCTTTTGTCGCCTTTATCGATGTACATGGTATTCTTTTGTCGGGTTTCCACCCCATAGGTTGTTAATTATTACAAAACTCGTTTACATTAATTATTGCATGTTATTAAGACTTCCGCTATTAAAAATAACCTAAAAAGAATCAAAATAAACAAATTAAGTTGTAAAACTTCTTAACTTAGTATGTTTCCACAAAATAATCTTTTAAACAACGAAATTGACTAAGTCGGATTACAAGATGGTTAGCTCGCGAGCCATCATGGAACGGTCTGCAAGTGACGTGGCATAGGTTAGTGACATGTCCGGCGACGTGGTGGCGCACGGTTTGCCTCGAAATTTGGGTCGTCACATAAAAAGTGTCTTAAAAGTGTCACTAAGGGCTGGACTATTTAGGTTATGGACATAGGATCATCTTGGGAAGGGAGAGTAATCATAGATGAATGATTATGACCATAAATAAGAGGTATAAGAGAACCCATAATAGAGTTCTTAACCATGCAAACACTTTATTGAAAAATCAGGATTTCTTGGGCAAGAGAGGGTTTGGTGGCTGAAATTTTGGGATCTAGGAGGATTTGAGTCAAATTGATAATGAGTTCAAGCTAAGGATTCAAGGTAGCAAAGACATTTACTAGCTATAAATTTCATTTCTTACTTCAATTCCAATTTCATGAAAATGCATGTTAAAAACCCTTAATTCGATTAATGTAGAAGGTCATTATAGTTGTCTTAGGTTGATTGGGAGTAATCGAGGTCAAATAGGCCACGACGAGCAAGAATTTCATGATTCAGATCGATATTTGGTATTTATATTATGATCATTTTCATGCATATTGGGTTGTTGGAGAAGATAATGAATTAGTGTGAGTACTCATAAGGACGTTTGTACCCACAGAGACGTGTGTACTCACAAGGGACATCTATACCCACAAGCCTCTGTACCCATAAGGGACATCTGTACCCACAAGCCTCAGTACTCACAAAGGACATCAGTACCCACAAGCTTATGTGCCTACAAGGGACGGGTGTACCTACAAGGGACTTATGTGAACATAAGGGATGTTTGAAACCATAAGAATTGTAATAATAATTTTATTTCAAGTATGCAATAAAATGAATATCTAAACACCAAAGATTTATCAAATCGACACTTGGACCTAGGAGTCGATATGCAAGTGCCGGGAACGAGATCGAGGTCAGTTTAGGGGCTTCACGGGCAAGGTTTTTGAAACGTGCGAGGTGCGTAAATCATTTAAGAAACACATCTTGAGTATTTAACTATTTCAATTATGCTATCTACTGTTCTTGCTCTTCATTTTCCATATTCTATCACTGTTTTAGTTTGGTTTAACGGTCAGTAGTTTTGTTTGCCACCAAGTTCTATTTGATGTTGTGTTATACGGGCGCTAGTACGCTATACCATAGCACGTGTCACTTGCGCCCATGGTGAATGGCAACCCAAGCTGTTGATCTAATCGGTGCACATGTTCGGTGGGTTGTGATACAGACCGACCCTTCGCTAGTAATTTTGATGTGAGTCAGTGTGGTAGGGTCGTTGAGATCATCGAGATTGATGAAGTATGACCTATTTTGCTACTCGTGACACAACTATTTGATTTTTATTGGTGTTATTTACGCGTGCGATGATCTTACAGTTGCATGTTTATTCCCGCATGTTTATTTAACATTATTATTGGCTTCTCTATTATTGAATGCTTAGTGGTTTTCTTTTGGGATCTTACTCACTAGACTATTCGTCTGTTTTGTTGTGATGACTAAATGCATATCCTAATACGAGTATGGGCAAGGAGATCCTAGGCGACTATCTCTGATTGCCTACAGTTCGGGACGTGTTCATTTTGATATTTTTTTATATATTTTTTGTTTATAGTAGACTTGTAAGACACTTGTACTTATATATATTTACTTATATCGCCTTATATACTATGTACTCTATATCGAATTTTTTACAGTAGAATTTGATGCTCTATGAGACATGACTTTATATATTCCATGCTATTTCATGTCAACTAAGACTTTTGTTGTAAACTAACTAGTTATTTACTTGCAACTCAGTAAAACGCAAACCATTTATAACTTAGATTAACGACAAACGAAATGCTAGCTAAATAATTTAATAATTGATTAATGAGTTAGCACACATATCGATAAGTGCTGATGTGGCAAAGACGATAGCGGTGAGCAGAACAATAAAGTGTTAGAGCTGTGGAGACGGTAATGAGACTCATATTGTGCCCACCAGGCGGCCTCGAGGCCAGGGGCCGCTACAAGGGACATATAAAATTGATTTCAGGTGTCGGGTGTGCTATGCGAGGCATGCGGGAGCCGATTTGGGGTTGTTTATCGCATATTTGAGGTAATTAAACAAGTAGAAGTGTGAATGTGACTTCTTTTCCATGTCCTCGATATTATTGATATGAAATGAATGTTGAACTTATACTCTACTCCTTCACCGAGTGACCTAGGGTCTAAATGGTCCAAATGTCATGTTTACTTGCAGGTTGAGCAGCCGACCAACTCTCATGACTTCATGTTAAGCACTTCTCTCTTCAGTTGAGCATTCATTACATATTATGGCTCCTGTAAGGAATCGGTTCCATCGCGGCTGAGCATCTGATATTTATTGTGGCTCCCTTTGAAATCTACTCGGGCTGCAACTTAGATGAACTGCTAGTGCCAAGCACTTAGTGGTACGGTTGAAGCGGTTTGAGGCCCGTTGTGCTAGCTTAAGCACTTGCAAATTTTTTAATCAGTCGTAGGTCCAATGTTGCAAAGTCTTGGGATCATTTATTTGCCTATCCTTTGTTTCTGGTCACTTAGATTTATCATTGCACCTAATTAATTTGTCTATCATGCCTTTTATTTCTTACAACAACAACATAGCCTCAGTCCCAAATTAAATGCATTTTATTTCTTCCTTTCTAAATATTTATTTCTTGCATGATTTAAAGACTTATTTATTATATTATTGGAAATGTTGTTGAACTTCCTCTGGATTTACTCATTGGGATTTTTGCTTTGGGGTGACAATTTTAGGTCGCTCGTCTAGTAGGGGTAAAACGCCAAAGATCAGTGATTTCCTCTGAGCTTCCCTCAGAGTCGACTCTACTATTTACATTTTGTAGGTTATTTTGTTTGTATTAGTTATCTACGATGTTTTGTTAAAACTGGGGTTGCAATGGGTTTGAGAGACACACTTGAGAAACATGTATTCCTATTATTTGTCACCTATCTTATACATGGAATCTGTATATAGGGTTTCCAAATCTTAGCTTCCACAACTAGAACTTGCATGTTTAATTTAATTGTTATTGAGTTTACACCACATTTAACTTTCGCTGCATATGATTTCATATATATGCTATGTTGTGTGGACTATCAAGTACCGAAGACCAGTTTGTAAGGCTGACTAGGTGTTTATTAACTCCATACTGATTTACCAGGGGTTAATAGAGGTCTAGTGCCGAACGAGGCCCAGTTTGTGGGAACTTGGACCGTGACAACCACTAGCCCAACTTGAGATTAATCACATATCTAAAATTTAAAGTGTTCACAAAAATATTCTTCGCCTAAGTACATTTGATAGTAGAATAGTACCCCAAAATTATTGATTAGGGACACTCTGTCTATTCTCCAACTTTTTAATTATAAACTAGTCGGCATCCTGCGCTTTGCACACGGGCAAGAATAAGTATTTACATATAGATAAAATAATTTTGTTTCAATTGTAACCTTAGGAAATCAAAAAATTAAGCATCAATTGTTTCATTTCCGATTCCAACCTCACTAAAGACAAAATTAAGTCTTTTGATTTCTCTATAAAAAAATGAATAATATACAATTCAAAATGGCCAAAGTGTTTTAATCACCTCTAAAACTCCAAAAATATGAAAATAACAATTAATATCACATTCACATAGTTAGAACAAAAGATCGTTTACCTCGAAAAGAAAAGCAAATATAAAACTATTTAACACACATTAAAAACCTCAATAATATTTGAAGTTATGAAAAGAAAATAGACAAATAACTTTAGTTAGAGAAAGACATATACTATTATATTTCTTGTTCAAAAAATAGCTATAAATATTAATAAGAAAAGAATAGTTAAAAAAAAAACTAAACTTGTGATAATATTATAACATTAACCAAGTATGTCCATGTGGCTAATGTGAAAAAATGACATTTTTTTATGTATAATATACATCAATAGATCAAAAGAAAATCTATAATTGTTAAAAAAAAAAAAAAAAACTAAACATGTGATAATATTATGACATTAAGCAAGTATGTTCATGTAGCTAATGTGAAAAAATGCCACTTTTATGTGTTATATATACTATTATAATAGCAAACCAGAAAAAGTTAACTGTGAAGCCTTTTTAACTAAAACTTCCAATAAAATGCCCTTAATTACTCTATCAAATTGTTTAAATTTCGAGTAATGTGGTAATTTAACAAAAATCCCTCATGAGTTGGCAATTTTAATTTTGTGATATTCAATCCCACATATTTAGCGATTTTAATTTGAAGTAGTTTCTAGTTGGACTAAGTGGTTAGTCACTTTTACTCCACCCGGGATTTTGATGGAAACAAACAAAGTGAAAGTATACTAATAAGTTTATCAAGTGTGTTTCAGTTAGTCAAAGTTTGTAGAATATCACATCTCAAGTGTTCAAGCCATAAAAGTTCAAGATTCAGTCCACACGAGGAAACGAAGATGAAAAATCATATTACATGTTGTAACATTGATGTAAGGTACAAAGGCTCATTTACGCAAGCCTAATGCATTAGTTCTTGCATATCATGTTTTTCAAATCGCTTTTCAAATTTCAAGTGATTGTTTGGAGTTTTAAATGAAACTCACCACTTGAATCGGTCTTATAAGTTCAAACTATATGAAACCATGTTTTTATATTCACCCCGTACTTTAAAAATCATTGTGGAAGTTTTAGGAAATGAAAAACTTGTTTGGAAAGATTTTTGAAAAGAAAAAACTATGTATTTGCAGAAAGCCCTATATAAGTCATGAAACTGGGATTTTCCATTTGCGAGATTTGTGAAAACATCTGGACCACCTAAACAGGTTCTATGACCCATACCAAACATGTATAACATGTTATACGAGGTTTGGTAGGGTCTCGGATGCGATAAGGGGTCGCTAACTCTAAGGCCAAAAATATTTATTTTGAGGCCCTTGACAATTATAGTGATATTAACATGCTAATTGCATAGTTAGCGCGCTAATGTTCAGCAATAACGCGCTAGCTTAGAGGATTAGCGCGCTAGGTCCCAACATTACTGCGCTAATTGCCTTTCTGTAGCTTTTTATAAAGCTGAAAATCACACTTTAATTTGAATAGATGATCAAATCTGAGCCCTTGAATCTCTAGAACGGTCAAAAACTGTTAAAAAGGAATGTAGAATATTCTCAAACCACCTAGAACATTCTATTGTCTTGTCAAGCAAGAAAACCCCATTGTGCTCATTGTTTTCAAAGAAGAAGCTTGGATTTTTGTGTGCTATCACTTGTAATCTTTCAAGGCAACTGAATCACTCTCGAAACCAGGGTTATTGAGGCAGTTTAAAGCTTACAACATCCACTCCAAAACTGATTTTCAAATCACTCTCTCGGGGTTGTACAAAAGTCCAATTTCCTAGCTTTTCTTGTGCTTAATTTTTTTTATTTTTGTGTGCATGACTTGTGGAAATCATTTGTTACGTTGTTGAACACATTTGTTTTGGGTTTTACACTTAAACTTGATTTACTAAACCCTAGGACTGGTTTAGACAAGAGTTTGCACTTAAACTTGACTTTTATCAAACTTCATGTTCTTATATTTGAAATCGAATTTGTTTTAATCAATTTGTTTGAAATGGTTTCATATTTGAGATTTGCACAAAATCAGTGATATACTTGCATTTCTCATTTGTTCTCATACTTGCATGAATTAGAGTGGTTAGGCTCTGGGAGGCTTGCTTGTATTTGAATTCGGTGTCGCTTTACTTTGTAAAGTGAATTTGATTATTTTCATCTATTCTTTGTAAGTGGTTGATTGTAAGACTTAGTGGGATCTAAGTCGAAGGGAAGACCTAGTTGAGGCTAGGCATAAACCCTAGTTGTAGCTAGGTAGGAAGTCTTAATTTGTGATTAGGCATTATAGGCTTGTAGGCTTATGTTGTAACATTTATTGGCTATATAAGTAGTAGGTTGAAAATCCTAACCAGGGAGGTTAGGTAGTGGATGTAGATAATTGGATTGAACCACTATAAATCGCGTGTCTCTTTCCATCTCTTCTATCCCCTTCATCTTACATTGCATTCATACTTGCGTTTAAGTGAGCATATAGCATCTTTATTGTTGAATTATTTTTAAAAAGCGATAACTTCTCGATACTCCCAATTCACACCCTCTTGGGTGTGGTTTCAATTGGTATAAGAGCGAGTTATTACTCTAAGCGTTACTAATGTATCTTTGAGTGTTTTTGTGCAAAGATGCAAACTTTAGATCCAGCTCGCCTTAGAGAAGGCAACTCATCGAGTAGGCCTCCGTATTTTGATGGAACCAACTATGCTCATTGGAAAGTAAGGATGAAGTTCTACATTAGGGTGCAAAGTAGCCTTTTATGGGACTTATTTGAGAATGGGTACACTCCATCGGACAAGCACGTAATAGAATACACCGCCGAGGAGACCAAGATTGAGCTCTCAAATGATCAAGCCATGAATCATTTGTTTTGCGCACTAAGTGAGAACAAATCCAACTGAGTTAGTGCTTGTCAAACGGCCAAGGAAGTGTGAGAGAAGCTTGGGGTACACTATGAAGGTACACTTCAAGTGAAGAAGACAAAGTTGAGAATCCTTGAGGTGCACTATGAGACTTTTCGAGTTGGCTCCGATGAAAAAATAGCCACCGCAATAACTCGGTTCACTAAGCTCTTGAATGAGATCAAGAATCTTGGAAAGAACTATGATCAAGAGACTTCAGTGTACAAATTCCTTAGAGGCTTGCCTAAGGAATGGGATGTCAAGAAGTATGCTATCCAATCAGTGCAAAACCTTGGAGAGTACACTTTTAATGCCTTGTGTGGAGAGCTAACTATCCATGAATTTAAACTAAAGGACCGAGCTAGATTGGAAGTATTGGGTGGGGGTACTAAGAGTTCAAGAAAAAAGATTGCTTTGAAGGTAAATAGCCCACCGGCTCCATCGGCTGAGATCATTGAAGATGAGAAATCTAGTGATGACAATGATCTTGAGGAGGAAGTAACCATGCTCTCAAGAAAGCTCAACAAGGCTATGTACAACCGAGATAAGTACGAGAAGAAGTTCAAGAGTGGAAGCAAGGGAGGAAAGTCAAATGAGACCATATGCTTCAAGTGTGGCAAACCGGGCCACATCAAGGCGAAATGCAAGTCCAAGAAGGTGTTGGACAAGAAGAAAGGCAAGAAGAGCTTCAAGGCGACATGGGATGATTCATCTTCATTAAGTTTTGAATCTGAATCAGAAAGTGAGAAAGCAATACTTTGTCTCATGGCACAAAGTGAGGTAAACTCTAACAATTTCAATTTTGATGATTTGGATGATATTCTTAATGTTGATGATCTTAGGAAAGAGTTGGAAAAGGAGGTCAAAAAGACCAAACAACTCAAAAAGAGCTTGACCATAGCAATTAGTGAGATTAAGTCACAAAATGAAACCATTAAGGATCTCTAAAACGACTTGAATGAAGTCCTGAAGGAGAGAGATGCTTTAGTCAAGGAAGTAGAGGACTTGACTAGCACGGTGCACAAGTTCACCAATAGTAGATAGATGTTTGACATGATGTTGGGAGCACAACAACGTGCACTTAACAAGAGGGCATAGGCTATGGAGCGAACTTGTTGAGTTACAAGAAATTGCTAGATGATACCCCTAGATACTCAAAATGCAATAGGTCTCATGCGGTTGGGAAATGTGCCTTACAAAAGGCCAAAATGGGTAGACTAGCATGGGTAGTTAAGAATGTTTATGATATTAACTTTCTCGGACCCAAAGGTGTTTGGGTACCAAAATCTAGTGTTTTTCCCATTGTGTAGGATGCGAGGAAGAGCACCCATGGTACTTGGATAGTAGGTGCTCAAGACACATGACCGGAGATGCATATCAATTCATTGAATTAAAGTGGCTTGATGGTGGAAAGGTCAGATTTGGGGACAACAACAAAGGAAAGGTTATAGGCCTTGGAATCGTTGGTAGCGATTTACTTTCCATTTCTAATGTTTATCTTGTTAATGGTTTTAAACATAACTTGCTTAACATTAGTCAATTGTGTGACAAAAGATTTCATGTCATGTTTGAATCATCAAAATGCATTGTTAGGAATGAGAAGCATGAAACTCTATTTATTGCATATAGAGATAAGAATGTTTATGTCATTAATTTTGATGAGATGCATATGCAAAACGTTTCATGTTTAAGTGCTCAAAATGAATGTGATGCATGGTTGTGGCACCGTAGACTAGGACATTCTAGCATGGAAAACTTGTCCAAATTGACCAAGAATGATCTTGTCAAGGGTCTACCTAAATGCACTTCTAAGAAAGACAAGGAATGTGAACCTTGTATCCTTGGTAAGCAAGTGAAATCGTCATTTAAGACGAAAGTAACAAGTGATGTGACTAGAGCATTGGGACTTATCTATATGGATTTGTTCGGACCCACCCAAACACAAAGTCTAGGGGGTAAATCATATTGTTTTGTCATTGTTGATGATTTTACTAAGTAAACATAGGTTTATTTTCTAGCCCATAAGCATGAAGGGTTTAATGTGTTTGTAAAATTTTATGCTTTGGTTGAGAATGATAAGGGGTATAAAATTACCATCATTAGGAGTGATTGGGGTAGTGAGTTTGTCAATAGAAACTTAGAGGAGTTTTGTGCTAAACAAGGATACACACACCAATTATCTTCTCCTAGGACACCACCACAAAATGGAGTTGTAGAAAGAAAGAATAGGACCCTCCAAGAGATGTGTAGGACCATGCTAAATGAGTACAACATAGCTAAAAACTTTTAGGCCGAAGCCATTAAAATGGCATGCTATGTTCTCAATAGAGTAAATGTCTGAAAGCAAGTGAAAATGACTCCTTATAAACTATGGAAAGGCCGAAAGCCCAACATAAGTTACTTCAAGGTGTTCAGTTGCACTTGCTATATTCTAAATGATAAGGATCATTTGGACAAATTTGACCCAAAGTCAAATGTGTGCACTTTTCTAGGCTACTTCATGCATAGCAAAGCATATAGGGTGTTCAATAGATCAACCAAAACCATAGAGGAGTCTATTCATGTCAAATTTGATGACGTAGATCCCAAAGTGAAAATGATGCATACCTTGGAAAAATTGAGGATTATGATGATGATGATGTCACCCTAGGCCAAGCATCTAATAGTTAAGAGGTTGAGGTGAGAGTGGAACCAGAACCTAGTGCACTTAAGAACTCAAGACTTCTTATAGGTCATTCCTCCCAACAAATAATAGGTGATCCAAACAAAGGAATAACCACTAGGTCATCATTGCACCGATATGAGAGACACATAGCTTTTGTATCACAAACCGAGTCCACCAAGATAGATGATGCCTTATGTGATGAGTTTTGGATCATGGCTATGCAAGAGGAACTAGGTTATTTTGTTAGGAATAAGGTATGGACACTAGTACATAGACCTAAAGACCATACTATCATAGGCACCAAATGGGTCTTTAGAAACAAAAAGAATGAGAAGGGTGAAATTGTAAGGAACAAGGCTACGTTGGTTGCACAAGGCTATAATCAAGAGGAAGGAATTGACTATGAGGAAGCCTTTGCACCGGTAGCAAGACTAGAAGAAATTCGGATGTTGCTTGCTTATGCTTGCTACAATGGGTTTCTACTATACCAAACGGACATTAAAAGTGCATTCTTAAATGGCTTCATCAATGAAGAGGTATATGTAGAACAACCACCAGGTTTTAAAGATGATGATCATCCAAGTTATGTCTATCATCTTCAAAATGCCTTGTATGGATTGAGACAAGCTCCTTGAGCTTGGTATGACTGATTTAGTGCATTTCTTCTTGACAAAGGGTTTAAGAAAGGAACGTTAGATCCTACTTTGTTCATTTTGATTAAAAAGCGTAACATGCTACTTATTCAAATTTACATTGATGATATTATTTTTGGGTCATCTAATACATGCTTATGTGATTAATTCTCATCATTGATGACCAATGAATTTGAAATGAGCATGATGGGTGAACTAACATACTTCCTAGGCTTGCAAATTAAGCAATCCAAATATGGCATTTTCATAAACCAAGTTAAGTACGTGAGGGACATGCTAAAGAAATTCGAATTTGAAAATTTTAAAGCAAGTGACACTCTAGTAGCTCCACCGTCAAAATGGACAAAGACCAACTAGGAAAATCCATAGATCATAAACTTTACCTTGGCATGATTGGGAGTCTCCTATACTTGACCGCTAGTATGCCCGATATTATGTTTATTGTGTGTTTATGTGCTAGATTTCAATCCGAACCTAAGGAATCTCACTTTAAATGTGTCAAGCGTATATTTCAATATCTTAGTGGGAAACAAGATTGGGGATTGTGGTTCAACAAAACCAAGAGTTTTGAACTCCGAAGCTCTGTTGATTCTGACTATTCGGGGAGTCTAGTGGATAGGAAAAGCACTTCTGGGTTTTGTCATCTGCTAAGAAATTAACTTATATCATGGTTTAGCAAAAAGCAAAATTCCACTGCTTTGTCTATGGCCAAAGCAGAGTATGTGGCTGCCAGAAGTTGTTGTGCTCAAGTCTTGTACATGAAACAACAACTTGAGGATTACCAAACCAAGTTGGTTGTGCTCAAATTTATTATGATAACACAAGTGCAATCAATATATCGAAAAAATTCGGTGATACACTCCCGCACCAAGCACATTGAGATTAGGCATCATTTCCTTCGCGGTCACATCTAAAAAGGCGATGTTAAACTAATCCACATGCCCACGGAGGACCAATTAGTTGATATCTTCACCAAGCTATTATTTAGAGACCAATTTTCTAAGATTCGACGTGAATTAGGCATGTTTCGTGAATTGGGCCTTTTACACATGTTTTAGTTGTTCCAATCATTTTTATATGTTGTTAATGAAGTGTCCATAAAGTATGAGGTGAATCGGAGTTGTTCGTGAAAAACTCAAAAAATTTAATTTCAAATTCCATAGAGAAATTAGCGCACTAGGTCTACTAATTAGCACGCTAATTGTCTGTGAATAGCACGCTAATTCAAGGACCTAGCGCTCTAATCATCCCTGGCCCAGATCACTTATACGCATCATTAGAACGCTAATTCTATCATTAGCGCGCTAATGTCATTCGGCCAGGACCAATATATAACTATTTTTTTACCCTAAATTCTTATTTTTCACACACCATTCCTCTCCTCTTGGGCCTTCATCTTCTCCAACGACTCTCCTACGATCCCCAGGTAAATTCCATTTCTTTCTTTGTCAATATGGGTGTTTTTACTTCCTAGCCCTAAGATTGAACCACCATTGTTGTTTCCATCCTTCAGTTTGTACACATGTCGACCCGTCAAACCTCTGCCCATTCCACTACCCATCCCGCTGTCCGTCTCGCTGCCCGTCCCGCCCCTGCGTTGTCTTCCCGTCGTTCTCCCATGTGTCTTGTTGTCGAGTCTTCATCGTCTAGTAGCGAGTCCGAGTGCGCCCATTCATCAGCACTGTCTCACACTGCCTCTCATTCGTTATCCCGTCACGAAACTAGGTTTTCTAATCCCCGTAGCGACACCTCGACCACCGTCTCGGCCAATGCCCCTCAAAAAGAGGGTCGGTCCAAATCCTTACACGAGCCTAAGTTCATTTTGGAGTTGGTCAGCCCACGGCTTACGCATGCCAAAATCCTTAAGCCCACCGTTGTCGATCTCGCGTTCTTCGACAAAGCTCATCTCCCAATACAAGAAGTCCTCTCCAAATTGGGGTGGGCTACTTTCTGTCAGTATAAAGATGACTATAATCCACCATTAGCTCGAGCTTTTATTCCAATCTCGCCACGGTGAATACCTTCGTCATTCAGTCATCTGTCGATGGTCGGTCTATCGAGATTACACCGGAGATCCTCGCTCAATGGTTTGACCTTCCTTTACACCCTCCCACCACTATTATTGGGTGTAAGTTTCTTAGTTGGCCGTTTAATCGGCTTGAGGTGTTAAACTCTTTCACACGGTCTGACAGGGAACTCGCCGTGAATCCATCTGGAGTCACTGACAGTGACTTCAAGCTTGTGCCTTACTTACTTCACAAAGTTTTGCACAAGGTTATTCTTCCACATGGCGATAGTAAGAACTAAGTCACTTTACTTGACATGTTTTTCCTCGGGCACCAACTTCGTGAGATCCTTCTTAGTTTGCCCTACCTTATCATCAGCTACATGATATACTTGCATTTCTCATTTGTTCTCATACTTGCATGCATTAGAGTGGTTAGGCTCTAGGAGGCTTGCTTGTATTTGAATTTGGTGTCGCTTTACTTTGTAAAGTGAATTTGATTATTTTCATATATTTTTTGTAAGTGGTTGATTGTAAGACTTAGTGGGATCTAAGTCGAAGGGAAGACATAATTCAGGCTAGGCATAAACCTTAGTTGCGGCTAGGCAGGAAGTCCTAATTTGTGATTAGGCATTCTAGGCTTGTAGGCTTAGGTTGTAACACTTATTGGCAATATAAGTGGGGGTTTGAAAATTCTAACCGGAGAGGGTGAGTAGTGTATGTTGATCATTGGATCAAACCACTATAAATCGCGTGTCTCTTTCCATCTCTTTTATCCCTTTCATCTTGAATTGCATTCATACTTGCGTTTAAGTGAGCATATAACATCTTTATTGTTGAATTATTTTAAAAAGGCGATAACTTCTCGATACACCCAATTCACCCCCTCTTGGGTGTGGTTTCATTTCCAATACCATTCTTTAATATCTAATCACCTCAACACGATTCTCCATTTCAGATTCACTTTTGTAGTATCGGTTACTTCTTCCTGTATATACATTGTATCTTCTTCTTATCTTATACTTTTCATATTCCTTTCATATACACGAAATACGATCTCCTTCCTTCTCTATAATTGCCACTCAATATAACGACCCGTTACCTTAAGTTGGTGATTGGTACTAACCCAAATGGTAATTAACCCGAGTTAGGCTTAGGGTTAAGATCATCGTACCTCGACGGGGGAGTGAGTTGGCATGATGTTTTATGTTTGTTTGGTTTGCAAAATTTAAATATCAATAGGTTGTGTATATTAAGGTGGTATATACAAGCCTATATGGGATAAAAGACACTAAATTACAAAATTTCGGTACACTGTGAGCGACGAGGGAACGTGGCAAGGAAGTGCACGCTCGTGGCTACACGTGGACGTGACCGGTGGATTTATCGGAAGCGATAAACACGAAATATATATGTTTATATAAAAGGATATATATATATTGGAAATTAAGAAAATAGGAAAAAATATATATCATTAGATCATCTCGAACGAAGCGTAAGTTAAAATGTGTCAAATTTAGTGTCACGTTAGCGCGTGTCATTTTAGCACATCAACGGTTTGATCGATCCTGAGATGACACGACACGTATCTCGAGGAATCTATATATATATATATCAAATTCTTTCGATCAAACGAAAAATGGAAGCCGAGGGTTTGATTCTGACCATGACAAGTTGGTCGAGACGACGATTCGAGCCAAGTTGAGGAGCTTAACTGGTAAAACGCCTCGCGAGGAACATGTAGGTATGTTTAGTTTTAGTGTTTATCAAAGTTTGAAGTGGTGGTGATTGTAAGAAATCAAAGTAAAATGAGTTGTTGTTGTTCCAATTTAGTCCCTCACCTCATATTTGATGTTTCTAAGCTATTGGGAATATATTTATTGATGTTGGTATCGATTTGGAGGTGTTTTGGTAGGATTGGAGTTGCAACAGTACGCTGCTGTTACTGGTCTAGCGCGCTAAGTGCGCAAAATTTGAAGAACAAGCAGTACAGGCAGGAATTAGCGCGCTAATCCTGCCTATCAATGCGTTAATCCATGCCCAAAACAGTTTTCGGGGCTGTTTTTCTTATGAATGTTGAATGAGGGGCTTAGGGACTGATTTAGGAGTTCCTAATAGTTTATAATATAGTATATTAGACCTATATTTACTATGATTGGTCTATGATAGGTGTTGATTAACCGAGGAAGAGTGAGAAACCCAAAAAGTTAGGAAATTGGGAGTGGACGTAGACGAGGTAAGTACATATTCACTTATTTTATCAAGGTTGCCTAGCTATTTAGTATATTTAGATGGTATAAATGAACTGGGGGATTAGGTATGCTGTGATGGTTTTCAGTAAAAAGGAAAACGGTGTTTATGATAATTCACTGTCATAAGTTCCTGAAACCGAGAAAATGTTTTATAGGAGAAGGGTTAGTTTTCCCGGCCTATATGTAAGTTCCCACTCAGTTTAGAGGTTACGTGGGTTACATTAACACTAGGGAGCTTGGATAGAACCATTGGGCATTAATGGATTGGCTAAACAGCATATCAGCCAATATGTTAGTCTAGCAATCGCATTAATGGCGTCGGTGGGTAATCGACTCTAGTTTTACAAATTAAATGGGTATCACAGTATACTAGTCCATAATTTTTGCTTTGCATCTGTTTATATATTGGTTTATATGCTTTCTATATCCTTATTAGTTATTGTTGGATCATGTTGTTATTGCATGTCTCCTTTGAATATTATATGGAATATTGATGCATACTGTGAATCTGTATTTACCGAGCTAGTTGAAATGCTCATCCCTTTTAACCATTTCAGGTGCGCAACCCAGCACTTCAGTGAAGGGGAAAGAGAAGATCTACGAGTCTCGAGTCTTCTTTACGATGTAATGACCTACTTGTATATATATAACTCTGTTGAATTATTCTGATGTATATAAATAGGGTTGGGATGATTTATTTTGAGTTATGATAAACTTTGTATTTCCTTATAGTCAGTTATATCAAAAAGTTTTGAAATTTTCCTCTGTGTATTACTTTGATATTTTATATTCGATGTGAATATACAGGTTGAGTTTATCAGGTATGGGTGGAGAGGTTGCTGGCTCTAGTTAAGTCTATTGGTTAGTGAGCTTAATTAGGGTTTCAGGCCGGACATTTTCCCTAATCGAGATAGGGGATTTCACAGCTTGGTATCAGAGCCTACGTTTTATCACTTTTAGGAGAAAAGTTGTAATGTGATATAGTATGGTATCAGAAGTGAGACTCTGATCCTATTTCACTTTTGAATGGTTTTGAAAGTGAATGATAGCATATATTGTCATACTGAAACCTAAGTTTATTGCCTTTGAGATTTGACTCGAGTTACGAATAAGCTTAGGGTTTGATAAACAGCTTTTATCGTGTTTTGGGGGAAAAAATGAAAATTGTATCATACGTTACTTGTTGTATATATTGATTTATATTGTATAGATAGAATTTCCTTGAATTGGTTAACTGTTACCTGATTATCTTATTTTTCCTTGACCACAGAATTTAATGGCAGATCAAGGGGAAAGATCACAGAGGTCAGAACCTCAGGGTAACAAGGAAACAGAGGATCAGTGGAAATCTAGAATGGAGCAGCAAATACAGCAGTTAATAGAGTCTCAGGCTAAGATAATGACGATGCTGATGGCTCGGATTGGACCACCAGTACAAAGACCTGAGGCACAGCCTGCAACCAGTCCCGAGGTTAGCAGAGCTGAGGAAGCGGATGAAACAGTAGCAGCTCTAGTAGTTCCATAGGTTCAGGGGATTCTGAGAAGGCTGCATTTCTCAGAAATCGTAAGGAATTCATGAAGTATAATATCATGAGATTCGATGGTACTATGGAGGAAGGGGTAGCTGAGACCTGGATTCTGGAGATGGAGCAACGCTTTGTTGCAGTGGATGTAGAGGACCGATTTAGAGTGAAACTAGTTACCTTTTTGCTGATTGATTCTGCAAGAAAATGGTGGAATTCTTTGGAGAGAGAATGAAAGACAATCACCAAATGGCCCCAGTTTCGGACAGTCTTTATAAGCAATATTTTCCCAAATTAGTCAGCAACAGGAAGAAGACTGAATTTATTCAATTGAAGCAGGGGATAATGTTTGTTAGGGAGTATGAGCGGAGTTTCACTGAGTTAAGTGAATTTGCTCCAAAAATGGTTGAGCTGGAGGAGAACAAGATTGACTTGTTCCTTGGTGGGCTGAGGTATGAGATTAGAGTTGTGGTTTCTTCTCACCTATGCACCAGTTATGCTTTCATATTTGAGAGTGCGATGGAGGTAGACGCAGCTATGCTAGCCAGGCCTTCTAGTACAGTTGTTGCGACACCACCTCCATCAGTTCCACGGTTCTTTGGAAGTTAGAGAGCCCAGGGATTTAGTCATTTCAGGCTAGATAAGAGGAAGAGGAGTGTAGCATGCACTTCGACACCCTCAGGTTCTATGGGGACGACTTTTGTTAGTGCACCGGTTGCACCATTCTCTCAGGATTTAGTAGCTAAAACACCTTTACCGCCTTCACAGTCTAGAGGTAGAGGCAGGGGTAGGTCACAGTCTTCACAAAGATCGAGTGGATCGGAACAGGCTTCGCATTCCAGTAGTCTATTGCAGAGGGCACCAGTGATATGTTACAGATGTGGGCAGACAAATAACATTGCGAGTGAATGTTTTATGTCGCCAGCCACCTCTGTAGGCAGTAATATTCCACCTACACGAGGACGGGCTCATGCAGTGGTGGAGGTAGATTCGGAGGCCAATCAAAGGCTTGTGAAAGGTATATTAAATATTTGTGGTCGAAATATGCATACATTAATTAATGTTGGTTCTATAGTTTCATTTATTGTTGGAGCAATGGTTGATAAATTAAAATTGAAACATGTTAGAGCCGAGACATTTTTTATCTTGAGCACAACAGTGAGTGAGAAGGTTTATCCTAACCTGATCTATGAGAGATGTATAGTTAAAATTGGGGAGAATGAGCTTCCCATTGATCTGAAGGTAATGGAGTTCCTGGAGTTTGATGCATTAATTGGGGATGGATTGATTATCAGCGTATCATGCTAGTATTGATTGTTTTCATAAGACGGTGATATTCCATATTCCTAACCTTTTCGAAATTATAGTCTATAAGGGCTATAATCCTTCACGAAATTGCAACTCATTGAAGGGAAGCTACACCTCATGAGTTAGAGGTATTGGCGAGAGTTATTTCTTTTGGAGAGCCTGGACAGGAACTTAAGGTTAATGAAATACCAGTGGTTTGTGAGTTCCAGGAAGTCTTTCCATCTGACTTGCCTAGATTACCACACCAACGAGTCATTGACTTCATCATTGATCTTATTCCTAGAACTAAGCCTATATCTATTCCTTTATATCGTATGGCACCGAAGGAATTACGGGAGTTACAAACTCACCTTGAGGAGTTGCTTCAAAAAGGGTTTATTCATCCTAGCATGTCACCGTAGGGAGCACCTATCCTTTGTGTGAAAAAGAAGGACGAAACCCTATGAATGTGCATTGATTATAGATAGTTGAATCGGGTGACTATCAGGAACAAATATCCATTACCTACGATTGATGATTTGTTTGATCAGTTGAATGTTGTCAGATATATCTCGAAAATCGATTTGAGGTCTAGTTAGCACCAACTGTGAATCAGGGATGAGGATATCCCGAAGACAGCTTTCAGTACTCGCTACGGGCACTTCGAGTTTACAGTGATGTCGTTTGGGCTCACTAATGCTCCTGCTATGTTCATGGATTTGATGCATAGGGTGTTTAAACCCTATCTTGACCAGTTTATCATTGTATTCATCGATGATATTTTGATTTATTCGAAGACTGAGGAAGAACATTCGCACCACCTCAAAGTTACATTGCGGACTCTGAAGGATAATAGGCTGTCTGTTAAGTTTAGTAAGTGCGAATTTTGGTCTTCAGATGTCAAATTTTTAGGGCACGTCGTTAATGCTGAGGGGATATCTGTTAATCCTGCTAAGGTTGAGGCAATTAGGGATTGGCCTACTGCTACCACAGTGTCAGAGGTTTGAAGTTTTCTGGGGTTAACGGGTTATTACAGATGATTTGTTGAGGGATTTTCCCGTATTGCTTTGCCAATGACTCGGCTAACACAGAAAGATGTTGATTTTATGTGGTCAGATGCGTGCAAATTTGCTTTCAGGGAGTTGAAAGACGGATTGACTACGACGTTGGTTCTTACACTACCTGAATCGGGGAAAGAATTGGTGATTTATACTGATGCTTCTCATTTAGGCTTGGGCTGTGTACTGATGTTGGAAGGCAGGGTTGTAGCATATGCTTCAAGGCAACTCAAGGTTCATGAAAGAAATTATCGAGTTCATGATCTTGAGCTAGCAGTAGTAGTTTTCGCCTTAAAGATTTGGAGGCTCTATCTGTATGGCGAGAGATTTACAGTATTTTCATATCATAGGAGACCGAAATATTTGTTTACTCGGAGCGAATTAAACATGAGACAGCGTAGGTGGCTTTAGTTTCTCAAGGATTATGATTTCATTCTGGAGTACCACCCAGGCAAAGCAAACGTAGTTGTCGATGCCTTGAGTAGCAGAAGAACAGGCAGAGAGAATGTAGTGACTGCCAGAGCTTCTCAATTCAGACTTCTAAAAGAAGTTTCGGTGATGATGATTCGGGAAAGTCCAGCTGGCACATCATCCACTGAGAGAGCTAGTTCCAGTGCTAATAATATGTTCTTCTATGCTCATATTCGAGCGGAACCAGAGATGATTCAGCGGGTGGTTGATAGTCAAAAAGCTGATCATGAGTATGTTGCACGATGGAAGTTAGCAGATAGTATAGATCATCATGATTGGTCAGTTTCTAATGATGGGACATTGCGATTCAGAGATAGATTATGGATTCCATCTCAGGATCAGTTGAGGCAGGATTTGCTACGGGAATCTCATCGATCTCTTTACAGTATTCATCTAGGTAACACCAAGATGTATCGTGATATGAGACGTGTTTATTGGTGGCCTAGGATGAAGACTGATATTGCTGAATTTGTAAAGAGATGTGAGATTTGTTAGCAAGTTAAGGCCGAACACAGGAAACCTGAAGGGTTATTGCATTCGCTGCCTATTCCTGAGTGGAAATGGGAACACATATCGATGGATTTTATTTTCGGTCTACTTCTGAGTCAGGGCAAACATGATGCAGTCTGGGTTATAGTTGACAGGTTAACGAAGTCTGCGCATTTCTTACCAGTTTCTATGAGAGATCTTCTTGACCGTTTATGTGAGGTGTACGTACGGGAGGTATTGAGATTTCATGGGGTTCCAGTGTCTATTACTTCGGATAGGGATCTGAGATTCACGTCCAGGTTGTGGAGTGAATTACAGAGGCAGCTGGGAACTGTGCTTAACCTCAGTACGGCATACCATCCTCAAACTAATAGACAGATTGAGCAGTTAATATTGGTGCTTGAGGATATGCTTCGAGCTTGTGTTTTGGAGTTTGTAGGTAAGTGGGAGAAATATATTCCTCTGTGTGAGTTATCTTATAATAATAGTTATTAGGCTAGTATTGTAATGGCTCCATTTGAGGCACTGTATGGTTGTCCTTGTCGATCACCGGCGTGCTGGGCAGAGGTAAAAAATACAGCTTTTTTAGGGCCAAAGCTGATATAGAACTACATAGAAAGGATACAGCAGATTCGCCAGCGGTTAACTACAGCTCAACTCAGACATAAGAAATATGCCGATAGGCATCATAGGTTTTTGGAGTTTTCAACGGATGATTATGTCCTGTTGAAAGTCTCGCCAATGAAGGGGTTGTATAGATTTAGGTTGCAAGGTAAGCTAGCTTCAAGGTATATCGAGCCGTTCAGAATACAAGAAAGGTTGGTCCTGTAGCTTATAGGTTAGAGTTACCTCCTCAGCTTGCAGGAGTTCATAATGTCTTCCATGTATCTATGCTATGCAAAACGGATACTCAATTCATGCCAAGAATTGATTGGAATGAATTTGATATTTGGGAAGACTTATCTTACGATGAGCAACCGATTCAGTTTATTGATCGTAAGATTCAGAAGCTGAGAACCAAAAAGATTCCTTTGGTTAAAGTGAAATGGCAATTTCACGGTGATGAGGAGCTAACTTGGGAGCGAGAATCTTATATGAAGGAGCAGTTCCCATTTCTCTTCGAGATTACAGGTAAGTTTAGTTTACTTTAATTTCAATGACGAAATTATCTTAAATCGGGGAGACTGTAATGACCCGTTACCTTAAGCTAGTGATTAATACTAACCCAAATGGTAATTAACCTGAGTTAGACTTAGGGTTAAGATCGACGTACCTAGATTAGCGATGGAGTGAGTTGGCATGATGTTTTTGTGTTTGTTTGGTTTGCAAAATTAAATATTAATAGGTTGTGTATATTAAGGTGGTATACACAAGCCTATACGGGATAAAAGACATTAAATTACAAAATACCGGTACACTGTGAGCGACGAGGGAGACGTGGCAAGGATGTGCACGCTCGTGGCTACACATGGACGTGACCGGTGGATTTATCGGAAGCGATAAACACGAAATATATATGTTTATATAAAAATATATATATAAATATATATATTGGAGATTAAGAAAATAGGAAAATATATATATCATTTGATCGTCTCGAACGAAGCGTAAGTTAAGATGTGTCAAATTTAGTGTCACATTAGTGCGCGTCATTTTAGCACATCAACAGTTTGATCGATCCCGAGATGACACAACACGTATCTCGAGGAATCTATATATATATATCAACTTAACAATTGATATATATCAAATTTTTTCGATCAAATGAAAAATGGAAGCCGAGGGTTTGATTCCGACCGTGACAAGTTGGTTGAGACGATGATTCGAGCCAAGTTGATGAGCTTAACTGGTAGAAGACCTCGTGAGGAACACGAAGGTATGTTTAGTTTTAATGTTTATCAAAGTTTGAAGTGGAGGTGATTGTAAGAAATCAAAGTAAAATGAGTTGTTGTCATTCCAATTTAGTATGTCACCTCATATTTAATGTTTCTAAGCAATTGGGAATGAATTTGTGGATGTTGGTATCAATTTGGAGGTGTTTTGGTGGGATTGGAGTTGTAGCAGTACGCTGCTATTGCTGGTCTAGCTCGATTAGAGCGCTAGATTAGAATATTAGCGCGCTAGGTGCGCATAATTTGAAGAACAGACAATACATGCAGGAATTAGCGCGCTAATCCTGCCTATTAGCGCGCTAATCCATGCCCAGAACAGCAATAATGTTGTTTTTCTTATGAATGTTGAATGAGGGGCTTAGGGACTGATTTAGGAGTTCCTAATAGTTTATAATAAAGTATATTAGACCTATATTTACTATGATTGGTCTATGATAGGTGTTGATTAACCCGAGAAGAGTGAGAACCCAGAAAGTTAAGAAATTGGGAGTGGACATAGACGAGGTAAGTACGGATTCACTTATTTATCAATGTTGCCTGGCTATTTAGTATATTTAGATGGTAGAAATGAATTGAGGGATTAGGTATGATGTAATGGTTTTCAATAAAAAGGAAAACGGTGTTTATGATAATTCACTGTCATAAGTTCCTGAAACTGAGAAAAGGTTTTATAGGAGAAGGGTTAGTTTTTTCGGCCTATATGTAAGTTCCTACTCAGTTTAGAGGTTGTGTGGGTTACATTGACACTAGGGAGCTTGGATAGAACCATTGGGTATTAATGGATTGGCTAGACAGCATATCGGCCAATATGTTAGTCTAGCAATCGCATTAATGGCGTCGGTGGGTAATCGACTCTAGTTTTACAAATTAAATGGGTATCACTGTATACTAGTCCATAATCTTTGTTTTCCATCTGTTTATATATTGGTTTATATGCTTTCTATATCCTTATTAGTTATTGTTGGATCATGTTGTTATTGCATGTCTCTTTTGAATATTATATGGAATATTGATGCATACTGTGAATCTGTATTTACTGAGCTAGTTGAAATGCTCATCCCTTTTAAACATTTCAGGTGCGCAACCCAGCACTTCAGTGAAGGGGAAAGAGAAGATCTATGAGTCTCGAGTCTTCTCTACGATGTAATGACCTACTTGTATATATACATAACTCTGTTGAATTATTTTGATGTTTATAAACAGGGTTGGGATGATTTATTTTGAGTTATGATAAACTATATATTTCCTTATAGTTAGTTATATCGAAAAGTTTTGAAATTTTCCGCCGAGTATTACTTTGATATTTAAATTCGATATGAATATACAGGTTGAGTTTATCAGGTACGGATGGATAGGCTACTTGTTGTAGTTAAGTCTACAGGGTCAGTGGGCTTAATTAGGGTTTCAGGGTAAGCATTTTCCCTAATCGGGATAGGGGATGTCACACTCAATGTTAATAGTTTCTACCATGCCCTTACCATTAACACCACTCCCACACTACACGATTTTCGATACTAAAGGCCTGCTGTGAATATGTTATGAGGAGTTTGGTTATGAGGAGTTTCGGCCTACTGTCGCATACATCGAATTGGTTATGGGTATGGCATATTTAGTTTATATCACATAGTCATATTTGCTTCAGTATGCCTATGTTTTTTGGTAGAAGGTTGTTGTCTATTGATTATGAGATAACTGGTTGCTAGGATGGAGAATCGACTGATATGTATAAGTGGATGTGGTTGCTTTGTTTCGTTGATGTGGTGTCATAAAGAGAAGTGATTGGTAAGTAGGTATGTTTGAGGAATGTTGACGAATGGTGAGGAAGTGATGATTTAAAAGTTTTTCCTTTATTTTGGCATGTGGTGAGGTTGTCTTGGTTGCATAAACAGATAGCATACAGATGGCTCCCTAATCTCTATGTCGTCTTTGCATGAAAAAAGCTTTGTGGTTTATAAACGGTTAGGGAGCAACTTATACTTTTTGGAGTTCATTTTTTTGTAAAGTTCTTATACTTTTTTGTTGTACAAAAGATTTTATATATAAATGAAGTTCTACCTTTTTTCATAAAAAAAAATAGTCTCTACCACTCTACAATAGGTGAGGTACTCCATATTCTCTTTCTCGGTATAAAATTTATTTTTTTTTCCATTATGTTGATTGTATTCTTTAATTCCTTAATAAGTCTTCATCATCATGTAAAACACTTTATAGGGAATTTTTTTCAATATATGTTGTTGATGTTGTGGGACTTTCGTAGGCAGGAGGTTTCCGAAGAACTGTTCTGTCTGAATTGGTCATTTCTCTATAGTTGTGAGTTCAGGAGGACGAGCTGCTTGTATGTGGGGTGAGATGACGTTGGTTTGAATATCAAAGTTTGGTTTTGACTTCAGTGGGGAGAAAATGGTTGGTTGAAATGGGTTGGAGGACTCTAATGGGGGTAGAGGAGCTTGTACTCAAGCATTAACACCCTCTTGCATATACTCACGGTTTTGGTTGTGGGGGGAGGGGGAGGGGGCCACATTTGTTGGTTAGCCCCTTGTAGTTCCGCCTAAAGTTCGCCCCCTAACAAGATTTTTTAGTTCTGCCACTGTTTCTATTGGCATATAGGACAATTTTAGCTACCTGAGAAGTATCGATTTTAGTACAGGCCACATTTGTTGGTTAGCCATTGTTTTTTGGTCTTTTGTATATACTCATTCTTATAGATATGTACTAGCATCTACATATATATGTAGCATTTGTTTGTTCTATATGATTTCAAAGATATGTCTTTTTTTTGTTAGAATGTCACTTAAGTTTTAATGTTTTCTTTAAAAAATTTCTCAAATAGTGTTCATGTTTGACGCCAACTATATCAACTAATCTACACATGGACATTGCTAATCCCAAATGGTGGGGGCTGGTGGAGCTTGTAATCCAATTTTGTCCATTTAGAAGACTTGACTTCAAGACTTCGCTAATGGGGATTTGAGTCCTTTGTCACATGGACAAACTAACTGTTGATTTTTTTTAATGCAGAAAAAGTCTTTAATTTTAATTAATCTATCATAGACGATGTATGTAGTGTGTATTTGTATATTTGTTGTATGTCTCTTTTTGGATAGGATATGTGTTGTAGTAAACAAATTAAACGTAATAGTTGTCTTTTTTAATGATTACATTTTAACATGCAAAAAGTGCGTTGTGTATTTTTTTTATGTGAATATTAAAATGCATATCTCTATTTAGGTTTCATTTCTTGAAATTTGAATTTGAATTTGAATTTATTTTTTAATTCCTTTCTTCGCATATTCTTTTCCTAATACTATAGGTATTGCACGAATAATTTATATTTACAATTACATTTTTTATAGAAAGTTGTATGAGAGAAAAAACAAATGAGATTTACTCTTTCAATATGGGATGGGTTAAAAAATATTTTTGGGTTTGTATGTGGGTAGGGTATATTTATTTTTTTTAAAAAAATTTCATTTTTTTTTTTTTGATTTCAACGGTAGTTAAAGTCATGTATACTATTTTTTAAATAGTGCTTGCTTTATTTTGATTTTAGTGACATTGCGCATAATGAGCCAAACATATGCCCTTTGTAACTTAAGACCACGTGCAACTTACTAGTCTATATATATAAAGGAATTGTTTCTATGATAAGCTCTCACAACGCGACACATGGAATGTGAGAAGCTCTCACAACGTGACATGTGACATTATGATGTCATAATTGATATTTTATGAAAAAATAAAAATATAAAGTCATTGATATTTCTCGCACTTAAGTGTGGGGGTAGGATGGTAAAATCTAATTTTTTAGTTTTTTAATAATTTTCATTTTCGTGTTTTTTTGGAGTTTTTTTGTGTGTTTTTGGAGAGTTTCTAATTGTAATACAAGTATTTGATAAAAAAAAATTGTAACACAAGTATCACAAGTTTTTTTTATCCATTACAACACAAATTCAATTAGTATTTATTGTAATAGAAATATACAAAACTTATGGTATAGCATCCTATGATTTTTTATCACAATATACATCTATCAATAGATGTGAGTTTATATTTATAAATATATATACTACATATATATATATGTGATTTTCTATTCTTATATCTATAAGATTTTCTTTTGATATATATATATATATATATACATATACATATACATACCAACCATTTTCTCCCTACTGAAGTTAAAACCAAACTTTGATATTCAAACCAGCGTCATCTCACCCCACATACAGACAGCCCGTCCTCCCGAACTCAAAACTCTAGAGAAACAGCCAATTCATACAGAACAGTTCTTTGCAAACCTCCTGCCTACGACAGTCCCACCACATCAACAACATATATTAAAAACATTTCCCTATAAGTGTTTTGCATGATGATAAAGACTTATTAAAGAATTAAAGAAGACAATCAACACAACGGAAAAAAAAAAAAATTTTACACTGAGGAATATAATCTGAAGTACCTCACCTATTGAAGAGTGGTAGAGACTATTTTTTATGAAATGGAGGCAGAACTCCATGTATAACCTATTGAAGAGTGGTAGAGACTATTTTTTATGAAATGGAGGCAAAACTCCATGTATATATAAAATCTTCCATACAGCAAAAGATATAAGAACTTTACAAAACAAAATGAGCTCCAAAAAGTATAAGTTGCTCCCTAACCGCTTATAAACCACAATGCTTTCTTGATGCAAAGACACCATAGAGATTAGGAAGCCATTTGTATGCTCTCTGTTTATGCAACCAAGACAGCCTCACCACATGCCAAAATAAAGGAAAAACTTTGCAATCATTACTTCCTCACCATTCGTCAGCATTTCTCAAACACACCTACTCACCAATCACCTCTCTCTATGGCACCAAATCAACGAAACAAAGCAACCACATCCACACATACATATCAGTCGATTCTCCATCTTAACAACCAGTTATCTCATATTCAATAGACATCAACCTTCCACCAACAAACATAGGCAAACCGAAGCAAATATGACTATATGATTTAAACTAAATCTGCCACACCCATAACCAATTCGATGTCTGCCACGGCAAGTCGAAACTCCTCATAACCAAACTCCTTATAACAAATTCCCAGCAGGCCTCTCGGATTGAAAGTTGTGTGGGGTGGGAGTGGTGTTAATGGCAGGGGTGTGGCAGAGACTATATATTAACATTGAGTGGCAATTATAGAGAGGGAAAGAGATCGTATTGTCGTGTATATGAAAGGAATACAAAAAATATAAGATAAGAAGAAGATACAATGTATATACAGGAAAAAGTAACTGATCCTACAAAAGTGGATCTGAAATGGAGAATCATGTTAGAGTGATCGGATATAAAAGAATGGTTTTAGAACTTACTTCAAATTAAAATCGCTAAATATGTTGGATTGAAGACCACAAAATTAACATTGCCAATTTAAAAGGGGTTTTTCTTAAATTATCACATTATCCGAAATTTAAACAATTTGATAGAGTAGTTAAGGGCATTGCTGAAAATTTTAGCCAAAAATGCTTTACGATTAACCGTTTTAGGTTTGTTATTATAATAGTATAGATTTTAATTCATTTCCAAAAAAAATAGTATGTAATTGTTCCAATGCTAGGTGTGTGTTAGATTGTCTTTTCCTAATTAATCTCTATTATATGTGACCCATATTATATTGTTACGTACTCTATGTTTTGGGCCCACAACTTGATGGTAGTTTGGGCATAAGTGTTTTGAGCACAGGGGTTTTAATTCCCCCATCTCTCTTCAAAATAAATGGACGCAATAACGGTAAAACAGTTTTGGGATATGATTTGTTTAAAACCAAATAGTTCTCACCATCAAGATCAATTCTGTCTAACGGAAAAAGGCAGATAGGGAAAAAATATTCTCAAACTTAATGGCAATGGAATAAGGTATGTTTATATTTTATGATTTATGATTGAATCAAAAGTGTTATATAGATCAGTAAAGACAACATTGGTATCAGAGAATGGTTGAACACTTTGATTCTTGATAGTAGTTTCTGCATTATTGTTTCAATTTCGGTCGACATTATTGAAAATAATTCTTGAAGTCGATTGTTCAATTTGGGTATAAAAGGGTATAAAAGGTAATTTATTAATTTTAAATTTTACCTATTTCGATGCCGGAGTTGTTGATTTTTTATTTCGGCAAGATTTCCCAAATTTTCAATTTTGTTCACTGACTTACTTGGCATATCTTTTATGTTAGAAAATATTTTATTTCCGATGCCAATTTTGGGTATTATAGGCATTTTAATTTTTGTGCTATTTCGATTCCTATTTAATAGCGAAATAGAATTTCTATTTCAATGTGATTTCAGTTCATATATATGTGACCTTATTGCCAATATCACTAAAACGTGTATATCTACATAAGTGTTTGTAAAGTCTACAAATTTGGTGTCTGTAGATAAACACAAATTTGGAATTCATGTAGATGTCATGCTTATCACGTTGTTTAAAGTGATCGATTTCTTTATATACATTGGCATCAATGAATCAACAATATATACGCTTACACAACACATACACATATTATATAATATTAATAAAAATTTTGCGATATACGTATATATGCATATATTAATGTATGTGATCATATTAATGTGATATACACATATTACATGTTATACGTATGTAAATTTGTGATATATTAAATTTGTGAAATTAATGTATGTCACATTATTAATTGATTAATTCATTGTCAGCATGTATGCATATGATTGACATGTATATCTTGATATGAAAATGGACACATAAAGAATTACGACCTTAATCAAATTGCATGAAATATATATTAGAATTTAAAATTTTTAAAATTAAAATTAAAGTATGCTTAATTAAATGTTTATTTCATGAAAAGTTGGTTAGTCACCAAAGTGGCTTAGCTTGAATAGATGTTAAATATTTAATTAAGACAATTAATTATAATGCTAGAAGGTCACCCAAAGGTGGACCATTACCTATAATTAATGAAACTTAAGAGAATTATCTTCATACTAAATTAAAAATAGGTATGTTTTATCCAAAGATATCTTACTTATTTACCTAAGTATGATTAATTCTCTATGAAATTATGTTTATTAAGAATTTGATATAACATGAATTATGTATTAAAGTACTACCCAAAGGTGGACTTAAATACATATTAAATGTATTGCATGTCTGAATCTATTAGGTTTAACTCAAAGCATTAATGTGAATAATTTTGTTATATTTGCAACATCCTCTAATATGTTTGCCTTGGGTAATATGATGGTTAAGTTCAATGGGCTCAACTATAATGATTGGTCTGAACAGATCAAATTACAACTGGGTGTAATGGACCTTGACATGACAATCATTGTAGATGAAAAGCATGCGACCATTACCGAGACTAGCTCCGAAGAGGAAAGGTCTCTATGCGAGGCTTGGGAGCGGTCTAATAGGCTAAGTTTGAATTTGATGCGAATGACGATTGCAGAAAATGTCAAACCATCTATGCCCAAGACAAGCGACGTAAAGGAGTTCACGATCCGGCTAAAAGAGTACTTACAATCGATATTGCTGACAAGTCCATTGTGCGAAGCTTGATGAGTGAGTTGACCACTAAGAAATTTGAGTGGTCACAGCCCATCCATGATCATGTGACTAGTATGTCTAACTTGGCAGCGAAGCTCAAAGCAAGGGGTATGGACGTGAGTGAATCATTTTTGGTTCACTTCATTATTAATTCACTTCCCCTTGAGTTTGGTCAGTTCCAGGTGAATTACAACACCATAAAAGAAAAATGGAACTTGCAAGAAATCAAGGCCATGCTCGTACAGGAGGAAGTGAGATTAAGGAAACTGAAGGGTCACTCAGTTCATCTCACTATGCATGATGGAGCTAGCAGCAGCAAAACGATACCATGAAGGAAGGACAGAAATAAGGACAAAGCCCCGTCGAATCCATAAGGAGCTGAGGTGTCACTTCTGCAGGAAGAGTGGGCACTTCAAGAAAGATTGTCCGAAACAAAGGGCATGGTTTGAGAAGAAAGGTGCATATTACATTTTTGTATGTTTTGAATCAAACCTAATTGAAGTGCCTAATAATACCTGGTGGATTGATACTAGTGCAACTACTCATGTTTTCACATATTATGCAGGGATTCTTTTCAATCCAGCCCATAAGCGGAACTGAAAAGTTCTTGTTTATGGGGAACATAATGAAGGCACGCATAGAAGGGATCGGGAATTACAGATTAATCCTAGATACCGGATGCTTCTTGGAATTAGAAAAGTGTCTTTATGTTCCTGAATGTTCAAGGAACCTTGTTTCTGTGTCAAGATTGGATTGTGTAGGCTTTAATTTAAAGATTGGAAACAATTATTTTAGTTTATTTAAACAAAAAATACTATTATGGTTATGGTATTTTAATTGACAACTTATATCATTTCAATCTTGATAGTATGTTTGTTGAATCCATGTTTAATGTTGAGCATCTTATTGGAAATAAATGTAGTGCACATGATGAGTGTTCTGCTTTTCTTTAGCATCAAAAATTAGGTCACATATCCAAAGAAAAAGTAAATAGGTTAGTGAAAAGTAACATCTTACCTCAATTGGATTTTATTGATTGGAATGTATGTGTGGATTGCATTAAGGGAAAGCAAACAAAACATATATCAAAACATCCAGCCACAAAAATAGTGAGCCTCTTGAATTGATACACACCGATATTTGTGATCCTTTTGATGCTCCATCTTGGAGTGGTCAAAAGTATTTTATCACCTTTATTGATGATTACTCACGATATTGTTATCTATACTTGTTGCATGAAAAGTTTCAGTCAGTGGACATTTTAGAAGTGTTCATTAATGAGGTAGAAAAGCAGCTAGATAGAAAGGTAAAAGTGGTGAGATCCGATAGAGGTGGCGAATACTTTGGAAAGTATGATGAAAGGGGACAATGTCCAGGTCCATTTGCAAATCTCCTTAAAAATCGAGGTATTTGTACACAATATACAATGTCTGGTTCACCTCAACAAAATGGTGTAGCTGAAAGGCGGAACCGTACTCTTATGAATATGGTTAGGAGTATTTTAAGTTGTAACACTTTGCCTTCATCATTGTGGATGCATGCATTAAAGACTGTTGCATATCTGCTGAACAGGGTTCCTAGTAAATCAGTTCCTAAGACTCCTTATGAAATTCGGACTGGTAGGAAACCTAGTTTGAGATATCTTCATGTTTGGGGATGTCAAGCAGAAGTACGGATATATAATCCACATGAAAAGAAACTTGATGCAATGACTATTAGTGGTTACTTCATTGGTGATATCCTAAAAAGTCTAAAGGGTACACATTTTATTGTCCTAACCATAGTACGAGAATAGTTGAGTCTGGTAATGCTCGGTTCATTGAGAATGGCCAAATCAGTGGAAGTGAAGAACCACGAAATGTAGATATTCATGAAATTCAATTGAAAACTCCTACATCTAGCATTTCTCCTCAAATTGTTCTTCCACTTGTTGTATCACAGTTTCGCAACAAACCCGAACAACAAATCATTGTTCCAAATGAGGAAAATGAACTTATTGTTAATAAACCAGCTAATGATGTACAAGTTGCAAATGATCAAGTATAGCTACAAGAAATAGCATTACGAAGGTCTGTAAGGACAAGAAAACAAGCAGTTTCAAATGACTATGTGGTTTATTCACTTGAACATGAATGTGATTTGAGCATTGAAAAAGATCCAGTCTCGTTCAAACAAGCCATGAAATGTGATGATTCTGAAAAATGGTTTAATGCCGTGATAGACAAGTTGAAATCAATGGATGACAACAAAGTCTGGGAATTAGTCGAGTTGCCTGAAGGTGCAAAGCAAGTTGGTTGCAAATGGGTCTTCAAAACAAAATGAGACTCACATGGCAACATTGAAAGACATAAAGCCAGACTTGTCGCCAAAGGTTAAAATCAAAAGGATGACATTGACTATAAGGAGACCTTCTCTCCAGTTTCAAAGAAGGACTCTTTAAGAATTATAATGGCTTTAGTAGCTCATTATGATCTTGAGCTTCAACAAACAGATGAGAAAATCGCCTTTCTGAACGGAAACTTAGAAGAGGAAGTTTACATGGACCAACGCGAAGGTTTCTTGACCACAGGAAAAGAAAACTTAATGTGTAAATTAAAGAAGTCAATATATGGATTGAAACAAGCTTCCAGACAATGGTATATTAAGTTCAATAATACCATTACGTCATATGGTTTTGTAGAAAACACTGTTGATCGGTGTATATACATGAAGATCAGTGGGAGCAAGTTTATTATATTGGTCCTGTATGTTGATGATATTCTTCTTGCTGCGAATGATGTTGCTTTGTTACATGATGTAAATAAATTTCTCGCTATAAACTTTGACATGAAAGATATGGGTGAGGCATCCTATGTGATAGGAATATAAATATTCCGTGATAGATCACAAAGATTGTTAGGTTTGTCTCAGAAATGACATATTAATAAAGTATTAGAGAGATTTCAAATGGACAAGTGCTCCGCAGGAATAGTTCCAATTCATAAATGGGACAAGTTCAGTTTAACACAATGTCCTCATAATGATTTGGAACGTCAGCAAATGCAATGTACTCCTTATGCGTCATTAGTTGGGAGCTTAATGTATGCCTAGACTTGTACTCGAACCGGATATCAGTTTTGTTGTTGGAATGTTGGGTCGATATCAAAGTAATTCTGGAATGGATCATTGGAAAGCCGCAAAGAAAGTACTTAGGTACTTACAAGGCACCAAGGATTACATGTTGATCTACAAACGGTCGAGTCATCTCGAAGTGATTGGGTATTCAGATTCAGACTATGCCGGGTGTGTGGACTCGAGGAAATCTATATTCAATTACTTGTTCTTATTGATTGGAGGGGCAGTTTTATGGAAGAGTGCGAAGCATACTATAATTGCTACTTACACTATAGAGGCTGAATTTGTGGCATGCTTTGAGGCCACTATTCATGCATTATGGTTGTGGAATTTTGTGTCAGGACTTGCTATTATTGATAGTATAGCTAGACCTTTAAAGCTATACTGTGATAATTCCGCATCAATTTTCTTTTCGAATAATGACAAGTATTCAAAAGGTGCAAAACACATGGATTTGAAGTACTTGTCTGTCAAAGAAGAAGTGCAAAAACAAAAGTGTCGATTGAGCATATTGGTACTGATCTGATGATTGCAGACCCGTTAAGTAAGGGATTACCGCCCAAAACGTTTATTAGCCATGTTGAACGTATGGGCATTATAGACAAGTCCTTGTTAACATAATATTGTGGTATGTATACATACAATTATAATTGTGTTGCTCATATTATTGTCATGACACTAGTGAATTCAATTAAAGCTTTTGTATTTGCTTATGTACTTGTTATCTTCATTATATTTCAGTGAGATAACATTATGGTTAGAGGGTTGAATTATCCTTATTAAATTTATACCGGTTGAGTTGATTGTGATACATGGAAGGAATCGCGTTGATTAAATGACTTGTGACCGCCATGATCTGATCATTTTAATTCAGTGAAAAAGTGATTTGATAGATTCAATAAAAGTGCGCAATTATATTTTATTTTGAATCATCGAGTCATAACATGGGTCGAGTGGGAGATTATTAGATTGTCTTTTCCTAATTAATCTCTATTATATGTGACCCATATTAATCTCTATGTTTTAGGCCCACAACTTGATGATAGTTTGAGCATAAATGTTTTGAGTACGTGAGTTTTAATTCACTCTCCTCTCTCTTCAAAATAAACGAAGTCAATAACTGTAAAACAGTTATTGGGATATGATTTGTTTAAAACTAAAGAGATCTCACCATGAAGATCAATTATGTCTAATGAAAGAAGGCAGAGAGAGAAAAAACATTTTCAAACTTAATCACAATGGAATGATGTTTGTTTATATTTTATGATTTTTGAATCAAAAGTTTTACAAAAATCAATAAAGACAACAGCGTGAAGCTACAAGCTTCCCAGATCCAACACGTCTCTCTCCGGGTTGAAAAAGAAAAAAACACGTTTCTCTCCTTTCTCCCTTCCGTTCGCGATTTGCCTCTTGAAAGAAAAGATCAACTCATGCAGGCGACGGTACAGAGGCGGAGCCGCACCACGCACCACCCAAGCTTAAACCAGATAGCAATAGCGACTAAACCACCCTCACAAAAGTAAAGTGATGGATATGGAGAGCGAAGGCGATAAAGACAAACAGCTTCGTGTGAAGAAGAAAACGTTGGAGGCCGTTCTGGAGCATTGTCAAAGAGCTCTTGAGTCACTTAGGACTGCTGATGCTGACGTTGACGATGAGGAGGAGGATAGCGAAGTCATAGAGGGTTCTTCATCGTCCCAGCAATTCGATTCCGAGACAACCAAGGTGAGTGCGCCTCGAAAAATTTGGTTGTTTTGTTCGTTAATTGTTCTTTCTGATGTTAGTTTTTCCTGATGTTGAATCGTCGACTTGACGTGCGAGTGGGTTTTAAAGTTTGGCCCTTCTCTAGGGTTTTTTGGTTTGAGATTTGGTGCAAATGATTAAGTAGTGCTTTAGATGTTTAGTTTTGTCTTTAGAACGTGAAATTCTCGATTTCACCATGAAATTCAGACGTCTTGCGGTCATTATCAACTATCTCTTTAGTTTGCGACGCGATTCCATTAATCCATATGATTAATTTTTGAACACTTTGAAACCCTATTTGGTCTATCGGAGGGAATCACTTATTTTGTCCATGTAAAGTCCTTAGATATAATTGCTTGTGAATGCGAAGGCAGAAGTTTAGAAAGTGGTTTCCGACTAGCAGGATCTAGGTAGGAGATACCTTATCTCGACAAAGCGTGAAATAAGCCCTTTCTTCCCCCTGCACCCATTAAGATGATTACCTAATTGAAGCTACCCATTTTCTTGCTTGATGTTTATTTTTCCTATACATCAAGTATTATTCTTTGCTATTGGTGCTTTACCTCTCATTGTCTCCTCTGCATATTTTTCTGCTAAATCATCATGATAAGGCTTAGGTGTGTCCTTGGTAAGCCAAGGCCCCGAATGCAGCTTTTCACTTTGCAACTTCAATTGCTTGGAAGGATATGCAAAAGAATAAATTAAAGGGAGTTTGATGCGTCAAGGAGTTGTTTGTTGCCTGCAAACTTGGATGGAAGAAAAGATAGAAAGAGAAATTCTATTGAAAGATGATGCATGCTTGCATTTTTTATTTTTTTCCTTTTATCCTTTTGTAGATTCAATTGATTATGCATGTGATAGAATACTGATATTGATCTATTGATTTTGTGAATTCAAAACAATTACAAGAACAAGAACACCACAGTAACCCCAGAGAAAGGTCTTAAAACCCTCTCAACCCAAGTCACTCAAAGAGTGCCCCCAATTACAAATCAATTCAAAAGATGCTGTTCTTACTCACTCACCCCTATTTATACTATCTTATTCCCACTAACTCTATAAGGCCTAGATGTGGGATCTTATCATTACTCCCCCCTAAAACATCCACCTTGTCCTCAAGGTGGACAGAAAAAGAGACATAAAGGAAAATTGAAGAACACTAGAAACATAGACTTATTGTGAACAAACACCTATTGTGTACTGCAAAGAGTGCAAAGTTAGACCGACACCTATTTCTCATCGCAGCGGTAGCAGAGCTGATGAGCCAGACGTATCCGTACGGGTCCTTGACCCTCCCAATGCGAGTTGCATTTTCGCCTTCAGCGATTTCGCCCTTAGCTATCGCGCCAGCCTTCACGGCCTTCGAAACCGCTCCTTCGACGTCGTTGGTCTCCAGCCAAAATGAACCTCCAGAGAGAGCAGGAGAGCCTTCTGAGTGATCGGCGACGATGAACACAGACGATCCAACCTTGAGTTCGGAAGCACTTCGGGATGAGAGGGAGCCCTGTTCGCCTTCCTCTTCGTATGCATCTCTCGCTTGAGCTCCTCCGCTCCGAACGCCGCCTTGTAGAAGCGCACAAAGACATCGGAGCCCTTCGACGCCTCCACGATCGGTGAGGCTTCAGAGCCGTGAACACCACACGCCTTCGCTACTCCGCCGTGCTCCGCCACTCCATTTCGCACTCGCCACCGCTACGCTTTCTGCGCCATCGATTTCGCTTCGTCCGAGACGATCGTTCGCTCGAAACCCTAACCCTCTTCGATGCTCGGCGATCGTGGTGTCTCCCGCTTGATAGCAAATAACGGACGACGAAGGTATAAGGGGTTGGTCTCTCGTAAATCGTCGGCATAAGCGGGCTCGCAGCTCTCCGTCCACCCGATGAACGGCGTCTCCGAGTCCTCGTTCGTAACCGGATCCGAGCAGCCCTATCAAACGATCGCGCCGCTCGAAGTTTAGACATCTCCGACATCTCATGCAAGGCGAAGTAGTGCTCCGCCTGGTTGAGCCACACCAGTAGATTCTCCCCATCACAGGTCGGTATCTTGATCTTGCGAACCTCGGAGCCCGATCGATAAGACTGGCCTCGCCGAACCGAGCTCTCCGCTGACGGATCGAACTCTCCCGATCGCGGCGGATCTGGCGGATCTGGTGTGTATTCACCCCCGTCAGGGCCGGACCGGTAAGGTGGGATGACCAGATCTGGTCGGCCCCCTGGAAACGCCCTCGGAAGCCCGGATCGGCGGATCGCGGGGTTTGAGTGCGCCCTCTCCGATCCGACCGATCCGTGATCGGGGAACGCTCTGGCGGTGCGGATCTCGGATCGATCCATCGTTCTCGAGCTCACCCGCATCTCCCCCACTGCCGTTTCCAAGGCCGGGATCCGCTGCAACTCCGCCGGGATCTGCTTCAACTGCTCCTCCAGGGACTCGACACTGGCTTCCATTCTCGACGGCATAGATCGGAGCTCTGATACCATTGATAGAATACTGATATTGATCTATTGATTTTGTGAATTCAAAACAATTACAAGAACAAGAACACCACAGTAACCCCAGAGAAAGGTCTTAAAACCCTCTCAACCCAAGTCACTCAAAGAGTGCCCCAATTACAAATCAATTCAAAAGATGCTGTTCTTACTCACTCACCCCTATTTATACTATCTTATTCCCACTAACTCTATAAGGCCTAGATGTGGGATCTTATCAGCATGCCTAAGATCAACCTTAAGTGAAATGCATTTATGACCAAAATTTAGATTTTTCGGTGGGTCCTTGCTGTTGAAAAATCGAAAACCATGGGCAACCTCCAAGAACATGTCCAACATGGTGTATTTCCTCTCATTGTTTTCTTTTTATGCAAGAGAAAGGGTGAGTCTATGAAGCATATTTTCATTGATTGTTATTTTGCTAAGGAAGTTTTGCATAAATGAGCGTTTTTCTCCATAGGAAAGATTCATTATCCCGACAACGTAGAGAGCGTAGTAGTTTTACTCAAGGCAATGCATGAAACAAAATGAAAAGTATAAGGAGATGCATAGCCAATTGTAAGTTTGGGTCAGGTTGTAACATCGATAAATGTTTAAGGAATTCGACAATATTGATGTAAAGGTTTTTTTTTTTTTTTTTTTTTTTTTTTTTGGGGGGGGGGGGGGGGTCCTTTAAGGTATTTTGACCACACATTATTTGTGTAGATTGAATAAATACCATCAATACAATGTATAGTTTCCTCTCAAAAAAATTGATTATGCATATTTTTTGGTTACATATATAACCAACAACCGGTGGGTTCGAGTGGTAAGGGACTCGTTTCACCCTAAGTGAGGTCTTGAGTTTGAGTCTTGTGAATGAAAAAAATTGAGTTGGGATGGCCGCCCTCCATATGGGGCTCAAAAGTTCCCGAGCGTAGATTAGTTATAGATTGGCGTTGAACGCCATGTGCCAAACCAAAAAAAACCCTATTGTCTCAATCCGACAATGCATGCTTGCCTTTTCTTTGTGGGATAATGTTATTAAGATATTTTTACATCCTACTTAAATCCCTGGGATGTCTTCTTGGATATTTGATATCATGTTGTCTTGCATAGATCCTCAAGAGATATTCTAAAATTTACCTCAATTTAAAATGTTTGGTATTTAATTTTATCTATAATCGTGAGAGAAACACGAATACAAAATCACTAATTTTGTTGGTCCAAAGGTTTTTCAACAACAACAACAACAACAACATAGCCTCAGTCCCAAATTAACTGGGGTCGGCTACATGGATCAAACTTTACCATTGTGCTCGATTAAGTGCAATTGATTGTGAGCTTTTCAAACCATCAAATCCCTCCTAATTAATGCATCCCATGTTAATTTTGGTTTGCCCCTATCTCGTCGAATTTCTACAGTTTCTATTGAGTCAAGTTTTCTAGTTGGGGCATTTGTAGGTATTTTGACCACACAATATTTGTGCAGATTGAATAAATACCATCAATACAATGTATAGTTTCCTCTCAAAAAAATTGATTATGCATATTTTTTGGTTACATATATAACCAACAACCGGTGGGTTCGAGTGGTAAAGGACTCGTTTCACCCTAAGTGAGGTCTTGAGTTTGAGTCTTGTGAATGAAAAAAATTGAGTTGGGATGGCCGCCCTCCATATGGGGCTCAAAAGTTCCCGAGTGTAGATTAGTTGGCGCAGTTGGCGTTGAACGCCATGTGCCAAACCAAAAAAAACCCTATTGTCTCAATCCGACAATGCATGCTTGCCTTTTCTTTGTGGGATAATGTTATTAAGATATTTTTACATCCTACTTAAATCCCTGGGATGTCTTCTTGGATATTTGATATCATGTTGTCTTGCATAGATCCTCAAGAGATATTCTAAAATTTACCTCAATTTAAAACGTTTGGTATTTAATTTTATCTATAATCGTGAGAGAAACACGTATACAAAATCACTAATTTTGTTGGTCCAAAGGTTTTTCAACAACAACAACAACAACAACATAGCCTCAGTCCCAAATTAACTGGGGTCGGCTACATGGATCAAACTTTACCATTGTGCTCGATTAAGTGCAATTGATTGTGAGCTTTTCAAACCATCAAATCCCTCCTAATTAATGCATCCCATGTTAATTTTGGTTTGCCCCTACCTCGTCGAATTTCTACAGTTTCTATTGAGTCAAGTTTTCTAGTTGGGGCATTTGTAGGTATTTTGACCACACAATATTTGTGCAGATTGAATAAATACCATCAATACAATGTATAGTTTCCTCTCAAAAAAATTGATTATGCATATTTTTTGGTTACATATATAACCAACAACCGGTGGGTTCGAGTGGTAAAGGACTCGTTTCACCCTAAGTGAGGTCTTGAGTTTGAGTCTTGTGAATGAAAAAAATTGAGTTGGGATGGCCGCCCTCCATATGGGGCTCAAAAGTTCCCGAGTGTAGATTAGTTGGCGCGAGTTGGCGTTGAACGCCATGTGCCAAACCAAAAAAACCCTATTGTCTCAATCCGACAATGCATGCTTGCCTTTTCTTTGTGGGATAATGTTATTAAGATATTTTTACATCCTACTTAAATCCCTAGGATGTCTTCTTGGATATTTGATATCATGTTGTCTTGCATAGATCCTCAAGAGATATTCTAAAATTTACCTCAATTTAAAACGTTTGGTTTTTAATTTTATCTATAATCGTGAGGGAAACACGTATACAAAATCACTAATTTTGTTGGTCCAAAGGTTTTTCAACAACAACATAGCCTCAGTCCCAAATTAACTGGGGTCGGCTACATGGATCAAACTTTTCCATTGTGCTCGATTAAGTGCAATTGATTGTGAGCTTTTCAAACCATCAAATCCCTCCTAATTAATGCATCCCATGTTAATTTTGGTTTGCCCCTACCTCGTCGAATTTCTACAGTTTCTATTGAGTCAAGTTTTCTAGTTGGGGCATTTGTAGGTCGTCTTTGCAGGTGACCAAACCACCGCAACCGCCCTTCCCTAATCTTTGTATCAATTGGTGCTACTCCTACTTGTCTTTGAATTTTATATTATTCTATATTTACGAGTTTTACCACATATCCACCTAAGCATCCTCGTTTCTGCTACGTTCATTTTATGTAATTGTCGTTGTTTTACCGCCCAACATTCACTTCCATAGAGCATAGCTGACCTAATTGCGGTCTTATAAAATTTTCCTTTTAACTTAGTAGGAACATTTCGATCACAAATCACCCCTGTTGCACTCCGCCATTTCTTCCATCCAGCTTGAATTCTATGTGTGACATCATTCTCAATGTTACCATCATTTTGTATGATTGATCCTAGGTATCTAAAGTGGTTTACCTTAGGAACTTCTACTTCTCCTAATTTTACCACTCCGTCATCTCGATGTCTAGTGTTTCTGAACTCACAGTGCATGTATTCGGTTTTCGTCCTACTCAACTTAAAGCCTTTAGATTCTAATGTATTCCTCCAGAATTCTAATTTCCTATTCACTCCATCTTTTGTTTCATCCACTAAGACAATATCATCTGCAAATAGCATATACCATGATATATCTTCTTGAATATGTCTAGTTAGTTCATCCATAACTAAAGTAAATAGATATGGGCTTAAAGCCGATCCTTGATGTAGTCCTATCGTAATGGAAAATTCTTGTGTAGCTCCTCCTAATGTCTTTATACTCGTTACTACTCCATCATACATATCCTTAATAGTGTCTATGTATCTAGCATGCACTCTTTTTCTTTCTAGAACCCACCAAAAACATCTCTAGGGATCCTATCATATGTTTTTTCTAAATCTACGAATACCATATGAATGTCTTTTTTCTTTTCTCTATATTTTTCTAACAATCGTCTTACAAGGAAAATCGCCTCCATAGTTGACCTCCCAGGCATGAAACCAAATTGGTTCTCTGATATTGTTGTTTATCTCCTTAGCCTATTGTCAATTATTCTCTCCCAAAGTTTCATAGTGTGACTCATAAGTTTAATTCCCCGGTAGTTTGAGCAACTTTGAATGTCTCATTTGTTTTTGAAGATTGGCACAAGCGTGCTTCTTCTCCAATCCATTGGCATCCTTTTTGATTTTAAAATTTTATTGAAAAGTTTTGTTAACCAAGTCAATCCAATTTCTCCTAAGCATTTTTAAACCTCTATGGGTATTTCATCTGGTGTATTTCATTCTTTTCCTATTTTCATTCTTTTCAATGCCTCTTTAACTTCTACAATTCTAATATTGCGTGTATAGTTTACATTTCTTTCTTGGTGTGTGTTTTCATCTATTATAGTATCAACTTGGCTATCATTAAATAAACTATCGAAGTAACTTCTCCATCTCTCCTTAATATCATCCTCGCGCGTTAAAACATTTTGATTTTCGTCCTTAATACATCTTACATGACTTAGGTCTTGTTTCTTTTTATCTCTTAATTCGGCTAGCCTATATATATATATTTTTCGCCATCTCTATTACCTAACCTTGTATATAGATCTTCCATTAAATTTGTTTTAGCTTGACTAACTACTTTTTTAGCTTGTTTTCTAGCTTTTCTATATTGATTGTACACATCTTCATCTTGACACTTAGGTATTTTCCTATACATCTCTCTTTTAGTCTTAATTGCTCGTTGGACATTCTCGTTCCACCACCATGTTTCCTTCTTTGGTAGTCCCAAGCCTTTAGATATACCTAATACGTTTGGTCCAAAGGTTTTTCAAATTGAAAAAAAATTATGTTGTCGAGTTCTTTTTTGGTGTGTTCGTTCAAACTCTTTTGGGCTAAAAATCTTGAAATTATCGTCAATGCGTTCGCGACCACAGAGATCGTCAACGTGCTCGTGACCAGTGAGATCCTTTTAATTACGGTTAGAAAAAGTGATTCAACAATCACTTGGGTAATCCTTCTACATTACAATTTATTTCTTCATTGGTATCAAAGCCTAGGTGATTAAAATCTTGAACACTTAGACTAAGATTGGGGATATTCGTTGTATCATATTTGAATAGATCCCAAAATTTGAAACTTTTTTTTTTCTTTTTTTAAATCGAACCATGTTTCAAAAAATCGAGAATCTATTTCTTAGATTAGTCGATTTTCTTATTTTTTCTTTTCGCTTGCGGGCAAACCCACATCGTTAACCAGAGGATTCTTTAGGCACACTAAGTTCTGACAATCGCAATTCACATAGGATGGTTTGCTGACCATAAACAGTGCTAGATTCAAGTAGTTTCATCAAAAATCTGTTAAGCCCTTTATTTTAAAAAATAACCTAAAAATACTTTGAGATTTTGGGATCTATTCAAACTCAATTCGGCGAATCTCCCAAATCTCAGTGTAGGTCTTCAAGAGTCTTACCACGTAGGCTCTGATACTGATGAAGAAATACCTTGATATAAATAAGTTGTAATGTGGAATTGTTACCCAAGTGATTGTCGGATCATTTTTTCCTCATAGTGAACCCGAAGATCTTACCGATCATGTGCGCATCGACGATCTCTGGGGTCATGAGATTTATGAGCGTGAATTGTGATTTCACAGTCCAAAGAAGTTTGAATGAACAAACTGAAAGAGAACTCAACATAACTTTTTCCTAATTGGAAAACGTGCGCACTAAATTGCAATTAGTGATTCTTGATATGTGCTTTTATCAGAAGTTAGAGATACACTAAAATATCGAGAGTTTTGGATTGATGTAAATCTTAGATTATATATTCCGTGGATTTACGTATGATATCAAAATATTCTAGAATGTCTTCCATTAATTTATTTAACAACAACATAACCTCAGTCCCAAATTAATTGGGGTCAATTACATGGATCAAACTCTTCCATTAATTTATTCAAGATATCAAAATATCCTAAATCCTTAATAACGTTTTCCAATGTCTCCAACTTGCAAATCGTGTGTATGCTACTTGTTGGGTCAGTCACCTACATGGGCGCCCCTACTTTTAATAACTTATATAATCTTGAAAGTTCATTGAGTTAGGATTTAAATGTCTTTTATTTTCTATTTGCAGCTATGTGATCTTTTGAAGTCCAGAGTTGAGTCTCCCAACTTCCTTGAAAAGCTTGGGAGCATTCATATTTCAATTCCACAAAATAATTCAGGTACTTCTCGTTATAAACCTACCTAGAGAGTAATATTTTTTTTTTCCCATTTTGAAAGTGTAGCAAGCAATGTTATATTATTGTAGATCGAATGTTTATATGCCATGACTTGCTATGATAGAAAATATTTTAATTTGTTCTTTTGTGTATGACTATTGTGGTGCATGGCATGGATTTCATAGTTATGCCCTAGGCAATGTATGGAACTTTTTTCTAGTTTTATTGAATTTAATAATTTTTCTTGTTCTTTTTAGGCTAGTAATAGATAGAATCTATTATAATTGTAAGATGGATTCCAATCACGATAAGTGAAAATCAAATGGATATGTAATATGTACACAATGTGTTATTGAACTGTGCAATCAAGAAACTTAAGATTTTGAAGTAATTATTTTGAAGTAATGCGTAGTTTGCAGTTCATACAATATGCATGAAACTTAGAAGAGGCGGTCAATTTTATTTTTATATATCATGTGATAAGTTTCTAAAGACTTTAAGTTGAGTAGGACGAAGACCGAATGCATGCACTGTGAGTTTAGAAACACTAGGCATCGAAATGATGGAGTGGTAAAATTAGGAGAAGTAGAAGTTCTTAAGGTGAACCACTTTATATATCTAGGATCAATCATACAAAATGATGGTAATATTGAGAATGATGTCACACATAGAATTCAAGCTGATGGAAGAAATGGAGAAGTGCAACAGGTGTGATCTGTGATCGAAATATTCATACTAAGTTAAAAGAAAAATTTATAGGACTGCAATTAGGCCAGCTATGCTCTATTAAAGTGAATGTTGGGCGGTAAAGTAACAACTACATAAAATGAATGTAGCAAAAATGAGGACACTTAAGTGGATGTGTGGTAAAACTCGTAAAGATAGAATAAGAAATATAAAAATTCAAAGACAAGTAGGAGTAGCATCAATTGACACAAAGGTTAGAGAAGGGCGGTTGCGGTGGTTTGGTCACCTGCAAAGATGGCATACAAATGCCCCCACTAGAAAACTTGATTCAATAGAAATTGAAGAAATTCGACGAGGTAGGGGTAGACCAAAGTTAACTTGGGACGCATTAATTAGGAGGGATTGGAATGGTTTGGAAAGCTCACCATCAATTGCTCTAAATCGAGCACAATGGAAGAGTTTGATCCATGTAGCCGACCTCAATTAATTTGGGACTGAGGCTATGTTGTTGTATATCATATGATAAGTTCCTTTTTAATTTTGTATATTGTATATTGCTTGATCGGGAAAAGCTTGATGCAACCATTGTGAGTATGGATTGAGGTGCTCTCACCTAATTTTAGTGGGAATGTCACTGCCCCATCCAGAGTTGGATGAATTACGCTTAGGGGTTTTGGAGCGATTTTTCTTGATACAATAGAGAAGATGAGTTGCAGTCACAAGACCCACTGCATACTCAAACCAAAATGATACTAAAACCTCACTAGATGCATTCCTTAGTCTTCTCAGCACTCACTGTACATATATATAACTTGCAACTCCTAACAATTTGGTTTGGCCCTTTTGACATTGCACTAGTTAGAAGTTTCAATCTCTATTCCATGTGTCTGAATGGTCCCACTATCATTAACACCCACTGAATTGGAAGTTTCACCAATGGCCTTGATCCTTCTCTTCCTAAAGGATGCGCGTAGAGGGGGCTTAGTATAATACATGTCTCATTCAACTATGATGTTTTAAAGTCAAGCTGTGTCGATAAAGGATTTGGAGGTTCAAATGAGCCAATTGACCAACATTGTTTGTACTTGACCTCGGGGATTAGAGATTGGCCTATTTTGGTTCGATTTGAGGAACTATGAAACAATGTTTTCAAGGCGGCGCCTAAACATTTAGGGGTGCCAATGGCCTAGTCCTTAATTAGGCAGGCAGTGAGCCTGAAAATATATTTTAAAACTTTTCAGGGAGGTCTCTGTTATTTTCAAAATTTATTTATTATTTTACTATTTATTTGTTTGAAAATATTTTTTTATTTCAAAATGTGTGGAAAAGAGTGGAGGTAAAAATATATTGATGAGAATGTGTTGGTTTTCCTTTATTGTTGAGGGGTCTCTAAATCAATTAAATTATTATTTATGGGCAAGGTTCGAAACTTCGACTTCGCCTATGACTTCACTTACTTAAAATTCGGAATTAATTCGAGGAAGTTAACTTCGACCATGGGAGTTTGACAAAAATTCGCCGGTGTACGGAAGTTTACGGAATTTCACTTTAACGTTAGAAAACTCAAGTTTCTTAGTAGAGATGCTAGGAATATACTTAATCATACAACAATAATGCATAAAACTCATGTTAGCGGAGGATATTCCAAATTTTAAGTATATTTTTAGCATAGGCGAAGTTTCCGAAGTTTCAGGCGAAGTTTCAATCGAAGTTTGTTCAACTTTCACGAAACATAACAATTTTACTTCATGTTTTATGAACTTCCATCGATGTTTTCGAAGTTCGGTCGAAGTTAGCCGAAGTTGAGTCGAAGTTTTGCAATTTTTCAACTGCCCTTGAACTTCGCTTCGCTCACCTCAACATCGACAAACTTCGCCTGAACTTCGGCGAAGTTTGTCGATTTTTTAAACCATGTTTATGGGAGGTCTAAGAAAATATTTTTTTTGTCCGCCTAGGTGCCATCTAGACTAGGTAGGGCTAAACCGCTTAACGCCGCCTCGCCGCCTTGAAAACATTGTTGGGAAATAGTCAAATTGCAAGATAAGGCACAAAAAATGCCTAAATTAAAGTTGTTTCCGAACAATCTTCCACCATACACCCCATCAATATCTTACCCTCTAATTGCAAGATAAGACTTGATTCGAAATGTTTCTTGAGGTGTTTAGGAAGCTCCTCATCAACATCATGTTTGATGTTGGAGAGCTTTTCGATGGTGTCCTTCACTGAAGAATGCAACGTTGTAATTCAAAAGAAATTACCACCCAAATTGAAGGATTCATACAATTTTACCTTTCCATGCATGATTGAGGGTTCACATTTTGAGTCTTCTGTGATTTATAAGCTAGCGTGGTCTTGATGCGTTTATTTGTGTTTTGGGCAAGGAACCAACGCCTACCACATCTTGCCACAAATGACTAATCTTTCAATTACGAAGCATTGTTGAAGATGTTTTATTGAAGCTTATCACAGACATTATAGTCTCATACAAACTTAAAGTGGTACGAGAGTGGATAATGATATTTCCTCTCTATAATTAAAACATTGTTACTAATGCCTCGTGGGTATGTAATAGAACAATCAACCAACTATAACGAGACTCTAGCTACTTATAGTTCTCCCAACGCTTATTCGGAACACCAATGAAGGCATCAAGTTCACATTACACACAAGTGCTAAATCACATAGGGCTTGATCACTACCGCAAGTATTACAGTTTGAAAGCAAGTACTATTGTCACCAACTATTTGCTGGTGTCGAGCTGCGGAATCCGCAAGGACGGTGAGAATCTAAAACAAAAGCTAGTTAATTATTTAAGTTTAGGAAATGAATAGTAGTATTTGTGAGGAGTTAAAATTACGAAGACTAGGATTACCTCTAACTAAAATCATGCGAGTAGAGATTCAGTAAATTCATGTAATAAGGAGCTCAAGGGATTCACTTCCCCTAGACTAGTGAACTCACTTTAATTGAACCTAATTCTCCTTCCCAATTTCAATGGTAGGTCGGGTTTCCTAGAATTCCCTTATCTCTCTTTCGAGATGTGCAAGATCTCTAATTGAAAGCTTGCAGTTCACCTACATGTATAAGTAGCATAAGCTTCACATTGCATTATGTTCCAAACCCTTAAGGTTTCTTCAAACCCAAGTAATTTTTCAATGAACATTGGGTTCTAAATCATGAATCACATTTCCCAATTCCTACTCAACAAATCCCTTTCCAAGTGCTATTTGTTAAGTGGTAGATCTACACACAATTGGCCAAAAAGTGCATAGCATTACGAATTGGGGCACACAAACCACCATTCATGCAAAGAGAAGATAGAATATATTAAAATTAAAAGTGAAGTTCTATATAATCTAGGATCCCATTATCCCTAGAAAAGGGGTGTACCCCGTGACTATCATTAAAACAACAATAAAGATGAGAGAAGACTTTGTAAACTTTGAATCTCCTACCGATGAGCAAATTTTCACTCATTGTCATCTGGTCACAAAAACTTTTATCTTTTTTACATTTTGCTCAAAAAAACTTTCCTTTATTTTTTTCAACACGGTCATCAAACTTTTCAAAAATTTCACTCACGGTCATTCCATCTATTTTCCGTCAAATGGCCGTTAAGTAAAGCTGATGTGACGATGAATTAACGCTGATGTGGCGTTTACCTGACGGCAAGGAACGAAAATTCGATAAAATTAGCCGAAGTTTAGCCTAAGTTTATCAAAGTTGAAGGGATCGCAACGAAGTTCACGGGTAGTTTAAAAACTACAAAACTTCTCCGAAGTTTACGTTAAAAATTGATGACATTGATACAAATTGATATGGATTGCTAAAAACAAGGAGAAATTGCAAATTTTTCAGTCAAATGTGTAGGAGACGGAAGGGTTGAGGGTTAATTGATGGTGGCTTTTGAGGGTTATTGAGAATTTGATAGTGACTCACTTTTGTACACACATCTCTACACCGATCACGTGATCCCTTGATTTGGCATCAAGATTCACTTTTGCACACACATCTCTACAACGCTTTGTAGTTTTTTTTTTATTGATATATAATGTCAAAAAAATGGTTATTTTCTTTTGTTTTAAATACTAACCCATATAAAAAAAAACATGCTTCATAATTTTAATCGTACTTATGTAAATGCGCAATTAATAAAATGGTTAGAGAATCAAATTAAGTGTAATTATTATCACTAAAAAGTGATCTATCACACACATTATGCATGACTAGTGCCAATAAAATTGACTTAAAACCATTAAATTGTAAATTTTTTAGGTGTAAATGCATAATTGTGCTTGTTTTGACATCCTATAAAATGAGTTTTAATTATTGACCATTTAAATAATAATTTCTTAAACTTATCTAAGTTAGCGAATTTTTACCAAAATTCTCCACGTCGAATTAAACACTCTGAATTAATTATGTTATCAAGAGGGCGAATTATAAGGCGAAATCGAAGTTTCAATCCTTACCTAACGGTGACGTGGCTAGCGCATCAAATTTACTCAGATTTATTTATAAATTCAAATTTACTCAATTTTTTTTTTAAAATTCAAAATTATTTTTAAAACTAAAAGAAATTATTCCTCGCTCCGTGCAACTTACCTTCGTACTCTCTTTTTCGACATTTGTTTTTTTTTTAAAAAAATTTATAAATCGAGTAATCTTTTAAGTTTTTTTTTAAGATTAAGTAAATTTATTTTAAAAAATTGAGTAAATTTTATGCCTTAGTCAAGTCAGCGCCACGTCAGCATCACATAAGGGCCAATTTAAATTCTTTTACTTTTAAAAAAATTTTGACATTTGTTTTTTTTTTTTTTAATTTAGTAAATTTATGGTCCTAGCCACACTAGCGCTAATTCATCGCCACGTCAACGTTATATAACGACCATTTAATGGAAGATGGATGGAATGACCACGAGGTCCACGAGTGAAATTTTGAAAAGTTTGATGACCATTTTGAAAAAAAACAAGAAATTTTGTGACCAAAATGTAAAAAAGATAATGTTTTGTGATCATGAGTGAAATCGACCCCCCCAAAAAGAAAACCAAAGATTACTAGTGGAGGAATGGAGAGAAATCAAGTAGAAGAAGAGAGAAGGAATTTTAGCAAATTTCAATTTTATTCAATGTTCTATATCATAAAATTTAACCTAAATACCTATATATACGACCTAGGTCCTAAAACTCCTAATACAACTAGGAATTTGAAGTCTTAATGACTTTCTAAAATTTAATTAAATAAAGTGACGAAAATAATTAAAACTTTCTAATTCTAATAACACAAAACTTCTAATAAAATAGAAACTTCTAATCCTAATAAAAATAGAAACTAAACTTCTAATCTTACAAGGACTCTAACAAAGAAACTGCTAATCTAAATCAATCTTGGATAAGGCTTTACATGTCCTACATCAATTCTCCACGGCTTTAAAGAACTGGACTCCGACGAGTTAGCAACAAGGTAGTTCTCTAAAAGATCAAGATCCATACGTATGCACTCATCCTCAGAAATCCATGAAGCGTTAGAAGTTGGACGATTCCTTCAAGTCACCAAATATCAACAATATCCACTATCAGAAGAAGACATAGGTTACTTCTTGTACAAACGAGTTAAGTGTGGCTACACCAAGAAAGTTCAGCGGGATAGCGGATAAAACACCTTATTAGCATGCAACATCAATAGCAAAACAACACTGTAACAGCCCCAAAACAACACCAAACAACGCCAAAACTACAAGACAACAACAACGTAGAATTTTGTGGAACAATGAACAGTGCAACGGAAAACCAAGCAGGAAACAACACCAGCAGCAACAAAACAATATGCAACAGCCAAATAGTATGCAACAATAAAGTAGAACAGCAGCACAACGAAACTGAAAGAGAAAGAAAGGAAAGAATGCAAATATCTCTTGCTGAAGAAGAAAGAAAGAAAAGGAAGTATGCAAGAACCTCTTGCTCAAGAAAGAAAGAAAGGGAAGAATGAGAAATAGAACCTAGGCTCTGATACCAAATTAATGGAGGAATAGAGGAGAGAAATCAAGTAGAAGAAGAGAGAAGGAATTTTAGCAAATATCAATCTTATTCAATGTTCTATATCATAAAATTTAACCTAAACACACACATATATATATATATATACTAGTTTCAGGACGTGCTACGCACGATTGACCCGCTCGCTTCGCTCGCGGGAATTAATTTCTAAGAATTATTAATAAAATTTAAAATTGTAATTAAAATTTAAAAATTAGAAATACAAGCACCTTTTTTAACTCATCAATATTCTTTAATGTAATTGAGATAAAATGTGAATGAAAAAATCAATAAAAAAAAAAAACACAAGTGGAGTTTTCATGCTTAACAGAGTTGTCAATCTTGTGAATATATATGGAACAAGGCATTAATAAATTGTCATTTTTCATAGAAATAACCAATGCTAGAATTCTTGGTTGTGATCTAAAAAGATGAGAATCATGCCAAACAAAAATCCTAATCATGATCTAGAAGAACATCGAACTTAGTAATTGCAGACAAATCAAGTTTTCCTTCCATGCATTATAGTTAAAACATTGTAAATTTAATAAGCAACTGAATGTATAATAAAAATTAAAATAATATTTATGAGTTTGAACAAACTATGTAATATAAATATAAAATATTAAATTTAATATACAATGCTAAATAAATTGAAAATATGATAATGAAAATATAAAATGCCTACTGCTAAAAATTAAATATAAAAACTCTTTTGTATTTTGTAGTATGTTCATGATGATGTTGACTATACTTCATCTTCGTCATCACTGCATAAGAAATACATTATATTAGTTTATTTATAAATATATAAGTAACTAATTAATAATATGTAACTTCAAATAACTTACTGAACATAACAATATTTTCTTGGACGTTTATTTATTCCCAATTCATTATCAATACTTTTTCTCTTCATGTTGACGTCTTTGTTGTTGTCGACTTCGTATTTATGCGTTGAAATATCATTTGACAACTTCCCCTATTATTTTCAAGAATAAGACAATATGTAAAATTAAATTATATAATGTGATCTTGTACGTTACTGTAAAATAAAATAAATACCTCATTATGACGAAAATTATCTCCATATTCTTCATGACATATACTCGAAACGGTGAAATTTCCATTTCCACTGGCTAAATTGTAATTAGTGAGTTTTAGTTTAAAAGTAAAACTTCTTCCTACAATCTCGCAGAGTTCTATTGGGACTGCAATCTTTTCGTTTGTCTGACAATATAAGCAAAAAATAAATTAGAACAAAAGGACCATAAAAATGAATAAGACATAGATTATATAGAATATTGCATTTGCATTCAATTAGTTTTGTATTCTAAATTAGAAAAAGATGTACCGAAGATGCCTCATTCAAGATTCTTTCGCCATTGTCTTTACCAATAATATTTTTCACTATGCTATCGAATAAAACAAAAGTTGTGGACCCTGAATTGTCTTCGACGCGCACATGAACTTTGAATCTAAAAACAAATCCAATTGTCATGAATTAGATTTTTGACAAGATATATGTATATACAGTACAACAACAAAGAATCTTAGGAAATTGAAAATTAATAATAAATAGTTTTAAGGTATGGCTAACTAATAAGACTCAATGCATGTTAAAATTATATACGTAATTTATAAAAGTGACATTCATTTGTATAATATAATTTTAACGTACCTCCGATATGGCGTTGTAACAAATTCTTTGCACCTTTCGCAATAATATTGTGTTCCCGATTTTTCTAACTTGACGTAATGTGAATAGCAAGTATTGTAATGCCAAGAACCACTTGAATTTATTGACATGATTTTCACTTTGCAAACAACGTACAATTCCTGTGTAAAAAATTAACAATTAGTTTTATATCGTGAAGAAGTCATATAATATTATTTTGTATATAATAATGTCTTACCGTAGCTTTCGATCTTTGGCGCTTCACTTCCTCTACAATCATAGTTTCTGCCTTCATATTAAAATTTTCATTTTCTCCTCGAATCAACTGAACTTCTTTACTCAATGGTTCTCTGCAATTGAAAAAAAAAAGGAAAAGAATATGTCATGGAATGTAATTTACGCATTACATATGAAAGAACGCATATGTTTAAAGAAAATTTTATACCCTTTCATGAATGATGCGATTTCTTCAATATCTGGACTTGTGTAAATCTTTGTTGCACTTGTTGATGAAAGTGTTGGTTCACCTGTTGATAAAAGTTAAATATTTCTGTGGATTGAAAAGTATAAATAAATTCAGCATTAATGTTACAACGTATGTAGAAATGAAGCAACCTTGTACATGTATTTTAATAAATAAACTTGCATCAATTACCTCTATAAGTCTTCACATTATTTGAGGTAATTATAATCACCATTGAGTCTGATGATTTGCAATTGCTAAACTCACTGCTTGTTTCAATCGCTTTTTGGCCCCAAAAAGTTGCGTTCACTTGCTTGTTTCTTTAGATGAAACGTAGGATTAAATTGCAAAACACAATGAATAATTTTTTTTATAAAAATTAACTTCGACTAAAAAATATATATACATGTTTTGAATACGTAAAACAAGTTTTTTGACCTTTTTTTGTTTTCCTTTAACTTCTTGATCTACAAGTTAGCCTATTCGAACAAGACGTCCTAGTACATCTGTAAAGAACAAAATAATTAGTAATATTGAAAGTTATATAAAAAAGTGGAATTTATGTATTTTTGCTAATGATTGTTTTTTTTTCTTGCCTGATGATTGAATAAAACTGTCTTGCCGTTTTGTCAATTCTTCGAATTGAACTATTTCAAATTTGTGGTTTCGAATTTGCACGCTGCTCATGTTTTCTCGTATAGAGGTATCGCCTGTTAAGTGTATCACGTAGTCGTGACTTACAACCTTATGCAATTTTTTTCTTTCCACTTTGAAGTTCGAAATGTTGTAGACCTTGCCTTCTGTGAGGTACTCAAAATCAGAAGCCAAATAGATGGGTATGGTTGCATGTATACGGTCGTCCTACAAAAAAATTATGTTATATGATTATTAAGTGTAAAATATAATCCACCAAGCTTGCTCTCAACATGATATAGAAAAACCTCCCAATTCATTTATTTGACATTTGATTTAAATGATGAGGCAACCCTTTTGCGTTTAAATAGATGGTTAAACAATTGCCAAAGAAAAGCTGGGAAAAGGAATGAGTAGCAAATTAAGTTGTTTAACTGCAACCTGGAAGTAATTTTAAAAACATCAAGAAAAGATAGGTAGATGCTAGAGGTGAAGAACTGCAAGAGTTATAGAAGATGTTTTACAATATGAAGCATGTGCTGCTAAAATAACTAATGTAAGTCAATTCCACAAGATCAAACAAATGATCTGAATTAGAAGGAATTAGCATGTCATCTCTATTAATAGACCAAGAGAGATCTATACTTGACGATGAAGGAAGTACTTGCAACAATGAGTTTTCCTTCATTTTTTGGCCTCTTTGCGACTTTGATTGCAAAGCAGCAGCAACACCAGAAGGTATTGCAACCTGTATAATCAAATGTTAAGCAATAGAACATTTTTTTAACTTACATGCGGATATAAGATAATTTTATCAGCTTGACAACTTACCAGCAAACCCTCTTTCAGGGCAAGAAGCTTTGCGGTTTCAATTGCCTCATCACTTGATACCTGGGCAGGCAGTACATCAAAATTAAAGTTAATGCTTGGCCAAAACTCTAAAGTAAGAGCCAGTGCTTGGGTATAAGCCGATCAGTCAAATAATCATGAAAGAAGTATGAAGCCAGCTAAAGAAGCATTTTTCCTTTCCAAACAGATATCGCATCTTCAATGACCGTTCTCTTTCCAAAGCCTTTCCATAAGATATTGTGGCTTCTAAGAAGTTTGGAAACATCCAAACACCATAACAAAACCTTTACAGCAGAGGGGGCTTCTATATCAAACGAAGTGATTGAGAGCGTCTCGGACGGATTGTGCGCTAGCAGAACAACCCCGCTCGTGTCTCGTGAGTTGGATGCGCTTGCATTCGATGATTTCAGATTTACATCGACCATGTCCTCTTGCTTTGTTGAAGACGGTGTTTCCATTACGGGCAATGCAGCTGCGATCTTACGGAAGAGTGCCTGGAGAGAATCACCATTTGAAAACTCGAGATAAGCAAACAACAAACAGAAATAGGAAAGAAAAGCAAAGTTTATAAACTAATAGAGGAGCAGTGAGACAAATTGTTTTTCAAGACATTTTCATCAATCATCAAATGCCCATGTAAAAGAGTTACTGATGATGATCAAGTAGGTGATAAAACAAAAGATTTAAAAAATAAAAATAAAACAACAAAGTTTATCCTCAAATTTGAGATGATCTTTGGATTCTTAGGCTAGAGACGACATTTGATGGTTCTCCAAATAGGGAATTAACCACATGTTAATTGAATTTCAAATCAGTTTTCTCTTATTCATTTTTCTTTGCAAGGAATATATGCTGTTAAATAAAATACATAAAAACTTACCATAGTGAAGGTGAATAATCAACCCCTCACCCCATCCCCATTTAGTCCAATACATGATATAGCATGCATTTTTCATAACCGTTCGCAATCTACTGTGAACCCGCCAAATTTATTCGCATCTAGTAAACTCCACAGTACTTTTTGCAAGTCCCTAAGTTCTAACGCCATAAGGTTTTTTCCTTCAAAGATTCCCCTATTCTGTAGAATTTTAAACTATGAATATTCGAGTAAAACTCTTGCAGTTCCAAAAAAATAAAAATAAAAATCAATGACTATTTTTTTCTGACAAATGAATGATTATTTGATTAAGGCGGTATTGACAATCCAGTTTTTATATAGTTCTGCCAGTCATCCAAGACAGTCACTAAAAGCAAGTGGAAATCGGAAGTCAAGATCCAATGCTAACCTTTATATTGAATCCAGCTTTGGCACTCGTCTCAATAAACATGACATTTAGTTCACGAGCTTTAGCTTCTCCTTCCTCTATTGATACTTGCTTGAGGCATCAAGTGAGATTTCAAGTGAATGGCAATGATGTCAGATAACGAAAAAAAAAATTTAGAAACCATAACCAAATGTTTCTGCCAAACTAAAAAATCACTGCCATGTTGGATATAGTAAACAATGCACATAAATGAACATTTTTTTTTAGGAACATAGAAATGAACTTACAACACAGACAATAACCAAACAGTCCACCCACAAAAATCTGGAAATACTATTTTAAAGAAGACAAACATTGTCTTTTTGCAAAAGCCTCTAAATATCCAGAACTTATACATGATCATGGTAGCATGAATTTCCAAAGGTTCCAGATATTGATCAAAAAACAAGTGACAAATCTTTCCCAATATCTAAAGGTTAAAGCAACTGCAGCTCAAAGCTGAACACAAAAACAAAACATTATAGAATCGGAATTCATGATCCAAAAGCAACAAAAGTATCTCTTTTTGTTTTTTTTTTGTTTTTTTTTTGTTTTTTTGGATAATTGAGGACATCTAGAGCTTTGGCCTGTAATCCCGAAAAAGGCATCCAGGCACCCCCAACCCCCGTGACCTTGAATACACCAAAGGTGAACACAAAAAAACAAAATATTATAGAATCGGAATGCATGATCCAAAACCAACAAGAGAATCTCTTTTTTTTTTTTTGGATAATTGAGGGTGTCTAGACCTTTGACTTATAACTAATCCCAAAAGAGGCATCCAGGCACCCTCAACCCCATGACCTTAAATACACCAAAGGAATATAGTGCGGCGGCCACAAATCAAGGATTCAACCACTGCCAAAAGTCAGCGTATTTAAAAGTTCACTTTTGGCGAATGTGAATGTCAGTTCAAAGGCGTCGATGTAAGCCAAGTTACATGTTATTTTTCTCTTTGAAACAAAAATTACTAATCGTTTAGTTTGCGAGATGTACGCAGACCGAATGAACCAAGTGAAACTTTTAAGCAATATTTTCAAGGCAGCGAGGCGGTGTTAAACGGTTTAGTCTGACTCCCGCCTAGTTTAGGTGCCTATGCGGAAAAAAATATATTTACTTAGACCTCCCTAGGAAATAATTTAATTTATTTAGAGACCTCTCAACAGTAAGGGGCATATTTTTTCACCTACACATTCTCACCAACATATTTTCACCTCCACATTTTTCCACACGTTTTGAAATAAAAAATTTTAATAAATAAAATAATAAAAAAGTTTTGAAAATTAAAGATACCTCCCTGAAAAGTTAATACTTTCAGACCCATTGCCTTCCTAATTAAGGATTAGGCGGTGGGCACCCCTTAAACGCCTAAGGCGGCGCCAAGGCACCACCTTGAAAACACTGCTTTTAAGCTGGCATAAGGAAACAGACAAATGGTAAAACTCTCATCATTATGAAGTCAATTAAATATATAAATCATTATTTTAGTAAAGACCGCAAGGAAGAACAGCTTGACATATACTACCTATTGACATTGATATTAATTAGTCAAGCTTTAGGTAGACCTTCAAACAAGTTTCCCATTTGAACATAGAAGAAACACACAAGAACATACTATCAAAATAGTAAATATTTACCTTTTATCCACAAGGTCAGTCTTGTTCCCTACAAGGACAATGATAACATCACTACCTCGCTCCGTGCGAACCTCCTCAATCCACTTTGAAGTATTTAGGAACGACTGTCGACCTAACAAAAAATAGTAAGAAAGAAATCAGAAGAGGGTCCCAAACTTCCATCGAGGGAATTTACGACTACATAAGACATGGTGTTTATTGCTTTTAGCCTTTTACACAGGAAAATTAGTTTCTTTGCAGACAATATTGGGCACTTTGCTGCTGATGATTTTCCCTGCTTGGTCACCTTTGTCGAAGTAGGAAACCTTGAAAAACATCAGAGATTATTACCAACGCCCATCATGAGCACTGTCTTTTTTACTTAACAATTAAGCATGTTTATGTTCACAATAAAATAAAATGAATAATGTGAAGGCAAACAAATCAGCTCACAATGAATCTGTTTGTGAGTTGAGATGAACATTCTAACTTCTAAGTCCATCAATTGGAATTTCATTGATAAAAAAATGGAGTGTTGTTTTTGTTTTTGTTATTTTATAAGATAAAAAAAAAACTCTATTTTATAAGATAAAGGATCTATAACAATCCTAACTCCTAAAGGTATTAAAATTCCCAACATGTAGAACCCAATAGAAGGCGTCAGCATCAAGAAGGGTGTCTATTCAATGAAACAGATACAAATCAATCTATCACAACCAAGTATTTGAGAAAACAAACATAATTTATAAGGTTTATGAAATTTCCAACATTCTTAGGAAACATTAAACTGTAAGTACATATTTTCGCTTACAAAATTATAGTTGCTCTCCTTCGAAACTAATCACATTCATTCATTCACATACATGGTTTCCAAATGTGAAAAAAAAACACGAGCATCAACAAATAATCACAAAAAGGATAAAAATGAAATTAACAGATGTAAGGCATGTGCATTCACTCAACAGTTTCTAAGAGAAGGAATTTGACAAACCTAGGAGATTGATGTTCCTTGACATCTGTTATTTTCCTCAAGCCAGTAGTACTTCATACAGTAACATTACATGCACTTAGAAAAAAGAGAATGTAATGAGCTGCAGAAATGACAAACCAAAATTAAGCATTCTCTAATTAATCATTATACAACTTTAACTATTGCACATGCTCCAGTTATCCAAGGCCAGTCCTATATGAAGCATTCTCGTTTTGGTTTAATCAATCAATGTTAAATTATGATCAAGAAAATTGAAATGAATTCGAGGATGCCAATAAGACACACCCTAAACAAAACCCTAAAATTTAAATGAAAAAAAAGCATAGAAAAGAAGGGGTCACCAGAATTGAATGAGAAACATCAACCATATTTAAACTTACAAAATCAGAAACCTTAAATGATTTTTATAAATTAAAGAACTAAAACTCATGAAGTTACTTGTAATGGAGATCGACCAATTTGAATGAGATAGAACAGTAAGAAAAGTTGATTGTGATGGAGAATAGATAGAGCTTTGAGAGATACAGAGTTGGGAGAAACATCAAACATATTTATACACTTCAATGAGAGTCCAGCGAGTTGTTCACCGAGACTGAAATTAAATAACTCAGAGTTGAGGTTTGGAGTTCACCTTATTGTTTGCCCAATTTAAGATGTCAACATTTCTCATCTCCTTCCCTTGGCCTTGAGAATGAAATGCAATTTACCAATAAAAACAAACACAACCAACATGAAATAATTCTCCAGCTTCTTTATCAGTTTGTCCCTGTTATATTTAAAAGATTAATTTTTTAAAAGGAAATTATTAAAAGAATGAGAAAACTTATAAAACATATTAATTATAAAATGGTTGAAAACTTACATTTCAATTAAAGTGATTTTGCAAGAGAAGCATTCACGAGTGACAACAACTCTTTGTAAACAATGTTCTTTGTCGTGTTTGGTTGATTATTGTAATTAGAAGGTTTAATAAGAACTTTGATGCAAGTCGCAGTGGTAGCATGTGAAAGCGCAACATAAAGTTGACCGTGAGAAAAAACTGGTTCTCTCAAATAAACCCCAACAAAGTTTAATGTTTGCCCTTGAGCCTTATTAATAGTCATTGCAAAACACAATCGAATAGGGAATTGTCTCCTTTTGAATTTGAATGGCATTTTATCTTCTTCATTTGGAATGAAAGGTATTCTAGGCAGAAAAACTCTTTTCCCTTTGTAATGACCTGTAGCTATCTCCGCATCAATGATGTTTTTCTCAAATCTTCGGCAAATTAATCGTGTTCCATTACATAATCCCTCAGATGGATTAATGTTGCGCAGGAGAATAACTGGGCAATCCTTCTTTAACATCAAATCATGTGGAGGAAAACCACTCAAGGATAAACTATTCAAGAATTCGAGATTTACCAAACTCGTGTTTTCATTAAGAATTTCATCAAAGCTGTAGTACCTAACAACTTCACCAGGAAATCGATGAATAAGTAGAGAATTAACTTCATCTACAAATTCATTCTTTGTTGTTAATATAGCACGACTTGACATTGCATCTATTTCCGCAGTATACTTATTCAAATTTGGGTACACATCTGTAATTAATTTTTCCAAAGAATTTTGTTCATCAACATATGGTAAGGTGATACTGGAAGGTATAGAAATCATATTTCCCGGAAGTTCATCTTTTATACCATTGCCAACTCGAAGTATAAACTTTGAAAACTTTGGATCAAGTCTTGCTCTCATATTTTCGACTAACTTGATTTTTTCCAACAAAGGCCAAATATATGATGTTGGCAGCGTCGACTTCATTACATCTTGTCTATTACCTTTAGGAACTACAGGAAGTACTTGTCTAAAGTCACCACCAAAAACTATCACTTTTCCGCCAAATGGAATGTCTTTATCGGTTACATCCCTAAGCATCAAATCCAATGCTTCAATATGTTGTTTATTTGACATCGGTGCTTCATCCCAAATGACCAAATGTGTTTTCAATAATAATTTTGCCAACATTGATTGTTTGCTAACATTACATGTCCTGATGCCATCAAGATTTATCGGCAATTTGAACCTCGAATGCGCTGTTCGACCTCCAGGTAACAATGAAGCCGCAACACCTGATGATGCAGTTGCCAATGCAATCATTCCTTCAGATCTAACCTTTGCCAATATTGCTCTTTATAAAAAGGTTTTCCCTGTACCACCTGGACCATCTATAAAAAATAAAGCTGGTACATTTTTTAACACTTTATCAAGGATAGAATCATATGCATTTTTTTGGGCAAGATTCAACTTTGATGTGGCTTCTAAATCATTAATATCAACAGTCAAGCTCAACTCTTCATCTATTTCTCTATTGCATTGATAAGCATCATCAAAAGTAATTGGATAATCGACTAAAGAGAAATCAGTAATATTCTTTCCTTTTGATTCTAGAATTGTGTTAATATGCTGCAGAGCTCTTAAGTTTGTTTCAATTATGGATAGCCGCAGACGTTCAAAATCTAGACATAATTCACTTATGAATTTCTCCCATAAATGACGAGGGTTCTCAGGATCACAGTGTAACAATATTGTAGCAAACAATCGACGTAAAGTAAACGACATCTGATACGCCGATGCTTCTTCCAAGCACAAATCTAAACTGTTGTCAGCATCAAGTAACATGTGCAAAATAGCTGCTTCTTTATATGAGGATGCATGAACACCATTGACAACTTTGAGTTCCTGGAAAGATGTGCAACCTTTAATATGATTTAATAGCAAACGAAGGTAATATCTTTCACCTTCCATTGGATTTGCCGCAACAACTCTGCCAATAACTTGACGCTTTTGCCTTCATGTCCATCTTCTTACTTGTTGATTCCACACAAAATACTCAGGAAATTCCCTATATAAGATGGTACGAGCTAAATTATCATTCTGGTTCATGTTAAAGTATTCCGTCAACATGGAACGGGATGACAATCCATTATCAACCAAGTTTTGCAACACGTCGTTCTTATTAAACTTAACCAATTGCTTTCCCTCCAAATGTAGTTGCAACGTGATGACTGGTGGATATATTTCATTCAAAGGAAAGCCATATATGCGCCACATTGCCTCTGGTGCTGCTACCCAACGTGATGATTGGAACCTTTCGATCTCATCAATGTTAGCATTGTCATTATTGTCGGTGCATCGAATCGCAATGCGATCATGGCCTTTATATATGTACTTGTACATGTATTTAACTGCCTTGATAGTGGAACAAACCTCAACATTTAGATGACAATCAAATTTAGCAAGTAAGGATTGTATGGAACCACCCAACGATTGTCCAAATTGTGTTTCCTAACAAGTACAGTATTTCCATCATTACGTCTCCGATATTTTGGATACGAACCTTTGCCATGCAAAGTACAATCACGAAAGGGCTTTGGAAAGTTATTCTTGCATTTACCATCTGAATCCATGCACACATTATTTGGGTTCAAAGTACCGCATGGACCATGCATCATATGTTTCACGACAGCGGTATACAAGTGTTGATGAACTGAATTGTCGGGAAGCTCCGCACATACGAACGAATCAAAAGTTACAGGTTCTATTAATTTCGCTGTTGGTTGTAAAACAATAAGAAAATGTGCATGGGGAAGACCTCGTTTTTGAAATTCAACGACATAAACATATCTTTAATTTGGACCAAAAACCTGCTTTTTCATTATTTCATTTTTCAAGCACTCCAACTTTGATTTAAAAACACGAGCAACAAGATCAAGTCTATTTTGCGCGTCATCATTAAATCGAAGCTCTTGTTGTATTTCTGGCCAATAAGGATTGCAAGTGATAGTGAGGAATATGTCAGGTTTGCCAAAACGTTGAACCAATGCCATAGCATCCATGTACCTTTTACGCATGTCTCTTGGCCCGCCTATAAAAGATGTTGGAAGAACAATCCTACGTCCAATATTTGAACCAACGCTTTCACCCATATCAATAGAATCCATAATCCCTTGGTACAACTCTGAATGTATCTCATCTTGTCTATGACGAATAAAATCTAACCTAGATGTCTCTAACTTGACATACATGTCAACGACGTATTGCTGCAAAAGTCTACCAAAATGTAATATAATAGAATTCCTTACATCCCTAATCTGAAGTTTATAACAATAATACTCGCGGCAAGATACACAATTCCTCTTCCGTCTAGAATATACTGTGAAAATAGAACAAAATATTTAAGTTCAATATGAAAAGAACAAATATAAACAAAGTAAATTATTTAACGAAGGTAGGAAATGAAAACATTTACCTTCATTTTCATTATCAAGTAACTCTTCAGTAGAGTTGACTAAATGAGGATCAAGAATGGCCTCTGTGTTGTAATTTCCATGTGATTCAGTGGTAAATTTTCTCCGAATTCCATCGTGCCAACCTATGTCTCCATACGGGAATAATAAAGGGTATTGTAAAGGATCGTAACAACCGTAGTAGTAATTGATTCTATGGCTACTTAGGAGTGACTATAGACAAGGATATCCCTTTTAGTTGGTGAGCACATGTATTATCATCTATCCAAATAGCAAAGCAACTTGAGAAGTAGTGGGCATATTAAATACTCTCTCGATCAAGACTAACACTTGAAACTAATTGAACAACATGATCTTCTAAATTTTCCTTATTTTGTAAAGTGCGAAAAAAACTTGCATATGGATTTTTCGCAAGAATACTAATTAACCTTGCCAAAATTGTCTCTTTCATCCTATCAGAACAATGCATTCGGTTTTGCACTTCATGATCAAGTATCATAAAAGTACAGTTGCAAAAAAGAAGGATGCTCCTTGTCAGGAAGTAAATTATTTATAAAATGATGAATTTGGCCCTGCACTCTAAATGTATATACACCCATATTACTTTTGGCATACTCTCTCTCGCACTTTACACCAAAAGATGTAAAACCAAAATTGGTGTTATAAGTACGGATGTACATCAAAAACTCACGTGTCTCTTCAGTGTTTGAAGTGAATAGGTCGAACATTTCTTCAGGGACAACATTAGGAACGAGAGTTACTTGACCGTTTGAACAACAAAAACTATTAGATTCATGAAAAAACTTCTTCGCACTGCAATTTCGACAAGAGTTTACTAATGGTAACACGTCTGCTGAACTTGCAACGTGCTCAAAACCCATAGTGACATAACGTGGTTTTGCATTCCGGGGACCTATAAATAAAAAATAAAAAATAAAAAATAAAGGTAACTTAATTTCTAAATTATTAATTAAATTTATTCATTTTGCTTCATAGCATTTACCATACTCAATATTTCATAGAATATTTTGTGAAGTTTCAAATCCATACATTGATTATTCAACTCTTTCTTTTCACTCCTTAGTTGTCTTTGGCGAGCCCGCTTCATTTCTTTTTCTTCCTCCGTTGCAAATTTACGTTTCAAACTATCCACCTCCCTACGATTAGTATTTTTTGCTTTCCTTACAAAGTCTTAAGTATTGTTGATAACTCTTAAGTTTCTAACCATGGTAACTCGCTAATGCAAGGTAAAATGGTTATACTTAATGAATTTTTAGATGAGATTGTCAAACTACAATCCAATGAAACAAACATTAGAGTAGTAATTAAAAAAATAAATAATGTTAATTTAATATTCAAAAGGAGATGGAAACTAAACATGAAATTCTTGTGTCTTTTAAACACAAACATACAACTAATTTAGATTACAACTCTAACATAATGCGCATTATCTACAATTCATCTAAGGCCATCATTGGATCCAAAATAATAATCGCACGGTTCATTTAATCCAATTATTCAAACATCTATATATTTCTTATATAAAGGAAGAAGATGGAGATAATAATTGCAACAAAAAATTAAGAAATGTCCGCCAAACCAAACTAAAGAAAAAGGCATTCATTTAGAAGCAAGTTAAACTTAAAGAGCCAAAACTCAAATTCACATACTCCATAGTTAAGGGCGGAACCAAACTTTAAGGGCTAAGGGGCCAACCTTTACATATATTTTTAAAATTCAAAAGATATACTTATATATGAAATAATCAAAGCAAAATTTTATGTAATTAGCATATAATTATATGAGATATTTCGATGACGACCTTTATCTTAACATATAAAATATGAGATTTTATGTGAATAAGGCAATAGAGTACTGAATAGAGCCTAATAAGCTCGAGCTACGAATGTGGAAATTAAAAACAAAAAACCAAAAAATGGATCTTATGGGGCATTTCATCAAACAACTACAAAGCACTCTTAAATATAAACTTACTTCGGCAATCATGTAGGATAGGTAAGCCATGAGTATCATTAGAGCAACCTCGCGGTCAGTAGAATGCCTGCCGTAAGAGCAAAGTTTAGATTTACTTCAGCAATCATGTAGGATAGGTAATCCATGGTTCATGATGAATCAATATTTACTTAGGTGCTATGCAAAAAAGAAGGAACAAATTAATAGAGAGAAAGCGAACGAAAAGAGATGTTTTAAACCTGCCAAAGTACAAATTTTTTATTGCATAGGCGCTAAGTAGACCAGCTTGCAATATGCGGATAGCCGAATGTTATATAAACTAAACAAGCGTTCGAACTTCGAATAATGTAAGAAGGCAAGGGAGGGGAGGCTAGCTGAGGACTCACAATCACTCCAAGAAATGTGCTTATGACAAATAAATATAAGAAGTTCCCAGTCAGTTGAAATAAGATCTTGGTGTTTATGCGAGTAAGATCAAAATTCTAAATTATCAATACAAACTCATCTCAATGCAATCAAACTAATTATCCCATGGGCATCTCAAACCAATATTCTCATAGGCACAAAAAATTATCAATGCAACGCCATCTCAATAAATCAAACTAATCATCTAATTGGCATTTCATCAAACACCTCAAAAAATTAACCCTGGACAATATAAAATTGATGAAGACATACAAACTACTTATAATCCTTAAAATTAAAATAAAAAAGTAGGTATTTTGCCTACAATTAAATTGGGGACTGGATTCATCGAATGGTCGGGAATTGGCGGCAGGGGAGGGTCTGTAGTTGATGGGTGTCTGTAGTTAATGGGGGCGAACGAGTGGATGGGATCAATAAACGACCGTGAGAGGCCATGATCTGGACATCAAATGGATTGTTAGCGAGTACCCAATTTGGGTTTTCGGATTCACACGCATCAGAACATCAATTCGATGACAAAATCAGTAAAAAACACACAAATTGGGAATAGAGAGAGAGAGAGAGAGAGAGAGAGAGAGAGAGAGAGGCGTGATGGGGTTGCAGAGACTTACTTGTTTACTGTGTGTAAGCGATTGATTGGTGAAGAGCTTGAAATATACAACGAGATTGAGAGATTGGTGATGAAGGCGGATTTGAGATGAAGAGAACGCCAGAGAAGTAACAAATTGAATAGGGTTATAATGGTGAAGAAGAAGAGTTGTGAGATTGGGGAGACGTGAAGAAGAAAAGTTATAATGGTGAAGAAGAAGAGTTGTGAGATTTGGGAGAGACAGGAGAAGATGAAAAATAGAAAGTGAGAGAGACGTGTGAGAATAGGAATGGAATAGAAATCACGGAAGGACACGGACAAAAAAAGTAAATTTGATTAAGAATATAGGGACAAAAAAGTAAATTTGATTACCACTCAAAAATTTGTGATTCGTGCTTTTATATATATGATAGATATATACACGACCAAGGTCCTAAAACTCCTAATATAATTAGGAATTTGAAGTCCTAATGACTTTCTAAAATTATATTTAATAAAGTGACGAAAATAATTAAAACTTACTAACTCTAATAATACAAAACTGCTAATAAAATATAAACTTGTAATCCTAATCAAAATAGAAACTAAACTTCTAATCTTACAAGGACTCCAACAAAGAAACTCCTAATCTAACTCAATCTTGGGTAAGGCTTTACACGTCCTACATCAATTACAAGTATCAAACTCCAAGCTCCAACTCCCAAAAGCTTCTACGAAGAAGATGAAAGAGTTCATTGTTGTTTTGTTGTGTTCCTTAAAACCTAAACTTACAAGTTTAACCCCTTGAAAATCCCAAATTTGCTGTAAAAAATATACTAAGCACAACCTTGGACATTGCATGGCGCTTGTGTGGCATTAGCTAGATAGGCGCCTGGTTGGCGCATGGGAGCGCCTAGGTAGGCGCTTGGGAATGCTTGGGAGGCAATCGTTTTGGGCGTCCGGGCGTGAGGCAAGGCGCTTGAGTGGCGCCTAAAGTGGTGCTATTATTGGAGCCTTAATAAGCTTGCTTCTTGCCATGTGTTACCACCACATCTCCCTTCTGACACATGAATAGCATCCTTCCCTACACCATCCTGCATTTAATCAAAGATTCAACCACCACCTCACCACATCAACCCACCACATCAACCATCCATGCACACCATAAATCTCCTTCATGCAAATCTTCACATACACCCATGGGACGCTATGCAGACACGTTTCCCATGCTTGTCCACTTGCTTTTCTCACAATGCTTCAACACCTCGTTCACGTGAACTAATCCATTTGCGAGTCCCACACGTACATGAACTCATCTTTTTCTTTTGATGCACAAATATTTTGGAGCCTCAGATTTCTCTTTTGAAATATTACTCATCTCGCTCGGGATTTGGACCAAGGCGCATTCGTTACGACACACCAATAAATAAGTAGGGAAAATAGGTATATGAAGACTAAAAATACCCAAAAAATTCACGAAAATGCACAACAATACATAGAAACACACATTAAAACCCCGAAGAACATGACAACTATCAGGGCTTTGTCAAAGTGTGGACTCCCAATTGTGCATAGGATGGTAAAATTGCTATATTCTTTAGCTTGGGTGGTAATTTTTTATGAATTGCTGAGCTGCATTTACAGTCAAGGCTATTGTGTGAAGCTTTCCAACTTTTTGTTTTAGAGGATGTCCGGTTTCAAAAAAAAAAAAAAGGATGCCCTTCATGAATTTAATATACTAATGCATTTGCGCGAGGTCTTGTGCAAATGGGATCTGACGGAATTTTGTGCAATTGTTTGCACAATCAGCTCCTTGACTAAAATGGTTTCTCTAATCTCTTTTAAGCAAATGTAATTTCTCTCAATTTTGATGGGGTGTAGTAATTGGTTAAAAGCATGAACGAGTCACGCATTAAATGCAACCCAAAAAAGTCGAATAGGAAAAGAAAAGAGAAAATGGTAGGAAAGATAGTGGGAGAGAGGGTAGAAGCGTCCAAAGCAAGACCTAATATAACAACTAATTTTCTGCAACAACGCCAACAACTTGTGTTAAATTATAACAACTAACCACACAAGTGGATATAGATCGATTGTAGTGTACATGCAAGGTTGATTCCATAGGGATTAGCTTGAAACTCCTAGTCATGACCTCCTACCAATCTTATTCAAACAATTAAAACTCTAAGTAACCTTTTTTTCTTAAGCCTCTCTAAATAATCTTAAGTATCAAAATTAACCTTCAACCAAACAACATAATAACTAAAGGAAAGAAATTAAATACAAAATAAACTAGTGCAAGTATAGAGATAGAAAAATCAGATTTCAATTGATCTAGACTATTCCAATTTTATTGAATTAATCATCTTGCTATCATATTTCATTTGTCTTTAATATTTTTTCCTTATTGATTCCAAAATTTACTAATTTGGTTAAAAGTTTGTGCTGAGATCATGTAAATCTATTGATTCATATTCCAATGTATATCACCTATGTTAATATATGAAGTTTTAGGGCCCGTTTGGTTCAAGAATTAGTGGAGCATTCCTCACTTGCTTACCTAACACAAGTGATAGGTAACTAATCCTTTGTTTGCTTCCATGCTCATTGTGTTAGGTAAGATTTAGTTTTTGACTATTATGCCCTTTCCATCAATAGTGTGTTCCCCAATCTTCTTAGCAATCATCTTCACGGCCTCCAAATCAGCCCCTCAACAACTCAAACAACAAATTCATCTCGATCAAAAAAAAAAAAAAAAAAAAAAAAAAAACCATTTTAACCAATCAACCCAAAAAACCCAACACAAGACACCACACTGCATTTCCACTAAATCCAAGAGAAACACATTAACAAAACAAGGAAACAAGTAAAGGGTAGAGAGGAAACAGTGACTACTCACAACCGCCTAGCTTGTTGGGCACTGTGTCGGAGACCTTGACACAGACTTCGAGTGGGTTTGAGAGAGCGGCCATGGCTACGCAACAATGAGGTCGGCGTCTGAGGTGGTAGGTTGGGAAGTGGAGAATTGCAGAGAAGGGGAAACGGGTTTGGGTGTGAAGGTTGTGAAGGTGTATTATGAGCGTCGAAGAGAGCGCCCAAGCAGTTGGAGTCACGGTTGTGGTCGACATTTTGGTAACACACAACTCGATCAATTGATGAAGAGGAGAGTAGTGACATAGCGACGGAGAGGAAAAGAAAAAGAGAGAGATAGAGAGAGAGAGAGAGATGAGGGTAAAAACGTCATTTTGTTTATTTGAGATGGGCTTATCTAATGACAGGGGGGACCCTGTTATTTGGTAAGCATGAATGTAAGGGTTTGGTAAGACCAAGTTTTAGCTGGCACTCCAACCAAACACTAATCTTACAGCTAAGCCTGGGCTTAGCTTAGCTAACACTCCAACCAAATAGGCCCCTAGAATTTTAAAGCAGCGCAACATGAATCACGTATTATAATCCTTTCTACATGCAATGTATGGAACTTAGCTAGTTCATCTCACACTCTCTCCTTCTGAACTGTATGCAAAATTTAAATTAACAATTTGGTGCCCAATCACATTATAACATTAAGTATAATGAAAGTTCTAAAAAAAGAATAATTATTTAAAGAAAAAAAGATAGATTTATTAATTAAGAATTTTAACACATATCCATTAAGATCCAAGATAAAAGGCACTTGAAACGTAATTAAAGAAAATAAAGCTATATCTACCAAAAAGAATAGAAAAAGAAAAAAAAGCTATAAACAATCGTGATCTCTTTTTTGGTAATGAAATAAAGATAAAAGAAGGAGAAAACAATACCGAAGTCTTCAGTTCCTTCCTTCTCATTTTCTCCTTGCTTCTTCTCAATGGTTGCTACAAAGACTATCTCTAAACCCTATCTCTTTAAAATAAACCTCTAAACTCAAACAAAAGGCTTCCTTATATAGTCTCTCGCCTCCTCATCAATTCGGACTTCGGATTAAGATTCAAGACTTTTGATTCCTCATGTTTCTTCCTTGTTGCGATTACTTGATGTTTTGCCACGCCAAATTCAATCATTTAAGCTATGGCTTTTTCGATATCACTATTTTTCTAGTGCCAAGCTCTGTTGCTTGATGATTCAAGATTTTTGATTCCTCATGTTTCTCAACGGAAAATTTACCATGCGTAATTTGAGCTCTCCGTTCCTCTTTGTTGCCGTGACAGTTTTCCTTCTTGTCATGTTGAAGGGCTACTCTAGAATGTTTTTGTTACTAGTCTTTGATAACACTTCAAATTTATTTCTGCTCACGTCGAAACACCTCAATCTCTTATAAAACTCTATAGAACACTTAAACACTATTAGTAACGCCAGTTCTATGCTTTTATAATAAAACATCTACATAACAATAGAAAAACTCATATATATTTAATATTTCAAGTCAAACAATAGACTAAGAACTAAAGAAATGGCATTAATAGTAGGAGCTTACTAACTTCTTCTTGTTGTTTTTTTTTTTTTTTTTTTTTTTTTTTTTTTTTTTTTTCCTCGTATGCATACCTTTTTCTTCTAAGCATTTTCCTTGAATCACAGAAGAAGGTAACTCATGGGACATTGTTAGTGAGAATGATCTATGGGGAAGTGGAAATATTGATGAAGACATTGAATCCAAAGAAGAAGGTTATGTTCTCGTCAGACAAGAAGATATAGTGGATGGCATAGCATGCTTCATGGCAGCATATTTGTTTTCTTTAAAAGAAACTAAAGTATGTTGGCAGTCTCTAATCTTTTTTGACCATTTACTCCATATATATTTATTTTTTCTTGAAGCTAATTGTTTCTTAAATGTAGAGATAGCGAAATTTGTAGATTTTATGATCAGTTTCATCTTGCCTAATGTTCATGGGTTTAGATGGCAATATTTAGAAAATTGAGTAAGTAACAATCTATAAAATTGGTCTAGATTGGGATTGATGATTGATGACTGGGTATTTGATTTATGCATTTGGTTTCAACTACTTAGGAAGAATTTCTTGTTTGTGTAATTAGTTAAACTTTTTAGACTGTGGTTGGTTTGGTAGTACGTTTTTAATTTATTTTTTTATTTTTTTAGAAGGCCATAATAGGCAAATATATCCCTAACGTTTCATCATTTTGGCAGAAAAAATCCTAATATTTCAATTTTTGCAAAAGTATACTAATAATTGTATCCTTGATTCGTTATTGCTTAATTTTAACCTTAAACTTGTTGATGTTGTTTTACTAAAACCGCAAACTTTGCTACCTAAGATGAAACTGTTAATCCTAAAAAAATAAAATCACAACCTAGTCCAACGAAAAAAGCCAATTCATTTTCTTCATGAGGAAGAACCCTAACAAGAATAGAGGAACCCAACCCCTTTTTTGTTACAGAACCCCACCCCTATTTATTAATCTCTCAATCTTCATTAAAAATCACTATACTGGGCAACAAAACGACAGCTTCACCATTGATGACAAGAACCAACCCGTCTTCGAAGCACATTGTCAAGAACTTCGTGCTGCAAAAAAAGAACCCACTCGTGACTCCAACTGCACTCCACAAAAAGAAAAATAAATCTTAACACCTAGAATGTAGTCACTGAATTGAGGTACTAGTGTTGGTCGATCCATTGTGAAGACATGGTTGTTCATCTTTGCTACTGGTAGCCATAACCCTCGCCATGTCTCTCTTTTTCAAGCGTTCCTACTTCACTCTCTCTGGTTCGTTTTGATTTTTCAAATTTGTTTCTATTTCATTTGGGGTTTTTCATATTTGGTTCTTTGTTTTTGGTTACGCTAGTTATCTTTTTTGTATTTATCATTTACGCTTTGATTTGTAATTTTTTCGAATCTAGTTCTTTTTGATTTGGGAGTTTTTCAAAACTAGTTTTCTTTTCTTCTTTTATTTGTAATACATCATTTATGCTTTGATTTGTAGGGTTTCTCAAATCTAGTTCTCTTTTATTGTTAAGGTTACAGAGAAAATGAGGGTTTGGAATTTGGAGAAATCAATCGAATGGGGTTGGCCAGTTGGCTTCTTGTTAGGGCTCTTCCCCACGAAAAAGATGAATGAGTTTTTTTTTTGTTTTGTTTTTTTTTTTTTAATTTTTATTTTCATTGGATTAGGTTGTGTATTTTTCTTGTTTTTTGGTTTTGGTTAATAGTGTTACCCTAGGCGGCAAAGTTAGTGGTTTTAATAATGTCACTTAAGCAAGTGCAAGCCTAAAATTAAGTAATTAGGAACCAAGGAACAATTTACATCAAATCCAAACGTTATGATATTTTTGCAAAAATTGAAGCGTTAGGATTTTTTGGCTAAATGCTGAAACATTAGGATATATTTTTGCCTATTAGACCTTTTTAGAATGATGTTCTGTTTTGTTGAGAATGATGGTGTTATGTTACTTATGTGAAATTATGCATGTACTATAAACAGTATTAGCTAATAGTTCTTTTTTTTTCTTAGTTCAAGTGTTTTCACTTTTATGGTTCGTTTCATGGTTTATAAAGTTATAAAGTTAGAATTATGGAAATAGGTCTTTGTCTTGGTGATTTAATGTGACAGCCTTCTGTTATTTTAAATAAATTGATGAAAGCTCTAAAACTTAAATACATTGAAGATATTTTGGAGTTTAATCGTCCTCTTTCTGATGAGTAGGAAAAATTCCATATTAGCATGTGAATTTTGAAGTATATATTAATATAGTATAATGAAGCGAAAGGACATTTTAGTTGGCAAAGGATTTTTTTATTATTGGATGAGACATGCATCATTTTTCCCTTAAATAATTAGAATTACTTAAATTCCGGAAGCTCTGTTTCACGTTGATTGGTCCATGGAAATTTACTTACGTAATTTGACGCAATATGCATAGCGATTCAAATGCAAAGAATGTATTTTATTGTTAGCTTATTCTATATTTTAGCCAACTTTCCCATCATTTTTGGTAGTTTATTATTTCATTTAGGACATTAGTTTTTGAATAATGAAGCCAATGGCCATTAGGAAAATATATATATATATATATATTTCCTTTTTTTTTTGTTTCTCTTCTTTGAAGAGTTCTTGAATAACTTGATCTTCCGGATGATTATTTTTGTATCCGTGTCTGACTAAATTTACTTCACAATCTCTGATTGCCTTGTAAGCATCTGTTTCGTTTGTTGTTTTTCTCAAAACTCCACAATCAGCTGTGGCTTTATGAGAATTAAGGTCTATACATTTATTAGTGACGTTGCGACTGGAAGATTTCCAAATTTTATTTGTACGTGACCAACATCTAAGCTGTGGCATTTTTTCAGTGAGCCTATTGTGAATGGTTAGTAAATTAGTGATGGATTATAATACAAATGGGCATTCACTAACTTAACCTTTCTGCAGGAACTTACTCCAAATCAACTTCAAGAAGGTGAGCTTCTTTTTTTTTTCCTTCCTTTCTTTCTTCTTTTAAGACTTTGCATTCATTAGTTTACTTGAACTATTTGCAAAATTTTCAATTGCTTTAGTTTTCACAACTTTCATTGGTTTGAAAGAGGATTTTAACACTCTTTCTGCTTCCCTCTAGCTCTGAGCAAAACCTTTTCGGTTAAGAAGAAGAAGGGGAAACTTCAAAAAGCATGGGATAGAAGCAAAGTTATCTACAACGTAGCATCTTGGGGTACAACTGCTATTGGGTAAGCTACTTTATATGTTCTGTTCCATGATATGTTCTCTTTTGGTACATTTTTCATCTTATTCCTAACTTTCAACTTTGAGTTTAGGGCTATAGTTACTTAATATAGCAACGACACATTATATATTTTGAAGGATACATCATACATGTTTTACATAACATTTTCCTTAATTAATGAAAGTGAATAAAGGAAGAACCAACGATTTTAATTTAGCTTCACCCTCAATTTCATTCACTAGAAGGTCTAATTCAATATCTGTGTATTTCAACACGAGTTTCTGTGAAATTCACTCGGAGAGTTTATGGATTCTTAACATTAACATTCAAATTATTCACACGGATCCCAAAACTTACCAAAGCAAATCTCTAAATATTTTATTTGGGGTCATGGATTATATTGGGTCTCTTGTTTATAGACACCTATAAAATGGAAGTGATCGATATCAAGTATTATATGATTTTTTAATTTAGAATATTATATGATCATTACATGTTAAGAAAAGTTTTGAAATCTTGAACTTCTTGTATCCGGCTCATATGTATATATATATATATATATATATATATATATATATATATATATATATATATATATATATATATTTTTTTTTTTTTTTTTTCTTTTCAATTTATACTTGAGCCGTTCGGAAAAGCAATATATATATATATATATATATATATATTTTTTTTTATAAAACTGGATATTGAATTCGCATTGCTGCTAATCATACCACTTTCGACCTCTCTTGGGAGCACGAGTCTAAATCTCCTCCACTGCACCGCTTGCTGTGGTATTTTGATCAACTGTGGACCCATGGGGTTAATTGGGCATAACCTGGATATTCGTGCTCCATGGTTATTCTGAAAAAAAGTTAAAGTGCATCGTATACTGAATCAGTGGAAGGATTAACTTCTGAAATGGGCTTGCGTATTTCTTGATCTATATTTACCCTGCACATTAGATATATTTTACTTTGGAAATGCCACTGCCTCACCAGTTATTCCCTCTAACAGGATATACCAGAACCCAGCATTGCTCAAGGCAGCTTCTGTAGCGTTCTGGAGTTCTTGTAATGTGATATCAAAGCTGTTCTGATGCTTGTATAGTCGGTGGAAGAATTGGCTGGGTTGCCTTTCAAGTTCAAGAAACATGTGATGTGATTATCTTGTTGTCTCTATTTTGAGATTTATTGCTTGCAAAATCAAGTCTTTTCTGTATATATTGACATTCATTTCGCTCTGTTAGAGTTAGGAGCATCATCTGACTTGTACATATCATGAACATTGTTACTTTATTCCCTCGTTCTTAATGAATTGGTTTATAATTGAATCACTGGGTGCCAATTGAAGATGTTCCTTAAAAGAAAGGAAAATCATTGGGGACGACTTATTACAGTTTGGTTGGAGTCCTTTAGAGCATCTCCAATGCAAACATGTATTGGGGTGAAAATGGATGTATCTTGGAAGGATAGTTGACGCGGCACAAGAAAAAGTAGAGGAAGTAGATATTGGAGTAGCCATCCATATAATTATTTTTAGTTATAGAAATATAAAAATAAGTAAATTTTAGAATGACATTTCAAAGTCACATCGAGTGACGTGGCATGTGGGCCCGCGTGAAAATTTGTGAGTTATTCTATGTGACTTTGGGTTTCATTATAGCATTTTCCATAAAAATAGAAGCCAAAACAATAGTCTCAATTCACATCAAAAGAAGGCCAAAACAAAGGTTTTAACTCACATTTTGCATTGGAGAACATTTTTAAGTTTGATTAACTCACATTTTGCATTGGAGAACACTTTTTAGTTTGATTGTTAATTTGATGAAAATGGGTGCCACATAAGATGTGCATTCTTTTTAAATTGATGAGGTGATACTAATCCATGGTCTCAATCCACATTAACTGGTGGAGATGCTCTTGGAGTATTATTATTATTATTATTATTATTATTATTATTATTATTATTATTATTATTATTATTATTATTATTATTATTATTATTATTATTATTATTATTATTATTATTATTATTATTATTATTATTATTATTATTATTATTATTATTATTATTATTATTATTATTATTATTATTATTATTATTATTATTATTATTATTATTATTATTATTATTATTATTATTATTATTATTATTATTATTATTATTATTATTATTATTATTATTATTATTATTATTATTATTATTATTATTATTATTATTATTATTATTATTATTATTATTATTATTATTATTATTATTATTATTATTATTATTATTATTATTATTATTATTATTATTATTATTATTATTATTATTATTATTATTATTATTATTATTATTATTATTATTATTATTATTATTATTATTATTATTATTATTATTATTATTATTATTATTATTATTATTATTATTATTATTATTATTATTATTATTATTATTATTATTATTATTATTATTATTATTATTATTATTATTATTATTATTATTATTATTATTATTATTATTATTATTATTATTATTATTATTATTATTATTATTATTATTATTATTATTATTATTATTATTATTATTATTATTATTTATTATTTATTTTTTTTATAGAAGAGATGCTCTTGGATATGTGCACGCTACCCATCGAACTTATTTTCACTTAACACCATTTTCTTGAGATACCAATTTTATCGCTCTTTCGTAAGACGTTTTCGCTACTCTCACATCTCGCCTTGCATTTGTCGCACCAATTAGGCCTGAAGCTTCTTGTACTCTCCTCGTAATGCCTCAGCAACATCAACTTTATATAATGGTCTTTGAGATGATTTGACACTTGAGCTCCCGTAGATAGTGTGACGACCCCGGATCTTACAAATTAGGCCCTACTCGCACTAGATCTACGTGGCCCCCGACCAATCGTTGTGGAGTAAACGTACATCTAGTCAGCCTCATATTCAAGTTAATTATCATTAAGTCGTCGCTTATTAGAGTTGTTATTAAGTTTTGCAAGTCTTAATAATTTACGTAGCGGAAATGTGATGACCCCTCTCTTGAACTAGGGTCGAGTCGCTCGACCCAGACCGCCACCTAAACTTGAACTAGGCCTAACTAACGGTCTGACAGGCATATTTCAAACAACGGAATAACATATTAATAATATGGAATAATAAATGCGGAAGTATAAACGAAACTAAAATTTCATAAATCATATAATCCATAAGATAGGTGTTTAAAAGTCTAAATTGGTCTAATCCCTCCAGAAAACTCCCAAAGGTCGAAAAGCTTTTGAAACCACCACAAAGCTTCCAAATAGCTCAAACTAGATAAGGAGGGTTCCAAACTACCGAAATGAGCTATTTTAACTTACAACCCAATTCAAAGTTTCCAAAAACAAAAGGTAAATAGAGTAGTAGTAGCAAGCAAAGCCCACATACAATATCACAACATTACCTTTCCTTTGCCACGATCTAAAAAGAAGGTGGAAAGCCCTGAAATGTCAGTGGGGTGAGCTAAAAGGGACAACGAAGCTCAATAAGAAGAAAACCTTGCTCAAAGATCAATTACGTAAGTATTACTTAATACTTATGCAAGACCAAACATGAAGTTGAAACCAAATCACAAGCATTGAGTAGAAAGCATGAAGACATTATTCAAATCCAAACATAAGCATGTAGATAAGTTCTGAAACATGTAGAAGCGTGGGAGTAAGGTTCATATTCATAAACAAGTGAGAAACCATCCATTCATAACTCTTAAGGCAAGTTCCAAGATTCATCAAACTATAATAGGAAAGAAATTTGCGAATCATAATTGAATTCAAATCATTCATGCAAGGGGGCCAACAAGAGATATACCATAAATAGATAATAATAAATATAAGTCATTGTTCCATTCATTGCATGATAGGTATTGGTAGGAATCCGGTGACCGAATCCTTCACTTTTGATTTAATGCAAACCACTAGTGGAAACAATGGCCATTGTGCCCCCTAACTAGTAGCACCACAACAAAAATAGGTTCATTCGAAGCTGCCATCGATACATGTTCCTCTATTACCAAGTTACAAAAGGAGGAACTCCAACTCGTGTACAGAAATGATACACTTGTGCATTCAATTAGACAAGTAAAGCCCTCGGTGGCGAATTCCATAAAACATCTTAGGGCTTTAACTAGTAAGGCCCTCGATGGCACCACAAACATCCTGGGGCATTCATATATAATAACTTGCTAATTAGGCCCTTAATGGGGACTCCAAACATCTTGGGGCAATGAATAACATAAATGGGAAAAACAAGTGCATTCACATTCCATGATTACGGAGATTCAAACCAATACCATGATGCAACCCATAACCCAAGTTTTTCATTCAAAACATGATCCTTACCCATATAATATCAAGCCGTATTTAATACATGAGTGAAGCTCCCCACTTACCTTGACTCGCCGTAAGACTCCAACTCGATTCCCACATGTCTGGAGTTCTTTAGGGAATCCTTCGCGAATCAAAACAATTACTAAACACTCCACATCAATACAATTTACAATTTAAAGTTGTTTAATTTTCAACTGATTTGTCTTTGGGGTCCATTAGGTATGGACCCCATGGGTTTCGTATTGCTGGGGACCAGTTTTGGGGTCCCGATGCGTCGTTGTCGGTGGATGGGACTCGCTGTTGGATCTCCTGAGAAGCACGGGTGCGCTCTATTTTGTGGGCAGGGGCTGATTCCCCCTTCTATTCATGGACCCCTGTTGACCCCCCCTCCCCCCAGGATTGATTTGCCCCTAGACCAGATCCAAGGGCCGATCAACCTTAAGTTGACCGAGCCACTGGCCTATGGTTAGGGAACCAGGGGCCAATAGGACTTTGGTATGGGTGTCCGCCATGGAGGTTTAATGGGGGAGGTGGGGGCGGCATGGTGGCGCCCCCACTCTCTCGCCGACGGCAGCGACAGTGAGGCTGTCGCCGTTCCCTTCAGCAGTGCCGTCGACGCTCCGCTACAACTTTTGGTCTCTCTCCTCCAAATTTCATCCCCTACACCTTGAACTCTCACAATTTTCTCTACAATCCTCACCAAAACAAGAGAATAGATGATAAGGAAGAGGTGTTCACCTAAAATTGAAACTTCAATACCAAGAGCACCATGGTTGACTCCATCTAGCTCTTCTTTTCCTTTCTCCCTCACCTATTATTTGTTTGACCCACAAAAGGGATGTGTTTCATAATTAGATTTATACTTGGGTCGAATTAGTGTAGTGTCTCCATAACTACCAAATTGCCCGTGTGCGAGTGTTTTAGGTTTTGGGTCGTTATAGGAAATAAAAGAATTAAAAACGACTACAATTAAAATAACACGAAGTCAGGGACAACTTTGTATGGAAACCCCACAAAGTAGATCTCATGCATAAATGGTGACAAAGTACGAGGAAATAACATATACATGTATCCAAGGTGTGCCCTCAACCTGAATTATGTTTACAAAAACAAGTATATTATAAGCATACAAATATAAACCTACGAGTAAGAAAAGTAGAAGCCTGCTATGAGGGTAGCTCAGAGGTAGTCACCAAGCATCAGCTCCTTGCCTTTGCTAGACGAAGGAACAACCATCGCTGCCAAGATAGCAACAATTTCAGTGTGCCTTTGCTAGACGAAGGAACTACAATCGTTGCCAAAAAAGCAACAATTCGAATGCGTAAAGCCAGATGAGTCTCAACAGTATTTCAAGTATCAAATCAAAGATTAGTCGATAGATCATGCAAATAATTTCACAAAGAATGAGTACAATAAACACATGATAGAACAAGATAACAAAGATAACAACGGTAGATGAGTATCGAGAACACAAAGAAATATACGTCTAAATGATCCAAGTCCATCATGTTCGATGGAAACCACTACTTGGCTTTCAAGACGGGTTGTGGACCTAACTAAGTCACTTCAAACAACTTAGATTGATGCATCAATTGTAGCATACTGTAGCAACATCTACCAGTTTGACTTCCCTAATCTTAATGTACGGATTTTGGTAAGTCCAACAGTCCGTGTAGTCACGATGGTAGAAAAATCAGGAAGCATTTCTACCTCACCCGTGACTACCATACTGACCATTTAGACCTTAAGCCACTCAATACTGAATATAAATATCACAAAGATAATAAATTAAGACAATGATATCATGAAATGAATTTTCAAGACGGTCATTAATTCACATGGGCAATTTATGAAGCTAACAGTTCACAAAGAACATAATTTCACCAAGACAAAATAGATTTACCAAAGCTAGCATTTCACGAAGGAGTTTAACCAATAAATGATAAGAGAAATCATGTTGATACCCCTACTGGTTTACTTACCTTTAACGCTATGAAGTGCAACAAAAAACGGCTCCGAAATGGTTCACGCACGCCTTGTAACACGCATTCGACACCCGACACTAAGCCCTTAGGTCCCTGGTGTCAATTTCATTTTTATTAGATATGTTGAGTCATTCAGTTAAGATTTAGACTCGCTAAGATCAAAACAACCTGAAAAAAAACTATCTTTTCATGCGTTTCATAATTTAATAAATTAGTTTCGAGTGGTCGACTTGGGCTTTTTTTTAAACCATCAAGACATCAGAATCTTTATTAACTTTGAGTACAAAAATGTTAAGTTATATACCAACTTTCCAGAGAACTAGATAGTGCTCAGATTGGATTTAAATTGAGAGAGTTATGTTCATGAGACCGATGCATGTTCAACACCTCAAAATCCCGTAATGCCAGTTTGATCCCGTTATGAATTTCAAAAAATTGTCAGAGACAAAAGTTGTTGGTCTATGAGTCACTTTTCAAATGGCGTTGGAATCACCCTATTTGGAGTTAAAATGAGGGTGACATCCTCAAAATACCAGTGTTGGTTGAATACAGTGAAAAACCCAACATTTTACCCAAACATTAGTTCATTCTCCACAAAGTTATGTCCAGATTTTTAAAAGGCATTTGAACAATCAAATAGCAGTAAAAATTCAGTGATTTGAAGGCCCCTTTTTGTTTAAAATTTAGTCCAACAAATTTGTGTACCAAAAGCTCCAAATCTGAGTATAAGAACATGAGATTTTTCAAATTTGAAAAAAATAGTTTTCGGACTTTGAAGGCATTTTAATAAATGAATTTTTTTGATCAAAACCTCACGAAATGAGCGGAGAATCAACTCCTAATCTCTCAAAATAGAATTTTGAGCAAAGGATCTAATTTCCATCATATAAGAGAATGAAAAGAAACGCAAGATTGATACCTAAAGCTTTGTGCTTCAAACCCTTGAACTTCCTAGCTAGATTGCTGTTAATCTTCTCTCTTGATCCTTCAATCTCCTAAATTCCAGCAGCTCATCAAGTTTTACCCTTTCATTCACCTCTTATATATTATTGTAATATTGAATGACACATTGTTCAAGTATGTGGATGACTTGCATTCTATTGTAAAATTAAGCATGTGCATGTAACTTGTAGAATACATGTAACTTGTACTTGTACTTATTTATGTATTGTCAACGTAGCTTATAATCTTGTATGACATGTTACTTTAGGCATCGTTTGGTTCGTTTTTGCTAACTCACAGTGTTAGTTGAGAGTTATCTCCTTGGAGTTAATATTTTCATGGTTCAACTTTAAACTTGTAGGGAAGTTTCAAATTTTTAAACAATAAAAAATATGAATTGATATGAATAGCCTTCAAACAAGAGAGAGATGGGTAATGAATGAGTCATTAATGAGGGGTAATTGTGTCTACAACTCCTGTGAGATAACTCTTTGGGGGGTGATGAGGAGATATCTCACACCCTAGGGTGTAAGTTAGGAGATAACTTGCAGGCAAGTTGGGCACTTCGTTGACACCTTCATCCCTTTTTAGTTGAGAAGGGCACCCCATCCAGTAGGTCTTCAATTCTTTGTTGACACTTCGTTGACACCTTCATCCCTTACACGAATTGAGTCTTAGGTCTTCAGTCCTGCATGACCAAATCATACATGATTGGTCGACCATTATCACCGACAAAAACAAATCCAATTTCTTTGTATTGGATCGATCATGCAGGGCCGAATGAACACATATAGATTAATCCTGCATGACTGAACCATACATGATTGGTCGACCATGTATGATTGACCCAAATGGATCACATGTCCAAGTATTTGGTAAGTCACACATGACCCCCTAAACATATATAATTCGGTCATGCATGACTGAACAATATAAGATTGTTCGCCCATGTATGACCGACCTACAATATGGTTCGACCCTGCATGGCTGAACCAGAGGCAGAACCCATGTTTTGAACACGTGGAAAAGGAACAAATCGAGGAAAAACTCAAGAAATACCTCTCCATTTTGCACATCCGCACCCCCTACACGTTCATCCTCCATTTTGTAAGGTCAATAGCCACCCAACAATCCAAACGAACAATGCCCTAGCAAACAAAAACATTGTTCAAACCCCATAAATGCACAAAAATAGTAAATACAACTTTTTCCATCATAAAGCATGAAAAAATTGGCTATTACGATGGTAGTGAGTGCCAAAATTGCAAGTTTGCGTTGCTGGTGGTTAAAGGGGATCATCAAAGTCAAAAAGGTTGTCGGTATGTATGGGGTGCATAACAAGAGAGTGTCATGTGAGGGATTATGGGGGTTATGAGGGGTAACTATGTCATTTTGTTTGAGGTCAAATATGGAATTGGGGTATCAGAACCCACCTAATTAGGGCATCTGGCTGACCTAGATTACCTTAATCCCCTAATAATCTAGTAAGCCTTAACCTCACATTAATAAATAAATGAAATCTCGACCTCGTAATAATAAAATATAAGACTTTATTAACCTTATGGAATCCTAAAAGTTCATTTGAAACTTCAAAGTCCGTTTAGATTGATTAAATAATCCTCAAAATTCACTAAAGACTCTTAGCAACACCTCTCCTCTATTTTAAAACCTACATAAAAAAAACCCAGCCTTCCAAAATCTTCAACAAACCCGCTTAACTTGATGGAAATGCCGAAAGACTCATAATCCACCCCATAACAATATATATTGCATCTATGGAATATATATTCATTCTAACCTAATTTAGGATATCAAAATCCTTGAACCAACATTACCTTAGCTCCACAATTATCCCAATCCATTTCTAAACTGTTACAACCATTCCAAAGGAGATCCTAACCACACATGAACCCAAAAACCCATTTATACAATATGTTATATAAAAAACAATACATACAATGAGAGAATGAAACTGAGCAAGTCGTAAAAATCTGACAAATCTCATTTTCCTTTTGTCGCCGCTCGAACCTGTCATTACCCAATTATAAATATTTGACAATGTCAGATGAGTAAATCTCACACTATCCTGTACACCTTTAATAATCAAATGTATTGTGTTCCAATAAATTAAAACTAACAATAATATCGCTAGGAATCATAAATATACAATTACGCAATCCATCCCGTTTCTGTTGACCGACAACAATAAGATGATGTCTTCCAAAAATGGTGGGTAAATAGTAATAAAACTCATAAGTTTGAGAGGAAGTCCCTCGAGAAGCCACACCCTCGACTCTCCATGTGGAGTATGATCCTGACAGGCATCACAAATCCTATTAAAATCTCTTAAGTGTCTACAATGATAAGTGACTCCAGCCATAGAGCACCACGGTGTTTCCCCTACCACACATAACCAGTGAACACAATGGGACCTTCAAGAGCCTCCTTCCTCTCGTGTCCGTGAATGCATGACCAATAAATATGCAGTGATAAACCAATGCATACAATTATATTCAAAAAATACTCATACAATGTAAATGTTACTATAGTATTTACTTACAAATAACTAATTTTGAGCTTAATTTTTGGGGTTCCCGGAGCATCAAATCACTTTGAATATAGCTTCCCTACATATCCAATTATATTAAGGTTAAAGCTTCAAGTAAAACTAAATAATGAAACCCCATAAAACATCGGCCAAAATATGCTCGATAACTGTTTTCAAAAATAATTATTTATAACAACTTCAACTAGCTTTCAACTAGCTAACTTAGGGTACCTTTTTAACATTGAAAACTTCAATGTTTGTCATGATAACAAAAAAAGAAATTTGTAAAGCTCACTTCATACTTTCCATAGACTTCAAAAATATTTAAATCTGATCACAAATGGAGAAGTTATGAATTTTCAATATGGCATGTTGATTAGGCAAACTTTATTTATTTTGAATCAATCCTTTTGCAATCAAATCCTCAAAACTTGACACTAATCACTAAGAAATCACATCCAAGCGAATTCAAAATATTTCAAAGCCTGTGGAGCCAATTTGAAAAAAAAAAACTAATTATCCAATTCGTCCATAAACCCAATGTAAATCAATTTTAACTATAAAGCATCTTCAAAAACAGTTATCAACTGAATTGCATCAATTCAATTCACCAAAATCCTAACCCCCATCGGTGGAATTTATCTTAAATTGATGCAAATCAATCCAATATACTAATTAACAACAATCTATCACAATTTCAATCAAAGCCCCGTGAGAGAAACTGAAAAATCGCGAGAATTCAAATTGAATTGTAGAAATATACCATGAATTGAGAATTTATCAAATTGTGGGTCGAATAATCATTTCCATCGCATAAACTTGACTCAAACTGACTGTCTCGCGACGCTCTACAATTTTACGGAGAGAAACTAGATGAAAATCAGACACATAGAGCTCAGCGAGCGAAAATATCCGCGGAGAGGTTTAAAAACTGGTATGCCCCGTCGAAGGCACCAATAATAGTCTCGAATTCACCGACTACCTTAGATTTGTAGTGATGTAAGTACGAGGTCGAACCCATAGGGATTATGATGTTCCTTTTTATCTTAAATAAAAATGGTGGTTTCTTGAAAACAAAACAAAACTATACTAGAAATTAAATGCATAGACAATAAACTCAAATACTTAGAAAACATAATTCAATAACTATAAAACTCTAGAACACAATGTGAATTGAAATTCAAAGGATTAGATTCGTTCTTCAATTTTAAAAGGTTGTTTTGGTACTAATTTCCATAGATAGGCTTATAGTGACTCTCATCACCTCGTTTTTCTCATGTCAATGCGACACAAGCACATACTAACTAGATCACAAAACCTGTCGGATATGCCGTAGATTTTCAACAAATTAGCAGCATTAAACTGTGTGAGAACACTTACCATGAGTAGTAACTAGCATGAACTGCTACCATCACATATCTCAACGACACAAAAGGACATCGATTGCCAACAGACAAGACCCCACTTGCCATCTAATATGATCCTCCTTTCTGAGCAGCGGTAAGATCACTAGCAATGGTTTTTGCGCAAACCGGAGTGCATGTCACTTACACCACAAAAGGGAAAAAACCTTATGAACTTTATAAAACATGTAATCAAGAATAAGAAAACTAGAATTAAAAAATATTAGAACTAAAAGCACAAAACCTCCTGAATCCTTAAATCCAAGAACTCAATCACATTGGTCTAGAACGTGGAACTTAGTCATTCATCGATATAGAAAATAAATAAATAAAAACTTACTAAGAAATCAATTCAAAGTGAAATTCAAGAGAACGGAAGAGAAGGTTTAAAGTTGTTTTAAGGTTTTCTATTTATAGTAGAAGTGTGAGAAGAGGTAATCTCATCCCGAATCTTGCAAATCCACAAAATATGAAACTGCCAATCTTCAAATCTATCTAGAGCCGTGCATGTAAAATCCTAAGGCGCTGCAAATCGCTGAGACGACGCTACGATACTCTATTTTTCCTTCAATTATATCACGATTAAGCCCAGCACCTTGCCAACATCGTGTGTACAATCTGAGGGCGCTATGAAGGCGTTGGCCTTCTTCTTAGTATTTGAGTTTCGTCTTTCTATTGGGTCTTCACAAGGCTTCATACGCAACTTTCCTAATGAAGTTTCTTTCATTAAGTCAAGTTAAGGCCAGCGACTCCTTGGCAATTTGTGTGCACTTGGAGGCGCTAGGAAGGCGTTGAGCCTATCTCTTGTGTTTTGACTAGATTTTGGTGGGAAATCACTTATTTTTCATACAATAGCCTGTATTTACCTTAAAAAAGGAAACAAAGGTTTTAAAGTATAAATGGAGATAAAAGTCTTGTAATTCATAGTAATATCACACTAAAATATAACACAATTGACGACTTATCAAATACCCTTAAACTTAGACAATCGTTCGTCACTATCAAATCTCCTATGTCTTTATCACTCACAGACAAGAACTCATGTGTGGCGGCCCTAGTTACCCACAAACTAGGCCCCGCCCGACCTAAGCCTACGTGGACCCCGAGTCAGCCTCCGCGAGGTCAACGCAAGCTTAGTTAGCCTTCCAATCCATCATTATCGATTAATTCGTAATTCTAAGTTGAGTTATTAATATTTTTGCAAGTTTTACAAGTTAGTGGAAAGCAATTAACTAATTAAATAACTTAATGATAAAGTAAAGGAATCAGACAACCTAAATGTAGAACCATGTAACATATTAAACCTGTATATAAAGTGAGTAATGTAGAGCAAAAGTAATATACAAGTACTAAGTATCTCTCAACCCATCAAAATATCCAAAGTGTTACAAAAACAACATATATATGGAATATATAAAGCCAAAATCCTACAAAAGTGAGTAAGGGAGGACCGCTTCGATGTCCTCAGAGTAAATCACCAAGTACTTGCGCCTTGCCCTTACTCGACTACGAATTTGCACTCGATCAAACACACGAATGACGAGTCCAGTAAGTAAAAGTCAGTAAGATCTAAACAATACTTCAAAATAAATAAAACAATCTAAAATTCATGTAGATATAAAGGAAAGCTATAAGGAATACATGATAATAAGACTGAAAAATGAAAGTACAACGAGAAATGAGTATCAAAATAAACAATAAAGAAGTGCCCATGTAGTTCAAGACTACCGAGTGCGGGTGCCACATGGTCGGGGTCATAGAATTGCGGCAACGTAAAGCAAACTCAGGTCCTAGGACACGACAACACCTATTGTACCTAGACTATCGCGAATGAGGAATATCAATGGTGCCCCGGATAAAATACATCTCATCCCAACCAAGCAATCCAATGAATTGAGGTCATGGCTCCAGTAGCTAGTCGACAACCACTCCATCAGAGATACCTTATTGACTCACTTGCCCTCGGACACTTATATCGGAGTAGGAATTCCAAGAAAGGTAAGGTAGTGCAATAACAATAAAAACATAAAGCTCGATGAATTGTTGCGCATCTCCTAGCTGGTTTTACTTACCTCAGATCACGCTAATACGTGCACTCTTGCGGCTCCAACATGCTCCCCAAACTAATCCTGATACTCAAGCTAGTATGCTAAGTCCCTAGTAATCATTTTGATAGTTTATATCGTGTTAGAGTCCATTTGTCTTACTAATCCTCTATTAAGCATACTTCAGTCCATAGTATGATTTGCTTTACATTATTATTCTTATATTATATATATATTTGATATATAAATATATATATATATATAACCACTTAATGCATCAATAGATCTCTACAAACTTATTTTAGGAATCTTATCATTTATTATTATTATTATTATTATTATTATTATTATTATTATTATTATTATTATTATTATTATTATTATTATTATTATATTTTTTAACATTAAATTAATCTATGCTCACATAAAAATCCACTTTTACTTAGGTATAATAGTAAATTTTTTGATTAGCTTACTTAGGCACATCAAACTAGCTTATATACCCATTTTGTCTTAAAATCAACTTAGGCTTTTTATTTCAATTAAATTCAAGCCCTCTATTTTATTTAAATGATTCACCTGTAATTATTCTATTCACTTATTAAAAGTCATTAATTTACACAAATAAATTAATTCATTTGTCTTTAGGCCTAATTGTCTTTATTTCACAACTTAAGCATATTAGATAAATAGAATTAGCTTACTTTATTTATTTGACATAGGTACTTAAGTATTTCTAATTAATACCTAAATTGTTAGCTAACTCGATGTTGTACTCAAATTTCCAATTCTCAAATAATTTAATCTTAGATAATGAATATGCCCTCCATCTATGCGCCATTTCTTTTATTAATGCACATTATTATTTTTTTGAGGAAAATTAATGCACGTTATTATTATAATTATTATTTTCATTCTTCTTAGCCACATTAATATCAAGGTTCCAATAGATTTAGGCCAACCCAACAATGAGTTGTAGCCATTAATTTGGATCAACCTTAAACACTCAAAGAAGCTGTGCATGAATTTAGTTTATCAATATACATATCTATGTGTTGTTGATTAATTAAGGGGGATGCAAGCAAGATTAGGGAAATAAGAGTATGAAAAAGACGTAGCTTGCATGAATAAGATCATCATAAAAAAGAAACAAATTAATAGGAATCAAAAGCATAGATACGAATTCAAATAAGAGAAAATATTAAGGAGAAATGTGTATAACATACCTTGAGACCATATGAATTTTAACTTCTTGTTGTCTTCAAGCTTTCTCCAACTCCATTAATGACGGGATTCATTCCAATCTTTACAAGAAAATGCACTTTTTGTGGCAACTTTATAACTGCCACTAAAAGCCTTTTGCTGCCACTAAAGACCTTTTGTGGTAGCTATGTGACAGGATGGGTGGTGCCACTAATACGCCCGTCACAAAAACACTTGTGACACCAGTTACTGCCACTAAAAGTATTTGTGGGCATTTGTGGCAATTCTTATACTGCCACTAAAAACCTTTAGTGGCAACATTTTCCTGCCATAAAAAATATTTATTATTTGTGGCAAGTAGAAAGCTGCCACAAAAAAATTTAATATATAGCAGCCATCTGCTGCCATTTAAAAGATATATTTGTGGCAACTCTCAGCTGCCATAAAAAAGAAGATATACTTGTGGCACCTTTTAGCTGCCACAAATGACAACGATCCTCATTAAGTTAATACATAATTTGTAATATTAAGAACCTATAAAATAAGACATGTTGAAATAAAAAACATTTAATTGTTTGCTAAAATATAAAAATTAAGAATTCGACCAAGAAATTTATTACAAATCATCATGAAGTCTCAATTACAATTACACGTCAATACCAACTCGCATAGATTACAAAAAAGTTCTTGCATCTTCCAAGCAATGAGAACTTCAATTCTTCTTCGCAACTATCACATGAGCAACACAAGGAAATTTCGCTAGTTATATGAAAAATAAAAGAATCACATCAACATATTGAACCTGAAAGGCAAATAGTTTGAAGCATTAAAATTTACTGGCAATTAGGCAAGGATAATAATCTACACCGGATTATTTTGGAAAACTAATTAGAATGGAATGGAAATGCTACTAAAGAACTTCCACTATCTTTACTAAGAAATTGGACTTACCCAAAGTAGCACAAGTATGAAGTATAGTACTGATACTTCTTGTGTTCAAGATCAAGAGTACTAAAAGTGCACATACAAGTCGGTTTATCAAAGTAGCACAAGTATGAAGTATGCCTCTTCTCTGGACTTTGGCAATTACAACCCAGGAACTTATGAATATATTACTGATTAGAAAAAAAAAAAAAGACAACAATAAAGAGAATTTGAGCACATCTTTAACACTAATAATCATGAGGTGAGATAGTTTAATTGATACCATATTTTTTCTGCCGATCAGCTACGATGAGAAGAATACCAATAGAAGTATCACACTTCTTTCATTGCAGGCACCATTTTGTTCAAGTACGTCACTGGTTGGCAATACCTCATGTTAGCATACAATCAGCATTCAATCCTTTGTTGTTTCCACATACACAAGTACTTTAACTTACAACATTTGCTAATTCAATTAATCAAACCTTAACCTTCTCACAAAGAAAGACATAACCACTGCCTAGACATCAGAATTCACCTCCAATCCTCTGCATTCTTAGATTTCTTCCATTCTTCCTGTTTTTAGCTATTTTCCTACGAGCAGATTCGATCAAAGGAGGAGATTTAAGAGGAAATAAAAAAGAAGCATTGTTACAAACACTAATCGATCCTGAATCACCATTGAGGAACAAAAATTAACATGTTTTCAACTCCATAAGATGAAAATAAAAAAAAAGATTAAGAAAGTGCAAATGAAAAATGACAAGTCAACATTGAGAAACCCCTAAGACGATTGACCACACTATATACTTGCGAAAAAGAAAAGAACAAAGAAACTGCAATTATTTGAATTAAATACGAGTATGAATAAGCTTTCCAGCCCCTCATAATAACAATGACATGAAAATGATCGATAGATATCTAAAGACGTTTTAAATATCCAAACTAGTAATACAACTGGTCCATGAACCATGACTCTGGCATGAATTAGATTTCATTTGCATAATGGATAGTTTCCAACAACATTAAGAATGAGAAGCCAAATAATGATACTTACATATAAAATTTGAAAAAAAAGAAAAGTGATAGACACAAACCATTGGGATTCCATGCTTGTAGAAAATCGAAAACAAGCAAATACCTTCTGATGCCATAATACCTCCAGTTTATTTAAAGCCTTTTCTTTGTATACTGCCATAACTGAGACAAGAAGAGAAGTTCAAGACAAACATTAAAAGGGAGCTCAGTAAATTTTACCACATTACACAACTCAATTAATTTATTTTTTTTCATGAAAGATGGGTACCAATTGATGGTGTGTCAATAAATATGCAACTTTTCACTTCTTGCCCTGCAACACAACCTTAATACAAACAACATATAGAGAAAGGAATCAACCAAATATAGTAACAAACATACAAACATACACTAGAATAACCTGTAGGACAAAAAGATAAGCTACATAAGCTTAACAAAAAGAAATTTAGTAACAATAAAATAACCTTCAAGAGCTTCAGCTTAATTTGCTTGTTTCACGAAATACAAACTTGGAGTAGTTGGATGCACCAAATGTCAGCCCCATTCAATTTCGATAGGCGAAAACTATTAACTCGTGCAACAATCCTAATTGCTTATTTCGCTTGGCATTTGTGGTGTCTAAATAATGTAACATGGTACCCATATCAACAATTTGCAGCGATGCCAACAATAATTTACAATTGTAGAGAAAAAAACCAAAAAAAAAACCATTCACGTTCTTTTGTCATTGGAGTGCATAAGCTAAGAGAAAAACATAGTGTTGTTCTAAGTTTGTCACTGCACATTCTATACACAGGTGCAGTTCCAAATACTGATTCATTCAACAAGGCTAATGGAGATTTTTATTTACTTCATAGAAATGAATTAAGTTAAGGATATATGTAATTAAATCTCCTACACTTAAAGAGATGGGCAAAAATTGTAGTAGAACAAAACAAGGAAGGTAGGCAGAGCAAAATCGAAAAGAAAAGGGGTTGCCTAACTTTCCCTCTACATTTGTCTTATGCTCCTAATTAACAGAAGGAAAAAGTATAATCAGTTCCATTGAGGATATAAGAATGAGGAATACCTGCCATATGTCTAGGTAAGTAAGACTTTGTTTGGATGCAAACCATGACTGTTTGTCTGCTCATTGCTGAAATTAACCACATGTGAGCACTCATTAAAACTAAAATCATCAACTTCAATTTTTTTTAAAAAGAAATTACATTTAAACAGTGGAATGCCCAAGGCTTGAAGACGAACAACTAAACATGTACATCAAACCCAAACTTGCACAGAGTACTCCTAAGGCTTTAGTTTTAGCTCTGTGATCCCCATAAATGGTTGCTCTTCCATGAGTCGCTCTGTGATCTAATTAAAGTTTCTGATTTATTTGCTAATTTTAACAAATAAACAAATAAACAGATCACCTTGTATGTTCTCAATCCAATAAGCGTAGTGAACAACAAACTTAAAGAATACATGAAGAACTAGCGAACCAAACCAAACCAATCCAATCAAGTTCAATAACACAATGTGCTGTACTACTGACTGACAAAGACTAGATGTGCGATTGAACGTGCAGAGCAGAAACATGAAGAAATCATTCCAAATGTACAAAAACAAGTAAGAAAAAGTAAAAGATCGAGCGGAGTCTCTACCTGATTGAAGAGAAACCACCGAATCAACCAATAAGGCGAGCCGATCAGACGAACATTCACAAAAAAAATGAAGCCCTAGAAAACAACCACGAAGAGATCAAAAGAGATTTACAGTGCGTACAACACAAAGAGAGTAGATTGAGAAACAAAAACTCCATTAATGAACAACAAAACAACGATAATCAGATGAAGAAGAAGAAGAAGGTGAGAAATCTATAGCTGAAGTAGGTGATTAGGGCAGTGGTGTAGGGGATAAGAGATCTAGGAAGCGATGGGGCACCATCGAAGGGACGATCAGAACTGATGAGAACTTGAATCATCTTCGCCAAGACAAACCCTAGCTTCGCCCATCGAAAATGAGAATTTTAGTTTGATTATTGTGTTTTAGAGTAAAAAGACTAAAGTGCCCTCTCGATAATACGTCGCGCCAATGAAAGCTTCCGCCCTTACAACGTAAGCGGCTTTGATTTTTGATACTAGAATTTCGGTTTTTTTTTTTTTTTTTTTTTTCCTTTTTTTTATGGCAGATCTTTAGCTGCCTTAAATAACTTATACCAAATCAAATAAAAAAATATTTGACTGCTTAACGTAAGCGGCTTTGATTTTTGATACTTGAATTTCCGTTTTTTTTTTTTCCTTTTTTTTATGGCAGGTCTTTAGCTGCCTTAAATAACTTATACAAATCAAATAAAAAATATTTGACTGCTTGCTTATTTAATAGTGACAGGCAATTCCTGTCACAATAAATATTTTTGTGGCAGTTTTTTTGGCTACCATAAAATACTTTGCAAAACAACCAACTTTTGTTGTAGTGTGTTTGTATATATATATATATATATATATATATATATATATAATTTCTTCTCTGGAGCTCGTAGAAATGAATTTGAGTTAAGTCCCTAATGACTTTTACTCCTTTATATATTTATTTGAAATTCATTAGTGATAGATTAATTAAGCTAACTTAGCTTAATTAAGTTTAAATCTAAGCTCTCCATCTCATTTCTACATATGCCAAATGTCATACAAAGTATAAAATGACAATTTTGCGCTTAGTTCATTCATATATTTTTCATGCAACCAAGACATTTACATAGATTAAGTGACCTTATTTTTCAATATATTTACTAAGCATAAAATAAGCCTTTGAATTTAATATTGGTTCCTTAATATGAATGAACGAGAATTTTACATTAATTTCAATATTCCATAGTACGCCTCTTGAGGTACATCATATGTCTTATTTCATTTCTACACTATAATCATAAGTTATTTAGATGTGCATTGTAAAGGTATAGTAATGTGGTAATCTAAATAAAAATTCCAACTTAGGTTATTCTCTTAATTAAATAGCATTATAGTCTTACAACTATTTTTCTCATATCTTATCGCCTACTCATACCCAAGTACCCATAATATACACGCATACCAACCATCAAACTTTACTCGTATTTCGACACAATCAGACCAATAATTAACTGAAATTCGACATTTTTAAGTATAAAATAAATACTACGCAAACCATACACAAATAATATACCTCAGTGTCGACTCCCGATGGTTGACCAATTATGACACGTAACAAGAGTTAGACTATTCGGGTCGTTACAACCTTCCCGACTAATAAGAATTTCGCCTTCGAAATTGAAATAACTTAAAGTAGAACTTACTAAAATCAAAATAGGTCAAGGAAGTGCTCGCACATATAGGACTCCAACTCCTAAGTTAGTTCCTCGTCCTCATGATGCTGCCGCTTGACGAGGACTGATGGGATCTCTGTATTCCTCAATACCTTCACCTTACGGTCCCGTATCTGAAGTGGCTACTCTTTGTAGGTGATGTCCTCTCTCAAGTCTATCTGGCTAAAATCCACAATCGATCGCCTGTCGCCTCTCGACGTATCGAGTCTGAGCATCGATATATGAAATACAAGGTGAATCCCGCCTAATTGTGACAGTAGCTCCAACTCGTATGCACCCTTGCCGACTCTCCTCTTGATCCTGAATGGACCGATGAACCTAGGCGCGAGCTTTCCTTTGATTCCAAAGCTCTCATGACCCTTCAGAGGCGATACTTTCAAATAGAAATATGATCCTTCGTCATACTCTAACTCGCTGTGGTACTTGTCGTAGCATTTCTTCTATCTCTCACGCGTACCCTTCAGACGTAGTCTGACCTGTCATATCTTCTCTGTGTGATCCACTACAATCTCTAGCCTAATAACTACCATATCCTCGGGCTCTACCAATATGATGGAGATCTGCACGGCCTGTAGTAGAGTGCCTCAAATGGTGTCATTCCAATACTGGCCTGATAATTATTATTGTAAGCAAACTTACACAGATGAAGATACTCCTTCCATGAACCACCGAACTCTAGTACATACATCCTTAACATGTCCTCAAACACCTGGATTAGTAGTTCTGACTATCCATCAGTCTGTGGATGGTAAGCTGTACTCATATCCAACTGCATGCCAAATTGTGCCTATATGCCTTGCCAAATCTGTGGCGTAAACTTTGGCCCCCTGTCTAACACAATCAATAATGGAACTCCGTGAAGTCGGACTATCTCTCCCTCATAGAAACTTGTCAACCTATCCACTTGATGTGTAGTAGAGATCGGTATGAAGGGCACGGAACAATCACCTAGATGCTATCATGACTGCATTAAGACTGAAGTAATCCACTGAAAAAATCCATAGCGATTGCTCCCACTTTCATCTAGGAATTGGAAGTGGCTCTATTAATCCTCTAGGTCTTCGATGTTCAGCCTTAACTCGCTTGCATATCTCGTACGCTCGAATGTAGTCACTAACATCAGTCTTCATCCTCGGCCACCATAAGAGACTTCACATATCTGTATACATCTTAGTTCGACCCGGATAAACTGTAAAACGCGAGCGGTGAGCCTCTTGAAGTATCTGATCCTGTTTCTCAGCCACTAATGGAATCCACAGTCTCCCTCTAAATCTCAAGCATGAGTCTGTTGACTGACTCCAATTCCGAATGATTGGGACTCTGAGCAAACTTACTGGACCTCTAGTACTGATTGTTTGCTAGTTGACCATCGAGTACACTCTAAATGGACACTTTCAGAATCCTCACCTGTCCACAAATCAACACTCTGGTAGTGGTCAGTATATCAACTACATGTATCAACTCTACTGCCTCGAGTAACCCATACTCATGTATCATGTAGAAATTCACTATCTGTTAGTCTACTCCTCTCTGACTCAATACGTCTTCCATGACATTAGCCTTCCCTAGGTGATACTCTAAAGAGAATTTGTAATCCTCGAGGAACTCTAGCTAACACCTCTATCTCATATTCAACTCCTTCTGAGTGAGAAGGTACTTCAGGCTCTTATGGTCAGTAAACAAGGTGAACCTCACTCTATAGAGATAGTGGCACCAAATCGTTTGTGCAAATACCACTGCTGCTAACTCTAAGTCGTGAGTAGGGTAGTTCTTCTCATGAATCTTCAGCTATCGGGTTATGTATGCTGCCATTCTACAATCTTGCATAAATATACAACCCAAACTGACTTTAGAAGCATCGGTATTCACCTTAAAACCCCTAATTGACTTTTGTAACACAACCACTGGCGTAGTAGTTAGTCGTTCCTTCATAATTTAGAAAGCCTGCTAATAACTGTCATTCCAATAAAAACTGACTTCCTTATTCGTCAACTGAGTCATTGGTGCAACGATCATGGAGAAATCTTGAAAAAGCAGCCAGTAATAGCCTACTAATCCCAAAAAACTGCAGATGATCGTCACTAATCTCAGTGTAGGTCAGCTAATCACTACTCTAACCTTACCTGGATCCACTGACACACTGCTAGCTCTGACTATCTGTCATAGGAATCCAACCTCTGAAAACCAAAACTCTCACTTATTGGAATTGGCGTACAATTTGTGCTCCCTTAAAGTTTGCAAAATTGTCATAAGGTGTCCCTTGTGATCCCCACGAGTCCTGGAGTAGATGAGAATATCATAGATGAATACAGTCACAAATTTGTTTAAATACTCCCTTAATACTCTATTCATGAGATCCATGAACATCGCCAAGTCATTCGTCAACCCAAAAGGCATGACAGTGAACTGGTAGTGCCCATATCAGGTACAGAAGCTAGTCTTCTCTCTATCCTCTGCCCTAATCCTCAACTGGTGGTAGCTCGACCTGTCAGAACTTGAACTCCTAATCTTAGTTTAATTCCTTAATTTGGATCACTGGCCCATGACGTGGGACCTGCATCGAGATACGTGCAACGACTGAGGCGATGTGGCCGAGGTATATGTTAGATTTGTTGTGATGTATGCCTAGTGCGTTGTATATCTGTAGGCTATTAAGTCACTCCTACTTGTGTTTAAGTGTCGAGACATGAGCGGGGACATGCCTCGAGATGCATGTTGGCGTGAGACTCGGGGTAGAGAGTGATGAGGTAAGCTAACTTGAGTTAATGTAGCTTAATTAGTTGAATTTGATATGGCTATGGTTAATTTAATATTAAATGCAACCTAAGTTAGCAAGTTAAAACATTAGTCATTGATATTCCTCAAGATAGGTGTTGACACATCAAGATACCAATTGAGTTTCAATTGGTGTTAGTTAGATGAAGTTAGTAGAGAGTTAGTGGAATTGTGTCAAGATGTAGGCCATTAGATTAGTCTCGAGATATGTGTGTATATCAAGATCAATGGCTATTAACAAACTTTATCCTATATATAACGGATGGGATGAACATGCAATTGATCTCATTTTCTAAACTTAAAGAAAAAGTAAATCTGGAGAAGAAGATCAGCAAGCTATGAAGTTTGATTGATTTGGGAAGGAATTGATCAAGCTAGGTGTTTATTAACTAGGTAATTCTACTTACACTAGTAATTTAGTTTAAGTTGATGAGTTTATGATAATTATGAAGCGTGGCTATTGTAATGGTTTTGGTAGGTGATTTGGGTCTCTGGTAGGTTTGAACAAGAAATCCCAAGGTGTTGGAGTTGGTCATGTCTGGAGAAAACTCAGAATTCAAAGTGCAGAATTCTAGGGTTTTCCTGCACATAGCGCGCTAGACGTGCTAGCTTGCACACTACCTGCGTGTAATATGCGAATAAGATTAATTAGCGCGATAATAATGTGACTAGCGTGCTAGAATACCACCCAACCCGCTTGGTGTTCTGGCATAACAAAATTCGCAATTTCCTAATTTAAAATTAAACATATTAAACAAGCCCAATATCCTAATTTAAGGTCTAAACATACTCTAAAATGTATGAAATGATATTAGGAGCCTAGGGAAACTTCTCAAAGGTTCAAGTACGCATTTTGAAATGTTGGGAGTTCGGATTAGCTAGAAAATTTGCATGGATTGTAAGTAAACTGATTGAAATATTTATTTACATTTCATTCCTGTTTTATTATTCATTTCTAGTCATTTGGACCGATTTACCTATTGTACTCTAAATGCCATGACTTTGTTGTGCTTGCTCATTTTCATGAGTTCATTGATCATGCATTGGTTGTTAGTTAAATAGTTTCATTGACTCTAAATCATGTGCTATGTCATTCTTTGGGAAGTTTAGTCAAATGAGATAGCATGCTATTAGGAAGATGATTTATGGTATTGCAAATCCATTTCCTTTGTGCATTAGTTATGCAATCACATTGTTGAATTCCTAAATTGTGTCTTTTCTTGAATATATGAAAGTAGTTCTTATATATAGGACCACTATATACAGAGATAGTCACGGCACACGGGGTCACTAGATTTTTGGGATCTCACCACTAGCTTGTGCAACACACGAGGTATGGGACCTGGGGTTGTTGGCAAGTATACATCACATGTGAGGGTCACTTATGAGTAACATTTATATGATGGGCTTTTATAACAATGCAAAAACATCTAAATAAAATTGATTAAGCGGAAAAAGGCTGATATGATGTAACTCACAGCCGAACGACCCTAGATCATTACTGCTTAGCCGTGTGTCAGTTTCATTTTGTTTAGCTGAAGTATCTTATAGCATGATTTCTTTTTCAGCATAGTTGCTATCATTATGCTTTTAGATACATTTTGTATATTTGGAAATGTGGATAAATGTCTTTTAGTGTTACTTTCTACTTTCATGTACTCATCGTCCTTTTTATGACTATGGGTGAACATTCATTGAGTAGCAGACCAAGCAAGGAGAAAATCAACGACTACCTATTAGCCAGTGGAGAGCTGCTACCTTTGTTGTAGGTTTTTGGTTTTGTTGTATGACTTATATATATGTTTTTTATACACTTTTAAGAATGTATACTATTGGTTGTGAGATATTTACCCGACCAGAAACATGTTGATATATAGTTATCGCCATTTGGTTATATATATGCATGTGATCATTATTACCTAGTTTCCCACATACTTAGGTTTTATATGAATAGCTTCTGCTAATTTATCAAGACTTCCGCTGAATAATCTTCAAATTGTATAAAATTTTAATTTACTCTGAAACACTATTAAGTATGAGAATGATGTAAGGTTTATTAGAAAAGTAGCTAATATAGTGAGTGTATTATAAAGGCTGACTAATATGTTGTTAAGTTATACGTGGTGGATGTTAGGGCTTAATGACGGGATTAGGCTAGGTGGTGCCCTAATTTGAGAAGTGGTCATCACACGACCTCAAGTCAATCTTCGAGACCCACTGCGCTCCTCTAAGCTAGTCAAATAAGCCATCAATGCGTGGGAGAGGATACTTATTCTTTCTCTGTAATCCAGTTAAGCTGTCGGTAATTAATGGACATTCTCCGACAACCGCCTTTCTTCTTGACAAACGATACTCATGCGCCCTAAGGTGACATGCTCGAGCGAATGAATCCTAACTCCAATAACTCATCCAACTGGGTCCTTAGCTCCTCCAGCTCCTTAGGAGCCATTCGGTACGAATGAATCGATATGGGTTTGGTCATCGAGACTAAATCTATGATGAAGTCGATCTCTCTAGGTGGTGGCAATCTTGATAGCTTTGTGGGGAAAACATTTGGGAACTCACTAACAACTGGTACCTCCTCAATCCTAGTATGAACTCCCCTTGCCGTACTCATGATGCTGGCAAATGTCTCGACATCTAAGCTTGAAGCTACTCTGCCTCGGGGTGACCGATAATGTAATTGGAGTCCCCTGAAATATGAACTCTGCCCCGATGTGTAACCCAGAACGTCACAACCTTGTTGAAACACCCTATATGTGAGTGATAACCGGCTAATCAATCTATGCTTAATAAGGCATCAAACTCGAAGAACTTTAACACCCTCGAATCTGCTGACATCTTATGACCATTTATCTCTACTGGAACGTCTATGCAAAGTAGGTTTGGGTATACCTTATGCCCAATAGCAGTGATGAGGATCAAATGTCTCTCTAACCTAATGGGTCTCAACCTTGACTCGTCAACCATCCGACCAGAATTGAAAGAGACTGTAAAACTTGAATCAAACATAGTATGCATGAATCGACGACAAATAAAAACCATACCCTCAATCAAATTGCATGTAGAAGATGAGTCTAGTACGGGAATGATGTGAATCTGCTCCCCGCTTTGCTGTGACTCTCCTCCGCACAATTGTAGGCTAGTGCTCGCAAAATGTCCCATTTGGCAGTACTCAAAACAAGCTCTGTGTGGACCCGGCCCTGGTGGAATCCTCTGTCCCTGCCCCTGCGTCTTACTGGACCTCTATCCCTGGCCATATCTCTGTCTCTGACCTTGTCCGTACCTCTGCCCTTGACCATTACCTCTACCCTTAGTCTCATGATGCTTCACTGTGACCTTACTGAGTAGGCTGCCGTGGTGAATTGGCATAAATCCGTGCTAGTGCAGATGGTAATGACGTAGTGCGTGTTGTATTTAGTGGTGGTCCTACAAATTCTACACTCTTTGCCTTATAATCCTTCGACCTCGGCTGTCGGTGTCTCTTTTTCTTCCTATCACCACCAGATCTAAAGTCTAACTATGCTAATGCTAGAACTGCAATGACCTTATCGTGGTATGTGCTCAAATATGTCTCTCTTTCCAGGTTCCTCTCATATGCCGCTTGTAAAGTCCCTGGTTCAGTAGTCACCATGGTGCCCCCAATATCTCTCAACAAACCCTCCAAGAAGTAATGGGTCTGTTCGGTGTCCATTTTAGCTATACCCTCAGCATACTCCAACAGTTGTAAATATTTGCCCATATACTACATCACTGACTCCCCGATGTATTTTAAGATGCTTTGAAACTTGACCCTCTTCATCTTCGAAGCTGTAGGCAAAAATACTTCTGATTGTATCGCCTCTTGAACTTCACCCAATCCTCGGGCTTACCCTGGGTAGCCACCAAGCTACGCCACCAAGCATCAACCTCTCCAAACATCAATCCTAATGATACACTCAGTCTCATATGCTCTAGGGTGGCTAAAATATCATGGATCTTCTTGTGGCTCTTCATAACCTTCTCGACTACATCAAGATCTGTCCCCCATAAAACTCGGCTAGATAATGTCTCCGGAACTAGTGAGTTTGTCTCGCCTTAATCGTTTTCTTGGTAGTCATCTATGTGGGCGTAGTTGGCATAGTCTCGGTCAGAGTAGGGGTGTAGGAGGCACTATCCCTATCTGTAATGGAACTATCTCAGTGATATTGTGTGCTATAGGAGCCGCTGGAGTGCCCTGAACTATCAGTGCACTCCTATCAAAAGCAAGAAGCGCAATAGATTTAGAAAGTGTCAGTACTGTGTGTGCCCTCAAAATCTTGAGGATCTCCACAAGCTAGCGACTATTAGATGACACAAGCTGGGGCATCTCATCTAGCCTCCTTAGTACATCAAACGTGCCACTGGTATCGCTGGCTCCTGTCTAATAGACCATTACGATCTGCAAAAGATGGCGAGTTCTCTTTTAGTATATAACTATTGATATTAGTATAATACAATACATAAAATAGCACATATAGTTCGAACTTCAATTTCCCCAACTCTCCTTACTTCCCAACTAAGACTCTAAGTCAAGATCATATGGTTCCATTCTATGTTCAACCGTATCCTAACTCTACTATCAATTTGTGTCTTATGTTGGTTGTGAGTTGTTCTTGAGCTAGGTGTAAAACCTTAGGCTCTGATACCAACTGTGGCGGCCTCGGTTACCCACAAACTAGGCCTTGCCCGGCCTAAGCTCACGTGGACCCCCCGAGTCAGCCTCCGCGAGGTCAACGCAAGCTTAGTCAGCCTTCCAATCCAACATTATCGGTTAATTCATAATTTTAAGTTGAGTTATTAATATTTTTGCAAGTTTTACAAGTTAGCGAAAGCAAATAACTACATAAATAACTCAACAATAAAGTAAATGAGTTGGGCAACCTAAATGTGGAATCGTGTAAACACATCAAACTTGTATATCAAGTGAGTAGTGTAAAAAGTGTGCAAAGGTGATATACATGTCCTAAGTATCTCTCAACCCATCAAAGTATCCCAAGTGTTACAAAAACAACATATATATGGAATACATAAAGCCAAAAACTTACAAAAGTGAGTAAGGGAGGACCGCTCCGATGTCCTCAGAGTAAATCGCCAAGTACTGACACCTTGCCATTGCTCCCTTGCGTATCTGCACTCGGTCAAACACAAGAATGACAAAGTCCAGTAAGTAAAAGCCAGTAGGATCTAAGCATTACTTCAAAATAAATAAGGCAATCTAAAATTCATGCCGATAGAAAGGGAAACTATAAGGAATGCATGATAATAAGGCTAAAAAAGTACAAAGAGAAATGAGTGTCAAAAGAAGCAATATAGATGTGCCTAAGTAGTTCAAGACCACCGAGTGTGGGTGCCACAGAGTCGGGGTCATAGAGTTACGACAACACCAAGCAAACTCGGGTCCTAAAACATAGCAATGCCAGCTATACCTAGACCATCGTGAATGATGTATCAAAGGTGCCCCGAATAAAATACATCTCATCCCGACCAAATAATCTAGTGAATCGAGGTCATGGCTCCGGTAGCTAGCCGACAACCACTCAATCATAGACACCTTATTGACTCACTTGGCCCCTGGACATTCATATCGGAGTAGGAACTCCAAGAAAGGTAAGGTAGTGCAATAGCAATAGAAATATAAAAGCTCAATAAAAACTATGCATTTCCTAGCTGGTTTTACTTACCTTAGATCACACTAATACATGCACTCTCGCAGCTCCAACACACTCCCCAAACCAATCCCGACACTCAAGCTAGTATGCTAAGTCCCTGGTAATCATTTTGATTAGTTTATACCGTGTTAGAATCTATTTGTCTTACTAATCCACTATTAAGTATAATTCAGCCTATAGTATGATTTACTTTACATTATTATTCTTATATTATATATAGGTGTAGGCAAGCTTATACAAATACACCTTATATCTTATATATATATATATATATATATATATATATAAATATATATATGTATATATGTATGATATATAATATATATAACCACTTAATGCATCAATAGATCTCTACAAACTAATTTTAGGAATCTTATCATTTATTATTATTATTATTATTATTATTATTATTATTATTATTATTATTATTATTATTATTATTATTATTATTATTATTATTATTATTTTAACACTAGATTAATCTTTGGTCACATAAAAATCTACTTTTACTTAGGTACAATACTAAATTCTTTAATTAGCTTACTTACGCACATCAGACTAGCTTATATACCCGTTTTGTCTTAAAATCAACTTAAACTTTTTATTTCAATTAAATTCAAGCCCTCTAATTTATTTAAATGATTCAAGTATAATTATTCCATTAATTTATTAAAAGTCATTAATTTATACAAGTAAATTAATTCATTTGTCTTTAGGTCTAATTGTTTTTATTTCACAACTTAGGCATATTAGATAAATAGAATTAGCTTACATTTTTTATTTGACTTAGGTACTTAATTATTTCTAATTAATACCTACGTTATTAGCTAACTCTTGTACTCAAATTCCCAATTCTTAAATAATTTAATCTTAGCTAATGGATATGCCATCCATCTATGCATCATTTCTTTTATTAATGCATATTATTATTATAATTATTATTTTCATTCTTCTTAGCCATATTCATATCAAGGTTTCAATACATTTAGGCCAACCCAATAATGAGTTGTAGCATTAATTTGGATCAACCTTAAACACTCAAAGAAACTATGCATGAATTTAGATGATCAATATACAATGCGTATATGTTGTTGATTAATTAAAGCGGATGTAAGAAAGATTAGTGAATGAGAGCATGAAGAAGTAGCTTGCATGAATAAGATCATCATAAAAAAACAAATCAATAGGAATCAAAAGCATGGATAAAAATTCAAATAGGAGAAAGTATTAAGGAGAAGGTGTGCAACATGCCTTGAGACCATATTAATTTTTAACTCTGTGTTGTCTTCAAGCTTTCTCCAACTCCATTAATGGTGGGATTCCTTCCAATTTCCTCTCTGGAGCTCTTAGAAATGAATTTGACTTAAGTCCCTAATGACTTTATCATTTATTTGAAATTCATTAGTGATGGATTAATTAAGCTAACGTCGCTTAATTAAGTCTAAATTCAAGCTCTCCATCTTATTTCTACATATGCCAAGTGTCCTACAAAGTGTAAAACGACAATTTCGCCCTTAGTTCATCCATGTATTTTCCATGCAACCAAGATATTTACATAGATTAAGTGACCTTATTTTTTAACATAATTACCAAGCATACCATAGGCCTTTGAATTTAATATTGGTTCTTACTATGAATGAAGGATAATTTTATATTAATTTCAATCTTCCATAGTATGCATCTTGAGGTACATCATATGCCTTATTTCATTTTTACACTATAATCATAATTTACTTAAACGTGCATTGTAATGGTATAGTAATGTGGTAATCTAAATAAAAAATCCCAACTTAGGTTATTCTCTTAATCAAATAGCATTATAGTCCTACAACTATTTTTGTCCTATCTTATCACCTACTCGTACCTAGGTACCCATAATATACACGCATACCAACCATTGAGCCTTACTCGTATTTCGACACAATCAGACCAATAATTAACTGAAATTTGATATTTTTGAGTATAAAATAAATACTACATACACCATACACAAATAATATACCTTAGTGTCGACTCCTAAGGGTTGACCAATTACGCTGCATCAGATAAAATCCCCATCAGAGTCCTGAAGTGACACATGGCGTGAGTTAGATTATTTGGGTCGTTACATTTTCAAAGGGCTCTGATGCACTAGGTGGGTGGGCTCTAGCTTTAAGTGACAGTAATCGAACCACTACACTCTACTATATCCATAACACTAAAAATACAACAACAAACACACAATAACCTGCATAACAATCGTAACATAAAAATAATAAGCATATCACTCTAAAGCATTCGTTTATCACATGAATACTGATTCAAACATAAAATCTTGCAGAAAACTACTTATGACATTTGAAATTAAAGTCGATCGATTTGTCTAGGTAATTATGTCAAAAGTCATTTTCAAAGTCTCAAAATCATATAAAAAAATTCCAATCAATCCAAATCAATGTGAACAAGATTTCAATCAATTCATCACACACATACATATCCATAATCAATCCCCAAATTGAATTTAAATCAAAGTGTTGATGGTGTCGATGAATTTTCAATAAAAACCAAACTTTGAGAATTCAAAATTTTGATAAAGACCTCTCGCACATTCCCCCAAACTTAATCCACATTACATTAATCAAATTAAAGCCATTGGATCATTCAAAAGACATTCGACTTGAAATACCAAAATTTCCAAAAACATAGTCGATTTGTCCAAAAAAATAGAATTTCTCAAATTTGATCAAAAATTAAAAGTAAACAATCAAACCACTTTAAATACTCTTACAATCAAAAGCTTTATGGTTCTAGGGTCTAATTCGACGCATAGAACACACATTTTGCTCAAATTGGTTGAATAACACAGACAAAATTCACAAAGATTAGGAAGTTTTGGGAGATTATCGACTTTGGAATGAGTTCTCAATAGCTCAAGGGAACTTTCTTGGCTTAATGGATGCTTTGGAAGCCGGATTGCTAAACCCGAAGTCGCGACTTTGTCGAGGCGCTCACTGGTATGCCCCGTCAAAGCACCAATAATAGTATCGAATTCATTGACTACCTTAGATTTATAGTGAGGCAAGTACGAGGTTGAACCCATAGAGATTGAGATGTTCCTTTTTAGTTTAGACTAAAATGAGGGTTTCTTGAAATCAAAACTAAACTATATTATAAATCAAATGCATAAACAATAAACTCAAATACTTAGAAAAATGGAAATCACTATCGATAAAATTTTAGAACATGATGTGAATTGAAATTCAAAGGATCAGGTTCGTTCATCGATTTTAAAAGGTTAATTTGGTACTAGTTTCCATAGGTAGGCTTTTATAGTGACTCTCTCCACTTCGTTCTCCTCTTGTTAATTGAAGGAATGTGCAACACAACCACAAAGTAATGAGAACGCAAAACCTCTTCGAATATGCCATAGGTTTCCAATGAACTAGCAGCGTTAAAATCCATGAGAACACCTACCGTGAGTAGTAACTAGCATGAATTGCTACCATCTCATATCTTAACAACATCAAGGCACATCAATTGCCACCCGACAAGGCTCTACTTGCTACTTAAAGTGATCCCCCTTACCGAGTGGTGTTGAGATAACTGGTAATAGCTTTTGCCCAAACCGAAGTGCATGTCACTTACACCACGAAAAAGGAAAGCCATATAAACTTTATAAAACAATGTAATCAAGAATACAAAAACTAGAATTAAAGAATGTTAGAACTAAAAGCATAAAACCTCTCGAATCCTTAAATCCTGGAACTTAATCACATTGGTCTAGAACATGGAAATTAGCCACTCATCGACATAGAAAATAAATAAATAAAAACTTACTAAAAACACCTAAGAGAAGTCACCTCGCTTCTTTTGAGAGATCAATACAAAGAGAAAGTCAAGTGAATGGAAGAGATAGTCTAAAGTTGTTCTAGTTTCTATTTATAGTAGAAATGTGATAAGAGGTGATCTGATCCTATATCTAGCAAATCTACAAAATGCAAAAGTGCCAATCTTCAGATCAGTCCAGCGCCATACGTGTAAAACCCCAAGGCGCTGCAAATCACTGAGATGACGCTACAATACTCTATTTTTCCTTCGATTCTGTCACGATTAAGCCTAGCGCCTTGCTAGCACTGTGTGTACAATCTAAGGGTGCTGTCTTCACGAGGCTTTACACGCAACATCCATAATGACTTTTCTTTCATTTGGTTAAGTTAAGGCCAGCGATTCCTTGGCGATTTCAAGTCAACTGAAGGCGCTGAGGAGGAGGTGAACCTATCTCTTGCGTTTTGACTAGATTTTTGTGGGAAATCACTTTTTTTCATCCAAATGCCTTTATTTACCTTGAAAAATACAAAAACAAAGGTTTTAGAGTATAAATGGAGATAAAAGTCTTGTAATTCATAGTAATATCACACTAAAATATAGCACAATTATCAACTTATCAAATACTTCCAAACTTTGAGAATTGCTCGTCCCGAGCAATGGAGTATAAGACAATCAAATTGCATACATAACATAAATTTCAACTTCATTAATGCCCAACTCTAACTTAAATAGTTTCGTCCAATTTTTCATAAGCTTTCCAAATAGAAACAAGAACACTTAAACAAAGCTGGTTACTTTAAGTTAAGTTATTTTGGCTACTTTCTCAAAGAATACTTCGCAAAACACTAAGTTTCATCAAGACTAAAAATCATCAATTAGTCACGAGTTATCTCAGAACTTTTTACAAGCCAAAAACTTGCAATCTTTAAAAAGAGCATTGAATACTAAGATTCCACAAATAGAACTTATAAAACCATTCCATTGACACATTCAAAACATTGTTTGTAGTTAATAGGGCTTTCTTTTAGATTATAATGGTTGGGTTGGTTGACAAAGAAAGATAGTTCATGGATTCGGACGTTGGAAAACTTTAGACTTAGACTTGTCAAAGGATTATTAGAGTACATGAAATTACTTACACTGTACCTTAATTTTTCTTTTCATGTTGTGCAGTCCTCACCTTTTTCCAACCATTCGGCTCCCAGCTCCATTTCATGTGGATGTCGTTTTAGATGTGACACTCATTTTTCTAACCACACGACTCCCTGTTTCATTTCCCATGGATATCATTTTTATGTGAAAATCTCATTTTTCTAAGCATAAGGTTCCCTGCTCCATTTTCCTTTGGATACATTTTTTATGTGGAACTGTTTAATCATATGATTTGATTGATTGGTTTTTTATCAGGATCAATTTTCCTTTTTATTTTGGGTGTGTAAACAATATTTATTCTTATATTTATTTCCTTTCTTTTCTCCTTCTTATTCTTCTTATTATTCTTCTTCTTCTTCTTTCATGTCTCTTTTTACTAATTCAAGTCTAAGACTAGTTTCCAACTAGGTAAAAGATTATAGGTTATAGGTTTATAGGTTTCATGATAGGTGATGAAAGAGTGAGGTTGCGTTGGCTCAACTGGTTTAATTAGAGATAACATAATAGGTGGATTAAAGGCTAAGAGCTTTAGACAAACATGGCCTATATCTTCCTTGAAACTTAATCTTTCATTATTACTCAGTTGTAAATGAATTGCAAACCTATCTTGGAATAAGTAGAGATTTAGTTGAGTCTTTTCCTTGGCTCCACACTAGCACTATTTGGTGTAAAATCAATATGGTAAACTAATCACAAGAATAAAATTTTCACATAAACTCTACTCTAGGTCTAGTCCATTCATGACAACATCAATCCACATTTGAATTCTAATTTGTCCACCATTATCCTAAGCTAGACTTGGGCATTCATTTAAGCTCAAAACAACGGATGGAAAAATAAAAAGAATGAGTTCAAAAATATGGAAATGTATAACCAACCTTCCAAAACATCAATCTTTAAAATGAAATGACACCGTATTACCTGTATTTCGCCAAAAATCTCGTAAAAACTCTGAAAATTGCAATTTTTTTTTACCATAAATCCTTTACATAAGGTTCATTCATTCATTCATTCCATCAACCTGCATACTTGCATACCCCCAAATTTACTCTGAACCTTGTCCTCAAGATTCAAGAAAGTAGGACGACCAATACACATTCCAAAATATCGAGTGAAGTATAATAATCGAATATAAGAAAATGGAAAGAATTGGAATGAAACAAAATAAATATATGGAAAGTCGAAAAATGTATGCAAATGATGTGACGTGTAGTGATATTACAAAATTACATCATTATCATATTGTATCTCTTCCAAATATATTACAAAATTGACTTAATGTTAATTTTCTGAGTTCCTTTCTCGAATACATATATAAATAAGGAAATCAACTCTCAGTCATTGTCCTGATATTGCTCACTCTACTGCGGAGTCTTTTGTGGGGTTTAGTAAGGAGTCTGCACTCTTTGTGAAGAATGTGAGGAGGAATGAGCTTCATACTCCTCATGAGCTTGATAAACCTGATAGCATGGAAATATGATGAATGGACTGTTCGGAATTGAGGGAGTTGGCTCGTTAGGGTGATTGTGGATTTGTTGATGCCACAACTGCCCATGGTACATAAATCGACTAAGCTCTCTCTGATTATGGAGGATCATTTCCTTGTTGGAAATTTGTCATGGTACTCCTTATGGTGGTGGTGGTGGTGCAGATGAAGATGTTCATCTCCTCCTTCCTGTGACTCTACTCGCTTGGGTCTCCTGCTGCTGTTGCATTCGAGTGGCTGCTCATGCTCTCTCATGTGCTCTATACTCCTCATCTTTAGAATCCTCCCCCTCTAATTTATCAAACATAAAAATATCGTCATCGTGTATGGTCGGTTAGGGTGGGATATCGAACGTTAGACCGGCGTGAGGGAATCCTGCCTGATGGCATAGGCCGATGATAAGGATGGGAAATGCTAGGCTCTTTTTTTTCATCGTGCTAATCCTCTCTCAGATGACCTCATGAATAATACTGCAACCGACACGTGCCCAAATACGATATAGCAGTGTGAATGACACCTCGCCATGCTGATTGGTGGGGTAAAGAGAACCATCAAAAAAGTAAAACCAAGCCTTAAGAGTCTTCCTAAAATGGGTCTTAATAAGATGCTTAGGATACTGAGAAGTAGAATAGACCCACTTGTTGTGAGGGAAACGAGTCAGAGCTACCCGCACAGTTTGATAGGGGAAATGAGAGTAAAAAAAATATCTCGAGTGTGGGAAGTTAGACAATTCCAAGCCCTTAAAATTAGGTTGGCCGTAATCGGTGTTAATGGCCTCAGGGGTGTAGCTAACCATCACTCCTCTCACCTGAACAGTCTCTCCTATTCTTGTCGCAAGTCCATTCGCGCAAAACTTGCGAACCAGCTGCTCACATCCCTGAACAAGGTCTAGGTTATAGGGGTGCTCGGTCAAGGCCTGGTAGTCTCTGGTTAAAAACTCCCACCCCTACTCTCTAATGATCAATGTCACTTTCCTATCATATTTGGGGTTTTATATACTAAACCCCCTTTAGCTAAGGGTTTTCTCTTCTTTTTATTCAAGTCACTATTAAATCTCCTCTGGTCCTTATCACTTACAAAAAAGAACTCATCCAAAGGCTCACGCACACTAGATGGGTGGTTTCTAGCCATAAGCGGTGATAATAAACCTGTAGTCCTCCTGTTATGACCCGTAGAACCACTACAATCTACTCTATCCATATCACTCAAAAATATAGCAACAAATATACAATAACCTTCATAATAGTCATACCACAAACTAACAAGCATATTGGTGTAAGACATTCAACAATCATATGAATATTGATTTAAAATCAAAATCTTGAGCAAAACTACTAATGGCATTTGAAATTCATGTCAATCAATTTGTCAAGAGCATTTGGTGAAAAATCATTTTCAAGTCTCAAAATCATATAAAAATTTTCAATCAATCAAAACTTATGTAAACAAGATTTCAATTAATTCATCATACACCTATATTTCCATCATCAATCGCCAAATTGAATTTAAACCTAAGTGTCGACGGTGTCGATGAACTTTCAACAAAAACTAAACTTTGGGAATTCAGATTTTGATAACAACCTCCAGCACATTCTCCCAAACTTAATTCACATTACATTGACCAAATTAAGGCCATTGGATCATTCAAAATTAGAAATCCAACTTGAAAATTTGAAATTTCCAAAAACATAGTCGATTTGTCAAAAAAATTGGGATTTTTCAAATTTGATCAAAAATCAAAAGTAAATCGACCAAACCACTATAATTACTCTCAGAAACAAAAAGCTCTATGATTTTAGGGTCCAATTTGACACCTAGAATACACATGTTGCCCGAATTGGCCGAAGAACACATCGACAAAATTCACAAAGAATAAGAAGTTTCTGGACATTACCGAGTTGGGAATGAGTTTCCAAGAGCTCAAAGGAGTTTTATTGGCCTAATGGACGTTTAGGGAGTTCGGATTGTTCCAACCCTAAGTCGCGGCTTCGTCAAAGCACTCACCAATACCTCAGTTTGACGGCTCAAAGTGGTTACCACTTGATGGGGAATCAAAAATGAGTTTGGGAAGGTGTTTTGGGCGTGGAAGGCATCGTGGGGGCTCTAGGGTATGAGTTTGGGGAAGAAGATGAGGTTTGTCCTATTTTAAAAAACTGGAATTCATGTCTAGCGGTGTATGTTCAAATGTCACAACACTGGCAATGCACTACGAAATCACATTGCTGGCACATCGCTGGGATGAATTAGCGTATTTAACATATCACCAAGCATCATCTAAGCGCCCTACATGTTATCTCACAACGTTGGGAAGTCGCTTGCCTTAAAATTTAATTTTCTCCCTAAAATTTGATATTCATGTTATTCGTTATGTGCACTTCCCTGTGTATTGATTATAACCACAAGTATAATGGTTCAATTGTAGTAATAATGTGACTAACAAAGGTTAATTATGCATATCATTCCTCTGAAAAGGTGAATATGAACACAAATGCTTAGTCAAGTTTACTATATTGTTAAGAAGGTCTTTTTTTGTTTGGTTTAAACTAAAACTATAATAATCATAAAAATAATGTAAATCTAGTTATATTATTTTATTGAGAAAACTTTTAGTTCACAACTTAACCCAGGTAATGAAATACTATGCTTCCCATATCCAACTTATTTAATCTTTTTTATGTGTGTGCAATGCATAATTAGAATAAACAGATTTCCCTAATATTCACTTCAACCTACGATCGTGGTGAAAAAAATCCCAATGTGCAAACTAGAACTCCATCTATCGGTGTGAATAACATAAGTCTCATAAAGCATTAAGTATCAAATCTTTAGACTCATAAACAATTAAGTTCACTGTCCATGTCTCCCTAATCAACAACTATCTATCCATGTTCTATAATCTTACGGTTGTGTTGTTCATATCCAGCTTAAAAGCTCCAAGGCCATGGTAACTTCTAAAACCCGTAATCAGTAAACATGTGATCAAAATGTTTATAGCATTAAACATGGAATCACACACAAATCCCAATAACCGCACATCTAAAACATTATAAATAATTCATAACTTTGCATAACATTCATACCATATGATCCATTGATCCCTAAGATAAGTAGACTACTCACTCATCATAATCAAAAGCACACAAATCATGGTATTCATTGCAATCAGAGATAAAATCAAATAAAACTTCAATTAAATCAAAGAACAATATCGAATCACCTTAATTGGAGTCTTCAATGTATCTCCTTCAAAAGCTCTTCTCAATACTCGAATAAAACTCTTTAAAACTCAAAATTAATGTAAACTATGACAGTCTCTTGTAAAAGTATGATAATGTTTAGGTAGCTGAACCTAAGGGGACAATGTATAAGGTTATGGAAACATGTGATACCAACATTATAGATGGTATCAGAGCGTAGGCTAAACGAACCTAGAAACAAAGTGTGTAATAGCCACAGTTAGTACCCAGTTTAGGAATTAGCACATAAGAAAGATCATAGTTGATATCCTAATCAAAGGTAATGGAGCCTATATTGGAAAGTGTAGTCCAATCCTAAAATTGGGGATACAAATCAGTTGAAAAGTCACAAATAGTATCTAATTTAAGTCACTTTAAAGATTAATAAGTTGTTGAATTTAGAAAAGGTTGGTCATTATTAAGTATTGGAATCATTTGCGAAGGCTTATGATTTGCATTGACTTATTATGGACAAGTGACCAAACTAAAGGTGGGAATAGGATTTAAAATGAAAAAATATATGTTATGACGCTATTTAATTATGTATAATATATATATGCAGTTAGATATATTGTTCATTCATCTTGTCTCCCATGTAAAGTTTTGGAACCAACCTCCTTGAAATGCTCATAGTGCATAATGAGTACTCAAGGTGGAAGTTACTATAGCGTGAGGGGCGTTAGGGACAAGGGACTGATGATGAACAGTGGCGTGCTTTAATGGAGTGCCAGATGGCTGAAATGACTGAGAATCATCGTAAGACACTTGATGATATGTCTGCAGCACATGAACGACGTATGATGGAGGTGATGGATGTTATTAAAGGATAGAGAGTCACAAGGTTCGCGGATGGGTTACACAAGCATATTAGGGCCAGTGCGGCTACATACATGCCAAAGACTTACGCACGAGTAGTGGTGAGTGCACGACATTGTTAGGCTACATACTTACCAGATCAGGTGAGAGAGAGCATGCTTCCACTATAGCCAATGTCCACGGGAAACTATCAAGCTCCTAGTAAAAACAAATTTGGAGGCAATTTTCAAGGAAATCCTCATAAGAAGAACAAGAATGAAAGTTATTCAGGCGGGTTCACGCATACCAATGCAACACCAAGGGCACCATATATTCCTACAGGAACTGCACACACCCCTACACACCCAGCTTTGTTTGGTATGAGGAAAAGACCTTTAGCATCGACACTCCAGCAAAGCTAACGCAAACGGTCAGCAAGATCGAATGCAGGAAATTTAGGAGCACCGTCATCTAAGACATTTTAAAGACCTAGAGGGCTATGTTTTTCATGAATATAACCAAGACATCATAAGGAAAAGTGCCCCAATAAGCCAAAGGTTTCGATAGCCAGTGTAGCCCGTCCATGCTATTACAAAACCCGTTCTGGGGCCACTCGATAATTGATGGCATATAGATTTATATGATAGGGGTATGCATACCTTGTTTGATTTCGGTTCTACTTTTTCGTTTTTATCTAGTAAGATTGTTGGTGAGCTAGGACTGAAATCGGTTAGAGCTAGTGCAATTTTAATCTTGAGTACGACTGCTAGTGAGAAAGTATATCTTAACATGATGTGCGAGGGTGTTTAATTAAAATTGGGAATCATGTTTTATCACATGATTTACGAGTCTTGGGGTACTTAGAGTTCAATTCCCTATTAGGGATGGATTGGTTATCAGCTTACTATGCCAGTATCGACTATTTTTGCAAGATCGTTACTTTTCAGATTCTTAGTATACCACCATTTCGATATAGAGGTCGCACAGCTAGCCAAGTTGCCACCCGTAGGAAGGTAGTAACAAGTAGTGAGTTGGAAACTCTCATGAGTTTGATAGCCATGAAGGACGATGGTCATGAAGTCAAACTTGACCAAATTCCGGTGGTTAAAGATTTCCCGAAAGTTTTTCCCTTAAAATTGCCTGGAGTCCCTCCACCTCAGGATGTTGAAATTGTTATTGATCTTATACCTTGTACGAAACCTATTTCTATACCACCATATAGAATGGCACCCAAGGAGTTAGCCGAGTTGAAGACTCATTTAGAAGAATTATTGGAGAAATATTTAATTCACCCAAGCATGTCGCCTTAAAGAGCAATGATGTTGTTTATGAAGAAGAAGGATGGTAGTTTACGGATGTGTATTGACTATTGACAGTTGAATCAGGTGACCATTAGGAAAAAATACTCACTCCCTTAGATCAATGACCTATTTAACCAGTTGTAGGGAGCGAAGTTCTTTTTGAAGATAGACTTGAGGTTGGGGTATCATCAGCTAAGGATACGGGAGGAAGACATTAAGAAGACTGCTTTAAGGATGAGATATGGACATTATGATTTCACAGTGATGCCATTTGGACTTACAAATGCACCTACATTGTTCATGGATCTCATGCACAAACTCTATAGGCCTTATCTTGATAAGTTCATCATTGTCTTCATCGACGACATCATGATTTATTCCAGGACTCGAGAAGAGCACGAAAAATATCTCAGAATGACCTTGTAGACTTTGAAAGATCATCGGTTGTATGCCAAGTTCAACAAATGTGAATTTTAGATCTCGGAGGTACAATTTCTGGGTCATGTGGTGAATGCGAAAGGAATTTTTATAGATCTAGCTAAAGTTGATGTCATCACAAAATGGCTGCAACCCACCATACTAACAAAGATAAGAAGTCTCATGGGATTAGCAAATTACTACTGAAGTTTCATGACAAGACTACTCAAAGATTGCAACACTAATGACAAGGCTAACACAAAAAAATATGGAGTTTTTATGGACAGAAGAATGCTTTCAAGGAATTGCAAGATAGGCTGACTTCGACATCTATATTAGTGCTTCCAAAAGCAGGAAAGGAATTTGTTATTTATATTGATGCTTAAAAGATCGCTTTGGGATATGTCTTGATGCAAAAAGGAATGGTGATCACCTATGCTTTGAGACAACTGAAGATACATGAGAAGAAATACCCAACTCATGATTTGGAGTTAGCAGCCGTTGTGTTTGCTCTAAACCTATTGAGGCATTACTTGTATGGCAAGAAGTTCATAATGTTATTTGATCACAAGAGTTTAAAGTATTTATTTACACAGAGCGAGTTGAACATGCATCATAGACTTTGGCTTGAGTTTTTGAAAGACTTTAACTTCACACTTCAGTATCATCTTGGAAAAGCAAATATTATGGTAGATGCTTTGAGTCGTGGGAGGAAGGAAACAAAGTATGATGATGACTAAGGAGTATAGATTGCTCGAGGAGGTCTCAGTGATGTGCATGCATGAGTTACCTATGGGAGAGTCTGATGTTTCATGTTCCTCGATATGAGTTGAGATGATAGAAAAGCTAGAGGTTGTTTCCAAAGTTATAGACTATCAGAGAGTTGATTCAGAGTATGGCAAGTATAGATCACAGGCTGATAGTGAGGAAATTCCAGGTTGGAAGCCTTCGGCAGATGGAGTAATGAGATTCAAGGGTAGGCTATGGATACCCCAACATGTACAGTTGCAAGAGGATTTACTTTAAGAAGCTCATTGATCATGCTAAACTATTCATCAAGGGAGCAAAAAATGCACCATGACATGAAATGAATATACTAATGGCCAGGGATGAAGGCAAATATTGCTAAATATATCCAAGAATGTGTAACTTGTAAGCAAGTGAAAGTGAATCATCAAAAACTTGGAGGGATATTGCGACCCTTACCTATTCAAGAGTGGAAGTGGGAACTTATAGCCATAGATTTTGTGACCGATTTGTCGATGACAAGGAATAAACATGATGTGGTTTGGGTGACTGTAGATCATTTCACTAAGTTTGCGCACTTCATTCTGATTTCCATGGGGGGTCTAGTGGACAAACCGAGCGAGAAATATCTTGATGAGATCTTAAGGCTACATGGTGTCCAAGTGTATTGTTTTAGATTGAGATCCACGACTTACTTCCAAGTTTTGGAATAGTTTACAGAATCAGATGGGAACCAGGCTCAATCTCAACACTACATTTCATCCTTAGTCAAATGGCCATATTGAGAGACTTATCAAGATTCTGGAGGATATGCTTAGGCTTATTTGTTGGATTTCTTAGGAGTTAGGAGGACTGTTTACCTTTATGCGAGTTTGCCTACAACAACATTTTTCAAGCAAGCCTTGGTATGACACTGTTTGAGGCACTTTATGGAAGACCTTGGAAGCCTCCGGTATATTGGGCAAAGGTTGGAGACAGGGTGTTGATAGGGCTAGAGATTGTGCAGGATCACACCGAGATAATTAAACATATTAGGCAACTACTACAAACTGTATAAGACAGGCATAAGAAGTATGCTAATAAGGATCATCAAGATGTAGACATCAAGAAAAACTACTACGTATTGCTCAAGGTTTCACCGATAGAGGGACATTACAGGTGAGCTGAAATAGAAGCTTTCTCCTAGGTATATCGGGCTCTTAGAAGTGACTGAACAAATTGATTTGGGTGCCTACATGTTAGCTTTGCCACCACAACTAGCGGGAGCTCACGATGTGTTTCATGTATCCATGCTGCGGAAGACATCGACCAAGCATACGCCATCCATTGATTGGAGTCAGGTCGACTTGAGGGAAGACACATTGTATGATGAGCAGCCAATTCAAATTCTCGATAGGAAAGTTCAGAAGCTTCGTAACAAGGAGATGCCATTAATTAACGTGCAGTGGCAATTCCAGTGAGAGGATTACCTGGCAGAGCACTTCTCGAATCTCTTCGAATCTTCAGGTACGGCTTACTTTTAGTTTTTAAGACGAAACTTCTTGAAATTAGGAATATTGTGACGCCCACATCCCCAAATTTAGGAATAAACTCATATCAAGGATAATTAAATAATTAAATATGATTTGTAAGTTAATATGCAATTTATTTGTATTATTAATAATAATATAATAATTACTTGTGGAATAAGTAAGGGTAATTTGGCAAAAATCAAAGTTGGATGAACGTAATTAGGGACGTTGGAGGGTCTTAGGACCAATAGGCATCATATAAGATCAAGGGTTAGGAGTAGGTCAATTAAACCCTAGTTCTTGAGACACATAGATACAAATTAGAACCTAGTTATAATCCTTTTCAACACACATAATGTGGAGGCTAGGGTTGGAGTGCTAGAGAACTAAAATCATCTCCATAAGTTAGGAATCACTAAAACAAGGTAAATCTCACAACCCAAATTGTTAATCTTAAATGGAAATCATTGACAGTGGGTGTGTAATATTAGATTTTGGTTTGCCCTAAGTTTTCAAAATGAATTTACAAGGTTTTCACTGTTCAACTTGTGTTCTTTATGGTCCCAATGATTATATGTATGGATTTGAAGTTCAAATTGATGTTTTGATTCAAACTGGTGATGAGCACATGATTTCTAGTGGGATGTTGATTTGAATAAGAGGTTGTGGTGTTTTGAAATCATGTTTCGACATTTGAATCGTATTTTCGGATTTGGAAAGGTTTTGTGAGAAAACTTTGAATTTTAGGTGTGTTTTGGAACAAAATTCATTTGAAAAGGTTTTGATTGAAATGGTTGATAAAAACCATGATTCTGGACTATTTTTGGTGTATTTGAAGTCCCAAAAGGGCTGAGAATTGGTCAGAATTTGACAAAAAGAAAACCAAAAAATTCTAGGCTTCCCCAACATTGATGTCGTCCCGACACCGTGCTTACATATGCACGACGCCGTGTGTGTAAACCACACGACATCAATAGGACAAAAATTTGGAGTCACGCTAGTGTTGACGCTATCACGACGTTGTCCCGGCGCCGTGTGGGTAAACCCACGGCGCCACCACAGTGCCAGTAACCCTGATTTTTACTGGTTCATAAAAGTGGCGTAACTTCTTCGTTTTAACTTCATTTTCGACGTTCTGAACACCATTGGAAAGCTTGTGGAAAGCTTAACAACATGGAACTAATAAGTCACTTAAAATAAGAATTTAAATAACTCAAAAATATGTTGGGAGTCACAAGTATAGTTTGACGTAGAAACTTACCTAGCGTGTATGTAATATAGATACTCGAGGAACGCCACCAAAGATTTCTCGAGGCTAAGGAATTGGTTAGGAAAGTAGGGCTAGATGTAAGTGGGGTATTCTTTATCTTCAATTATGCATGCTATTAGTTATGCTAAAACTCATGATTATGAATGGTTATCTTGTTAGAATCAAGTTGAATATATTTTGTCTTTCCATTTCATATTGTCCTTTGAGCTCTCTATTTATGAATGCCAGTGGAACTGATGTGCTTGGATTGAATAATTGAAATAGTATCTCGGACTGGATAATCGACGACCACTGATTATCTCCCTCCGTTTTGCTTGAACACCATTCTGTTGAAGTTGGGTCCTATTGGATATTATTGAAGCCAATTATTTGTTTAGACACTAATCTATTGAAGCTGAGTAATTTATAATACCTTTGAAGCCAGTTTGTTGTCACATCAGACACTTTGTATTTGGTTTCCACTTTGTTGACTCTATGAAATTCATATTAGCATTGTTATCTTGTTGACTATCTTTTTTGGGCTTTTGTTTCATTATGTTTTGCACTATACACTATGCTTGTTTATGTCTCATTTCATGCCGAGAATGATAGTAGGAATTGAAGAATAACCTTATTAGTGCTAGTTATTACGCATTAGGTATTACATGGATGATTGAGGGTAAAATATGCTTTTGTTTTACTGAGCCTATTGAATTATTGCTCACCCCACTATTTTTCCCCCTCCAAGTACCTCAGTTGCAGTTCAGGATAAAGGAAAGGGCAAGGTCGTAGCTTAGGGCTCTTTCTTTGTTTGCAAGGTTGTTTTATTGACATTTTATTGATTTTGAGATATTATGTATTAAACATGGGACTTTACCATAGGTAGACTTTGTGAAACCCATAGGTTAGTTGGTAAACTTTTGTAAGACTTTCTACTTTATTTACGCACCTATTAGACTAGAAGACTTTTATTTCGCACTATTTATATATCTCGGTAGTCTTTGGTAGATTATCTTTTGTTATTTCTGCAGGTTAAGGCTTACGGGATCATCGCCCGACTCGCTAGGTTATCTCAATGGGTCTGGCCAATGGGTTAGGCCGGGTGGCCTTGGTTATAGGAATTGGGGTTGTCAAAGTATGGTCCCTACTTCATTTTCTTTGGATTTCATTTTTCTCACTTTTTCCAACCATCAAGTTCTCTGCTCCTTTTCCTGTAGAACTTTTGAGACTCTCTATTTTTTATTTAAAACACTTGTTAGCACTTCTCATTTTCACTTTTATTAAGCAAGATTTAATTCCAACTTTTCACTAAACATCATGCCTATCTCTTCCCCTTTTAGTACTATGTTTTTATTTACTCTATACTCAAGTAAGATTCATACTTATTATAAAGTTCTTTAGATATCTAACATTTTCCACAAGAACTGTTATGGTATTCTTTTTGCTTTGGTTTCAAGTTTATGGTTTTCCTTAAATCTAAGCTTCTAATCATGAAATTATACAGTTGTTTGCTACAATTCTTATTTTCTTCAAAAATAATATCATTATCTTGAGTTTCATATCAACAAGATACTTGTATTCTTACTCATCCTCAATCAAAGGCATGAACTTTGCAAATGCTATTTCATTCATTATATATACTACTCTATATACGCTAATTTATACTACCTATATACATGTTTTATATGTCACTATGTACCGCATTTAAATAATAAGTAAATGATAATATAATATAATATAATATAATTAAAATTTTACGATCATACTTGAAGTGTTTATCCTTAATTCATCCTTTCTTGCCACTATCCATAGTGTCGATGCCCCCAAACTTAAACTAAACCTTGTCCTTAAGGTTTAAAAATAAGTCTGAAATATAAAAATACTAAATAACACAAAAATATATGATATAATATGATAATAAACATCAAAATGTAAAAAAAATAAAGCTTAGCTAACTACTAAAGTGTCAAATATTCCAAATTAAAATATCAGTATTAATGTATCACTCATCTCCCTAAGATCGAGAAAAATCCTAAAACTCAGACTCTAGGATTGCACATCATTAACATCATCATCAGCATCATCATCATCATCAGCTCCAGCAAAAGATGATATCAAATGATGCTCCATTCTTTTGTTTTGCACTAGCTAGATCAAACACATAGTTCAGTGCCTCTTGAAATCTGATAGACCTGTTAGTAGGTCTTTATGGGTTTTTTTTGGAGTTCATACTCAGCGAAAAATTCAAAACAATTTTGAAAAACTCCAACATGATCAAAAATAGATCTCATTAAACTAGATCCAAAAAGTAAACCATACCTTAATCCGTGATTTTTCTTCTGTGATCGTTTGATCTCCAAGATATTTAAGCGCGGGTCCTCTATCAAAAACTCACACATGAATGGTGAGCACAATTTGGAGTGCTAGCCCCAAGAGATATTGAAAATATTTTTCTTTCTTTTCCAAAATCTAGAGAACTCAAAATTTGCAAAAACAAAAGTCTTCTTTCGTTTTACGGTTTCACCCTTTATTTATATGTATAAACAAGCCCTCACTTAAAATCCTATTCGTAATACAACTATTGTATTTAGGCAGTTTAAGCAAATTCATTACTCTGGACCAATTGAAATTGCACAAAGCCATTCTCTGTGTGTGATCCAATAGGTTTATTCGATGTTGGCAATGAACCAAAAACCATTTTGGTACACAAGTCATAAGCGGTCTCTAGGAAGGTGTTATGACTACTCAAGTAGCATGAATATCAAAATTGATACAACCTAATGAATAACATGTATCATATCCTTTTGCGTGCGATATCCTTTGACTAAACATAAGGCATGGAAAGTCACCCATTATGTTCAATCGTACTAGCCTCGATCTTTGGGTAAACTAAAAACATCCAAGTGACATTAGTCATATCAATTTACATGAACTTGGCCATTATAAGTATATCATATCGAAGAATCTATTGATATCTCTCTCTATACGAGAATGACAAATCCTATCTTTATTACAAACCTTCACATATTATTCACATGATAACTAATCACAATCTTTATAATCGTTTAGTTAAAGACAACGTTTGATTGTGTCAAATTACCATGCTCCTAATATTGAAGTCTATGGTAATCTCAAGTCAAAGGACTAAATGATATACCTATAATGAGTAAAACCTATGACATAATCCATGTGGTGTTCTCATAGCGGGTCGGTCCAGTACCTTGTTCCCTAACAAGTACTCATGATCTCGATCCGTATCCCTATACGCATGATCATCACATGACCATTAATCAAAATTCATATTAGTCTTAATTCATTAAAGTTCCCAGTATAATGATCGACTAGGGACATTTAGGATATTTCAACAAATACCCATGGATCTTACTATGGTTAATATGCAATCACCTATAATAAAATAGCAAATGAAAACCTCAATTTTATTAACTAAAATTATAAGATAAACAATATTTGTAAATTGACCTAGGCATATGCGCCAACAGGTCTCCTAACTCTACTCATCTGATATCTCGCTATATCCATCTTACGATATGCAAATAGCAGAAAAGTCCTCTATCCATTTAGTCTGTCTTGCATCTTTCTCTACCTATCTTTCTTATATCTTAACATAGCTTGCTTATACTGTACTTTATCCTCTCTATGTTGCTTTCTCATTTCAACTATCCACAACCTCTGTTGTTGTGGAGTCAAATCCTCAGGTGGTGATATAGGTGCCTGCTGTGGTAGAGGCAGTGGTGGAAAAACTTTAGGACCATCCAATTCATACGTTCCAATCATATGGTCTATAAACTCGTAGCCCGCAACAAAACCTTGCTGGTTCTTCTCATCAACTCCATATCATTCTTCTTCTAACTTCTGGGCAAACTCCGCTACTACTACTTCTGTTGTTGCTTGTTTCTCTACTTCTTCAGCTAACATCTTGGCATCAAATCTCTCCTTCCTTGCTATCTCTCTCATTTTCAGAGTCCTTGTATCTATTGGGTACTTTCAAGGTCAACATAAACTCTTCATCAATTACTACTTGGGCATCTATATCAAATTCTTCATCTTAGATAAATTTCACTCCAGCCTTCAAGAACACATATGTTATGAGGACTGGAAACAACAATTTATTGTCTGTGTCACTAAAGATTGACTCACTCAAATTCTTGTAAATGATTTCCCCTACATTGATATTCCCATTATGTGCCGCATTGGGTTTGTTTATCTCACCCTGCTGAGTAGTGGGGTATGATGAAAAAATAATAAAATGTTGCCACATTCTATAAGATTTTCATACAATCCACTTTTTAATGTGTTTTGGTATATTCTCAGCTCCCATTTTCCATCCTCTTTGTCATGGGACAACTAATGCTCTCTCTATGGTTGTAAAAGGATATAGGTTATAGGGTCTCTTAAATAAATCAACTGGGAAAGTCTGTGGGTCTCCATTCTTATTCATATAGTCTAACCCATAAAATGCTTTTATGTATTTCTTATTAAATGGAAATCTACTCCACTCACTCTTACCGGATCTCCTTTCCTTGTAAACTTGGCATTGCCATTGAATTCATACGTAATATCACACACTCCACAAACTTCATTCTTCCTATAGTCTTGTGTGAGTTTCGACCATCCCCATTGCCTAATAAATTTTTTGACTCTTTCATCATACTTGGCCGGGAGTTTAATTCCTCTTACATAAATAAACTCCTTATTCTCTTTAGCCTCATACCTCTCTTTGGCCTCCTTACTAATAAATTTCTTCAATTTAAATGGCCTAGATGCATTATCATCCATAGCTCCTGAAAATGATCATTTTCTCTAGCTTCACTAGCTTGACTAGCTTGTGTCATTGTTCTTGACATTTCAAAAGCTCACAACAACACAACAATAATAACGACAACTTCAAATAACATAAAAATTAAAATTTTATTCACAAAAGTCATTCACACGCCATGATATTCAAAAGGACTCACACTAATCAACAATAATCCACATTATGCTTTAAATTCATACATAATCCTAAAAAACTCACCAAAAACCCAAATTTCCATAATTCATTCAAATTTCATCTCAAAATCAAAAACTCAAGGCTAAAAGCCAATGAAATTAAAATTTTACCTCAATGCTAGACTACTTTTTGGTGTTGAATACTTCTCCAAGCTTGACTCAATCTAAGCCCTCTCACCTTGCTCACAAACTTCTACCCTATTTTTCCTTTATTTACTTATCCAAAATTTGATGCCCTAACTCTTCAAATTGCGGAAAACCATAATGCAACCTCACTCTTCACTCTCAATCACTAAGAACATTTTTTTCTCACTTAAAATCACTCAAACAAGGGTTCTAAAGGGGTTTATACTCGGTTGGTAGGGTTTGGAATAGGTTTGGAGTGTGTTGAAGTTGGTTGAACAAGGGTTTTGTAACCATGTCCCGAAGTCGATGCCGCCAGGTATAACCCATAGCGCTGTGACAACGTGATCACTTCGTAAGTACCCTAAGACTCAGTCTCTGCTTCCATCTCTACACCGTTTATGTAATCGCACAGCGTCGAGACTGCATTGGGTTGTCATTATATAAAAATTCACATTTTTCACTTACCTCTTTGTTGGCATTGTCATGGTGCTGTGCCTTAACCTACATGGCATCATGACTGCGTGACTGCCCTATTTAATAAATTTTTCAAAAATCTTACCCGTGTTTCGTCACTTTGCCCTTCCAATATCACTTTAACTCCTTGATTCTCGTGTGAATATGCTGAATATGTTGAGACTTCACCATTCCAATGAAAAATCACCGGAGAAATGGTTCTTCCTATAAAACTAGCATAAAAATTCGTCAAAGTTAGAAAAATACTACTATAATGTCTGGATTGCTATACTTATTACTTAAAAGTAAAAACTAAATTAAAAATGAATTTACTGTAACGGCCTAATTTAATTAAACTAGAATTAACATTAATCTCAGAGATTAATGGTCGTAATTCGAGCGTTATGTGGACAACTCGGTTGACTCGGACACGAGAATCGAGGAAATATGTTATTTATGGATGGTGGTTGTATATATGTGGTGTTTAAAATTATTATTATTATATTACACCGCATGTGTGTATGTTGCTATCGGGCGAGTTTGTGTGACGGGTGTTCACCTCGAAAGGCGTGTCAACGCGGGTGTCGGGTAGGCGAACTAAATGTATGCTAGGAAACTCGACTAATCCATGTGAAGATGAATAGTAAATAAATTAAAATGGGTCATCTGACCATAGGCCAAGTAAACTCAAATTTAAACAATAGGCTATGGCGTGCCTCGAAATGTGTGTCGAGACGCGGGGCACCGGGTATCGGGTAGTCGTTGAAGGTTAGTGGGACCACAAGTTGGTTAATTTTGATAAATAAAACACTAACCATATTTAATAGAATGGGCCTAAGTTAGTGTGGTCAAATTAAAATAAATAAAGGCCTATAGTTCAGTCAATTAAATGGAAAACATAGTATTTGCTTGGAGATAAACATTAGCATATCTAGAGACCAAAGGAGTTACAATGCGGTGTCACTTGGTTTGAGTTAGTGGAGTGTAAGTGGGAAATGTGGCAAGAGAAGGACCCTTGGATGATTATCGGGATACTTAAATACATGGGGATCAAGGGTTATAAACAAACCTCACATTGATATATATATATATATATATATATATATATATATATATATGAAAGATTGATCAAACCATGCAACCAAAACATGTTAAACTGAATTTGCTGGGAAATCACAGAGTGGAGAAAGAGAGCTGGAAATTGGAGCTGGAGATCATCAAAGTTGAGGAATAAAACCTAGGTAATCATCTTCTCCATCATCTCCTCTATCTAATGAACCCATTTTTGATGATTTTTGATCAAATTGGTGTAAAAAGAGATTCTGAGGAGTGTTAGATGTTGTTTGGTATTAATTGGATATGGAGTGAGTGTTAGGTAGGTTTAGGTAGGCAAATTGGAAGGAAAATACAAAATCCTCGACTTGAGAATTCTGTCCCAAAGGCTAGGTAGCGCGCTACCTGGAACGATTAGCACACTAATCGTTCTGGGTTTCCTATTCTTCAGGATGAAGTACAGTAGCGCGCTACATCCTGTCCATAGCACGCTACCACCACATAGCACGCTACACTAATCCCATACCGCTAATAACATAAAACTGAACATAAAGGGCAGTTTTGAGATTTTTGACTTAATACATATCTCAAACACCTATAAACATACTAAATATGCAAAATTGGACTTCAGGGACTTAGGGGACCGTAGCTCGGGTATCGAGGAGCTAGTCGGGTCGGATACGGGAGTCTGGGGAAGTCGGAGCGTGGATTGAGGTGTGTAACCCCATTGAGAATGCTTCAAAGAATTCATGGTTTTGATTTATCGATATCGTATTTCATGTGTGACTGCTGGTGGGCACACATGGGGTTTCTCTCCTATTTCGATTTGCGTTAATATTGGTTTTGGCTAAATCGCTTACACGGGTTACTTGTGTTTAGTGCTCGTGTCGACGATAGTAGAATATATCTACGACTATCGGGAGGGATTTAGGGTGTTCCCTTGACTTGAAATAGTGTCTGGAGGGGGTCATCCTGTAACCGTAGTTGGAGTTTAGTCACTGTAAGCCTGTAAGTAGATACGTGGTTCCTATTTATTTATCGATTACTGGCTGGTGTAGGTTAGGGTTTTCTCATGATTATATGGATGTTTACTGATTGATGTTTTAATTCTAAGCTGGTTTAGTGGTATATGATGTTTATTTATTTCACGCTACTGCTTTTGCTTGTCGTATGTTGCCTATATTAATGGGAATATGACGTACTGTTGCTAGGTTTTATATTCGCATGCCTTGTAGTTTATCAGTTTTATTTCATGAATATTATGTGGTCTTCCCTTGGGATTATACTCATTGGACTCGTCACTGTATTTGTTGGGTGATTGAGTGCAGATCCTTCAACGAGCAAGGGCAAGGGCAAGGAGGTATCAGGCGACTACCTTTGAGATTGTGAAGCCAAATTGTGTGTGATATCAGTATGTATTTATTTTCCTTTTTTTGGGTTTTTGGGACTGTAGAACACGGATTACATGTATATGAATCTTTCACTTATCTCGCCTTTGATATATACATGGTATCTTTTGTCGGGTTTTCCACTACTTAGGATTGTCAAATATTGCATAAGTTACTCATTAAAAGACTTCTGCTGTAAAATCATAATATAACTTGATAAATTGAGTAACTGGCTAACTAAATTATTAATACTTATGTAAAGAATAGTTAGCATAACTAGGGTTAGCTGAAAAAGTGTAAGCAACTCGTTAGGTCGCGATGCGTCAAGGAGAAGCAAGCCATGACGTGGCAAGGCTAGGTGACGTGGGATGCGACGTGGTAGGTAGTAAGGCGGCCTGGAACTGTGGGGTCGTCACATTTATAAACCTTGGGCTACCTCCCAGTAGTGCTGCGTTTAACGTCCTTAGCCCGACACTTACACCACGACTCTCAAATGATCACCGTGATGCACCAAGGTTACTTAAATGATGTATCCTCGCGAAGTTCCTCATATCCTCTCATCTTTTTCTAGCTTGCTACCCTATCCTTCATAATCTTTATATAATTTGGTACAGCTTGCCATGTATTTTCAAAAGGGATCACCTTTGTATTCTTCTAAAATATCTTTGCAAAGATCCCAATTTTCTCACCATTCCATTTATCTTGCAATTCTTATTGAAATGGTTTCATTGATACGATAAAATTTATTGTCCCTTACACAAACTTTGTACTGTGTGATCTTAAGTTTTTATTGCTTTCATTTTTCATTATTATTTCAAACTTCTATAGATCAACAATATCATGTTGCATAATATCCTCGATATGAATCTCCTATTTAACATCGTTAGGTGAATCATATTACTCTGAAGTGTCAACAGTGTTGCAATCCTTTTGATTTGGCTTCTCTAATTCTTCATATGCTTCATGACATGTTTATTCGCTTAGTAACATCTCCTTAACTTGGTTCTCCTTAGACTCAATCACAACATCTTGTCTTGAATTTACGAATGTTGCAATTTCTTCTAAATCTTTTTCCAAATTCAAGAACGGTTGATCATCTTCTTCCTCCTTTATATTAAATGATTGCCCATAAATCTATAATCTTTCCTCATACTTCTTGAGATCATGCTCGCTCTGCTCAACCATTTTTCTTACTATTTGCACTAAAGATGTGAGAGACAATTGTTCATCCATCTTTTGACCTTGTCGTGATTTCAAGTTGTCCTGAGAACTCTGTGACGGTTGATCGACATTTTGAATATGAGGGTTGTAAAACCTTTGATAATTATGTCATGACTATTTTCTTTGTACGTAGTTGCAATGCTCTTAACTTCCTACAAATCTGGTAAATCCATACAGGTTATAATATAGGTGTTTATATCCCGTCCATGCCAAACCACTCGCAATTGGTTGTGTTTGGTATGTGGTATTGTCTCAAACAGCTTCACTTCGATAAACCAACCTAAAGATTTTATCAAAATTTCACCATTTGATTCATTAAGATGATAGCTATACATCTTTTACATCCCTGAAACACTTAAGACAAAAGAAAGTAGATAAAGTGCAGTAGGGTCAATCAACTTAAAATTAAAATGAAAATTTACAGTAAATTAAAAATTCTTAACAACTTAAATAATTAAACTAATTGTGGCTACCTATCCCCAGCAACGATACTAAAAACTTGATCGTAACCGCAAGTATAACGGTTCAATTGTAGTAATACTAAGATCAACAAAGGTTGATTACAGATATCGTTCCTTTGGGAAAGGTGTATATGGACATAAGTGCTTAGTCAAGTTTACTATATTGTTCAGAATGTCTATTTTTGTTTGTTTTAAACTAAAACTAATCTAATTTATAAAAACAATGTAAATCAATTTGTATTCTTATATTAAGAAAACTCTTAGTTCACAACTTCTCATAGGTAATGAATTATTATGCTTCCCATATCCAATTTCTTTCATCTTTCTTATGTATGTGCAATGCATAATTAGAATAGATAGATTTCCCTAATATTCATTTCAACCCACTATCGTGGTGAAAAAATTCTAATGTGCAAACTAAAACTCCACTTATCAATGTGAATAATGTAAGTCTCACAAAGCATTAAGTACCAAATCTTTAGACTCATAAACAATTAATTTCACTAACCATGTCTCCCTAATCAACAACTATCTATCGATGTTATATAATTTTATGGTTGTGTTGTTCATATCCAGCTTAAAATCTCCAAGTCCATGTTGACTTCTAAAACCCCTAATCAATAAACGTGTGATCAAGATTTTCATAGCATTTAACATAGAATCAAATACAAATTCCAATCATTGCACGTCTAAGACATTATAAAAAATTCATAACTTTGCATAGTATTCATATTATATGATCCATTGATCCCTAAAATAAATAGACTACTTATCACCATCATCATCATCATCATAAAAAACACACAAATAATGGTATTCATTGCAATATGAGAGTAAGTCAAATAAAAGTTTAATTAAATAAAAGAACAATATGGAATTACTACAATTGGAGTCTTTAATATATCTCCTTTAAATGCTCTTCTCAATACTCAAAGAAAACTCTCTAAAACTCAAAACTAATGAAAACTATGGTGGTCTCTTGTAAAAGTATGATAATATATCAAATGTATGGTGGTTGGTTGAGTTTACCATGTCCTAATACCTATTTATACTCCTAACCTTCCTAAAAATACAATTGGAATAAATAACAATCCCAAACGAAATAGAAGTCCAAAACTTTCTATTTTTTAGTCTTGATGCTGTTAGTAAGTAACCCACGTAGTCTATGTTATGTGACTGCGCCACCACAACGCCGTGTCTTCATGCCTTGTCAACCATCTAAAATTTAGTGAGGAACTTATGAGGATCCTTATTCTATTTCCCATGAAAATTAAGCAGTTTGTGTATCGATCCCGATTTAAGCTCAAATTGACCGGTGGCAGCTGGATACTCGATACATAATAGTAATAACCCTCCACGATATTGATTCACCTCCCTAAATGTGATCTCTCTATCCTGCCTCAGTTTATGCCTGCATTATGCTGGTTGTTCTGCCTATCATCCTGCACACCTTGAAGATTCTGATATCTTTCATTTAGATCCATAATCACCTGCGATCTTTCCCTTCTTTTGTTAGACCTGTTCCTCTTTCTATATGTCCGATTAACTTGTGGATCAAATGGAACCAAATCGTCTACGGAAAGTGAACGTCTGTGACCTGAAACCATAAAACATAACAAAACTAAAAAGAAAACAAATTAGCACAAATCCCTGGTAGCGGTGCCAAAAATTGGCTTGCTCCGTCGTAGGCACCAATAATATTATCGAATTCACCGATTACTTTAGATTTGTAGTGAGGAAAGTGCGAGGTCAAACCCACAAAGATTGGGAAGTTCATTTTTAGGTTAAAAAAATGAGGGTTTTTTAGAATCAAGACTAAACTATACTATAAATTAAATGCGTTAACAATAAACTCAAATACTTAAGAAAAATGGAAATTAATATCGATAAAATTCTAGAACACAATGTGAATTGAAATTCAAAGGATCGAATTCGTTCGTCAGTTTTAAAAGTTTTTTTTTGGTACTAGTTTACATAGATAGGCTTATAGTGACTCCGCCACCTTGTCCTCGTCATGTCAATTGAAAGAACGTGTGACACAACCACAAACTAACTACACCACAAAATGTCTATGTGTATACAGTAGGTTTTCAATGAACTAATAGCATCAAACTCTATAAGAACACCTACCATGAGTAGTAACTAGCATGAACCGCTACCATCTCATATCTCGATGACATAAAGGCACATCGATTGCCAACAAATAAGGCTCCACTTGCCACTTAACGTGACCCCTTACCGAGTGACGATGAGATCACTAGCAATAGATTTTTCCCAAACCGGAGTGCATGCCACTTACACCACAAAAAGGGAAAACCATATGAACTTTATAAAATAATATAATCAAGAATACAAAAACTAGAATTAAACAATATTAGAACTAAAAGCACAAAACCTTCTGAATCCTTAAATCTAAGAACTCAATCAATTGGTCTAGAATATGGAATTTAGCAACTTATCGACATAGAAAACAAATAAGTAAAACTCACTAGAAACAGTTAAGAGAATTCTCCTCCTTTCCTCTGAGAGATCAATCCAAAGTGAAAGTCAAGAGAATGGAAGAGATAGTCTAAAGGCGTTATGGGGTCTTCTATTTATAGTAGAAGTGTGATAAAAGGTGATTTGATCCTGTATCTTGCAAATTCATACGAAACTGCCGATTGTCGAATTTGTCCAGCGCCATACGTGTAAAATCCCAAGGCACTACAAATCACTTAGATGACTCTATGATACTCTATTTTTCCTTCGATTATATCACGATTAAGCCCAATGCCTTGCCTTCACCGTGTGTACAATCTGAGGGTGTTCCTAAGGCGCTGGCCTTCTCCTTGAAATTTGAACTTCGGCTTTCTCTTGGGTCTTCACAAGGCTTCATATGTAATGTCCCAAATGAGTTTCTTTCATCCGGTCAAGTTAAGGCCAGTGATTCCTTGGCAATTTCAAGTCAACTGGAGGTGCTGAGGAGGCATCGAGCCTATCTTTTGCGTTTTGACTGGATTTTTGTAGGAAATCGCATCTTTTCATCCAAAAGCCTGCATTTACCCTGAAAATACAAAAAATAAAGGTTTTAGAGTATAAATAGAGATAAAAGTCTTATAAATTATAGTAATATCACACTAAATTATAACACAATTGGCAACTTATCACTCACCAATAACTCGGTTTGATGGCTCAAAATGATCGAATATGAATGAGATTGGAGCTCAAACATGAAGGATTTGGTAGTTGGAAAGGTGTATTGGAAGGTATATGGTGGTATGGGAGTGCTAGGGTATGAGTTTGGGAAAGAAGATGGTGTTCTGCCCCATTTTAAAAAAATTGGAATTCATGTTCAGCGTCGTATGTTCAAACGTCACGACACTAGCAAGGTGTTGGGAAATCATTGGAAATTTTATGAAATTCATTAGTTACCCTCCAGCGTCGTGGCAACACCTTACGTGTTCTCTCATATCGCAGGCACGTCACTGGGACAAATTCATGTTTTTTAACAACTGGCCAAGTGCCGTCCCAGCGCCTTACGTGTTAGCTCACGCCGCTAGGAAATCATTTGCGTTGAAATTCAATTTTATCCCCAAAATCTTATATTCCTATTATTCATTGTGTGTAGTTCCATGTGTATGCATATGCTTTACTAAAATGCATCAATTTAAATCATACCTGCCTTAAATCACATCGCAAAAAAACTTTTGTATTTTGATATGTGTAAAACAATCCATGTTCTCTAATTTTCATCATTAGATTTAAGCAAAAATAAAAAAAGAATAGAGAAACTAAATAATTTATATCACACTTTATTCAATAAATAATCTATCCTAGAACAATTTATTCAACTTATAAATTTTTAAATTTTATTTACGAAAAATAAATGTGAGCTGCCTCTAACGGAGCACTGGTATTTCACGTCGATGGCCTGAGATTACCACGGTCTCAGACGATCCATAGTCCAAGTCAATAATCTCAATTAGCGGCTTGATTAAGTCTCTGCCTGACGGTTCAATTTTCTCCCGTCGCTTAAGAATTTTCACTTCCTCTTTCACGCTTAACCTACATGATACAAGGATCCTGTTTGGTTGTTTTGACTCTTGCTTCATAGTATATATCTTCTGAGGTTTGTTGTCCTCAATCAATATACAACCGTCGGATATTCTTTCATTATTTCCCAACTTTTTCCTATTCATTTCTTGTTTCTTTTCACTTATCTTCGTCAAATTATCGAAAAAGGTTTCTATAGAATCCTCTGAGTCATTATTAGAAGAAGATAAAACTATGTTCATGGTGGAAAAATTAGTAGGTAAGTTCAAATGGCGAGGAATAGAAAAATAAATGACCCTCTTATCATGCTCTAATGTAATTGAACCGCCAAATACGTCTATCTTTCATGAATGGCTGTTCTAACTGAATAAATGCATGATTGGATATGTGTATCTTTCATCTCAATGACATGGAAATCAACGAGAAATCCAAAATCTTGACGTGAAAATGTACATCTTCGAACATCGCAATAGGTCGGATTGAAGATCCGTCTGCTAAGAGAATGATGATGTCAAAGTATTTTAAAGCTTGGTCATGCATAGACGAGAAAACTGATGATGAAATGATGTTAATATATGCTCCTAAGTCAAACATAGATTTCTCTATATGATTATTTCTTAGCATGCAAGAAATACTAAAGATACCTTTATCCTCACACTTTTTGGTGGGTCTGTGTTGCCTGCTTAGAAGTTTTCCTCCTTTTCTTCAATAGTCTTGCTATTTCATAAGGTTCGCAAGAAACTTAAATTTTTTGCTTCACTTGTTCAATTTCTTTGACTACTTCCTTAGTTTTCATAGCCTCTTATTTTTGGTCTTCTGATTGTTTGTGATCCGTGAACATGTTCGCAAAACTTTCTAGATACATCCTCAGAGTAAATGGTACTTTGTGCATGATGGTATTCATCCATCCTTTGCTCGAGTTGTTTTTTCATCTTCTTTCTTTTCCTCTTTCTCATGTTCTTCTGCTCTAACGACTCCTATCTTAAGCTATGCCGTTGTTTCAGCTACTAAAATGGCATTGACATGTGAAGTTACATTCACATAAGCATCAGGGTTCGAAATAGGTTATGATGGTAGCTTCCCTTGGTTGTTGGCTTGGCCCATCTGATCTGACATATCTGACATCCTGGCTGCAATTCTTTAATTGAGGCTTTAGTCCTAGCGTCATATTGCTACTGAGACAAAATCAACTATTTCATCATTCTTTCCAAGGTAGGACCATGTGGATGGGGTCGCTAATTTTGAGGGGCTAATGGCATCAACTGTCCTCTAGGCACAAAGTTCTGGTAGTTCAGATTCCTAGCTGCGTAGTTCATGTTAGGAGTCCTATTCTTTCTACATAGTAGTTACTATGCTGCCTATACGGTCCTGCAAGTTGCCCTGGAAACAGGCATGCCACTTTAATTTCCCTAATATCCTAAAAAAGCTAGAGGCACTGGTCTGTGAAATGACTCGACTCTGAACATATATCATAAACTTTCGCTGTCCCTATTACAACCATCATTTGTTTAACCATGGATTTGAGTTCTGATAGATCACTTTTAAATTGGCTTTCCCCTGAAGATGTTGCTGCTCTCATTTCATTAGTTGGACTATACTGCTTGGCTTGATTAGCTACTTTCTTAATGTACATCCTGGCCTCTATAGGTGTGATATCTGTAAGACTCCCATTGCACACTGTATCGAGCAGTCTCTTTTCATTATAACTAAGAAATTCAAAGAAAATTTCCATCAAAGACTTCTCACTAAGACCGTATTAAGGACACGCCTTACACAATCTCTTGAGCCTTTCCTAATAATGTGATAACAATTCATAATCTTTCATAACAATGTGAGATATCTGCCTCTTAAGTTGAGTAATCCTCATGGTTGGCATGTAATCATCTTTAAATTTCTAATGTGGCTCATTCTAGTTCCTAATAGAACCAGTCAACAAGTGAAATAACCAATCTTATGCATCATCTTTCAAACAAATGGGAAATGTCGTCAGTCTCACTAAGTCAACATTAACTGTAGCATGCTTTATTCCTACTACCACCATTTCAAAATCAGTTAGGAACTTTTGAAGGTCCACATTCTCTTTCCCATAAAAATTAGGCAGTTTGTGTATCAATCGTGATTTAAGCTCAACTGATTGGTAGTAGCTGGATACTTGATGCATAAGGGTAATGACCTTCCACGATGTTGATTTGCCTCCCTAAATGTAGGCTCTCTATCCTACCTTGGCTCATGCCTTGTATTCTAGTAGTTGTTCAGCCCAACATCCTGTGCAACTGGGAGATTCATAGTCACCTGCAACTTTCCCTTCTTTTGCTATCCCTCTTCCTCTTTCTATATGTTGGTCAACTTTCGAATCAAGTGGAACCAAATCTTCTATGGAAATTTAATGTTTGTGACCTATAACCGAAAAACAAAACAAAAAAAGAAAACAAATTAGCACCAATCCCTACAAACGATGCCAAAAATTGGTATATACCCCGTCGAAAGCACCAATAATAGTCTTAAATTCACCAACTACCTCAAATTTATAGTGAGGTAAGTACGAGGTCGAACCCAGACGGATTGGGATGTTCCTTTTTAGCTTAAATAAAAATGGGGGTTTCTTGAATACAAAACTAAACTATATTAGAAATTAAATGCATAGACAATAAACTCAAATACTTAGAAAATGAAATTCAATAACTATAAAACTCTAGAACATATTGTAAATTGAAATTCAAAGGATAAGATTCATTATTCGGTTTTAAAAATTTGTTTTGGTACAAGTTTCCATAGATACGCTTATAATGACTCTTGCCATCTCGCTATCCTCATGTCAATGAAAGGAACGTTCGATACAACCACATATTAACTAGACATCAAAACCTACTGGACATGCTGTAGATTTTCAACGAACTAGTAGCATTAAACTTCGTGAGGACACCTACCATGAGTACTAACTAGCATGAATTGCTACCATCTCATATCTCAACGACATAAAGGCACATCGATTGCTAATAGACAAGGTTCCACTCGCGATCTAAAGTGATCCTCCTTACCGAGCGGCGATATGATCATTGGCAATATCTGTGAAATCCAAGAATTTTTGTAAACTGGTTTAGGTGACTAATTAAAAACTTTTAGATTTTTAATTGTGTTTAGATATTCGAGGTGGGACCCACGCGTATGGACCAGAGATCATAAAGTATATTTTATTTTTATATGTTGTGTGCTTATTATATGTAATATACATTATTTCCTTGTGAATTTAACTTAAATTAGAATTGAGACGTAGTGTATGAGTGTTTCAAAGTGCGTTGATATTTTATCCAATTTTTGACGTAATTGAGGTATTTTTCGGGGTTTAATTTGGACATAAAAACAAGAGATAATATGAAATTAAATCGAAAAGTGGCAAATTACTAATAGGGGCATTTAGGTTGTATTAATGAGGATAATTTCATAAGGGTAAAAGGATAAACTGGCAACCTTTTTTGTTTACAAACCAAATTGAAACATTCATCTCCCTCACTGTTCGATTGGTTTTCTTTCGCCGCTCGTATCTTGCGTTTCATCACTCCCTTTCTGGTTCGATTCTCTTGTTATCACTGTGATCTCTCTCAAATTGGAATTGATAAGTTGTGACTGTTTTGGTGTTGGTGTGGCAGTTGGTGTCTCGTTCAAGGTGAGTAAATCATTTTTTTTTTAAATTTGGGACTGTAATTGATTAGTAGGGACTACTAAATCTAGTTCTCAATTCGAAAATAAAGAGAGGAAAACTGCTGTTGTTATTGAGGTGAAGGTTTGATTTGGGCTCAACACATACACACTCATAAAACACACACACATGCACAACAATAATAACAATAACAACAATAACAAAATAGTACACTACATCAACAAAATGACTCAACTGCAATAATGAAAAGCCAGAGAAGATGATGATGGAGAGAGGGAAATGATGAAGGAGAGAGGGAATCCATGATCTCCAAACCTCAATCTCAAAAATGAGAGAAAAAATAGGAAGGTGGAGAATGAAACAGAGCATGTGCTCTGTTTTGTTATGATGAAGGGGTTGATCCCCTAAATCGGGTCGAACCGGGTTTGGCTCAATTGAGCTGAATTGGGCCTGATTCAGAAATTAAACCCCTTCAATTAAAGAAAGTTTTTAAAATTAGAAAATTCAAAAAATTGGGATTTTGCCTGAATAAATGTAAATTGTGAATTTCTATGAAAAAATGAAAAGTCGGGATTTTCACAAGATTTTTTACTTGGAGTTTGCCTTGTAAAGCGTAATTTAGGCTGATTAAGCCTAAAACACCAAATTGGATACCAAAAATCATATAAATTGGTTTTTGAGGTAAATTAGTGATAAAATATTGTATTTGGGAATCCAATTATGAAATTGAGATTTCGAGGAATGTTTGGAGTACTTAAAAGAATTAGTCAGGGTTTTAAGGGGTTTAAACACGGACATGACTAAAAAATAATGTGAAAATTTTTAAAATAGTACAATTGAGTCAAAACTAATAAGTTATGGATTTTTGTGATTTAAATAATATTTTTGGAATAAGGGAATCTAAGGAACATGCGAGCGAGGATGCGTTTAACCAACTTGGGTTGGTTCGATAGTAAGTAAACGCTATTTCTTGCTTTTTACATTAATATGATTTATAAATTGCATAGTAAGGGTGATAATTCATTGATCATGCATTCATATCATTCTAGTCGATGGCTTGTTAGTGCTATGGCTTACGAGTAAGACTCGAAGCTACGTTTCTTGACTAGTTGGACTGGAACACGAAAGACCCAAGGCTAGCAAGTTTCTAGGGAGTATGCATTGGACTTTTATTACTATTTAGCGTTCATTATTAGGTCAGCCAACCTCTTTGTGAATCTTGAATATAAATAAAAGGGTTTCACATTGTATATTTATTTCCTTCATTTCGTTTAATGTTATACATCATATTATCTCTTGTTATTACCTATTGTACAAAGCAAGATAGATTTTTATTTATTTGAGAATGTTTATTTTCGCGTGCACTATCATTGTGGTGTTCCTAAAATGGCTTTGTCAGGTTCATAGGCAAATAAGGATCATTAGGGAAAGAGGAAGCTTGGAGATTTCTGTTGATTATGTTCCTTTTCCCTCATTGTATGTATATTGTTTATATTGTAATATATATTTGGGGTTTTATGGATGAGTGTAGGACATGAAATGCTTATGGGAGAATTATGAAACCTCATGTGATGCTTTGAGAGAGATTAGAAAGAATTGCGTGTACTTTTGGTGTAAATTTAGTTAGTTGCGGAGCAGTTTTAGTTTCATTTTGGGATTGTAAACTTGAACTTATGGATTTGCTTGGGTTAAATTTTGAATTTCCTTTTGATATCATATTATGAACTGTGGAGTGATGTGAGTCCTTCTAGTCATTCTCTCTAAGCTGATGTTTATCAGGTTTTCGTTGTCGGCTGCCCACTTTTAATGAAGATTCTGCCGAATTTCTCATATAAAATTAAGAAATCATACTTAAAATGTTTGAGGATCTAATTTGATTTTGAGGCAAGAATTGATTAAATTATGGAATGAATTGAGGTTTAAAAGGATCTAAATGATTATGAGTCTAATTAGAATAATTAGGAATAAGCCGGGGGTTAGTGAGATAGGCCCTGACAATAGCTTTTGCCCAAACTGGAGTGCATGTCACTTACACCACGAAAAAGGAAAAAACCTTATAGATTTTATGAAACAATGTAATCAAGAATACGAAAAATAGAATTAAATTGTATTAGAACTAAAAGCACCAAACCTCTCGAATCCTTAAGTCCTAGAATTCAATCACATTGGTATAGAACGTGGAACTTAGCCACTCATCGAAAAAGAAAACAAATAAATAAAAACTTACTAATAACACCTAAGAGAATTCTTCTCCCCTCCTTTGAGAGATCAATCCAAATTGAAAGTCAAGAGAATGGAAGAGAGGGTTTAAAGTCATTTTAGGGTTTTCTATTTATAGTAGAAGTATGATAAGAGGTAATCTCATCCAGATCTTGCAAACCCACAAAATATGAAACTGCTAATCTTTGGATCTATCCAGCGTCGTACGTGTAAAATTCCAAGGCACTGCAAATCGCTAAGACGATGCTATGATACTCTTTTTTCCTTCGATTTTGTCACGATTAAGACCAGCGCCTCACTAGCGCCGTGTGTACATTCTAAGGGCATTATGAAGCCGTTGGCCTTCTCCTTAGAGTTTGAACTTCGTATTTCTATTGGGTATTTACAAGGCTTCATGCACAACATTTCTAATCAATTTTCTTTCATCCAGTCAATTTAAGGCCAACAATTTCTTGGCAATTTGTGCTCACTTGGAGGCGCTAGGAAGGCACTAAGCTTATCTCTTGCATTTTGACTGGATTTTGGTAGGAAATCACTTATTTTCTTACAATAGCCTGCATTTACCATGAAAATACAAAAACAAAGGTTTTAAAGTATAAATGGAGATAAAAGTCTTGTAATTCATAGTAATATCACATTAAGATATAGCACAATTGACAACTTATTAGAAATCGAAATGTAACAAACGCTTTGTTGAACGTTTCATTGTTTTGTATTTTATTTCTTTTTTCTTATTTATATATAAATCCTGAACTGCTTGTTTGCAGCTTAATTTCTTCATATTTATCAATTCCCGAAATCCCTATTTTGACGTGTTTTAACTTTCGGTGCTCATTTTCGATCCGATTTTTCACTTATCGAGCCAATTTCTCAACAAAATAGTCCAATTCCATAAAACTTCCATAACACTGGTTTTTGTCGTACCAAAATCCCAAAAATCTTAACTTTATGCATGACATATTAAAATTTTCTAGACCAATCATCTTGCAATACCCAACCAAACTTGCACCAATTTGGACTCAATATCAACCTCGACCACAGTCAATCGACACGAAACTCAAAACAAGGTCTAGCACCAACTTCGTTCTCATTTCACACTACCTCCGATCCTGACTTGCATGCAAATCGAGGTAAAATCCTCACATCGGCTCGTTAAGTCCATTTAAATTCACTTTTCAATTTTTAAACTTAACTGCATTTAATTTTTCAAGAAATTTGAAACTAAAGTTCAAGTCAGCATTTTAGTTATTCTAGAACTCATTTCGACACATATCTTGAGATAAAACCCCATGAGTTTTGAATTTACTCTATTAACTTTGAATTTTGTAAAATAACATAATATATACTGCACAACACTAGACACACAATACCTAATAATAAAATTACTTGTAAGTCTCAATTCACCGATCTTTAGCTCCCTATTCGCGGCCTAAACAATAATTAGCCTCTTTGCATCCCTGATTAGCCGAAATTGTCAGTTTAAAAATGTAAGAATTTGACAATCTTCCTATTTAAAAAAAATTTCGTCCTCGAAATTAAAATTGAAACTAAATTTACCTGGACTAAAAGAGATCTAAAAAATGCTCAGTCATATGCCTCTCATTTCCATGTTAACTCTGAATCAACATGAAATTTCCATTTAACCAAGACAAGTGGAATTTCTTTATTTGAAAGCTTTTAGACCTTATTATCCACAATCATAATAGGTTGATCTACATAAGAAGCATCGCCATGCAAATCTATAAGCAACCTTTCCAATCCGTTTCATAATCTTGAAAGGTCCTATAAATCTAGGAAAGAGGTTTCCTTTCAGTACAAATCTGTAATGGCCTTTGCAAGGGAGACTTTCAAATAAACCTAGTCTCCTTAATTATATACCACGACCCAGTGATATAGATTGTAATAACTTTGGTGCCTTTCCTAAGCCACTTTCAGTCTTAGACGAATTTTCTGAACAACCTCAATGTGATTCTCGTAACATACGTGGCACGAACTACGCCAAATCCTCCGGTTCAGCCCAATAAGTAGGAGAACGAAATGTCTCAAATGGAGCCACCTTGATACTCGATTGACAACTTTTATTGTAAAAGAAATCTTACAGAGGTATGTATTCTTCCCATGAACTCCAAATTCCAGTGCACAAGCCCTGAGCTTGTCTTCTAATACTTGGATCAATCTTTCAATCTGACCATCCGCATGTGGATGAAATGCAATACTAAAATGTAACTGAGTGTCGAATTGTTCCGGCATGCTCTACCATAACCCCAATGTGTACCGAGTATCCAGATTAAAAAATATTGTTAATGGCACTCCATGCAAGTAAACCTCTCGCTCATATAAGAAGCTCAACTGTATAAAGGTATCGAAAAGTGACATAGGAAGAAAATGAGCTGACTTCATCAGTTTATAAAAAATAACCTAGACTGAATCTTGTTTCTTCCGCGAGGTAGGCAGATGAGTAATAAAATCCATCATAATATGTTCCCATTTCCATTGAGGAATGGGAAGTGGCTGCAAAGTACCTCAAAGTTTTTGCCGATTAGCCTTAACCTGTTGATAAATTTCTCATATCCTTAAATAATCATCCAAATATATTTTCATCCATTGACACCTATATAATCGCTTCATATCATGATAATTTTTAGTTCTACCGGGACGAATACTATATCTAGACCGATGCGATTATCTCAATATCTCATCCTGAACCTCAGCCGCCGATGAAATTCAAAGTCTACCTCTAAACCTCAAACTCTGATATGTAGAATCAGCCCAATCTGGATTATTAATGTCAAGAGCAAACTCCTTGAACTTCATATACTCCAGATCAGCTCTGAAACCTCCTATAAATTCATCGCAATGATATTTTCAAACAGACCATACTCATAAGTCAATCGCCTCTTACACTCTCAAAATGCTTTATTACATTCTTTTGACCATATGAATTCAACATTTTTTTGAGTTAATTTAGTGATTAGCAGGGCTATTTTAGAAAATCCTTTCACAAACCTACGATAGTAGCCAGCTAAACCCAAAAAAAACTCATGATCACCGTCACTGTGGTAGGTTCAGGCCAACCAATGATAACCTAAATCATGGTTGGATCCATAGAAACTCCTTCGTACCAACCATATAACCTAAGCACTTCACTTCAAACAATTGTATTTTTTTAACAAAAATGATTGGTGCGACCCATGGCGACATACTAGGGTAAATAAATCATTTATCAAGCAACTCCTCCAACTACAACTCCTTCGGAGCCGTTCTATAGGAAATATATATGTAGGTTTTATGTTAGGAACTAATTTGATAATGAAATCAATTTCCCTTGAAGATGGAACTCCAGGTAAGTCATCGGCAAAAACATTAAGAAATTCACCAACAATTGAAATGTCATTTAGTTTAATCTTGGGTCTAACCTCAGTACTAATGGTTTCGACAAGAGTTTTAATTTCTTGATTAGTGGCTATCCTAGCCCTAGTAAGAGGCCACTCAGATGATGGTCCAGTGTAAGTAAACATTTTGCAACCAAGAATATAAAAGTGCATCGTCTAATGGAAATAATCCATATGCATGGTAAGCCGTTAGCCAATCCCTTCCTAACAACACATCAAACTCTATAAACTCCAACACACGTAGACCAATTGCCATCTCGTGTATAGAGATATCAATAATACATTTCTCACATACAAAGTTAGGACACACTTTATCCCCAATTACTATGTTGAGGACAATATGAAGATAGACTCACGACGAAGTTAACCCAAAATCAATTATCATACAAGCAAATATATACAAAATCATTTATCCAAAATCAATTTAAGCATGCATAGGTTGACCACAAACTGAAATGATACCTTTGATAAAATCATGATTTGTATCTGAATCTAGTTCAGTCACCACCTAAATACGCTCCCTGATCTGTTTTGATGTTGTGACACACTTGAGAATGCTCTCAATAGTTTTGTACATGCAATCTTGTAATGTCCCTACCTTACACACCCAAAACATGTAACTACACTCAAATTTCGAGGAAAATCTTGGGTGATGTGACCTTGCTTCCTATACCCAAAACATGTAACTGTAGGTTTACTACCTACAAAAGATGTTTGACTAGTTGTCGATCTTTGACTCAAAGCATGTCCCTGAGATCCTCGACCCTTACCTCTTGTCCTTTACTACTAAGGTGTTCATCTCCACGCTGAAGGCTGAAAATAATGTGATCGTATCTGTCCTGACCCTGCCTATATCAACTACGAAGATCTACTGTTTGTACTCAAGAAATGATTACGATGCACATATGATGGAACAACATGTGTCATCGATGTGAATGGTGGTTCTCCCCTTTTTCTTTTTATCCGAAAACTCATATCAAACCTTGGTGGAAATATTTTCTTACCCTCCGAACCCGAGCTCTGTCCTGACTCTATAACGCTATGATATCAATGTGATTCTTGCTTAAAATCTAGTGCAGTGATAAGTGATTATTTATACCTATATATAAGGTTAATTTAGTCGTATTTTTTGTATAAATATCCTCAAATGAGTGCTAATTCATGATATTATTGCATTTTCAAGGAATTAAAGTGTAAAGGAAGGAATTGAGGAAAAATGGAAAGAAATGGAGCAAAAACCCACAACACATTTTGCATTGTGGCTACATGTGTTACCGTAGTGGCCATACAAGGCATGATGTGGGAAGGAAAGGCATGACATAGTAGAAAAGAAAATGTGAAGAAAACTAACTCTAGAGGTTCGACATAGTGGCAATGCTGTGGAGCGTAGAGGATGATGCTGGGTAAGCAGGTGATAGTGCCGAAGCACCAGGAGCAAGGAAACATGCATGTAGTGGCAGCGCAGTGGCGGTGAAGTTGGCTAAAAGGAACGACCTCGAGGCAGTAAGCGACAGTGCTAGAGACGCAGGAAATAGACATTAGAGTTTTATTCGAGTTAAATTGTAAAGTAGAGTTTCTAATTGTTATTATGGAGTATAAATTGGTATTAGAACATGGTAAACTCACCATATACCAGCTATTAGCCATCATTAGAGTAATTAAGCATAGATTTTATATTGAGTTCGAGTATTACAGAGTTTGTGTGAAGAAAATATTGAAGAATTCACGTTTGCAATTCAAGTTTGGTTTTGTTGATTAAGTTCAATGTAACATTTATATTCGTTTGTGATTTGCAATGATTTCCATAATGAATTGTGATATGTGTATTTCAATGAAGTGAGTAGTCTATTTATCTTAGGGATAAATAGATCCAATGTAATGAATAATATGCTTTGAATAAGAATAAAAAATGATTATAAAAAAGTACAATGGTTAGAATTTCTATTAATTCTAAGTGTAATGCTTTAGAAATCTTGATCATATGTTTAATGTGCTAGGCTTTAGAAGTTATCATAGCCATTGAAGCTTTTAATCCGAACATGAACGGTACAATAGTAAAATATACAACATTAAGTGATAGTTACCGATTAGGGAGGCACAGGTAGTAAACTTAGTTGGTTATGAACCTAATGATTTAGGACTTAATGTAATGTGGAGTTTTTGTTATTCACATCGATAGGTGGAGTTCTAGTTTGCACATTAAAATCTTTTCTGTAACGACAGTGGGTTAAAGTGGTTTTGAAGGAAATCTGTCTATCCTCATTAGGCATTGCACACAACATATTGAGATGTAAAAATGAATACAAAGCATAGTATTAAATTACCTAGGTGAAGTTGCAAACTAACATATCCTTAATATAAGAGTTCAAGTAAACTTCAAATTGATTTGTTAGATAGTTTAGTTAGCATAAAACCAATTAAAAAGTGAATTCCTTAGCAATAGTTCAAAGTTCAATAGGTAAACAACTAGTGGGAAAACCTTTCCTTGAGGATGATATCCGCAGTCAATGTAAGTTGGTTACACTATTACTGCAAGCAAGCCGTTATACTTGCGGCACACACATTAAATTTTTGGCGCCATTGCTAGGGAAAGGTAGCCATTAGTATTACTTAGTTAGTTTGAATAGTTGCTAAGTTTTATTTTTAGTATTTTAATTTTTAGTTCATTAAACAAAAAAAAGCTTAAGTTTCAGTTTGAATTTCTGCACTTGATCTTTTTGTGTTTTCTTTTTTGGGATACTTAGTGCATATGTAGCAAGGGAGAGAAGGACCTAGTGTCTTACGACCCAGAGATTGAAAGAATGAACAAAGGAAAAAAAAAGAAAGGAGTCAAGATGGCTGGGAGCAATTTAAAAACCAACAACAGGGCCACGGGAATAACAAAGATGCATGTGATTTGGTAGTACAAGATAGAGCACCAGGACAAAGATGCCTTCATGACTACTTTAAGACAGAAGATTAAGAGACTTACAATAGAGTGATGAGGCTTGTAACCAACACCATCTAGTTCGAGCTGAAACCGTCTCTGATAAAAATGGTGCAAAATAGTATGTTCAACGGGCTATCTAACGAAGATCTAGTTGCACATGTTGAGAACTTCTCGGAGAAATGCGACACCGTGCAGATCACTAGATTTATAAAGGAGGTGATCAGGATGTGACTTTTTCCATTCTCACTAGGTGGAAAAGCCAAATCTTGGTTCTAAGGGCTGAATGCAAGGAGTATGACCTCATGGGCGGAAATCAATGAATGATTTCTTGACAAGTCCTTTCCCCCAAGTAAAGGTCAGTGAAAGGAAAATTGAGATTGATCAGTTCAAGTAAGAAGACAGCGAGGCTTTTGGCGAGGCTTAGGAAAGTTTCTAAGAGGTGCTGAGGAGATGTTCGGAACATAAATACTTGAAATGGGATAACTTTAGATTTTCTACTATGGGATGAACCACAACATCATAACGCTAGTAGATAATGCATCAGGCCGCTCTCCACTTACTAAGGATGAGGATGGAGCAATGGATCTCCTTAATCTTATGTCGCAAAATTCTACCCCCGGTACTCGTTCCACAATAAGGTCCACAAGTAGCACAATAATCTATGAATCACCAAGGCATGATGGTTAACCAAATGGACATATAATAGAGAATGAAGCATGAAGACATCAACTTCATGAACAATAGAGGCCACGTGAACAACTTCAAGCCGGGAGGAATGACTCCTCAATGATTTTATCAAGGATACAATAACAACCCTATCTTTTCATATGGAAATCCTAATAAAGCATTGAAGTTACCTCAAGGCTTTAAATAACAAGTCAAATAAGGGAAGTCGGGGTAAAGCGAAAAGATGACTTCATTGAAGTCAATAGAGAAGTATTTGCAAGCCATGGAAGTGAGATATGGAGCACCATGAGAAGCAGGATAAAGAGTTGGAAGGAATATAGCAAGCCATGAAAAGGATGGATAATGATCAATCACAATCCATCAAGAATCTAAAAAGGCAAATTGGTCAACTTACGATAGCCTTGAACTCGAGGAAAGAAGGATAATTTTCTAGTAACACCTTCACCAATCCCAAAGAGAATGTGAGTGTCATTTGCATGATGAGCACCATGGCAACAAAGGAGCCAAGACAAGATGAAGTAATGTATAAGCATGAAGAGATGCATGAGCACAACATAGAAGTGAGGCAAGATGTGCTAGAGGGTTTTAAGAAGGAAAAAAAATAATGCCTTAAAGAGAACGAAAGGGAAATAGAAATGGAAGGCAAAACAAAAAGATGAAGGACCTTCCAAAGAAGCCCGACAAGGTAATGGCGTCAAGTTGGTTCCAAGAAATCGGAACCAAAGCACAAGTTCATATCGTGACTTCAACCAATCAAAAAGAGAGATCCGGTAGAGATAAACATACCATAAACATTGATGGGCATTAGTTTAAAAACGTTTTATGTGATACAAGAGCCTTGGTCAATGTCATGCCATTAATGGACATGATACATACCGACTTGAAGATCAATTGTCCGGATACCATGAATTTGCAAGTGGCAGATGGTAATTTGATACCTAATATAGGAAGAGTTTTGAATGTGCATGTGAAAGTAGGTAGATTTAAATTCGTCATGGATTTCGAGGTCATGAACCATAATATGAATGATGATGTATTTATTATACTTGGGCGACCATTCTTGAACACTGCCAAAGCAAATTTGTACACAAAAGAGAGGAAGATCACGATGGGTATCGATGAGGGCGATGATGCTGAGAAAGTTATCTTTGTCGATGGTAAAGTACATTCAAACGAGAATGACATCATAATCTTCGATTTGTAGATGGAGCTTCTCCATTTAGACTCGGACAAAATGAGTAAAAAGGCATCAGGATAATTGCATTAAATTAAGCGCTATTGGGAGGCAGGCCAGGGTTTTAAATTATAAGTTTTAGATTTTAAGTTTTCAAATTTCAGTTAGTAAATAGTTAATTAATTTAATAATTACAATTAACAAGTTTAGTTCTGACTTTCCAAAATTTGTGTCGAATGGGCTGGAAAAACCATTCACCGGGTGATGATTCATTGGAATGGAAATATCTTGTTAACTCGTGAAAGAGCAAAAATGAACGAATGAGTTTAAAGCGGTAAAGGTAAGGTGCATGGGTGAATCGAAAGGTAAAATTTATTAATTTTATATTTTCATGGATTTTATGTGGTCACCACACCTTGTGTAAGTTATACACAAAGTCGGAGGAGAGCGGGAGGAGAATTAGCAAAAAGAATATACGCGAAGATGTGGGCTGTAAGGTCGATGTCGTGGGTATTAACCACAGCGCCATGAGTGTAGGCCACGACGCGATGAGTGTAGGCCACAACGCTGAGATGGAAGCATACATAAAATGAGAAAAGCCCTATTGCGTCGTTGACGCAGTGGTGGCGCTGTCACGACGCCGTGCCTGTCGATTTTAAGGGCTTTAACCCCATTTTGCAAACATTCTTCAAACTTGCACTAAAACCCCACCACAACCACCATTCATACATCCCTTTAGAGCCAAAGTTTAATAATTTTTAAGTGTGATTAGTAAGTTCCTAGTGATTTAGAGTGAAGAGGCAAGTGCATTGAGGATTTGCACAATTTGGAGAGCTAAGGCTTGGATTTTTGGATTTTGATTCCAAAGAGAGCTAAGGTTCTAGTTGGTGATAAAAGTGAGAAGGCTTAGATTGAAAAAAACTTGAAGAAGTGTTTTACACTGGAAATAAAATCGACATTGAGGTACATTTAAAATTTCATCTAGTTATGCTTTGAATTTTTAAAGTCTTGATGATATTATATGAAAATGTAGATTTGAGGTTGTAAGATAGGTTTTGCAAGATTGTGTGAATGTGAGCATTAATATCATCCATGGAGACTTTGTTGATATTTTTGCATTATTTAGCGTATGCATGATCCGTGTTATATGAATTTTGATTTTTAGGTGATTTGAAGATCGAGTTGTATTGCATTGTTGTTAGTTGCTTGAAATTGGAAGAAAAGGGCAAGAATAAGGAAACAAGTTAGCCAAACTAGAGCAAATGATTTGGAGGCATCTACCTCTAGAAAACCCAACAAAGAAGAGCCTAGACCGTTTAAATTCAAATATTTCATTAGTAGAGAGGCTGAGGACTGATATTAGAAAATACAACGTAAGGAGTTCGTTTGTGAAAGGGGAATTAATTTTTCGGCCAAGTACGATAAAAGAGTGAATAATTTCATTAGGCGACAAAATTGGTAGCATCTTGCTGAAGATTATAGAAAGAACAAAGTGAAAGGAGCGAGAGGGATTGTTTATGAGTTTTATGCCAATGCAAAATTCATGGCTGAGGATGAGCCAGTGAAGGTGAGAAGAGTTTTAGTTTCCTTTAATGTGTGTGAGATTTATACCATCTATAGATTGGAGAGCTTGAATTTAATAGAATTGCAATTGAGTTTTTCGGCTAGCATGTATAAGAAACCTTATAACCTATACCTTTTTAGAGCCATAGAAGATGCATTGGTTGTCCCAAGACAACAAAGATGGGTAATGGGAGCTAAGAATATGCCAAAACACATTTAAGAAGGGGAGTGTTACAAAAGTTTATAGAATGTGGCAACATTTTCTTATTACATTGCTATACCCTACTTCTTAGCAGGGTGAGATCAACAAGCCCAAAGCGGCTTGTCTTTAAGAGATTGCACAATGTGAGGAGATTAACATTGGGGAAAATCATACACACCAATCTGAGGGAACCCATCCTACGAGAAAGGGACAACAAGTTGTTGTTTCCTATATTGATTAATTAGATGTGCTGAAAGGCCGAGGTGAGACTTAGATATGACAAAAACTTGATATAAAGGCCCAACAAATCAATGATGACGCTTTCATGCTCATATTGAAACACCACCTGGTTACTAAGAGTCCGAGGGACAGAGAGAGAGAGAGAGAGAGAGAGAGAGAGAGAGAGAGAGAGAGAGAAGGTCTAGGAAGCTAGACTTGAGGCCAGTTGTTGGCCAAGAGGCAAGAGGATTAAGCAGCAACAAAAGTAGCAGCAACAAAACTAGCCCAGAGCTAGAAGATGAGGAAAATGAAGAAGAGGAGGAGCGACAACAACATGGATTTGTTGAGGCCTACGAGTTTGTAGACCAAGAAATAAGATAGCAGGACTTGGACGGTTCTAAAGTATTTCCACCACCTCCTCCACCATAGGCACCTATACCACCACCCAAGGATTTGACTCCACGACAACAGAGGCCATGAATAGCAGAGTTGAGGAGACAATACCAGTAGGATAGGGCACAATACGAGATAACTATGATGAGATATGAGCATGATAAAGAAAGGAGAGAGCAACACCGATGAGACAGGCGATGAAATTTCATGTTGTTTGTTAAACATTTGGGATATTTTGTTACTTATTTACTTGTTTTAATTCTATATTTAGTTTAGTTTAATATGACTCGTGTTATTACATATGTTTGTTTGTTTGAGCATTTTCATGTTTCAGGCTTACTTTTAAACCTGGAGGATAATGTTTGGTTTATGTTTGGGGGCATTGACACCATACTACATAATGGGAAGTGGTAAGATAGGCAAAGAAATAAGGATAAACACTACGTATATGATTGTTTTAATTTTTATTTGAAGCATTTAAGGAGAAAAGCATGGTAATGTATAAATTTTTTACTTTTCTTATTATATGAATGTTTAAATAATATAGATTAGGTTATATATAGTAATATTTAATGAATAAGTAGTTCATTTAGATGTTCATTCCTTTAGTTATGGAATAGTAGATTACAAATATCTCGTTGATATGAAACTCAAGAGAATGTTTTAAATTTTGAAAAATAAACAATGAAATGTAGCAAACAACGATGTGATTTCATTGTTAGAAACCTAGAGTTAGGGAAGAACTTGAACTTGAAACAAAGCAAGAAACTAGAACACTTCTTGTGGAAAAAGTTAGATCTCTAAGGATTCTATAATAAGTGTTAATCTTACATACAAATACAAAACAAATAAGAACTTAGCGCAAAAAGGGGAAGAAATATGCATTGTATATTAGAAGTTGAAGTTAACTTACTTTATTTAGTGAAAGTGAAAAGTGCCAACAAGAGTTTTAGAATAAAGAGAAAAATGAGAGAATCCCTCAAATTTTACAAGAAATGAAGCTGAGAATTTGATGGTTATAAAAATGTGAAAAGAATGAAGTCCATAGGGAAATGAGTAGGGACGTTAAAAATAAAAAAAATGAAAAGAAGAAGAAATGAGAGAAAAAGAAAAATAAAGAAAATAAGGTGGAAGTAGAATAAAACACTTCAAATAAAAGATTTAGCTCAAGTACAAGTAGCTAGTTGAGTTAAGTTTCCATTCCAACTATGTTAAGTCCTATAGACTTTTGAAGTGCTAAAGTCTACCGAAGATAAGTTTGATCTATGCTTATTTGTGAATTCATGAACTTAATGAGAAATCATGAGATTGTATACTTGCTACTTGAGTGTTGAGATGAAATAAACTTATGAGTTGTGATGGTTATTGGTTGTGATCTACTTTAATGTTTTGAAAGTGAAGTTATACATATTGTTAAAGCTACATGTCATAAAAATATAAGTTTTTGCAAAGAAAAACTCTTGAGTAGATCGTTAACTTGAAACTTAGAGAATTAAATGATACTCCATGAACAATGTAAATTTAATGAGAATTTATTATGATGAGACTTAGCAGAATACACATTTGTTTGGGACGGGCAAAATCCTAAGTTTGGGGGTATTTGATAATTGATTATTTATACCCATATATAGGGTTAGTTTAGTCATATATTAAGTAAACATATCCTCAAATGAGTGCTAATTCATGATATTATTGCATTTTTAGGGAATTAAGGTTTAAAGTAAGGAATTGAGGAAAAAGGGAAAAAATGGAGCAAAACCCAATAAAAACAAATTTAGCACTGTGGTCACATGTGTTGATGCAGTGGGCATACAAGGCACGACTTGGGAAGGAAAGGCACAACATGAGAGAGAAGAAAAGTGAAGAAAACTAACTCTGGAGGTCCGACGCTGTGGCGGTGTTGTGGAGCATAGGGGGCGGCGCCGAGTAAGCAGGTGATGGCGCCAGAGCACTATGGAGCAAAGAAACATGCATGCAGTAGCGACGCAGTGGCTACACAGTGGGTTATAGGGCATGGCACCAGGGCCGTAAGTGACAATGTTAGACACACATGAAATAGAAAGTAGAGTTTTAATTCTAGTTATATTGTAAAATTGGGTTTCTAATTGTTATTATGGACTATAAATAGGTATTACGACGTGATAAACTCACCATATACCAACTATTAGCCACCATTAGAGTAATTTACTCTAGGGTTTATATTGAATTTGAGTATTAAGAAGTTTGTGTGTTTGTGTGAAGAAAACATTAAAGACTTCACGTTTGCAATTCAAGTTTCGTTTTGTTGACTAAATTCAAGGTAATATTTATATTCATCTCTGACCTGTAATGATTTCCATAATGAATTGTGATATGTGTGTTTCAATGTAGCGCGAGTAGTATATTTATCTTAGGGATCAATGGATCCTATGGTATGAATGATATGCTTTGAATAGGAATAAAAAGTAATTATAAAAAGGTGCAATGGTTAGAATTTGTATTGATTCTGAAAGTAATGCTTTAGACATCTTGATTACGTGTTTAATGAACTTAGAATTTAGAAGTTATCATGGCCATTGAAGCTTTTAATCCAGACATGAGCTGTACAACCGTAAAATATACAACATCGAGCAATAGTTGTTGATTATGGAGGCACATATAGTAAACTTAGTTGGTTATGAATCTAATGATTTGAAACTTAAAGTAATGTAGAGCTTATGTAATTCACACCGATAGGTGGAGTTCTAATTTGCAAATTAGAATCTTTTCCATCACGATAGTGGGTTGAAGTTGATTTGAAGAAAATCTGATATTCTAATTAGGCATTGCACACTATATTGAGATGTAAACATGAATACAAAGCATAGTATTAAATTACCTAGGTGAAGTTGTGAATTAAGATATCATTAATATAAGAGTTCAAATAAAGTTTAAATTGATTTGCTAAACAGTTTTGTTAGTGTAAAACCAATTAAAAAGTGAATTCCTTAGCAATAGTTCAAAGTTAAATAGGTAAACCACTAGTGCAAAAACCTTTCCTCGAGGATGATATCCGTAGTCAATGTAAGTTGGTTACACTATTACTATAAGCTAGTTGTTATACTTGCGACATGCACATCATGTAGTTAAATATGCTCCGACTCTATCTCGAACCTCTCGCAGAGTATTTGGCTTAGTCATCGATATAGTGCTACCAAGCTCTTCCTGCAACACATACATGTACTTGCACATCTTCTCCTTCTTAGTCATCCTTGATTCTTCCACAAACCTCTACAAATAATTAAATTGCGCAACATACTGAGCTAGTAAAATGTCTCCCAGAGCTAGATAATCAAACTCTAGCTTCTTTTGTAGGATCATGCTCCTATCAAAATACTACTTACTGAACTCCTCTAAGAAATTAGCCCTAGTATAAATCACACGGTGCCTGACCTTTAGAGATCTACACCAAATCTAAGCATCGACATGAAGATAGTCTGAATATATCGTAACTCTCAAATGTTCATCAGTACCAAACATATTATGAAACTTTTCATGATTGAGTACCTAAGTCTCCAAAGTTCTCAAGTCCAATTCACCAGAGAAGTATATAGGGTAGTATTTCTTAAACTCTCTCCTTTGCCTTTCCTTATGTGACATTCCACTAGCCACGACTGGATCGGCCTGAACCAGAACTGCAATAACCAGTTCATCTTTGGGAGGAACTGAAGAGGTAAACTGCTCCTCATTGGCAGTTGGAGTGACAGTAGGAACTTCCTAAGCAACACGAACCGCATTTAGCTGGGCTGTAACCTATACTCGTAAAATACTCAATAACTCTGACTTTTTCCCACCCAAGTTCTCAAACATACTTGAATACACATGTTATGGATCCCTACTGCCCTCGCCAAATCCCTGACCCGCCTTTTACTGTTAAGTCATAGTGTTTGCAACAAAAATTGTAAGATAGGTGGTTCGGCATAACTATATCCATCGATATCTCAATAATATAAAACACACATAACACAATCATAAAAGTTTTGGAACTTTTTAACCCCATTCCATTATGTTACTTTCCGACTAATCAATCACTTATCCTTAAATGATAAGATTCTTTTCAAACCTAAGGCTCTGATACTAACAATGTCAGATCCCACCTAATTAGGGCATCAGACACGCTTAGATTACCTTAATCCCCTGATAATATAGTCATCATTCACCTCACATCTATAAATAAACTAAATCTCGACCTCGTAATAATCAAATATTAAACTTTATTAACCTTATATAATCATAAAAGTTAATTTAAAAACTCGAAGTTCATTTAGATTGATTAAAAAATCATCAAAATTCACTAAACATTTTTGGTCACACCGTCTTAATTTGTAAATCTACGTCGAGAAAACTCAGCCTTCAAAAATCTTTAAAAAAACTAGTTCAGCTTGAAGGAAATGTCTAAGGACTCACAATCTCTAACGACCCGTTATCTTAAGCAGGTGATTAGTACTAATCTAAATCCTAATTAATACGAGTTAGGCTCGTGGTTAAGCCTGACGACCTCAATTAGCGTGTTCATGGGTTTGTATGATGGTTGTGTTTGTTTGGAATGTTTAATAAAATTATAAGTTGTAGTATTTAAGATAGTTTCTATACAAGCCTATAATAAAAAAATACATAATGATATAATAAATAGCCGGTACACTAAATGCAATGAGGGGGTTGTGAAATGAATGTGCCCACCTGAGAATATTCGTAGGCATGTCCGGTGAATTTATTAGATCATGATATCGCCTCGAGACGAGCGTGAGTAATGATGGTGTTAACATGTGTGTCACTTTAGGGATGTTATGTTAACACATCAATCATTTGATCAACATTGAGATAGCGCAATGTATATCTCGAGGAAAATACATATATTTAAACTAAATCATTCAAGTTTATCCTCAGAATTTGATCAAGAGAGAGGGTGAGAAGCTAAAAGTTGAGGGTTTTATTTGAGGAATCAATCTAGGGGAGATTTGCAATGTGAATTGAGGAGCTTAAAAAACTTGAAATAAGAGATCATGAGTTGGTAAGTTTAATTTTTAAGTTTGAAGGTCAATTCGATAGTAGATGATGATTTCTCTATGAATTGTTGTGTTTGATAACTGGAAATGGGTTGTTACCTCATTAGAGGTTCTCCCTGATGTATTTCGGGAGTGTTTATTGTTGTTGTGTTGACTTGTGGTTGAAATAGTGGCTGCTGCCCTGTTTACTGTTGAGACAATATAGGGTGGAGTGCGCTTCAGCTAGCAAAGGAGCACGCTCCCTTCATTAATTGGGACGAACAGAAAATAGAAACTCTATTATAAATTGGTTAGAATTTCTTAAGGTCTTAAGGATTGAGTTAGGGGTTCTAAACATCGTTATTATACCAATATTGATCACAATGATTTGTGATAGGTGTTGGATCACCAGGAAAGCGTGAGTGACCCGAAAAGTTAGGAAATTTTTTAATGGAAACCTAAACCGAGCTAAGTAAGGATTTTCTTATTTACCAAAATTGCCTAGATATGTTAGTATATGTAGTTCATATAGTTTATGGGCTGAATGGGGGACGATGTACACTATGATGTTTTTACTAAATAGAAAACGGTGTCTAGTGTGATCCACGAGAGTAACTCCTAGAACTGAGACCAGGTTATTTAGGACATGGGGTTGATCATTTGGCCTATATGTAACTCCTACTCAGTTAGGTAGGTTGCGTGGGTTACATACTCACTAGAGGGTTTCGGATAGAACCATTAGACATTAATGGATTAACTAAACAACACATCGGTTAATGTATTGGTCTAGCAAAAGCATTAATGGTGTTAGCGGGTAATCGACTCTAGTTGTAGCAATAAAATGAGAATCACAATGTAATAATAATTGACAGTGGACTTGCATGTGTTATTTATTGAATTATATGCTTTTCATAATCCCTTTAGTTAACATTGGTGCATAACGTTTTTTGATTATTATATGGAATGCCGATAGCTTTGTGAATCCTTACTTACTGAGCAAGTTGGAGCTCTCCCCCCAAATTTAGTATTTCAGGTTCGCAACCTAGCGTCTCACCGAAGGGAAAATAAAAGATTTAGGAGTTTTATTATCTTCTCTATGATGTAATGAGCTTTCTTATATATATACATTGTTTGAGTTATTTTGTTGTATATAAATAGGGTTGAGAGGTTTAAAAATGAGGTTTTGGGTTTTGATAAACTATTTATATTTACGTATATCCTTTAATTATCGAAAAGTTTTTAATTTTCCGTTGCGTATATTTTAAATTGTTTATTCAATATTAATATATAGGTTAAGTTTATTAGGTACAAATGGAGAGGCTGCTGGCTCTAGTTAAGTCTGGCTGGGTTATCGGGGCTTAATTAGGGTTTCAGGCCGAGTATCGCTCTAACCGGGATAGGGGATGCTACAGCTTGGTATCAAAGCCTAAGGTTTACAACTTTCAAATTAAGTGGTAACTTTGATACAATCTTGTATCATAGACAAGGCTCTTACCTCATTTTTGATTTCAAATTATTTTGAAATAAGTGATTGATTATTCCTTTATACCGGAACCTAAGTTTATTGACTCTAAAAGTTGTCTCGAGTTATGAATAAGCTTAGGGTATGATAAATATTCTTCATCCTATTTTGGGGGAAAAATGAAAATGAAAACACTATTATACGTTATTTGTTGTACGTATTGTTATTTACTATATATAAATCATTTCATTGTCTTCTCAAAATGTTACCCAAATATTCTTATCTCTCATTTGACTTCAGAATCTAAAGGCGGATTAGGGAGAGGGTTCGCAAAGACCTGGATCTTAGGGTAACAAGGAGATTGAGGATCAATGGAAATCTAGAATGGAGCAACAAATAAGGGAACTTATAGAGTCTCAAAAGAAACTTATGGCTATGCTGATAGCTTAGATGGGACCACCTGTTCAACGACTTAACACACAACCTATAACCAGTCCCGAGGTAAATAGAGCTGAGGGAGGAGTTGAAACATTAGCAGCTCCAGCTCAATCAATATCAGCATATATTCAGGTATCGAAGACAACTGCCATGATGCGAGTCGATTCTGAGAAGGCTGCATTTCTCAGGACCTGCAATGAATTTATGAAATATGACATTATGAGGTTTAATGGCACAATAGAGGAGGGGATAACTAGGACCTAGATATTGGAAATGGAGCAATGGTTTTTTGTTGTGGATGTTGAGGACCGATTTAAAGTTAGACTGGTCATTTTTTTATTGATTGATTTTACACGAAAGTGGTGGAGTTCCGTTGAGAGAGAGGCAAAGACAGTGACTACCTGGCCACAGTTTAGGACCATGTTTTACAGGCTATATTTCTTGAAATCAGTCAGGAATAAGAAGAATTCTGAGTTTCTTTAGCTGAAATAAAGAGCTATGTTTATTCCGGAGTTTGAGCAGAGGTTCACTGAGTTGAGTGAATGCACTCCAGAGATGATGGAGTTAAAGGAGACCAAAATAGAGTTGTTTCTTGGTGGGTTGAGTTATGAGATTCGAGTTGTGGTTTCCTCTCATCCTCGCATTAGTTATGCTTTTATATTTGAGAGTGCAATAGAGGTGGAAGCAACCATATTAACCAGACCCTCCGGAATAGTACTTACGCCACCATTGGCACCATAGTTCCCTGCAAGTCAGAGAATCCAGGAATTTTCTTCTTTTCATCCAAAGAAGAGGTAGAGGAATATAGCTGGAGTAGCTATACAGTCAGGGTTTGTGGGTATGACATTTGTTAGTGCACCGATTTCGCAAGTTTCTTAGGCTTCAGTAGCCAAACCACTTTTGCCACCACCTCAAACTAAAGTTAAGGGTAAGAGCACTGTACACTCATCACATAAGTTATATGGACCAAGGTAGGTTCCTCAGACCAATTATTTTTCGCACAGGGCTTCCACGATATGTTATCGATGTGGGCAAACAGGGCATATTCAGAGAGACTGTTCTTTGCCACCGGCCATATCGGTAAGAAGTACAACACCACCAGCATGAGAACATACTTATGCGGTGGATGAGGTAGATCCAGAAGCTAATATGAGACTTGTGGAAGGTATATTAAGCATTTGCGGTCGACATATACATGTTTTAATTAATGCTGGTTCTACAGTTTCCTTTATTGCTGGTGCAATGGTTGATGAGTTGAAATTGAAACCTGTTAGAGCTAGCACATTATTGATTTTGAGCACATAAGTGAGTGAGAAGGTTTATCTTAACCTAATCTGTGAAGGATGTGTAGTCAAAATTTTGAAGAAATAACTCCCAATTGATTTGAGGGTAATGAAGTTCCTTGAATATAATGTATTACTAGGGATGGATTGGTTATCATTATACGGTGCCAGTATTGATTGTTTCCATAAGAGGGTAATCTTTTAGATCCCTAACTTTTCTAAAATTATAGTCTATAAAGACTATAATACTTCACAACTTGCAACTCATGGAAGGGAAGCTACTCCTTGAGATTTAGAAGTTATCGTGGGAGTTGTCATATTTGGAGAGCCTGGTTAGGAACTTAGGTTGCTGAGATACTTGTAGTTTTTGAGTTTTCGAAAGTCTTTCCATCTATGTTGCCTGGACTTCGACTGACACGTGTCATTGACTTCATTATTGATCTTATTCCTGGTACTAAGCCTATATCTATTCCTTCGTACCGTATGGAACCGAAGGAATTATGTGAGTTGCAGACTCGGCTTGAGAAGTTGTTTATCCATCCTAGTATCTCACCGTGGGGAGCATCAGTTCTTTTTGTGAAGAAAAAGGACAGAACATTACATATGTGCATTGATTATAGACAGCTTAATCGGCTGTCTATCAGGAACAAATCTCTATTGCTCAAGATCGATGATTTATTTGATCACTTAAAGGGTTCCAGATATTTCTCAAAAATTGATTTGAGGTCTGGTTATCCTTAACCAAGGATCAAGGATGAGGTTATCTCAAAGATGGCTTTTAGTACTCACTACGAGCACTTCGAGTTTACAGTGATACTGTTTGGGCTCACTAATGCTCCTTCTATGTTCATGAACTTGATGCGTAGTGTGTTCAAACCCTCTCTTGACAAGTTTATCATCGTGTTTATTGATGATATTTTGATCTATTCGAAGACTCAGGAAGAACATTCACATCACCTTAAAGTTACATTGTAGACTCTGAAGGATAATCAGTTTTATGCCAAGTTTAGTAAGTGCGAATTCTGGTATTCAGAGGTTAAATTTCTTGGAAATGTCGTTAATGCTAAGGGTATATTTATAGATCTAGCAAAGGTTGAGGCAATTGAGGATTGGCTTACTCCTAACGCAATGTCAAAGGTTCGAAGTTTTTTGGGGTTAGCAGGTTATTACAAACGATTTATTGATGGTTTCTCTCATATTGCTCTGCCAATGACTCGACAAATATAGAAAAACGTTAACTTTTTTTATTACGATGAGAGCAAGGTTGCCTTCAAAGATTTGAAGGATAGTTTGATTACGACACATGTTCTTAAATTACCAGAATTAGGAAAGGAATTAGTGATATATATAGATGCTTCACATTCAGGCTTATATTGTATACTGATGCAGGAAGGCAGAGTTGTAGCTTATGCTTCAAGGTAACTCAAGGTTCATGAAAGAAATTATTCAGTTTATGATCTTGAACTAGGTGCAGTTGGTTTTACCTTGAAGATTTGGAGGCACAACTTGTATGGTGAGAGATTTATAGTATTTTCAAATCATAAGAGTCTAAAATACTTGTTTATTCAGAGTGAATTGAATATGAGGTAGTGTAGATGGCTATAGTTCCTTAAGGATTATGATTTCAATCTGAAGTACCATCTAGGAAGGGCAAATGTGGTTGTTGATACCTTGAGTAGGAGAAGAACAAGCAGAGATAACCTAGCTACTGTAAGAGCTTCTCTATTAAGACTTCTTGAGGAAGCGTCAGTGATGATGATTAGTGAAAGTCCAGTTGGTACATCATCAACTGAGAGAGCTAATTTCCAAAGCTACTAAGATAGAAGAAATACGATGATAAACATTATAGGTTTTTGGAGTTTTCAAAGGACGATCTTATCCAGTTGAAAATCTTACCTATGAAAGGATTCTATAAGTTTAAGTTGTGAGGTAAGCTAGCTCCAAGGTAAATTAGACCGTTCAGAGTACTAAAAAGGATTGGTCTTATTGCTTACACGTTAAAACACGTGTTAATGCTTCGCAAAACAGAGACTCAGTTCACTCTAAGGATTGATTGGAATGAATATGATCTTTGGGAAGACTAATCTTACGATGAGCAGCTGATTCAGATTCTTGATCGTAAGATTCACAGACAAAGAACCAAAGAAATTCCTTTAGTTAAGGTGAAATGGAAATTTCACGGAGATGAGGAACTAACCTAAGAGCGGGAGCCTTACATGAAGGAACAATTTCCATTTCTCTTTGAAACTATAAGTAATTTTATGTCTACTTTAATTTAGACAACGAAATTGCTTTAAATTGGGGATATTGTAACAACTCGTTACCTGAAGCTGGTGATTAGTACAAATTCAAATCTCAAGTAACCTGAGTTAGGCTCGTGGTAAAGCCCGACATACCTCAATTAGCATGTGCATGGGTTTGTATGATGGTTAATGTTTGTTTGAAATATTTAATGAATTTTATAGGTTGTAGCATAAAATAAAATTATACAAGCCTATAATTAGAAAATACATAGTTAAATAATAAATAGCTGGCAATTTAAGTGCGTCAAGGGGGTTGTGAAATAATGTGCACACCTAAGAATAGGCATGTGCGGTGAATTTATTGGCGAGAAAATACACGAGGTATATACATATATATTTATATATATATATATATTTGATATATAAATATATATTGAAACTATAAGTTTGGTTTAAATTATATGGATTGTCGGACCACCTCGAAATGAGCATAAGTATTGATGGTGTCAACGTGCATCACTTAGGGGTGTCATGTTAACACATCAATCATTTGATCAGCTTCGAGATAACGCGATATGTATCTCGAAGAAAATCCTTATATTCAAACTAAAACATTCAAGTTTTTCCTCACAATTGAGAGAAAGAGTGTGAGAAACTAACAGTTGAAGGTTTGATTTGAGGATCAACTTAGGGGAGAGTTGCAACGTAAATTGAGGAGCTTAAACAAATGGAAATTAGAGATCATCACTTTGTAAGTTGAATGTTTATGTTTGAAATTCAATTCGATAATGGATGATGATTTCTCTGTGAATTATTTTGTTTGATCACTAAAAATGGGTTGTTACCTCACTAGAGGTCCTCCCTAATATATTTTGGGAGTGTTTATTGTTGTTGTGTTGATTTGTGGATGAAATAATGGCTACTGCCCTGTTTATTGTCGAGAGAATATAGGGTAGAGAACGCTCCACCTAGCAGAGGAGTGTACTCCCTTCATTTATTAGGATGAACCCAGTTGGTGGAGCGCGCCCCACCAATTGAGGGAGCACACTCCCACTTCAGAAACTAATAACTCTGCAGTAAATTTGTTAGAGTTTCTTAAGGTCTTAAGGATTGATTTAAGGGTTCTAAACATAAGGGATTAGACTAATATTGATCACAAATGGTTTGTGATAAGTGGTGGATCACCGGGAAAGCGTGTGTGACCCAAAAAGTTAGAGAATTTCTTAATAGAAATGTAAACTGAGCTAAGTATGTTTTCGCTTATTTATCAAAATTGCCTAGATATGTTAGTATATGTAGTTCATATAGTTTATGGACTGAATGAGGGACTATATACACTGTGATGTTTTTACTAAATAGAAAACTATGTCTAATGTGATCCACAAGAGTAACTCCTGCAACTGAGACCAGGTTATTTAGGACATGAGGTTGATCACTTGGCCTATATGTAACTCCTACTTAGTTAGGTAGGTTGTGTGGGTTACATACTCACTAAAGGGTCTCGAATAGAACAATTAGACATTAATGGATCGACTAAACATCACATCGACTAATGTATAAGTCTAGCAATAGCTTTAATGGTGTCAGTGGGTAATCGACCATAGTTTTATAAATAAAATGGGAATCATAGTGTAATAGTCATTGACAGTTGGACTTGCATGTGCTATTTATTGAATTATATGTTTTTCCTAACCCCTTTAGTTAACATTGGTGCATATTTTTATGGCACAATGTTTTTGATTATTATATGGAATGTTGATGACTTTGTGAATCCTTACTTACTGAGCAAGTTGGAGCCCTCACCTCAAATTTAATATTTCAGGTTCGCAACCTAGCGTTTCAGCGAAGGGAAAAGAGAATATTTAGGAGTTCTAGTATCTTCTCTATGATGTAATGAGCTTTCCTATATATATATATATTGTTTGAGTTATTTTGTTGTATATAAACAGGGTTGAGAGGTTTATTAATGAGGTTTTGGGTTTTTATAAACTATGTATTTAGGTATATCGTTTAGTTATCGAAAATTTTTGAGTTTTCCGTTGTGTATATTTTAAATTGTGTTGCCTTTTTGGGGTTCACACGTAGCGAAAAATTCAATTTTTTTTAAGAAACCCAAGTAGGACCGAAAATATGTTCCATTAAACAAGATCTACAAATGTAAACCATACTTTAACCTGTGATTTCCTTATCTGATTGTTCGATCTCCAAGACGTTTAAGCGCCCGTCCTCTATCAAAAATCTACATACGAACGGTGACCACAATATGGAGTGCAAGCCCTAGGAGACGTTGAAATATTTTTCTTTCTTTCCCAAAATACAAAGAACTCAAAATTTGCAAAAATGAAAACCTTAGTTCGTTTTAGGGTTTCAACCTCTATTTATATATGTAGATAAGCCCTCACCTAAAATCCTATTAGTAATACAACTATTATATTTAAGCAGCTTAGGCAAATTACACAAACGCCCCTATTAATAAGTTATCATATAACAAATTGTAAGGGCTTTTATGTCATGAATTTCATCATATAAAATTCATTACTCTGGACCAATTGAAATTGCACAAAGCTATTCTTTGTGTGCGGCCCAATAGGTTCAGACAACATTGGCATTGAACCAAAACCATTTTGGTACACAAGTCATTAGTAGTCTCTAGAAAGGAATTATGACTACTAAAGTAGCATGAATATCAAAATCAACACAACCTAATGAATAACATATATCATATCCTTTTGTCGTGCGATATCCTTTGATTAAACATAAGGCATGAAAAGTCACCCTTAATGTTCAATCGTACTAGTCTCGATCTTTAGGTAAATTGAAAACATTGAAGTGACATTGATAATATCAATTCACATGGACTTGGCCATTATCAGTCTATCAAATCAAGGGATCTATTGATATCACTCTATATGAGAGTGAAAAATTCTATCTTGATTATATACCTTCATATATTATTCACATGGTAACCAATCACAATTTTTATAATCGTTCGGTTAAAGACAACATTTGACTGTGTCGAATTAAAATGCTTCTAATATTGAAGTTTATGGTAATCTCAAGTCGAAGGACTAAATGATATAGCTATCATGAGTAACACTTATGGCTTATTTCATGTGGTGTTCTCATAGCCGGTCCGTCCAGTACCATGTTCCCTAACAACTACTCATGATCTCGATTCGTATCCTTATACGCATGATCATCACATGACTATCGATCAAGACTCACACTAGTTTTAATTCATTATAGTTCCCAGTATAACGACCGACTAGTGACATTTAAGATATTTCAATAAATACCCATGGATCTTACTATAAGATAAACATGAAATCACTTATAATAAAACAACAAACGAAGTCCTCAATTTTATTAACTAAAATCATAAGATAAAAAATGTTTGTAGATTGACCTAGGGCAGATGCCCCAACAAATTGTTTATTCGATATCGATATACAGGTTGAGATTATCAGGTATGGACGGAGAGGCTACTAGCTCTTGTTAAGTCTGGCTGCGTTACCAGGGCTTAGTTAGGGTTTTAGACCGAGTATCGCCCTAAACGGGATAAGGGATGCTACAGCTTGGTATTAGATTCTAAGGTTTATCATTCTCAAATTAAGTGGTAACTTTGATACAGTTTGGTATCATAGACAAGGCTCTTACCTCATTTACACTTTTGAATTGTTTTTGAAATAACTGATAGCTTATTCCTTTGTACCAAAACCTGAAGTTTATTGACTCTGAGAGATGTCTCAAGTTATGAAACGATGAGGTCGTTCATGAACGTTTTAGATTAGGATTAAGAATTTTATTTTGATTAAGATATGTATTACCCTAAAAACTATAAATACATGGCTAGAGTTTCGAGATTAAGCCTGACCAATATTGATTTCTTTATTTTTACGTATTTTGCTTTGGAGAACTTATTTTTTGGAGTTGAAGTAAATAATAAAGGTATTTTCATTAATGTATTTTAATTATTTTCTAATTTTTAAAGTTAATATGTGTGAGTAGTTTATTAGTCTAAACCAAGATATGGACTAAACTAATTGCATGTCATATTTTATGAGGTTATATTCGTAATGCTTTAAATCATTATTTTAGTCTTAAACTCATGGTTTAATTGGTTGGTTTCTTGAATTACAATCCATGAAACTAGAATTTACATAAATAGTGGCCAATGTGTATTGTGATTGATAGATTCTAAATTTAACTAGATAATTTACATCATATTTGTGTGAATAATTAAATATGAGTAATAACTAAGACCATCGGGGGTAATCATTTATGTATGGGAAGTCTTAGATGAATTTAAGATCTAAAACAAGTAACACGACATATTTCGTTAGTTATTGCTTTGTAGTGTGTGTTTTCTAGAGTTTAATGCAATTCGTATGGATTAGTTTACTTTGAGCATTCGAAGGACTAAGAAGTGAAAATCGGAATATGGATAGGGTCACGTGAATCTACCATTGATAATAGGAAAACTAGGTAGTTAGTGTTCTTAATTACTATAACTTACTTATAATAGTGTTTTAATGAATATTTTAAAACCCATCATTAAACTATGTCTACGCTTATATTAATTTTGATTAGATTAATGCAATTGGTAGTGTTTCATATATATGGTTTAGATTTGTTTAATTTGAATTAATCTTAGAATTATTTAATTGTTATAGTTTAGTTAATTGCTGGCTTTTAATTTTAGTATTTGAATTTATTAGTGGTTAGTAGTTAATTAATTAATAAAACTTTTAAAACTTATAAGAAATTGTGAAATACCTGTGGAGACGATCTCACTTAACTCTACTACAAAAATTTAAAGTATAAATAATAAGTGGGTAATTGGTTGTACACGCTTGACGCATGTCAATTTACGGCGTCGTTATTGAGGATTTCGGTTAATTTCTTAGGAGTCTATGACGTTGTATGGCCTATACACCTCGTTATTCTAATTCTACAAGGTCATTACAACCGTATGATCCTGAAAATAGATATGAACTTTAATCATAATTTTAGACAACAATGTCAACAAAATTCGTAAACTCCCATAATGGAAGCTAACGGAACATACTGACATTTAGTAAAGACAACCACAATATAGCGGCTTATGAGCCAATGTGCATTGCCTTTCATGAAGAATTCTCTAATTTTGAACTGAAATCTAGATTCATCAATGCTTTGCCTACCTTTTATGATAAAAAAAATGAAGATCCCTCAAAATTTATAAAGGAATACGAACATAAAGGCAATGGGATGAAACCCAAAGACATTACTTTAGAAAAAGTTAAGCTGAAAGCTTTTTCTTATGCATTAAATAATCAAGCCCAACACTGGTTGTTCTTTCTTTCTAAAAATTCTATGACTACTTGGAATCAAATTTTAGAAGCTTTCCTAGATTAATATAAGCCATCATGTAAATTAGTTCCTATATGAAATAAATTAGTATTACTAAAATGAAAGATGAAGAAAACTTTATCGAATTTTAAGAAAGACTTCAAAGACTAATTTCTTCATGCCCAAAACACAATTATGCTAAAAAAGCTTTACTGGAGTACTTTTACAAAGGACTCAATCACTTTGAGCAAAGAATCTTAAATATCGTATGTGAAGGATCCTTGTTTTACTCAACCCCTACTCAATCAAAAGATGCTTTTAATAAGATGGCTAAGCAACCTAAATAATATTGTGAAAAATAAGAATCTGTGAAAAAGGAAAACCATGAAGAATACGATAGGAAGATAAACCCTTTAGAAGACAAAGTTAATCAATAAACAAATTTGGTTAATCAATTACTAATGGACAAAGGAATCAAAATTAAACCTTTTGGACTTTGTAATGAAGTCATATACCTAATTAATGCTTATCCCACCCTACATGATGAAAACGATGAAGTAAATGCAGTTATAAATCGATTTTTGGGATCATTTAGAAACCAATTTAGCAATATTAAGAACAATGGTTATTACATAAGCAAACCTAGCACAAACCTTAGTTATGAACTTCAAAACCAGAACTATATAACTTATAGGCCACGTGCACAAACGCTAACTGCACAATTTCAACAACTTTAGCAAGTTGTTCAACCCGCATAACCTAACTTAGAGCGAATTTTGCATGACTTCATGACTCAAAGTCATTAAAACTTTACACCGATTTAACATAATGAAGTTATGATTGACACTTCAATCAAATATCCAAAGACACAAATAAGTCAAATGAATTTATATTAATAAGCCGAGTAATAAAAGTACCTTCACAATCTAGTCAAAGTAATCAAGCAAAAGTGAATGTTATATTCATTAAACATGATGATGTGACACCAAAAACTAATAGAGGTTAGAAGAAAAATATTAAAAAGAAAATTCCTACCTGGCACAAGTAGAAGCATATAAATTTCTTAAAAACTATGAAAAACACAAAATCTGAAAGTGGAAAGGATGAAGATCCTTCAAATGATTCATCGCCAATTGTATGTTGTACATCTTCTGTTCCACAACAACTAGTGATAGCTAGAAATGAAGATGAATATAATGATATCTTTAAAGTATTATATAAAATAAAAATCAATAAACCATTATTGGAATCAATTATGCAATTATTAAAGTATAATGAAGTTTAGAAAGATTTTACTGAATCAAAAGATAATTTTTTTTTAAAATCTAAAGAGAATTCAGTTGAGAATGTGTAAGAAATAATATAAAAGAAACTGCCAAAGAAATGTTCTAATCTAGGAATCTATATAATTCGTTGCAGAATGGGCATTATTTATATTGATCTTTTAATGTGTGATTTAGGTGCTTTAATTAATGTTATGTCATTTTTACTTTCTGAATCATTACAAATATGACCGTTAAAGGGTATGCCTATCAATCTTACCTAAGCAGATATAACAGTTATCAAACATTATTGATTGTTAGAAGGCATTTTGGTCAAAGTAGATGACTTGGTATTTCCTGCGAATTTTTACGTTTTGGAAATGGGAGAAACACAATCTCTCAACTCTCAACCTATATTATTAGAAAGACTTTTCTGAAGACTGCTAAAACTAAGTTAGATATCTCTAAAGGAACTTTTTCTATGGAGTTTGAAGGTAATATTGTCACTTTTCTATTTAATGATATGAATAACTATGATAAAAATTCTCAATTAAATGATATTAACTCCGAATTTAAGTCAAACTCTATAGAAAATAGTACTTTTAATGACATAAATCCTAAAGTTTATGAAGTTAATGAAGTGAACATGCAAACTTATAAAGTAAAAATCTCAACAAAAATGAAGGAAACACAAGTAATAGTAAGATCACCCAATAATGGAGAATTAAGCAGACATTATATGAAAAGCCTAATATCAAGCTGTCAAAAAAGCCTAAGCAAAATAAAAACGAAAAAAATGAAGCCAATAGTTCATATTCCTAAGACACTCCCCTATGAAATCGAATGACTTAGAAGATGTTGCTCTTAATATCAAGGTAAAACAGGTATGTTATTACCAGACTTAATGCGACACATGTGCGCAAATAAATGTGATGCCGCTATATTTCTTTATTTATACATAATTGGAGATTGATGAACTACCATCTTCAAAAGTTAAATTTGCTGACAGCTCTTCCATGAAAGCTATATGCATGGTTACAAATGCACCAGTGCAAGTAGAGAAATATACTTTTCCTACATATTTGCTGGTTATGCTACATTACATTAATGAAGACCCCCATTATTATTAGGTTGACCTTTCTTGGCTACTTCTTAAGCAATATATATCTTGAATAGAACAATTACTCTAAGGGTCAATGGAGAATAAATCACTTTATGGAATTGTAATAAAGTGAGAAACCCAAAATATGCTATCAATGATATAACTATGAAAAAAATCTAAAATTCAAGCTAGTCGTGAACTGAATGATCCAGAAAATGTCACTATTCCTATTATCATTAATAGTCGTAGATTTAGAAATATTATATGCAACACAGAAGCGTCATTTAATCGATTACTATTTCAGTACTTTATTGGAACTAATCTTTATGGTCGATGATATGAGAAAGACCTAAACATCACTGTTAAACTTTTCGATGGATCTGTAGTAGATACATTATGTATACTAAGAAATGCGGAGGTTAGAATGGAGTCCAATATGAAAGGATTGCATAAATTTAAATAAGGATACAAAAAATGAATTAAAACAAAACCTCTAGCTAGCTTACTTACCTCAAGTACGCAACAATATCAGCTCTCGAAGACTCCTACACGGCTTCAAACTAATCCCCGACAAGCGACACAAGTTTACTAGCTACATGGTATCAATTTAGAGTAGCTTAGGCATATTAGAAAACCATTTCTAGTGCAATATTGAAAATGAATAATGTTATTACATCTATTGTAGTCATAGTACCTTTGATCACCACCCCTTGTGAGCATTGACGTCCCTTGAAAGCACATACGTCTCCTATAGGGAAAGGCGTCCCTTGTAAGCACAAATGTTCCCTTGTGGGCACAAGTGTTCCTTGTGGGTAAATTTGTCCTCTGTGGGAACAGACGTCCCCTATAGGCACAAACATCTCTTGTGGGCATATATGTCCTCTGTGGGCACAAACATATTTTGTGGGCACAGACGTCCTCTTTGGCCACATACACTATTCACCATCTTCTCCTATAGCCCATTATGAATAAAAATTACCACAACTTCATCACCAAATTTTGACCCAAATCAAGAAATTCTAGCTCACCGTGGGTCAATTTGACCTTAATTACTTCTAATTAACCCAAAGCAATAATAATGACCATTTACATTGATCAAATTAAGGGTTTTAACATTAATTTCCATGAAAAGCTTCAAGAACCATAGTTTCCACAAAAATCAGATTTGAAACCAAATACTTAAAAATCAGATTTGATTCAATGAAAACCACCTTCAAGGTTAGAATCTAGATTTTAAAATTGATTACAAAAGAACACAGACATGCATTGATCACTTCATACTCCAAATTGAACAAAATTTAGAGCTTACCTTGGATTGATTGCTTAGGCTTACTTTTGTGCATTCAAATTTGTAGAAGTTCCTCTAATCCTTTAAGATTCTAGCATGCTATCAAGCTTTTTCTCCTCTATTTTCTAGCAAATGTGGCTGGATTTTTCTTTTTCCGTGTTGCATGTAAATGAGAAGAATAACCCTTTTTATAATTTGAGGCTTTAATTTAAGACCCTTGAATACTTTTCATATCTCTCTTCATGTTTAATCTCTAGGAACAAACCATGGTTAGGTCCATCGACATGAAAGTCCTCCATCTTGGTTCTCATGGCGATAAGTGTGTTGGGGAATGTGCCCTAGGTCAATCTACAAGCATTATTTACCTTATGATTTTAGTTAATGAAATAAAGGTTTTTATTTGTTGTTTTATTATAAGTGATTGCATGTTTACCTTATGATAAGATCCATGGGTATTTATTGAAATATCCTAAATGTCCATAGTCAGTCATTTTACTGAGAACTATAATGAATTAAGACTAGTGTAAATCTTGATTGACGGTCGTGTGATGATCATGCATATAGGGATATGAATCAAAATCATGAGTACTTATTAGGAAACAAGGTACTGGACTGACCTACAACGAGAACACCACATGAATTAAGTCATAGGTGTCATTCATGATAGCTATATCATTTAGTCATTTGACTTAAGACTACCATAGACTTCAACATCAAGAGCATGGTAATTTGACACAATCGAATGTTGTCTTTAACCGGACGATTACAAAGAGTGTGATTGGTTACCATGTGAATAATATGTAAAGTTGTGTAATCAAGATAGAATTTGTCCCTCTTGTATAGAGCGAGATATTAGTGGATCCCTCGATACGTTAGACTGTTAAATGGCCAAGTCCAACAGAATTGATATGATCAATGTCACTTGGATGTTTCCAGTCTACCTAAAGATTGAGACCAGTATGATTGAACATTAAGGGCGACTTTCCATGCCTTATGTTTAATCAAAGGATATTGCATGACAAAATGATATGATGTATGTTATTCATTACGTTGTATCGATTTTGATATTCATGCTACTTGAGTAGTCATAATGCCTTTCTAGAGACTGCTTATGATTTAGTTACCAAAATGATTTTGGTTCATTGCCAACGTCGCATGAACCTATTAGGCCGCACGCAAAGATTGGCTTTGCATAATTTCAATTGGTTTAGAATAATGAATTTTATATGATAAAATTCTTGACATAAAAGCCCTACGATTTGTATGTGTAATGTGCTTGAATTGCCTAAATACAATAGTTGTATTACGGATAGGTATTTTAAGAGAGCATATCTACACATATAAATAGAGGTTGAAACTCTAAAACGGAATAAGATTTTCAATTTTACTATTTTCGAGGTCTCTGGATTTTAGGAGAAAAAGAAAAAAAATTTCAACCTCTCTTGTGGCTAATACTCTAAATTGTTGTCACCGTTCGTTTGTGGATTTCTGATAGAGGACGCGCACTTGAACGTCTTAAAAACCGAACAATCAGAGAAGGAAATCATGTATTAAGGTATGGCTTACTTTTGTAGATGTAGTTTAATGAAACTTATTTTTGATCATGTTGGGGTTTTTCAAAATTGTTTTCAATTTTCCTCTGCATATGAACCCAACAGTGTTATTAGAGTAATAGGCTTGGTTCTATTAAATGTTTTGCATGTTTTCTCTGATTTATATATGATATATGTGTGAAAACATGATCTTAATTAATGTATATATGATGTACATATATGTTCTATGATAATTGTTATCAAGAATTGCTTTTAAAGAATGTTGTTAATTCATGTATTTGATACATACACATGATTTGATTCGATGAAAGAATTCATGTTTCGAATATTTTGATGAACATATGTTTTGATATTGAACGATGCGAATTTTTTATGTACACATGGTAGAAGCTATGTTTAGGTTAATGTGATTTTGGTGTTGGTAGATAGTTCGTTTCGTTCAATTATTATGTGTGTCTTCATGATAGAAATCATGATTAAGTTAATATGATTAATTTAATATGATTCTAGTGTTGAATGCATGATTAATATTTCATATCTTGATTCAATTGCTTGTTTCGTATGAATAAGAATCGAAATTAATTTTGATCATATATCTCATTGTGGTTATCTGTTAATATATTCCTATTAGATAGGAGATAAACATGTAATCGAATAAGAATTACAAATCTTATAATATAGGTGAGATATATAATAAATTCTAATTGGATAAGGATTCAAAGTATCTTAAATTCAATTGGATAAGGATTCAATAATCTTAAATTATAATTGGATTAAGATAAGATATTAAGTTAGAGGTGGGCCTGAGTTAATTAAAAATGTTTAAATTAATATTTTTGAAAATTAAAATAAGGGGTAGTTTTGATTAATTGGATTAACTAAAATAATAAGAAATTTTAGGCAATTTTCAATTTTTGAAACTAAAATTCGTTGTCTAAAAAAACCATCCTAAAAATGCAAGGAAATTCATACAATAGTCAATATTAATAAAATTTCCTAACTTGTTTAGTGATTGTACATCCATTGTAATATATGATATTTGCCTCGTTTAAATTATGTTCACTAAAATAAAAAAAAAATCCCTCTTCCAAATTTTAAGTCAAGTTTCATCCATTTTCAAACACTTGTCGAGGCTCCGATCACATTAATATGCACTACAAGAAAAATGTGGAATATCATCAAAACATTGCAACATACTGAATCTGTTGCTAAACAATAACAAATCAAGCAACAGTTCTGCATCAGATATAGCGTTTGACTCGGTTGACCAAAGAGCAACAAATCAGTGACTGATTTGTAACAAAAATTGTGAAAAATTGTATTTTGTCACTGATCTGTCGCTGATTTCTCCCGCCATTAATTTCCCGCCCATTTTGTGACAGATCTGCGACAGATCAGCAACAGAACCTAGTTTGTCGATGATCTGTAGCTAAATCTGTGACAAATATGTCGCTTATCAGCGACAAATCAACAACCGATTGTCAGCAACAGACTAATATGTTGTTGATCTGTCGCTGATCAGCGACAAATTAGCAACAAACAAATCAACAACAGACTAGTCCGTTGCTGATATGTCACTAATTTCTAAATGGTATTTTCAAACCAGGGGCTCTCCTCCTCGTCCTTGCAAACTCCATTTGCCACCGCATCGTCGCCAAAAATCCGTCGCCACCACCGTCGCCGTCGTATTCGTTGCCACCACCGTCGTCACAATCGACCGCGAGGCGCCGCCGCCGCTGCGCGGTATTTGCCTTTTATTCAAAGTAAAATATTGTCATGAATTTTCAACTTCTAAAAAAATTTTGAAAATTAAAAAAAAAATTGACATAACATAATAAAAGATTTTTTCCTTAAAATTTGCACGTACTCTGAATGTAATCATTGTTTTATCCGACTTGTTTACTTGCAAATGTGAGAGAACAAAAACGAGCTTGTCACTCAGCGGGGTTGTAAAATGAAGCAACAAGTTTAATTAAGAGATTCATTAAAGAAGTCTCAGTTATTTTAACGCTTACAACCATAATATATATATATTGTATGTAGTGACCAAGAAATAATTAACTCGCAAGAAATAATTAACTCACATATAGTACATTTCTATATGTGCTATCTAGTTTATTATTTTTATTGTTGTTGTTTTTTATATAAATTATACAATGTATAACGACATATTTTCAAAGTAAAATCTTTTGAAATCTGGGCTAGGTATGAGGCTTAGAGGGTCTTGTTTAGATTCGGCGCGAACTTCAATTTGAATATCACAGTCTTGCCCAGTTTCAATTTGAATTTTAAAAATTACTATTCAAAATAAGTTTTTTGGGCGGGATAAATCGAGCCAATGAGCCAAAAAAAAAAATTGACACCCTTTAACTTCAAGGTATTTTGAGAGATATTAATTTTGTCTCAATCAATCAGTCATATCAAACTTCTTCAAAAAAGATTACTTTATTTAAGTCAAGAAATGATTATTAATTTGATTTTAGAAACTACCTTTCTTATGGAATAAAATGAACGTATATATCATATTTAAGTTAATTTTTTTTAGGAGTATTTAAGGTAATCTTAGCTGTGAGACTTACTCATTTTTAATTAGATAGTGTTAAGTCAATGCAACGCAGGGAACTAATTAAAACATGATGTCCACTTAATTATCTTACAGATATGTATGTCTAACATTTATACAAAATATATATAGATTCCATTAATTAATTAGTAATTAACGAAGAAATAGAGTGGATATCAAAAGTACCTTGCTGCACGTATATATCATATCATCACGCATATACATGGCAACTTTCAGGCTTAAAGGGTCCGGATGACGTTTTGCTGTGAGGTTTCCTTTTAAATCTCTTCATGATCATTAGTATTGTTGCTGCGGCTAGAGGTAAGTATAGCAGTTTCAATTCTCATAATATATATATATATATAGTGTATAGTTTGAATTAATTTGAAGATATCTCTCAATTTCAATTGATATATTGACTTCATCATATTGCGCGTTTGTGCGAATTCCAAGAGCACTCGAAGAATTTTTTTTTTTTTTAGTTTTGATACGAATGAGATTTTATTTTATATAGCCATCAAAAGTAATATGTGCAAAGCGGGAAACAATGCGTTTCCCTTAAATAAAGTTGAAAAATCATGATTTTGATTAAATCGTGAATTTTCAAAGGTTTTTTAACACATATATAATTTTTTATTTTCCAATCAATTAATTTTCAAATGAAGCTAATTTCCCTCTAATTATGTTTGTCTTGATATTTTTTTGTCGAAGTTGTCTTAATTAATTAACCATACCAAATCTCCAAGTTTGTCTTAATTTTTTTTTTTTTTTGTCGAGGTCTCACAGCTAAGATTACCTTAAAAGGATTTTAAAAATAGACCCTATATGAGCCCACCCAATGGACCGAGCGGCGACGGTGGTGGCGGCGACTCGCGGTCGCGGATGACGGACTGAGCGGCGACGGTGGTGGAGCGGCGACGACGGCGATGGTGGTGGCGACGTGTGGGAGTGACGAAATATAATGCAAATGCAAGTCAAATGCATTATATACATATAGTTTGTTGTTGATTTGTCGCTGAACAGCGACAAATTAGCAACAGACTGCCAGTGTCCACGTAGGCTGATCAGCGACAGATTTTGATCTGTTGCTGATCAGCAACAAAATAGCAACAAATGCCACGTATGTTGTCCACGTAGGCTGATCAGCAACAGATTTTGATCTGTTGCTGATTAGCAACAAAATAGCAACAAACAAATCAGTAACAGACTAATTTGTTGCTGATTTGTCACTAATTTCTAAATGGTTTTAACAAACAATTTTCTCTCCTCCTCCTCCTTGCAAACCCATTTCGATCGTCAGTCCCTGCAAAACCATTTCCCGCCGCACCGTCGCCGGAGACCCGCCGCCACCACCGTCGCGTCGTCGTTATCGCAGCACCACTGCGTCGCCGCTCGATCGTGAGCCGTAGCCGCACCGTCGCCGCGCTCGGACGCCGCGATCGACCGCGAGGCCGCGCGCCACCACCGTCGTCGTCGTCGTCATCGCAATCACCACCGTCGCCGCTCAGTCCGTGAGCCGTAGCCGCACCGACGCCGCGCTCAAGGACGCCTGCCAGATCGACCGCGAGGCGCACCACCACCGTCGCGCTGTTCGTCGCCGCCGCTTCCCCCTTCTCTAGATCCGCCGCCGTCGCTTCCCCCTTCTCCATATCCGCCGCTCCCTGTGACGCCGAGATCCGCCAAGTCGAGGCTAGCCGTCGCCGCACCGTCGCTGGTCGCCTTTGCGTGCACCACCCGCCGCTGCTTGGACCCGCGCCGCCGCTGCTCGAACCCTTTGCCGCCGCTAGTAGGACCCCGCGCCGCCGCTGCTCGGTCCCTGCGCCGCGCGCATTGCTCGTAACCCGTGTCGCCAAAGCTCGGACTTCGCGCGTCGCAGCTAGGACTCGCGCCGCCGCCGCCTGTCGCTCTGCATCTTCCCCGCTGCTGTTCGGGCCGCTCGCCGCGCCGCATTGCTCGGCCGACTCCTCCATGATAGCGCTGTCGCCTCGGCTCCTCCTTGACTGAGTTTCGGGTATCATCTGCGGTTTACATTTTCTTCAAAATCTATTTTGCTATTTTATATGACTACCGAAATTTATATATCTATGGTTTGATTTTTAAAAATCAATAAGTAAAATGAACATGTATAGAAAAAATTAAACGACTTAACTATTATAGACCTTATATGAACACAAATTTTAAATTAATGTTGTTCTCATTTTAACTATAAATTCATACAATTCTAATTATCATTACCTTATAGTAGAACTAAAGTAACAAAGATGGTACAGAGCGACTATCACATTATAATTAGCATATCTACATGTTTTATACATGTATGCAGACATGCATTCCTAAAATGCATGCACTATGCCCCATGTGCCATTACATCAAATTATCTTCCTTCTATCAAACCAACCATCCATTAATTTAAGAACCTGTTTTTATCATTCTCTAGCCATATATATATCAATGTGCCCACACATTGATTAGTAGACCTTTAATTGTATCCATGATAGTAAGCAAAGCGAGAGCCTAACAAACTTCACACAAGCCACAACGTAACGACGTTCTCTAAAAGCGTCCAAAACGCCTATCTACTCTGTTTAGAGTCCGCGCAGTGACGACGAGTAAGTAACGACGTTTTAACTTGTGCATTTTGTGCCTTTGTATGTTTTTATATTTTGTTCTCTAAAATTTTTATTTCCTTGTAACGTGCATATTTAAGTTATCTTATATAGTTTAATATTGTAAGCTTAGTTTGTTATGTTTTCCATAAACTATTGTAAGTACCTTAAATAAATGTGCATGGCATACATAGTTTAATATTGGCATTATAGTGATACTTAACTTAGAATATCAAGTGAACACTCCACGTACACATATATATCCTTAGATTTGGTATCATCAATGCCCACATATAACATGTTAATAAGTCTCTCTGATTCTGTTGAAAAAATGAGAAAATACTTGGCATGGGATTCAATGTTTGTTGGAGTAAGCGGACACCTCACAACAAACATAACAATATAAAATTATCTACCAAATATATATTATTCTGCGAGTCAACTCTATATGATGTTAGTAACTTCTTCTATTAGGAAACCCTTGTGCAACCAAGCAAGCCCGAGATTCAGTGCAACAATTAATCATCCTTGTTAAGATACTTCTGCCATAATTGTTAGCAACAAATGCTTTATATATTGTTTAAGACAATTTCTTGTTGGCACTATTGTTATAAAAAAGGACTTTTCAAAATTTACTTAGGATTATATTCAAAAGTCCATTCCCTATTTTGAATATTTATTTAGTATTATATGTGATTCATTGAATTAAAAAAGTTGGACGTCTCTTATGGAAATAAAAATAGATTTATTTAGTATTATGGGGTAAGTTAACGGTGCCTTCAAGACACCGTAGTACGCCATGTTTTCTAAGTACACGATCTTCGTCATTTGTTTGTGATTAGTTGGTTGATTAAGTAATATCTTTTATGGTCAATAAGTAAATAAGTAATTAGTTAAGTTGTAATTGCAATGGATTTCAAAAATAAAGTTGTAATTGCAACTAGACTATAGAAATCTTTGTTTAATTATATATTAAGTATGTTTTCTATGTAATATATTATTTCTAAAAGGCTGACTAGGCCTCGGAAGGTTGGATATTATTATTAAAATAAAATAACTTTTTCAAATATACCTTGACTTTGAATCATATCTGATGATTATAGTTTCATAATTTTCAGAGTTACAATCACATACATGAGCTATATGGATTATTGAGTGACTTTTATACGATATGTATACATGCATGTATTTTCAATTTTTTGTCAAATTCCCTTACACGCATAAAATAAGAGATTTGTCCTCCCTATATTTTACCCACTAATCTCTACTTAGCAACCCTTTTATTAACAAATTGAGTGTCTCCATGCAACCCAACACATAACCTAGTGACCTATTTTGGGATTTGTTCTCATGCTTCTATATACATAATATAAATTAACTTGGCTTGATTTTTCTATTGTTGTTGTCTATGTTTAAACACTGATCTAATTTCTTTCTACTCATTTGCTTTAATAGGAGGTAAAATGTTTGTATATAACCATTAGGTGTCTAAATGCATGTTAGTTGGTGGATGAAAATATTGAAGTCTAAATTGGAACCATATATAATATATTTAATAGGAGGTAAGATGTTTGTATAATAAGATTAACTTTGTCTTGCAAGGTATAACGATCTCATTCTAGTATATTTGCAGCACTACAAGAACAAAAGAAATTGGAACCATATATAATATATTGTTGTCATCTTAATTAATTTCTTTCAGAGTATATATCCATTGCAATAGAGTGGTGAATTAGAAAATATGAATTCGATTTGTATTATAAAAGAAGAATATGAATATTTTCATGTCATTGACTTTTTTCAATTAATAGTTACATATTTTGAGATTTGCTCAATTATCTTAGATTTGTTCTCATGTCATTGAATTTTCTCATTTTTTACTGTTTTGAGTTTTTAGAATGGTTCATTTGTGGGCCGCATGGTGTCTTCTTTTATGTTTTTAACTTCTTATATATATGGATGAATGTACAAGAGGAAAGAAATTGAAAAAATGCATGGAATGTCATGTATGGAAGTTCTTTCATTCCCTTTTGAGTTGGAAATTTTTGTGTGTGTCACTGTGGACGATCTTTTATGTATGAGGTCGATGAGCAAGGCTTAATTTTAGGATATTTTCATTTGTGTTTGAATATTTTGATTGCATTTTGAATATTGTTCAAGTTATTCCTTTTCATTTTCAGGATTTGGATGGGACACGCACTCCTAGCCCCAGATATTGTATAGTGTCTATCTTGTATCGGTGACACAATTGAGTAAGGGTGTGGGATTGACATTGTAGATATATATGTAAATTAATTTGTGTTGCCATCTTAATTTGTGTAGTATTTTGTATTTTATTGGATATAGTATATTACTAGTTAATTATGAAATGTTAATCTCCACATTTTGTAGATATTTTTTGTCAAATTTTGATAATATACAAACAATTTTTCAATTTTAGTTTTAATTGCAGAAGGAAAAATTATTATTTTTTTCAGATTTTACTGCTTCAGGAATTCCATTTACTATTTACAGTGAACTGTGATTTTTTTAAAAAAAAATACCATTCCAAATCAGCAACAGACCAAGTCTGTTGCTGATTTGCACAGTCAGCAAAAAGATGTCTCTTTGTTGATCGTCGCTATTTTGCAACAGATCACATGACAGATGGTTTTTCTTGATTATAAATCAAGAACAGATTTGGTCATTTGATTTGATCAACAAAAAAGGTTTTTGTTGCTGATCTGTCGCTGTTTTGCAACAGATCAGCGACAGAGGGTGGTTTTGCTGACTGTGCAAATCAGCGACAGACTTGGTCTGTCTGTCATTGATTTGCAACAGATCAAGAATAAACTCGCCATTGTCTTGATTATGCAAATCAGCAACATATTTTATTTGTTGCTGATTTGCAACAGATTTGCAACATAACCTCCTTTTTCAATCTGCAATAGATTTTTTTTTCATTGTTGTTAAGAACAGATTTACATCACAAATCTGTTCTTTGAACAAAGAATGAACCAAAATGTTGCTAACTTCAATCATGACAAAGAGTTTAGCAACACCTCTGATCTGTTGCTGATTTGTTGCTGAGTCCCTTAGCAACAAATCCGTACCAATTCAACAACAGATTAGTTTGTTGTTGTTTACTTTTTTTCTTGTAGTGATGGGTCTGCCTCCATGGAGTGTATTGTGTTATCTTGGTGAGGAAAGTTGAGTAACGGTTACTCTATTGTTTGAAATGTTTAGACTTGGTAAAGCTATTAAAACAATTTTGGGCTTTAGGAACTAGATGAGATAAAACATGCAAAGACATAAGATGTCGTAATCTCATAAAAATAACTAAAAGTTACATATGATGTAATTTGTAATTGACACTTACCTTAATAACCTAATTTAAAGTGTCATGCCTTAGTTGTTTTCTAATTAGGTAAAATATGGATTTTAGTCCGTTAAATTAATATAGCATTTTTAGGTGGGTTGTTAATTTAGTGGGAGTCTATTCCTCTATACTAAAATAATATTTTGCATAATCTTGTTATAGATCTATGGCCACTTCAAATGACACTAATCATTTGTCACTGCGATCCATCCTTGAGAAGGATAAGTTATCCGGGATAAAATTTCTTAACTGGTTTGAAAACTTGAGAATTGTTCTTAAGCATGAACATAAGTTGTTTGTCCTAGATGATCCTATTCCTAAGAAACCACCAGCCAGTGCTTTAAGAGTGATGAAGGATGCATATACTATGCATGTCAACGACTCAACTGATGTTGCATTCATTATATTGGCAACCATGGTTCCTGAACTTCATAAAGACATGGAAAAAATGAAAGCTTACGATGTGGCTATAATGCTGAAGGAAATGTTCCAACAGCAGGCTAGGCAAGAAAGGTTCGAGATAGTCAACAACCTTCATTCTTGCAAAATAGTTGAGGGTGCGTCAGTAAGTCCTTATGTTCTGAAAATGAAGGGCTATATTGACCATCTTAACAGAATTAGATTTCCCATAAGCCAAGAGTTGGCTACGGATTTGAGCCTAAATTCATTGCCTAAAAGTTATTCATAATTTGTGATGCACTATAACATGAATAACATGGAGAAGTGTATCTCAGAGTTGCATTTGATGCTTAAAATTGCTGAACAAAATGTCAAGAAACTCATTGCTAATGTGTTGATGGTTAAAAAAGGAAAGGCTATGAAGAAGAAGACCAAAAACAAGGCTAAAGTTGCTAAGGTTATTGTGACTGTCACAAAGCCTGTGGAACATGTCAAGCCTAAGGTTGCTTCTACTTTACAGTCCCAAAAGGAAAAGGAAAAATAAGGAAATTGTCATTTATGCCATGCACCATGGCATTAGTTCAGAAATTGCAAGCTCTATCTTGAAGATCAAAAGAAAAATAAGAGTAGTGCAACTACTGCTTCATGTATTTACGTCATTGAAGTTAACTTGTCTACTAGTGATTCCTGAGTATTAGATATCAAATGTGGATCTCACATTTGTATTAATGTGTAGGGTATCGTTAAAAGTAGAAAGCTAAAGATAGGAGAAGTCATCATACGAGTTAGAAATGAAGCAAATGTTCATGCGTTGGTTGTAGGATGCTATGAGTTAATTTTGCCTGGTGGACTTGTTTTAGTTTTAAATACTTGTTATTATGTCCCTCCCTTGAGCATAAACATCATTTCAGTTTCATGTTTAGATTTGGATGATTTTAATTTCATTATTGCGAATAATAAATGCTCCATTTCTCGTAAAGACGTTTTCTATGCGAATGCTGATTTGTGTGATGGTCTTTATATTCTAAACATGAAAAGTCCGCATATACTACTATTCTTCACGTAAATACAAAGAGATTCAAGTCAAATGATTTTGAGACAAACCTACCTTTGACATTGTCATTTTTGTCACGTAAATGAGAAACGCATTTCCAAACTCCATAAAGATGGACTTTTAGATTTATTTGATTTCTAATCATATGAAACATGTGTATCTTGTTTACCAGGCAAGATGGAAAAAAGTCCCTTTATGGATACAATGACAAGGCAAGTGATTTATAAGGTCTAATACATACTGATGTATGCGGTCCTATAAACACAATGACTAGAGATGTTATTCAATACTTCATTACTTTCACTGATGATTTCAGCAGATATGGTTACATACAACAACAACAACAACAACAACATAGCCTCAGTCCCAAATTAACTGGGGCTGGCTACATGGATCAAACTTTTCCATTGTGCTCGATAGATATGGTTACATGTATCTAATAAAATATAAAGGCGATTCTTTTGAGATGTTTCAAACATTTCAGAATGAAGTTCGAAATCAACTTGGTAAAACTATTAAAGCACTTCGATCAGATTGAGGTGGTGAATATTTGAGCCAAGAGTTTGATGATCATCTTAGAAACTATGTGATTGTCTCACAGTTAACTCCTCCAGCAACTCCACAATGGAATGATATTTATTAGAGGAGAAATCAAACTTTATTGGATATGGTTCGATCTATGATGAGTCATGCAGATCTTCCTATTTCCTTTTGGGGTTATGCCTTAGACCTGTTGCGCTTACACTAAATTATGTTCATTCTAAAGTGGTTGATAAAAAACCATATAAAATGTAGTTTGGGAAAAAATTAAGTTTGTCCTTCCTTAAGATTTCGGGCTGTGAGGTTTTCGTACGACGAAAAATCTCAGAAAAATTATTAACCAAATCTACCAAGTGTGTATTTGTTGGTTATCCTAAAGAAACTAGATGATACTATTTTTAGATTCCCACTGAAAACAAAGTGTTTGTTGCTTGGAATGGTGTCTTATGAAAAAAAAAATTATTTCAAAAGACAATAATGAGAATAAATTAAGTATTGAAGAAGCTCAAGAACCAGAAATAAACATTCAACCGCTAGTAGGAGATTAATAAAGTTTTGAAATAGTTAAATCTCCATAGGTATCACAAGGCCCACCTAGGTCTGATAGGGTAAGCCATTAGCCTGAGAGATTTGGATTTCTTATTACTGATAGTAGTGGCGTGTTTCTTATGGGTCAAAATGAGCCTACTATTTATCAGGAGGCTATTTCTAGCCCTGATGCAGATAAATGGCTTAGTGTCATGAATTCTGTTGCAATCCATGTATAATAACCAAGTTTAGAACCTGGTTGATTTAATTGAAGGTGGTAAGACCATTAGATGTAAATGGGTTTTCAAGAAGAAAACTGACATTAGTGGCAATGTGCCTACTCATAAAGCATGGGTAGAAGCAAAATGTTTCAGACAGACTCAAGGTGTTGATTATGATGAGACTTTTTCTCTTATAGCCATACTTAAATTGATTAGAATTATAATTGTCATAGCCGCATATTATGACTATGAGATATGAAAAATGGATTTAAAAAAGATATTCTAAATGGAAGTTACTTGAGGACGTGTATATGACACAACCTGAAAGGTTTGTTCATCCTGAGATTTCTAGGAAGGAGTGCAAGCTTCAAAGATCCATTTATGAATTAAAGCAAGCTTTTTGAAGTTGGAATCTTCATTTTGATGAAGTAATTAAGGAACTTAGTTTCATTAAAAATGAAGATGAGGCTGGTGTATACAAGAAGGTCAGTGGGAGCGTGGTTGTTTTCCAGTTATTATATGTTGATGATATATTAATTATTAGAAATGATATCCCAACCTTGCAGAATGTCAAGTCTTGGTTAGGGAAGTTTTTCTCAATGAAGAACTTAAGAGATGTACCTTACATCCTTGGGATTAAGATCTATAGGGATAGATCTAAAAATTTGATAGTTCTAAGTCAGAGTGCTTATGTTGACAAGGTACTGAATAGGTTCAATATGCAAGACTCTAAAAGAGGGTCGTTGCGAATGTCTCATAGTATAAGTCTCAACAACACTTAATGTTTGAAGACTATGATGAGTGAGAGCACATGAATACGATTCCAGATGCATCAACTACTGGATCTATCATGTATGCCATGTTATGCACTTGACTTAATGTATCATATGCTTTTAGCGCAACAAGCAGATATCAGTCTAATACTGGTGTGAGTCACTAGATAGAAGTAAAGAACATTCTTAAGTACTTGAGAAGGACTAAAGAATTGTTTTTGGTCTATGGTAGTTTGGAAGACAAGCTTGTTGTAAATGGTTACACGGATGTAAGTTTTCAAACTGATATCGATGACTTCAGATCACATTCAGGATAGATGTTTACTTTAATGGAGGCTCTGGGAGCTAGAAAAGTTTAAGGCAAGAAATTGTAGCAGATTCTACAACAAAAGCAGAGTATATTTTTGGTCACATGTAGTGCATGCCAAATATAACCCGCAATCGAGTTAACAACCACAAGGGTCTAGTAGTCATAAATACGGGGTCGAATCCACAAGACTTGAGTTTTACTCCAAGTTAACTAAAAATGGGGGGTTTTCAGAAAGTTGAATGAAATAATTAACTAAACTATCACAAATAAAAAAATTCGCAAAAATAATATCAATGAGAAGAAATCACCTATGTCTACAGTTCCACAAGCAAGAATCTAGATTCAATGGCATTTAATGGTCCTCAATCATTCCAAAAAGTTATTAATTCAATTTCTCTTAGATTAGCTATGGAAAATCGACGTCCGCCAGAAATTCCTAGTTCCCCTAATCTCGATAGCTAGGATGTCTGCCACTAACTATTTCCTTAATCAATGTATAACCCTAGACATCTGCCAATCGGGTTTAACATACTAACCGGAGTAATTTGGGTATGTGGGAACACTAATCCTAAATAACCGGATCGCATCCGCTTCTGATTTAACCTAGATTCAATTGTTGCACACTCAATAACCGAAAGGGTTTGACGGCAAACGGGCGAGTATTTGTCACTTTATTGGTCGAAGAGCACAATTACACGAATACTAATAGTCCAAATAACTGTAGGTTATCCACCGAAAAGCATGCACTGGCAATATACACACCCTAGATCTAAACCATATACTTTAAAATCAACAACGATGAAATAGGAGAAATTAAATCAAATTAAATAAAAATCATCGATCTCACGTAGTATTTCCCATGAATCATGAATCCTACTTGATTCCCCTTCGACCTAGGCAAAGATTGGTCTAGCCGTACATCATATCTACAATCTCCAAATATGAAAAGATGTATGTGACAGCTCTAATATGTTCTCCTCGTATGAATACCCTAGTCCCTCACATGAAAAACCACTAAAAATTGCTCTCTGAAGGTGAGAGAAACTAATTTTTGGGGTTGGTTTCGTAACACGTGCGGCGAGGAGCATCTAGGGACTATTTTTGGGGTGAAAATGGGTTATGTCCACGTGTCCGTAGCCTATTGGCTGTTTTCCTACAGAGTACTGACGTGTCATCGTCTGATTAGAGGAGAGCACTGTTGATGACGCTGTGGGTCAGTGAGTGAGCGCCACGTGGCGTCCAAGAGGCGGTGAAGAATTGCGCGAATCTGTGCAGAAATCTGGGAGCTTATAAGGACGCGCATCTCAAGGCAGATCAACAACTACTGTGCGAGGAGAAGAAACAGTCTTGCTGCTGTGATGTATAGATGACGCGTGGCAGCATGTGATTGGTGAAGCTGGTGCCTTGCTTGCAAGCTGCAGGGATTGAGCATGACGTGGCGCTTGTTGATTGGAGGAGAGAAAATGAGTGACGTGTTGTTGTGCTGGTGTCCAATGAGAACGCACCACGTGGCTGGCATTACTTGGTATGTTGTCTCCTATTCTACCCACCGCGCAACGCGTAACTCGAGGAAAACTGTCTGGCATCCAATCACTGCAAGTAAATACTCCATTGTAAGTATTTTTCCACCACGAATTCAACCACGAACTCTGTTTCACCTAAAAATGACCAAAAAAAATATAATTAAATATATATCATGAAAACTTTGCATAATTAAATATACTAAAATAAACTACTTAAAGCATATAAAAACTAACCTATCAATTGCAGCATACGATGCAGCTAAGAATGTAGTTTTAGATAAAAACGTTCATCTGTGAATTTTGTGTGGTTCTGAGTATAGCTAACCTTGTTTGCTTGTATTGTGACAATAACGGAGTGATAGCATAGGCCAAGGAACTAAGATCACACCACAGATCCAAACATATACTTAGTCATTTTCATCTCATTCGAGAAATCACTGAAATGGGACACGTGAAGATTTGCAGAGTTCCTATAGAAGATAATGTTGCAGATCCTTTGACGAAGGCTCTTCCAAAAGCGAAATATGATGGTCAAGTTAGGTCATTAGGTATTAGATACATGAATGATTTGCCCTAGTGTAAGTGGGAGATGTTGGGAATGTGCCCTAGGTCAATCTACAAACATCGTTTATCTTATAGTATTAGTTAATAAAATAAAGGATTTTGTTTTCTCTTTTATTATAAATGATTACATGTTTACCTTATAATAAGATCCATTGGTATTTGTTGAAATATCTTAAATGTCCCTAGTCGGTCATTATACTTGAAACTATAATGAATTAAGACTAGCATAAATCTTGATTGATAGTCATGTGATGATCATGTGTATAGGGATACGAATCAAGATCTTAAGTACTTGTTAGGGAACAAGGTACTAGACTAGCTCACTATGAGAACACCACATGGATTAAGTCATAGGTTTTACTCATAATAGCTATATCATTTAGTCCTTCGACTTGAGATTGTCATAGACTTCAATAACAGGAGCATAGTAATTTAACACAATCAAACGTTATTTATAACAGGACGATTATAAAGATTGTGATTGGTTAGCATGTGAATAATATGCGAAGGTGTGTAATCAAGATAAAATTTGTCCCTCTCGTATATAGAGAGATATCAGTGGATCCCTCGACATGTTAAACTGTTAAATGGCCAAACCTAAGTGAATTGATATGATAAATGTCACTTGATGTTTTCAGTCTACCTAAAGATCATGACTAGTACGATTGAACATTAAGGTTGACTTTCCATGCCTTATGTCTAATCAAAGGATATCGCAAGACATATATATGTTATTCATTAGGTTGTATCAATTTTGATATTCATGTTACTTGGGTAGTCATAATGTCTTACTTAAATCCATATTATATGTAATGGCCCAAACTCCGAGGAAAATTAGGCATCGCCACTTTACCGGACACGTCCCAAGTCATGTCACGTAACCTGCACGCTTGTATATGACAGCCCGCGACCTTATCCTTTATATTTTGAATTTTTTATGCTCAATTGAGTGATTCTCATGTTTATTATGAGTTCCTAACATGAATTTACCAAGGTAAGTGTCTTTTCCAACATAATAACTTATTAAAAATTGATTAGTGAGTGGAAGTCTTTAAAGCATGCAATTCATGTGAGAAATAAAAATTTGCACAAGTAAATAAGCCTATAGTGTAGAAACCCAGCTTGTAATGCAATATATGTGATAAAAAAGCAACAAAAGTACACAAGTGTATCATATATGTATCGGGTATAAAAGTCTACCCAAACCCATAAAAGAAGTAAATATGTACTAACAAACACCTAAGCAAAAGATGATAGGGGCTCTCTAAATCAGAGGTACTTTAAGTACTGCCTTCCCCTAAACTCATCGTAGGATCTGTAATTTGTCACTAAAAATAATGAAAAACCCCATCGAGTAAATCCTAGAGAAAATAATTTAGTACTTACAAGAACCTAAAATAAATAGCTACAATTCATGCAGATAAGTAAATAAGAAAGGAAGTAAAAACACAAATATATGTTGTGTTGATGAGCAAAATTCAGAACATAAGAATGGTGAATAGCTGTCGAACCTCGAGGGCTAGATTCGCTAAATCTAGAATTTCCTGTTGGCAAGGTATTCCCTACCAAACGCTTCACGGTTGAATAGAGGACCCCATAGACAAAATTTAGACTTTCGGCAAACGCTTTTTTAGAAGAAACCCATGATGGGGTAAGCCTTGCGTCACCTCATTCTGATACCAACTGGACTCACGAAGACTAGTCTCATCCGTAGTCTTTACCAAATCACTTACTGCACGACAACTCCCACGTTGCAATTTACAGGGTGTTGGAATTGATGCCATGCTTGCCTTCTCGACTAAACGTAGACACTCACGGGAATAGAGTAATGCAAGCCCTAGACTGATGCAATTTATACACAAAAAGCAAGTAGAACAAAAAATATTTAAATGAATTCCAAATTACTTTCTTATGGGATTACTTACCTTAAATAATTGTAAATACCCTTTTCAAACGCCCTGCTCGCATCTCGAATTGCGCGTCTGACACCCTACTATAGTGTCCTTAGTCACTGGAGTATAAAGGTACTATTTTACAAATTTTAGAGTCAAATTAATTGGGTTTATAATATGGAATCAAAAATAAGATTTTTGACCAAATATCTAAAGGTGGCACATTTTACATGTTACACATTCGGTGCAAAACCCCTTAAATATCTGTAAATTCAATCGCTTACCGATTTTTCCAATTTCTTTTATTTTGTTTATTATTTGGATGTTCATAATTTATATTTTTTATTTCTCTGTAATTTATTTCCTTTAAAACTATATTTTAAATTATTTTTTTATAATTTTTTTTTATTTAATGGGGTTGGACCATTGAATTGGGCTCAGCCTAAAGACGAACTTGTCTTTCCTAAAAAGACTGATAAATCGCCAATTGTGTTATTTTTTAGTGTGATATAATATGAATTCCAAGACTTTTAACTCCATTTATACTCTAAAATTTTTTTTTGTATTTTCAGGGTAAATACAGGCTATTGGACAAGAATGAGTGATTTTCAACAAAAATCTAATCAAAAAGCTCGACATCGGCTTTGCACCTTCCCATCACCTCCAGGTGAATTGAAATCGTTAAAGAATTGTTGGGCCAAACTTGACCAGATCAGAGGAGACTCATCGAAAACGTTACGTATGAACCCTTGTGAAGACCCAGGAGGAAAACAAAGCTTGAATTCCAAAGGGAAGGCCAGCGCCTTCATAGTGCCTTGGGCTATACATAAGGCATTGGTACGGTGCGGGACACAAATAAGGACACGATCAAAGAAAAAACACAATATTGTAGTGCCTTCTCAACAATTTCTAGCACCTTGAAGTTTTTCATGTTCGACATTGGACAAATCCGAAGATTGGTAGTTCGTTATTTTGCGGATTTGCAAGATTCAGGATTAGATCACCTCTTCTCACACTTCTACTATAAATAGGAAACCCTGAAATGACTTTATCATCTCTTCTCTCGTCTTCTTTTCCATTCTCTTCTTTTCTCTCGCTTTTTCTGTTATCTTTATATTTTTATTTGGATGGCCAATAATGGCTAAACTATTGTCTAGATCACGGAGACCTGTGAGTGATTTATGAGATTCATATATTAAATTCCATATTTTTCATTATGGTATTGTATTTTTGATTGCATTATTTATAATATATTAGATTGATCACATTAATCATATGTAAAGGCCAATGCATGTGTGAGTGTAGGAGATTTTTGTCAGTGATCTTAGCGCAGCTCGGTAAGGGAGATCACATTAGTTGGCAAGTGAGGTGTTATTTGTTGGCAATCGATGTGCCTTTGTGTAATTGGGATATGAGAAGGCTAGCGGCATATTGTAGTCTCCACGTGATAGATGGAAGAATTCGACATTGGTTACTACTCATGGTAGGTGTTCTCAAAGAGTTTAATGTTGTTAGTTCATTGAAAATCTATGGCATATATGTTGGGTTTTGCATTCTAGTTAGTATGTGGTTGTGTTGCACGTTTCTTCCATTGGCATTAGGAGAATGAGGTGGCATGAGTAACTATAAGCCTATCTATAACACTTGATGAAAACTAATCTTTTTGAATTGACGACTAAATCAAACTCACACTAGTCTAAGTGTGTCCTCGATCTGTAATTATTATAGTATTGTTAATTTAGTAGTATTTGTAGTTATTTGTTCTTGCATTTATTTCCTAGCTTGTTAATTAGCTAGTAATTAGTTTATATAAGTATAATTAATTCAAAACCCTTTTTTGTAATCTAAGTTTATCCCCAGTCTCTTTGGATTCGACTCCGCTAACTACTTCTACAAATCAATAGTAGCACAATATTTAGGACTATTATTGGTGTCATTTTGTGTGACATCAATTTTTGGTGCCATTGCCAGGGATTAGTGCTGATTGATTTTAAGTTACTATCAAAAAAAGAGAAAAACTTATACACCCTTATATCTTGTTTTTGTAGTTTCACTTCTTTGCTCACTACTCCTACAATCATGATTCATATCAAGACACACACTATCACATTGTGAATGGGGTAGATATGTCATGTTATGAATAAGATGTTTCTAATTGGCAATCTTTTGTGCAACAAGTCAATACTTGTGAATTTTGTGGAGATTACTCTCATTATGTTAAATCTTGCCAAGAACTTAAAAATTTTGTGTGGCAGTTAAGCCAATTTTATGACAATGTAGATACAATTATTAGGGATCTACCTACTTGTGCAACAGGTCAGTAATTCATTACATTCACTGATGATTTCAATATATATGGTTATGTGTATCTCATAAAACATAAAAGGTGAATCTTTTGAGATGTTTCGAACATTTCAGAACTAAGTGCAAAATCAACTTAGTAAAACTATTAAAGAACTTCGATCAGATCGAGGTGGTGAATATTTGAGCCAAGAGTTTGATGATCATCTTAGAAACTGTAAGATTGTCTCACAACTAACTCCCCCAACAAATCCACAATGGAATGGTGTTTCTAAGAGGAGAAATTAGACTTTATTGGATATGGTTTGATCTATGATGAGTATCTTTCTATTTCCTTTTGGGGTTATGCCTTAGAAACTGCTATGTTTACACTAAATCATGTCCCTTTTAAAGCGGTTGATAAAACACCACATGAGATGTGGTTTGAGAAAATACCAAGTTTGTCTTTCCTTAAGATTTGGGGCTGTGAGGTTTTCGTACAACGACAAATCTCAGAAAAATTATCAGCCAAATTTACCAACTGTATATTCATTGGTTATCCTAAATAAACTAGAGGATAACACTTTTATAATCCCGCTGAGAACAAAGTGTTTCTTGCTTGGAATGATGTCTTTATGGAAAAATAGTTTATTTCAAAAGACAACACTGGGAATAAAGTAAGTCATGAAGAAATTCAAGAACCACAAATAAACACTCAACCGCTAGTAGGAGATCAACTAAGTTTTGAACTAATTGATCCTCCACAGATATCACAAGACCCTCGTAGGTCTTATAGGACATCAGCCTGAGAGATTTGGATTTCTTATTACTGATAGTAGTGAGGTGTTGCTTATGGATCAAAATGAACCTACTACTTATCAGGAGGTTGTTTCTAGCACTGAGGCAGATAAATGGCTTAGTGCCATGAATTCTGATATGCAATCTATGAATGATAACCAAGTTTGGAACCTGGTTGACTTACCTAAAGGTGGTAAGACCATTAGATGTAAAAGGGTTTTCAAGAAGAAAATCGAAATGGATGGCAATGTGCATACTTATAAAGCACGGCTAGTAGCAAAAGGTTTCAGACAGACTCAGGGTGTTGATTATGATGAAATTTTTTCTCCTGTAGCCATGCTTAAATCCATTAAAATTCTAATTGCTATAGCCGCATATTATGACTATGTGATATGGCAAATGGATGTCAAAACAACTTTTCTTAATGAAAAGTTACTTGAGGTCGTGTATATAATACAACCTGAAGGGTTTGTTCCTGAGAATTCTAGGAAGGTGTGCAAGCTTCAAAGATATATTTATGGATTAAAGCAAGCTTCTCGGAGTTGGAATCTTCATTTTGATGAAGCAATTAAGGAATTTTGTTTCATTAAATACGAAGATGAGCCTTGTGTATACAAGAAGGTCAGTTGGAGCGTGGTTGTTTTCCTAGTGCTGTATCTTGATAATATATTACTCATTGGAGATGACATCCCAACCTTGCAGAGTGTCAAGTCTTGGTTAGGAAAGTGTTTCTCAAAGAAGGACTTAGGAGATGTAGCCTACATCTTGGGATTAAGATCTATAAGTATAGATCTAAAAGGCTGATCGGTCTAAGTTAGACTGCTTATATTGAAAACGTACTGAATAGGTTCAATATGCAAGACTCTAAAAGAGGGTCATTGCCAATGTCTCATGGTGTAAATATCAGAAAGACTCAATGTCTGAAAACTAATGATGAGCGAGAGCTCATGAATACGATTCCATATGCATCGACTATTGGATCTATCATGTATGCCATGTTATGCACTCGACCTGATGTACCATATGCTTTGATCGCAACAAGCAGATATCAGTCCGATCCCGTTTAGAGTCACTGGATAGCTGTAAAGAACATTGTTAAGTACTTGAGAATGACTAAAGAAGTGTTCTTAGTCTATAGAAGTTTGGAAGACGAGCTCGTTGTAAGTGGTTACACAGATGCAAGTTTTCAAACTGATATAGATGTCTCCAGATCGCAGTCTGGATATACGTTTACTTTGAATAGAGGCTCAGTGAGCTGGAAAAGTTTGAAGCAAGAAACTGTTGCAGATTCTACAACAGAAGCTGAATTTATGTTGAATCCGATGCAGCTAAGGAGGCAGTTTGGATAAAAAAATTAATCTCAGAACTTGGTGTGGTTCTGATTATAGCTACCATTTACTTATATTTTGACAACAGCGGGGTGATAGAACAGGCCAAGGAACCAAGTTCACACCACCGATCAAAACATATACTTAGACATTTTCATCTCATTTGAGAAATCATTGAGAGGGGAGACATGAAGATTTGCAAAGTTCCTACATAAGACAATGTTGCAGATCCTTTGATGAAGGCTCTTCCACAAGCAAACATGATGGTCATGTTAGGTCATTTGGTATTAGATACATGAATGATTGGCCCTAGTGCAAGTGGGATATGTTAGGGAATTTGCCCCAGGTCAATCTACAAACATTATTTATCTTATAATTTTAGTTAATAAAATAGAGGTTTTTATTTGCTATTTTATTATAAGTGATAGCATGTTTACCTTATAGTAAGATCCATGGGTATTTGTTGAAATATCCTAAATGTTCCTAGTTGGTCATTAAACTAAGACCTATAATGAATTAATATTAGTGTGAATCTTGATTAATGGTCATGTGATGATCATGCATATCGGGACATGAATTAAGATCATGAGTACTTGTTAGGGAATAAGGAACTTGACCGACCCGCTATGAGAACACCACATGAATTAAGTGATATGTATTACTCATGATAGGTAAATTATTTAGTCATTCGACTTGAGATTACCATAGACTTCAATATTATGAGCATGATAATTTGACACAATCAAATGTTGTCTTTCACCGGACAATTATAAAGATTGTGATTGGTTACCATATGAATAACATGTAAAAGTGTGTAATCAATATAGAATTTGTCACTCTCGTATAGAGAGAGATATCAGTGGATCCCTCGATTAGATAGACTGATAATGGCCAAGTCCATGAGAATTTATATGATCAATGTCATTTGGATGTTTTTCAGTTTACCTAAAGATCGAGACTAGTACGATTAAACATTAAGGGTAACTTTCCATGCCTTATGTTTAATCAAAGGATATCGCATGACAAAAGGATATGCTATTAATTAGGTTGTATCGATGTTGATATTTATGCTACTTAGGTAGTCATCATGCCTTGTTAGAGACCGCTTATGACTTGTGTACCAAAATGGTTTTCGGTTCACTGCTAACATCGCATGACCCTAATGGGTCGCACACAAAGAATGGCTTTGCACAATTTTAATTGGTCCAGAGTAATGAATTTTATATGATAAAATTCATGAAATAAAAGCCCTTACGATTTGTTATATGATAACTTATTAATAGAGGCATATGTGTAATTTGCTTAAATTGTCTAAATACAATAGTTGTATTACGAATAGAATATAAGCAAGGGCTTATCTTTACAAATAAATAAAGGGTGGACCCCTAAAAACGAAATAAGATTTTTGTTTTACAATTTTCGAGTTCTCTGGATTTAGGAAGCGAAAGAAAACTCATTTTCGATCTCTCTTGGGACTAGCACTCTAAATTGTGGTCACCGTTCGTGTGTGGATTTCAGATATAGGGCGCGCACTTGAACGTCTTGAAAATCGAACAATCAAAAAGGAAATCACAGAATAAGGTATGATTTACTTTCGTAGATTTATTTTAATGGAACTTATTTTCGATCCTATTGGGGTTTTTCAAAATTTATTTTGAATTTCTCGCTGTTATGAACCCCAAAAACCTAACAGTGGTATCTGAGCATTAGGCTCGGTTCTATCAAACATTTGCATGTATTCACTGATGTATATATGATATATGTGTGAAAACATGATCTTGATTAAAGTATATATGATATACATATAGATTATGTGATAATTGTTATCAAAAATTGGTTTTAAAGCATGTTGTTAATTCATGTATATTGATACATCTCCTGATATGATTCAATGATATTATTCATGTTTAGAATATTTCGATTAACATATATTTTATATTGAGCGATGTGAATTTTGTATGTTCATGGTATACTTCATGTTTAGATTAATATGCTCTGATCTTGAACACATATTTCGTTTCGTTCAATAATTATGTATGTCTCCCTGATAGAGATCATGATTAGGTTAATATGATTAATTTAATATGATTCTGATGTTGAATGCATGATTAATATCTTGAAATTAATTTTGATCATATATCTCATTGTAGTAATCCGTTAGTATATTCCTACAAGATAGGAGAGAGACTTGTAATTGGATTATAATTACAAATCCTATAAGATAGGTGAGATTCAAAACAAATCCTAGTTAGATAAGGATTCAAAGTGTCTTGAATTCTAATTGGATTAGGATAAGATATTAAGTTAATGGTGGGCCCGAGATAATTAAAAATGTTTAAATTTATATTTTCAGAATTAAAATAAAGGGCAGTTTTGGTTGATTGGATTGACTAAAATTATGAGAAATTTTCGACGATTTTCAATTTTCAGAATTGAAATTTGTTTTCTAAAAAAACAAAAAAAAACAAAAATTGTAAATTTTTAGTGATTATTCATGCATTGTTATAGATGATATTTATCTTATTTAATTATGATCACTAAAATAAACAAAAATCCTTCTTTCAAAATTTAAGTCAAGTGTTATCCATTCTCAAACACTTGTGAAGGCTTCGATCACATCAATATAGGTCTACCTCCGCATAGTATATTGTGTTATCTTGGTGAGGCAAGTTGAGTAATAGTTACTCTATTGTTTGAAATGGTTAGACTTGATAAAGCTATCAAAACGTTTTGGGCTTTAAGCACTAGATGAGATAAAACATGCTAAGACATAAGATGTCATAATCTCATAAAATAACTAAAAGTTACATATGATGTAATTGGTAATTGGTACCTACCTAAATGACTTAATTCGAAGTGTCATGCCTTAACTGTCGTGGAATTAGGTGAAACATGGATTTTAGTCCCTTAAATTAACATAGCATTTTTTAGGAGGGTTGTTAATTTAGTGGGAGTTTATTCCTCTATACTAAAATGAACTTTTGCATAATCATTGTTGTAGATCTATGTCCTCTTCAAATCACACTAACCCCTTTGTCACTGCGATCCATCCTTTAGAAGAATAAGTTGTCTGGGACAAACTTTCTTGAATGGTTCAGAAACTTGAGAATTGTTCTTAAGCATGAACGCAAGTTGTATGTCCTGGATGATCTTATTCCTGAGGAACCACCAACCAATGCTTTAAGAGTCATGAAAGATGCACATACTAAGCATGTCAACGATTCAACTGATGTTGCATGCATTATGTTGGCAATCATGGTTCCTGAACTTTAGAAGGACATGGAACACATGGAAGCTTACGACATGGCTACGACGCTGAAGGAAATGTTCTAACAGCAGGCTAGGCAAGAAAGGTTTGAGACAATCAAGTACCTTCATTCTTGCAAAATGGCTGAGGGTGCGTCAGTTAGTCCTCATGTTCTCAAAATGAATGGTTATATTGACAATCTTGACAAACTTAGATTTCCCATAAGCCAAAGTTGGCTACGGATTTGATCCTGAATTCATTGCCTTATAGTTATTCATAATTTATGATGAACTATAACATGAATAACATGGATAAGTCTATCTTAGAGTTGCATTAGATGCTTAAAACTGCTGAGTAGAATGTTAAGAAACCCCTTACTAGTGTGTTGATGGTTAAGAAAGGAAAGACTTTGTAGAAAAATGGCAAAAACAAGGTTAAAGTTACCAAGGCTGTTGTGACAATCACAAAGCCTATGGAACATGTCAAGCCCGATGTTGCTACTACTTCTCAGTCCTATAAGGAAAAGGAAAAGGAAGAAAATTGTCATTTCTACCATGCACCTGGATATTGGTTCAGAAATTACAAACTCTATCTTGAAGATATAAAGAAAACGAATAGTAGTGCGACTACTGCTTCAGGTATTTATGTTATTGAAGTTAACTTGTCTACTAGTGATTCTTAGGTATTGGATACCGGATGTAGATCTCAAATTTATATTAATGTGCAGGGTCTCACTAAAAGTAGAAAGCTAAAGAAAGGAGAAGTCATCCTGTAAGTTAGAAATGGAGCAAAGGTTGCTGCGTTGGCTGTAGGATGCTATGAGTTAATTTTACCTAGTGGACTTGTTTTAGTTTTAAATAATTGTTATTATGTCTCTGCCTTAAGCAGAAACATCATTTCAGATTCATGTTTGGATTTGGATGGTTTTAATTTCGTTATTGCGAATAATAAATGTACCATTTCTCGTAAAGACATTTTCTATACGAACCTTAATTTGTGTGATGGTCTTTATATTCTAAACATGAAAAGGTCCACAGATAGTCCCGTTCTTAACGTAAATACAAAGAGATTCAACTCAAGTGATTTGAATCAAACCTACCTTTGGCATTGTCGCCTTGGCTACATTAATGAGAAATGCATTTCTAAACTCCATAAATATGGACTTTTAGATTCATTTGATTTTGAATCATATGAAACATGTGTATCTTGTTTACTAGGCAAGATGACAAAGATTCCCTTTACTGGACACAATGAAAAGGCAAGCGATTTATTGGGTCTAATACATACTGATGTATGCGGTCCTATAAACACAATGGTTAGAGGTGATTATCAGTACTTCATTACATTCACTGATGATTTCAATAGATATGGTTACATGTATCTCATAAAACATAAAGGTTAATCTTTTGAGATGTTTCGAATATTTCAAAATGAAGTGCAAAATTAACTAGGTAAAAATATTAAAGCACTTCGATCAGATTGAGGTGGTGAATATTTGAGCTAAGAGTTTGATGATCATCTTAGAACCTGTGGGATTGTCTCACACGTAACTCCCCCACCAACTCCACAATGGAATGGTGTTTCTAAGAGGAGAAATCTGACTTTATTGGATATGGTTTGATTTATGATGAGTCATGCAGATCTTCCTATTTCCTTTTGGGATTATGCCTTAGAAACTGCAGCATTTACACTTAATTGTGTTCCTTCTAAAATAGTTGATAAAACACCACATGAGATGTGGTTTGGGAAAAAACCAAGTTTGTCTTTCCTTAAGATTTGGCGCTGTGAGGTTTTCGTACGACGATAAATGCCAAAAAATTATAAGCAAAATCTACCAAGTGTATATTCGTTGGTTATGCTAAATAAACTAGAGGATACTACTTTTATAATCCAGTTGAGAACAATTTTCGTACTCAGAATGGTGTCTTTTGGAAAAATAGTTTATTTCAAAAGACAACAGTGGGAATAAAGTAAGTCTTGACAAAATTCAAGAACCACAAATAAACACTCAATTGCCAGTGGGAGATCACCGAAGTCTTGACCTAACTCCACAGGAATCACAAGGCCCTCGTAGGTCTGATAGGGTAAGAAATCAGCCTGATAGATTTGGATTTCTTATTACTGATAGTAGTGAGGTGTTGCTTATGGATCAAAATGAACCTACTACTTATTAGGGGGCTGTTTCTAGCCCTGAGGTAGATTGATGGCTTAGTTCCATGAATTCTGATATGCAATCCATGTATGATAACCAAGTTTGGAACCTGGTTGATTTACCTGAAGGTGGTAAGACCATTAGATGTAAATGGGTTTTCAAGAAGAAAACCGACATGGATGGCAATGTGCATACTTATAAAGCATGGCTAGTAGCAAAAGGTTTCAGACAGACTCAAGGTGTTGATTATGATGAAACTTTTTCTCATGTAGCCATGGTTAAATCCATTAGAACTCTAATTGCAATAGCTGCATGTTATGACTATGAGATATGACAAATGGATGTCGAAACAACTTTCTAAATGGAATGTTACTTGAGGACATGTATATGATACAACCTGAAGGGTTTTTTCATCCTGAGACTTCTAGAAAGGTGTGCAAGCTTTAAAGATATATTTATTGATTAAAGCAAACTTCTCAGAGTTGGAATCTTCATTTTGATGAAGCAATTAAGGAATTTGGTTTCATTAAAAATAAATATGAGCCTTGTGTAGACAAGAAGGTCAGTGGGAACGTGGTTATTTTTCTGGTGCTGTATGTTGATGATATATTACTCATTGGAAATGGCATCCCAAACTTGTAGAGTGTCAAGTCTTGGTTAGGGAAGTGGTTCTCAATGAAAGACTCAATATGCAAGACTCTAAAAGAGGGTCAATATGCAAGACTCTAAAAGAGGGTCATTATGCAAGACTCTAAAAGAGGGTCATTACCAATGTCTCATGGTATAAACCGCAGCAAGGCTCAATGTCTGAAGACTAATGATGAGCGAGAGCTCATGAATACGATTCCACATGCATCAGCTATTGGATCTATCATGTATGTCATGTTATGCACTCGACCTGATGTATCATATGCTTTGAGCGCAACAAGTAGATATTAGTCCGATACGGGTGAGAGTCACTGGATAGCAGTAAATAACATTCTTTAAGTACTTGAGAAAGCCTAAAGAAGTATTGCTGGTCTATGGAAGTTTGGAAGACGAGCTTGTTGTAAGTGGTTATACAGATGCTAGTTTTCAAACTGATATAGATGACTTCAGATCGCAGTGTGGATATGTGTTTACTTTGAATGAAGGCGCATTGAGTTGGAAAAGTTTGAAGCAAGAAATTATCATAGATTCTACAACAGAAGCTGAATATATTGCGGCGTCTGATGCAGCTAGAAAGGCAGTTTGGACCAAAGAGTTTATCTCAGAACTTGGTGTGGTTCTGAGTATAGCCCCATTTTTTATATTGTGACTACAACGGGGCGATAACACAAGCCAAGGAACCAAGATCAAACCACCGATCCAAATATATACTTAGACGTTTTAATCTCATTCGAGAAATCATTGAGAGGGGAGACGTGAAAATTTGCAGAGTTCCTACAAAAGACAATGTTGCATATCATTTGACGAAGGCTCATCTACAAGCGAAACATGATGGTCATGTTAGGTCATTAGGTATTAGATACATGAATGATTGGCCTTAGTGCAAGTGGGAGATGTTAGGGCATGTGCCCTAGGTCAATCTACAAATATTGTTTATCTTATAATTTTAGTTAGTAAAATAGAGGTTTTATTTCCTATTTTATTATAAGTGATTGCATGTTTACCTTATAGTAAGATCCATGAGTATTTGTTGGAATATCATAAATTTCCCTAGTCGGTCATTATACTAGGAACTATAATGAATTAAGACTAGTGTGAATCTTGATTAATGGTCATATGATGACCATGCGTATAAGGATACAAATCAAGATCATCTGTACTTATTAGGGAATAAGGTACTTGACCGACCCGCTATGAGAACACCACATGGATTAAGTCATAAGTGTTACTCGTGATAGGTATATCATTTAGTCATTCGACTTGAGATTACCTTAGACTTCAATATTAGGAGCATGATAATTTGACACAATCAAATGTTGTCTTTCACCGGACAATTATAAAGATTGTGATTGGTTACCGCATGACTAACATGTAAAAGTGTGTAATGAAGATATAATTTGTCACTCTCGTATAGAGAGAGATATCAGTGGATCCCTCGATTAGATAGACAGATAATGGCCAAGTCTATGTGAATTGATATGATCAATGTCATTTGGATGTTTTTCAGTTTACCTAAAGATCGAGACTAGTACGATTAAATATTAAGGGTGACTTTCCATGCCTTATGTTTAATCAAATGATATCGCACGACAAAATGATAGGATATATGTTATTAATTAGGTTGTATCGATGTTGATATTTATGCTACTTAGGTAGTCATAATGCCTCGCTAGAGACCACTTATGACTTGTGTACCATAATGGTTTTTGGTTCACTGCCAACATCGCATGAACCTATTGGGTCGTACACAAAGAATTGCTTTTCACAATTTTATATGATAGAATTCATGACATAAAAGCCCATACGATTTGTTATATGATAACTTATTAATAGGGGCGTATGTGTAATTTACTTAAACTGCCTAAATACAATAGTTGTATTAAGAATATGATTTTATGTGAGGGCTTACCTACACATTTAAATAAAGGGTGGAACCCTAAAAACAAAATAAGATTTTCGTTTTACAATTTTCGAGTTCTCTGGATTTAGAGAGTGAAAGAAAAATCGTTTTCAATCTCTCTTGGGGTTAGCACTCCAAATTGTGGTCACCATTATTGTGTGAAATTCTGATAGAGGGCGCGCACTTGAACGTCTTGAAAATTGAACAATCAAAAAGAAAATTATGGAATAAGGTATGATTTACTTTCGTAGATTTAGTTTAATTGAACTTTTTTTCGATCCTGTTGGGGTTTTTCAAAACTTGTTTTGAATTTTCCGTTTCGTATAAACCCCAAAAACCTAAAAGAATAAGCTTACATCAGTTGTTGACTATCTAAGTGACGAGGAAGAGGAATCAGGTGAATTAATTGAGTTTATCTCCATGACCATTTCTCTTTATTGCACAACTTTTGATTAAGAAAAATTCGAGAAAGAAGTTGAAGTAACTTTTAAAAGGTCAATTTAGTCACAAAAGGAGAGCAAGGAAGACCAACCTCTGGTGTTGGTGAGACCGCCCACCCTAGCATGCATATGAGTTGAATTCTACATAAGGGTGGAAGAAAAGGAGCACTTAGAGATTTTCTACACCGCTGACACCTTTGCATTGGACGGGCTAGATAAGCTAGAAACTTATGTGTTAGAGGTCCTTGATAAGCTCCAAATTCTTAATGAGGGCGTACAATTTCATTTCCTGAACCATGAAGAAGCTGTTTGTTTGAGACTACTCCCAAGTAGTGGGCATCAATTATCATTGATGCTAAGTCTAACCAAAGACTTGAAAAAATGCGCTTGTTGGGAGGCAACCCAACTTTATTTTATTTATTTCAGGCATTTAGTTTCAATTTAGTTTAGTTTTGAATTTCTTAGTTGTCTAATAAACTCCTTGATTTTCTAGACATTTCAAGTATATGAAAGTAATGGAGCATCGAAAGAAGGAGAAAGTACCTTGTGTTTGGTTTCAAGTTTGATTTTGGTTATCATTTTTTTTTTACATGATAGAGCATTTTTTTAGGATATTGATTGTTTATTTAGATTTACATGTTTTGAGACTTGGTTGGAAGTTAAAAACCAACTTAAGTCATCTCTTTATTGGTAGTTCTTTAAGTAGAATCCAAAATTGTAAAGTCCATTCCAACATCTTGTTGATTCTAACCTTAGTTGGAAGACTTCGGGCTCGCACGTTTTGGTTGGAATCTTTTTAGTCAACTCCTTTGTTTAATAGTTCTTGCTCTTATTATGTTACTGCTTTGATGTTGTAATTTTGACACACTATCTCGCACATCACTCATTTTGCATACTTTATAGCCTCTTATATAAATATGTCTCACTCCATTGATTTCAATTCTATTCTTCCATTTCTACTTTCACTTGTTCTTTTGAAATGTGTATTGGTTGTCTTACTTTCTTGAATCTTGAGGGCAAGGCTCATGATAAGTTTAGGGATATGCAGGCATGCAAATTAATGGAATGCATTAATGAACCGTATGTAAAGGACTATGGTAAACTTTTAGCAATTTTCAGAATTTTTTCAAATTTTTTTGGCATAATACAAGTACTAAGATTTCATTTTATTTTAAAAATTGATAATTAGGTAGGTTTTACACATTTCATTACTTGCGGATTTTTTTCGTCCATTGTTTTGAGCTTAAATGAATGCCGAATTCTAGCTTAGGATAATGGTGGACAATTTGAAGTCAAATATGGATTGATAATGCCATGAATGGACAAGATCTTAAGTAGAGTTTAGGAAAAAAAACTTATTCTTGTGATTGGTCTACTGTACCGAGTCTATACCAATGAGTACTAGTATGGAGTCTACGAAAAGAATAAAATTAATCTCTTTAGGTTCCAGGATAGGTTTGCAATCTATTTGCAACTGAGTAATAACTATTGAATAAGTTTAGGGGAAGATGTAGGCCTTGTTTGTTTAAAGCTTTTAGCCTTTAACCCACCTATTAAGTTATCACTAATTAACCCAGTTGAGCCAACACAATCTCATTCTTTCATCACTTATCATGAAACCTATGAACTATTAACCTATAATCTTTAACCTAGTTGAAAGCTAGTCTTAGACTTCAAATCGTTAAAAAGAGACAAGAAGAAGAAGAAGAAGAAGAAGAAGAAGAAGAAGAAGAAAATAACTATTTTTTGTAAGAGTGAAATATTGTTTATATACCCAAAACAAAGGGAAATTGAGCTTGATGAAAATCCAACTAATCAAGTCATAATTAGAGAATTCCATCTAAAAACAACATCTACACGAAATGGAGTGGGGAGTTGTGTGGTTAGAAAAATGAGTTTTCCACCTCAAAATGGTATCCACGGGAAATAGAGCAGGGAGCCATTTGGTTAGAAAAATGAGCGTCCCATCTAAAACGGTATCTACAGGAAAAGGAGTAGGGAGCTGAATGGTTGGAAAAAGTTGAGGACTGCACAATGTGAAAAGTCTTAAGCCTTGACAAAGTCGTGATTGGTCCATCGGTCCTTTCGACTGACTTCCACCACCTATATGTTTTCTCTTTAAGAAGATATGATGTCAGAAATACCATAGTAGCACTGTTAGTTTTGGGTTATGTGCCCGAGGCCAATTATGTAAATGTTGTGCAACTATTATAAGTATATGCGCGTTTTTCTTTAAATAGAATCCATGAATGATTACTATATTATTCTAAATGTCCCTAGTAAGTTATTATTATGGGAACAATAATAAATTAAGACTTGTATGAGTCCTAATTGATAGCCATATGATGATTATGCGTATACATATATAGATCAAGATCAAGAATATCTATTGGAAATAAATACTGGATCGACCCGTCATGAGAATGCTACATGGTCAATGTCATAAGTGTCTCCCATGATAGTTATATCATTTATTCCTTTGACTTGATCACTAGAGACTTCAACATTATGAGCACAATGCTTAGACACAATTAAACGTCGTCTTTAACCTGATGATTATAAAGATTGTAATTGGTCATTGTTCGACTAATGTGTGGAAGTTATGTGATGAACATGGGATTTGTCCCTCTCTTTCAGAGAGAGATATCTATTGGGTCCCTCGATATGTTAGATTGATAAATGGCCATGTTTTGTAAATTGATTGGATCAATGTCACTTGATAATTTCAGTCTACTTGGAGATCGAGACTAGCAGATTAAACTATAAGGGGGGTATTCCATGTCTTATATTCAATCAAAAGATATTGCCTGACAAAATGATATGGTACACACTGTCTATTAGGTTGTATCGATTTATTGATATTCGTGCAACTTGGGTAGTTCTAATGTCTTGCTTGAGGCCGCCTATTATTTATGTACCGAAAAAGGTTTTGATTCACTGCCAACGTTGTATGAACCTATTAGGTCGCACACAAAGAATAGATTTGTGCGGTTTAATATTGTCTAGGTTGATGAATTTTATTTGATAAAATTCATTTTGAAGAGTCTCATTAAGTGTCCTAATTTGACTAGAATTCAAAACTATCCTACATTTTTAGTATGACTAGAAATTTTGTTTCTTGGTAAATCCTATTTGGAATAGGACTCTAATTAGAATTATAGTATGACTTTAATTCTTATTTGAGTTCTAGATGAATTACAACTCTTGTTGGATTAGTAATTGTAGATTGTCTATGACTCTATCCTTTTTAGAGTTTTACTTTATCTAAGACTATTTGGAGTGTGACTAGGAGATGAAGTTATTTTACAACTCGACCTATTGTACTATAAATAAGAAATAAGGTTCATAGTTGTTGTAGAGATTTTTGTAAAGAGATTTTGTGAGAACTTTTTCCCTAGAATTTTTAAGGCTAGCACTTATGATCGTGATTGTCCATTCGTGTGTGAATTTCAGATAGAAGACGTTCTTCTCTGGCAGCGTCTTGAAGGAATCAATCAACACCAAAAAGGCAGACATGGAGTTGTTCTTTTTAAGGTTTTTTTTTCTCTTGGAACATCAATTTAATGGAATTGATATGATCTTGATTCAGGGATATTCTAAAAAGTTTCGAAAACTTCTGCTGCGCTTGATCCTCGAAACCCAGGAGTGGTATTAGAGCCAGATTTAATTCCATTAAACTTGTTACTTGTTGTTCATTATATGTGTAATATATAAATGAATTTCATGCATTATATGTCATCTGTGCAGGGATTTTAGTATTACACTCACTTGAATTTTTTCTGCATGTACTAGTGTATCTTTGTATTGGTGCCATACATGTATACCGACAGTGCCATGAGATTTTGATTATGCCCTGCTCATCGTGTATTCTATCTAATGTGATTACATATATAGTATAATATTCATATGGTCAGATTCCCACATCGCTGGATCCTACTAGTGTATAATGGTATAACTTTATGGGTATCATGACTGGCATGAACTTGATTGGTGTATGGTCATGAAAATTATGATTTTAACAATTTTTCCTAGCCACGTGCGTCCTTGTAAGGATTTGATTACAATCTCATCGTTTTGAACCTGATCTATGGTTGGGTTAGAACTCGAAGAGTAGGCCAAAAAGGTAGACATATAATGTTAACCATGTCACCCAAATTGGTATTTTTCCTTATCCCATATGTATGACCATGAGACTTGATTTTAAATTAAGATAATGATGTTGGACGCCAATATATATTCTCAAATAATATTGAGATGCATTTTAGTTAAAGTAATAATATCGTTCTAGATCAAGTTGGTTTTTAGCCTCAATGACGTGAAGATGGGTACAATTTTAATAGTGCATGTGTGATAAGCCGTATGGATTAGAATCCAATATTTTAATGATATGTCATTGAATTATATATGGATACAAATTTTGTTAGTAGTACGACACTAATTTAGTCACATTTAATTATCATTTTTGCGGCAATAAAGTTTGCTAAGTTGCATTAATTAATGGGGCTCAATATTAATTATCCAACTTAATTTAAAAGAAGTTTTAATTAAATAAACAACAACAATAACAACAACATAGCCTTAGTCCCAAATTAACTGGGGTCGGCTACATGAATCAAACTTTTCCATTGTGCTCGATTAAGTGCAATTGATGGTGAGCTTTTCAAACCATTCAAATCCCTCATAATTAATGCATCCCATATTAACTTTGGTCTGCCCCTACCTCGTCGAATTTCTACAGTTTCTATTGAGTCAAATTTTTTAGTTGGGGCATTTGTAGGCCGTCTTTGCAGGTGACCAAACCACCGCAACCGCCCTTCCCTAATCTTTGTATCAATTGGTGCTACTCCTACTTGTCTTTGAATTTCTATATTTCTTATTCTATTTTTCGAGTTTTACTACACATCCACCTAATCATCCTCATTTCTGCTAAGTTCATTTTTTGTAATTGTTGTTATTTTACCGCCCAACATTCACTTCCATAGAGCATAGCTGGCCTAATTGCGGTCCTATCAAATTTTCCTTTTAACTTAGTAGGAACATTTCGATTACAAATCACCTATGTTGCACTCCGCCATTTCTTCCATCCAGCTTGAATTCTATGTGTAACATCATTCTCAATGTTACCATCATTTTGTATGATTGATCATTGGTATCTAAAGTGGTTTACCTTAGGAACTTCTACTTCCCTTAATTTTACCACTCCGCCATCTCGATGTCTAGTGTTTCTAAACTCACAGTGCATGTATTCGATTTTTGTCCTACTCAACTTAAAGCCTTTAGATTCTAATGTATTCCTCCAGAGTTCTAATTTCCTATTCACTTCATCTTTAGTTTCATCCACTAAGACAATATCATCTGCAAATAGCATACACCATGGTATATCCTCTAAAATATGTCTAGTTAGTTCATCCATAACTAAAGTAAATAGATATGGGCTTAAAGCCAATCCTTGATGTAGTCCTATCGTAATGAGACATTCTTTTGGAGCTCCTCCAAATGTCTTTATACTCGTTACTACTCCATCATACATATCCTTAATAGTGTCTATGTATCTAGCATGCACTCTTTTTCTTTCTAGAACCCACCAAAGAACATCTCTAGGGACCCTATCATATGCTTTTTCTAAATCTACGAATACCATATGAATATCTTTTTCTTTTCTCTATATTTTTCTAACAATCGTCTTACAAGGAAAATCGCCTCCACAGTTGACCTCCCAGGCATGAAACCAAATTGGTTATCTGATATTGTTGTTTCTCTCATTAGCCTATTGTCAATTATCCTCTCCCAAAGTTTCATAGTGCGACTCATAAGTTTAATTCCCCGGTAGTTTGAGCAACTTTGAATGTCTCCTTTATTTTTGAAGATTGGCAAAGCGTGCTTCTTCTCCAATCCATTGGCATTCGTTTTGATTTTAAAATTTAATTGAAAAGTTTTGTTAACCAAGTCAATCCAATTTCTCCTAAACATTTCCAAACCTCTATGGGTATTTCATCTGGGCCACATGTTTTCCCTATTTTCATTCTTTTCAATGCCTCTTTAACTTCTACAATTCTAATATTGCGTGTATAGTTTACATTTCTTTTTTGGTGTGGGTTTTCATCTATGATAGTATCAACTTGGCCATCATTAAATAAACTATCGAAGTAACTTCTCCATCTCTCCTTAATATCCTCCTCGCGCATTAAAACATTTTCATTTTCGTCCTTAATACATCTTACATGACTTAGGTCTTGTTTCTTTTTATCTTATAATTTGGCTAGCCTATATATATATTTTTCGTCATCTCTATTACCTAACCTTGTATATAGATCTTCCATTAAATTTGTTTAGATTGACTAACTACTTTTCTAGCTTGTTTTCTAGCTTCCCTATATTGATCGTACACATCTTCATCTTGACACTTAAGTATTTTCTTATACATCTCTCTTTTAGTCTTAATTGCTCGTTGGACATTCTCGTTCCACCACCATGTTTCATTATTTGGTGGTCCCAAGCCTTTAGATATACCTAATACGTTTGATCTCACTCTTTTTATGCAACTACTCATTTCTAGCCACATTGTATTAGCATCTAAGTCAAGATTCCAAACATTTTCCTTTATTAGTTTTTCTCTAAACTATACTTGTTTACTATGTTTTAGGTTCCACCACTTTATTCTAGGGTTGCTAACTCTTTTATTCATATTATGTCGTTGTGTTAGCTTAATATCAAGTACTACTAACTTATGTTGGGTAGTAAGTGCTTCACCAGGTATTACTTTGCAGTCTCTACATATTTTTCTATCTATTTTTCTTGTTAAAAGAAAATCTATTTGTTTCTTGTTACGGCCACTACTAAAAGTAAATATATGCGACTCCCTCTTCCTTAAACTAGTATTTGCTAAGACAAGATCATATGCTGAAGCAAATTATAAGATTGATTCCCCTTCTTCATTTCTATTACAGTAACCAAAACCTCCATGAACTCTCTCAAACCCATCGTTACTTGCCCCGACATGCCCATTTAACTCTCCTCCAATAAAAACCTTTTCATCTAATGGTATACTTTGCATAAATCCATCCATATCGTCCCAAAACTTGCGTTTGATGCTCTCGCTTAATCCTACTTGTGGTGCATAGGCGCTAAGTATGTTAATTTTTTCGTCTCCAATAATTAATTTAACTAAAATCAATTTATCCCTCATTCTTTTAACTTCTACGACCTTATCCTTATAATCATTATCCACCACAATTCCTACTCCATTTCATTTTCTATCTATACCGGTGTACCACAATTTAAACCCTGTGCTTCTTACTTCTCTACTCTTTTCTCCTACCCATTTTGTCTCTTGGAGGCAAGCAATATTGACTCTCCTTCTAATCATGGTATCTACTAGTTCTATTGACTTCCCCGTAAGTGTTCCTATGTTCCATGTTCCTAAAAGAATTTCTTCTCCCCTTTGTATTTGTTTTCCTTTTCTATTTCAATTTTGTCTAAAAGATCTAGTGTTCGTATCTATAATTTTGTTTTTGTTTTCGTGTTTGTTTTGAACTAGCTTCTTTACCCACACCCGTCCTTTGTGTGGGAACCCTTGCTCATTTTTCTTCACATTTGGGCGACGATGTGAAGGGACTAGCTTCTTTACCCACACACGTCCTGTGTGTGGGAACCCTTGCTCATTTTTCTTCACACCCAGGCGGCGATGTGAAACACACCCTTGCTCATTTCTCACTACACCCGGGCTCTGATGCAGCGCATCGCCAGGTGAGAACGCTCCAATGTTTATATATGTTTGATCTATTTCATGAAAATTGACAAAAGTCTTACGCTGGCCGTCAACCTATCGCAACCCTCCTCCATTTTTCAAGAATGGAAAATGAGCTTGGGGCCTCCCTCCCCTACATTTTGGGTATGAAAAGTGAGTTTGGGGCTTCCCTTACCCATTTTTCGGTATGACAAAATGGGCGTCAGAGTCCTCCTCCTTTATCCGGATTTGGGACCGGCTATGTAGCGCACATAGTGTACAACATAGGTGGAGTTTTTTAATTAAATAAAGTTTAATAAATATTACATTGAAATATATTTAGTTAATGATATTAATGAAAATATAAGCTTTGAGGCTGTATGAGATTTTTTTATAAGTGTATAGAATTTAATTTCTTAAATTTGTTTTATGATGCTTTACGTGTATGTGAAATTGTTTCCTATTTATTTATGATCTTTATTCTATACATAATTTAATATATTGGATACTTCATGATTAGATGCAAGAATTATAGGCCCTAATATAAGAAAGGATCATACACCTAAATAAAAATCCATCTTTAAAATTTTACGTTAATGTCACTCAATTTTAAAACACTTGTCAACGCCTCTCTCACATCAATATGAATCTACCTCCGCAGGGTGTATCGTGTTATCTTGGTGAGGCAAGCCGGGTAACGGTTACCTGGATGTTTTAAATTGGTTTGACTTAATAAAGCTATGAAAAAGGTTTTGGGCTTTAGGCATAGATGATACATAGCATATTGTGACATATGATGTCTAAGTTTCATAAAGAACCTAAAAGTTACATGTGATTCAAGTGGTAAGGGTTATCTACCTAAATAAGTGGATTTTGAGTGTCATGCCCTAGTTGTCTCAAAATTAAGTGAAATATGGATCTTAGTACACTAAATTGATATGTACGAGGGTAATTAATTTAATGGGAGTTTAATTACTCACTAATAAATAGTTCTACATAATTTTTAGGTTGTAGATATTAGACTTCTAGTAACACTAATCCAGAGTAATTGAGATCAATCCTTGAGAAGGATAAAATAATTTATAAGACTAATTTCCCTGTTTTGATTGGAAAGTTGATAAATGTTATCAACCATAAAAACAAGGATGTATGTCTTAGATTAATGGTTCCTTTTAAACTACCATCTATTATTACAAGAATTATGTGTCCTAGTAGCAAATATAAAGGAACTTTCAGAAATATTCAGTATTGTGAAGTTAATAACATAACAGTGAGAACACTAAAGGAAATGTTCCAATAATAAGTCACATTGGGAAAAGTATAAGATTACCAAAATTCCTAGATTCTCGTAAAATGGTTGAGAACCTATTAATTTGTCTTTATGTTTGAAATATGAAGGAACTATATTAATTATCTCAAAAGACTTGAATCTTCATGTGTCAAAAGTTAGCAGTAGATTTGATCTATAATTCATCAAAACAGTTTTAAGCTAAATAATATGAATGGCATGGAGAGATTTGTTTATAGTTGCATATAATGTTTAAAACTGTAAGACAGAATATTAAAAAAAGACCTTAGACATGTATTTGATGGTTCGTAACAGAATGTAACTTAATATAAAAATATAAGAGGAAGGTGGAGGTTACCAAAGACGTTTACGTGTCGAACAAATAAATCTTAGTTGTGAGCTGGATTTTTTGTCAAGTTCTAAATAAAAGCTCTAAAGAATAAATTTTGTTATTCATAGAATGAAATTGTTCATTTTATAATGAATTAAAAATCCTATCATGAAGACATAATTTTGAATTGTTACAAACATTTTAAAATGAGTATAAAAAATCATTTGGCAAACTATTTACATACTTTGATGAGATCAAGGTGGATAATATTTGAGCCAAGAGTTTAAATGACCATATTTGAAATTGTGAGATTGTTTTGCAATTAACACTACTATGAGCGTCATTTGAGAAATGATGTTTTAAAAGGAGAAATAAAACTATATAGGATATAATTTGATTTATGATATGTCACACAAACCGTCCTATGATGTCCTATTGAGGCTATACTTTAGAAACCAGTGCACATTGCACTAAACCTTATTTTCTTTAAAGTGGTTGATAAAACTCCGTATAAGATATGGAATAAAAAGACCGAGTTTGTCTTTTCTAGAGATTTAAGGTGGTGAGACTTGCGTAAGACGCTAAGTCACATAAAGTTTGATGCCTAAGTTATTTTGTGTCTAAATTCTAGTTGAACATTTTGATACTATTTTAAACAATTGAGAACAAATCATTTATTACTCAAAATGATGTCTTTCTAAAAAAAAAGAGTTTATTTCAAAGACACTATTGGGAATAAAATAAATCTTGAAATGATCTAGAGCCACAAATGATTACTGAACTATTGTAGGATTCTCAACAAAGTTTTAAACTAGTTGAGTGTACACAAGTAACATATATCTCTTAAAAATCTAGAATAATAAGAAATTGGCCAGAAAAATCTGGAATTTCTTGTTATTGATAGTTGTGATATTTTTTTTTATACTGGATTAGAATAAATCACTACTTATCAAGAGACATGTTTCGTCTAGATTGGATGAAAAGACTAAGAATTAATGAACTCTGAATTCATGTATATTATTCAAGTTTGGAACTTGATTTATTTACTTGAAAGTGGTATGACCATTGGATGTAAATGATTTAAAATGACATGGAAAATAAAACGGTGCACACTTAAAAGCATGGCTTATCAAAAAAATTCAATCTAAATCAAGGTGTTGATTGTGATAAGGTTTTTCACTAGTAGATAACCTCAAGTTCTATAGTTCTAATTTTCATTACTTCATAGTTTGACTATAAGATATGACAAACGAGCGTCAATAAAAATAGCATTGCTCTATGCTCCTTAAAGATGTGTATGACACAACTTTAAGGTTTTGATTATCTTGAGAATTTTAGATATGTATGCAAGCTTACATGATCCATTCGCTGATTATAGTAGGCTTATCAGAGTTATGGTCTTTATTTTGATGAAATAAATAATTAATTATGTTCATTGAACAAAAAACCTTTTGTATACACAAGGGTTAGTGGGAGAGCAATTATCTGAATATGTATGTTTGTGATATAATGTTCATTAGAAATGAAATCCTAACCTTGTAAAATGTCAAGTCTTGGTTAAGGAAAAGTTTCTCAATAAGATTCTTAAACAATTAGGCATATATCCTTATGATATAGATCTATAGAAATAGATCTAATAGGCTAATTTGTCTAAATTGGAGTGCTTATATAGACAAATAACTGAAAAGGTTATAGTGTGCGAGATTCAAAAAAAAATTCATTCTTATGTCTTCTAACATAAGTCTCTGCAAGATTCAAAGTCTTAGGACAAATGATGAGCGGGACAATGCGAATATGATTCCATATGCATTAGCTATGAGAATCATCACATATGTTATACTTTGCATTTAAGTTGTTGTCATATGCTTTGGGCACAACATAAATATATTTCATACATTCCAATGAAGGTCACTAGATATTTATTAATAACATTCTTAAGTACTTCGGAAGCACTTGAGAAATGTTATTGGATTTGCAGAGGTTTGAAAGATATGAGACTTGCAAATGGTTACAAAATGTAAACTTTCAAGCTAATATAAATGATTAATGATCACAATATGGATATATGTAATTTCGTAGGAAGATGCAGTGAGTTGGAAATGTTCTAAACTCACTCTAGCATGTTCTACAACATAAATTGAGTTTTTAGTAGCATTTGATGCATCTAAAGAAAATATTTAGATCATAATGTTCCTGATTGAATAAGTTGTGATTTCAAGAGTTGGACACGATGTTGGCTTTTATAGTAAAACTAATGGACAAATTTAGGTTATGGAACCTAAATCACATTAAAGATCTAAAAACCACTTGAGCATTTTTGTCTTATTAGAGAAAGAACGTGAAGATTTATAGAACATCAATACTAAGCAATGTAGCATATACATAAATAAACTTCTTCCACTAAGAACACATTAAGGTTACGCGGTATTTTTTACTTATAGGATTGTACCTAGTGCAAGTGGGAGATGTTGGGGTATGTGCCTTAGGCCAATTCTATAAACATTATTTAACTATTATAAGTACATGCATGTTTCTTTTTATAATAGTATCCATGAATAGCTAATGTATTATTCTAAATGTCTCTAGTCAATTATGATCGTGGGAACAATAATAAATTAAGACTAGTATGAGTCTTAATTGATAGTCATGTGATGATTAAGCGTACACGGATACAGATCAAGTTCATGAGTATTTGTTTGCAACAAATAATGGACCGACCCATCATGAGAACACTACATAGTCAATGTCATAAGTGTTTGTCATGATAGTTATATCATTTAGTCCTTCGACTTGAGTCACTAGAGACTCCACCATTATGAGCACACTGAGTTGACACAATTAAACGTCATCTTTAACCAGATGATTATAAAGATTGTATTGATGATTGTTTCAAATAATACGTGGAAGTTGTGTAATAAAGATTGTATTTGCCTTCTCTTTTAGAGAGGGATATCTATTTGGCCCCTCAATATGTTGGACTGATAAATGGCCATGTCAGTGAATTGATTAGATCACAGTCATTTGACAATTTTAGTTGACTCGAAGATATAGATTAGCAGATTGAACTATAACGGCGATATTCCATATCTTATGTTCAATCAAAAGATATTGCATGAGAAAAGGATATGATATAAACTTTTTATTAGGTTGTCTCGATTTATTGATCTTCATGTAACTTGGGTAGTCATAATGTCTTACTAGAGGCTGCTTATGATTTATGTCCTGAAAAAGGTTTTTGTTTGCTGCTTACGTTGTATGAACCTATTGGATCACACAGAAAGAATGAATTTTCACGATTTAATATTGTAAAGGTTGAATGAATTTTGTTTGAAAAAATTCATTTCGAAGATTCTCATTAAATGTCCTAGTTTGATTAGGATTCGAAACTCTCTTAAATTTTTAGAGTTACTAGAAATTGTCTTTTGGTAAATCCTATTTTGAGTAGGACTCTAATTGGAATTATAGTATGAATTTAATTATTATTTGAGTTTTAGATAAATTACAACTCTTGTTGATTGTAGATTATCTATGACTCTATCCTTTTTGGAGTTGGACTTTATCTAAGACTTTATTTGGAGTGTGACTATGAGATGGAGTTTTTTTACAGCACGACCTATTGTACTAAAATAAGACATTAGAGTTACAGTTGTTGTAGTGATTTTTCTAGAGAGTTTTTGTGAGAAATTTTGACCTCCAATTTTTGGGGCTAGCACTCTAGATCGTGATCATCCATTCGTGTGTGGATTTCTGATAGAGGACAATTGGCTTTGGTAGCGTCTTCAATAAATCGATCAACACCAAACAAGGCAAACATGAAGTTATTCTTTTTATGGTATTTTCTTCTTGCTACATCAGTTTAATGGAATTGATATTATTTTGGTTCAGTGATATTCAAAAAAGTTTCGAAAACTTCCGCTGTACTTGATCCCTAAAACCCAATAGTCAATTTATAAGACTTCCCGTTTCTTCTCCATACATGCAATCCATTCCTATGTTTCTCCAGCATCGCGATCTCCATAAAAGTGTGGTGTATCATACTTCATGAACTTTTTTTAGATGTTAAGGATCCTCAGTGTCTCAACACTAACTACATGTATTGATTATGCTGGATCTTCTCCTACTTCTACCATTGAATGAACTACATCCTCCTCCTCATATTAAACCTTAAGAATAGGTTTCAAACCGAATCTTGCAACTTGTGGTAGTATCTGTTGCGGTTCTCTATGTTCTCTACTAGCATCTATCAACTCCGTCTTACGTAGGTCATTTGCAGCTGATAACTCATCCAACGCCCTACGATTACTCTGAGTCATCCTGCGTTCTCGTATCACATACATGTCCTCAAGTGCCTTATGATGACTCTCAGCCATCCAGCACTACATTTGAGCACGTCGATGTCCATCATTAGTCCCCTTTGCACCCTTGGTGCTCCTTAAGCCATAAGAACTTCCACTTTGAGTACTAGTTATGCACTATAAGCAGTTCAAGGAATTAGTTCTAAAAATTAAAATAGGAGACATGATAAATGAACAAAATATCTAACGATATAGGTATCATATACATAAATAATAGCATCTTAACATATACTTGTTCATTTAAAATCCATTTCCACTTTAAGTTTAGTCACTTGTGCATAATAAGTCAATGCAAACCTTAAGCCTATGCAAATGATTTCATTACTTACCTAGGACCAACCTTTCCTAAGTTCAACAACTTACTAATCCTTAAGGTGAATCAAGTTAGATACTATTTGGGTACAATCTATGATTTTCAACTGATTCCTATTGATAAATGTTTAATTAGACATATATAGGACTAGTTTAGTTATATAATAAGACTAAATAACCCAGAATGAGCTTTAATTGATGGCATTTATGTATTTTTAGGTCTGCAAGGTATAAAAGAGACAAATGAGTGATTTCAAGATGAAATAAGGAGGAGTAGCACAAAAGCACAAGGGATGCAAGGAGTAGCACAAAAGCACATGTGACGCCGTGACATACACACTTGACGCTATGGGAAATGAGTACAAGGTCTAGGCAATGCATGGAGAAGGTTTGGAGACCAAAGAAGAGATGCAGTACACTTGATGCAGTGGCAGCGCTGTAGGGTAACACATAAGGCGTCGCGCATTTGTACAGGGGCGCTGAGTCAACTTTGAAAAGAAATTACACACACGAGGTTGATGTTGTGGCAGTGCCATGAATTTACAAGGATGACAAGGATCACTTACAAACATCGTCGGGATAGAAAAATAAAAAATTTTAGAATTCTAGTTCGTTTGGAATTGTCAATTAGGGTTTTTAATTATATTCTTATGAGTCTTAAGAATATAAATAGGTATTAGAATATGGTAAAATCATATTTTATGAGCCACCATCATACATAACAACCAATTATCATGGTTTTACATAGAATATCATAGTTTACAATAGATTAGTTTGTTTTTGAGAATTGAGAGGAGTTATAAAAAGAAGACATTGAAAACTCATATTTTCAATTCAATCTTAGTTTCATTGATTCAATTTAAGGTACTATTTAGTTTAATCTCTAATTTCAATGATGTTTATGAATTTTTTGATGTTGATTTCAATGATTAGTGAGTAGTTTATTTATCTTGAGGATCAATAGATCATATGGTATGAATATTATGCAAAAAAATTACGAATGGATTATAATGTTAAAAAATGCAATGGTTAGAATTCGTGTTTGATTCTATACATAATGCTATGAACATCTTGATCACATGTTTATTGATTAGAGGTTTTACGAGTTAGCATGGCTATTGGAGCTTTTAAGCCGGATATAAAGAATACAATTGTAAAATATATAACATCGATAGATAGTTATTAATTAGGGAGGCATGAATAGTAAAATTAAATTGTTATAAGTCTAATGATTTGGAACTTAATGCTATGTGAGTCTTACATTATTCACATTGATAGGTGGAGTTTAAGTTTGCACATTAGAATCTTTTCCATCACCAGAGTGGGTTGAAGTGAATATGAAGGAAATCTATCTATTCTATTTAAGCATTGCACACACATAATGAAGATGAAGAGATTATGAGATGGAAGGCATGGTAATTCATTACCTAGGTGAAGTTGTAACTAAAAGTCTTCTAAGAGTACAAGTTAGTTTACCTTGTTTTGTAGAATATAATAGTTTAGTTGAAATCAATTAAAAATAGATCTTCTTAATAATAGAGTGAATTCAACTAAGTGACGTGTGTCCAAATACACCATTCTCAGAGGATGATATCCGTAATCAACTTTAGTTGATCACATTATTACTACAACTAAACCGTTATACTTGCAATTACGATCAAGTTTTTGGTACCGTTGTCAGGGAAAGGTAGCCACCATTAGTTTAGTTCACATAATTGTTAAGAATTTTAATTTTCTGTGATTATTTATTTTTAGTTTAAATTTGATTGACCTTATTGCACTTGATCTACTTTATTTGTCTTTGGTGTTTTAGGGATGGAAAAAATGTATAGCTATCATATTAAGGAATATAAAAAAACCCTTGATAAAATCTCAAGGTTGGTTTATCAAAGTGAAGTTGTTCGAGATAATACCATATACCAAGCACAACTAATCGTGAGTGATTTAGCAAAGATAGGTTATAAACAACCATATTATAACCCGTATGGATATAAAAGATTTGTGGAAAGTTAAGAGCATTGCAACTACATACCAGGAATAGAGTCGTGGCATAATTATCAAAGCTTTAACAAACCTTAAATTCAAAATGTCTATCAACCATCATGGAGTTTTCACGACAACTGGCAATCATGAAAAGATCAAGAGATGGATGGACAATCATATATTACTTCGCTAGAGCAAATGATAAGAAAAATGGTTGAGTAGAGCGAAAATGATCTCAAGAAACATGAGGAAATATTGGACATTTTTGCGTAATCATTTAATATAAAGGAGGAAGAAGATGATCAAGCGTTCTTGAATTTGGAATAGAATTTAGAAGAAATTGCAATATACATAAAATCAAGACAAGAGGTTATGGTTGAGTCTAAGGAGAACCGAGTGGAAGAGTTGTTATCAAGTGAGGAAACATTTCATGAAGCATATGAAGAAGTAGATAAGCCCAATCAGGAGGATTTTAATGTTGTTGATATTTTAGGGCCCGATGATCTACTTGACCGTGTTAGGGAGGAGATTCATATCGAGGATATTATGCAATATGATAGTGGTCTTGATCTAAAGAAGTTTGAAATAATAAGGAAAAATGAAAGAAGTGAAAAGTTAAGATCACACAATATAGAGTTTGTGTAAGGGACAATCAATTTTGTTATATCACACACGCCATTTCAGGAAAAACTGCAAGATCAATGGAATGGTGAGAAAATTGGGATTTATTCGAAGATATTTTTGAAAATTACAAAGATAGTCATTTTTGTCAAAGAATGGAAAAGCATACCAAATTACACGAAGTTTATGAAGGATAGGGTAGCATGCCAGAAAAGGATTAGAGGATATGAGGAACTTTGCGAGGATACATCATTGAAGTAATCTTGCTGCATCACGGTAATTATTTGAGAGCCGTGGTCCAAGTGTTGGGCTAAGGATGTTAAACGAAGCGCTATTGGGAGGCAGCCCAGATGTTTTTAATTTCGGTTTTAGATTTCAGTTATTTATTTTTTATTAGATAGAACAATCCAAATGTTTTAATAAGTATATTTCTAATTTTAAAATAAATTATGCTAAATTTGAAGGAAAATACCATTTGCTAGGTGAATTTTCATCGGAATGGAGGAGTCTCAACGTACTCAGCAAAGAGCGTAAATGAGCAAAGGAGTTAGAGTGGTAAAGGTTAGGGAAATGGACAAACTATGGGTAATTTTTTTATGGAATTTATATATACAAGGTATTTCACGCAGTCCCAACACCTTGTGTAGTAATGCACAGCATCGAGAGAGTGCCAATAGAAGTTAAATTTGAAATTAAAAATCATTAAGACAAACTAGTTGACGTCGTCTATACAAACACATGGCACTGTGAGCTAATACATGCGGGGCCAGGACAACGCCAACCTGTGAGCATTTTATGCTCACAGTTGACTCAACGTTGTGGCTACGCTATGGCTGTGCCATGCCCTATAAGGGACTGCGTCAACGTCAAGGAAGGGTTTTTAAAACCTTTTCAACTAAAAATCTTACACACTTACAACTTATTCCAAATACCACCAACCAAGCATACATCCCTCAAGAACCCTAAATTGAGCAATTTTAAGTGAGAAAAGAGTATTCCCAGTGATCAATATTGAATAGCAAAATTACATTGTGGATTTTCACAAAAGAGGAGAGTTAGGGCATTGATTTTGAGAAGAGAGTTAAGAGAGCAATAGGGTTGTGGATAGTGAGCAAAGTGAGAAGGCTTTGATTGATAAAGGCTTGAAGAAGAAATCTACACCGAAAAGTAGTCCGACATTGAGGTAAATTTACAATTTCATTGATTATGCTTTGAATTTTGATATTATTGATGAAATTGAATAATAAATTATAGAAATTAGGATTTTAGATTAAAAAAATTTGAAGTTGTGGGGATTTAGAGCATCAATGTGGCTTATTGAAGATTAGTGTATGTCGTTTTGAATTAATTTTGCATGTGAATGATCCTTATGAATGAAAATTTTAATTATATTTGATTTGAAGACCCCTTATTGAATTGTTGTGGTTGTCTGAGTTTGAGTTATTGAAATAATGGCAAGAATAAGGAGGCAAGTAAGTCAAGTTAGTGAAGTTAGGGCGAATTACAATGAGGCATCATCTTCGAGAGCTCAAAATGAGGATGCCTCAAGGCCTTTCAAATTGAAGTTCTACATTAGCAAGGAGGCCAAGGAGAAGTATGAGCCCATTGAAAATAAGGGGTTCATATGTGAACGAGGAATCAACCTCCCGACCAAGTATGATAAAAGAGTCAATAACTTCATTAGGCAATGGGGTTGGCACCAATTCATTAAAGATTATAGGGAGAATAAGGTTTATGGAGTGGATGAAATTGTTTATGAGTTCTATGCCAATGCGAAGTTCATAAAGAAAGGTGATCCAATTAACATTAGAGGAGTTATAGTCCCATTTAATGTGCAATAAATAAACGAGATCTATAGGTTAGAATACTGGAGCATGAATGGAGAACCATAGACCTTCCCAGTGATTTATATAAGAGACCTTATAACCTATATCTTTCTAGAGCAATACAAAGAGCATTAGTTGTCCTAGGACAAAAAGTATGGATAATGGGAGTTGAGGATGTGCCGATGCACATTAAAAAGGGGAGTGCAAGGAAAGTGTATAAAATGTGGAAACATTTTCAGGTTACTTCACTATACTCGACTACTCAGCAGGGTGAGATGAACAAACCCAAGATAGCTAGTTTATGTGAGATTAAAGAATGGGAGGATCAATGTTGGGGACATCATTTGTAAGAACTTGAGGGAGTCAATCACGATTGAGAGAGACAACAAGTTGTTGTTTTCAATCCTCATAACTTAGATGTGCTTGATGGCTTGAGTAAGATTGATCCAAGGCGAAGAATTTGATATAAAAACCCAAGCAGTCATACATGAGGAGTTTATTTTAACTTTAACATCACCACCTGGATACAAGGACTCTGAGGATGAGAGAGAGAGAAAGCCGAAAGTGATAGACTTGATGCCGAACTACTAGCAAAGGAAGCCGAGGATCACACAACAACAACAGTGAAGTTGGCCTAACAGTTAAGAAATGAAGGATATGGAGTGGAGAAGGATCATCAACATGGATTTGCTGAGGATTACGAGTTTCTAGACCTATTAATAAGAGAGTAGGACTTGGATGGTCCTAAATTCGTTCCATCGGCTCCACTACCACAGGCACCTGTACCACGACCTGAGGATTTGACTCTACAAAAATAGAGGCAGTGGATTGCTAAGATGAGGAGACAGTACAGAGAGGATATGGCTTAGTATCATGAAGCCTTGTTGCGTAAGACAAGTAGAGAAGGATTCAAGACCGACTGAATGGACATAGAGATTTCATGCTTTTTACAGATCATCAGAGTGACATAGCTATATATGGAGAGGAGCAGACGGTAAAGACCTACCGATAGGTTTATCACATTTGTAGTAGCATATAACTACATATTTGATCCTGAAGTAGTGCAAAAGAGAACAGTGGAGCGTCTTTTGATACCATCATATGCTAAAGTTAATGATAATGATGATGTTGATGATGATGCACAATCCTAGAGGCTTAGGATTTCTCTAGATCTTAGGGAGATGAGTGACACTTCAATATTGATTATTTTCAATTAGGATATTTAGGCACTTTAGTAGTTGCTTAAGTGCTATATTTAATAATTTTTTTGTTTAGTTCTTAAATTATATTATATATGTTTATGTTTTTAGTGTTTTTATGTTTCAAACTTATTTTTAAAACTTCAAGAAAAGGTTTGGTTTAAGTTTAGAGGCATCAATACTATGGGAAATGGTAAGAAGTGATGAATAAGAATAAACACTACATGTATGATCGTAAAATTTTATTTTTAAAGCAGCTAAAGAGGAAGGAATGGTAGTGTATCTTTTCATTTACTTATTATTTAAATGTGAATAGTAGTATAGATTAGGTTATATATAGTAATATAGTAATGAATGAGTAATCATTTGTAAAGTTCATGCCATTAATTAAGGATAAGTAAGAATACAAATATCTTGTTGATATGAAACTCAAGATAGTGTTTTCATTTTTGAAAAAAAAAAATAAGAATTGTAGCAAACAACGATATAATTTCATGATTAGAAACTTAGAATTAGGGAAGACCATAAACTTGAAACAAGAGCAAGAAAAATACCAAAACACTTCTTGTAAATAATGTTAGATCTCTAAGGAATTCTTTAATAAGTATGAATCTTACTTGAGTTTAAAATAAATAAAGACTTAGTACTAAAAGAGGAAGAGATAGGCATGGTGTTTAAAAGGAAAATTGGAGTTAAAACTTGCTTAATATAGTGAAAGTGAGAAATCCCACAAGTTCTACAGGAAAATGAGCTCGGAACTTGATGGTTGGAAAAATTGAAAAAAAAAATCCATAGGAAAAGGAGCACGGACTGTACAGCTATAATAAATATGAGTAGAAAAGAAAAGAGATATATTGAAAGAAACAAAGGCTGAAGTTATACTAAAATCTTCAAATGAAAAGATTTGGCTCGAGTACAAGTTGCTTAGTATAGTTAAGTTTTCCTTCCAACTAAATGAAGACCTTTGGACTCTTGAAGTACTAAAATCTACAAAAATATTATGATCTATGCTTATTTGGAATTCCTAAGCTTAATGAGAAATCATGAGATTGTACACTTGCTATTTGAGTGTCGAGGTGAAATAAATTTTTGAGTAGTTATGGTTTTTGTTGTGTACAACTTTTGAGTTTCGAAAGTTAATTATATGTGTTGTTAAAGGTACGCGTTTTGAAAATATTAGTTTTTATAAAGAAAAACTCTTGAGTGGATTATTAAATTGAACGTATTTCAGTTATAGGATATTTCATGAACTATGTTAAATGAGTAAGGACTATAAGTAGTAGTAGCATACTTAGTAGAATACACTTTTGCTCGGGACATGCAAAATCCTAAGTTTGGGGGTATTTGATAAGTGTTTAGTTAGACTTATATATAAGGCTAATTTATATGTACAATAAGACTAAATATCCCACAATGAGCTATAATCGAGGGTATTTATGTGTTTTCAGGTCTACAAGGTATAAAAAAGACAAATGAGTGATTTCAAGATGAAATGTGGAGAAATAGCACAAAAACACATGTGACGCCGTGGCATACACACTTGACACTGTAGGAAATGAGTAAAAATCATGGAGACCAAAAAAGAGAAGCAATACACTTGACGCAGTGGCGACACTATGAGGTGACACACACAGTGCCGAGCATTTGTAAAGAGGCGTCGAGTTCATTGTGAAGATATATTATACACATAAAGTTGACATTGTGGAGACGCTGTGGCTTTACAAAAATGTCATGGATCACTTACAAACAACATTGAGATAGAAAAATATAAAGTTTTGGAATTCTAAATCGTTTTGAATTGTTAATTAGGGTTTCTAATTTTATTCTAATGAGTTTTAGGAGTATAAATAAGTATGAGAACATTGTAAACCCATAGTTTATGAGCCACCATCATACATAATAACCAATTATCATAGTTTTCCATAGAATATTATAGTTTACAATATATTACTTTATTTTTTAATATTAAGAAGAGTTTGGAAAGATAAGACATTGAAGACTCCTATATGATCTTCAATCTTTGTTTCATTGATTCTATTAAAGGTAGTATTTAGTTTAATATTTGATTTTAGTGATGTTTATGAATTGTAAGATGTTGATTTCAATGATGAGTGAGTAGTTTATTTATCTTATGGATCAATAGATCCTATGGTATGAATACTATGCAAATAGAAGTATAAATGGATTATAATATTTAGAAGTGCAATGGTTTAAGTTTGTATTTGATTCTATATGTAACGCTATGAACATTTTGATCGCATGTTTATTGATTAGAGGTTTTAGGAGTTACCATGTTTAAGGAGGTATGGATAGTAAATTTAAGTGGTTATATGTCTAAAGATTTGGAACTTAATACTATATGAGACTTACGTTATTCACGCTGATAAGTGGAGTTCTTGTTTGCACATTAAGATCTTTTCTATCATGACAGTGAGTTGAAGTGAATATGAAAGAAATCTATATATTCTTATTAAGCATTACACACACACAATGAAGATGAAGGGAGTATGAGATGGAAAGCATAGGAATTCATTACCTAGGTGAGGTTGTGAACTAAGAGTCTTCTCAATATGAGAGTACAAGTTAATTTACATTGTGTTATAGAATAAAGCAGTTTAGTTAAAATCAATTAAAAAGAATTCTTAATAATAGAGTGAATTCAACAAAGTGACATGTGTCCAAATACACCTTTCCCAGAGGACAAAATCTGTAATCAACCTTTGTTGATCACATTAGTACTACAATTGAATTGTTATACTTATGATTACGATCACCTATTCCTAATTTTAAGATTGGACTACATTTTTCTCTATAGGTTCTATTACTTAAGGTAATATCACCAATTGTGATTACAACAATGGTTATTTCCCACTTTGTTTCTAGGTTCTCTTAGCCCACTCTATGAAACCAATTGAGATGTTGGTATCTCAAATTTGGATAACCCTATACATTGTCACTATAAGTTTTACTAACTAAAGCTCTGATACTAATTGAGACGACTCAAATCCCGGTGGGCCTGGACCACCCAGCCTAAACCATCGCCGATAATCCAGCGAATCGCGCGATGATCTAGTAAGCCTTAACCTATGAAAAACAAACCAAGACATTATACAAAAGACAAACGAAAGGCTAAAATGTGCAGAAATAAAAGCCCTTAAAATTCTAACAAGTTGTGGGATAAATGTAGAAGTCTCACAAACAACTAAAACATAACTAAAACATAGTTATGTAGTTTTAAACATCTACCCATACTAAATCCCCTATTTATTGCGTAAGAAAATCTCAAAAACCAAATAGATAATTATATATCAACCTACGCAAAGGAAAGAAATCTCCTACGTAAAGGGAGACTTCAAACAGCTAACAATGAAATCAAGGCTACAGTTATGAACTTCAAACAAATATACACATCAAGATCTCAGAACCACAATAGAAGAAGGTACCAGTGGTCGCCGACCCTCCAACCCAAGGTATAAGTGTGCATTCATTAATATCACTATACTAGTTCCACAAGCACTCATATTAAGAGAATCCAATTGATATAGCAAGCAAGATCAATAAGAGTGTAGAGACATATTCTAATGAATTCCATAATTTGATACATGATTCCTATCACAACTAGTATCAAGGCGTGATTGAGAATAAAGCAACCCCACTTATCTCAAAGGATTACTATCTTATCCAATCCTTGCTAGGAAGTTCCTATTCGGTTCTCCTCTTCTCTACATTTGTATAAGTTCATATTCGTATTATAAATATGTTTTTTTAACGTAATTTTACTTACTTCACATTAATATCTTTAAAATGATAGAAAACATTTCTTAAAACAATGTCACACCTTCGCCATGGCCTTGTCCCGATGATATACATCAATAAAAACTTGGGGAGTTTCGAAAAAGATAAAAAATTTGAATTAACTCTGGAAAATCCTCCAGTGCCCTCCAAGCGATGCGGGTTTACTCACAAGGCACTGGGGCAAAATTGTTATACTTCAAGTCAAAAACAACGAATTAATCCTAATGATTCGCCAACGCCGTACGTTACACGCCACGGCGCTGGGGAATTGCTAGATTAACTTCTCTGAATTTTTAAACAGCGTCGTGGCCAGTGCCCTACCACCTGTAAGAGGGGCATTGGTGCGGTGCTAGGCACGAATTCAAAATTTCATTTTTGAACCCAAATTCTAAATTCCCCAACGACTCACGCCAACCTCTAAGGGTCCAAATCTGATTAAAACAATCATAAACCACATCGTTTGAAACCATAAGATCATTCCAATTCCATCAAACAATCTATCTTAACTACAATTCCACCATTAAAACATGAGTTTTGCAAGTCCTTTTGAATAAACCAAGAAGATGAGATAGAGATTACCAAAATCACAAATTAAGGCATAAGGGTTCATCCTCTATCTTCAAACTCCAAAGAAAACCATGGTTCCATTCAAAATCAAGTATTTGAATCAAAATAGAGAAAATTAGAGAAGATGACACAAGTTATTTACCTTGCTTTGTGATATCTTGATGAGAGTTCCCTCTCCTCCACCAAATCCACCAAGCAAGTGTTTTTGGGTTCTTTCCTCAAGTTCTCTCTGTAGCCAAATCAAGAAAAATTGGCTTGAAGCCCTAATTATGGTTTTTATATTAAGTCAATAGGATTAGGGTATGGTTGACCAAATCAAAACCCTACATCTCATTTTAGTCTCTTTAAGTACTAGAACAATCCTAAGGTCCTCGTCTAGTCCATCCTTAATATGTTATTTACCAAATTGCTCTTTTTCTTTATTTAATTTATTTTACAATCTTTTAGGCTTATTTTATTTACTTAGGCTTATACTCCCACTTAAGTCAACTAGATAGTATATAATACACACTTTATTCACACCAATACATACATACTATGCATATATACCAAATTAACCTCGATAATGGGATAATTTACTGCATTAAAGATTTATAGTGTCAAAGCCAATCCCTTATAATAAATTTCATGCAATGTCTTGGCGCCGGTATAAACTACTGCATCTGCAAAATTGGGTCTGTCCTCTCCGGAAGTAATGAATCTGTAGTCTCTCCGTGCTGGCCACGTCCATGTCAAACTATAGAAGATAACAAACCTCTCTCTATATATTAAATATTGTCTGACTACCCTGCTTGAGACTCAGAAAGTATTGCCTCTGTCTAAGCTTAACCTTAATAGGAATGTAGTGATCATAGAAGATCTGTAAAAAAATTGGTTCTATTGGTCACTCGATGTAAGCCATCCTCCGAACTTATGCATCCCCTCTAAATGTGTACCATGATATCCGAGCCTAAAAACTCTCATTAATACATAACAAATTATGTAGCTTTCAGTATGCAAGCTATCACTTCCCGACTGCCTTCGAGTCTACTCTTTCGGATGAGCATTCGGGCTATAACCAGATAAATTGCTTGATCTATTTAGCCTCAACTATCAAGGAAATCTTAAAAGTCAACATCTGCGGCTGTGTGGGAGTGACATAGGTGTCGATGTATCAGTCGGTATGACAACTGGTGCAACCTCCTTCGCCAGTATCTTATGAATGGTCACTTGAATAAGTGTCTCTTAGACACCTAGGTGACGACTATCTATGGGGTAGTGGCGATGATTGTGGGGGTTGGTTCAGCTGTTGCCTACGCTATAAGGAGTTAGATTATCTCCTCCAAATGTGCTTAATGTGCAACAAGTTGATCCTCAATGCTCCCAACTCGGTACGACCTGAGAGGGTTCGATCACTAGTCTCGCCTATCTATACGGCATTGAAGGTTGTGCATCCTTGCAATCTACATCAAAGAGTTTGCACCAGAACAACCTCAATATCTACCCATATATTATATATATTGTGATGGACTAATAATTAATTAACCTTTTTATTTGGTATTTCAAACTGGGATGCTAGTTCGGACCCAAGTGGCCCCCATGGATAAGATGAGGGCAAGCCTGACTAGTTATATAATAATTATTTTTGTTTGTAATGTGTTTATTTACAATTTCTTTACTATTATTAACTAAATTGCATCTTATGTGTGATTTATATTCATTATCACGTGAGTTAGTGCAACGGGCATATCGTCTCGAGAAGCATGTCAGCACTATTTTTGGGTAAACGACTTGCGATTACACTAGGATAGTTATTTAAGCCAATTAATACTATTAAGCCCTAAGCTATGTGACATGAATGAAATACAAATCATAGCCCAAGTCCTAGTTAATCGATCACTAAGCCATGGTGTGCCTCGAAATGCGTGCAAAAGCGTAAGGCACCGGGTGTTGGGTAGTTAGGTACTAAAGAAGGTTTGAATTCATTAATAAAGACCTTGAGTAGACTACTCCATATGTTGATGTGCATAAGTTAATAAAAATAATTTAAGATTTAATTAAAGAAAGCCCATAGTCAAAAAAAATAAACTATGCCCTTGATGGAGTTTGAGATGATCCTTGTTTGGGAAACTTTATGCTAGATTGTGTATGAGTTTGTGTAACTTTGATGTAGTTAGTGGTTCAAATTAGGGCCATAAGATCACCTAGTGATGAGGAAATTAGTGTGGATGTGTGGCTAGGAATAGAAACTAACACCTATACAAACTTGTAATGGGATTACTTAACATGCATGAAACACCATTAAAAATCCTAGGATTTTGAGGAACAAACATAAGAGAAGGCTAAAATTGAAGAGGAATTAGGGTTCTTCTCAAGAAATTCAAGCTAGGCAATCAAACTCCTAATCATCTTAAATTAAAATTCATGAAATGGGTGTGTACGCATTTCAAACTTTTAAAATCAAACTTCAAAACAAGTTTAAAAGGTTGCTTACTGGTTTTCAATAAAGACTTCATGTTTTCGAAGCCAATTATATTTATAAATTACGTTTCAAATCTTATTTTCACTAAACTGGTGCTTTCAGGTTCATGAACAATGCATGTTTGATTCAAGTTTATGTGAATTATATGTATGGATGTAGGCTCTACTGTTCTTGAGAGTGTTGTTTCCCCCATAAGGTGAGGATAAGGTCGATAGCGAATGGAGACGACCACGAGGGTGTCGAGACTTAGAATTCCCGAGTTGGGAATTTTGTGCTCCCGATATAGTTAGAGCGCTAATGGGCTCCGTTAGTTCACTAACTACTTTGGGCAATAAAGGTGACGAGAAGTGCAGTTAGCGCATAGCGCAGGTATGGGGTATCCCAAATAGCGCTAACTGCCATTAGCATGCTAATGACAATTATAATTGCAATTCTCCTAAGTGGATGGTTGTGTACATTAAGTTTATAAACCAATTTAAACAAACTAAAAACATTCTAAACACGCTCAATTGACTGTAAGGGACTAAGGGACCGTAGTACAGGTATCACGAGCAAAGTCAAAGTCTGGGAGAGTGTGCGCACGTGTAAGGGAAATAAACCCACAAGAAACACACCTTAATTATTCCTTTCATTCGTATTGTTGTTCTATCAAGTTATTTTTATATTATAATGATTTTGGGTTTTCTGTCATTTTGTATGGTAGTGTGACGGTTAGACCATAGGACGTGCACTCCACATACTCAGAGGATTGCTACTCGAGTTACTTGCCTTAGGTGCATGTGTCATTGGTCGGGGAACTATGTCGACTACTGAGAGAGTTGTCGGGTGATGGCTTAGTGAGTGCATGATAAGTCATTAATTATACACATTTTATAGTGCATTTTAGTGTGTTTTATAAGGTAAAGTCTCTAAAATATGGTCATAATAGCTTATATTTCTCTATTTCAGGTTTTTAAGGTGTACAATTCAAACCAAGGTGAAAACGGTGTAAAATGCATATATGATGGTCATATGTTGGATTTACATCAAAAAATGTGTTGCATAGATACCGAGGCAGTGAAGAAGGGCCCAAAAAGTTGGTGTGACATGTGATGACGTGACAGTGTGTAATTGAAATATATGAAGAAATGAAGTAAAAAATGAAGAAAGTGAAAGATTTGATGGAGTGGAAGTGGTACGCAAAGAATCATCAATAAGTGAAATAAGCACTGGATTTTACAGCTAGAGATTCTTAGTGATTCTTGATGTACGGTAATAACTGATTGAATCGGTGAAAACATATACCATTATATAGATTTACCCAACGATCCAACTTAAACAGAAATCGTTTAAAATTGTTGGACCTGATTTCGTGGATTTTAGATAACAACGAATGGTTTGAGTTAGTTTGGAATATTTACTTCCTAGAATACTATAAATAAGAATCCTAGGATTCAAAATCATTTGCCCTTGATTGCTCTTGGAGCCATATTTACTAGTTTTATTTAGTTTTACTTTTGATTTATTGTTTATTTCTTTTCACTACTTTTGAATATTCAAGTATTCAATTCAAGTTATATTTATTCATGCTGTTTCTTTACTTTATTGCAATGTTATTTATGATTGTTGATCTAATCAAAGTTCAAACATGAACTAGATCCATTTTGCAATGTAGTTATGATGAGATGAATACTTGCTTAATGCTTCAAACCAATCGTATCCTTTGATTCATAGTTTTTATAGATTGTTATTTACGGATTGCAATCATGGATTTAAGTGTTATGTGCATAGTGGCCAATATATATGTGATGTTTTGATTCGTTATCTAATTAAAATAGTATCTAGGATTGCTTGAAAGGCAAACACCATTTTGATGTCCTAAGTGAATTTGAAATCTAAATCTAATGTTGAAGTGGCTTTTCGAAGATGTTAGACTTAGTTTTGAAGTTTTCATAAAGTGTAATATGGTTTTAGTGCGTGAAGTTAATGTCTTTATGTATTCAAAGGGTTAGCTCTATAAATTTGATTTTCCACCGGTATAAGGAGAACAAATAGCGTGCGAAAGGTTGTTTATTTACTTATAATTAGAGTTTAATGATCTGTCATGCTTTATAAAGTATGCTTAAGACTATATATTGATTGGAGTAACATGTTTGAAATGTAAAACGGATTGATGTTTCATTATTCTGAATATTTGTTTAGATATTTATTTATTATTGAGTTGCACATACTTGAATGTTAGTGACTTTGATTTTTGTGTTAATTAAGTTAATTAGTAATTAGTAATTAGTGACAAAACAAAAACCCTTTTTGACTAAAGAAAGTTACATATTCCCTGTGGAGACGATTCCACTTGTCACTATTACAAATTTAAAAGTTTAATAAAGGTAGAAAATTTATTGTAGATGCTCGACACGTGTTAATTTTTGGAGCCGTAATCGGGGATTGAGTTTAATTTTCTTTGCTTTTTTATTTTCATTTTTATTTTTATCTAGATCCTTGTCTCTTACTTATTACACCATTACATCATGACCTCATATTCTAACTATCATGATCAATATGAAGACTCACACTATAATAGTGTGAAAGTGGTAGGTGAATCTAATTTGAAACAAAAATTATTTAATTTGTGTTTAAATGTTTAACATGTTAGAAATTTTACTTTTTATGGAGATTATTCTCACCTATTGATGTTTGTCTAAACTATCCAGATAATGATGAATGTTGGAGTTATAAATCAAGTTCACCAGTTCCTCAACAACAAGAACATTTACTATCACTACGAAATAAGTTGAAATTGCTTAAGGAGACTTTACAACAATATGAGACTCGAGAAAAATGGTTTCATGTTTAGTTATTAGAAATGCAAATACAAGGAAATATTGATGAATTACTCGGAGATGAGACCTTGAGTGAAGCTTCATGTGAAGGGATGGTTGAGCCGCCATTGGTAGATTAGATGAAGAAGAAGAAACCGAATAGGAAGTTGAAGTAGAACATATTCAAGAAAGATAAGATGAACCATATGAAGAGAGCAAGGAAGATCAAGCTTTAGTTTTGATGAATCCACCTCATGTTTCATGCATAATTGTGGAATTTGAAACAGTTATAGAACAAAAATGACACTTGGAGATTTTATGTGGTGCTAACAACTCGTGTTAGACGGTCAAGATTATATGAATACTTATGTGTTAGAATTATGTGATCAACTCAAAACTCAGAAAGAGAGCATGCCTATTTCATTGCCCAAGGCTACGATGAATCCATTCATTCGTGACTACTCCAAATTAGTGGGTGTTACATGATCTTTCAGGTTAAGTATAGCCGATGACTTAAAATAAAAGAACTTATAGGGTGGCAACCCAACTTTATTTTATTTATTTCATGCATATAATTCTAATTTAGTTTACTTTATTTTAGTTATTCAACCATTTTAGCTAATCCCAAACTCCATTTATTAATTTTTACAGGTTAAGAAGTCGTGAGATGAAGGAAGGAAAGAATACTTTGTATAGGTGTCAGGTTTGACTTTCAATTAAATTTTAATTAGCAGGATTTGAATAATTATTTGTAGGAAGTTGATTACATTCTAAGATTTGTGTGTTTTGAGACTTGGTTGGAAAATAAAAAATCTAACTTAAGTCGTTGCATTAGTGGCTGGTCTTTAAGTAGAACCGAAAGACTAGATTATCTTTTCACCAGTTTATTGATTTACCCTTAGTTGAAAATTTCGAGCTCGTAAAATTCAAATGAAATATTTAAGTTAATTCCTTGATTTATCAGTTCATACTCTTATTGTGTTATGGTTTCAAAGTTATTAAAGTGAAAGTTCAAAAAAAATATTTTGCGCTCTCACTTTTTGACTTTAGATGGAGTTTAGTATTAGTACAATATTTTTATATTCTCCCATTTTTTGTGTATTGGAAATATTTTCGGAATTGAAACTCCAAGGTAATTTCAAATGAGGGGGAGTGATCGAGTTGTTTTTGCTTATATGGCATTTATGAAAGTTGCATTATTTACTTGCTTATTTATATGTTTGTTTATTAATTGGTAAAAATATTTAGTTAGTTACATGTCCCACTCAAACCTTCGGATTTTTAGTCGATTCTACCTTAATATGAGTTTTTATGAATGATGTATGAGTTAATTATAGGATAAATTGCAAAAACGATATAAATAGGCCTTACAATTCCCAACGATTTGGAATAACACTAGGAGTTGCTGGCGAAATCCATAGCAGTATACATCAAATTTAAAAGAAAAATCCAAATCGACACACAACACCAACTCATCCACACACTAAATCGTTGCATTTTTTCACCAAAATTTCAATTTCTTGCCTAGATCCAGTCAACCTAAGCTTAATCTCAAAGTATTTAATTGATTCTCACCTCAACCTAGTCTCGGTCAAATCAAGATTTTTGATTTTGGAAGTGTTGAACTAAACTAGGGTTTAAGAGATTTCAAATTAAAGCTTGGAAGAATGGGCTAAAGAAATTCAAGAGCTATGATTGCATAGATCGTTGCTTTACAAATTCAACAATTTCAAAAATTTCTATATTTACACATATTTGTAAATGATTTGAAAATCGAGTTTAAAATGAGTTTGGGAGTTTAGTTATGGTTTTGTTTCAATTTAATTTGCTTTTTTTTGAAAGACCTAAGATTTATCACACATTTACTTTACGATATTTAGAAATTCAATTTTATAAATTAAAATTGAGTTAACACTTAGATGCCAATTTTATTGAATTTCGAGCAAACTTTCCAAATAGATTTCTCATTTTTAAAATAAAATCTAGAATTCTACAGAATTATTTTTGATAAACGTTGTTTTTATGATCTACAGGTTTATTTAATTTTTGGACTTGTGAGTTTTTGAATTTAAGACAGTGGTCAGAGGAGGTAGAGGTAGAAGCACAAGAATGGAGAAAAGGAAGGCACCATTAGTTGAAAAACTCAAAAAATAATTTCTAAGATTCCAACCATACCAATTTGGCCAACTATGATGTCGATAAATAACCTCTGAACTAGAATACCGAGGGAACATACTCCACCTTTAAGTTTTACTGATAAGTCAGATGGAGAGGAAGAGATTGAGCAGACACCTAGAATCCAATTCTCACCCCACAACCTTATCAATGCCAAAGCTCTTGATAGGATATAGAGCGACATAAGTAAGAATAGAAGAATCATACCGGAGAGGGCTTTCAAAGTTAAAAATGAAGCTAAGTATAGGCCTAGAATCCTAATCATAATAAGGGAGAGGAACTAGGGATTGTTAACTAGGGGCTATTACGCTGATAATGAGGCTGGTTCCTCGGTAGAGATGGGTTGAGAAATACTAGTGAGAGAGTCTTACACGAATGGGCACGAATTGGAGTTTTTAAAATATAAACCCTAAATCAATGTAAACATTTGAATTCACATTAAACTCTTACACCCTTTGATTATGAAATCAAATTAGTGTCTACATTTAATCCTCTAAAACCTTATTATAATTTATTTAAATAATTTATACCTCGATTAGGATTACTATATGATTTAGATGGTTGGATTTTTGATAAATTTTTAATTTTTGAATGAATTTCAAGTTATTCATGGCTTTTAAATTTCTATGGCTTATGAGTGATTAATATATGGTTTATATGATTTTAAATTCAATATGGATAATGAAGGTTGTGTCTGAACTAGTAGTGTAAAGAAAATGAGTTTGGGGGTGTATTTTGTTTTAGAGACTAAAATTTATCATAAGATTGGTTCCTTGTATGAGACAATGATGCTTGAGAATTTACATTTTCATGATTTATCTGCTTACGAAAATTTATTCATATGAAAATGAGTTCATTCAATATTATTATTTTGTTTATGCTTCATGAAGTATATTTGTTTTATTGGAAACTCGACTTAATTTTTAGGGAAACGTTACGGTGACGCGGAATGGGATGGCTGGGATGGACACCTTGTGAAGGTGTCTATTCACGCATCGGGATATGTGTCCACACACATCAATGTACGATGGATAGACACCATCATCGGATGTCCATCCCAAGTGTTCGTCACCGGGTCATCCTAATATTTTCCTAATTTTTTAACTTTGAGGACAAGGTTTGGAATGAGTTTGGGGGTGTTTAGGTAAATTGAAGCATAAAGAAGTAAAGTATGGAACACTCAAGAGGTAGCATCCATTTATTTATTCAAAGTTGACTGAATTTTTTAAATTATTCACAATATATGTAATATTTTCTATTTCACTTTACTTTATTTAGTTAGGAATAAGGAATTGAATATAATTTGGATTTGAATGGAAGTGATATTTTTATTACTCATGAAAATATAAATTTTATGATGGAAGTGAATTGTTATATCATATTTGACTTAACCTAGATTGTGTATACACTAGAGGAGTTTAAATGGGATTGATTGTTTTGTGTTAGATATTATAATGGGTAGAAGATTGAAACAATAGTGCAAGATAAACAAGACAAAATTTTCTAATAATCTTGTTATACAAAGATTATTGATCAAGTATTATATATATAATGAAAAGAGCTTATGCCACAATTTAGGAGAAAAATAGGAAATAGCCAATAAACTTTACTTAGTTGGAAAGAGTTCTTCCTTAACTATTGTGAAAGTGAGAAGAGCTAACAAGAGTTTTTAAAATAAAAGAAAAAAGAGAGACCCATAAATTCCAAAGTAAGTGGAATAGGGAATCTAGTTATGGAAAAAGGAGAGAAGCATTCCTATAAAAATAATAATAACGGTAACCATATGAATATAATATGAAGAATATATATATAATAAAAGAAAGAAAAAAAGATAGATATGAAGAAAAATGGAAGGATGTTTATGTAAAGCTCTCTAAATAAAATATTTAGCTTGAGTGCTTATAGCTAAGTTGAATGAAGTATATCTCGTTCCAACATTCCAACAAACGGATATAAAATGATGATTATTAGTGAATAAAAATTCCTATCGACTTTGATTACGGTGATATTTTAAGTATTATTTGAAAATGAGATTGATTTGGTGATTTTTGTATCTTGAGATTCTATATAAGTTATCATAAACTTTATGGTTGTCAGTAAAGATTGAGAAAAACTATGTAGTGTCTTGACATTGGTGATAGGTTAACTTTGAATTATGTGGTGTGTTGCATAACTAGAGGTTGACTTGCAAATAAGGGGTTATACTTTAAATCATTCTATTCTATCATGATTCATATTTTTATGAGGGTAATATGTTTCTATTTAAAGATTATCTTTATTTAAGAATAAGTGTAAATAATTATGAAATTAGAATAAGGAATGAAAAGACAATATGATTGAGTGTATTCCTTTGCTAGGGATAGCAAAATTCTAAGTTTGGGGGTATTTGTTAAGTCATTAATTATATACATTTTATGGTACATTTTAGAGTGTTATTTAAGGTAAAGTCTCTAAAATATGGTCATAATAGCTTATATTTCTCTATTTCAGGCTTTAACGTGTATAATTGAAACTGGGGTGAAACATGGTGTAAAATGCATATATGATAGTCATATGTTGGATTTGCATCGAAAAATGTGTTGCACGAATCTTATGGCAATGAAGAGGGGCACACAAGGCTGACGTGACTTGCGATGATGTAACAGTGTGTAATTAGAATATATGAAGAAATGTAGTAAAAAAAGAAGAAGGTGAAGGATTTAATTGAGTGGAAATGGTACGCAAAGAATCATCAACAAGTGAAGGAAGAAGTAGATTTTATAGCCAGCGATTCCCAGCAATTCTTGATGTACAAGAATCACTGGTCAAATTGATGAAAACAGAGAATACCAATTTATGATTTCACCCAGCGATTTCACTAAAATAGGAATCACTGAGAATTGCTGGACCTGATTTCGTGGATTTTAGATGACAATGAATAGTTTGAGTTAGTTTTGGATATTTACTACGTAGAAAAATGTAAATAAGAACCTTAGGCTTCAAAATTAATTGCCCTTGATTGCTTTTGGAGCCATATTTATTAATTTTATTTAGTTTTAGTTTGGACTTATTGTTTATTGCTTTTCATTGTTTTGAAGATTCAAGTATTCAATTAAGAGGTATATTTATTCATGCTTTGTCTTTACTTTATTAAAATATTATTTATGATTATGAAAGAGAAAGTAGTTGATCTAAACAAAGTCTAAACATTAACTAGCTAGATCCGTTTTGCAATGTAGTTATGATTAGATGAATACGTGCTTAATGTTTTAAACCAATCTTATTCTTTGATTCCCTATTTTTAAAGATTGTTATTTACGGATTGCAATTATGGATTTAAGTGTTATGTGTATAGTGGATAATATGTTTGTGATGTTTTGATTCATTATCTAATTAAAGTAGTAACTAGGATTATTTGAAAGGCAAACACAGTTTAGATGTCCTAGGTAAATTTGAGATCTAAATCTAATGTTGAAGTGGCTTTCCAAAGATGTTAGATTTAGTAGTTCGAAGTTTTCATAAAGTGTAATACATTTTTATTACATGAAGATAATGTCTTTGTGTATTCAAATGGTTAGATAAATAAAATTAGAATGTGGCTTTTTCACCAGTATAAGAAGAATGAATGACTTGCTAAAGGCTGTTTACTTACTTATGACTAGAGTTGTATGATTTATCAAGCTTTACAAAGTATGCTCATGACTATAAATTTATTGAAGTAACATGTTTGGAATGCAAAACGCGTTGATGATTCATTGTTCAGGATATTTGTTTAGATATTTATTTATTATTGAGGTGCATTTATTTGAATGTTAGTAACTTTTATTTATGTTAATTAAGTAAATTATTAATAAGTTATTAGTGAAAAACAAAAACACTTTTGACTAAAGAAAGTTACATAATCCCTGTGGAGACGATCCCACTTACCATTACTAATTATTTAAAAGTATAATATAGGTGGAAAATTTATTGTACACGATCGACCTGTGTCAGTGCACTCATGGTGGGATCCTAGTATAACGTAGTATGGTCTAAGTCACTTCGGGATGGGTACACTCGCATTTGTTGACATCAATTATGTTTTATCTTCAAGCGATGTCTTGTTTACTACTCTTTTCATACTAAATGTTTTGGAATCATTAATATTGGTTTTATTGAGCTTCGTGGTTTTTTCTGGGATTTTACTCATCGGAACTCGTTTTTCTTTGAATTTTGAGTTGCATATCCTTTTACAAGTAGAGGAAAGGGGATTCTGGGCAACTATCTCTGATTGCCAACTATCCGAGACGTACTCTGTAACGGCCCGAAAATTTGACTTGTACCACGTATCAGGTCAGGGTCGTTTGTGGGATCCACTTGTCGAAATGCGTATGTCCGAATCTCGAGTGGAGATGATAATTGGTGAAAAACGTATACGCGAGGAATTCGAGAAATCGAAACACGAACGGGGACGCGCCTCGAGTCGCGTGGTGACGTGGGATATGCATCGTGATGCGTGTAGCGCGAGTATCGAGATTTTGAAATGAGACGGGTTGGTGCCTCGAGGTGCGCGCTGCTCGATTGTTGAGTTTGCCTCCAGAGTCATGTAGCACGAATCTCGAGGACACTTTTGATTTGAAATCAAAAGAAAAATGTATATATATATATATATATATTTAATATATACATATAATATATATATATATATATATATATAACGAAGGGGATAAGAATGAAAGAAAAAAACGACAGAGAGGAGGTAAGAAGGAGATCGGGAAGAGAGACGACCGGGAAGGAGAGCAGCGGCGGGTCAGCCACAGGCGACGGTCGGGAGCAGCGATCGGCGGTGGTCGGCCAGGGTGGCTGCGTGAATCGGCGGCGATCGGACGGCGGCCAGGGTGGCTGTGCGGCAGCGCGAAGGTGGCGGACGGACAGCGCGGAGGTTGGCAGCGGCGGAGATCGGACTAGCGGCTCGGTGGCGGTGCAGCGGGAGCTGATGGCGGGCGACGTGGACGCCGGCGAGGGGCTGGACGGCAGGCAGCGGCGAGGATCCAGTGACGCCGGCAGTGGGGTCGCTCGGCAGCGCGGAGGGTCGGACGAGCGGGTCGGATCGGCAGCGAAGGCGCGCGAGTGCGGCGCCGGCGTGGCAGCGGCAGCGATGCGGTGAACGGCGCGGTGGCGCGTTATCGACCGGTCGGATGCGCGATTTCGACGAAATCGCGACGACGCGATGGAGGTGAGATTTATTCACCTTATTTGGCTGTGATTTGTATGATTTGAAGTAAATTAGCCCTCAAATGTTTAAATGGACATCAGGGACTTAGGAGTCGGGTGTCGGGTGCGCAAATCGAGACGCCAGCGAGACATTTTGAGATTCGCGATTTCTCGAGGTAAGTAAACCAGCTAGGGATTTATACAGTATTTCATGTCTCTCAATTGGCTGTTGTTGTTTACTGTTATGTGATAACTTTATTGTTGTTCACTGCTTTATGATGATAGCTATCGTTGAATTGTTGTCGATTGAGTGGGTCCATTGGCAAGTGAGCCATGGTTACTGTTATCTGCGATATGAGAGTGTTAGGGCTGGGAGGCAGGGGCCTCGTCCTAAACCTGAGGTCTTGCATGGTCGTCCGTCGATATCTCCCAATTGAGTGTACGTTGGGGGCTCTTATCCGGGTCCATGGATGTTTCATAGTCGTACGGGCTAGGGCTGGGAGGCAGGTGTCTCGTCCTAGATCCGGGTCTATGGATATCTTATAGTCGCAAGGGTTAGGGCTGGGAGGCATGGGGCTCGTCCTAAACCCGAGTCTGCTGGGATTTTTCCGCGACTCAACGACTTTTGGTCGGGACTCCTTGTTATTGGGCAGCACTCATCGATGAATTGTTTACAGTCTTGTATATTCATGCGTTCTTGATTCCTTTCGTTCTATTTGCATGAATTCGACTGCTTTGGATATCGTGAACTGTTGTTTTGGATATTGTGAAATGTTGTGTATATGTCCTACTGGATTTACTTACCTGGGCTCGTCATTCTTATGTGTGACTGAGTGCAGAGCCCAGGACGAGTAGCAGAGGGAAGGCGTCATAGCTAGGTGATTATTTTGTACATCTTGTATTACTCTCCTCTGATGATACATTTATGCTGGGTTCCACAATTAGGTTGCCTAACTCCCTGATCATTTTGTTGAGTTATTTAATGTATTAGTCGCTTCCGCTAAATTGTAAAACTTGCAAAAATATTAATAACTCAATTGTAAAATTGTGAATTCACATATAATGATGGATTGGAAGGCTGACTAGGCTCGCGTTGACCTTGCGAGATTGGCTCGGGGGTTCACGTGAGCTTAGACCGGGCGGGGCCCAATTTGTGGAAAATTGGGGCCGTCACATACTCGTAGGTGTTATTTTTTATATTTACTTTAGGATATTCTCGGACTTGTCAGAAACTTGTACAAGTATATGAACTTATTTACTTATCTTGTCGCCGTAATATACGTGGTACTCTATTTCTAGGTCTTCCACTATAGGTTAATGTTATAATGACATGAAAACTCATATATAGATGTTTTCTTTCATGTTAATTAAGACTTCAGCTGATTTTTTTGATAATTTCTTGTAAAACACTCGTAAAACTCCTATAACTTGTGTAACGATCCAAAAATCCGAAATACCTACATTGAAGGTATTTTGGTAATCTAATATTTTATTAGCATAACAGTGTCCCTACTGTGTGTACTAGATGCTAATTTACCTAGTTAGGTGGAAATTAGTCTTAAGTTGGAGAAACTAACTTAAGTAATGTACATAAATGAGCTTAAGCACACTTAGAGGTAATTTGGTATTTCGCGGGGTTATTTGGAAACTCTACTCCCCGAAAGCCCACCTATATAGACTAGTTCTAAGTTGTGTGGCCTCCTTTGCTCCAACACAAACCAAGTTAGGAGAGTGGAAAGAACTAGTTCGAGATGGTGGATTGAAGGTGGAGGAGAGCACATAACCCCACAAAAGATTTCAAGTTATGTAATATCTCATTCTTCATTGCCTCTAACTACCCCATTACTTTGTTATTTGAAGTTTTGCTGAGATTATGCATTTGGAACCAAAAATTGGTAATGAGAGGACCCCGAAAATGGACGGGCGGCGCTAAAGGAGAGAATGGCGACAGGCCATTACCGGCGCCGTTGACGGAGTAGGGCAGTAGATCACCATCACCGCCTCTGGTTCATGGAGGAGCCTCATTGTGGAAGCCCCTCCAAAAGGAACCAAAAGAAGGGTGGCTCTTTGGCCAGCACCCCCCTCGTTTCAACAGCCCCATCGGGGCAAACCACCGTCGCCAATGCTGGATGCCCCGACTAAAGGGTAGGGGAGCATTGCTCCCCTACCAGCATTTGGCACTGAGCAAAGGGCCTTGCTTTGTCTAGCGCATGACTAGGGGTCAAATCGAGCCCTAGTTCATAAACAAAGGGATAGTTTAACTATTGGCCATCCTAACCAAGGCTCAATTTGGCCCTTGGATCAGAGCAATGGACGGAAGCAGCTCCTGAATCGGGTTTTAGTGATAATTGCCCCTGATTCAAAACAAATGAATAATAATCAAATCAAATCAAGTCAAAAGAGCCCTTTTAGCTTTGACCACTCGATGGGGCGCACTCCCGTACCCTCGGGGAAAGAGATGGGTGACCTCGGTCGAAAGTATAACGACTCGATTGTAGTAATAATGTACTCAACTTACGTTGACTATGGATATTGTCCTCAGGGAAAGGTGTATACACTAAATACGTACTTAGCTACAATGAATCTATCGCTAAGGAAATCCTTTTTAAATGGTTTTATAACAAAACTAACTAATCAAACAAATTAATGTAATATACTTAAACTCTTGTATTATACATATCTTAGTTTACAACTTCACCTAGGTAATGAAATACTATGATATTTAACCACTTTATCATCTTATTATGTTGTGTGTAATGCGTATTAGAAAAGACAGATTTCCTTCAAATCGATTTTAACCTACTGTCGTGATGGTAAATGTTCTAATGTGCAAACTAAAACTCCACCTATCAGTGTGAATAATGTAAGCTCAACATTGCTTTAATGTTCCAAATCTTTCAATTCATAACCAATTATGTTTACTAACCATGCCTTCCTAATTAACAACTATCGCTCGATGTTGTGTATTTTACGGTAGTACCATTCATGTCCAGCTTAAAAGCTTCTATGGCCATGATAACTTCTAAAACCTAATATCAATAAACATGTGATCAAGATGTCTATAGCATTATGGTCAAAATCAATACAAATTCTAACCATTACACTTTTTATATTCAATTTCTACTTATGTTCATAGCATAACATTCATACCATAGGATCCATTGATCCCTAATTAATAGACTACTCACACATCATTGAAAGAAACATGCACATAGTCGTATTCAATGAAATCAAAGATAAATTGAAGTAATTCAAATAAATCAATAACTCAATACCCGAATCATAACATGTGAGTCTTTATGTCTTCGCTCCACAAATCATTTTAATACTCAAAGATAAGTAAAACCTATGCTAAATTACTCTAATGGTGGCTAATGGTAGATATGTTATATGTTATATGTTTACCACGTCCTAACATCTCTTTATACTTCTTAAAACAATTAGAAATCCTACTTTACAATTTAACTCGAAATCGAACTCTAACTTTTTAATTTCTTTTAATTTGGTGTTGTAACTTATGCCCCGGTGCCGTGTATGTTAAGCCACGATGCCGCCACTACGTTGCCTCATGTGTGTGCCTTTCCTTGCTTCAGTACCCTCAGTGCTCTGCTTTATGTCCTCGGCGCCATCACTTATGACTCTACGATGCCAACACTGCCTGCCATATCGCTGAGCCTTCTGCTTTGATATTTTCACTTGTCTTCTCTCTCACGTCTTGCCTATGTCCTCCATGCTGTCCTTTGTGCTCCTACAGCGCCAACCTGCATGTCATAGGGCCAACCACATATAGGTGGATTTTAGCTATGTTTCTTCTCGTTTTTGCTCATTTCCTTCCTTTTCGCCTTAATTACCGAAAAATGCATAAACACAATTACTTAGAGCTCATTTAGGTATATTTATGCTAAATATACAACTAAACTAAACCTAAATACAAGTCTAAATAAACACTTATCAATGGGCAGGTCCTACCCCTCAACCCTCGTACTAGGCGACATGGGGATCCGCGGGACCTATCCTAGTGGATCCCGAAATAAAATTAAAGATAAATTGGAATTAATATACGACTTGTCGATGATGTGAATGTGTTTTGAATTTTCTAGATTCACAAGGCTGTTTACATAGGACCCCGAGCACGTAAGTATCAAAAATAAGATTCACGGCGAGTCGAGGTAATTGGGGAGCTTGCTCAATTATCAAATATGGCATGATATTAGTTATGTTAGGTCTCACGATTTGAATTATAGACTTGGGGATATAGGTTGCGTCGTGTTATTGGCTTGAATCTTCGTATCTATAAAATGTGAATGCACTTGTTTTCCACTCTTATAATAGTCATTGCCCAAGGATGTTTGTGGCGTCCCCGTCGAGGGCTTTATTAGCAACTAATCATATCTAATGCCCTAGGATGTTTGTGAAGGCACCGAGGATTTTACTATTTAATGCCTCCACCGAGGGCTTTACTTGTCTAATCAAATTCATAAGTGTATCAATTAGAGACATGAGTTGGAGTTAACTTCTCTTGTACTTTTGTGATAAAGGGACGTGCATCGATGATAGCTTTGGATGAACCTACTATTTGATACGTGTCGAACGTGCACAATAATTTTTTCGTATCTAACTATTAACTTGTAGTAGTGGTAAATGGGATATCGTCTCCACATGGATTTTTCAAATCTCTTAAGAATTTAAGCTACCCTTAAGCTTTATTGGATTTAACTTGTTTTAATTTAATTATTCTAATTAAATAGGAAACTAAACACTAAACAATATGTGAATAAACTAACTAATTAATTAAAATGACTAAACTTTACACAACTTAAATTAAATAAACTAACTTTAACATACTAAAACTAATAAATAAATAATTTATAAATCAACTTAAATAAAATATCTAACAAGCATCTAAACAAACCCCCACTAAACATCATAATATATTCGGATTGTTTTCAAACTCCAAAACATAACATTACTTCAAAATATAGCTACAATTATTTTATATGGAATCTTAGAATCATTAAATCCCAATTCATAATAGGTTGATAGCCTTCAAGCAACAACCGATTTTTCTAAATTCAATGAAAATGCAACATTCTTAAATAGGTTTACCCATTGGATAAAATGCAACACCATAAAAATACGATAGCATTAATTTTAATGAAAATCATGTCTAATCTAAGCTAATATTACCAAAGCCACATAATAAACAACTTAAAACACAATCATCTAATACATCCACTCAGAAAATGCCCTATAGATTAATCCTACTTACTACTTCTATAATTGTTGTCAATAACTATAGACATAAAATTGAATACTCTATATTAAGAAACACATTGGCCACTATGCACTCCGCATAGAGAATTACTAGTTGTAATATATAGAAACAACTTGTTTTATCCGTAATTGACGTGTATGAATCGCTTTAAAGCATCAAGTATGTGATTCTATAATTATAACATAACAATCCAAAGTATATTACATCTTTAGGGTTTGTTTTAATTGATAGACTACTCGCACATGCAAAAAATGAAAAATGCTAAAATGTAATTAAAAGATAATTAAGTAAATAAATACCTTTACATCAATGCTCCAATGTTGCTTCACCTATAGAACTTAATAAAAGAGAAAAAAAAGTAAAGAATGGTTTAAGAGTAATTAGAGAGAGTTATTTCAGAGCTTTCTGTTCCCATATATAGTCCCATAGGAATTTATGTCATAGATAAATATAAATTCCTAATATTAATATAAAAAATCGTCATCGACCACAGAGATTTCTCAGCGATTCCTCACTTATACACAGCTCTTAGTGCTCCACTGACTAAGCTGGCGATTTATAGTTTATTCTCCAATTCGCTATGGATTCCCTGGCCTTCTGCTTTTGATTTATATGGTGATTTCTAGTGTTATTCCAAATCGCTGGTGTAGTTTTCTAGTTGTTTGTTTTGCTTTTCTTTCTCTTTTCTTCCATTTCTTCATTTTCCTATTTGAGACTCAAAATGACAAAAACAAGAGAATGCCTAGAGCAATATCATCATTTAATCCAAAAATCATCCTAAATTACACTATAAAATATGTATAATTATTTACTAATCGAATTCCCCCAAACCTTGCACTTTATTGTCCCGAGCCTAGCAATATTATTAATCATATTCTCTTTTTATTATTATATAATAATTTCAAATTAATTCATCTTAATTCAAATAATAGAAATTTTAAAATAGAAGTGATTTTCAAAAGGAAATATATTACCATAAGTAAATAAAAGTTATAATAGAATAGAATAATTTAGTCAAATTAAAACATTCCTTAATGATAACTCAATCATTTGATGTAACAATTTATAGAATTTGAAATTCATTACCAAAGTTAGTGCATAACATTGGTTTTCTCATTCTCCACTAACAAACATGAAGCTTATGATAACTAATGTAGAATCTTAAAACACAAAAACCACTAGATTAGTTTCAATTTAAGAAAATACTTTATAATAGTACCACAATCAAAATCAATAGGAATTTTGCCAAGATACTAATGAATATGTCATTTAACACATGTTAGATTAAGAAATATTTCATTCAACTCTAGCTTTAAGTACTAGAGTTAAATCTTTTTATTTGAAGAGTTTAAGAACATTCTTTTTCATCTCTCATTATTATTATTTTTCTACTCAATTCTAATTATTTCTTTTTAACATATATCTTTTACTTTTTCTTTTAAGTCCCTGCTCCATTTCCTTTGGACATTCTCACATTTTTCCACTATAAATTTTTTGCTCAATTTCTTATGGAATCTATAGGACTCTCTATAAATTCATCAGTTTCCAACCCATTTCTTCTTTCAATTGTGGAATAATAGCTTATATGTACATTGTAAACATAATCAACCAATAGTTTTGTATTATAAAATTTTTAGAAATCTATCTTGTTCATCTTGTTCTATTATTTCGATTTTCTACCCATAATTAGAAAGGGTATAAAATTATTTCCTTTTATCATAAAATCCACTTGGGTAACGAAATATAAACTAAATTCAAGATCTATTATATATTCATTATCATTCTTTTCCTATCTAAAAAGAAAGAAAAATGAAATTTATACTTACTTTATTTTGAAAGAAATTTGAAAAATTTTCATCGACTTACTTGAATATCAGATTTAAAAGTAATTCTAAACTTTACTTCTACCTTTCGTTCCTTTCATTGCCTTCAATGTCATACTTCACCTAAAATACACCCAAACTCATTCTAAACCTTATCCTCAAGCTTTAAAATTAATTTGGGTGTCCAACATAAAGAACATAACACGTGAAGCATAAACGATTTGATATGTTTAATTAAAATGTAAATAATTATGCAAATATAGAAATTAACAATTTCAAATGAATGGAATGCAAAAGGGAACATAAACTTTCATTAACAAAAATATCACGAAGAGTAATATATTGTATTTCAGTGTTCAATGCATACAATAGAAAAAACATTACACACGACGATGTCCAGAAGTGAGTTCACTATCAGCTTCATGATCATCAACCACATCTATAGAAGGCGGGGAAATATAGCTATCAGCTGGGTTGTTAGTCCCAGTTGGAAATTGTAACTGCAGAGATGGGATGTCAATGGTCCTCCTCCAATCCTGCAAACAATTATCATGTTTTCTCTCAGACATAGAATGGTAGTTCTGTAGAGTCCTCTCATTTGCCGGTATCATTTCTTCATTGTGACGGATCATTGTCTAGCTACACATTAATGAAGAACATGTAGTTCAGAAGAATCCTCTCCTATTAGGCTGTGATGAAGATGGTGTCGAACTCGTAGGAATATTCAGCATAGTCACTCCACCCATTAAAGTTGTCGCACTCTGTGCGACTTCTTTTGTCTTCCTTTTATTTTCTATTGTGCTTCACTTCCTTGCTTCCCTCGCATTTATTGTATTGAATGCTTCACATTCATCTTTTGAGTCATTGTATCCTACCACCTTCTTCATTCGTTGTACTCCTGTATTAATTATGGTCATATCGGGCAATACATCAAATTCTATGAAGTCTGCATGGTAAACTACATAGAATCATGTATAATTTTTCCAACATCGATATAAACCTTTTTCATCACTATATGGTACAATAAAGCAGTTCTGGGGTTCATCACTTCGAAGTGTTGCTTGGTTGGGTAAAACACATGTTTATTATATAGCTCCGACTCTTCATAATTTTTCTAAAATAGGTGGTTTCAATAAATCTCGAGTTGCCTTCGCTATCAAGTGTAAATCCCCTCCCCGGAGGTATCTCTAACACATCTTAGATTATTTGAAAAATGTAGGATTCCTTATCTTCATACTTGACATTCGGGTAATTTTCCTCCGTTCTATATCTTTTTGTGGAAGACCATAAATCTATTCAACCTCTCAAGTGAAATATCGATTCTCTTCCCTTTAGTTATCACTTTCTCCTATTCCCTACTAAAATGTCCATTAGCATAAAATTATCATACAATTTCTGAACATCCTTTTTCTTCTCTTCCTATATAGTCTCGCAAAAGTCAATCCCATCCCCTATCTTTAATGATGCTTACAATTCTATCCTCATACTTGCTCACATTTTGAATGTTGAACCTTTTTCTCAGGAATGATGACTCTCTTTTATCATTGTAATACCTTATTTGAGCCCTAGGTCACACAAATAAAGAAGGGTCATAAGGCACCAAGTGACTAGAGTCTGGATTCTCAAAAAATTCTTCTTCATTAGACGACAATGGAGATTGTTTTCTAAGTTTAGCCCTCCCAGGTCTAGGTTCTCTAATGTTTACCCTGGTAGGTATAATATTATTTACGTGGCCTGCATACTTTTGCTTTTATTTCAGTTGCACTACACCATTTCTTTTGTCTTGTTTACTACCTCTACCTCTTCCTCTACCTTGTCCTATCGTTGAAATTCAATATTAACAAAGTAAAGTGAAATCCTATTATTGAAATTTCACAATAACAAGGTAAGGAAAATGAGTTTATGTAAAGGTTTTGACGTAAATTTTTGAAAGATTTGAAAGTGATTCGTATAAAATAATTGTATCGATATATCTCTTTTAGAAGTACGTATACATTGGAAAGACTTCGTAGAAACCCCCAAACTCATTTGAAAACCTTTATTCAAATTGAAAATGTGCATAAAAACCATTTCCAAAAATTATTTGCAATAAAAACCCAAAAAGTACATAAGTATGAGAATTTATCAAAAAATGATTTTTGTTCAAGGTATCGAAATCAAAAGGGTTGTAGAGTATTGATTCATTACCTTTTTTAGAGTAAATCTCTTAAGTAAAATGCTCTACTAGCTCCTTAGATCCCCTCTCCAAGCTCCAATTTCGAATAAAACACTTACCAAGCCCTAAGTTGGGTGTATGAACTTGGATTCGAAATTTATAGAGTTGAAGTGCTTTTAATCAAGGTGGGATGCACTTAGGAGGCTTTAATTTAAGCTTTGAAGGGTTGAATCTAGGAAAAATCTTTACATCAAATGAATGGGTGCAAGGGTTTTAGGTGTGAAAGGTTTTAGTGTTGGCGATTGGGGGTTTTATTTTTAAAAACATGGATTCGTGCTTAGAGAATTGGGGTTTAAGTGAAATCGCTGACACATCACCAGTGTAATCGGTGAAAATTTACCTCAGTGGTTCAGTGATTAGTGTAACGAGTCCTAGTAAAAAACCAAAATCACTGACAAATAGGTGAGTTAAATTTTCACATAAAAAACCTACAAATTGCTGGTGATTTACCTAGCGATTTTCAATGTTAATTGGTATCACTGGGAAATTAATGAGTAATTTTTGTTGTTTTTTAATATATTCTATATTTGAATTGATATCACACAAGTTGGTTTTAATTAAGGTAGAATGATATGTACTCAATTAGAGGTATTGTAATAAGAATATTTGGACTTTTATTTAGGGGATAATATATTAAATAAATGCTTTATTACTTCAAAATAGTTTGAAACAAATAAGATTCAAGTGAAAGATAAATATACAAACTATCCTAATTCTAGTAAATGGAAATACTTTGGCTCGATCAACCCCCCTTACATGAAATTATTTCAGGGTAGTAATCCTAAAATACTCCCATTATAGATTCAAAAGTTGAAAGAATAGAAAAAAAGCTAATTAATCCTACTACTAAAGCATAAAAATAAAATTAGAGTATGGGCTGCCTCCTATAGAGCAATGTTGTTTATATTCATTAGCTCGACTTAGTAAATAAGATCACTCGTCGTTTAGTTTGATTGAGTTAAACTGACCATCAACTGATTCTTCATTAGACTTGATATCTTCTTCTTCTTGATCATTCTTAGCATCTGCATAATGGTCTCCAGCATATTCATCACGATAGGATGTCTCGCTTTCATAGCCGTTGTCATAATCATCGTCATTAATGTAGTCATCCATTTTATAACCATCCTGAAGATACATATACTCATTTCTCATCCTAATTGTATCCATTCATTGTTCGACATTGAATATAGCTCTAGCTATTTTGAGAAATTTATATCCCATTAATATTACATCATTTTTCTCAATCTGTGGTATTATCAGGAAATTGGTGAAATACTTGAACCGAGTGGAAAAATCTTGTCACGATTTGCTTTATTGACAACCAGAGGTGGTAAAAAATCAATATTCAACCTGGCTTTTTTCCATTGTTCTGGTAAGATGTTAATGTCAGCCCCCGTGTCAAGTACAACATTAGGGAAACTGACGTCATTAATCATCATGTGGAGGAAGAGTTTTTCTGGATCATCTTTGTGAATTCCAAATGCATGTCCTAAATCTTGAAGCTTTAGCTGCTCATCAGTGAAATCTTCTTCCATCGGTTGCTTCCCTTTTTGTTGGTGCACTTTTGGTTGTTGCTCCATTAACTTTTTCTTTTTATTATTGTGCGGCTTCTTATACATCCATAGTGTAATGGTTTCATTCTTAATATTTTCATTTGCATGGATGCAAACATTAAACTCCATTTCATTACTTTGCGGATTTTGTTGGCAAGTCTCAAGGTTGATGACCATATCTTATTCAACAAAATTTTCATTATAAGGTTTTAACCTATGACTATTTAATTTAAATATTTTTCATGTTACTATGATTTGTATTTCTACTGCACCATGAGGTAGTAAATTGAAAATTGGATAAAGTCAAGTCCATCTTGAATGGAGTTTACTATGAAATAATTCAAGTCTTGAACAAAATAGTAGAACTTTATCTCCTACTTGAAAATTTTTAGGAATTAATTTCTTATCATGAAATGTTTTAATTTTATATTTATAAATTGATGCATTTTCTTATGCGTTATTCCTTATTTCTTCTAGTTCTTGAAGACTCAACTTACATTGGCTTCCTGCTTGTTATAATTCATGTTGCACGTATTGTATAATAGACTTTATGTTCTAGTTCGACTGGAAAACGACATGATTTTTCAAATACTAACTTATAAGGTGTCATACCAATGTGTGTCTTGAATGTTGTTCTATGTGCCCATAATGCGTCTTCCAGTCTAAAACTCTAATCCTTACGATTGGACTAACTATTTTTTCTAGTATTAACTTAATTTCTCTATTTGACGTTTCGGCTTATCTACTAGTTTGTAGGTGATATGTAATAGTTGTCCTATGCGTAACGTTGAACTTAGCAAGTAGATTAGCAACTAATAGATTACAAAAATGTGAACCTCTATCACTTATAAGTGCTCTAGGTGCTCCAAAAACTATACAAAAAATTATTTAAGGAAATCAATCACTTTTTTAATCATTCGTTCTAGTAGCTTTTGCTTCTACCTACTTAGACAAATAATCAACAGCAAGTAAGATATAAACATAGCCATTTGATGGTGGAAAAGGTCCCATGAAATCTATGCCCATACATCAAACACTTCACAAAATAGGATAGGGGTTAAAGGAACTTGATTTATACGTCCTAAGTTTCCGATTGGCTAGCAATTTGGATAAGATTTTATATTAAGGAAAAAATTGTGAAAGAAAGTGGACCAAAAGAATCCGGAATCCAAAATTTTATGGGCAGTTCTACGTGGGCTGAAATGACCTCTACATGCATAAGTATAACAATGAGCTATAATTGATTGTACTCATAAATGTGGTATGCATCTCCTAGTTAATAGGTCGGTGTACAACTTTCATAAGTAAGGTTCATCCTATGAATATTGTTTGAAATTTTTTTAATTTTATTTTTTTAGGCTCTCGTCAAGTAAGGTGATAACCTATTGGTGGTAAGATAATTAAATATATCAGTACACCAAGAGCCTTCAGTTTGCATATTATATAAGTATTCATCTGAAAATTCATCCATTAATGGTATGGGTGGTTCTCCATTCTCTAACCTACTCAAGTGGTCTGCTACTAGATTTTCACCTCATTTCTTATCTTTTATAGTAAGGTCGAATTCTTGTAGGAGTAATATCCATCTTATTAGTCTAGGTTTTGCATCTTGTTTTGTCATTAAATATTGCAAAACTGCATGATCTGAATAAATTATTACCTTTGTTCCTAATAGATATGGTCTAAGTTTTTCTATGGAAAAAAACTACCGCTAAGAGTTCATTTTCAATAATGGTGTAATTTTGTTGGGTTGTATTTAGTGTCCTGGAGGCATAATATATAACATGGGATTCTTTCCCTGCTTTTTTACCTAAAACAACCCCGAATGCATAGTTACTTACATAACACATAATTTCAAAGGGCAACGACCAATCAAGTTATTTAATCACAGGTGTAGTTACTAATGAATTTTTTAATTTATCAAATGTTATCTTGCATTCATTTGTAAATTCAAAAGGAATGTCTTTTTGTAAAAGTTTGCTTAATAGTTGTGTAATTCTAGAGAAATCTTTTACAAGTTTTTTATAGAATCATGCATGTCCAAGAAATGAATGTATGTCTCTTACCGTGGAAGGTAACGTTTAGATTACTTGGATTTTTTGAGGGTCTACCTCTATTCCTTTATGTGACACTATATGTCCTAAAACTAATCCTTGGTCTACCATGAAATGGAATTTTTCATAGTTTAGTACTAAATTCTTTTCTATGCATCTTTAAGTACTTTAGTTAAATTAACTAAACATTCATCAAAAGAATCACCGTAAACAGTGAAATCATCCATAAAAACTTTAATGAAGTTTTTCAAATAATTAGAGAAAATACTAACCATGCATCTTTGAAACATTACATGTGCGTTACATAAACTAAAAGGCATACATCTATAAGCAAACGTACCGAATGGGCAAGTAAAAGTAGTTTTTTCCTGATCTTCTGGGGCTATAAGTATTTGGTGAAATCCTGAATAACCATCTAGGCAACAGTAATGAGTTTTTCTAGCTAATCTTTCTAACATCTAGTTTATAAACGGGAGTGGGTAGTGGTTTTTCCTTGTTGAGGCATTCAGCTTTATATAATCTAAACATAGCCTCCAACCGTTTTGGATTCTAGATACTAATTCTCCATATTCATTTGTTATTACTATAATTCATGTCTTTTTATGGACTACTTGGACTGGTCTTACCCTATTGCTATCGACTATTGGAAATATCATTCCTTCATCTAATAATTTTAATATTTTAGCTTTTACTACGTCCATCATAAGTAGGTTTAATCTACATTGAGGTTGTCTAAAAACTTTGATGTTTATCCTATGCATACATGTAGCTGGACGTATTCCTTTGATATTAGCTATGGTCCATCCTACTGCTCCTTTAAATTCTTTCAATACATTTATTAGCTTATTATCTTTTGGATTAGTCAATTTGTTAGAAATTAAGACTGGCAATTTATCACGGTCCCCTAAATAAACATATTTCAAATGGTATGGTAAAGTTTTTAGATCCAATTTAAGAGCATTAACTATAGAGGGTAGAAGTTTTGAATGAGATCTAGATAAGTCTAGGTAATAGGTAAGTTCTAGAAGTTCGTTATATGAGTCAATAATACTTATTATCCCTTTTGCTCCCTCATCTTTGTCCTCGTCTTATTCTAAATCACCGATTGCCAGTTCTAGTTTATTTATTTTATCTTTTCTTAAAGATTTGTCTATTAATGGATCTATCGTATCTAATGTGCATATGGAGGAAATATTCATTAGGTATTTCATTGCATTATATATATTAAAATTTACTACGTAATCGTCTACTTGCATTGTTAAAAGTTCATTTGAAACGTCGATCTTTGCTTTTGTTGTTTTCAAAAACGATCTTCCTAGGATTAAAGAAGTTATATTATAGAAGTTATCTTTTCTCATATCGAAGACGTAGAAATCTGTTGGGAAGATTAAATCATTAACTTTGACTAGTACATCTACAAGTAATCCTATTGGTTTATCAGTAGATCTATCAGCTAGTTGTACGACTATGCCAGTTTCTTCTAAATGTACGTATGTCATTTGTAAATAGATAAATAAAAGTATAACATTTATGGAGGCTACTAGATCACACAATGCTTTAGAAACTCATATGTTCTCAATAGTATATGGAACGAAAACATTCCAGGATTAGAATATTTAGGAGGTAATTTCTTTTGGATTAATGCTAATACGTGTTCTCCTAGACTCACCTTTTCATTAGCCTTAATCTTATCAATGCATAAATCTTTTATAAATTTTTGATACTTAGGTACATTTTGAATGACTTCAAACAAGGGTATATTAACTACAACTTTTTTCGAAGTATCAGATATTTGTTTTTCTTCCTGCAGTTTCTTAGCATTTTTGTTATCTTCCAAACGGTAAGGGAACGGTGGTTCTATATTAACCCATTTATCTTCATTAGATTTATTACCCTTTTTGTTGAGAGTTTTATTACTTGTTACTTCAAACTTTTTTTCTAATTTTGCTTTTATTTATTTTTTAGGAACTAATTGGTCTTACATTTTAGGTTCATCCATTTGCTTATCACTTCTTAATGTTATGACATGTGCTTTTTTATATATAGTAGGATAGGGTTGAGATGGTAATTTCTCTATTTTTACAAATTCACTCATCTGTGTTGCCATTTGACTCAAATGGTTTTTAACTTCCGTCTTATCATTTTGTAATGTTTGAATTATTTGATATTGTTATCTTTCTGAATTATTCAAAGTTTTATACCTTTGATAACCTTGATTGTTAATTTTATTGAGTATGGGTACTTTGTATAACAATTAAGTTGTAATTAAAATCAACAAACCCATCATATTGGTTCATTATAGCATTGGCTTCTTCTATTTTGGCTTATTGTTTCAAAGAATAATCATCATCATAATGGTTTAATTCATTGCAAGATTCTACTATGCTTGATCTATCTTTTAGCAATAATTTAACCATGGCTTTTAGTTCGTTTATCTTATCATCTGGTGTTTTATATGTCTTATTCATGTCGCTTAGATTATTTTTGGGCATTACTTTTCTCACCATATTGCTTTGATTGCTTAGCCATTGTATTTATAGCTTCTCTAATTTTCTTTCTATAAAGACTAATTTGTCTTCTTTGGGACATATTGGTTAACAAAGACTTGTAACAACTCTGATCGATTGGTTATGAAATTTTGAGGAAGGTAAAATAACCAATCTAAAGCTTGGTCTTTCAATACTTAAGGAAAAGCTTTTCATTTAACATAATCTATTTCTATATCTTTAGGTTTTAATGTGCTTACTTTATATACTGAACTGTCTAATTAATTTTTGAGCATCTTCATTATATTCACCATAGAAACACGGTAAAGAATTTATTAATCTGAATTTTAATTCGAATTTCAAGAATTCTATAGCGAAAGTTATGCACAAAAGTTCATAAGCCGTGACATTCCTATTAGATGGCCTAAATGTTCATTCTTCCTCATTTTTAGCCATTTCATATGACTTTCAAAAAAAGGTTTCCAAGAGATTATTTTTAAAATCCTCGGCAACAACATCGAAAATTGACACGTGTCGAGCGTGCACAACAATTTCCTATTTATTACTATTAACTTGTAGTAGTGGTAAAGGGGATATCATCTCCATAGAGAATTTTCATACCTCTTAAGGATTTAAGCTACCATAAAGTTTTATCGATTTAACTAGTTTTAATTTAATTACTCTAATTAAACGAGAAAATAAACACTAAACAATATGCGAATAAACTAAATAATTAATTAAAATAAGTAAACTTTAAACAACTTAAATTAAATAAACTATCTTAAAATACTCAAACTAATAAATAAATAATTGATAAATCAACTTAAATAAAATATCTAACAAGCATTTAAACAAACCTTAACTAAACATCGTAATATACTTGGATTGTTTTCAAACTCCAAGACAATATAAAACTGTCATTAAATGAACTTTAATGGCAATTTATAAATATCGTTTAACTATATGACAACGAAAAAATCAATAAATGCTATCCAAATGTATAAAAGAAGCAATTAAAAAATCAACTATAATATTCTAAAATTTATATACTAACAATAATATTAATGAACAAAAATCAATAATCTTTGAATTTAATCGAAAAATCCAAATTTGTTTATATTGTATCAACAAATCAATAGATCCTTGAAAAATGGAACATAACATTCAAGCAATTGAGAGCTTGACTTCATAATGAATGAAAAGATTCATACATTGATTCCACTCAAACTCTTCCAACTTCCATGAAACCATTTTTTTCATAATTGCCAATTCCTGCAAACAATATAAAAGAAGAATAACACATTTGGCACGTAAAAATTGTAAGAGGAGACAAGTAACAAGGTATGAGAGCATCAATAGGTTGCCACTAGATTAAGTCCCAGAAGCATATAAAAGATGTTGGAGATGCTTTGTGTTGGATCTAGATATAAGGAATAACTCTAAATCTAAGATATTTAGGGAACTAATATTAATACATAATAGGGGCTGATAAATAAATCCTAAGAACATGCGTTGTCAATTGAAACCTAACAACAACAACCATTAGCTTTTTAGTTTCAATCAATTGTTCGTGCTTTGACCAAAGGAAGTAATACTTAAGTTTTCCCCTTTTTATCAAACAATTTCAGACAGTTTGGTTTATGCAAATATATATATATATATATATATATTCCAAACTCCACATTGAATGTCAATAGCCATCACGAAGTATAATGGATTGCAAAAAACTGTATGTTCTCAATAAATATCTAGCCAACTTATATTCCAGATACTTTTGGTTATTCTATGCAACACTACCTCAAACATGTGACACATATTGATCAACAAGAAGGGATAATGATTCAAACTCATGGTAGATATACAAGAGTATAAATAACTTAATTATATATCAGAGAGTATAAATTATCAATGCTTTTTTCCTTAATTAATTAGTGGAAACATTTTTAAAATAAAACTACTAATTATTAAAGCTACAAAATATACAACTTAATAATGAAAGAATACATACCCGTATTCATCGAAATACCTCCACAACTTTTCCTAGGTAGAGTGGCTTTTCTTCAAATACATCTTCAAGCCGGGTGCACAACTCCTTTTGTATAGAAAACTAGAAAAAGAAGAAAGAGCATGAAGAAATATAGAAAGGCATTGATAGAAAAACCAATTGACCGAAAGACTAAAGCAAAGAACCATTAGTCATACCAAATTCGCTTCACTTGCCTTTTTTCCTTCAACGCATTATTCGTCACATTCAAGGTTGACTACCTCTATGATACATAAACTAGCATAAACTCAACTAATCAAAATTGAATTGTTTTCATCGACGTAAGTTTCTAAGTAAAGATGAAACAATCGACATACTAGCGATGTTGCATTCGTCAACAACTCGGGTATAAAAAATGACACCAATAAGTCAAGCACATGAGTAACTTTTTATTCCTAACGATAATTCCTAATGCACAAAATCCTAAATTACTATGCCTATGACCTTTTCAATAAGACAGGGTGTTCTAAGTAGTTGTTATAGATATATTAAAATGGCCACTTTCATTACAACAACAACAACAACATAGCCTCAGTCCCAAATTAAGCTGGGTCGGCTACATGGATCAAACTTTTCCATTGTGCTCGATTAAGTGCAATTGATGGTGAGCTTTCCATAAAATGGCCACTTTCATTACCAAAAACAAATACACATAAACAACCAAAAACACGACAATTGGCCTAGTATATGAATATCATGAATTGAATCATAAACACCACAAGTAGTGCTCTATCACAAAAAAAAAAAAAAAAAAAACTGATAAAAAAAGTCATGCACAATAGGAATAGTGAACAATTATACCAAAAATTGCCCCATTCCCATTAACACCACCAATAATTTCATTAACACCACCAACAACAATAATACATAAAACGTAACACTTATTAATTGGCTTTGGTATGCTTATATTCCATTATAGATCTACAATCGAAATAAGAGCTATCAATCCAGAAAAACGCATAAAAATTTTAAAACATACCAGAAAATCACATGAAGATGAAACATCTGAACATCAACATTCACACATTCAAGTCTCGACAAAAAGAGCTATAAAAGATCTTACATTTCTGAAATTTAAATAGAAATTCAGCTCAAGAACTCATCTATCCATGTAAAACTATTTGCATATTTATAGAACAATCACATTTGCCCATTAGTTATATTTAGACATGTAAGAAACTACGAAAGAGATAGATGCAGTGGTAAATTTATAATAACCTTATGCACTTATGTACAATGAGGCTAGCATTAGTCTTTCCTTCTAAAAGCACAACCATTCATTTTTCTTGTTTGCTAATAACCTTATGTACTTATGGTTCTAAATCTCTACTTCTACTACCATCCCGCCAACCGCAAGTAAACAACAGATGCATAAGAACTTTTAACAAATGTTAACTCCTTAAAATGACACAATAGCCATATGAGTGAACAATCAGGGTGAATTCTGGAATAACCGAAATTGATTTACATGATTATCAACTATAGTTGCCTCAACCACTAATTGAAGAATATCAGTTATCTTTCTTAAAATAAACAGTTATACTGCATCTGCTCAACTCTTATGCAACTGTTTTGCTCTGACATTCATTTTCTCCATGATGCTTTGTGACAAGAAAAATTTGGCTTGAATCGCCATTCGACCTTTTCGTTCTCCACTGTAGGAGCTTTGATTTCGATTTCTAGGGCTAGAGTTTGGCAAGAGAGCGCAAAAGGGTTTCGAGTGAGAGAACAAAATGGTAGGTCGACTTTCGTGTTTTGATCGACTGAAACTCTTGAGTGGCAAAAAAATGACTAATATATCCTTCCCTTCCAGGCGGCGAACGTGAGTGTTGGCCGTACTTCAATGAACGTAAGCAGTGTATTTTTTTTGTTTCTCTTTTTCTTTCTTACTGGACACAAAATAGATCTGTTGAGACTCTTTCATTGTAGTAATTTTAACCTCTTATCAATGACATCTACAAACTGTCATCAAAACAATGATAAAAATGTTATCTTAGTGAAAAAACAATTGTTAGGACTCATTCAATGACAGTTCATTAAACAATGTCATTATTTATCAGTTTCAATGACACTTTTTTTAGAACTGTCATAAATTTGATGTCGTTAAAATTATATTTTGTTGTAGTATTTGGATTTATTATCTATTTGAAGTAGTAACTAGGATTGTTTGAAAGGTATGACCGTTTAGATATCCTAGGTGAATTTGAGATCTAAAACTAATGTTGAAGTGATTTTCCAAAGGTTTTAGATTTAGTAGTTTGAAGTTAATATCTTTGTTTATTCAAAGGGGTTAGCTCAATAAAATCAGAACGTGGCCTTTCCGCCGGTATAAGCAGAACAAATGGGCGGCTAAAGGTTGTTTACTTACATATGATTAGAGTTTAATGGTCTATGATACTTTATAAGGTATGCTCATAACTATATTGAATGTAGTAACATGTTTGGAATGCAAAATTGGTTTATGTTTCATTATTATGGATGTTTGTTTAGATATTTATTTATTATTGAATTGAGTCTATTTGATTCATATTGAATTTGAATTATGTTAGTTCAATTAATATAGTTAGTTAATCATTATTATATTATAGAGTTTTTAATTAATTAATTAAAGTAAGGGAAAAATAAAAACATTTAAAAGTCTTTTTCCTAGAGAAGTTTGATAAATCTCTGTGGAGACGATTCCTACTTACCACTACTACAAATTATTAAGAGTATAAAATAGAGGAAAATTTATTGTACACGCCCAACACTTGTCACTTGCTTTATTGCCTCATTATCCGTGCAACACGTTTTTCAATGTAAATCTAACATATGGCTATAATATATTCATCTCATACCATTTTTTGCCCGATTTCAATTATACACTTTAAAAATCTAAAATAGACAAATATAAGCTATTAGGACTATATTTTAAAGACTTTACCTTATAAAACATACTAAAATGTACCATTAAATATGTATGATTTATGACTTATCAAAGGCCAATCGACGGAAACCTAAAGGTACATTGTGGCCAATTACCATACCTCAGTTGAAATGAGAAAATATTGTGATAAATCTTGTACTCATCTACCTACTTCTCGGAGGAAACATGATTTAGTCAGGGTTATTGTTGATAGACTGACGAAGTTTGCTCATTTTCTTCCTTTGTCAATTTTCGATACCGTTACACAATTGAGCTTGTTGTATGAGCAAAAAGTTTGTTCGCTTGCATAGGGAGCCGTTGACAAAAGTTTCTAATTGGGATGCTTGATACACATCGGAGTTGTGGCACAACATACATGAATATTTCGACACTCAGTTACATTTCTGTACTTCATTTCATCCACAAAATGGATGGTCATACTGAAAGATTGATCAAAGTGTTGGAAAACGGGCTCAGGGCTTGTGTAATGGAATTTGGAGGTTCATGGGAGGAATACATACCTTTGTGTGAGTTCTCTTATATTAAAAGTTATCAATTAAGTATCAAGATGGCTCCATTTGAGGCTTTGTATGAGAGACCTTATCATTCTCATGTCAGTTTAGGCTGAATCGGAGGAGGACTTGGCAAAGTTGGGGTCATAGACGATTCGAGATCATACTTTGAGGTATTCAAAAGATTCATCTAAGATTTGAAAGCGGCTCAAAAAAGACACAATAGTTATTATGATCTCTATCACTGGGTCATGGAATATAATGAAGGAGATTGGGTTTACTATGAAGTTTTCCCTTGCAAATGCCATTACAGATTTGGATTGAAAAGAAAAGCTCTCTCCTAGATTTATAGGACTTTTCGAGATTACAGAAACGGATTGGGAAGGTTGCTTATAGACTTGCATTTATGCCTCAGTTAGCCAAAGTTCAAGATATATTTCATGAGTTTGCTTAAGCGGAAGGAAACTAATTAAGTAAAACATATTAGAATGGAATCAAATCAATTTGCAAGGCGATGTCCCATATGAAGAACAACCTATTTTGATTGTAGATAGGAAAGTCCAAAAGCTTCAAAATAAAAAAAAAATTCCACTTGTCTTGGTTAAGTGGAAATTTCACGGTGACTAGGCCTAACATGAGAATGAGATGTGTACATGAAAGAGCATTATTTGGATCTCTTTTAATTCAGGTAAATTTGGTTTCAATTATGATTTCGAGGATGAAAAGCTGTTTTAGTTAGGAAGATTGTCAAATCTCAAAGTTTCTAAATTGATAATTATGGCTAATTAAGGATTAATGAATTCTAATTATGGTTTAGTCGTGAGTCGGGAGCTAGGGATTGGTGAAATGGAGAATTACAGGTAATTTATTATCGTGTGATATGTTTCTAGTGTTCTATAGTAAATATGATGTAATTTTGTGAAATTTTAAGTTAATCGAGTAAATTTGAAATTTACGGGGTTTTATCTCGAGATACATGCCGAAATGAGTCTCGGAATAATTAAAGTATTAACCTAAACTTTGGTTTCGAATTTCACGAAAGATAAATGCGATTAAGTTTAAAAATTTGAAATTTAACTTTAAACAAACTTAATGAGCCGACGTAGACCTTACAAATCGATTTGCATGCGAGACAAGTTATCCGAGAGTTTTGAAGCACGTTTGTAATTTCTCTGATTTTTGGTGAAATTTGGGTATTTTTTCAAAAGATGAAGAGATAAATATGAAATAAATAGAAGAAAAAGTAAAATTACCTAAAAGGCATGGATTTAATAAAGGAAAGGATAAAAATGGAAGGGCAATTTGGTCATTGGCTTAACCTTTCCTTTAAAAACGAAATCAACAAACCGAGAGGGGATCAACTTGGTGTTCTTCATCATCTTCATTTTCATCTTCTTCACTCTCTCATTGTGCTTGCTCTCCTCTCGCTCTCATCTCTCTTGTGATTCTTTTCTCTCTCTTCCTGAGTTTCGTTTGAATCGATTGACTGTAGGTTGTTGATGTTGGTGACTAATGGTGGAAAATCAAAATTTTGATTTAGGGACTATGGTGTTTTGAGGACTGTTATTATTGTTAAATTCGAGTTGAATAGATGAAGGTGGTGATTGTGGTTGATTAAGGAAAAGAGAAGAAAAGTGGTTTAAGTTAATGAAATGAAAAGAAAATAAGAATTAATGAGGCTCGAGACAAAGGCGAATTACGGTTCGTCTAAGGAAGGAGAGGACCCAGGGGGAGTCGTCTCCTATATGAGCTCAAGTTTGAGGAAGAGGAGCTCGATCCCCGATTGAAGATAGAAAAAAGGTTTTAAGAATGAAACATAGAAGTACGCCTCTCATTTGTTTTTCTTAATGGAGATGAAAGGAGTGACCCCAAACCGGGCCTAACTAGGTTCGGCTTATCTAAGCCGAAAGTGAGCTCGATTCGGGGGATCAAACCCACTTTCTCATTAAAATAAAAAAATGTTTTTAACAATTCAAAAATTAAATACAAAAAACTCTTGGAAATTAATGAAAATCTAAAAATAGGATTTTTGGCCAAATAAATGAAAATTGCGGATTTCTATGAAATCGAGAAATTTGGAATTTTCTCGAGAGTTTTTTAGGGGTTTGCCTCATGTAATGCGTGCTACGTTACCAGAAAATTTTCAAAAATGGAAAAATTGTTTTAAAGCCTAGAAAGGTGAATTTTTGATGTCGAACAATAATTTGGAGTCAAATTGAGATTTGGACATACGAGGATTTGATTTTGGAGTGATTATTAGGGTTTTCGTGATGCAACGATACTAATTAAATATAATAAATCGAAAAAAAATTGTGGAGTTGTTGTGGAAACTTACCAAACTTATCAATGAATTATAGGATTGTAATTGGAACCTCATGTGGTGGACTAGCTTACTAACTCGGAGCGCAAGGAATTCGTGGTCTTATGTTTGTATTGTAAGTGAATCCCATAGTAACCTTTACATTGTATGATTATAAATATAGTATAAATTGCATTGATATTTGTTATTGCATTATCAGTTGCATATGCATACAAGGGGGAAGGATAAGGTCAATTCTAGTCACCTTATAGTGTTTACTATAGCGGGGCTATAAAGGAGAACATTATATTCGCTTTAGAAGTTTGAGTCAACGATATTTTGCATCACGTGGTTATCATGAGACCACGTCGAAGCAGATCATACTCCTATGGTTTAGAGGAACGAGACTCATTTGGTTATCCTCTTAGGTCATGAGTCATTATTATTGTTTACTTACCATTTTTGGAGGATAACAACCGATTGTAGTAGGATAACATAAAATGGATGAATTCATGATTGTATTTAAATTTCTTGGAATATATTATTCATTTAATCTCTTGTATTATTATGCATTCGATCATTACAGGGTGTCTTTGAATAGTGTGGGTTTACTTATACGAAATCGTTTTACTTTATGGTTGGAAATTACATGTTCGAGCGATGACAAAGGAAAGGAAAAACTTTCAGACTTTCTGTGATTTGTTTAGCTTCCTTTTCTCTATGTATGTATTGTTTTTTTATAAAATATATTGTATAAAAAGGTTTTTGGGTTCATGTTGCTTAGGATATCTTTTAAGCGATGTAACCATTTTGGGAGGAACTAAGATAATTATTGAAGCTAAGTTTGCATTGATTTAAGGATGGAAATGGCTTTGAGCTTTTTAAAATAGTTCATAATGAATATATATTCTATAGATAAAATATGCATTGTTATGGGGTGGGTTGTGAGTCCTTCAACAATTCCACCAAGCTATGCAGGTTTTATTTCAAGATTTTTCAAGGTAGAGTTTTGCGGCGTAGGCTTAGAAACAAAGGAGGTCTTTTGGAAAATTTCTAAGGAATGTTGAGAATTATTTAATCAATCTAAATGAACTTTGAGATTCAAATTAAATGTTAGGATCTTATAAGCTTGATTAATTTTAATATTGGATTACTACGAGGCTTAGGGTTTGATTATACTCGTGGTGGGAAAGATTAAGGTTGACTAGATTATCGGGGATTAAGGTAATCTAGGTAGGTCGGATGCTCTAATTAGGTGGGGTCGACAAAACATAGGCAAAAATCTTGTCTTTGAATTGAGTGGGTGTAATGGTTGGTGTGTGTGAAATGAGTTATGTATGGCGAATTAGAGTGTTTTAAAAAAAAATTGGATTCGTGCCCTGCAATTAAGGTAAACTAACATCGCTCCGGATTCGCTGGACATTAAATATTGTTTTTCCAATCAAATTCATATTTATCATATATATCACTTATAATAATCAATATAAATCTATAATGCAGTAAAAATTCAAAAAATTGAGTACGATATGTAACTAGCTAATAATTTTATTACTTTATTAATGAAATAAATAGAAAAATGAAATTTGCATAAGGGCCATAATAACTCGATCATCCCCCCTCATTCGAAGCTACTTTAAAGCTTAATTTCCAAAATATTTCCAAAATGAGAGTAAAAAAATGAGAGATTAAAAACATACTATACTAATAAAATGGAAATAAAGATAGAAATATGAGCTGCCTCCAATAGAGTGCTTTTGTTTACTGTCGTTGGCTCGACTGAGCCATTCCAGTACTAAACCAGATTTATAAATGTGAATTTAGGATTGTCCACTCTAGTGTCATTCCAAAAAGTAATTTCTTGACCATTCACTCTTAAAGTGATTGTTTTATTCCGAATATCTATGATAGCATGAGAAGTGGCTAAGAAAGGGTGTCTTCAAATTAAAAGTGGATCTTCATTGACAAAGTGTGGCATAACCAAAAAATCTTTGGGTAAAATATACTTGTCTACTTGAACTGGTACATTTGTAACTACCCATATTGATTTAATTGAAGAACCATTTGGTAAAGGAACTCGTTTAGGAGCAAGTTCTTCCAACTCTAATTGGGTATGTAGAAAGAAGTGTATTGGCATGAGATTTGCATTAGAATCCGTATCATACTGAGCTTTAAAGTACCAAACTGATAAGTGTTTAATTAGACTTATATATAAGGTTAGTTTAATTGTATAATTGGCCTAAATATTCCAGAATGAGCTCTAATTGATGGCATTTATGTGTTTCTAGGTATACAAGGCATAAAAGAGATAAATGAGTGATTTTATGATGAAATGAGGAGAGAAAAAAACACAAAATAACATGTGATGTCGTGGCATACACACTTGAAACCGTGAGAAGTAAACACAAGGCATGAGCAAGTCATGAAAAAGGCGTGGAGACAAAAAAATGCAGTGCACTTGGCGCAGTGGCAATGAAAAAGGCATTGTGGGATAACACACATGGCGTCGGGCAGTTGTACAGGGGCGCCGAGCCTACTGTGAGGAGAAATTACACACACAAAGTTGACGCTATGGCAACACTTTCACTTAACACAGGGAGCATGGATCACTCACAGTCCACCGAGAAAGAAAAATAGAAAGTTTTGGAATTCTAGTTTGTTTGGAATTATTAATTAGGGTTTCTAATTGTATTCTTAAGAGTCTTAGAAATATAAATATGTATTAGAATGTGGTAAACACATGCATTACAATAGTTTATGAGCCACCTCTATAGATCAGCTTAGTTTCGAGTATTTAAAAGAGTTTTGGAGGATAAGACATTGAAGACTCCTATTTTGCAATTCAATCTTTGTTTCATTGATTCAATTAAAGGTAATATTTAGTTTAGTCTTTGACTTTAATAATTTTTATGAATTGTATGATGTTGATTTCAATGATGAGTGAGTAATTTATTTATCTTAGGGATCAATGGATCCTATGGTATGAATACTATACAAAATGAATTATGAATTGATTATAATGTTTAAAAAATGCAATGGTTGAAATTTGTATATGCATGCATGCGTAGTCAAGGTGATAAGGACTTAGTGCCTCACGATCCGAAGATTGATAGAAATAATAAGGGCAAGAAGAAAGGAACTAAGATGGCGGATGATCAAGCGGGAAACTAGAACTAAAATCATGGACGGAGGAATAATCAACTCGAAGTTGATCTAATAGTACAAGATAGAGTACGAGGACAAAGATGTCTTTGAGACTACTTCAAACCGAAAGTTCAAGAGACATACAATGGATTGATGAGGCTTCCAGCCAAAACCAACAAGTTCAAGTTGAGACCGTCTCTCATCAACATGGTGCATAATATATAGCCTATTGAATGGGCTAGCAAATGACGATCCATATGCACATGTAGAGAGTTTTTAGAGAAGTGTGACACTGTTCACAGTACTTAGAGTTACAAAGGAGGTAATCTAGATTAGACTTTTCCCATTCTTATTTGGTGGAAAAACCAAATATTGGTTGCAATGATTGAATGTAGGGAGAATGACTTCATGGGCGGATGTCAATGAAATATTCCTAGACAAATTCATTTTCCCAATGAAAGTCGGTGAAAGGAAATCGTAAATCGGCCAATTCAAGCAAGAGAATATTGAGTCTCTTGTTGAGGCTTGACAAAGACTCAAACAAATGTTGAGAAGAAATCCAGGACATGAATATGTGAAATGGACATAACTACAAATATTCTACTATGGAATGAATCACAACACGAGGACATTAGTGGATGCAAGGCGGGTGGTTCTCTACAACAAAGGATGAAGATAAAGCATTAGATTTTCTAGATCTCATGTCCCAGGAATTCTACGGCGAGAACTTGTTTTTACGGTGAGAATGCAAGCACGAGTGTATAACATTGATTCATAAGCACGATCATAGCACAACTATCAAAACCTGAGTAGTCGGGTGGCAAAGTAACAAATGGCACAATCAAGTCCATAAGTGCAAGCAATTCAACAACCCATTAATCACTAAACAATGGTGGTTAATTCATTGGACATGCAATAAAGGATGGAGTTTGAAAATGTCAACTTCATGAACAATCAAAACTATGGGAACAACTTCATGCGAGAGGAATGGCTCCTCGAAGATATTATCAAGGATACAACAACTTTGAATTTCTCATATGAAGATCCCGATAATGCTTTGAATCTACCGATAAGTCTATAATTGTGCTATATTTTAATGTGTATTTACGGTGATTTGAAGTTAAATCTTAAATTTATAAGCACTAATCCATTATTTTTGTATTTTCAAGGTCAAAACAAGCTATTGAACTAAAATGAGTGATTTTTAATCCAAATCTAGTCAAAAATCGGAAGATTGGCCTAGAGCCTTAACAACGTCTTAGGTTGCACACAAATAGCCTAGGATTCGCAAGACAAAAAGTGAGCATACTGCAAGAAACTCATTGAAAATGTTGAGGATCAAGTCTTGTGAAGATCTAGAGAAACACGATGTCTAAATTCCAATAAAAAGGCCCACTTTAATGACGCCTTACAAACACATCTTCTTAAATCTCTAGCAATCGCGCTTATACTAAACTCATGATTTTTCGAAATGACAGTGTATTTGGTGAGGATTAAGGGTTTTTAGCATCCGAGAGAGAAAAATCAAAGTGATCGAAATGTGGAAGGTTAGTGCCTTACGAGCGCACTTAGAGTGACCTAAGATCATTGAACGAAATCGCTTGGAAAAGAGCTAGTGTTTTCCCAATGCGAGCATGAGGCATGAACGTACGGTGGTGGCACAACGCCGAAACTCGAATCGGGACATACGAAGCCAAAACTAGACCATAGTAGTACCTACACAACGATCCCCATCACCTTAGAGATTTTTACATATGATGTCGAGGTCAGTTATGAGATTTGAATATAAGATTTTGCAATTTTGGAAGATTTTGCAAGTGCTATTATCGATCCGGCCAATTAATTAACCAATTCAATTCATAGGAATCAAATTTGTAATTTTTAGAGATTCTCTCTCTTCCAAAGACCAAAAACACTATAAAAAGTCCTCATCTCTTCTCCAAAAAGAACCTCTCCATTCCCCATTCCATTTTCTCCTTTCTGCCTCTTCATTCTCTCCAACTTTTCTTCATCCCATTTCTTTTATTTTTATATTTTTATTTGTATTTTGTAATAGAGATTCATATGGTATTAATAAGCTAAATTATAGTATAGATCAAGGAGACATGTGAGTGATTTATGAGATTCAATTCCTAAATTCCATATTTTTCATTTAGGTCTTGTATTTTTTATTACATTATTGTGATGAGATTTTTTGTTACGACTTAGATTCATAAAACTTCTACTTATCGATGTGTAAATGCATGTGCGCACTATTTAGGTTAGAATTCATTGCTAGTTATCCTACCGCAGCTAGGTAAGAAGGATCATGTTAGGAGACGTGTGGGCCTTATCTATTGGCAACCTAGGTGTGCCCTTGTGCAATTGGGATATGAGATGGGTAGCATTGTATTGTAATTTCCACGTGATAATGGACAATTTAACACTATTTACCACTCATGATAGTAGTTCTTGTTGGACTAAGTGGTTAGTCACTCACACTCAATGAGATTTTGATGGAAACAAACAAGGTGAAAATGTACTAATAAACATCTAGTGTATTTCAGTTTTTGTTGAAGGATGCAAAACAACATATCAAGTGGTACTCAAGAAATACAAGTTCAAGACTCGGCATTAATGAAGAAATGAAGATGAAAGTTCAAACCGCAATTTGTAATTTCAATGTAAGGTATACAAATTCTTTCACGCAAGCCAAATGCATTAGTCCATGCATATCAAGTTTCTTAAACTATTCTTCAAAAGTCATAAGTTTACTTCAAGTTTCAAAGTGGAATTTAAACACATAACTAGGACTATGAGTTTAAACAATGTGAAACTTTGTGTGGATGGTCATTTGCATATTACAGATCATTGTAAATGTTTTGAAAAAGAAAAACTCGTTTTTGAAAGGTCTTCGAAAAGAAAGCTGTAAATTTGCGAAAAGCCCCTAATACATTATGAAATCGTGAATTTCCGTTTTCGGGATTTGTAAAAATATCCAGGACCACCCAATTAGGCTTAATGACTCATAATAAACGTGTATAACATGTTATATAAGGGTTGGTTAGGTCCCGGACGAGTTTAAGGGTCGCTAACACAAAGGGACAAAATAATTGTTTTGAGGTCCCTGCAGTTAAGCGCTAATGATTTCATTAGCGCTAAGTGCAGATTAGTTAGCGCTAGGTATCAACATTAGCGCGCTAATTACATATCTGATGACTTTTTTAATTTGGAAAACACACTTTAATTTGAATTTTTGATCTATTTTGGACCCTTGGATCCCTAGAACGGTCATAAAGCTGTCAAAATGGAATACCTATCATTATAAAACCACCAAGACAATGGTTTTGTAAAGAGAAGGAAGAAACACACTCAAAAACTCAAAATCTACAAAGAGAAGAACTTTGACTTTTGTGAAGAAGCAAAAGGAGATCTTTGTGGCCATTCTTTAGTTCTCTAATCCAACACTTTTGAGGCTTTAAAAGGAGTACAAGAATCTCTTCAAAGTGATCTCTTTTGTCATTCTCTTGTTTGTAAGAAAGTCCTAGATCTAAAATCTTGCTTGTGCTTAATCTACATAGTTTTGTGTATTTGATTTGAAAATCATTTTGTTGTGTGTTTGAACACCTTCTTCTTGGGTTTTGCACTTAAATTTATTTTATCAAACCCTAAGATTGATTTGAACAAACGTTTTGCACTTAAACTTGATTTTTGTTAAACTATTGTTCTTAGACTTGAAATCGGTTTTACACTAATATATTAAGTTTTTAAAACGATTTCACATTTGGGATTTGCAACAAAATCGGTGACATATTTGCATATTCCATTTATTCTCATACTTGCATGCATAAGAGTTGTTAGGCTCTAGGAGGCTTGCTAGTGTTTGAATTTGATACCACTTTGTGTTGTAAAGTGTATCTCATTATTTTTCAGCAACTTATTGTATTTGTATGATTGTAAGACTTAGTGGAATCTAAGTCAAAGGGGAAGACCTAGTTGAGACTAGGCACAAATCCTAGTTGCGGCTAGGTGGGAAGTCTAATTGTAATTAGGCACTCTAGGCTTGTATGCTTAGGTTGTAACACTTATTTGCAATATAAGTGGGGGTTAAAAATCCTAGCTTAGGGAGGTTAGGTAGTGGACGTAGATCGTTGGATCGAACCACTATAAATTGTGTGTCACTTTCCATCTCTTCCATTCCATTCACTTGCATAGCATATATATATTCATTGATAGTGTATGCATTATAGTTGTAATTTGCGCATAAAGTTTTAAAAGGGCAATAACTACTCGGTAACCCAATTCACCCCCTCTTGGGTGACCTTCAATTGGTATCGAGAGCGGGTTATTGCTCAAAGTATTACTAACGTATCTTTGAGTGTTCTTTTTGTGCAAGGATGCAAACCTTAGATCCGGCTCGCCTTCGGGAAGGCAACTCTTCGAGTAGGCCTCCGTATTTTGATGGAACTAACTATGCTCATTGGAAAGTGAGAATGAAATTCTACATTAGAGCACAAAATAGATTCTTATGGGATGCAATTGAAAGTGGCTACACTCCACCGGATAAGCCCTTGAAAGAGTACACCGCCGAGGAGATAAAGATTGAGCTCTCAAATGATCAAGCCATGAATCACTTGTTTTGTGCGCTAAGTGAAAATGAATTTAACCGAGTAAGTGCTTGTCAAACGGCTAAGGAAGTATGGGAGAAGCTTGGGGTACACTATGAAGGTACCATGCAAGTGAAGAAGACCAAGTTAAGAATTCTTGAGGAGCACTATGAAACTTTCCGAGTTGGGTCCGATGAAGACATAGCCACCGCCATCACTCGATTCACTAAACTATTGAATGAGATCAAGAATCTTGGAAAGAATTATGATCAAGAAACCTCGGTGTATAAATTCCTTAGAGGCTTGCCTAAGGAATGGGATGCCAAGAAGTATGCTATCCAATCGGCACAAAATCTTGGAGATTACACATTTGATGCATTGTGTGGAGAGCTAACGATCCATGAATTTGAACTTAAAGACCAGAGCAAGATTGGAAGCATTAAGTGGAGGTACTAAGAGTTCAAGAAAAGATATCGCCTTGAAGGCAAATAGCTCCCCTAGTGCATCGGTAGAGATCATTGAAAATGAAAAATCATGTGATGACAATGATCTTGAGGAGGAAGTAGCTATGCTCTCAAGAAAGCTCAACAGGGGCCATGTACAAGCGAGACAAGTATAAGAAGAAGTTTGAAGTGGAAGCAAGGAGGAAAATCAAATGAAACCATATGCTTCGGTTGCGGCAAACCGGGTCACATCAAGGCGGATTGCAAATCCAAGAAGGTGTTTGACAAGAAGAAAGGAAAGAAGAGTTTCAAAGCAACTTGGGATGACTCATCATCATCAAGTTCGGAATCCGAATCGGAAAGTGAGAAGGCAATACTTTGTCTCATGGCACAGGGCGAGGTAAATTCTAACTCTTTTAACTTTGATAATGTTGATGATTTGGATGATGTTCCAAATCTTGATGAGCTTAGGAAAGAGTTGGAAAAGGAGGTCAAAAAGACCAAACAACTCAAAAAGAGCTTGACCATTGCAATTAGTGAAATAGAGTCACAAAATGAGACCATTAATGATCTCCAAAGTGACTTAAATGAAGTCATAGAGGAGAGAGATGCTTTAGTCAAGGAAGTAGAGGACTTGACTAGCACGGTGCATAAGTTTACAAATGGTAAAGAAATGTTTGACATGATGTTGGGAGCACAACGACGTGCACTCAACAAAAGAGGCATAGGTTATGGAGCAAACTTGTTAAGTTACAAGAAATTGCTAAATGATGATCGTAGATGCTCTAAATGCAACAAGACTCATGTGGTCGGGAAATGTGCATTACAAAAGGCCAAAGTGGGTAGACTAGCATGGGTAGTTAAAAATGTTTACTACACTAACATTCTCGGACCCAAAGGTGTTTGGGTACCAAAATCTAGTGTGTTTCCCATTGTGTAGGATGCGAGGAAGAGCACCCCATGGTACTTGGATAGTGGGTGCTCAAGACACATGAATGGGAGATGCACATCAATTTATTGAACTAAAGCGGCATGATGGTGGAAAGGTTACATTTGGAGACAACAACAAAGGAAGAGTTATTGGTCTCGGAACAGTCGGTAACAATTCACTTTCTATTTCTAACGTTTATCTTGTTGATGGATTGAAACATAATTTGCTTAGTATTAGTCAATTGTGTGACAAAGGATTTCATGTTATGTTTGAATCATCGAAATGCATTGTTAGGAATGAGAAGCATGAAACCTTATTTATTGCATATAGAGATAAAAATGTTTATGCCATTAACTTTGATGAGATGAATATGCAAAATGTCTCATGTTTGAGTGCACAAAGTGAATGTGATGCATGGTTGTGGCACCGTAGATTAGGACATACTAGCATGGAGAACTTGTCAAAATTGACTAAGCATGATCTAGTTAAGGGTCTACCCAAATGCACGTTTAAGAAAGACAAGGAGTGTGAACCTTGTATCCTCGGTAAACAAGTGAAATCGTCATTTAAGACGAAAGTAACAAGTGATGTGACTCGAGCCTTAGAACTTATCCATATGGATTTGTTCGGACCACCCAAACACAAAGCCTAGGAGGTAAATCATATTGCTTTGTCATTGTTGATGATTTTACTAGATATACATGGGTGTATTTTCTCTCATAAGCATGAAGTGTTTGATGTGTTCGTAAAATTTTGTGCTTTAGTTGAGAACGAAAAGGGATACAAAATCACCATCATTAGAAGTGATAGAGGTGGTGAGTTTGTAAATAGAAACTTGGAGGATTTTTGTGCTAAACAAGGTTATACACACCAATTATCCTCTCCTAGAACACCCCAACAAAATGGAGTTGTTGAAAGAAAAAGCAGGACACTCCAAGAGATGTGTAGGACTATGCTAAATGAGTACAACATAGCTAAGCATTTTGGGCAGAAGCCATTAACACGGCATGCTATGTTATAAATAAAGTAAATGTCCAAAAGCAAGTGAAAAAGACTCCTTATGAACTATGGAAAGTAGAAAGCCCAACATAAGTTACTTTAAGGTGTTCGGTTGTACTTGCTATGTTCTAAATGATAAGGATCAATTAGACAAATTTGACCCAAAGTCAAAGGTATGTACTTTCCTTGGCTACTCTATGCACAAAGCAAAGCATATAGGGTGTTTAATAGATCAACCAAAACCATAGAAGAGTCTATCCATGTGAAATTTGATGAAGTGGATCCCAAAGTTAAGATGATGCAAAACTTGGAAAAATTGAGGATCGATGATGAAGATGATGGCACCCTAGGACAAACTTCAAATAGTCAAGAAGTTGAGGCATGTAAAGAATCCAGCACAAAGTGCGCCTAAGAATTCAAGACTTCTAATTGGCCATTCATCCAACAAATAATAGGTGATCCAAACAAAGGAGTAATCACTAGGTCCACATTACATCGAGATGAAGGACATATAGCTTTTGTATCACAAAGCCAAGAGCCCTTAAGATAGATGATGCCTTAGGAGATGAATTTTGGGTAATGGCTATGCAAGAGGAGCTAAGCCACTTTGTTAGGAACAAGGTATGGACATTAGTACCTAGACCCAAGGACCACACAACCATAGGCACCAAATGGGTTTTAGAAACAAAAAGAATGAAAAAGGTGAAATTGTAAGAAACAAGGCTAGGTTGGTTGCACAAGGCTACAATCAAGAAGAAGGAATTGATTATGAGGAAGCCTTTGCACCCGTAGCAAGACTAGAAGCAATTCGAATGTTACTTGCCTATGCTTGCTACAATGGGTTTTTACTATATCAAATGGATGTTAAAAGCGCATTCTTAAATGGCTTCATTAATGAAGAGGTATATGTAGAACAACCATAGGGTTTTGAAGATCATGAACACCGGGTCATGTATATCATCTTCAAAAAGCCTTGTATGGACTAAGACAAGCTCCTAGAGCTTGGTATGAATGAACTTAGTGCATTCCTACTTGAAAAAGGATTCAAGAAAGGAACGCTAGATCCCACTTTGTTCATTTTGATCGAAAAACATGATATGTTACTTGTTCAAATTTATGTTGATGATATCATTTTTGGGTCATCCAACACAAGTCTATGTAATGAATTCTCATCATTAATGACAAATGAATTTGAAATGAGCATGATGGGAGAACTAACATACTTTCTAGGCTTGCAAATAAAACAATCCAAACATGGCATTTTTATAAATCAAGCAAAGTATGTGAGGGACATGTTAAAGAAATTCAAATTCGAGAATCTGAAAGCATGTGACACTCCTAGTAGTTCCACCATCAAAATGGACAAAGACCAACTAGGAAAACCCATAGATCCTAAACTTTATCGTGGAATGATAGGTAGCCTCCTATACTTGACCGCTAGTAGACCCGACATTATGTTCAGTGTGTGCTTATGTGCTAGATTTCAATCCGATCCCAAGGAGTCCCACTTAAAATGTGTAAAGCGCATATTTCGATATCTAAGTGGAACACAAGACTTAGGATTGTGGTTCAACAAAACTAAGAGTTTCGAACTCCGAAGTTTTGTTGACTCTGATTATGCGGGAAGTCTAGTCGATAGGAAAAGTACTTCCGGATTTTGTCATTTGCTAGGAAATTCACTTATCTCATGGTTCAAGCAAAAAGCAAAATTTCGTTGCTTTATCTACTGCGGAAGCCGAAATATGTGTCTCTTAGGGAGTTGTTGTGCTCAAGTTCTATACATGAAACAACAACTTGAGGATTATCAAATCCTAGTTGGGTGTGCTTGAAATTTATTGTGATAACACAAGTGCGATAAACATATCGAAAAATCCGGTGTTACACTCTCAAGAACAAAACATATTGAGATTAGACACCATTTTCTTCGTGATCACGTCCAAAAGAGGCGATGTTAAACTCATCCATGTGCCCGGAGAGGATCAACTAGCCGATATATTCACTAAGCCTTTGCACTAGAGATCAATTTTCTAAAATTCGGCGTGAGTTAGGCATGTTTCGAGAATCGGACCTTCTACATATGTTTTAGCTATTCCAAACCTTTTTATATGGTGTTAGTGAAGTGTCCATGAAGTTTGAGGAGAATCGGAGCTATATTGCAAAAATCCAAAATTTTTTGTTAAAAAATTCCAGAGAGGAATTAGCGCGCTAATAGTTACAATTAGCGCGCTAATGATGTACTGACCAAAAATTTCCAGAGGGAAATTAGCGCGCTAATAACACCCATTAGCGCGCTAATAGCGTACTGGCCCAGAATATGAATCGACCCATTAGCGCGCTAATTTTATCATTAGCGCGCTAATGTCGTTCGCCGAGCGTCTATACTTTCGTTTTTACCCTCAAAACTCACATCTCTCCCAAATTTTTCCTCTCCTCTTGCCGATTCTACTCTCCTTGTGTCGTCTCCACCGTGATCTCCACTCCTACAAGGTAACAATCCTCTCCTTTCTTTGTCAATTTCTTCACTTTTCCCTCCAAAATGTCGACTCGTCGCACTTCCAACCGTCCCTCTTCCCGTTCGGTCGCCCCCACCACTTCCCGACCACCCGCCGCCACCACTTCCCAGACAAACCGCTCCCACCACATCTCGTCCTACCCAAGCCACGTCCTCGCGTCGTCCTTCTAGCCGACGTGTTGTTCAATCTTCATCATCTAGTGATGAATCCGAATCCACACACCCCGTCCCCACTCGGCAAATGCCCCACGACGTGAGGGTCGTGCCAAAGCCGTCCATGAGTCCGCATCGAGTCCTAGAGTTAGTGGCTCCACGGCTAACGGATGCCAAAATCCTAAGGCCCGCCATTGTCGATGTCGCCTTTTTTGATAAGGCTCATCTCCCGATTCGGGAAATTTTTGATGCGGCGGGATGGACCACTTTCTCGTGCCCCAAGGCTAACTACAACCCCCCCCTTGGTTCGCGTTTTCTATTCCAATCTCGAAACTTCAAACCATTTTGTACTACGTTCGTCTGTTGGTAGCCAATCTATTGAGATTACGCTTGAAAATCTCGCTCAACGGCTTCAACCTCCCTTGCACCCTCCTACGACTACGGTTGTGTGCAAATTTCTCGGTTGGCCTTTTGATCGTCTTGAAGTCCTTAATTCCTTCATTCGGTCCAAAAGGACTTTAACCGTTTATCCAGGTTGGTATAACGGATGCGATTTTAAACTCCTACCTCACCTTCTCCATAAGGTACTTCACAAGGTCATTCTTCCGCGAGGTGGTAGTAAAAACTATGTCACTCTCCTTGACATGTTCATTCTTGGGCACCTAATTCGTATGATACCTCTCGGCCCGCCTCATATCATCATTGGCTATATGACGAGCACGTGTAGCTCGGGTCGTCATCTTCCTTATGCTCACATTATCACATCCTACTTGGAGTCCGCAAGTAGATCTCGCGATGGCGGTCGCCCCTCACTATATATGACACCATTGACATGGCTACGTTGAAAGCCATGAAATACCGCTACATTCGTGATAGGCAGCGGTGGACTCGGGAAGATGCCATTCCAGATGGTCAGTATCACGGCGGCTATGAGTCTCCCCTCCCTACGGACTCTCCAGTGGCTCCTTTTGATGCGCCGGACTATTTGGAATATAGCTATCAATTTGGCGATGATGACAACGCTGACGATGAAGGCAATGCCAGCCATGATGACCATGATGGTGATGATGAAGGTGCTCAGGACTTTACTGTTCCGCAGCAGCAGCGATATGAGTCGGCACAGCCTCCGATTCCCTCTACGTTCGGCGGTTTCTCGCCTCCACCGAATATGTCTCCATCATCGGCGTACGTATCTGCACAGCTGGGCTACCTGCACACTTATATGACTCAATCATTCAATGCCGTCGAGACGAGTATCCAAGACATCGAGAATGATCGGCTTCGTCGCATTGAGGGTCAATTGCTCCCAGTTCGGACCGCGCGTAATGATCACGCCTCTAGCTCTGCACGTCCACCACCATCCTCGAGGAGGAGTGTTTAGACACACCACCACTAGATGAGCATTAGGCTCAAATATGTCAGTCTTAGATGTTTTGATTTTTTTGTCAAACTCAGGTTTAAGCCATAATTATGCTCTCATTGCTTTATGCTATCTATATCATGAATTTTTTTGCGTATCTCTGAGTTTTCTATATGGATATTTCTTGCTTCACTATGTTTTATCGTCTATGCATTTGTATCGCTACCGTCTATTGTTTCTTGATATGCATAAAGTGAGGGGGAGAGTATATTTCTCTCGTATTGTTTCTATTGTGATTATTTATGGGGATGCTTGGCCCCACTTTTTGATGGTATCAAACGGGGGAGAAAAATGTGGTTGAACTTGAACTTGAAAAGGTTGATGTGTTTTGAACTTGCATATATGAAGAAAAATGTAGTTGAACTTGAAAAGATTGATGTGTTTTGAACTTGCATATATGAAATATAAAATCATGAATGCGATATACATTTAGATTACGTTTTACACCTTTAAAGTTCACATTGTTTGTTATCATCAAAAAGGGGGAGATTGTTGGACTAAGTGGTTAGTCACTCACACTCCGACCGAGATTTTGATGGAAACAAACAAGGTGAAAATGTACTAATAAACATCTAGTGTATTTCGGTTTTTGTTGAAGGATGCAAAACAACATATCAAGGGTACTCAAGAAATACAAGTTCAAGACTCGGCATTAATGAAGAAATGAAGATGAAAGTTCAAACCGCAATTTGTAATTTCAATGTAAGGTATACAAATTCTTTCACGCAAGCCAAATGCATTAGTCCATGCATATCAAGTTTCTTAAACTATTCTTCAAAAGTCATAAGTTTACTTCAAGTTTCAAAGTGGAATTTAAACACATAACTAGGACTATGAGTTTAAACAATGTGAAACTTTGTGTGGATGGTCATTTGCATATTACGAGATCATTGTAAATGTTTTAGAAAAAGAAAAACTCGTTTTTGAAAGGTCTTGAAAAGAAAAGCGTAAATTTGCGAGTAAAAGCCCCTAATACATTATGAAATCGTGAATTTCGTTTTCGGGATTTGTAAAAATATCCAGGACCACCCAATTAGGCTTAATGACTCATAATAAACGTGTATAACATGTTATATAAGGGTTGGTTAGGTCCGGACGAGTTTAAGGGTCGCTAACACAAAGGGACAAAATAATTGTTTTGAGGTCCTCTGAGTTAGCGCGCTAATGATTTCATTAGCGCGCTAAGTGCGTAGTTAGCGCTAGGTATCAACATTAGCGCGTATTAATTACATATCTGATGACTTTTTCACAACTGGAAAACACACTTTAATTTGAATTCTTGATCTATTTTGGACCCTTGGATCCCTAGTAACGGTCATAAAGCTGTCAAAATGGAATACCTATCATTATAAAACCACCAAGACAATGGTTTTGTAAAGAGAAGGAAGAAACACACTCAAAAACTCAAAATCTACAAAGAGAAGAACTTTGACTTTTGTGAAGAAGCAAAAGGAGATCTTTGTGGTCGTTCTTTAGTTCTCTAATCCAAGACTTTTGAGGCTTTAAAAGGAGTACAAGAATCTCTTCAAAGCTGATCTCTTTGTCATTCTCTTGTTTGTAAGAAAGTCCTAGATCTAAAATCTTGCTTGTGCTTAATCTACATAGTTTTGTGTATTTGATTTGAAAATCATTTTGTTGTGTGTTTGAACACCTTCTTCTTGGGTTTTGCACTTAAATTTATTTTATCAAACCCTAAGATTGATTTGAACAAACGTTTTGCACTTAAACTTGATTTTTGTTAAACTATTGTTCTTAGACTTGAAATCGGTTTTACACTAATATATTAAGTTTTTAAAACGATTTCACATTTGGGATTTGCAACAAAATCAGTGACATATTTGCATATTCCATTTATTCTCATACTTGCATGCATAAGAGTTGTTAGGCTCTAGGAGGCTTGCTAGTGTTTGAATTTGATACCACTTTGTGTTGTAAAGTGTATCTCATTATTTTTCAGCAACTTATTGTATTTGTATGATTGTAAGACTTAGTGGAATCTAAGTCAAAGGGGAAGACCTAGTTGAGACTAGGCACAAATCCTAGTTGCGGCTAGGTGGGAAGTCCTAATTGTAATTAGGCACTCTAGGCTTGTATGCTTAGGTTGTAACACTTATTTGCAATATAAGTGGGGGTTAAAAATCCTAACAGGGAGGTTAGGTAGTGGACGTAGATCGTTGGATCGAACCACTATAAATTGTGTGTCACTTTCCATCTCTTCCATTCCATTCACTTGCATAGCATATATATATTCATTGATAGTGTATGCATTATAGTTGTAATTTGCGCATAAAGTTTTAAAAGGGCAATAACTACTCGGTAACCCAATTCACCCCCTCTTGGGTGACCTTCGGTTCTCATAGAGAGCCAATGTTGCTAGTCGGTTGAAAACCTACGGCATATCCAGGTGGCTTTGCTAGTCTAGTTAGTATGTGGTTATGTCATACGTTCCATCCATCGACATGAGGAGAGAACGAGGTGGCGTGGGTCATTATAAGCCTATCTATAAGACTTGATGAAAAAGAACCTTAATGACTAAATCATACTTACAAAGTGGTCTATGTGTCTCCTTGATTTGGAATTATTATTTAATTTGCTAGTTTAGTAGTATTTATGTTTATTAATTCTTGCATTTACTTTCTTATTTATTAATTAGTTATCTATTTATATTAGTTTTCTTTTTAAAACCCCTTTTGATGACCTAGAGTTAACCCTAGTCTATGTGGGTTTCACCCCGTACTTGCCTCACTATATATCCAAGTAGTCGATAAATCTATTGGCATCGTACAAACGCGACATCGAGTTTTTGGTGTCGTTACGGGGGATTGGTGCATATTTACTTTAGGTTACTAGTTAAAAAAATAAAATAAAAAAATAAAAATGTACCTTTGTATCTTAATGTTTTGCAGTTCACTTCATAGCCACCTATTCCTACTATTATGATCATGATCTATATTAAGACTCACACTATTACGGTGTTAATGGGGAAGGTATGTCACGTTATGAACATAATTTTTTAATCGGCATTCTTTTATGCGTAGGTCAATGCTTATGAGTTTTGTGGAGATTACTCTCATTCTGCTAAAGATTGCCAAGAACTTGTGATCTTGTGTAGCGGTTTAGCCAATTTGGTAGTAATGCGGATAGGATTCTTATAGATTTACCATACTTGATGCGAAAGAAAAGAGAATGAGGTTGTCTTCACAAACCCTTCCTAAAGCACAAAACTTGAGAGTCCCAAGCCTCCTTAACCTCTTGAGAGCCACAGCCAGATGTTATGACTTCATGTTAATACAATCGACTCCTCAATGGAAAGAACTATCTTAAAAAATATGAGGATCATTTCTTAGGAGAAGTAGATATATATGTGACTGAGAAATAGCTCGACCAATGGATTAAAGGAGAAACTCGACGAATAGAGCATGAATGTGAGGCAACTATGATACTAAATGCGCAAAAGAAAGGATTATTTCCATTCGTGCCACTAGATATCGAAGATGAAGAGTTGTCCAATCAACCAATTTCTAATCCGGAGGAATAATCGAGTCTTGTTTCTTGTGTTGAGATGACTTAACTCAAATCTGATGATGATAGGCTTAGTGAAGAAGAAGAGGAATTAGTTGAAGAACTTAAGTTGAACTTCACAGACATAATGAATGCCCAATTCTAGCTTTGAATAGTGGTTGACAATTTGAGAATTCAATGTAGATTGATGAATGCCATAAAATGGACAATACCTTAGGTAGAGCATAGGTGAAAAACCATATTTTTGTTATTAGTCTAATGACTAAGGCTACACCAACGAGTGCAAGTGTGGAATCAATGCTTTGTGCTAGATATAAAAGTGGGTAGAAGGTCACAGGAGGACAAGAATCAACTTCATTTCTATAGATTCTGAACAGGTTTGCATCCATTTCAAAGCGAGTATAACTTAAGAATAAGTTTGGGGAAAGGAGTATTAGGTGTTTGTTTAGCTCTTAGCCTTGGCCCACTTATAATTTATCCCTAGTTAGCCTAGTTGAGTCAACTCAACCAGCATTTTTTCATCGCCTATCATGAAACTCATAACCTAAAAGTCTTATAATCTTTTTACCTACATTGAAAGGCTAACTTAATTATAGCGAAAGTGAGAAGTGCTAACGGGAGTTCTTAAATAAAAAAATAAAGTGTCCCATGGTTCGTAGGAAAAGTAGCAGGATTCTAGTGGTGGGAAAAGTGAGAAAAAGCAAAATCCACTGGAAATGGACTAGGGACTGTACTAAAAAATATTTGGAAAAATTAAATAAATATAGAATATAGATATAAGTGAAATGAATAAAGGAGAAAAGTCAATAGAAACTCCTCAAATAAAAAGATTTAACTCGAGTGCTTTTAGCAAGATTAAGTAAGTATTTCGAATGCTTTACCATGCATTTCCTTGTTACTCCAGCGCAAACCATAATAACCTAAAAGAAAATGATGCTTTGAATGTGTCAAGTGGAATGGTTGTATAAGTTTCTATTTGTGAAATCTTAGTATTCAATGCCCCATTTAGAGATTGTATGTTTTCACTTGTTAAAATTTCCAAGGTAACTCATGATTAATAGATGGCTCTAGTCTTAACGAAGCCTAGTGTTTGGATGAGTATTCATCAAGAAAGTGGCGAAATATCTTGACTCAAAGTAACCAACTTTATTTGAGTGTTCTTATTTTCATTTGGCAAGTTAGTTGAAACAAATGGACGAAACCATTTGGTTAGAGTTGGGCAATCATGAAGGTGTTGTGAATTCTTTGTATGCAAGTTTATTATCTTATACTCCATTGATCGAGACTAACAATTGTTTAAGTTTGGGGGTATTTGATAAGTCTCCAATTGTGCTATATTTTAGTGTGACTTTACTATGATGTCATATATTAAATCCCCAATTTATAGCATTAATCATTTATTTTTGTATTCCTAGGGTGAAAATAGGCTATCGAAGTAAAATAGTGATTTCCCATCAAAATGCAATCAAAAAAGTGAAGATAGACCCTTAACCTTAACAACGGCTTAGGTTGCACACTAATAGCCAAGGAATTGCAAAACAAAAAGTGAGCATATTGCAAGAAACCCAATGGAAATGTTGAGGATCAAGTCTTTTGAAAATCCTAGAGAAACTCGATGTTCAAATTCCAAGAAAATGGCTACCGCCTTTACATCACTTTACAAACACATCATTTTAAATCTCTACCAAGGCGCTGGACCAAAACTTGTGCTTTTTCATAAATGATAGTGGATTTGGTGAGGATTAAGGGTGTTTAAGATCCCAGAGAAAAATCAATGTGATATGAAGTGTGTAAGGCTAGCGCCTTCCGAGCACCTTAGAATGACCTAAAATCTCTGAAACGAAACCGCTTGGAAAAAAGTCAGCGCCTTCCTAGCGCCTTAGGTATGAACGTACGACGCTGGCCAATGCTAAAAATTGAGTCGGGACAGAACGAAACCAAAAACAGGGCATTGTAGCCTCCACAACGATCCCAATGCCTTGGAAAATTGAACATATAGCGCCGAGGCCAATTATAAGATTTCAAGATCAGATTTTGCGTTTTGGAAGATTTTGCACGTGCTATTGTTAATCCAACTAATTAACTAACCAATTCGATTCATAGGAATTGAATTTTTGATTTTTAGGGATTCTCTCTGTAGAGACCAAAAACACTATAAAAAGCCCTCATCTCCTCTCTTCAAAAGAACCTCTCCATTCCCGTAATTCCATTTTCTCATATCTCCATATTTTCTTCACCCTTTTTCTTTTATTTTTATATTTTTTTTTATTTTGTAATGGTAATTCATATGGTATTATTAGGCTAAATTATAGTCTTGATCAAGGAGACCTATAAGTAATAAGTGATTTATGATATTCAATTCTTAAATTCCATAATTTTCATTAAAGTCTTGTATTTTTTATTGCATTATTGTTATGATATACTTTATTACGGCTTATATTCTAAAAATTTCTAATTATCTCGATGTGTAAATGTATGTGCACACTAGTTAAGTTAGAACTCATTACCAGTGATCCTACCATCACTCGTTAGGGAATCACGTTAAGTGGCTAGTGGGGCCTTGTTTATTGGCAACTAATGTGTCCATGTGTAGTTGGGATATGAGATGGGTAGCAGTGTATTGTAATTTATATAAGACGGTGGAAAATTCGATGCTAGTTACCACTCATAATAAGTGTTCTCATAGAGCACTAATGTCGCTAGTCTATTAAAAACCTACGCATATACGGTGGCTTTGCAAGTCTAGTTAGTATGTGTTTGTGTCACACATTCCCTCCTCTAACATGAGGAGAACAAGGTGGCATGAGTCACTATAAGCATATCTATAAGACTTGATGAAAAACAACCTTTTCGAATTAACGACTAAATCATACTTATAGTGATCTATGCGTCTCCTTGATCTGGAATTATTATTTAATTTGCTAGTTTAGTAGTATTTATGTTTATTTATTCTTGCATTTACTTCCTAGTTATTAATTAGTTATTAGTTTGTATAATTTTACTTTTTAAAACCCCTTTAATAAATCGGTATTAACCTTAGTCTCTGTGGTCCGAATACATGTACTTACCTCACTACATACCTAAGTAGTTGGTAAAACGGGACTATTATTGGTGTTGTAAAACACGACATCACTACCTCCAAGTTCAACAAGTCCAATAAGGGAAGCTAGGCCAAAATGAAGAAATGGCTTCATTAAAGCCAATTTGCAAGCCATTGACATCAACAATAGGGAACGATAAAAGAGGAATAAGAAAAAGATGGAAAATGTGAAGTAAGCTTTTAAGCGGATGGATGATGAGAGAACACAATCCATTAGGAACTTGGAGAGACAAATTGGTCACTAGCCATTGCTTTGAATTCAAGGAAGGAAGGGCAATTTTTGAGTAACATTATAACAAATCCCAAGGAGAATGTTAATGCCATTCACATGATGAGCATTACGACAATGAATGTGCCAATACAAGAGCAAACGATAAACAAACTAGAAAGAGTACACACGTTAGCCATAAGAAAGTTGAGAAAATCTAAAGTTATGCATGAGAATGGAACAAAAGTTAGGCAAGATGATCTTGAAGGACTCAAACAATAAAAGATCAATGCCTTGAAGAATAACAAGAAGAGGAAGAAACAATTGAGAGATAAGCAACAAGATGAAGGACCTTCTGATGAAGTACAAAAAGAAATTGCATTAAGTTTGTTCCAAAAAAGATGGAACCAAAATTCAAGTTCACTCCAAGACTTCAACCAATCAAGAGGAGAGATCCTAGAGATATATGCATACCATTAAGCGTTGATGGGCACTGGTTTAGAAACATCTTGTGTGTGATTAGCGCTTCAATTAATGTAATGCCTATAAAAGACATGTTACAAGCAAATTTGAAGATAAATTGTCCGGATACAACAAGATTTGCAAGTAGTTGATAGTAACTTGGTAGCAACAATATGGAGACTCTTGAATGTGGGTAGATTCACATTTATCACTGAATTTGAGATTATGGATCATGATATAGATGATGATGTCTTTGATACTTGAGTGACCTTTCTTGAATACTATTAATGTGTTCTTGCACACAAAAAAGAAAAAAAGATCACAATAAGTATCGAGGAGGATGACGATAACAAGTAGATTGTCTTTGTTGAAGGGAAAAAGTACATCCAAACGACAGAGATATCATTATCTTCGATCTACAATTGGAGTTTCTCGATTTAGACTTAGACTAAAACGAGTGAAAGTTGTCGGACTTAATGACGTTAAATAAAGTGCTACTAGGAGACAAAATTATGGGTTTTTAATTTCTATTTTTGAATTTTAGTTATTTATTTTGTTTAGTTAAGAACAACCCAAACGTTTTAGTAATTTTCTAATTTTGAAAATTTTGTGCTAAATGTGTAGAAAAGATCATTTCTGCAGTGAGATTTCATTGGAATGGATGAGTCTTAACATACTCAAGAAAGAGCGTAAATAAGAGCAAAGGCGTTAGAGTGGTAAAGGTTAGGTAAATTGACAAATCACGGGTAAGTTTTTATGAATTTTTTTGTATATATAAGGTATTTCACATTGTCATGACACCTTGTGTAGTAATACACAAAGCGAGAGAGTCCCAATAGGGACTCAATGAAGAATTTGAGAATTATGGAGATAGACGGTTGACACTATGTTTACATACAAACGACACCATGAGCTAACACACAGCAAGCTCTTGGATGGCTCAACGATGAGCAAAACATTGCTCACAGTAACCTCGACGTTATGCACATGCTATGGCGGTGCCGTGCCCTATAAGGGACGGCGTCAAGGAAAGGAAAGGGTTTTAAAACCCTTTCAACACAAGGAAAGAGTGTTCCTAGTAATCAAGAGTGAAAAGGAAAGGTGTATTGCGAATTCACACAAAAGTGGAGAGCTAGTGCATTGATTTTGTGATTTGAGTCAAAAGAGCAATATGATTTTAGTTTGTGAGCACAATGGGAGGGCTTTGATTGATAGCGACTTGGAGAAGCAATCTACACTTAAAAATAATCTGGCAATGAGGTAAATTTACAATTTCATTGATTATGAGATAAATTTTTTATATGCTAGATAAAATTGCATGAATTGCGAAAATTAGGTTTTTTGATAGGAATTTGCAGGTTGTGTGGAGTTAAAGCATCAATGTAGCTAATGGTAGATTAGTATATGTCTTTTGAATTATTTGGCATGTGAATGACTCTTGTGAATGAAAATTTTAATTATAGGTGTTTTGAAGACTTGTTGTTGAATTGTTGTGTTGTGTGAGTTTTATTGTAATAATGGCAAGAATAAGGAGGCAAACTAGTCAACTGAGTGAACCAAGGGCGAATGACAATGAGGCATCATCCTCGAGAGATCCAAATGAGGATGCACCGAGGCCTTTTGAGTCTAAATTTTACATTAGTAAAGAGGCCAAGGAGAGGTATGAAGTCATAAAAAATAAGGAGTTCATTTGTGAGAGAGGAATTAACCTACCCGACCAAGTATGATAAGAGAGTCAATAGCTTCATTAGCAATTGGGTTTGGAGCATTTCATGCAAGACTATATGAAGAATAAGGTATATGGAGTGTGTGAAATTGTTTACGATTTCTATGCTCTTGCGAAGTTCACAAACGAAGGAGATCCAAGATTAAGGTGAGAGGAGTGATGGTCCCTGTTTAGTGAGCATTCAATAAACGACATCTATGGGTTAGAATACTTGAGCGTAAATGGAGAACCACAAACCGTCTCGGATGATTTGCATGAGTGACTCTATAACCTATACCCTTTTAGAGTCATTGAGAGAGCATTAGTTGTCCGAGGACAACAAGGATGGATATGGAGATGAGAATGTGCCGAAGCACATTAAGAAGTGGGAGTGTGAGGAATGTTTATAAAATGAGGCAACATTTCCTAGTTGCTTCGTTATACTCGATTACTAATAGGGTGAGATCAACAAACCCAAGGCGGTTTGTTTTCATGAATGTGATGACCCACAAATTTTGAGGCAAACCGGCATCGCCACGTCGTTGGACACGCCACTAGGTCATGCCATACCACATGTACACATGTCCATAATGGCCCGTGAACTAACTATCAAATAATCCAACTTAGTCAATTTCGATGTTTAAATGATTATTTTGTCGAAATATACTAAGTTATAGTCTTACATCTTAATAATATGCAAATAAGTAATGTAAATGAGTTTTGCAATGTTTAACAAACTTATGGGGTGGAAAACTGGCAAGAGGATACCATGTATATCAATAAAGGTGACAAAAGGGTATAGTAAGTGTCAATATACATGTATCGTAATAAGTCTCTCAAAGTGATCCCAAAGAAAGTATTATATACTTAAATGCAAACACCTACAAGTGAAGCTACTATGGCTCAATAGATCCTACTCATCATATGATCTGCAACTTGCCACAAAAAACAATGACAAGTTCCAATGAGCAGATCCAAGAGAAATTCAATAAGCATACACAAGAAATCCATGAAAACGGTTACAATTCATGCAGAAAAAGTAAACAAATGGAAATGTAAAAGCATGAATACAAGTCGCTGAGATGATCAAAAACATGAAACGCGAATGTGGTGTATAGTTGTCGATCCTTGAGATACAAATACTAAACCGAGAAGACCCCTTATGACAAGATAATTTACGCCGCCTCTTCACGGCCTAAACGAGGAACTTTGTTTGTCGGAAGGTAGACTTCCACCCAACGCCCGAGGAGAGGAACTCGTGTGATGGTGAGCCTCACTTTAACCCACTATTGAGATCATCGACTTGTGGAAAGAAATCTCACGCGTAGTCTAAGGTGTGACCAACACCGTAGCAACAATGGGTCATCGTCTCACGAGTGAGTCCGGAAAGAGGTCATACAATTTTTCGACCATACACACACACATGCGGGAGTAGTAAGTATGCAAGCCAACCTGTCGAAAATTAATAGTGAAATAAGTTAATTACAAGTGAAATAAGTAAATTATGTGCATACTTTCTTGTGGTTTTACTTACCGATGCTCGTGAAATCGTTCGAAATGATTTCGCTCGCGCCTCGAATTGTGCACCGACAACCGACTAGTTTCCTAATTCCCTAATTTCCAATTTTATCATTTTAAAATGTCGACACACGCCGAATGCGTCAATAAAATATAATTCATAAACTAAATATTTTGTAGATAGTGGTAAGGTCGATCCCACAGAGATTGATATTCTTTCTAAGGTTTTTAAATAAATAGGAAAATGGGGTTTTGAGAGAATGAAAAAAATAACTAATATAAATAACAATAAAATAAATAAATCAATGGAAATTGTTTTGAAATCAATTAATGAAAAATACCTAGGTCAAGACATACAAGTTCGATTCAATAAAAAATGGATTTGGTCATCAATTTATGTAAAGTATGCAAATCGAAAGTATCCTAGTGTAGCTATAGACCTAGGTAAAGTACGCATGTTCTCGCACTTTCTAATCTCGATGACCAAGATACGACAATGACTATTTTCCCACCAATCGTATAACCCTATACTCAAGCAATTGAGTTTAACACGATGATCTTGGAATGGGTTTTGTGAAGGCACTCCACTTTAGACAACGGATCACTAGTGTGTCCGATTTAGCCCTAGATCCTTAAGGTATTTGACCGATCCCTAAAGGGTGAACCAATTGGTATGGTCAATTGCCACTAGCGTGATCTTATTGTATAAGGACAGATGCTTACGACTACATTAATCGCAAAAGAATTATGATTTAAATATAAATTTAACCCTAATTAATCAATCAATAACAAAGGGAATAAAACACCAAAGAAAAAAATGAAAATGAAATTAATAAATCTCACAAATTCATTCATAAGAGAAGTCGAACCTCCATCGCAATCTTTGCACAGCCACGTGAGATTACAGTCTCATGGTTGAAGAATATAAAACAAAAGAATAGAAGTCGAGAAAGAGTTTTTTTGAAGATAGTATAGCCCTCGTCTCATTTTTCAATAATACCTAAGTCCTAATATGAAAAACCCCTAATTTTTGCTCTCTGAAAGAAAGAGAATTCGATTTTGGAGGGTGAGTTCATGACACGTGCGCCAAGGCATATCAGACGGCTGTGTGCGTTTTTTGCATGTTCCATGACACGTGGCGTGCCCGATTCGGTGAAACTCATGCGGATGACGTGGCGGACTTTCATTGGAGGAGGCAGCTGCTAGAATGACGTGCTGGCTGCTGGAGATGAAGGCACGTGGCAGGCAGTTTGAGTGAAAGAGGCCAATGAAAGCTTATGTGAATTAGTGGGAGAACACACTACCGCGTATCCCAAGGCATATCCACAGTTGCTGAAGCAAGGACAGAAATGAATAAGGACTCGATCGAAAATTTGGAAGACAGTGAACACGCATCCCGAAGCAGATCATTCCTCATTCTTCATTTGATGCTTGCTGTGACATATTGATCTCGAGACGTCATAGAATGGCCCTTGTTACGTAGTGACTTATATGTGTATGTTTGTCACTTGGCTTCTGGTCAACTACTCCATCCATTGTGATGTATGTATTTCGAGACTCGATATACAGTGTAGCGGTTCCACATGCGTACGTAAATACTCCATTTCAGATATTTTTTTGCCCGGATTCAATCGCACAATCCTTTAACTCTAAAAATAACAAATAAGGACAATTAAGCTAATATTTTAGAGACTCAACTATAAAAATTATATAAATAACCTATATAATAATACACAATTAACGATCTATCAATGTCTTGGTGTCACGTTTAACAATTTTATAATGTAAAATCAAAAATTAGAAATTTATTCTAAAATTTAGTTGCGGCACGTTTTTCAACTTACTCCTGGTTGTCAAACGTCCGAAAAAGTCTCGAAACCTATTTTATATTTTTTCCAATTTCTCATTTTTTTTTCTGATTTTTTGGATTTTTCCATAATTTTCTTCCTATATTTTATTTTTTTATGTAATTTATTATATTTAAAACTAATTTAATCTATATTTTTTAAATATTTTTAATATGAGTTGGGCCCGAACTAAGCCCGGTTTGGCTAACCGGACTGCTCTGGAATGGGCGAACCTCGCCCGACCCAATCAGCCTGGGCAGCTAGGCCTGGCCTGCTGCCCTCTTCCCCAAATTTCATCTCTATGAAATGAAATCATTTCTCCAGAGGCGTTTTCCTCTTCTTTTTATAATTTATTTTTTATTTTCAATCAACAACTTTAACAATAATAACAATAACATTAAAAACTTAACATCCAACATGATATCATCAATGAAACCATTATCAAAGCTCTCGAATCTCTCCAAAATTCACAACCACCACAACCACTTACCTCGAATGAGAAGATCGCTTGTGTGATAGGTAGTGATGCCGAAAAGTCGAGAGTGTCGTTGGAGGAGAGCTTGGTGAGTGTGAGACCAAATTTGATGAAAGAGTAGTGTTGGAGAAGAAGAATAAGAAAATGAGAGGGAGAGATGAGAGGGTTCGAGTTTAGAGATAGAAATATTAAAATGTTTTTGTTTGGAGAGGAAAGAGAACAAGCGAGGGATGGGTGATGTGATGGGTAGGTGATGAGTTGTCACTTTGTGAGTGGTTGAGCGTATGTGTTCTCTAAACCACATGACTACTCTGTACACCCACGTTATGCGCACCCTATAGTGTCTTACGCTCTCGTCACTACATGCGCACAACGTAATCAATGGGAATCCTAACTAGTGCGATGCGACTATTTAATAATAACACAACAAATGACCACACATCACACAAAAATAAAAATAATTTATCTTGTATGGCATGCCTAGAATTTTTCGCAACGTTCACGTGGGTTCAAGCTTAGGGTCATAATTTTAATTCATTAGTTAATTGGGATTAATTAGGGTGAGTTATTACAATCTTCCCAACTAAAAGGAATATCGTCTCGAAATTCAAACTTAAGTTACATATTTGCTTTGGAACAATCGGGGGTATTGCTCCATAATGGTAGGCTCTCTCTCCTGGGGAGGCATATTTCTTATGACACCTTGCTATCGGACGAGTATTAGTAGTATATCCTTCTTTTTGAGAGTCTGCACCTTACAATCCACAATCTCAATAAGGTGTTCCTCATACATCACATTTGGTTTGACCTAGATCATAGTCATATCAACCATCGATCTTGGTCCCGATCTAGCCAACATTGGCATGGAAATGTGAAAAACATCATTAACCCTTAACTAATGGATCGGCAATCTCAACTTATAAGCGACATCCCGAACTCGTTTGACTATCTAAAATGACCTTATGAATCTTGTTGCAAGTTTTTTATTGATCCCAAATCTCTTGTGACCCTTCTAAAGAGAAACCTTAAAGTAGTAGAACAGTGGTCTACCTTGCAAGACTTATTTATGTATTTTTCCCTTAATAGTTTAGAACACCTACGTATGCGTTTGATCCTACTTATGCTACCATATGCATCTCGAGGCACTATCCTCACTCAACTTGTCGGCATTATCTAATATTGTATGAGACCTCATCTGGTCTTTACTACAAAGCCTTTAAATTTTTAACTAATCAAAGATTTGGTAATTCTCATTTTAAGCACTCACAAATCATATCCTTTTCACATGTCACTTGACTACAATTGGGCGCCCTAGACATATGCAATAACCCTTCATCAAAATCTAGTGGTAATCGTGTTTTATTGAGATAAAAGTACTTGTCAAACTAACATGAGAATAAAACTTCTGTAGTGATACCTTAACTCTTCTGTCATCTCTGTTGGCAAACTTGCAACCTCCCATCTCGGATCATGTCCTACCTAAAATCATGTCAAGTAATTTCTCGATCATAATGAAAATAATATTAGGCACTTCTTCGTCGTTATTCTTTATTATCACATTTAAGGTACCTAAAACTCTTCGTGGTGCTAAACAAGCACGATTAACTATTAAACTACACACGAAACTCGTATGTTTAACCTCATATAAAAGCGTGTTCTAAATTCTTAAACATAGTTGAAAAACACGTGTCCTCATGCCTAGCTTGTAGCGTCAACTTTTCTAGTCGTACTTCCAAACTTTTGCTAGAGTCCGTAGCATAATATGACCATGTTGTTCCTAAAGTGTTTCATCGCATACATAATCTCAAATGAGGTTAGTAATTGACACCAAATCAAACATGTTTAAGTACTTAAACTCTTGTCATATGAATCTCAAGTCAACTAACTGCGTTACTATCAAATGTGCGTCGCCGACTCCGACTTATGCATCGATTAGAAACAAAACTGTGTTATTTTCTGGGCACATGCATAAGCTTAGGCAGTAACAATATCCTAACAAGTCTGCAACTACGTCCGTCATGAGTAACACATTCTCATGTATAAGTCATATATTGTTTCATCATGCCTCCTTGTGGCATATAGCTAATTATGTCGTACCTTGAGTGTACTAGGACCTAAATTTAGTAACTACTCAAATGATAAGGTTGACCTTCCCTTGATTCTCTCAAAAGTCATGCATGTATAGATTCTCAATTTATAGACAACACGCCTCTTCCGTTTCCTATCAGGATGTTAGACCTAATTCTTACAACAAAATCATCCTACTAAATCCAATTTCATCTCTTAATGTCTTCTTCCGGACTTCCTAAGTTAAAATCCTACCCTCCATCCTTAACGTGTATATAAAGTCTTCAACTTATCGATTAAATTTTTATTTTTTTAACCACGATAAAATTTTGTCTTGGAGTTAAGTTTTGTGTTGTTCTCCTAGTGTGGGCATCCCTTTATCCGATTAGATTTAACAAAGTCTAACTTTATCCGAGTTTGCTAGGTAGATCTTGCTAAGATCGTCTAAGTTTCTCCTCTAGACTAGCTGAGAAAAAAAATCATTTGAAATCTCAAAGAACCATTTGTTTTCGTGGCGAGTTGAAACTAATTGTTCAAAACCCTAATCATAATACATCCCTATAGCATTTTCTCTGCTCTCCCTCAAAACTAGTGACTTGCACGCACTTATTTCAATCCTAATCTTTGAGCTATTAAGGCTTTCCACGTCCCCTTAAGAAATTGTTCCAAAATTTCTGCGAGTTCTCATTTGGGTCTGATTGGTCTCAAGTGCAAAATTTCTTGCGATCGAGTCATTAATAGATTCATAAGAAACTCATAACAACTCGTTCCTTAGGTTAGCTTGAAGTCATTTCGACCTCGGATATATTCGTAGAATCTATTTTGGTTCGCACTCCGATTTGTTCTCTTTCTAAGAAGTGGCAAGTGGGGCCCCCACCGACCTCACGGATCATGAACAAATCTTTGCACAATAGTGGAGTTACTCGGTTGCCATTCCTTTAAGACTACTCCAAAGTGTTTCTGCTCGAACCCTCTCATCTCTCCCTCTCATTTTCTTCTTCTTCTTCTCCAACACTACTCTTCGATCAAATTTGGTCTTACACTCACCAAGCTCTCCTCCCACGATATTTGAAATCTACAATGTTGTCTAAGTTAGATTCTTTTTGCTATCATGTATGATTTTCTATAAGCTATACCTCGCTCACAAATGCCGTGCTATACTACACACCCCGTACGTGTCGGTTAAATAGAGGTCCTTCCCATCTTGCATATGTCATTTCCCAAAAGGCGTTCGAGCCTATATAATTTTTTAACTCCCAACCAACGTTATCTATGAAACAATTATCATACATCCTAGTCTCGACGAGATCTTGAGGTGTGATAATCTTTTTCATGGATATTTTTGAACTTTTTCTAGAATTCCCTTCCTTACTCGTTGCAATAGCTAACCTGGTGGCGCATCGAGCTCGAAAGTCCTGGCTTATGGAAACTTTCTTGACAATTATCGTCTATCAACCTAAAATAGACATCCCACGAAAATTTGGTTGTGGTTACACCTTACCTTTACTTGTCGTGTCGATAACAACGTATGTGTTGACTCTAAATATGGTTGAGTTCGACTCACCTATTAAGCATCTAGATATAAAATGATATAACATCACCATCTCTAATCATGTAGGAACTGAACTAGTAGTTAAATCTTGCCCTTAGCATACTATTCAGACGTTTCCCGAGTTAGGGGATTTCACTTATAGTGGAAGTGTTAGTATCAATGATGTTGCAGCTAACACAATTGAGCTTATGCGTATGTAATGTCGTAGCTGCCCACATCCGAAGTAAATAACTGGTTGTTTATCCCCTGGTGATATCATCTGACTACTCGATGGTGGTGCTAATGTCAAAGTTGTTATTAACTAACAATTCTTTTCTTTTTTATGTCGCATGTGGTCATATCGGAAACTACCGAGTATTTGTCTGACGCAGTGGTCGACTACACACCCTAAACTCGCTTGTCTCCACTTACCCCTCTTCATCGCCTTAGTACTCTACTCGGTCGAACTACCTCTAGCGAAGGTGTGGGTATTGATGTATGAGTATCTTACATTGTCGCATTCGCCTCAATCGCAACGCGTATATATAGTCGCATCAACTACTCACTTGAGTCTTGAGGAGTATGTGTATCTCTGCTAGGTGTCAATCATATGCGATAACCATCTCACAAGGAGTCAAATAAAAATAACTAGAGGTGTAGTATCACTCGTCATGCCTCGAACGCGCTGAGTTTGCAATTAGTTGTCGTCAATTGGTGTATGCAACGGTATTCGCGTATTGAATCAAACTCATAATATGTGTGTAAGTATATATATAATACAATCAAGACATAACACGTATATAATTCTCAAGACTACACTTCCCAACAAAAAGGTTCTAAGTCGGGATCTTCGGGTTTCCACACCTAATGTTTGTTTGTTAAGTTTTATTGGATTATACTAGACTTTTCCCTAGGTTTGCTGCCTGAACTTAAACTCGGATACCAACTATGACGGACCTAAATTTCGAGGCTTAACCGAGCACCACCATGTTGTTAAACACGTCACCAAGTCATGCCATGCCACCAAAGACTCATGTCATGATGGCTTGTGAATTAACAATCAAATGATCCGACTTAGTCAATTTCGATGTTTAAATGATTATTTTGTCGAAATATAATAAGTTATATAGTTTTTATCTTAACTTATTTTATTAGCGTAAGTCTTAATAATATGCGAATAAGTAATGTAAGCGAGTTTTGCATTGCTTAAACCTATGGGATAGAAACTCAAAGAAGAGGATACCATGTATATCAATAAAGGTGACAAAAAGGTATAGTAAGTGTCAATATACATGTATTAGGTAATAAGTCTCCTAAATGGTCCCAAAGAAAGTATTATTTACATAAATACAAACACCTACAAGTGAAGCTATTGTGGCTCTTAGATCCGGCTTGTTGTATGATCTCGCAACTTGCCACAAAAAATAATGACAAGTCTCGTAAGTAAATCCCGATAAATTCAATAAGTATACACGAGAAGTCCAAGAAAATGGCTACAATTCATGCGAGATAAAGTAAACAAAAAAAATGTAAAACATGAATATAAGTCACTAAGATGATCAAAAATATGGAAGGCGAGTGTGGTGTATAGTTGTCGAGCCTTGGGATACAAATATTAAATCGAGAAGGCCCTAGTGACGAGTTAATCCACACCTCTCTTACGGTAGAAACGAGGAACTCTATTAGTCGGGAGGGTAGACTTCCGCCCAACGCCTCGAAGGAGAGGAACTATGTGATGGAGGCTAGCCTCCCGTTAACCCACTCTTGAGATCGTCGACTCGTGGAGAGAAATCTCTCTCGTAGTTTAAGGTATGACCAACACCGTATCAACAATTGGATCGTCATCTACAAGAGAGCCGAAAAGTGGGGTCATATCGTCCCTCGACCATACAGACACATACACAGGAATAGAGTAAGTATGCAAGCAAACTAGCAAAAAGTAATAGTGAAATAAGTAAATTAAAAGTGAAATAAGTAAATTCTTAGTAAACTTTCTCGTGGGTTTACTTACCTGACGCTCGCGAAATCACTCCGAAATGACATGCTCACGCCTCGAATCGCTTACGACATCGACTAGTTTTCTAATTCCCTGGTGTCCGATTTTGTCATTTTAAAATGTCTTAGTGTCACATTTAGTGATTTTATAATATAAAATCGAAAATTAGAAATTTATTCCAAATTTTAGTTATGGTACACTTTCGAGTTACACCGGGTGTTAAACACCCGAAAAAATCTCAAAAACTATTTTTATATCTTTTTTCCAATTTCTCATTTTCTCTGATTTTTCAGGATTTCTTCATAATTTTCTACATATTTTCTTATTTTTAAGTAATTTATTATATTTAAAATTAATTTAATTTATATTTTATAACTATTCTTTTTAACATGGGTTAGTCTCGAACCGTGCCTGGATTCGGTTTGGTCTCGTTCGACCCAACCGGATCACTGGTCCGGGCCGGGCTCGGCCCGTCCCGCTTGTGTCCGGGCTCGCTCGGCCTAACCCACTCGGGCGTGGGGCCTAGCCCCGTGCTTGCTACCCCCTCCCCCTAATTTTGTCTCTCTAAAATGAAATCGTGTCTCGAAGAGACGTTTTTCTTCTTCTTTTTTTCATCTAAGTTTTTTTTTTTTTTCAATTAACAACTTTAACAATAATAACAATAACAATAACAACTTCACATCCAATACGATATCATCGCAGAACCACCATTAACACTCTCAAATCTCTCCAAAAATCCATAACAACCACCACCATTTACCTCAGAATGAAGATCGTTGGCGTGAGAGGTGGTGATATCGAAGTCGAGAGTGTCGCGAGAGGAGAGCTTGGTTAGCGTGTGACCAAATTTGATGATAAAGTAGTGTTAGAGAAAGAAGAAGAAGAAAATGAGAGGAGGAGAGATGAGAGGGTTCGTGTAGAGAGAGATTAAAATGTTTTTGTTTAGAGAGGAAAGAGAAAAAGTGATTTATGGGTGATGTGATGGGTAGGTGATGAGTTTTCACTTTGTGAGTGGTTGAGTAGTGTTCTCTAAACCCTTTAACCACTATATACACCAGTATTATGTGCACCCCGTAGCATCCTACGCTCTCATCACTATACACGCATGATGTAATTAATCAGAATCCTAACTAGTACGACGCAACTATTTAGTAATAACACAACAAATGAACATGCATCACATAAAAATAAATACAATTCACCTTGTTTGGCATGCCCTAGACTTTTTCGCGATGTCTACGTGGGTCTAAGCTTAAGGTCTTAATTTTAATTCATCTATTACTTGGGATTAATTAGAGCAGGTCGTTACAATGAGATTATGAAGAATGGGAGGATCAACATTGGGGATATTATTTACAAAAACTTGAAGGAGTCATTCATGACTCGTGAAAGATAAAAAACTATTATTTCCAATCCTCATAACCCAAATGTGCTCGAAAGCTTGAGTGAGACTGATCCAAGATGAGGAATTTGATATAGAGGTGCAAGCAACAATAGAAGAGGAGTTTTGCTAACTTTGAAATCATCTACCTGACAATTGGACAGAGACTCTAAGGATGGGAGATATACGAGTGGGATAGACTTGAGACTCGAATCATAGCCAAGGAAGCAGATGATCGAGCAATAGTAGTAGCAAAGCGAAGTTAGCCCAAGAGTTGCATAATGAAGGATGTGGAGAAGAGGAAGATCACCAGCAAGGATTTTCTTGAGAGCTATGAGTTTGTAGACCCTCCGATTGGAGAGTAGGACTTGGATGGTCCTAAGGTTTTTTCACCACCTACACCACCACAGACACCTGTACCACCACATGAGGACTTGACTCCACGATAGCAAAGGTCAGTAGATTGCTTTGAGATGAGGAAACAATATAAAGAGGAAAAGGCTCAAGATATTGTGAAACCTTATTGAGATATGAGCAAGACCAACCGAATGACATCTTAATTTCATGTTATTTGTAGATCATCGACAAACATAGCTAGATATGAAAGGAACAAAGGTTGAGACCTATAGATAGGTCTATTGGCTTTTCAACAACACCAAACTACATGTTTGATCCTGACGTGGTGCAAAAGAGTAGAAGGGTAGAGTGTCCTTTGACACCATCTTTTGCTGGAGTCATGATGATGATGATGATGATGATGATGATGCATAGTCCTAGAGTCCAATTCTTAGGCTTCTTTAGACCTTAGTGATACGAGAGATAAATTCATACTAATAATTTTTAATTTGGGATATTTTAACAGCTTGAATTTTATGTTTTTGCATTTTTATGTTTAATTCTCGATTATATTATATATGTTTGTTTGTTTAGTGTTTTTACGTTCGTGCTTATTTTTAAGTCTTAAAGATGGAGTGAATAGGAAATTAGAACTCTGGAGGAATACATTAGAATCTAAAGGCTTTAAGTTGAGTATGACGAAACCGAATACATGCACTGTGAGTTTAGAAACACTAGACATCGAGATGACGAAGTGGTAAAATTAGGGGAAATAGAAGTTCCTAAGGTAAACCACTTTAGATACCTATGATCAATCATACAAAATGATGGTAACATTGAGAATGATGTCACACATAGAATTCAAGCTGGATGGAAGAAATGGCGGAGTGCAACATGTGTGATTTGTGATCGAAATGTTCCTACTAAGTTAAAAAGAAAATTTTATAGGACCGCAATTAGGCCAGCTATGCTCTATGGAAGTGAATGTTGGGCGGTAAAGCAACAACAATTACATAAAATGAACGTAGTAGAAATGAGGATGCTTAGGTGGATGTGTGGTAAAACTCGTAAAGATAGAATAAGAAATATATAAATTCAAAGACAAGTAGGAGTAGCACCAATTGATACAAAGATTAGGGAAGGGCGGTTGTGGTGGTTTGGTCAAATTGCAAAGATGGCCTACAAACGCCCCAACTAGAAAACTTGACTCAATAGAAACTCGTAGAAATTCGACGAGGTAGGGGCGGACCAAAGTTAACATGGGATAGATTAATTATGAGGGATTTGAATGGTTTGCAAAGCTCACCATCAATTGCACTTAATCGAGCACAATGAAAAAGTTTGATCCATGTAGCCGACCCGCTTAATTTGGGACTAAGGCTATGTTGTTGTTGTTGTTGTTGAAAGACAAGGTTTGGTTTAAGTTTGGGGTATCAACAATATGAAAAGTGGTAAGAAATGATAAAATAAGGATAAACACTGCAGGTATGATCATAAAATTTTATTTTTGAAGCAGTTATAGAGGAAAGAATGGTGGTGTATATATTTCATTAACTTATTATTTAAATGTGTAGAAGTAGTATTGATTAGGTTATATATAGTAATATAGTAATGAATAGAGTAATCCATTTGCAAAGTTTATGCCTTTAATTAAGGATGAGTAAAATACAAGTATCTTCTTGATATGAAACTCAAGAGAATGTTATCAAATTTTTGAAGAAAATAAGAATTGTAGCAAACAACGGTATAATTTCATGATTATAAACCTTGAGTTAGGGAAGACCATGAACTTCAAACAAAAGCAAGAAGAATACAAGAACACTTATTGTGGAAAAAGTTAGATCTCTAAGGAATTCTATAATAAATATGAATCTTACTTGAGTATAAAGCAAATAAAGACATAGTACCAAAAGGGGAAAAGATAGGTATGATGTTTAATGAAAAGTTGGAGTGAAAATTTGCTTAATAGAGTGAAAGTGAAAAGTGCTAACAAATGTTTAAAATATTAAAAAATAGAAAGTCCCACAAGTTCTATCGGAAATGGAGCAAGTGACTTGATGGTTGGGAAAAATGAGAGAAAACAAAATCTATAAGAAAAGGAGCAAGGATCGTACAACAAAAAATGAATATAAGGAGAAAAGAGAGAAATATATAAAGAAAGAAAAACGGAAGTTATATAAAAACTCTTCAAATGAAAAGATTTAGCTCGAGTACAAGTAACTTAGTTGAGTTAAGTTTTCTTTCCAACTATATGAAGTCATATGGACTCTTGAAGTACTAAAGTCTACAAAAATAATATGATCTATGCGTATTTATGAATTATGGAGCTTAATGAGAAATCATGAGATTGTAGACTTGCTACTTGAGTGTCAAGATGAAATAAACTTATGAGTAGTGATAGTTTTGGTTGCAAACTACTTTTAAGTTTCAAAACTAAGTTATATGAGTTGTTAAAGCTACGCATTTTGAAAATAATCATTTTTATATAGAAAAACTCTTAAGTGGATTATTTACTTGAACTTATTTGAATTAGAGGATACTCCATGAACTATGCAAAATGAGTGAGGACTATAAGTAGTAGTAGTAAGAGTACTTAATAGAATACACATTTGCTCAAGGAAGTACAAAATCCTAAGTTTGGGGGTATTTGATAAGTTTTTAATAATACTTATATATAGGGTTAGTTTAGTAGTATAATTGGACTAAATATCCCGAAATGAGCTCTAATTGATGATATTTATGTGTTTTCAATTTACAAGGTATAAAAGAGACAAAAGAGTGATTTCATGATGAAATGAGGAGAAAAAGCACAAATACACACTTGAAGCCGTGGAATAGACACTTGACACCATAGAAGAGAGTGCAAGGTGTGGGCATGACGTGGAGAAGGTTTGAAGACGTGGAGAAGGTTTGCGGGAGAGTTAACGCAGCGGCGGCGCTATTGGGATACATACATGATGCCGAGACATTACACATAGGGCATTGAGCTTACTTTGAAGAGAAAATGCACATACAAAGTTTGAAGTCGTGGCACAATGTGACATTACACACACGGCGTGAATCACTTACACATCAAGCAACGGAAATAGAAATAGAAAGTTTTGGAGTTCTAGTTCGTTTGAAATTGTTAACCGAGGTTTCTAATTGTATTCTTAGGGGTCTTAGGAGTATAAATAGGTATTAGAATGTGGTAAACACACACAAACACCACCATAAAATATCATAGATTATCACCCAATATCACGAAATAACATAAATTTCATTGTTTTTCGACTATTAAAAAGAGTTTTAGAGGTGAAGACGTTGAAGACTCCACTTGTGGTTATTCAAAGTATTATTTCTTTGATTTAATTGAAGTTATTTGATTTAATCTTTAATTGCAATGAATACCATGATATGTGTGTTGATTTTAATTATGAGTGAGTAGTTTATTTATCTTAGGGATCAATGGATCCTATGATATGAACGTTATGTTAAAGGAATTATGAATGGACTATAAAGTAAAAAACTTCAATGGTTAGGATTTATATTGATTCTTTACGTAATGATATGAACATCTTGATCACGTGTTTGTTGATTAGAGGTTTTAGAATTTATCATGGTCATTAGACCTTTAAGCCGAGATATGGACAATACAAGTAAGATATATAACATCAATAGATGGTTATTGATTAGGGAGACATAAATAGTAAACTTAAGTGTTTATAAGTCTAAAGATTTAAAATTTAATGCTATGTAAGACTTAAGTTATTCACACTAATAGGTGGAGTTCTAGTTCACACATTAGGATCTTTTCCACCACGATAGTTGGTTGAAGTGAATAAGAAGGAAATCTGTCTATTCTAATTAAGCATTGTACTCACATAATGAAGATGATGGAATTATATAATGGCCCAAATTTACTAAACTAAGATTAGCATTAATCTCAAGGATTAATGGGCATAATTTGGGCGTTACGTGGACAACTCGGTTGACTCGGACACGAGAATCGAAGAAATATGTCATTTATGAATGATGTTTGTTTAGTTGCGGTGTTTAAAATCATAAGCTGTTGTATTACATTGCATGTGTGTATGTTGCTGTTGGGCGAGTTAGTGTGACAGAGATTTGTCTCGAAAAATGTGTCAATACGTGTATTCGGATAGGCGAAGTACAGGTATACTTAATTAGCCTAGTTGATTTTTAGATTTTCACAAATAAAGCCTAAGCTAATGCAATATATATGAATGTAGATATAACCTAAGTAACGTAACATAATTAAATAAAAGGCTATATTGCATCTCGAGTTGCGCGTAGGCACGGGCGCCGAAAGTCGAGTAGTTCCGAGCTTAGTTGGGTATGGTACTTTTCTATGATATAACCCGTAATGTAGGTAATGCTCATAACTTTAATGTGCCATGATAAATATTATAGGCTAAATAAGGAAAATAATATCAAACAAAAGTTTATAGTTTATTTCAAATTAATTAAGGACCCTGAATAGTCCTAGAGTTGATGGAATGGCTAAATCCCTAGGCTAGATAAGTGTCTAATGAGTGTCACTTGAAGGTTTGTGGCTTGGATCAAACAAAAACACTATATATATATACACAAGAGTAAGTGGTGAGCTCAAACATGTAAGCATATGGTCTTGAGTTTTTCTTCTTGAAGAGAAGAACATTGGAGAGGGCTTCTAGATCTTGAGTTAGAATGGAAAAAGCTCAATCCTAAGAGAAATCAAGAGGACCTAAGCAAATGTATTGATCTTTCATCTCATTTAAGTTAGAAATTGTGCAAATATAAGGTTTTAATCCATGCTTTTTGATTCAAGTAGCAAGAATTGTGACTTATGTCATTGAAATTTATAAGTATTGAAGGCATACTCTTGTTTAAATTGGTCGTTTTAAATTGGTTGCTTAAATTAGGGGTATGTAAAAAAAGCGAAAGGAGCTGCCATTAATGGCACTAAATGCCCATTTTAAGCAGCTAGCACGTTGCTGCCATTTTAGGCAGCAACATAGCTACCATTTGGGCAACTCATGGTGCCTGTGTTAGGCAGTAACCCATGATCTAAGTTGGATTGCGAGGATCGCCCATGTTTGGACCTCGCATATCGAGAGAGATTGAGGTTTTTATGGGATTTTTATTTAGAGTTTTTACACGTCGATTTACGTGCAAATTTTATGAAATAACTTAAAATTATAAATAAGGTAAAGGGAACTAGTCGAGGAGCATTTGGAAACAAAACTCAATCGACGCGATGACTAGCTCACATTAAAGGGTAGTCGAGAAGTGTCCTGTAGCACACGTCCGTAGTCGGTTTAGGGACGTTTCGAGCAAGGTTATGACTTGTGTGAGGTGCTTAAAACCCTGAGAATGCTTCATAGAATTCATGGTTTTTTTTATTTTATTGCTATCATATTTATGTGTGACTGATGGTGGGCACACATTTTTCACTCCAAAGCTTCGTAGGCATACATATATTGGTTATGGCTAAATTTCTTGCACGAGTTGCTTGTGATAACGCTCGTGTCAACGACAAAAGGATATACTTGCGACCATCGGGAGGGATTAGGTGGTCCCGATGTGTAACAACATAGGGAAGGGATCATGTCGTTTATCGAAGTTGGGATTTAGTCATTGTAAGCCTGTAAGTATATATGCGTGGTTCTGTCTTGCTATATCGATATCCAACCGAGGTAGGTCGGGTCTTCTCGTGATTATTTGATTGGCTATTTATTTATTGCTTAAAGTCGAGCATGTTTACTTTATTACCGCTTTTCAAGTATTTTGTGATGCTTTATATTTCTTACCTATGCTGTTTTGCATATTGTATGCTACCTACAATCATGGGAATATGATTTTACGTTGCGAGAGGTCATAGTCGCATGTCTCGTAGATTTATCAATTTTATTCATAAATATTGTGTGGACTTCTCTTTGATTTTACTCATTGGAATCGTCATCTTGTAATTATTAGGTGATCGAGTGCGCATCCTTCGACAAGCTGTGGGTAAGTAGGTATTGAGCGACTACCTCCGACATTGATCGACGTTAGCTCATGTTTGTCTCATTTTATGTATATATTTATGTTTTTGTTGGGTTTTGGGACTTTAGAACATTGAATTCACGTATATGAATTTTACCGTACTTTATTCGCCTCGCTTATATACATGGTATCTTTTGCGGGGTTTTCCACTATTTAGGACTATTAAATATCCATAAATTACTCATTTAATGACTTCTGTTGTTAAATAACTAATTAATGTTTTAAATTTAAGAAAAGACTATAAATGGTGCAATCAGTTAGACAGGTGCCGGATCGTCACGGGTAAAAAAAGTCATGACGTGGCGGGGATTAGTGACGTATCCGACAACGCGGCGATGGTCGATGCATCTCGTAATTTAGGGTCGCCATAGTTTGTCATCGAGCGAGGTCGATAGGACCTAGGGTAAGAGTTTAAAGAAATAGAATAAAACTTAAACAAACAAACATTAGTTGTGGAAACTCGAAGATCCCGACTTAGAATCTCAATTGGGAAGCAAATGTGAGTCGAGGTAGTGATAGGCTTATATACGTGTTATGATTTTGATCGTATATATTATATACACGTATATGAGAAAGTGATCTGATGCACGCTTTTCCATGTAGATCACGATGAATACTTGGTAGACTCTACGAGATACGGAAGTTGGTTAGACGAGTGATCAAACACAAGATGAGAGTATAGATCCGGCAGTAATTGCACAATTCGCAACGCACACATACAATTTAAGCTACTCATGGAGATGATGCGCATATAGACAACGACATTTGCTTCCCTTACCACCTCACGGATTCCAAGCACTATAGAGGCGATAGATGCTCCGATTAGAGCCGCACCGAAAGAAGTCCATATTGAGATAGCAAAAGCTATGATTAAGACACTCGCAACGACACGAGATAGATGTGTTCGAGACTTCACCGAAAGCATATTTGAAGTTGATGGGAGAGTTTATCAAGTTCTATCCCGAGCACTTTTATGGAGGTGGAGATCCGGAGGAGGTCGGGAAGTGGTTGATTTTGCATCGTAGGCTACACAAGCTAATGAGGTTTCCGAGAGCATACAACCAGGATATCGGGGCACATGCTAAGAGGAGATGTTGTCGTATGGTGGACAGCATACACAAACGCTCTTTCGATCCAATCATATATGGGTGAGTTTCGACAGATTTTCTATGACCAAGACATTCGATCGAGATCTAGTCGAGGCTTAGGGATGAGTTTCTACATTTGAGGCAAGGTAGCTAGATCGTAGTGCAAGACATTGAGAGGTATTGATATCTACTACAATTTTCCACAAACGTCGCAGTGGTCCGAAAGGCGTCGCAGATTTACTACTTTATTTGACGATTAGAGGATGACATCACCAACGCCATTGTTTCACAAATGCACGTACACTACAGAGATATACGAGCGAGCTCTTACGCACGAGACATATATTCTTTATAGGAGAGACAGATGCGCCATTGCGATTCTCAAGGACAATCGAGCAGAGTTCTCTACGGGAGGATAGGCAAGAAGAGACAAAGAGGATAGATAGTGTTGTCGAGGCCATAAGGATGATGATCGAACAGCTAGAGTTTATGTGGCACCAAGTCTTACGCCGCCACCGCAGAGATTCAGGATCGGGGAGGCATAGACCGTGGATCACGTGTTCACGGTCGAGGTCGAGATATGGATATTCGACGACATGTTGGCGTGTTGGCGGGAGGGGCACATCAAGAGGGACGATCTAAAGAGATCGATGACTCTAGCGCAACGACACCGATGCGGACTCGAGAGAGCTGGTGCACATGGCGATTGAACCAAGTCGGGAGACGTCCAAGCGACGGGTTTAGGGTAAGTAATTTAAATAAGTTTAATAATCATAGTTAAAGTTTATACATGCATGTATGTTATGGTATGTTAAGTTAAGTGATGGTTGGTTTTGGTAGGTGATGTTATGGCAAGTTAAGCCATGGTCTGTTGTGGTATGCTAGCTTTATTATGTTGTGATACATGATAGGAGGGTTGTAGAGTTCTCGGGTGGTAGTTAATTGGGTTAGGTAAACTTGGACACGATATACGGCTAAGGGATAGGTTGCGGAGGTGTCTGAGAGCGTGACGTGTAATGATCACATGGCACGTGCCTATGACTCAGAAAATAGTGGAGTGTTTAAGGGATCATAGAAGGCTACAAAGGTGTGAGGCGTGTCACGGGGAACAAGTTAGGCGAACCCGAGTTCCACTATATCTAAATTTCGGGGATGAGATTTCGCCTAGTCAGGAAGAATTGTAACGACCCAAATTTATTAAACTAGGATTAGCGTTAATCTCGGGAATTAAAGCGCGTAATTCAGCTTTACATGGACAAGTCGGTTGAATCGGACACGAGAATCAAAGACATGTGTTATTTATGAATGATGTTTGTTTAGTTGTGGTGTTTAAATTCATGTTATTGTATTGCATCGCATGTGTGTATGTTGTTGTCAGGCAATTTAATGTGACAGAGATTCGTCTCAAAAAATGTGACAACGCGTGTATTCGGATAGGCGAAGTACAGGCATACTTAATTAGCCTAGTTGATTTTTGGATTTTCACAAATGAACCCTAAGCTAATGCAATGTATATGAATGTAGATATAGCCTAAGTCATGTAACATAATTAAATAAAAGGTTATGTCGCATCTTGAGTTGCGCGTAGGCACGTTGCGCCAAGAGTTGAGTAGTTGAAAGCCTATTTGGGTATGGTACTTTTCTAGGATATAACCCATAAGCTAGGTACCGCTCATAATTTTAATGTGCCATGATAAATACTATAGGCTAAATAAAATAAAAAATATTAAACAATTATTTCAAATTAATTAAGGATACTTAATAGTCCTAGAGATTATGAAATGGCTAAATCCCTAGGCTAGATAAGTGTCTAATGAGTGTGTCACTTTAAGGTTTGTGTGGCTAGGATCAAACAAAAACTACATATATATATATATATATACAAGAGTAAGTGGAGACCTCAAACGTGCAAGCATATGGTCTTCAGTTTTTGTTCTTGAATAGAAGAACATTGGAGAGGGCTTGTAGATTTTAAGTTAGAAGGGAAAAAGCTCAATCCTAAGAGAAATCAAAAGGACCTAAGTAAAGGTATTGATCTTCCATCTCATTTAAGTTAGAAATTGTGCAAATATGAGGTTTCAATCCATGCTTTTTGATTCACATAGCAAGAATTGTGATTTATGCCATTGAAATTTATAAGTATTGAAGGCATACTCTTATTTAAATTTGTTGTTTTAAATTGGTTGCTTATATTGGGGGTTTGTAAAAAAAGGTAAAAAGGAGCTGCCATTAATGGCGCTAAATGCCCATTTTGGGGGTAGCTACGTTGCTTTGCCCATTTTTGGTAGCACGTTGGTGCCATTTTGGGCAGCAACATAGCTACCATTTGGGCAGCTCGTGGTGCCTACATCAAGCCATGACCCGCAATCCAAGTTGGACTGCGAGGAGCACCCTTGCTTATGCCTCGCATATCGAGAGAGAATGAGAATTTTAGAGGACTTTTATTTAAAGTTTTTACGCATCGATTTACGTGCAAATTTTGTGAAATAACAAAAAATTACAAATAGGGTGGGGAACTAGTCGAGGAGCATATGGAAACAAAACTCGATCGACACAACGACGAGCTCATATTCAATGGTAGTCGAGGAGTGTCACGTATGCGTCCGAGTCGATTTAGGGACGTTTCGATCGAGGTCGATGTTGGGGCATATGCCCTAGGTCAATCTACAAACATTGTTTATCTTATAATTTTAGTTAATAAAATTGAGGTTTTCAATTTGATGTTTTATTATAAGTGATTACATGTTTACCTTATAGTAAGATCTTTGGGTATTTGTTGAAATATCATAAATATCCCTAGTCGATCATTAAACTGGGAACTATAATGAATTAATGCTAGTGTAAATTTTGATTGATGGTCATGTGATGATCATACGTATAGGGATACGAATCGAGATCATGAGTACTTGTTATAGGAACAAGGTACTTTCGAATGACTCGCTAGGAGAACACCACATGGATTAAGTGATAGGTGTTACTCATGATAGGTATATCATTAGTCATTCGACTTGAGATTACCATAGAATTTAATATTATGAGCATGGTAATTTGACACAATCAAATGTTGTCTTTAATGAGAATGAGCATACATATTTTGATTGGTTACCATGTGAATAATATGTGAAGGTGTGTAATCAAGATAGAATTTATCCCTTTCGTATAAAGAGATATCAGTGGATCCCTCGATATATTAGGCTGTTAAATTGCCAATTCTAAGTGAATTAATATAATCAATGTCATTTGGATGTTTTCAGTTTACGAAGATCGAGACTAGTACGATTGAACATTAAGGGTGACTTTTCATGCCTTATGTTTTATCAAAGGATATCGCACGACAAAAGGATATGATACATGTTATTCATTAGGTTGTATCGTTTTGATATTCATGCTACTTGGGTAGTCATAATGCCTTGCTAGAGACCGCTTATGACTTATGTACCAATATGGTTTTGGCTCACCGCCAACGTCGCATGAACCTATTAAGTCGCTCACAAAAAATGGCTTTGCGCAATTTCACTTGGTCTAAAGTAATGAATTTTATATGATAAAATTCATGACATAAAAACCCTTACAATCTGTTATATGATAACTTATTAATAATGGCGTATGTATAATTTGCTTAAACTACCTAAATACAATAATTGTATTACAAATAAGATTTTAATCGAGGACTTATCTACGCATATAAATAGAGGTTGAAACCTTAAAATGAAATAAGATTTTCTTTTTTTACAAATTTTTAGTTCTCTAGATTTTGGGAGAGAGAAAAAAAGTTTTCTATCTCTCTTGGGGCTAGCACTCCAAATTATGGTCACTGTTTGTGTGTGAATTTTCGATAGAGGACACACGCTGGACGTCTTGGAGATCGATCAATCGAGAAGGAAATCCCAGATTAAAGTATGGTTTACTTTGGTATATCAAGTTTAATGGAACTTATTTTTATTCTGTTGATGTTTTTCAAAAATTTGTTTTGAAATTTTTGATGCTTATGAACCCCAAAACCCAACAGTTGTGACGTATGCAAAGTGCGTAAAACCATTGAGAATGCTTCATAGAATTAATGGTTTTTGAGCTTTATCGTTATCATATTTATGTGTGACTACGATGGGCATACATGGTTTTCACTCCAAAGCTTCAAAAGTATGCGTATATATATTGGTTATGGCTAAGTCTTTTGCACGAGTTGCTTGTGGTAGAGCTCGAGTCGACGACGTAGGATATACTTGTGACCGTCGGGGAGGGATTAGGGTGGTCCTGATGTGTAACAACATCGGGAAGGGATCATGCCTTTACCGAAGTTGGTATTTAGTAGTTGAAAGCCTCGTAAGTATATATGCTTGGTTCATGTCTTATTTTACCGATATCCCGCCATGGTAGGTCGGGGTTTTCTCGTGATTATTCGATTGGCTATTTTTTATTGCTTAAAGTCGAGCATGTTTACTTTATTACCACTTTTCTAATATTTTGTAATGTTGTTGTTTCACATTTGGTATGCGTCGCCTACAACCATTGGAATATGATTTTCTGTTGCTAGAGGTCATATTCGCATGTCTCATAGATTTATCAGTTTTATTCATGAATATTGTGTGGACTTCTCTTGAATTTTATTCACTAGACTTGTTACTGTATTTGTTAGGTGACTGAATGCAGATCTTTTGATGAGCAGAGGCAAAGAGGTTTTAGGGACTACCTCCTAAATTAATCGACGCCACTCGCGTTTGACTCACAGTATGTATATATTTACATTTTTGTTGGGTTTTTGAGACTTTATAACATTTAATACTTGTATATGGATTTCACTGTACTTTATTCACCTCGGTTATATACATGATATCTTTTGTCGAGTTTTCCACTATCTAGGACTTTTAAATATACCTAAATTATTCATTTAATGACTTCCGATATTAAATAACTAATTAAAGTCTTAACCTTAAGAAAAGATTGTAAATGGTGCAATTAGTTAGATAGGTCGGGCCATCACGGGTAAGCGAGATCGTAACGTGGCAAGACTTGGTAACATGTTCGACGACATGGTGGTGGTTGGTGCACCTCGAAATTTAAGGCCGCCACAAAGTATGAGATGAAAGCATAGTAATTCATTACCTACGTGAAGTTGTGAACTAAGCGTTTTCTCAATATAAGAGTATAAGTTAATTTACATTGTTTTATAAAATAGAGTAGTTTAGTTAAATCAATTAAAAAAAAAGATATTCTTAACAAAGAGAGTGAACTTAAATAAATGAACCGTGTCCATATAGACTTTTCCCATATGACAATATCCGTAATCGTTTTTGTTGATCACATTATTACTACAATTGAATCGTTATACTTACAGATTACGATCAATCACATTGAGCTTTAAAGTACCAAGTCCATTTGATTTTTATATTAAAATGTATATCTTTAGAATCATTCAAACTTTATAAAACCTAAACATTAGCTTTTTCTTCTTCTTATTTTTCTCAACTTTAAAATCTTTTGGCTTACTAATACTCTTCCCATTATCCAGGTTGCTTGACTCTCCATTTCGAGTTACTTTCTTTTCATTTGAAGTGTCTTCAACTTGTTCTTTATTTGAAACATCATTTTCGGTTTCCATTGTTACTTGCATTAATCGCACATACTTGGCGCTTATATTATCATAATGATTTTATTATAAAGAATCATTATTATTAATTTCTTTATCAAGTAATTCATCAGAATCATCATAATTATCCTCTTCATTGAATTTGAAAGTGAAAATTTTATCTTCAAATTCCATAGACATCGTTCCTTCAAAGATATCTAACTTAGTTTTAGCTATTTTAAGAAAATGTCTACCTAATAATATAGGTAGAGAATTATATGATATTGAATCTCTCATTTCCATGACATAAAAGTTAGCTAGAAATACCAAGTCATTTACTTTCACTAAAACGTCTTCTAATAATCCATATGGTTTGATAACTCTATTATCAGCTAAAGTAAGATTAATAGGTGTATTAATCAATGATTATATTTTCAATGATTCATATAATTTAAGTGACATCACATTAATTGATACTCCAAGATTACACATAGCAAATTTAATCGAAGAAGTTCCTGTTGTGATAGGTATTCCAATGCAAAGTTTTGATGAATTTGAGTCATAAAATTATGCAAGATTTGCTCTAAATTTGGTTGCATAGGCTGAACAATTTGTTGAGATTGCTGAATTGATGCAAATTGTATCTGTGTTTTGGTCTGTAAGTGGTATAATTTTGATTTTGTGGACCATAGATGAGATTTGAATATGGTTTTCCATTAAAGTAACTATTTTTATTATATTGATTTCAGTGAGGACCAGAAAATTGGTTCATAACTGAATTAACTTCTTCAGTATTATATTCATGTCAAGTAGGGCACGCATCTGTAGGATGTGTAACTTCATTACATAATCCACAAAGTTTTACTTGGTTTGATCTATATTTTAATAGCAAATTAACCATGGTAGCTAACTCATCAATTTTTTCATCTGATGTACTACTTCTTTTATTATTAACTTCATAAAGTTTCTTCCTTGCTATCTCATTCTTTTCACCATATTGCTTTAGATTGTTTAGTCATTTTATTACTAACCTATTTAGATAAAGTTGGTGTTACATCGAATAAAGATTCACCACATACAGTGTATAATAACCTTTTGTTCAAAATGATTGAGTCATTCATAGAAATATTCCAATAAAGCTATTTCAGTATATCCATGTTGTGGGCAGGAATAAATTAATCTTTAAAATCTATCACAAAATTCATTAAAGTTCTTATCATCTTTCATCTTTGCAACTGTAATTTGTCTCCTATAGGAGCTCATCTTTCTTGCAAGCATGTATTGATCCAATAAAGCTTCTAGCATCTGAGCCTATGTAGTTATTGAGTCTTGAGGAAGATAAAACAACCAATCTTTTGTTTGATCTTTCAGTGCAAAAGGAAAAGCCTTAAGTTTGACTTGTTCTAAAGTACCGTCTTGAGGTTTCATCCTCTTGACTTTGTGTAGGTATTCTCTTATAAATTCATGGGGGCTTCATTACATTTACCATAGAAGTTAGGTAAGACACTAATGAATACAGATTTTAGTTCAGATTAGGAAGTCCTTAAGGATAGACAATGCACATTGGCTCATAAGCTGTGACATTTCGATTGGCTTGCCTAAAATTAAGCTCCCTATTATCATTATTATTAATGATATTAATATTTTATTATAGTTGTTGGCTTCCATTGTGGTAGCTTGGTGTTCTCTACGTTGTTGTTGTCTTAAATTACGATTGAAAGCCCTATCCACCTCATGATCGAGCAGATGTAGAGATCATGTGGAATTAGAACGACGAATTGTGTAGAGACCATACAACATCTATAACTCCTAAGAAATTATGTAAAAATCCTTAACAATGGCACCAAAAATTGACACGTGTCGAGCGTGTACAATCAGTTTCTCGTATATTCTTATTCTTTGTAGTAGTGGTAAGTGGGATTGTCTCTACATGAATTTTGAAACTTCCTAAGAAAAAAAAGTTTTTCAAGGGTTTTATTACTTTATTTTAACATAATTAAAACGGGAATTAAGATTATATAATCAAATTAAAACAATTAAAGCAACTAATTAAACTAACTTAACTAACAAAATTCAGATTCACTAATACTAAATATTCTAAACTCAATTCAAATCAAAACAATATAAAACAAACATCTAAACAAATATCTAGAACAATGAAACATAAACTGCTTTGAATCCGAACATATTAATTAAAGTATAGTCATAATCATACTATCTTCATATTATGAAGCATTCTTGAATCATTAAACCTAAATCATAAGCAAGACTGATAGCCTTTACCAAGCCATCAATTTTCCTTATATCAATGAAAAAGTCATATTCTAATCTTCTCACTTTTAGTTCTTCGAAAGCTCAAAAATAACTAATAGAAACAACACATCATTACACTTTATAAAAACTTCTTACTACTAAGCCATTATTATCGAAAATATTAAACATATCAATATCAAACTTAGAACACAATACACCTAAGACATATAAACAGAAAAATGCCTTTTAAATTAATTCCACTTACTACTTCATATTAGATTTAGAACATAAATATCATAATACATATTCTAGACTATGCATGCAATGCAAAGTTTCTTGATTGTAATATACAAAAACAAATATATTGAAACCGTGAATTGACGTATACGATTAAGTTTAAAGCATTAAGCACAAATTCTTCTTTATTTTGACTACATTGCAAAATGGTTTAAGTTCATGTTCGGAATTTTTTTAGATTGATACTCGTACATATTCAAAAGAAATATACATTGCAATAAAATAAACAAAATACATCTTATTGAATACTTGAATCTCCAAAGAGTTTTCAAAAGCAAGAACAATAAAACTAAACTAAACTCAATTGAAAATAATCTAAAACTAAATAAGGGTTTTAAATTTTGAATCCTTAGGTGTTGGGTTTTGGCAGAAGAAAATTCGAAACAGTTTTTTTTTTTTGAAAAACCCCAATAGGATCGAAAATAAGTTTCATTAAACTAGATCTACAAAAGTAAACCATACCTTAATCCGTGATTTCCTTCTCTGATTATTCGATTTCCAATACGTTCAAGTGCGCGTCCTCTATCAGAAATCTACACACGAATAATGACCAAAATTTGGAGTGCTAGCCCTAAGAAAAATTGAAAGCATTTTTCTCTCTCCCAAAGTCTAGAGAACTCGAAAATAGCAAAAACTAAAATCTTATTTCATTTTAGGGTTTAAACTTCTATTTATATGTGTAGATAAGCTCACTTACAGAAACTTATTCGTAATACAACTATTATATTTAGGCAATTCAAGCAAATTATACAAACGCCCCTATTAATAAGTTATCATATAACAAATCATAAGAGCTTTTATGTCATAAATTTTATCATATTAATTCATTACTCTGGACCAATTGAAATTGTGGAAAGCCATTCTTTGTGTGCAACTCCATAGGTTCATGCAATGTTGGTAGTAAACCAAAACCATTTTAGTACACAAGTCATAAGCAATCTCTAGCAAGACATTATGACTACCAAAGTAGCATGAATATCAAAATCAAAACAACCTAATGAATAACCTATATCGTATCCTTTTGTCGTGCGACATCCTTTTGATTAAACATAAGGCATGAAAAGTCATCCTTAATGTTCAATCGTACTAGTCTCGATCTTCGGAACTACTAAAAAAATCCAAGTGACATTGATCATATCAATTCACTTGGACTTGGTCATTTAATAGTCTAACATATCGATGGATCCACTGATCTCTCTATACAAAAGGGACAAATTTTATCTTGATTACACACCTTCACATATTATTCACATGGTAACCAATCAAAATCTTTATAATCGTCTGGTTAAATACAATATTTGATTGTGTCAAATTACTATTGTGACGGCCCCAATTTCCCACAAATTGGGCCCCGCCCGGCTTAAGCCACAAATAGGTCAACGCAGACCTAGTCAGCCTTCTAATCCTTCATTATACTTAAATTCACAATTTTAAGTGGAGTTATAAGTATTTGTCACGTTTTACAATTTAGCGGAAGCAATTTATGCATTAAATAATTCAACAAAAATGTAAAAAGGTGGACAACCTAATTGTGGAACCCTGCATAATTATATCATCATCGGAGGAGAGTAAATAAAAGATATACAAAAATTTCACCTAGCTATGGAGCCTTCCCCTTGCTGGACCGTAGACCTGCACTCAGTCAAACCCAAAAATTACGAGCCCAGGTAAGTAACGCCAGTAAGACTTATATACGGCATTTCGAAATAACTAAAGCAGTCGAATTCATGCAATTAGAAGGAAATGAACAGGTAACGCATGAATATAAAAGACTGTCAAAAATCAAGCGATAAGTGAGGCCAAATAGCAAGGAGTCCCGACCAAAAGGTCGTTGAGTCGCGGCAAAAGCCCGGCAGACTGGGGTTCAGGACGAGACACGCGCTCCCCCCCCTAACCTTGCGACTATGAGATATCCACAGACCCGGATAAGTGCCCCCAACGTACACTCAATTGGGAGATATCGACGGCGTCCAGATAAGAGCTCATATCACAGAGAAACAGTACCATGACTCACTTGCCAATGGAGTAACGCGTGCATATAAAAGACACAAATCAATCGATAAGTGAGGCCAAATAGCAAGGAGTCCCGACCAAAAGGTCGTTGAGTCGCGACAAAAGCCCAGCAGACTGGGTTCAGGACGAGACACCTGCCTCCCAGCCCTAACCCTTGCGACTAGGAGATATCCACAGACCCGGATAAGTCCAGATAAGAGCTCATATCGCAGATGAATAGTAACCATGACTCGCTTGCCAATGGACCCACTCAATCAATAGCATTTTCAAGGATAGCTATCAAAGCAATGAACAACAATATTCAATAGAGTAAAATGCCATGACTGTACAATTTCCTAGCTGCTTTACTTACATTTTTTGCGAACAATCCAAAATGTCCTCAAAACGTCTCGCTCACGCCTCGATATGCGCACCCAACACCCGACTATAGCCTGCTAAGTCCCTGGTGTCCATTTATACCTTTTTAAGGCTAATTTACTAAGTCAGTCAAATCACAATCAAACATACTTAACATAAACCTCACCACGGCCTTCAATGAAGGTCACCACTCCAAAATCCATTGGAATCCACCGCGTCGTCGAGCTTCGTCGAAGTCACGACGCCTTGTCCACGGTTGTTGTCTCGTCGAGGATCGATCAGCCCGACAACACGCCACCGCGAAGTTGTTCCACATCGTTCCCCGCGCCGCCGCCGCCCGCCGCCGCCGCCCGCGCGCGCGCCGCCGCCGCTGCTGCCTCGCAGGTGCCGGCCATCACTGCCGCTGCTGCCTTGCCACGCCACCTTCGTCTACTCCACCAAGACCACGCCGCCACCATCATCCGCGAGCAGCTGCTGGTGGAGCCGTTGGTCCGCGTCCAGCTCGCTGGAGCTGCTCCGCTGCTGATCCTCTGCGTCGCAGGCTCGCCGTCGTCCCCACAGTCGCCGCCACTGGTGAGCTCCTTCGCGTCGCGTCGAGTCGCGCGCGCGCCGCTGGTGCATCGTCTCCACAGCCGCGCCACCCGCGCGCGTCGTCGCGCCCGACGTCTCGCCGCGATGCTCGGCTGGTCGGCTTCGCGTTGCCGCGAGCCGCCGTCCGTGGCCTCCAATCTCGATGGAGCCGCTGCCCTCACCGGAGCTCTGCCGCGCCGCCGTCTCCCTCTCTCTCTCTCTCTCTCTCTCTCCTTCTCTCTCTTCCATCTGATTCTTATCCAAATCTTTTTTTTCTCTCTTTCCTCTCTCCTTTCACAGTGAGAAAAACAAAACAAGTGGCCTCGAGATTCATGCAACACGAATGTTGAGGCAAACCCAATAATTCACTTCTTGAGTCTCGCAAAATGCGTATCTCGAGGCAAATCCAATGCATCTCGTTTTATTTAACAAACTATAGGCCATTGCATAGTTCTTTTAATGTGACCACATTAAAACCACTATAGCCACTTATTACACCAACATTAAGTCGCTACATCGGTCCCACGTCAGCACGCGACTCGATGCGCGTCCCCGTTCGTGTTTCGGCTCAACAAATTCCTCGCGTATACCAACTCGTAAAACGGCTCAATAATTTGCATTATAAACTCAAATTGGATATTTGAACATACGTATTACGACGAGTGGATCCCACATACGACCCTGACCTGGCACGTGGCACAAGTCAAACTTTTGGGTCGTTACAGTCTTCCATAAGAATTAGAATTTCGTCATCGAAATTGACGCAATTCTCAAAGGAAGATAGTGTGTTATGAATGAAGACCCAAGGCCATACCCGCCCAAGGCCATACTCGCCGAAGGCCATAGCCTCATCTTGCTCCGTAGGGCTGGGCTCCTCCGCGACAAGCTGGGCTCCTCCGTGACGAGTTGGGCTCTTCCGAGACCTCCAAAAAAAGAACACATCATCTGTCTCCTCCCATCAATATATGTCAGGGCAACATCCTCGCAACATATATTGGAATACAAATGAACATATTAGTCTCATGCTCCACCGTCACTAACATACTCATATCCACCGTATGTCCGCGAGAACGTAAATCAATCTCTCTCGATCGTCCGTCGGTCTCTCTCGATCTAGTTGGTCTCAACCCAACTCATACCCTCTATCAGGTTATGATGGGTAATAGTCGGACCTGACGCGGCAACATCATGACTCTACTCCTGGCTCTGTTGTGCCTGTTTGTTGTTGTGAACACGTACTGGTGAAGTGACCTGGCTGTCCACACTCCCAAACAAGTACATTGAAATATCGATCCAAATGGAACATGTTGTCCCTGTCCTTGTCCTTATGCATGACTAGACCTATGTCCCTGTCAGTGCACTTGACTGGAACTCTGACCCTGTCTCTGGCCACTACCTCTGCCATCAACCCTCTGATAGTACTTATGCTGAGGATCTGACGGTGCTGGCTGTGTAATGCACTAGCGTAACTCTGCGCTGGACCATCTAACACTGGCGCAATATACGCCTCATATGGTGGAAACGCAATACACTCTGAGGTCGATCTCTTAGCCACGATCGTCTAACTCTATTCTTCCTCCGATCACCTCCAGGACCCTCGCACCGACTTTGACGATGCCGATGATGCGACCAGTACTCCGGTGCGTGTGCTCCCACGCTCTCACTAGCCATAGCCTTCTCATAGGCCTCCTGTAATGTGCTCGAGTCGTCGTCACCCAATATAACCAATAAAATCCAGAAACCGTGTATGACGTAGTACGCCTGGTCGGCGTCACTATCGCCGCACCCCGACATACTTCATCAGCGTATATACCGATCCATATAAAACATAACTGACTCCCCGATCCTCTCGTCGAATGGTCCGAAATCTCGTCTTCTTCGTGGGTAGGAGGAATGTACTTCCCTATCCTTGAACTCAGCCCAATCCTTGAGCGTCCCTATCGACGCCACCGTAGTGCACAACCAGACATCGACCTCGCCGAGTAGTGGAGCTGATGATATATTCGGCTGCATTTGCGCTGATATGGCCAATACATCATATATCTTCACGTGGTTATCTATCTGCCGCCTCAAGGTTAGTACCCCCGTGAAACTTCTTCAGATCATGCCTCTGACACTCGCGAGTCTGCCTCGCCTCAGTGCCCTAACACGCGTATCCGTCGGCGTGTTCAGTGTATCCTCAAGTAGTGTCTCAAGTGTAGGACGTACAAGCACACCCAACTTGAATAACTAGCGCTGCTGACGTAGACGACGACGGTGTAACCTGTGCCCTTAACAATCGGAGAATCTCCTGCAGTTGTTAGTCGTGCGATACTGTGTAGCTCCTCATCACTTGTAAACCGCGAACCTGCAGCCTCACGATCATTCCTAAACTCGGTCCGAAACGTCGTCGCATTTTTCATAGCCACGAATCCTCGAATCAGTGTATAAGTACCGATATCTTACGAATCCTCGAATCAGTGGGTAATTACAAATATTGTATATATATTACACCACAACAAATATACCATATAGAATACATTGTTATTGTTTCCCAACTCTCATCACTTCCCAACGAAGACTTAAGTCAGGATCATAGGTTCAACTCTAAGTTCAACCAACTTTATTGTGTCCTAACTTCCGCTGGTTGTCGAGTATTTAAAAATTTATTGTGATTTAATATTCCCTTAAGTCATATAGTTTTAAAACTTCTTTGATACCAATGTGACGGCCCCAATTTCCCACAAATTGGGCCCGCCCCGCCTAAGCCCACGTGGACCCCGAGCCAATCTCGCAAGGTCACATGAGACCTAGTCACCTTCCAATCCTTCATTATACTTAAATTCACAATTTTAAGTTGAGTTATAAGTATTTTGTCAAGTTTTACAATTTAGCGTAAGCAATTTATGCATTAAATAACTCAACGAAAATGTAAAAAGTTGGACAACTTAATTGTGGAACCCTGCATAACTATATCATCATTGAAGGAGAGTAAATAAAAGATATACAAAAATTTCACCTAGCTATGGAGCCTTCCACTTGCTTTGGACCGTAGACCTGCACTCAGTAAAACTCAAAAATGACGAGCCCAGGTAAGTAACGCGCCAGTAAGACTTATATACGGCATTTCAAAATAACTAAAGCAGTCGAATTCATGCAATTAGAAGGAAATGAACAGGTAACGCATGAATATAAAAGACTGTCAAAAATCAAGCGATAAATGAGGCCAAATAGCAAGGAGTCCCGACCAAAAGGTCGTTGAGTCGCGAAAAAAGCCCGGCAGACTCGGGTTCAGGACGAGACACCTGTCTCCCAGCCTTAACCCTTGCGACTATGAGATATCCACAGACCCGGATAAGTGCCCCCAACGTACACTCAATTGGGAGATATCGACGGCGTCCATATAAGAGCTCATATCACAGAGAAACAGTGCCATGACTCACTTGCCAATGGAGTAACGCGTGCATATAAAAGACACAAATCAATCGATAAGTGAGGCCAAATAGCAAGGAGTCCCGACCAAAAGGTCGTTGAGTCGCGACAAAAGCCCAGCAGACTCGGGTTCAGGATGAGACACCTGCCTCCCAGCCCCAACCTTTGCGACTATGAGATATCCACAAACCCGGATAAGTCAAGATAAGAGCTCATATAGCAGATGAATAGTAACCATGACTCGCTTGCCAATGGACCCACTCAATCAATAGCATTTTCAAGGATAGCTATCAAAGCAATGAACAACAATATCAAAGTAAAATGCCATATCGTACAATTTCCTAGCTGGTTTACTTACATTTTTCGCGAAAAATTGTCCTCGAAACGTCCCGCTCACGCCTCGATATGCGCACCCGACACCCGACTATAGCCTCGCTAAGTCCCTGGTGTCCATTTATACATTTTTAAGGCTAATTTACTAAGTAAGTCAAATCACAATCAAACATACTTAACATAAACCTCACCATGGCTTTCAATGGAAGTCTCAAATCCAAAATCCATTGGAATCCACGCGTCGTCGAGCTTCGTCGAAGTCACGACGCCTTGTCCACGGTTGTTGTCTCGTCGGGGATCGATCGGCCCGACAATACGCCACCGCGCGCGTTGTTCCACATTGTTCCCCGCGCCGCCGTCGCTGTGCTGCGCGCTGCAGCGCGCGCCGCTGTCGGCTGCCGCCGCCCACTCCGCAGTGCGGCGTCACCGTCACTTTGCCTGCTGCTGCCACGCCGCGCCGCTTTTCGTTCTACTCCACCAAAACCACGCCGCCGCCGCCATCATCCGCGAGCAGCCGCTGCTGGAGCCGTTGGTCCGCGTCCGCTCGTCGGAGCCGCTCCGCTGCGCGATCCTCTCGCGTCGCAGAGCTCGCCGTCGTCCCCACGCCCGCCGCCATGGTGAGCTCCTTCGCGTCGCGTCGAGTCGCGCGCCGCGCGTCGGTGCGTGCTTCTCCATAGTCGCGCCACCGCATGCGCGTCACCGCTCGCCCGACGTCTCACCGCGATGCTCGCTGGCCGGCGGCGCGCGCCGCGAGCGAGCCGCCGTCCGCGCCTCGTCTCTCTGGAGCCGCTGCCTCGCCGCTCCGCCGCCGCGCCTCTCCCTCTCTCTCTCTCTCTCTCTCTCTCTCTCTCTCTCTCCCTCTCTCTCTCTCTTTCTCTCTCTCTTCCATCCGATTCTTATCTAAATCTTTTTTTTCTCTCTTTCCTCTCTCCTTTCACAGTGAGAAAAACAAAACAAGTGTCCTCGAGATTTGTGTTGCACAAATCTCGAGGCAAACCCAATAATTCACTTCTTCTCAAGTCTCGCAAAATGCGTATCTCGAGGCAAATCCAATACATCTCGTTTTATTTAACAAACTATATGCCATTGCATAGTTCTTTTAATGTGACCACATTAAAACCACTATAGCCACTTATTACACCAACATTAAGTCGCTACCTCGGTCCCACGTCGGCACGCGACTTGAGGCGCGTCCCCGTTTGTGTTTCGGCTCAACAAATTCCTCGCGTGTACCAACTAGTAAAACGGCTCAATAATTTGCATTATAATATCAAATTGGATATTCGGACATACGTATTCTGACGAGTAGATCCCACATATGACCCTGACCTGGCATGTGGCACAAGTCAAACTTTTGGGCCGTTACAACTATGCCCCTAATATTGAAGTCTATGGTAATCTCAAGTAGATGAACTAAATGATATACCTATCATGAGTAACGCCTATAACTTAATCTATTTGGTGTTCTCATTGTGGGTTGGTCCAGTACCTTGTTCCCTAACAAGTAATCATGATCTCGATTTGTATCCTTATACGTATGATCATCACATGATTATCAATTAAGATTCACACTAGTCTTAACTCATTATAGTTCCCAGTATAATAACTGACCAGTGACATTTAGAATATTTCAACAAATACACATGGATTTTGTTATAAGGTAAATATGCAATCATTTATAATAAAACAACAAACGAAAACCTCTATTTTATTAACTAAAATTTTAAGATAAACAATGTTTATAAATTGATCTAGGGCACATGCCCCAACATTAGGGTCATATATATAGTATTCTATATTATACATATTCCAATTGAACTCAAACTCCTTGTTTTAATCCAATATTCTCATAGCCGACATAAGCGAAGTCTGACCAAATCCTCCTTCTCAGCTAAATTACTGGGAAAATCGATGGAACGACTCTATGGTTCATTGATTTGTGTAGCGAATCCTAGTTCATCTTCTAGATAGCTGATGAATCGATGTCTTCTTTGTTGCCAATTTATATAGCAAATCCTAGTGTATTTTATGAATCGATGTGGAATTTTTAGCCATTTTCTTCGATTTACTGAATTATTTACTTTTCTTCATTTTTTCTTACATTTCTTTATATAACCTTAATATAACATGTAATCACAAAAAGAAGAGAAAACCAATGTAATATAGCCTTTTACATCTAAAATCACCCTAAAATATACTATAAAACACTATATAATTATTGACTTATCATTTCTTCGGCTTCTTGTTGTGTTAATTGAAGATTACATGGTTTGTTATTTTAGAATATTAAATATTCTATAATTTTGATAATGAAAAATGTATTATTAGCTTTATTTTTTACTTTAAGTGTGTGTTTGGAGTGTACATTTGTTTATTAAGTATTTATAATCGAGGGATCCCTAAATTATAATTTTGCCCCGTGCCCAAAACACTTAGGATCGACCCTCTAACAACTCATCATTGGGTGTAAAGATAGGATCCACCCTCTAACAACTCATCATTGGGTGTAAAGAGATGAGTGATCGTAGCTGCAAGTGTATGACTGTGAAGTACCATAGGTTTTGAAAGGCCAAATGATCAAAAATATCATAACCTTTACAAGTTGTATCAATTATGCCCTAACCTTTGAAATTTATCAATTATATCATAACCTTTTCAATTTACTATCAATTCTATCATCAATTAATTTAGGTACTTTTACTTTGAAATCAACAATTCCTTGGCGATTTTTGTTCAATTGGAAGCGATGGGAAGACGTTGAGCCTATCTCTAGCTTTTTGACTGGATTTTTATGGGAAATCACTTCTTTTTGTCCAATAGCCTGTATTTACTCTAAAAATATAAAAAACAAAAGTTTTAGAGTATAAATGGAGATAAAAGTCTTGAAATTAATAGTAATATCACACTAAAATATAGCACAATCGGTGACTTATCAGTAATGGTCAATATTTGAATATCACACGCACTGGTTCTGCATTGATTCCATCTAATAACTCGATATTATCATTTGATCATACATTATATATGTCTGGTATTAGAAAAATCTCTTTAATGTGTCACAATTAACTAGGGGATAACAATGTCCTGATAGCGTTTCGTCTTGATGTTTGTTTTGTGAAGGATATCAATACCAATGAAGTTCTACTTCAACAGTCTCTTCACAAAGGTCTCTATCGATTTTTTGGGTCTTAAAGTTCGTTTGTGGATTCCTGCTCTGTGGCATGCTAGGCTTGGTCAAGCTGCAAAGAAAGTGTTTCGACAGGTTTTGAATAATCATATGCATTTACGTACTAATTGTTCAATTAATTTTTGTTTTGATTGTCCTCGTAGCAAAATTCATGCTCTTCCATTTCATTCTTCTAATAAAATTTATGCCCGTGTCCTCATACTCACCAAGACCCATGTACATTTACTTAACTACAAAAATGAGCCTATGTTTTGCTTATAAGTTATAAACTTATAATTTTACATACTTACGCGTATTTATAATTTTTATTCTAACCAATTATATATTTATAGTATTTGACATATTGCAACTCCTATTTCTGATGCCCATCCCACAGTTTCTAAATCAAGTGCATGTGTCATTGTACTTCTCTCAGCATCAATCTCGACAAGGGGGCCTAGTTTTCGTCCAAATCCCAAACGCCCTAACCTTTAACTTTGATCGCCGCTAAGGGCACCCCACCGTTTCATGAAGGCACCCAAGTTATTTGTAAAAATTCCAGCGAAAATGGAAAATACCATTTTGCCCCTGTATATATATTGATTCAAACCCCACAAACCATTTTGAGAAAGAAACAGGGGCACCCCACCACCGAGATTGAACCATAAAGCGACATTGCGTTTGGCGAGCGTTTATCGATTCTTGCGGCTTGACATCATCCGACAGCGAGGTAACAATGTTTGACAACCATATGATGCTTTGTTGGAACTGTGAATTTGAGTAAAACTATGAAAATGATGATTTGTTTGTCAACGTAGGGTTTGGTAATTTGGACAAATCCGAACTTGTTTGCACTATATAATGGAAGATTGTACTGCTACGGTGCAAGAGGAGGTTGAACTTGAAGTAAATTTTCAAATTTAATTTGTTTTTATGCGGTTATTCGAAGTTTATGTCGATGTGCGCGATTGATTCGGCCTCGCAGGACCGAGATGTATAGCAACGTCTCGGTCATAGAGGACCGTGAAATGGGCGTAGTTCACGGTATGGGACGACCGAGACTACTGAGTAAGTCTCGATCGTACGTGAGCGAGACGCTGATTAAAGTATTGGACCTGTACAACCGAGAACCTATTTTTTGGGGTTTTTTGGTGATTGTGCTGTACATTTTGGTTGATTATAATGTTACACTATTTGTATTGCAGGTAATGCCGGTTTCTACCTTATTTCCAGACTACAAGGACACGTTTACACCTTGTAGGGCATTCCCCTCTAGAGAAGCAGCTATTTCATGGCTTCAAATGATAAGCCGCGAGAACATGTTTGTGCTAGTGACAAAACACTCTGATGCCGGGGGCATTAAGTGCAGGGGGAGGGTGAAACTTGCGTGTGAGAGGTCTGGAACATATAGGGGAATGTCTCAGAGGGTAGGGAAGGGGAAAGCGGCCAAAATTTCTCTGAAAGCAAGAAATGAGGAAGAAGAGGAAAAGGCGATGACCCAAACTGGTACGAAGAAATGTGGATGCCCTTTCCTTATCAACGTAAAGGAAAATGCTGACTCCTTGTGGTATGTCACTGTCATATGTGGGAGGCACAATCACGAGCCCGCAAAAAACTTGGACGACCATTCATTTGCTGGAAGATTGGATAAGGGGGAGCAGGAGGTTGTGGGGCAAATGACAAAGGGGAATTTGAAGCCAAGAGACATCCTAAATACGTTGAAGCAAAGAGATGTTAGAAACGTATCGACAACGAGGACAATATATAATGCAAGACAAAAAGTCTGAAATGAGGATGCGGGTGGGAGGACTCAAATGCAACAAATGTTGCACATCTTGGAGAAGAATAAGTGGAAGTCCTGGCATAGGAAGCATACCGATACGAATGTTGTCACCGATTTATTTTGGTCACATCCCGACTCAATAAAGTTGCTAAGGTGTTTCTCATCGGTAATTTTGATGGATTGCACGTACAAGACAAATAGGTACCGAATGCCTTTGTTGGAAATTGTTGGCATCACTTCTACGCACTTGACATTCTCCGTTGGGTTTGCATTCATATCATCAGAGAGTCATGCGAATTATGTTTGGGCACTTGAGAAGTTGAGATCCATATTGGATGGGTGGCTTAAACCTGACGTGTTTGTCACCGATAGGGACTTAGCCATTATTAGTGCCATTGAAGAAGTATTTCCGTCAGCGTCTCACCTCCTTTGCTCTTGGCACATCAACAAAGTAGTATTGGCCAAGACTAAGAAGATGTTTGGGGAGAACGATGGTTTTGCGCGTTTCATGGATAGGTGGACGAGCGTGATGTATGCCAACTCGGAGATCTTGTTCGAAGTTAGGATGAATGACCTGCGTTGTGAGTTTGGGAATGTCAAGGGTCTTACTGAGTACTTGGACAACACATGGGTAAAGAACTACAAGGAGAAATTTGTCCCCGCTTGGACAAATAGAATTATGCACTTTGGGGAAACAACAACGCAGAGGGTGGAGTCTGCGCATTCCATTCTGAAGCTACACCTTGGCAACAGTCAGGCCAATTTTGAGACTTTGCGGAATGTGGTTGATGGCCTCCTTAGAATCCAACACAACAACATCAAGGCATCGTTTGAGCTAAGTTTGAATGTGGTCCAACATGAGTACATTGATGAGTTATATTGACGATTGCGTGGTTATGTCTCTCAACGGGCGCTTAGGCTAATTAGAGATGAATTGACACGTGGATAGGATGTTGGTCACGACTCCACTCATTGTGGTTGCGAGATACGTACCACACATGGCATTCCTTGTGCACACGAGCTAAACCATCATATATTTGCTGGGTCGCCCATCCCTCTCGAGGACATTCATGTTTACTGGCGAAAGTTGAGTATGATACCTGAGAATCCTGTGGATCGGTGTGGATACAAGGTGCATGATGAGATTGAACGGGTGTTGCAAAAGTTTCATGCTTGCACTGATGAGGACGATCGCCTCAGGATTATTCAGCAGCTCAGGGAGATTAGTGGACCTTCGTCTACACCGGGTGTTGTGCCGCCGGCGAAAATAAAGACAAAGGGAAGGACACCGGGGTCTTCAATCGGAGGCAAGGCAGGATCGAAGAGAAAACACGAAAATGACGATTCTTCCACGACTAGATTGCCGAGCGGATTTGAGTACGTGCTTTCCACAGAAGAGGCCTCTACTTCGAGGAAGAAGAAAAGCAAAGTTGTTCCTAAAATGCGTCGTGCCAGTCGACGCACGCAAAGTGCATCTAACATGGCTTATGGTCATTGCATAGAACCGGATTGGTTGCCACATGTTAAGGGCACTATCGATGTGGTTGCCGATGGAAATTGTGGATATCGGTGTGTTGCATCTGGGCTTGGACTTGCCGATGTAGACGGTTGGAGGATTGTTCGTAGAAGGATGTATGATGAGATTATCGGGTATGAAGACCTTTGGCGGGAAGTGCTTGGCACGAGTTACGAGACTGTCAAGATTGCGGTGCATTGTCCAGATAATCAAGTTGGTGCATCTTTCAAAGAATGGTTGACACTTCCAGACATGGGATTGTTAGTATCCACTGCATTCAATGTCATTCTTGTAAACCTCTCGCATGGGAGTGCCTCGACATTTCTACCTCTACGTAGTGCTCCACCGTTGTCGTTGCACAACAGACCTATCATTGCCATGATAAATGACAGGAATATCCATTGGGTTAGGGTAAGTTCTATGAATTTTTTTGAATTGTGATGTTTCCCCCCTGATCGGGTTTGTGACAATATATTCTATGTTATACTGTTCACTCTGACAGGTGAAGTTGCGTGTGAATGCATTGTTGCCATCCTTATATCCATCGTGGGACCGGTATGTTGAGGACTACGCCAAAGGTTGGCGAGATGGATTCGTATTTCGAGATATCGCGCCCCTTGCAACTGTTGATGAAGGCACCATATCCGTTGTAGATTTAGGTACACCGTAGTGTAAAACTTGTACCTAGCAATCTTGATGGTTGTACATTTTGAAATTTAGAAAGTTAGTTTGAATGTTATATGGATATACAATGAGTTAAGTTTCGGTGCAAATTGTTGTATTGTTGTACATTTTGATTCTTATAGAGTGAGTTTGAATGTTATATTGATTTATAATGAGTTAAGTTTCAGTGCAAATTGTCTTGTTGGATTTTGATTCTTGTAAAGTTAGTTTGAATGTTACGAAGGATCTATAATGAGTTAAGTTTCAGTGGAAAGTGACGTGTCGGCCCTGAATGACCGAGACCGACGGTATAGTCTCGGTCATTCAGGGTCGACAAGTAACGTGTGCATTTGTCACTGCAAAAAGGTTTCGTCCATCAGTGACCGACACATTGCAAAAAGGTTTTTGCATATATGTTATCTATTTGTGACTGCATGTTTGTCTATAAACAATAAATTTGTAATAGATTGTCGTATTAGATTCATGAAAGAAATGATAAAAAAACAACCGAAATTGATGAAATATTTACTTTCGTCGCAGCAAGTTCCTCGCGAAGGAGCTCATTTGTAGCATTTGCCTTTTCTTGTGCTCTTCGTATTGCAATATCTGCCGGACATTCGGAATCTTTCCCAAACACATCTTTAAATGAGGGTCCATGACCATAAGTTAGCACACGCCCGCGTTTTTTATCTCCTATTACCTTTTTAAAAATTTTCTCTCGAACTTCCGCCGTTTGCTCTGACTCGGGAATTTGTGAAAGTTCATTTTGCAATTGCAACTAAACATAAAATTTGATATTAACATAAAAAGGAATTGTTATGATGTAAACTAAATATGTATTACTAGTTATGAAAAAATAAATCTTTTTTTACCGCTAATTCTTATGTATCTTCATTCGATCTAGCTCATGCCCTTTTATAATAAGCTGTCAACCATACTGAAGCGCGGTCTGTGGGTAGACCCTTATTTTCTCTCTTAAAGGTAAAATTGTCAAGTAAGAAATGATTATCTTTAAAAAATAGAGAACACTCAAAATTTTTTTAAGAACCTACTTGATTACCTTATGACGTACGTTCGCGAAAGACTTGCGACCTGTTCGATGGCAAATAGTATTTTGTTTTCTATTTTCAGCATTTTTTTAGCAATTTTCTGCATCAATAGTAAAATACTTATCACACATATAAAAATGAATTAAATTGAAATCCAACTTATTATTCATTTCTAAAAAACTAACTCAAAGATCTACAAAATTTTAAGGTAATTGAATAAAATGAAGCATTGTATCTAATGTGATGGAATTATTTTAATGAGATGAAATCAAATGGAAGACTAAGAATTTTGATTTGTACCTTAACTTCATCTTCGTTCCAATACCTCACAAGTATTGGCCATTGTTCATCTTGTACGCGCTCATCAGGCACTCGAGTAAGAATATCTTCATCATCTTTGTGCTTCTCGTAATGCACTTTTAATGTATGCTTCCACGATCTCAGTGTATTGGCAACTTTCTCTAAACATTTTTCGCGAAACTCAAGTGGGGCATCAGTATTATCCTGTACTTAAACATTATGAAACTCAAACTCAAACCAATTATACAAATAATATATTATTTTCATTTATATAGTTATCTTCTTACCTGTACCTCACGCCAAATGGCATTCTTATTTTCTTCAGGCACATCATTCCATGATTCATACGTTAATGGTATTAAAGACCCATTTATACGTTAATTATCGTGTTTCACTAGCAAATGAAGAATTTTTTGTATCAAAAGCCTTCCAAGCTTGAGAATCTGCAGGATGCCTCAATACACCATCATCAATTCGCTCTTTTGCATGCCATGTCATGAGTGAAGATGTTTTCGATGACATAAATAATCTTTTCAATCTAGCTTTCAATGGAAAATATCTCACTTGTTTAGCTGCAACTCGCTTTCCCCCATTTTTATTTGCAATTGTATTTTTACTTGTATTTGGGTCATTAGAATCATCTTCCTTATACCTTGATGCATGACAAATAACACATTCATCAATATCATTATTTTCATCTTTGAACAACATACAATGATTAGGACATGCATCCCATGTTTTATAAGTAAAATCCAAATCTGTGGTCATTTTGTTTGTTTTGTAATATGAATTAGGTAATCGGACGCCTTCAGGAAATGCTTCTATCAACAACTCAAGCAACAAAGTAAACGACTTATCTGTCCAACCACTCATTACTTTCAAGCTCAACATCCGTACAATGAATGAAAGTTGAGTGAATTTCTCACATCCTGGATATAATGGTTGTTCTGCATCTTTTATAAGGTTAAAAAAGGATTTGGTTTCTTCATTAGGTCCAAACACTTGTGTAGATTCACTCGAGTTTCAAGTCTCCGCATCATCAATATTAGGAATCCCAAATGCATCATGTACCATTCCAACCATATCATCATGAAACGATTTATGTCTTTCTTCATTATCTTCATAACAATCTGAAGGAGTATTAGATTCTCCATGATAAATCCAATTTTTGTAATGATTTAAGAATCCATTTAAAATAAGATGTCCTTTAACCTTTTCTCTTGACTTTAAAAATCTATTGCAACACTCCTTGCATGGGCAATGAATTTTTTCCTTTGCCCCGTTATTGGCATAAGCGAAATCTAAAAATTGTTCATACCCATCCATACATTCTTGAGAATTTCGATCAACTAAAGATATCCAACTCTTATCCATTATTTCTGCAATGGGATTATCAAACATGACATTAACACAAATAAATTAAGATTATTACAATAGAATATATTAATCATCCCTAGCAAGTGTACGAACATGAAATTACAAACAACTATAACATCAAAGATTAAGCAATTACCTCAATACATGATTCTAATGCATTATAATGTTGATCATGACATGCTTTACTGGTAAAATAAATATGAAATATCATACCAAATACACACATTGTAGGAATGTAAGAAAATTCACAACCTTGTATCGAGAGGCCATCCGCCATTTTTGATGGTATTCACTTTTAAATAGAAATTTTATTTTAAATTCTCATAATATTAATAAAGCAAAATTCATCATTTCATCTCTAAACTTTGTATACTTCATGGTATTGGTTTCTAAATTTTTATTAATATCTATTACTAAATCGAACAAAGATATACATTTAGTTTTTCCATCATTTAAAGTATCAAATTTCAACGATGTGGGTAATAAGAGTGTTGTGTGACTAGTCAAAAAAAGCAAAGTAGTTTATACTCTTAAATCGAACAACTCACATTGGCCAACAAAAGTAAAAAAAAAAATTAATTTCCCTCAAAAACATAGAAAATTTAAACTTTGGGGATCAAAATCACAAAAACTCAAAAGTTCAAGGATCAAATGTATAACAATAAAAATTCAGTGATCAAATGTACACTAATAAAAAATTTAGAGATCAAAAATCATCGCCTTTGTTGTACTACACCTTAGTATTTTAAATTATCAAAAATCCAAGCCCGGAATTCCCATGTCTTCATTGAAGATGAAGAAAATGTATGTTGAGTGTAGAATAGCGTTTAATTGGTGTACTATTCGTCACAATTGTTTGATTGATAATTTTAAAAAGTTTTAACTGATACTAGTAACTATGCTAATCTTCTTGTACCTCTGTTTCGTCATTGATATCATTGACAATTTAAGAAAGTACACCTGCATGTTATATACTATTTAATTTGTTCTTGAGATCTTTGCAGGTGTTGTCTATTTCTCAACCAAGTTGTGCTGGTGAAATGGTGATTGATTATCTAGGCTATTACTTACTTTAAATCTCCTTTTTGTTAGTTGAAATGTAACAACTAGCAATTTTTTCCCTACATTTAGAGATTGGTACTGAGGAAAAATATTCTTTGTCAATTTAAGGAGTCGAGTAAAATTTGGGTTTGTGAATCGTGCAGTACGCTGCGCTGCTGCCCAGGCAAAATTCTTCTTTGTTTACAGATCTAAAAAGCATGATTTCAGTTGGATTGGCTTCAATAGCATCAAACACTTGTGATTTCAGAAAGGCAGTTCATGGAGAAAATACATTGCCAGTTTTATGCATCGGCCATGGAGGTGGAAGTCTACCTTTATTTTTGCCGACCAGGGAGCAGCGGCGCCGAGCAGGGAGCAGAGGCGCCGACCAGCGACCAAGGAGCAAAGGAGCCGACCAGCGAGCAGAGGCGCCGACCAGCGACCAGGGAGCAGAGGCGACCAGCGAACCAGCAAGCAGAGGCGACCAGCGAACCAGGGAGCAGAGGCGACCAGCGACCAGCGAGTAGAGGCACCGGCCGACCAGCGACCAGCGAGCAGAGGCACCGGCCAACCAGGGAGCAGAGGCGCGAGGGTGAGGCGTCGACGAGATGCAGGATGACCAGGGAGGAGGCACGAGGATGACGACCAGGGAAGGGGATGACGACCAGGGAAGAGGATGACGACCAACGACCAGGGAAGAGGACGACGAAGTAGAGGCAGGAGGAGTGCGAGGCGCGACGACGACGAAGTGGAGGCGCGACGACGAGGATGACGACGACGGCGGATCAGAGGCTTGAGGAGGATGATTGGTGTGAGTAGTAGGGCGGATGAAGGAGGTGGAGGAGTGGGACGAGAAGGGCGGAAACAATTTCGGGGGGTTTCGCGCAAAAAAATGGAAACAAAAAATGGGAAGGAGGTTGCGGGGGGTTTCGCGCGTGCATAAAAAATTGTGTTTTCTTTTGTTACAGAATAATGATTGTGAGCAAACACACTTTACGTGACGAAATTTTTTTACCTTTTTGTGATGGAAACATGTTCGTCTCTAAGGCTTCTTTTCATCACGCAAAATCTAAATCGTGACAAAAATAAGTGTTAATGTATAAAATCTTTGTTTACGATTAATGTACCGTCACTAAAACGCCTATTGGATACGCTTATTTTAAACCGTGACAAATGATTCGTCAAATTTGTAGTAAAAGCTCAAATTTCTTGTAGTGTAGCTCGTCGACCAATGGTCGAACGCACTGATATAATGTCGTTTACGAGGCACCGATAGTCACAAAAAGGTTTCGTCCATCAGTGACCGACACATTGGAAAATACAGGATCCACCGACATTCTCGGCCAGGCCACACCGAGAATCCAGCGTTTGTGTCGGTTGGTCAGTACCGACAATTCAATATAAGTGTCGGACCTGCTTGACCGAGACACCCTCTGAATCAAAAAAACCATGTATTCTAAACCAAAATTGACCAAGATACAAGTATAACAAATGTAGAACAGCAAGTAATGTAAAACAATGTCCAAAATGTCACCACAAACATTAATCAAATGATCCAAACTGTCATAAATCACTCATCAAACATACAAGTACTCTACCAAACGGTCATAAACCATTCAACCATGTACTTAATCGTATGAAGCTGTCATAAAATTGTCATAAAACATATTCATCAAACATTCATCAACTAGTCTCGGTAAACAATAAAATAAATGTCTATGTTCCTCAAACACTCATTGCTCATTGCTTTGGTTTCTTCAAATTCTTCCTTTGATACTCCTTCCCAAGCATTCTCTTCAGAGGGCGAGCATCGACCGTGGCGGGCGGAGCATTGGCCGGGGTGGAGTGTGTAGAAGTGCTACCATGCTGGGACTGCCTCGGGCCTGCTTCGGTAGGGGCGGATGTGGCGGTTGTGCCGGTTGCGGTCGCCGAAGTGGTACTCGTGGTGGTGGGACCTATACTCCTCCCCGAAAGGAAATTGACGATATCACTCGCCATTGTCCTCACAGACTCAAGCATACACAACTCCTGCGGGAGGTCCATCCATCGCAATGCCGCGTCCAACGCACGCCTATTACGCTGATGAAATTAATCGGGTTAGTGTTAATGTAAAACATATCGGGATGAATAATACATGCATAATACATATAACCATTTCAATACCTCCAGTAGCTCGTTGTCTGCGATGGTTGTGGCGACCATGTCCTGGTCCTCAAGGCTCGGATTGGTGATCATGGGATGAGACACTTTGAGGAACCAAGGTAGGTAGTCCGGTGTAGCCAAAAACTCGAACTCGCCTTGTCACCACGAACTTCGGGAGCCAACAAATGGTTCCTCCATCGCTCCCAATTGTCTTGCTGGAACCCATACTTGACCGAGTATTTGTTCGCAGATGGGCCTCGGTGTGCTTCCAATGGACGGTACGGAGGATCTGGTATAGATTGCACGTGGCCAAACTGTCTCAGAATCCTCTCCGGATGGTAGGGCTCCACCACATCCATGTACTTGATCGTCCCACTGTAAAAGGCCATCGCGTGCACAACTCCATTTTCCCTGAAATTCACATATGGGTCCCAAGTGACCTAATCAAAATGCAACAACCATTGTTAGAAACCAAAAATACAAAAACATCATTCATCACAGGATATGGATAACCATCTCACCTCACTTGGGCGCAACCTATCCAAGGTTCTCCTAATGGACCCGAGCTTGTCAACATTCCCCACGGTCTCGTGCTTTTGAATCCATCTGCAGACACGAGGTTGCACGTAGTCCATGTATTTCGCATTGGGTGTGGAGAAACCAAGTTTGAAATGGTCGTACACCCATCCCTGCAAATACATACAATGTTAGTTAGTCCACAAATGCAAGTTGGCGTAATTATTATACCAAAAGGAAAGTAAGTCTATTTTATAACAAACCTCAAGCAATGTGAGGTAGCCAGCAATCTGAGACACTTGCAGTCTCGTGGCAGACCCCAAGTGTCGATACAAGTAGGCCAACGCAGCCGCACCCCATGCGTACTTTCCCACGTCGTCCAAGTCTTCAAGAATCTTCAGCAGCGCGATCGACACCCGAGACCCACTCTTATCGGCAAATAGGGTGCAGGACAAAAGGTACAACCGGTACGCTCGGGCTGTGCATTCCACAGGAGGATAATTTGTGGGTCTCGAACCAGCTTTGGGGCACCATCGACTCTTCAACCAACATTTGCGACCTTGTGAGCCCCTTGCTGATATTCACCTCCTCCTCAGCCTCCTCGACGCTAACCCCAAGTAGGTTCGAGACCATCTTAATAGCGTCCGAGCGAGATTCCTCCGTGTACCTCGCAAAGTTCTCCACTGCCACAACTTTGCCCGTCACAGGAATCTTCAGGAGGAAGCTCACATGCTCTAAGGAGATAGACATTTCACCAAAAGGTAAGTGAAATGTGTTCGTCTCCGGCTGCCACCGCTCCACAAATGCAGAGATAACCTCCTTGTTGGCCTTGCGGTATGAACAGTCTATCAGCGTATTCAACCCGGAACGCTGAATAATTCTCTGAAGTCACGCCGTGTCAGGGTGGCACGTCTATAAATCCCATTCTTGTGTCTGAGCTCCGTGATTGATACACTTGAGAACCGGACGCTCCTGCAACAAAAAAATACATCTCGTCATATTTGTGAAAACCGTGAGTTTTAAATTACTCCGTTCAATTAAGTTTTAATTACCTCATTGCTCCAAATCGCTAATGCGACATGATCCTTAAAGCTCTTCAACAACGCCCCGTCTATAGGACCACCGGGGAAAGGAGCATGCACTTCAACAGGCACTTCTGGCTCTCCTTCATTATGGCCAGCTCCACCACTACTACTCTCGTGTACATTACGATCAGTTTCTGTCGTGTTCCCCGCCGCCGATGAGTCACTGCTACTAGACTCCGATGCATGACCCTCATCTTCCCCTCGGGCAACAACAAGATCCTTAGGTCGCCGAGCGTCGATGTTCGAACCTTCATCGTGCAATTCTAACCTTGCACGATTTCCATCTACCTTTGCCTTTCCCTTAACATCTTCATTCTCCTTCTCTGGTATGATGTTGTCAGGGGTCTCCGGCCGCCTCGCTCCCGGTTAGGCCTCGACACCTCAACACCAGCCTCCTCCCTAGTCACCGGCGCCTTCGAACGAGCCATTCCTGAAAACAGTACAACATATAAGCGCATGGAACAGAACCCAAAAAAAATTTACAAAAAAAAATGTTCAAATTCATCCATTTCTGATGTCTCGGTCAAGCGGGTTCGTAAACCAACCCATAATTTCGGCCACTCTTGACCAAAAAGGGGTCACATATCTCGGCAGTGTACAACCGAGAGCAATTGAACGTTCTCGGTTGTACACCACCGACATGGCTTGACCAATTCAATTCACCTTACTCTCGTCCTGTGCCGACCGAGGCGACTCTAACCCTCTCGGCATTGTACAACCGAGAGAAGGAGTACATTCTCGGTTGTACGCCACCGACACAACATTATCTAACACTAATTGTACCTCTCGTCATGTCTCGGCCGAGATAACACAAGTAATCTCGGCCATTCGTAACCGAGACTCTGTGAACTCTTCCGGCCTTCCTGGCCGAGACGGCGAGTTGCCCAAAATTTACCTTCTGTCTCGGTGGCCGAGACAGTAAACACACTCTCTGGCCTGTGTGGCCGAGAACCGCGATTTTCCAATAATGGAACCATTGAACACACCGCCACACACACATTACAACTACTCTACCAAATGTAACTTAATTAGACTATAAACGTACCTTCAAACGATCGATTTCGAGCCAAATGTGTGTGTTCGACGAACTTCAACCGAGCCCTAATTTGGAGACGAAATCGCCCAACACCCGGAGCCTACAAACTGGAAAAACCTCCTACAACAAAAGAGAAACACACGGAGACGGACGGAAAACACGATTTTCGGGAATCCTCGCAATGGTCGATCCTCAACGAATGGGTTCTTCCACAAGGAGTTCGCTGGTGGTGGTGGTGGGGGTGGTGGGGTGCGAGAGTTTTGAACGAGGGGTATTTTGGGTATTTCGGGTCCAATTTTTGGGTGCCCCGGGTAAATTGGTTAGTGCCCTCATTAACTGGGTGCCTTCATGAAACGGTGGGGTGCCCTTAGCGGCCCTCTTAACTTTTTGGATTTGTTCCTCAGCACGGTTGGTAAATAATCTTTTTTATATATATAAAAATTGCCATCAGTTTTTGCCTAGCGTAAATGACATTCTAGCGAATAACGTACAATGTTCCTGACAAAAAATTGAAACAGAAAACAAGACCAACCCATCTAAAGTACCAACAGACTACAAGACCATAAATTCCTAGACAGTCCGGGTGTACAAATACAAAAGCTTTGTTTGGTTCATTTTTACTAATTTACAGTGCAAGTAAAGATAACTTTATGGAGTTAACTCACAGTTTAAATTCATATTTTATGTTTGATTGAACTTTAAACTTGGAGATAAGTTACAAATTCTTAAAAATAATAAAATGAAAAAATTGATATAAATGCTCGTCGAACATATTTTTAAAATAAAAAAATAATTTGTGAGGGACTTGAAAAAAAAATAATTTGTGAAGAATATTTTTGTCCATAAACTCATGAGAGATATCTCCTTATGAGAGGGGAAAGAGAGAAACTCATCCCCTCCCCTGTAAGTTGAAAAATATATAACAAGAAATTTGACAACCGAACAAGATTAGCTGCCCAATATCTCACCCACATGCCAAAAGGCCATACTCCTATTCAATAAAGCAATCACTCTAGAGTACATAGAGGAAAAACCTAGGCAATAAGTCTCCCGAGAGTGAACGACGGGCATCATCATCAATCAATCGACCACAGCTCTACTTTTTAATGCTTTAATAAGATAGACGGCCCAATCTCCAACCTCTAAAAAACCAGCGGGTGCGTGCACTCTAGAAAAATTTACAAAAGTACAACTGAAATTAGTTTAAAAGAGGGAAATAAGGGTTTTTTTTTTCGTAAAACTAGGCAATAACGCCCAATGAGAAGGCGCTGTCACAATGGACCACATTTTTTGCTGACGTGGACACATGGATAACGACTTTTCAAAAGGCGCTATCCATGTGTCCTGGCCACTTGGGCACATGGATAGCGTACAGAATGACGTGGACGTGGCCGAACGAATAGCGCCTTCTCAAAAGGCGCTATTCGTTCTGGCCACGTCCACGTGGATCCACGTGGACTCCCCCATTGGGGTACACAGATAGCACCTTTTGAGAAGGCGCTATCTGTGTACCTTGTCTTCTTCCTCGCGCGGCAGGGACGCAGAAGACACCCTACCTACTTGTGTAGGGCTCACGGGTGTGTTGTAGAGGGGGGTGGGTCGGGTATTTAAGGAGGGGAGGGGCAGAGGCCGGTTGAAGGAGCAATTGTGGCTGGTGTTGGCGAGAGGGAGGAGGCGACGGTGAGGGATTTGGCCAGAGAGATCAACCAGCAGTGGAGACGAAGGATAGGCAGTTGACGGAGCGGCGGAGGTGCGGAGCAAGGAGCTGAGGCAGGGGTATCGACTAGCAGTGGCAACAGAGAGATCCACCATTGCCACATGCAGCTTAGGCAGGGGTGCGCGGAGCGGAGGCAGGGGTGCGCAGATCGACCATCAGGGGTGCGCGGATCGACCAGCAGGGGTGCGCGAAGCTGCGGCAGGGGAGCGCGGAGTGGCGGCGCCGGGGCACAAGACGTGCCAACGGTGGAGAAGGAGGAGGAGGCTAGTTAAGTTTTGTTAATTAGTTTAGTTAATCGTTTTTTGGTTGTTTGTTTAGTTAGTTAAGTTAGTTTAGTTTAGTTTAGTTAGTTTGATTAGTTTATGTATTTAGGTTAGTTACGGTTAGTTAATTTAGTTTGGTTAGTTTATTTTAGTTAATATGTTTAGTTTGGTAAGTCAATTAAGTTAGTTTATTTTTGGTCTTTCGGTTAGTTAGTTTACTTAAAGTAGTTTGTTTAGTTTATTAAGACGGTTAAGTTAAGTTAGTTTAGTTTCGTTTAGTAGTTTAGTTAATCGTTCTTAGGTAGTTTATTTAGTTAATTAAGTTTGTTTAGTTTAGTTTAGTTTAGTATATGTATTTAGGTTAGTTAAGGGTAGTTAGTTTAGTTTGGTTAGTTTAGTTTAGTTAGTTAGTTTAGTTTAGTTAGTTTGTTTAGTTAAATTTGTTAGTTTGGTTATTAATGTTTGATTACTTTACTTTAGTTTTGTTGTTCGACAATTTTGCGGTCAAGTATAATTTAGTTTTGTTGGGTTCGTTAGTTTAGTTAACATAGTTAGGTTATGTTAGGTTAGGTTATTTAATTTGCTTAGTTATGTAATTATTAGTTTTTTAATTTTCTTAGTTAAGCATTTCAGTTGAAATTAACAATGGAACAGTTTCGAGGATGCAGTTTCCACTTTCACTTTTGTTTGAGAAATGCAGTGTTTACTTTTTATGTTTGTTAGCATTATTTTAGTACTAGTAGTTCAATAACATAGTTAGGTTAGGTTAGGTTAGGTTAGGTTAGGTTAGGTTAGTTAGTTAGATAAGTTACTTGAGTTTAGTTTAACACTCATTACTTGGGTAAAGGTTTACTTAGGTTAGTTAGGTTAGGTATGTTTGATTACTTTACTTTAGTATTGTTGACGTGGAACTAACGAAAATAAAATGTCACTGTAGGATTGTTACGTTGAAGACAACAAGCGGAGGAAAATAGTAAGTTCGCGAATTTGGTATTTTTCCTAATTATTAATCGTTTGTTTTCGTATAACACTCATTTTCTTTTTCTAACTTTCATTTGTAGTTGTACAACAATGGATCCAGGTCCTTCAGATCCATCACTATTGCAACTCCAAGGTACACACAGATCATCGCGAACCTGGAGGGGCGAAGTAAGCTGTTTTACATGAATACGTCAAATTTACAGCAATAACGTATCAAACTCATACATTACGACCTTATCAATTACAAGGTGTACGAAACAATGCGCGTACGCCGAAGACGTGGGGTCGTTGATCGAACGATGCAGTATCATTCTAGTATGATCTCATATCTTCCTTCCAGTGGGTTCTATGGGATTTCCCGTGTGGCATTTTTTAGCCTTGATTGGGCTTTGATTACTGCGTTCGTAGAGAGATGGCGCCCTGAGACCCATACATTTCACATGCATTGCGGGGAGTGTACAATTACACTCCAAGACGTGCAGGTACAGCTTGGATTACCTATCGAAGGTATGCCTGTGACGGGAACGACGGACGCAGACTATGCTGATGTCTGCGAGAGGCTACTTGGACGAACTCCTGGTGGAGATGACGTCGTTGGTTGTAAACTTAAGGTCGATTGGCTTGAGCGTAACGTACCAGCAATAGATGATGATAGCGATGAGGAGTCGGTCCAACGTTACGTTCGATCGTACATACTACAAATCATCGGTGGTTGTCTTTTCGCCGACAAGTCCAATCGATTCGTACACTTGATGTTCCTACCATTGCTGGAGGATTTCCAAGTAGCAGGACAATATAGTTGGGGGAGTGCATGTTTGGCTTATTTGTACAGGGAGTTGTGTCGCGGATCTCGCGCAGTGGCACATGAGGTTGTTGGCGCGTCAATTCTTTGTACTGTGGGCATGTGATGATTTCCATTCATAGCACCGCAGCGCCTGCGTGTTTCTAGAGCTCAGCAGCAAACGGTGAATGGCCAAAATATGCTTATGGACGTTTCACTCGGACACAGGTATTAAAGTCGATTTGTCATTAATTTGCTAAAAAATCTTGTCCAATTTCATTTATCTTAACTTATTGTTTTCTACACAGATGGATCGATGCATTTTCGGTTTCACAAAGTGCGACGCACGTCGTATCGGCTTACCGTGATGCAATCGACTCGCAAAGGCATGAGGATGATGTGGCATGGCAACCTTATACCGAACTCATGGGGTCTCTTCCGATTCGTACAAATGGTCACGGGAGTTGGCTTTCGACGTTTCCCCTTATTTGTTTCCACATTGTGGAGTGGCATCGACCAGAAAGGGTTATGAGACAATTTGGCATGGTACAAGTGGTGTCACCTAATTGTGCTTACGACGCCCAACTGCACCGCCTCGAATTGCATGGACATCATCATGAAAATTGGGTGACTTTTCACGCAAGCTACATACACATGTAGGAAAATCGTGGGGACACCATTGCCACAGCGGCACGTAATGAAGGGCACGATCATGATGACTACATGACGTGGTATCGCTCGGTCACTAGGAGATTCATTGGACACGACGGGGCGTTACGTGACTACTCGGTAATCTTCTAACTCTTACTTTTCATCGAACAACTAATATCTTATTTTGCGTGCTTTGAGCTCATAATTTTCGTATATCAGCGTAATTTGGTGCATCGACTGAGGCGAGTGTTTATTAAGGATGGGTACGAGCAAGGTATTGCTGCGCTTGATGAAGGGATTAAAATTTTAGACGAAGATGAAAGGCAAAGGTCTACTCTTTCGCATGACGGAATTGACGTCGAACAAGACGTAAATGAGGATAATTAACAGGAAGATGATGAAGACGGTCAGGGCGAAGGAAACATAGAGGTGAGAAGAAGACGAACACGACCAGAGACTGTGCGGGAACGCACCAGACGTCCTCGTCCACCACGTCCGTCTACTCAGACCGAGATTGCTGCAGAGGGTAGCCAGACGCTCTCCTACAGCACGTTCATCTCGTTCGAGAACGAGTAGAACAGAGACGTTGGCGAGAGTAGCCAACGATCATCCCCACCAACTCATTCTTCTCATGGGTACATTCCTGCATCGTCCACACCCCAAGCAGAACCTCAAATGTTTGTACCCCGGCCGCCGTTCGTGAATCTTCCTCCTTACCATTTTGATCCATACGCACCTGGGCCGTCGTCTTCATATGTGGACCATGGAATGCCTCATCCTCAAATGTATCCGTCACTGCCTCAATACATGCCTAGTCCATATACTCCTACTCCTTATAATTACAATATGCCATATAGTGGATATCCCGCCTTCATGAACTTGTTGACCATGTCGCAGCCTCATGTTCCTTTCCCCCAACCCCATACAGGAAGCCAGTATTTCGGAATGGTTCCACCTCCTATTTTTGGGAGCATCAGTAGCAGAGGTGAGTCGAGTGAAGCACCAGAGGAAACGCATCAATCTACTCGACGTGATTCAATGCAAGACCAGCTACCTCAACAACCTCAACCGGATGTACAAACACATCGTCCAACTAGACAAAGAGTACGTCCTGGGTTTGCATCACCGAGCAACAACGTCAACGTAATCGCCGGAATAGACTCGCATGATGAGTTTTCTTGATGTCATGGTGATATGTAGATAACTTATATATTGGGTTCACGAAGTACGTGTATACAACCTTCTCATTGAATAAACTTATTTCTCATGTTTTCCATATTATTATAATGCCGTATCTGTGATTACTCTTCAATAGTTAGTTTAGTTTGTTAAGTTAGTTTAGGTTATATGTTTAATTTAACTTAAGTGGTTAGCTTAGTTAGTTAGGTGTAGGTGGTTAGGTTATATTAGTTTAGTTTGGTTAGGTTAATTAGCTTAGTTAGTTAAGTTAGTTTAGTTTAGGTGTTGAGGTTAATTTAGTTTAGTGTAGTTGAGTTAGGGTATGTTCTTTAGTGTAGTTTAGTTAATTTAGTTTACATAGTTAGGTTAGGTTAGGTTAGTCGAGTTTAGTTCACATAGTTACGTTAGGTTAGGTTGTTAACAAGTAACTCTCGAGCTACTTGGTTGTTTGTTTAGTTTCGTTTGGTAGTTTAGTTAATCGTTTTTTGGTTGTTTGTTTAGCTAGTTAAGTTAGTTATTTTAGTTTACTTAGTTTGTATTGTATAGGTGGTTAGGTCAGTTAAAGTTAGTTAGTTTAGGTTAGTTAAGGTTAGTTTAGTTTACTTTGATTAGTTAGTTAGTTAAATTAAGTTAGTTAGTTAGTTATTTAGTTTAGTTAAAGTTAGTTAGTTATTTAGTTTAGTTTGGTTAGGTTAGTTAAGGTTAATTAGTTTAGTTTAGTTAGTTAGTTAGTTAGTTTAGTTTGGTTAGGTTAGTTAATGTTAGTTAGTTTAGAAAAGAGAGTTAAAGGTTGGAACCAAAGTGTATATATATATATTCAAAATTGGTTTCTTTTTTATAACCAATGTATATATATTCAAAATTGGTTTCTTTTTTAGTCGAGATCGCTTCAACTACTACGACGACGACGACGCAATGGCGAAGAGACGGAGCGGATTTAGAGAAGACGACATTTGATGCCCAAGAACGGCATTTCGCAGGATTCGGCTAACGCGGCATAGGCGGCGGTAAGCAGCAACGCCCATGAGGAGGTCATGACAGCCGGCAGCACAGCGCGTAAGCGAACAGATCGGCGAGTCCAGTTGGTGACGTGGCGGTGACGTGACGGCGATTTGTAGAGATAGCGCCTTTTAAAAATGCACTATCTGTACATTTGGCCGCCACCTCACCGCCACGTCACTGCCAACAACCTTAACCAAAAAGGCGTTATTAGATGTTGGTGAGGTGGCGATGAGGTGGCGGCTAAATGTATGTACAAATCGCCGCAATGTCACCGCCACCTCGCCAACTGGACACACAATGCATACTTTGGTTATTTCAAAATACACCACCCTATTTTGTGAAATAAATTGTAAACCCCCCCTAGTTTTGGAAACACCTGCACTCCACGACCACGCCTAAAAATCATTCAACCCTTCCTAATTACACAGCTAAAGCTAAATGATTTATCAAAGCGCACACGACCAATGATTCAAAACAATACAACACGAAATCAACAAAGCAGGGAAGGTATAAGTCGACGCGGGTCCCACATTTACCAAACGCGCGTGCTACATGTTCTCCAATCGTAATCCCGCACTATCCGAATGCCCAACAAATCAAACATCCCTCACGCGCAGTCTCCTAAATAAAACCCTTTTCAGATACCCAATGACAAGGATCCCCAGAGATTTCTTTCACTTAATTGATTATTTAGTCAGAATACCATCTTTATTTCTCTGATCTTTTGTCCATCAGTACAGTGCCTTTGGAGATGGGGTTTTTAGGACACAAGGGACAAATAACGTTTCCTTCTTTTACTAGCTCAGATGGACCAGATACTGAGCTTGTGCTCGTAGTTTCTTCTTCTCCGTCGACTCCATAGAATCATATCCTCCTCTCGGACTCTAATAATCACACTGATTTTGACCCGATTTTAAGAGCAACAATTTTGCATTCCACAAACCACAACTACTACTACTATTACTACGTCCTCTGGTACAATGCTTAAGGTGTCGCTCTTACTAGAGACTCTCTCCCAAAGATTTGACTTTTAGTTTTAGAGACCTCAGATAGTGAATTGCCGCGTCTAGAACAAGGATTGCATCCTTGCTCTTCCCACCTGGGATAATGCTCTGCAGGATGCTCACTGTTTCCCTGATTTTTTCCCTCTTCAAGCGCTCGTTGTTTGTCGATGATGAGGTTGTCCCGTCTAAACATGTCAACTGTGGATCATTTGCATGGTTCGATTCACATGTTCCTCCAGCATTCACAGCATTCATTAGTGGTAACAAGTCCCAATCCTTCTCATTTTGAAGTCTCTTTCTCTTATTCGTGGCTGGATAAGGAGAGCTAACAACTTCTTCCCCATTGTCAATTTCTTCTTGTTTCTTGTACTCTTTCATCTCAGTAGGGGAACGGCCAGTACTAATCTCATCCCCATCACATTCATCATCATTGTTGTAATCGTTGTCATCTGAGAACAACAACGCATTAAGTTCTTCTGTGTCTTCATGCATTTCACTCTCACAGCCAATTTCCTGGTTCTCACTCATACGAAAGGGTTCCGTTTTATAAACATCGCCCACTGTTTCACCTATCCCCATCTGCAGGATATCTACAGCCATTTGCACGGAATCGCTCCCACGAGAGTCTAACGGCATTATTTGATTCCTGAAACATGGTTTCTGTTGAGGATGAGAACCAACAATGGAACTGTAAATCAAACTAGTTTGATTGCCTGACTGATCAAAAACAACTAACCTCTTCTCCTCTGGCCTTGGAACTGCTCTTGTTGCCCCCTCTCCATTACACCCACAATGGAATTCAGATAACCCCTTTGGAACCGAGTTCGGAACAGGCGTTAAGGCCTGGCGATGACGAGGCAAACCATAAAACCAGCCACGAATCTGTGTAGAATGGTTTGTTTTAAGTTGAGGTAACTCAGACGACTGGTACTGTTGCAAGGTTTTGTCACCAGAAAACATGTTGACACAGGAATTCGAACTGGGTTGGAAGGAATTCTGCCATCCTGTATCTAGGACAGAACTGCGAATCAAATTGGGTGATTGTCCAGGCATATGTGGCCGATGAAGCCAAGAACCACAGTCCTTTTCCATTCAATACAACGACCTAAATGAAAACAAAAAACATCAAAACTACCATTATTCAACAGATACACAAAAGCCATACAAACATCTTTCCATTCACAATCAGAGCTAATAAGAACAAAAAACTTACCAGATTGATCAAGATTTCCCAATGTCAGCAACGTTATTTACTAGAAACCTCGTTTAGGACAAGATAAGATACGCTAATGAAGATTGATCCGGCTTTAATACAAACACAGAAACGAACAGTAGTCGATCCGGCTTTAATACAAACACACGGAAACTGGCAGCAGCACAACTAATCTACGTAACAGGTTTAAGCAAATGGCGGAAGTATTCGGCCTGGAAAACAACAAACAACAAACAATCATCCATCAGGTTCATATCAAGCGATCAGCGCGATTCAACAACAGAATTATTTAGCATATTTCAGAGAATCTAAAATAACCTGACAATCTTGCAATGGTTGGAAGCAAGCAATGACTCTAACTATGATTGTCGAGCTCCCAGCAACCCCATTCTCGTGTTTCAACGCTCTGAATCTCGTCTGGCTCGCTGCTTGGCACACCATAATTGTTCTTGACCAATAACAAAACCCGAGTAATCGATCTAAGCAACTACAACAACTAGCGAGGGAATCGAGCGATGGACTTTGGGATTTGTTCAGCTAATCCAACGGATATAGCAAGGGATAACGACGAACAGGTTGGATCCCATGGAAAATTAAGGCAAGTGTAGAAATCTAAGAAAGTGTTTAACAGCAGAGGAACAGTAGAGAGGCAAAGAAGATTTTCCTACAAAATAACTCTACAGTACAGGTTTAAGGAAACAACTTTGCGAAGCCACCGCATGTCGCTTGCCCTTGTTGAATTCTTGAAATTCCTGGAACAGATTTTCGAAGGTCAGATCTCAGCAAACATTTACGAACACGTCACACAAATCCACAAAACAAAAAACACATGGATCGACAAGTTCGTCACAGAGTACTAAAATGATGGTTCTAAAGCACAAATTATCGGAAGAAGAAAAACCACAGTTGAAACATTCCGACTTAGATTGCAGAAAGAGTAGACAGATCGAGAAAATTACAAGATGAAACTGGTTTCTGAGTAAGCGAAACTCACGAATCCTCGATTGTAACTGGAGCTGACGCGAAGAAACAAGCTAGGGTGGAGACACTGAAACGAGGCCCAACAACGGAGAAAGTGTGGTAAAACGAATGAGTGCGAACGGAGAACAGAGAAAGTGGAGAAGACCAAATAGAAGAAAAGACCAAAAGTGCCCTTTAATTTGGACGGACGGTGTACCGGTGTACACTTTTCTTTCATTTTTTTTTATTGTTTTCTATTTTTTATTTTTTAACTTCACCTAAAGTTAAACTCACGTCCTCCGTCAACATTATCTTGAGCAAGTAAATACCTCATCTATTTTAGTGGACATGCTTTGACATAGAGTATAATAATATTGTACTCTAATAAAAAGCAGTTTATTAAACCAAACAAAGGAGCTGCTGATCCAACTCCACTTTTTGATGATTTTTCTCCAATTAGAATTGAGGGCCGCTAAGGGCACCCCACCATTTAATGAAGGCACCCAGTTAATGTGGGCACAAACCGATTTACCTGGGGCACCCAAAAATTAGACCCGAAATACCTAAACTACCCCTCGTGGAAATCCATCTGCACCCCACCACCCCCAGCACCATCTTCACCGCTTGGACTCCAAGAACCCGTTTCGTGTGAACCGTCCAATGGGAGGAATCTCCGAAATCGTGTCTCCCGTGTCTGGCCTTGTGTTTCTCCTCCGTTTGACAGTTTTTTTGCAGTTCGTAGGGCCGTGGTGTGAGCCGATTTCGTCTCGAAGTTGGTTCCGTGAACATCTTCGAACACACGCGTTTTTTGCGCGAAATCGGTCGTTTGAAGGTACGTTTTTAGTGTAATTAAGTTACATTTGGTAGAGTAGTTGTGATTTACGGTGGTGGTTTGTTCATTAGTGTAAGAACGGGAATTCGCGGTTCTCGCCACACAGAAAGAGAATGTGCTTATTTCTCTCGGACAAGCATGTCCGAGAGAGAAGCTACATTTTGGGGAAGTCGAACTCTCGCCACAAAGGCCGAAAATATCACAGAGTCTCGCTACGCAAGGCCGAGAGGACTCTAGGTATCGCGGCCGAGACGTGACGAGAGATAGAATTCGCTAGGTAATGTGGTGGCGGTGGTGTACAACCGATAATTTGGTCATAGTCTAGGTTGTACCATGGCGTGAGTGTTAGAGTAGGCTCTGGTCGTGATTGGCGAGAGCAAGGCGAATTGAAATGGTCAACACATCTCGGTGGCGGACAACCGAGACCTTTTCATTGGACTCGGTTGTACACGACGATATATTAGAGGAATTGTCGGCCATGGGTGACCGAGAATATGTGTTGTTTCACAAACCCGCTTGACCGAGACATAAGAAATGGATGATTTGGACATTTTTGTTTTGTAAATTTAATTTGGGATCTGTTCCATGCGCTTGTATGTTGTAATTTATTCGGGTATGGCTCGTCCGAAGCTACCGGTGACTAGGGAAGAGGTGGAGCCGAGGTCCCGAGGCCTAACCGGGGGCGAGGTGGCCGGAGACCCCAGACAGCATCGTACCGAAAAGAGAAAGAGAAGGAGAATGAGGATGGTAAGGGCAAGGCGAAGGTAGATGGCACTCGTGGAAGGTTACATTTGCACGATGAGGGTTCGACCCTCAATGTCGGGCGACCCGAGGATCTTTGTTGTTGTTGCGGAGGAGAAGAGGAGGGGCATGCATCGGAGTCCGGTAGAGTGTGACTCTTCGAGAGGCGGGGAACATGATAGAAACGAGATCGTAATGTGGGGGAGCGGTAGAGGTGGAGCTGGCCATGATGAAGGAGAGAGCGGAAGTGGGTGTTGAAGCGCGTGCTCCATTCCCGGTGGTCCTATAGACGGGCGTTCTTCGAAGAGCTTCAAGGATCATGTGGCTTTATCGATATGGAGGAATGAGGTAAATTCAATTTCATTGAAATGATAAACTTAACACTCATGGTCTTCACATAATGACGAGATGTTTTTACATTTGCAGAGCGGCCGTTCTTAAGTGTATCAATCACTTGAGCTCAAATAGCGGAATGGGATTTACGATCGTGTCACCCGGACACGGCGGGACTTGAGAGGATTATTCGGCGTTCGGGGTTGAATACGCCGATAGATCGCTTTACCTAGGAAGGCCAACAAGGAGCTAATCTCTCGCATTTGTCGAGCGGTGGCAATGGAGACGAACACATTTCACCTACCTTTTGGTGAAATGTCTATCTCATTAGAGGATGTCGCCTTCCTCCCGAAGATCCCCTGTGACGGCAAAGTTGTTGAAGTGGAGAACTTTGCTAGGTACACGGAGGAATCTCGCTCGGACGCTATCAAGATGGTTTCGAACCTACTTGGGGTTAGCGTAGAGGAGGCCGAGGAGGAGGTGAATATCAGCAAGGGGCTCACAGTGCGCAAACATTGGTTGAAGAGTCGATGATGCCCCAAAGCTGGTTCAAGACCCAGAAATTATCCTCCCGTGGAATGCACGGCATTACCTGCAATACAAACAGTGTAACATTATAAACAACGGAAATGTACAGCACAATCACAATAACATCCAAAAAACTGGTTATCGGTAGTACAGTCAAGCAACTTGCTTCACGAGCCTCGCTCACGAACGACCGAGAGTTCTTGAATACTCTCGATTTTACCGTTCCGTGAGAGACGTATACCAATCGGTCCTCTACGACCGAGACATTACAATACCTCTCGGTCCTGCGAGGCCGAAACAATCGCGCACCCAAACAGAAACTTCGGATAACCGCAACAAATACACAATAAATTTGCAAAATTACCTCAAGTACGACCTCATCTGCCACCGAAGCAGTACAATCCTCCATTATATAGTGGAGGCAAGTTCGGATTTGAAGAAATTACCAAACCCTACGTTGACAAACAAATCATCATTTTCACAGTTATACACAACTCAACAATTCTAAAAAGCACGAATATGGTTGTCTAACATTGTTACCTCGCTGTCGGATGATGACAATCCGCAATAATCGATCAACGCTCGCCAAATTCAATGTGGCTTTGGGGTTCAACCTTGTGGTGGGGTCCCTTTTTTTCTTTGTCAAAATGATTTGTGGGGTTTGAATCACTATATATACAAGGGAAAAATTGTATTTTCCCCTTTTGCAGAATTTTTTACAAAAACTTTGGGTGCCTTCATTAAATGGTGGGGTGCCCTTAGCGGCCATCTTAGAATTTTTAACGACATTTCACTTTTGCCTCTCCACGAAATCACCTTCGTGCCCCTTCATATAAAAAGATTTTTCTCACAAATACCCCACAACTATGGATGTAAATGGATAGGGAAATGCCTACGGGTGATAGAGATTTATCCTAATGGGTATGAGTATTAGGGATTTTAAATGGGGATGGGGTGGGGATGAGTATAAAATCTCATATTCACATGGGTACAGGTACGGGTATGAGTAATAATATATTTACGGGCATGGGTATCCCCATTAATGATTCTCATGGGTAATCCCATTGGGGTCCCAATATATCAATTTATACACTATATGATATTTATTATTTATATATATCATATGATATATATATATATATAAATATTACATAATATTACATAGTTTCCACTCCGGACACTCATACATATAACAAAAAACCTCTTAATGAGATTTGTAATTTTAATTTATTTAGTTAATTCATAGCTATATGTTTTGTTTTGAATTGTTTGCAACTATATTTATATTTTAGAAGTTTAGGATCAAAATCACTGAAAAAGAACTGATGACTTGGTGGTTTAAAGAGATAGTGAAAAATAATTTGAATTCGAACTTTTCGTTTTGCATATGCCAATGATTTTGTAGAAACTTAATTATAAGTGTTAGCACGTAGTAGTTAGAATTTTTATTGCATGATATGTTGATTTTTTTTATTTTGGTCGAAATTTCAACAATTGTGTTGTTGTGTATGTATATTTGACACATTATTTGTTACAATTCTTTTTTTTGGAGAATCCCCGTAGAGATTTTCCATCCCCGTAAAAACCCCTATGAAAATCCCTACAAGGATCCCCAATGGGAAATTAAATGAGTAAAATATTTTACCTATGTGGATTCAATTGGTATGAGGATGGGTATGAGAATTAATCCCAGATGGGTATCGGTATGGGCATGGGTGATAAGTTTTTTAGTAGGTATGGATATGGGAATGAGGTCCTTATCCCCTACCCTACCCATTTGCATCCCTACCCATAACCAACACATGAGAAGACCTATCTCCATCCCACGAACTCGACCATCATCTTTACTAAAACTACAGTAAGAATTAGGCAAACCCAGATTGATTCATTTTGGTTAGTCCATTTTCATCTATTTTTTTATTTGATTTTTGAGTTTTTTTGTTCTTGATGATCGTTTGACTTGTCATTGTATTTGTAACGACCTTATAATTCTAACTCGAGTTACGCCACATTTTCAGGATCATGATATGCGACATAACACGCTCAGTCAACCCTCAAGAGTCGACATCGAAGCATTTTTATTTTTCGTCGATGCTTGTATTACCAATCTATACTAAATGTGCACAATATTTTTTTTTAAATCGTCGGTTTTTTAGAATAAGTTTCCTCGAGATTTGCGCGCACTACGAGTATGGGGCAAGTCGGTATATTCATAGAATTTAGGAAGTTATTCAACTTATATCATTTCAATTGCTGAAGTTTATGAAAACCCATCACTTAATAAGTTACAAAGCTATTAGTGAATATCCAAAGTTAGGTTATTTTATTAAAATAACTTAAAGTTAAATTATGAAGTGGGCTTTCATAATCTACTACTTGAATGCCTGAATAATTTGATATATTTGAATCATGTGCTAAGCTAAGTAATGCGTCGAATGCATCAATGAAATAACCTTAATTGGTCATCCATTCCTACAATTATTTGTAGTACTGGTAAGTACGAGTGTCTTACCTCAAGGATTTAGATTATTCTGAGTTTAGTAACAAAAAGGGAAAATGTGAAGATTTTCAAAAAAAGAGCAACGAACAATTTAAAATGACTGACATTCAGAATCTTGTAAAAATGATTCGATAGAAGAAATCACCTATGTCTACGGTTCCTGAAACTCATTTCAAAGGTATGTGACATATTATGGTCATCGATCTTTCCAAAAGATTATCGAAACATTCTACATAGATGTGAAATTCGAGAATTTCATAAACTTGATTATGAGACTAATTAAGTAATTTTGGATTTTAAGTTATGTTCACGTGTTTTGGACTGAAGATCATAGTTTAAAAGTTTTAATTTTGTTGTTGTGTGTCTAGTGTACGTATTATATTATATTTGCCGCGAAATACAGTCAAGTTGAGGTTTTGACGCAATGTCCGCGTGTTTCAAAGAGCATTGGTATTTTCTCTAATTTTTTGTGAAATTGAGATATTTATCAGGGTTTATTTCGAGTTTAAAATATGAGAAAAACATGAACTAAAAAGAAAAAATGGCAAATGACCAACATGGGTAATTGGAGTGTTAAGTAAAGGATTTAAAGGGAGGGGCAAAATGTAAAGTTATAAAACAGTGTTTAAGTGGGAAATCGAAAGGGGGGTCTCTATTGAAACCCGTTTCTTCCTGAACCCACCTCATCGTCCTTACCTCTCCCCCTTGCGTTCTTCCTCGTCACTCATCACTCACAATTGCCCTCAATCACGTTCTCTCTCTCTCTCTCTCTCAAGCTTATTGTATCTCTCTCACACAGACGGTCTCTCTCACAGACAGTTGTTGTAACGACCCAAGTTAATTAAACTAGGATTTACCATTAATCTTGAGGATTAATGGTTGTAATTCGAGCGTTACATGGACAACTCGGTTAACTCGAATATGAGAATTGAGGGAATATACTCTTTTTGGATGATGGTTGTTTATGTGTGACGTTTAAAAGCATTATATTATTGTGTAACATCTCATATGTATACGCTGTTATCGCGCAAATTGGTGTGATGGTACTTGCCTCGTGATGCGTGTCGAGACATGGGCACCGGGTGTCGTGTAGTTGAGGGTTAGTGGGACCACTACTTAAGTTAAATTAGTAATATGTTACACTAATCATATAATGGTGTAACTAAGTTAGTGGATTAATGAATTATTTTGATTTTCCTATAATTAGTTAGAAATTATCTAAACCATATATTAACATTGGCATGATCCTAGTTTGGGATGATCTAAGCTAATGAGTTGTCTACTGGAGTCACAAATGAGTCCAGCTGAACCAAATCAGAGCCACGGGATTGTCCTCAAAATACGTAACACACTTTGATGACAAACAAGCTATAAAAAACCACACTTAATGGTTTTTCTCAAAAACCCACTAAATGAATCCATGCAAAATAGGGAAGTTTAGGAAAATTCTTGCTGGAATTCAAAATGAATTAGAGCAATTGAAAGATCAATCAGACAATCAAACTTAAGGTAATCATCTTCTTTACCTATTCTCCAAGAAAATGAGCTAAAAATTTAAGTTTTTGGTACAAAACAAATTTCAAACTTGTATTCTCTATATTCCTAGTGATCTTCATATATGATTAAGTGAAATATACCTACAAAACATGATTTGTAAACTAATTTTCATGCAATTGGGGTGCCGGGAGCGAAATTTCTCAGTTGAGAATTCTACTACCCAATATGCCTAAGGCGCTACCTAGGCTAGATAGCGCTATCCAGCCTAGGCAGGCCACTGTTCTTCTTCCTGAAGAACAGTAGTGTGTTGCTCAGACACAACGCGCTAGGTGAACTGCCTAGCGCTCTACATACATAACATATTGGGTTTTTAAAGGTTGTTTTGGAAAGTTTGATCTAACACATATCTAAACAACTTGGAGTCATGCTAAACATATAAAATTGGACCTCAGGGACTTAGGAGACCATAGCTCGGGTACCGCAGAGCTAGGTGAGGGGTCAGATTTAGAAGTCCGTGGATCTGATTGCGTGTTTGAGGTTTGTAAAACCCAATGGAACGTCACTTAAGTATTTACTTGCTTTCATTACTGTTTTACTCTACCTTGTTCTACATATTCCTGTTTTATTCCCTATTTACTTCAGTTATCTATGTATGTGTCATTATTTGAACACTTGGTTGAGTTTATTCCCGTCAGGTATTCCGTTGTGTGTATTTGGCACGTTAGATCATAACATATGTACCAGGAGTCCTCAGTGAATGACGAACCTAGCTACTTTATCGGTACATGTGTCGGTGCATCCTGGCTCTACGCCGACTACCGAGAGGACCAGGAGATAAGCCAGTTGGGTGCACCCAATTGGAGGGATCTTGGGGAGGGTATTTGAAATATGGTCTAGTTTAACTGAGACGGGCACACACATTTACATTTTATTATTATTTACGCATGCGATGATCCATTTACAGTTGCCTGTTTACATTCAACATGTTTATTTAGCAGTATTTATTGGATTTCATTTTCTTTATCTTATGAATGCTCAGTGAATTTCCTTGGGATTTTACTCACTAGACTCATCATCTATTTTGTTGTGATGAGTGAGTGCAGATCCTTCACGAGTAAGGGTAAGGGGATTCTTGACAACTATCTCTGAGCTCGCCAACTGTTTGGCACATTACTTGTAGGTGTTTATTTACATATTTGTTATATATTTTAGGTTTATAGGAAACTTATGAGACACCTGTACTTGAATGTATTTACTTTTGTCGCTTTACGTACATTGTACTCTATTCCAAGTTTTCCATAGTAGGATTGACGTTCCATATGATTTGAAAGTTAATGAAAATCTACATTAATGTTTACTTTAAGACTTCCACTTTAAATTACTAGTTATCTTCTTTCAACTCTGTAAAACACGAGCCATACTTGTGACTCAATGAATATCTTGAATAATTGGCAAATAACATAAAGAATGCGACTACTAGCACACACAGCCGAGGAGCGCTGATATGGCGTTGACGTCGGTAGGGCTGCAAAATCTGCGCAACATCTCACCAGGTGGCCTCGAGGTGCGGGGCTGCTATGGTTGGTATATGAACAATAGTTCAAGGAACCTCTGGAATCAATGAAAGAGCATAAACTTAAAAAAACAAACCTTAGATGTGGGAACCCGATATACTTGCCTTAGAACTCTAGTTGAGAAGTGATAGTGAGGCGGGTATAGTTAGGATTATAAATGTGTTATGTTTGTACTGTATGTTCTATATTATATGTGTATATATACCGAGGCTGATCTGGCACACAGGCTTCTCGATGTAAATCACGCTGGATAGACAAACCTCTATTCCGTCATAGATTGGTCAGACTAGTGATTCGACTAGGGTCACTACCACTACTGGTACACCGAGTGTTGACGATCGACTTGCCACTCATGATGCACAATAAGCAGAGATTTTCCAGTTACTCAGCGCTCAAGTTGTAGCAGCCGCCGTAGCAGCAGTAGCTCCCACAGTGCCTGCGGTACCGACCACTACTATTCAGGCAGTCATCACCCCGACAGTACCACATACGCTTGCTCATACAGTGATTTAGGAGACGTCGACAGAGGCAGTTACACCAGTTGTTACACCAGTCGAGACACCAACTCCCACTCCTACACTGATGGCTACATAGCAGCAGGCGACCACTTCTAAGTTTACTTTATCACTTGAGGCCAAGCTAATCAAGGAGTTTATTCGCTTACAACCTGGATATTTCTACGAAGGTGGTGATGTAGAGGCGGCTGGGAGATGGTTACTTTCACATCAGTGACTTCACAAGCTGCTGAGGGTCGAGTGGAGCATTTAGGCACGGGTATCAGGGTCGTGTTTTAAGGGAGTAGCAGTTTTGTGGTAGAATACTTACTGCGACACTCTTCCATATCCGAAGATTTAGGCTGAGTTCCCTCAACTATTCTATGATGACTACATATCGGTAGAGGTGCAGCTTAGATTAAGAGAGGATTTTTTGGCCTTGAAATAGGGCAATCGGTCGGTTCTATGGTATCTGGAGAGGTACCAATATTTACTATAGTTTGCCATGAACATTGTGGGGACAAAAATATTGCACATCTACTATTTTGTAAGAGGATTAGAGAGGGCCATCACCAGTGCTATTATATCAACTGGGGCTCACACTTTATAGGATATGTATGATCGAGCACTCGCACATAAGACCTTTTTTATGTAAAGTAGGGGTGGGCATCGGTTTCCCTAAAATCGCCCAAACCGCCCAAACTGCCCAAACCGTATGGTTTGGTTTAGTTTTTAAAACTCGCGGTTTGGGGGCGGTTTGAAAAACTTGAAAACCGCAAAATCGCGGTTTGGTGGTGGTTTTCAATTCTGAAAAACCGCGGTTCACCAAACCAAACCGAGGGTAATTTAGTAAATTTATTTAATTCACATTTTAAAACCTTAACCAATATAAACAACTTAACCTTAACCAATATAAACAACAACCATTTCATTTTTTCATCTCCATCTCAAGATCCTAAACATATTCACCTCCACCAGTTGAGGCCATCTGTTGTTGCCTTCCACTAGTCGTCGTCACTGCCGCTTCCCACCAGTCGTCATCGCCATCTCCTACTAGAGATCTCTCATTGCCGCCTCCCACCACTACTTTTTTTTTTTGGAAAACATGTAACAAGAAAAACCGCGAAACCAAACCGACCAAACTGCACAAACCGAGGTTCGGTTTGGTTGCGGTTTTGGTGGTTCGCGGTTTGGTGGTGGTTTGCAAAATGACCAAACCGTAAACCCTCGGTTTGGTCGCGGTTTGGTGGTGAAAGTTTGGTGGTTTTCACCACCAAACCGCGGTTTGCCCACCCCTAATGTAAAGATATAACAAACGTGTAGTTGTTAGTTTTGAGAAACAGTCAATACAAAGTTCGAAGTTAGACCGGAGGCAAAAGAGATAGAGAAACCAGTCTGAGAGAAATTATAAAAATGATCGACAGTCTGATATGAGCCACAAAGATGACTGGGACCATAGGGATGACTATCAGTCAGATCAATACATATATGATGATAGACAGGCCGTACTTACTGCTGCACCCACACTTGTAGAGCATCCTAGGCATCATACTCTACAGTACAGACATGACCGAGATTAGGCTTAGAGATCTGAGCACATACAGGCAGGGAGGACGATGACACGTTGGTGTTTCTAATAGGGTCAGAAAGGACATCTTAGAGCTAATTGTTCGATGGCATCACCACCACTAGAGTCAGATCAAATGCGAGAGAGCTCACGTAGTAGGTCAGCCAGACATGGAGGTGACCAGACAACATGTCGAAGGTCAGTTGTCTGACGCATTTTGTCTATTATTTATTTAAATTATGCGCATACGTATGTTGATTCCTAGCTATGCATATGAAGACTCAGTGGTTGTGCTATACACTAGGCCATAGCACGTGGCACGAGCGCCTCAATGAGTTGCGACCTAAGTTGTTTGTTTTCGGTGCACATATCGGTGGGTCATGGGTCCATATCGACCATTGCAAGGGAAATTAGGTGATGGACTAATAGAGGGTGTTGGAGAAGCCCACTAGAGGGATCCCAATGTACTAAAGTATAGTCTAGTGGGGTTCGAAAGTGAGTTAGCGACGTTAGTTGTTTCGCCACAGCTTTATTTCCATAAAGAGGTGAACCATAAACTCCTTGAGATCTAAATTTCAATGATGGATTTTCCTCTACTTTGGAAGAATTGTAACGACCCAAATTAATTAAAGTAGGATTTGGAAAAATTACAGCCGTACGGTTAATTTTTATTTAAATTAGTAAAATAAGTTAGCTTTTCTTTTTATTCCTTAAGTAAGGTATTTCTCCTTTTAAGAATGCGCTATTAATGTGAAAAAATTGCACCCACCACCAATAACACAAATGGCGCATTCGGAGAATGCGCCATTCGTGCTATGGAGAAGTCCACGTGGACTGTCAAGCGAATGCGCCATTCATGTAAATCCTATGGATCAGTCCACATGGACTAAAATTGGGTTTACATGAATGGCGCATTCGGAAAATGCGCCATTCATATAAATCCTATGGATCAGGCTACGTGGACTGAAATTGGGTTTACATGAATGGCGCATTTGAAGAATGCGCCATTCATGTCCAAGTGGACATTAAAATATTTAATTAGTTAAATATTTAAATAATATATAATGTATCATATTTATATATATAATATTATATATTTATATATAATATTATATAGAAATATAATATATATATTTATATATTTATACATAATATAGAAAAAATATAATTAGAATGTCACCCCAAGTGACACCCTTATGCAATGGCATGTGGGACCCACATAAAAATGAATGTGCGCAAAATAGGTCTTGGTGCATAACATGCATGGTGTGTATCTCGAAGCCCGCACAACAACTTTCATAGATGCGGGCCCACACGCCACGTCTCCATCTACATTTATAGACATGGCCGAATTTGATACAGACCACCCTCATTTCCATTTACAAAACTTTATTTCTCTACAAACCTACAAGGTTTGCCAATCTCTCTCTCTCTCTATCTCTCTCTCTCTCTTCATTTGTCTTCATTAACTCATTCGATAATGGCAGGAATTGGAGTTCATCCATAAAAGTTGCATCACAGTCGAATTGCACGAAGTTGCATGAGTTGTCCACCTCGGAATACATACGTGACGTTTGCATGGTTTGCACGAGGTTGCATGGATCGCCCACCTCGACATACGTGCATGGCATTTGCATGAGTTGTCCACCTCGAGATACATGTGTGACATTTGCATGTGTTGTCTACTTCAAGATACATGCGTGTTGTTTACATGGGTTGTTCACCTCGAGATATGTGCACGACATTTGCATGGTTTGCATAGATTGCACGAGGTTGCATGAGTTGTCCACCTCGAGATACGTAGGCGACGTTTGCATGAATTGCACGAGGTTGTATGAGTCACCCACCTCAACATAAGTGCGTGGCGTTTACATGAGTTGTCCACCTCGAAATACATGCGTGACGTTTGTATGGATTTTCCATGTCGAGATACATGAGTGTCGTTTGCATGAGTTACCCACCTTAAGATACGTGCGTGACGAAGGTTATTCACCTCGAGATACTTGCATGTCATTTGCATAGGTTCTCCACCTCGATACGTGTGTGTGGGATGATGGGTTGAATAAATAACTCATTTGAGAATGAGTAGTTAATTCGCTTTGTATTTTGTATGAATTACTCCTTCTCAAAAGGAGTTATTCATACAAAGTTCCACCAAAACACACCATGTTGTGTCTACCTCATCATCAATAACACCTTTTGAAAATGAGATATACATTAGTTTTCAAATTTTAAAGAAACCTTCCTTATTTGATGAAAAAAAATATACCTACATTACTTTTTGAAATAGGCCCTAGGATTTAGCATTAATCTTGAGGATTAACAATTGTAATTCGAGGGTTACATGGACAACTCGGTTAACTCAGACACGAGAATCGAGGGAATATATTATTCTTGGATGATGGTTATTTATGTGTGATGTTTAAAAGCATTATATTATTGTGTAACATCGCATGTGTTTACTTTGCTATCGGGCGAGTTGGTGTTACAGATACTTTGCCTCGGGATGCAAGCCGAGACATGGGCACCAAGTGTCAGGTAGTCGAGGGTTAGTGGGAACACTACTTAGGTTAAATTAGTAATATGTTACACTAACTATATAAGGGTGTACCTAAATTAGTGGATTAATGAACTAGATTGATTTTCCTATAGTTAGTTAGAAATTATATAAACCATAGATTAATTTTGGGATAATCCTAGTTTAGGATGATCTAGGATAGTGAGTTGTTTATCGAAGTCACAAATGAGTCTAGTTGAACCAAACCAGAGCCACAAGATTGCCCTCGAGATACATAACACACTTTGTTGACAAACAAGCTATAAAAGACCACACTTAGTAGTTATTTTCTCAAAAACCCACTAAATGAATCCATGCAAAACAAGGAAATTTGGGGAAATTCTTGCTGGAATTCAGAGTGTATTAGAGCAATTGAGAGATTAATCAGAGAATCAAACTTAAGGTTATCATCTTCTTTACCTATTCTCCATGAAAATGAGCTAAAAACTTAAAATTTTAGTACAAAACGAATTTCCCACTTGTATTCTCTATATTCCTTGTGATCTTCATATGTGATTAAGTTAAATGTACCTACAAAACATGATTTCTAAACTGATTTTCATTCAATTGGGGTTTTGAGTTAAATTGGGATAGTGGATGAATGCATGTTAATGGATATAAATGATAAATCTATTGTTGTAATTAGGCTGTTTTTTATGGTTGAATTCCCCCATAAGTCGAGAATAGGGTCAATGGCGTATGGAGTAGGCCAATTGGGGTGTCGAGAGAAAAATCTCTCAGTTGATAATTATGTTGCCCGATACACCTAGCGCATTATTTAGACTAGACAGGCCACTATTCTTTATCCTGAAAAATAGTAGCGCACTAGGCATCTCCCTAGCGCGTTGTTCAGACATAGCGCGCCAAGTGGACTACCTAGCGTACTACATATATAACAGATTGTATTTTTAAAGGCTATTTTGGAAAGTTTGATCTAACACATATCAAAACAATCTGAAATCATGCTAAATACATAAAATTGGACCTTAGGGACTTAAGAGAGAGTAGCTTGGGTACTCGGGAGCTAAGCAGGGGTAGAATTTGGGAGTCAGAGATCTGAGCGCATGTTTGAGGTTTGTAAAACCCAATATAATGTCACTTGAGTATTTATTTACTTTCATTACTATTTTACTTTATCATGTTCCATGCATTCATGTTCAATTCTTTATTTACTTTAGTTATCTATATATGTGTCATTATTTGGTTGGTTGAGTTTACTCTTATCGGGTATTCCATTGTATGTCTATGGCACACTAGACCATTGCATGTGTATAAGGAGTCCTCGGTGAATAACGACTCGAGCTACTTTATCGGTCATGTGTAGGTGTGTCATGGGTCTACACCAGCCACCAAGAAGACTAGGTGATGGGCGAGTTGGGTGCGCCTATTAGAGGGATCCTAATGAAGGTATCCAAAGTATGGTCTAGTCTGACCGGGATGGGCACATAAATTTGCATTTTATTGTTATTTATGCATGCGATGATCTATTTACAGTTGCTTGTTTACAATCCGTATGTTTATTTAGCAGTATTTATTGGATTTCTTTTTGTTTTTATCTTATGAATGCTCAGTGAATTTCCTTGGGGTTTTACTTATTGAACTAGTTATCGATTTTGTTATGATGACTGAGTGCAAATCTTTGTACAATTAAGGGTAAGGGGATTCTTGGCGAGTATCTCTGAGCTCGCCCATTGTTCGACACACTACTCGTAGGTGTTTATTTACATATTTTGTTATATATTTTAGGTTTATGAGAGACTTATGAGACACATGTACTTGTATATATTTACTTTTATCACTTTATATACATTGTACTCTATTCCGAGTTTTCCACAGTAGGATTGATGCTCCATGTGGCTTGAAAGTTAATAAAAATCCACGTTTATGTTTACTTTAAGACTTCCACTATAAATTACTAGTTATCTACTTGCAACTGTGTAAAACACAAGCCATAATTGTAAAATAATGAATATCTTGAATAATTTGCAAATAATATAGAAAATACGACTACTAGTACGCATAGCCGAGGCGCGCTGATGTGGCGTTGTCGTCGGCCGGGCTGTAGGAGTCGTGCAGCTGCCCACCAAGCGACCTCGAGGTGCAGGGCCGCCATTGTTATGGCAGCGAAGGAAAGAGGTGAATCGATTCACTAATTAAGGTGAGTTTCGAGCTCGAGTTTATGTTAGTTATTTGGTTTTATTGATAAAATCAGTGGGCTTTGATGGTTGTGGGGTTGTTATTTGAAATGATTAATTTATGTGATGTTATTAGGCTAGGTTTGGAGGACATGTTGATGACGATGAGAATCACTAGGGTTGCTACTATTGTTGGGGACCTAAGGGAGGTCTCAAGGCAGGGCAAGTGCACTGCCTAGGGCATCGGCCTCCCCAGGTATGCATTTCTAAGGGAGGGTAGGGCATGGCCTTGCCAAACCTAGAGAAAGCCTAGGCACTATCCCAGGCTGATCTGTGGGGTGATTTGGATCTGTCCTTGGTCACCCTAGGGTAATAACCGAGTGAATGGTGAGGTCGAGCCTCGGCTCGGCCGACGGTACAACACTCAAGGAACAAAGGAATGGAAAAATAGTGAAAAGAATGGGGAATTTGGCCAACAACCAAGTAATTGAACCATCGATTGATCAAATGAGATGATTAGCATTGTGTGTTGATCTAGTGGAGATGAATTACATGGTTTTGTTGGCGGAATGATCTAAATTGAGAATTATTAAAGTTTCTAAATTGAAAAATTGAATTTGTAAGCTTACACTAACAATTAGGAAATTTTATATAGTGATGTCTCGAGGTTTTCATGAATTGAGTTCATTGCAGGTACAAAAATAACATAACATGCAAGAAGATGTGAGTTTTTCTTGCGTCTTACAATAACAATCTTAGGATATAATTTGAGAAGATTGTGAGGTTGTTTTTGAGTCGTTCTGAAATAAATATGAGTTGTGGAGTAATTGAGACTAGTTTAGAACATAAATTATATAATTTGTAAAAATGACTTGAACTTGAGTCTTTAAATTTAATTTGAAATTATATTGTGAACCGCAGGAAGATGTGAGTTTTTCTTGGCATTCTTCCTAAGTTGTTTATCAAGTTTTTGTATTTTTAATTGATAACTTAATAATTAGACAGTGTTTTATAGTACATTTAAGGTAATTTTGGATGTAAAATGCTATATTACACTGAGTTTTCTCTTATTTTTGTTATTTTAGGTTATAATTAGAATATATGAAGAGAAATGGATGAAAAAGGGAAGAAAATGAATGATTTAACTAAGTGGAATTAATACACAACGAATCACTAGTGAATCAAAAATCAACCATAAATCAATGCTGATGATTTGGCAGCGATTCACGATTTACTCATAAATCGCCAGACATATTACTATCGTCTAGAGCCATATTTCTAAGGATTTGGCCAGCGATTTAAGTTATAAGTGGAATTGATCAAGAATCATTAGGTACGATTTCGAAAATATTAGATAACTACAAAGAGTTTGAGTTAGTTTGGGATATGTACTACCTTAAATAATATATATATATATATATATATATATATATATGAATCTAGGGTTTTGAAATCACTTGCCCTTGAGTACATAGATCAATATTTTATTGCTCGTGGAGCCATAGTTTATTGCTTTCATATTTATTAGCTTTTAAGATTTATTGTTCATTGCTTTTAGAGACGTTTAGACGATTCAAAGTATTTATTTAGAGGTGTTTATCTATGTCTTTTATTTATTTTATTGCGATGTTTATTATGAATATGAGTGAGTAGTTTATTAATCTAAACTAAGTCCAAACCTGAACTTGATCTATTTTTTGATGTAGTCATAATGAGAAGATTTTGTACTTAATCTTTTAAACCAATTGTATTCTTTACTTCACTGATTTAATAAATTATCAGTTGCGGATTATAATCATGAAGCTTTGTATTGCATGCACAGTTTAGAATGTGTATTGTGATATTTGGATTTAAATCTACTTTAAAGTAGTAACTAGGATTGTTTAAAAAGTCTTTTACCATTTAGATGTCTTTGGTGGATTGAGATCTAAGTATAATATTAAAGTGGCTTTCCAAAGGTATTAGGCTTAGTAGTTCGATGTTCTCATGGAATGTAATGCAGTTTTATTGCCTAAAGTTAATTTCGTTGAGCTTTCAAAGGATTAATTTAATAAATTTATAATGTGATTTTTTCATTGATATAAGTAGAACTGATGGCTTGATAAAGGCTATCTACTTACTTATGATTTGAGTTTAATAATCTAGAATACTTTATAAAAAAGATTAAAGTATGTTTACGACTATGATTTAAGCAATATGTTTAGATGCAAAACGGATTGATGTTTCATTGTTCTGGATGTTTTTTTAGATGTTTATTTTATATTGAATTGAATTGAATTGAATTTAGTGAATTTGAATTGTGTTAATTAAATTAGTTTAATTAGTTTAGTTTACCATTATAGTTTGAATTAGTGATTTTTAATTACCTTTTTAATTAGATTAATTAAATTAAAGTAAAAAAATAAAAAAATAATTAAAGACTTTTTCCTAAAGAAGTTTGCTAAATCCCTGTAGAGACGATCTCACTTATCACTACTACAAATAATAAGGATATACATAAAACTTATTATACACGCTTGACACGGGTCAATTTTTGGTGTCGTTGTTGAAGATTTTTACATGATTTCTTAGGAGTTTTAGACGTAGTATGGTCTACCTACTTCGTTGTTCTAATTATGCAGGATCTTTACATTCGTTTGATCCTAAGGTAGATAGGACTTTCAATTGTAATATAACACAACAACAACATATGGAACACCAAGCTACCACAATGGAAGCCAATATTAACCTTACTAATATTAATAATAATAACAATAATATAGAACTTATTTTTAGGCAAGTCAATCAATATATCACTACTTATGAACCAATGTGTATCGCATGTACTGAGGGATTTCCTGAATTTGAACTAAAATCTGGATTCATTAGTGCTCTACCTAACTTCTACAGTGAAGATAATGAAGACCCCCAGAAATTTATGTGGGAATACCAACACAAAGTCAATGGGATGAAACATAAAGACGGTAGGTTAGAACAAGTCAAATTTAAAGCTTTTCCTTTTGTATTGAAAGATTAAACACAAGATTAGTTGTTTTATTTTCCTCAAGATTTAATAACCACATGGGCTTAAATGTTAGAAGTTTTTCTAGATTAATATATACCTGCAAGAAAAACTAGTACTTATAGAAAACAAATCATAGTGGTAAAAATGAAAAAAGATGAAATTTTTATGAATTTTGTGATAGATTTTAAAGATTAATTTCTTCTTGCCCACAACATGGATATACACAAAGACCTTTATTAGAATACTTTTACGAAGGACTTAATCATTTTGAACAAAGACTATTAGATACCGTATGTGGTGGATCATTATTCGATGTGACACCAACTTTAGCAAAAGAAGCTACTAATAAGATGGCTAACAATCTAAGCAATATGATAAAAAGATCGACATACACGAAAGAAACTTTATGAAATTAATAATAAAAAAAGTAGTACATTTGACGAAAAAGTTGATGAATTATCTAGCATGGTCAAATTACTATTAAAAGATAGATCAAACAAAGTGAAACCATATGAATGTTGTAATGAAGTTACACATCCTATAGATGTGTGTCATACTTTACAAGAAGATAACACTAAAGAAGTTAACCCAGTTACGAATCAATTTTTCGGTCCTCCTAGAAATCAATATAATAATAATAGTTACTACACTGAAAAATTAAATTCAAATCTTAGCTATGGTCTACAAAATCAAGAATATACCACTTATAGACCAAGAGCACAAATACAATCTACACCAATTCAACCAACTTAACAAATTACTCAACCTATGCAACCAAATTTAGAACAAATACTACATAATTTTATGAACCAAAGTCATCAAAAATTTATGCAAATTTCTCAAAATCAAATTAAAACTGATACTTCTATGAACGAGTTGAAAAATCAATTAAATCATATGAGCCTAAAAATTAATAAGTTAAGTAATCAAACTAAAAGAACCTACTCAAACTACTAATCAAGCACAAGTTAACATTTTATTTTGCGATAATGAAAAAAAAGACGCATATACAAGAAAATATACCTAAGAGAGGTAAAAAAGAAAGAAAGTACATAAAACAATACAAGAAGAAAAATAAGAAGTAATGGCAATGTCATTCCCACTGAGGAATGGATGACATAACAATTGAAATATACACATTTTTCTAAAAGACTATACCCATGTTATTTAACCAGAGTTGAAGCTTATGAAAAATATTTACAAAATCTTGAATTAGTTAATCAAGAGAAATTATATAATAATATTTATGAATTGAAAGAAGATATACATTCTATTTCTCCCGTTCTATAACGATTAGCAGATGCTAGGGAAGAAGAAATTAAAGAAGACATTTTTGAATCATTTAGTAAAAATAAAATCAACAAACCTTTAATGAAATCAATTATGCAATTATCAAATTATGATGAAGTTTCTAACGAATTTTCTTAGTCTGAAAACAGATTTTTAGAAGAATCTAAAAAAAAACTTAGGACCAAAAGTGTCATCCTTAATAAATAAATAAAATGCGTGTGAAATGTTCTAACCGGGAAATGTTTGTAATATATATTACAATTGGAACTTCTTCTATTGAAGTTGCTATGTGTGATCTTGGAGCATCAATTAATGTAATGTCATTTAAACTATATGAATCATTGAAAATGGGATTGTTAACTAATACACCTATTAATCTTACTTTAGTAGACAATACAATTATTAAATCGTATAGATTATTAGAAGATATTTTAGTATAAGTACACGACTTAGTATTTCCAGCCGATTTTATGTCATAGAAATGGGAGATTTGATATCACCTAATCCTCTACCTATACTATTAGGTAGATCTTTTCTTAAAACAACTAAACTAAATTAGATATTTTTGAAGGAATAATGTCTATGGAATTTGAAGACAAAATTTTAATGTTCAAAATTATCAACGAACACAATTATGATGATTATGATGAATTATTCGATAATGAAATTAAAAATAATAATTTTCTAGAATTAAACTTTTATGATAATTTGAACGTTGTAATTTATGCATTAATGCAGTAACAATGAAAATTGAAAATGAAGTTTTGAATAAAGGTACTTCAATTCAACAAATAGGGGTGGTCATAAATGTACCAGTTCAAGTGGACAAATACATCGTACCCACGGACTTTTTGGTCATGCTACACTCTATAGATGAATATCCTCATTTAATTTTAAGACGACCTTTCTTAGCCACTACTTAAGTTGTTATGAATATTCTGAACAAAACAATCACTCTGACTATTAATGGTCGAGCAATCACTTCCTAGAATGACACTAGAGTGGCTAATCTTAAATTCAAGATTATAGATCCATCTTAATTCTAGAATGGTTCAATCGAGCCAACGACAGTAAACAAAAGCGCTCTTTGGGAGACAACCTGTTTATTTATGTTTTTATTTTAGTAGGAGTTTAGTATTAATATAATGTTTTTATTATCTCAATTTTCGACTCTTGTATTGGAAATACTTTCAGAACTTAAACTCCAAGAAAATTACAAATAAGGGGGAATGATTGAGTTATTTTTGTTTCTATGGCATTTATACAAGTTTGCAATATTCACTTATTTATTCATTTATTTATTTAATAAAATTATTAGTTAGTTACATATAGTAATCAAACTTTTGAATTTTTAGTAAATTATACCTTTATGTTAGTTTTTATAAATGGTATATATATTAATTATGAAATAAATTAGAAAAACAGTAAATCAAGCTTAGCGAATCCTCAGCGATTTGAAATAACACTAAGAATTTTCGGTTTAATTGGTGATAAATACATAAAATTTAAGTGAAAATTTAAATCTGGCAAATCGATGGCGATTCATCCTTATAACATATATCGCCGGCGAGATTAGTGAGGCACTGAGCCCCATTCCTACCGATTTACGCAGCGATTCTCTAGTGATTCCATTAAAAACCCCAAATCGTCAAACATAAACCCACTTCAAACACATAAATCATTGCACCCTTTCAACTAAACTAACTTAACCTAATTACTCTAATTAAGTACCTTAACTGTCCAGTTAACTTTAAAACCTCAAAACGACTCACTTCAGTCCTTAAACTACTCCAAATCTAAATCTGGATCATTATTTAAATCGCAGTTATCCATTTTTTCAATTAGACTAAACTAAGAAATCATACGTGACGCATGTCGAATGCATCAAAATATATAATCCCGTTGAGATTACAAAATACCACAAAAACTCCAGCAGTGGCAAGCACGGGGTCGATTCATGAAGACTAAATTTTTAGACTAGGCTAATGAACAAAAATGTAAATCGGGAGATTTGCAAAAGTGTTATCAAGAATTCACCAAAAATAAGAAATAAAAATACTATGTAGAGAAATCAATCAAGAAAAATAACATAAACCCTCGGTATCACAAACTTCCTCACTTGGCATAATTAAACCTATGGTCATCGATACATATAAAACATGCATTTCAAAGGTAATTAAGAGTACCTATAGACTCGGTAACATACACTTCCTCACACTTCCCAATCTCGATAATCAAGGTATGACAATGACCACTTCTCTAGCCAAATAAACAACCCTGGACTCAAGCGAATTATGTTTAATGCGTTGACCGCAATGGATTTTGTGAAGACACTATACCTAGACAACCGAGATTGGGAAGTGCGAGGACCACGTACGTTACCGGGTCTATAGCTACTCTAAATTACCTTTGAAATGCATGTTTTATATATATCGATGGCCATACGTTTAATTATGCCAAATGAGGAAGTTTGTGATACCGAGGGTTTAGGTTATTTTTCTTGATTGATTTCTCTACATAATATTTTTATTTCTTGTTTTTGGTGAATTCTTAATAACACTTTTGCAAATCCCCCAATTTACATTTTTGTTCATTAACCTAGATTAGAAACTTGGTCTTCGTGGATCGACCTCATGCTTACCACTGCTGCAGTTCTTGTGGTATTTGGTAATCTCAACGGGATTATATATTTTGACGCATTCGACACGCATTAGATTTTGGTGTCGTTGCTAGGGACCAAGTCATTTTTGACTTAAGTTTTTCTTTTTCCTTTTTGTGTTCATCTTTATGTCTAAAAGACTTCGTAGATCGAAGTCCACCAGATCTTTACTCCCGTTTGATCTGGAGATCGAAAAGACTTATCGTCGGAACTCAAAAGAAACAAGGCAGAGGAATCAGTCCTCAAGAGTTCAACTAAGCGATGAGCAATCCCTTCATAATGGCTGAGCATATTGGAAATCTTCCACTTGAGAGGCTAGAATAACACTTAGTTGTTCCTCCATGACAGTTTGAAGCACCTGTTGTGCCACACGCACCAATGGCGGTGCAAAGGCCTGTAGTACCTCAGTATCAACCACTCACTCAAAGAATGGTTGATCTCGCTCCACAGAGGCCACAAGCTAACCCTCAAGCACAACCTTAAGTCGAACATCACATTATCATTGGGATGGCGAATGATGAGATATATGATCTCCTAGCTCATAAACCACACTGCATCGCATTTTCAGCTCATAGGCACTACAATGAAAGCGATCTTTAGCGATGAAACTTTTTTGTCGCTAAAGATAAGTATTCATCGTTGTTAATCTATTGTAATGAATTTCTCGTCACTAATTGTTCGTTGTTGTAGCACCATGGGGGAAGACTTATTGTGACGGTGAAAAAACTTCATTACTAAAGCATTTTTTTTTGCAACGACTTGAGGACCCTTTTGCATCGAACAAAATTCTTTAAGAATACTCATTTGCGACGAGAGGATTCATAACAATCGAGTTAATACAACAAATTTGAATTCATTGCAAAAGAGTTACAAGTACATATTAAAACTTGCAACGAACATTTTGTTTGTCACAAAAACTTTTTAACAATCTACGTTGCTAAACTGGCTTTCGTAGTTTAAGATGATTTTTTTCACTAATCTCATTCGCTAACGAAATTTGTCGTGAAATTTAGTTAATGATAAAAGAAAAAAACTTTCACAACGAATTTTGTTTTTTTTTTTTTTGAGGCCTAACAATGAGTTTTTGAGCATGTTGCTAACGATATTAAAGATTAGCAACAAAACACATTGCTGAATGGACACTCTAGCAACAACAATTTTATTCGTCACAAAACCTTATTTAGTGATGACTTTAATTTGTCGCTATACAAAAAAAATTTACAAGAAATTTGTTGCAATGACATTTTCCTAATATTTGTGAATATAATCATTAAATTTATACAATTAATTTTTTTGATAAAAAATTAAACACAATTAATAATTTATCCTAAAAATAAAAGTAATTATAGAATAACATTTCTAAAAGAAATATATATTTTATTAATATTTAATGACATGGCAAATCAAATCTATACTATTATAATAGCAATCCCAAAACAGTTAACCTTGAAGCCTTTTTAGCTAAAAGTCTCAACAATGACCTTGTGAGTTGATAAAAATAGTTAAAATTAAGGATAAATTGGTAATTTAATTGATAAGTCCAAATTAATAGGCGGTTACTAATTTAAATGTGCGGAACTAAAATTCAATTTCTTTCCAAAAATACCCCAATTAGTAAGCGATTTTCCTAATAAAATTGGATTTATAGGATTTTTCCTCTCTCTCTCTCTCCTCCACGTTTCTCTCTTTCCACTCAATACACCTTCTCTCTCTCTCTCTCTCTCTCCTCATGGTTCTCTCTTTCCCTTCTCTCTCTCCTCCACGGCTCTTTCCTCTTCATTCATGTTTCTTCTATGTTTGTAAATTACATGTGTTTTTATTATTGAAAACCACCTTTTTTTTTCAAAATCACCGCCCCTCATCTCCTTTAAAAAAAATATATCTCCACTTCTCTCACCCACGTGTTCGGTTCAATAAAAAAAATTATGGATTGCTATTGGGTTAGGTGCTCTCCGTGAAGTGTACCATTCATTTTATCCGTCTCTGAAGTAACGTATATATCATAAAACTCAATTTTCAATTTTTCATTCTATTTTTTCTTCCTGGACTTGAATATACATAGAACAACCATGGATATTTTTTTAAATAGTTCTTTTGACTTCTTATGATGAGTTACTTATTTCTAATAGAGAGAAATGCTTATCTTTTTTTTAAAAAAAAATATAATCAATTGGGTTGATTTCTATTAGTTGAAAAATTAATACACAATTAATTGTATTTTGTAAGGAATGAATCAACTAACCTCATAGAGGTGGATTTGCAACATACAATTGTTTATGTCCCTTGAATTTTGCATTATACACAAAAAATGTATGCCTGCATGTGCATCTCAATGATTGTGGGCAATGGTCCATCATCTCCAAATCAAGTGTCTCGAGTTCGATCATAAGGAATATAAAATTTTTAAGCTCTTGCTCATATGTTACCTAACATTAAATTACAATGGGTTAAACTTTTTTTAGTAATAATGTTTGTGAATAATGTTTATTTTCTTACACATTAAAAAATGTTTGTGAATAATGTTTATTTCCTTAGACATTAAAAATTCAAAGGTTCATATACATGCTTTGGGTTACAATCTCAAAAAAATAATTTTGTTTATCAATTACTTGCTTTAATTTTTTTCATTTCTGTAATTATTTTTGTTAGTAATAATGTTTGGTAATAATTTTTATTTTTCAAGACAAAAAATTTGAAGCTTCAAATACTTGCTTTGTCAATTTTTCTTAATTACTTTTATAAATTACAAAAAAAATTTCTTTCATTTCTTTCACCAAACCTTTTCATGACGAGTGAATTAATAAAAATAGTCACAAACATTTCTATTTTTTTAATCTTATCAGTTGGTTGATTTCTACATGAATATTATGTGTTGCATTTTTTTAAAAATGAATAATGTTTGTGAATAATGTTTATTTTCTTAGACATAAAAAACTCAAAGCTTCAAATACTTGATTTAAATACTTGATTTGGATTAAATTCTCAAAAAAAATTATTTCGTTTGTGAATTACTTGCTTTAATTTGTTAATTTTGTAATTTTGTAACACATGGAAAATTCAAACCTACATAAACTTGCTTTGCGAAATTTGTTTGTGAATTGTTTCAATAAACTACAAAATTTTCTCTTTTATTAGTTTCACCACACCGATTATTAGCCCTATATATACAAGGTTGCCATGTGGTCCTCCCAATAAACAAATCCAAATTTTATCATACATATATTTTAGGTGTTATACTTTGATAGTCAATTTATACACAATTAACTATATTTATTTATTTTCTTCTTTAAGATTGGATCAACTAATCTCAATAGATGTCTACACCCAACTAAAAAAATATGAGCACTTTTTATTGGAAGGTAATTTTGACATACGTTTTACTCTCTAAATATATAAATCAATTAATTATACATGTCTTTAAGATAATATTTTAATACTAACTATCACACATGTTTTATGACACAGTTATTGTTTACGCCTCACGCGCATAGCGCGTGCCCATTGACTAGTACAATTAGTATGATTACAAGATAGGAATACAATAATTGAGAAAAAAAAAAAACTTTTTCAAAAAATTACAAAAAATGTAGCTAAGCATCATATTAATTTTTCTGTGGATGTGCCAGACTTTCAGTACTCAAATTTCATGGCCTATTCACACTTTCTTTATGTCCATTGCCAACTTTGTAATCTGAAACAATAAATGTGAACACAAAAGTGGTAAATACCACAAAAAAACTAATTAGATAATCAAGGAGGCACGAACAAAACAATATTTGAATCTTATTTAGCATACATATTTACTAAAGCACCATATAGTTGCTCAAAATAAAAAAATACAGAACTTCACATATTTTCTTTGACGATTCCAACATTTTGTTGATTGAAAGTTGTACGACAGGATGGGGAGGATTGAGTAGAGAACTTGTTGGTTGAGAATGGGGAGGGAGATCACGCGAGAGAGTAGAGAGGAGATAGGCTATAGCCTTGAGCGGGGAGGGAGGTAAACATGCGAGAGTGTGAGAGAGAAAAAAAAGGTGTAACCTGTTGTAAATTGAGTTGGAACTTGCTAAGAACTAGAGAAGGAAAATAGAAGACTAAGAACTTCTACTACTACAAACTACTACTACAAATGAGAAGATAAGAAATGAGATAGTTGGAATGAGAAGTTTTCATTCAACTTGGTGTGTGAATTACAATGGGGTTGGCACCCTTTATATAGGCCATTTGGTGATGATGATAATTGTACTTATACAATGTGTACACATACACCACAAGTCATACAACACATCACAAGCAACATAGACAATACATGGAAGAGTTGGTGTACATTGGAGAGGATTACAAGTTACATGACAATACATAGACAAGCGGAGGTACTATTAAGTGAGAAATACAAGTTACATGACTACACAATATGTTGGTGTACATGCATGGTCATCCATTTTCCACAACACTCCCCCTTGGATGACACTTGCTTAGAGATTGTGCCTCGTTAAAACTTATACTAAGAAAAACCCTATGGGAAGAAATATAGTAAAAGAAAAAGAGTACACTATTCTCATAAATATTAAGATGGGTATAATATTGTTAAGATTGTCTCATTAAAAACCTTGCTAGGAAAACCCAATGGGATAAAACCATAGCTAAGGGAAAAAAGAGTGCAATACACTAATCAATAATTCCCCCTCATGTGAACATGGGTGAAACTTGTTCAGTTTCTTTACTTCCAATGTCTTTAAGTTTATCACTCGATCGGATTTGCTTGACATCAATTTCACCATTCTTCTGAACCTCATGCGCATAAAAGAATTTTGGTGAAATATGTTTTGCTATATCCCCTTTTATGAATCATTCACTTAATTGTAAAATACATGCTGCATTATCTTCATATAATATGGTTGGAGAATCTTTTATTGAAGGCAATCCACATGATTCTTGAATATGTTCAATCATGTTTCTCAACCATACACATTCACGACTTGCTTCATGAATTGCAAGTACTTCAGAATGATTGGACGAAGTAGCAACCATAGTTTGCTTTCTTGGACTTCCATGATACGGCGTATTACCACAGGTGAATACATATCCCGTTTGAGAACGGGCCTTGTGGGGATCAGATAAAAATCCAGCATCAGCATAACCTTGGAGATTCAATTTTACCCCTCTCGAGTAAAATAAACCCATGTCACTTGTTCCTCGAAGATATCGGAAAACATGTTTAACACCATTCCAATGTCTTCGAGCTAGTGAAGAGATGTATCTTGCAAGTAGGTTGACAGCAAAAGCAATGTCAAGTCTTGTACAATTTGCAAGATACATAAGTGCACCAATTGCACTTAAATATGGTACCTCCGGACCTATTAGCTCTTCATCACTTTCATGAGGTCGAAATGAATCCTTATCCACTTCAAGTGATCTGACAACCATTGGAGAGCTCAATGGATGTGCCTTGTCCATATTAAATCTTTTTAATATTTTTTCGATATAATTTGATTGATGGACAAGTACTCCACTTGAAAAATGTTCAATTTGCAAACCAATACAATGTCTTGTTTTTCCAAGTTCTTTCATCTCGAATTCCTTTTTCAAGTATTCGGATGTTCTAAAGATGTCGTCGTGGTTTCCCACTATATTTAAATCATCAACATATACAGCAATAATCACAAATCCTGTTGATGATCTTTTAATGAAGACACATGGGCAAAGCGGATTATTTACATATCTTTCTTTCAGTAAATAATCACTAAGATGTTTGTACCACATTCATCCTGATTGTTTCAATCCGTACAAAGACCTTTGTAATTTTATAGAATGCATGTTATGAGGTTTTGATTTTATTTCTTCGGATATTACAAATCCTTCAGGGATTTTCATATATATCTTCTTGTCAGGGATTCGTACATACTGATATCTTTGTAACGATATCCATTAAATGTATATCGAGCCCTTCAGAAACTGCAAGGCTTATCAAGAACCGAAATGTGATTGCATCTATAACAGGAGAATATGTTTCCTCATAATCGATGCAAGGTCTTTGTGAGAAACCTTGAGCTACAAGTCTTGCTTTGTACCTTGTAACTTCATTTTTTCGTTTCTCTTTCGTACAAATACCCATTTATATCCAACAGGTTTTACGCCATCTGACGTTTGAACAATCGGTCTAAAAACCTCTCGTTTCCTTAACGAGTTTAGCTCTGCTTGGATAGCCTCTTGCCATTTTTGCCAATCAGGTATTTTTCGACATTCGTCCACTGATCGTGGTTCTGGATCATCATCATTTTCACATATTTCAAAGGACACATTGAAAGCAAATATATCATTAGGAACAATTTTATTTCGATCCCAAATCTTACCAGAGTTTAAATAATTTATTGAGATCTCATTATTTTCATCTTTTTCCTCTTTTTCTAAAGGCAGTTGTTCCTCGTCAGAATCAACTTATTCTGACAAATCCTTATCAAAGGATTCTTGTGCTTTCTCAGGGGTATTTTGATTTGTATTTATTTTTACTCCTGTTTTCCTCTTTCGAGAAATTGTATCCTTTGAACCAACTGGTCTTCCATGCTTTAAGCGTTTCGTTGGTTTTTGTGCATTTTGTTGCACAAAGACATCAATTCTCGCAGGAGCATTTACAGCTGGAATACGTGATTTTGTCATTTGTTTTGCATCATTAAATGCATCAGGTAATTGATTTGCGATTTGTTGCAAATGAATGATCTTTTGAACTTCAAGTTCACACTTATTTGTGCGTGGATCATAATGTGATAAAGTTGATGCATTCCAAGCAATTTCGCGCCATTCCTTTGGAATTGACTTCTTATCTCCCCCTAATGGTGGGAAAATTGCTTCATCAAAGTGACAATCAACAAAACGTGAAGTAAATAAATCCCCTGTTAAGGGCTCAAGGTATCTTATAATGGACGATGAGTTAAATCCAACATAAATCCCAAGTTTTCGTTGTGGACCCATCTTAGTTCTATTGGGAGGTGGTATAAGAACATACACTGCACAACCAAAAATTTTCAAGTGTGAAATATTTGGTTGTTGACCTAAAATGAATTGCATGGGGGAATGTTCATGGTATGCAGTAGGCCTATAACGAATGATAGATGATGCATGAAGGACTGCATGTCCCCAAACTGAAGTTGATAACTTAGTTCTCCTAATTAAAGGTCTGGCAATTAGTTGAATGCGTTTGATTAGAGATTCTGCCAAACCATTCTGGGTATGCACGTGTGGAACATAATATTCAATGGTAATTCCTATATACATACAATAATTTTTTAATGTTTGAGATTCAAATTCCCCATCATTATCAAGACGGATGGTCTTGATTGGGTTGTCAGGGAATTGTGCTCTTAACTTAATGATTTGTGCTAAAAGTCTAGCAAATGCAACATTGCGGGTCGAAAGCAAACAAACATGTGATCACTTAGTTGATGCATCTATCAAAACCATGAAATATCTAAATGGTCCACAGTGAGGATGAATAGGTCCACATGTCTCCCTGAATGCGTTCTAAGAAAACTGGGGATTCCACAATAATTTTACTTAGGGATGGTTTAACTATCAATTTACCTTGAGAACAACTAGCACAATTATAATCACCAGCTGAAAATATTTTGTGATTCCTTAAAGGATGTCCTTGCAAATTATTAATTACTCTTCGCATCATTGATGATCCTGAATGACCAAGCCGGTCATGCCATAAAATGAATGTCTTTGGATCATTAATTTTTTTTATTTAAGAGGACATTCGTTTCGACATGCCTTATATGAGTAAAATATAATCCAGAGGATAAAGCTGGGAATTTTTCTAACACTTCTTTTTTCCCATTCGAAACCAATGTGACATAGAGAAATTCTCTATTATTTTCGTTCATGGTTTCAATGTGATATTCATTTTGTCGAATATCTTTAAAGTTGAGTAAATTTCTTCTGAATTTTTTAGAGTATAAGGCATTGTCAACATGAATTGTTGTTCCCCCAGGCAACATAATATTTGCTCTTCCAGAGCCATTAATCAAATTGGAGATGTCAGATATTGTTTGAAAATTAGCCTCAGCTACGTTCAAATTGGAGAAATATTCTTTGTTTTTAAGGATTGTGTGCGTTGTAGCACAATCAGCAAGGCATATATAGCTCTTATTTGATTCATGATTTGAACACATGATTTGTTGATCCATCTAGACAAATAATGTTTGACAAATTAGAAAAAGAGTCATATTTCAATGATAAAATTCATAATATTTTACCTTTGATTTTGAAGGCATGGTAAAGGTCACAAAAATATTCGGGTATATATATGACAATATTTAGGCAAAATAGCCTTTCATATATGACCAAAATGTCACAATTATGAGCGCTCATTGTCAATAATTATTTGCCCTTTGTAGTGGTGCACCACTTTTATTCCAATTTTTGGTGGAATTGTCAATACGACCTTAACCTGATATTTTCACATTTTCCACGTCCATAAATTTATTGTGATCATGATCATTATATGCAACATATGCTTCTTAATTTGAAGCTGAACTAATTGGACGGGATCGATATTATATGTATAATATCTCATTATTTTACTCAGCTACCATGAGACAATAAATCAATCCTTAATATTTATTGGATTGACGTGCGCACTCGATATTTGTTGCAGCAATAAATCGAGGCGGGCCACGTGACCTTCTTTTTATTGTCTCATCAGTCATATTTCCACATAGCCTCAACATAGAGGTAATTAAAACTGCGAAATTATAATTAATATTTGACTGATTAAATTTTGTAGCTTGAGACTCAACCGCTCATTTTGAGCTTTTGGAGCATTACCTTTTTTTGGTATTTATATATTTATAACTCCATGAGGTGAAAAGATATACAAAGTGAAATATTCACTTTTCAGGTCTCTAAAGAGAAATTGGCGAATGATTGTGTATAACACACAGTTTTGCATATATGCTTTATTCATAAATTGTAGTATCTAATTGTCATGACAAGTAATTCTTGTCGGTAATATTATAAGGCAACAAATTCAACTATGGTTGAATAATATTTTGAAAATAAATTTAATATAAAATAGTTTTCTCCTTTTTATGTAAAAACATAACATATGATTAAATATATGTTCACAACTTGATTCATTAATAAACAAAATGTATTATTCGTATGAGTTGGTGGGACAACCTCCAGGTTGGGTGGCGAGACATAGTCTACTTAATACCATGCCTCCTCGAACGGGATAACCCGTCTCCCTTTCAATGTTTAGCTTTACCGGGGACAAGGCTTATCCACTATCAACTCAAACTTATAGCATTATTTGTATTATAAAATCAAGAATAGAACAATAACTAATCGTTTGTAGTTTTAAGAGAAAAACTATATGTCACACATTGACTTTTGATTTCTGATGTAGAAGATCGTACAAGACGCAACTACAGAGCATACTTTCGCAATCGGTGACGTTATAATGCATAGTATATGAATAAAGTATCATATAGAAGTGATACATGTAATAAAGGAAGCAACCAAGATAATATAGAAATAAATTGAACTTATTTAAATAACAAAAGTTATACCTTCCTAGCTTTGTCTCCTTAACAAGCCTTCTTGAACTTCAAGATCTCCTTAATGCTAGAGCAAGCTCGTGCTGATAATGTGTTGTAAATTGAGTTGGAACTTGCTAAGAACTAGAGAAGAAAAATAGAAGACTAAGAACTTCTACTACTACAAACTACTACTACAAAGGAGAAGATAAGAAATTAGAAAGTTGGAATGAGAAGTTTTCATTCAACTTAGTGTGTGAATTACAATGGGGTTGGCACCCTTTATATAGGCCATTTGGTGATGATGATAATTTTACTTATACAATGTGTACAAGTTATACATACACCACAAGTCATACAACACATCACAAGCAACATAGACAATACATGGAAGAGTTGGTGTACATTGGAGAGGATTACAAGTTACATGACAATACATAGACAAGTGGAGGTACTATTAAGTGAGAAATACAAGTTACATGACTACACAATATGTTGGTCTACATGCATGGTCATCCATATTTCACAACATAACCGATTTTTATTGTAACCGTTGATATTTTAAAATAGATTTTACTTTATCCAAAAAAAGTATTTTCTAATTTATCTCAAAAGAAAGCGACATATTTTATAATTAACTAATTTTTGGGTTTTGAACATGTGCCAGTTATTATAAAAACATTTATAAGATAACTCTTTTATACAAAAAAAAAAACATATGTTATTACCTTACTTGTCAATATAATATTATAGTAAACTCCCTAAGAAAAACTCAACAAAAAATGTTAATATTTATAGATGAAAAATAACTTTTTTTTTTAGAAAAACTTGAAAACATAACGTTAAGGTTACCAAAAATGTTAATATTTATGGACTTGGATTTTTTTTTTGTGGATACTAAATAGCAGGAAAATGGCACAAAAAACTTGTACAAAAAAATATACTACAAAAACACATCAATGTCTCATCAGGGTTTGTAGCGTGCGGGCCCACGTCTTTGTTGTCGCTCGTACCCATACACCCTTAAATCACACTTATTTTTGCTCGGGGTCTGCACGCCACATCATTCGATGTGACATCGAGCGTGACTTTTAAGGTGTCATTGTACATTAACTAAGTCATGGTCTAGCATTTATTAATTTATATTCCATGAGACTAGGTCGTTGTCTATCGAAATGGAAATGCAAAACCTTAGCCATCATGCCAAACATAATTGTTGTCAAAAAATATTTTTTGTAAAATTGTAACTTCAGCAACAAATTTCTTTTTCTTTCTTTCGAAGGCCTAATAGTGACAACTTTTGAGTATGTTGCTAGAGATATAAAATATTAGCAACAAATTTTAAACTTGTCACTACAGATAACCTTTAGCAACAAACTTTGCTATTAACTATAGTGTATTTGGAACGTATTTCTTGTTGCAAATTACAAAACTTTGTCACTGAATGGACACTCTAGCAAAGAATTATTGAACACATTGCTAAAGATATAACACATTAGAAACAACTGAAAATACATCACTATTCGATAAGCTTTAGCAACGAGTTTTGCACGTTGTTGTAGTGAGTCTGTGAGTTTGTAATAAACATGATGTTGTAATAAACATTGTCGCTAAAGAATGACTCTAGCAACGAATTTTTTACCTTGTTGCTAAACATGGCATATATTAGAAAGGAAATGAATTCGTCGGTATATTATATTTAGAACAAACTTCTTGCCACGATATAATATGTCCCTATATGGTACTTTTAGTGACAAACTTTTTAACTTGTCACAAAAGATAGACTTTAGAAACGAAACCATGTCGTTACAATTAAAATCATCACTAAAGAGTATGTTTACCGACGACTTTGATTGTTGTTGCTAAAAATAAAGTGCATTAGCAACAAACGATCTTAGTCGTTGCTAAAAATAGGCTTGAGCAACGAAATCTTTTTTGTCGCTATATGACACATTTAGCGATAAACTTTTTAACTTGTCGCAAAAGAGAGTTTTAGAAACAAAACCATGTCGTTACAGTAAAAATCATCACTAAAGAGAATGTTTACCGACAACTATGATTTTTGTTGCTAAAAATACAGTGCATTAGCCACAAATGATCTTAGTTGTTGCTAAAAATAGGCTTTACAACGAAATCTTTTTTGTCACTATATGGTACTTAGTGATGAACTTTTTAACTTGTCGCTAAAGATAGAGTCTTAGAAACAAAACCATGTCATCACAGTAAATATCGTCACAAAAGAGTATGTTAATCGACGACTTTGATTGTTGTTGCTAAAATTACACTGCATTAGCAACAAACGATCTTAGTCGTTGCTAAAAATAGGCTTTAGCAACAAAAAAATTTTGTCACTAATGAGCGAATTTGTTGTAGTGAAGGGCATTTTTGAGCTCAGATCCAGTTTTATAAACCCTCTCCTTGTCTTCCATGGACTTGATCGTGAGGATCTAATGACCTTCGTCAAGGACTTCCACTCTTAGTGTAGGACCATGATTACCCCAAGAGTCAATAAAGAAGAAGTCAAACTCTTGGCTTTTCATTTTTACCTTAATGACAAAGCTCAAGACTGACTTTTCTATCACCCTCAGGTTCCATCACAAATTAGAACGATATGATTTATGCATTCCTTAAAGAGTTTTTCCCTGAATCTAGATCTTCCCAACTCACTAGAGAGATATGCAGTATCAAAATGAAACGAGGCAAATCCTTTGGCGATTATTGGGGTAGTTATAAGCGTTTGCTTGCGTAATGCCCCCAACATGGCCAAAGCAACCTTTCCATTGTTCGTTTCTTCTATATGAGACTTACGCCCCTTGAGAAATGCATGATTGACAATGCTTGAGGAGGTGACTATAGATGCAAGACAACTCAAGAGATGTTTGATTTGTATGACTCTATAGCAAGTTAGTCACGTCATTACATTGATGATGAGGAAGAGGGACCCTCACAAAATCTTTTTGATGAAGTAAGGTAAAATCCTACGTATAGCAAGGTTGTAAACACACTGATCTCATGGAGTGATTCCTCACTTCTGGGAAAGCTTAAGTTAAAGCTTGTGGTTTATGCTTAGCCACATACCATTCTACTTATTCTTGTCCAGTCTTGTTTGAAAACGAACAAGCAAATGCTATAGGTGGCGGATTCCAAGGACCACCGAGGAATCAATAAGGCAACAATTTCAGTAACACCTATAATCATGCCATCAAAAGCCCCTATCATAGTTATGTACCTCAAAACCAAAATTATCTCCAATATGTTCCCAAGGGACAACCTCCTCCTCAATAGTCCCAACGCACTCAGAATTCAGGGTCTTTAGAAGGATGATGAGGACACTCATCACTAATTAAGAAAAACTCTCTAAAGACTTAGCCCAATTTAAAACTAAAACAACCGCAAATCATGCTGCAAGCATTAAAAATCTCGAGGTTCAAGTAGGGCAACTGTTATGGATGAGAAAGGCAACTGCCTTCTCAACCACTTCTAAATCATAATACGAATGTCAACGCCATCACATTTCGTAGCGGCAAAGAGTTGGAGGAAACTCCCAAAGAACCCAAACCTAAAGATGTCATCCTTAAATCCAAGGAAGTTGAGCAAGAGCTTGAGTTCAATCGTCTCCTACTGAAATGGTAATCTTGGATAAGGAAGCACAACCTTTTTTCAAAATCCTACCCCCATTCCCTCAACGCCTCATTAAGAATAAAAAGCATGAGAATAGAAGGAAATTTTGAAAATCTTAAGGAAAGTGGCAATAAACATCCCACTCTTTGATGTTTTAGCACTTATGCCCCGCTATGCTATTTAGCTCAAAGACCTATGTACCAACAAAGGTCGATTCAAAGGAAAAGATAAAATTTCCGGAAGTGAGAATGTTTCAATTATCCTATGCAAGAAGTTGCCCACCAAGTGTGAGGACCTAGGCATGTTCACGGTCCCTTGCAAAATTGGTGAAGTTGAGATCCAGAAAGCTATGTGCGACCTTGGCGCCTCTATCAATGTCATGCCATTATCTATATATGAGACATTAAAGGCAGACCCTTTGAAGGATACTAGAGTTGTCATACATTTGGCAAACCGATCCATTATCTGTCTTGTGGGTGACTTGAAAGACATTTTGGTGAAAGTTAGTGAGCTCATATTGTTGGGGCATGTGCCATAGTTCAATCCATTAACTGTCTTTATGAATACTTTCAGTTAATAAAATAGAGGATTTCATTTGCTATTTACTATAATTAATTTGCATGTTTACATTATAATAAGATCCATGGGTATTTACAGAAATATCTTAAATGTCTCTAGTCGATCATTATACTAGGAACTATAATGAATTAAGACTAGTGTGAGTCTTGATTGATGATCATATGATGATTATACGTATAAGGGTACGAATCAAGATCACGAGTACTTGTTAGGGAACAAAGTAATGGACCGACCCGCTATGAGAACTTCACATGGATTAAGTCATAGTTGTTTCTCATGATAGGTATATTTTTCGGTCCTTTGACTTAAGATTACCAGAGACTTCAACATTAGGAACACAGTAATTTGACACAATCAAACGTTGTCTTTAACCGGACGATTATAAAGGTTGTGATTGGTTACTGTGTGAGCAATATGATGAAGTTGTGTAATCAAGATAAAATTTGTCCCTCTCATATAAAGAGAGATATCTGATGGATCCCTCGATGTGTTAGACTGTTAAAAGGCCTAGTCTAAGTGAATTAATATTGATCAATGTCACTTGGATGTTTTCAGTCTACCTAGAGATCGAGACTAGTACGATTGAACATGTTGGATGACAATTCCATGCCTTATGTTTGATCAAAAGGATATTGTGTGACAAAATGATGTTATATACACTATTAATTAGGTTGTATCGATTTGATATTCGTACAACTTGGGTAGTCATAATGTCTTGCTAGAGGCCGCTTATGACTTGTTTACCAAAATGTGTTTTGGTACACTACCAATGTTGTATGAGCCTATTGGGTCGCACGCTAATAATGGTTTTGCGAGATTTTAAGATGGTTCAAAAAAAATTAATTTTATATTATAAATAGACGCTTTAAGTTAGAACACACGTATGAAAGATTAAGGGCCGAAACTCTATTTTCGTTTCAGAAACGAATTAGGGTTTTCTAGTACGCTCTGGATCATTTTGGAGAGAAACAAAATGGTTTGGTATTCTCTCGAAGCTTGCACTTTGAATCTCGGCCGCCGTTCGTGTGTGGACTGCGGGTAGAGGGCGTTCGTCGTTGGCAGCGCCTTAGAGATCGATCAACCTTCAGAAAGGTATATTACGACCGAGGTATGATTAAGTTTTCATGGTTTAAACGTTTTTAATGGAATTAGATTCGGATCCTGTTGGGGTTTTTGTCAAAATTGTTTTTGTAATTTCCGTTGCGCATGAACCCCAAAAATCCAACAGTGGTATCAGAGCCATCAAGTTCGATTCCATTAAATTTGCATGTTTTCTTATGATATATACATGATATATGATTGAAAGCATGTTAATAGTTTATGTATATGTGATATAAAAAAGTTTTCTGTGAGATTTATTATCATGTTTTGTGTATATGATACATATATCCGTGATTTAATTGAAATCAGTTTCGTACATGCTAGTAACCATGTTAGGTTAATTCGAATAATTTTAATGAATTGAATTTCGTGTTCTGTGATCCATGACACCATCAGGTATAATATTTATTTTTCGTGTATTGATGCATGGATGAAATCTCCGTAATTCAATATGCATATTTAGGTTACATTGTTTTAAGTTTCTTAAATTGTATAAGTCTGAATATTAATTCGAAACTAATATGATGAGGTTCGATTGAGATAGTAGTTCATGATTCAATTATATGTTTATGATTATTTGGATGAGGACCAAAATTGCAAATAATTATTTTTCGAAATTATTTATTTATCTCGTTATATCTATTTTGTTATGAAATTTCTATTTGATAAGAGATAGATAACAAATTAGATTAGGAGATATTAGCAAAATCGGTTACGTTATCCCTATTGGATAGGAGATAAATATCGAGAATTTTGTTATTGGTGATATGCTAGGATTCAAATATCTTAAGTCTTAATTGGATTAGGATAAGATGATTAGTTAGATGTGGGCTTGGGTTAATTAAAATGTTTTAATTGACTTAGTTTCAGATAAATTAAGGGGTTAATTTTGGATAATAAAATTAGCGAAAAATATGATTTTCTATAGCGAATTTTAATTTTCGGAATTGAAATTCGTCTCCTAAAAAAAAAGAAAAAAAACGGGGGCACTGCCCCCTGTACCCCGTCATTGACCTGCCAATGCGGACCGCATGATCTAATTAATCCTAGCGCACGAAAATTCTTTTATTAGTGAACAGTATAAAAATTTCCAAATTGTTTAGTGATTGAACAAATCAATAAAATATATGATATTTCATTGTTTACATAAAAATCACTAAAACTGAATAAAATCCCTCTATTAAATTTTAAGTCTCGTGCCATCCATTGTAAACACTTGTCAATGCCTCGATCACACTAATATAGTTTCAGCCATAGCTGGGTGTATTGTGTTATCTTGGTGAGACAATTTGGGTAAGAGTTACCTAAATGTTTAACATGGTCCGACTTAATAAAGCTATCAAAATAGTTTTGAACTTGACGCACATGATGAGATAAAAAAAACATGCTAAGACATAAGATGTCCCGTATCTCATAAAAGTATCTAAAATTACATAAGATGTAATTGGTAACTGATACCTACCTAAATAATCTAGTTCTGTGTTTCATGCCATAGCTGTAATAGAATTAGGTGAAATATATATTTTAGTCCCCTAAATAAACAATATGTTTTAGGAGGGTTGTTAATTTAGTGGGAGTCTATTCATCTATACTAAAATAAACTTTGCATAATCTTAATTGTAGATCAATGGCCTCTTCAAGTAACAATAATCCCTTGTCACTGCGATCCATCCTTGAGAAGGATAAGCTATCTGGGACTAACTTTCTTGACTGGTTCAGAAACTTGAGAATCGTTCTCAAGCATGAACGCAAGTTGTATGTCCTGGATGCTCCAATCCCTGAGGACCCACTAGCCAATGCTACGAAAGCTGTGAAGGATGCACATAATAAGCATGTAAATGATTCTACTGATGTTGCATGTATTATGCTGGCAACTATGGTTCCTGAACTTCAGAATGACATGGAACTAATGGAAGCCTACGACATGGCTGTAACGCTGAAGGAAATGTTACAACAGCAAGCTAGGCAAGAAAGGTTTGAGACAATCAAGAACAACCAATATTGCAAGATGACTGAGGGTGCGTCTGTTAGTCCTCATGTTCTGAAGATGAAGGGCTATGTCGACCAGCTTGATAGACTCATATTTCCCATAAACCAAGAGTTGGCTACGGATTTGATCCTGAATTCATTACCAGAGAGTTACTCACAATTTGTGATGAACTACAATATGAATAATATGGAGAAATCAATTTCAGAGTTGCATTTGATGCTCAAAACTGCTGAGCAAAATATCAAGAAACCCTCTAGTAATGTGTTGATGGTCCAAAAGGGAAAGGGAAAGGGAATGAAAAAGAAAGGCAAATGCAAGGCTAAAGTTGTCAAGGCTGCTGCTGCACCTGTCGCAAAGCCTGTGGAACAAGTCAAGACCCAGCCTGTTCTTGCTTCAAAACACCCAAAAGAAAAGGAAGGAAATTGTCATTTCTGCCATGCACCTGGACATTGGTTCAGAAATTGCAAACTCTATCTGGAAGATCTAAAGAAGAAAAAGGGTAGTGCGACTACCACTACAAGTATTTATGTTATTGAAATTAATTTATCTACTAGTGATTCCTTGGTATTAGATACCGGATGTAGATCTCACATTTGTATAAATATGCAGGGACTCACCAGAAATAGAAAGTTGAAGAAAGGAGAAGTCATCCTCCGCGTAGGGAATGGAGCAAGAGTTGCTGCCCTAGCTGTCAGATCATATGACTTAGTCTTACCTAGTGGACTTATATTAACTTTAAATAATTGTTATTTAGTGTCTGCCTTGAGCAGAAACATCATTTGTGTTTCATGTTTGGATATGGATGGTTTTGATTTTATTATTGCGAATAATAGATGTTCCATTTCTCGTAAAGGCATCTTTTATGCAAATGCTGATTTGTGTGATGGTCTTTATATTCTAAGCATGAAAAGGTCCACTGATACTCCAGTCTTTAACATAAATACAAAGAGATTCAAGTCCAATGATTTGAATCAAACCTATCTTTGGCATTGTCGTCTCGGGCACATAAATGAGAAACGCATAACGAAGCTCCACAAAGATGGACTTCTAGATTCATTTGATTTAGAAACATATGAAACGTGCGTATCTTGTTTACTAGGCAAGATGACTAAAAGTCCCTTTATTGGACACAGTGAAAGGACAAGTGATTTATTGGGTCTAATACATACTGATGTATGCGGTCCTATAAACACAATGGCTAGAGGAGGTTATCAATACTTCATTACATTTACTGATGATTTCAGCAGATATGGTTATGTATATCTTATGAAACATAAAGTTGAATCATTTGAGATATTTCGAACATTTCAAAATGAAGTGCAGAATCAACTTGGTAAAACTATCAAAACACTTCGGTCAGATCGAGGCGGTGAATATTTGAGTGAAGAATTTGATGATCATTTTAGAAATTGTGGGATTGTCTCCCAATTGACTCCACCAGCAACTCCACAATGGAATGGAGTTTTTGAATGGAAAAATCGAACCTTATTAGATATGGTTCGATCTATGATGAGTCATGCAGATTTTCCATTATCCTTTTGTGGTTATGCATTACAAACTGCAGCTTTCACTCTAAATCGAGTTCCTTTTAAAGCGGTTGATAAAACACCATATGAGATATGGTACGTGAAGAGACCTAGTTTGTCTTTCCTTAAGATTTGGGGTTGTGAGGCTTACGTAAAGTGACAAGTCTCTGAAAAACTAGCACCTAAATCTGACAAGTGCTTATTTGTGAGGTATCCTAAGGAAACAAAAGGATATTACTTTTATAATCCCGCTGAGAACAAAGTGTTTATTGCTCGGTATGGTGCCTTTATGAAAAAACATTTTATTTCAAAAGACACTAGTGGGAGAGAAATAAATCTTGAAGAAGTTCAAGAATCACAGATAAACACTGAACCGCTACTGGAAGTTTAACAACGTTTTGAACCAGTTGAACCTCCACAAGTGACACAAGGCCCACGTAAATCTGGTAGGGTAAGACATGAGCCAGAGAGATTCAGATTTCTCATTACTGATAGTCGTGATGTGTTGCTTATGGATCAAAATGAGCCCACCACTTATCAGGAGGCTATGTCTGGACCAGACTCAGATAAATGGCTAAGTGCCATGAACTCTGAGATGCAATCCATATATGATAACCAAGTTTGGAACTTGGTTGATTTACCTGAACGTGGTAAGACCATTGGATGTAAATGAGTTTTCAAGAAGAAAACTGACATGGATGGCAAAGTGCATACTTTTAAAGCAATACTTGTAGCAAAAGGTTTCAGGCAGACTCAAGGTGTTGATTATGATCAAACTTTTTCGCCAGTAGCCATGCTTAAATCCATAAGTATTTTAATTGCCATTGCTGCATATTATGACTATGAGATATGGCAAATGGATGTAAAAACAACATTTCTTAATGGAAAGCTGCTTGAGGACGTGTATATGACACAACCTGAAGGTTTTGTACATCCTGAGAATTCTAGGAAGGTATGCAAGCTTCAAAGATCCATTTATGGATTAAAGCAAGCTTCTCGGAGTTGGAATTTTCGTTTTGATGAAGCAATCAAGGATTTTGGTTTTATTAAGAATGAAGATGAGCCTTGTTTATACAAGAAGGTCAGTGGGAGTGTAGTTGTTTTTCTGGTACTGTATGTTGATGATATATTACTCATTGGAAATGACAACCCAACATTGCAGAATGTCAAGTCTTGGTTAGGGAAGTGTTTCTCAATGAAAGACTTAGGAGATGCAGCTTATATCCTAGGGATAAGGATCTATAGGGATAGATCTAAGAGGCTAATCGGTCTAAGTCAGAGTGCTTACATAGACAAGGTGTTGAATAGGTTCAGTTTGCAAGACTCTAAAAGGGGATTGTTGCCAATGTCTCATGGCATAAGTCTCAGCAAGATTCAATGTCATAAGACAAATGATGAGCGAGACCGTATGAATAAGATTTCATATGTATCAGCTATTGGATCTATCATGTATGCCATGCTATGCACTCGACCTGATGTATCATATGCTTTGAGCACTACAAGCAGATATCAGTCAGATCCTGGTAAGAGTCACTGGATAGCAGTAAAAAACATTATTAAATACTTAAGAAAGACTAAGGAAGTGTTCTTGGTCTATAGAGGTTTTGAAAATGATCTAGTTGTAATTGGTTACACAGATGCAAGTTTTCAAACTGATATAGATGATTTTAGATCGCAGTCTGGATATGTGTTTACTTTGAATGGGGGTGCAAAGTAAGCTGAAAAAATTCGAAGCAAGAGACTATGGCAGATTCTACAACAGAAGCTGAGTATATTGCAGCGTCCGATGCAGCAAAGGAGGCAGTTTGTAAATAAAAGTTCATTTTTGAACTAGGTGTGGTTCCAAGTATTGCTAACCCTGTTTATTTGTATTGTGACAATAACGGGGCAATAGCACAGGCCAAGGAACCTAGATCACACCACAGATCCAAGCATATACTCAGGCATTTTCATCTCATCAGAGAAATTATTGAGAAGGGAGACATGAAGATTTGCAGAGTACCTACTAAAGACAATGTTGCGGATCCATTGACAAAAGCTCTTCCACAAGCAAAACATGATGGTCATGTTAGATCATTAGGCATTAGACGCATGTATGATTGGCCCTAGTGCAAGTGGGAGATGTTGGGGCATGTGCCAAAGGTCAATCAATTAACCGCCTTTATGACTACTTTCGGTTAATAAAATAAAGGATTTCATTTGTTGTTTATTATAATTAATTTGCATGTTTACATTATAATAAGATCCATGGGTATTTACAGAAATATCATAAATGTCCCTAGTCGATCATTATACTGTGAACTATAATGAATTAAGACTAGTGTGAGTCTTGATTGATGATCATTTGATGATTATACGTATAGGGATACGAATCAAGATTACGAGTACTTGTTAGGGAACAAAGTACTGGACCAACCCGCTATGAGAACATCATATGGATTAAGTCATAGTTGTTTCTCATGATAGGTATATTTTTCAGTCCTCTGACTTGAGATTACCAAAGACTTCAACATTAGGAACACAATGATTTGACATAATCAAACGTTGTCTTTAACCGGACGATTATAAAGGTTGTGATTGGTTACTGTGTGAGCAATGTGATGAAGTTGTGTAATCGAGATATAATTTGTCCCTATCATATAAAGAGAGATATCCAGTGGATCCATCGATGTGTTAGACTGTTAAAAGGCCTAGTCTAAGTGAATTGATATTGATCAATGTCACTTGGATGTTTTCAGTCTACCTAGAGATCGAGACTAGTACGATTGAACATGTTGGATGACAATTACATGCCTTATGTTTGATCAAAAGGATATCGTGTGACAAAAGGATTATATATACACTATTAATTAGGTTGTATCGCTTTGATACTCGTACAACTTGGGTATTCATAATGTCTTGCTAGAGGCCGCTTATGACTTGTATACCAAAATGTGTTTTGGTACACTGCCAACGTTGTATGAGCTTATTGGGTCGCACACTAAGAATGATTTTGCGAGATTTTAAGATGGTTCATAAAAGCGAATTTTATATGATAAAATTCATGACAGAAATGTCATTGTGATGTATTACACTTATGCTTCTTTAAGTAGGGGTATATGTGTAATTTACTTAACTGTATATATACAAGGGTTGTATAAATAGACGCTTTAAGTTAGAACACACGTATGAAAGATTAAGGGCCGAAACTCTATTTTCGTTTCAGAAACGAATTAGGGTTTTCTGGTACGCTCTGGCTCGTTTTGGAGAGAAACAAAAAGGTTTTGTATTCTCTCGAAGCTAGCACTTCGAATCTCGCCGCCGTTCGTGTGTGGACTGCTGGTAGAGGCGCTCGTCGTTGGCAGCGCCTTAGAGATCGATCAACCTTCAGAAAGGTATATTGCGACCGATGTATGATTAAGTTTTCATGGTTTAAACGTTTTTAATGGAATTAGATTCGGATCCTGTTGGGGTTTTTGTCAAAATTATTTTTGTAATTTCCGCTGCGTATGAACCCCAAAAATCTAACACGTATTTCCTGCTAACTTCTTTATCATTGATATGAAGAATCAGCCATGTCCTTATTTCTCCTCAGTCTTTCTTAGTAGGCCTTTCCTTAAGACAGCCAAGACTTAGACTGATGTTCACAGTGGTTCTTTTACCATGAAGTTTTATGGTAAACTTATTAAATTCAACATCTATGATGTGATACGCCATCCTTGCGATTCCTCTTCTGTGGTGCTTGCCTTGGACAATCTGGACGCACTTATACAAAATGCATTTCTTGTGAAAGGCGATGATATGAAAGTGGTGTTAGAGAATCATCTCGACACCGATTTTTTGTGAAAGCAATCCTTAATCCTCGATACTGAGATCGAGGAGCTGATATATGAGTTGGACTCTACTCCGCTCCATTTTCCTACCCTAGCATATCTTGACTTACCTGCTTCTAACTCTACACTTCTCTCTTCTATGGAACGAGCCCTCATACTGGAGCTCAAACAACTACCGAGTCATCTTAAATATGTGTTTTTAGGTGAGAATGAGACTTTACTTATGATCATCTCAACTAAACTCACATTACCAAAGGAAGATAAGCTTATAAATGTGCTTCGAGAGTTCAAAGAAGCTTTAGGGTGGACCATTGCTGATATTAAAAGTATTAGCCTTTCCACATGCATGCATCAGATACATATGAAAGAAGGGTCTAAACCTTCTTGAGAAGCACAACGACGAGTGAATCCACCGATGATGGAAGTAGTTAAAAAAGAGATTATGAAGCTCCTTGATGCTGGTATGATCTATTCGATCTCTTACATCAAGTAGGTCAGTCCCGTTCTGGCGGTTTCTAAGAAAATAGGGATCACAGTAGTCATGAACTCACGGGGTGAGTTAGTCCCAAATTGCATCCAAAACGAATGGCGGGTTAGCATCGCTTACTAGAAGCTTAATGTTTCTACTCGGAAAGACCATTTCCCATTGGCTTTCATCGATTAGATGTTAGAGCGATTAGCAGGCAGGTCGCATTACTGCTGCTTGGAAGGATACTCTAGTTTTCGCTAGATTCTTGTAGCACCCGAGGATCAGAAGAATACCACCTTCACCTGTTCTTTCGGTACCTTTGCTTACCAGTGTATGCTCTTTGGGTTGTGCAATGCACCTGCTATCTTTCAAATGTGTATGATGAGCATCTTTTCTGACTTCATTGAGCATTTCGTCGAAGTATTCATATATGATTTTACTATTTACGGTTACTCATTCGATCCAAAAATTGACGTGTGCCGAATGCGTCAATAAAATATTTATCTTAAACCAACTATTTTGTAGATAACGGTAAAGGGTTGATCCCACAGAGATTGATATTCTTTCTAAGGTTCTAAAAGAAAGAGAAAAATGGGGGTTTTGAGATAATGAACAAATTTACCAATGAATGAAAATACCTAGGTCAAGACATACAAGTACGGTTTGATAAAAGATTAGATTTGGTCATCAATCTATGTAAAATATGCAAATCAAAAGTATCATAGTCTAGCTATAGACCCACTAACATAGGCGGTTCCTCGCACTTCCTATTCTTGATAGCCAAGGTATGACAATGACAATTTCCCTACCTAATCGTATAACCTTATACTCAAGCGAATTGGGTTTAACACGATGACCGCAATGGATTTTGTGAAGGCACTACACCAAGACAACCGGGTCACTAGTACGTCCGATTTAGCTAGATCCCTAACATATTTGACTAGTCCCAAAATGGGTGAATCAATTAGTATGGTTAATTGCCTCTTGTGTGATCTTATTGCATAAGGACGTATGTGTAGGACTCACTAGCAGTTAAATCAAGGTTTCAATATAAATTTAATCATAACTAATCAATTAATAATAAAGGGAATAAAACACCAATGAAAATCAATTAAATTGAAATAAATAAATTTCATAAATCCATAGATAAGAACGGTCGAACCTCCCTCGTAGTGTTGCCTATGACATTAGATTAGTGTCTCATGGATGAAGAACACAAAACCAAAAAAAATAATAGAAGAGAGTTCTCCAATAAAACCCTAAGTCCTATTATTGAAAATCCACCTAATTTGCTCTCTAGAAGAGAGAGAAAATGATTTTGGTAGGTTGTAGAGTGACTCATGCACCGAGGCATATCAGACGGCTGTGTGCATTTTATGTAGGGACTTGGCCACGTGTCACGCAGGGCTTGGAGGAAGCTGCTAGCGTAGCTGACGTGGCAGACTATAAATGGAGGAGAGGAGAGTTGTTGGAACGTGTAGGCGAATGGGAAGAGAACACATGGCAGGCAGTTGGAGGAGAGAAAACGTACTCAAGAGACGTGCGAATATGAGGGAGAAAACATTGGCATGGATCCTAAGGCACATCCAACGGCTGCCGGTGGGTGAGAGAAGCGTACGAGAGAGTCTGCAAATTTCTGGGAGACAACAACGACACAAATCTCAAAGCCCATCGAGACCTCCTGGAGAGAAGAGAATGCAAAGAAACTGGACTGAATTTCTAGGAGAGCATATTGCACGGATCTCGAGGAAGTTCAAGTGGCTTTACTTCTCACTTCAACTGATGTGATGTGAAGATCTCGAGGCCAATCCACGGTTCTGGTTGCATAGTGTCACATTTGTGTTATCTTCCTGCGTTACTGGCTGTTGTAACTTCTTTTCATCCACTTTACAACAAACATCTCGAGACGGATCCGAGGGTTGTTGTGCACACTGCATGTAAACACTATATTTTGCGTAGTTTTTTTGCCTCGAATTCAATCGCGCACTCCATTAACCCTTCAAATAATAAACAAGGATAATTAAACTAATATTATAAAGGCTTAACCTTAAATATATATAAATAACCTATATATAATTACATAATTAACGACTTATCAATACGGAATGTTTTCCATATTTTTATAATAATTTCGGCAGCACCTCCTCTTACTATAGACTGTCGATACCCAAAACCTAATATACATCAGAATGAGGAGAGGCGTAAAAGGACTCACAACTCCTAGCAATTCACCATATGATATCAAATGTAAATTATAAATTGAACTGCAAACTTATAAACCCTAATTACAACTCTCAACTTCGAACTGAACTTAAAATTGTTTCAAAACCTCAAATAATAAAAAAAACTGAAACATTTAGGTTTCAAACCTATTCAAGCCCAATTCATGAACTTCTCAAACCATTTCTTAGGTGATTCACGACCTATACTCACCTTGAATACCCAAAACAAAATAATATAAAACAATCATTACATGCAAAGAGAAAACTGCTCCTCAGCAAAAGTCTTCTAGCTTCCTCTTTCCCTTTTAATCTTCCTTAGACTTAGAACTTGACAAAGCCATTTCGAGAACACCAAACAACAGAGTGCACAAAATAAATAGTGTCAAATAAGTAAACATCTACCTTACTTCAAACAACAGGTAATAACAAGAGATAATATGAATATTGCACAATAAATAAAATACTGAAACAAATATACAACATGGATCCCCCATTTCATGTTATAAGCTCATAGTGAGTGGACCCTCTCACGATGAACCTAGAAAAGTACTATGAGTTTAATGCATGCTATCCCAGAGTCGACATTACCTGCCTTAGATACCTGCAGTACGTCTAGTTTGGAGTGGAGCACCTCACACTCTTACGACCAAAGCATGGGCAAATCTATCCGGATGCCATGAACTCATGATCGAGAGTTTCACTCCCTCACCGTGCAAAAATATAAACCATATTACTGTAAAAAGCAAGAAATAATGTTTACTTACAAACAAGCCAACGCAAGTTGGTTAAACGAGTCCTTGCTTGCACGTTCCCCAGATTCCCTTGTTCTGAAAATCCTATTAAATCACAAAAACTAATAATTTATGAGTCTCGACTCAATTGTACTATTTTTCAACAATTTCTCATAATTTCTAATTTATGTTGATGTTTAATCTCCTTATACTTTAAAATAAAACTCAAATATTCCTCCAAACCTCAATTCCATTATTGGGTTCCCAATTATAATATTATGTCATAAATGTTCCTCAAAAACTAATTTTTATGGTCTTTGGAATCCAATTTGGTGTTTTAGGCTCGATTTGCCATAATTACGCTTTACGATGCAAAACCCCGAGTAAAAAATTTCGTAAGAATCCTGACTTTTTCATTTTTCCATAGAAAATCTACAATCTCAATTTATTTGGCCCAAATCCCATTTTTTCTAAATTTTTCTATTTTTCCAGGGATTTTTGTTTTTATTTTGTTAATTAAAACTTTTTTTTAAGAATAAATTACAAAAGTACGGTGAAAAGTGGTTTAAATGAGTAAAATAAGTTGGGCTTTCTTTTTATTCGTCAAATAAGGTAAATCGCATTTTGAAAAGGCGCTATTAGGGGAGAAAAATTTTTCGGCCTAAGTGGACGCATGAATAGCGCCTTTTCAAAAGGCGTTATTCATGTGTCCGATCCACGTTGGACAAATAACACGATATTCATGTTATTTGGATTCCACGTGGATTGGTTGGAGCCGATTTACACGAATAGCGGATGCACTATTCGTGTAAATAGTATTGGATGTCCACGTGGAAAAGACAAACAAGAATAACGCTTTTTCAAAAAACGCTATTCTTGTTTCTCGGTACACGTGACATACACGTGAGATGTCCACGTGGGAAAGACAAAAGTTTAAAGGATGAGTTGCATGGTTACTATGGGTTGCACGGGTTGTCTGCCTCGCGATACGTGCGTGACGTTTGCATGGGGTGCATGGCCTGAAGTGGATATGCATGGGTTGTCCTCTCGAGATACGTGCATGATGTTTGTATGAATTATCCACCTCGATATACGTGTCTGGCGTTTGCATTAGTTATCCGCCTCGAGTTACGTGCATGACGTTTGGATGGGTTGCATGGACTGGAGCAGGTTGCATGGGTTGTCTACCTCGAAATATGTGCTTTTACATTCACATGGTTTGCATGGATTGCACGAGGTGACATGAGCTGTCCACACCTCGAGATATGTGTGACGTTTGAATGGTTTGCACGAAGATCCATGGCTCGCCCACCTCGACATACGTGCGTGGCATTTCCATGTGTTGTCAACCACGAGATACGTGTGTGACGTTTGCATTGGCTTTACCACCTCGAGACACGTGCGAGTCGTTTGCATGATTTACTTGGATTTTACGAGGTTACATGGGGTGTCCACTTCGAAATACGTGCGTGGCATTTGCATGGTTTGCATGGATTAGGTGAGGTTTGTATGAGTTGTCCACCTCGAGATACGTGCGTGAGGTTTACATGGATTGCAACAGGTTGCATGAGTTGCACGAGGTTGCATGGGTCACCCACTTCGACAGACGTGCCTAGCATTTGCATGAATTCTCCACCTCAACATACATGCGTGACGTTTGCATGGGTTGTCGACGTCGATATGTGTGCGTGTTGTTTACATGGGTTGTCTACCTCTAGATACGCGAGTGACGCGGGTTGTCCATCTCGATATGCACGTGTCGTTCATGGAGTTTAGAATTTTATATAGATAGCTCCTTTTCAAAAAGAGTCATTCATAGAGTTTAAAATTTTGTATAGATATCTCCTTTTCAAAAAGAGCTATCCATACAAGTGCCTTCTACCTCACCAACTATGCATGTCACCTCATAATCAATAGCTCATTTTCAAAATGAGTTATACATTAGTTTTGGAATTTAAAAGTAAACCCCACCATTTGGTGAATTAAAAACTAAAATCACCTTATTTTTTGAAAAACCCAAGGAAAGTGACCTGAGCCGAACCTGATTCGGCGCAGTATTGTTCGATGGAAACGAAACAAAGTCTCTATTTCGTTTCGATGAAATTATTTCTTCATCGTCTAACAATGTTGGGTCTTTGGGCAGGGGTATTGACTGATTTCCTCCCCTCCATCGTCGTCCTCACCTCACTTCTATCACCTCCAACCTATCTCTCTATTTCATTGTACTGTTGTTGTTTCGTTGAGTCGTTATTGTGTGCTTTTTGCTCTTGAACTAGTTTTTTTTTTTTTTTTTGTTCAATCCATCCTACTTCACCTCATCTATCTCAACTTAATGCTCCTCTCTCTCTCTCTCTCTCTCTCTCTCTCTCTCTCTCTTCGAATTCGACACAATGTATGACGTTCATACTAGATTCTCATAGTCCCAAATTGGTTTGAAAACAACAATTTGATTCTCACCTTTAGCAATCTTAAATCCAACAGCCACAACAGTCGCGGATCCTCCTTCCTCGATTTCAATATTCAAATAAGAGATCAGTGACGAAGGAGAGAAACCAGTCAGAGAGACGTGATGGAGAGAGCCGTGATGAAACGAAAAAAAAGGGCAGTTGAAGACGAAGAAGAAACCCACTGGCGATTTGGTTTACCAATTAAAAGGGAAGCCGGATGACCATTTTACCCCTCACTTGTTATCCTCGTGTATATAAAACCAATGCCCCTTTTGGTCTCTTGCCATTTTTTTATTTAATTTCATGATTATCTTTTTTTAAGTCCAAATTATACCCAAAAAAAACCCCAATTTCGACAAAAACTGGAGAAAATACCAACGCATTCCAAAACACTCGGACAAACACGCTTAAACACCAATTGAACTCTATTTCGCGACGAATAGAGTTTAATACACACTACAAAAAATGGATGCAAATAGCGACGGGGACCGTCGCTGACCCGTTGACGGAAATAGCGATGGCCCCCCGTCGCTATTTTCTGGGCGGGAAAACTGCCATTCAGGACCAGATTTTCTCGGCCACGTGGCGAAGAGAACGCCACGTGGCAGGAAACGAGGGGGCCACGTGTAAAAATAGCGACGGGGTCTTCCCGTCGCTAATCCCGTCGCTAATCCTGAAAATATGATCCAGACCGAAACCTTCTCTCTTCCTCTCTGGTTTTTCATCTCAACGCGCCTCCTTTCCCCTTGATCCATCTACTCTCGATCCTCTCCTCTCCCTCACCGTGATCTTCTCCCTCACCGTGACCATCTCCCTCACCGTGACCCTCTTCTCTCATTTCCCTCCTCATTCGCCTCAGCCACCCCGCCGATCCACCTTCGCCTCAGCCTCGGCCGACCGCCCCGCCTCCGCCTCGTCACAACCGCCCCGACTCCCATCTCCTTTTTGATTTGGGATTTAGGTATAATTTTTTATTTATTTTATATATTCTATTTTTTATAGTTGATTTATTTATATTTTTTTGTTATTTAATTTGATTTATAATAATTTTTTTTGTGAAATTTTGTTATTTATGTGATATATAATTTGTGTTTTTGTGAAAAAATAGGGTTATTTGTATTTCATGTTAGAATGAGAATTTGGAATAAATTTTGTAAATACATGCATGTTAAATTAAAAAATGTAATGGTTTGATTAAAAACTTGTAATTTTGTATTTTATGTTGGAATAAAATTTGTATTTCATGTATTTTTAAGTGAATAAAATTTGTTAAATTGATCAAAATGTTGCAATAAATTATGTATGTTGATATTTATTATTTATTTATTTTTGTGACAAATAAAATGCATACTTGTGATTTGAATTTAATTATTATTTTTTGATTATTTGTGATGTTTATTGTATGTTTTTTTTTTAGTATTGATAAATATGTACTTCTTTTGTAATGTTTTAGTATTAAATTAGTTGATTTTCAAATATGTCCATTAAACTATTATTTAATAATTTTTATACTGATTTAAAAAATGGAATTAAAATCTATTTAACTATAATAAAGAAATTATGTTAAGATGAAACAACTTTAAGTATAAAGTTAATTAAATGATACAAATTCATTGGACAAATTAAATATCGATTAGGACCAAAAATAAAAGAGTACGTATAATATATAATATTATACTATAAATAAATATAGAGTAGTTAAAAGCAATTTAACTATAATAAAGAAATTTGTAATTAGTTGAACAAAATAATATTCATATAACAACACTTACACGATATATATATATATATATATATATATATATATATATATATATATATATATATATTATAGGTAGGGAGGATTGATATTCATATATATATATATAACTATATATATAAATTATGTTAAGTTGAAATTAAAATAAGTATGAAGTTACAAGTTAAATGAAATATTAATACGATAAATTGTACTGATAAAAATGTAATAAAATGACGCAAATTTATTGGAGAAATGAAATTTCGATTATGACAAAAATAGAAGAGTATAATCTATACTATCATAATAGCAATCCCAAAACGGTTAACCGTGAAGCCTTTTTAGCTAAAAGTCCCAACAATGACAATGCGAATTGATAAAAATAGTTAAAATTAAGGATAAATTGGTAATTTAATTGATAAGTCCAAATTAATAGGCGGTTACTAATTTAAATATGCGGAACTAAAATTCAATTTCTTTCCAAAAATACCCCAATTAGTAAGCGGTTTTCCTAATAAAATGGGATTTAGAGGATTTTTTTTCTCTCCCTCTCTCTTCCACGTTTCTCTGTTTCCACTCAATACACCTTCTCCCTCCTCACGGTTCTCTCTCTCTCTCCCCTCACGGTTCTCTTTTTCCATTCTCTCTCTCCTCCTTGGCTCTTTCATCTTCATTCATGTTTCTTATATGTTTGTAAATTACATGTGTTTTTATTATCGAAAAACACTTTGTTATTCAAAATTGCAGCCCCTCATCTCTTTATAAAAAAAAATATATCTCCACTTCTCTCCCCTACGTGTTCTGTTCAATAAAAAAATTATGGATTGCTATTGGGTTAGGTGCTCTCCGTGAATTGTGCCATTCATTTTATTCGTCTATGCAGTAAGGTGTATATCATAAAATTCAATTTTCAATTTTTCATTCTATTTTTTCTTCCTAGACGTGAATATACATAGAACAACCATGAATATTTTTTTAAATAGTTCTTTTGACTTCTTATGATGAGTTACTTATTTCTAATAGTGAGAAATGCTTACCTTTTTTTAAAAAATATAATCAATTGGGTTGATTTCTATTAGTTGAAAAATTAATACACAATTAATTGTATTTTTTAAGGATTGAATCAACTAACCTCATAGAGGTGGATTTGCAACATACAATTGTTTATGTCCCTTGAATTTTGCATTATACACAAAAAATGTATGCCTGCATGTGCGTCTCAATGATTGTGAGAGGAATGGTCCATCATCTCCAAATCAAGTGTCTCGAGTTCGATCATAAGGAATATAAATTTTTAAACTCTTGCTCATATGTTACCTAACATTAAATTACAATGGGTTAAACTTTTTTTAGTAATAATGTTTGTGAATAATGTTTATTTTCTTACACATTAAAAAATGTTTGTGAATAATGTTTATTTTCTTAGACATTAAAAATTCAAAGGTTCATATACATGCTTTGGATTACAATCTCAAAAAAATAATTTTGTTTCTAAATTACTTGCTTTAATTTTTTTCATTTATGTAATTATTTGTGTTAGTAATAATGTTTGTCAATAATTTTTATTTTTCGAGACATAAAAAAATTGAAGCTTTAAATACTTGCTTTGTCAGTTTTTCTTAATTACTTTTATAAATTACAAAAAGTTTTTCTTTCATTTCTTTCACCACACCTTTTCATGATGAGTGAATTAATAAAAATAGTCACAAAAATTTCTAATTTTTTTAATCTTATCTGTTGGTTAATTTCTACTTGAATATTATGCGTTGCATTTTTTTAAAATTAATAATGTTTGTGAATAATATTTATTTTCTTAGACATAAAAAATACAAAGCTTCAAATACTTGATTTAAATACTTGCTTTGGATTAAATTCTCAAAAAAAATTATTTTGTTTGTGAATTACTTGCTTTGATTTGTTAATTTTGTAATTTTGTAACACATGGAAAATTCAAACCTACATAAACTTGCTTTGTGAAATTTGTTTGTGAATTGTTTCTATAAACTACAAAACTTTCTATTTTATTAGTTTCACCACACCGATTATTAGCCCTATATATACAAGGTTGCCATGTGGTCCTCCCAATAAACAAATCCAAATTTTATCATACATATATTTTAGGTGTTATACTTTGATAGTCAATTTATACATAATTAACTATATTTATTTATTTTCTTCTTTAAGACTGGATCAACTAATCTCATAGATGTCTACACCCAACTAAAAAAATTAAAGCACTTTTTGTTGGAAGGTAATTTTGACACACGTTTTACTCACTAAATATATAAATCAATTAATTATACATGTCTTTAAGATAATATTTTAATACTAACTATCACACATGTTTTATGACACAGTTATTGTTTACGACTCACGCGCATAGCGCGTGCCCATTGACTAGTATATTATACTATAAATAAATATAGAGTAGTTAAAAGTAATTTAACTATAATAAGGAAATTAGAATTGGTTGAAGCAAGTAATATTTATATAACAATGCTTATGTACGAGATATATATCTATATAAATGCGACAAAATAAAATTATAAACTTCAAATGTTGAAGTAAAATTAAAATTTCAAAGGAAAAATTAAAAATTAGGCAAAATTATGCAAAAGTATGTGCATATATTGCAACCAATGCGACTAATTACTGTAAACAATCGACTAAAATGTGTTAAATATATAACGCAAAGTATGTGCAAATGCAATCGATTCGACTAATTAGGATTAACACTCGACTAAAAATTATAGAGTGATTGATGTGTACGTGTATTCGATTATGGTTGTTTAGGTATTTCGAGATATTTGTGTATCGAGATTGGATGTACAACGGTATTGAAGGTGGTTACATTAGATTAGAGTTTGTGGATAGCGTGAAGGAATTTATAAAATTCGTCATGCAACACTGCACCACTTACTTGAACGAAGCGAATATTCGATGTCCTTGTCGAAAATGTCGCGACGACAAATACTATGAAGTAGAAGCCGTAGAGCTTCATCTTGTGAGGGGTGGATTCATTCCCGATTACTATCGTTGGACCGCACATGGGGAGGAAGAAATAGTAAGCGATGAGGACGAAGGAGGTAATGATCCAATCCGACATCGTATCATCATATGATACACGACATTGCGGGCCCCAGTTCCAATTGGAATCGTGAAGAGGAGCCAAACCTTGAAACGAAGCATTTCTTTGAAATGATTGACGCGGCGAATCAATCGATTTGGCCGGGTTGCGAGAAGATGAATAAACTCTCAGCAATTGCACGTTTATTGACGATTAAGTCGAATCATCATATTTCGGAACAAGCATTCGACGAAATTTCACAAGTATGTAAAGACACGTTGCCTGAAGACAACTGTTTGATACATAGCTTTTATAAATGTAAGGGCTTGATGCACAGGTTGGGTCTCCCATATAAGCGAATTGACTGTTGTCCCAACTTGTGCATGCTTTATTGGGAGCTCGACTCCGAGCTTACATCTTGTAATTTTTGAGGAGAATTTAGGTTTAACTCTAACAAATGCCCGCGTAAGACAATGCTTTACTTCCCTTTGGCACTTCGTCTCAAATGTTTGTACGCCTCGAAAGCTAGTGCGAAACACATGCAGTGGCACGCAGAACAAGTCAGAGAAGAGGGCAATATGTAGCATTACTCTGATTCTTTAGCATTGAACCACTTCAATCAAGTGAACCATACGTTCAGCTCCGAGGTTTGTAATGTTCGACTTGGTTTATCCACTGATAGGTTTCAACCTTTCAAAATTACCGGCAAATCGTACTCCTCGCGGTCGGTGATTCTAACACCGTACAACTTTCCTCCCTCGATGTGTATGGAGAAAGAAGTGATGATCTTAACAGTAATCGTACCTAGGCCAACTAATTCGTCGCGAAAATCGATGTGTTTCTCCAACCGTTAGTGAAAGAATTGCAAAAGTTGTGGTATAACAGAGTGCTTTCCTACGACGTATCGACTAAGACAAACTTTCAAATGCGTTGTGCACTTATCTGGACTATTAGTGACTTTCTAGCATACAGCACACCGTCGGAATGGAGCACGCACGGGAGGACTGCTTGTCCTTATTGCATGGAAGATACCAATGCTTTCCAGTTGAGGTTTGGAGGGAAAACGAGTTGGTTCAATTGTCATCGACGTTTCTTGTCGTGATATTCGAAGGAGCGGAAAGACAAGTCTAGTTTTCGCAAAGATAGAATCGTATCCGACATGCCACCAGCTAATAATTCAGGTGAAGATATCTTGCGAGGAATTGAAGCTTTAGGGCTGATGAAAGTCACTGAATTGGGATCAGATGCAATAAACAACGAAGTCTCGAGGACTAGCAGGTGGAGAAAACGAAGCATATTGTGGGACTTGCCTTATTGGAAGATGAACCTTATCAAGCACAACCTAGACGTGATGCACATTGAAAAACATGTATTTGACAATATTTTCAACACAATCATGAGTGTGCGAGGAAGACGAAATATAACACAAAGTCTAGGGAAGACTTAAAGGAGATTTGTAATCGTCCAGAGCTTCATTATGATCCAATTTCTAAGAAATATCCCAAGGCACGATATGTGCTAGACAAACAAAGAAAACAAGCATTGTGTAAGTGGATTAAGGAGTTGAACTTCCCTTATGGTTACACGTCTAATATCAGTTGCTGTGTAGATTCTAAGAAGTTGAAGATGTTTGGGATGAAAAGCCATGATTGTCATGTTTTCATGTAACGATTGCTACCGATTGCTTTTCGAGATCTCTTAGAGGATGCATATGGATTGCAATTAGCAAGTTAAGCATTTTCTTCAGAGATTTAACTGCTAGAAATTTAAATGTTGAGAATCTTCGGCTTTTGCATGAAAACATTCTCAAGATATTGTGTAAGTTGGAAAAGATATTTTCGCAAAGTTTCTTCGACTCAATGGAGCATCTCTTTATCCATTTGGCGTACAAGGCTATCCTTGCTGGCCCAGTACAATTTCGATGGATGTATCATTTCGAGAGGTAATCAACTAGACTCGTAAATAATTTATATCACACTCTAACATATACATTTTAACTAACTTACTTCTACAAATGTAGGTACTTGAAACATTTAAAAAATAATGTTAGGAATAAGGTAAGGGTTGAGGGCTCAATATGCAATGCTTACTTAGTGGAAGAAGTAGCCCCATTTTGTTCCTATTATTTTGAGGAACACGTCTCCACCTTGCACAATCGTCTGCCTCGCAATTACGATGATGGAGTCGGACCAAGTCAAAGTTTTAATGGCCACTTTTCAATATTCACCTACCCAAGTCCAGCCTACGAGAGAACAAAGAAGCGTTATCTCATGGATGACGAGTGGAACGCCGCACACTCATATGTGTTGTTTAATTGTCCCGAGGTCACTTCATTCATTAGGTATGCTTTAATCTTAATTATTATCTTAAATTTATTCAATCGCAATCCTTACATTTTTCAATTCTCCTGTTAGGATGTACGTATCGGAATTGCGTTCCAAACATGTGAATATTACATAAAGTGCCATCGATGAACATCCTGAGAAACATTTCTCAAGTTGGTTTCAACAATTCGTAAGTCATTTGTATGTGGATATTAAAATAATTCTTTATTTTTCTTGTTTATTTGAAATTGAAGTTTATGAATGAAACATTTTTGGCAGTAGGCTCCATCATCTATTCAAGATACAACACTTCAAATGTTGTCATACGACCCTAGTCGACTTTGCACTGTATACCACGTGTATCTTGTTAATGGCTACAAATTTCAGACCGTGTCGCATCGCTCAAACAAAGATATGCGTAGTAGCGGGGTGTGAGTTAGGGGCACGAATTACGCATAATGTGACAATGACTTTTACGGGCAATTAGAAGAAGCAATTGAAATCAAATATGGTGGATTCCTACGTATTGTGTTGTTTAAGTGTTAATGGTTCGATCCCATGATTAATGTCAGGACAAGAGTTCACCGATCCTTAAAAATCATTGATCTACATCGAAATCTGCGATTGAACGAGTACGAGCCTTTCATACTAGCCCTGCAAGCTAGTCAGGTGTACTTTCTTTCATAACCAAGTGTAAGAAATGCGCTGAACAATTGGCAAGCTACGTATAGACTTCAACCGAAATTCTTCGACGTACAAAACTTAGTCGAAAACGTTGACAGTGAGCCTATAGAACAAGACACTTTTTAGGAGCAGCTACCTAAGCATGATACTGAGGTCGATATTGACAACAATGTTCCAACTTCGCTAGTTGATCCTAGTGGGGCATACATGTCAGACGTCAACGAAGAATACGATGAAGGCGATAACTCCGACTTTTCATCGAATGATGAGGACGGTGACGACGAATCATGATACTATTATGTTCAGTTGGTAAATAATGCAATTATATTTTTTTTACTTGTTACGTAATATTTCAAATGTTGGAGGTTCAACTCAAAATTCTAATCTAGTTTTTATTTTTTTTATAAAGTTATGTCGTTAGGTAGAGGTTACGCCCCATCTTCTGGTGAGGGCTCCGGTGGACGATCTGATAGACGATCCAGCGAATGATCTGGTGCTACTAGAGATCGACGATCGGGTGGATCACATCGTCGTTCTCATGATGATGCTACTCCACCGGCACATCAGAGTCTGCATCCTTACATATACCACCCTTTTCAGCAGACTCCATTTCATCCGTACCCATACCACCCTTCTCTGCAGACCCTATTTCTCCATCAGACGCCTCCCCCATATTATGCACATCCATCACATCCATCTACATCTTTCGCGTATTTGCCATCTGTTTTTGGTGATGATCCCACCTCTATGCAGATGTATTCTACTTTACTTTCCTCCATACCCACTCCACCCGTTGATGGTCGTGGTACGTTTAGGCCAGGTGTCGGGCCTACTTTTCATCAAGGGGATCAACATCTCCTTCTCATCTCCATTATCGTACGCACGACCACCATACAGTCCCACCACCACTCCATCATGATTTTCATGCCTCGCCCTCTTAGGATCAGCCAGTAGAGTAGTCGCCGAGTTCTTCGGCACATCGTTCGAGTGACTCGTCCATAGGTACGGCCCGACGTGGACGACGACGAAACAGTACTACTAGCCGACCCTCGGGGCGGATATTCTTGGTCGTAAAAGATGACAGATAGTAAGTATACGTACGAAGTTTTACATTTACTTATTTCTTATAAACTTAGTCTAACACCTCGTTTTCAATTTAGTGGACGAAAATTACACCCCTCTGATAGAGCTGCCCGAGAGATGACTAGGGCATACAAACACTCCCTGCATAAAGATGGTTATTCTTGGGTGCATGTCCATGCGAGATATTTACTGGAATCAATGGAAGGTAAATTTGTTTAAGCTAATGTTGTTTTATTTAAATAGATTTACAAACAATATTTAATTGAAAAATGTTTATAGAAAAAATTAAAATTTTATTAATTTTTGCCTATAGTTGTCATTCGACTGAGAGCCATCGGATGACGCAGCTATTAAAGAGGCGTATGATAGGCAGATTGCTACTCGGTACGCTAATTTTGTTAGCAAGATGTGCTCCAAAGATAAGAAGCCTACACGTGTATCTGCTGAGATCTTCGACAACTACAAGAAGATGATGTCCACTCTTGATTTTAAGAAGAAGTCAGAGCGAGCAAGTAAAAATCGGAGAACTGAGACAGGGGGACCCGGTACAGGGATCGCAGTGCATAATGGTGGCTCAATATCCATTTATCAGCACGCAGAGAAGTTGGTTAGTTATGTTATAATAAGTTTATATATATAATATATGGATTTAGTCTTAAACTTAATCATCTTTAAATTTATGTTTTGTAGGCGGAGAAGTTGGGTCGACCTTCGACTGCTTTGGAGTTATGCCTATATTTCCCTACGAAAGATCAATACAGCGTAACTTTCCTCGATTTGAGAGTAGAGAAGATCGTCGTAAGTAAATAGTTTTGCTTGTAAATTTTGTTTAGTTAATTAATGATAGGTATTAATGACTTGTAAATGTTTTAAAATTCTTAATTTAGATGGCGATTCAGTGTAGGCGGATTGAGCTGACACAGTCGCAGCCTGACACCCCGATAGATGAAACTGAGCTATATTTGTCCGTCTTTGAGCGCGACAACAAAGGACGGACATATGGACTAGGGTGGACACTGTCGGGGTCGTGGCGCATACATGCTACAACTGGAGGAGCTGGAGGTGGAGATGGAGCTAGATCTTCTCGACTTATTTCTACTCCTAATGTTGTTGAGCTTTTGTGGAGGGACTTCCAGGCGATGCAGACACACATTCTTCGGGTTATGCAGGATCACACTCTAACTCAAGATCAGTTGCGAGAGGTCTAAGGCCAGTTGAATCACATGGAGTAGGCTCTAATGAACAAACTTGGGATTTTATGCCCACCAGCGCCTCCGAGAGATGTTCCAGCTGATGACTCAGAGACCGACGACGATCTCGACGATTGAGTTGACTTCCTTGTATATTTAGCCTTAGGTTGTTCATATCTTGTTTTGTACATTTTCATACTTGTAATTAATTTTTTTTGTTGTGTTTAATTCATTTTGATTGATGGACTTCAGTTATTAACTTTAATTTCCTTTAATTTTCCTGTCCTTATAGTTATTCAGAATAAATTATATAGTATAGATTAAAATGTATTATTTTAATAATAATTTTTAATGAAGTTTTATAAAAAATTTTAAATTTAAATATTATTCGTAAATAATATTATTTTGAAACATCTCATTTAAAATTTAATTTTAATTGAATTTAAAAAATTTCAAAAAATTATTAAATATTATATATAATAGTTTTTGCATTTATATAAAAAATATATAATAGTTAAATATTTTTAATATTAACATTTAATCTCATTTAAAATTTAATAATTTTTAATAAAGTTTTTAATATTTAGTTTTTATAAATTAATTATATTTCAAATATTTAATTTTAAATTTTTAAATATTATATTACATCATATATAATAGTTTTTGCATTTTATAAATATTAAATATTTTTAAATATTAAATATTAAATATTAAATATATTATATATAATATCAAGTTTTTTATAAAAAATTTTTTCGCCAATTTAGCTATGGGGTTAGCGATGGGGGCCCGTCGCTAACCTCCAATCCAAGTGGCGGCCAACGAGCCACGTGGACAATTGGCGAAGGGGTTTTAGCGACGGGCCCCGTCGCTAATTGTCCACATGACATTATCAAACGAGTTTCGATCAAAATCACGTGACAAATTTGCGACGGGAGTTGGCGACGGGATCCCGTCGCCAAACCTAACACACCGTCGCTAAAAAAATTAGTGACAAGAATTTTAGCGACGGGGTTTCCCGTTGCTAATCTCATCGCTAACACGGTATAGCAATGTGAAATACCGGATTAGCGACAGGTTTCCCCGTTGATAATCTAGTATCATTTTGTAGTGACATACAATAGGAACACAACAATCAAAAATACGAAATTACCTTATGATCTCAAGTCCGCTACACGTGGATCCCACCTCGAATACATAAAATTCAAATCAAATCCAAAAATTGTTAATTAGTTGTCTAATCCAGTTTAGGAAACTCTCGAAATTCACATTGCCTAGATTTAACCATACTAAGCTTAAACTTTGTGTATTTAAGTGATTCTCACTTCATTCTAGTTTCATTCAACCCAAAAAAGCTCAAATTTGGGAGAGTAGAGTCGAACTAGGGTTTGAGGGGATTTCGAATTGAGCTTGAAAAATCAATCTATAGGAGTTTAAAAGCTTGTATCTTGAGAGATTCACTCTCAAGAAGGTAATCACGATAACCCCGACTCTTTATTTTGACGAATTTTTGGTTTGTAGGATTTTTGCATTAACTTTTCAATTGATTTCTTAAATTGTTTTGTTGAAATTCATTTTAGTACCATGAATAAATGATTTCATTGATTCCAATACATTAGGCATTGCGATTGCAATGATCGTTGGTTTACAAATTCAATATTTTCTAAATTTTGGTACTTTTATACGTATTCGCAATTAGTTTGAAATTGATGAGTTTCAAATGAGTTTGGGGGTTTGTTGTGTTTTTAAAAAGACTAGAATTTATCACACAATTATTTTACATGATTTAGAAAACCTGATTTTAAGTTTATAACTGAGTTAACACTTCGATGGCAATTTCATTTTAAACTTCCGATTGATTTTTAAGCTAGTGTTCCAATTAAGTTTCTCCTTTTAAATAGAGTTTGAATTATATTGAATTAGTAGAAAAAACCAAAATAAAACTCAAAGTTCTGCCCACACCTATTAGGATTTTAGAGATTTCAATAAATAATCCTAGAGTTTGAACACAAGAGAACCTTATCCACCTTTAGATTTTAGTGATGAGTCGGAGGGATAGGAATAAGTCGAGGAAACTCCAATAATTTATTTTTCAGCACATAATTTAATAAATGCAAAGGTTCTTGTTAGGATAAATAGCGACATTAGCAAGAATAGAAAAATAATTCCGGAGAGGGGCTTCAATATGAAGAACAAAATTATATACATGCTTAGAATTTTGAATATAATAAGGGAGAGGAATTTGGGATTATTTAATAAGGATCACAATGTCGAGGGTCTATAGAGATGGGTTGTGAATTTTAGTCCAAGAATTTTATGCAAACATGCATGAGAGTGATAATAAGACGAAAGCCATGATTCGAGGAAGTCCAATGGACTACTCACACAAAAGAACAAACTGGTGCTACGATTTACCGGAATTTCGTTAAAGAGAAAATAATGAATAACCAAGACCTAAGTATGGACTCAAACATAAATTTCCCCATAAAATCATTAGGAATGGTATAGAAGCAATTTCGGGGGATGGATTCATTTTGGTTAAGGATAGGTATCCATAACATATTCAAATTAAGAATTTTAGGAAAACTACATGTGGCGGCCCCGTGCCCCGAGGCCGCCTCGGGGTGTCATCGTGTCGTGTGCTCCTAGCCAAGTGGGCCCAGCTATACGTGTCTGACACCTGCCCATTTATCTCATGTCTCGATATTCGTTTCCACTTGTGTATTTTTAGTTAAGTTAATCGATTATTCACATTTTTCTTAAGTTATTTCCTTAAGTTCGACTACTTGTAGCTTATTCAAGTCCTAGCCGTGCTAGTGGTTTGTGTTTTAAAAGTTAATAGTTAATCACTTTTAATAATAAACCAGCGGAAGTCTTAATTAGAGTAAGTAAAACATAAAGTTTATCATAATATATATAACATCATTCATATGATCATGTCCTACAGTGGAAAACCCAGAAAAATACTCTGTATATTGACGGCAGTACCATAAGGTGGTATATATACATGTATAGTGTCACTCCAGTGTCCCAAATACCAAAAATGAAACAGAATATCAAGATAAACATGTACGAGTATGTCCTCGACTGCGGGCAGTCAGTGTCAGGGCATGTGCCCTAAGTGAATCTACAAGCATTGTTTATCTTATAATTTTAGTTAATAAAATAGAGATTTTATTTGTTGTTTTATTATAAGTGATTACATGTTTACCATATAGTAAAATCCATGAGTATTTGTTAAAATATCCTAAATGTCCCTAGTCGATCATTAAACTGGGAACTATAATGAATTAAAACTAGTGTGAATCTTGATTGATGGTCATGTGATAATCATGGGTATATGGATACAAATCAAGATCATGAGTACTTGTTAGGGAATAAGGTACTGGACCGACCCGGTATGAGAACACCACATGGATTAAGTCATAGGTGTTACTCATGATAGGTATATCATTTAGTCCTTCGACTTGAGACTACTATAGACTTCAATATTAGGAGCATGATAATTTTACACAATCAAATGTTGTCTTTAACTGGAAAATTATAAAGATTGTGATTGGTACCATGTGAATAATACGTGAAGGTGTGTAATCAAGATAGAATTTTTCACTCTCGTATAGAGAGAGATATTAGTGGATCCCTCGATAAGATAGACTGATAATGGCCAAGTCCATGTGAATTGATATGATTAATGTCACTTGGATATTTTTCAGTTTACCTAAAGATCGAGACTAGTACGATTGAACATTAAGGGTGACTTTCCATGCCTTATATTTAATCAAAGGATATCGTACGACAAAATGATATGATATACATTATTAATTAGGTTGTATCGATGTTGACATTCATGCTACTTGGGAAGTCATAATGTCTTGCTGGAGACCGCTTATGACTTGTGTACTAAAATGGTTTTTGGTTCACTGCCAACATCGCATGAACCTATTGGGTCGCACAAAAAGAATGGCTTTGCACATTTTTGATTGGTCAAGAGTAATGAATTTTATATGATAAAATTAATGACATAAAAGCCCTTACAATTTGTTATATGATAACTTGTTAATAAGGGCATATGTGTAATTTTCTTAAACTGCCTAAATACAATAGTTGTATTACGAATAGGATTTTAAGTGAGAGCTTATCTACACATATAAATAAAGGGTGAAACCCTAAAAACGAAATAAGATTTTCATTTTACAATTTTCGAGTTCTCTGGATTTAGGGAGAGAAATAAAAATCGTTTTCAATTTCTCTTGGGGCTAGCACTCCAAATTGTGGTCACTGTTCGTGTGTGGACTTTTGATAGAGGACGCAGACTTGAACATCTTAAAAATCTAACAATCAAAAGGAAATCACGGAATAAGGTATGATTTACTTTCGTAGATTTAGTTTAATAGAACTTATTTTCAATCCTGTTGGGGTTTTTCAAAATTTGTTTTGAATTTTTTGCTACGTATGAACCCCAAAAACCCAACAGTCAGATGTAGTCACCTTGGATCCCTTTGCCTCTACAGGTAATAGGAACTGCACTCGACATCACAAAAGACAGATGACGAGTCTTATGAGTAAATTCCTAAGGAACTCCTCTGAGCATTCATATGATAAAGCAAAGGAAATCTAATAAATACTATTAAGTAGACATGCAGAATGTAAAAGACAGGCAACTGAAATTGGCTCATCGCATGAATAAGTAACATATAAGTTAAACAAAGTGTGTGCTCGTTTTAGATGGGCTAAATTGTACTTAGGGTCCTTGGATCCCTTCGTTGTTTCCCCCAATACTCTTTCACCTGGTCCCCTCATAGTGTTGGCCAAATCCACTGAGTCACTGACACGTGTACCAGAAGCAAGCTTGGGTTGGCATTCACCGAGGGTCGGGTCATACGTGCTACAATCTAACGCATCATGAACACACAACGAGGAATCTATGGGAGTAAACTCAACCCACGATTAGATAACAGAATGGAGTAATGAAGGTAAGCATAACTAATAAAGATGAAAGTTAAAACATAATAAATACTTAGAGATTTTCAATTGGGTTTTACAAACCTCAAACACGCGCTCCGATCCCTGAAAACAACTTGATCCGACCCCGTCACGTCCTTAATTATCATACTATAGTGTCTGAGTCCCTTGGGATCAATTTCAAATGTTTTAGATTGATTATAAGTATTTAAGTTAAGTATGTAGGTCAAGTCTTCAAAATAATCCTTTAAGTTCAGCTGACATTTGTTATTAGCGCGCTAGGTTGGAACCTAGCGCACTATATAAAGATAGCGAATTGAGGAAAAACCCATGCGCGCTAGTGTTCTTTAGTATGTAGAACACCATCATGCCCAGCATGGATAGCGTACTAGCTACCATATATAGCGCGCTATCTGCGTCGAAGGACATAATTCTCAACTCGAGAATTTTGTTTACAACTTCCCCAAATGGTTTTCCCAACCTTGTTGATCTATTCTCACTAAATGGGGACTCTAAAACACCATCAACAACAGTCAAAACAACAATAATTCGACCGTAATGATCAAATTCATGCATTCACTAGTATTCCCAATTTCACCAAAAAACTCAATTTCCATCAAAATCAGTTTACAAATCTTAATAGTAATGTCAATTAGACTTGTAAATCATCAAAGATTCATTAAAAACAATGATCTAGTCCTTCGAATTGACACCAAAACATACCAAAATTGAGCTCATTTTCATGTTTAGGAGGTGAAGAAGGTGATTACTTTGAGTTTGATCCTTCAATTTTATTTCCAACCCTCTATTCCAACTCTTCAAATCATCAATTGTTGATGTTGTTCTCCCCAGATTTGATTTGCATGAATTTGTGACAGTGGAGAAGAGAAAATTTAACTCATTTGCTATTTATATGTTATGTTATGATCAATTATGTTCACGTATCTCGAGGTCAATCTAATGGTCCTCTATTGTGTTTTCCAACTCTCCAGTTACACAAATTAATGACACATCTCAGTTTCTTCAATCTAGGATCATCTCAATGTTCATCCATGGCTTAGAATATTTCCTTCTAACTATAGGAAAATCAAATTCAACTATTTAAATTGTTAACTTATAAATATATTTAATTTTGGTTGGTATACGTAGACTCCTTTATCAATAAATTTGTGGTCCCACAAACCCTCGACTACCCGATACCCGGTGCCTCGTGTCTCAGCACGCATCTCGAGGCATGTTATAGCCTATTGTTTCAATTAAATTGACTTAGTTTATTGTTATATTACCTAGTTTAATTGATCAACTAGTAATCTTAACATGAATTAGTCGCGTATTCTAGTGTATTAGTATTTCACCTACCCGATACCTGCATTGACACGCATTACGAAGCGAATAACTGTCACATAATCTCGCACTATATAACAATAACAACACAAACATGAGATGTATTAACGAATAAACTCATAAATATGCATCACAAATAAGCAATCAACAAATAAATAACTAGTGTACCTAGGTTGACGTGTGTCCTAGCCTATTCGAGGCGTCCATATGGATCTGAGTTGGTGTCTTAATCGTAAATTACAAAATAAATAACGACATTAATAAAATGGGCAGTTACAATTCTTCCAAACTAGGGAAAATTTCATCTTGAAATTTAAGTAAAACTAACTGTCGTACCGCGAAATAGCTGAGGGTATCACTCTTGCATAGTCAACTCGAGCTCCCACGTGAGTCCTTTTGTCCCATGATGCTGCCAACAAACTAGAACCTTAGGGAACTCCCTGCTCTTGAGAACCTGAATCATGCGGTCAATGATCAATATTGACCGCTCCTTATAAGTCGCGTCAGGGTGATCCTTAATCTGTCTCAAGTCAACTATCGGTCTCAGTCCTGACCTAGCTAGTCTCAACATAGAGATGTGAAATGTAGGATGGACCCCAGCTAACTTAGGAAGTAACTTTAAACGATATGCAAAGCTACAATCTTGTACTGTGACTCTGAATTGTCCAATAAATCTCGGCGCTAGTTTCCCCTTAATCCCAAATCTCTGAACTGTCCAAGGGGAAACCTTTAGGTAAACCATGTCACCCTCCTCGTAGCTCGGACCTTCGTGATAATTATCCACATATTTCTTCTATCTGTCTTGTGTTGCTCTACCGAGTTTTTCTAATCTTTTTTGTGTGATCAAAAAATATCTCTAGCCCAACGGTAACTTTATCCTCTAGCTCTGCCCAACATGTAAGTGATCTATAAGACCTCCTATACGATGCCTCACCGTGGCATCCTAATACTCGCCTGATAGCTATTTTTGTATGCAAACTCACACAGTGGTAGATAGTCATCCCATGAACCAAACTGCAAGATACAAGCCCTGAGCATATCCTCTAGAATCTGTATCAATATCTCTGACTAGCCATCGGTCTGAGGGTGGTAAGCCATATTAAACTGCAACCTAGTGCCAAAATGCTCCTGCATAGCCTCATAGAATATCGAATTTAACCTGGGATCTTCGTTCAATATAATATAAACTGGCACCTCATGCAATCTAATAATCTCCCGCTCAAACAATATGCTCAGCTGTGGAAACGTCTATCTCTTTGAAACAAGAATGAAGTGAGCTGATTTTGTTAACCTTTTAATCACAACCTAAACGACATCGTGTCTCCTCGACGTCTGCAGTAGTCTACTGACAAAATCCATATATGACAACACTTGACATATGCTCCCACGTCAGCCTTCATCCCTGACCACCAGAACAATCACCTCAAATCATTATACATCTAAATCCAGCCAGGATGAACTATGTAGCGAGACTTGTGTGCATCCTCATGAATCCCGTCCCATAGTGTTTCGCCCCAAATTTCTAATCTTAGTTTAATTCGTTAATCAGGATTATAGACCTACATTGAGATAGGTGCAGTAGCCAAGGCGATATGGCCGATGTATATGCTAGATTTGTTATGATGTATGCCTAGTGTACTGTATATGTGAAGGCTATTAAGTCACTCCTATTTATATTTAGGCGTCGCGACATAAGCGGGGACGCACCTCAAGATGCGTGACGACGTGGGACTTGGGGTAGAGAGTGATATTGTAAGTTGGTTTAAGCTTAGAGAAGCTTAAATAGTAGAATTGAAGTGGCTATGGTTGATTTTACATTAAATGTAACCTAAGTTAGGAAGTTAAGACATTAGTAATTAATACTTATCGAGATATGTGTTGACACATCAAGAGACCAATTGAGTTCCATTTGGTGTTAGTTAGATAAAGTTAGTGGAAATTTTGTCAATATGTAGGTCATTCGATTAGTTTTGAGATACATGCGTATATAAAAATCAATGGATATCAATCAACCTTATCTTAATATATAAGATTGAATGGATCAACTTATGCAAACCATTTCATTTTCAAAAAATTAGAAACTGAGTAAAGTTGCTGGAGAAGAAAACGTGGATAAAAAGATCAACAAGATTCTTGAAGTGAATTTGGTGATTTGGAGGTGTAGATCAAGCTTTTGGTGTTTATCAACTAGTTAATTTTATTTACACTAGTAAATTAGTTTAATTGGATGAATTTATGAAATATATGAGGTGTAGTTGATCTTGTGGTGTTAATGGGTGTCTTGGGTGTTGGGGCATGTGCCCTATGATAATCTACAAAGATTATTTATCTTATAATTTTAGTAAATAAATTGAGGTTTTCATTTGTTATTTTATTATAATTGATTGCATGTTTACCTTATAGTAAGATCTCTGAGTATTTGTTGAAATATCATAAATGTCCATAGTCAGTCATTATACAGGGAACTATAATGAATTAAGACTAGTGTGAATCTTGATTGATGTTCATGTGATCATGCATATAGAGATACGAATCAAGATCATGAGTACTTGTTAGGGAACAAGGTACAGGACCGACCCGCTATGAGAACACCACATAGATTGAGTCGTAGGTGTTACTCATGATATGTATATCATTTAGTCCTTCGACTTGAGATTACCATAGAATTCAATATTAGTAGCACAGTAATTTGACACAATCAAACGTTGTCTTTAATCGGACGATTATAAAGATTGTGATTGGTTACTATGTGAATAATATGTGAAAGTGTATAATCAAGATAAAACTTGTCATCTAGTATATAGAGAGATATCAGTGGATCCCTCGATATGATAGACTGATAATGGTCAAGTCCATGTGAATTGATATGATCAATGTCACTTGGATGTTTTCATTTTACCTAAAGATCAAGACTAGTACGATTGAACATTAAGGGTGAATTTATATGTCTTATGTTTAATCAAAGGATATCACACGAGAAAAGGATATGATATATGTTATTCATTAGGTTGTATATATTTTGATATTCATGCTACTTAGGTAGTCATAATGCCTTACTATAGACCGCTTGTGACTTGTGTCCAATATGGTTTTGGTTCATTGCCAACGTTACATGAACTCATGATAAAACTCATGACATAAAAGCCATCACGATTTGATATATGATATCTTATTAATAGGGATATATGTGTAATTTGCTTAAACTGCCTAAATACAATAGTTGTATTATAAATAGGATTTTAAGTGAGGGCTTATCTATACATATAAATAAAAAGCGAAACTCTAAAACGATATAAGATTTTCGTTTTTGCAAATTTCAAGTTTTCTAGATTTTGGGAAAGAAAAAAAATATTTTTATTTCTCTTGGGGCTAGCACCCCAAATTGTTGTCGCCATTCGTATGTGAATTTCTGATAGAGGACGAGCACTTGAACGTCTTGAAAATTGAACAATCAGAGAAGGAAATCATGGATTAAGGTATGATTTACTTTTATAGATCTAGTTTAATGGAACCTATTTTTCGATCATGTTATGGGTTTTTTTTCAAAAATTGTTTTGAATTTTTCGCTACATATAAACCCCAAAACCCAACAGTGGTATCAAAGCGAGATTTGGTTCTATTAAACGTTTGTATGTTTTCTCTTATGTATATATGATATATGTGTGAAAACATGATCTTGATTTATGTATATGTATGATATACATATAAGTTATGTGATAATTGTTATTAAGAATTGGTTTTAAAGAATGTTGTTAATTCATGTATATTGATACATACGCATGATTTGATTCAATGATAGTATTCATGTTTTGAATATTTCGATTAACATATGTTTTTAATATTGAACGATGCGAGTTTTGTATGTTCATGGTAGAAGTTATGTTTAGATTAATGTGATTCTATTGTTGAATACATATTTCATTTTTGTTAAATAATTATGTATGTCTGCATGATAGAAATCATGATTAGGTTAATATGATTAATTTAATATGATTTTGGTATTGAATTCATGATTAATATTTCGAAATTAATTTTGATCTTATATCTCATTGGGGTTATCCTTAGTGTATTCCTATTAGATAGTAGATAAACTTGTAATCGAATAAGAATTACAAATCTTATATGATAGGTGAGATATATAACAAATTCTAATTGGATAAGGATTCAAAGTATCTTAAATTCTAATTGGATTATACTGAATCATTAGTCAAATCAATATAATCCACACGAATCATTTCCTTTTAAAGCGGTTGATAAAACACCACATGAGATGTGGTTTGAGAGAGGACCAAGTTTGTCTTTCCTTAAGATTTGTGGCTGTGAGGTTTTCGTACAACGACAAATCTCGAAAAAATTATCAGTCAAATCTACCAAGTATGTATTTGTTGGTTATCCTATAAGAAATTAAAGGATAGTACTTTTATAATCCCACTGAGAACAAAGTGTTTGTGGCTCACAATGGTATCTTTATGGAAAAAGAGTTTATTTCAAAAGATAACAATGGGAATAAAGCAATTCTTGAAGAAGTTCAAGAACTACAAATAAACACTCAACCGCTAGTAGGAGATCAACAAAGTCTTAAACTAGTTGAACCTCTATAGGTATCACAAGGCCCACGTAGGTCTAATAGGGTAAGATATTAGCCTGAGAGATTTGGATTTCTTATTACTGATAGTAGAGAGGTGTTTCTTATGGATTAAAATGAACCTACTACTCATCTAGAGGTTGTGTCTAGCCCTGAGGCAGATAAATGGCTTAGTGCCATGAATTCTAAGATGCAATCCATGTATGATAACCAAGTTTGGAACCTGGTTGATTTACCTCAAGGTGGTAAAACCATTGGATGTAAATGGGTTTTCAAGAAGAAAACTGACATGGATGGCAACATACATTCTTATAAAGCACAGCTAGTAGACTCAAGGTGTTGATTATGATGAGACTTTTTCTCATGTAGCCATGCTTAAATCCATTAGAATTCTAATCGCTATAGTTGCATATTATGACTATGAGATATGGAAAATGGATGTGAAAATAGCTATCCTAAATGGAAAGTTACTTGAGGAGGTGTATATTATATGGCCTGAATGGTTTGTTCATCCTGAGAATTTTAGGAAGGTGTGCAAGCTTCAAAGGTCCATCTATGAATTAAAGCAAGCTTCTCGGAGTTGGAATCTTCATTTTGATGTAATAATTAAGGAATTCAATTTCATTAAAAATGAAGATGAGCCTTGTGTACACAAGAAAGTCAGTGGGAACGTGATTGTTTTCTTGATACTATATGTTGATGATATATTACTCATTGAAAATGACATCCCAACCTTGCAAAGTGTCAAGTCTTGGTTAGGGAAGTGTTTCTCAATGAAGGACTTAAGAGATGCCGCCTACATCCTTGGGATTAAGATCTATAGGGATAGATCTAAAAGGCTGATTGGTCTAAGTCAGAGTGCTTACATAGATAAGGTACTGAATAGACTCAGTATGCAAGACTCTAAAAGAAGGTCGTTGCCAATGTCTCATGGTACAAGTCTCAGCAAGACTCAATGTCTGAATACTAATGATGAGCGAGATCATATGAATACGATTCCATATGTTTCAGCTATTGCATCCGCATTTGACCTAATGTATCATATCCTTTAAGTGCAACAAGCAGATATCAGTCTGATCCTGGTGAGATTCACTGGATAGTTGTAAAGAACATTCTTAAGTACTCGAGAAGGACTAAAGAAATGTTCTTGGTCTATGGAAACTTAGAAAACGAGCTTGTTGTAACTGGTTACACATATGCAAGTTTTCAAACTGATATAGCTAACTTCAAATCGCAGTCTGGATATGTGTTTACTTTCAATGGAGGCGCAGTGAGCTGGAAAACTTCAAAGCGAGAAACTGTGGCAGATTCTACAACAGAAGCTGAGTATATTGCAGCATCTGATGCAGCTTAAGAGGCAGTTTGGATAAAAAGTTTATCTCTAAACTTGGTATGGTTCTGAGTATTGGTAACTCCATTTGCTTCTATTATGACAACAACGGGGCCATATCACAGGACAAGGAACCAAGATCACACCACCAATCCAAACATATACTTAAATGTTTTCATTTCATTCGAGAAATCATTGAGAAGGGAGACGTGAAGATTTACAGAGTTCCTACAAAAGACAATGTTGTGATCCTTTAACAAAGGCTCAAATAAAAGTGAAACATGGTGGTTATGTTAGGTCATTAGGTATTAGATACACGAATGATTGGCCTTAGTGCAAGTGGGAGATGTTAGGGCATGTGCCCTAGAACAATCTACAAACATTTTTTATCTTATAATCTTAGTTAATTAATTGAGGTTTTCATTTGTTTTTTTATTATAAGTGATTGCATGTTTACCTTATAGTAAGATCCATGGGTATTTGTTGAAATATCTTAAATGTCTTTAGTCGGTCTTTATACTGGGAGTTATAATGAATTAATACTAGTGTGAATCTTTATTGATGGTCATAAGATGATCATGCGTATAGGGATATGAATAGAGATCATGAGTACTTGTTAATGAACAAGGTATTGGACCGACCCGCTATGAGAAAACCACATGGATTGAGTCATAGGTGTTGGTTATGATAGATATATCATTTAGTCATTCGACTTGAGAGTACCATAGACTTCAATATAAGGAGCATGGTAATTTGACACAATTAAATGTTGTCTTTAAACAGACGATTATAAAGATTGTGATTGGTTACCATGTGAATAATATGTAAAGGTTTGTAATCGAGATAGAATTTGTCACTCTCGTATAGAGAGATATCAGTGGATCCCTCGATATGATAGACTGATAATGGCCAAGTCCATGTGAATTGATATGATGAATGTCACTTGGATATTTTTAGTTTACCTTAAGATCGAGACTAGTACGATTGAACATTAAGGGTGACTTTTCATGTCTTATGTTTAGTCAAATGATATCGCACGACAAAAAGATATTATATAGGTTATTCATTAGGTTGTATCGATTTTGATATTCATGCTACTTGGGTAGTCATAATGCCTTATTAGAGACCGCTTATGACTTGTGTACCAAAATAGTTTTGGTTCATTGACAACATCGCATGAACCTATTGGGTCGCACATAAAGAATCGCTCTGCGTAATTTCAATTGGTCCAAAGTAATGAATTTTATATGATAAGATTCATGACATAAAAGCTCTTACTATTTGTTATTTGATAACTTATTAATAGGGACATTAATGTAATTTGCTTAAACTGCATAAATAGAATAGTTGTATTACAAACAAGATTTTAAGTGAGGGCTTATCTACACATAGAAATAAAGGGTCAAAACCCTAAAACGATATAAGATTTTCGTTTTTGCAAATTTCGAGTTCTCTGGATTTTGGGAGAGAAAATAAAAACGTTTTTTATCTCTCTTGGGGGTAGCACCCCAAATTGTGATCACCGTTCGTGTATGGATTTTTGATAGAGGATGCACACTTGAACGTCTTGGAAATCGAACAATCAGAGAAGGAAATCACAGATTAAAGTATGGTTTAATTTTATATATACAGTTTAATAGAACCTGTTTTCGATCCTTTTAGAGATTTTTTTTTCAAAAATTGCTTTGAATTTTCCACTACGTATGAGCCCCAAAACCTAACATTATGGTCTTTGGTAGATGAGAAAAGAGAATCCAAGGTGTCTTGGAGTGGTCTATGTATGGAGAGAACTCATAATTCTAAGTGCAGAATTCTGGATTTTCCTACACTTAGCGCACTAGTTAAGCTAGCTAGCGCGCTAATAATTCTGACTAGTGCGCTAATGAGGTCACTAGCGTGCTAAACCAGTCACCTAGCGCACTATGTGCTCTGACAGCACAAAAACAACAATTTCCTAATTTTAATTTAAACTTTCAAAACAACTTTAATACCATAACTAAAGGTATAAACACACTCTAAAACATATGAAATGATACTAGGACATTAGGGAAGAGTCTCCAGGGTTCGGATACATGCTTTTAGGTGTCGGGAGGCTGGATTAGCTAGGAATTTGCATGGATTGTATGTAAACTAGTTGAGATATTTATTTACATTTCATTCCTGTTTTGATAATTCATTTTCACTTATTTGAACTGAGTTGTCCTTTGTACTCTACATGCCATGACTTGTTTCTTCTCATTTTATAAGTTGACTATCATGGCATTGGTTTTTGATTAAATGGTTTCATTGACTCTAAATTATGTAAATACATTAGATATGTTTTTATCTAATGTATTAGATATGCAAGTACATTATTGGATTTCTAACTCATGTCATTTCTTGGGTTATCAAAGTAGTTCTTATCTAGGACCATGATATATAAAGAAAGCCGTGGCACACGAGGTCATTTGATGCTCAGGGATGTCGAGATCTTACCACTAGTTTGGCAGCACATGGGGTATGAGACCCTAGGTTGTTGGCAAGTATGCATCACATGTGAAGGGCACCTATGAGTATTTATGTGACGACCCCTTCTCAAATTAGGGCACCGCCCGACCTAATCCCGTTATTAAGCCATAATGTCACCATATAAGATCTAACAAGGAATTAGTCAGCCTTTTCAACAACCTTATTACCTACCAATTATTTAGTTTTCAAATAGATATAAACATATACCTATCCTATGTAAATTCATAAATTAGAGTTAATTAAAATTTAATAACTTAAAAGTTATGCAGCAGAAGTCTTAAATAATTAACTAGCGGAAGCTTATAAACATGTAACCTAACCTTTGTGGAAAAACTAGGAATTAAAGATAACATGCATATATATAATGAAACGGCGATATATAACATCATGTGTCTGGTCAAGGTACCTATCACTCAGCCCATAATATAAAACCTCAAAAAGAATATCATATACATACAAAATAATACATCAAAAATCAAACCTACAAAATCTTGTGTAGCAGTGCTTTACTGGCTCAGAGGTAGTCACCGATCATCTCTTTACCTGGCCTGCTACTCAATGGATCTGCACCTACCGTCACAAGCTAGACAGTGAGTACATGAAAATAGAAAGTAATACTGAGAGACATTTGTTCACATTCCCAATTGTGCAACAATATCAAAAAGCATAATAATAATAGCAACTATGCTGAAATAATATCATGCAAAAATATATTTTAGTTAAACAAAATGAAACTGACACTAGGCTAAGTAGTAATGATCTAGGGTTGGTCGGCCGTGATCTTCATCACATCAGCCTTTCCACTATATAAGGATAGAGCTGTGCTCTACAAATATGTGAAGGTCATACTTTCATGGTACAATACGCCTTTATAATTATTCAAAATGTCAGTTACTGGGATGTATACTTGCCAACAACCCCGAGTCCTACAACTCGTGAAGTCACCAAGTTATGCTTGCCAATAACCCCGAGTCCCATACCCCGTGTGTTGCGCAAGATAGTGGAGAATTCCTGATCACCCTGGAAAGTCTAATGACCCTCGTATGTCACACTGATTTCTATCATACAATGACCCTAGATACAAGAACCAATTTCATATTCAAAGAACAACACGGTATTGGAATCCAATAAATACATTTGCATAATTAATGCACAAAGGATATAAATTCACAAAACTATATAGAAACTACCTAATAACATGCTATTATTTCACTGACCACCAGTAATAACAGTCAATAATGACATAGCACATGAATTGGAGTCAATGAAATCATTTTATTAACAAATTATGCCATGAAACAACCTCATGTAATGAGAATGAACAACAAGAAATGGCACATGGAGTACAATGGCAATTCAGTCCAAATGACTGGAAATGAACATATGAATATGAATGAAATGTAAAGAAATCTCTCAATCAGTTTACTTACATACCACGCAATTTCCTATGCTACTCTGGCCTTTCAACGCCTTGAAACTCGTGTTTGAGCTCCCAAAACAGTTCCTTAGGTTCATAACATCACATTATATGTTTTTGAGTGTGTTTGGACCTTTACCTAGCATATTAGACTCATTTATAGTGTTTAAAGACTTTTTGAGACTTGCAGGGTTTTCTGCTTTCATAATAGGTAGCTCGTTAATGACCAGCATAATGCGCTACTTATGCTGCATAACGCGCTATGTGTTGCAGAACCCAAAACTCTACAATCAGAATTTTGATTTTTCTGAACACATAGGCTATCTTCATGCATTCATAACCCTCATACACACCTCTAGAGTTCCAAGACACCATTTACAACCTAAAACATCAACACATATCATCAAATACATGAATTCATTGACTTGAGCTATGTTTATGATGTAGGAAAGTTACCTAACTTGATGAACACTAGCTTAGCTTGAGTTCTTCTTCACCAAATCACTAAATTTGATGTTCTTCTTCCTCCTCCAGCTACTCTCTTCATTCAACCAAACTTTGCTTCTCACTTAAGAATTCAAAATGAAAGAGTTGAGTTGCTTTTGTTGACCAAAAGCTTAATAGTCATGAATTGGATATGGTTGATTGATAGCCCTTGATCTTAATGTGCACACATATCTCGAGACTTATCTAATGATTCACCTACTAACACATGTCCCACTAACTCATTCTTAAGTGACACCAAACAATAACTCAATTGGTGTTGAAAATTGCTAACACGTGTCTCGAGAAATGTCAAGTGGCTATTGTTTTATATCACTTATAAAAGCACTATAAAGCTTATATCAACTTACCACATTGCTCTCTAACTCAGTCCTACGTCGGTATGCATATCAAGGTGCGTCTCCGCTCATGCCTTGACAAATATACGTAAGTAGAAATGACTTAGTAGTCTACACATATACAATACACTAGGCATACATCACCACAAATATAAAATTTACCTCGGCCTCCTAGCCTCAGTAATGACACGTATCGCGCTGCGTGTCCTACTTCACGGGTCATTTGATCCTGATTAACAAATTAAACTAAAATTATCTATTTGGGCCGTGACAATACTTCCCAACTAATGGAAATTTCGTCCTCAAAATTAAAATTATCTTAAAGTTATACATGACTTGAAGAGGTACGGAAATCTATCTCGCATATAGTCTTCCCGTTCCCAAACGAGTTTCGAGTCTTCATGAAACTGCCACTTGACTAACACTTTCGGGATAGACTTGCCTCTTAACTGTTGTACCCTCATGTCTAGGATTTGTACTGGCTGCTCTTCATATGATATATCCTTACTCAAGTCAATCTAACTCAAGTCCACTATCGGTCTCTCGCCTGCCTTTGACTTGGATAGTCTAAGCATATAAATATGAAACACTGAATGAATCCCTGACATCTGTGGAGGTAAATCCAACTCATAAGCAACTTTTCCAACCCGTTTCTTGATCTTGAAAGGCCTGATAAATCTCGATGCTAACTTTCCTTTCAAACCAAATCTATAAAGACCCTTACGAGGAGAAACCTTTAGATATACTAAAGCTCCCTCGTCATACGTGAGATCGTTGCGATACATGTCTGCATATTTCTTTTGCTTCTCCTGGGCTCCTTTAAGTCTTTGGAAAATCTATCGTACCTTCTCTGTGTGATCGATAACAATTTCAGGCCATATAATGCCCCGGTCCTCTGGTTCAGCCACAAAGATGGTGAGCGACATGGTCTGCCATATAATGCCTCAAATGGCGCCATCTCAATGCTAGCCCGATAATTGTTATTGTGTGAAAGCTCACACAACAGTAAATACTCCTCCCATGATCCACCAAAATCAAGTACGGAAGACCTGAGCATATCCTCGAGAGTCTGAATCAACCTCCCAGTATGCCCATTAGTATAAGGGTGAAAGGTTGTGCTAAAATGTAGGCACGTACCATACTACTCATGCATACTCCGCCATATCCTGGACGTATACATAACATCTCTATCTCACGTAATAGTCAATGGTACCCCACGCAGCCTAATAATCTCTCTATCGAATAATACACTCAACTGGTCAAATGTGTAATGAGTTGCAACTGGTATGAAATGTGCATATTTCATCAATCTGTCACAATCACCCAGATAGAATCGTGTTGACGGAGAGTCCTCGACAATCCTCTAACAAAGTCCATGGTAATATCTTCCTATTTCCATCGTGGAATGGGAAGCGGCTGCAACAATCCTCCAGGTCTACGACGCTCTGCCTTCACCTGGTGGCAGATCCCATAAAATCTGATAAACTTTGATACATCCACTTTCATCCTAGGCCACCAAAAATGTCTCTTCATGTCATGGTACATTTTGGTCCTTCCTGGATAAACAGTGAACAAAGAACTGTGTGATTCTTGAAGAATCTCATATCTTAGCTTTGCCACTGCCGGTTTCCATAATCTACCTCTAAATCTTAGACAGTGATCCCCCATCTCAGTCCAGTAAGTACAATCCATACTTTGGGCTAACTCACTAAATCTCGAGTATAGAATTTCAGCTCTCTAACCCTCTAACACTCTTTAAGTAGAAATTGTTTGAAGCCTCATTTGTGCACAAATCATCACTCAAGTGTCGGTAGGAATATCTGACTGATTCATCATCGTCGTTGCCTCAAGTAGTCCATACTGGTGTGTCATATGGCATCTAACAATCGCGTCGTCTCCCATCAGTATTCTACTCAGTGCATTTGCAATTACATTAGCTTTTCCTGGATGATATTCCAGAGAAAAGTCATAGTCGTTCAGGAATTCCAACTATCAAAGTTGTCTCATGTTCAGCTCTTTTTGTGTGAATAGGTATTTCAAACTCTTATGATTAGTATAGAGTGTGAACCTCTCTCCATACTGATGTCCTCATATCTTCAAAGCAAACATTACTGCTACCAACTCTAAGTCATGAGTTGGATAGTTCTTCTTATGTATCTTCAGTTGTCTTGATGCATAGGCCACCATTCCTCTGTCCTGCATCAACACATAACCAAGACCCGTATGAGAAACATCTGTATATACCAAGAAACCTTTCCAGCCTCTGGCAATATCAGCACTAGTGCAGTAGTCAACAATCTATTCAATTGAGTAAATGCCTCCTCGCATTCCTCATACTAATGAAACCTAACGTATTTCTGGGTTAATCGTCTCATTGGTGAAGCGATTTTTGAAAAATCCTTTACAAACCTTCGGTAATATCCAGTTAACCCCAGAAAACTCCTGATCTTTGTAACTGACATCGGCGCTGGTTAATCCATAATAGCCTGAATTTTGGCTAGATCTACAGCAATGCCTGCCGCTCCAACAACATGTCCCAAAAATTTGACCTCTGACAACCAAAATTCACACTTACTGAATTTGGCGTAAAGTCTATGCTCCCTTAAAGTCTGCAACGTCTCCCTGAGGTTCTGCTCGTGATCCTCTCGAGTCCTTGAATATATCAATATATCATCAATAAAAAAAATCATGAAATGGTCAAGAAATGGTTTCATCATTCGGTGCATTAGATCCATAAACATCGCAGGAGCATTAATCAAATCAAATGATATAACTGTAAATTGATAGTGTCCATATATCGTACTGAATGCCGTCTTGGACCTATCCTCATCCTTGATGCTAAGCTGATGATACCCTGATCGCAGGTCTATCTTAGAGAAATATTGCGCTCCTCCTAATTGATCAAATAAATCATCAATTCGTAGTAAGGGTTACTTGTTTCTGACTGTAACCTTGTTCAGCTTTCTATAAACAATACACAATCTCAAAGTACCATACTTCTTCTTCACAAATAGGACTGGTGCTCCCATGGTGACATAGAAGGTGTGATGAATCCCTTCTCTCCCAAATCCTGCAACTAACTCCTCCAACTCTCGTGGAGCCATGCGGTACAGTGGTATAGAAATCGGTCTAGTGCTTGGTACCAACTCGATAATGAAATCTATCTATCTCGGTGTTGGTAAACTAGGTAAATCTTCTAGAAAAACGTTCGGAAATTCACACACTACTGTTATCTCCGTAAGTCTAGGTCCTTGACTCTCTACAATGGTGTATAATGACACCAGAGTCTCTATTTCTCCACTAGTCGCAAGTCAACCTAGAGTGCCCTCGTCTCTCAGTATACTTCCACTATACATAAAAATTGGATGCCTTCGAATCTCAAATATCACTGTCTTACTGAAACAATCAATATGAGCGTGATACGCTGCTAATCTATCCCTAATAATGCATCGAATTCGAAGAACTCGAGCACCCTGAAGTCTACAGGTAATTCTACCCCGCCTATCTATACTGGACATTTCTCAATAAAACAATTATAGTAAACTCTATCCCCGGCTGTAGTACTCAAAATCAAATGTACGCCAACTCTAACCGGTGTCAACCCTAAGATGCCTAACATGCGGCCATCAATGAAAGATATTATAGAACCTGAATCACACAAAACATAAAACTCACTACCACAAATAGAAACCATATCCTCAATGAGTCTCTGTGTGGCATCTGCATCAGGCTGTGTAACCATATGTATACCCTCTCGACTCTGTGGTGGAATCATGACCACTAGGTGTGGACAATCTCAAATTACGTGTCCTACTTGACCACACCTATAACATGTGATAGGTCTACGCCGACCCTGAAACTGATCATGGGCAAGTGCCTATCTCTGCACCTATTTGGAACTATCGTCCTCTACCCCTACCTCTACCTCAGCCTCTACCACCCTACTGTTATTGACGTGGCGCTAGTGGTGCTTGTAGAGCTGGCAAAGTAGTAGTAGTATTAGGAGCTGGCAATGCAAGTCTAACTGGTGGTGGTATGGGAGGTCTACCAACAATGGTCTTCAAAGGCGTAGGAGATGATACATATGATACTACTGTTGTAGATATCCTTACACCCCGTGAACCTCTATCCTATCTCCTCGATTTTTTGTTCCTCTGTCTTCTCCTCTTATACTCCGCAGCATGATCAGGTGTCAATGCTGGTACTAATGGTGTCCCATCGGCAACTCTACCCAAATAATAAGTCTCATGAGAGAGTGCACGCTCATAATTCTCCCTCAATTTCTTGGCACCTGAACTGAACACATAAAATCCAATATCTGGCCTCAACCCATTTCTAAAATGGTACACAACATCAGAATCCTCTCTTACTAAATCTATAGTGAACTGTCTCATATAGCCATATCTGTCTCTATAGCTCATCACTGACTCGTTAGCTCCCTATCTCAGGTTCATGAACTCCTTCCTCAACCTCTTCATCACTGCATGTGGGAAATACTACTGATAAAGCTTCCTCTTAAAGGCATCCCAAGAGTCAAACTCTCCCTCGGAAGCTATCATAGCACGCCACCAAACATCGACGTCTCGCTGTAGAGTGTATGATGAAATCTCAACTTGGAGTCAATCCTCGATCCTCAAGACTCTATGTAACTTCTCTTGTGATAAAACCCACTTCTCAATCTTCTCAAAGTCTCGCTGACCATCAAAGTAGACTAGCTTCAGTCTGATGAAATTCTTCACCAACTGAACATCTGCCGACGAGCTAGAAGATGGAGGTGTAAAAGACGGTGTAAAAATTATCTCTATAGCTGGAGCTGTTATATCTGGTACAGTCTGAACTATCGGCACTACTTTCGGTAATGTGGATGTAGTCGTACTAGCAGGCACTAGTGTCCGTGCTGGTGGAGCAAAACGTATAGTCATCATAGCAATGAACTCCGCTAATAGCTCCTTGAGCAGCTACTCGATCAGATAGCCTCCGAAAGTCATCTGCTGATAGTAAAGAAGGTTGGCTGCCACTCGCACCTGCATCCCCTCTATCGTGTGAATCTGCCATTGGTGTTTGCAAGTTGATAGTGATCGCGAATCAGCTACTACGTAGATAACGCATATATATATATAATTAACATCTACATATAAGACATCCCCAACTCACTTTCACTCACTTCCCAACTAATGGTTTCTAGGCAGGGATCATCTGGTTTTCCACAAGTAAGATTTCTACTTTTTAAAATTTTAAATTCTTATTTGTTACTTATTGGAAAAGCTGAGTCTTTGGCTACATATTGTAGCTTTGGTATCACCTTGTGGAATGACTATTTTCCACAATCTTAATTTTGATAAACTTAGGTTATGTTAACTAGGTTTTTATAAACATAGTCTCTGATACCAAATGTGAGGACCCTTTCACAAATTAGGGCACCGCCCGACCTAATCCCGTTATTAAGCCCTAGTCTCACCATATAAGACCTAACAAGGAATTAGTCAGTCTTTTTAACAACTTTATTACTTATCAATTATTTAGTTTTTAAATAGATATAAACATATACCAATCCTATGTAAATTCATAAATCAGAGTTAATTAAAATTTACTAACTTAAATGTTATGCAGCGGAAGTCTTACCTAATTAACTAGCGGAAGCTTATAAACATGTAACCAAACCTTTGTGGAAAAACCAAGAATTAAAGATCACATGCATATATATATAATGAAACGAAGATATATAACATAATGTGTCTGGTCAAGGTACCTATCACTCAGCCCATAATCCCCCAAAAGAATATCATATACATAAAAAATAATACATTTAAAATCAAACCTACAAAAACTGGTGTAGCAGTGCCCTACTGGCTCAAAGGTAGTCGATGATCTTTTTTTTGCCTGGTGTGCTACTCGATGGATCTGCACCCACCGTCACAAACTAGACGGTAAGTACATGAAAATAGAAAGTAATACCGAGAGACATTAATTTGTTCACATTCCCAATCATGTAATAAGTATTAAAAAACGTAATAATAATAGCAACTATACTGAAAGAATATTATGCAAAGAGATACTTTAGTTAAACAAAATGAAACTGACACTATGCTAAGTGGTAATGATCTAGGGCCAGTCGACTGTGATCTTCATCACATCAGCCTTTCCACTATATAAGGGTGGAGTTGTGCTCTACATCTCTGTGAAGGTCGTACTTACACGGTACAATATGCCTTTATAATTATCCCAAATGTCAGTGACTGGGATGTATACTTACCAACGACCCCGAGTCTTACAACTCGTGAAGTCACCCAAGTTATGCTTTCCAACAACCCCCAGTCCCATACCCCGTGTGTTGCGTTAGATAGTGGAGAATTCCTGATCACCCTGGAAAGTCTAGTCACCCCCGTATGTTAGACGAATTTCTATCATAAAATGACCCTAGATACAAGAACCAGTTTCGTATTCAAAGAACAACACGGTATTGGAATCCAACAAATACAATTGTATAACTAATGCACAAAGGATATAGATTCACAACACTATATAGAAACTACCTAATAACATGCTATTTCACAGACCACCTATAATAACAGTCAATAATGACATAGCACATGAATTGGAGTCAATTAAGTCATTTTATCAATAAAATATGCCATGAAACAACCTCATGTAATGAAAATGAACAACAAGTCATGGTACATGGAGTACAAAGGTAATTCAGTCCAAATGAATGGAAATGAACATATGAATAGGAATGAAGTGTAAAGAATCTCTTAATCAGTTTACTTACATACCCCACAATTTCCTATGCAACTCCAGCCTCTTAACGCCTCGAAACTCGTGTTTGAGCACCCAAAACAAATCTTTAGGTTCCTAACATCACATTATATGTTTTTGAGTGTGTTTGGATCTTTACCTATCATATTAGACTCATTTATAGTATTTAAGGACTTCTTAAGACTTGCTGGTTTTTCTTCTTTCATAGCATGTAGCGCGCTAATGACCTTGTGTAGCATGCTAATGACCAACATAGCCTGCTACCTATCCTGCGCAGAGCGCTATGTGTTGCAGAACCCAGAATTCTGTAATTAGAATTCTGAGTTTTCCCAACACATAGGCTATCTTGATGCCTTGAGAACCCTCATACACACCTCTAGAGTTCCAAGACACCATTTACAACATAAAACATCAACACCTATCATCAAATACATGAATTCAATGAATTAAGCTATATTTATGATGTAGGAAAGTTACCTAACTTGATGTACACTAGCTTAGCTTGAGTTCTTCGTCACCAAATCACTAAATTTGATGTTCTTCTTCCTCCTCCTGCTACTCTTTTCACTACAGCAAACTTTGTTTCTCACTTAAAAATTTGAAATGAAATAGTTGAGTTGCTTGTGTTGATTAAAAGCTTTATAGTCATGAATTGGATATGGTTGATTGATAGCCCTTGATCCTAATGTGCACATGTATCTCGAGACTTATCTAATGATTCACCTAATAACACGTCCCACTAACTCATTCTTAAGTGACGCCAAACAATAACTCAATTGGTGTTGAAATGTGCTAACACGTATCTCAAAAAATGTCAAGTGGCTATTGTTTTAACTTACTAACTTAAGTGTATTAATACATAACCAACCATAGCCTCATTTATATCACTTATAAAAGCATTATAAAGCTTATATCAACTCACCACATTGCTCTCTAACTCACTCCCACGCCGGTATGCATATCAAGGCGCGTCTGCGCTCAGGCCTTCACAACTATACGTAAGTAGAAATGACTTAGTAGTCTACACATATACAATACACTAGGCATACATCAGCACAAATATAACATTTACCTCAACCTCCTAGCCTCAGTAATGATAGGCATCTCGCTGTGGGTCCTACGTCACGGTTCATTTGATCATGATTAACAAATTAAACCTAAATTAGCTATTTGGGATGTGATAATTTATATATAGAAAAGGCATTTGTAATGATGTGAAGGCATCTAAAAAAATTAATTATGCCTTAGATAGTGAAAAAAGGTTGATGTGATGTAACTCACAGCCGACTGGCCCTAAATCATAACTACTTAGCTAAGTGTTAGTTTCATATTACTTAACTGAAGTATCTTATAGCTTGATTTCTTTTCAGCGTAGTTGCTATTGTTATGCTTTTAGATACTTGTTGTATATTTGGAAATGTGGATAAATATCTCTCAATGTTACTTTCTGCTTTCCTGTACTCACCATCCTTTTTATGACGGTGGGTTCACATCCATCAAATAGCAGACTAGGTAAGGAGAAAATCAGCAACTACCTCTAAGCGAGTGAAGTGCTACTATGTCGATTTTGTAGGTTTTTCATTTTGTTGTATGAATTTTATGTATGTCTTTATATACTCTTAGGGATGTGTACTATGGGTTGAGTGATAGTTACCCGATCAGACACGTGTTGATATATAGTTATCCACGTTTGTTATATATATGCATGTGATATTTGTTTCCTAGTTTTCCACATACTAGGGTTTATATTAATGGCTTCCACTAAATTTTCAAGACTTTAGTTGAATGATTTTTAAATTATGTAAAATTTTAATTTACTCTAAAATATTATTAAGTTTATGAATTGTTTAAGGTTTATTAGAAATAGTAGTTGTTGAGGTAAGTGTATTAAAAAAGGCTGACTAATATGTTGTTAAACTCTACATGGTAGAAGTTACGGGCTTAACAACGGAATTAGGCTAGGCGGTGCTCTAATTTGAGAAGGGGTCGTCACAATTGGTAACAGAGCCTAGGTTTATAGAGCCTAGGCAATTGGAGTATAATTTATTTTAACTAAGTGATACCAACATCGCAGTTGATATCAGAGACCAACTTTTCTAATAGTCAACCAATGAATTTCCGTAAAACACAAATTCAGATGTGGAAACCAAATGGTCCTTTCTTAGAAACTATTAGTTGGGGAGTGAATGGAAGTGAAATGGGGATTTATTATATGTACATGCTAGTTTCTATATGCATATATACATATATGCGTTATTTATGTAGTAGGTGATATGTGCTATCAACATGCAGACACTTATGGCTGATTCACGCGATAGCGGGTTTGCAGGTGCTAGTGGCACCTAGCCTACTATTCCGTCTACTGAGGATCATCAGAGGTTATCTGACTGTGTAGCTGCTCAGGGACAACAGTTAGCTGATTTCATTGCCATGATGACAACACGTTTTGCTCCAGTAGCACAGGCGGTGGCCCCTACTACTACTACTTCCACATTACTGGCACATAGGGTTGCAAGTGGGGCGGGGAATCCCCATTCCCTGCGGTGCGTCGTCCCGGTGGGACAAGGAATCCTCGCTCTTTGCTCCCCGCGGGGCGGGGCACGGGGCAAAATCTTGCCCCGCCACCCTGGGCAAGGCGGGGATGGTAATTGTTATCGCCACGCGGGGATTCCTCGCCCCGCATCCCTTGCATAGAATTCTCCATTTTTTAAGTTTTTACAAATAAATGATATAATTTTTTTACTTAAAACATATGTAATATATGGAATGAAACTCAAGATCTCTAACAAAATTTATTTTTACCATTAAACTAATTATAATATATATATATATATATATATATATATGTTATATCATAAAAATGTATAAAATTATATTTAGAACATCATTGTTAAATATATTTGCCATACTAGATTTAGAAATTTTTATATATTTAATTAAGTATGATAACTTGTAGCCCAATCAACAAAACAAATCAACATTAATCATTCAATTTCAAGAAAATAGTTTCTTAAAAAAATTGAGAAAATAGTATTGAAGTTTCAAAATGACCAAGGAATGAAAATCAAAATATATATTTTTTACAAAATTGATGAGGCACTGCAGGGATTCCCCGGCCTGCGAGGATCCCCGTGGGGTGGGGTGGCAAAGTTCGCCTCGCGAGGAATTTGCCAAAAAATAAATATCAGCCTCGCACCCCGCAGGGACGGGGATGGTAATTACGATCGTCGCCTTGCCCTGCCCCACTTGCAACCCTACTGGCACCAGAGCTTCCTACTACAACACCAGCTGCTCCGGCAGTACAGACTATAGTAATAGTGACAGCACCAGCCATAGAGATTGTTTATACACCGTCTTTCACTCCTACATCTTCTAGCTTGACAGCAGAGGTTTAGTTGGTGAAGGATTTCATTGGACTGAATCCAGTTTATTTTGATGGTTAGCAAGATTTTGAGAAGATTGAGAAGTGGGTATTTTCTTAGGAGAAACCACACAGAGTCTCGAGGATTGGGGATGTAACAGCCCATTTTCCAAACGGACCGCCACATACGCCGATGCGGGCCCACAACCTAGCCTACCAGCACCATGTGTGTCCCACATGCCAACTCATCCACCATTTAACCATGATTAACCTCAAATTACAACAATTGTTACCGTTTAAATTGTTACTAAACTTGAGTCATCTGCTTATAAGATCAAGTTAATCCCAAATAACCACAGTGGAAGTCTTTTATAATGAAAATTAAAATACAAAACAATTAAGTCATGCGTTTAACTCTGACACCTAGTGTGGAAAACCCTTATATCCTCATAGATTAAAAATGTACCTCAATGTAACAAAATATCAACAGTATAGAGTCCTATTGGATCACTCACAATCCCATATCCCCAAAACAAAACAAAATATGTATATACAAACGTACAAGCCTTGCTATATATCTCTGAATCACAAATACTCTGGAAGCTTGCCCTTGCCCTGGCTTGTACAAGGATCTACACTCAAGCCATCACAAAAAGATATATGACGAGTCCAGAGTGAGTATTCCCAAAGAAATTAAGTGAGCAATACTGAAAGTAAATACTGGAATTGAAATAAAGCTTTTAAATAAACATGCGAAAATAAAATACAGGCAACTGTGCTCATCGCACGCATATGTAATAGTGAAAGCTCGAAGTGTGTGTTCTTAGCCCCTGGGGTCAGACTAGCGCTATACTTCGGACTCCCAACAGACTACTGCCGGCGAGTAGCACTCAAGCAAGGCCAGTATCTGGATCCACTAGGTGGTCGGCGTAGAACCTACGATGGATCCACACGTGCCCGTCACAACTCTCGGGTAGTGCTATTCACCGAGATGGCACATGTGTTATGGCCTAGTGGACGCACACACAGAAATGGCACGAAGGGAAAGCCTCAACGTCCATCCATTACAACATACCAGGAATATAGTAATGAAATATAGAATATGAATTCAAAAGCAAAAGTAAATACTGCTAAAGTAATTTCAGTCGGGATACAACACACCTCACACCGCACTCCGTGTACCGTCACTAACCCCTGGTTCGGTTCCACCTAGTCCCGGATATCCCAAATTACAGCTCGTACTGACCTATTTCCATGTATAAGTGATATTAAGTCATTTGTATGTGTGTTAAGTCATTTCACACAAATTATGTAAAAACAGTACTAAATTAGCGCGCTAGATCTGGGCATTAGCGCGCTAGATGCCTAGACAGTTATACGTTCTTCATCAGGAAGAACATTAACGCGCTAATTTTCTGGCCTAGCGAGCTAATTGTCATTGGCGCGCTAGATGACCATTAGCGCGCTAATCGCACTCTGGACAACAACCAGTTGCAAATTTTTGGGTTTTCCAACAACCCACCAAACCAACCACAACACCAACAACACAACTTCAAAGCACTTTAAACTCATCTAAACAACAACTCAACATCCACCAAATCTTCACTAACACCTCTCAAATTATGATCAAAAGATAGAGAAAGTTGTGGTGTTTGTGATTCTCACCTTGGTTTTGATGTATTCCTCACTCCAAGCTCCTCAGATCACCAAAAAAATCACTAAACCCTTATTTCCTTCTCCTCCAATTTTCGGATTATGGGATAAGAGAGAGAAAATGTGGTAGAAATAAGTCAAATTGACTTATTTATAGTTGAATTTTCATCAACACTCACTACCACATCTCAAGGCAATCTAATGATCTTATTTTGCTCCCTTTCCAACCACTAGTGACTCCGAAAATGACACCTTTGGCACACTCACCCGTGTATTTAACTAAAAAAATGGTGTTTTGGGTGTTTTGACGCCCGGTTTCGCATCCCCAATCGCGACCTACGCGTCCTACCATATCCCTAATCACCAAATATACATTCCATATTAGTTATTTGACCAATTTTATTCATTTTGTTTGTATTATTTCCCACGACCTAGTGTTAAGTCGATTCAACTACCCGGTACCCACGTCGACACGTATATCGAGGTGACTACTTCACACACCGTCTCGCTCGTCAAATGTACTATAATATCACACATTACGATGCTATTTACACCATTTCAATATAGACATCACAAATTACCAATTCTGCACATGAAATTACTATTTACCTATCTCCGAGCGGGCACAAGCCTAACTTCGGGTCCCATGAGCGTCTGAGCTCTCAGTAACGTCTGCAAACAGGTCATTATTAACGGCGAATTAAACCTAGGCTGTTATAGGGGATAGACTTGAGCTGAGATTTCATCGTATACATTACAGAGAGACGATGATGTTTGGTGGCGTGGGACGATAACTTCTGATGGAGAATTTGAGTCTTGGGATGACTTTAAGAGGAAGTTCTATCAGCAGTACTTCCCACCAGCAATGATGAAGAGGTTAAGGAAGGAGTTCATGAATTTGAGACAGGTAGATGAAGAGTCAGTGATGAGCTATAGAGACCGATATGGCTATTTGAGATAGTTTGCAAGGGATTTAGTGAGAGACGACTCTAAGGATGTGTACCATTTTAGAAATTGTACCATTTTATAGATGGAGTGAGGCCAAATATAGGATTTTATGTGATCAGTTCAGGTGCTAGGACATTTGATGAGATTTATGAGTGTGCACTTTCTCAAAAAACTTTCTATTTGAGTAGAATTGCCGATGGGACACTGTTAGGATCAGCGTTAACACCTGATCCGAGTGTAAAGTTTGAGAGGAGGAGACAAAAGGGCAAAGGATAGAGGAGATAAGAGAGAGGTTCTCAGGGATCAGGGTCAGCTACCTTAGTAGTGCCCTATGTATCATCTCCTATGCCATTACAGAGTATAGTTTGTAGACCTCCTTTGCCACCACCAGTCAAACCTGCATTACCCGCTCTTACTACTTTGCTAGCTCTTTCAGCACCACCAATGCCACGTTAACAGTAGTACGGTGGTAAAGGCCTAGGCATAGGTAGAGGTAGAGGCCGAGATGGTTCCCGGTAGAGATAGAGACAAGGACAGGCCTAGGATCATGCATTGAGTCAGCGTAGGGCGATTACATGTTATAGGTGTGGTCATGTTAGACATGTGATGAGAGATTGTCCACAGCTGGTAGCAGGATTACCATCATAAATTTGTGAGGGGGTACTCATGGTAGCACATCCAGATGCCAACTCCACGTGAGGACTCATTAAGGGTATAGTTTCAATTTGTAGTAGAGATTTATATGTTTTGTTTGATTCGGGTTTTATAGTATCTTTCATTTCTGGTCACATGATAGGCATCTTAGGGTTGACACCGCTTAGAGTTAGCTTACATTTGGTTTTGAGTACCGCAGCGGGGGATAGGGTTTACCCTAATTGTCTTGTTGATGGATGTCTAATAGAGATAGGTGAGGTAGAGTTACTTTCATAGTTCAGGGTGCTTGAATTCTTAGACTTCGAAACATTGTTATGGATGGATTGGATGGTAGCGTATCATGCTCATATCAACTGTTTTAGTAAGAAAATGATATTTAAGATTCTAGGACATCCGATATTCACCTACAGTGGTAGTACACCGAGAACCGAGGGCATTAGAGGTCGACTTGCGACTAGTGGAGAGATGGAGACTCTTGTATCGTTATACATAATTGCAGAGAGTTAGGGACCCAGACTTAAGGAGATTTTGGTTGTGCGCGAGTGTCCAAACGTGTTTCCGGAGGACTTACCTGGTTTACCACCACCGAGGGAGATAAATTTCATTATTGCGTTAGTATTAGGCACCAGACCTATTTCTATACCACTGTATCCCATGGCTCTGAGAGAGTTGGAGGAGTTGAGGAGTCGACTTTAAGATTTGGGGTTGAAGGGATTCTTTACACCTTCTATGTCGCCATAGGAAGCACCTGTTGTCACGACCTAAATCTCTAACCCCCGTTTTAATTCCTTAATCAGGATCACCGACCCTTGACGTGGGACCTACACCGTGATACATGCACCGACCGAGGCACATGGCCGAGTTATATTGTATTTTCGTATTGATGTATGCCTAGTGTTATGTATTATGTAGACTTACTAAGTCGGTTTGTACAGTTGTAGGCGTCGAGACGAGAGCGGGGACACGCCTCGAGTAGCGTGCGAGCCTATGAACCGGGTAGTTAGCATTTTGGTAAGTCTTATTTAATACTAATATGAAATAAGGAATTACTTATAAGCCTATGGATGTGTTTGTTAATGTAAATCAAATTAAAGGCCTATAGTTGAGTAAATTAAATGGAAAACATATGATTGGTCTGGAGATACACATTGGCACATCTAGGAACTAGGTGAGTAATGAAATGGTGTCACTTTAGGTTGAGTTAGTGGGAGTTAGTGGGATATATGGCAAGAGGTGGACCATTAGATTTTCCTCGGGATACATAAATCCATGGAGATCAAGGTCTAGGAAGGAACGTCACCTTAATATATAATATTAGTGATCAAACAACATGCAAACCAAATCACTCATTCATTTTTGCAGGAGAAAAAGAAGGAATTGTTGGAGAGGAGTGAATCATCAAGGTGTTAAAGGAATCCATGGGAGTTGGTGAGAAATTCTCAAGCTAGGGTGCTACATCAACTAGGTACACATCTTTTTAGTTGAAATTAGAACAAGAACTGGTTTTAGGCTAATTTCAGATGGTAGATGATTGAGTATTTGCAATTGATTTAAATATTTAGATTCCTCATTTCAAGCTGATAATCCAACTATATTGATGTTCTTAATTTGGTTTTGAAATCATAAATATATGAATATTTGAAGTTGCAACACCAAAACTAGGATTCTGCATGTTGTATTAGGAATCAACGTGGGTAACTTGGTCATAATCTGCTCATTTTAGATCCAAATTGATCCAAACTAGTGGCATTGGAAAGCTTATTTAAAGGGGAATGACTTTTCTTAATTGAAGTTATTTTGATTCAAATTTTTTTATTTCCAAACATGGTCTACAAGTAGGTGCTGGAATTATAAAGGAAAGTTTTGAAACTAAATTTGTTAAGGGTATAACTCCCTAACTACTTATCCAAATGAGCTAATCTTTTAGTATGTTGTATTTGGATATATTTTTCGCCTTGTGACTAAAATTACATTTTTAAGAACTATAGATTTAGAGAAATAGATTTTCTAAGTCCACTAGTTGGATTAAATTCCAATTACACCTATTTTTAGTAAAATCATGATATCTCTTTAATTTTAAATCATAATTTTGCAAACTAAAACTTTCAGGAAAGCTAAGAGAGATACCAACAATAATTGTACTGGTGGAGGATTTTGGTATTTAGACCATCTCATGCTTAAAAGTGCGTTAAAATGTATGACTGAAATTGAAACTTAATTTAATCTTTAGAGGCTGATTTAGGAATATTGATTTAAAGTCTATTGAACCAATTTGAATACACAATAAACACACTAAATTGAGCTTAAACCCACTATATTTGAACTAATGAGACACCAAACTCACGAACTTAGAAAAATGGTACGGGAGAGCGAATACAAGAGTTGGAGTATCGGGAGGCCAGTAAAGCTATGACTTTACTTTGTTGTTGTGAGTATACCCAATGACAACTTTACTTGGCATTTCATTTCTATTAATTGTTGTCCTTGCATAGTCCTTTTGACTATTTTTCCTTTGTATTCTTATATCATGTCTTCTTTGTGTTTATGCTCACTTGATGAGTCTAGTTTGCATGATATCCATTCATTTGATTTGATTCATTGATTCTATCCCATGCTATGTCTATTCTTGTTGTTTTAAATGTGAATTGAATGATAAATAGCATGCTATTAGGCTAGTGAATATCTTATAAATGTTTAAGAGGACTTGTATTCCTTATTTGTTTAGGTGTGTAGATGTGCCTATGCCTTGACAATCCATACTTGGTATTTCTTGAAATTTTTAAAGTAGTTTTTGCATTTTGGTCTCGTACTCGATCGAGGTGTGCTCGACTCACGGGGTTAGAGTCCCTGGGGATGTCGGCACATGTTACTTGACACGGTATGACACTCGGGGTTAGAGTTCCTAAGGTGGTCTACACACCGGGGTTTGAGTCCCTGGTAACACTTGGGTTAGAGTCCCTTGTGCTATACGATTATTGAGTCGGAGTGACATGTTTCACTGCCGACCGGATCTAAATCACCACTACTTAGCCTAGTGTCAGTATCACTTGTTTAACTCTGGTATTTACTCGCATATGGTTTATTTTCCAGTTTTCCCATTTATATGCTTTTAAATACCATTTGAATATTTGGAAATGCAAATTAAACTTGTCATCGGGGATTACTGTTTTATTCTTGTACTCACCATCCTTTTTATGACGGTGGGTGCAAAGCCGTCTACCAGCAGGTCGAGCAAGACGAAGATCGGCGATTATCCCTGAGCCCGCGGCGCGTCACTGCATCGATTGTAGGTCTTCTTTTGGTATTTTGATTGTATATGTTATATATGTCTTTCAAATACTATTTGGGGTTGTATATTGGGTTGAGCGTTAATTTCCCCGACTTGACTTAGACTATTTTACTGTTTCACTGCATTTTGAGGACTTTATTTATGTGATGAAATTTCCTGGTTTTCCACACTTATGAGTTTATAAATAGCTTCCGCATAAGTTACTAATTGCTTCTGCATAATAAATAAGACTTCCGCTAATTAATTAATTTAATAAAAAGTTTTAATTAACTCTAAATTTTATAAACTGGTAGGACTAGTGTATTACTTATCCAGAACATGAGAAAAGAGGCGTATAGGTTGTAAAGGCTGACTAATACGTAGTTAAGTCCTACGTGGATATGATTAGGGCTTAATTACGGGATTAGGCCGGGCGGTGCCCTAGATTAGGAGAGGGGCCATCACACCTGTCATGTTTCTGAAGAAGAATGACGATACTTTGAGATCAGGGATGAGGATAGGTCCAAGACAGCTTTCTGCACGAGATGTGGACACTATCAGTTTACAATCATGCCATTTGGTTTGACTAGCGGTCTTGCCATGCTTATGGATTTGATGCATTGAGTGATGAGGCCATTTCTTGATCGCTTCATGATAGTTTTCATCAATGATATATTGATATACTCGAGGACACGAGAGGATCATGAGTAGCACCTTAGGGAGATGTTGCAAACTTTGAGGGAGCACCAATTATACGCCAAGTTCAGCAAATGTGAGTCTTGGCTGTCAGAAGTCAAGCTTTTAAGGCATGTTGTTGGAGACGCGGGTATTGCTATAGATCCAGCGAAGATTCAGGCTATTATGGATTAGCCATCACCGACGTTAGTAATGGAGATCCAAATTTTTCTAGGATTAGCAGGGTATTACTATAGATTCGTAAAGGATTTCTCGAAGATTGCTTCACCGATTACTAGATTAACCCAAAAGGACGTCAGATTTAAGTGGTCTAAGAAATGTGAGGAGGCATTTGCTCAGCTGAAGAAGTCATTGACCACTGCACCAGTGTTGATATTTCAATAGGCTGGATAGGGATTCCGGGTATATACAGATGCTTCTAATACGGGTTTAGGCTGTGTTGATGCAGAACATAGGTACCGTAGCTTATGCCTCTAGACAGCTGAAGATATATATGAGAAGATTTATCCTACTCATGATTTAGAGTTGGCAGCAGTGTTATTTATAGCATCCCTTATCCTGATTTGGGCGATACTTGGCCTGAAACCATAATGAAGCCCCGGTAACCCAGCCAGACTTAATTAGAGCAAGCAGCCTCTTTGTCAGTACCTGATAAACTCAACCTATATATTAAATCGAATAAACAATACAAAGTATATGCAGCAAAAAATTTAAAACTTTTCAATATTTAGACAATATACAGAAATACAAAGATGATCAAAACCCAAAACCTTGTTTATAAACCTCCCAACCCTTTTTATATACAATGAAACATATCAAACAATGTATATATATACAAAAGGGCTCATTACGTTGTAGAGAAGATTATAAGACTCATAAATCTTCTCCTTGCCCTTCGCTGAAGCGATAGGTTGAGAACCTAAAATATTAGGTTTAGGGTGAGCGCTCTGACTTGCTCAGTAAGTAAGGATTCACATAGCCATCAACATTCCATATAATAATCAAGAACATTGTGCAACAACAATATGCACCAATGTTAACTAACAAGAATATGGAAAGCATATAATTCAATAAATAATGGATGCAAATCGAACTATCAATGACTATTACACTATAATTATCATTTTATTTGTAAAACTAGGGTCGCTAAACCATTTACGCCATTAATGCGATTGCTAGACCGACATATTGGCCGATGTGCTGTCTAGTCAATCCATTAATGCCTAATGGTTTTATTCGAAACCCTCTAGTGAATATGTAACCCATGCAACCTATCTAATTGAGTAGGAGTTAAGTATAGCTCGGGAGATCATCCTCGCATCCTATAAAACCTAGTCTAAGTCTCATGAGTTACTCTCATGGATCACATTAGACACCATTTTTCGTTTAGTAAAAACATCACATTGTACATAGTCTCCTATTCAATCCATAAACTACATGAACTACATATACTAAAATAGCCAGACAACATTGATAAATAAGCAAATCCATACTTACCTCTGCTTAAATTTCCGTTTCAAATTCCCTAACTTTTCAGGCACTCAAGCTTTCTCGGGGATCCTACACCTATCATAAACCATTTGTGATCAATATAAGTCTAATACCCTATATTTAGAACTTATAGTTTAGTTCCTAAGTCCTCTAGAAATTCCAAACAAAATATGGCAGCATTGTTGTTTTCTAGGGTGGGAGTGCGCTCCCTCTGTGGGTGGAGCGCACTCTAGCATCTGAGTTCATCCTCATTGATGAAGGGAGCGCGCTCCTCTGCTAAGTGGAGCGCTAGCAGAGGAGTGTGCTCCACCTTGTACTGTTCCGATAGTACGCAGGGCAACAACCACTGTTCCATCTACAAATCCATACAACAATAGCAATCACTCCTAAAATTCATCACAGAGGACCTCTAGTGAAGTAACAAACTATTTCCACTCAACAAACAACATAATTCATAGATATTTATCACCTACTATCAAATTAAACTTCAAAAACATGAAAACTAAACTTACTAAAGTCATGATCTCTGGGTTTCCAATATTTTAATCTCCTCAATCAACATTGAATCAGCTCCTTGAGTGATCTCATAAGGATCAAAATATTAAACCCTCAGCTGCTCTAACTCAATCGAATTGTGAGATAAGTATGAGGTTTTTAGTTTAAATATATGGATTTTCCTCGAGCTATGCATCGCGGTATATCAAAACTGATCAAATGATTGATGTGATAGCATGACACTCCTTAAGCTGACACACATGTTGACACCATCAACACTCACACTCATCTTGAGGCAATCATATGATTCATATATTTCAAACTAATCTTATAATTTTCAATATATATATTTATATATCAAATATAAATATATATATTTTGTGTATTTTCTCACCAATAAATTCACTGGATATGCTTACGAGTATTTTTGGGTGAGCACATTCATTTCATGACTCCCTCGTCGTACTTGGTATACTAACTATTTATTATTTATTTAATTATTTTTCATTTATAGGCTTGTATAAATCTTTTTTCTACTATGACATATAAAATTCATAAACAATCAAAACAAACACAAACCATGATGCAAACACACGTACATACTAATCGAGGTACATCGAACTTAACCACGCAGGAGCCTAACTCGGGTTAATTAGAATTTGGATTAACACTAATCACTAGCTTAAGGTTACAGGCCATTCCAGTCTCCCCAATTTAAAGCAATTTTATCCTCGAAATTAAATTAAATGTAAAATTACCTGTAGTTTCAAAGAGAAATGGAAACTACTCCTTCATATAGGATTCCTGCTCCCAGGTTAGTTCCTCATTTCCGTGAAATTGCCATTTCAGTTTAACAAAAGGAATCACTTTGATTCTCAGCCTCTGAATCTTATAATCAAGTATTTGAATTGGTTGTTCATCGTAAGATATGTCTTCCCGAAGACCAAATTCATTCCAATCAATCCTTAGAGTGAACTGAGTCTCCATCCTGCGAAGCATAAATACATGGAAGATATTAGGAACTCTGGCTAGCATAAGAGGTAACTCTAACCTGTAAGGAACATGACCAATCATTTCCTGTACTCTGAATGGCCCAATGTACCTTAAGGCTAGCTTACCTTGCAAACCAAATCTATACAATCTTTTTATAGGTAAGACTTTCAACAAGACAAAATCGCCCATTGAAAACTCCTAAGACCTATGATATTTATTGGCGTATCTCTTCTGTCTTAGTTCTGCTATAGTCAAAAGCTAGCGAATTTGCTGAATTCTCTTTGTGTAGTCTTGAATCAATTCCGGCCCTAACAAAACTATATTTCCAACCTATGCCCAATATGTAGGTGAACGACAAGGCCGACCATACAGAGCTTCAAATTGACCCATTCCAATGCTTGCCTAATAGCTATTATTATAAGAGAACTCACACAGAGAAACGTATTTCTCCCAGTTACCACCAAACTCTAAGATACAAGCTTAAAGCATGTTTTCTAGTACCAATATCAACCGTTTTATTTGTCCGTCAATCTGATGATGGTATGTCGTACCGAGGTTAAGAACAGTTCTCAGTTGTTGCTGCAATTCACTCCACATTCTAGAAGTGAATCTCGGATCTCTATCCAAAGTAATCGACATTGGAACTACGTGAAATCTCAGCACCTCACATACGTACACCTCATATAATTGCTGAAGAGCATCTCGCATTGAAACTGGTAATAAATGTGCAGACTTCATCAACCTGACAACTATAACCCATATCGCATCATGCTTACGCTGACTCTGAGGTAGAACAGAAACAAAATCCATCGATATATGTTCCAATTTCCACTCAGGAATAGGCAGTGAATGCAATAACCCTTCAAGTTTCCTATGCTCAGCCTTAACTTGGTAATATATCTCAGATCTCTTTACGAACTCAGCAATATTAGTCTTTATCCTAGGCCAACAATAAATACGCCTCGTATCGCGATACATCTTAGTGTTACCTGGATGAATAAAGTAAAGAGATATATGAAATTCCTATAAAAGTTCATGCCTCAACTGATCATGAGTTGTAATCCACAATATATCCTTGAACCGTAATGTACCATCATTAGAAACTGACCAATCAGGAGGATCAACACCACGCTAACCTCTGATGCCATATATAATCCTGATCATCTTTCTAACATCAACTACCCACTGAATCATCTCCGGTTCAGCTTGAATCTGAGCACAGTATAATAGATTAGTACCTCTAGAACTAGCTCTTTTAGTTGATGATGTGCCATCTGGACTTTCACGAATCATCATCATTGAAGCTTCTTTAAGAAATCTAAACTAAGAAGCTCTTACAGTAGCTACATTCTCTTTTCTTATTCTTCTCATACTTAAAGTATCAGCGACCACATTTGCTTTATTTGGATAGTACTCCATAGTGAAATCATAATCCTTTAGAAACTCAAGCCAGCTGCGCTGCCTCACATTCAATTCATTATGAGTAAACAAGTATTTGCAGCTAGCACAAAATCATGAACTAGATAATTTCTTTCATGAATCTTGAGTTACCTTGAAGCATAAGCTATGAACCTGCCTTCCTGCATTAGCACATAGCCCAGGCCTGAATGAGAAGCATCGATATAAATCACTAACTCTTTCCCCGATTCAAGTAATATAAGAATAGGTGTCATAGTCAGACTATCCTTCAAACCCTTAAAGGAAGCCTTACACTCATCAGTTTAAACAAAGTCAAAATCTTTCTATGTTTGTTGAGTCATTGGCAGAGCAATATGAGAGAACCCATCCATGAATCATCTGTAATAACCCGCTAACCCATAAAACTTCAATCTTCTGACACTGTGGTAGGAGTAGGCCAATCTCTGATTGCCTCAACCATCACTGAATCAATAGATATACCCTTAGCATTAACCACATGTCCAAGAAATTTAACCTTTAAAGACCATAATTCGCACTTACTAAACTTGGCATACAGCTGATTATCCTTTAGAGTTTGTAATGTAACTCTAAGGTGATACAAATGCTCTTCCTCAGTCTTCGAATAGATCAAGATATCATAAATAAACATGATGATAAACTAGTTAAGATAGGGTTTAAATACCCTATGCATAAATTCCATGAACATAGCAAGAGCATTAGTGAGCCCAAACGACATCACTATAAGCTCGAAGTGCCTTCAACTGATCAAATAAATCATTGATCCTATGCAATGGGTATTTGTTCTTAATAGTCACCCAATTAAGTTGTCTATAATCAAAGCACATACGTAGGGTTCTGTCCTTTTTCTCCAAAAAAATTGGTGCTCCCCACGGTGACATACTAGGACGGATAAACCTCTTCTATAGCAACTCGTCAAGCTGAGTCTGCAACTCACGTAATTCCTTTGGTGTCATACGATATGGGGGAATAAATATAGGTTTGGTACTAGGAATAAGATCTATGATGAAGTCAATAACACGTGGCGATGGAAGTCCACGTAAGTCAGATAGAAAGACTTCAGAAAATTCATAAAATAATGGTATCTCACCAACCTTAAATTCCTGTCCAACCTCTCCATATGTGACAACTCTTGCCATAACTTCTAAAACTCAAGGAGTAGCTTTTCATCCACAAGTTGCAAGTCGTGAAGGATTATAGCCTTTATAGACTATAATATCAGAAAGATTAGGGATCTAAAAGATTACTCTCTAATGGAAACAGTCTATACTGGCATGGTTTGCTGACAACCAATCCATCCCAAATAGTGCATCATACTCTAGGAACTCCATTACCCTAAGCTCAATTGGAAGTTCATTTTCCCCAATTTTGATTACACATCTCTCGCATATTAGGTTAAGATAAACCTTCTCACTCACTGTTGTGCTCAAAATCAATAATGTACTGGCTCTAACAGGTTCTAATTTCAACTCATCAACCATTGACTTGCAATAAAGGAAACTGTAGAACCAACATCAATCAAAACATGCATATATCGACCATAAATGTTTAATATACCTTCTACATGCCTTCTATTAGCCTTTGGATCTACCTCAACCACTGCATAAGTCTGTCCTCGTGTTGGTGGTGTTGTACTGCCTACAAATGTAGCTAGTCGCATAGAACACTCTCTCTGAATATGTCTTGTCTGCCCATACTGATAGCATATCGTGGAAGCTCTCTGAAGAAAACTACTAGCCCGAGAAACCTAACTCAATCCATTTGATTTATGTGATGACTATACTCTGCTAATGCCCTTACCTCCAGACTGAGGTGGTGGCAAATGTGGTTTGGTTACAGAAGCCTTAGAAACTGGTGTTGAGGGTTCAGATACATGTTTTAAGGTGTCGGGAGGCCGGATTAGCTAGGAACTTGCATGGATTGTAAGTAAATAAGTTGAGATATTTTTACATTTTATTCCTATTTTGCTAATCATTTTCAATTATTTGAACTGAGTTGTCCTTTGTACTCTACATGCCATGACTTTTGTTTCTTCTCATTTTATGAGTTTACTAGCATGGCATTGGTTTTTGATTAAATGGCTTCATTGACTCTAAATTATGTGTTATGTCATTCTTGATTATGGAGATGTCTAGTCAAATGAAATAGCATGTTATTAGGTAGGTGCGTGATGATATTGTAATATATTTTCCTTTGTGCATTAGATATGTAAATACATTATTGGATTCTTAAACCATGCCATTTCTTGGGTTATGAAAGTAGTTCTTACCTAGGACCATGATATATAGAGATAGCCGATGTGCACAGGGTCATTAAATGCTCGGGGATGTCGGGATCTCTATTAGCTTGTGTAGCACACGGGGTATGGGACCCAGGGTTGTTGGCAAGTATATATTACATGTGAGAGGCACTTGTGAGTATTTATATATGGGAAGGGCATTTGTAATGATATGAAGGCATCTAATAAGAATTGACTATGCTCTAAATAGTGGAAAAAGATTAATGTGATGTAACCCACGGCCGACAGGCCCTAGATCAATACTACTTAGCCGAGTGTCAGTTTCATATTACTTAATTGAAGTATCATATAGCATGATTTCTTTTCAGCATAATTGCTATTGTTATACTTTCAGATATTGTTGTATATTTAGAAATGTGAACAAATTTCTCTAAGTGTTACTATCTACTTTCCTGTACTCACTAACTTTTTTATGACAGTGGGTCAGATCCATCGAGTAGCAGACCAGGCAAGGAGAAGATCGGTGACTACCTCTGAGCCAGTAGAGTGTTGCTACGTCTGATTTTGTAGGTTTTTGATTTTATTATATGACGTTTATATATGTCTTTATATACTATTGGGGATGTGTGCTATAGGTTGAAAGATAGTTACCCGACCAGACACGTGTTGATATATAGTTATCGTCATTTGTTATATATATGCATGTAACCTTTGTTTCTTGGTTTTCCACGTACTAGTTTTATATGAATGGTTTTCGCTAAATTGTCAAGACTTTCGCTGAATAATTTTTAAATTGTGTAACATTTTAATTTACTTTGAAATAATATTAGTTTTAAGAATGGAGTAAGGTTTATTAGAAAAAATAGTTGTTGAGAAATGTATATTAAAAAGGTTGACTAATACTTTGTTGAGTTCTACATAATAGAGGTTAAGGGCTTAACAACAGGATTAGGCTGGGTGGTGCCTTAATTTGAGATAGGGTCATCACATGTAGCTCCTGATCCTCAAGTATCCACAACCTCCTTCGGTGTCTTAAACACTGATCTATCGACTCTGTCAAATAAGTACACTCTAGATCTCGAACTAGACCATTGAACTGTTCATAGAGCAAATAAACCCTCTAACACTCGACAACCTTCTCAATTGATACAGTCGAAACTCTCATATAATAATAAATATGTGGCTTAATCGTAGTAAATACCTCAGTCATGCACATAATTGAAGTTGCCTGTAGTAAGTCATGCTCGTGTGTCATACGTCACACAACTGTCTGACTGTCAATCCCACTCCTACTCAATGCGTCAACTACGACGTTCGCTTTCCCAGGGTGATATTCAATAGCGAAGTCGTAGTCCTTAGTAGCTACAGCCATCTCCATTGACGCATGTGCAGATCTTTCTGAGTGAAGATATAGTGCAAACTCTATTGATCTATGTACAAGGTGAATTGTTCTCCATAGAGAAAATGCCTCTAGGCCTTCGGTGCAAAGACGACTGCTGCAAACTCCAAGTCATTCACTGGATAATTAATTTGATGGGGTTTCAACCATCTCGAAAGATAAGCAACTGGTCTACCCTCCTGCATCAATATACATCTAAGACCAATGCTTGACGCATCTATGTAAACTAACAAACTCTTGCCTAGCTTCAACAATGTCAATACTGGTGCGAAAATCAATCTCCTCTTCAACTCCTAGAAAGCCTGCTTACACTTCCCTAACCAATCAAATAAATTTCTTTCTTGGTTAGTCTCATCATCGGCACTACAATCGAGGAAAAGTCATGTGTGAATCATCGCTATCATCTTGCTAGTCCTAGAAAATTTTGAGTATCAGCAACAAACTATGATAGCCCTAATCTTCTCTCTAATCCACATAGATACCCTGATCACTGATGACACGTCCCAGAAATCTCCTTGTACTTAGCCAGAAGTCATACTTGCTAAACTTGGTGTTCAACCTATGCTCTCTTTATGTCGTCAAAACTAACCTGAGATATCTCTTGTGCTCCTCACGAGTCCTACCGTAGATCAAGACATCGTTGATGAAAATTATGAAAAATATGTCCAAATATGGTCTCAAGACCCTATGCATCAAATCCATGAAGATTGATGCGGCGTTAGTAAGCTTGAACGACATGACTATAAACTCGAACAACCCATATCTCGTGTCGAAGGCGATCTTCTTGATGTCTCCCTCTCGAATCCTCAACTGATGATAACCAGAGCGAATATCAAACTTTAAAAAGAATTTGACACCTACTAACTAGTCAAATAGATCATATATCCTAGGAAGTGGGTAAAAGATTCTAACTGTCACCTAATTCAACTTCCTATAGTCTTTGCACATCCTCATCGAACCATCCTTCTTCTTCACAAACAACACTGGAGCTCCCCAAGGTGACATACTAGGGTGGATGAAACCCTTCTCCAATGAATCATGAAAGTGTCTCCTAACCTTCTCATGCTTAGATAGTGACATCATGTAAGGTCTGCTGGCAATCGTCTGAGTCCCTAGTATCAGCTCGATGATAAACTCAATCGGTCGTGACAGTGGTGATCCCGGTAGATCATCTAGGAATACGTCGATGAAATATATAACTACCAAAACATCCTCAATCCTGAACTTGATCCTAAATTCTGGCTCAACTATCGCTTTGAATGCCCCCATCTCCTCTACTGTAGCTAGTCGGCCCTAGTGATAGGTAAGTATGTCGTTTTTCCAACTAGTGAGAACTTTGGTATCCCGGGAATGCAAAACTCAACTCTTTTATCAAAACAATCTATCAGTGCATGATAAGGCGATAACCAATCCATTTCGAGAAGTGCATCAATCTCTAAGTACTCTAACACTCAAAGATCCGTCGATAACTATTGTCCCTCAACCTCTATCATCACATCACTACATATCCGATTAGGGTATATTTTGTCCCCAACAGCTGTATTGAGGACAAGGTGTGTGTTTAATGTTTTAACAACGATCCCTAACACTCCGAAAATCCATCCAGCAATACATGATAAAATACTACTAGAATCACACATAGTATACATAGGTCTACCATGGATAAGCAATATAACTTCGACGAGCTGTCTGATCGCTCCGTCGTCCGACTATGCTACTAGGTGGGCCCTCTCTCTGGCTTGATCTAGCTCTTATCGCAGTGATGGTGGTGTTCTGCAGTCTGCCCTCAAATGTCATCTCTGACCACACCTATGACACCTACGCCTCTCCTGCCTGTCAGCTTGTCTGTCTCCAGATCTCTGACCCTGACTCCGGTATCTCTAATCCCGGTCATATCCTCCGTAATCTCTATCTTGACGGTACTGCTTTGGCTGGTGCTTACGCTGCTAAGTCGGTGATGGTGTCATAGAGTGAACGTGCTGCCTATCCTCATACTGAAACTAACTATCCAAGTGATCATCCCTGCAGTCCCTGTCACGTCTATTATCCCTCCAACCCCTATCCGAATAATCCCTTTATTTCTTCGACCTCTGGTCTGATAACGCTCGGTCAAAGATCTCCCGCATGCCCTGTCTCTAAATCAAAAATATACCTCAGTCCCAGTAATACGCATGCCCTATCTCTACATTAAAAATATCTTATATGTTAACGCTCGGTTAAAGATCTCCCATAGAGTAGGAGCCCAGATGACACCACTACCGCAACAATCCTCTCATCCACACCTCAAGTGAAGTAATAAATCTATAGTCGTTATGTCCCCACCATATCCATTGAGAACTGTAACAAGTACCAGTGACGCTCCATATATTGCATCAGTAAGCTATTACCCTGTTGCAAGGCTAAAAACTCCTCTCTCAATCTAAAGCTCACCTCTATGGGAATATACTGATCATAAAATAACTCTCTGAACTCTGTCCATGTTGTCGGCTCTGGGTGGGTGTCCTAATATGTTATCTACCAGACTGCCGCATGACCTCTCAAACATGCTCCAAAGAGACAAGCCTGCACCCTCTCGTCGTTCCTCATCAGCTTATGAAATCGCTTATGAGAAACTATCCATTTCCATCGCCTCAGGGCCACCACCTCCACAGAAGAAACTTGGCTGAAACTTCATAAACTCTTTTTAAAGCTTCGCCTCAGGGGCCAAAATGAACCCTTATGTAGTAGCAAAAATAATGGTAGTCAAATACTCTATAGTCATGGGTCGGGGCCTAGAAGTCGGAGTCTCTAGTGGGATGACAATTGGTGTAGCTCCCTCTGCCCGTGTCTCTGCAACTGCTCCATCAATCGGTGTCCGTGGGACAATCGGGGTGATGGCCATCCCTTTGGGTGCTGTAGCTGGAGGTGTAGTGAGTGTCATAAGTGGGCGACCTAATCCTGTAATTGTCGGAGTACCTCGACCCTTAGAGTCTTTTAGGCTGCGAGTTGATCCTCCACACTCGTGATAGGGGATCCCTAGCTGCATCGCTAGTTTGTCTAATCTCTTGAGGCGTAGTTGACTGTCCGTCCATGATTTGCATCGAGAAGCGTGCACCGGATCAGCCTCGGTATATATACGTATATATCATATATATAATGAAAATATAACACCTATATAAATCCTAACTCTAACCGCCTCACATCACTTCCCAACTAGGATTCTAAGGTAAATACATCCGATTTCCACATCTAAGGTTTGTTTATTAAATTTTTATGCTCCTTCATTTAAGTTTCCTAAACTCCTAGAACTAGGCTCTGATACCAACCCCGAGGCCACCTCGGGGTGTCGTCATGTCGTGTGCTCCTCGCCAGGTGGCCCAACTACACGTGTCCAACACCTGCCCGTCCATCGTAATTCTTGATATTTGTATCCACTTGTGTGTTATTATTTTAATTAATCGATTATTCATATTTTTCTTAAGTTATTTTCTTAAGTTCAACTGCTTGTAGCTTATTAAAGTTCTAGCTAGACCTGTGCAATGGGCGGGCCTGAGGGCCATGTCCAAGCCCGCCCGAGTCCGATTTTTCATATAGCAGGCCCAACCCCGCCCAACCCCGTCCAAGCTCGATATGGGTCGGGCTTGGGCGGGCTTAAAGCGGGCTTGCTACTTTCAAAAAGCGTGTTTTTTTTTTCAAAGCAAATTATTGTTAAATCATAACTTAAGTAGTTAGCATATGTAATTCACCTTTACATTTTTCTATTTCAAAACTTCAATCGTTGAGAAGTGAGAACTTGAGAATACGAATCGACGAATCGACTACCAACATTCTTGCGCTCAATGCATTGTAAATTCTTTCTTTTTTTCAATCGTTGCAGTACAATAGCATTGTTGGCAAAAATTTGTTGCCCTGTTGGGCTGTTGGCTAGTTGCATACTTGCATTATTTGCATAGTTCATTTATTTGTCTAAGTATAATGTATTTAATCAAAATGACAAATGAACTTGTAGCCTAGTGGTAAAATGGTGTTGTCTGCCTTTAAAACCAAAGTTTGAATCTCACCTTTGATATTTTCAAGTTGTATTTATATACATTTAAAAGTTTGTGTTATATGCGGACCAGGCCTGGGTTAGAAAAAATCAAACTAGGCCTGCCCAATATAGTTATAGGCTTTTATGGGCTTGGGCCAGACCAGGCTTTATCACATTTTTAAGAACCCAAGACCGGCCCAAGTGGAGAGGGCCTTGGCTGGCCAAGCAGGCTTCTGGCCTAGTAAACAGGTCTAGTCAAGGGCGTGGCTTCTCGATAGACTTTCTCTCAAACTCATAAATCTTTATTACTGTGTACCCTCCAATTTTAGAAGATTTCACATCTGATTGTGGTCGGTCAACACAAATGGGATGTATTTCAATCTCTATATTTATGATTCCTTACGATATTATTCTTCGTTTAAATTCTTATAATACAATATATTTGATTATTATAGTTTTACTGGATAGTATGGGATTTGCTTATCTAACATTATCAATTTTTTATAATTGGATAATGACAGGTTCTAGCGGAGACAAAGGAAAGGGAAAGCTTTTCGATTGTTTGTGACTTGCTTAGTTCTTTTCTTTCTATGTATGTATTGGTTTTTGAATACATTATATTGTATAAATAGGTTTTTGGGTTCGAGTGCGATTAGAATCACCTTTGGAATGGCTGGAACAATTTTGGGACAAATTGAGATTTTTTTTTGAGTTAAGTTAATGTTAGTTTAATGTTTTTAATGCTTCAGATAAGGTTAGAATGAATATATATAGTTTTGTTAATGCAATATATATTATTATGGGTGGATTGTGAGTCCTTCGGCATTACCACCAAACTGAGAGGGTTTTGTTAAAGAATTTTGAAGGCCAGGTATTCCAGTGTAGGCTTAGAAATAGAGGTGGTGCTGTCGAAAAAAATTTTGGAAATTTTAAGGATTATTTAATTCATCTAAACAAACTTTGAGGTTTAAGATTCATTTTAGAATCCTATGTGGTTAATAAAGTTTTATAATTGATGATTACAAGATCTTAATCTTAATTGTTTATTGATGGAGGGGTTAAGGCTACTCGATTATCAATGGATTAAAGTAATCTAGGCTGGTCAGATGCCCTAATTAGGCGAGGTCCGACAAAACCAGCCTTCCAAAAGTCTGAGTCTCTTGTTAATTAGATTTTTGTGAAATGGGTACAAAGTCTTATCACTCAATTTTGTCAAAATGTATTAAATGACCCCTTACCTGAACTAGGGTTAGGTCGCCCAGCCTAAACTGTTACTCAAGCCCGATACTTGAACCTGGCCTGAATAACAGTTTGGCACGCCTGTTTTAACCTATGGAATAACACACTAACCATATAGGGTAATAAATGCGGAAGTGTAATCAAACTAGAATTTCATAAATTATCTAATCAAAGTGATAAGAGTTCAAAAGTTGAATTAGTCCAAATCATCCCAAAAGCTTCCAAATAGTCTATAAAGCTTCCTAAATAGTCCAAAGTAGATAAGGAGGGTTCCAAACTACACAAATAACCTACTAAAGTTACAACCCAAATTTATTGTTCTCAAAATGAAATAAATAGATAATGGAAGCAAGCAATTTCTCACAAAGCAAGGAAATACTTCTAGCGGGTGCCTTTCCTTTATCACGAGCTGATGCGGATGTAGATGTACTTGAAGAATAAGTGGGGTGAGCTAAAAAACCAACGGAGATCAATAAGAAAGAAGACTCACTCAAACACTGAACATCGAAGTATTACATAAAAACAAAACAATTCTACACATGTAGTAGTAAATCGAACTATAAAGAATTTATGGAAAGAAATGAAGACATGATTCTTATTCAGAAAAAATGGTGTAAATAAGTTCCATATCCAAAATCACTTAAAAGTATATTCATTATTCAACAAACTAGGAAATGAGCATTCTTTTGAAAACACTTAATAAAAAATGAATTCACAAATTTGTAAGTAAATATCATTCATTCATGCAACAGGGTCCAACAAGAAAGTTACCATAAGAACTAGTAATAAATATAAGTCATGGTTCCATTCAATGCATCCTAGCTAATAATATGAATTTGGTGACCGAAACACTCACCTTCGAGATAATATGAACTATTGATGGTCACAATGACCGTTGTGATCTCCATCTAGTTTCATCAAACCAACAGTAAGTTTTTTAAGCCATCACCGATTGTGACCACATATGAACTTGATACTTCGTGGTGCAGACCACTTTCTTTTTGGTAGGACTATAGCCACACTACTGCATTTCGTGGCGCGGACCACTCTCTCTTGGTAGGCACACTGCTACACCACAGCTACTCGTGGTGCGGACCACTCTCTTTTGATGAACACAATGCCATATCACCGAATTTGGATCGGATAATGAAATTGTTCACATAACATGCATTCCATAGATAAGCATATTCATACCATTAACCAAATGCAACCCAATCCCAAGTCTTTCGATATGAAATTTCTATTTATCTAATATTTAAGCCACGTTTAATGCATGAGCAAAGCTTCCTACTTTCATCGACTCGCCGCGACGCCTATAACAACTCATGTTTACGTTCGGGGCCCGATGTGAATCTTCGCGCGACCCTATACAACCATAATACATCTTATCAATAGATGCTTTAATTTAAAGTTAAATAAAAATTCCATTTATTTATTTTTGGGATCCACTAGTGTGGGTCCCGCGGATCCCCCGTCGCCCGAGGCCAGGGTCGATGAGTGAGACCTGGTGGGTCCCCCTCAAAGACGCGGTAATGCCCAATTTGAATGCAAATATTTTTGTTTATTTATAATGTATATATTATTTTATTTTTATTTTATTTTTATTTTATTTTTATATTACTTATTTACTTATTTTGGGTGTTGCTCGATCAACGTGTGTTGACCAGTCAACAACAATTGATAGTCACTCAAGTGCTGTTTGGATCTTGGTCTAATGTTTGGGGGCTAAACACGCCTTTGGATGTGTTGCGCTGGTACTTCCGTCCCTACCCAACGCACGGCATGCCAGGGGCGGCCTTGGGTGCCCAGCGTCGTTAGGAGCAATGTCGGGACGTCCCTTCCGGCGGTTATGGGGGTGGCTCCAGTAACACCCCTCCCCTCTTTTATTCATTTCGGCGGCTTGTAATGGAGGCCTCATCTTGGGGCATTGGCGGTGGCAGTGACGTCGCCGCCCTCCTTCGACAGCGGCGGCGGTGATGCCGTTGTTCACCTTCGGTTGCATCACGGTGGTGCAGCCTCTTGGTAAGGTTTTCTCTTCTTTTATAGAAATTCGACCATATGTAAACAATTAAGACTTCAAAAAAGAAGCATAATGAAGAAGATGAGGGTGGAAGTTACCTTCTTGGTGGTGCCTCTTTAGGTTAGAAATCCCACAAATTCCAATCACTCCTTTCACTCAAACGTGTTGATTTTAACCAAAAGAGGCTAGGGTTTAAAATTTGTTTTTTATATTAGAGCTAATTTGGTGTAAGGTTTGTAAAGTTACTAAATTGCCCCTCGGGCGAGTCTATTGGGTTTTTGCGTAGTCATAACATCCCTAATTTTAAAGAACTTTCGTTCTCGATAGTAAAATAAAGTCATACCTTATGGTTTAAAAATGAATGGAAAGTTCACTATCATATAGTCCTCCTGCTCCCAAATCAACTCTTGTTCTCCATGGAATTGCCACCGGACTTGCACCAACAGGATTTCTTTCTTCTGAGTTTATGCACTTTCCAGTTCATGATCTGAATTGACTTCTCGTCGTAGGACACGCCCTCCCTCAAATCAACGTGCCCCCAATTAATCATCGATGCATGTTTATTATGTGTCTTCCTTAACATAGAAACATGAAAGACATTGTGAACTCCAGCTAACTGCGGTGGCAACTCGAGGTGAAAAGCTACTGAGCCTATTCGTTTCTTAATCTTGAATGGTTAGATGAACCTAAGAGATAAATTTCCATTCAATCCGAATTTATAGCCCTTTCAATGGCGACACTTTCAATAGTACAAATTCTCCTTCCTTGAACACAACCTCTCGATTGTACTTATCAGCATATTTCTTTTGGCGGCTCTGGGCGCTCCCTAATCATTGCCTGATCAGTTTTATCCTCTCTGTTTGGTCATGCACAAGTTTTGGACCGATCAACACGGCATCTCCAACCTCGGTCCAACAAATTGGAGATCTTCACGGTCTCCCATAAAGTGCCTCGAACGGTGCAATGCCAATACTTGCTTGAAAACTATTGTTAGACGCAAACTCGCACAACGAGATATATTTCTCCCAACTCCTGCAGAAATCCAACAAACAAGCTCTAAGCATATCCTCAAGTATCTAAATTATCTCTCGGTCTGCCCGTCTGTCTGAGGGTGAAAGGCCATACTGAGATTGAGCCGAGTCCCCATCTGGTGCTGAAACCAACTCCAAAACTGAGAGGTAAACCTTAGATCACGATCCGATACAATAGACACTAAGACACCATATAATCTGACGATCTCATCTACGTATATTCCCCCCAACTTGTATGCTTAATATTCCATGGAAATAGGGACGAAGTGAGCTGATTTGGTTAACCGATCCACGACCACCCAAACCTCATCATGGCTTGTTTGAATAGCCAGTAGCCCTAAAACAAAGTCTATGTGTTCCTATTTCCATTGTGGAATAGGTAACGGTTGCAATAATCCTCCCAACTTTCGGTGGTCTGTTTTCACTTGTTGACAAATCTCACAATCCTTGATATAATTAGCAATGTTCACCTTCATCCCTAGCCACCAATACATCCTCCGCATGTCCTGATACATCTTGTTACCCCTGGGATGAACGGTGAATCAAGATCTATGCGCCTCTCGAAGTAAGTCATCTCTCAATTGTCTATGAGATGGTATCCATAATCTGTCTTGAAATCTCAATAATCCATCAGCTGAAAGTCTCCAATCCACGTAATTACTGCTATCTACATGTGTCATGTAGCTCCCGTACTCTGAATCGACCCTCTGACAGTCAACCATTCTAAACACAACCACTGGCTCTACTCTCATTTGAACTCATGCCTAACCCTCTAAGACATCTGAGCCCACAACTAAGCTATCGATGGGTACTCCCTGAGTAGTACTCAAGCGTGAAGTCATAGTCTTTCAAGAGTTCCAACCATCTCCTGTATTGCATGTTTAACTCGCTCTGAGTGAATAAGTACTTCAAAAAAAAATTTACTGAGTAGACAGTGAACTTCTCCCCATACAAGTAGTGCCTCCACAACTATAAAGCAAACACAACTACCGCCAACTCTAACTCTTGCACCGGATAGTTCTTCTTAGTACTTTCAACTGTCTAGATGCGTAAGCAATTACTTTCTTGTTTTACATTAACACACCTCCCAAACTAGTCCTTGACGCATCAGTATACACAGACAGCTCCCTGCCAGCTTCCGGTAGAATCAAAACCAATGCGGTAGTTAGATGATTTTTCAACAACTGAAAGGCCTCTTTACATGAGTCATCCCATTTTTAGGCAACATCTTTCCTAGTCAAGTTGGTAAGTGGTGAAGCAATCGACGAGAAACCTGGCATGAATCCTCGACAATATCCTGTCGAACCTATAAAACTTTGAATCTTGGAAGCATTAGTAGGTTGTAACCACCTAAAGATTGCCTCAATCTTCACAAGATCAGCTGATATCCTTTCTATATTCACCACATGCCCCAAAAACTTCACTTCTAAAACCCAAAACTTACATTTGCTCAATTTAGCATAAATTTCGTGTTCCCTCAAAGTCTGCAACATTTTCCTAAGGTGCTTCCTGTGGTCTGACTCAGTCTTAGAGTATATCATGAGGTCATCGATGAACACAATCACAAATTGGTCAAGAAACGGCTTGAAAGCATGATGCATCAACTCCGTGAACATCGTCAGTGCATTGTTGAGCCCAAACGGCATCACAGTGAATAGGAAGTGTCTGTAACGGGTGCTAAAAGATGTCTTTGGTATGTACTCCTCGCGTATACGCAACTGATGATAACGTGATCTCAGATCTATCTTAGAGAAGAACCTTAATCCCCTCAACTGGTCAAACAAGTCTTCGATCCTGGGAAGTGGGTACTTGTTTCGGATAGTCACCCTATTCAATTGTCGATAATTAATACTCATCCTCAAACTGCCATCCTTCTTCTTCACAAATAACACCGGTACTCCCCACGACGATACACTCGGCGTAATGAAGCATTTCTGAGTTAACTCTTCTAACTGTGTTTTCAACTCCTTCAACTCGGTAGCCGCCATATGATAAGGTGTCTTGAAAACTAGTCTCGTACTGAGTATAAAGTCAATCTCCTAATAAGGAGGGATTCCCGAAAGTTTTAAAAGAAAAACATCGAGAAAGTCCCTAACGACTGGGATCTTCTCAATCAAAACTTCTTGTCATTCCTCTCCTATAGAAGTCAAGCTCGCAATGGTCTCTATCTCCGCTAAACTTGCAACCCTACCACAAGTGGTGGCGCTGGTCGGTGTACAATCTTTGAACTCAAACAATGGAATGCCCAAAATTTGGAAAGATACAGTTTTTCGAAAACAATCTATCTTGGCGTGATATGCCGCTAACCAGTCCATGCCCAGTAATAAATCAAACTCAAGATACTTTAATACCTATAAATCAAATATCATCGTGTGATCCCCAATTTTAATTTTTGCACCCCTCACATACCATATTAGGATAAATCTGTTCGGTAGAAACTATGCTCAAAATTAAGTAAGTGTATGCTCTAACCAGTTTCAACCCTCAAGCCTGAACTACGGTCCTTGATATGAGTGAAACCGTAGAACCAAAATCAAGCAATGTATACATATCTTGACCATTAATGGAAACCGTACATGCGACTAACTAACGTGAGGCCTCTCCATCTTGCCCAACAATTGCATGAACTCCTCCACGAGTAGCTGGGGTTATGCTCCCCTTAGATATTGGTGGGTTAGGACATTTGTTCTGGTAGTGCCCTGGAGTCCCACACCAGTAATAGATCACATGTGGCTTCTAATAAGTCGGAGGTGTCTGCGCGACACTAACTAATGCACTCAGTTTGGGCCCTACCGGCCCTCAGCCCTGCTCTGTTGCAGTTGTTGTGGTAGACGCGGTAGCCTGAATGTCACACTTTGAGAGTGCGGAGGCACGTGAATGTATGGTGGTCCCCGCCGGAGTGTGTGGTACCTTTAAAGCTCCACCAGATGATGCATGGTTACTCATTGATCCCCAAAATCTATGCTTCTTAAAATTACCTCCCTGGCCTCTTTGATAACTGCCAAAACTATGTTTCCCCTTACTATACCGATCGGATCCCAGCTAATATTGCACTCATCATCATCGCGAAGTGCTGACTCATACACGAGTGCTAGATGATAAGCCTGCTGGTATATCTTTGATCCCGATACTGCCACTATAACGTGAATATCTCTCCTCAATCCATTGATGAGTCATCTCCTACAAGTCGCCTCGGATGGAACATGATCATATGCAAACTCGGCAAGCTCATTGAATCTTGACGCATATTCAGCCACGATCATGTTGCCTTTTACCAAGGCATAGAACTTTTTGAACTTGTATGCCTTGACGGTCTATGGGAACCACTCATCATAAAACAAATGCTTGAACTGCAGCCAACTTATATTTGGTCCCCGAGTTCTTGAGATAGACAACCATCATTTATACGCCTTGTGTTCCAGCAAGAAGGCCACCAACGGTACCGTGGTCCTCTCGTCATTGCCCAGGGTAGCTTTCCTATTTTCTATATTCAGTATCCAAGCTCTTGCCTCAATAGGATCAGGGTCCCCGAGAAGTGCGGAACATTATATTTCATGAACTCCTTCTGAATCCTACCTCTTCGGCATGCCTCGTTTTTCTATCGACTATGGGTACGACCACTGCAGCTGCAACCATGACAGCATCAACACCTTCCTCTGCAGGGTGAAGCTTGAGTATTGGTGCTAAAAGAGGATCAGGCCCTGGCCCCACCGATGCATGTCCAGCTACTCTATCGTTCCTCTGATTTTGCAGTAGTTCCAAGATCTGTGCCATGTTCCTTTCTTGTGCGGTGGTCAAGTCATATATGGCCTTTTGATGTGCCTCTGTCATAGCAGAAATGTGATGTTCCATTTGACAGCGCCAGTGCCTTTCTTCTCTTTTTTGAGTTTCCCTCATGTTATAGGATGTCCCTCTGTGGTTACTGATCGTGCACTATGGAGCAACGAAAAAGGAGATAAGTCCTATAAATGAAGAGAGTAGGTAAGAATACTTAAACGCTATAGATATTACATTACAAAAAATAGTATTATATTAATGTTTTTATTTCATGTTTTCTACCCCTTCCCATCTTAAGATTGGTCTTTTGTGCACTTTAAGTTGACTTGAACCAATGTTGCATGCCATTGAGTTGTTCGACTTAAACTCGACCTTAAACTTAAAGGCACTATATACTTAGGTTTCATTAACCTAATCATTTTTCCTAGGTTCTAATACCTATGCTCTGATACAAACTGAAACGACCCTCCCCTAAACTAGGGTCGGGTCGCCTGGCCCAAACCATTACTCAAGCATGGTACTTGAACTAGGCCCGAATAACAGTCTAGCACGCCTTCTTCAACCTGCATAATAACATACTAACCATATAGGGTAGTAAATGTGAAAGTGTAATCAAACCAGAATTTCATCAGTCATATATTCAAAGTAATAAGAGTTCAAAAGTCTAACTAGTCTAAATCATCCCAAAAGCTTCCAAATAGTCTTTAAAGCTTCCTAAATAGTCCAAAGTAGATAAGGAGAGTTCCAAACTACACAAATAACCTACTAAAGTTACAATCCAAATTTATTGTTCTCAAAATCAAATAAATTGATAATAGAAGCATGCAATTTCTCACAAAGCAAGGAAAGACTTCAAGCGGGTGTCTTTCCTTTATCACGAGCTAATGCGAATATGAATGTACCTGGAGAGAAAATGGGGTGAGCTAAACAACCAACGGAGCTCAATAAGATAGAAGACTCGCTCAAACACTAAACACGCAAGTATTACCTAAAAAGCAAAACAACTCTACACATGTAGTAGTAAACCTAATTGTAAAGCATTTAATGGAAAGAAATGAAGACATGATTCTTGTTCATAAAAGCGGTGTAAACAAGTTCCATATCCAATATCACTTAAAAGTAGATTCATTATTCGACAAACTAGGAAATGAGCATTCTTTTGAAAACACTTCATAAAAAACGAATTCATAAATTTGTAAGTAAAACAAGAGAGTTACCATAAGAACGAGTAATAAATATTAGTCATGGTTTCATTCAATGCATCCTAGCTAATAGTATGAATCCGGTGATTGAGACACTTACCCTCGAGATGATGTGAACATTGGTAGTCACAATGGCCATTGTGATCTCCATCTAGTTCCATCAAACCAACAGTAAGTGTTTCTAAGCCTCACAAATTGTAACCATTTATGAACTTGATACTTAATGGTGCAGACCACTCTATTTTTTGTGGGACCATTGCCATACTACTGCATTTCGTGGCGCGGACCACTCTTTGTTGGTAGGTACACTGCCACACCACCGCTTCTCGTGGCATGGATCACTCTATTTTGATGAGCGTAATGCCACATCACCGCGTTTGGATCGGATAACGAAATTATTCACATCACATGCATTCCATAAATAAGTATATTCATACCATTAAGCAAATGCAACCCAATCCCAAGTCTTTCAATATAAATGTGAGATTTCTATTTATCTAATATTCAAGCCACATTTAATGCATGAGTGAAGCTCCCCACTTACCTCGACTCGCCGCGACACCTATAACAACCCCTGGTACGCTTGGGGCCCGATGTGAACCTTCGCGCGACACTATACAACTATAATATATTTTATCAATAAATGCTTTAATTTAAAGTTGATTAAATATTCCATTTATTTGTCTTTTGGATCCACTAGTGTGGGTCCCGCGCGTCCCCCATCGCCCGAGGCGAGGGTCGAGGGGTAGGACCCGGTGGGTCTCCTTCAGAGACGCAGTAGTGCCCCATTTGAAAGCAAATATTTTTTATTTATAATATATATTATTTTATTGTATTTTGTTTTATTTTTTAAAAGTTTTTTTGGATGTTGACCGATCAACGTGTATTGACAGGTCAACTAGGAGCTGTTTGGCCCCTAGTTTAATGTCTAGGAGATAAACAGGCCCTTGGATGTGTTGGGCAGGGACTTTTGTCCCTGCACAACGCACGGGCTGCCCAGGAGCACTGCCTTTGGGTGCCCGGCGTCCTTGGGAGTGGTGGCGGAACGTCCCTACCGGCGTTCATGGGGTGGCTCCAGTGTCACCCCTCCCTTTTCCTATTCACTTTGAGGGCCTCTAATGGAGGCCTCCTCTTGGGATAGTGGCAGCGGCAATGTCGGCACCGCCCTCCTCCGACAGCGGCGGCGGTGAGTTCGTCGTTCACCTTCGGTTGCATCGCGGTGGTGCCGCCTCTAAATGTGGTTTTCTCTTCTTTTGTACAAATCCAACTATGTGTAAACCATTAAAACATCAAAAAATGACCATAATGAAGAATATGAGAGTGGGAGTTACCTTTTTGGTGGTGCCTTTTTAGGTTAGAAATCCCACAAATTTCAATTACCCCTTTCACTCAAATGTGTTGATTTTGACCAAAAGAGGTTGGGGTTTAAATTTTTATTTTTATACTAATTTAGTGTAAGGTTTGTAAAGTTACTAAATTGCCCCTCGGAATGGCCTATTGGATTTTTGCGTCGTCACAGAGTAGCTATATTCGGCTAGGTTCTTTAATACCTAAGTCGGGGATAAAGCTCTCTAGCCAGTAGTAGGTTTGCTTTCATGTCTTGTTGAGGTTTTCTTTAATAATAGTGTTTTTTTTCAGCTCTCTATCTTTATGTTATGGTTTCTAACGATGTCTCAATTGTAGTTTAGAGTTTGCAAGTTCATTGCAAATCTCTAGGCGTAAACCTATTGACCTGCTATCAATCAGGTTGAGTCTGTGATACCAATCGGGTTGAGAAATGGCAATTGCCTAGAATAAGAAACCTGACACACTTGTTGTTCTCTATGAATAACATCGAGAACTAGGTTAAGTTTTGAGAGCAATTACCCAAAGTTACCTAAGGGTAGGTCTTCCCACAAAGCTTTTAAGGCTGTTCATCTGCTAAATCTTGAAAGCGATTGCCCAAGGTTGTATAGTGGAGTATGTCAAGTAATTAGATAGTGGCTACCCTATCAAGAATAGGAGCACTAGGGTGTTGGCAACCCCAACACCTATAGCCTATATAGGGACACTATTTTAAAATCTTTCTAAATCGATGATACAAGACATGGAAACAACATAGGGCTAGTGTGACGGCCCCTCTCCTAATCTAGGGCACCGCCCGGCCTAATCCCGTAATTAAGCCCTAATCATATCCACGTAGGACTTAACTACGTATTAGTCAGCCTTTTCAACCTAGACGCCTTTTTTCTCGTGTTCAGGATAAGTAATACACTAGTCCTACCAGTGTATAAAATTTAGAGTTAATTAAAACTTTTTATTAAATTAATTAATTAGCGAAAGTCTTATTGATTATGCATAAGCAATTAGTAACTTATGCGGAAGCTATTTATAAACTCCTAAGTGTGGAAAACCAGGAAATGACATCATATATATAAAGTCCTCAAAATTTAGTGAAACGATAAAATAGTCTAAGTCAAGTCGGGGAAACTAACGCTCAACCCAATATACAACTCCAAATAGTATTTGAAAGACATATATAACATATACAATCAAAATACCAAAAGAAGACCTACAATCGATGCAGTGACACGTCGCGGGCTCAGGGATAATCGCCGATCTTCGCCTTGCTCGGCCTGCTTGTAGACGGCTCTGCACCCACCGTCATAAAAAGGATGGTGAGTAAAAGAATAAAACAGTAATCCCCGATGACAAGTTTAATTTGCATTTCCAAATATTCAAATGGTATTTAAAAGCATATAAATGGGAAAACTGGAAAATAAATCATATGCGAGTAAATACCAGAGTTAAACAAGTGATACTAACACTAGGCTAAGTAGTGGTGATTTAGGTCCGGTCGGCAGTGAAACATGTCACTCCGACTCAATAATCATATAGAACAAGGGACTCAAACCCAAGTGTTAACACGGACTCAAACCCCGGTGTGTAGACCACCTCAGGGACTCTAACCCCGAGTGTCATACCGTGTCAAGTAACATGTGTCGACATCCCCAAGGACTCTAACCCCGTGATTCGCGCACACCTCGATCGAGTACGGGACCAAAATGCAAAAACTACTTTTAAGATTTCAAGAAATACCAAGTATGGATTGTCAAGGCATAGGCACATCTACACACCTAAACAAATAAGGAATAAAAGTCCTCTTAAACATTTATAAGATATTCACTAGCCTAATAGCATGCTATTTATCATTTAATTCTAATTTAAAACAACAAGAATAGACATAGCATGGGATAGAATCAATGAATCAAATCAAATGAATGGATATCATGCAAACTAGACTCATCAAGTGAGCATAGACACAAATAACACATGATATAAGAATACAAAAGCAAAATAGTCAAAATGATTATGCAAGGACAACAATTAATAGAAATGAAATGTCAAGTAAAGTTGTCATTGGGTATACTCGCAACAACAAAGTAAAGTCCTAGCTTTACTGGCCTCCCGATACTCTAACTCTTGTATTCGCTCTCCCGTACCCTTTTCCTAAGTTCCTGAGTTTGGTGTCTCATTAGTTGAAATATAGTGGGTTTAAGCTCAATTTAGAGTGTTTATTGTGTATTCAAATTAGTTCAATATACTTTAAATCAATCTTCCTAAATCAGCCCCTAAAGATTAAATTAAGTTTCAATTTCATTCCAACATTTTAACGCACTTTTAAGCATGAGATGGTCTAAATATCCAAATCCTCCACCAGTACAATTATTTTTTGGTCTCTCTCTTAGCTTTCTGGAAAGTTTTAGTTTGCAAAATTACGATTTACAATTAAAGAGATATCATGATTTTACTAAAAATAGGTCTAATTGGAATTTAATCCGACCAGTGGACTTAGAAAATCTATTTCTCCCAATCTATAGTTCTTAAAAATGTAAATTTTAGTCACAGGGCAGCGAATATATCCAAATACAACATACTAAAATATTAGCTCATTTGGATAAGTAGTTAGGGAGTTATACTCTTAACAAATTTAGTTTCAAGACTTTCCTTTATAATTCCAGCACCTACTTGTAGAGCATGTTTGGAAAAAAAAAATTTAAATCATAATACCTTCAGTTACGAAAAGTTATTCCCCTTTAAATAATCTTTCCAATGCCACTGGTTTGGATCAATTTGGATCTAAATTGAGCAGATTATGACCAAATTACCCAGGTTAATTCCTAATACAACATGCAGAATTCTAGTTTTGGTGTTGCAACTTCAAAAATTCATATCTTTATGATTTCAAAAGCAAATTAAGAACTTCAATATAGCTGGATTATCAGCTTGAAATGAGGAATCTAAATATATAAATCAATTGCAAATACTCAATCATCTACCATCTGAAATTAGCCTAAAACCAGAACTTGTTCTAATTTCAACAAAAAAGATGTGTACCTAGTTTATGTAGAACCCTAGCTTGAGAATTTCTCACCAACTCCAATGGATTCCTTCAACACCTTGATGATTCACTCCTCTCCAGTAATTCCTTCTTCTTCTCCAGCAAAAATGAATGAGTGATTTGGTTTGCATGTTGTTTGATCACTAATATAATACATTAAGGTGATGTTCCTTCCTAGCCCTTGATCTCCATGGATTTATGTATCCAGAGGAATATCTAATGGTCCACCTCTTGCCATATATCCCACTAACTCCCACTAACTCAACCTCAAGTGACACCGTTTAATTACTCACATAGTTCCTAGATATGCCAATGTGTATCTCTATACCAATCTTATGCTTTCCATTTAATTTACTCAGCTATATGCATTTAATTTGGTTTACATTAACAAACACAACCATAGGATTATAAGTAATTCCTTATTTCATATTAGTATTAAATAAGACTTGCCAAAATGCTAACTAACCGATTCCCCGGCTTGCATGCTACTCGAGGCGCATCCCCGCTCTCGTCTCGACACCTGCAACTGTACAAATCGACTTAGTAAGTCTACACAATACATAACACTAGGCATACATCAATACAAAAATACAATATACCTCAGCCATGTGCCTCGGTTGGTGCACGTATCACGGTGTAAGTCCCACGTCAAGGGTCAGTGATCCTGATTAAGGAATTAAAATGAGGGTTAGAGATTTGGGCCGTGACAGCTAGATTGTGGATTCCTAGACTTAGGTATGCAGCTATTTTTGAGTTTCAATTATTTACTTTCTTGTTTAGTATACCTTTAAGATAAAACTTTTTCAAAAACCCCCTAGATTTACTTTTCTATTTGATATACTCAGTTTGACTAAATCTTGTCGATTTGACCCCGTGCTGGCCTCTACTACATTCTAGTAGGATTGATAACCTTATACGGGTTATATTTGACACGTGCAGCACATGATCAGGTCTTAAGTTGAATCACTGGGGAATCGTTACTTAAATTGGTCGAGATGAAGCTCGGTGCCTCATTGATTTAGGCATCGATTTACGTTATAAGGCCGAATTTCCATCGATTCAACAGACTCAAATTTTCATTTAAATTTCTTGTTACTATCTCCAATTTTGCCAGCGATTCCTAGTGTTATTTTAAATTGATCAGGATTCGTTAGGCTTATATTACTATTTTCCCAATTTGTTTCACATTTAACATATATATCATTTATAAAAACTAATTTAAAGGTATAATTAACTGTAAATTCGAAAGTTTGATTAGGATATGTAACTAACTAATAATTTTATTTATTAAATAAATAAATAAACAAGTGAATAATGCAAACTTGCATAAAGGCCATAGAAACAAAAACAACTCGATCACTCCTCCTTATTTGAAATTACTTCGGAGTTTAAATTTCGAAGATATTTCCAATATAAGAGTTAAAAAAAGAGAGAATAAAAACATACTTTACTAATACTAAACTCCTACTAAAATTAAAACATGAATAAATAAAGAATATGTGTTGCCTCCCACAAAGCGTTTTTGTTTACTATTGTTGGCTCAACTAAACCATTCTAGAATTAGGTTGGATCTCTAAACTGGAATTTAGGATTAACCACTGTAGTGTCATTCCATAAAGTAATTGTGACCATTAATCATTAGAGTGATTGTTTTGTTCAGAATATCCATAACAACTTGAGTAGGGGTAAGAAATGTCATCCTAAAACTAAAGGAGGATCTTCATTTATAAAGTGTGGCATGACCAAAAAGTCTGTGGGTATGATGTACGTCCACTTGAACCGGTACATTCATGACCACCCCTATTAGTTGAATCGAAGTATCATCCGATAGAGAAACTCTTTCAGAAGCAAGTGCGACCAACTCCAATTGAGTATGTAGAAAGAAATGTATAGGCATGAGATTTGCATTAGAACTCATATCACACTAAGCTCTATAGTACCAAACCCATTTGATTTAAATGTGCAAATGTATATTTCCATTATCATTATGTTCACAGGGCTTAAATCTGGTTTTTTCTTTTCCTTATTCTTCTTGGATTTAAAATCTCTCGGCTTGTTAATACTCTTCCCATTCTCCGGTTGCTTAACTCTCCATTCTTGAGTTACTTTTCATTTGAAGTGTCTTCAACTTGTTCTTTCTTTGAAATTTCATTTTCAATTTCCATTGTTACTTCATTAATTGCATAAATTTCAAGGTTAAGATTATCATACTAGTTTAACTCTAGAAAATCCTTATTATTAATTTCATTATCGAGTAATTCATCATATTCATCAGTTGTGTTCATCGTTAATATTGAATGTAATAATTTTATCTTCAAGTTCCATAGACATCGTTCCTTCAGAAATATCTAACTTAATTTTATTTGTTTTAAGAAAAGGTCTACCTAATATATAGGTAAAGGATTAGGTGGTATTGAATCTCCCGTTTTCATGACATAAAAGTCGACTGGAAATACTAAGTCGTATACTTATACTAAAATGTCTTCTAATAATCCATATGGTTTAATAACTGTTGTAACGACCCAAAAATTTGACTTGTGCCACTTGTCAGGTCAGGGTCGTTTGTGGGATCCACTCGTCGAAAATGCGTATGTCTGAATCTCGAGTGGAGATGATAATTGGTGAAAAACGTATACGCGGAGAATTTGGGGAGCCGAAACACGAACAGGGACACACCTCGAGTCGCGTGCCGACGTGGGACCGAGATAGTGATTAATGTACATTGGATATGTCTCGTGATGCGTGTAGCGCGAGTAGTGAGATTTTGAAATGAGGCGGGTTAGTGCCTCGAGATGTGTGCTGCTCGGTGGTTGAGTTGCCTCGATATTCATGTTGCACGAATCTCGAGGACACTTTTGATTTGAAATCAAAAAGAAAATAAAAAGAAAATGTATATATAATATATATATATAAAGAGGATAAGAATCAGAGAAGAGAGAGAAAGAAAACGAGACAGAGAGGAGAAAAAAAATATGGGAGAAGGAGAGGAAGAAGGAGACCACCGAGAGGGAGCTCCGGCCGGCGAGTGCTCGCTCAGAGGCGACGAGCCCGGCGGTGTCGCGGCTCGGAGGAACGACGCAGCGATAGCGGCGGACCGGCTCGACATCAAGCACGGCTTTTGGCGGCTCGCGGATTTTTGCGAGTACTGATGAGCTGCATACATCGCACTACCAACAACTGCATGAGATTTTTCGATTGTTAAGGGCACAGGTTACACCGTCGTCGTCTACATCACCAACGCTAGTTATTCAGGCTGGGCGTGTTTTTACAGTTCACAACCCACCTGAAAAACTTTCAGTTCAAGCAGGACCTGCAGTGACCGAGGTGACACATGTTCGGGCCGAGATGGTATCTCCTATACCTGAGACACCGGCTGAGGATACGCCGAGCACGCCAATTGATACGGGTGTCAGGGCTACAGCTGAGGCGAGGCATGCTCGTGAGTTTCGGAGGCATCATCCGGAAAAATTTCACGGTGGTACGGATCGCGGAGCAGCAAAGATTCATGACGTTTTGGCCACACCAGATCATATGGGGTCGAGCATTTCATTAGCTTCGTTGTTCGGCGAGGCCGATGTCTGGTTGCGCACTACGGTGACGTTGATGGGGACGCTCAATGATTGGGCTGAGTGCAAGGATGGGGAAGTACATTCATCCTACAGTTCGTAACCTGAAGAGACCTGATTCTTAAACCATTCGATAGAGGACCGGGGAGTCGGTTGCAGTGTATGGATCGATATATACGCGTGATGAAGTATGCTGGGGTTGCGGCTGACCAAGCTTACTACGTCATACACGGTTTCCTGGATTTTATTGGTTTTGTTGGGTGACGACGGCTCCGAGCACAGTACATGAGGCTTAAGCGAGCGCTATGGCTGGCGAGAGCTTTGGGAGCACCCGCACCGGAGTACCAGTCGCATTATCGGCATCGTTATAGTCAGTGCGAGGGTATGGAGATGATCAGAGGAAAGCGAGGTTAGACGGTCGTGGCAAAGAGAGCAACCTCAAAGCGTATTGCGTTTCCACCGTATGCGGTGTATATGGCGCCAGTGATAGATGGTCCAGCGCAGAGTTACGCTAGTGCAAGATACAAAGAAGCCTAGCACCGTCGATCCAAGTGGCGGAGAGACAGGTCGAGATCCAGTCGAGTGCACAAACAGGGACAGCGATCTAGTCATGCACAGGGACAAGGACATGGACATGTTCCATGTTATTGCCACGTCAGGTCCGACTACTATCCACCGTAACCTGATAGAGGTACAACGAGTTGTGTTGAGACTCACTCGATCAGAGAGACTAGCGGACAGTCAAAGAGACTGATTTACATTCTCGCGGGTATACAACTGATATACGTATGTTAGTGACGGTGGATCATGAAATTAAAAATGTTCATTTGTATTCATTTGCATTCCAATATATGTTGCGATGATGTTGCCCTGGCATATATTGATGGGAGGAGACAGATGGTGTGTTCTTTACTTAGAGGTCTCGGAGGAGCCCAGCTCGTCGCGGAGGAGCCCAGCTTGTCGCGGAGGAGCCCAGCCCTACAAAGTAAGATGGGGGTATGGCCTTGGGCAAGTATGGCCTTGGGCGGGTATGGCCTTGGGTCTTCGTTCATAAAACACCATTGTCCTTTGAGACTTGCTTCAATTTTGAGGACGAAATTCTAATTCGTTGGGAAGACTGTAACGACCCGAAAATTTGACTTGTGCCACGTGTCAGGTCAGGGTCGTTTGTGGGATCCACTCGTCGAAAATGCGTATGTCCGAATCTCGAGTGGAGATGATAATTGGTGAAAAACGTATACGCGGGGAGCCGAAACACGAACAGGGACGCGCCTCGAGTCGCGTGCGACGTGGGACCGAGATAGTGATTAATGTACATTGGATATGTCTCGTGATGCGTGTAGCGCGAGTAGTGAGATTTTGAAATGAGGCGGGTTGGTGCCTCGAGATGCGTGCTGCTCGGTGGTTGAGTTGCCTCGAGATTCGTGCAATACACGAATCTCGAGGACACTTTTGATTTGAAATCAAAAAGAAAATAAAAAGAAAATGTATATATATATATATATATATATATATATATATATATATATATATATATATATATATAAAGAGGATAAGAATCAGAGAAGAGAGAGAAAGAAAACGAGACAGAGAGGAGAAAAAAAATGGAGGAGAAGGAGAGGAAGAAGGAGACCACCGAGAGGGAGCTCCGGCCGGCGAGGTGCTCGCAGGCGACGAGCCGGCGGTGTCGCGGCTCAGAGGAACGACGCAGCAGTAGCGGCGGACCGGCTCGACATCGGCACGGCTGGCGGCTCGCGCGCGACGCGGAGGCTGCGGACGACGCTGCGCGGCGTAGCAGCTGGACGGCGGCGGACCCGACGGCGGCAAGCGAGGCGGCGGACGGCTGGTGCAGAGCGGCGACCGGCAGTAGCGGCAGGCGGTGATCGCGCAAGGCAGCAGGGTCGCGGCAGATTTGCAGCGCGGACGGACCAGCGGCGCAGGCGGCGCTCGGCAGCGTCGTCGACAAGGCGCGGCGGTGCGAGGCAGAGCCGGCAGCGACTCCGGCGCGACAGCGGGTCGGATCGGCAGCGACGAACCAGCGCGACTCGACGCGACGCTGAGGAACTTATCAGCGGTGACGGCGGCGGTGGTCGGCGAGCGGCGACGCGCCGGTGACGGCCGGCGGCGGGGCAGCGGCGCCGACGGCACGGTGGCGCGTTGTCGACCGTTAGGATGCGCGATTTCGACGAAATCGCGACGACGCGAAGGAGGTGAGATTTATTTCACCAAATTTTGTGGTGATGTGAATGATTTTAATAAATGAGGCCTAAAATGTCTAAATGGACACCAGGGACTTAGGAGTCGGGTGTCGGGTGCGCAAATCGAGACGCGAGTGACGTTTTGAGGTTCGCAATTTCTCGAGGTAAGTAAACCAGCTAGGGACTTATACAGTATTTCATTTCTCTTCATTGGTTGTTGTTTACTATTTTGTGATAGCTTTATTGTTGTTCACTGCTTTGTGATGATAGCTATCGTTGAAATTGTTGTCGATCGAGTGGGTCCATTGGCAAGTGAGTCATGGTTACTGTTTATCTGCGATATGAGAGGGTTAGGGCTGGAAGGCAGGGGCCTCGTCCTAAATCCGATGTCTTCCATGGTCGTCCGTCGATATTATCCGGGTCCATGGATGGTTCATAGTCGTCCGTCGATACTATCCGGGTCTATGAATGTCTCATAGTCGCAAGGGTTAGGGTTGGAAGGCATGGGGCTCATCCTAACCCGAGTCTGCTGGGATTTTGCCGCGACTCAACGACTTTTTGGTCGGGACTCCTTGTTATTTGGCACCACTCATCGATGGATTGTTTACAGTCTTGTATATTCATGCGTTCTTGATTCCTTTCATTCTATTTGCATGAATTCGACTGCTTTGGATATCGTGAACTGTTGTTTTGGATATTGTGAAATGTTGTGTATATGTCCTACTGGATTTACTTACCTGGGCTCGTCATTCTTATGTTTGATCGAGTGCGAGCGCATGACGAGTAGCAGAGGGAAGGCTTCATAGCTAGGTGAATTTTTGTATATTTTGTATTTACTCTCCTCTGATGATATTTACTGGGTTCCACAATTAGGTTGCCTAACTCATTGATATTATTGTTGAGTTATTAAATGTAGTAATTGCTTCCGCTAAATTTTTAAATCTTGAAAAACATTAATAACTCAACTGTAAAATGTTAAATGTACTGAAAATGATGGATTTGAAGGCTGACTAGGCTCTCGTTGACCTTGCGAGATTGGCTCGGGGGTCCACGTGGGCTTAGGCCGGGCAGGGTCCAATTTTATGGGAAATTGGGGCCGTCACAACTGTATTGTCTGTTAAAGTAAGATTAATATGCGTATTAGTTAATGACCCTATTTTCAATAATTGATGCTCCTAGATCACACATAACAAGTTCAATAGAAGAGGCTCCTATTGTAATGGATATGACAAACATTCCTGGGTCAGAACATGTCGCAGGCATTTTCTTTTTTAGTAAGGATGACATTTTTGTCCTAAGTTTTCATTATATTCTTCTAAAAAATTGTCTTTAGGCTCAGAGAATTCTTGAGAAACTTTATCATAATTTTACAATTGCGTAATTGATTTCATTAAAGGTTTATCAATTTCTATTTTCTTAAATGATTCAGAAATTTCTTCTTTGATTTTTTCCTTTCTAGCATCTGCTAATCGTTATGAAACGAGAGAAATAGAATGCATATCTTTGTTAAATTCATAAGTATTATTATGTAATTTCTCTTAATTGACTAATTCAGGGTTTTGTAAAGATTTTTCATAAGCTTCAACTCTAGCTAAATATCATAGGTATAGTCTTTCAGGAAAAGGTATATATTTTAATTGTTCAGTCATCCATTCCCTAGTGGGAATAACATTGGCCATCATCTCTTTTTCTTCTTCTATTATTTTCAATACTTTCTTTTTCTTCTTACCTTTTTTAGGTATCTTTTCTGGCGTATGCGTCTATCTTTCATTATCTTTCATTATCATACAATAAAGTGTTAACTTGTGTTTGATTAGTAGTTTGAGTAGGTCCTTTAGTTTGATTACTTGACTTATTAATTTGTAGGTTCATCTGAGTTAATTGATTTTTCAACTTATTAATATATGTATCAGTTTTAATTTGATTTTAGAAATTTGTGTAAAGTTTTTATGAATTTGGTGCAGATTATATTTGTGCTCTTGGTCTATAAGTAGTATAATTTTAATTTTGTGGACTATAGCTAATATTTGAATTTAGTTTTCAGTGTAGTAACTATTGTTATTATATTGATTTATGGGAGGACTAGAAAATTGGTTCGTAACCAAGTTAATTTTTTTAGTGTTATCTTCTTGTAAAGTAGGACACGCATCCGTAGGATGTGTAACTTCATTACAAAATCCTCATGGTTTCACTTGATTTGATTTATCTTTTTAATAGTAATTTGACCATGTTAGATAATTCATCAACTTTTTCATCAAATGTATTACTTCTTTTATTATTAACTTCATAAAGTTCTTTCTTGATGTGTCAGTCTTTTCACCATATTGCTTAAATTGTTTATCTATTTTGTTAATAGCTTATTTTGCTAAAATTGGTGTCACATCGAATAAATGATTTGCCATATACGGTATCTAATAGTATTTGTTCAAAATGATTAAGTCCTTCATAAAATTATTCTAATAAAGCTCTTAGTGTATATCCATGTTAGGGACAAGATGAAATTAATCTTTGAAATTTATCCCCAAATTCATTAAAATTTTCATCATCTTTCATTTTTATGACAGTGATTTGTCTTCTATAAATACTAGTTTTTCTTACAGGCATATAGAGATCTAGAAAATTTTCTAACATTTGAGCCCATATGGTTATTGAATCTTCAGGAACATAAAATAACCAATCTTGTGCTTGATCTTTTAATACAAAAAGAAAAGCTTTAAGTTTGACTTGTTCTAACGTACTATCTTTAGGTTTCATCCCATTGACTTTCTGTTGGTATTCCTTTATAAATTTATGGGGGTCTTCATTATCTTTACCATAGAAGTTAGGTAGAGCATATTGAATATTGTAACACCCCAAATCTATATTTGGATAATTAGTCCCTTTATCAAGATTAATTTGGTAGATATATATTGTATGTGTGTGATGGTGTGAATAATGTGTGTACTATATACTATTTAGTTGACTTAGGTGTGAATTTAAGCCTAAGTTAAGGAAATAGACTTGGATAAAAGGTTAAACAAATCAAACAAAGGATAATGGAAAAATTGGTAAATAAATACTCATAAGGGTATTTATGTAAAATACAAGAAATGATGGAATTAATGTGGACTCTAAGATCATCCTAGTACTTAAATGCATCAAGATGAGATGAAGGGTTTTGATTTAGTCAACAAATCCTAATCTCATGTATTTAAACCACAATTAGGGCTTCAAGCCACTTTTACTTGAATTAACTATGGAGAGAAATTGAGGAGAAAACCCTAGAACACTTGCTTGGTGGATTTGGTGGAAGAGAGGGAACTCTCATCAAGATCTTACAAAGCAAGGTAATAACTTGTTTCATCTTCTCTAATTTTCTCTATTTGATACGCATAGTTGATTTTAAAATAAAATCATGGCTTCTCTTGAAGTTTTAAGAAAGAAAATGAACCCCTATGCCTTAATTTGTCATTTGGGTCATATCTATCTCATTTTTTTTGGTTCGTTCAAATGGACTTGCAAAACCTATGTTTTAATGATGGATTTTTAGTTCGAATACATTTTTCGATGGAATGAGAATGATCTTGTGGTTTCAAACGAGTGGTTTAATACTGTTTTGATTGGATTTGGACCCTTGGGGGTTGGTGTAAGTTGTTGGAGAATTTGGAAATTGGATTTCGGATCTGAAATTTCGAGTGCCTAGAGTTGCGCCAGCGCCTTGCTCACAAGCGGTATGAAGCTAGCCACGACGCTGCATGGGTATTCGGAGGAGTCAAATCAACGATTCTCCAATACCATGGCGCATAACGTACGGTGTTGGTAAATCACTGGAATCAATTCGAGGTTGTTTCAATTTGGGAGCTAGCGATCTTACCTCAGTCCCTTGTGGATAAACCCATGCGCTGGGAGGGGCTGGGAGTTTTTCAGATTTTAAATTGAATGTTCTGCTTTTCGAAATTTTTCGAGTTTTTATCGAGATATACCGCCTAAACAAGGATCGAGGCAATGATAATTAACTCTGAAAACCTTTGTCACCGCGGTGTTGTCGTGGCGAAGGTGTGACATTGATTCAAAAAGGGTTTTATATCATTTTCAAGATATTAATGCGAATTGAGTAAACTTAACTTAAACAAACACATTATTAGTACACACATGAACCTATACTAATGTAGATATGAGGAGAACTGGATAGGAAATTCTAAGTTAAGATTGGATAGGATAGCAACACTTCGAGGTAAGTGGGGTTTGCTTTATCTTCAATCATGTCATGCTATTAGTTTTGCTAGGATTCAAAATAGTGAACGGTCGACATCTTGCTTGGAATCAAAGTGAATATATCTTGTTGTTCTGCTTTATCTTATCATTTTAAGCTATCTATTTATGAATGCTTATGGAACTGTTACGCTTGGAATGAATAATTGCAAATAATACCTCGGATTGGAGAGCCGACAGCCACCGGTCATCTCCTTCCACTATTAAATGATACATTTGAAGGCCACTCTATGGCAGGCAGGATCATAATGATGCTTAGACACCAATCTATGATGCAGGATCATATTTGATACATTGAAGCTAGTTGGTTGTCACATCACACAATTTATATCTGGTTTTCACTTTGTCAACTTTATGGCATTCATGTTATCATTGTTGTCTTGTTGAATATCTCGTTCGGGCTTTGCTTGTTGTATCTTGCATTATATATTATGCTTGTTTATATTATCCTTTCATGCTCGGAATGATAGTAGAATTGGTCTATAATCTTGTTCATGTTAGTTATTACTTATTACGCATTATGTATTACTTGGATGATTAAGGGTAAGGCGAGCTTCTACTTTACTAGGCACGTTGGATATTTGCTTACCCTAATACTTTTCCCCCTCCAAGTACCTCAGCTGACGCTTACGATAGAGGAAATAGCAAGATCATAACATAGAAGCTCTTTTATCGTTTGCAAGGTTGTTTATTTATATTTATTTGGTTTTCAAACATTTTATGTAATAAAAAAGGGATTTTATCATGGGTTGACTTCGTGAAACCCATAGCCTAGTTGTTTAACTTTTGTAAGACTTTCTATTTTATTTCCGCACCTAATAGACTCAGAAGACTTTTATTCCGCAGCTATCATATATCTTAGTAGTCTATTTGTTGATTGTCTTGTTGTATTTTTGAAGGTTAAGGCTTACTAGATCATCGTCTGACTCGTCGGGTTGTCTCGAGGGGTTTAGCGATGGTTTAGGCTAGACGGGCCTTGTTTTAGGAATTGGGGTCGTTACAAATCCAGATCTTAGTTCAAATTCGAGAAATTCCTCAGGATAAGCAATACAAATTAGTTCATAAGCAGTGATATTTTGATTGGCTTACTTAAAAGTAAGTTCTCTGTTATCATTATTATTAATATTATTAAGGTTATTATTGGCTTCCATTATGGTAGTTTGGTGTTCCCTACGCTGTTGTTGTTTTAAATTACAATTGAACATCCTATCTACCTCAAGATCAAACAGATGTAAAGATCCTGTGGAATTAGAATGACAAAGTGGGTAGAGCTTACAACGTCTAAAACTTCTAAGAAAATATGTTAAAATCCCCAGCAACGGTGCCAAAAATTGACACGTGTCGAGCGTGTATTATAAATTTTATGTATATCCTTATTATTTGTAGTAGCCATAAGTGGGATTTTCTCCATAGGGACTTAGCAAACTTCTTTAGGAAAAAGTCTTTCAATAGTTTTTATTATTTTTTACTTTAATTTAATTAATTTAATTGAAACAAGAATTAAAAATCACTAATTCAAACTATAATAATTAATTAAACTAATTAAATTAATTTAATGAACACAATTCAAATTCACTAATATTCAAAATCAATTCAATTCAATATAAAATAAATATCTAAATAAACATTCAAAATAATGAAACAATAATCTGTTTTGCATACAAACACATTACTTAAATCATAGTCACAAGCATACTTTAATCTTTTTATAAAGTATTCTAGATCATTATACTCAAATCATTAGTAAGTAGATAGCCCTTATCAAGCCATCAATTCTCCTTATATCAGTGGAAAAGTCACATTCTAATTTTATTGAATTAATCATTCGAAATCTTAAAAAAATTAACTTTAGGCAATAAAACTGCATGACGTTCCATGAAATCTTTGAACTACTAAGCCTAATACCTTCGGAAAGCCACTTGAATATTAAACTTAGATCTCAATCCACTTAGGACATCTACACAGTAAAAGACCTTTTTAAACAATCCTAGTTACTACTTTAAACTAGATATTGAGTCCAAATATCACAATACACATTCTAGACTATGCATGCAATACAAAGCTTCATGATTATAATCCGCAAATAATAATCTATAAAATCAGTGAATTAAAGAATACAATTGGTTTAAAGCATTAAGTATAAAATCATCTGATTATGACTACATCACAAAACGGGTCAAGTTCATGTTCAAACTTTGTTTAGATCAATAAATTATTCACTCATATTCATAATAAAACATCACAATAAAATAAATAAAAGACATAGATAAATACCTCTAAATAAATACTTTGAATCTTAAAATCGTTTCCAAAAGCAATGAACAATAAATCTAAACTAAATAATATGAAAGCAATAAAATATGGCTCCAAGAGCAATAAAATATTGATATAAGTACTCAAGGGCAATTGATTTTGTAGCCCTAGGTTCATATATATAGTATTCTACATTGTACATACCCCAAACTAACTCAAACTCTTTGTAGTTGTCTAAAATTCTCGAAATCGTACTCAACGATTCTTGACTGATTTCACTTAATACTCAAATCGTTGGTTAAATCCTTGGAAATGTGCATTTGTGCTCCACCGATTTGTCAGGCGATTTATGTGTAAATCATGAATCGCTACCAAATCGTCAGTAGTGATTTATAGTTGATTTTCGATTCCCTGGTGATTCGTTGTGTATTTCTTCCACTTGGTTAAATTTTTCATTTTCTTCCCTTTTTCATCCATTTCTTCACATATTCCAATTATAACCTGAAATCACAAAAACACGAGAAAATCCAGTGTAATATAGCCTTTGACACCCAAAGTTACCCTAAAATATATGATAAAACGATGTCTAATTATTGACTTATCATTAAGGACTTAACAAAATGAATCCTAAGAATGATTAGCTTTCTCGCATAAGTAATTGCCTTTGGCGCTGGAGTATCGAGCTGAGATGAAACATTGATATTATTTTAGAGATGTCACATTTTTTGAAGCCAATATGAGGTCATTTAGATTGACTGTAATAAACTTCCCACTATTCATTATGTTCGTGAATATAATAGATGTGAGATCTTGTAATTGGCGCCTAAACACGGTTAGCTATACATATAGATTTCAAGTTAGACATTTTGTGAGCGACTAAACTAATTAAAATCTGCACAATATAATTATAGAATTGCATTTATTAGTGAGAGTTACTCCGCTATAAAATGTAAATAGAATTACATGTGTTTTACGACTACTTAGAAGTGAGTACATAGTAAATGACTAGTTAATAATTAGACATATTTTATAGTGTAATTTAGGTTGCTTTTAGATATAAATGATTATATTATACTCGGTATTCTCTTGTTTTGTGATTTCAAGATTTAATTAATAAAAATGAAGAAATGAAAGAAAAAAAGAAGAAGAGCAAAATAGTCGAATAGAGGAAAGGTCCAGCGATTTCATAGCGATACGGATTTACATAGGAATCGTTGCCTAAATTGGCAGCAGAGAAGAGCTAATGATTTCCCAACAAATTGGGATTTACAAAAGAATCGTCAACTGAATCAATGGAGCACAAAGATATATTTTCAGTGATTAACTCAGTGATTTATGAACAACATATGATTCGCTCACAAATCGTTGAGGTCGGTAACAAGTTTTTTTAAATAAGAACAAGGAATTTGAGTTTATTTATGATTTGTACACTTAGGAAAACTATAAATAAGATGTTAGGGCTTCGAAATTAAGAGCCCTTTATTAGTCATTATTAGTTTCAAAAGTCTTTTCAATTAGGTTTTAGTTCATTGCTTTTGGGGACTCTTTAGAGATTCAATACTTATTTAATAAAGATATTTTACATTAATTTCTTTCAATTATTTTTTTATTGTGATGTTTATTATTAATATGAATGAGTAGTTTATTAATCTAAACAATACTTTGGACATGATTGTAAGTGTTCATCAATTTAGTCATAATGTAAAATTTATGTGTTTAATGCTTTAAACCAATCACACACATCAATCACGGTTTTAATAAGTTGTTCTTACGTATTACAGCTAATGATTCTTTGTATTAAGTGCATAGTGGTCAATATGAGTATAGAGTATCTAAATCTATGTCTATGATTATTGACTACAATTATAGAAGTAACTAAGATTAATCTATAGGACAAAAAATTACCTCAGTGGATGTTCTAGGTGATTGTGTTCTAGGTTATTTAATGACTAGCATAATTCTATTTTTTATTTAGTTTGTATTAGGTATGACTTTATTTGAGTATTAATGCTATCGTATTTCTAGTTTATTGCGTTTTATTCAATACGTAGAGCTACAAGAGTAAGGATATGGCTTATTTCCATTGAATATAGGAAAAGAGATAGTTTCCTAAAGACTATCAACTTATTGTGATTAGAGTTTAATAATTTAGGGTCATTATATTAATATGATGATTTGATTATGACTATAATTTAATGAAAATGTCTAGATATGACGGTTTACATATCACTGTCTAGCTAAAACGTATTGTTTAGATATTTGATATATATTGATTTCTTGATTGTTTGTTTGAATTGCATTTGATTAGTTTATTGAATTTAAATTGCTTATAGTTTAATTATTTTAATTGATTAATTAATTTGTTTTTAGATTGATAGTGTTTGATTCCCATTTTAATTAGATTAGTTAAATAATAGTAAATTAAATCCAATAAAACTTTAGGGTAGCCTCAGTTCTAAAGAGATTTGCGAAATCCCTATGGAGACGATATCTCATTTACTACTACTACAAATAATAAGAAAATACGAGAAATTATTGTGCATGCTCGACACGTGTCAGTAAATCCTTGCATCCTCATTATGTGATTCTAATTAATAGAAGTTCTTATATAGTTGATACATCCTGGATTGCCCTTATTACTTTTGACTACATTATGAAGTAAGAAATTGATACTTCCTACTTTAGTCAGTAACCTATGGTCATTTGTGATTCGATCTAAAGGTGACACATTAAGAAATTAAGCAGTTGATTCTAAACTGAGTAGTGTGAGGGCAAAGGAAAATCATATAAAATCATTTCGTTTCATTTTATATTCTATGTTATGACATTGAGGTTGCATCAATTAGATGGAAATATCAATTATAATATAATGCTATGAATTTAAGGTTCAAATATTGCTCTCGAAGAGATTAGAGAATAATTTGAACAAGTATGACTATATGGATCTAGGGCAAAGAAAGATATATATTGTTTTCAAGAGGGGTAGATGTCTTTATGTTGACTCTATTGAGTTGCTAATATAGAGATCCTGCTTGCATGTTATATATTTTACAATCACACAACCTATTAGTTACAATGAAACATTATGCAAATTGAGAACTAGAGGGATTTTTCTATACACAATGTGCGAGTGTGAGATGTGCAAGTTATTAAAACTCGAGGCGCCCATGTTTGCGATCAACTAGACCCGACAAGTAATCTACACACGATATGCGAGCGAGAGATGCTAGACATGTTATTTAGTTATAACAATAACTATAGAATTAGTTTTGATATCTGAAAATATGAGTTATCTCTAGAAATTATATCTCTTGGTATCTGAGTTTATCTTAAACTCCCAATAATACACTTAAATAATCACATATTGGGATTTTGTACGTAAGGTTTCTAATTAGGAGTAAATTTAGTTCTCTTTGTAGGTTTTCTGTGAATACTTTTGGACTATAGAAAAGGGTCCAGCCATATTATTGTGTTGTGCTCGTAACCTCGCATGTGAGTAGAATCTTGTTGGGCAAAGCAGGTACGCTTCCTCAATAATTTTTACTTTTCATAGTCTAATTCATTCTTCGTATAGAGGTGGTTTTCGTATAAAAAAATAAAAAACATTACAAATGTTTTTTTTTTGAAAGAAAAAAACATTACAAATGTTGTAAGTAGAACTAAGAAATGTTTCACTAAAAAAAAAAAAAAAGAACTAAACTATTTGCATCATTGAAAAATGCGTTCGTCGGATGGCAATTAAAGCTGTTAAATTAATGTGCTAATTAAATGAGAATCAAATATTTCAAGTAACAGTTTCATTGCGAAAAAAATTGGGGTAAAATTTAAATTGATCTATGAGGTTTACCATAATATGCACTTCAGTCGCCATGGTTTCAAAAATATGCACTTTAATCTATTTAGTTTACTTTTAATTAGTCAAAAGCATCATTGAGTTAGTCACATTAAAATATTATTATTATACTACTTTGATGTGGCATATTTGTTTGGCCAACAATATTTTTAAATTTTTCCAAATTCTTTGTTTGTTTATGGCACCTTTGTTTAAAAAAAAGGCTAATAGTAATAAAAAAATACAAACTATTAACTTTTTTGCAAATGCAGAATAAATTTGGTGATATGTATCATAAACTATTAGATTTTTTGCAAATGCAAAATAAACTTTATGATATTTCAAATATATCATAAACTTTAAATATTTTTTTTCTAAATCAACCACGTTCCAAATTTAAAGAAAAATACATAAGAAACTAAAGAAAACACAAAATAAATAAATAAAAAATCAAGTAGAAGCCCACGTTGCCATGACCACTATAAGTTTTAGCATTTGTTATGCTTTCTTTTCTTCTTCTCAAATAAAAAAAAAAAATCTTTATTGCTCGGCATCACAAATATCCTAATATTGTAGCTACACTAAAAATATATTTTTTGAAGTCACTAAAATATGGTGTTGTATAAACCAAACTGCACCGAAAAGTAATTTACAAAAAAAAAAAAAAAAAAAACACACAAGAAAATAAAATAACACAATCTTTGCCCAAACCAAACTACACCGAAAATGATTTGTGTCCGTGCACAAGAGAAAAATGTTTTGCTACAAAGTAATGTCTTCAAAGAACATACAATTTTGACTTAGAGCAAAATTTTTACATAGAAAATAAAGAAACACAATTGTTGCATAAATCAAACCAAAAAAAAAGATAATTTGTGTTCGTGCTCAAAACAAAAATGTTTTGCTACAAAGTAATATTTAGCACTGGGGATACAGAAAAACGGTGGCGTTTGGGATTCTCATAGTTGGGACTTTTCGTCTTCGCCGTTGGGGTTTCACCACGAGAAGACAATGTTGAGGTTTTACGCGGTTGGGGTTTCACCATGGGATTTTTTTTTTGAGTTGGTATGGGTATTTTCATTTTTTTTTTTTCATTTTCTTTTTTCTTACGTTATTTTTATGTTTTTTTAGAATGGACAAATTAAGGTTGACCATCGGATGGATTCAAGCGAAATTATAGGTGTGATAGATTTGCAAAATCTAATGGTTTGTGATATATTTGAAAAATCACAAAGTTTATTCTACATTTGCGAAAAAGTTTATAGTTTGCTTTTTTTTTTTCTTTTTTTGCTATTTGCCTTAAAAAAAATTATCAACTTTAATCCCTTAACTATAAGTACATATGTGAATTTATTTATTTGTTCAATAATTATTTATATATATAAATAACAAAATCATAATTTTCAAAAAATAAATAATAAAGAAATTTAAGTATGTTTATTATTTATTAATAACAAAAAATGACAATCTATATATTTGTAAAATAGTAAACCCATGTTGATTTCCACATTAAGTAGAATGTAAAAAGGTGTTATATATAAAGTTTATGTATATCAAAAAATAAAACAATCATTAATTAAATAATTTTGCCTTGTGTTTTCAAGTTATACCTTTCTATAATTTGTAAAAATATTATTATTCATGGCTATAAAAGTTGTAGATCCACGTTAAAATCAAATGTGCTAATTTAATATATATATATATATATATATATATATATATATATATATATATATATAAATACATACAATAAGTTTATCAAAAATTCTATTAAAAAAGTTTATAAATAATTCATGATTTGAAAGTATTGAGTCCCTATTTTATGTGAGTTTGTATCTTTTGTAGTGGTAGATGAGTCATTTTATACTAACTCAATCATGATTTAGAAGGCCAAATTGCATTTTTTTCAAATCACAAGACACAAGAGTAAGGGCATCTCCAACCCACAACCTCTAAAATAGAGTTACTCTAACACTATTCACCTCTATTTTTGGAGTAAATAGTGACACTAACACTATTCACGTCGCCAATTCATCAACACTATCTTTACACTATTATATTTTTTATCATTATTTTATTCAATATAATCTTTAATTATTTGTAATATATAAATAATGTTTTGAAAAAATATAATAAAATTAAAAATTTTAAAAACGAAATACACAAATAAAATGTATTAAAAATATAAGAAGATAATTGAGTAATCAATTAATTTCTTTTTAAAAAATAGTTAGAGAATTAATTAATTAAGATTTTAAAATAAGATATATAAAAAAATATATACTAAATAAGATAAATATAAAGTAGGATATGATAAAGAATACAAAAATAAAAAAGAATAAAAAAAGAATAAAAAAAGAATAAAAAAATAAAAAATTGATGAATAATATTAATATGTGTGAACAGTACCACACCAAAATGGAGTGGCTCTGTTGCTCCAACGCTATCCTAATTCTTTTTCCTGTATACCAACCAACCCCGAAAAATTGGCGCTGACTGGAGTTGCTCTAAAGTGTGTATATGGTAAACCTCAGGACCAATTTGTATTTTACCCAAAAAAAATTAACTATAACTCAACGAACAAAGAGAAATGTATTGTTCTGTTCATTTTGAAGAGGAAGATATTCTCAGTTAATTAATGAGCTATTCCAACAACAAAAGTACAATTATTTTGGAAGACACTTGAAAATGACTACTTTAGATATATTGCAAGACAATAACAAACTAACCAACAAACAAGCAACCATTTTAACAAGTTGCACAACATAAATCGAATTCTTTGTTGAAAACACAAACAAAAAAAAAAACAAAAAAAAAAAAGGGGGAACAGAATTGCAATTAATTTAGTGTTCAATGTTCGATTCTCTTAATTTCATCTTCTTCACTCCATTATCTTGCTGTTCAGGAAATAGAATTCCTCCACCTTCTGTTAGCTTTTCTAGCTGGTTCAGTAGGATTGTTCGACATCTCAGGCCCGATATCATGGCTATCAATCGGTGTCATCTTCGTCAGTTTGCTTAACTTTTTCCAGCCACTAGTCCATGCTGATGGCTGCTTCTGCTTCGACATCTTATCAAATTGCCTCTGCAAGTTTTCCATGTCATTTTGGAGCTCAAGATACTTGGCCTTCATGCTGTCCAGCTCGAACTTAAGTGTATTAATGTCCTTTTTTGCTGTCGTCCACCCCTCCTGGAATGACTGTGGCGTACCTTCGAGTAATGGTTTTCGAGTCATGACCATGGGCTGATAATGAGCATCCCCAGACTCTTTTAGGGAATTGTTGGCTATGGCATTGCTAATTTTTACTTGTTCTGAGAAGAGGACCTGAACCACCACTCTTAAGGGGAGACGCTCGTTTTGCGCAGCATGCATGCAGGCATCAATTGAAAGCTTCTGGCAGTCCATCACCCGACAAAGCCGCTTGCGTTCATGTTCAGATAGCATTGGATGTGCCTAAAGATTAATATGTTGTATATTCGACGAGTAGTCAGGCTATCAGATTTAAATAAGACGAGAAAAAAAAAAATTGCATTAACCTCAACATCAATGTAATGAAAAAAGTGTTCTTAAATGTATGGAAAGAGAGCAATCCACTCTCTTAGTTTCTTAATATAAAGATATATCCTAGCAACTCAGCAGCAGCTAAGACTAACTTGGTGTTTGGGGCAATAAGAAGTGCAGTGGAAGGCCTATTTCATCAGATGTTCAGGGCCCTCTTTTATATTTCTTCCTTACGATGAGGTCTTCTAGGTATATTGAACAGAAGCAAAAAAAAAAAAAAAAAAAAAAAAAAAAAAAAAAAAAAAGAAGCTTACATAGGAGCAACAAGATTGTACTCCACTTTTAAAACATCTGTTATTAACTTCCTTAACTTTGAAAATAGTTCTTCACAACTGAAAAGTTGCTTATCTGAGGCAAGGGTGACTTTTCACAACTGAAAAGTTGCTTCTGCATATAGTTATTGAGAGGTGATCTGCGTTAGTTGCTAGGATTAAGCAAGTGATGACTAAATGTATATGTTCAAATTTACGCTCAATTCTGACACATCCTTTCTACTGTTGCTAGAAGACATCACAAAGAGCAAAAATCAAAAAAGTTATGAAATTAACAATTTGCATACCTTGAGATATGAATCAACAGCTCGATACAGGCCATCGTCGCAAGTCCTTGCAGATTCAGGTAAGGCCTCTGCTAAAACCTGAAATTTTGTTAGGGAGAGATTTCTGTCCCTGGACACCTCAGTGAGATAACTATCAACAAGTTTTGCTACTCTCATTTTGGCATTAGGGTCAGTGGATCTTGGACCTTCATAAGTATGCTTCTCTGAGAAAGATTGCCTATTGGGGCTGGAAGGTTCCGTCTGTTCTTGCACGAGAAAATGTTCCAATAATCTGTGAACGAGGTCAACATCGTATAACGTTTCACTCCGATTATAAGAAGGAACAAGCAGGTCTGCCAGATTAGCCTGTTCTAACTGCATCCCCACCCGTTTTTCCAATTCGGTAACCAATGCTGGAGCTACCTTCAACATATTTGCCATCCTTAGAAGCCTCAGAAGAAAACTACATGAGACCGAATCCTTTTGCGGAGGAATTATGCTTATAAGGCTCTCGATGATCATTCGTTGTTCTCGAATTAGAACATTTGGCGTGTCCTCTTTATTGCTCGAAACTATCATGTGGAGTCCACCTTTCCAGCTATTATCTGTGCCACCGCTATTACTGTTGTCCCTTGAGATGTTTATCCCCTCATCTGATGCTCCCTCTTTCATTAATCCCGGCAGCCATTTTGCGGCACAGTGCATAATTGCAGCTCCAATTAGTTCAAACCTCATTCCCTTCACCTTGATTGCAGTGATCACCCTAACAAAATGGTCGATTCTTAGGATCGAAGCATCTTCAAACCACCAATCTGGTGGCACTGGTTGCTGATTTCTACTGGGGCTTGAATCTTTCATCTCATTCCATTTCGGGCTAGACACTTTCGCTTGCTTCCCGGTGTAAGCCCATCTTATACTTCTAGGGTTCGTGCACGCTTTCCATGCAATGGATTCGCTACACCTTCTAACAATTTGCAGGTTTTCTGCCCATGGAGAGAGCTGCTCACAGTTCTTGAGTACCACAATAGAATCTCTCCATGAAGACAAAACCACATAACTGAGAAAGGCTTCTGTTTTGAATATAAGGTTGCCTTCCTCCAAGTCTTCTGTCATCTCCAAATACTCTGCGGCGCATCTCAACCCTGAAATGTTCGCAGCCGTTAAATCCACGGCTATGCCATAACAGAATTTTGCAGCTAGCTCAAAAGCTTCTGCTCCACCTGGAAGATCCTCTATTTCTATCTTATTCAATTCCCCCTCACATGACTCGTATATGATTCTGCTCAGCTTTCCACACCGAGAAATCAAGGGATACTACACACCAAAAACCCCAATATAGAATTAACACAACAATTCACTTTGTTGGATGTCAAGAAACCACACTTCCCAAATGTTCTAAATATATACTGTAAATAATTCTTCGAGGTATAGTATTGCACGAAAGAGATCAAAGAAACTAAAATTGAACATGTGGAATGAGAGTACATGTTCTTGTTAGTACGTACCTTGTGTAAATGGAAACTGAAACCTCCAACTTGAACCAGAAGGTCACTTGGAATGTCAGTAGCCACATACCTGTTATCACAAGTACAACCCCACCAATAATTAAAAAGAATTTCGGTCCCAAACAGTTTACTTTCCTAATTGTGTTCCAGACGCATCGCAACAGAAATTCAAGAAACCAGAAAAAAAAAAAAAAAGCTCTGAATACACAAGCAAAGCAAAGCAATTAATTAACTGCAGAGTTACCATGACTGATCTCTTCGTTCGAATCCATCGGTCGCGACGCCGTGTTTGCTCAATCTTACACCATTGTCGTTCTTCCTTCCTCGAACTGATTCGCTCTCTGACTCCCACATGTTATTTCGAACCCAAAAAGAGCGAGAAAGTGGAGCAGTTCCGATCAGGAAAGGGCCTCAGAAACAGAGGAGAACAGAGCAGAGCAGAGCAAAGCAAAGCAGGAGAGGGAGGGAGAAATACTGAAAGCAATGATCAGAGAAAAAAGTGGAGAAATCCCACATGGGAAAGGATTGGAATTATCTGAAATTGTCGGGGGTTTGCATTTTGAGGAGCTCTTACAGGCTGTGGAGTGATGGGCATCCAACAGTTATGGGATCAACTCATTCGATTTCCATTCAGATTCCCAAATCCCAATACTCAAATTATTATGGTTTTAGATAATGATATTGAAGTGGAGAGACTAGAGAAAGCGAAACCAAAAAAAGGTTTACCAGTCGCTCTGTCCGAAACAGTTGTTTGATTCTTTACATGTTAACACACAATTCCCAGTAAACATTCCTCTATTTTAACCATTGAAGAAGATTTCAAGACTCAGACAGTTTTCGCGAACTGTAGCAGAGGTCATCCCATGAAGCAATCATTCACAAGTTTTGTGGTTCCAAGTTCCAACATTTCAACTCCCTTAACTTCATTCTCCTGTCATTAACAGTACAATTGTTGAATGGGCGGGCCCTAAACTAAGCCTGTTTATATAACCGGCCTACCCAGCCCCCAAAAGCCCGATATCATCAAATTTTTGTGGACATACGCGCATAAAATGTACTTGTTAAATGTTTTTCTGAGAAAATAAATTTATTTAACAAGGGTTGAAAAGTGAATATAAACGGAACTTCTCTTGGTAATTGTAGTGAACTAACTTCAAAAGAGACAAACCACTACAAAGTAGCCACTGTGCTCGACAAAGTCTACCATTTTTACAGGAATGAAGAAAGTTCCATTCTCGTGCGATGCAAATAAATGCTAGACTTTTTTATAATAATTAAAAATAGTGTACAGACTCATATCCATTTTTGAAACGGATATTTTTTTTGTTCGGACTCGTATGTTTTTAAAACATACAAGATCCGTTTTATGTCCGGAGCGTTTTTAATATAATAAAATAATTTTTTTCACTTAATTATTTACAAAAATGCATGATTTTTATATCACTATACATTCAGTTACTACAAAAAATACATGTTATATATTCAAAACTCAACTCTTACAAGTTTTCATATCAAATAACATCATCATTAGTGAAATTACCACTCAATCATCATGAAAGTTACCAAATAACCTTATAAATAAATAAAATATTATTCGAATTAATCGCTAAACGAGTATCCGTTTAGCGATTAATTTGAATGCCCGAACCTTTTTTAAAACGGACAACAAAACATATCTAGACATGTATTTATTTTGAAAAAAAATATGTCCAGACCCCTTTAAAGCGGGTCCGGACAAATGCGGACTAACGGGTCTAGACACTTTTTGCCAACCGTAATCACAGATTTTGGTAGAATAATCCAACTCCGCTATGAATCTTGGTAATTTTGCATGTCAGTCTAGTTCACTATAATTACACGGGCTCTATAGGTACGTTGTGTCATTGTGACCTGTCTAAATCATATGAGTATACTATAAGAAGTAATATAGAACAATCTATAATGTTACTAATTGATATAAATAAAACGAAATTACGAGTAATAAATAACACAAGTAAAATTAATTAAAAAAAAACTCTAACCGGAGGCTTGCACAATAGCAATGTCTTAAGACATAAATTTTCTCTCAATTCAATGATTGAATCTTTTCCACAGAAATCTGCCCCCATGATACATCCGGATGTCCTTCTAAAATAGAGTTCACCAATTTTGAAAGTATGCATAAACTGCGATTTGCTTCTCTCTCAAATAATATGTATTTCGAAAATCAATTAAGTCTTAAGTATTTCAATTTTACTTAAATAAAATTTGACGCATGGTTTCAAAGCAACGCGACTCTTTAATTCTGAAAATAATACTCATTGGTGTTATTAACAACACAATTGAAATTGACTGTCAAAATAGTTTATTACGAAATTAAGAAAGTAAAGAAGAAATTAAGTTAGAAAATAAAAACTTGACTATATACCCTACTACCCAATGTTATTTCGGCTCCGCCATGGATTTTTTAAAGCAAAGCTATAAAGATGTGCTTGTATTTAAATATTTTCTACTATTTTAAGTGACCCATGTGGGATTAAAGGGTTTTTTATTCAAACCCATTTGAGAATTTATCTCAAGTTCCAACATAAGATGGGTCATTTTTACAAGTTATTCTACAAAGATTTCTTGTCAAAAAATATGCCTCATCCTGTCATATGAGAGCATATACTGCCTCCAGGTCCACTGTACTTATCTAGGCTTTATAGGCCATTTTCACAAATTTAGAAAACTTTTCTACCTTTTTGCCAATTTTACCCCTAATAAATTAATTGCAATTAAAGACTTTTCCCGATTTATTAGATAAATAGAGAATTGACGTAGTTAATGATGTAATTAAAGCATGAGCAAGAATGTAATTTAAACATTTAGCTAACGATTTCCTTCATATGTACATTTTGGCCGAAACTAGTTGTATTATTGACCTGAGGGAGTACGTCATTTTCAGAATTAAAGACAAATTTGTACTTCATTACTCATTTTGCCCCTACTCATGTAATTGCAATTAAACACGTCTTCTCTTTTTAATGGATAAACGAGAAGATCATTGTAGTTAATCATGTAAGAACGGGCAAGAACTTAATTTGAACTCATAATTAATGATTTCCTTAATCATGTAAGCGCGGTCAAGTAAAACCATTTATATTATTGATTGGAAGGAGTATAAATATGGCAACTAAAGTCAGTAAGCTTAAAGTACTCGTTACGAGTTTGTAATTGAGACAAAATTATTTATTAAGAGAGTGGGGTTGCTCCTCGTGAAATGAGACTAAGGTTTAAATCCTTATTTCTGCATAAATGCTCGCCCATCTAGTATTCGATTTGAGCGAGTTCAAATCGTATTCCCACGTATATTAAGGGACCACAACAACAATGTAGTGAAAATATGACTAACTTTATTCATTTTTCAAATCATATTCCCTCCTATATTGTAAACGAGTATATACCATAGTGTTAAACCTAAAGTAGAAATGTACATTTGCACACAAACGTCACACCCTGAAGTCCCTTTTTTTTTTTTTTTTTTGGTAAAACCTGAAGTCCATTTCATTCATCAAATATATGAAAAACCTATAAACTATAGGCTTGCACGATTTTTAAAGTAGGTGTAAAAAGAGATTTATTCTGAAAAAAGATTTTTTTGACCAAAAAATTAACTGGATTAAGGGACAGGGACCCACTAGTGTAGGCTGCGTAGCATTAGTCCACATGTTCGTCAGTGGAGAGTTTGTTCCCCTGCCCCTGGTGGGCTCATCACTGTGCCTTCAGATTAACTAGCAATAAACGGCGGGGAAATACTAGAATGACAGCTGGATGTCAGAGCATCTACAATTGTAAATTTTCAATTTGAATAGAATGTTATTCTTACGTGGCTCAAGTTGACATTCAACTTCAAAATAGGTCTTACATGATAAATATGAATTTGTGGCTCAATTAATGAGGTGACTTCTTTTAGTAATTTTATTAATTAAAATGTGAAAATAAAAGTATAAATAAAATAAATAAATATTTTAAAAAATCTTATTATCCAACATGAATGTCAATTTGAATGTCAAAAAGTGACATTCAAAATAGATAATGTCTATCTACATCATCTTGACATTCAAAATGCACATTCCATTGGAGAAGTTTTTTTCACTACAATGTCTCAGTTCTAGGTGGCACATATTGACATCCAATCCACAACCCCATTAGAGATGCTCTTACAGCCCAAGCTACACATATCCCCGTGTATAACACATGAGTTAATTTTTCTGACGGTCACCCAACTTTATAAATTATAAAATTTTGGTCGTAAAAGTTATTTTTGTAAAACAAAAATCATAAACCTTTTTAAGATCTTGCAATGGTGGTCACTCAAGCTCTTTTTCAATCATTTTCTGGCAAATTCGCCAACGTGGCAATGACATGGCGCCACGTTGGCAATTTAGGGTAAAAAATATCATTCACTCTAAATTAGTCAACTTATTTAATTTTGTTAAAAAAAAACGAGAAATCCTTAAACCGAAAAAACTAAATCACGAAATTTACACATAAAAAATCTAAAATTTATATATTTTCAATCTCTAAAAATTAAACCTCCTAAAAAATAGTTTCATTTCTATAGTGTGAATATTTTACATTTGATGTTTTGAAATTAATTAATCATTTTGTTTATAATTGATATTTGTTTGCATTGGATTGCAATTTTTTCTTTTTTTTGAAACTTTGTATGTGATATGTTGCTAGAAATAAATTTGTAGGATTTGTCGTTCTAAGTGAAAAGTGTTCATCTATACTTGTTAATTATAAATTTTCATACTCTTTTAAAAAGTTTATGTTGTTGCACAAAAAAACTGCAGAGATAGATCACCTTCGTAGAAAAGAAAATTAATGTTTAGGATAATGTAGAGATTATTCAGCATCAAAGGTAAAATGACGTCTTTTTTTTTTCTTGAGTTCTTTAATTTTCTTTTGGGGTGAATAATGTTTTGAGATTGTGGGGATTGTGAAATAAAAAAGTAGTTGCCTAATTTAGAGTGAGGGGTGTTTTTGACACTTAATTGCTAACGTGGCGCCACATCATTGCCACGTTGACAATTTTGCTAGAAAATGATCATAAAAAACTCGGGTGATCATAGTTGTAAGATTTTTAAAAGGTTTGTGATTTTTGTGTTACAAAGATAACTTTTGTGACCAAAATATTATAATTCATAAAGTTAGATGACCGTCAAAGAAATTAACCCTATAACACATGGATCGAGATGTATGGACAAGCCATGTGGCTGGTGACACGTGTTGAACGTGTACAATAAGTTACCCATATTTTATTATACTTATAGATTTATTATAGTGATAAGTGGGATCGTCTTAATAAAGATTAGATGGTGTTTGATTGGTAGGAATTGAAAGGTGGGAATTAGAATTTGACTAATTCATACTTATGGTACGTGGGATGATACAATTGAAATTGGAACTAGAGTTAATTCATATGTTTGATGAAGGAATGAAATTAAAATTAGGGTGAAATTCTAATTCTAAACTAATTTTAATTCATACGTATTTATGAATTGTAATACATCCAGAATTTGGAATGATTATAATTCTCAAGCATCGTCTTGTTTTTTATTTGATTTATTCATTTTTTAAAGTACAATCTATTAAAATTGTCTAAGTAAAATAATTATATCGTCAAACAATTCATCTCGTAGATATATCCAAGAGTTTATTAATTTTTAGTACTAATAAAATAAATCATTCGATTATTTATCAACAAAAAGAATAAAAAACTCAAATTTCGATGGTAATTTCTCTTCATGCAACCAAACATATGAATTTAAATTCATAGCCACTTTAATTGCACAGAATTTAATTCCAACATATTTGAATTCCCATACATTAAATTCCCAAGAATTGAATTCCCACGAATTAGAATTCCCACCACAATTACTGCGTACCAAATGCATGTAGGATGTTTTAAATGGTTTTGTCACTTACTAATTAACTAATAATGAATTCTAAATACTATAATTAAAAAGCAAGCAATTAACTAAATTAAATTAAACTAAAGCAATTAAATAACTTAACTATAAGTTCAATCCAAACAAACCTAAACCAAAGATAGTGGAATCTAAACCAAATTGCATTCAAACCAACGATAATATTAACATAGTCATAGTCTAGTCACAAGTCTTAGTAGTTTCATCAAACCTTTATTATAAGAAAACTATAGTAATTCTTTCAAACTACGTAATTTTCTTTTTATCAATGGTAGATTCACACGACTCGTACCTATATTATAATCATATTATTACTAACCCTTCAAACGCTCAAAATAACTAATAGTAAATAAAGCCGCATTAAGTTCTTTGAAAACACTTAAAACTGAGTAATAACTAACATAAATATGCCTTAGCTACTCGACCTAGATCTTAAACTAATCTAAGAATTCTCAGATAAGAAATAGCCTTAAATGGCCTTAGTTACTACTTTATTTTAATTAGATATAGAAGTTATCAATCCCTAACATACTCCCGTGCAAGAAATATCTACCCTCATATATTATAATTTGAGAAAATTATCTTATTCAAAATATGAATTCAAGAATATAATATCAATTTAAAGCATTAAGATCATAACCTCATAAACTATGACTTTGCAAGTTGGTTTTGTCAATACCTTGGTTTAGATTAATAAACTACTCATACATATTAAACATAAATATCATAAATAAAAGGAAGACATTAATGAAAAATACATTTTAATTTATATGGAATCTCTAAACTTGTGTTCTCCAAAATTATGACAATGTAAGTAACAAAAAATAAATGATGGGAGATGTAAAAGGTGTTTATTTTTAAAGCCATAGTCTTCTATATATATATATATATATATATATATATATATATATATATATATATATATATATATATATATATATATATATATAGTATTTTGCTAAAATATATCCTAATCAAACTCCAATTCCTAATCCTAATCCAAAATTCTCGTGGGCAACCTCAAAGATTCCTCAATGATTTGGATTTAATGTAAATTATTTGAAAAATAATTGAGTTCCTCTATATAATTCTTCTAAGTTACTTGGTGATTTAGGTAGCGATTCATGTGTATTGTGTATATCGTTGGCAAATCGCTGGGACTTCCTGTTATCGATATAGCTAGTAATTTGTGTTCATTTTCAAATCGCTGACAAATCGCTAGTGCTTCATCTCCATTTTCATTCATTTCTTCGTTCTTCCTTCTTTATACCTAAAACACATAAACAGAAGAAAACCTAGCTTAATATAATCTTTTACATTCAAAATAACCTTAAAATATACTATAAAATACTGTCTAATTATTAACTTATCAAATACCCTAAAACTCAAAACTTTGCTATCTCGAGTAAAGGAATACAATTATAATCTCTTATCATCATATTAAGATTTCAGCATTACTTAACTTAAACATAAATAATTATCAAATATAAACGAATTATCCACATGAAAATAAAAACTTAGGTAGATTAAGGAGAAATTAGAGAACAACCTTTAATAATGACTCAACCTTCATTATGCAATAGACCTCATAACTTAAAGTTCAATCAATATTAAGGCCAATAAATTACATAGATTTTCTCTATCTCAACTGACAAGCTTCAAGCTTATGATGTCTAATATATTAGAGCAAACTCATGCAATGTAGATGATAAGTGATTATTTATACTTATATATATAGCACTAGTTTAACAGTATATTTGGTATAAATATTATGGAATGAACTCAAATTGACGGTATTTATGTATTTTCAGGTATACAAGGTGTAAATGAGACAAATGAGTGATTTCATGATGAAACAAGAATGCACAAAAATATGATTGACGTTGTGGCAAGGAGGCTTGACGCCATAGAAAATGATCATAGTGCGTGGGCAAGGCGTGAAGAGAAGAAAAGTGGGACAAAACATTTGGCGTAGTGGGGGCGCCATGGCTTTGTACACATGGCGCTGAGGATGACTACGCAGGGCGCCGAGCCCACTGTGAAGGTAAAATTACACAAAGAGGACGAAGCTATGGTGGCAATGTGGCTTTACACAGAGAGTGCCAGACCACTTATGGACAGCGCCGAGACGTAAAAATAGAAAATTTAGAGTTCTAGTTTATTTATAATTGTTAATTAGGGATTCTAATTGTTTTCTAAAGTGTTTTAGGGGCATAAATAGGTATTAGAACGTAGTAAACATAACCGCCACCATACAATACCACCAATTTACCAATTATCATTGAGAGCAACTAATTAGCATATTTTAGTTTAGTATTACTTAGTTCTTGAGTATTAAGAAGAATTTCAAGGAGAAGACATTGAAGACTCATGTGTGGTTATTTGATATTGTTTTATTGATTTAATTGAAGTTATTTTGTTTAATATTTGATTGCAATGAATACCATGATGTGTATGTTTATTTCAATGATATGTGAGTAGTTCATTAATCTTAGGAATCAATGGATCCTATGGTACGGATGCTATGCTAAATTAGTTATGAAGGGATTATAAAGTATAAAAAGTCTAATAGTTAGAATTTGTATTGATTCTACATATAATGCTATGAACATCTTGATCACTTGTTTGTTGATTAGAGATTTTAGGAGTTACCGTGGCCATTAAATCTTTTAAGCCGGATATGGACGATACAACCATAAAATATATAATATCGATAGATAGTTATTAATTAAGGAAGCACATATAGTAAACTTAATTGGCTATGAATTTAAAGATTTTGGAACTTAAAGCAATGTAGAACTTACATTATTCACACTGATATGTGGAGTTCTAATTTGCACATTAGAATCTTTTCCTTCACGACAGTGAAATAGATTTGAAGGAAATCTGTCTATTCTAATTAAGCATTGCACACACATAATGAAGAGGAAGGAAGTGAATTGAAAAACATAATTGTTCATTACCTAGGTGAAATTGTGAACTATGATCTTCTTAATATAAAAGTACAGGTATTTACATAATTTTGTTATATTAGAATAATTTAGTTGAAAACCAATTAAAAATGGATTTTCTTAGCAATAAAGTAAATTTGACTAAAAAAACTGATTGCAATACACCATTCCTTGTGGACAATATCCATAATCAACATTAGTTGATCACATTATTACTACAATCGAGCCGTTGTACTTACGACCACAATCAAGCTTTTGGCACCGTTGTCGAAGATGGGTAGCCATTATTGTTTAGTTAGTTTACAAAATTGTTAAGTTTTATTTTAAGTAATTTACTTTCAAGTTTATAAATAAATGTGTTTTAAGTTTCAAGTTTGACAATCTGCACTTGATCTTTTGTGTTTTCTTTTCAGAGAGAATTAATGCATGCGTAGTAAAGGAAAGAAGGGCTTAGAGCCTTACGACCTTAAGATTGACAAAACCAACAAGTGAAAGAAAAAGAAAGGAATCAAGATGGCGAAGGATCAATCATGAAACCAACAGGGGCAAGGGAATAACCAAACCGAAAGTAATCTGGTAGTGCAGGATAAAGTGCGAGGACAGAGATGTCTTCTTGACTACTTTAAGCCAAAAGTTTAAGAGACTTACAACAGATTTATGATGCTTCCAGCAAATACCATTGAGTTCGAACTGAAACCGTCTCTAATCAACATGGTGCAGAATAGCCTATTCAATGGGAAAGCGAATGAAGATCCAGTTGCACATGTCGAGAATTTCTAGGAGAAGTGTGACATCGTCCACGTTATCAAAGTTACAAAGGAGGTGATTAGGATGAGACTTTTACCATTCTCATTGGGTGAAAAAGCCAAATCCTGATTCTAAGGACTAAACAGAGGTAGTATGACTTCATGGGCAGAAATCAATGAAATATTTCGAGACAAGTTTTCCTCCCAATGAAGGTCAGTGAAAGGAAACTGAAAATAAATCAATTCAAGTAGGAAGATGTCGAGTCTCTTGGTGAGACTTGGGAAAGATTCGAGGAGATGTCGAGGAGATGTCCAGGACATGGATACATGAAATGGGCACAATTACAAATTTTCTACTATGGGATGATCATAGCACCAGAACACTAGCAGATGCCGCAACAAGTGATTCTCTACTAACCAAGGATGAGGATGGAGCATTATATCTCCTAGATCTTATGTCTTAGAACTTTACAGTCAATACTCGTTCCATAGTGAGGAAACTACCATGCGTATACGAGATTGATTTGAAAGTTGTGATTATGGCACATTCATCCAACCTGAGCAGTCAAATGGAAAAGCTTCAAATGGGATAACAAAGTTCAAAAGTGGAAGCTATACATCAACCTGTTAATCACCAAGCCATGGTAGTTAATCCAATGGACATGCAACAAGAACTGAAGCTTGAGGAGATCAACTTCATGAACAATAAGAGCTATGGAAACAACTTCAAGCTGAGAGGAACGACTCCTCAAAGGTTTTATCAAGGATATAACAACCCCAACTTCTTATATGAAAATCTTGATAATGCACTGAAGTTACATCCAGGCTTCGATCAACAAGTCTAACAAGGGAAGCTAAGGCATAGCGAAGGAGTTAAAGTGGTAAAGGTTAGGTACATAGACAAATCACGCGTAAGTTTTTAAGAAATTTTTAGATATAGGGTATTTTATGCCGTTACGACACCTTGTATAATACACAATGCTAAAAGAATGCCAATAGGGAGTTATATGCAAAATTAGGGAGACAAACTGGTCGATAATGTGTGTGTACACACACAGTACCATGAGTGTTAAGGGACGATGCCAATAGGGTGCCGAGCTATGAGCAAAAATGCTCACATCAATCTCAGCGCCGTAGCCACGATGTGGCGGCGCCGTGCCCTATAAAGGATGGTGTCGACATCGAGCTAAGGGTTTTAAACCCCTTTCATCCCATATTTTTCACACTTGAAACCAATTCCATACACCACCAACCAAGCATACATCCCTCTAGAACCCAAGATTGAGAAATTTCAAGAAAGAAAAGAGTGTTCCTATTGATTTAAAGTGAAAAGAGAGAGTGCATTATGGATTTGAAAAAGGAGGAGAGCTAGGGCATTGATTTAAAGAAGAGATTCAAGTGAGCACTAGGGTTTTAGTTTGTGAACAAAGTGAGAGGGCTTTGATTGATAGAGGCTTGGAAAAGCAATCTACACCGAAAAGTAGTCCGACATTAAGGTAAATTCACAATTCCATTAGTTATGCTTTGAAATCTTTAGAAATTTTTGATGAGATTGCATGAATAGTGGATATGAGGTTGTTGGATAGAAGTTTTAAGTTGTGTTGATTTAGAGCATCAATATGGCTTATGATGAATTAGTCTATGTCTTTTGCATTATTTGGCATGCGAGTTACCCTTGTGAATGAAATTTTTTATTTTAAGTGATTTGAAGACCCGTGTTGTGAGTTGTTGTGTTATGTTAATTATTGAGAAAATGCCAAGAACAAGGAGGCAAGCAAGTAAAAATATTGAAGTTAGAGCAAATGATTATGAGGCGAGCAAATGATTATGAGGCATCATCCTCAAGAGATTCGAATGAGGATGAACCAAGTCCTTTTAAGTCTGATTACTACATTAGTGGAGAGGCTAAAGAAATATATGAGGTTTGTCACGACCCGAACTTCTAATTGCGTTTTAATCCTTAATCAGGATCACCGACACATAACGTGAGACCCACATCATGATATGCACAATAACTGAGGCACGTGGCTGAGGTATATTTTATATTTGTGTGATGATTTCTTAGTGTATGTATATGTGTAGACTACTAAGTCACCTCTACTTGTTATTTATTGATCTTGATACATGAGTAGGGACACGCCTCGAGATGCATGCAGTCGTGGGACTGGGTAGAGAGTGATATGGTAAGCTAACATTAAGTTAATATGGTTTAATTAGTTAAATTTGATGTGGCTATAGTTTGATTTATATTAATGAAGCCTAAGTTAGTTAAATAAAACAAAAGCAATTTAATGGTTCTTAAGATATGTGTTGACACATCAAGTGGCCCATTTGATTTGCAATTGGTGTTAGTAAGATGGAGTTAGTGGAGTTAAAATCAATGTGTAAACCATTAGATCAGTCTTAGGATACGTGTATACATTAGGATCAATGGCTATTAAACAACTTTATCAATATTTATATATATAAATATGCATGGGATGAACATGCAATCCAATCTCATTTTCATAAACATATGAAAGAATGAAAGCTGGAGAGGAAGGTTTGGAGAAGAGGATCAACAAGTTGTTGAGAGATTTTGGTGGAATTGAAGGTGGAAATCAAGTTATAGGAGTTCAACAACTAGGTAATTCAACTTACACTAGTAATTTAGTATTAATTATTGAATTTATAAAATTATGAAATGTATTCTGATGTTGTTGTTATGGAGGATGGATTGGGTCTCAGGTGGAGGGTAACAGAGGTCCAAGCCTATGGTGTTGGCCATTTGAAGGAGGAAACCTAGAAATTCAAAGTGCAAAATTTCTGGGATTTCCTGCATCTAGCGCGCTAGGCGTGCTTACTAGCGTGATACCAGTGTGTAGCACGCTAATGAGTATTGGATAGTGCATTAGGGGACTTTAGCATGCTAGATAAAATACCCAGCGTGGTAGGTGCTCTGACATTACAAAAATTAGCACTTTTCAAAACACACTTAACCTATCTAGCCTAGCCTAAAACCCAAACTAAGGGCATAAACACACTCTAATACATACTAAATTATACCAGGAGCCTAGGGAAGAGCTTCGAGAGTCCGGGTACGCATTTTGGGGTGTTGGGAGGCCGGTTAAGCTAAAGAATACATTACATGACTTGTAAGTAATCTTGTTGAGGTACTTATTTATATTTCATTTCAATTATGCTCGATTTTACAGTCTATTTGACTATGAAATGCCTTAAAATCTGATATCATGAACTTGTTTCATTTTTTACTCATTATATGGGTGTTTTTATCATGATATCATTTGCTATAGATTCATTGACTCTATTCTCGTCTTCGATGTCTTTCTAACTATTTTAATAAACATGTGATTGAAAATAACATGCTATTAGGATTAGAGTAATGAAATTGAAATGTATATGGACTTGTATTCTATGATTTTTGACTTCGAAGCATATTACCATGTCTTGAAATCCTTGATGTGAGTCTTTCTTGAAATTACTAAGTAGTGGTAGAATCTAGGATCCATTGCACGATATGGGATGCGCAACATACGGGTTCACTAGACTACCGGGGGTTGTTGGCAACCACTACACTTGCGCGTCATATGTGTCAATAAGACTCAAGGTAGTCAGCAAGAATATATAAACGAGTGATTAAGGAGGCGTAGAGCTCAGCTTCGACCTTCGATAGAGGTGTAGAGCACAGCTCCACCATAAAGTAGTGGAATAATGGCCTATATGATAGGCTTACGGCTGACCAGACCTTGATCATTACTACTTAGCCTGTGTCAGTTTCATTTTGTTTAATTATGGTATTTTCTAGCATATTTACATTTTTGCATTTCTTCACTATATTTATGCTTTTAAATACCAGTCGTTTATGTTTGGAAATGTACATAAGAATCTTCAGGAATTAGTTTATTACATATTGTACTCCTTTTCCTTTTTATGACGGTGGGTGCAGATCCGTCAAGTAGCAAGCCAGGCAAGGAGAAGATCAGTGAATATCTCTTAGCATTCGACGCTTCCTATCTTGTAGGTCTCGACTTTTGATGTATTGCTTACTTTATGTCTTTTCAATACATTTCGGGTTGTATATTGGGTTGAGCGGTTAGTTTGTCGACTTGTCACTTGACTATCTTACTGTGTTATCATTTTTTGATATTTATATGTACGTGGGATGCATTAATTATAAGGGATTTTAATGGTTTGAAAAGCTCACCATCAATTTCACTTAATCGAGCACAATGGAAAAGTTTTATCCATGTAGCCGACCCCAGTTAATTTGGGACTGAGGCTATGTTGTTGTTGTTGTATATGTACGTGATGTTGTTTCCTAGTTTCCACACTTAAGATTTTTAATAATTGCATGCGCATAACTGTAAGAACTTGCACTAGATGTTTTTAACTGTAAGAAGTTTTAATTAACTCTGGAATTCAATAACAATGTGACATTTGTATCACTTATCCTAAACTTGTTTAACGAGGAGAATATGGCAAAAAGCTAACTAATACATAGTTAAGTCCTACGTAGTTGAGATTAGGGCTTAATTAAGAGATTAGGCCGAGCGGTGCCTTATTTTAAAGAAGAGGCTGTCACAATTGGTATCAGAGCCTTTGATTTTCAATAAGTATACCGTAAACTTAAATAAAACACAAACCTTAGATGTGGAACCAGACGATTCTTTCTTAGAAACTATTAGTAAGGAAGTAAGCGAAAGTAAGGTAGGGACTTACATTATATACATGTTAATTTCTAAATGTATATATGTACGCGCTATGCCACATAGTAGCTAATTCGTGTTCACTATCCACTTGCAGACTTCGATGGGTAATACAGGAGAAGGAGGAGATACGGAGGCCAGCAGCAATCAACCTCCTACTATTGCGGAGGATCTTCAGAGGTTATCTGACCGAGTGACAGCTCAGGGCCAGCAGTTGACTGACTTCATCACTATGATGATACCTTGATTTGCTCTATCGACATCAATACCGCCCCCACTGCTGCTACGCCTACATTACAAGTGCCAAAGACTCCCGCATCACTAGCAGTTCTAGTGGTACATACTTTGCCAGTAGTGATAGTACTCGAAAAGACAGCCGAAACTATACCATTCCGCACGCCCATATCATCCAGTACATAAGTTGAGGTTCATCTTGTGAATGAACTCATTAGGTTGAAGCCAACATACTTTGATGGGACGAGCGACTTTGAGAAGAATGAGAAGTGGGTGTTATCTTAAGAGAAGCGACACAGGATTCTGAAGATTGAGGATAGACTTCGGACAAAGCTATCATCTTACATACTGAAGAGAAACGTCGACGTTTGGTGGCATGCTATAATAGTTACTCACAAAGATTTTTAGACTTGGGAGGCTTTCAAGAAGAAGTTCTATCAACAATACTATAACAACCTATTACGTTAAGCTGGTGATAAGTGCTAATCCAAATCCTAATTAACCCGAGTTAGGCTTGTGGTTAAGTTCGACGTACCTCGATTAGCGTGTGCATGTGTTTGTATGATGATTTGTGTTTGTTTGAAATGTTTGTGAATTTTATAAGTTGTAGTATAAAAGAGAATTTATATACAAGCCTATAATAAGAAAATACATAAATAAACAATAAATAGTCGATACACCAAGTGCGACAAGGGGGTCGTGAAATGAATGTGCACACCTGAGAATACTTGTAGGCATGTCTGGTGAATTTATTAGCAAGAAAATACATAAGGTATATATATATATATATTTATATATATATATTTATATATATTTGATATATATACATATTAAAAACTATAAGTTTTATTTGAATTATATGGATCGTTGGATTGCCTCGAGATGAGCGCGAGTGTTGATGGTGTCAACATGTATGTTACTTTAAGGGTGTCATGTTAGCATATCAATCATTCAATTAGCCTCGAGATAGTGCAATACATATCTCGAGGATAATCTATATATTTAAACAAAAACCTTCTTATTTATCCTCATAAATCGATCGAAAGTGAGATAGAGCAGTTGAGGGTTTAATATATGATCCTGAAGAATCAATCTAAGAGTTGTTTCAACGTGAATTGAGGAGCTTAAACAACTAGAAATCCAGAGATCATCACTCTCGGTAAGTTGGTTTTGATATTTTTGAAGTTCAATTAAATAGTAGATGATGATTTCTCTATGAATTGTTGTTATTAATTACTGGAAATGGTTTGTTACCTCACTAGAGGTCTTCCTTGATGAGTTTTGGGAGAGGTTATTGTTGTTATGTGGATTTGTGGATAGAACAGTGGCTGCTTCCTTGTACACTGTCGAGACAGTATAGGGTGGAACACGCTCCACCTAGCAGAGGAGCGTGCTCACTTCATCAATTGAGACGAACCCAGTTGGTGGAGCGTGCCCCACAAATTGAAGGAGCACATTCCCACCCCAAAAATTAAATAAGAATTATGCTGTAATTTAGTTAGAACTTCTTAAGGTCTTAGGGACTCAACTAGGGGTTCTAAATAAAGGGTATTAGACCTATATTGATCATAACTGGTTTATGATAGGTGTTGAATCCCTGGGAAAGCGTGAGTGCCAAGAAAGTTAAGGAATTTCTTAATGGAAACGTGAACCGAGGTAAGTATGGATTCGCTTATTTATTAATGTTCCTTGGATATGTTATTATATGTAGTTCATATAGTTTATGGACTGAATGGGGGACTATGTAGAGTGTGATGCTTTTAATAAATGGAAAACGATGTTTAATGTGACCCACGAGAGTAACTCTTGATTTCGAGATATGTTTAAAGGAGATGGGTTACATTCCTGACCTATATATAACTCCTGCTTAATTCGATAGGTTGCGTGGATTACACACTCACTAGAGGGTTTCGAATAGAACCATTGGACATTAATGGATTGACTAGACATCATATCGGCCAATGTGTTAGTCTATCAATCACATTAATGGTGTCGGTGGGTAATCGACCCTAGTTTTATAAATAAAATGAGAATCATAGTGTAATAGTCATTGATAGTTTGACTTGCATTCATTATTTATTAAATTATATGCTTTCCATGATTTCGTTAGTTAACACTGGTGCATATTGTTATTGCATAATGTTCTTGATTATTATATGGAATGTTGATGGTTTTGTGAATCCTTATTTACTGAGAAAGTTGGAGAGCTCACCCCAAATCTAATATTTTAGGTTCACAACCTAGAGCTTCAGAGAATGAAAAGGAGAAGATTTGGGAGCTTTGTTTTCTTCTCTTAATGTAATGAGCCTTTATGTATACTTACACATTGTTGAGTTATTTTGTTGTATATAGAAAGGGTTAGGAGGTTTATAAATGAAGTTTGAGGTTTTGATAAACTGTGTATTTCTGTATACTCTTAATTATCAAAAAGGGTTTTAATTTTCCACTACATATATTTTAAATTGTTTATTTGAGATCGATATATAGGTTGAGTTTATCAAGTACAGACAATAAGACTACTGGCTCTAGTTAAGTCTATCTGGGTTACCGGGGCTTAAATAGGGTTTCAGGCCGAGTATCTCCTTAATCGGGATAGGGGATGCTACAGCTTGGTATATGAGCCTAAGGTTTATCAATTTAAAATTAAGTTGTAACTTTGATATAGTTTGGTGTCATAGAAAAGGCTCTGACCTCGAGTTCAATTTTGAATTATTTTCGAAGTGAGTGATAGCATATTCCTTTGTATTGGAACTTAAGTTAATTGACTTTGAGAGTTGTCTCGAGTTACGAATAAGCTTAGGGTATGGTAAATAGTTTTCATTGTGTTTTGGGGGGAAAATGAAAAATGAAAACATTATTATACATTATTTGCTGCACTTATTGTTATTTATGGTATAAATATGATTTCGTAGTTTTCTCAAAATGTTACCCTAATGATCTTATCTCTCATTTGACTTTAGAATCTAATGGCGGATCCGGGAGAGGGTTCGCTGTGGCCTGGATTTCAGGGTAACAGGGAGACTGAAGAGCAATAGAAATCTAGAATGGAGCAGCAAATGAGGGAACTTATGGAGTTTCAGGTGAAACTTATGGCTATGCTGATGGCTTAGATGGGACCACCTGTATAGGGACTTGAGGCAGAACGTACAACCGGTCTTGAGGTTAGCAAAGCTGAAGGAGGAGTTGAGACAGTAGTAGCTTCTGCTAAACCAATATTAGCATATATTCAGGTGCTAGAGACAACTGTTGTAGTGCTAGTGGATACTAAGAAGGCTATATTTCTTAGAACCCATAAGGAATTTATGAAATATTATATTATGAGATTCAATGGCACAATGGAGGAGGGCGTATCTAAGACCTGGATATTGGAGATAGAGCAACGATTTGTTGCTAGGATGTTGAGGACCGGTTAAAGGTCAAATTGGTCACATTTTTGTTGATAGATTCTGCACGGAAGTAGTGGAATTCATTAGATAGAGGGAAGACTGTCACCACCTGGCTATATTTTAAGACAATGTTTTATATGCGACATTTCCAAAAATCAGTCAGGAACTAGAAGAAGACTGAGTTTATTCAGATGAAACATGGAGCCATGTCTATACGAGAGTATGGGCGGAGGTTCACTGAGTTGAGTGAATTCGCTCCTGAGATGGTGGAACTAGAAGATAACAAAATAGATTTGTTTCTTGGTGGGCTAAATTATGAGATTTGAGTTGGGGTTTCCTCTCATCTTCACACTAGTTATGCTTTTATATTCGAGAGTGCGATGGAGGTGGAAGCATCCATATTAGCCAGACCTTCAGGAATAATACTTCCACCACCACCAGTACTACAATTCCTTGGGAGTCAGAGAACCTAATAATTTGCTTATTTTCGACCAAGGAAGAAGCAGAGAAGTGTAACTGGAGTAGCTACACAGTCAGGGTCTATGGAGAAGACATTTATTAGTGCACCGGTTCGACCAGTCTCCCAGGTTTCGGTAGCCAAACCACATTTACCACCACCTCAGTCTATAGGTAAGGGCAAAAGTAGAGCTTAGTCATAACAAAAACCGAATGGATCTGGGCAGGTTCCTCAGGCCAGTGGTTTTTTTAAGAGGGCTTATACGATATGCTATTGGTGTAGATAAATGGGGCATATTTAGAGAGAGTGTTATATGCCACCAGTCACATCGGTAGGTATTATAACACTGCCAGCACGAGGGCAGACTCATGCAATAGCTGAGGCAGACCCAAAGTCTAATCTAAGGCTTGTGGAAGGTATATTAAATATTTATGATCGAGATATGCATGTTTTGATTGATGCTGGTTCTACAGTTTCCTTTATGTTAGGGCATGTGCCCTAGGTCAATCTACAAACATTATTTATCTTATAATTTTAGTTAATAAAATAGAGGTTTTATTTGCTATTTTATTATAAGTGCTTGCATGTTTACCTTATAGTAAGATCTATGGGTATTTATTGAAATATCATAAGTGTTCATAGTCGGTCATTATACTGGGAACTATAATGAATTAATACTAGTGTGAATTTATATTGATGGTCATGTGATGATCATGCGTATAAGGATATGAATCAAGATCATGAGTACTTAATATGGAATAAGATACTGGACCGATCCGCTATGAGAACACCACATGGATTAAGTCATAGGTGTTACTCATGATAGATATATCATTTAGTCATTCAACTTGAGATTACCATAGACTTCAATATTAGGAGCATGATAATTTGACACAATCAAATGTTGTCTTTAATAGGACAATTATAAAGATTGTGATTGGTTACCGTGTGAATAATATGTGAAGGTGTATATTCAAGATAAAATTTGTCACTCTCGTATAAAGAGAGATATCAGTGGATCCCTCGATAAGATAGATTGATAATGGTCAAGTCCATGTGAATTGATATGATCAATGTCACTTGGATGTTTTTCAGTTTACCTAAAAATTGAGACTAGTACGATTGAACATTAAGGGTGACTTTCCATGTCTTATGTTTAATCAAAGGATATTGCATGACAAAAGGATATGATATACATCATTAATTAGGTTGTATCAATGTTGATATTCATGCTACTTGGGTAGTCATAATGCCTTACTAGAGACCGCTTATGACTTGTGTACCAAAATGGTTTTTGGTTCACTGCCAACGTTGCATGAACCTATTGGGTCGCACACAAAGAATGACTTTGCACAATTTCAATTGGTCTAGAGTAATGAATTTTATATGATAAAATTCATGACATAAAAGCCCTTACGATTTGTTATATGATAACTTATTAATAGGGGCGTATGTGTAATTTGCTTAAACTGCGTAAATACAATAGTTGTATTACGAATAAGATTTTACGTGAAGGCTTATCTACACATATAAATAAAGGGTGGATCCCTAAAAAAATGAAATAAGATTTCGTTTTATAATTTTTTGAGTTCTATGGATTTAGGGAGAGAAAGAGAAATTATTTTTCAATCTCTCTTGGGACTAGCACTCCAAATTGTGGTCACCGTTCTTGTGTGGATTTCTAATAGAGGATGCACACTTGAACGTCTTGAAAATCGAACAATCAAAAGGAAATCACGGAATAAGGTATGATTTACTTTCGTAAATTTAGTTTAATGAAATTTATTTTTGATCCTGTTATGGGTTTTTTGAAATTTTTTTTTGAATTTTTCACGACGAATGAACCCCAAAAACCCAACACTTTATTGCTGGTGCAATGGTTGATGAGTTGAAATTGAAACTTATTAGAGCTAGTACATTGTTGATTTTAAGCATAATAGTGAGTGAGAAGGTTTAACCTAACCTGATATGCGAGGGATGTGTAATCAAAATTAGGGAGAATGAACTCCCAATTGATCTAAGGGTAATGGAGTTCTTAGAATAGGATATAATACAAGGAATGGATTGGTAATCAGCATACCATGCTAGTATTAACTATTTCTATAAGAGGGCAATCTTTCAGATCCCTAACCTTTCTGAAATCAAAGTCAATAAAGTCTATAATCCTTCACGATTTGCAACTCGTGGAAAAGAAGCTACTCTTCGAGATTTAGAAGTTTTGGTGGGAATTGTTACATTTGGAGAGCTTGCTTAGGAACTTAAGGTTACTGAGATACATATGGTTTGTGAATTTTCAGAATTCTTTCCATTTGACTTGCCTGGACTTCTACTGCCACGTGTCATTGACTTCATCATTGATCTTATTCCTGGTACCAAACTTAAATCTATTCCTCTGTACCGTATGACACCGAAGGAATTACGTGAGTTGTAGACTCGGCTTGAGGAACTCTTATCCATCCAGTATGTCACCGTGGGGATCACCTGTTCTTTTTGTGAAGAAAAATGATGAAACCATACGTTTGTGCATTGATTATAGATAGCTTAATTGGGTGATTATCAGGAACAAATACCCATTGCATAGGATCGATGATTTGTTTGATCAATTGAAGGATGCCATATATTTCTCGAAGATTGATTTAAGGTCTGGTTATCATCAATTGAGGATCAGGGATGAGGATATCTCAAAGACGGCTTTTAGTACTCGTTGTGGGCACTTCGAGTTTACAGTGATGCCGTTTGGCCTCACTATCACTAATGCTCCTGATATGTTCATGGACTTGATGCATAGGGTGTTTAAACTCTATCTTGACTGGTTTATCATGGCTTTTACTAACGATATTTTAATCTATTTAAAGACACAAGAATAACATTTGCACCACCTCACAGTTACATTGCAGACTCTGAAGGATAATTAGCTGTATGCCAAGTTTAGTAAGTGCGAATTTTGGTTTTCAGATGTCAGATTTCTTGGACATGTGATTAATGCTGAGGGTATATTTGTTGATCCAGCGAAGGTTGAGGCAATCAGGGATTGGCCTACTTTTACCACAGTGTTAGAGGTTTGGAGTTTTTAGGGATTAGCAGGTTTTTAAAGACGATTTGTTAAGCATTTCTTTTGTATTACTTTACCAATGACTCAGCTTACATAGATAGATGTTGAATTTGTTTGGTCAGATGAATGCAAGGCTACGTTCAAAGATTTGAATGATAGTTTGACTATGATGCCTGTTCTTATAATACCTGAATTGGGAAATGAGCTAGTGATTTATACAGGTGCTTCTCATTCAGGCTTGGGCTATGTGCTAATGCAAGAAGGCAGGGTTGTAGTTATACTTCAAGGAAACTCAAGGTTCATGAAAAATATTATCCAGTTCAGGATCTTAAGCTAGCTGCAGTTGTTTTTGCCTTGAAGATTTAGATACATTACTTGTATGGTGAGAAATTTACAATATTTTCAGATCATAAGAGTTTGAAATACTTGTTTACTTAGATTGAGTTGAATATGAGGCAGCAGAGATGACCTGAGTTCCTCAAGGATTATGATTTCAGTCTGGAGCACCATCTAAGCAAGGCAAATGTGGTTGCTGATGCTTTAAGTAGGAGAAGAACAGGTAGAGAACACATAGCTACTGTCAGAGCTTCTCAGTTTAGACTTCTTGAGGAAGCTTCCATTAGATGATTCGTGAAAGTCTAGCTGGCACATCATCAATTGAGATAGCTAATTCCAGAGCTATTAATCTGTTATTTCATGACATATTCGGACTGAACTGGAGATGATTCAACAGGTGATTGATTGTCAAAGAGCTGATTAAGATTATATAATGCGTTAAAGGTTAGCGGCTAATGTAGATCATCTTGATGAGTTAGTTTCTGATGGTGGTGCAGTACAATTCAGGGATAGATTATGGATTCCAGCTCAGGATCAGTTGAGGCAGGAGTTACTACGGGAGTTTCATGGATCTCTTTACTTTATTCATCCAAGTAACACTAAGATGTATCATGATATGAGGTGTATTTATTGGTGGCTTGGGATGAAGACTGATATTGCTGAGTTTGTAAAGAGATATGAGATATGTCAGCAAGTTAAGGCTGAACATAGGAAACCTAAAGGGTTACTACATTTTCTACCAATTCCTGAGTGGAAATGGGAACATATATTGACGGATTTTGTTTTCGGTCTACCTCTGAGTCACCGTAAGCACGATGCAGTAAGAATCGAAGTTGACAGGTTGACAAAGTCTATGCATTTCTTGCCAGTTTCCATGTGAGATCCTTTTGATCCATTATGTGAGGTATATGTATGTAAGGTGCTGAGTCTTCATGAGGTTCAAGTGTTGATTACTTCAAATAAAGATATGAGATCCACGTCAAGACTGTGGAGTGAATTACTAAAACATCTAAGAAATGTTCTTACCTCAGGACTGCATACCATCCGCAGAGTGACAGATAAACTGAGCAGTTGATATGGTGCTAGAGGATATGCTTCGAGCTTGTATCTTGGAGCTTGGCGGTAACTGGAAGAAATACATTCCTCTATGCGAGTTCTCTTATAACAATAGCTATCAGGCTAGCATTGGAATGGCTCCTTTTAAAACTTTGTATGGTCAGCCTTGTCATTCACCTACATGTTGGGTAGAGGTTAGAGAGACAATTTTGTTGGGGTCGGAGTTAATTCAGGAATACATAGAGAGAATTTAATAGATTTGCCAGCGTTTGACTATAGCACAACTAAAAACATAAGAGATACGCCGATAAACATCATAGGTTTTTGGAATTTTCAAAGGACAATCTCGTCTTGTTAAAAGTCTCACCTTTGAAAGGACTGTATAGGTTTAGATTGTAAGGTAAGCTAGCTCCAAGGTACATTGGGTCGTTCAAAGTATAGAAAAGGATTGGTCCTGTTGCTTACAAGTTAGAGTTACCTCCTCTGCTAGCCGGAGTTCATAATGTCTTCAACGTATTTATGCTTCGCAAGATGGAGACTCAGTTCACTCCAAGGTACATTGGAATGAATTTGATCTTCAAGAAAACTTATCTTACGACGATCAGCCGATTCATATACTTGATCGTAAGATTCAAATTCTGAGAAACAAAGAAATTCCTTTGGTTAAAATGAAATGACAGTTTCACGAACATGAGGAACTAACTTGGGAGTGGGAGTCCTATATAAAATAGCAGTTTTCATTTCTCTTTGAAACTACAGGTAGTTTTACGTTTACTTTAATTTTGAGGAAGAAATTACTTTAAGTTGGGGAAACTCTAATGACCTATTATCTTAAGTTGGTAATTAATGTTAATCTAAATCTTAATTAACCCGAGCAAGTCTTATACTTAAGATCGACGTTCCTCGATTAACGTGTACGTATGATGGTTTGTGTTTGTTTGAGATGTTTGTGAATTTTATAGGTTGTAGTATAAAAAAAATTTATATACAAGCCTATAATTAGAAAATACGTAAATAAACAATAAATAACAGGTACACCAAGTGTGATGAGGGGGTCATCAAATGAATGTGCATACCCGAGAATACTCGTAGGCATGTCCAATGAAGTTATTGGCGAGAAAATACACAAGGTTTATATATATTTATATATATTCGATATATAAATATATATGTATATATATTAAAAGCTATAATTTTGGTTTGAATTATATGGATCATTGGATCGCCTCGAGATGAGCGTGAGTGTTGAAGGTTTCAACATGGATGACACTTTAAAGGTGTCATGTTAGCACATCAATCATTCGATCAGCCTCGAGATAGCTCGATGTGTATCTCGAGGAAAATCCATATATATTTAAACAAAAACCTTCATATTTATCCGCACAAATCGATCGAAAGAGAGAGAGAACAGTCATGGGTTTAGTGTCTCATCCGGAAGAATCAATCTAAGAGTTGTTTCAAAGTGAATTGAGGAGCTTAAACAACTAAAAATCCTGAGATCATCACTGTTGGTTAGTTAGTTTTGATATTTATGAAGTTCAATTCGAAAGTGGATGATGATTTCTCTGTGAATTGTTGTTATTGATTACTAAAAATGGTTTGTTACCTCACTAGAGGTCCTCTCAGATGAATTTTGGGAGAGGTTATTGTTCTTGTATGGATTTATGGATAAAATAGTGGCTGCTGCCCTGTGTATTGTCGAGACAATATAGGTTGAAGCGCACTCCACCTAGCAGAGGAGCACGTTCAGTTCATTAATTGGGACGAACCCAATTAGTGGAGTGCGCCCAACCGATTGAGGGAGCGCATTCCCACCCCAAAAAATAGTAATTCTGTTGTAATTTAGTTAGAATTTCATAAGGTCTTAGGGATTGAACTAGGGGTTCTAAATAAAGGGTATTATACCTATATTGATCATAAATGGTTTGTAATAGGTGTTGGATTCCCAGGAAAGCGTGAGTGCCCGAAAAGTTTGGGAGTTTCTTAACGAAAACGTGAACTGAGCTAAGTATGGATTCACTTATTTATCAATGTTGCTTGGATATGTTAGTATAGGTAGTTCATGTAGTTTATAGACTGAATGGGGGACTATGTATACTATAATGTTTTTAATAAATGGAAAACAATGTTTAATATGACCCATGAGAGTAACTCCATGTTTTGAGAATAGGTTTATAGGAGATGGGCTACCTTCCCAGCCTATATACAACTCTTGCTCAATTCAATAGGTTGCGCAGATTACATACTCAATAGAGGGTTTTAGATAGAACCAATTGACATTAATATATTGACTAAACAACACATCAACCAATATGTTGGTCTAGCAATCGCATTAATGGCGTCGGTGGGTAATTGACCCATAGTTTTATAAATAAAATAAGAATCACAGTTTAATAGTCATTGATAGTTTGACTTGCATTTGTTATATATTAAATTATATGCTTTCCATAATTCCGTTAGTTAACATTAGTGCATATTGTTATTGCATAATGTTCTTGATTATTATATGCAATGTTGATGCCTTTGTGAATCCTTATTTACTAAGCAAGTTGGAGCGCTCACCCCAAATCTAAATATTTCAGGTTCACGACATAGCGCTTTAAAGAAAGAAAATAAGAAGATTTATAAGTTTTGTTATCTTCTCTTGATGTAATGAGCCTTCCTGTATACTTATACACTGTTGAGTTACTTTGTTATATATAAACAAGGTTGTGAGGTTTAGAACTAGGGTTTTGGATTTTGATAAACTGTGTATTTTTGTATATTATTAATTATCGAAAAAGTTTTTAATTTTTTGTTGCGTATATTTTAAATTGTTTATTTGATATCCACATATAAGTTAAGTTTATCAGGTACAGACGGAGAGGCTGCTGACTCTAGTTAATTCTTGCTGGGTTACCGAGGCTTAATTAGGGTTTCAGGCTGAGGATCACCCTAATCGGGAAAGGGGATGCTACAAATACTTCCCACCTGTTATTAAGAAGAGGTTGAGGTAGGAGTTTATGGACCTGAGATAGGGAGTAGAGGAATCGGTGATGAGCTATAGAGATAGATACGGGTATCTAAGGCTATTTGCTATAGACTTAATGAAAGAGACTTCTAAGGATTTATATCACTTTGGTGATTGATTGAGGCTCGACATTGAATATCATGTGGTTAGTATAGGTGAAAAGACACTTTGTGAGATATTCGAGCGCGCACTATCATACAAGACGTACTATTTGGATAGAGTTACTAATGGGACATCATTGAGTTCAACCTTATTAGTAGAGCAGACTGCCGAGTATGAAAGGAGGAGATAAAGGGGCAAGGGACATAGGAGATGGGACAAGAGTTCTCAAGGGATAGGGACTACTACAACTCAGACACCGGCTATACCCTATACATTATATCCTGCCCTGGCTCAGGGTTAAGGAATTAGTCCTCCCTTGCAACCTCCGATCAGGCCAGCATTACCAGCTCTCGACAGATTAGCACTTCCGACACCACCAACTCCATAAGTACCACGACAACAACAGTAAGGTAGTCGAGGCCGATGCAAAGGCAAAGGCAGAGGCAAAAGCCAAGATAGGTCCAAATAGGGATAGAGAGTTACTCAGGCTCAGACACAAGGTCAACGCATGCCGATTACATGTTGTAGATGTAGAAAGGCAGGACACATTGAAAGGGATTATTCGCAGCCAACAATAGTATATTTACAGAAAGGTCGAGAGGGAGACAACATGGTTGCGTAGCCAGACACCGATGCCACTTGAGTTCTCATCAAGGGTACGGTTTCTATTTATGGTAGATATGCTCATGTTTTATTTAATTTTGAGTATACTGTATCATTCATTGATGGTTGCATGGTACGCATCCTATAGTTATCACATATTAAGATTAGTGTGCACCTGGTATTGTGCATTGCAGCTAGGAATATGGTTTATCCTAACAGTTTATGTACGGGATGTCTAGTAGAGATTAGTGGGGTAGTGTTACCTACCGATTTTAGAATCCTCGAGATGTTAGTGTTCAACGCACTACTAGGGACAAATTAGTTGTCAACATACCACGCTCATATCCACTATTTTAGTAAGATAGTGAAATTCGAGGTCCCAAGATGTCTGATATTCTCATATAGGGATAGTCAATCGAGAACCGAGAGCACGAGAGGCCGACTTGTGTCTTGTGAGGAGATGGTGACATTAGTAGCTTTGTATATAATGGCACAGATTTAAGGACCTAGACTCGAGGAGATTCCGGTTGTTTATGAGTTTCCAAATGTCTTTCCAGTGGATCTACCAAGACTACTGCCGCCACGAGAGGTGGACTTCATCATTGAGTTGGTACCGAGTATTAGATCTATTTCTATACCACCGTACCACATGGCTCCAAAGGAGTTGGAGAAGTTGAAGGTTCAGTTTTAGGATTTTGGAAACATAAGGGATTCATAACACCCTCTATAACACCAAGGGGACCACCCATCCTTTTTATGAAGAAGAGGATGGTAGTTGGAAACTGTGCATCGACTACATACAATTGAATAAGGTTACAATCATGAACAAGTATCCATTGCCGAGAATTGATGATTTATTTGATCAGCTGAAAAGATGACAATGTTTCTCCAAGAAAGACTTGAGATAAGGTTATCATCAACTTTGGATCAGGGAGGAGGATAGGTCCAAGACATCATTCTGCACGAGATATGGATGACATCAGTTTACGGTCATGCCATTTTGGCTGACCAATGCCCTCACTGTGTTTATGGATTTGATGCATCGAGTATTTAGATCATTTTTTGACTGCTTTGTAATAGTCTTCATCGACGACATATTGATATATCGAGGACAAAGAGGATTATGAGCAACACCGCAGAAAGAGTTTAGAGACTTTGAGGGAGCACCAAATTTTTGTCAATTTCACCAAGTGTGAATTTCGCTTTCAGAGGTTCAGTTTTTAGGTGATGTTGTTGGGGCAGCAGGGATTTCAGTGGACCCGATTAAGATTTAGGTTATCATGGATTGGCAGGCACCGAAGTCAGTGACATAGATCATAAGTTTTTTTGGTTTGGCATGGTATTACCGGCGGTATGTGAATGATTTCTCGAAGATCGCTTCACTGATTACCAGATTGACACATAAGGACATTACTTTTCAGTGGAGAGTAGCCTATAAGGCGAGATTTGTACAGTTGAGACTGCTAACTACTGCGCCAATATTGGTGTTGCCTGTGGCTGGATATGGATTTTTAGTGTATACGGATGCTTCTCATACAGGTTTAGGCTTTTTACTGATGTAGAGTAGATGAATTGTTGCTTATGCCTCCAAGTAGCTAAAGTTACATGAGAATAACTATCCCACGCATGATTTGAAGTTGGCAGTGATTGTGTTTGTGCTGAAGGTGTGGAAACATCATCTGTATGGAGAGACATTCGCACTCTTTACTGATCACAATAGTCTTAAGTATCTCTTAACACAGAAAAAGCTGAATATGAGACAACGTAGATGGTTGGAGTTTCTAAAGGACTATGAATTTTCCTTGGAGTAACACTTATGAAAAATGAATGTAGTTGCAGACACACTGAGTAGATGACTGACTAGAGTTGCTGAGATTGTCAGATGTCATATGATGCATGAGTATGGATTACTTAAAGTAGAGGAAAAAATGAGTCAGTTAGATGTTCCTACCAATACCCAAGGTATGATTTGCGCTCACATAAGATTACAGACCATGTCTGCAGAGAGAGTGTCTAAATGTTAAAGGACCAAAGTTATACTCGAGATTCAATGAGTTGACTTAGAGTAGATAGCATACATACCGGTTAGAGACTACAAATCAGGATCTGAGATACAAGGGTAGATTGTGGATACTAGAGGTACTGGAACTGAGAGATGAGATTCTTCAAGATTCACATAGTTCCCGTTTTGCCATTCATCTAGGCAAAAATAGGATATATCACGGCATGTAGAGGCATTTCTAATGGCTTAGGATGAAGGCGGATGTATCTAAGTTCATCAGGAATTGTGGGATCTGTAAGCAGGCGAAGGCTGAGCATTACAGACGTGGAGGGTTGTTACAACCACTTTTCCCATTTCACGATGGTAGTGGGAATACATCTCTATGGATTTTGTCGGAAGACTGTCGTGGACTGCCTAGAGACATGATTCGATATGGGTGATAGTTGATAGACTGACGAAGTCTGCTCATTTCCTGCAAGTAGCAGTGCAGTACACATTTGAGCAGCTGAGTATACTATTTGAGAGAGATTATCAGGCTGCACATGTCTATCATGTCAGATAGAGATGTGGTAGAGTATGCCGAAGCAGTATGGTACATGTCTACAGTTCAGTACAACTTTTCATCCTCAGACTGACGACATACTAAGAGGTTGATCCAGGTCATTGAGGACATGTTTCGGGCTTTTGTATTAGAGTTTGACGGATCTTAGGAAGAGTTCCTACAATTGGTTAGTTTGCTTACAATAATAGTTATTAGGCCAGTATTGAGATGGCACCATTTGAGGCTTTATATGGCATACCGTGTCTCTCGCCATCGTGTTGGGGTAAGGTATAGGATCGGGAGATTGAAGGGCTTGAGATTGGTTTTAACCACATGGAGAAGGCCAAACTGATCGGTTAGGGACTCAAGGGTGTCCAGGAGAGACAAAAGAAGTATGCAGACAAGTATCTCGACGATCTCACGTACATCGAGGGAGCCTATGTCTATTTATGGATTTCCCTTCAGAAGGGTCTTCAAAGATTGGGGTGAAAGGCAAGCTCGCACCGAGGTTCATTGGGCCTTTAAGATTAAGAAACGGGTCGGGAAAGTTGCCTACGAACTTGAGCTGCCTCCACAGATGTTCGGGATTCATTCGGTCTTTTATATATCGATGCTAGAACTAGCAAAGTCGAGGGCATGATTATGCCCGATAGTTGACTTTAGTCAGACCGACCTGAGTGAGGATATTACTTATGAGGAGCAGCCTATTAATATCCTGGATCGAAGGGTACAACAGTTGAGGAATTAGGCTGTCCCGAAAGTACTAGTCAATTGGTAGTTCCATGATGACATGGAACTCACTAAGGAGTGGCAAGACTATATGATGGACAGATTCCCATACCTTTTTGAGTCAGGTATAAATTCTAACTTAATTTTAATTTTGTGGACAAAATTTCCATTAGTTAGGAAGAATTTGTCAAGGTCCAAACTTCTAATTGCGTTTTAGTCCTTAATTAGGATCAGCGACTCGTAGCGTGGGACCCACATCGTGATATGCACACTAATCGAGGCACGTGATCAAGGTATATTTTATATTTGTGTGATGATTTTTGAGTGTATCGTATATGTATTGACTACTAAGTCACATCTATTTGCTATTTATAGGTTTTGATGTTTGAGTGGGGACACACCTCGAGATGCGTACAGTCGTAGGACGGAATAGAAAGTGATATGGTAAGATAACATTAAGTTAATGTAGCTGAATTTTATGTGGCTATAGTTTGATTTATATTAATGAAACCTGAGTTAGTTAAATAAAACAATAGCCATTTGATGGTTCTCGAGATACGTGTTGACGCATCAAGAGGCACATTTGAATTGCAATTGGTGTTAGTAAGATGGAGTTAGTGGAGTTGAAATCAATGTGTAAACCATTAGATTAGTCTCGGGATACATGTATAAATCAGGATCAATGGCTATTAACAACCTTATCAATATATATGTATGGGATGAACATGCAATCCATTCTTATTTTCATAAACTTAGGAAAGAAGGAAAGCTGGAGAGGAAGGTTTAAAGAAGAAGATCAGCAAGTTCTTGAGAGATTTTGGTGGAATTAAAGGTGGAAAATCAAGCTATAGGTGTCCAACAACTAGGTAATTCAACTTACACTAGTAATTTAGTATTAATTATTGAATTTGATAAAATTATGAAGTGTATGCTGATGTTGTTGTTATGGAAGATGTATTGGGTCTCTAGTGGAGGGTAATAAAGGTCCAAGGCTATTGTGTTGGCCATTTGAAGGAAGAAACCAATAAATTAAAAGTGCAGAATTTTTAGGATTTCCTGCGTTTAGCGCACTAGGTGTGCTTGCTAGCGCGCTACCCGTGTGTAGCGCACTAATGAATATTGGATAGAACGCTAGATAAACTACCCAGCGCGCGTGCCAAGTGCTCTAACAATACAAAAATTAGCACTTTTCAAAACACACTTAACTTATCTAGCCTTGCTTAAAACCCAAACTAATGGCCTAAACACACTCTAATACATACTAAATTATACCAAGAGCCTAGGGAAAAGCCTCGAGAGTTCGGGTACGTGTTTTGGGGTGTTGGGAGGCTGGTTAAGCTAGAGAATACATTTCATGACTTGTAAGTAATCTTGTCGAGATTCATATTTACACTTCATTCCAATTATGCTCTGTTTTATAGTCTATTTGACTAAGAAATGCCTTGAAATCTGATATCATGAACTTGTTTCATATTTTACTCACTATATGGTTGTTTTTATCATGCTATCATTTGCTTATGAATTCATTGATTCTATTATATTGTTCTACGTCTTTCTTACTATTTTGATAAAAATGCGATCGAAAATAGCATGCTATTAGGATTAGAGTAATAAAATTGGAATGTATATGGACTTGTATTCTATGATTGTAGGTTTCGAAGCATATTGCCATGTCTTAAAATCCTTAATGCGAGTCTTTCTTGAAATTACAAAGTAGTCATAGAATCTAGGATCTATTGCACGATATGGGATGCGCAGCATATGGTGTCACTAGACTACTGGGGTTGTCGGCACGCACCACTACATTTGCGTGTCACACGGGTAAACAAGCCTCGGGGTAGTAGGCAAGAATATATAAACGAGTGATTAAGGAGGTGTAGAGCTTAGCTCCGACCTTTGATAGAGGTGTAGAATACAACTCTACCCTGAGGTAGTGGAATAAAGGCCTATGTGATAGGGCTCACGACCGACCAGACCTAGATCATTACTACTTAGCTTGTGTCAGTCTCATTTTGTTTAGCTGTGGTATTTTCTAGCATATTTCCATTTCAACATTTCTTCACTTTGTTTATGCTTTTAAATATTAGTAGCTTATGTTTGGAAATGTACATAAGAATCTCCAGGAATAACTTTATTACATACTCTACTCACCGTCATTTTTATGACGGTGGGTGCAAATTCGTCGAGAAGCAGGCCGGGTAAGGTGAAGATAGGTGAGTATCTCTGAGGATTCAATGATTTTCTACTTCCTATCTTGTAGGTCTCAATTTTTGATGTATTACTTACTTTATGTCTTTTTTACACATTTTGGGTTGTATATTGGGTTGAGCGATTAGTTCGTCGACTTGTTACTTGACTAACTCACAATGTTATCATCTTTTTGATATTTATATGCACGTGATGTTGTTTCTTGGTTTTCACACTTAGGATTTTTAATAATTGCTTCCGCATAACTGTTAAGACTTCTGCTAGATATTTTGTAACTATAAAAAATTTTAATTAATTCTGAAACTCAATAATAATGTGACGTATGTATTACTTATCCTGAATGCATTTAACTTGGAGAATAGGACAAAAGGCTGACTAATACATAGTTAAGTCCTAAATGGCTGAGATTAAGGCTTAATTACAGGATTAGGCCCTATTTCAAAAAATGGGCCGTCACAAGGTCATTGAGCATGGGGGATTCATTTGCGAGAGAGGTATAAACCTACTGGCTAAGTATGACAAGAGAGTAAACAATTTCATTAGGCAACAAGGTTGGGAGAAATTCATACAGGACTATAGAGAGAACAATGTTAAGGGAGTAAGTGAAACTGTGTATGAGTTTTATGCCAATGCAAAGTTTACCAAGAAAGGTGATCCAGTAAAGGTGAGAGGGGTATTGGACCCCTTTAATGAGCATTACATAAATAACATCTATAGGTTAGAGCACTTGTGCATAGTTGGAGACTCACAAACCTTCCCGAATGACTTGTATGAGAAGTCTTATAACCTATACACTTTTGAAGTTATTGAGAGAGCATCGGTTGTCAAAAGACAACAAGGATGGGTGATGGGAGCTAAGAATGTGCCGAAGCACATTAAGAAGGGGAGCGCGAGGAAAGCCTTTAAAATGTGAAAACACTTTTTGGTCGCTTCATTATACCCTACCACTCAACAAGGTGAGTTAAACAAGCCCGAAGCGGCTTATTTGTAAGAGATTATTAAGAATGGGATGATCATTGTGGGTGAGATCATCTATAAGAATTTGAGGGGGTCTATTATACCAAAGAGAGATAACAAGTTTTTGTTTCCAATTTTGATCCCTCAGATGTGCTTGAAGGCCGAAGTGTGATTAATTTAGGAAGAGGAGTTTGATATTGAGTTCCGAACAACCATAGATGATGAGTTTATGCTAACATTGAAGTCACTGACAATATACCAAGACTATAAGGATGTGAGAGAGAGATAACCAATAAAGACTGACTTTAGGCCGAGTTATTGGCCAAAGAGTAAGAAGTTCAAGCAACAACATCAGTAGCAATAGTAGAGTTGGACCAAGAGTTGTAAAACGAAGGATACGGAGATGAGGAGGATCACCAGCAGGGATTTGCCGAGGAATACGAGTTTTTTGACCCATTCATAGGAGAGCAGGACTTGGACGGTCCTGATGCTTTTCCACCACCTCCACCACCACAAGCACCAATACAACCACCCGAACACTTGACTCCACGACAACAGAGGCTGTAGATTGCTGAGATGAGGAGACAATACAGAGAGGACATGGCTCAATATCATGAAGTCTTGTTGAGATATGAGCAAGGTCGACTCAATCGACAACATAACTTCATGTTATTTGCAGATTATTAGAGTGACATAGCCAGATATGAGACGAGAAGGCGGATGAGACCTACTAATAGGTCTATTGGTTTTCTAGCAGCACCGAACTACATGTTTGAATCTGACGTGGTGTAGAACAGAAGGGTGGAGCGTCCTTTGACACCATCTTTTGCTGGAGCTGATGATGCTAGTAATGATGATGATGCGCAGTCCAAATGTCTGAGTCTTATGATTTATTTAGACCTTGGGGAGATGAGAGATACATTTATATTGATTAATTTTTCATTTGGGATATTTAATCACTTTTTTAGTTGTTAAATTTTATGTTTATGCATTATTATGTCTTGTTATTATATTATATTTGTGTGTGTTTAGTGTTGATGGCCCAAAACTTAAACCAAACCTTGACCTTAAAGTTTAAATGTATCTCTCATCTCCCAAGGTCAAGCTTATTTTAAAACTTTAAGGTCAAGCTTATTTTTAAATTTTAAGGTCAAGGTTTGGTTTAAGTTTTGGGGCATCAACACTACACTATGGGAAGTGGTAAGAAAGGATGAAATAATTATAAACATTGCAGGTATGATCGTAAAATTTTATTTTTTGAAGTAGTTAAAGAGAAAAGAATGGTAGTGTATTTTTCATTTACTTATTATTTGAATGTGTTTAAGTAGTATAGATTAGGTTATATATAGTAATATGTAATGAATAAGTAATTCATTTGCAAATTTCATGCCTTGAATTGAGGATGAGTAAGAATATTAGCATCTTGTTGATATGAAACTAAAGATGGTGTTTTCAAAATTTTTGAAGAAAATAAGAAATGTAGCAAATAACGGTATTATTTCATGATTAGAAACCTAGAGTTAGGGAAGATCATGAACTTGAAACAAAAGCAAGAATAATACTAGAACACTTTTAGTGGCAAAAAGTTCGATCTATAAGGAATTCAATAATAAGTATGATTCTTACTTGAGTAAAAAGAAAATAAAGACTTAGTACTAAGAGGGGAAGAAATATGCAACATTTTTAATAAAATGTTGGAGTTAAAACTTGTTTGATGAAGTGAAAGTAAGAAGTGCTAACAAGAGTTTTAAATAAAATAGAGAGACCTATAAATTCTACAGGAAAAGGAGCAGAGAACTTGATGGTTGGAAAAAGAGAGAAAAAATGAAGTCTATAGGAAAAGGAGCAGGGACCGTGCAACTAAAAAATATGAGGGGAAAAAGAAAGAAAAATATAAAAATAAAGAAAAGGAAGGCATAATTTAGATTAAAACTCTTCGAATAAAAGATTTAGCTGTAGTACAAGTAGCTTAGTTGAGTTAACTTTTCTTTCCAACTATATTATGTCATATAAACTCTTGATGTGCAAAAGTCTACAAAACTAGTATGATCTATGCTTATTTGTGAATTCTTGATCTTAATGAGAAATCGTGAGATTGTACACTTGCTACTTGAGTGACAAGATGAAACAAACTTGTGATTAGTGATGGTTTTGGTTTTGAACTACTTTTGAGTTTCGAAAGTGAATTGTATGTGTTGTTAAATGCTACTTGTTTTTGAAAGTATAAGTTGAGTGGGTTATTAACTTGAACTTATTTGAATTAAAGGATACTCCATGAATGATGTAAAATTAGTATGAACTTAAGTAGTAATAGTAAAAACACTTAAATATACTTTTGCTCGGGACGTACAAAATCCTAAGTTTGAGGGTATTTGATGTGTGATTATTGAGACTTATATATAACACTAGTTTAGAAGTATATTTGGTGTAAATATCCCGGAATGAGCTGAAATTAATGGTATTTATGTATCTTCAGGTATACAAGGTGTAAAGGAAACAAATTAGTGATTTCATGATGCAAAGAGGATAGAATGCACAAAAATATGATTGATGTCATGACAAGGAGGCTTGACGCTGTGGGAAATCACCATACATCGTGGGCAAGTCGAGTAGAATGCGTAGAGAGAAGAAAAGTGGGGCATAACACTTGGCGGAGTGGCAGCGCTGTGGCTTTATACACACGATGCCAGGAATAACTACACAAGGTAACTAGCCCACTGTGAAGGAAAAATTATACAAAGAGGCCGAAGTTGTGGCATCACCGTGGCTTTTCACAAATTACGCTGAATCACTTATGGACAACGCCGAGATGTACAAAATAGAAAGTTTAGAGTTCTATTTTGTCTTGAATCATTAATTAGGGTCTTTAATTGTTTTTTAAAGTGCCTTAGGGGTATAAATAATTATTAGAATGTGGTAAACACACCCACTACCATACAATATCACCAATTTACCAATTATCATTAAGATCAATTAATTAGCATAATTTAGTTTAGTTTTACATTGTTCTTGAGTACTAAGAAGAATTTGGAGGAGAAGACATTGAAGACTCACGTGTGGTTATTCGATATTATTTTATTGATTTAATTGAAGTTATTTCGTTTAATCTTTGATTGTAATGAATACCATGATGTGTATTTTATTTCAATGATGTGTGAGTAGTTTATTAATCTTAGGGATCAATGGATCATATGGTAAGAATGCTATGCTAAATTAGTTACGATGGGATTATAGAGTATAAAAAAGTGTAACTGTTAGAAATTGTATTGATTCTACACGTAACGCTACGAACATCTTGATCATGTGTTTGATGATTAGAAGTTTTAGGAGTTACCATAGCTATTGGAGCTTTTGACCCGGACATACACGATACAACCGTAAAATATATAACATCGATCGATAATTATTGATTTGGGAGACACGGATGTAAACTTAATTGGTTACGAATCTAAAAATTTGGAATTTAAAACAATGTAGAACTTACGTTATTCACACCGATAAATGGAGTTTAGTTTGCACATTAGTATCTTTTCCATCACAGTAGTGGGTTGAAGTGAATTTGTCTATTCTTATCAAGCATTGCACAAAGATAATGAAGATGAAGGAAGTGAGTTGAAAAGCATAGTTATTCATTACCTAAGTGAAGTTGCGAACTAAGATTTTCTTAATATAAAAGTACAAGTATTTACATTATTTTGTTAGATTAGAATAGTTTAGCTAAAAACCAATTAAAAATTGATTTTCGTAGCAATAGAGTAAATTTGACTAAGTATACTGAGTGCAATACACCTTTCCTTGTGGACGATATTCGTAATCAATATTAGTTGATCACATTTTTACTACAATCGAGCCGTTATACTTGCAGCCACGATCAGTAGAATCCTATTATGCAAGAATTACTAAATTGATCTCCATGCACTATCAAAAACATAACCACAAACAAAGTCAATAAGACTTTCCTTTATAAATCATAACTTAATTAGGTTAGGTTCCAAACAAAAAGATATATCAAGAATCCAAAATATTGGAATAAACCATCGTTTAAACCTTCTTAGACTTATTCTTTCACACAAAGAATATAGAATATAAAACTTTTAAAGCAAAAATTTCAACAGTTACTGTATTATACTTTTAAAAGTGCTTTTCTCAGATTTTTCAAACCACTCGACTCCCTTCTTTGTTTGTAGAAGAAATCTTGCATTATTTTGGATACCATTTTAGGCGAGACTTTTTTTATGAATGTTAAGTCTTGTAAAGCAGTGGGAACTATTAAGTGGAATGCAAAGATGAACGATAAGCACACATACATAATTGATGTCGCGGTAAAACCTTGACACATGTTGAGCATGTACAAAAAATTACCTACCGTTTATTATACTTTTAATTTGTAGTAATGGTAAGTGAGATCATCTCCATAAGGATTTAGCAAACTCCTTAAGTTGTATTTTAAGAGTTTTATCTTATTTTGTCACTTACTAAAGAAATTAGCTAAATTAAACTAACTCAAAAAATTCAATTAATAATTCAAATAAATCAATCTTAAATAAATCTAAATTAAAAATATCAAATTCAATTCTTTAACAAAACTAAACAAAAGATAATGAAACCTAAACCAAATTGCACTGTAATACAAGATATAATTATTAGAACTATAGTCATATCATAGTCACGAGTTTTTATGAGATCATTACACGCACCTTTATCATAAGTAAGCTATAGTAATTCTTTTAAATTACCTAGTTCTTCTTTTATTAATGGTAGATTCACGATTCATATCCATAACCTAATCTTATCACTTTTAGTACTTCAAACGTTTAAATTAACTAATAATAACAAAACAACATTAAGTTCTATGAAAACACTTACTACTAAGTAGGAATTAATGGTAATGTGCCATTATAAACTTAACTTTAGAACACAATTCACTCAAAAATCTTCAAATAGTTAACAGACCTTTTTAATAAATCTTAGTTACTACTTGTATAAATTCTAGATTTAAAACCTATCTTTCACGACACATTGTGCATTATGCATGCAAAGTCTAGTTTCATAGATTGTAATACATGAAAACAATCAATTAAAATAGTGAATTATAAAATATAATATTGGTTTAAACCATTAACTACATAACCTAAAAAACTATGACTTTTGCAATTGGTTTTGTTCATATTTTGATTTAGATTAATTAACTACTCACTCATATAAAACTTAAAAATCATAAAATAAAATATGTAGATCTTAATGAAAAATACCTCTATTAATAACTTTGAATTTCCAATGAATTCTCCAAAGCTATGGCAATAAACTAGTCTAATAATAACTATAATGAGGCTGAGAGACATTTATTTCGAAAAGCCTCGCCTCCTATGTATAGTAATCTAACAATACAAATCCTAATCAAAATTAAATTCATAGTCCTTATCCAAAAATCTCGTGGCTGACCTCAACGATTTCTTAGCAATTTAGGGTTTAATATGAAAATCGATAGGTAAATCATTGAGTCTTTTGTAATACATCTCTTAGTTGATCATTGATTCAGGTAACGATTTCTTTGTATTTTTACTTTGCTATCTCTGCTACTAATTTGTCTGGCGATTTCTATGTAAATCTACCATGCTGGTACATCGCCAGAACTTTTCCATTGTTGATCAAATCCTTCTATTTTATTCTTCATTTTCCTTCATTTTTCATTATTCCTTATTTTAAACTGAAATCACAAAAACAAGAGAAAACCCAGTGTAATACAACATTTTTTACTTAAAATTACACTAAAATATACCATAAAATACTGTCTAATTTTTGACTTATAAAATACCTAAAACTTAGCACTTTGTCGACTTAAATTATATTCTCTTAACATCCCTTAAGTGATTTCAGAATTACATAACTTAAACATAAGCGATCATCAAATAGAAACAAATTACCCTCATGAAAATAAAAACTAAACTAGGCTTAGGAGAAAGTAAAGAACAACCCTTAGTGACAACTCAGCCCTCTTTATGCAATACACCTTAAAATTAAAGTTCAATTAATACCTAGGCCATTCCATCATTCAGGTTTTTTGAATCTCTATTGACAAGCTTTAAGCTTATCATGTCTAGTAAATTAGAGCAATATAAAATATCATAGACATGAATTACCAAATAAATCTCCATTTGACAAAACATAACCACAACTAAAGTCAATAGAACATGATTTCTAAGGTCATTTTAGCTAGGTTAAATAACAAATAAGCCAACTATCATTTTAGTGTTCAATCGTTGGAAATGAAAACCGCACTCAACTTAGCTTTAAGTACTCAAGCCTAATCTTTTATTTGAGGAGTTTTTCAAAAACTTCTCCTTCTTTCCTTTCTCATATATATATATATATGTATATTTCTTTTATATTTATATCACTTTTCTTTTCAACCATGCAGTCCCCTACTCCATTTCTTATGGTTATTATTTTAAGTGGAATTCATATTATATTGAACTCATGTTAACCCTTTTCACTTTCAATATAGTCAAGTTCGTCCTTTTCAACTAGGTAAATGCTTAGGCTTATTGGCTATTGGTTTAATAATAGGTACCAAATAAATTCAAGTTGGTTTGGCTCAAATTGTCTAACTAGCGAATATAATAAAGGTAAGATATAAGGCTTTTGACTAATAAAAAACATTGGCTATTTCCTCCCTTAATTATGGTATTAATATTATTTTCTTTCGTTTCAATTGACCAATAATCTTACATTAAGTTTCTTAGAAATCGGTCTTGTTCATCTTGCTTTTGCTTCGATTTTCTACCCATTTTTCATGTCCAGCACTAGGCAATCAATCCTTCCAAACTCCTCTGGTGCACACACAATCAAGGTAAGTCAATCAATATGGTAAAGTAATTGATTCCTTTCATCTTATAAGTTTTATTCCTCATGGGTGATTATAAAAATATTACTTTTATTTTATTCAAGTACATCCAAATCAAAACTTTAAAATATAAATATTTTACAATTTCTATCTCATAATGACAAATGAAGTAAATATTACCTCTATCTCTTGAAAAATTCAAAAAAGTTACATAAATCTGTATAAATTCTTATAAAGTCTACCTCGAATCTTTTATAGTTTGACTTCAATGCTTCACATATCCTAAATATCTTCAAACTCATTCTAAACCTTATCCTCAAAGTTTAAAAACTAAGTCGGGTTCCAACAAACCAAACAAAATACCCTTGAAGCTTAAAGAATCGTATGATAAAAATTTAATTAAACAATAGAAAAATTTAATAGAGAATAAATGAACACAAATATGAGAGATATAACTTATAATATTAATGATTTCTAAGCATAGTAATATCACATCACAAATTACAACTCATGGTTCATAGCATTACATATCATAGATTATAGTAGGCAAGTTCCTCTCATAAACTCACTCATATGTAAATATAGAAGAAAAAGAGAAGTAAGGAACTCAAAATCTCCTCCAAAAAGTCGCACCATCATCTCCCTAATCTTGTTGTTGAGACTAATAGCAAGCGTTGGGGTCGTAGAGTCTATAATTAATAAGTCAATAATTAAACATGTTTCATAGTACATTTTAGGACAATTTTAAATGTAAAATACTGTATTACCTGAGGTTTTCTCTTGTTTTTGCTATTTCAGGCGATAAATTAAATATATAAAGAAATGGAGTAAAAGGGAAGATTATGAAGCAATTGATCAAGTGGAAAGAATATGTAAATAATCATCAACAAGTGAAGGAAAAAATTGGAATTGGTTCCAACGATTATTGAGCGATATGTATGTATACAAGAATCACCACTCAGATCGGTAGAAACATCGATCAATTTTTTAAGAATTCTCCCAGCTATTCTACTTAAACTCGAAGTGTTGAGGAATCGTTGGGTCTGATTTCAAAAATTTAAAAAAACCCTGAGTCATTTAAGTTAGTTTGGGATATGTACTACCTAGAATACTATAAATACAATCCTAAGGCTACGAAATCAGTTGCCCTTGAGTACTTAAATCAATATTTCATTGCTTTAAGAGCCATCGTTTATTGTTTAAATTTATTGCTTTATTGTTCGTTGCTTTTGGAGAAGATTTGAAGACTTAAAGTATTTATTCTACAGGTATTTATCTATGTCTTTTATTTACTTTATTGTGATGTTATTTATGAATATGAGTGAGAATTTTATCAATCTAAACAAAGTCCGAACATAAACTAGATCTATTTTCCAGTGTAGTTATGATGAGATGATTATGTGCTTAATGCTTTAAACCAATCACATTCTTTGATTCACTAATTTAATAGATTATTATCTACTTATTTTAATCATGAAATTTGTATTGCATGCATAGTCTAGAATGTGTATCATGATAGTAGATTAATTATCTAGTTTAAAGTAGTAACTAGGATTGTTTGAAAGGTTTTACCGTTTAGATGTCCTAGGTGGATTTGAGATCTAAATCTAATGTTGAAGTGACTTTTCGAAGGTGTTAGATTTAGTAGTTTGAAGTTTTCATAAAGTTTAAGTGGTTTTATTGCGTGAAGTTAATGACTTTGTGTATTTAAAGGGGTTAGCTCAATAAAATTAGAACGTGACTTTTCTACCAGTATAAGAAGAACTAATGGTTGGTTAAACATTGTTTATGTACTTATGAATAGAGTTTAATGATCTATAGTACTTTATAAAGTATGCTTATTAACTATATGATTGAAGTAACAAGTTTGGATGCAAAATGTATGGATGTTTCATTATTCTGGATGTTCGTTTAGATATTTATTTATGATTGAATTAAATTATTTTGAATATAAAGAATTTGAATTGTGATAGTTAAGTTAGTTTAATTAGTTTAATTAATTATTATATTATATTATAGATTGGATTAGTGAGTTTTAAATTCTCGTTTTAATTAAATTAAAGTTAAAATAATAAAAAACATTAAAAGACCTTTTTCCTAGAGAAATTTGACAAATCCCTGTGGAGACGATCCCACCTATCACTACGATAAATAATAAGGATATACGAGATTGTTATTATACACGCTTGACACGTGTCGAATTTTGGCCCCGTTGCTGGAGATTTAAACATAATTTCTTAGGAGTTTTAGACATTGTATGGTCATTCCACTTCGTTGTTCTAACTCCATAGGATTCTTACATCCATCTGATCCTGAGGTAGAAATGATTTTTAATCGTAATTTCAGACAACAACAACAACAACAACAACATAAAGAGCACCAAACAACCATAATGGAAGCCAATAATAACCTTGATATTAATAATGAAAACGATAATAGAGAACTAACTTTTAGGCAAGCTAATCAAAATGTCACTGCTTATGAACCAATGTGTATTGCCTATCCTGAGGGATTTCCCAAACTTGAATTTAGATCCAGATTTATTAGTACTCTACCTAAATTTTGTAGTAAAGACAATGAAAACCCAAAAATTTATATGGGAATACCAATAGAAAGTCAATGTGATGAAACCTAAAGACTGCACGTTAGAACAAGTCAAACTTAAAGCTTTTCCTTTTGTATTGAAAGATCAAGCACAAGATTGTTTGTTTTATCTTCCTCAAGATTCGATAACCACATGGGCTCAAATGTTAGAAGCTTTCTTAGATCAATATATGCCTGCAAGAAAAATCAGTTTCTATAGAAGACAAATACACTCATGAAAATAAAAGATGATGTAAATTTTAATGAGTTTTATGATAGATTTCAAAGATTAATTTCATTTTGTCCACAACATTGATACACCTACATAACTTTATTAGAATACTTCTACAAAGGACTAAATTATTTTGAACAAATATTATTAGATGTCGTATGTGGTGGATCATTATTCAATGTTACACAAACTCTAGCAAAAGAAGCTATTAATAAGATAGCCAAACAATTTAAACAATTTGGTGAAAAGACCGATACATTATAAAAGAAACTTTATAAGGTTTATAATAAGACAAGTAATAAATTTGATGAAAAAGTTGATGAATTATCTAACATGGTTAAACTACTATTAAAAGATAGATCAAACAAAGTGAAACTATGTGGATTTTGCATTGAAATTACATATCCTACCGATGCGTGTCCTACTTTACAAGAAGATAACACTGAATAAGCCAACGTTGTTATGAACCAATATTCTGGTCCTCCTAGAAATCAATATAATAAGAACAATTATTACATAAAAAAACCGAATTCAAATCTTAGCTACGTAACACAATCTATAGCAATGCGACAATCTCAACAAACTATTCAACCTACGCAACTAAATTTAGAATGAATATTACATAACTTTATGACCCAAAGTCATCAAAATTTTATGCAAATTTCGTAAAATGAAATTAAAACTGATACGTCTATTAAAAAGTAGAAAAATTATTTAAATCAAAATGCTATACAAATTACCAAGTTAAGTAATCAAACTAAGGTATCTGCTCAAACTATAAACACTACTAATCAAGCACAAGTTAACGCTTTATTTTGCAAAAATGAAAATGAAATTCATACGCAACAAATACACACCTTTTCCTGAAAGACACCAAAAATAGGTAAAAAGAAAAATAAAATACATAGGACAATAGAATAAGAAGAAGAAGAAGAGATGATGGTAAATGTCATTCACACTAGGGAATGAATAGCCGAATAATTGAAATACACACATTTTCTCGAAAGGCTATACTCATGGTATTTAGTGAAATTTGAAGCCTATGAAAAACCTTTACAAAATTTTGAATTAATCAATTAAAATTAAACAATATTTATGAATCAAATGAATATATGCATTCTAATTCTATCATTCCACAATGATTAGAAAAAGCTATGGAGGAAGAAACTAAAGAAGACATATCTAAACCATTTAATAAATTAGAAATTAATGAAAATTTTGGACAAAAAATGTCGTCCTTAAAGAAGAGAATGCTTGAGAAATGTTTTAACACAAGAATGTTTATCATACCTATCATAATCGAAAATTCTTCTATTGAATTTGCTATGTGTGATTTCGGAGCATCAATTAATGTTATGTCACTTAAACTTTATGAATCATTGAAAATATGATCTTTAATTAATAAGCCTATTAGTCACACTTTAGCAGACAATACGATTAATAAATCCTATAGATTAAGAAGACATCTTAGTACATTAACACAACTTAGTATTTCCAGTTGACTTGTATGTCATGGAAATGAGAGACTCAATATCACCCAATTCTTTGCCTATACTATTATGTAGACCTTTTCTTAAGACAGCTAGAACTAATTAGATATCTCTGAAGGAACAATGTCTATAAAATTTGAAGATAAGATTGTTAAATTTAAAACTGATAACAAACACAATTATGACACCAATGAAGAATATAATGAATTATTTGATAATGAAATTGAAGATAATGAATTTCTAGACTTAAACAATTATGATAACCTTAATGCTAAAATTTATGCAATTAATGCAGTATCAATAAAAACTACAAAAGAGATTCCAAAGAATGAACAAGTTGAAGACTCTTCAAAAGAAAAGAAAGTAACTTAAGAATTGATATAAGAAATCGAAGAATGGAAAAACATTAACAAGACGTGAGCTTCTAAGTCCAACTATAATAAGAAAATGAAAAAGCCAGAATTAAGTCCTGTGAAGCTTAATGATCATGGAGGTATACACTTGCACATTAAAATCAAATGGGCTTGTCACTTTATAACTCAGTGTGACACAAGCTCTAATGCGGATCTCATGCCCATATATTTCTTTCTACATACTCAATTGGAGTTGAATTCATTTGCCTCTGAACGATTCTCTTTACCGGATGGAACTTCAATTCAACCAATAGGAGTGGTCACAGATGTGCTAATTCAAGTAGATAATAACGCTGTACCTACAGACTTCTTTGTAATGCCACACTTTACCAATGAAGATCCTCCTTAATATTAGGACAACCTTTCTTAGCCACTACTCATGCTATTATGGATATTCTAAAGAAATAATCACTCTACCGATTAGTGGCCAAACATTCATTTTCTAAAATGGCACTAGAATGTATAATCCTAAATTCAAGTTTAGATATCCAACCTAATTCTAGAAGGGTTAAATTGAGCCAACGACGATAAATAAAAATGATCTATGGGAGGCAGCCCATATTCTATGTTTATTCTATGTTTATTTAATCTTATTAGTTTAGTTTATTTTATTTTATTTTAGTATAATATATTGTTATTCTCTCACTTTTTGACTCTTGTATTGGAAATGTTTTCATAATTTAAAATCCGAGTTAATTTCAATTAAGGGGGAGTGATCAAGTTGTTTTTTCTTATATGGCCTTTATGCAAGTCGCATTATTCACTTTCTTATTTATATGTTTATTTATTTATTTAATTAATAAAAGTATTTAGTTAGTTACATATTCTAATTAAACTCTAGAAATTCTCAGTCAATTCTATCTTAACATAAGTTTTTAATGAATGATATATAAGTTAATAATGTAACAAATTGCAAAAGTAGTGAATTAGGCCTCGCGATTCCCTAACAATTTGGAATAACACTGGGAATCTCTGGAAAAACCAGTAGCAGTATATAGGAAATTTAGTGAAAATTGAAGTTTGACGAATCCTTAGCGATTCGACTTACAAGGGAATCGTTGCTCAGATCGATGGGTCACTGTGCCTTACAACCCACCAATCACTTAGAAATTTTCCAGCGATTCCACTTACATAGGAATCATTTGGCACGATTTTTGATTTTTAAAAAATAGAACCCCAAATTGCCACAAAACACCAACTTATTCACACACCAAACCGTTGCATCCCTTCACCAAAATCTCAATTTCTTACCTTGATACAACAATCTTGAGCTAAATCTCATAGTATTTAAGTGATTCTTACCTCAAATTGGTCCCACTCAACCTAAAACTTTTGATTTTGAAATTGTTGAACCAAATTAGTTTAGGGAATTTGGCCTAGAGCTTGGAAGGATGATTTAAAGGAGTTCAAGAGCAAAAAATCATGAAAAAATTTACTCTCAAGAAGGTAATTACATCTACCCTAGCTCATTACTTTAACAAAATCTTGATTTGAAGGATTTTCATAAATTCCTCAATGTTTTTCAAAATTGTTTTGTTGGAATTTATTCAATTATCTTGGACAAATGGTTTCATTGATTCCAATAAATTAGGCATTGCCATAACATCGATCGTTGATTTGCAAATTTAATAATTTTGAAATCTTAGTATATTTAAATGCATTTGTAAATAGTTAGAAAATCGAATTTAAAATGAATTTGGGGTTTGGTTATGATCTTGTTTTAATTTAATTTACTTTGTTTTTGAAAAGACCTAAAACTTCTCACAAAATTGCCTTACGATATTAGAAAACTAATTTTAAAGTCTATATTTGAGTTAACAAATCAATGCCAATTTTATTTTAAATTTTCCGATGAATTTCAAGCAAGCTTTTCAAATGGATTTTTCCTTTTAAAATGAAGTCTTGAATTTTACCGAATTATTTTCGACAATGTTGTTTTTATGATTTACAGGTTTATTTACAATTTCTTGGACTTGTGGGTTTTTGAAATTAAGACAATGGCCAGAGGAAGAAGAGGTAGAAGCTCTCAAGAGGAGAAGGGGAAGACACCATAAGTTAAGAAACCCCAGTAAAAATTCAAAGTTCAACCCACACCCATTAGACCAACAGGGGTTTCGATGAATAACCCCCGAACTAGAGTACCACGAGAACCTTCTCCATCTTTAAGTTTTACTGATGAGTCTGAAGGAGAGGAACAGATTGTGGAAACTCTAAGAATTCATTTCTCACCCTATCACCTTATCAATGTTAAAGCTCTTGATAGGATACATAGTGACATTAGTAAGAATAGGAGGATTATACCATAGAGGTCTCAACGTTAAGAATGAAGCTAAGCATCGACCTAGAATCTTGAACATAATAAGGGAACGGAGCTAGGGATTGTTGAATAGGGGCTATTACACTAATAATGACGCGTAATACTAAGTTGAGTTAGGTTTTTAACAATCTAGCGAAAGAGTCTTATGCGAATGGGAACATAGATGATAATAAAACAGTAGCCATAGTTCGAGGAAGACCAGTGGACTATTCACCTAAAAATTAAATCAATATTATGGTTTACCAATATTTCATAAGAGACAAGCTAATGAGTGCCCAAAACCTGAGTATGGGTTTAAACACGAATTTCCCCACGAGACAATTCGCAATGTTGTAGAAGCTATTTCGGGGGATAAATTTTGTTTTTGACAAGGATGAGTACCTAAAACACATATAAACCAAAATGTTTTAGGAAAGCCACCAAAGTTTGGAGCTTTTTCTTAAACGCGAGCCTACAACCTAGTTTGCAACACTATGATATAGTGAACAATATGACAAATTTTTTATACCACATAGTTTAAGGGATTAGCTACATCGATGTTGACAAAATAATTTATGATTTAATAAGGAATGTCATAACCACCAAGAAAAATGAAGGATTGCCCTTTCCTTTAATGATTACGAATTTCACAAGTAAGACCAACTTTCAATGAGAGGTCTAGGGTAGATGTTTACCCAGATAGGACCATTACAGGTGAAGTCAATGAAAGCACTAAGAAGGTGCCAAGATATGTGGATTTGGAGGAGGAACGGAAAGAAATGAAACACTCAGGGGAGAGACCATGGAGAGAAGGAGAATACGTGCAAAGAACTGATTAAATTTGGAAGAAATGCAGACAGCCACGTATAACAACAGAACAAACCAGAGCCTAGAACCACTTGTAGAGGATTTCACTAGCATGCATGCAGATGAGATAGAGATAGCCATGATGGGGTCGATCTTGTGGAACCAGATGAGAACTATTAGACGTCAAGAGCTCATGTTCCGAAACCAATGCGAGATCGCTAAGAGCATCTATTTATCCGAGTAATAAATGACAAAGAGGATGCAAGGCGAGGGAGCTAACATTCAAATTTCAACGACCCATCTGAGAATGCATAATCAGGGAGTCTTTTCAAAAAAATAACCTGGTGGCGGGAGTGGATTACTTGTTATTTGATCCTACAATAAGCTTCTAACCTCAACAGCCAGACCAAGGGGATGGTGGTGAGACTGTGACATCTGGAAGGCAATTATGATATTTCATTCTTCTTTGTGTAATAGAAGAAACAAGATCAGTTGGGACAAGAGAGGATATGAAGCTGCCCCCTCTCTTGAGATTGGAAGTTTAGTTTTGATGTTGACTCATATTTCTCTGAGTGTTATTGTGAGAGGTCTATGCTTGTAACCTTATGATATATTTGGAATCATGTGATGTGCGAATTTATGATACATTTGCTTTGGTGTATTCATATGATACAATTGGTTTGCTATACTCAATTTTAATCCTATGATGGTTCAATTTATCAATCTATCGAATTTTTAATTACTTATGCCATTCATTCTTATGTTAGTTAGTTATTTATTTTATTTATTCGTTTATGCTTCACGAGGTATTTTTATTTTGGCTAGAAACCTAACTTTATTTTTAAACCTTGAGAACAATGTTTAGTGTGAGTTTGGGGTATTAGGTAAAGTGAAGTATGGAGATGCGAAGTATGGAAGAAACGAGAGGTAGAATCTATTTAAATGTTGAACATTATGAATTTTCAAAATTCTCCACAAAATAAGTAATATTTTTCCATTTCATTTCACTTTATTTAGTTAAGAATATTGAATTTGAATATAATATGGAAAATGGAAGTGATATATTTTTATTACCCATGAAAATATAAATTTTATGATGGAAAGAAATTGTTATATCATATTTGACTTAACCTAGATTGTGTATACACTAGTGGAGTTTAGAGGGAATTGATTGCTTTGTGTTAAACATTATAATGGGTAGAATATTGAAACAATAGTGCAAGATAAACAAGATAGATTACTAAGAATCTTGCTATACAAAGATTATCGATCAAGTACTATATATATATTGAAAAGAGCTTATGCTATAATTGAAGAGAAAAATAGGAAATAACCAATAAAATCTATTTAGTTGGAAAGAATGCTTCCTTAACTATAATGAAAGTGAGAAGAGCAAACTAGAGTTTTTAAAAGAAAAATAATAGAGAGACCCATGAATTTCAAAGGAAATAAAGCAGAGAATTTAGAGGTGGGAAAAATGAGAGAAAAATTCCTATAAAAAGAATAACTAATTCCAGAGGAAATGAAACAGGGAAACGTAGGAATACAATATAAAGAAAAAATGAATATGTAATTGAAGAAGAAAGAAATAGAGATATAAAAAGAAAATGAAAGAAGGTTTACGAAAACACTTCAAATAAAAAATTTAGCTCGAGTGCTTATAGCTAAGTTAAGTTAAGAATATTTTTTCATTCCAACATTTGAATTTGAAATGATGATAATTAGTGAATAAAAACTCATATCGGCTTTGATTTTGGTGATATTTTAAATATTATTTGAAAATGAGATTGATTAGTGATTTTTGTATCTTAAGATTCTATATTAGTTATCGTTAGTTTGATGTTTAAAAGTGGAGATTGAGAAAACTTGTATAGTGCTTGACCTTGGTGATTGGTTAAACTTTGAATTCTAAGGTGTATTGCATAATTAGAGGTTGAGTTGTTAAATAAAAGGGGTTGTTATTTAAATCTTTCTATTATATTACGATTCTTATTTTTATGAGGGTAATATATTTCTATTTAAAGATCATTTCTATTTAAGAATTAGAGTATATAATTATGAAATCAAAATGAGAGAAGAAAAGAGAATATGATTGAGAGTATTCCTTTGCTCGGGACGACAAAGTGCTGAGTTTGAGATATTTGATAAGTCAATAATTATACATGTTTTATAATACATTTTAGGACGATTTTAATTGTAAAAGACTATATTTTATGGGGTTTTCTCTTATTTTTGTTATATTAGGAGATAATTTGAATATATAAGGAAATGGAGTAAAAAGTAAGATTATGAAGGAATTGATCAGGTGAAAAGAGTATGCAATGAATCATCAACAAGTGAAGGAAAAAATGTGATTTAGTACCAGCGATTCCTGAGCGATTTGTATGTATACAAGAATCGCCACTTAGATCGGTCGAAATAGAGACCAATTTTATAAGGATTCTCCCACCGAATCCACTTAAACTCGAATTGTCGAGGAATAGCGAGTTCAATTTCGAGAATTTTAGATAACCACGAGACGCTTGAGTTAGTTTAGGATATGTACTACTTGGAATACCATAAATATGACCCTGAGGCTACGAAATAAGTTTCCCTTGAGTACTTAGATCAATATTTCATTGCTCTAGGAGCCATTGTTTATTGTTTTAGTTTATTGCTTTATTGCTCATTACTTTTGAAGAAGATTTAAGATTTAAAGTACTTATTTTAAAGGTATTTATACTATGTATTTTATTTACTTTATTGCGATATTATTTATGAATATAAGTGAGTAGTTTATCAAGCTAAACAAAGTTCAAACATAAACTAGATCCCTTTTTACAATGTAGTTATGATTAGATGATTATGTGCTTAATGCTTTAAACCAATCGTATTATTTGATTCAGTGATTTAATAGATTATTAACCACTAATTTTAATCATGAACTTTGTATTGCATGCATAGTCTAGAATATTTATTGTGATATTTGGATTCATTATTTAGTTTAAAGCAGTAACTAAGATTGTTTGAAAGGTGTAACCATTTAGATGTCCATGGTGAATTTGAGATCTAAATCTAATGTTGAAGTGACTTTCAGAAGGCGTAAGATTTAGTAGTTCAAAGTTTTCACAATATGTAATGCGGTTTTATTATGTGAAGTTAATGTCTTTGTATATTCAAAGGGGTTAGCTTAATAAAATCAAAACGTGGCTTTTCCACCGGTATAAGAAGAACTAATGGCTGGCTAAAACCTGTTTACTTACTTATAATTAGAGTTTAATAATCTATAGTACTTTATAAAGTATGCTCATATCTGTATGATTGAAGTAACATGTTTGGATGCAAAGGTATTGATGTTTCATTATTTTGGATGTTTGTTTAGATATTTATTTACTATTGAATTGAATTGATTTGAATATAGTGAATTTGAATTGTTATAGTTAAGTTAGTTTAATTAGTTTAGTTAATTATTATATTATATTATAGATTGGATTAGTGAGTTTTAATTCCCGTTTTAATTAAATTTATTAAATTAAAGTAAAAATAATAAAAACTATTAAAATACCTTTTTCCTAGAGAAGTTTGATAAATCTTTGTGGAGACGATCTCATTTATCACTGCTACAAATAATAAGGATATATGAGAAAGTTATTGTACACATTCGACAAGTGTCAGTAATCAACACCTAACTCTGGTGCTCTATCTATGTAAACACCTTCCACGGGCATCCTCAATTGGGTAGGCGACATAGGTACATCCACATATGGTATTCTCAATCTTCTTATCATTCTTCGTTCAAAATCATAGAAGTTCCTATCTAATTCTCATTGGTTAAAAACATTCTTTATTGGTTTATCAGAGTTCTTATCTAGTTTTGCAAGATGGACCCAATCATGGCCATCTCTATCTTCACCATGAAAATACCAGGAAGTCTTCAGTAGGCATCCTCGAACTCTGTGCATGTCTCCCAGCATATGTGGTTTCTTACGTATCTTTCAAAATCTCTCTTCGCTAAGCCCATATTTTTCTTTCTTTCGTCTCTCTTATTCTTATTTCCTCCATTTCCCTCACATATTTAGAGTCTTCATAGCCTAACATTTTTTTATGAGTTCAAAAGACTCATCAGTGTTATTCTTGAAAGGGAAAACGTTAATTGCTAGTCCCTTCATATAAACTCGGTATTGTCTATAAAATTCTGTGATTATCAAAGGAAAGGGCAATATATCATTCTTTTTTGTGGTCTTGACACGCCTAATAGTTTCATGAATACCCTTGCCAACATCAATGTATATTACCCTTTTAATAAGGTGAAAGAGGAGAGCCGCCTTGTAATTCATTACCTCGTAGTGTTGTAAACTTAGTTGCATGCATGCTTACATTATGCAACACTATACTTTTATCGTCTTTCTAAAATTTTTATAGGTGATGTGCTTAAGGTATCCTTCAGCATTTTTGATAAATTCCTCCTGTGAGACTGATTCCTGACCATACTTTATTCTCTAATGGGAAACCATATCTAATCCCATAATGTGGCTGAGGATAATCATTTTTTTCTCTCTTATATACATTCGACAATCCATAATATCGGTTTATTCGTTTCGCTAAATAATCCACTTGTCTCCTTTGGACTATGGATACATTTATGTTCTCATTCGCATGCCCACTGGCATAAAACTCTCTAACTAAAATCTCATAACCCATTTCTGATGAGGTATTATTATCACTCAAATAGTATTAATCCCTAGTCAATAACCCCCAAATTCCTTTCTCAAATTATACTAAGTATCCTAAGTCTATACTCAGTCTCGTTCTTCATATTGAATCCCCTATCCAGGATTATCACTCTACGTTTCCCTTGAAAGTCATCGGTAAACCTCTTCAAAGCCTTATCATTGATGAGATTGATTAGATCAAAATAAATTTCTTTGACCATTTTCAAACTACTTCCACTACCCTTTATCTCCTCATATCTAAAGATCGGGCCACATGAGGTACCTTCTTGTTGGCTTCTATTCTTATGAGTTTTGATAAAACCTTTGTGGGTCTAATAGGCATTGGTGTGACTTTGAATTTACTTTTGGGTTGCTCAACTACTATAATTTTCCTTTTCTTTTCCCTCTAACTTCTACCTCTTCTTTTCTAGCAACAATAACTTAAATAATAACTCAAGCTCGAAACAAATTCAAAACTTGTAATTCATAACAAACAAATGGTCAAAAATAATTTGATGAAGTTTTAATGGAACTTATATAAATAAAAACTTGAAAGATTTAAAATCGAGTTTGAAATGAGTTTAAACACTAATATTAACCAATTTATTGAATCCAAATCTTTGTAAAACCCCCAAAGTTTATTTCAGCCAATTACCAAATCATTTGCACATTAAACTTTAAATTAATAGTCCGAAATCAAGATTTTTCAACAAAATTACATAACTAAGCCAAGAATCCTTTTAAGTCAATTCACGTTCTTTCCAATTGGAATTAATGAAGTAATTGAACTGTTATGATCAAATTAAATCCAATAGAGAAAACATTTTGAAATCCAAAATTTCTCAAAAACTCACAACTATCCACAAAACCCTAGTTCATAGATAAAAAATTGAGGAATCTACTAGGGCATTGGGAAATTACCTTCTTGAGAGTGAATATCCTAAGTAAAAAACTCTTTGCAAGCTTCAAAACACCTATTCCAATCTCCTAGCTAAAACCCCAAACCTTGAACCTCAAGTGAGCTCTAAACTCTTAGTCTAGCTTTTTTTTTTATGAATGGGTCAATATTGAGGAGAGAATAACTGAAATAAGCTAATTTGAAGTCTTAAAAGGGTGAATCTAGTTAAAAAACTAGTTTCTCATTAAAAAGGTGCAACGATTTGTGTAGAGGTGTGATATATTGTGTTTGACGATTTGGGAATTTGGCTTAAAAAACTAGAAATCATGCTCAGCAATTTGGGGTTTTAGTGAATCGCTGGGAAATGGATGGTTGAATCGGCAGCAGGCATAAAGGGAATAAAAACACATCTTAGCAAACCACCGAGTTACTTAGCGATTGTGTGTTAATTCAAATCACTGGCAATTTGCTAGACATATAATCAATGATATATGTAGCGATTTCAAGTATAAATGCAAATCACAGGGACTTAAAAATCCAAAAAAATTGCAAACTGTTAATAATTTTGCTAGCGATTAACATTTAAATGTTGATTGCTGGGAAACCCGCTTAAGAAAAATTGAAGTTTTTCATTTTTACAAATTTATCATTGTTCTTGACTAAATCATAGGTAGAATTCATCATAAATTTTAAAATTTGAGTCGGATATGTAAATAATTAATAGAATAATTATGAAAATTGCATAAATTAAATTGCAACTCAATCATCCCCCTCTATTTGAAGCTACTCCGGAGCTTACATTTTAAAAATATTTTCAAAATGAAAGTCAAAAAGAGAGAAAATAAATTCTTGCTTCCAAAATTCTAATCCTAAAACATAAATTAAGATAGATTATAGAGTGCCTCTCATAGGGCGCTTTTGTTTACTGACGTTAGCTCGACTGAACCACTCTAGTACTAATCTAAGCCTATATCAAGGAGTTCCATCTTTACATAACAAATTTTTATGGTGATCCCTTTTAGTAAGACTTCTTCACCATCTTTGAAGATGATTTCTTCATCGTGAATACGTAAAATAATAGTTCCTTATTCTATATCAAGAATTGCATTGGAAGTTTCTAGAAAAGGTTTTCCTAGTATAATATCCACATCATCCTTTGGAGCATGATCCTTAATAATGAAATCTAATAGAAAATTGAATAAATTGAATTTACCAATCTTAACTTTTACATCATATAGTTTCCCTGTGTATCCACAATGGATCCATTTGCAAGGTGAATTCGAGCTTCTTGGTCTATTTCATTCATTCTCTTGTAGAGATTTGCTTTGACAAGATGAACAAATGGTAGAGTATTCATTGATGCTTCAATATCATATAATATATTCCTGAATATTTGATTACTAATTGCAATGGAGACAATAAATTCTCCTACATCATTCTACATCTTTTTAGATCCAGATATGATTTTCTTGCTTGTGTTCCACACATTGAATGTATATATTGAAATTTTCACTCTAGTTCCATTTCATAAAGTGATTGATTGACCATTTACTCTTAAATTGATGGTTCTATTTAGGTATCAAAGACTGCATGAGAATTAGCTAAAAAAGGACAGCCTAATATCAATATAGGATCTTCATCAATATAATGTGGCATAATTATAAAATCTACGGGAAATGTGTAGGGTTTTCGGGGTTCAAAAGGCATTGAAAATTTTAAATTTTATTATGAAACCCTAATAGTATCAAATCGAAATTCCATTGAACTGATTAACAAAAGTAAACTATACTTCGAATGCTAGTTTGTTTCTCTTTGTTGATCAATGTTTAAGATGATGCTAGAGACAAACATCTTCTATTAGAAATCTACACACGAACGATGACTAAGAATTCAAGTACTAGCCTGAAAGAGAACCAGAAAATAATTTTTCGTTCTCCATAAAATCTTTAGAACGGCTGAGAAACCTAATTCATTTTCTAAAAATGAAAATTAGATTCCAACCCTAATTTTTTTCATAATGTGAATTCACTTAACATGCCTGGTTATACAACCTTTGTAAAAAGCCGAATAAGTGAATTGCCATTATACCCCTATTTAAAGTGGTATTCATATGACACATCATGATGACTTTTTACATTACGAATTTTATCGTATAAAATTCATTGTTCAAAGAAATCCAAAATTGCACAAAATCATTCTTTGTGTGAGACCCAATAGGTTCATAGGCAATGTTTTGGTATAAGAGTCTTAAGCGGTCTCTAGCAAAGCATTATGACTACCCAAGTTGCTTTGATTAAAAATAAGGCACGAAAAAGTAATCCTTAATGTTCAATCGTACTAGTCTCAATCTTTAGGTAGACTGAAAATGTCCAAGTGGCATTGATCATATCAATTTATTTGGACTTGACCATTTTTAGTTTAACATAATGAGGGATCCGAATATATCTCTCTCTAAATGAGAGAGAAAAATTATATCTCGATTAATCACCTTCACACATTATTCACATAGTAGCTAGTTACAACCTTTATTATCATTCGGTTAAAGACAACGTTTGATTATGTCAAAATTACTATGATTCTAATGTTGAAGTCTTTAGTAATTTCTAGTCAGAGGACTAAATGATATTTTTTTCATGAGTAACACCTATGACTTAATCCATGTGGTGTTCTCATAGCGGGTCGATCCAACACCTTGTTCCCTAATTGACACATGTTGAGCGTGTACAATAAGTTTCTCGTATATCCTTATTATTTGTAGTAGTAATAAGTGGGATCGTATCCAAAAGGATTTGACAAACTTCTTTAGGAAAAAGGTTTTCCAAGGTTTTTATATTTTTTACTTTAATTTAATTAATTTTATTAAATTTGTAATTAAAGATCACTTAATAAAACTATAATAATCAATTAAACTAATTAATCTAACTCAATTAACACATATCAAATTCACTAAATTCAAATCAAATCAATTCAATAGAAAATAAACATTTAAACAAACATCTAGAATAATGAAACATTAGTCTGTTTTGTTTCCAAAATTATTACTTAAGTCATAGTGATTAGCATACTTTAATCTATTTATAAAGTGTTTAATATCATTAAACTCAAATCATAAGTAAGTAGATAGTCCTTAGCAAACCATCTGCTCTACTTATATCAATGGAAAAGCCACATTCTTATTTTATCGACTTAATCCCTTGAAAGCTCAAAGAATTAATTTTGCACTTGTTCTGAAACATGAACTCTTGATTTCTTTGAGTTCGCATTTGGTTCCGTAGGATAGACTCCATCATGGCCATCTCTGTCTCTTCAGCATACATGCGAGAGAAATCTTCAGCACGTGGCTCTGAGCTTTGATTCATCCTCTCATTATACGCAGCAGATTGCATCTCTTCCAAGGCTCTCTTATTTTCTGCTCTTATTCTTCCTCTCTATGTGGTTTCTCTTAATTTCTCTCTCGCTCTTCCTCTAAATTTACATAGCCTGACACTTGTTTGGTGCTCTCTATGTATTCATCAGTGATGGTTCTATTAGGGTGAACATCCAACCCAAAACCCATAATAGGAACTTGGTATTGTTTACAAAATTCTGTAATTATTAAGGGAAAAGATTACCTTTCATTTTTATTTGTGGTCATTGCATTCTTAATTGAATCATAGATTACCTTGCCAACATCAATGTAACCTATCCCTTAAACGATGTGATATAACAGAGCTGCCTTATAGTTTACAACCTTGTATTACTGCAAACTCAGTTGCAAGCTCGCATTGATGAAATAGTTGCAAGCTTTGGTGGTTTTCCTAAAATATTTAGTTTGAATGTGTTTGGGATACTCATACTTATCCAAAATGAATCCATCCTCTAGAATTGCTTCTAAATCATTCCTTATGGTTTCATGGGGAAATCCATGTCTGAATCCATACTCAGGTTTTGGGTATTTGTTATTTTTCTCTCGTATAAAATTCTGGTAAACCATAGTACTAGTTTATTTTTAAGGTTAATAGTCCACTGGTCTTCCTTGGACTATGGATACCATTTTATTATCACTCCCTTGCCCGGTTACATAAAACTCCCGGACTAAAATTCTACAATCCATCTCTATAGAAATCCTGGTGTCATTATCGACATTGTAATCACTAGTCAATAATCCATAATTCCTCTCCCTTATTATATTAAAAATCCTAGGCCCGTACTTAATTTCATTCTTCACATTAAAGCCCTTCCCTAAAATTAATTTCCTATTCTTACTAATATCGCTCTTCATCCTAGCGATTGCCATTGCATTGATCACATTATTCGCCGAAAAAGGAATTCACGGAGTCTTCTCAACTACCTCTTCTTCCACATCACTAAAATCTAAAGGTGGAGAAGGTTCTCTTGGTGTTCTTAATCTTGGAATGTTTATTGAAATCCCTGTAGGCCTAATAGGTGTGGGTGGAACTTTAGATTTTGTTTTAGGTTTTCTACTAAAGCTCCCTTTCGACTCTCCTCTCTTGGGCTTCTACTATTTCCACTTCTGGCCATTTATTGAAATCAAAATTCATAAGTCCTAATAATAAATTAAACCAGTAGATCATAATTTTTTTTTTGTAGGAAATAATTTAGTAGAATTCAAAAACTTATTTAAAAGGAGAAATTCTTTGAAAAGTCAGCTTGAAAATCAATCAAAAACTTAAATAAAATTGGCATCAAAGTTTTAACTCAATTATAAACTTCAAATCACCTTTTCAAATAATATAAAACAATTGTGCGATAAATCATAGTCTTTTCAAAAACAAAACAAACCTCCAAACTCATTTGAAACTCAATTTTAAACCAATTACAAATATGTATCTTTTTAATTAATAAATTTACAACAATTTCAACAATATTTAAATTGTAAACCAATGATCATTATAATTGTAATGCCTAATCTATTGGAATCAACGAAATCATTTATTCATGGTAATAGAATGAATTCCAATAAAATAATTTTGAAATCAATTGAGATTTTTCGCAAAATCCTATGAACTAAAAATTCATCAAAATGAAGAGCTAGGGTTATCGTGATACTTTCATGTGATTGAATCTCTCAAGATACAAGCTTTTGAACTTCTCTAGATTGGTTTTTTAAGCTCCTAGTCTAAATCCCTTAAACCCTAGTTCGGCTCTACTCTCTCAAATTTGAACTTTTTTGGGTTGAATGAAACTAGACTGAGAAAGGAAACACTTAAATACACAGCAAAGATTGAGCATAGGAAGGCTGAATCTAGGCAAGAAATGATTGTTTGGTTGAAAAGGTCCAATAGTTTATGTGTTTGAGGTGAGTTTGTATTTAGGGATTTGGTGTTTTATTTTAAGAACTCTAAATTGTGCCCTGCGATTCAGGTTTTAAGTGGAATCACTGGAGAAATCGCTGCTTAAATCTGTAGGAATGAGGCTCGGTGCCTTACCGATCTGACCAACGATTTATGTTATAAGACTAAATTGCCACCGATTCACCAGACTCAAATTTTCACTTAAATTTCTAGTTACTGTCACCGATTGTTTTAGTGATTCCTAGTGCTTATTCAAAAGTTGAGGATTCGATAGGCTTAATTTACTATTTTTCTAATTTTTGTCGAAATTAACATATATATTATCTTAAAACTAATATAATGGTAAAATTTACTGAAAACTAAAAAGTTTGATTAGGATATGTAACTAACTAATAATTTTATTTATTAATTAAATAATTAAATAAACAAGTAAGTTAATAATGTAAATTTGCATAAAGGCCATATAAACAAAAACAACTTGATCACTCCGCCTGGTTTGATATTACTTTGGAGTTTCGATTCTGAAAATATTCTCAATATCAGAGTTAAAAAGTGAGTGAATAAAAACATAGTATACTAATACTAAACTCCTACTAATATGAAAACATAAATAAACATAGAATATGGGCTCCCTCCCATATAGCGCTTTTGTTTACAGTCGTTAGCTCAACTGAACCATTCGAGAATTAGGCTACATCTCTATACTTGAATTTAAGATTATTCACTCTAGTGCCATTCTAGTTGATTGTTTTGTTCAGAATATCCATAACAACTTGTGAAGTGGCTAATAAAGGCCATCCTAAATTTAAAGGAGGATCTTCATTAATAAAGTATGGCATGACTAAAAAGTTCGTGGGTAGGATGTACTTGTCCATTTGAGCAGGTATATTCATGACCACCATTATTGGTTGAATTGAAATACCATCCAGTAGAGAAACTCGTTTAGAATCATATCCATCCAACTTAAATTAAGTGTGTAGAAAGAAATGTATAGGCATGGAATTTGCATTAGAACCTGTATCACACTGAGCTCTATAATACCAAGCCTATTTAACTTTAATAAGCAAATGTATAACTCCAGGATCATTAAGGTTCTCGGGGCTTAACTACAGCTTTTTCTTTTTCTTTTTCTTTTTCTTCTTGAATTTGAAATCTCCTGGCTTGTTAATAATCTTCCCATTCTCCAGTTGCTTAACCTTCCATTCTTGAGTTACTTTCTTTTCATTTGAAGTGTATTCAACTTGTTCTTTCTTTGAAGCTTTTTTTTTTGAATTTCCATTGTTAATGCATTAATTGAATAAATTTCAGCTTTTAGTTCATCATAATAGTTTAATTATAAAAATCATTAATTTCAATTTCATTATCTAGTAATTCATCATATCTATCATAATTATATTGGTTGTTAATCTTGAACATAATAATTTTGTCTTCAGATTCTATATACATTATTCCCTTAAAAATATCTAACTTAGTGTTTGCTGCTTTAAGAAAGGGTCTACCTAATAGTTTATGTAGAGGATTAGGTGATATTGAATATCCCATTTTCAAGACATAAAAGTTGGCCAAAAATACTAAGTTGTCTACTTTCACTAAAATGTCTTCTAATAATCCCTTTGGTTTAATAGTAGTGTTTTCTGCTAAAGTGAGATTAATAGGCGTATTAGTCAACGATCCTTTTTCAATGATTCATAAAGTTTAAGTGACATTACATTAATTGATTCTCCGAGATCATACATAAAAAGTTTAATAGAAGAGGTTTTTATTGTTAGAGGCATAACAAACATTCCTGGGTCGGAACATTTCTTAGGCATTGATAATTGCATAATTAATTCTATTAAAGGTTTATTGATTTTTATTTTCTTAAATGCTTCAGATATGTCTTCTTTAATTCCATCCTTCCTAGCATACGCTGATCGTTCTTGAACAAGAGAAATAGTATACGTATCTTTGATCAATTTATAAATATTATATCTTTCTCTTGGTTAACTATTTCAAAATTTTGTAAAGATTTTTCATAAGCTTCAACTCTTGCTAAATATCATGGTTACGAATTTTTTAGAAAATTGTGTACATTTTAATTGTTCAGCCATCCATTCTCAAGTGGGAATGACATTGGGCATCATATCTTGTTATTCTTCTTTTATTGTTTTCTATATATTTTTTTCTTTTTAACTATCTTAGGTGTCATTTTTGATGCACGTGTTTCTCTTTTATCATCATAAAATAAAGTGTTAACTTGTGCTTGATTAGTAGTTTGAGTAGATCCTTCAGTTTGATTTCTTAACTTATTAATATACAAGTTCTTCTGACTTAATTGATTTTTCAATTCATTAATAGGTGTATCAATTTTAATTTGATTTTACAAATTTTTTGTAAATTTGTAAAGACTTTGAGTCATCATATTAAGTAATATTTGTTTTAAATTTGGTTGCGTATGTTGAACAATTTGTTGAGGTTGTTGGATTGGTGTGAATCGTATTTGTGTTCTTGGTCCATAAGTGCTATAATTTTGATTTTGTGGACCATAGCTATGATTTGAATTTAGATTCCTAGTGTATTAAGTATTGTTATTATATTGATTCCTGGGGAGGGGACCAGAATATTGGTTTATAATTGCGTTGACTTCTTTAGTGTTATCTTCATGTAAAGTAGGGCACGCATCTGTAGGATGTGTAACTATGTTACAAAATCCACATGGTTTCACTTTGTTTTATCTATCTTTTAATAATAACTTGACCATGGTTGATAATTCATCAATTTTTATTTTCAAATGTATTACTTCTTTTATTATTAAATTCATAAAGTTTCTTTCTTGATGTGTTAGTCTTTTCTCCATATTGCTTAGATTGGTTAGCCATTTTATTAATAGCTTCTTTCGCTAAATGTGGTGTCACATCGAATAATGATCCACCACATTCGATGTCTGATAGTCTTTGTTCAAAATGATTAAGTCCTTCATAGAAGTATTATAATAAAGCTCTTTGTGTATATCCATGTTGCGGACAAGACGAAATTAATCTTTGAAATATATTCTTAAATTCATTAAAATTCTAATCATCTTTCATTTTTACGACTGTGATTTGTCTTCTATAGTTACTAATTTTTCTTGTAATCATATATTGATCTAGAAAAGCTTCTAACATTTAAACCCCTGTAGTTATTGAATTTTGAGGAAGATAAAACAACCAAACTTATGCTTGATCTTTCAATGCAAAAGAAAGAGCTATATGTTTGACTTATTCTAACGTACTTTCTTTTGGTTTCATCCCATAGTCATTTGATTGTCCTAAACAAATGACTTCTATATATAAGTAACAAAAACTTTGATTGTCATAAACAATGGTTCTATTCAATTCTCACTTTACATTTCGTTTAGAAAAGGAATGAACATTTTACATCAAAATATTTCCATAGCCCGTGGAGTTAAATTGGATCAAAATCAATAATCAATTCATCCAGAAACCCAATATAAATCAATATCAATAATTAAAACATCTCCAAAATTGTAATCAATTGAATTACATTCATTCACCTCATCAAAACCCTAACCCATGTCGGTGGGATTTATCCCAAATTGACGCAAATCATTTAATATACCAATTAACAACAATTCCTACCAATTTATATCGAAACCCTGCTAAACAAATCAAAAAATCGCGAGAACTCAAATTGAATTGAGGAAAAATGCCCAACATTGAGAATTTATCAAATTGTGGGCCGAATACCTCGTTTCCATCGTGGAAACTTAGCTCAAACTGACCGTATTGCAATGCTCTACAATTTTACAAAAACAAAATCGAGCAAAAATTGGACGTCACGAGCTCCGCGAGTGAAAACCCAAATTGAGAGGGTTTGAAAAAACTAACTGTAAGTTTGTTCTGTTGAAAGGAAATGAATTCATTTAATCTTATATGTATATTTATATATAAACCCTCAACTGCTTGTCAACAACTTAATTTCTTATTATTTACTAATTCCTGAAATTCCTATTTTGATGTGTTATGACTTCAAATGCTCGTTTTTAATTTGATTTTTCATCAAACTGAGCTAAACTCTCGACAAAATAGTCCAATTCCATAAAACGTCCAAAACACTAGTTTTGGTCACACAAAACACCTAAAAATCTTAACATTGTCCATGACATACTGAAATCTTATGGACCAATTCTCTTACCATACTTAATCAAACTTGCACCAATTTGAACCCAATCTCAACCTCGACCACTGTCAATCAAAACAAAACTCGAAACAAAATCTCATGCAAACTTCGTCTCATTTCACATTATCTCCGATCTCGACTTACATGCAAATCGAGATGTGTATACACTTCACCAACAGCCCTCAAATCATCCATTATTCACTTCTTGGATGATCACGCTATACGTATCTCGAGGGTAATTTCAATGTATACTTTTATTTAATTCAAACTATAAGATAGATTTATGTATTTATATATATAAACTATATTATATATAAATACATATTTACCTATATATTCACAGCTATAAATTCGCCGCGCGCGCCAATGACTAACCTTGAGTGTGCACACTATTGTACATCCCACGCGTGTCACCCTCGATCTTGCGTGTCACTAGGTGCCCAACAATTTATTAACTATTTTATTTAAATTTTGTGATTATCACTTCAGTTTACGTCCAAATAAATCCCTGAAAAATAACCAATGTCACCAAAAGTTGGAGAATTTACCAAAGTGCTCTAAAACTTCCAAACAACTGGTCTCACATGTAAATTGAAGTGTGGGGCCCACGTCAACTCGTTAAATCCATTTAAACGTACAAATTTGAATTTGTAACTTAAATTTAATTATTCTTCTCGAAATTTGAAACAATAGTTAGGTAAATGTTTGAACTATCTCAATACTCATTTCAACACATCTCGTGATAATACCTCGAAATTACCAAAATTAGAGAAAATTCTCCAATGCACTCCGAAAATCACGAGCATCATGTATACACTCCACTTGACCCTATTTCGCATCGAAATAATGTATAATACATCAAATAGGCACACGATACACCAAAAATAATATTAAAATTTATGATCTCTGATCCGTAACACGTGGGTCCAACCTCGGATACTTAAATCCCAAATTAAATATGAAAATAATTAATTAGCCGCCTAATCAAGTTTATAAAATCCTCGAATGTCACAATCTTCCTAACTAATGAAAAATTTCGTCCTCGAAATTCAAACTTATAGGTTATTGAATCAAAAGAAATATGAAAAATGATTATTCATATATAATTTTTTCAATTCAAAACTGTAAAACCATTTCCAAGGTGAATCGTTAAGTGGACCCAATCACATTCATTGTATTCAACAACTCGGTGATAAAGATCATAACCATTCCGACTTCTCATTCTTAAAATACAAGCATCTTACATCATCTCCAATTTACAATAACTAATGCTTTAAACTTCACCACTAACTAATCATGAGGTGTAGCACTAGAATTGAACCAATGTACAATATATTCACTAATATTAGTTGTATATTACTTTGGTTCAAAACTTCATCATTCAGAGTATGACTCCTCATAAGATCCTTGTGAAGATACATTAGGTTTTATCAAACTCGTAATTTGATATTCTGAGTCTTATCGAGACTCGTTCAACCGAAACTTCCATTTTTCATACTCATGTGAGAATTTAGTGACCATTTCCTAACCTATACTTAAGTTTCCAATTTACTTCAACAAAACTTAATAGACTCTTTTATTCTGACTAACATCAATTCATTCGATTATTCAAAGACAGGAGGGAACCACACATTAGTCTTCTACGCTGTGAATGAAATGTGATTTTGAAATGGAGTTACTTAGAATTTTGGTTATGCATAACTACTCCAGTGCCGTACCTTGACTAAAAGAGTTCGTCCGTAACACTTCCAGTAGTCACAAGTCATCTCAAATCTTATTTTGTTTTATGCATTAAGTCTATTTTGTTTAGTTTTTGTCAATCTTAGCTATTTTCACATTGATCTCGATTTTTTCCCTTTATAAACTTACCATGACTTTTGCTCAATAATTAGGCCATTTATAGCTCCTTAATATTGACCTAGAAAGGCAATTTATATCTCTTCTCTTTTCGAACACTTAGTTAAGGATGGTGCGACTTCTTACTATCATTTAATGAATTGAAGTCCTCCTTAGCTAATTTTAATTCGAAACAAAGAAAACTCACAACTTAAATAGTTAAAATGTTTGTTATTGCTTTACGTTATTTCCATTAATCTCAAATATCCCAACTTTTCTTTTTCTTAAAAAAAAAAATTCGATACTTTTTAAGAAACTGTGCAAGATAACTTTGTATCTTATTATTCATCAAATTACCTTTAATGAATTCACCTTTCCAGTATTATTCCACTAAAGAGATAGAATAAGTTTAATTTTCAAACTTTGACTAACTTAATGACTAATCAAATTCTTAAAGGATGCTATTTCAATCTCTTAAGTTTTATCAATGAAAATTCTCGCAATATAGGATTTCATACTAACGTCCTATACAACTTGTTGATAACTATTTTGGAGATGTTTTAATTGTTGATATTAAGTTATATTGGGTTTCTGGATGAAATGATTATTGATCTTGATCCAATTTGACTCCACGGTCTATGAAAATATTTTGGTGTTGATATCGAGTTGTTTGTTGGTGTTTATTGTCGAGTTTAGAGGATTTAATTGCAAAAATATTTATTTGGAGAAGTTTTTCAATTCAAAATAAATAAAGTTTGCCTAATTGATAGGCCATATTGGAAAATTCATAACTTTTATGTCGGTGATCCGATTTAGGTGTTCTTAGAGTCTATGGAAAGTAGGATATAAGTACTACAAGTTCTATTTAGGTGATCATGAAAAATATTGAAGTTTTTAAGGTTAAAAAGTTAGCCCAAGTTGGCTAGTTGAAAGCTAGTTGAAACATTCATATAAATTAAGATTTTTGGAAACTGTTCTCAAACGTACTTTGATCGCAATTTTCATTAGGTTTCGTGATATGGTTTCACTTGAAGCTTGGCCAATAATATAATTGGGTATATAAAGAAGCTATTGGAACCATTTTCAAGGTGATCCGATGCTTTGGGACCCCAAAAATTAAGCTCAATTTGGCTATTTGTAAAGTTAAGTAAATCTCATAGTAACCTTTACATTATATGATTATAATTTTGTATAAATTGCATTGGTCCTTGAAATTACATCTTTGTTGTACATGCATACATGCTTAAGGAGGATAAGGTGTTACGAGTCTCCTTGTAGTGTAGACTATACCGTGGTAATAGAACATTATATTATGCTTGAGGGATTGGAGTCACTGATACTTTGTATCACGTGGTTATCATGAGATCACATTGAACCATATCGTACTCCTAGAGTCTAGAGGAACTAGACTCGTTTGGTTATTCTCCTGACGTATGTGTCCTTATTATTGTTTACTTACCACTTTCAAAGAATGTTATCTGATTCTGGTCAGATAACAGAAACGAGATGGATTCACGGTTGTATTTAAATTCCTTGGATTATATTCTTCATTTAAATTCCTTAGATTATTATGCAATTGATTATTACAATTGTACTGGATAGTGTGGGATTTACTTATCTAACATTATCCAATTTTTATAATTGGATAATGACAGGTTCTAGCGGTGACAAGGGAAAAGGAAAGCTTTCCGACTGTATATAAATTACTTGGTTCTTTTCTCTATGTATGTATTGGTTTTCAATATATTATATTATATAAATGGGTTTATGGGTTCGAGTGTGATTAGGATCTCATTTGGAATGGCTGGAATGGTTTTTAAACGAATTGAGATAACTTTTGAATTAAGGTAATAATAGTTTAAGGATTTTGAAAATTTGAGATAAGTTAAAATGAATATATAATTTAGTTGATGCAATATATATTATTATGGGCGGATTGTGAGTCCTTCGACATTTTCACGAAAGCTAAACAGGTTTTATTGAAGATTTGTGAAGGCTGGGATTTTCGGTGTAGGCTTAAAAATAGAGGAGATGTTGTCAAGATTTTTTTACAAAATTCTGAGGACTATCAAATTAATGTTAACGAACTTTGAGGCTTAAGATTCACTTTAAAATTGTTTGCGATTAATAAAGCTTTATAACTGAAGATTACAAAATCTTATTCTTAATCATTTATTGATGGAGAGATTAAGGCTGCTAGATTATCAAGGGATTAAGGTAATCTAGGTCGGTCAAATGTGCTAATTAGGTGGAGTCTGACATTATATTATGAATTTTATCATATAAAACTCATTGTTCCATGTTATTTAAAATCTCATAAGGCCATTTTGTGTGCGACCCAATAGGTTCATGAAACATTGGCAGGGAATCAAAACCATTTTGGTACACGAGTTATAAGCGGTCTCTAACAAGACATTATGACTATCCAAATTACATGAAGATCAAAATTGATACAACCTAATCAATAGTGTATATCATATCCTTTTGTCATATGACATCCATTGATTAAATATAAGGTAGAAAAAATTCACCCTTAATGTTCAATCGTATTAGTCTTGATATCTAGGTAGACTAAAAACATCCAAGTGACATTGATCATATCAATTCACTTAGACTTGGCCATATTTAGCCTAATATTTTGAGGGATGCACTGATATATCTCTCTATATGAGAGGGACAAATTCTATTTCGATTACACACCTTCACACATTATTCACATAGTAACAAAATACAAACCTTTATAATTGTTCAGTTAAAGACAACATTTGATTGTGTCATATCACTATGATCCTAATGTTGAAGTCTATAATAATCTCAAGTCAGAGGACTAAATGATATAACTATAACGAGTAACACCTATGACTTAATCTATGTTGTGTTCTCATAGCGGGTCGGTCTAGTACTTTGTGTCATAGCATGTACTCATAATGTTTGTTCGTATCCTTATACACATGATCATTACATGACCATCAAGACTCACACTAGTATTAATTCATTATAGTTCACAGTATAATGACCGACTAGGGACATTTATGATGTTTTAGTATATATCCATGGATCTTATTATAATGTAGACATGCAAATCAATTATAATAATAAACAACAAATGAAATCCTCTATTTTACTAACCAAAATAACAATGTTCATAAGATTGGCCTAGGGCACATGCCCCAATAGGAAAGACGAACTTATCCACTTAAACTAGTACATTTGTAATCACCCTATAATTTCATGGAAGATTCGTTCGATAATTGAACTTTGGAAGATGCAAGTCCATCCAGTTCTAATTGAGTATGGAGAAAGAAATGTATGGACATAAAATTTGGATTTAAACTAGTGTCGCATTGAAGTTTATAGTACCGTGCCCATTTAACTTTGGTTTTCAGATTTATATCACCAAGTTCATTTAATTTCATATGAATTGAACTTATTATTTTCTTTTTCTTATTGTTTTTATTCACTTTTTAGGTTTTTTTGGCAACTTTATAACTGATTTTTCATTTCTTGTCGTCTTAACTTTCCATTGTTGAGTAAATCTTTATGAAGTTCATACATCTTTTTCATCCTTTGGAATGTTGTTGTCATTTTCCATGTTTACTGCATTAAGTTGATAATTTTTTGTATTAATCTCATTATAAGAATTTTTTTCTAATGGCTCATTATTAGGAGTTTCTAAATAAAATAATTCATTAGAATCTATATTGTTATCCATATCATTGAATTGGAAAGTAATGATATTGTCTTCAAACTCTATAGACATAGTTCCTTCAAAAATATCTAGCTTAGTTTTAGTAGTTTCAAGAAAAGGTCTTCCAAATAGTATAGATGGAGAATTTGGGGATATTGAATCTCCCATTTCCATGAAACAAAAGTTTGCTAGAAATACTAAGTCATTTACTTTTTCTAAAACATTTTTTAACAATCCATTTGGTTTAACTATTGTCCTATCGACTAAAATAAGATTGATAGGTGTATTTATCAATGACCCTATTTTTAATGATTCATATAAAGAAAGGGACGTTGAGTTAATTGATGCACCTAGATCAAACATTGCAAGTTTAACAAAATTAGTATTTATTGTTATTGAAATCATGAACATTCCTGGATTGGAACGTTTATTTGGATTTTACTTCTTTATCAAGGCCGACACTTTTCTCATAAGTTTTTTTAGGTTCTTCTAAAAATCTCATCTTTTGACTTAGGAAACTCCTTCAAAATCTCATCGTACTTAGATAGTTGCTTTATTGATTCCATTAAAGGTTTCTTAATTTTCATTTTCTAAAATGGTTCAAGGATGTCTTGGTTCTCCTCTTCATTCCTAGTAGTGGCTAATCATTATGGAATGGAAGAAACATAATACACCTCTTACGTCATGTTATGTGGAAACTTTTCTTCTTTCACTTTTTCGTTTATCACTTCCTCAAAAGTCTTAAAGATCTTTTCAATATGCTTCTATTTTCTCTAAGTACTATGAGTATGGTCTTTACGGCTAGAGTGTTTGCGTTAATTATTCTACCATCCATTCTCTAGTAAGAATGACACTAGCCATCATCTCTTCTTCTTCCATTATTTTTTATATTTTATTTTTCTTTCTACCTATGTTGGGTATCTTATCTGGTATGTGTATCTTTTCCTTAGTTTCATAAAAAAGCAATTACCCGTGCCTTATTAGTAGTTACGGGTTGAGTGGGTACTTTATTTTAATTACTTAATCTATTTATTTATAAATTTATTTGACTTAATTGATTTTGGAACTCGAGGATTGAAGCATCATTCTTAACTTGATTTTAGGAAATCTGTGTAAGACTTTGATGAATTTTGGTGATAAAACAGTTCAAGATGTGCTCTTAGTTTGGTTGAATAGGTTGATCCATTTGTTGCGCTTACTAAATTGGTGTAGATTGTAATTGTGCTTGTGGCATGAAAGTCATATAGTTATGGTTTTGTGTGCTATAACTAAGATTTGGGTTTTTTTTACATGTATAATAACTATTGTTATTAGCATTATTATGTTGATTCTTTGGGTTTCCTAAAAAATGCTTCATTACCATATTAACCTCTTAAGTATTTTCTTCATGTAAAGAAGGACAAACATCCCTAAGATGTCTGACTTCACTTTAAAATCCACATGGATTAACTTGAGCTACTTTATCTTTTGGTAACAATTTAACCATACTTGTTAACTCATTAAATTTATCCCCAAAAGGGTTTATTTGTATATTATTAACTTCATATAAAGTTTCTTCTTTGTGGTTTCATTTTTTCCACCTAATTGTTTAGATTGTTTTGACATTTTATTAATAGCCTCTTTTGATAGTACTATTATTATTTCAAATAAGGATCCATCACAAGCAATGTCTAATAGTCTTCGTTCAAAGTAATTGAATCCTTTATAGAAGTACTCCAATAATGATTTTTCAGTATAACCATGTTGTAGACAAAAAAAAAAAAATTCTTTGAAATTTATCCCAAAATTTATCAAAATTCTCTTCATCTTTTATCTTTGCAACCGTTATTTGTTTCATATAGGAACTAATCTTTAAGTGCGAAAGGAAAAGCTTTTAGTTTGAATTGTTCTAAAGTAATGTTTTTGGGTTTCAACCCATTGGTATTCCCTTATAAATTTCTATAGATCTTCATTATCCTTATCATAGTAGTTAGGCAAAGCATTCATGAATCCAAATTTTAATTCAAAATCAGGGAATTCTTCAGGATGCACATCGGCTCATACGTCGCGAAATCTTGGTTTACTTGCCTTAAAGTAAGTTCTCTATTTTCATTAGCTACCTTTTTGGGAGCTTGTTGATTTTGTTCTCATGTTGTTATTTTCTCAGACTACAATTAAACTTTTTTTCTACATCAGGATCGTAATGTTGTAGTGATCCCATGAAATTAGAACAAAAAAAAAAGTGTGTAGACCAAACTACGTCGAAAACTCTTAAGAAATTATGTAAAAATCCACGGCAATGTCGCAAAAATTGACACGTGTCGAGCATGTACAAAACATTTTCCACTTTTTATTATACTTTGAATTTGTAGTAGTGGTAAGTGGGATCGTCTTAACATGGATTTAGCAAAGTTTTTAAGTTGTACTTTCAAATGTTTTATCTTATTTTTTCACTAATTAAAGCAATTAACTAAATTAAACTAACTAACTCAAATAATGTAATTACTAATTCAAATCAATCAATCCTAAACAAACCTAAATTAAAATAATAAATTTAATTTTTAAACAAACTTAAGCCGAAGATAATGAAACCCAAATCAAATTGCATTCAAACACAAGATATAACTATTAGAACCATAGTAATAACATATTCATGTGTTTTTATGAGATCATTACACCTTCATCAAAAGCGAGCTATAGTAATTCATTCAAACCTAGTTCTCCTTTTATTAATAATAGATTCATGCGATTCATATCATAACCTAATCTTATCACCATTAGTACTTCAAACGCTTAAAATAATTAATAATAAAAAAATATCATTAAGTTCTGTGAAATCACTTACTATTAACTAAGAATTAATGGTAATATGCCATTATAAACTTAACTTAGAACACAATTCACCTAAAACTTTTCAAATCGTTAACAGACCTTTGGAATAAATCTAGTTACTGTTAGACCCTAGCTTACTATGTTTAGGTCGATCTATCGTTGTTGGAAATATATTATCAAAACAGAAGTTAAGTTAGGTAGATATTGCGATGAAGATGGGAAACCTGACTAAGCAAGATGTTTGAGAGTAAATAAAACTCAAAGAAATACTACAATGTAAATTCCAATGAAGATTATAATATCAAAGTTTAAGTCGAAGATGAAGATATATCTAAAGTTGGAGCAGGAATTGAATACAAGTTTGATACTGAAACAGAGTAATTGTAAGTATTAGTCTATAATAATGAAGAAATTTGATACTGTAAGTAGAGAACTTTGAGATGGATTACAAATACAAAATCCAAAGAAAGGTGGATAAATGATTGAAGAACTTTATGGAAACGACGAGTTAAGATTCTTGAAGGAATAGAAGACGTAGTTGTTGAACAATGAATGGTTCCAATATGATTTACAATTGGAGACTGAGAAGGTTTTTCAAGTTGTATTGTATTTAGGAATGAATTCCAAAATAGAGTTGATAGTCAGAGTCTATAAATACTCAAGATCGCCAATGTGTGGATAAATCGTTCATTACTTGAGTTTTGTGAGAAAGAAAGATCATTATAGTGGTTGTACACATTATTAATTTGATTAATTAATTGTTTAGGCTGAGCCTATGCATAGGAAGACATTCAAGTCTTACTACGATATCAATTTAATGTTTAGTTTTGTTATTTGTTTATTCGTTCATCACTGATTTGCCAATCTCCTCTGTTCCTCCGGTTTCCAAAACTTTAATAGTGGTATCAGGGGTTTGTCACTTTGTTATTTCTGCAAAAGTAGAAGAGTGAGATTCTGGAGATTTTTATCGCCATGAGATCGATTGATGAGTTGTAACGACAACAAACTGGTGAAGGACATGAAGGTGGATCGATAGCTCAACTGCCATTGTTGGAAGGAACTAACTATGCCTACTAGAAGGTTCGGATGGTTCACTTTGTCTTTGCCATTGATGAAATTGCCAAAGAATTACTCGAGAGAGATAATACATTGCTCCAATACAACACGATAAGGATGGAAAAGCTGTTCTAAAACCTGCATCTCCGTGGACAGACGCCAAGAAGAAGGAGAAATATGTCAATCAGAAGGCAATCAATTATATCTTCAATGATGATGATGCAGAATGCTTCAAACTAAATGTAAATTGCTCTACTATATATCAAGCGTGGGATGTTTTGCACACAATTTTTGAACGTACAAATTCTATAAAAATTTTCTGGTATACAGTAATTTAGTTCTATGCTTAATCGTTTTAAAATGAAAGAGGATGAAAATATTGCCTCTTTTAGTGGTCGTTAGCGAGACGTTGCTAATCAAGGTATACTGATGAGCAATTAGTACAACGTGCTCTTCATGCTATCCCTTCACGATTTGACTCCAAGACTACTATAATTGAATAGTGTCATGATATAACTAAAATGTTTCTTGACGAACTAATTGGGTCCCTGCAAACATATAAGATGAATATGTTAAAAAAATCCAGTTCTTCGAAGAATTCTTATCGTGTTGATATATCTATTTTTGATGATTCTATGGGAGATGAGTTTGCTATGATGGCAAAGAAGTTCTCAAAATCTCTCTAAAAGTATAAGAGAAATTCTTCTGGAACAAATTACAAGAAGAGTAATGATAGCAACAAGCCTTCTACTGATGATAAGAAGACATATGCTAAGAATAAACTGAAGGGAATTAAGTGTCAAGCGTGTAGAGGAGATGGACATATTCAAATTGAATACCCTACATACAAGAAGAAGAAGTCTTTGAACGCTTGTTGGAGTGATGATTTTGAAGACAGTGATAAAGAGTTAAACGAGTCTACTATTACAATAACTACTGTATTAACAAAGTCAGCTATTGTTGCTTCTCCATTTACAGTTGGTGTTTCTGAACTTGATTCCATAAAATTTGATATGTAAAATATATGTTCTTCTCTATCCAATTGGAGTTTAAGAGTCTTGAAAAAGAACACAAGACTTGCTATGCATTGTTGAAAGAGTGTGAGATTGAAATCTCTATACTGAAGAAAACTATTTTTGATTTTGAGGTTGCTATTGCAAATTTCTATTCTTGTTCTTAGAAATTAAACAGAATGTTGCAAACTAGTCGATCTTCGCAAGTTAAGCGTGTTCTTGGCTATACTGAGGGATCTGTAAATGCTCCTACTATATTTTTCAAATGCATTGTAGTCAATGAGGGTCAATCGAACAAGACTCAAGTTGATACAACAAAGGCAAAGAAAATTCTACCAAAAAGAGTTGCTGCAAGTGCAAAGAACAAGATGACCATTGTTACCCAAAGCAAACCCCTTCCTACATGTCATTATTATTGGACTGTTGGTCATATTCAATCAAAATGCTATAAGATTTTTAAATATTTGAGTACATTTCAGAAGAAGAAAACATCTAAGAAGGTTTAGAGAGTCAAATTTCATAACGTAATGACAACACACCTGCAAGTCTCAGCAACTATTATTGAGTTATGGTATTTAGATAATGACTATTCCAGACACATGACTAGTAAGAAAAGCTGTCTTAAGAACTATAAATCATTTAAGGACGGTGATGTTACATTTGGTGAAGGAAATAAGGCAAGGTTGTTGGAAAAGGAACTTTTAATGTTGTGGGATTGCCTAATCTCAAAGGAGTTTTGCATGTAGATGGGTTGAAATCTAATCTGATCAGCATCAGTCAGTTGTGTGATCAAGAACTGTTTGTCAACCTCATAAAAGATTATTTTCAAATAATCAATGAAGAAATACAATGCATCAAATATGGGATCCGAACATCAGACTGTTGCTATATGCTGCTTGAACATTTTGTATCACCTTATAAGCTGCAAGTTATATGCAACTCTGTTTCCCTATTTAATATAGAGCTTTGACACAAAAGGCTAGGTCATCTCAATTTCAAGCAACTTCAAAAATTTCTCTATCATGATGGTGTAACAAGTATTTCTAAACTAACCTCTAACTCTGATTCCATTTGTGAACCATGTCAAAGGGGTAAACAACGCTTTTTTCACACGTAGGCCTCAAAGACATACTGACATGACCTGTGTTAGAATTGTTGCATATGGACTTGTTTGGGCCAATGCAAGTTGAGAGTATTGGGAGAAACAAGTATGTTTTTGTTATTGTTGATGACTATTCGAGGTTTCTTTTGATTCGTTTACTGCATGATAAAGCATAAATGTTTGATAAGTTCAAGAAGCTATCTATTCGACTTCTGAATGAGAAAATGAATGAGGATGTATCCATTGATCGACTAGACACTGAACATGGAGGAGAGTTTGAGAATTGACAATTTGTTGATTATTGTGTTAAATCTTAGATTAAGCATGAATTTGCTGCTTTTAAGACACCATAACAGAATAGTGATGTTAAAACGAAAAATCACATAATTTAGGGGATGAAGAAGATTATGCTAGCCAAGAAGAATCTACCTAAGAATCTTTGGGGGAAGCAGTAAACACTGCTACTTACATGATCAATAAAGTTTATTTTAGGCCACTGACTACAAAGACTCCGAATGAAATTTGGAAAGGCAAAAAGCCTTATCTCAAACATCTTCATGTTTTCGGCAGTACTTACTTCATTTTGAATGATAAGGATCACCTAGGAGAATTTGATTTGAAACTCGATGTTTGAATTTTTATGGGATATTCTTAGAATAGTAAAGCTTATATAATCAATAATAAGCGAATTATGTCTATGATGGAATCTATCAAGGTAATGGTTGATGATTGTGCAAGAACATAACTATTGTCCTCTTAAAAGGATGATAATGATGAGCTGACAACAACAATTAGCTCAACACCTACTAATCAACCTACTACGAAATTTATATGATTCATATATCACTACCTCATCTAATGATAAATATGATAATGATGATGATGGTGATCCAAAATCATTTACTACAGAACCTGGTTCACCTTCTACATCTACTGCTCCAGATTCAAAGATGCTAAAAGATCATCCAATCGAGTAAATTATTGGCACATTTAATGATACAGTGCAAACTAGAGATATTCCTCCAGTTGACTACAGGAGCATGACACGCTTTGCTTGTTTTTCATCTCATATGAAGCCAAAAGATTTTAGAGAGGCTCTTGTGGATGAATATTGGGTGAATGCAATGCAAGAGGAACACAATGAGTTTGTCAGACAAGTTGTCTAGGAGCTTGTTCTATGACCTATTAATGTTAATATCATTAGTATTAAGTGGATATTCCATAATAAGATATATGAGAATAATATTATCATTCACAACAAAGCCAGACTGGTTGCACAATGATACATACAGGTTGAAGGTATTGATTTTGATGAGACGTTTGCTCTTGTTGCGTGATTGGAATCTATTCATCCACTGTTAGCCATTACTTGTAACAGAGGTTTCAAGTTACATCTAATGGATGTCAAAAGTCCTTTCCTAAATGGGTATTTGCAAGAAGAAGTTTATGTTGCACAACCTAAAGTATTTGAGGTTCATGATAAACCTAATGATGTCTATCATCTAAAAAAGTAGTTTATGGTCTGAAGTAAGCACCACGAGCTTGGTATGAAAGGTTGACTACATATTTGTTGCATAAGGGGTATAATAGAAGGTCTCTTGATAAGACTTTGTTTCTCAAAAATTAAAATAACCAGTTTCTGATTGCACTGATTTATGTCGATAATACTATTTTTGGTGCTACATCTGCAAAGCTAGCTTTAGAATTTGTTTATTTAATGAAGAAAGAATTTGAGATGAGCATGGTTGGAGATTTAACTTACTTTTTGGGCTTATAGATAACATAGTCTCAAGACAATATATTTATATCTCAAAATAAATATGCTAAATCTCTTGTTAAGCGTTTCGGATTGGACACTGCTAAGTCTATCCAAACACTAATGAGTTATAATGAGAAGATTTTATAAGGATGACAAAGGTGTTGATGTCAATCCTACATTATATAGAGGCATGATTGGTAGCTTAATATATCTTACTGCAAGCAAACAAGATATTGCTTTCAGTGTTGGTATTTAAACTCACTATTAGGTATGTCCAGTTGCTATAAAAAGTGTTCTACATTATGTGCACATAACAACTGACTTTGGTATTCTATTCATTAAGAGCAGTGCTAGTGACGTAATCGGGTATAGCGCTATTGATTGGGGTGGAAATATCAATGATCGAAAAAGAACTACTGGTTAACGTTACTCTATAGGTTCTAACCTTGTTGCTTGGAATAATAAGAAACATAACTGCACCTTGCTATCTACTGTTGCGGCCGAATATATTACTGCTAGCAATTGTTGTACGCAATTTATATGGATGAAGCAAATGTTCATAGATTATGGTATTGCATTATCTTAGTTGACCGTCTACTATGATAATAGAAGTGCCATTAATATTTTGAAGAATCTATTTAACAATATAGGACAAGCACATTGATATTCGTCATCACTATATCAGGGATCTAGTGGAAAGGGGTTTGATTAATATTCAACATGTTCCAACAGAATGAAATCTAGCTGATATCTTTATGAAGGCTCTTGACACATAAACTTTTAATAAACTATGCCATGATATTGGCGTTTGCTCTTAGTAGTATGGGTTCCTACTGTAACCTGACAATTATGTTCGTATAAGCAGAATACTTATGTGTTTGACATTTTATTATGAGCAACTTATGTGATTGACCAAGAAACTGACACTTGGATTTCGATGCAACACGTGTCGCTCCTAGTAAGTCAACTGTAAAAAAACTAGCTGTTACACCTGGTGAATGGGAATAAATTATGTTCCGTTAGACATAACGGATTAAGTCTTAGAGGATTTAATGGAGTGTTGATTATAAATTGGTTTTTCCTTGCTGATTTTTTGCGATTATCTTGTTCCCGCAAATTTGTTTTCTCAATTCAAACTCTTCTCTCTAGTCGTGACCTCCTTTCCCTCTCGGTCATTTCCGTATCTTTCTTGGTTCGAGCTATTGCAAGAATGTCTCACTCATCTTTTTTCGACCTCTCATGGTGACTTTATTGCAATGACTTATCTTTCGACGATAGAGACGAATGGCATATATTATCATCCCATTTCAAATAAAATCTACATCGGTACGACGTCTGATCCTCGTATTTCTGTAAGGAGCACAAGGGTTAAATCAGTGGTTGTCCGCTAAAAACAATCTGCTGGACAATCTGGCTCTTCTAAGAAACCTAGAACTACTGCCAAAGGAAAGAAGAAGATTGATGAGAAAGATAAATTTTGCTCTAATTCATATGAAAGGATTCTAGACGAAGCCGAGGCTATCAGTAAGGCCTCTGATCAGACATATATTTTTTCATCTCACAGTACATTGTTGTACCTGTTCCATCTGCCTTTAGTCATTTTCAATCAATGGAGTGTGTAGAGAAATTTAGAGAAACGGTGAAGAGGAAATACTGGTTTGATTAATCGATCAACTTCTTAAACTTTCATGACAGAGGCTGGGAGAGATTGCTAGTGCAGACTGGCATTTAAGGCTTGGTGAATCGTGGTGGCTTCTACAATGACTCCATTGTCAAAGACTTTTACAACAATCTTATTGACTACTTTTGGGACGCTGCTGCGGACAGGGTCTTTATTTGTGGCTTTACAACTCCATTCGATCCAGCTTCAATCAACTACATGCTTGGACTTTCTGGAACGAAGACTATTACTCATAAGCAAACTTTAACACTAGAGCATGATGACGCAGTCTCTATGCTACTTTTAAGGAAAATTACAAATTTTCCCTCTGACAACACGTTTGGGCTTCCTGCTACAAGGCTCACTTGCAAGGCCTACATGCTGTGAAAGGTCTCAACAATGAGCGTAGTCATCATTTCTCATTAGCTAAATGTGTTTAAGGAGAGGGCATTACTGCTGTATGCTCTGGCTTTAGGGAAGAAGTTCAATATTGGCAAGGAGATCTATGACTCCGTAGTGCACTAAGGGAATAAAAATAAGAAGTTGTATCTACCAAGCTTCCTAATTTCATTGTTTGGAAAATATTGTCATTAAGCAGGAAAAATGATAGATTGAAAAAGATGGTGGAGGAGGTCAGACTGACTCATCAAATGAAGTCAAACAATTGAATAATTGATCTTGACTTCTCATGCCTATAAAAGAAGTCTTCAGTTGTTCCAACTCCTACTACTGTCAAGCCAACTGTTGATGCTCCTACTTAGACTCCTGCCATATGGACTATCTGGATATCAAAAAGGATCTTGAAATGAAAGAATGCTAAAGTTACTAAAAATTATGACACCAATCTTATCGAAGTGCAATCTTCAAGAGAGGAAATTGCAAGATGGATGTTTCTCTTCCTGCTGTTGCAAGACAGGCTAGACAGTTACAAGATGAAAGTTTATCTGCTTACTTCCTAATCAACTAGAGGAAGTCACCGCGCCTACTGAGTTTTATGAGACTAGGGATAATCAAGGTAACGTTACCGAGTTACACTTTGATTTAAGTTCTCTTACTCCTATTGCTACTAGCGGGATGAGTACACTTGAGTCCCTTTATGATGAATCATGGAACGGATGGTGAAGATGTTGTACAACCAAGTGAGGCTCCTTATGAGAATGTTACTACACAGGTAGATTCTCCAGCAACATAAGAGATTCCTCATATTGAGGACTTGATTGTTGTTAACCTTGAGGGCATTTTGCTACCTTCGGTAACTACAACCACCGGACATACTATTGAGGCTCGAGTGAAAGAAGCATTGTAATAAGAGCCAAGTATGTCAATTAAACTTCCTACTCACATTGAGCATGAGGATAATGAAGTCAATCAAGCCAATCCTACCACTTCAACCAAGCCAACAACTACGGTTGATGGTACTACTGCACTTGCAACTTCTGCTCCTACTGCTGCTGCTACAACATAGAAAAAGGCTACTAAAAACAACTCTGCTCCAACTCAGGATGAACCTCTGCAAGGCCACACCTACCGCTATTTGACTCCTTCTTAGATTGCATTGTCTATCTCAGTGTCTACAGGGATGATGTATTTGCACAAATGTGACCAACGCAAGAAGAGCTGGACATTACTGATGCCAAACCTCGCCTATTTAGTTGGCTGGTTAGAACATAACTGTAATCTCTTTGTCGTTGTTTAGTTAAAAATAGGAGTAAGCAAGAGAGAGACTGTAAGGTTAAGTTATTTTTTGGTTTTCTAAGTACATGAATTTAATGTTTTAAAACTGCACTTCAGAGTTGTACTTTTTGGTTTTCTAAGCACATGAATTTAACGTTTGATTCATCGGTAACAGTACATTCTATGAAGCTCCTAAAAACTTGGTTATCTTGCTAAGTTACTGCTTTTGAACAATTAACACCAAAGGGGGAGATTGTTAGACAGTAACTTATAGCTTTTGGGTTAGTCTATCCTTGTTAGCAGTATATTGTCAAAATAGAAGTTAAGTTAGGTAGATGTTGCAATCAAAATGGGAATCGTAACTAAGCAAGATGTTCGAGAGTAGATAAAACTCAGAGAAAGACTACAATGCAAATTCTAGTGAAGATTATTGTATCAAAATCAAAGTTGAAGACGAAGACAGATCTGAAGTCGGAGCAAGAATTGAATACGAGCTGGATACTTAAACATAGTACTTGTCAGCATTAGTCTACAATAGTGAAGAAGTTCGATATTTCAAGTAGAGATTTTTCAAAATTCTCGAGATGAATTACAAATACAAAATTCGAGAGAAAGGTGCTTAATGGACTGAAGAACTTTATTGAAATGACAAGTCAAGACTCTTTAAGGAATATAAGACTTAGTTGTTGAACATTGGATGATTCCAATAGGATTTACAATTAGAGACTGATGAGGTTTTCCAAGCTAATTATATTTAGGATTGAATTCCTAGATAGAGAAGATAGACTGAGTCTATAAATACTCAAGATCGCCACTGTGTGGAATGTGGATAATCGTTTATACCTTGGGTTTTGTGAGAACGAGAGATCATTATAGTGGTTGTACACATTATCAATTTGATTAACTGATCGTTTAGGCTGAGCCTACGTAGAAAAGGACATTCAAGTCTTACTACGATATCAATTCTTTTTAGTTTTGATGTGTGTTTATTAGTTCATCACTGATTCGTTAATCCACTCAGTTCCTCTGGTTTCCAAAACTTTAACAATTACTACTTACATAAATTCTAGATTTAGAACCTATCATTCACAACACATATTGCGCAATATGCATGAAAAGTCTAGTTTCATAGATTGTGATACATGAAAACATCCGATTAAGAAAGTAAATTATAGAATATAATATCTTTATAAAGCATTAAGTACACAACCTCATAAACTATGACTTTATTAATTGGTTTAGATAATATGTTGCTTTAGATTAATATATTTCTCACTCATATTAAACTTAAACATAATAAAATAAAATAAAGACATTAATGAAAAACACCTCTATTAATAACATTGAATTTTCAATGAACTCTCCAAAGCAATGACAATAAACTAGTCTAATAACAACAATAATGAGGTTGAGAGAGAGTTATTTCGAAACCTCAGCCTCCTATATATAATAATTTATCAATACATATCCTAATCAAACTTAAAGTCCTATCAATTATCCAAAAATCTTATGCTCGACCTCAGCGGTTTCTATGTAATTTAGGTTTAATATGTAAATTGCTGTGTAAATTGTAGAGTCTTCTATAGTACACCTCTCGGTTGATCAACGATTCAGGTGACAATTTCCTTTTATTCATTACATCCCAAGCACATCACTGACTCTCTCCGCTACTGATTTATGTGGCGATTTGTGTGTAAATATACCATGCTAGAATATCGCCAGGACTTTTACATTGTTGATCAATTTCTTTTATTTTCTTCTCCATTTTTCTCATTTCTTCACTATTCCTTATTTTAACCTGAAATCTCAAAAACAAGAGAAAACCTAAAGTAGTACAACCTTTTTTTCACTTAAAAAATAGTAAAATATACCACAAAACATTATCTGATTTTTGTCTTATCAGACCTGCAAGTCTTCTTCATCGTAGGCTCAACCTAAAATCAATTTATTAGATTGACAATGTGTGCAACTACTATAATGAATACTTGCTCTCACAAAACCCTAACTCTGAACAATTATTCCATATAGAGGCGTTCTTGAGTATTTTATAAATTCAATATACCTACTCTACTTAGGAATTAAGTCCCAAACTAACGACAACATGAAAAACCACTTCGATCTCTAGTTTTGTTTATGTTGGAATTATCCGATGATTGACACTTAAGCCTTCAATTCCTTCAAAATTTTTGACTCGTTGTCCCCATAAAGTTCTTCAGCCCTTTACGCACCTTTTCTACCATATTTGTAAATCTATTTCATATTAAAGTTAAGCTTGCAGTATTGAAATTCTTTTTATTTGTAGATTAACACTGACGGGTGTTGTGGTAGTGTCCAACTGATTTTGATTCTTCCATTGACTCTAAATACAATTCTGCCTTTGGCTTCAATGTCGAAATTGACTCAAAATCTTTCTTGTACTCGAACTTATAGTTGTATCTACACTTGATATCTTTTTGCGTGATCGTTTAATTCTTCAATTACTTCTAACTCCATAACTATGCAACTTTGTTTCTCAATATTTTGCCAACTAGGATGGACTTACCCAAACACGGTAACTAAGGGTCTAACAATTTCCCCCTTGGGCATAGATTGGTCAAAAACAGTAACTTAGTAAGATATAATTTGAGGAACTTAAGTAAATGTACTGTTACTAATAGGCTAGTATAAAAACACGCCAAAATCTTAATCCCCCAAATCTTATAAGAAGTTTCAAGAATATTACAACCCAGAAACTAACAAAAATTAAGTCCAACAAACCAAACCGTAAAAAAAGGATTAAAATAAACTTTTCAAAATATTAAAAGATTTGTATATCATGCTTGAATTCCCTTTTTTGTCCAGCTTCATGCCAAAGACTTCACAATTGAGTGTGCATTAGCTAACGAAGGCATCTAATCTCAACATCAACAATGTCGAACTTATCTCGCATTGGACAGATCTGGGCAGCAACATCTTCATGATAAACCATTAGATATGCAATATGATCTAAAATGTTATCCAAAACGGATGGATGTTAGCACATGGCCCTAGTAGCAAGAGCTTGTACCAAATTTGAGTTAGCATATGCAGTGTGTTAGAGATAGAACTGAGAGAAGAAGTTCAACGGAGTTGAACAATGCTGTGTGTATGCACTCTGATTATGCTTAGGATGTAATTGTGGTTAGCCTTACCATAGTTAGTTTAACTACTATCTAACAAAATTAGTTAGATAGTTGTGTAAACAGTTATCTAAGTGGTCTATATAAGTTGTAATAACGTGTTTTACAAGTTAATGAAGAATGGCTTTCATTTATGAAAACTTCTTTGTGTTCTGCATTTCTTGAATACAGTTGTTCTTCATTGTTTTATGTTGTTGTTTTGTGTTACGTTGTGTTGATTGATCAGACTTATTAGGTTTGATCTTAACATGGTATTAGAGCAGGGAGCCATGGCTTCAGTTGATTCAGATTCAGCTGTCTCAATGAGGAACAAGAAAGTTGTCTTATCAGATGTCACTTCCATTGAAAGGGCTTTAAATTTCAGTCTTCCAATGAAGCTTGATGATACAAATTACATTCACAGGAAAGTTTAGATTTGTGCAGCTATTAAAGTTCTTAGTCTCAATTTCTTGATCATTGAGAATCCTTCTCCATTGGCCTCAAACAAATCTCCTTCTTCATCAGACATTTCTGTGTAAGAAGATGAGGCACGAAGTCAGTTCGATTCAATTTTGATGGTTTGGTTGTTTTCAAACATTGATAAGTTTGTGATTGGTCATGTTACTCACTGTGAATCATCTTTTGAGATCTAAAATGTATTGGAGAGATCTTTTGCTCAATCGTCCATGGCTAGAGCACTTCAATTGAAGAATCAATTGAATACTTTAAAGAAAGGTTCCTGTTCTATTTCTGATTTTTTTGTTAAGATCAAAAACATTGGAGCTAAGTTGAAATCCATAGGTCAAGGAATAACTGATTCTGATTTGATTCAATCATGTGTTAAATGGAGTTGGTCTAGAGTTTGATTATGTGGTTGTTGTGATCTTTTTACACATAAGACCATTAGTCTTCAAGATGCTCAATATTTGTTAATGATGCATGAGCAGAGGATTGCACAGTTCAATACTGTTGCAAATCTTGATCTTTCACCTGCTACAGCTTATTTTACTTCTAGTTTTGATGATAAGAAGTCTTCTTTTAACATGTTTAATTGTCGAAGAACAAATGGTGGTCTTTAAGGAGGCTCAACCAGAGGTGGTCATGAAGGTTATAAAGGTGGAAGAAATGGTGCTAATAGAGTGCAAACAAGATTTTTTGTCAAAATTGTTCTCGAACAGGACATATGGCCTTACAATGTTATAAGAGATATGATCAAACATATTTCGGTCCTAATCATTCTCAAGCTGCCAGTTTAGGTGACCAGTTCAAGAAGTTCGATCAGTCATTCTCTGGTAATCAACAATCTTCAGCACCTCCAAACTCTCAACATGCTCACTATCATCAGTTTTAAGGGATGATTGCCTCTCCTAAAACTGTCACTGATCCAAAATGGTATATGGATTTAGGAGCATCTAGCCACATGACTTCAGATTCGTCTTCTATGACTTACAGAACTGATTACATAAGTACATAACGTGTTACTATTGGTAATGGTTCTCGACTTTCCATTTCTTCTATTGGTCGTAGTGTTCTTCCCACCAGCACTTATTCATCTCAAAAATTGGATCAAAAACATGTTCTACATGTTCCTAATCATGCAAAGAATCTAATTAGTGTTTTTAAGTTATCTCAGGACAATGATATGATTATAGAGTCTACTTTTAACTCATTCTTTGATAAGGATAAGGCTTCGAAGAAAGTTTTAGTACAAGGACATCTTAGAGATGGACTGTATTGTTTTCTTAAGCTACATCAACCCTCTGTTGGTTCTTTGAATACAGATGTTAATTGTCCTCTTTCTTCATTGTGTAATAAGCCTGTCATTTCAAATTTGACAGCAACTATTGATGTTTCTTTAAATTGGCATGCCAGACTTGGTCATCCCTCTTATGATATTCTTTAACATGATTTACATTCTTATAACACTCATGTCAATAAAGCTGTTTGGCCTTTCGATGACTCTTGTAAAATTGGCAAATTACATAAGCTTCCATATCACAACTGTGCCATTACCGCAACTAGGCCTTTGGAGTTGGTTTACTCTGATTTATGGGGCCCTGCACCAATGTCTTTTACTAGTGGTTCTCGATATCACATCATTTTTTTTCATGCTTTTAGTAGATTCACATGGTGTTATCCATTGAAGCTGAAATCTGATGCATTTGCTGCCTTTCTTTATTTCTTACAATTTGCTGAACGTTAACTCAATACTAAACTGAGTTTTTTTTCAATCTGACATAGGTTTAGAGTTTAAACCTATTGAATCATATTGTTACAAAGTTGGAATTACTCATCGTTATTCTTGTCCTTAGACATATAAACAGAATGGCGTACCAGAGAGGAAACATAGAACTATAGTCGAGATGGGTTTTACACTGCTTGTTCATTCTTCCATGCCTCTACGATACTGGAAGAAGCCTTTGTTGCCTCAGTATTCATCATCAACAATTTAACCTCTTATGTATTGGATTTTCAGGCTCCTTATTTTGTATGTTTTAAGAGAAAGCCATATTACCAATTATTTAAGGTGCTTGGGTACTCTTGTTTTCCCAGTCTCACTGCCTAGTCCTCTCACTAGTTTAACTTTCGCTCTGTAAAGTATGTCTTCATTGGCTATAGTCCAAGGCATCATGGTTATAGATGTCTTCATCCTTCTGGCAAAGTTTACATATCCAAGGATGTTGTCTTTCATGAAACAAAGTTTCCTTTTCAATCACTGTTTTCAGGATCCTCTATTTCAAAGACATCTTCTACTAAATTGGTTTTACCAGATGTTCTTGTTACATTGCCTCTAAGGTCTTCATCATTGTCTTTTACACTATTGCCACCAGTCGATTCATCATCAAGTTCATAAAGCACTTCATCATTACCTTTGGTGCCTGATTCACTACCCTCTTCCTCAACTGAGTATTCTTCCAGCTTACAAGAACCTTTTTTGTTCCCTATCGTGAGCTTACTTCTCCTGCACCTCATGTCAGTAATCATCATATGATTACCGGGAGCAAGAATGAGATTTTTAAACATAAGGCTTCAGTTCACACTTCTCCATATGCCTTGGTCACTCAGTTAGAACCTTCTTCAGTTAAAGTGGCTCTCTAAGATTAGAATTGGTACACTGCCATGGTTGATGAAATATCTACCTTAGATAAGAACAATACTTAGACATTTTTTCCTCTTTCTTTTTCAATGAATCATGGTAGCTGTAAATAGGTGTTTAAAGTTAAGACAACTCCAACTAGTGCCATTCAACGATACAAAGCTCGTTTGGTAGCTAAGGGTTTTCATCAAACTTCTGGTCTTGATTACTTTGATACTTACTCTCCTGTTGTTAAGCCTTCTTCCATCAGAGTTCTCTTTACTCTTGATGTTACTTACAATTGGCCTATTCATCAAGTTGATGTCAATAATGCCTTTCTCATAGGTGACCTTACTGAAGAGGTTTGTATGGTTCTACCAGAAGGTTTTGTGAACAAGTCCTTTCCTTATTATGTTTGCAAGCTGAATAAAGCCTTATATGGCCTTAAACGGGCTCCCAAGGCTTGGTTTTCCAAGCTCAAAGGTGCTTTGCTTGGTTGGGGTTTAGTAAATTCTACCTCTGATGTGTCCATGTTCTATAAGAAGTATTCTGGATCACTTTGATGTTACTGGTGTATGTAGATGATATTCTTATCACTGGTTCAGACTCTCACCTAGTCTCTTAGCTGATTACTTGGTTAGACTCTTATTTTTCTCTCAAAAACCTTGGACAAGTGGATTACTTTCTAGGCTTTGAAGTTTTTAGGGATACTTCAGGGATATATCTTACTCAACTGAAGTATCTTTTGGAACTGCTGCATAAGATTGGACTACATGATTCTAAGCCTGTTGTCACTCCCTTTTCAGCTGGTCAAAAATTGTCTTATTTTGATGGGAAACCTTTCACTGATCCTACCTTGTATAAGAGTACTTTAGGGGCCTTACAATACCTTTTATATTCCCAGCCAGACATCAGTTTCATAGTTAATAAACTCAGTCAGTTTCTCAAAAGTCCTAATGATTTACATTGGCTGGCCTTCTACTGTGTTCTTCGTTATCTGAAGGGGACTGTAGTTTGTGTTTCAAGCCCTCATCTTCTTTTCACATTATTTCATTCACTGATGCAGATTGGGCTGGTGATTGTGATGAAAAAATATCAACTAGTGGTTCATGTTTATTTCTGGGTGGCAATCTCATTTCCTGGTCTTCCAAGAAGCAAACTATTATAGCTAGATCTTCTATTATAGCTGAATATACAACCTTGGCTCATGGTGTTTCCAATATTTTGTGGACTTCTTCTCTGCTGTCTGAACTTGGCATTTATAGTTCAGTTCGTCCAATTCTAAGGTGTGATAGTACAGGGGCCAAACCTTCTACTTGAAATCCTGTTTTTCATGCTCGCATTAAACATGTTGAATTTGATGCTCATTTTGTACGAGAAAAGTTGGCTGCTGGGGTGTTTGATCTTCGTTATGTTCCCTCTCTTCATCAGACTGCTGATTTGTTCACCAAAGTTCTTTGTAGTCCTCGTTTCTTTTTTCTCTTTGGCAAAGTAAACATAATGTCTTCTCCTCGATTTTCTTTGAGGGGGAATGTTAGAGATAGAACTGAAAGAGGAAGTTGTGCTAATCTGAACAATGATGTGTATATGCACTCTGATCATAGTTAGGATTTAACTGTGTTAGCCTTACCATAGTTAGTTTAACTACTATGTAATAGAATTAGTTAGACAGTTGCGTAAATAGTTGTCTAGGTGGTCTATATAAATTGTAATAACGTGTTTTACAAGTTAATGAAGAATGTATTTCATTTCAGAGAATTTCTTTGTGTTCTGCATTTCTTGAAGACGGTTCTTCTTCATTGATTTGTGTTGTTATTTTGTGTTGAGTTATGTTGATTGATCAGCCTTGATAGGTTTGATCTTAACACAGTGAGAGGTACTTTATAATTTCTAGGAGCACGTGTCACTTGATCTTTCATTATCGCAACATCTGGTACTGTATCCATAACATGTTCAACAAGTTCAACAACCAAAACTTCTTCTCCAACATGAATTTCATCAGACTCAAGATGAGTAGGAGGAACAATAAATTTAGGCTTCAGAATAGTAGATGCTTGAGACCATTCACAATGTGCAGGAACTTATAGATTTTGTTGTTCTTCCAAAGCAGGATCAACATGTTCGAATATAGGAGGCTGGACCTTCATTTTTGCTGAAGGTTCCACTCCATAAACAAATTACTAAGAAACTTCATGTGGTGTTACAGAATCACGACCATCTATTTCGTGATTCTTTCTAAGGGACTCTAGTAGTTTTGTCCCTAAATTGAGAGATCAAATAGGAGAAACATTCTCTAAATAAAAATAAAAAATAACAAAGTTACCATGATCAATAATATCAATTGTCTCATGTTGTTGCATTGGAGACTGTTGAAATGTATGATCAGTCGTAGCCTTCTTTTCCAGACCTGATTATAGGAGTAGTAGGTGAACCAGTTTCCTTCTCATCATCAGTAGGTGCAGTTGTGCTTACACCTTGTGTAGAAGTAGAAGAGTGGATGCTATTTTTAGCAATAGAAGGAGCACTATGATCCCCCTTACAAGATAAAACTTCAACTTGTTCAGATTCCTTTACGTTCGAAACTTTTTTAGTACTCACCTTGATTCAGCAGGCTTGACTCCAAATGCAGTAGTATCAGCACCAAACTTCTTCAGAATTCTCTGAATATTTCAGATTTGTCCATTGGTAGTTGGTCGAAGTACTTAAGCAGCTTGTGATCCAGTTGTAGTCGATTTCACAAACCTCTTATTTAAACTAGAGAAATTGATGTCGATCTCTCTATTATGAGAGTTAACCTTTGTTCAATTTTGTAATATAGGTCCCAATCCAAGGTGAGGAGAGTATGGTGACTAATATTGTCTATGTGCTACAAGTGTGAAGGGGGGTTCACTCCAAAATGCCAAGGCAAGATGGATTTTCCACTCCACACTTATAAGCCTTATTTTTATTTCCAAGTAGTCGATGTAGGACTATCCTAACATCTCCAACAGATGATTCAATCTTACCTCATCATTAGCTTTCACCATTTCCTCTGCAGATTCCACAATCTGATGGTACATAGAAAACTACTTTGTAAGAAAACATGAAATGTAGATTTTGTCCCCTTTCTTCCTAAAACTCACTACCGAGTCAAAAATAGCTTGCCTAGCATTAGAATTTTTTCCTTGCAATAGTGTATATAGAAGCAGTGCTCTGTCATTGAAGGCGTGATTTTGGTGCAAAGTAGCAACAATGTTTATGCATATAGCCTTCATTAGCATATAGGCTTTACACATGAACTGGGTTGCAGAAAGATCGAAAGAACAGTCTGTTGGCCATACTACCTCATTACCACTACTGAGCATCATAATGGCTATGTCAATCTCGTAATGTGAACCCAGTTGATCCACTTCCAGAAAGTCAAAAAATTTCAATGATAAGAGCATGACTGAATGGAATGTAAAAGCCACAAATACCTTTTATTGAGGTATCTACTCTAAACTTGTAAGGAAGATTGATGTATAATTCTTTAACTAAGGCCTCGTAGTAAACTCCATAATGACTCAACAACGAATAGATGCCCAAGTCCTCTAGATGCTTCTAAAGGGAGGTACGATGAAAGTGAACTTTGTTATGAGAGCATCAATCCAATACATTCACTTAGTTATGGATGTCGTGTACAAATACTTGGCTAGCAGCATCGTTGAGGTGCCCTTCTATGAATGGTGCACAAACATCCATAAACCTCTCTTGAAATGTTATTGAAAAAGCTTTGTCATCCACCCGACTCAAAATAATGGCCTCATCAAGCACAACATCCAGATCTTCAGAGGAGAGGGAAACATTAATTTATGCTTCCCCCGGTCATCATGCTTCGTCGTCTAAAAAGAAGATTCCATTATGGATGATGGTTTTCTTTCGTCAGCAACACTTTTTATACGAACACATGCTGCTGTGATTTTTAGATCTACAGGAAGTCCGAAGAAGTCAGCCTATGTAGACGGATGATGATAGATTCCTATTGTCATAGTTATAGGTAAAATCTACATTGGCGGTGGAGTGACCATGAGAGGTTGAAGAAGATGAAGATTTCTAACATGTGTCAAGCGTGTACGATAAGTTTTTTGTATATCCTTATTATTTGTAGTAGTGATAAGTAGAATCGTCTCCATAGGGATTTATCAAACTTCTCTAAGAAAAAAGTATTTCAATAGTTTTTATTATTTTTTACTTTAATTTAATTAATTCAATTAAAATGAAAATTAAAAATCACTAATTCAAACTATAATATTATAATAATTAAGTAAACTAATTAAACTAACTTAACTATCACAATTTAAATTCACTAATATCCAAATCAATTCAATTCAACAATAAATAAATATCTAAACAAACATCCAGAAAAATGAAACAATAATCCGTTTTGCATCCAAACATGTTACTTCTATCATTTAGTCATGAACGTATTTTGAAAATTATTTTAGAACATTAAACTCTAATCATAAGTAAACAACCCTTATCAAGCCATTAGTTCTCCTAATACCAGTGAAAAAACCACGTTTTAATTTTATTGAGCTAACCCTTTAAATACACAAAGAAATTAACTTTAGGCAATAAAATCGCATTACATTTTGTGAAAACTTTGAACTACTAAATATTACACTTTCGGAAAGCCACTTCAATATTAAACTTAGATCTTAATCCACTTGGGACATCTAAATGCTAATAGACCTTTCAAACAATCATAGTTACTACTTTAAACTAGATAATGGATCCAATTATCAGAATGCATATTCTAGACTATGCATGCAATACAACGTTCCATGATTAAAATTCGCAAATAATAATCTATTAAATCAGTTAATTAAAGAATATGATTAGTTTGAATCATTAAGCACGAAATCATCTCATCATGACTACATTGCAAAATGGATCAAGTTCATATTTGGACTTTTTTTAGATTAATAAACTACTCACTCATATTCATAAATAACAAAAAAATAAAGTAAATAAAAGACATAGATAAATGCCTCTGAATAGATACTTTGAATCTTCAAATCGTCTCCAAAAGCAATGAACAATAAAGCAATAAACTAAAACAATAAACAATGACTCCTATAATAATGAAATATTGATCTAAGTACTCAAAGGCAACTAATTTCGCAGCCCTACGATTATATATATCGTATTCTAGGTAGCTCATATACCAAACTAACTCAAATGTTTCATGGTTATCTAAAATCCTCAAAATCAAACCCAACGATTCCTCAGCAATTCGTGTTTTAAGTGGAATCGGTGGGAAAATCTTTGGAAAGTTGAATCTATGCAATACCTATCAGACCAATCAATTCCCAATTCGCTCAGGACTCGCTAGCAGTAATTTGAATTCTTCCTTGATTCGTTGATGATTCTTTGTATACCACTTCCATTCGATCAAATCCTTTAATCTTTCCCTTTTTTACTCAATTTCTTCATATATTTTAATTATTACCTAAAATAACAAAAACAAGAGAAAACCCTGTGTAACATATTTCATATATTTCAATTTTACATCCTAAAATATGCTATAAAATATGTCTAATGATTGACTTATCAAATACCTCCAGACTCAACACTTTGTTGTCCCAAGCAAAGGAATACTCTTATTTATAATCTCTTTTCTTCTTTCATTATGATTTCATAATTACTTACTCTTATTCTTAAATTGAAGTGATCATTAAATAGAAACCTTTATAAAAAAAAATCATGATAGAATAGAAAGATTTAAAGAATTATTTGACAATTTAACCTTTAGTTATGCAATGCACCATAAAATTCAATGTTAAACCAATCACTAAGGCTAAGCCATTATATAAGTTTTCTCAATCTCCACTAAATCATCAAGCTTACGATGAGTAATATAATATCTCAAGATACAGAAATCACTAAATCATTCTCATTTTCAAATAATACTTTAAATATCACCATAATCAAAGTCGATAGGAATCTTTAATCACCAATAATCATCATTTCATATCCATTTATTGGAATGTTGGAATAAGAAAATATACTTCACTTAACTTAGCTATAAGCACTCGAGCTAAATCTTTTATTTGAAAACTTTTCACAAACATCCTTCCTTTTTTTATATTTCTCTTTCTTTTTTTCTTCTTCTATAATTACTCTTTTCTTTATATCATATTCCTATGATTCTCTGCTCTATTTCCTTTAGAATTCATTATTCTTCTTTATAGGAGTTCGTCATCTCATTTTTCCCACCACTAGATTCCATGCTCTATTTCCTTTGGAATTTTTGAGTCTTTCTATTTTTTTAAAAAAACTCTTTTTAGCTCTCCTCACTTTCACTATAGTAAAGGAAGTATTCTTTCTAACTAGGTAAAGTTTATTGGTTAATTTTATATTATTTCCTTCAATTGTGGCATAAGTGCTTTTCATTATATATAATACTTGATCAATAATCATTGTATAACAAGAATTTTAAAAACTTGTCTTGTTTATCTTACACTTTTGTTTCGATTTTCTAACCATTATAATGTCTAATACAAAGCAATCATTCCCCTTAAACTCCTCTAGTGCATACACAATCTAGGTTAAGTCAAATAGAGTATAACAATTTCTTTACATCATAAATTTTTTATTTTCAAGGGTAATTAAAATTTATCACTTTTATTTAAATCCAAATTATATTCAATTCCATATATTCATAACTAAATAAAGTAAAATGAAATGAAAAATAATAAATGTATATTCAAAAATTTGAAATTGCTTCCAAATTGTTTCTAATGGTTTAATTAGGAAATCTGTGTCTAAACCCGTACTCAGATTTTGGGTACTTATTATTTTGTCTCTTATGAAATTTTGGTAAACCAAAGTATTGGTTTATTCTTCTAGGTGAGTAGTCCATTAGTCTTCCTCGGACTATGGCTACCATATTATTTTCATCTTCGTGCCCATTCGTATAAAATTCCCGCACCAATATCGCATAACCCATCTCTACAGAGGACTCCGCGTCATTGTCGACATTATAGTCCCTAGAGAACAATCCACAATTCCTCTCCCTTATTATGTTCAAAATTCAATATCCATACTTTTATTTCATTCATGACATTGAAACCCTTCTCTGGTATAATTTTCCTATTTTTAATTATGTCGCACTTCATCCTATAAAGAGCTTTGGCATTTAATAGATTATGTGGTGAAAAAAGAATATTTGGAGTCTTTTCAATCTATTCTTCTCCCCGTCTCTCTCCGACTCATCAGTAAAATCTAGGGGTGGAGAAGGTTCTCTAGGTGTTCCATTTCTACGGTTATTAATTGAAATCCTTATTGGCCTAATAGGTGTGGGTAGAACTTTACATTTTAGTTTGAGTTTCTCTACTAAAGGTGTCCTCCCCTCCTCCTCTTGTGAACTTCTAACTTTACCACCACCAGTCATTTTGTTAAATAAGAAAATTATAAGTCCAAATAGCAAATAAACCCGCGCGCCATTAAAATTAACGTTTCATAAAAATAATTCGGTAAAATTCAAGACTTTATTTTAAATGGAGAAATCCATTTAGAAAGCAAGCTAAAAAATTCAACAAAAACTTTAGATAAAATTGGGATCGAAATGTTAACTCAATTATAAACTTTAAATCGATTTTGTAAATCATGTAAAGCAATTGTGTGAAAAATCCTAGTCTTTTCTAAAATAAAACAAAACAAAACTACAACCCCTAACTCATTTTAAACTCAATTTCCAAACCATTTGCAAATATGTTTGGAAAATATACCAAAATTTCAAAATTATTGAATCTGTAAACCAATAATCATTGTAATCACAATACCTAATCTATTGGAATCAACGAAATCATTTATTAATAGAATGAATTTAAATAAAATAATTTCGAAATCAAAGGAAAAATTGCAAAAATCCTTCAAACCAAAAATTTATTAAATTAAAGAGCTAGAGTTATTGTAATAACCTTCTTGAGAGTGAATATCTCAAGATTTAAGCTCTTGAACTCCTCTAGCTCGTTCTTCTAAGCTCTACGCCGAAATCCCTAAAACCTAAGTTTGGTTTGACACTCTCAAATTCAAATATTTTGGGTTGAATGGAACTAGGTAGAGGTGGGAATCACCTTAAATACTATAAGATTGAGCTTATGAGGGTTGAATCTAGGCATGAAACTAAATGTATTGGTGAAGGGATGCAGCGGTTTGTGTGTGTGAATGAATACGTGTTTGTGGCGATTTGGTTTTATTTTAAAAACTCAAAATCATGCATATTGATTCCTATGTTAAATGGAATCGCTAGGAAATAGCTAGGTTAATCGGTGGGTTGTGAGGTGCAGTGACACACCGATCTGAGCAGTTATTCCTGTTGAATTGGCAAATCATTGAGGATTCGCCAGACCCAAATTTTCTCGTAGTTTGTTGGTTTATGTCACCAATTTAGCCAATGATTCCTAGTGCTATTTCAGTTTGTCAGGAGATCTCAAGGCTAAATTAATATATTTTTTTCAATTTATTTTATAATTAACGTATATGTCATTCATTAAAAATTATATTAAGATAGAATTGACTGAAATTTTTAAAGTTTGATTAGGGTTTGTAACTAACTAAATAATTTTATTAAATAAATAAATAAACAAGCAAGTGAATAATGCAACTTGCATAAAGGGCATAAAAATAAAAATAACTTGATCACTCCCCTTTAATTGAAATTACCTCAAGATTTAAATTCCAAAAATATTTTCAATACAAGAATCAAAAAGTGAGTGAATAAAAATATACTATATTAAACTAAACTAAACTCCCAATAAAAAGTAAATAAACATATTATATGCGATGTCCCATATGGAGCACTTTTGTTTACTATCACCAGCTCTACTAAACCTTTCTAGAATTCAGTTTGATCTCTAAATTCGAGTTGAGAATTATCAACTCTAGTGTTGTTTTATAAAGTTAGTGCTCGACCATTAATCGTTACAGTTATCTTTTTATTCAGAATATCCATAACAATTTGAGGGCTAAGAAAGGTCTTCCTAAAATTAAAGGAGGATCTTCATTAATGAAATATGACACAACCAAAAAGTCCATGGTTACGACGTAGCTGTTCACTTGAACTGGTACATCCATGACATATCGTATTGATTGAATTGAAGTACCACCCGGTAAAGAAATTCGTTCAGAAGCAAGTGAATTCAACTCTAATTGGGTATGTAGAAAGAAATGTATGAGTATGAGATTCGCATTAGAATTCGTATCACACTGAGCTCTGAAGTACCAAACTCGTTTGATTTTAATGTGCAAATATATACCTCCAAGATCATTAAGCTTCACAAAGCTTAAATTCGGCTTTTTCTTTTTCTTATCCTCTTGGATTTAAAATCTCTCAGCTTGCTAATATTCTTTCCATTCTCAGGTTGCTTAACTCTCCATTCTTAAGTTACTTTTTTTTGAAGTGTCTTCAACTTGTTCTTTCTTTGGATTGTTTTTTGTAATTTTCATTATTAATGCATTAAGTACATAAATTTCAGCATTAAGATTATCATAAAAGTTGAAGTCCAGAAAATTATTATCATTGATTTCATTATCGAATAACTCATCATATTCTTCATAGTTATGATCATTACTAATTTTGAATTAAACAATCTTATATTTATACTCCATAGACATTGTTCTTTCAAAATTATCTAACTTCGTTCTTGTTGTCTTAAAATAAGGTCTACCTCATAGTATAGGTAATTAGTTGGGTGATATTGAATATCCCATATCCATGGCTTAAAAGTAAATTGGATATACTAAGTCGTGTACTTGTACTAAAATGTCTTCTAATAGTCCACGTGGTTTAATAATTGTGTTGTCTGCTAAAGTAAGATTAATAGGCATATTAGTTAACGATCATATATTCAATGATTCATTATGTTTAAGTGACATTACATTAATTGATGCTCCGAGAATTGATGTTGCGAGATCACATATAGCAAATTCAATAGAATAACTTCCTATTGTGAAAAGTATGACAAACATTCTTGGATCGGAACATTTCTCAAGCATTTTCTTCTTTATTAGATTCTTCTAAAAAAAAAATTTTAGAGTCATAAAATCCTTGAGTAACTTCTTTATGATATGATTCCATTAAAGGTTTGTCGATTTCTATTTTCTTAAATGATTCAGATATATGTTCTTTAGTTTTTTCCTTCCTAGCATTTGCTAATCGTTGTGGAATAGCAGAAATAAAATGCATATATTCATTTGATTCATAAATATTATCATTATCTAATTTCTCTTGGTTAACTAATTTACAATTTCGTTACGATTTTTCATAAGCTTCAACTCTGGCTAAATACCATAGGTATAGCCTTTCGAGAAATGGTGCATATTCCCTAGTGGGAATGACATTTGTCATCATCTTTTATTCTTCTTGTTCTATTGTCTTACTTATTTTTTTCTTCTTACCTTTTTTTGGTGTCTTTTCTTGCGTTTGCATTTATTTTTTATTTTCACAAAATAAAATGTTAACTTGTGCTTGATTAGTATTGTTTGTAGTTTGAGTAGATCCTTTAGTTGATTACTTAACTTATGAATTTGTAGAGTCATTTGATTAGTTGGTTTTTCAACTCATTAATAGACGTATCGGTTTTAACTTGATTTTGAGAAATTTGTGTAAAGTTTTGATAACTTTAGGTCATAAAGTTACGTAATATTTGCTCTAAATTTGGTTGCATAAGTTGAATAGTTTGTTGAATTGGTGTTGATTATATTCATGCTCTTAGTCTTTAAGTGGTATAATCTTGATTTTATAGATTGTATCTAAGATTTGAATTTGGTTTTCTAGTGTATGATTATTATTATTGAATTGATTTTTAGGAGGACCAAAATATTGGTTCATAACCTCATTATTATCTTCTTGTAAAGTCATACGAGCATCCATAGGATGTGTAACTTCATTATAAAACCCACATAGTTTTACTAGGTTTGATTTTAATAGTAATTTAACCATGCTAGACAATTCATCAAGTTTTTCGTCAAATTTATTACTTATTTTATTATTTACTTCATAGAGTTTCTTTCTTATTATGTCGATCCTATTGTTTAGATTACTTAGCCATTATTAATAACTCATTTTGCTAAAGTAAATGTAACATTGAATAATTATCTACCACTTACGGTATCTAATAGTCTTTGTTCAAAATGATTAAGTCCTTCATAAAAGTATTATAATAAAGCTCTTTGAGTGCATCCATATTGTGGTCAAGATGGGATTAATCTTTGAAATTTGTCATAGAATTCATTAAAATTTTCATCACCTAGGGGACTTCATTGTCTTTACCATAGAAGTAAGGTAGAGCACTAATGAATCCAGATTTAAATTCAAATTCAAGAAATCCCTAAGGGCAATACACATAAGTTCATAAGCAGTGATAATTTGATTGCCTTGCCTAAAAGTAAGTTCTATATTACAATTATTATTATTAATTTTATCAAGGTTATTATTGGCTTCCATTGTGGTAGTTTGGTGTTTTATACATGTTTTTGTCTTAAATTATGATGAAAGTTGTATTTGCCTTAGATCAAATGGATGTAATGATCCTGTGGAATTAGAACAAAAAAGTGGTTAGACCATACAACGTCTAAAAATCCTTAAAAATTATGAAAGATCTCGGGGAACGACGCGAAAAACTGATGCAGGTCAAGCGTGTACAATAAGTTTCTTGTATATCCTTATTATTTACAGTAATGATAAGTGGGATCGTTTCTACAAGGATTTATCATACTTCTCTAGGAAAAAGTCTGTCAATAGTTATTATTTTTTACTTTAATTTAATTAATTTAATTAAAACGAGAATTTAAAATCACTAATTCAAACTATAATATTATAATAGTTAAGTAAACTAATTAAAATAACTTAACTTTCACAACTCAAATCCTCTAATATCTAAATCAATTCAATTCAATAATAAATAAATATCTAAACAAACATCCAAAACAACAAAATATTAATCCGTTTTGCATCTAAACATGTTACTTCATTCATATAGTCATGATCATACTTAAAGTATTTTAAATCATTAAAATCTAATCATAATTAAGTAAACAACCCTTATCAAGCCATTAGTTCTCCTTATATCGGTGGAAAAGCCACGTTCTAATTATTGAACCTACCCTTTAAATACACAAAGAAATTAATTTTAGGCAATAAAACCGCATTATACTTTATGAAAACTTCGAACAACTAAATTTAACACCTTTGGAAGGCCACTTCAATATTAAACTTAGATCTCAATCCACCTATGACATCTAAACGGTAATAGACCTTTCAAACAACTCTAGTTACAATTTTAAACTAGATAATAAGTCCAAATACGATACACATTCTAGACTATGCATGCAATACAAAGTTCTATGATTAAAACCCGCAAATAATAATCTATTAAATTAGTGAATTAAAGAATGCGATTGATTTAAAGCATTATGCACAAAATCATCTCATTATGACTACATTGCAAATTGGATCTAGTTCATGTTCGAACTTTGTTTAGATTAATAAACTAGTCCACTCATATTCCTAAATAACACGACAATAAGGTAAATAAAAGACATAGATAAATACCTTTGACTAAATACTTTAATCTTTAAATCGTCTCCAAAAGCAATAAACAACAAAGTAATAAACTAAAACATTAAAAAATGGCTCTTAGGGCAATGAAATATTGATATAAGTATTCAAGGGCAACTAATTTCATAGCCATAAGGTCATATATATAGTGTTCTAGGTAGTACATATCCCAAACTAACTCAAATCTCGTGGTTATCAAGATTTGTCCAAATCAAACCTAGCGATTCCTCAATGATTCGTGTTTTAAGTGGAATCGCTGAGAAAATTCTTGGAAACTGACTTTGTGCTTTACCGATCTGACTAGCAATTCTCAGTACAATTCCCTATTTGCTCAGGAATATCTAGCAATAATTTTTAGTTCTTCCTTGATTCGTTAATGATTCTTTGCATACCACTTTCATTCGATCAAATCTTTCACTTTCTTTTTTACTCCATTTCTTCATTTATTTCAATTATTACCTGAAATAATAAAAATAAGAGAAAACCTCGTGTAATATAGTCTTTTACATCTAAAATCATCCTAAAATATACTATACAACATGTCTAGTTATTGACTTATCAATTTCTAATCTATTTCTTGCAGTAAACAAGAAGCCGAGAAATCACAGCATTAGGAAAAACATTCATGAAAAACTATTGAGTAGAGCTTAGGAATTTTGTTTTAAGTTGCTTAAAAAGAAGATAAATTCAGATCACTGATAAATCAGAGAGAAATGGACTCTTAATATATCAGTTTGAACCATAAATTATCCCAACGGCCTAAAATTCACTCCCCCTCAACAACTATAATGACTAGTGCAAACAATTATCCATTTTCTTATGCGATACGTGTTGTAGTAGTAGACAAGTGGCAACTACTAGAAGCAATACGCAGAACGGTCATTACGTACTATCTTGTCAAAAAAATTTGACTTTCAATTCAATTCTACCACATAGCAGCTAGAATCTTTGCTAGTAAGAGCAAACGTCTGTATCATGATGCAGTCTCTTAATAGATTGAGTTTTTACTGCTTTTGTAAAAATATTAGCTAATTGCCTTTTAGTAAGAATATGATGAATCTGTATAACACCCCGTTCAATAAGATATATACTATAATGATGCTTTATATCGATTTTTCTTTGTTCTTGAATGTTGAACCGCATTCTTAAAAAAATCAATAACACTCTTATAAAACTATAATGACTATTCAAATTAGTTGAGATAACGAGATGCCATAATCAGTAAGCATTTGATGCATCCAAGTTAGTTGTGCTCGACAACTTACACCATCTTTTCCTATTCATCTTCTATAGTAGATAAAGATATAAAACTCGATTTCTTGCTATTCAAAGCAACAATATTGGAAGCCATATAAAAGCAACCACCAGCTGTACTTTTTTAATCATCAACATTCCTGCCCGATCAGCGTTACTATATCCAATTAAATCATTGACACCTCATTTAGTAAATAGAATACCAAAGTTAATGATTATGTGATATAAAGAATAGTTTGTTTAGCTACAACTAGATGAGGTTCCCTTGGGTTTATGTGATAACGTGCACAAACCCTATTATTCAAAGCAATATCTAGTCTGATAGTAGTAAGATAAAGTAATCTGCCAATTATTCCTTCATAGAATATAGGATTCATATCAACTCCATTATCATCCTTGTGAATCTTCTCACTAGAGCTTAAAGGTGTTCTAATGGACTTTGCAGTTTTTAATCTAAATATTTTAGTAAAAGACTAAGCATACTTGGTCTGTGAAATAAATATGCTATATGTTGACTGTTTGATATGTAGACCCAAAAAGTATGTAAGATCACTAACCATGCTCATCTCAAATTTGTTTTTCATCCAATTAATGAAATTTGGAGCAGGTTTTGTTGAAGTAGCACCAAACATTATATCATCAACATAAATATATGCGACTATAAAGTGACTATCCCATTTCTTCAGAAATAGTGTCTTATTAGTAGATCTCCGAACATATCCTTTTTGCAGTAAGTAAGATGGCAGGCATTTATACCAAGCTCTTAACTGTTTCTTCAACCCATATAATTTTTTTTTGAAATGACATACATAAGTAGGCTTTTCATAACTTTCAAAACCTTTTGCTTATGCAACATATACTTCTTCTTTAAGAAAATCATTCAGAAAAGCACTTTAACATCCATTTATTGTAACTAAAAACCTTTTTTTACAAGTAATGGATAGCAGCAGTCCAATAGATTCTAACCTAACAACAAGATCAATGGTTTCATCAAAGTTTATACCTTTATCCTTTGTATAATGTTGTGCAACTAATATATCTTTGTACGCACAATCACACCATTCTCATCTATCTTATTGTAGAATATCCACTTAGTGCTAATGATATTTACATCAGTAGGTCATAGAACTAGCTCCCATACATCTTACTTTTTAAACTAATTGAGTTCATCTTGCATTGCCTGAGCTCAATATTCATCTGCTAGTGCCTCTTTGATATTCTTAGGCTCTATCTAAGAAGTAAAAAAAGTAAAATGTACCATATTATTGCATTCAACAAGAATTTTACCTCATGTCATTATCGAATCATTTAATATACCTATAATCTGTTCCATTAGATGATCCTTCAACATTCATGAATATATAGCTATAGCAGTTGAAAATAAGTTCCATTAAACTATATCTATAAGAGTAAACCATACCTTAATCTGTGATTTCCTTATCTGATTGTTCGATCTCCAAGATTTTCAAGCGCATATCCTTTATCGGAAATCCACACACGAACAATGACCAGAATTTAGAGTTCTAGCCCCAGGAGAGATTAAAAACATTTTTCTTTTCTCTCTTAAAATCCGGATAACTCAAAAATAGTAAAAACAAAAATCTTATTTCATTTTAAGATTTTAACCTCTATTTATATGTGTAGATAAGCTAACTTAAAAAACCTATTTGTAAGACAACTATTATATTTCAGCAACTAAAGCAAATTACACAAACGCCCCTATTAATAAGTTATCATATAACAAATTGTAAGGGCTTTTATGTCATGAGTTTTATCATATAATATTCATTACTTTAAACCAATTTAAATTGCGTAAAGCCATTCTTTGTGTGCTACCCAATAGGTGCATGCGACGATGTCAGTGAAGCAAAACCATTTTGGTACACAAGTCATAAGCAGTGTTTAATAAGGCATTATGACTACCAAAGTAGCATGAATATCAAAATCGATAAAACCTAATGAATAACATATGTCATATCCTTTTATCGTGCGAAATCCTTTGATTAAATATAAGACATGTAAAGTCACCCTTAATGTTCAATCGTACTAGTCTCGATCTTTAGGTAGACTAAAAATAGCCAAATGACTTTGATCATATCAATTTACTTGGACTTGTCCATTTAATAGTCTAACATATCGAGGAATCTACTGATATCTCTCTCAATAAGAGAGGAACAAACTCTATTTTCATTACACACCTTCAAATATTATTCACATGGTAACTAATCACAATCTTTATAATCATCTGATTAAAGACAACGTTTAACTGTGTCGAATTACCATGCTCCTAATGTTTAAGTCTATGGTAATGTCAAGTCGAAGAACTAAATGATATACCTATAATGAGTAACATCTATGAATTAATCCATGCAGTGTTCTCATAGCGGGTTAGTCATGTACCTTGTTCCCTAACAAGTACTCTTTATCTTGATTTGTATCGCAATATGCATGATCGTCACATGACTATCAATCAAGATTCACACTATTCTTAACTTATTATAGTTCCCAGTATATCGACCTACTAGGGACATATATGATATTTCAACAAAAACCCATAGATCTTATTATAGGGTAAACATGCAATCACTTATAATAAAATAGCAAATGAAAACTTATATTTTATTAACTAAAATTATAAATTAAGTAATGTTTATAGATTGTCCTATGACACATGCCCCAACACTTATTACCATTAGATGGCGTAATATCTCCATAATAAAACTTACTTGATGAAGGTTTTAGAATGTATATTGGTATAGATGATGCATCTAACTCATCATCATCTTCCTTTCTAGGAAGCAAAGTTGCAATGACTCGAGAAATATTAGTCATGTTGCCTTGTAGAACCATGACCTGGCAGCTGGGCCTAAGTAGCAAAATCAATCAGTACTCAGCCATCAACATAGAGTTGATAAATAAATAATTTTACTAGTGTCTCATGTCTGTACCATACCTATCCATATTTACACACACAATTCTTAAATATTTTAACATTAAAATTTACGAGCTATGGGTGGTACCAAGTTCGGGCGTGTGCGCGGTGATAAAGGGTAGGTCAAAACTTATGCGTAATTTGTGATTTAATTTTAATTAGACTAAGTCTATATATCTATAATATGTTATGAGTCTAAAATTTACTATGGAGGAATATAAATGTGACTAAATTGCGTAAAAAAACCGAAGTTGAACTATTAAGCCAATAATTAATTTATTTGCCTTAGTGGGTTACTTGACTAAGGAATATTAATCTAGCTTAAGTCTAAATATCCTAAAGTTTATGTTTTCGACTTAATTAAAATAAATTCACCTATGTGGATTAAATGGGTTTCCACCTAAGATTTAACTTGGATTTCCTTACTTAAGCAAATGCTAGCAATATACCTATGTCATATAGAATAATACTTACAAACTAATTTGGATGAGCCTAAGTTTGAAGAGTTCATGTGGACCCTTAAATGTACCTAGTGATGTTAACTTTACATTAGATGAAAGGTTGAGATTTGCTAGAGACCAATCTATAAAAGTTATTGTGTTCATCATTCCCTTATACAAGTCACAAAAGCAAGCAAATAAATAAAATTAAGGCTGGGGTTCCATGATTTGAAGCGAATTAGGATCAATCAAGGACAAAATTTTGGTCAAAGGAACAATGATTAAAAAGATCAAGGTATAGGTAATGCTCCTATACTTTTTGTTGCATTCTTACTCAAATTGATCCTAATGCGTGAAATGATTAGGGCATGAAATTTAAAATGGATTTTTAAGAACAAATTGGGTTATGTTATGGTTTTTTCTAACTTGATTCAAGTGTTTTTAACCGTGATAAATTAAGAACTCAAGTTGCATTTCAAGCTTTCAAACTGTTTTTGGTGTTCTTGAGGTTTTCATGAGATGCATGTATAAATCTTGGAAATTTATGCATGATTTTTGTTGTTTTAATAGCTCGAAGTGATGGTTTATGGGACTTGAAAAAGATTTGGGGAATTAATATGATTGGTTATGATTTGGGATCATTTGAAATGATTTTTGAGTGATTTGGGAGCACTCTAACAAATTTTGACTGATTTTCATTAAATGGTCATATCTCATTAGCTTTAACTCTGTTTTCGACGCTCTGCATACCGTTAGAACGCTTAAAGATAGAAAAGGAACTTAGAATCATTATATTTTCAAAAATCAAGTCATTGCCTTGGTTGAAAATGTGTTGATATTTAGGGTTTATGCGTAGGGATAGTTTTTTGTAAGCATTTTAGTTGATTTTACTTTTTGACTTTTTCGAAGTTTTCTGGGTATCAAATTTATGCCAAATTACCCATAATATCTTTTTATAATATGTTTTTGATGCCCAAGGAGTTTTAGGTTTTTCCAATATTTTTACCTCGCTTTCTCAACTCACTTTATCGACTCACTTTTGGGGTTAAAAACTTTTATTTCTACACTAAGTCCATAATTTGGTTGTTTTTCATATAATTGATTTTAACCCACTTTGAATGGTTTTTATTGAGATTAATTGCTCATATTATGTTGACAAACACCAGGGTTTATGACTTAAATTGTATGGAGCCTCTATGAGAATTTTTACTCGCTTTTCATGTCATTTTTTAGGCTAAAGCTAGATAACAAATTTATTAATCTAAATAGGCCTGAATTGGTAAAAATGAGTCTAAACCACATAAATAGACTCTAATATACCAAATATGATCCATATGATACCAGGAGCCTAGTCGCATAGTGTCGGGCGTCGGGGATTGGTTGGAGGCATTTGTGAGCTTCGAGAATTCGGTTATCGTGTAGTTAAAAGTAAGTAAACTAGCACGAGCACCAATAGTAGTTCTTTTTTATTTTTATTTCTATTTCTCATTGAATATGCGCTTGATTTGATTACCTTCCTTGGATATTATTCATACGACTGGGTGAACTAGAGTTTAGGAGGTCGGATTGCATAGTCTGTTGTTGAAATGAATTGAAGTCCACCAGTGTAAAGTCAAGCCGTTCTTGGAAGTGGCCTAGTGCCCACAATTTGACTCTCAAACCGTTCTTAGAAGTAGCCTTAGACTAACAATTTAAGACTAGTTGGGGTTTACTTCAAGTTGTTTCTTGAAAAGGTTGCGAGCCCACAGTTTGAAAAGTATTACGACTACTTAGACGTCTATCCTTTGTATTATGTCACTTATTTCTTGTTGTTTATTTATTTAGTCTGTCTATCATGCACTTACTATTTTCCTATTTATTTCATTATCCTCATGATTTATGGACTATTCTTTATTGATATCTGAAGTACTGTTGAGACTCCTATGGATTGCAACAGTGGAATTATCTCCATTTTGGGGACAATTGTAGGTTCCTCAAGTAGCAAGTGTAAAGAGCCAATGATCAATGACTTCTTTTAAACTTCCCTCAGCGCCGGCTCTTCTTGTTACTACATTTGTTTCTTTTTGGTATTTTAATGTATGTATATGCTATATTTATGTAAAACTAGTTAATGGGCTGAGTGACGTTTTGTGATGCATGTATATGATTTCCTCACACTTTTTGGTCACCTTATGTATACTTGAGATCATGTTTATTGGTTTCCACACCATAGGTTGTCCCGATTTGTTTATTTATTTTAAGTTATTTAAAATGTTCAATTTACTTCCGTTGTAATTTTTAGAATTTGCTAAATTAATAACTCAATTTAAAATCACTTAATAACTTATAATAATGAGAAAGAAGGTTGAATAGGTTTACGTTGACCTTGCGGGGGGTTGACTCATGGTCCACATAGGTCTAGGCTAGGTGAAGCCTAGTTTGTAGGGGCTAGGACCATCACAGTTGGTATTAGACGACAAAGTTTCCACCTTAAATCTTAATAAGACCACAACGCGACTAAGAATGATAACTTAAAGATAGGAAAAAAATGAGCTTAGCGTGGAAATCATATGATCCTAACTTAGAGTCTTAGTTAAGAAATGGAAAGTGTTCGGGAATTTTAAACTTAGAACAATATGTGTTATTTTTAGAGCTCTACTATAATATATCAAATAATATACGATGATCAAAGACTTGCTTTCTTTTGCATATTGCAATTGTCGATCAGCCCGAGGCCAGTAGTACTAGTGGAGATATTTAGGGCCAACAACTTGAGGAGATCCTTAAGGTGTTGAGGGTACGGGCTGCACCAACACCATCACCAGTTATGTTGGCAATGCATGTTGCTCCTGAGGTGAGTGCACCTACCGTATAGGTAGTTCCTGCAATCTCCACTATTTCGGCAGTGCCAACTACGACAATGATGGTACTGGTATAGGCAAAGGTAGTACCACCCATGCCACCCACATCAGCAAAGACCATGCTGCCTATGCCTACACCCATAGAGACGAGCACTAGGGCGGTACCATAGGCTAGACAGTCTCATGAGTTTTAGAGGCATTAGCCAACTGAGTCCTATGGTGGCACAAATCTCGAGGCTGTGGAGTGATTTATGAGAAGCCATAAGAAGATTCATACTATTTGGCTACAGTAGAGGACATGAGGGCGACCAAATCCTTAGATTCAATATTTGGAAAGGCATATGAAAGGTGGCCCACTATAGTAGCGACTAAAGGAGCGCGCAAGGATTGGGTAAAGTTTTAGAGGCAGTTCCACTTAAAGTACTTTTCGCCTATGATTTTGAGGGAGAAGATGACAGTGTTCCTAGCATTAAGGCAATTTTTTAGAGAGTTAGTGAAGCAGTATATTTTTTGATACTCCCTTATTGCAATACGCAAGTTGTGTAGTTGAATGTAGATCAGGCACATTATTTCATGGAGGGTCTGTTAAGAGAGATTTGAGGCATAGTTGTTACTACTGAGTCGGGGACATGAGGAGAAAAAGGAACTCATGAGAAGAGTGTGGTAAGGGAGAATTTTCTTTGTATACATATCGACGAAGGTCCTTGTCACTGGTTTGAGACACTGTCTAAGCTGAGTACATGAGGAGAAAAAGGAACTGATTGCATGATCTAGATTTTAGCAGGGTTCAAAATACATGGTTGACAAGTCAATAATTAGACATGTTTTTAATTTATTTTAAGAAGATTTTAGATGTAAAAGACTATATTACATGTCGTTTTCTCTTGTTTTTATTATTTCAGATTATAAAAGAAATATATGGAGAAATGAACGAAAAATGGAAGATTATGGAGGAATTAATCAAGTGGAAAGGGTATGCAAAGATTTATCACCAAGGAATCAAGGAAGAACTGGTTCACAAGTCCACCAATTGCCCAATGATTCCAAGGGTCGCTGGGAACAAAGACTTCAATTTTATGGATTTACCCAGTGATTCCATTTACACATGAATTGCAGAGGAATTGCTGGAGGAGATTTCGAGAATTTAAGATAACTTCTAGCTGTTTGAGTTGGTTTAGAAGGTTTACTACCTAAAATATTATATATACAGCCTTAGAGTTATAAAATTAGTTGTCCTTGAGTACTTATATCAATATTCCATTGTTCTAGGTGTTATTCTTTATTATTTTAGTTATTGCTTTACTTTTCATTACTTTTGGAGAGATTTGAAGATTTAAAGTATTTATTCTAAAGGTATATATCTATGTCTTTTAGTTATATTATTGCAATGTTATTTATGATTATGACTTAGTAGTTAGTTTATCTAAACAAATTCCGAACTTGTAGTAGCTCCATTTTGCTATGTAGTTATGATGAGAAGATTATGTGCTTAATGCTTTAAACCAATCATGTTCTATAATTCACAGATTTCATAGGTTATTATCTATTGATTTTAATCATGATCTTTGTACTGCATAATAGTCTAGAATGTGTATTGTGATATTTGGATTCATTATCTAGTTAAAATAGTAACTAGGATTGTTTGATAGGTATGACCTTTTAGATGTCCTATGTGAATTAGAGATGTAAATCAAATATTGAAGTGGCTTTTCCAAAGATGTTATATTTAGTAGTTCGAAGTTTTCACGAAGTTTTATGCAGTTTTATTGCGTTAAATTAATGTCTTTGTGTATTCAAAGGGGTTAGCTCAATAAAATTAGAACGTGAATTTTTCACCAGTATAAGGGGAACAAAAGGCTAGCTAAAGCCTGTTTACTTATTTATGATTAGAGTTTGATTATCTATGATACATTATAAAGTATGCTCGTAAGTATATTGATCGGAGTAACATGTTTGGAATGCAAAACTTATTTATGTTTCATTGTTCTGGATGTATATTTACATTTTTATTTATTATTAAATAGAATTTATTTGATTGATATTGAGTTTGAATTGTGTTAGTTAGGTAAATATAATTAGTTAGTTATTATTATATTGTAGTTAATTATTATTTAGTTTAATTACTATTTTAATTAATTAATTAAGTAAAGAAAAAAAAATAAAAACTTTTAAAAGTCATTTTTCCTTGAGAAGCTTGATAAATCCATGCAGAGACGATTCTCACTTACCACTTCTACAAAACTTAAAAGTATAATATAGAGGGAAAATATATTGTACACGCTCGACACGTATCGATTCTCGGCGCCGTTGCTGAGTATTTAAACATAATTTCTTAGGAGTTTTAGACATTGTATGTTTATCCACTTCATAGTTCTAATCCCACAAGATCCTTACATCCGTTTGATCCTGAGGTAGATAAAACATTTAATCGTAATATAAGACAACAACAACAACATAGAGAACACCAACCTACCACAATGGAAACTAATAATAATTTAACTTTAATAATAATAATGATAGAGAACTTACCTTTAGGCAAGCCAATCAAAATATCACTGCTTATGAACCAATATGTATTTCCTATCCTAAGGAATTTCCTAAATTTGAACTTAGATATGGATTCATTAGTGCTCTACCAAACTTCTATGGTAAGGACAATGAAGAGCCACAAAAATTTATAAGGGAATACCAACACAACGTCAATGGGATGAAACCTAAATAAAGCACGTTAGAACAAGTCAAATTTAAGGCTCTTCCTTTTGTATTGAAAGATCAAGCACAAAATTGGTTGTCTTATCTTCCTCAAGATTCGATAACCACTTGGGCTCAAATGTTAGAAGCTTTTCAAGATCAATATATGCCTGCAAGAAAAATTAGTACTTACAGAAGACAAGTCATAGTCGTGAAAATCAAACATGATGAAAATGTTTTAATGAATTTTGGGATAGAATTCAAAGGTTAATTCCATCTTGTCCACAACATAGATATATCCAAAGAGCTTTATTAGAATACTTCTATGAATGGCTAAATCATTTTGAACAAAGACTATTAGATACCGTATGTGGTGGGTCATTATTTGATTTTACACCAACTCTAGCAAAAGAAGTAATTAATAAGATGGCCAAACAACCTAAACAATATGGTTAAAATACCGATACATCAAGAAAGAAAGTTTATGATGTTAATCATAAAACAAGTAATGAAAAATTGAAGAATTATCTAGCATGGTTAAGCTACTATTAAAAGATAAATCAAATCAAGTTAAACCATGTGGATTTTGTAATGACCGCACACATCTTACGGATGCGTGTCCTACTTTACAAGAAGATAAAAATGAAGAAGTCAATGTGGTTATGAACCAATATTCTGGTCCACCTATAAGTCAATATAATAACAACAATTATTACAATGGAAAATCAAATTCAAACCTTAGCTACGGTCCACAAAATCAAAATTATACCACTTATTGATCGAGAGCACCTACATAACCTACGATAATGCAACAACCACAACAAGCTATTTAACCTACGCTACCAAATTTAGAACAAATATTACATAAATTTATGACCTAAAGTCATCAAGACTTTACACAAGTTTCTTAAAATCAAATTAACACCGATACATCTATTAACGAGTTGAAAAATCAATTAAGTCAAATGACTCTACAAATCAACAAGTTAAGCAATCAAAGTAAAGTAACTACTCAAACTACAAACATAAATAATCAAACACAAGTTAATGCTTTATTTTGTGAAAATGAAAAAAAAAACGAATACGCATGACAAGACATTAGAAAAGGTAAAAAAGAAAATCCAATTACCTAGGACAATAGAACATGAAAAAGAAGAGATGATGACAAATGTCATTCCCACTAGGGAATGGATGGTTGAACAACTGAAATATGCACATTTTCCCGAAAAGCTATAATCATGGTATTTAAAGTTGAAGCCTAACAAAAATCGTTACAAAATTTTGAATTAGTTAACCACGACAAAGTAAACAATATTTATGAGTCAAATGAAAATATGCATTCTGATTCTACCATTCCACAACGATTAGCAAATGCTAGGGAGGAAGACACTAAAAAAGACATATTTGAATCATTTAGGAAATTTGAAATTAATGAGACTTTAATGGAATCAACTCATGATGAAGTTACTAAAGAATTATCTGAGTTTGAAAAGAGAATGCCTAATAAATGTTGCGATCCTATAATGTTTGTCACTATATGTAATTCTTCTATTGAATTTGATATTTGTGATCTCAGAGCATCAATTAATGTTATGTAACTTAAACTTTATGAAGCATTGAAAATATGATCGTTAACTAATATGCCTATTAATATTTCTTTAGCAAGCAATACCATTACTAAATCGTATGGATTATTAGAAGACACCCTAGTACAAGTACATGATTTAGTATTTTCAGCTAATTTTTATGTCATGGAAATAAGAGATTAAACATCACCCAATCCTTCGCCTATACTATTAGGTAAACCTTTTCTTAAGACAGCTAAAACTAAGTTAGATATTTCTGAAGGAACAATGTCTATAGAATTTGAAGATAAGATTGTTGAATTCAAAATTAATAATGAATATAGTTATGACATTAATGAAGAATATGATGAATTATTTGATAGTGACCTAGATGATAATGAGTTTTTAAACTTAAAATGTTATGATAACTTTAAGGCTCAAATTTATCCAATTAATGTAGTAACAATGAAAACAGATAAAGGGACTTAGAAGAAAGAACAAGTTGAAGACACTTTAAAAGAAAAGAAAGTAACTCAAGAATAGAGAGTCAAGCAACCAGAGAATGGTAAAAGCATTAACAAGCCGGAAGGTTCTAAGTCCAAGTACAATAAGAAAAATAAAAAGTTGGACTTGAGTCCTGTAAAGCATAAAGATCTTGGAGGTATACACTTGCATATTAAAATCAAATGGGCTTAGTACTTCAGAGCTCAGTGTGATATGAACTCTAATGCAAATCTCATGCCCATACATTTCTTTCTACATATTCAATTGGAATTGAATTCACTTGCTTCTGAATGATTCTCTTTACCTGATGAAACTTTAATTTAACCAATAGGAGTGGTCACGGATGTGCCAGTTCAAGTGGACAAAAACTCCGTACCTACGGACTTCTTGGTAATGCCACATTTTATTAATAGGGATCCTCTTTTAATTTTAAGACGACATTTCTTAGCCAATACTCAAGCTGTTATGGATATTCTAAACAAAATAATCACTCTAACAATTGATTGTCGAACACTCATTTTCTGGAATGGCACTCAAGTGTATAATGCTTAATTCAAGTTTAGAGATCTAACATAATTCTATAAGGGCTAAGTCAAGCTAACGACAATAAACAAAAGCTCTCTATGGGAGGCTGCCCATATTCTATGTTTATTTAATCATATTTGTTTAGTTTAGTTTAGTTTATTATAGTATGTTTTTATTCTCACTTTTTGACTCTTTTATTGGAATTATTTTCGGAAAATAAACTCCAAGGTAATTTCAATTAAGGGGGAGTGATTGAGTTATTTTGTTTATATGGTTTTTATTGGCACGTGCCGAGCGTGTACAATAAATCTCCCTCCTTTATTATACAATTAATATTCTGTAGTAGTGGTAAGTGGGAATCGTCTTCACAAGAATTTTGCAAATTCCTTAAAAAAAAGTTTTATTTTTTATATTTATATTTATATTTTAATTTAAATAAAACAATAATTTAAACTAATACTTTCTAAATAAAAATCAGTTAAACTAACTAAACTTCTTTAAATAACACAAATCAAACTCATAAAATTAGAAGCATTTCAATTCAATGGAAATTAATGTAAAATAAACATTTAAACAATCCTCCTAAATTTTAAAACTTCAATCCGTTTTTCATCGAAACATGTAATTTCAATCACATAGTCATGAACATACTTTATAAAGTATCCTAGATCTTTAAACCCTAATCATAAGTAAACAGCTTTTAGCCAACCATTTTTTCTCCTTATACCAGTGGAAAAGCCATTTTTTATTTTGTTGAGGTAATCCATTTGAATACTCATAGACATTAACTTCACACAATAAAACCATTTTACACTTTATAAAAACTTTGAACTACAAAATATAACACATTCGAAAAGCCACATCAACATAGACTTAGATCTCAAATTCACCTAGGACATCTAAATGATCAAACCTTTCAAACAATCTTAATTACTACTTTAATTAGAGGAAAAACCTATCATTTGGTCCTTGAATTTTGTATTTGTTATGCTTTTGGTCCCTGAACTTTTAGTACTACACATTTGATCCTTGAACTTTGACAAAGATCTATATTTAGTCCTTCCACCATTTAAAGAGTTAAATTTCAGCAATATGGGTAACAAGAGTGTCGTGTGACTAGTTAAAAAGAAATAAGTGGTTTATATTACTGATCCGAACGACTCACATCGACGAGCAAAAACCAAAATGAATATTAATTTCCCCCAAAAACTTAAAAAACTTAAAATTTTAAGGACCAAATATGCAACAATGAAAGTTCTGGGACCAAATGTCCACTAATGAAAGTTCAGGGACATCTAAAGGATCAAACCGTTCAAACAATATTAATTACTACTTTAATTAGATACTGAATTAAAACATCACATATATATTGGTCACTATGCACATAACACTTAGTGTCATGATCCCAATCTGTAAATAACAATTTATAAAAATAAGGAATTAAATAATAAGATTAGTTTAAAACAATAAGTACTCATTCATCTTAGCATGACTACATTGCAAAATGGATTTAGTTCATGTTTGGTGTTTAATTTAGATTAACAAACTATTCACTCATGATAACAAATAACACCATAACATTAGAATAATAAATAGTTAAAATACCTTAATGATAACTTGAATCTTCAATCTTCAAAAAAAATGATAAAGATTTGCCTTCAAACTAAAGAAAAAGTATAAAACTATCAAAATACCCTTAATTTCATAGTCCAGGGTTTATATTTATAGTTAATTATATAATACATAGCCAAAACTGACTTAAAAATCCTTGTTGTAATCTAAAATCCCCGAATTCATAGCCAGCAATTCCTCACTGATTCCTGTGTATGTGAAATTGCTAGAAAAATTCAAATATCAGCAGTCCCTATTTCCATCGATTTAGCTGGTGATTTTGTGTCCTATAGGAATCACTAGAAATCGCTGGGCTTATTTACCAGTTCCTCCTTGATTCCTTCGTGATGATTCATTGCATACTCTTCCCACTTGGTTTCCTTCATAATCTTCTCTTTTTCGTTCATTTCTTCATATTCTCCATTTATCACCTGAAATTTAAAAAATAAGAGAAAACCCTGTATAATATAGTTTTTTTACATCTAAATTTTCCTAAAATGTATTACAAAGCATGTCTAATTAGTGACTAGTCATTTATGCAAGTCACATTATTTACTTTCGTATTATATGTTTATTCATTTACTTAATAAAAGTATTTAGTTAGTTACCTGTCCCACTCAAACTTTCAGATTTTTAGTTATTTCTACCTTAATATGAGTTTTAATGAAAGATGTATTAGTTAATTATTTGATAAATTGCAAAAATAGTAAAAATAGTCCTAGCGATTCCCCAACAATTTAGATTAACTATGGGAATTGCAGACAAAATCGGTAGCAATTCCTACCGATTCGCCATACAGGAGAATCTTTGCTTAAATTGGTAGAAACAACAACTCACTTAATACTGATTTGCATAGCGATTCCCAGCGATTCCACTAATATAGGAATCGTTGGCCACAATTTTTTATTTTTAAAACCAAAACCTCAAATCGCCACACACACCAAACCATTCACATTAACAAACGATTGCATCCTTTTAATAAAATCCTGATTTCTTGCTTAGATTCAACCATTCTAAGCCCAATCACAAAGTATTTAAGTGGTTCTCACATCAACCTAGTCACATTCAAATCAAAATTTTTTATTTTGGGGTTTTGAGCCTAACTAAGGTTTTATGAAATTTTGACCTATAGCTTAGAGGGAGGGTCTAGAGGAGTTCAAGAGCTTCAATCTTGAGAGAGTCACTTTCAAGAAGGTAATTACAACAACCCTAGCTCTTTATTTTGTCAAATTTTTTATTGAGATTTTTGCAAATTTTTCAATGCTTTTCGAAATTGATTTATTGCAATTTATTCAATTGTCTTGTACAAATGGTTTTATTGATTCCAATAGACTATGAATGATGATTACATTGATCATTGATATAAATCTTCAACAATTTTAAGATTTTTGCTATATTTACACATATTTGCAACTGATTTAAAAAACAAGTTTAAAATGAGTTTAGGGGGTTTGGTTGTGGTTTAGTTTCAATTTAAGTTGCTACATTTTTGAAAAGACTACCATTTGTCACCTAATTGCTTCATGATATTTAGAAAATAGATTTTCAAGTTCATATTTTAGTTTTCACTTTGATGCCAATTTAATTTTAAGTTTTCGACGAATTTCAAACTAGCTTTATAAATAGATTTCTCCTTTTAAAATTAAGTCTTAAATTTTACTGAATTATTTTCGAGAACGTTGTTTTTATCATATATAGGTTCCTTTAGTTTTTGAGCTTGTGAGTTTCGAAATTCGAAATAATGGTCATAGGAGGTAGAGGTAGAAGCTCTCGAGAGGAGAAGAGAAAGGTGCAACTAGTAGAGAAACCCAAAAAAAGATTAAAAGCTCTACCCAAATCAATTAGGCTAATGGGGAATTCGATGAATAACCCCTGAATTATAGCACCTAGAGCACATTCACCTCCCTTAAGTTTTACCAATGATTCGAAGGGAGAGGAATAGATTGAGGAGACATCTACTATTTCTTTCTATGCCCTTAACCTCATCAATGCCAAAGCTATTGCTAGAATGAATAACGACATAAGAAAGAATAGAAAAGTTATACCAGAGAGGGGTTTCAACGTGAAAAATGAAGTTAAGTATGGGCCTAGGGCTTCGAACATAATGAGGGAGAGAAACAGGGATTGTTAACAAGGGATTACTACTTTGATACAATGCGGGTCCTCAGTTTAAATGGGGGTGTGAAATACTAGTGAGAGAGTTTTATTGAAACAGGCATGGAGTTCAAAATAAAAATGATGCCATAGTCCGAGGAAAACCAGCGGATTACTCACCAAAAAGAATAAACTCATATTATGGTTTACTGAAATTTCTTTTGGGATAGAATAATGAGTAGCTAAAACCAGAATATATGTATAAACATGGATTTCCCCATGAGACCATTCACAACGGTGTAAAAGCTATTCTGGGGGTATAGTTTCCTTTTTGAGAAAGACATGTACTCAAAACACATCCAAGCCAAATACTTTAGGAAAACAACCAAAGCTTGTAGCTTTTTCTTAAATGCAAGCCTACAACCGAGTTTACAACATACGACACAGTGAACTATTGGGCTACTCTTTTATACCACATAGTCCAAGGGATCGACCCTATTAATGTTGGAAAGATAATCTATAACTCGATTAGGAATGCTATGAATATTAAGAAAAAAAAGTGCCTTTCCCCTTGATGATTACTGAATTTTGCAAAAACTGAGTTTCGATGAGAGGAGTTGAGTTAGATGTTTCTCAAATAAACCATCACCAACAAAGTCATTGAAAACATCAAGAACGTGTCGGGTTATGTTGACTTGGAGGAGGATTAAGATAAAAACAACACACAAAAGAGAAAGAAACCAAAAAGAAAAAGAGTACGGGTAAAAAATCAAAGAAATTTGGAAGAAATAGAATGCCACGTATAATGAGCAGAAAAACCAAAGCCCAGAGCCAATTGGGAGGACTTCATTACGTGTATGTAGAGGACACATAAATAGCCATGATAGGGTCGATTTTACATAATCAGATGAAAACTCAGAGACATCAAAAGTTCATGTTCCATAACTAACGCGAGATTGCCAAGAGCATTTATGGATCTGAGTGACGTAGGACCATGAAAACATAAGTTAGGGGAGCCAACATTTACGTTCCATTACTCTAATTGAGAATGTCCAACCATTAAATCTTTACAAAAGATAATCTGGTAGCGAGAGTAGAGTACACTTTATATGATCCTGCAGCAAGCTACTAATCTCAACAGCTTGATTATAAGGATGATGGTGATGATGCAATGTCTGGACAGCGGTTTTGAGAATTTTATTCTTCTCTGTGTAATCTTTCAAAGTGTTATTATTCAGAAATCTGTGCTTGTAATATTATAATTTGAATGATGTGGTATATGTTATACTTTGATACAATTGCTTTGGTGTGTTCACAATTTAATACAATGGTTTTGTTTGATGTGCTCAACTTTATTCAATGATGCTTGGAAATTTATCAATTTATCATAATTATCTTTACTTATACAATTCATTCCTATGCTAGTTAATTATTTATTTATTTTATTCGTTTATGCTTCACGAGGTATTTTCACGTTTGTTGAAGAATTTGACATAATTTCTCAACCTTGAGGACAAGGTTTTGAATAAGTTTGGAGGTATTAGGTGAAGTGAAATATGAAGAAGTGAAGTATGGAAAAAACAAGAGACAGAATCTAGTTGAACATTGCGAATTTTTCAAAAATTTCACATAATACATGTAACATTTTCCCATTTCATTTTATTTTATTTCGTTAGGAATTTAATACAATTTGGACTTAATTTTAAATGGAAGAGATATATTATTATTACCGATGAGAATAGAAATTTTATGATGGAAAGGAATTGTTATACCCTATAGACTTAACCTAGATTGTGTATGTACTAGAAGAGTTTATAGGGGACTGATTATTTTGTGTTAGATATTATAATGGGTAGAAGATCGAAATGATAGTGTAAGATAAATAAGACAAATTGCTAAGAATCTTGTTATACAAAGATTATTGATTAAGTATTATATATATGTTTTAAAAAGATATTATGCAACAATTGAGGAGAAAAATAAGAAATAGCCAATAAAATTTACTTAGTTGGAAATATTACTTCATTGATTATAGTAAAAATGAGAAGGGCTAACATGAGTTTTTAAAAGAAAAAAATAGAGAGAACCATAGATTCCAAAGGAAATGAAGCAAGGAATCTAGTGGTAGGAAAAATGAGAAGAATAATTCATATATAAAAAGAATAACATATTCGAGAAAAATGAAGCAGTAAACCATAGGTATACAATAAGAAGAAAACGAATATATATATGAGAAAAAAATGGAAAGAAGTGTATGAAAGAATATTCAAATAAAAGATTTAGCTCGAATGCTTATAGCTATGTCAAGTGAAGTATATCTTTTTATTCCAACAAATGAATATGAAATGATGATTATTGGTCAATAAAAGTCCCTATCGACATTGATTGTGGTAATATTTTAACGTATTATATGGAAATGAGATTGATTTAGTGATTTTTGTATCTTGAGATTCTATATTTGTTATCATAACTTTAATGCTTGACAGTGGAGATTGAGAAATCTATGTATTTCTTTGACCTTGGTGATTGGTTTATCTTTGAATTCTGAAGTATATTGCACAACTAGAGGTTGAATTGTCAAATAAAGGGGTTGTTCTTTAATTCTTTTTATTCTATCATGATTCATATTTTTATACAGATAATATGTTTTTACTTTAAAGATCATTTTTGTTTGACAATAGGAGTATATAAATATGAAATCAAAACAAGGGAAGAAAAGAGAATATGATTAAGAGTATTCATTTGCTCGAGACGACAAAGTGCTGAGTTTGAGGGTATTTAACAAGTCAATAATTAGACGTATTTTATGGTTCATTTGAGGATAATTTTTAGATTTAAAAGACTATATTACACAAGGTGTTTTCTTGTATTTATTATTTTAGGTAATGAAAGGATTATATGGAGAAATGAACGAAAAAGGGAAGGTTAAGAAGGAATTAATTAGGTGGAATGAGTATGCAAAGAATCATCACCAAGAAATCAAGAAAGAACATGTTCACAAGCCTAGCAATTCCCGGGGACCCAGAAACGCCAGTCATATCGGTGAAAATAAGGACTTCCGCTTTATGAATTCCCCCAGCGATTCCACTTACATATGAATCGTTGAGGAATCGCCGGAGGAGATTTCTAGAATTTAAGATAACTACAAGTTGTTTGAGTTGGTTTGAGATGTTTACTACTTAGAATACTATAAATACAACCCTAGGGCTATGAAATTAGTTGCTCCTGAGTACTTAGATCAATATTTCATTGCTTTAGGAGCCATTCTTTATAATTTTAGTTATTGTTTTATTGTTCGTTTCTTTTAGAGAAGATTTGAAGATTTATAGTATTTATTCCAGAGGTGTTTATCTTTATCTTTCATTTATGTTATTGCAATGTTATTTTTTATTATGAGTGAGTAGTTAGTTCATCATAATAAAATCCGAACGTGAACTAGATCTGTTTTGCTATGTAGTTATGATGAGAAGATTATGTGCCTAATGCTTAAAACAAATCGTATTCTTTGATTTACTAATTTAATAGGTTATTATCTATTGATTTTAATCTTGATCTGTGTATTGCATGCATAGTCTAGAATGTGTATTGTAATATTTGGATTCATTATCTATTTAAAGTCGTGACTAGGATTATTTGAAAGGTATGACCGTTTTTTATGTCCTAGGTGAATTTGATATCTAAATCTAATATTGAAGTGGCTTTCCAAAGATGCTAGATTTAGTATTTAAAAGTTTCCATAAATTGTAACGTGGTTTAATTGCGTGAAGTTAATCTATTTGTGTATTCAAATGGGTTAGTTCAATAAAGCTAGAATTTGTATTTTCCATCGGTATAAAAAGAATAAATGGCTGGCTAAATGATGTTTACTTACTTATGATTTTAGTTTAATGATCTATGCTACTTTATAAAGTATTCTCATAACTATACTGATTGGTGTAACATGTTTGGAATGCAAAATGGATTTATGGTTCATTGTTCTGGTTATTTGTTTAGATATTAATTTATTATGGAATTGAATCTATTTGATTGATATTGAATTTGAATAGTGTTAGTTACGTTAATATAATTAGTTAATTATTATTATATTATAGTTAATTATTAGTTAGTTTAACTTTATTAGGAATTTAGTTTAGTTTAGTTTAGTATGTTTTTATTCTCTCATTTTTCACTCTTTTATTGGAAATATTTTCAAAATTAAATACCAACATAATTTCACTTAAAGGGGAGTGATCGAGTTGTTTTTGCTTATATGGCCTTTAAGCAAATCACATTATTTACTTGCTTATTTATATGTTTATTTATTTGCTTAATTTATAAAAGTATTTAGTTAGTTACATGTTGCATTCTAACTTTCAAAATTTTACTCAATTATACCTTAATATGAGTTCTAATGTATAATATATAAGTTAATTATGAGATGAATTACAAAAATAGTGAATTAGGCCTAGCATTTCCACAGCAATTTGGAATAATAATGGGAATCGCTGGCAAAATCGATAGCTTAACACATGGAAGTTAGTGCAAATTCAGAGTTTGGCGAATCCCCAACTATTCTCATTACAAAGAAATCGACATTTAAATATGTGGGTCATTTCATTTCACATACACATGCTTAATACTGATTCACATAGCGATTCCAATTACACAGGAATAGCTGGGCATGATTTTTGGTTTTTAAAACGAAAACCCCAAATCGCCACACACACTAACTCATTCACAATAACAAACTATTGCACCTTTTTACCAAAATCTCAATTTCTTGCCTATACTCTACTATTCTAAGCTTAATCTCTTAGTATTATAGTGATTCTTACCTCAAACTATTCTCATTCAAACAAGAATTTTCGATTTTGGGGGTTTTTGAACGAAACTAAGGTTTTAGGAAATTTTGACCTAAAGCTTAGAGGGAAGGTCTAGAGGTTTCAAGAACTTAAGTCTTGAGAGATACACTCTCAATATGGTAATTATGTCAACTCTAGCTCTTTACTTTAACAAATTTTTGATTCGATTGATTTTCACAAATTTTTTAATGTTTTTCGAAATTGTTTTATTAGAATTTATTAAATTACCTAGCACAAATGTTTTATTGATCCTAATAGACTAGGAATGGTGATTGCATTTATCATTGAATTAAGAATTTAACAATTTCAAAAAAAATTATATATTTATGCCTATTAGCAAATGGTTTAAAAAGCAAGTTTAACATGAGTTTGGGGGTTTGGTAATGGTTTTCTTTCAATTTAATTTGCTTTGTTTTTGAAAAGACTATAATTTGTCACCTAATTGCTTTACGATATTTAGAAAACCGATTTTCAAGTCTATATTTTAATTATCACTTTGATGTCAATTTTGTTTCAAATTTATGATGAATTTCAAGCTAGCTTTCCAAATGAATTTCTCCATTTAAAATAAAGTCTCGAATTTTACCGAATTATTTTTGGCAACATTGTTTCTATCATTTAAAGATTTATTTAGCTTTTGGACTTATGAGTTTTGAAAATTGAAACAATGGCCGAAAGTGGTAGAGGTAGAAGCTTTCGAGAGGAGAGGGGGAAGGCATCATTAGAAGAAAAACCTAAGCAAGAATCAAAGCTCATTTTTTAGAGAGACGAAATTAAATTCCGTCTCTAATTCCGTCTCTAATTCCGTCTCGATCCGTCTCAATTCCGTCTCTCGAATGTCGCTAACTTTTTTTTTAGAAACGGAACTTAATTCCGTTTCTAATTCCGTTTTACGATTTGCTTTTTTTTTTGTAGTGTTTTGGCAACATTGTTTCTATCATTTAAAGATTTATTTGGCTTTTGGACTTATGAGTTTTGAAAATTGAAACAATGGCCGAAAGAAGAGGTAGAAGCCAAAGCTTCACCCACACCAATAAGGCTAACAGGGATTTCAATTAATAACCCCGAACTAAAGCACCTAGAGAACTTTCTCCACCTTTAAGTTTTACCGATGAATTAGCAGGAGAGGAAGAGATTGAGGAGACACCTAGAATTCAATTCTATGCCCATAACTTCATCAATGCCAAAGCTCTTGCTACGATGAATAGCGACATTAGCAAGAAGAGAAATATCATATAGAATAAGGGTTTCAATGTAAAAAATGAAGCTAAATATGGGCCTATGTTATTAAATATAATCAGGGAGCAGAACTGGGGATTGCTAATTAGGGGTTACTACACCGATATTGATGTCGGGTCCTCGATTGAAATGGAGTGTGAATTACTTATAAGAGAGTTCTACGCAAACAGGCACGGATATGAGAATAAAACAGTAGCAATAATCGGAGGAAGACAAGTGGACTACTCACTTGAAAAAATAAATCAATATTATGGTTTACCAAAATTTCATTTGAGACAGAATAACGACTACCCAAAACCCGAATATGGATATAGACATGGATTTCCCCACGAGACCATTAGAGATTGTTTAGAATTTATTCTAGGGGAGGGTTTCCTTTTTGAAAAAGTCATGCGCTCGAAACACATCCAAGCATAGTGAGCTATAAGGCCACTCCTTTATACCACATAGTCCAAGGGATCGACTATATTGATATTGGCAAAATAATCGATTATTCGATTTGAAATGTCGTGACCACCAAGAAAAATGAAGAATTGCCTTTTCCCTTAATGATTACTAAATATTACAAACAAGACGAGTTCAGATGAGAGGTGTAGAGTATGATGTTTTCTCGGATAGGACCATAACCAATAAAGTCATTGCAAGCACTAAGAAGGTGCCTAAATTTGTAGATTCGAATGAAGAATTGGAGAGGAGCGACGCACAAAAGGAGAGAGACCACAAAAAGAAAGAGAATATAACAAGAAAACGTAGAAATATGGAATAAATGTTGAATGCTGCGTATAATTAGCAAACGAACCAGAGCCCTGAGCCGCTTGTAGAGGACTCTGCTGGCATGTATGCGGACGAGACGAAAATGGGCATGATGAAGTCAATCTTGCATAACCAAATGAGAACTCTAAGATATCAAGAGTTCATGTTCTAGAACTAACGTGGGATTCCCAAGAGCATCTATGGATTCGAGCAACGCATGACAAGGAGGATGCAAGGCGGGGGAGCTAGCATTCACCTTTCATCAACCCAACTAAGAATGCCAGACCAGGGAGTCTTTTCTGAAGATAATCCGGTGGCGAGAGTGGACTACACCTTACATGATCCTCTGAGGAGCTTCCAATCTCAACAATATGATCATAGGGATGATGGTGATGATTTGATATTTGGACGATGGTTCTGATATTTTATTCTTCTCGGTGAAATGTTTTCTAAGTGTTGTTGTGCGAGGTCTATGTTTGTAATATTTTAATTTGAATGATGTGGTGTGTGCTACTATGAAAATATTGCTTTGGTGTGTTCACATTTGATACAATGGTTTGATATGTTTATTTTAAAATCATATGATGCTTGGAAAGGTTTAAATTTATCATGTTTTCATTTACTTATGATATTCATTCATATGTTACTATTTATTTATTCATTTATGCTTCACGAGGTATTTTTGTTTTTTTTGGAATCCTGACTTAATTTTTAAGAGGGCCGCTAAGGGCACCCCACCATTTAATGAAGGCACCCAGTTATTGTGGGCACAAACCGATTTACCTAGGGCACCCAAAAATTAGACCTGAAATACCTAAACTACCCCTCGTGGAAATCCATCTGCACCCCACCACCCTCGTGCAAACCCCTGAGCACCCCACCACCCCCACCACCACCTTCACCGAACTCCTTGTGGAAGAATCCATTTGTTTTGAACCGACCAAAGTGAGAGGAATCCCGAAATCGTGTTCTCCGTCCCTCGCCGTGTGTTTCGCCTTCGTTGTTCGAGTTTTCGCATTTTGTAGGGTCCGGTGTGTGAGCCGATTTCGTCTCCAAATTAGGGCTCGGTTGAAGATCGTCGAATTAAGTTACATTTGGTAGAGTAGTTGTAATGTGTGTGTGGCGGTTTGTTCAATTGTAAAAAAATTGGGAAATCGCGGTTCTCGCCACACAAAGCCGAGACGGTGTCAAGCTGTCTCCGCCAAGCATGGCCGAGACGAAGCTAATATTTTTGGGAACTCGCAGATCTCGGCCACGTAGACGGAAGAGTTGACAGCGTATCGGTTACGCATGTCCGAGAATACTGCCGTTATCTCGGCCGTGACATGACGAGAGCTACAATTAGTGATAGGTAATGTGGCGTCGGTGGTGTACAACCAAGAATTTTGTCCTACACTCGGTTGTCCACTTCCGAGAGGGTCTCAGTAGGCTCGGTCGTCATAGGACGAGAGTAAGGCGAATTGAAATGGTCAATCCATCTCGGTGGTGTATAACCGAGAACTTGCTATTGGACTCGGTTGTACACTGCCGATATATTGGACTACTTGTCGGTCATGGGTGACCGAAAATATGGGTTGTTTCACGAACCTGCTTGACCGAGACATCAGAAATGGATGAATTTGAACATTACTTTTTGTAAAAAAAATTTGCGGTATGTCAAACTAAGAATACAAGATTGAAAATCCAGCACGACAGTTTGCACCGAAACTTAATTAATTATAAATCTCCGTAACATTCAAACTGACTCTAAAAAGGGTCCATCCATAAGTAAACAACAATCAAAATACAGCACAACATTTGCATATACATAGAACATTCGGAGGAATTGGCAAAATTTCTAAATGTTTAGCCATCAAGGTTTCTAGGTACAAGCTTTAACCTACGGTGTATCTAAATCTACAACAGGTATGGTGGCTTCATCATCAGCAGTTGCAATGGGCGCGATGTCTCGAAAAACGAATCCATCTCGCCAACCTTTGGCGCAGTCCTCAACGTACCGATCCCACGATGGATATAAGGATGGCAGCGGTGCATTCACACGCAACTGCACTTGTCAAAGTGAACAGTAGAACATAGAAGATATTGTCACAAACCCGATTAAGGGGGAAACAAACCAATTCACAAAAAATCATAGAACTTACCCTAACCCAATGGATATTCCTTTCATTTGCCATTGCAATGATAAGTCTGTTGTGCAATGACGACGGTGGAGTACTACGTAGTGGTAGGAATGTGGAGGCACTCCCATGCGAGAGGTTGACGAGAATGACATTGAATGCGGTGGATACTAACAATCCCATGTCTGGAAGTGTCAACCATTCTTTAAAAGATGCCCCCTCTTGCTTCTCTGGGCAATGCACCGCATTCTTGACTGTCTCGAAACTCGAGCCAAGCACTTCCCGCCAAAAGTCTTCATACCCGATAATCTCATCGTACATCCTTCTACGCACAATCCTCCACCCGTCTACATCGGCAAGGGCAAGCCCAGAGGCTACACACCGATATCCACAATTTCCATCGAAAACCACATCGATAATGGCCTCAACATGTGGCAACCAATCCGGTTCTAAGCAATGACCATAAGCCATGTTAGATCCACTTTGCGTGCGTCGACTGGCACGACGCATTTGTGGAACAACCTTGCCTTTCTTGTGCCTAGAAGTGGAGGCCTCTTTTGTGGAGTGGGAGGACTCAAATCCCCTATCCACCCGTCTCGTCGAAGAATCGTCATCATCGTGTTTTCTCTTCGACATTGGGGTGCCTCCGATTGGAGACCCCGGTGTCCTCCCACCCGCATCCTCAACTTCCTGCTCGCACTCCACAAAAAAGACGAAGGTGGACTAATCTCCCCGAGCCGCTCACTTTCAGTCCCTCCCCCGCATCCTCAACTTCCTCCTCCCCTTATCCAATCTTCTGCGGTGTCGTGATTGTGCCTCCCACAAATCACGGTGACATACCATAAGGAGTCAGCATTTTCCTTGACGTTAATTTGGAAAGGGCATCCACATTTCTTCGTACCAGTGTGACTCCTCGCCTTTTCATCATTCCTTGATTTCTTTAAAAATTTTGCCGCTTTCCCCTTCCCTACTCTCTGAGCCAGCCCCTATATGTCCCAGACCTCTCACAGGCAAGTTTCACCCTTCCCCTGCGCTTAATGCCCCGGGCATCCGAGCACTTCGTTACTAACACAAACTTGTTCTCCCGGCCTATGATTTGAAGCCATGAAATAGCCGCTTCTCGAGATGGGAATGGCTTACAAGGTGTGAAAGTGTCCTTGTAGTCTGGAAAATTACTAGATATCGGCATTACCTGCAATACAAACAGTGTAACATTATAATCAACCAAAATGTACAGCACAATCACAAAAAAAAACCCAAAAAAATAGGTTCTCGGTTGTACAGGTCCGAAACTTTCTTCAGAGTCTCGCTCATGTACGACCGAGAGTTACTCAAGTACTCTCGGTCGTACCAGTCCGTGACCTGCGTGAAACATCTCGGTCCTCTATGACCGAGACATTACTATACATCTCGGTCCTGCGAGGCCGAAACAATCGCGCACCCAGACAGAAACTTCGGATAACCGCATAAAAAACACAAAAAATTTGCAAAATTACCTCAAGGACGACCTCCTCTGGCACCGAAGCATTACAATCCTCCATTATATAGTGGAAACAACTTCGGATTTGAAGAAATTACCAAACCCTACGTTGACAAACAAATCATCATTTTCACAGTTATACACAACTAAACAGTTCTAAAAAACCTCGCTGTTGGACGATGTCAATCCGCAAGAATCGATCAGCTCTTCGCCAAACGGAATGTGGCTGTGGCTTTGTGGTTCAAGCTTGCTGGTGGGGTGCCCTAACTCCTTGTCAAAATGGTTTGTGGGGTTTGAACCATTATATATATACATGGGCAAAATGGTATTTTCCATTTTTGCTAGAATTTTTACAAATAAGTTGGGTGCCTTCATGAAATGGTGGGGTGCCCTTAGCGGCCCTCATTTTTAAACCTTGAGGACAAGGTTTGGAATGTGTTTGGGGGTATTAGGTGAAGTCAAGTATGAATACGCAAAGAATGGACGAAACAAGAGGTAGAATATAGTTGAATAACGTGTTTTTTTCAAAATTTTCCAAAATACAGGTAAAATTTCCTATTTCATTTTACTTTATTTAGTTAGGAATATATGGAATTAAATATAATTTGGATTTGAATAGAAATGGAAATGATATATCTTGATTACTCATGAAAATAGAAATTTTATGATGAAATGAAATTGTTATACCCTATTAGACTGTGACGACCCCAACCCTACAAATTGGGCACCGCCCGACACTAGGCCTCCATTAACCCCCAGTAAACCAGTTCAGAGTTAATAAAGGCCTAGTCAGGCTCACAAATCGGTCTTCAGTACCTGATAGTCCACACAACAGAGTATATATAAATGAAATCATATGCATCGGAATTTAAATTCGATGAAAACGTGATAACAAATAAATTAAACACACAACAAGTTCTAGGCGTGGAAGCTAGTTTGTGGAAACCCCGTACAACATATACAAGAGGGGAAATTCACGTATCTCTCACCCCAAATACCCATTTATAAAATAGTATACATGTGATATAGATATATCAAATAACCTACGTATGACGCACATCAATGTTCTCGAGCTCGGAGATTATGCCCGCAATTGTCACCAAAAGCGGAGACAATTCCAATGAGTAAATCCAGAAAAAGTTCAATAGTAATTAAGATTAAACAATAAATAAGTATATAAATCATGTAGGAAAGAGATTAAACTGAAAAGAATAATAAAGCGCATGATAAACAGACTACAATGATCAACGATAGAGACCAAGTGGCCCGGAAGCAAAAGATAGGCGTCTAAGTGGTCTTGACAATCTACACGTGGGCTCAAAGCCACTTGACTACGAGTAAGTGTCAAATACTGGTACGGTGGGACCAAGTTCACTTCAACCGCGCCTAATCCGTTCGGCACTGTCGGCTCATTTGAGCTGCAGCCGGAGAAAACATTCCAAAGGGAGCCACAGTCGCAGCCGGATGTTAAATCGCAATGAAATCCTTGAAGTCCTGTGAGGAGCCACGACACTTGGCGGATGCTCACTCAAAGGATTCAATCTCGTCTAGGAGCCATGAGCGCGACTCGGATGCTCAACTACGAGTAAACAATGACTCAACTAGACCACTTAGACCCTAGGTCACTCGGTAGGGAAGTGGAGGCCAACAATAGATATTATTTTTTTATCAAAATATGCCAAGAAAGGAAAAGAATTAATATTGAGTTTCTTTCTGGTTTACTTACATTAAATTCACATAGGCTTCTTTCTGGTTTACTAACATTAAATTCACATAGGCCGCCACGTCAAATTAAGAGTTCGAATAGTAGAAGTCCTCGTCACATATCTACAAGTGTGTAAGTATAACAAATATTGTTTAGACTCATTTAGAACTTGTTTATGATAGCTTAAACGATTCGGAACTCATTCACATTCATAATTTCGTTAATTAAGTCTTTATTGACTTTAATAACCATTCCATTAAATCGAAAACGACGATCGAGTGAAAGAAGGATGCGGTGAAGCAAAACTAGGACAATCCCATAAAAATTTTGTTTTCTAACATAAATTAAATGTGATCGATAATCACCACCAAAATGATTCAATTATCACTTAAAAAGTCAAGTTTGACTTAAAATCTCCAAATCATATCATTTATTCAAAAATCCATGACTTAAATTAAGTTTACTTTTCAAGAAATCAATTAAAGTTTCTTTCATGCCTCGACTTTTCTTCAAAACTCATCCAAAATGATGATTCCCAACTACATTCAATAAAGAAGGCTTAAACATATTTCAAATAGTTAAAAATGATCTTTCAAGAGTTAATATTTATGACATGGTTGAAGTCCATAAATCGAGTCACGTTTAGTTCATTTGAACCAATGTATCTCACTATGAATAATTTTAACTTTAAAATCTTTACAATGACTTGAAATACATGAGGTTCCATCCTATTTAAATGTCTTATCGGGATAACGATATAGTGAAATAGCCAAAAAGACTCATTTAAAACATGTAAAGCATTATTTTTATAACTAATTTGACCAACCATGAGTTTTAAACAAATTTAGAGTTCATAGAACTCTATTTGAGTCGGACAACTATTTTTCTTAGCCGAAGAATCCATGGAAGTCAATTTGAAATCTATGTTTACTACCAAAATCACAAGTTCTTTTTTTTGAAGACTTTGTTTGGGATGTGTAGGGTCTCTTTTGAGCATTCTAACGAACACTGTGTGTACAATAGCAAGAGTTTCCCTTAATGCAACCTACATTAGTCATAAGTCAAGCAAAATCACTTGGAGTTGTTCATAAAACCATTTCCAATAAGACATGAATCCATCCTTCTAATTGATTGACACCAAAACTATCAACAACTACTATAATTTGTATATTGAACTTGTATTTGAATTTAAATATGGTTTAGGACCTCACCATGCCTTCAATGGAGTCATCAACTCAAATTCCCCTTTTGAGATTTCATGTCTAGTAAAGGATCTCTATTTTTTCCTTTCTTTTTTTCTCCTCTCCGCGAACAACGCCGTTGTTAAGCCTTGTCAGAGTCCCGTCGTTGCGCCATGCCATTCGCTCGCCGGTGTTGGAGTCGCGCCGTTGTCCAGCCATCCACGCCGAAGCTCAGGCCGCCTCGCTGCCGCTGCTGCTGGTCGTACCACTGCCGTAATGCCTCTGTGTCTGCCACGTCCAGTTCACCTCCGCGCCTCCGCGCTGTCGACATAGATCGGAGCTTCTAGCCGGCGTCATGGATTTCTCCATCATGGTTGCCTCTCTCTTGGGTTCTTTTGTGAGGGTTGAGTTGCAGGAGATGAAAATAGGGTTTCTACCTCTCTTTCTCTCTATGTGTGTGTTTTAGGTTATGTTGTGGCTAGGGTTTTGTGTTGTAACTTAGAAATTCGATTTTTTTTTGTTAGGCAATTTACCTAAATACCCCTTCTATTGACAATTTGCTTTAAATCTAAACTATAGTCACTTACTCAAATAAATGGTATAGTTTGGCTCTTCTAAATCAAATTAAATTGAATGTACATTACCAAGTAAGCACACTTAACACAAATTAATATATATATATATCTATATATGTACATGTATTTGAGTACGTCGACGAACTGCGACCCTCGATTGGGTATTTGACCACTAATAATTTGTGATAGCGATTAATTAACAAATTAAAAACTACGGGTCGTTACAAAGACTTTACATAGATTGTGTATACACTATAGGAGTTTAGAGGGGATTGATTGCTTTGTGTTAGATATAATAATGAGTAGAAGATCGAAATTATAGTGCAAGATAAACAAGACAGATTTCTAAAAATCTTGTTAAATAAAGGTTATTGATCAAGTTTATTATATATATATATAATGAAAAGAGCTTATGTCACAATTGAGAAGAAAAATAGAAAATAACCAATAAACTTTACAAAGTTAGAAATAGTGCTTATTTAACTACAGTGAAAGTGAGAAGAGCTAACAAAAGTTTTTAAATAAAAAAAATAGAGAGACCCACATATTCTAAAGGAAATAGAGGAGGGAATTTAGTAGTGGAAAAAATGAGAGGAATAATTCCTATATAAAAAATAACGGATTCTAAAGGAAATGGTGCAAGAAACTGTAGAATACAATATAAAGAAGACAATGAATATAAATATATAATTGAAGAAGAAAGAAATAGATATAAAAAAATGGATGAAGTTTATGAAAAACTCTTCAAATAAAAGATTTAGCTCGAGTGCTTATGGCTATGTTAAGTAAAGTATATGTTTTTATTCCAACAAATGAATATGAAATGATGATTATTAGTGAATAAAAATTTCTATCGATTTGATTATGGTGATATTTTAAATATTATTTAAAAATAAGATTGATTTAGTTATTTTTGTATCTTAAGATTCTATATTATTTATCGTAAGCTTGATGCATGTCAGTGGAGATTGATAAAACTTATGTAGTGTCTTGACCTTAGCGATTGGTTAAACTTTGAATTTTGAGGTATATTGCACAATTAGGACGTTGAAATGTCAAATAAATAGGTTGTTCTTTAAATATTTCTATTCTATCATAATTCTTATTTTTATGAGGGTAATATGTTTCTATTTGAAAAATCATTTCTATTAAAAAATAAGAGGATATAATTACAAAATCATAGCGAGGGAAGAAAAGAGAATATGATTAAGAGTATTCCTTTGTTCGGGACAGCAAAGTGCTGAGTTTGGGGGTATGTGACAAGTCAATAATTAGAGATTTTTATAATATATTTTAGGATGATTTTAGATATGAAAGACTATATCACACGGGGTTTTCCCTTGTTTTTGTTATTTCAGGTAATAAACTGAATATATGAAGAAATGGAGTAAAAAAGAAGATTATGAAGGAATTAATCAAGTGGAAAGAGTATGTAAGGAATTATCAATGAGGAATCAAGGAAGAACTGGACTTCAATACCAGTAATTTCCCAGCAATTCCTATGTACCCAGAATTGCCATTCAAGTTAATGGAGACCTAAACTTCAATTCTATAGATTAACCGAGCGATTCCACTTAAACCTGAATCGTTGGAGTAGGTTTCAAGGATTTTAAATAACTACGAGTAGTTTGTGTTAGTTTGGGATGTTTACTACTTATAATACTATAAATACGACCCTAGGGTTATGATATTAGTTGTTATTGAGTACTTAAGATCAATATCTCATTGCTCTAGGAGTCATTCTTTATTGTTTTAGTTTATTGCTTTATTATTCATTGCATTTGGAGAACTTATGAAGATTTAAAATATTTATTTCAAAGGTATTTGTCTTTGTCTTTCATTTATATTATTGCAATGTTATTTATGATTATGAGTGAGGACTTAGTTGATCTTAACAAAGTCCGAACATGAACTAGATCCGTTTTGCAATGTAGTTATGGTGAGAAGATTATTTCCTCAATGTTTTAAACCAATCGTATTATTTGATTCACTGACTTAATAGGTTATTATCTATTAATTTTAATCATGATCTTTGTATTGCATGCATAGTTTAGAATGTATATTGTTATATTTGGATTTATTATCTAATTTAAAGTAGTAACTAGGATTGTTTGAATGGTTTGATCGTTTAAATATCCTAGGTGAATTTAGATCTAAATCTGATGTTGAAATGACTTTCCGAAAGTGTTAGATTTAGAAGTTCGAAGTTTTCATAAAGCGTAATGCAATTTTATTGCATAATGTTAACATCTTTACGTATTCAAAGGGGTTAGCTCAATAAATATAGAACGTTGCTTATTCATTGGTATAAATAGAACAAATGGTTGGCTAAAGACTGTTTACTTAATTATGAGTATAGTTTAATGATATATGGTTCTTTATAAAGTATGCTCATGACTATATTGATTGAAGTAACATTTTTTGATGCAAAACGGATTGATATTTCATCGTTGGTGATGTTTGTTCATATATTTATTTATTATCTAATTGAATGAAATTGATTGATAATGATTTTAAAATTGAGTCAGTTAAGCTAATAAAATTAGTTAATTAATATTATATTATAGATTGAATTAGTAAGTTAAATTAATGATTTAATTAATTAATTAATTAAAGTAAAAATAATATTTTCCTAGAGAAATTTGATAAATCCATGTGGAGACGACCCCCACTTATCACTACTAAAAAAATTTAAAAAAATAAAAAAGGTAGGGAATTTATTACAAACACCTGACACGTGTCAGTCAATGGCACAACCAATACAATTGGCTCCTACAATTGTGGTTCCCCCTCTCCCAGTTGCTAGCTATCCTAGTCGGCCATTGCAAACAGTGCTGCCAGTTCAGTAACAATGATTGAATATGGAGAGCATAGACAGGAGTAGTAGAATTGGTCCTCGAGGATAGAGAGGTGTTTCAAGTGCGGTCAACTAAGACACATCAAGGACAAATGTTTAGAGTTGTATCGCACGGCAGTACTCAACTAAAGGTCATGGAGAGAATCTACATAGTGGTAGAGCTGGGGCAAGAGATGACGTGCGACCGTACCAAGGGTATGAGTTTATTTTAGTTACCATTATAATAAGCATGGGTAGATAAATTTGAGCTTTTATGCTAGGTAGCACTTCAGGATGTTGGTTGATAGAGTTATGGTTGACGCTTACTAGGCATAGTACTACTTGATCTCAATATGGTTGTAGAGGATAAGAAACATCCAACTGAGGTTTAGAGTCCGCGACGTGTGTAATTTTTTTGTAGGTTATGGTATATGGGATATGAAAACTTGTCTTGAACAAACCTAAAGAGACGCAGGATTAGACAAGTTGTGATTTATCATATGATACATGAACATGCATTGTTCATGATGGCTGTAGTCGCAATTTTTTCATACATTTTAACTGCCCAGGTTTTGATGAGTTCTTGATGAGAGCTTAGTTATCTCCATTCAATATGGATTGAGTTAACAATAGATAGTTGTTCATTAAAATTCTTGGGAACTAACTCAGATATCGGATTTTAGGGAAATTGATTACAGACCTACCTTCAAGGCGCAAGTCATTACGAATGTAATCACGAGGTTGATGATCGAGTGACGATAGTAACATTTTGCACCATGATTACTAGATGTTGCAGTGTATTAATGTTCGACACCTACAATTGAAATTGCTGACATCCACATTAAAGCCTTTAGTAGTTGGGAGCGGTTCGAGTAGGCCTAAAGTTTGAAAGATTTAATCTAAGCTATTTAGAAGAGGTTAGGTTAGGTCTGCAATTTAGTTGGAAAAATTAGATTGTTAGAAGTGGCTAGAAACATAGTCTGTTAAATCTTAAGGAATGTAGCTATTAGAAGCGGATGAATCCTACAATTTGGTAACTCTTAGGATTCGAGCTGTTTGAAGTAACTCTACATGACTCTGCGGTTCATCTTAGAATAGTGAGTAGTTTGGATGACTCTACACGAGTCTGTCATTTAAATTTGGAGATTGGGCTATTTGAAGCAACTCTAAGTGAGTCTGCAGATCGTATAAGGGCTTAAACTACGAGAAACTACTTTGTTAAGTCCCAGTTTGATTGGGAACACTCTAAGATGTTGGAATGGGCCATGGGCCCATAGTTTTGAGGGTATCTAAATTCACTAAATCAGGTTTGAACGACTCTACATGAGAAAAAGTGGAGGGACCGGTTAACTAGTACTAATTCGTTATATGCGTTAAGAATGAGCCCAAGTTAAAATTTAATTTCAAAGACAAAATTCTTATTAGTTGGGAAGTTTGTAACGACTTGAAAATACTAGTCCTAGTCACATTGTCTTGTAGGACCGTAACCTAGCGGCTAATCCTACATGGAAAAATTGATCAGTATTTGGGTGTCGACATTGAGTTAGTAATTAAATAATTTTACTTGTATTTGATACCTGTACCATACCTATCTATATTTGCACGCACAACTTTTAAATATTTTAGCATCGAAATTTGAGAGCTAAAGGTGGTATCGAGTTTGGCGTGTGCGCACCGGGATATGAGGTAGGTTCAAACTTTAGGCGTAGTTTGTGCTTTGATTTTAATTAAACTGAGTCTAGACATCTAAGTTATACTATGAGTCTAAGATTTATCATGGACTAATCTAAATGTGACTAAATTGTGTAAAAAGATCTAAGTTGAAGTATTGGGCCAATAATTAGTTTATTTGCCTTAGTGAGTTACTTAACTTAAAAATATTGATCTAGCTTAAATCTAAGTATCCTAAAGTTTGTTTATTTGACTTAATTAGAATAAATTCACCTAAGTGGAGTAAATGGTAGTCTACCTAAGTGGTCTATTTCACAAAGTAATGTTGGTATATTTTTTATTCATCAAATAGGGAAGGTTTCTTTAAAATTACAAAACTAATGTATAACTCCTTTTCAAAAGGAGTTATTTAAGATGAGGTGGACACACCATGGTGTATTGTTCATGAGTCCGTGGGGTGTGTTGTTCATGAGTCCGTGGGGTGGTTTGATGAGGTGGAACTTTGTATGAATAACTCCTTTTAAGAAGAAGTAATTCATATAAAATACTAAGTGTATGAATTACTCCTTCTCAAATAGAGTTATTTGTTCAACACGTCCAACCTAACGTCACGCACGCATGACTCGAGGTGGACAACCCATGTAAACCACATGCATGTATCTTGAGAAGGACACCTCATGCAAATGTCAAGCACGTATTTCAAGGTAAGCAACACATGTAAACGACACACGCATGTCGACGTGGACAACCCATGCAAACATCGCGCACGTATCTCGAGGTAGATAACTCGTGCAAATGTCACGCACGTATGTTGAGGTGAGTGACCCATGCAACCTCTTGTAATTCATGTAAACGTCAAGCGTGTATCTCGAGGTGGGCGATTCATGTAACCTTGTGCAATCCATACAAACCATGCAAACGTCACGCACGTATCTCGAGGTGGACAACTTATGCAACCTCGTGCAATCCATGCAAACCATGCATACATCACGCACGTATCCCAAAGTGGACAACTCATGCAACCTCGTGCAATCTATGCAAACCATGCAAATATCACGCACGTATCTCGAAGTGGACAACCCATTGAACATAACGCATGTATCTCGAAGTAGACAACTCATGCAAACGCCACGCACGTATCTCGAGGTGGGTGACCCATGTAACATCTTGCAATTATGCAAACATCATGCACGTATCTTGAGGTAGGCAACTCGTGCAACCTCGTGCAATCAATGCAAACCATGCAAAGTTCACGCATGTATCTCGAAATGGACAACTTATGCAACCTCGTGCAATCCATGCAAGCCATGCATACGTCACGCACGTATCTTGAAGTGGACAACTCATGCAACCTCGTGCAATCCATGCAATCCATGCAAACCATGCAAACATCACGCACGTATCTCGAAGTGGACAACCCATGCAACCTCGTGCAATTCATGCAAACCATGCAAACGTCACGCATGTATCTCTAGGTGGACAACCCGTACATACCCACTGCAAGCGTCACGCATATAACTCGACATGGACAATCCATGCAAACCCATGCAACACATACAAACATCACGCACATATCTCGATGTGGATATGGACGACTCGCATACCAATTGAAATTGTAAACCCATGCAAACCACCGCCTATGAAGCTAGCATGTTGCATCCCGCCGCCTATCTTGCCTTAACAAGCCTTGCCTGTTAATAAAACTCTACATGGTGCATCTACAAATGAAAGGTACTTTCTGCAACCTTTAAAGTTTTGGTTTACGTCTATCTCGTGATTATAAGAAGGGATATGAAGATGAAAAAATTTTTAGGCCAAAACCATGTTATTTCTTTGTCTAGAATTTAAAAATTTAAACAATAAAGAACTTTTGAAATACAATTTCATTCCATGAAAAATAAACAATACAATTTCATTCACCTAAGATATAAATTGAGAAAAAAACCCTACGACATAAAAAAAAAACCCATACAGGTCTATCGAGGGTTACATTGACGTTGCTGCTCCGTGATAAAAATCGAACGTATTTTATGTCAAGTTGGACTTTGTGTTTGTACATCTAGTTGAGTTTGTTGAGGTTGTTGATCTTGCATTGAATTTTGTTGAGTCAATTGGTCTTCTTCCTCTAGTTCACTCGACTCACCTTTGCTGCTAATGCTACAAAAAATAGGAGGTTGAACCGTTCAAAAATATTGACTTCCTGTATGTGGTTAGCCGAAAGGAACATGAGGAGGCGGCATGCTTAACAAGTTCATGAATGTGTCATCTCCACTATATGTCATAGTATAATTATAAAATGGTGGAGTAAATGGACTCGACATGTATTGAGGTAATGAAGCATACGTTGGATGTCTAGGCATTCCATGGTTCATATATAAAGACAATGACCCAGGTGCATAAGAATCAAAATGGTAAGGAGGAAGATTCATGATCAGTGGCCTGGGTACAAACATATGAGGTTCTGGTTGCATTGGGGACAATATAGGAATATACCCATGAAAAGAAGGATGTGGTTGGGATGAGCATTGACTACTCTCACCAACAATCTTTGTTATTCTCGCTCTCGAACGAGATGAACGTGGTGGAGGAGAATTTCATATACTCTTAGCAGCAGTCTCCGTCTGATAAGATGGATGTGGTGGACGAGGATGTCAACTGCTCTTACCCACAGTCTTTGTTTGTGTTGTTATTTTTCTCACCTTCTAGTTGATTTGCCATGATCCTCTTCTTCATCTTCTTCTTCGAATGTCTCATCATTTATTTCTGGTTCGTCAGCAATTCCATGATTCCACATAGTAGACCTTTTGCTTTTCATTTTCATCTAAATTCTTAATGCCTTCATTAAGCACAACAAGACCTTGCTCGTATCCATCCTCAATGAACACTCGTCGTAGTCGATGCACCAAGTTACGCTGATATAAAAAATAAGTGTTTAACACACACAATTTAAGATGTCACTCATGAGGAAAACAAAATAATAGTTTCAAGCTTACCGAATACTCATGTAGAGCCCCGTCGTGTCCAATGAATCATCTAGTAACTGATCGATACCACGTCATGTAGTCTTATTGATCATGTCCTCCTTGTTCCATTGGGACTATGCTGTCACCACGATTTTCCCACATCTTTATAAAGTTTGCATGAAAAACCACCCGATTTTGTTTAGTGCATCCTCACAATTCGATGCGGTGCCGTCGGGTGTCATAATTACAGTTTGGTGGCACGACCTGTATCATTATGAATTGTCTCATAACCCTTTCTAGTCGATGCCACTCGACTATGTGAAAACAAATTAGAGGACAAATCAATAACCAACTCCCGTGACCGTTAGTACAATATTCAGGAAGAGACCCGATGACTTCACCATAAGGTTGCCACACGACAGCATCCTCCTTCTACGAGTAGAGTGCATCACGGTAAATTAGTGAAAATTAAAAAGGAGTTAATATTATAGAAATTACGAAAAATATTTTTATTACATGTGTTCCAATGGAACATCAATAGGCATATGTTTTCCATCCACTGTTCGAGCTCGAACTTTAGAAACACCCAAGTGCCTTGGTGCTATAAATGGAAATCTATCCCATGCCCACAGGTGTACAAGAATTGATGCGCCTACAACCTCATTTGCAACCGCGTGAGATCCATGACACAACTCCCTATACAAATAAGCCAAACAAACATTCCCCCACTATATTGTCCAGCTGTTTGAAAATCCTCGACCAACGGTAGAAACATCAAATGTACAAATTGGTTTGACTTTTTGGCGAATAGACAAAGACCGATAAGTTGCAGCATGTACGATCGAACATAAAGTTGCACCGATTCTTCATCGCTGTCCTCATCTATAGTTGGTACGTTATGTTCAAGCCATTCGACTTTAAGTTTATTTCCAATAATGTCATCTCCAACAGGAATTCCACCAAGTAGCCTCTCACATACCTCAACATAGTCTGTATCATTGGTTCCTGTCACATGCATACCTTCGATAGGTAAGCCGAGCTGTACATGCACATCCTGGAGTGTAATTGTGCACTCGCCACATTGCAAGTGAAATGTATGTGTCTTTGGGCGTCATTTATCAACGAATGCAGTAATCCAAGCCCAATCAAAGCTAAAAAATGATACGTGTGAAATCCCATAGAACCCACTGGAACATAGATATGGGATCATTCGAGAATGATATTGCACCATTCGATCAACGACACCATGTCTTTGACGCACGGGCAATGTTTTGTACACCTTATAATTGAAAATGCTTTAGTCAATATATATATATATTATACGTTTATGCATGAACATTGGACGTTATCTTAAAAAGTTTACCTGACCCCTCCGGGCTCGCGAGGATCTCTGTGTAGATTGGAGATGTGAAAGTGAAGGATATGATGGACCTGGATCCATTGGTGTATAAACTACAATTGACTGATTTAAAAAAAATTAGTCACGTTGTTTGGAAAGTCACTCGAATAACATTGCGCATATACATCTATCCTATAGTATGGCTAAATGAATTGCAATTTTTCTCTCGAATAAAGGCACATGCAGCTAACACGTGTGAGCAAGGGAAACCAAACGATTGCCATTTATTGCAACTGCACACCCGGTCTTTCAGGATGACGACTTGGGTATTGTTGTCTTTATGCATGCGATCTCCATGTCGTCTAGTTAGCACTTCAAACTCACCTATGTCACAAATTGACTTGATGCCTCCTTGCAGATTGTTCATAATGTGTGAGATTATCTGAAATATATTTTGTGTAGGATAGGCCATTTGGGATTGCTTCATTGATCTCCTATCTACGTCAATCATGGTATGTCACCAATCTGTAGTAAATCATTTAAGTCGTCGCTGTTAGTGGCAAAATCGTGCCTCCTTCAATACATTGTTAAAATATTCTACAATTGAAAAATAAACTCGTGTAAGTAATATTTCTTCAGCGATAACTAAATCATCGAATGCAAGACAAAACCTGCATTTCATACATACTAACACCATTAGAAGTCATCTATCCGTACCGCATGCCTCCGTCATGTGATTGAATCCATAGTTCTTTGGGGATGGCATTGCCATATTGCATATATTGAGGAGTTTGTGATGATAAGTATCCAAAATGCTCCATGCATGCATTAAATTTTCGTTCTTGATGTTGAGCAACTGCTCAAAAAAGAAGTTTTTTCATGGGTTCATTTTTGAATTGGGTGTTGAAATTACTGACCAAGTGTCGCAAGCAATAACGGTGGTATCCTTTTTGGGGACAAAAACCATTGGTCGGTGTGTTGACTGCCTCCAGAATGCCAGGGCGACGATCAGAAACAAGACAAATACCATCTCTATCCGTCACGTGTTTGTGCAACATCCTAAAAAACTATCACTACAAATCCGTAGATTTGGTTTCTACAACGGCAAATGCAACTGATAGTATGTGTTAATTACCATCAACAGAGATGGAAATCATTAGCTTACCACTATATTTTCCATAAAAGAAAGTCACGTCAATCTGTAGAGGAGGCCTGGAAAAATTGAATGCTTGAATTGTTGCTTTGAATACGAAAAACACACGACAAAATTAAGGATATGCAGTCTTTATCTCATCAGTAGCCCATTGTCTATGTGACCACTTGATTTTTGTCCCTGGACTCTTATTCTTCATAGCCACAAACCATCTTAGCAATTTAACATATGACAAGTCCTAATCTCCAAATGCATTTGCAATTGCCTTCCTTTTGGCATCTCATATTCTCTTGTAGTTTACTTCGTGCCTGTATTTTCCCTTGATTATTCGTATTAATGCCTTGATAGTTATTGCTTGATCTATCTGGACAATGCATTGGATATCTCGCACAAGCATGTAGGCATCGAGTTGGGCATGACGGCGTTCTACATCGGGATTTATACAGTTGAAAGGCACATCTAATTGTGTGATCTCCCATAATTGTGTTTTCTTTCATAAACAAGCATGGAGACACAACATACACATGTCTTGAGCACTTCTACACTTGATTGCCCATAGAGTTGTAATCGACTCCATCATGTGATATTGACAAAGTTTCTTAACATGCCACACTTAGACGACATGTTGTAAAAAAAAATTATTATCAAAGCACATTCCTCTTTCCAACTCAAATTTTGACATGTCCTACCCAGTTTGTTGACGAGAACGTTGGGTCGCAGTGGAGTTAGCACCTCCCAATCGATTTCATTATACACAGGCAACGGTTGGTGAACTTCATCATCATTTGCTTCCTCCATGAGATTCTCTTCATCAATAGCAAATTGCTCATCATCTTGAACGTTTTCTACACCAGGAGGTCCATACCTTGGGTAATCTGTAACAACATTTAGGTCTTCCCAATCGACAAATGGTGCGGGGAACATACGTCCTCATCCGTGTCATTATCGTCTTCATCGTTGAGGTTGTTGCCACTACAAGAAATAATGTCATTATCGTCTTTGGGTTCATCATCACCTTGTGGTGATTGCATATGCAATCTTTCCATCATCGATCTAGTGTCTGATGTGCCGACAACTTCATTTACTAGTTGCGAATGAACTGTAGGATTTTGAAAAGAGTCGATTAGCTCAAATGTTAAATAAATATCTACACTTGCAGTTAATGGTAGATTGGCCACTATCGCCCACATCAAATCGAAGGGCATCGCGTCGTGCAGTAATACGGGGACAAAATACTGTGAACCTTTGGGGAGGATTATCACGTGACGATAAGTCATCCTAACTGTAGTCTCCGTAGATGAGATACTAAATGCGTTACATACGTGATCCATCAATTTTTGTCCACTCATCCCAAAATTAAGCATTAACACTGCTGATAGGGTGCATTGTCCCCGTTACCATTCATACCATTTACAATTTCACCGTACGCATAAAATAGAAATGGGATGTTCCTATGTTCCATGGCCTACATAATTTATTGAACAATGATGATGTAAAAGGATTGCATATATATCAAGCGCAAAAGTTGATCAAATTGGGGATTTAAAGCGTAATCAAACTATCTGATGTAGAAGATCGCCTTAATAGCGTAACTACAGAGCATACTCATTTGTTTGCATGAAGTACCAATTAATAACTTATATTTGCATCCTAAAAGAGGTTCATCAAAGATTTGCATATTCTTACTTTATGTCTCATATTTACATCCATATATATATACAAATCAAAGACAAAATCTATCACTAAATGAGGTTCATCGAGCAAGTAGACAAGAATAAATATTTAAGTGCTATAAGTCATTACCATCTATTCTTCTAAAAGATGCCAAACTTAATTATATATGATGGAATCCATTTTTTTATAAAGTTTATAATAGGATAACTGTATACTAAGATTCATATGGAATATTTATTTGATCCACAATTGGCTCTTCCATATATGTAGGTATGTAAAAACTTTAAAATATGCATAACGTTTTGGATATTTTCAATAAAAAGAAACTCTATCATATACGTATAATCCATTAGGTGTTTGAAAATCATGTGTTAATTGTAAACTATATATGTATAGGTGAAAAAACTGTCACAAAATTAGATATTTGAACCGCAATCGAACTTTCTGATGTAGAGGATCGCCTTAATAGCGCAACTACAGAGTATACATATTCGTCTGCACTTGATTTAATAGTTTAATATATTACTTTTACCTATATACATACATATAAACAATGCTATACACATAGATAGGACACGGTGTGAAAAAAAAAACATAAGACACGGATGCTTTAAATATTATAGGAATGCTATATATATAGTCTTTCCAAAATGCTATATATACACATAGATAGGACACAACGTAGTAAAAAGATGTTTTTTAACAACCTAAAAAAAATTTAAAACACAGTTAAAGTACACATACCATGCAATGAACAACTTAACCACTTTTTTTTAAAAAAAAAAAAACCGATGTAACTACACAATATGAAAATAATAACAAAACCAAATAAAAAATAATAAGAAAAAAAATTTTTGTACTTACTATTTTTCTAGTCTTTTGATCTTCAATTTAATAATCCCTACAAAAAAATTAAAGTTGCTTCTTCTATTCAAATAGAAATTAATAACTAAAACAATATTCTTTAACAAAAACAAATCCTAACCTAACACCTCCAGCAACAAAAAATGATCAAACTCTCCCATGCCAACCCTCTCTCTTTAGCCAACCCTTTGTTGTCTTGATGTTGTCTTGCAAAAAAATCAATGGTTAGGTCGATTTAAATGGTTGTAGGAGTTCTTTGGGGCAGCTTTTATCGAAAAAAAATTGTAACAACTTGGAGTTTCGACTCTCGTGATAAAAAAAAAAAAACAAACCTCACGAACTCACCTCTTTCTCCCTTTTCTTTCTCTCTTACTTGTTGGATAAGCCTGGTGTAACCTACGCTTTAAAAACCTCCCATTATAGTTAAAAAACAACAATTAAATGAGGTGTTAATTTGTTATGAACATAATTGAATATTATGGTTAATTTCTTAATTAGGTATCTTGGACCCCATAACTTTCTTCCTATTTTTCTCTTATGTTTGTATGGGGCCCGTTTGTATGTGTTTAAGTTAGAATCAGATTTGGGGGTCTTAATTATATAGACATTAAATATCAACCTAAATAGCAAGTCCTAAACGTAATTGGAAGTGTTAGATCTTATGTATATTAACTGAAATCCTAGTGAGATTACAACTATTAACATAAGTATTAACTAAAAAACGATAACTTTCTAATTTGTTTGATAAGCTAATAATAGTTCTGAACCATCTCACCTCCCTTGCCGATCTCACAAACAGTAGTCTCCAGCACCTCCTTTTCCTTCACTCTCTACTCTCTGCACCTATTTATCCCTCACTTTCTCAAGTACTCTTTACACGTCCTTCTCCCTCACTCTCTCAAGAACTCTCTGCACCTCCTTCTCCCTCACTCTCTAACGATATCACACTAGCACGTCATTCCTTCCCCCTCACTCTCTCATGATCTCACCAACGGTCTCTGGACCGCTCCTTCTCTCTATCACGTGGCCTCCTCACTGATCCAATCTCCTTCTCTGAATCTTTGGTCACTCATTCTCTCTCTCGCTTCTTTCTCTCTAACTCCACCAATTGCACACCTTCACTAACACCATTAAATGGAGAACTAACCCTCACCCACCTCAATAAAACCATCCGTGACCTACACACCCCCTAAACCTATTAACATAGTACCTATCTTTGAATCGAGACAATGAGGGTAGGTTACACGCTATTTGTGTTTCTCAATCTACGTGGATGCCCACTTGGAAATTAGGGAAAGAATAACATGAATAGCACTTTCAGAGAATCGCTATTCGTGTTACTCTTTCCAATAAGGATACACGTGGGCACCTACATGGATAACCCTAAACGATTAACACGAATAGTACATTCAGAGAATGCATTGTTCGTGTTAATCTATTTACATCAATTCACATGGATGTCCATATGGATTGATAGTTGCGAATAACACGAGTAGCGCATTCTCCGAATGCACTATTCGTGTCAGACGATTAGGGTGATCCACGTAAGCGCCCACGTCGATCTACAACAAAGATAGCGCCTTCGGAGAAGGCACTATTCATTTTTCCATGTGGCAATTTAAAGTTACACAAATAGCACATTCGGAGAATGCGCTATTTATGTTAAATGAGGGTGGAATTATCCCTCTATAATTGACGCATTTTCAAAAAGCGAGATACATCATTTAACAAATAAAAAAAACCTAACCTATTTTACTCATTTAAATTAAATCTTGTTGTACGGCTGTAATTTTCTCTACCTAAATTGTAATTTAGATTACCTTACTTAGGTAAATGCTAGCAATATACCTAAGTCAAATAGAATAATACTTACAAACTAAATAGGATAAGCCTAAGTTTGAAGAGTTCATGTAGACCCTTTGATGTACCCTGTGATGTGAACTTTACATTGGATGAGAGGGTAAGGTTTACGAGGGACCAATCTATAAAAGCTAGTTTGTTCATCATTCTCTTACATAAGACACAAAAGCAAGCAAATAAATAAAATTAGGGTTGAAGTTCCACGATTTTAAGTGAATTGGGATTCATCAAGGAGGAAACCTTAGTCTAACGAATATTAATTAGAAAGATTAAGGTCTAAGTAATGCTCCCTCTACTTTTTGTTGAGTTCTAACTCAAATTGATCATAATGCATGCAACGATTTGGGGCATTCAATCTAAAAAAAATCTTTAAGAACAAATTAGGTTGTGTTATGATATTCCAACTTGATTAAATTGTTTTCAACCCTAAAAATGCATAATTTAAGTTGCATTCAAGCATTCAAATCGTTTTGGATATTCTTGAGGTTTTTATGAGATGCATGTATAAATCTTGAAAATTTATGCATGATTGTTATTTTTTCGATGGCTTGACGTGATGGTTTATGGGATTTGATCAAAGTTTAAGGCTTTTGTATGATTAGGTAAGATATAGGAACATATAAAATGTTTTTCGGGTGATTTGGGAGTGTAGAACTGCGTTTATGTAGCCTTAGGACAATTTCAATTGATTTTCATAAAATGTTCATATCTCCTTCTTTTAACTTTGTTTTTGATGTTCCACATACCGTTAGAACACTTAGAGAGAAAACAACAACTTAAGGTCATTAGATTTCAAAAATCAAGTCATTATATTGGTTTAAAATGTGTTAAAAGTAAGGGTGAGTAGGGATGGTTTTTTGTAAGCATTTATGTTTATTTTCCATGTGGCTTTTCTAAAGACTTTCAGGTATTCAATTTACACTAAATTGATAGAATAACTTGTTAAAATATGTTTTTGATGCCCAAGGAATTTAAAGTTTTTCCAGCATTTCTAACTCACTTTTTTAATCGTTTTTGGGTTAAAAACTTGTATTCTATACTAAGTCCATAATTTGGTTGTTTTTCATATAAATAAATTTGACCCATTTTGAATGGCTTTTATCGAGAATAATTACTCATTATTTGTCGACAAACACCAGGATTTATGACTCAAATTGTATGGAGTCTCTCCCAGCATTTTTACTCGCTTTTCATGTCATGTTTTTTAGGCTAAGAGCTCGATAACAACTTTATTAATCTAAATAGGGCTAAATTGGTCAGAATGAATCAAAACCGCACAAATAGGCTCTAATACACTGAAATATTATCCTAAATGAGACCCAAAGCCTAGTCGCTTTGTGACTGGTGTTAAGGATTGGTTGGAGGCGTATGGGAGCCACGAGAATTTGGATTTCACTTAGTTAAATGTGAGTAAACCAATAGGAGCATCAATAGTAGTTCTTTTATCATTTGGTTTCTATTTCGCATTATGTTGGGCCATGTGCCCTAGGTTAATCTATAAACATTATTTAACTTATAATTTAAGTTAATAAAATAGAAGTTTTCATTTGTTGGTTTATTGCAAGTGATTGCATGTTTAACTTAAAGTAAGATTCATGGGTATTTGTCGAAATTTCTTAAATGATCCTAGTCGATCATTATACAAGGAACTATAATGAATTAAGACTAGCTTCAATCTTGATTGATGGTCATGTGATGATCATGAATATAGGGATACGAATCGAGATCATAAGTACATGTTACGGAATGAGGTACTGAACCGACCGGTTATGAGAACACCACATGGATTAAGTCATAGGTGTTACTGATGATATGTATATCATTTAGTCCATCGACTTGAGATTATCATAGACTTCAATATTAGGAGCAAAGTAATTTGACACAGTTAAACATTGTCTTTTACGATTTTAAAGATTTTGATTGGTTACCATGTGAATAATATGTGAAGGTGTGTAATCAAGATAAAACTTGTCACTCTCGTTTACAAAGAGACATCAGTGGATCCCTCGATATGATAAACTGATAATGGCGATGTCCATTTGAATATATATGATCCATTTCGCTTGGATGTTTTCAGTTTACCTTAAGATTGAGAGTAGTACGATTGAATGTTAAGGGTGACTTTCTTTGTCTTATATTTAATCAAAGGATATCGCAAGACAAAATTATGATATGTTATTCATTAGGTCGCATTGATTTTGATATTTATGCTACTTGGGTAGTCATAATGCCTTGCTAAAGACCGCTTATGACTTGTGTACCAAAATATTTTTGGTTCACTACCAACGTCGCATGAACCTATTAGGTCGCACACAAAGAATGACTTTGCGCAATTTCAATTGGTCTAAAGTAATGAATTTTATATGATAAAATTTATGACATAAAAACTTTTATAATTTGTTATATGATAACTTATTAATATGAGTGTATTTGAAATTTGCTTAAACTGCCTAAATATAATAGTTGTATTACAAATAGGATTTTAAGTGAAGGCTTATCTACACATATAAATAGATGTTGAAACCCTAAAATGAAAGAAAATTTTTGTTTTTTCTACTTCTGAGTTTTTTGGATTTTAGGAGAGAAAGAAAAACGTTTTCTCTCTCTTGGGGCAAGGACTCCAAATTGTGGTCACTATTCGTATGTGTGAAAACATGATCTCGATTAATGTATATATATGATGTGCATATAGGTTCTATGATAATTGTTATTAAGAATTGGTTTTAAAGCATGTTGTTAATTCATGTATTTGACACATACGCGTGATTTCATTCAATGATAGAACTTATGTTTAGAATATATAGATTAGCATATGTTTTAATATTGAACGATGCAAATTTTGTATGTTCATATTTTAGAAGTTATGTTTAAGTTAATGTCATTCTTGTGGTAAATACATATTTCGTTTTTGTTCAATAATTATGTATGTCTCCATGATAGAGATCATGATTAGGTTAATATGATTAATTTAATATGATTCTAGTGTTGAATGCATAATTAATATTTCGTTTCTTGATTGAAATTCTTGTTTCATATGAATAAGAATCGAAATTGATTTCGATCATAAATCTCATCATGTTTATCTGTTAGTATATTCCTATTAGATAGGAGATAAAATTGTAATCGGATAAGAATTACAAATCTTATAAGATAGTTAAGATATATAATAAATTTTAATTGGATAAGAATTCAAAGTATCTTAAATTCTAATTGGATTAAGATAATATATTAAGTTAGAGGTGGGCCTGAGTTAATTAAAAAACATATGATATGGTGTTATAATATGGGATAGTTTTAGTCAATTGGATTGACTAAGATATCATATGGTGTTAGTAGATTTAGAAAAAACATATGATAGGGTACCTAGAGATGTTCTTTAGTGGGTTCTTGAAAGAAAAGGAGTGCATGCTAGATACATAGACACTATCAAGGATATGTATGATGGAGTAGTAACGAGTATAAAGACATTTGAAGGAGCTACAAAAGAATTTTCCATTATGATAGGACTACATCAAGGATTGGCTTTAAGCCCATATCTATTTACTTTAGTTATGGATGAACTAACTATGCATATCATGGTGTATGCTATTTGCAGATGATATTGTCTTAGTGGATGAAAAAAAAAGATGGAGTGAATAGGAAATCAGAACTCTAGAGGAATACATAAGAATCTAAAGGCTTTAAGTTGAGTAAGATGAAAATCGAAAACATGCAATGTGAGGTTAGAACATTAGACATCGAGATGATCGAGTAGTAAGATTAGGGGAAGTAGAAGTTCATAAGGTGAACCACTTTAGATACCTAGGATCAATCATACAAAATGATGGTAACATTGAGAATGATGTCACACATAGAATTCAAGCTGGATAGAAGAAATGGCGGATTGCAACTGGGGTGATTTGTTATCGAAATGCTCCTTCTAAGTTAAAAGGAAAATTTTATAAGACTTCAATTAAGCCAACTATGCTCTATGAAAGTGAGTGTTGGGCGGTAAAGCAACAACAATTACATAAAATGACGTAGCAGAGAGGATGCTTAGGTGGATGTGTGGTAAAACTCGTAAAGATGGAATAAGAAATATATAAATTCAAAGACAAGTAGGAGTAGCACCAATTGATACAAAGATTAGAAAAGGGCGGTTGCGGTGATTTTGTCACCTGCAAAGAAGGCCTACGAATGCCCTTACTAGAAAACTTGACTCAATAGAAACTTTAGAAATTTGACGAGGTAGGGGTAAACCAAAGTTAACATGGGATGCATTAATTAAGAGGGATTTGAATTGTTTGGAAAGCTCAATATCAATTGAACTTAATTGAGCACAATGGAAAACTTAGATCCATGCAGCCAACCCCAATTAATTTAGGACTGAGTCTATGTTGTTGTTGTTGTTGTTGGATTGACTAAGATAATTAGAAATTTTAGGCAATTTTCAATTTTTGAAATTGGGATTTATTGTAAAAAAAAAAAGGGCGCTGCGCCTGTACCCCCATCCGCTAACTGGTCAGCGGGACCGCCGAAACTGTTCGTAACACAAAAGAAACTCGTATGATAGTCAATATTAGTAAAATTTCCTTACTTGTTTAGTGATCGTACATGCATTGTAATATATGATATTTATCTTTTTTAATTCATGATCACTAAAACAAATAAAAAAATCCCTCTTCAAAATTTTAGTCAAGTGTCATCCATTCTCAAACACTTGTTATGGCTTCAATCACATCAATATGGGTATGCCTCCGTAGAGTGTATTGTGTTATATTGGTGAGTCAAGTTGATTAACAGTTACTCTACTGTTTGAAATTGTTAGACTTGATAAAACTATCAAAACAATTTTAGACTTTAGGCACTAGATGAGATAAAACATGCTAAGACATAAGACGTCATAAACTCATAAAAACAACTTAAAGTTACATATGATGTAATTGGTAATTGGTACCTACCTAAATAACCTAATTCAAAGTGTCATGCCTTAGCTATCCTAGAATTAGGTGAAACATGGATTTTCATCCCTTAAATTAACATAGAGTTTTAAGGAGGATTGTTAATTAAGTGAGAGTCTATTCCTCTATACTAAAATGAAATTTTGCATAATCTTTGTTGTAGATCTATGGCCTCTTCAATTCGCACTAATCCCTTGTCACTGTGATCCATCCTTGAGAAAGATAAGTGGTCTAGGATAAACTTTCTTGACTGGTTCAAAAACTTGAGAATTGTTCTTAATCATAAACACAAATTATATGTCTTGGATAATCCTATTCTTGAGGAACCACCAGCCAATGCTTTAAGAGCCGTGAAGGATGACATACTAAGCATGTCAACGACTCAACTGATGTTGCATGTATTATGTTGACAACCATATTTCCTAAACTTCAGAAGGACATGGAACACATGGAAGCTTACTACATGACTACAATGTTGAAGGAAATGTTCCAACAACAGACTACGCAAGAAAGGCTTAAGATAGTCGAGAACCTTCATTCTTGCAAAATTGCTGAAGGTGCGACAATTAGTCCTCTTGTTTTGAAAATTAAGGGCTACATTGACCATCTTGACAGACTTAAGTTTCCCTTAAGCTAAGAGTTAGCTATGAATTTGATCCTGAATCATTGTTTGATAGTTATTCATAATTTGTGATGAACTATATCATGAAAAACATGGATAAGTCTATCTCAGAGTTGCAATAGATGCTTAAAACTGCTAAACAGAATGTCAAGAAACTCATTGCTAATGTGTTGATAGTTCAGAAAGGAAAGGCTATGAAAAAGGTCAAATGCAAGGCTAAAGTTGTCAAGGCTGTTATGAAGTGTCACAAAGCTCGTAGAACAAGTCAAGCCTAAGGCTATTTCTACTTCACATTCCTAAAAGGAAAAGGAAAAAAAATTGTTATTTCTGCCATACATAGGCATTGGTTCAGAAATTGCAAGCTCTATATTGAAAATCTAAAAAAAATTGTTATTTCTGCCATACACCTAGGCATTGGGGTTCATATGCAGCGGAAAATTCAAAACAAATTTTGAAAAACCCCAACAGGATAGAAAATAAGTTCCTTTAAACTAACTCTACGAAAATAAATCATACCTTATTCCGTCATTTCCTTTTCTGATTGTTCAATTTCAAAGACGTTGAAGTGCGCATCCTCTATCAGAAATCCACATACGAACGGTAACCACAATTTGGAGTGCTAGTCCCAAGAGAGATTGAAAACGATTTTTCTTTCTCTCCTTAAATCCAGAGAACTCGAAAATTGTAAAATGAAAATCTTATTTCATTTTTAGTGTTTCACCCTTTATTTATATGTGTAGGTAATCCCTCACTTAAAATCTTATTCATAATACAACTATTGTATGTAGGCAGTTTAAGCAAATTACACATACGCCCAATTAATAAGTTATCATATAACAAATCATAATGGCTTTTATGTCATGAATTTTATCATATAAAATTCATTACTATGGATCAATTGAAATTTGCAAAGCCATTCTTTATGTCAGACCCAATAGGTTCATGCGACGTTGGCAGTGAACCAAAAACCATTTTCGTACACAAGTCATAAGCGGTTTATAGCAAGGCATTATGACTACCCAAGTAGCATGAATATCAATATCGATACAACTTAATTAATAACATATATCATATCTTTTTGTTGTGCGATATTATTTGATTAAACATAATGTATGGAAAGTCACCTTTAATGCTCAATCGTACTAGTATCGATCTTTAGGTAAACTGAAAAACATCCAAGTGACATTGATCAATTCACACGGACTTGGCCATTTTTAGTCTATCTTATCAAGGGATACACTGATATATCTCTCAATACGAGAGTGACAAATCCTATCTTGATTACACACCTTCACATATTATTCACATGATAACCAATCACAATCTTTATAATTGTCCGGTTAAATACAACATTTGATTGTGTCAAATTATCATGCTCCTAATATTGAAGTCTATGGTAATCTCAAGTCAAAGGACTAAATGATATACCTATCATTAGTAACACCTATGACTTAATCCATGTGGTGTTCTCATAGCGGGTTGGTCCAGTTCCTTATTCCCTAACAAGTACTCATGATCTTGATTTGTATCCCTATACGCATGATCATCACATGACCATCAATCGAGATTCACACTAGTCTTAATTCATTATAGTTCCCAGTATAATGACCGACTAAGGATATTTATGATATTTCAACAAATACCCATGGATCTTACTAGAAGATAAACATGCAATCACTTATAATAAAACAACAAATAAAACCTCTATTTTATTAACTAAAATTATAAGATAAATAATGTTTGTAGATTGACCTAGGGCACATGCACTAACAACTTACCTACTAGTGATTCTTGGGTATTAGATACCAGATGCAGATCTCACATTTGTATTAACATGTAGGATCTCACCAAAAGTAGAAAGCTAAAGAAATGAGAAGTCATCTTACGAGTTGGAATGGAGCAAAGGTTGCGGCGTTGGCTGTAGGATGCTATGAGTTAATTTTACCTAGTAAGCTTGTTTTAGTTTTAAATAATTGTTATTATATCCCTGCCTTGAGCGAAAACATCATTTTAGTTTCATATTTGGATTTGGATGGTTTTAATTTCATTATTACAACAACAACAACAACAACAACAACATAGCCTTAGACCAAAATTAATTGGGGTCGGCTACATGGATCTTTCCATTGTGTTCAATTAAGTGCAATTTATGGTGAGCATTCCAAACCATTCAAGTCCCTCCCAATTAATTCATCCCTTGTTAACTTTGGTCTATCCTTGCCTCGTCAAATTTCTACAGTTTCTATTGAGCCTAGTTTTCTAGTGAGGGCATTTGTAGGCCTTATTTGCAGTTGACCAAACCACCGCAACCACCCTTCTCTAATCTTTGTATCAATTGGTGCTACTCCTACTTGTCTTTGAAATTCTATATTTCTCATTCTATCTTTACGAGTTTTACCAAATAAACACCTAAGCATCCTCATTTCTGCTACGTCATTTTATGTAATCGTTGTTGCTTTACCACCCAACATTCACTTTCATAGAGCATAGTTGGCCTAATTGTTGTCCTATAAAATTTTCCTTTTAACTTAAAAGGAGCATTTTGATAACAAATCACCCCTGTTGCACTCCGCCATTTCTTCTATCCAGCTTGAATTCTATGTGTGACATCATTCTCAATGTTACCATCATTTTGTATGATTGATCCTAGGTATCTAAAGTGGTTCACCTTAGGAACTTCTTCTTCCCCTAATTTTACCACTCGATCATCTCGATGTCTAGTGTTTCTAAACTCACATTGCATGTTTTCAATTTTTATCTTACTCAACTAAAAGCCTTTAGATTCTAATTTATTCCTGTAGAGTTCTGATTTCCTATTCACTCCATCTTTTTTTTCATCCACTAAGACAATATCATCTGCAAGTAGCATACACCATGGTATATCATCTTAAATATGCCTAGTTAGTTCATCCATAACTAAAGTAAATAGATATGGGCTTAAAGCCAATCATTGATGTAGTCATATCATAATGAGAAATTCTTTTGTAGCTCCTTCAAATGTCTTTATACTCGTTACTACTCCATCATACATATCCTTGATAGTGTCTATGTATCTAGCATGCACTCCTTTTCTTTCTAGAACCCACTAAAGAACATCTATAGGTACCCTATCATATGCTTTTTCTAAATCTACGAATACCATATGAAGATCTTTTTTCTTTTTTATATATTTTTCTAATTATCTTCTTACAAGAAAAATCGCGTCCATAGTTGACCTCCCAAGCATGAAACCAAATTGGTTCTCTGATATTTTTGGTTCTCTATTTATCCTATTGTTAATTTTCCTCTCCTAAAGTTTCATAGTGTGACTCATAAGTTTAATTCTCTGGTAGTTTGAGCAACTTTGAATGTCTCATTTATTTTTGAAGATTGGCACAAGCGTGCTTCTTCTCCAATCAATTGCCATCTATTTTGATTTTAGAATTTTATTGAAAAGTTTTGTTGACCAAGTCAATCCAATTTCTCCTAAGCATTTTCAAACCTCTATAGGTATTTCATCTGAGTCACATGCTTTCCTTATTTTCATTCTTTTCAATACCTCTTTAACTTCTAGAATTCTAATATTGCGTGTATAGTTTACATTTCTTTCTTGGTGTGGGTTTTGATCTATTATAGTATCAACTCGGCTATCATTCAATAAACTATCGAAGTAACTTCTCCATCTCTCCTAAATATCATCATCGCGCGTTAAAATATTTTGATTTTGTCCTTAATACATCTTACATGACTTAGGTTTTGTTTATTTTTTTCTCTTAATTTGGCTAGCCTATATATATATATATATATATATATATATATATATTGTCATCTCCATTACCTAACCTTGTATATAGATCTTCCATGAAATTTGTTTTAGCTTGACTAACTACTTTTTAGCTTGTTTTCTAGCTTTTCTATATTGATTGTACGCATCTTCATCTTGACACTTAGGTATTTTCCTATACATCTCTCTTTTAGTCTTAATTTCTCGTTGGACATCCTCATTCCACCACCATGTTTCTTTCTTGGGTGGTCACAAGCATTTAGATATACCTAATATGTTTGATCACACTCTCCTTATGCAACTACTCATTTCTAGCCACATTGTATTAGCATCTAAGTCAAGATTCCAAACATTTTTCTTTAGAATTTTTTCTCTAAACTCTACTTTTTTACTATTTTTTAGGTTCCACCACTTTATTCTAGGGTCGCTAACTCTTTTATTATATTATGTCGTCGTTTTAGCTTAATATCAAGTACTACTAACTATGTAAGCGCTTCACTAGGTATTACTTTGCAGTCTTTACATATTTTTCTATCTATTTTTCTTGTTAAAAGAAAATCTATTTGACTCTTGTTATGACCACTAATAAAAGAGATTATGTGCGACTCTCTCTTCCTAAAACGAGTATTTGTTAAGACAATGTTGTATGCTGAAGCAAATTCTAAGATTGATTCTCATTCTTCATTTCTATTACCGTAATCAAAACCTCCATGACTCTTTCAAACCCATCGTTACTTGCTCCGACACCCATTTAAATCTCCTCCAATAAAAACTTTTTCATCTAATGGTATACTTTGCATAAATCCATCCATATTGTCCCAAAACTTGCGTTTGATGCTCTCGCTTAATCCTACTTGTGGTGCATAGATGCTAAGTATGTTAATTTTTATCTCCAATAATTAATTTAACTAGAATCAATCTATCTCTCATTCTCTTTAACTCTACGACCTTATCCTTATAATCATTATCCACTACAATCACAACTCAATTGCAGTTTCTATCTATACCAGTGTACCGCAATTTAAACTCTGTGCTTCATATTTCTCTACTCTTTCCTCCTACCCATTTTGTCTCTTGGAGGAAAGTAATATTGACTCCCCTTCTAATCATAGTATTTACTAGTTCTATTGACTTCCTTGTAAGTGTTCCTATGTTCCATGTTCCTACACGAATTTTTGCTCCCCTTTGTGTTTGTTTTCCTTTTTTATTTCTATTTTGTCTAAAAAATCTAGTATCCGTATCTAAGATTTTGTTTTTTTTTTCGTGTTTATTTTCAACTAGCTTCTTTACCCACACCCGGCCTCTGTGTGGGAACCATTGCTCATTTTTCTTCAAATTCTGGTGACGATGTGAAGGGACTAGCTTTTTTACCCACACATGTCCTATATATGGGAACCCTTGCTGATTTTTCTTCACACCCAAACGGCAATGTGAAACACACCCTTGCTCATTTGTCATTACACCTAGGCTCCGATGCAGCGTGTCGCTTGGTGGGAACGCCCCAACATTTATCTATGTTTGATCTATTTCATGAAAAGTGACAAAAGTTTTACGTTGGTTGTCAACCTATCGCAACCCTCCTCAATTTTCCAAGAATGGAAAATGAGTTTGGGGGCCTCCCTTCCCCAATTTTTAGGTATGAAAAATGATTTTGGGACCTCCCTTACCTATTTTTCAGTATGAAAAATGGGCATTATAGTCCTCCTCCTTTATCTGGACTTGGGATCGACTATGTAGCACACATAGTGTACAACATAGGTGGAGTTTTTTAATTTCATTATTTCGAACAATAAATGATCCATTTCCCGTAAAGACGTTTCTATAGGAATGATGATTTGTGAGATGGTCTTTGTAATATAAACATGAAAAGGTCCACAGATAATCTTATTCTTAACATAAATACAAAAAGATTCAAGTCAAATGATTTGAGTCAAACCTACTTTTGGCATTGTCGTCTTGGCCACATAAATGAGACACACATTTATAAACTCCATAAAGATGGACTTTTAGATTCATTTGATTTTGAATCATATGAAACATGTGTATCTTGTTTACCAGGCAAGATGACAAAGAGTCCCTTTATTGCACATAATGAAAGGGCAAGTGATTTATTTGGTCTAATACATACTGATGTATGCAGTCCTATAAACACAATGCCTAGATGTGTTTATCAGTACTTTATTACTTTCACCAATGATTTAAGCAGATATGGTAACGTATATCTCATTAAACATTAAGGTGAATCTTTTGATATGTTTCACATTTCAAAATGAAGTGCAAAATCAACTTGGTAAAACTATTAAAGAGCTTCGATCAGATCGAGGTGGTGGATATTTGAGCTAAAAGTTTGATGATCATTTTAGAAAGTGTGGGATTGTCTCACAGTTAACTCTTCCAGCAACTCCATAATGGAATTGTGTCTCTGAGAGGAGAAATCTTACTTTATTGGATATGGTTCGATATATGATGAGTCATACAGATCTTCCTATTTCCTGGCATTATGCCTTAGAAATTGATGCGTTTATATTGAATCGTGTTCCTTCGAAAGTGGTTGATAAAACATCATATGATACGTGGTCTGAGAAAAGGCAAAGTTTGTCTTTCCTTAAGATTTAGGGCTGTAATTTTTTGTACGATGAAAAACCTCACAAAAATTATCAGCCAAATCTACAAAGTGTGTATTTGTTGGTTGTCCTAAAGAAATTAGAGGATACTACTTTTATAATCCTAGTGAGAGCAAAGTGTTTGTTGCTCAAAATGGTGTATTTATGAAAAAAGATTTTTTTTTCAAAAGACAACAATGAGAATAAAGTAAGTCTTGAAGAATTTCAAGAACCACAAATAAACACTCAACCGCCAGTGGGAGATCAAGAAAGTCTTGAAGTAGTGGAACCTCCACAGGTATCACAAGGCCCGCGTAGGTCTGATTAGGTAAGACATCATCTTGAGAGATTTGGATTTCTTATTACTGATAGTATTGAGGTGTTACTTATCGACCAAGTGGAGCCAACTACTTATTACGAGGCTGTGTCTAGCCTTGATATAGATAAATGCCTTAGTGCCATGAATTTTAAGATGCAATCCATATATGATAACTAAGTTTGGAACTTGGTTAATTTACATGAAGGTGGTAAGACCATTGGATGTAAATGGGTTTTCAAGAAGAAAACTAACATGGGTGGCAATGTGCATACTTATAAAGCACGACTAGTAGCAAAAGGTTTCAGACAAACTCAAGGTGTTGATTATGATGACACTTTTTCTCATGTAGTCATGCTTAAATCCATTAGAATTTTAATTGCCATAGCCGCATTTTATGACTATGAGATATGACAAATGGATGTTAAAATAGCTTTCCTAAATGGGAAGTTACTTTAAGACGTTTATATGATATAGCCTGAAAGGTTTGTTCATCCTAAGAATTCTAGGAAAGTGTGCAAGCTTCAAATATCCATTTAGGGATTAAAGTAAGCAACTCGGAGTTTGAGTTTTTGTTTTGATGAAACAATTAAGGAATTTGGTTTCATTAAAAATGAAGATGAGCCTTATGTATACAAGAAGGTCAGTGGGAACATGGTTGTTTTCCCGGTACTCTATGTTGATGATATATTACTCGTTGGAAATGAGAACCCAACCTTGTAAAGTGTCAAGTTTTGGTTAGGGAAGTGTTTCTCAATGAAGGACTTAGGAGATGCAACCTACATCCTTGGGATTAAGATTTATAGGGATAGATCTAAAAGGCTTATCAGTATAAGTCAAAGCTTATATTGACAAGGTACTTAGTAGGTTTAGTATGCAAGATTCCCAAAGAGGGTCATTGTCGTGGTATAAGTCTCAGCAAGACTCAATTTCGTAAGACTAACTATGTGCAAGAACGCATGAATATGATTCCATAAGCATCAACTATTGGATCTATTATGTATGCCATGTTATGAACTCGATCTGATGTATCATATGCTTTGAGCGCAACATGCATATATTTGTATGATCCTAGTGATAGTCACTGGAAAGCAGTAAATAATATTCTTAAGTACTTGAGAAGGACTAAAGAAGTGTTCTTGATTTATGGAGGTTTGGAAGATGAGCTTGTTATAGATGCTTACACAGATGCAAGTCTTCAAACTAATATATATGACTTCGTATCACAGTTTAGATATGTGTTTACTTTGAATGGAGGCACAATGAGCTAGAAAAGTTTGAAGCAAGACATTGTGACATATTCTACAATAGAAGATGAGTATATTACAGTGTCCGATGTAGCTAAGAAAGTTGTTTGGATCAAAAAGTTCATCTCTGAACTTGGTGTGGTTCCGAGTATAGCTAACCCCATTTGCTTGTATTGTGACAACAACGTGGTGATAGCACAGGCCAAGGAACCAAGATCACACCACCGATTTAAACATATACTTAGAAGTTTTCATCTCATTTGAAAAATCATTGAGAGGTGAAATGTGGAGATTTGCAGAGTTCCTACAGAAGACAATGTTGCAGATCCTTTAACGAAAGCTCTTCCATAAGTGAAACATAATGGTCATGTTATGTCATTAGGTATTATATACATGAGTGATTAGCTTTAGTGCAAGTGGGAGATGTTGGGACATGTGCCCTAGGTCAATCTACAAATATTTTTTATCTTATAATTTTAATTAATAAAATAGAGGTTTTCATTTGTTGTTTTATTATAAGTGATTTCATGTTTACCTTATAGTAAGATCTATGGATATTTATTGAAGTTTCTTAAATGTCCATAGTCGGTCATTATACAGGGAACTATAATGAATTAAAACTAGTGTGAATCTAGATTGATGGTCATGTGATGATCATGCATATAGGGAAACAAATTGAGATTATGAGTACTTGTTAAGGAACAAGGTACTGGACTGACCCGCTTTGAGAGCACCACATTAATTAAGTCATAAGTGTTATTCATGATAGGTATATCATTTAGTCTTTCAACTAGAGATTACCATAGACTTCAATATTTAGAGCATGGTAATTTGACACAATCAAACGTTGTCTTTTACCGGATGATTATAAAGATTATGATTGGTTACCATGTGAATAATATGTGAAGGTGTCTAATCAAGATAGAATTTGTCACTCTCGTTTAGAGAGAGATATCAATGGATCCCTCGATATGATAGACTGATAATGGCTAAGTCCATGTGAATTGATATGATCAATGTCACTTGGATGTTTTTAGTTTACATAAAGATCGAGACCAGCACGATTGAACATTAAAGGTGACTTTCCATACCTTACGTTTAATCAAAAGATATCTCACGACAAAAGGATATGATATATGTTATTCATTAGGTCGTATCGATTTTGATATTCATGTTACTTGGGTAGTCATAATGTCTTGCTACAGACCGCTTATGACTTACAAAATGGTTTTGGTTCATTGCGAATGTCACATGAACTTATCGGGTCGCACATAAAGAATGGCTTTGCGCAATTTTAGTTGGTCCAAAGTAATGAATTTTATATGATAAAATTCATGACATAAAAACCCTTACAATTTGTTATATAATAATTTATCAATAGGGACATCTGTGTGATTTGCTTAAACTGCCTAAACACAATAGTTGTAGGATTTTAAGGGAGGGCTTATCTACACATTAGTAGAGGTTGAAACCACAAAACAAAAATAGATTTTAATTTTTGTTTTTTTTTTTTGAGTTCTCTGAATTTTAGGAGAGAAAGAAAAACGGTTTATATCTCTTTTGGGACTAGCCCTCCAAATTGAGGTCACTATTCATGTGTAGATTTCTGATAGAAAACATGCACTTTAACATCTTGGAGATCTAACAATCAAAAAAGGATATCACAGATTAAGGTATAGTTTTACTTTTGTAGATCTAGTTCAATGGAATTTATTTTGAATCTTGTTAGGGTTTTTCAAAATCGTTTTGATTTTTTCCCTGTGTATGAACTCCAAAACCCAACACATTGAATACGCATTTGATTTAATTGATTTCCTTGGAATCTATTCATACGGTCAGGTGAATTAGAGTCTAAGTGGTCGGGTTGCATAGTATGTTGTTGAGATGGGCTGAATTCCACTAGTGTAAAGTCAAAATTTTCTTAGAAGTAGTCTAGTGCCCTCAATTTGACTCTCAAGCTATTCTTGGAAGTGGCCTTATACCCACGGTTTGAGACTAGTTGCGATTTACTTTAAGTTGTTTCAAGAAGTGGCCACGAGCCCACAGTTTAAAGAGCGTTGAGACCACTTAAACTTGTATCCTCTATATTGTGTCACTCATTTCTTGTCGTTTATTTATTTGGTATGTTTGTCATGCACTTACTACTTTCCTTATTATTTTAATTATCCTCATGATTTATTGACTATTCTTTATTGATATCTGAAGTACACTTGAGACTCCTCTGGATTTACTCACTAGAATTTTCTCCATTTCGGTGACAATTGCAAGTTCCTCAAGTAGCAAAGGTAAAGAGCCAGTGATTGGTGACTGACACATGTAGAGCGTGTACAATAAGTTTCTCATATAGCCCTATTATTTGTAGTAGTGGTAAGTTGGATCGTCTCCGCATGGATTTTGCAAACTTCCTAAGAAAATTGGTTTTCCAAGGGTTTTTATTATTTTATTTTAACTTAATTAAAATAGAATTAAAATGATCTAATCAAACTAAAAAAATTAAAACAACTAATTAAATTAACTAAACTAATACAATTCAAATTCATAAATACTAAATATTCTAAATTTGATTCAAATCAAATCAATATAAAACAAACTTCCAAACGGATGTCTAGAACAATGAAACATAAACTGTTTTGAATATGAACATTTTAATTGTAACAGCCCAAATTAATTAAACTAAGATTAGCATTAATCTCGAGGATTAACAGTCGTGATTTGGGCGTTACGTAGACAACTCGGCTGGCTTGGACACGAGAACCGAGGAAATATGTTATTTATGGATGGTGGTTGTGTATATGTGGTGTTTATGTTTATTATTATATTGCACTGCATGTGTGTATGTTGCTATCGGGTGAGTTTGTGTAACAGGTGTTCGCCTTAGAAGGCAAGTTAATGCGGGGGTCGGGTAGGCGAACTACGGGTACACTAGGAAACTCAACTTATTCACATTAAAATGACTAGTTAATCAATAAAATTGGGTAATGTGACCATAGACTAAGTGGATTCAATTAAAACAATAGGCTATGACGAACCTCGATAGGCGTGCAGAGACGCGGGGCACCGAGTGCCGGGTAGTCGAGGGTTAGTGGGACCACAAGTTAATAATTTTTGGTGACTTAAAACACTAACCATAGGTATTGTGATGGGCCTAAGATAAGGTGATTTAATCAAATAAATCAAGGCCTATAGTTTGAGTAAATTAAATGAAAATCATATGATAGTCCTTGAGATACACATTGGCACATCTAGGAACTATGAGAGTATTAATTTGGTGTTACTTGAGTTTGGTTAGTGGGAGTAAGTGGGCTAGGTGGTTGAAAGTGAACCACTAGATAAACTTCAGGATACGTAAATTCATGAGGATGAAGGGCCAAGAATCAATTTCATATTGATATATATATATATATATTGAGGTGTCGATCAAAGCATGCAAAAGGAAACCAATTTAATTTCAAGAGTTTTGGAGTGAAAGAGGAGAATCTGGAGCTAGAATTCAACCATTTTGGAGGTCAAATTGGTAGACAAAACCTAGGTAATTATCATCTCCATCATCTACTCTATCTAATGAACCCATTTTTATGTATTGTAGATAAAAATCGAATTTAAAGGTTAAATCCCTAATTTTTGGTGGAAACTAGATTAATTACATGTTTATAGACCATTCTCATGAAGATTTTACAACTGATTTAGCTAGAATCGGTGTTTTGAAGAATTTGGAGAAATTTGAGGATTCATGGTATTTTGTGAATTTTGATCAAAATTGATGTTCTGAGGTTGTTTAGCTCATGTTTTAGTGCTAATTGCATATGGAGAGTGTGTTAGATAGTTTAAGTAGGTAAATTAGAAGGGAAAAACATAATTCTCGACTTGAGAATTATGTCCCAGATGCTAGGTTGCGCGCTACATAGAACGGTTAGCGCACGAATCGTTCTGGTTTTTCTACTATTCTTTAGGATGAGGAACAGTAGCGCGCTACATCATTCACCTAGCGTGCTACCACCACATAGCACGCTACGCTATTCCCTTAGCGTGCTAACAACTGACATAAATTGAACATAAAGGGTTGTATTGGGATTTTGACTTAATACATATCTCAAACACCTATAAATATACTAACTATGTAAAATTGGACTTCAGGGACTTAGAAGTCCTTAGCTCGGGTATCGAGAAGTTAGTCAGGTCGGATACGGGAGTTCAGGGAAGTCGGAACGCGGATTGAGGTATGTTGAACCTTTGAGAATTCTTCATAGAATTCATGGTTTGATTTATCGATATCGCATTTCATGTGTGATTGATGGTGGGCACACATAGGTTTTCACTCCTATTCAATTTGTGTATATATTGTTTGTGGCTAAATCTTTTTCGCGGGTTACTTGTGTTTAGTACTCGTTTCGATGGCAGTAGAATATATCTACAACTTTCAGGAGGGATTTAGGGTCTTCCATTGACTTGAAATAGCGTCTGGAGAGGATCATTCGGTAACCGTAGTTGGGGTTTAGTCACTGTAAGCCTGTAAGTATATACGTGGTTCCTATTTGATTTACCAATTATTGGCTGGTGTAGGTCAGGGTCTTCTCGTGATTATACGGATGTTTGTTGATTATTGCTTTATTTCCAAGCCTTTTAATTAGAAATGTTGTTTATTTATTTCACACTACTACTTTTGCTTGTCGTATGTTGCCTACATTCATGGGAATATGACATACTATTGACAGGTGTTATATTCGCATGTCTCGTGGTTTATAGTTTTATTTCATGAATATCGTGTGGACTTCTCTTGGGATTTCACTCATTGGACTCGTCAGTGTATTTGTTGGGTGACTGAGTGCAGATCCTTTGACGAGTAAGGGTAAGGGCAAGGAGGTACTGGGCGACTACCTCTAAGATTAAGGAGCCAGCTCGTGTGTGATATCGGTATGTATTTATTTTACTTTTGATGGGTTTTGGGAACCATAGAACATTGATTACATGTATATTGAACTTTTGTTATATTTATCTCGCCTTGATACATACATGGTATCTTTTGCCGGGTTTTCCCCTACTTAGGATTGTTAAATATCGCATAAGTTACTCATTAAAAGACTTATGTTGTACAATTATAATATAACCTGATAAATTGAGTAACTAGCTAACCGACGCCCGCCGAACGCTTCAATAAAATAAAATTCCTAAACCAACTACTTTGTAGAATAGTGGCAAAGGATCGATCCCACAGAGATTGGTGGTCTTTCTAAGGTTAAAAACAACGAAAAGGAAATCAGGGGTTTTAAATAAACAATTTAACTAACTAATATAACTAAACTAAATAAAATAAATAATTAAAATAACTTTCAAAACAAATAATTAATCACCAAGGTAACACCTAGGTCTACAGTTCCACAAATCAGGATCAAGACTCAATGGCACATCATGGTCTTCAATCTTTCCCAAAAATTATTAATTTAAGTTCTCCTAGATTAGCTATAGAAAATCGACATCCGTCAGAAACTCCTCATTCCCCTAATCTTGATAGTCAGGACGTCAGCAACTAACTACTTCCTTAATTAATGCATAACCCTAGACATCCGCTAATCGAGTTTAACAAACTAACCGCAGTAATATGTGTCTGTGGGAACATTAATCCTAAATAACCGGATCGCATCCGCTACTAATTTATCCTAGATTCAATTATTGCACATTCAAGAACCAAAAGGGTTTTACGGCAAACGGGTAAGTGTTTGTCACTTTATTGGTCCCAAAGTATAATTACACGAATACAATCGGTCCAAATAACTATAGATTGTCCACCTAAAAGCATGCACTGGCCACATACATACCCTAGATCTAAACCATATTCCTTAAAATTAACAACAACGAAATAGGAGATTTAAATTAAATTAAATAATAAAATAAAAGATCTCACAAGTTATGCCATGAATCCATAATCCCGACTTATTTCACCGCCGACCAAGGCAATCGTCGAGAGAAGTCGATGCTAAAAATATATTAGTTGGTCTTATCAAATAATACCCTAGGTTCCTTATATATAAAACTTCAAAATTGGTCCCGAGAGATGAGAGAAACTAATTTTGATGGTATCTTTATTGACATATGCGCCAAAGAGCAGCCTGGGACTGTTGGGAGTTCAAATTTGGTCTTCCGGACACATGTCAGCTGTCCATTGGTAGAGTTTCTTTGAGGCACTAACGTGGCGGAACCAGATTAGATGGAGAGGTTGTTGTGGCATGCTTAAAATCTGGAGCTTCTGCCACATGTCACGCGGTTATTAGTGGAGAAATGTGTTGTTGACGTGGTGGACACAGGAGAGCGCGACACGTGGCAGCAAGGGAGGCAGTGAGAAAGCTTGCACAAAGTCGTGCAAAAATCTGGGAGAGTGTACCAACACAGATCCGGAGGACGAGGTGATGGCAGCTGAGGCGAGAAGAGAATTGTTAGTTGAGAGGACGAGTTAGACCAATGGCGAGAAGACACATAGCGTTGCTGGCGTGCTAGACGAATTGAGCTCTGCCACGTGGCGCTGGTGTGAAGAGAAAATCGCAGGAAGAGACGGCGAACTTCTGGGAAAATGTGGCAACATGCATCCCGAGGCATAATCAACTATCTCTGGTACGCTGTGTACTTGAAAGCATGCCTTAGCTGCGTCACTTGATCGTTCCTCTACACCCAATCAAATGTGCAATGTATGTCTCGAAGCATATCCTCAGGTAAATGTTCACTGCATATAAATACTCCATTTTGAGTATTTTTTCACTACGAATTCAACCGCACACTCCGTTTCACCTGAAAATGACCAATAAATATAATTAAATATATATATTTTAGAGACTTTCTATATTTAAATATATTAATATGAAGTATTAAATATTTATAAATATCGACTTATCACTAACAAAATTATTAATACTTAAAGCGTAACTAGGGTTAGCATGAAAAGTGTAACCAACTCGTTAGGTCGCGAGGCGTCAAGGAGAAGCTGGCCTTGACGTGGCAAGGCTAGTTGACGTGGGATGCGACATGGCGGGTAGTAAGGTTGTCTATAGTTTGGGGCCCCCACAGTTTGTATCAGTGCAAGGTCGATGGTGCCTAGGGAGATGAAACATAATTTAACCAAATACTAATGCCACAGTTGGTGTTAGAGTGAGGTCGATAGGGCTTAAGATAAAAATTTAAAGAAAAAAGAATAAAACTTAACAAACAAATCTTAGATGTGGAAACCCGAAGATCCTGACTTAGAATCTTACTTGGGAAGCAACCTGAGATAGGTGGTGATAGGGTTTATATACGTGTTATGTTTTTAATTGTATATATTATATACACGTAGATGGAGGTGATCTGACACACGCTTTTCCATGCAGATCACGATGAATGGCCAGCCGACTCCACCTACTGCAGATGTTGGTCAAAAGAGAGGCTAGACTAGATATGAGGGTTTAGATTCAGTAGTAGCCGCACGATTCACAGCTCATGATAGGCAGTTCGAGCTATTGATGGATATGATGCGTGCACAGACAGCAGCGATTGCATCACTCACCCCCGTCGAGTACAAAGCACGACTAAGACAACAACTGTTCTTATAGTTCCATCGACTATCCAGACTGTACCGACGCATGTAGTGGTACAGGAACGTTCGGCAGTGGTTGCTGCAGTGATAGTGGCACAAATTGAGATGCAAACTGTTATGCCGGCACAGACCGACATATTTGAGACATTGATGACGGTAGAGGTAAAGTTTATGATGGATTTTATCAAATTCGATCCTCGATACTTTCATGGAGGTGGAGACCAGAAGCAACTGGGAAGTGGTTGATTGCATATCAAAGTTTACATAAGCTACGACAGATCCCAGAGAGCATATAGGCCAGGATATCAGGGCATATGCGGAGAGGGGATGCTACTGTGTGGTGGACAACGTATATAGATACTCACCGGGAGCTGACGACATGGGCATAGTTCAGAGAGTTATTTTACGATCAATATATACCCAGGGAGGTGAGGTTGAGGCTGAGAGATGAGTTTCTAGCATTAAGATAGGGTAGTCGGTCAGTGTTACAGTACATGGATAGATACCGGTACCTGATATAGTTTGCCACGGACATCGCAGGCACCGAGAGACTACAGATTTATTACTTCGTCCGAGGGTTGATTGAGGACATAGCTAGTGCCATAGTTTCCTCCGGAGCGCAGACAATGCAGGAGATGTATGATATAGAGCTTACTTATGAGACACATCTGATGCCGAGGAGCAACAGGCGTTCATCTACTGAGTCGGAGAGACATATTTGATAGAGTTCTGGGCAGAAAAGAACGAGAGATTGAGATGACAAAGCGGACAGAGGGTACGGTTGAGGCCTTAGGGATGATGATCGGGCAGCCGGAGCGTATGATATACCTATATAACCAGTGATGCCGTATAGACAGACTCAGGACCAGGGAAGCAGAGACCGGAGATCAGGGGTCAGGGCAATTGGTCAGGGAGTCAACGAGTAGGACCAGGATGGAGTATTATATGTTGGCGATGTGGACAAGATGGTCACGTCAGGAGGGACTGTTCTCAAATATCGGTAACTCCAGGAGTGGTGACACCGGTGCAGACTCGAGAGCCGGTGCATGTAGTGACTGAGCTAGGCCGGGAAACGTCCAAGCAGCGGGTTCAAGGTACGTGAATTTAAATTCTTAATAATTATGGTTTAAGGTTTATGCATGCATAGTGGTACGATGGTATATGATTGTGTTATGACATGGGATTGTCATAGGTCATGGCGTGACATGGGATTGTCATGGTGAGTAAGGATTAGTCACGTTATGACATAGGATTATCATGATGAGTAAAGGTAGGTTATGGCATGGCATGGGATTGTCATGGTATGTGATGATTGGTTAGAACTATCATGTTGGGATACATAATAGGAGAGGTTTACAGTTATTGGTGTTATGTAACTGGGTTAGAGAAACTTGAACATGGAAATCGAACTGAAAGTAGGTTGCAGAGATGTTGGAAGAGAGTGGCTGATCTTGACCACCTCGGCAATATGCGCCTATGTCTCAGGGTAACACTACGTTCCCTGCTTTAGGAGTAGTGGGGTGTTCAAGGGACTGTAGAAGGAGACTATCAAGGTGTGAGGAGTGGTTACACGGGGATAGGATAGCTACATCAAAGTTTACTAAAGATTCAAATTTCGAGGATGAAATTCTCCAAGTTGGGAAGAATTATAACCAAATTAATTAAACTAGGATTAGCATTAATCTCGGGGATTAATGGTCGTAATTCGGGCGTTATGTGGACAACTCGGTTGGCTCGGACACGAGAATCAAGGAAATATGTTATTTATGGATGGTGGTTGTGTATATGTGGCGTTAAAATTTATTATTCTTATATTGCACCACAAATGTGTATGTTGCTATCAGGCAAGTTTGTGTGACGGGTGTTCGCCTCGAAAAGCCTGTCAACGCGGGGTAGGGTAGGCAAACTACCGGTACACTAGGAAACTCAACTAAATCATATTAAAATGACTAGTTAATCAATTAAAATGGGTAATGCGACCATAGACTAAGTGGATTCAATTAAAATAATAGGCTATGGTGAACCTCGATATGCGTGCAGAGACGTGTGGTACCGAGTGTCGGGTAGTCGGAGGATAGTAGGACCACAAGTTTATAATTTTTAGTGACTAAAAACACTAACCATAGGTATTATGATGGGCCTAAGCTAAGGTGATTAAATCAAATAAATCAAGGCCTATAGTTTGAGTAAATTAAATGAAAACCATATAATAGTCCTTGAGATACACATTGGCACATCTAGGAAACAGGAGAGCATTAATTTGGTGTCACTTGAGTTTGGTTAGTGGGAGTAAGTCGGCTAGGTGGTTGAAAGTGAACCACTAGATATACCTCGGGATACGTAAATACATGAGGATGAAGGGGCAAGAATCAATCTAACATTGATATATATGAGGTGTTGATCAAAGCATGCAAAAAGGAAACCAATTTAATTTCAAGAGTTCTGGAGTGAAAGAAGAGAATCTGGAGCTGGAATTCAACCATTTTGGAGGTCAAATTGGTAAGCAAAACCTAGTTAATTTTCATCTCCATCATCTACTCTATCAAATGAACCCCTTGTTATGTATTGTTGATAAAAACCGAATTTAAGGGTTAGATCCCTGGTTTTTTGTGGAAACTAGATGAATTACATTTTTATAGACCATTCTCATGTAGATTTGACGACTGATTTAGCTAGAATTAGTGTTTTAATGAACTAGGAAAAATTTGAAGATTCATGAGATATTTTGAATTTTGATTAAAATTGATGTTTTGAGGTTGTTTAGCTGTTGTTTTAGTGTTAATTGCTTATGGAGAGCGTGTTAGATAGTTTAAGTAGGTAAATTAGAAAGGAAATACATAATTCTCGACTTGAGAATTCTGTCCCAAAGACTAGGTAGCGCGCAACATGATTCACCTATCGGGGAGCTAGTCGAGTCGGATATGGGAGTCCGAGGAAGTCGAAGATCGGATTGAGGTGCGTAAAACCTTTGAGAATGCTTCACAGAATTCATTGTTTTGATTTATCGATATCTCATTTCATGTGTGACTACTAGTAGGCACACATGGGTTTTCACTCCTATTCGATTTATGCATATATTGTTTGTGGCTAAATCGCTTGCACCGGTTACTTGTGTGTAGTGCTCGTGTCGAAGGTAGTAGAATATATCTACTATTGTTGAAAGGGATTAAAGGTGTTCCCTTGACTTGAAATAGCGTCTGGAAGGGTTCATCCGGTAACCGTAGTAGAGGTTTAGTCACTTTAAGCCTTTAAGTATATACGTGGTTCCTATTTGATTTACCGATTACTGGATGGTGTAGGTCAAGGTTTTTTCGTGATTATACGGATGTTTGCTGATTATTGTTTTATTTCCATGCCTTTTTAATTAGAAATGTTGTTTATTTATTTCACACTACGACTTTTGCTTTTCGTATGTTGCCTACATTCATGGGAATATGACGTACCGTTGCCTGATGTTATTATATTCGCATGTCTCGTAGTTTATAGTTTTATTTCATGAATATTGTGTGGACTTCTCTTGGGATTTTACTCATTGGACTCGTCACTGTATTTGTTGCGTGATTGAATGCAGATCTTATGATGAGTAAGAGTAAAGGCAAGGAGGTACTGAGCGACTACCTCTAAGATTATGGAGCCAGCTCGTGTGTGATAGTAATATGTATTTATTTTACTTTTGATGGGTTTTGGGGATCATAGAACATTGATTATATGTATATGGAACTTTTATTATACTTATCTTGCCTTGATATATACATCGTATCTTTTGTCCGGTTTTCCACTATTTAGGATTGGTAAATATAGCATAAGTTACTCATTAAAAGACTTATGCTGTAAAATTATAATATAACCTGATAAATTGAGTAACTGGCTAACTGACGCCCGCCGAACGCGTCAATAAGATAAAATTCCTAAACCAACTATTTTGTAGAATAGTGAAGGGTCGATCCCACAGAGATTGGTGGTCTTTCTAAGGTTTAAAACAACTAAAAAGAAATCGGGGGTTTTAAATAAACAATTTAACTAACTAATATAACTAAACTAAATAAATTAATTAATTACAATAATTTTCAAAACAATTAATTAATCACCAGGATAACACCTAGGTCTACAGTTCCACAAATCTGGATCAAGATTCAATGGCACATCATGGTCTTCAATCTTTCCCAAAAATTATTAAATTATGTTCTCCTAAATTAGCTATAGAAAATCGACATCCACCAGAAATTCCTCATTCCCCTAATCTCGATAGCAAGGACATCCGCCACTAACTACTCCCTAATTAATGCATAACCCTAGACATCCACCAATCGAGTTTGACAAACTAACCGCGGTAATATGAGTCTGTGGGAACACTAATCTTAAATAACCGGATCGCATCCGCTTCTAATTTATCCTAGATTCAATTATTGCACAATTAAGAACCGAAAGGGTTTTACGGCAAACGGGTAAGTGTTTGTCACTTTATTGGTCCAAAATTATAATTACACGGATACAATCGGTCCAAATAACTATAGATTGTCCACCTAAAAGCATGCACTGGCCACATACATACCTAAGATCTAAACCATATTCCTTAAAATTAACAACAACGAAATACAACAACAACAAAATAGCCTCAGTCCTAAATTAACTGGGGTCGGCTACATGGATCAAACTTTTCCATTGTGCTCGATTAAGTGCAGTTGATGGTGAGCTTTTCAAACCATTCAAATCCCTCCTAATTAATGCATCCCATGTTAACTTTTGTTTGTCCCTACCTCGTCGAATTTCTACTATTTCTATTAAGCCAAGTTTTCAAGTTGGGGCATTTGTAGGCCGTCTTTGCAGGTGACCAAACCACCGCAACCGCCCTTCTGTAATTTTTGTATCAATTGGTGCTACTCTTACTTGTCTTTGAATTTATATATTTCTTATTCTATCTTTACGAGTTTTACCACACATCCACCTAAGCATCCTCATTTCTGCTACGTTCATTTTATGTAATTGTTGTTGCTTTACCATTCACTTCCATAGAGCATAGCTGGCCTAATTGCGGTCCTATAAAATTTAACTTTTAACTTATTAGAAACATTTCGCTCACAAATCACCCATATTACACTCCGCCATTTCTTCCATCCAGCTTGAATTCTATGTGTGACATCATTTTCAATGTTACCATCATTTTGTATGATTGATCCTAGGTATCTAAAGTGGTTTACCTTAGGAACTTCTACTTCCCCTAATTTTACCACTTCGTCATCTCGATGTCTAGTGTTTCTAAACTCACAGTGCATGTATTCGGTTTTCGTCCTACTCAACTTAAAACCTTTAGATTCTAATGTATTCCTCCAGAGTTCTAATTTCCTATTCACTCCATTTTTAGTTTCATCCACTAAGACAATATCATCTGCAAATAGCATACACCATGGTATATCCTCTTGAATATGTCTACTTAGTTCATCCATAACTAAATTAAATAGATATGGACTTAAAGTCAATCCTTGATGTAGTCATATCGTAATGGAAAATTCTTTTGTAGCTCCTCCAAATGTCTTTATACTCTTTACTACTCCATCCTACATACCCTTAATAGTGTCTATGTATCTAGCATGCATTCTTTTTCTTTCTAGAACCCACCAAAGAACATCTCTAGGGACCTTATCATATGCTTTTTCTAAATCTATGAATACCATATGAAGATCTTTTTTCTTTTCTGTATATTTTTCTAACAATCGTCTTAAAAGGAAAATCGCCTTCATAGTTGACCTCCCATGCATGAAACGAAATTGGTTCTCTGATATTGGTGTTTCTCTCCTTAGCCTATTGTCAATTATCCTCTCCCAAAGTTTCATAGTGTGATACATAAGTTTAATTCCCCTGTAGTTTGAGCAACTTTGAATGTCTCCTTTGTTTTTGAAGATTGGATCAAGCGTGCTTCTTCTCCAATCCATTGGCATCTATTTTGATTTTAAAATTTTATTGAAAAGTTTTGTTAACCAAGCCAATCCAATTTCTCCTAAGCATTTCCAAACCTCTATGGGCATTTCATCTGGGCCACATGCTTTCCCTATTTTCATTCTTTTCAATGCCTCTTTAACTTCTACAATTCTAATATTGTGTGTATAGTTTATATTTTTTTCTTGGTGTGGGTTTTCATCTATTATAGTATCAACTTGTCCATCATTAAATAAACTATCGAAGTACCTTCTCCAACTCTCCTTCATATCCTCCTCGCGCATTAAAACATTTTGATTTTCGTCCTTAATACATCTTACATGACTTAGGTCTTGTTTCTTTTTATATCTTAATTTGGCTAGCCTATATATATTTTTTTTACGCCATCTCTATTAACTAACCTTATATATAGATCTTCCATGAAATTTGTTTTAGCTTGACTAACTACTTTTTTAGCTTGTTTTCTTGCTTCTCTATATTGATTGTACGCATCTTCATCTTTACACTTAAGTATTTTCCTATACATCTCTCTTTTAGTCTTAATTGCTCGTTGGACATCCTCGTTCCACCACCATGTTTCCTTCTTTGGTGGTCTCAAACCTTTAGATATACCTAATACGTTTGATCTCACTCTCCTTATGCAACTACTCATTTCTAGCCACATTGTATTAGCATCTAAGTCAAGATTCCAAACATTTTCCTTTAGTAGTTTTTCTCTAAACTCTACTCGTTTACTATGTTTTAGGTTCCACCACTTTATTCTAGGGTCGCTAACTATTTTATTCATATTATATCGTAGAGTTAGCTTAATATCAAGTACTACTAACTTATGTTCGGTAGTTAGTGCTTCACCAGGTATTACTTTGCAGTATCTACATATTTTTCTATCTATTTTTCTTGTTAAAAGAAAATCTATTTGACTCTTGTTATGACCACTACTAAAAGTAATTATATGTGACTCCCTTTTCCTAAAATTAGTATTTGCTAATACAAGATCGTATGTTGAAGCAAATTCTAAGACTGATTCTCCTTCTTCATTTCTATTACCGTAACCAAAACCTCCATGAACTCTCTCAAACCCATCGTTACTTGCCCCGACATGCTCATTTAAATCTCATCCAATAAAAACATTTTCATCTAATGGTATACTTTGCATAAATCTATCCATATCATTCCAAAACTTGTGTTTGATGCTATCGCTTAATCCTACTTGTCGTGCATAGGTGCTAAGTATGTTAGTTTTTTCGTCTCTAATAATTAATTTAACTAGAATCAATTTATCCCCCTTTCTTTTAACCTCTACGACCTTATCCTTATAATCATTATCCACCACAATTCTTACTCCATTGCATTTTCTATCTATACTAGTGTATCACAATTTAAACCATGTGCTTCCTATTTCTCTACTTTTTACTCCTACCCATTTTGTCTTTTGGAGGCAAACAATATTGACTCTCCTTCTAATTATGGTATCTACTAGTTCTATTGACTTCCCCGTAAGTGTTCATATGTTCTATGTTCCATTAACAACAACGAAATAGGAGAATTAAATTAAATAATAAAATAAAAGACCTCACAAGTTATGCCATGAATCCATAATCCCGACTTGTTTCACCGCCGACCTAGGCAATCGTCGAGAGAAGTTGATGCTAAAAATATATTAGTTGGTCTTATCGAATAATATCATAGGTTCCTTATATATAAAACTTCAAAATTGGTCACGAGAGATGAGAGAAACTAATTTTGATGGTATCTTTATTGGCACGTGTGCCAAGGAGCATCCTAGGGCTGATGGACGTTTAAATTTGGTCTTTCGGACACATGTCAGATGTCCATTGGTGGAGTTTCTTTGAGGCGCTGATGTGGCGGAACCAAATTGGATGGAGAGGCCGCTGTGACGTGCTTAAAAGATGGAGCTTCTGCCACGTGTCACACGGTTATTGGTGGAGAAATGTGTTGTTGACGTGGTGGACACAGGAGAGCGTAACACGTGGCAGCAAGGGAGGCGGTAAAAAGCTTGCACAAAGTCGTGCAAAATTCTGGGAGAGTGCACCAGCATAGATCCCGAGGATAAGCCGATGCCAGCTGAGGCGATGCGAGAATTTTTGGTTGTGAGGACGAGCTAGACCAATGGAGAGAAGATACGTAGTGCTGCTGGAGTACTTGACGAATAGGGCTTTGCCACGTGGCGCTGGTGTGAAGAGAAAATCGCAGGAAGAGACGACGAACTTCTAGGAAAGTGTGGCAACACGCATCCTGAGGCATAATCAATTGTATCCGGTACGATGTGTACATGAAGGCGTGCCTCAGCTGTGTCACTTGATCGTTCCTCTACACCCAATCAACTGTGCAATGCGTGTCTCGAAGCATATCCTCAGGTAACTGTTCATTGCATATAAAAACTCCATTTTGAGTATTTTTTCGCTACGAATTCAATCGCACACTCTGTTTCACCTGAAAATGACCAATAAATATAATTACATATAAATTTTAGAGACTTTCTATATTTAAATATATTAATATAAAGTACAAAATATTTATAAATATTGACTTATCACTAACTGAATTATTAATACTTATGTGAGGGTTAGTTAGCCTAACTAGGGTTAGCTGGAAAAGTATAAGAAACTCGTTAGGTCGCGAGGCGTCAAGGAGAAGCTGGTCATGACGTGGCAAGGCTAGTTGACGTGGGATGCGACATGGCGGGTAGCAAGGTGGTCTGTAGTTTGTGGCCCCCAAAGTCTGTATCAGTGCAAGGTCGATGGTGCCTAGGGGGATGATGCATAATTTAACCTAATACTAATGCCGTCGTTGGTGTTAGAGTGATGTCGATAGCGCTTAACATAAAATCTTAAAGAAAAGAGAATAAAAGTTAACAAACAAATCATTGATGTGGAAACCCGAAGATCCTGACTTAAAAATCTTAGTTGGGTAGCAACTTGAGATAGGTGGTGATAGGGTTTATATACATGTTATTATTTTTATTGTATATATTATATACACGTAGATGGAAGGTGATCTGACATACGCTTTTCCATGCAGATCACGATGAATGGCCAGCCGACTCCACCTACTGCAGATGTTGGTCAGAAGAGAGGCTAGACTTGATATGAGGGTTTAGATTCAGTAGTAGCCGCACGATTCACAGCTCATGATAGGCAGTTCGAGTTATTGATGGATATGATGCGTGCACAGACAGCAGCGATTGCATCACTCACCGCCGTCGAGTACAAAGCACGACTAAGACAACAACTATTCTGATAGTTCCATCGACTATCCAGACTGTACCGATGCATGTTGTGGTACAGGAGCCTTCGGCAGTGGTTGCTACATTGATAGTGGCACAAATTGAGATGCAAACTGCTACGCCAGCATAGACCGACATATTTGAGACATTGATGACGGCAGAGGTAAATTTTATGAGGGATTTTATCAAATTCGATCCTCGATACTTTCATGGAGGTGGAGACCAGAAGCAACTGGGAAGTGGTTGATTGCATATCAAAGTTTAAATAAGCTACTACAGATCCCAGAGAGCATACTGGCCAGGATATCAGGGCATATGCGAAGAGGGGATGCTACTGTGTGGTGGACAACGTATATAGATACTCACTGGGAGCCGACGACATGGGCATAGTTCAGAGAGTTATTTTACGATCAGTATAAACCCATGGAGGTGAGGTTGAGGCTGAGAGAGGAGTTTCTAGCATTAAGATCGGGTAGCCGGTCAGTGTTACGGTACATGGATAGATACCGGTACCTGATATAATTTGCCACGAACGTCTCAGGCACCGAGAGACTGCAGATTTATTACTTCGTCCGAGGGTTGATCGAGGACATAGCCAGTGCCATAGTTTCCTCCGGAGTGTAGACAATGCAGGAGATGTATGATATAGAGCTTACTAATGAGACACATCTGATGCTGAGGAGCAACAGGCGTTCATCTACTGAGTCGGAGAGACATATTTGATAGAGTTTTGGCAGAAGAGAACGAGAGATTGAGATGACAAAGCGGACAAAGGGTACGGTTGAGGCCGTAGAGATGATGATCGGGTAGCCTGAGCGTATGCTATACCTATATAACCAACGCCGCCGCAGAGACATACTCTTGATCAGGAACGCAGAAACCGGAGATCACAGGGTCAGGGCAAGTGGTCAGGGAGTCAAGGAGCAAGACCAGGATGGAGGATTATATGTTGGCGATGTAGACAAGAGGGTCACGTCAGGAGGACTGTTCACATAGATCGGCGACTCTAGTAGTGGTGACACTGGTGCAGACTCGAGAGCTAGTGCATGTAGTGACTGAGTCAGGCCGGGAAACGTCCAAGCAGCGGGTTCAAGGTACTTGAATTTAAATTCTTAATAATTATGGTTTAAGGTTTATGCATGCATAGTGGTACGATGGTAGATGATTGTGTTATGACATGGGATTGTCATAGGTCGTGGCGTGACTTGGGATTGTCATGGTGAGTAAAGATTAGTCACTTTATGACATGGGATTGTTATGATGAGTAAAGGCAGGTTATGGCATGGCATGGGATTTTCATGGTATGTGATGATTGGTTAGAACTATCATGTTGGGATACATAATAGGAAAGGTTTCCAGTTATTGGTGTTAGGTAACTAGGTTAGAGAAACTTGAACATGGGAATCGAACTGAAAGTAGGTAGCAGAGATGTTGGAAGAGAGTGGTTGATCTTGACTACCTCAGCAATATGCGCCTATTTCTCAGATAACACTACGTTCCCTGCTATGGGAGTAGTGGGGTGTTCAAAGGACTGTAGAAGGAGACTATCAAGGTGTGAGGAGTGGTTACACGGGGATAGGATATATACATCAAAGTTTACTAAAGATTCAAACTTCGAGTACGAAATTCTCCTAGTTGGGAAGAATTATAACGACCCAAATTAATTAAACTAGTATTAGAATTAATCTCGGGGATTAACTGTCGTAATTCGGGCGTTATGTTGACAACTCGGTTGGCTCGGACACGAGAATCGAGAAAATATGTTATTTATGGATGGTTGTTGTGTATATGTGGTGTTTAAATTTATTATTATTATATTGCACCGCAAGTGTGTATGTTGCTATCAGGCAAGTTTGTTTGATAGGTGTTTGCCTCGAAAAGCGTGTCAACGCGTGGTCGGGTAGGCAAACTACTGGTACACTAGGAAACTCAACTAATTCATTTTAAAATGACTAGTTAATCAGTTCAAATGGGTAATGTGGCCATAGACTAAGTGGATTCAATTAAAATAATAGGCTATGGCGAACCTCGATATGCGTGCAAAAACGTGTGGCATCGAGTGCCGGGTAGTTGAGGGCTAGTAGGACCACAAGTTGATAATTTTTAGTGACTAAAAACACTAACCATAGGTATTATGACGGGCCTAAGCTCAGGTGATTAAATCAAATAAATCAAGGCCTATAGTTTGAGTAAATTAAATGAAAACCATATAATAGTCCTTGAGATACACATTGGCACATCTAGGAAACAGGAGAGCATTAATTTGGTGTCACTTGAGTTTGGTTAGTGGGAGTAAGTGGGCTAGGTGGTTGAAAGTGAGCCACTAGATAAACCTCGGGATACGTAAATACATGAAGATGAAGGGGTAAGAATCAATCTCACATTGATATAAATTGAGGTGTTGATCAAAGCATGCAAAAGGAAACCAATTTAATTTGAAGAGTTCTGGAGTGAAAGAGGAGAATTTGGAGCTGGAATTCAACCATTTTGGAGGCCAAATTGGTAAGCAAAACCTAGTCAATCATCATCTCCATCATCTTCTCTAAATGAACCCATTTTTATGTTTTGTTGATAAAAATCGAATTTAAGGGTTAGATCCCTGGTTTTTTGTGGAAACTAGATGAATTACATTTTTATTGGCCATTCTCATGTAGATTTTACAACTGATTTAGCTAGAATTAGTGTTTTAATGAACTAGGAAAAATTTCAGGATTCATAAGATATTTTGAATTTTGATCAAAATTGATGTTCTGAGGATGTTTAGCTATTGTTTTAGTGTTAATTGCATATGGAGGGCGTGTTAGATAGTTTAAGTAGGTAAATTAGAAAGGAAATACATAATTCTCGACTTGAGAATTTCGTCCCAAAGGCTAGGTAGCGCGCTACTTGGAACGGTTAGCGCGCTAATCGTTATGGGTTTCCTACTGTTCTTCAGGATGAAGAACAGTAGCGCGCTACATCATTCACCTAGCGATCTACCACCACATAGCGCGCTGTGCTATTCCTTTAGCGCGCTAACAACAAACATAAACTAAACATAAATGGTTGTTTTCGGATTTTTGACTTAATACATATCTCAAACACCTATAAACATACTAAATATGTAAAATTGGACTTCAAGGACTTAGATGACCTTAGCTCGTGTATCGGGGAGCTAGTCGGATCGGATACGGGAGTCCGGGGAAGTCGAAGCGCGGATTGAGGTGCGTAAAACCCTTGAGAATGCTTCACAGACTTCATGGTTTTGATTTGTCAATATCGCATTTCATGTGTGACTGATGGTGGGCACACGTGGGTTTTCACTCCTATTCGATTTACGTATATATTGTTTGTGGCTAAATCGCTTGCACAGGTTACTTGTGTTTAGTGCTCGTCTCGACGACAGTATAATATATCTATGACTGTCGAAAGGGATTAAGGGTGTTCCCTTGACTTGAAATAGCGTGTGGAAGGGTTCATCCGGTAACCGTAGTTGGGGTTTAGTCACTGTAAGCCTGTAAGTATATTCGTGGTTCCTATTTGATTTACCGATTACTGGTTGGTGTAGGTCAGGGTTTTCTCGTGATTATATGGATGTTTACTGATTATTGTTTTATTTCCAAGCTTACTTAATTAGTAAATGTTGTTAATTTATTTCACTCTATTGCTTTTGCTTGTCGTATGTTGCCTACATTCAAGGGAATATGACATACCGTTGCCAGATGTTATTATATTCGCATGCCTCGTAGTTTATAGTTTTATTTCATGAATATTATATGGACTTCTCTTTCGATTTTACTCACCACACTCGTCACTGTATTTGTTGGGTGACTGAGTGCAGATCCTTCGACAAGCAAGGTCAAGGGCAAGGAGGTACTGGGCGACTACCTTTGAAATTGTGGAGCCAGCTCGTGTATGACATCAGTATGTATTTATTTTACTTTTGATGGGTTTTGGGGACCATAGAAGACTGATTCCATGTATAAGGATCTTTTGTTATACTTATCTAGCCTTGATATATACATGGTATATTTTGTCTGGTTTTCCACTACTTATGATTGTTAAATATTGCATAAGTTACTCATTATATGACTTCCGCTGTAAAATTATAATATAACCTGATAAATTGAGTGACTGGCTAACTGAATTATTAATACTTTGTAAAGGTTAGTTAGCGTAACTAGGGTTAGCTAGAAAAGTGTAAGCAACTCGTTAGGTTGCGAGGTGTCAAGGAGAATAAGGCCATGACGTGGTAAGGCTATTTGACGTGGGATGCGACATGGCGGGTAGCAAGGCGGTCTGGAGTTTGGTGCCCTCACATTAATTACAGTATAGTTGTCATGGGGATATTAAGTTAGGGTTTACCCTAAGGAAAAAAAAAATTTCTCGCTTAACCCAAACCATGGTGCCAAAGGATCGCCTTAGTTCAGCACACCAACGAGAATGTGATTGAACAGCAACAATGGCACAAAGGAAGTTTATTACTTAGTTCAATGAGATTACAACTCTAGCATCCCATGCATCTCATGCCTCTCGTGCATGAACTCGTGCCCCTCTCAAGCTTACATGTCTTGGCTTTATAGCAAAATAGCCAAGTTAGTTACATAACTGCCGAGGACACATGTCCTATGTACATTACACGAGACTAAGTAAATCACCACACCCATGTTGTGCTCAAAACGGCCACCCAACTGCTTCCTTCCTTTGCTGCCACCTAGTTCCATAACTGTTTTGACCTCCTGGTCAATTGGCACATGCTCAAAGTGTCTGGAAGTTGCTTGGACGTGCCTTGGTCAAGCTGGGAGCCATGACCAAGGTAGTTACATAACTGCTTGTCACTGCACTTGACTTGGTCCGTCCAAGCCTATATTTCGCCTTGCTCGAGGGACAGGGTCTGATTGGTGGTGCCTAGCTGCTCACATAGGCACTTTGGGTGTTAGCCGAGGCTCGGTCCGATCCGAGTCCCACCGGCTCGGGGTGGTCGGCACCATGGTCCGTCCATGGGTCTTGCCTTGGCATGCCTGCCCAAGGCATGCTCTAAGGTCTTCCTTTCTCCATTGCCCATGCCACCCCTAGGAGAGTCACCCCTCGTTATAGTAGATGTTAAGCCGTTCCCCGAACTCCAATAGGAAACATCAAGAAATGAGACCAATCGTACTTTGACTTGGTCAACGCCCAAGTCAAGCTTCGTCAACCCCTGCCAAGGTATGACTTGCCCGTGCCAAGGCGCGACCTTGCTCATGCTAAGCCACGGCCTAGCTCGTTACTCGTACCAAAGGAACCTACCAAGGCGCGATCATGCTCGTGCCAAAGGAACTTGCCAAGGCATGCCCTGCCTGTACCAAGGCGCGGTCTTGCGCGTGTTAAGGCACCACCATGCTCTTGCCTAGGAACGCACCAAGGCGCACCGTGCTCTCTGCCAAGGTTCGCAACCGTGCTTGTGTCAAGGCTCGTGCCAAAGCGCCACTGTGCTCCCGCCAAGGAATGTGCTAAGGAACGTGGCAAGGCCGAGCCGTGCTCGTGCCAAGGCGCCACTGTGCTCCCGCCAAGGAATGCGTTATGGAACGTGGTAAGGCCCAACCGTGCTCGTGCCGAGGCGCCACTGTGCTCCCCACCTATGCGTCGTGCCGAGGCGCGACCTTGTCCACGCTCATACACGCTGCCTCGTCCATGCCGCATATGATTTAACCATGCGAAGGAGCGAGCCTCCACGCGATATACTGCGAACCATCTGTGGTGCACCATCCAGCAACTAACTCCTATGAAACCTTCCGAGTCCACCAAAACCCGGATATTGCTAGGTTTTCCCGCTACCTAGCCAGCTTACTCTGGTCATGCTATTAAGGGGCTAACAAACATCCCCCCACCAAAATGTTTGATGCCTTCATCGAACACCCTAACTCTGCCTGTCCACCAGACTGCTGCCCACTAAAGCAACATTTCTCCATCTGATCCAGTACTTGTAGTGTCACCAACCTCGGTGTATTGCCTTTACCCCCGTCTTGCATTGCTGGAACAAAGCACGACCCCTTTTCATCCATGATCAGCAAGCCATGAAGTAATGGAATCACTGCGACTTTCCCGGCCATCAAGAAATCATTTCTTGCAATGATCTCAAAATCATCCAACGGAGCAGCAATCAAATTCACCTTGCTCTCCCAAGTGTCAATTTGGATGCCCACGTCCAAGGCCATGCCCATAGCCTTCTTTGGTTCTGAATTAATTGCCTTCACCATGCTTGCACTCTTGGCAAGCTGCAAACCAAGCCTCCGAGCTAGGTTCTCTGCAACAAACGAATGCGTGGCTCTCGGGTCAATCAGCACTTTCACTGTTTGGTTATAGATCTGAGCCTCCACAAACATCAGCCTCACTGATCCCACGGCTTTTTGCACCTGTACCGTGTTAAGCAATTGCAATGAGTTCATCCGTACCTCCGGTTCATCCGTGACAATCACGTTCAGCTTCTCTTTCTTTGGTCAATCCCTTTCCCGATGAGGACCGTCACATATGAAACAGCCCTTTTTCGACATTGATGTTTTGGCACTAGCATCAATTTTTGAAGAAGGCTCCTCCTCCTTCTTCGATCCACCAGCACGATCCTTCTCATTGTACTTCTTTTCTTTTGATTCAAAAGAAGCACCACTAGTCTTGTAATATACAAGGCTATCCACCACCGCAATTGCACTCGACAAGTCTTTCACACCTTGCCTTCGCAGCTCCGACTGTGCCCATTCTTGCAATCTTGCAGTGAAATCGAACAACTTGTCCTCCTCGGACGTATTTTTAATGTCAAGCAGTAAAGAAAAGAATTTTTTCACACATTCTCTGACCGTCCCTTTCTGCTTCAATTGGTGCAAGGCTTCCAGTGTTTGTTATGCTGCATTTGTGGGTAGGAATTGGTCCTTCAATTCCCATTTTAGCACCTCCCACTCCACAATCCTTGGTCGATCAGCAGCTGCATCATTATCAACTCTAGTTTGCCACCAAAGTTTCGCATCACCTTCCAAATACATGGAAGTCAGGATGACCTTTTGGTCCTCTTTCGTCTGGACAGTAGCAAAGTATTGCCCCATGTCCCAAAGAAAGTTTTCAAGCTCATTTGCGTTCCCCTTGCTTGAAAATTTCTTTGGTTCTGGCACCTTAGGTTTCACTTTCACCGCACCAGAAACCTCCGAGGTTCCTCCCACGGCTCTCTTGAGCAGACTCACCTCCACAGCCATCTTCTCTACAGTCTCCGTAGTGAGTCCACCTATTGTATGAACATCAGCAACCAACTCCTCGAATTTAGATTCCCACGTGGATACCAAAGCTTCTTGTGACTCTGTCGTAGCCCCCAAGGAAGCCACCAGCATCTCCCGCCCTTCAATGCGATGCGCCATCATTGAAGACTGTGATGCCTCCACCGGAGCACTCATCGTTGCCATCATGTGTTCTAAGTGAGCTACCTTCTCGGTTAGATCACTTGCTGCTCGGGTTGCCATCATCTCCGAAACGAGGCTTTGATACCAGTTCTCACGAGGCTATTAAGTGAGGGGTTTACCCTAAGGAAAAAAAAATTCTCGCTTAACCCAACCCGTGGTGCCTAAAGACCGCCTTAGTTCAGCACACAAACGAAAACGTGATTGAATAGCAACAATGGCACATAGGAAGTTTATTACTTAGTTAAATGAGATTACAACTCTAGCATCTCATGCATCTCATGCCTCTCATGCATGAACTCATGCCCCTATCAAGCTTACATGTCTTGGCTTTATAGCAAAATAGCCAAGTGACGCAGCGAAGATCTTCTAAACCAGTTGAACAAATCCACGAACAACTCGATCTAGGTCAGAACTTAAGCCAAAGTTCGAAAATTATTTTATTCCAGCCAAAAAACCACGAATTACATCCAATAGGTTGCTTAAATAGCGAAACCCTAAAATTTGCCAAAAATAGTAAAAAGTCTAAAAAGCCCTAAAAGCCCTAAACTGGAAACTATACGAAAAATAGAAACAAATGCCGCAAACGGCAATAAAAACGGAAATTCCTAATGAAAGTTATAAGCTAAACAAAACTTTCCTAAAATAGCAAAATTGTCGTTTCGGAGGGCGAAATGATGGAATTTCGCCGAAAAACGTCGTAGTCAGGGCGTAGCTGTGACCCGTGATCTCCACGCCGTTTCCAATCAACCCATGCCCTCGGAACGCTGAAACTCAAACGCCCGAACTTCACCGAAATTACCAAAATGTCATCCTGTCATATATTTCCATCATATTTTTCCAAGAATTTGCAAGCTAATTCTTGGACTTCATCATTCTCCCCAGGGTGGACAAAATTCGCTCTCGAATTGTCATCATCAGACGTATCCCCATAATAGGGAACAAGATGCTTGACATTAAATACATCAGCCATGCGAATGTGACTTGGCAACTTCAATCTGTAAGCATTACGATTAATTTTCGCAAGAACCTCCACATGACCAATCTTCCGAACTGACAATTTGTTGTAATCACCCACAGAGAATCGGTCTTTAGTGAGAACTGCCCACACTAAGTCACCCGCTTCAAACTCCATGTGACGCTTCTTCCGATCTGCATATTATTTGTACTTGTCAGCAGCCTTCTGCAAGTTATCTTTGACAGATTGATGAATCTCTTGCAGCCTACTAACAAAGTCTTCTGCCTTGCCATGTCATCTAATCTTACTTGGCACTGCTAACAGATCAAGAGGACCTCGAGGTAGTACCGAATACACAACCTGAAAATGACTAAACCCGGTACTTCGATTAACAGCATGGTTGTGTGCAAATTTTGCCTGGCTCAACTTGAAGTCCCAACTCCTGACATTCTCACCCACCAAGCTCCTCAAAAGATTGCCTAACGAATGGTTGACAACTTCAGTCTGCCCATCTGTTTGCGGATGATAAGCACTGCTAAATTTCAGCTGCGTGTTCACCATAGCCCACAAACTGTGCCAAAAATGGCTAAGGAATCTGGTGTCCCGATCTGAAATAATCGAGGTAGGAAGGCCATGCAATCTATACACCTCCCGAAAGAACAGTCGAGCCACCTTTACAGCATCAGTGGTCTTCTTGCATAGGATGAAGTGAACCATCTTGGAAAAACGGTCAACCACCACAAAAATAGAGTCATTTCCCCGCTGTGTTATAGGCAACCCCAGCACGAAATCCATGCTAATATCAACCCATGGCTATTCTGGAATGGGCAAAGGCATATATAGACCCGGCATTAGTTGCGGTACCCTTCGAAAGCTGGCAAGTCCGGCACCGCTGCACATATATGTCCACTTCCTTGCGAATGGTAGGCCAAAAGTAAGAGGCCTGCACCAGCTGCAAAGTGTGATCACGCCCAACATGTCCCTCTCCGTGCAACTCTCTAATAATCAGCAATCTCAGGCTGCAATTAGGAATGCAAAGCTGGTTGCCCCGAAATAAGAAACTCTCCTAAAGTGTGTAATCAGTACGCTCCCCGCTCCGCACCTTCTCCATAATAGTAGCAAAGAAATGATCAGTAGTAAACAAATCAAAGAAGAAGGAAAACCTAGGTACATCAATGGTCATGCGGCTCAACAAACTTTTTCGTCTGCTCAGGGCATCAGCAACTCTGTTGGTCACACCAGACTTGTGTTTCACCACAAAAGTAAAGCGCTCCAAATAGGCCACCCATGAAGCATGTCTGGCCGAGACCTTGTTCTTCCCATGTAAGTGTGGCAATGCCTCATAGTCGGTAAACAACACGAACTCTCTGTGGAAAAGATAATGTCGCCAATGCTTCACGGCTTGTACCACTGCATAGAACACCACATCGTATGTGCTATACCTCAACTTTGCCCCAGACAGCTTTTCACTGAAATAGGCAACAGGCCTATTATTCTGACTCAAGACAGCTCAAATGCCTACCTTGGATGCATCACTATGCAACTCAAAAGGTAGGTGAAAATCTGGCAACACCAGAATGGGGGCAGTGGTTAACCGCACCTTGATCAGTTGGAATGCTTCATCTGCCTCGTTGCTCCACCCAAACTTCACGCCCTTCATACAGTCTGTAATTGGGGCCATGATACTGCTGAAGTGTGGAATGAACCGCCTGAGAAGGAAGCCAATCCATGAAAGCTGCGAACCTCCGTGACAGTGGTGGGTCTAGGGCAAGTGCGCATGGCTTCTACTTTAGACTCATCAACCTGCAACCCTTCTCCAGAAATGACATAACCTAAGAAAAGGACCTTCGGTGTCAAAAATGAGCACTTCTTCATCGCAGCATAGAACTTTTCCCTACGCAAGATAGTCAGAACATCTCGCACGTGCTGGAGGTGTTCCTCCTTGTTAGTACTGTATATCAATATATCATCAAAATATACTACAACACACTTGCATATCAAAGGTCTCAAGCTCTGGTTCATGACTCTCATGAAGGTGTTAGGTGCGTTTGACAACCCAAACGGCATGACTAACCACTCATACAGCCCCTCCCTGGTTTTAAAAGCAGTATTCCACTCATCCCCAACTCTAATGCGAATCTGGTGGTACCCACTCTTCAAATCCAGTTTTGTAAAAATTTTTGCTCCACTCAATTGGTCAAGTAAATCATCCAAGCGAGGGATAGGAAAGCGATACCTGACAGTAATCTTATTAATTGCTCTACTGTCCACACACATCCGCCAGGAGCCATCTTTCTTTGGTGTAAGGAGGGCTGGTACTGCACACGGACTCAGACTTTCACGGATGAATCCCTTCGCCAATAACTCTTCAACATGTCTGCGCAACTCCTCATGTTCACTGGGACTCATTCGGTAGTGTGGTATATTAGGTAGTGACGCACCAGGTTCAAGGTCAATCTGATGTTGAATATCACGCAATGGTGGCAGTCCTTCTGGCATCTCATCAGGGAAAACATCACAAAACTCCTTCATAATAGGAATTGCAGCTTCAGGAACATCAACATCTCTATCTACCTCATTTCCCATCAAGATGTAAACTACCTCAGAATCCTGTAATGCATCTTCAAATCTTTCCAAAAGACAGCAAGCTGCTAGATTCTTTAGTAGGCTTAACTTCATCCGGATCCTTGGCGGGTACTAGCACAATCTTCACTCCCTTGAACATAAGGGTATATTTATTGGTTCTGCCATCATGCACAACTCCCCTATCAAATTGCCAAGGACGTCCCAGTAACAAGTGGCAAGCATCCATAGCCACAACATCACACCAGATCGAATCTTGTAGTTAGCACCAATAAAAAAAAAGTCACCAAGGCGCGCTTCGACACCTTCACCTAACCACCACCCTTCTTCAAACCAAGCTAGCTTATAGGGCTGGGGTGTTGTTGATTGCAAGGCCCAACTTCGAACCGCTTCAATCGAGACGATATTCTCGCATCGCACGCATCAATCATGAACTTGCACACCTTGCCTAAAATGGTACACTTGGGTGAAAGATGTTATTCCGCAGCCCACTCATCATCACGACGACGCTCTAGGAGTCATACAAGAACGCCTCACAACCAAGGCGGTACCCACATCTCCAAATCACGATCTCATCTTCGTGTTGTCGAAGTATCAAAGGGCTGGTTCTCGGTGATGTTGGCTTCTTCCCCTTCGTCTTCCTCTTCGTTCTCAATAAAGAGAGCCTTCTTCCCTTTACATTCTGACTTCCAGTGACCAACTTCGCCACAACCGAAGCATTTAATCCCACTAGATTGCAGCGGTATTACCTCCAGTATTGGCTGTCCCAACACTAACATTACTGGAAGCATTACTCACACCCCGACGCTGTTGTTTCTCCACCAACAATGCTCGCTGGTGCGCTGCAGATAAGGAAGCCGGATCAAACAGACAACATCTTGGATCTGCACCCTCAGTCCACCAATATACCGCGCCACTAATTGGTCGTTAGTCTCCTGCAGTTCGTTTCTAGCGACTAACTGATAAAACTCAGTAGTGTAATCATTTACTGACTTTGCCCCTCGTCTCAGATTCTGCAACCTCTGATACATAAGGCGTTGGAAATTGTAAGGCAAGAACTCAGCCCGTAAGTGTTTTTTTATCTTCTCCCACGAGGTGATCTTCGCCTTTCCATTCCTATTCCGCATCAACTTCTGCTGTTGCCACCAAGCCGTGGCCCTGTTGCGGAATCTGTTCGCAACCAGTTGCACACGCTTGCCTTCGAGCACACCTTTGAATTCTAGGACTTCTTCAACTGACGCCAGCCAGTTCAAGAATTCTTTCGGTTGAAGGGTGTCAAGGAATTCTGGGACCTCCGTCTTCATCCCAAACTCCCACCGCCTGTAATCATCCTCAACTGCACGCGGCCTGTAGCGCCTTCTCGGTGCCTCGACATACTCATCATCCCCTTCGGTAGAAGAATCTCCTACTGGTTCATCACCAACAGGTTCCCTTCGATGGTTACGGACACGATCCATATTCTGACCCAACAACTGATCGATTCTGGCAGTTAATTGTTCTACCACCGCGCCCATGCGTTGGTCAATTATTTGGCCAATTTGTCGATTCAGATTGTCACGGTCATACACCTCCTCGATACGCTGCAGGTTCCTCTTCGGTGGCATGATTTCTCCAATCACGCTGAACCTGGCTCTGATACCAACTGACGCAGCGGAGATCTTCTAAACCAGTTGAACGAATCCACGAACAACTCGATCTAGGTCAGAACTTAAGCCAAAGTTTGAAAATTCTTTTATTCCAGCCAAAAAACCACGAATTACATCCAATAGATCGCTTAAATAGCGAAACACTAAAATTTGCCAAAAATAGTAAAAAGTCCAAAAAGCCCTAAACTGGATACTAGACGAAAAATAGAAACAAATGCTGCAAACGGCAATAAAAACTGAAATTCCTAATGAAAGTTATAAGCTAAACAAAACTTTCCTAAAATAGCAAAATTGCCGTTTCGGAGGGCGAAACGATGGAATTTCGCCGAAAAAAGTCGTAGTCACAGCTGTGATTTGTGATCTCCACGCCGTTTCCAATCAACCCATGCCCCCGGAATGCCGAAACTCAAACGCCCGAACTTCACCAAAATTACCAAATGCCATCCTGTCATATCTTTCCATCATATTTTTCCAAGAATTTGCAAGCTAATTCTTGGACTTCATCACCAAGTTAGTTACATAGCTGTCGAGGACACATGTCCTTTGTACATTACACGAGACTAACTAAACCACCACACCCATATAGTGCTCAAAACAAACAACTAACTGCTTCCTTTCATTGCTGCCACCTGGTTTCATAACCGTTTTGGTCAATAGGCACATGCTCAAAGTGCCTGGAAGTTGTTGGGACGTGCCTTGGTCATGCTGGGATCCATGACCAAGGTAGTTACATAGCCGCCCGTAACTGCACTTGACTTGGTCCGTCCAAGCCTATAGTTCGCCTTGCTCGAGGGACAGGGTCTGATTGGTGGTGCCTAGCTGCGCGCCTAGGCACCTTGGGTGCAAGCCGGGGTTCGGTCCGATCGGACTCCCACCGGCTCGGGGTGGTCGGCACCATGGTCCGTCCATGGGTATTTCCATGGCATGCCTCCCCAAGGCATGTTCTAAGGTCTTCCTTGCTCCCTTGCTCATGCCACCCCTATGAGAGTCACCCCTCCTTATAGTAGATGTTAAGCTGTTCCCTGAACTTCAATAGGAAACATCAAGAAATGAGACCAATCGTACTTTAACTTGGTCAACGCCCAAGTCAAGCTTTGTGGCCAAGGTATGCCTTGCCCGAGCCAAGGAGCGGCCTTGCTCGTGCCAAGGTGCGGCCTTGCTCGTGCCAAAGGAACCTGCCAAGGCATGCCTTGTTTGTGCCAAAGCTCGGCCTTGCCCGTGTTAAGGCACCACCATGCTCCTGCCTAGGAATGCGCCAAGGTGCATCGTGCTCTCTGCCAAGGTCCGCAACTGTGTTTGTGTCAAGGCTCGTGCCAAAGCGCCACTGTGCTCCTGCCAAGGAATGCGCCAAGGAACATGCCAAGGCCCAACTGTGCTCGTGTCAAGGCTCCACTGTGCTCCCGCCAAGGAATGCGCCAAAGAACATGCCAAGGCCCAACCCGTGCTCGTGTCAAGGCCCATGTTAAAGCGCCACTATGCTCCCCGCCAAGGAATGCGCCAAGGAACGTGCCAAGGCGCCAGTGTGCTCCCGCCAAGGAATGCGCCAAGGAACGTGTTAAGGCCCAACCGTGCTCGTGCCAAGGCGCTACTGTACTCCCCGCCTAAGCGCCGTGCCTAGGCGCGACCTTGTCCACGCTCATACACGCTGCCTCGTCCATGTTGCATACGATTTACCCATGCGCAGGCGCGAGCCTCCGCGCGATATACTGCGAACCATCTGTGGTGCACCATCCAGCAACTAACTCCCGTGAAACCTTCCGAGTCCACCAAAACCCGGATATTGCTAGGTTTTCCCGCTGCTTAGCCAGCTTACTCGGGTCACGCTATTGAGGGGCTAACAATATTCATAATCATACTATCATCATATCATGAATTATTCTAGAATCATTAAACCTAAATCATAAGCAAGATTAATAGCATTTATCAAGCCGTCAATTTTCCTTATATCAATGGAACATATTCTAAGCTTATCACCATTAGTTCTTCAGAAGTTCAAAGATAACTAATAGAAACAAAACATCATCACACTCAAAGAAAACTTCTTACAACTAAGTCAATATTATATAGCCTTCTCAATATCAAACTTAAAACACAATTTACCTAAGGCATCTAAACAGTAAAATACCTTTCAAAATAGTTACTACTTTATATTATATTTAGAACATAAATATTATAACACAACTTGGCCACTATGGATTCAACACAAAGTTTCTGGATTGTAATAAAAAAAACTTATTAAAACTGTGAATTAACGTATACGATTAAGTTAAAGGCATTAAGCACAAATTCTTCTTTATTATGGCTACATTGCAAAACGGTTTAAGTTTACGTTCGCACTTTACTTAGATTAATAAACTACTTACACATATTCAAAATAAAAATCGCAATAAAACAAATAAAATACATTAATGAAAACTACCACTTATTGAATACTTAAATCACGAAAGAGTCTTCGAAAGCAAGAAAATTAAAAATAAACTCAATTAAAAATAGTCTAAAACTAATCAAGGCCCTAAAACTAAATAAGGGGTACCTCATTTCAAAGTCTTAGGGTCATATGTATTGTACTCTATTGTGTATATATCCCAATCGAAATAGAATTCCTTCTTTTAATCCAATATTCTTGTAGTTAACATAAGCAAATCCTGCTCGGATCCTCCTTCACTACCGAATCGCTGAAAAAATTGGTGGAATAATGACATTGTGGTTCACCGATTTTTGTAGCGAATCCTAGTTCATTTCCTGAATCGTTGTCAAACCACTGGCTATTTTCTGCAATTGACTAAACTCCTTACTTTTCTTCCTTTTTTCTTCCATTTCTTCATATAGCTTAATATAGCCTGAAATCACAAAAACAAGAGAAAACCAAGTGTATTATAGCCTTTTACGTCTAAAATCACCTTAAAATATACTATAAAATATTGTTTAATTATTGACTTATCAAATACCCTCTAACTCAACATTTTGCTATCCCGAGCAAATGAATACTATCAATTAAGTTTTCTTTTCATTTCTTATTCTGAGTTCATAATTATTTACTATTTTCCTTAAACAAAAGTGATCATTATATAGAAATATATTACCCTCATGTGACTAATAATTATGATAGAATAGAAAGATTCAATGAGCAACCCCTTAAATGACGATTCAACCCTCGTTATGCAATACACCGCAAATTTAAATTTCAATCTATACTAAGGCAAGGCACTTATATAGGTTTTCTCAATCTCAACTAACAAGCATCAAGCTTATGATGACTAATCGTCAGACACCATCTAATTAGAGCGTCTAACCGGCCTAGATTACCTTAATCCACTGATAATCTAGTAGCCTTAATCTCGCTGTCAATAAATAGACAACCAATTCGTTTAAATCACCAAAAATAAACTATTATCAACCACAATGAATTCTAAAATTAAATCTTAACCTATAAATTTCATAAATTCATTCTGATTGATTAGTTTATAATCAAAAATTTGTAAAAAAAATTTGCCAGTACCTCTTTTATTTTTAAGCCTACACCGAAAAATTCGGCCTTCAATAGTCTTCAACAAATCTGCTCAGCTTGGTGGAAATGCCGAAGGACTCACAATCCGCCCATAACAAAATTTATTGCAATATCAAAAACTATATATATTCATTCTAATCTATGTCATGTTTCCAGAATTCACAAACTATTTATGTTAACTTCACAGCCTTCCATTTCGTCCCAAAACCACTTCAATAATTTCAAAAGAGTTTCTAATTTCACACGAACCCAAAACCCATTCATACAATACATAATATTCAAAAACAACAATACATACATAGAGAAAAATGACTAATAGCGTTAAAGAAAATCTGATAGCTTCCCTTTTCCCTTATCGCCACTCGAACCTGTCATTACCCAATTATAAAATTCAATAATGTCAGATAAGAAAATCTCACACTATCCAATACACCTGTAATAATCAAATGCATAATAATCCAAGAAATTTGAACAAGAAATATAATCCAAGTAATTTAAATACAACCGTGAATCAATCCCCTTTTTGTTATCCAACCACAATCAGTTGATATTCTCCAAAAGTGATAAGTAAATAATAATAAGGACTCACGCGCAGGAAGAATAACCGAATGAGTCTCATTCCTTGAGTCTATCAAAGTATGATCTGGTTTAACATAATCTCATGATAATCACGTGATACAAAGTATCAGTGACTCAAGCCCCTCGAGCATATTATAGTTCTACCATGTACATAGTTAGATGGACACTATAAGTTCTACCTTGTAATACATAGTCAAGTAGCTTAATATACCATGTGCACACAGTTAGGCAAACACTATAAGGAGACTTGTAACGCCTTATTCTCCTAAATCGTGTATGCACGTACAACAAAAATACGATTTCAATGATCATTGCAATTTATACAAAATTATAATCATAAAATGTAAAGGTTACTATGGGATTTAGTTAACCTTACAAACGCGATTCCGTAACTTTTTACATGTCGTATCTGTAAAATATTCCACACGAGGTTCCAATTGCGGTCCTACAATTCATTAACACATCTTGTGAGATTCTACATTTTTTCAATTTATTTATTTTAATTAGTCTCATCTCGACTCAAAAACCACAAATCAGTTCAATTTATATCGTCGAACGTCTGAATCGTAATTTTGACTTTAAATTGTGGTCTGAAATCGAAAATTAACCTAAACTAGGCTATAAATCAATTTTCCAAATTTTAGACATTTTAGGGTATCTTAACACGCATTACGAGAAATATACCCTGTAAAAATCCTAGAGAAAATATCAAAATCCTAATTTTCCATAAAAATCCTCAATTTCCATTTATTTGTCCAAAAACCAATTTTCATAATTTCCCTAATTTTCAGGGATTTTAGTCAATTTAAATCCATTTTAAAAGCTTTTTTTTATAAAATTAGATGGGAGGGGAGGGTTTGATCCCTGAACTAGATCTGGTTCAGGGGTTGTCCCCAACCTCCCTCATGAGACGAAACAGATGAGCTTTGCTCTTTCCTTTCATTCTCAATACTTTTTTTCTTCATCCACGATCATTGTTTCTTTCTTTTTTTTTTTGCTTCTCTTTTTTTCTTTATTTTCCATCCCTCGCCTCCTCCTTCACCTCACCTCTTCATCTCAAACAACCAAAACAGTCCCTGACATCCTTAATCATCAAAACCAGTACCAAAATCAAATTTACAGTAAAAAAATTAACATTTTCATTACTCACCTTCAACCTCATACCACCATCACAGCCACTTCAATTTGATTCGAATATGGAGAGATAGGTTTAGACGAAAGAGATGAGAAAGACGAGAGAGAGCAACGAAAACCAATGAAAAAGTGAAACGAGGAAGATGATGGAATAGTGGGTTTAACCCCTGTTCAATTTTGATTTTTATATATTTGGGGTTCAAATGACAAAATACCCTTCAATTTTATCCGTTATAATACCCTTCAAATGCCCCTTTGAATAATTAACCACTTTTCTTTTATTTTTCATAATTATCTCCTCAATTTTTGTCAAAATTAAACCTCGAAAAATACCCCAATTCAACAAAAAAATTAGAGAATTTACCAAAATGTTTCGAAACTCTCGAACAACCCATTTTCACATGCATATCAAGGCGTGGGACCCATGCAGACTTGTTAAGTCCATTTAAAATCAGAAATTTGAATTTTCAATTTAAAATCATTATTTTTCTACAAGATTCGAAACAATTTCGCGTATCGCCATTTAAACTACCTCGAAACTTGTTTAAACACGTATCTCTAGACAAAAACCCTCGCAAATCTCAAATTTACTCAATTTAACCGTATTTTACAAAATAAAATAATATATAATACACAACACCAAGCAAACATCACACAAATGTAAAGTTACATATAAATATCATTTCACCGGTATTCAGCACCCAACTCGCGGCCTAAATCGTAATTTGAATTCTTTAATCTCGAATTAGCTGTAATTATTCAACCAAAAACTTTGGGATTTGACATTCTTCCCAATTAACAAAAAATTTGTCCTCGAAATTTAAATTGGAATTGAATTACTTGAACTAAAAGAGATCCAAAAAATGCTTTCTCATATACGCATCTCGTTCCCATGTTAGCTTCGAATCTCCATGAAATTGCCACTTAACCATAATAAGTGGAATTTCTTTATTTCAAAGTTTCTGAATCTTCATATTCACAATTAATATAGGTTGTTCTTCGTACGACACATCACCCTGCAAATCAAACTGATTCCACTCTACTACGTAATGTGAATCAAGTTCCTTCCGCCTGAGCATAGTCACGTGAAACACATCATGAACTCCAGCTAACTGATGCAGTAATGCAAGTCTATAAGTAACCTTTCCAATCCATTTTACAACCTCAAACGGTCCTATAAACCTAGGATAGAGCTTTCCTTTCAGTTTAAATCTGTAATAGCCTTTGCGAGGGGAGACTTTCAAATAAACCAAATCTTCTTCGCTATATTCTACGACCCGAAGATAAAGATCATAAAAACGTGTGTGCCTTTCCTGAGCCGCTTTCAATCTTTGGCGAATCTGTTGCATAACCTCAGTGTGATCTTGAACCCTTTGTGGCCCCAACTACGCCAAATCCTCCGGTTTAGCCTAACAAGTTGGAGAATGACAAGGTCTCCAATACAAAGCCTCAAACGGAGCCATTTCGATACTCGATTGATAAACATTATTGTAAGAGAACTCGCACAAAGGTATGTATTCTTCCTGTTAACCTCCAAATTCTAGTACACAAGCCCTGAGCTTGTCCTCTAACACCTAGATCAAACTTTCAGTCTGACCATTCGTGTGTGGATGAAATTCAGTACTGAAATGTAACTGAGTCCCAAACTGTTCCTGCACGCTTTGCAACAACCCCGATATGTACCAAGCATCACGATCAGAAACTATAGTTAAGGGCACCCCATGCAAGTGAACCACTTCTCGCTCATACAACAAGCTCAGCTGTATAAAGGTATCTGAAATTGACATAGGAAGAAAATGAGCAGACTCTGTCAATCTATCAACAATAACCCAAATTGTGTCATGTTTCCTCTGCGAAAGAGCAGATGAGTAATAAAATCCATCGCAATATGTTCTCATTTCCATTGTGGTATGGGAAGTGGCTGCAACATACCCCTAGGTTTCCCATTCGGCCTTAACCTGTTGGCAAATTTCACATCTCCTCACATAATCAAGCGCATCAACTTTCATCCCTGACCACCATTACAATCGCCTCATATCATGATACATTTTGATCCTGCTAGGATGAATGTTATACCTGGACCGATGAGATTCTCTCAAGATCTCATCCCGAATCTCAGCCATCGATGGAATCCATAATCTGCCTCTAAGCCTCAAACTCTGGTCAGCAGACTCAGCCCAATCTTGATTATTAGTGTCATCAGAAACCCCTTAAACTTCCCATAATTCTCATCACCTTGCTAACTCTCAATTACTTTCTGAATAGATACCGTTTGTACCCTGAGTTAAGCACAAATTGGTTCATCATCGGCATCAGGAATCTCTGAGAAAGTCATAACAATGACTTTTTCGAGTAAATCATACTTGTAAGTCAACCAACTAGTTGTCTGCAATGTTTCAGCACTTCTCCTACTCAATGCATCATTTACTTTACCTAGATGGTATTCAAGACTAAAATCAAAGTCTTTCAAGTGTTCAAGCCATCGCCTTTGTCTCATATTCAACTTTTTTTGAAAAAACAAGTACTTCAGACTTTTATGATCTGAAAATAGCGTGAAGCTTTCCCCATACAAATATTGTCTCTAAAGCTTCAAAGCAAACACAATTGCCACCAATTCCAAATCTTAAACAGGATAATTCTTCTCGTGAGTCCTTAACTAGCGAGAAACATAAGCAATCACCCTGTCATTCTGCATTAACACACAACCCAAACCAACCTTCGATGCATCAGTATAAATTGTAAGCCCTTTCCTTGGTTCAAGCAACAAAAGAACTTGTGCTGAAGTCAAACACTTCTTTAGTTCCTAAAATGCAGCATCACATTCCTTTGACCAAACAAATGGAACATTATTCTGATTTAATTTAGTAATTGGCGCATCTGTCTTAGAAAAATCTTTCACAAATCTACGATAATACCCAGCTAAACCCAGAAAACTCAGTATCTCCGTCGCTGTGGTAGGTTCTGGCCAACCAATGATAGCCTCAATTTTGGGTGGATCTACTGAATTCCTTCCGTATTAACCACATGACCTAAAAACTTCACATAAAATAAGCAAAACTCGCATTTACTAAACTTAGAATATAGCCTCTGATTTCTCTAAGTTTGGATAATAACTCCGAGTTATTGTTCACGATCCTCGTGAGTCTTGGAATATATTAAAATATCATTAATGAAGACTATCATAAAGTGATCCAGATACGATGTCAACACTCTCTACATTAAATCCAAAAACATGGCTATAGCATTAATCAACCCAAATGGCATAACAACAAACTCAAACTAACCATATATGGTACTGAACACAGTTTTCTGCACATCATCTTCCCGAACTCTCAACTAATGGTAACCAGAACGAAGATCGATCTTAGAAAAGAACTTGGCACTGTTCAGTTGATCAAACAAATAATCAATTCGAGGCTATGTATATTTATTCTGAATAGTAACCCTGTTCAACTGTCTATAATCAATACAAAGCCTCAAACTACCATTTTTTCACAAAAAAGACTGGTACGCCCTACAGCGATATACTTCGATATAGATACCCTTTGTCCAATAATTCCTCCAACTATTTCTGGAACTCCTGGAATTCCTTTGGAGCTATTCTATAGGGAGGAATAAAAACATCAGGGAATTCATTAATCACAGGAATCTCCTCTAGTTTGATTTTAGGTTTTGCCTCTATACTAATAGTTTCGGCAAGAGTTTCCATGTCTTCTCCAGTGGCTCACCTACTTCTAGTCAAAGGCAATCTAGATGATGTTCCAGTGTATGTAAAAACTGAATAACCCGAAATATAAAATAATACAATTTTATGGAAACAATCCAAATGTGCATGATACGCCACTAACCAATCCATTCCCAAAAACACATCAAACTCCAAAAACTCTAACACACAGAGATCAATGACCATCTCATGTCCGGAGATCTCAACAACACATTTCTCACACAAAAAGTAAGGATACACCTTATCTCTAATCACTATGTTGAGAACAAGATGCATAAGGACTCGCACTGGAGTGAACCTTAACTCAGTCACCACGCGACCAAATATAAAAGAAATAAAAGAACTTGAATCAATTAACATATCCAAATGACGACTGTAAATAGGAATATTACCATTAATAAGATTTTGGTTCGCTTTAGAATCTATTTTTGCAATCACCTGTACCCTTTCCCTGGTCTGCTGCTGAGGCTGTGACATGCCAGAGGACGAAGATGAAGTTGTAGACAATCTATCTGCATATGTCCCTTCTTCCTACACTTATAACACATAATCGAACCCGAATACGCTGGAAAATTCAAACTAAAATGACCTTGTTGTCCACAACTTTAATAAGTAACCGTAGGTTTACTGACCAAAGAAGATGCATGACTAGGTGTTATTTCTTACTCGTACCCTATATTTAAGATCATTGGTCCTTACTTCCACTCCTCTGCAATAGAGATGTACCTCTATGACCTAAATACTGAAAATACTATGATTGAGTCTGTCATGAGCCAGTCGATGTCATCTCAGAGGGTCTACTAGCTGTGTTCAGAAAAGGATTTCGATGTACATAGGAGGGAGTAATATGTGTCATGGGTGCAAATGGTGGTCTTCCATTCTTCCCTTTCTTCTGAAACTTCGAATTAAACTGGGATGGAAACCTTTTCTTGCCATCAATACCTAAGCTCTGTCCTGACTCCATAACACCTTGACATCGTCCAGATTCACTCTGAAAAGTCTGTGTAGTTACATAAGCTCTGGTCCTATCTCTAACCTCCCGCAATTTGTTTGGTTTAGTCGCCGATATAGTAGTGTCTAGTTCCTCCTGTAACCCATACGTGTACTTGCGCATCTTTTCTTTCTTTGTCATCCTCGACTCCCTTACAAACCTCAAAAGGTATCTAAATTGAGCATCATACTAAGCTAAAGACATGTCTTCCTAAGCTAGATGATCAAACTCTAGTTTCTTCTGCAAAATCATGCTCTCGTCGAAGTACTGCTTAGTGAACTCCTCGAGAAAATCAGCCCAAGTATCGAATACTGGGTGCTCATCATGCAAGGATCTCCACCAAATCTCAGCATCACCTATTAAATAGTATGAAGAGATCGAAGCTCTCAAATGTCCATTGGTACCTAGCATATTATGAAGCTTCTCATGATTGAGAACCCAGGTCTCCACAATCCTCAAATCTAGCTTTCCATATAAGTACATAGGATCGTACTTCCAGTAACAACAGATGGATCAACCCGAACTGGAACTATAACAATCGATTCACCCTTAAAACAAACTGTATAGGTAACTTGCTCTTCCTAAGCAGCTGGAGTTGTTGTAGGAACTTCAAGAGCAACATGAACCACAGGCGCCTGAGCCGTCACCTATGCTAGTAGTATATTTAGTAACTCCGCCATTTGTCCCACTAGGTTTTGAAACACATTTGGATCCACTCATTGTGGATCCCTATTACCCTCGCCAGATCCCTGACCCAGCTCTTGCTACCCCACTCATAGTGTTATGCAAAAAAAAATTGCAAGAAAAGTGGTTTAGCATAACTATATCCATCAACATCTCAATAATATAAGACACAAATAACACAATCATAAAGTTTTTAAACATTTTAATCCCCATTTCGTCACATTACTTTCGAACTAATCACTCACTTAATCTCAATCAAAAAGATTCCTATAGAATCCTAAGCATTAATACCAACATTTTCATACACCATCTAATTAGAGCATCTAACCGGCCTAGATTACCTTAATCCACTGATAATCTAGCAGCCTTAATCTCGCTATCAATAAATAAGCATAACCAATTCATTTAAATCACCAAAGATATACTATTATCAACCACAATGAATTCCAAAATTAAATCTTAACCTCAAAAGTTCATAAATTCATTCTGATTGGTTAGTTTATATTAAAAAATTTGTAAAAAAATTTTGCCAACACCTCCTTTATTTTTTTAGCCTACACCGAAAAACCCGACCTTCAATAGTCTTCAACAATTATGCTCAGCTTGGTGGAAATGCCGAAAGACTCACAATCCACCCATAACAAAATATATTGCAATATCAAAAACTATATATATTCATTCTAATCTATGTCAGGTTTCTAGAATTCAATAATTGTTTTCCTTAACTTCACAGCCTTTCATTTTGTTCTAAAACCGCTTCAACAATTTCAAAAGAGTTCCTAATCTCACACGAACCCAAAACCCATTTATACAATACATAATATTCAAAAACAACAATACATACATAGAGAAAAAGAAACCAATAGCGTTACAGAAAATCTGATAGCTTCCCCTTTCCCTTATCACCGCTCGAACCAGTCATTACCCAATTATAAAATTCGATAATGTTAGATAAACAAATCCCACACTATCCAGCACACCTGTTATAATCAAATGCACAATAATCCAATGAGTTTAAACAAGAAATATAATCAAAGGAATTTAAATACAAACGTGAATCCATCTTGTTTTTGTTATCCGACCACAATCAATTGATATCATCCAAAAATGGTAAGTAAACAATAATAAGGACTCATGCGCGGGAAGGATAACCGAATGAGTCTTGTTCCTTGAGTCTATCAAAGTATGATCTGGTTCAATGTGATCTCATGATAATCACGTGATGCAAAGTATCAGCGACTCTAGTCCCTCAAGCATATTATAGTTCAACCTTGTACACAGTTAGATAGACACTATAAGTTTTACCTGGTAATAAACAGTCAGGTAGCTTAATATACCATGTGCACACTGTCAGCCAGACACTAAATAGTTCTACCATATAATACAGTCAGGCAAACACTATAAGGAGATTCGTAACGCCTTATTCTCCCAAACCGTGTATATATGTACAACAAAAATGGAATTTCAAGGATCAATGCAATTTATACGAAATTATAATCATACAGTGTAAAGGTTACTATATGATTTACTTAACCTTACAAATGCAATTTCGTCACTTTTTACGCGTCGTATCCATAAAATATTTCACACAGGGTTCCAATTGCAGTCCTACAATTCATTCACACGTCCGTTGAGATTCCACAATTTTTTTCAATTTATTTATTTTAATTAGTCTTGTCCCGACTCAAAAACCCCAAAATCAGTCTAATCTATATCCTCGGACATCCGGTTTCCTAATTTTGACTGCAAATTGTGGTCTGGAATGGAAAATTAACCAAAACTAGGCTATAAAACAATTTTTTGAATTTTGAACATTTTTGGGTATCGTAAAATGCATTACGAGAAACATACCTGACAAAAATCCGCATGAAAATTCCACCCTCTTTTTTTTCTTTTTTCCCATCCCTCACCTCTTCATCTCAAAGAACTAAAACAGTCCCTTACATCCGTAATCATCAAAACCAGTCCCAAAATCAAATTTACAGTAAAAAAACTAAAGTTTCCTTACTCACCTTCAACCTCAAGCCACCATCACAGCCACTTCAATTTGATTCGAAGAGGGAGAGAGTGGTTCGGATGAGAGAGACGATAGAAAGGAGAGAGAGGAACGAAAACCAGGGAAGAAGTGAAATGAGGAAGACGATGGAATAGTGGGTTCAACCGCTATTCGATTTCGGTTTTTATATATTATGGGGTCAAATAACCAAAATACCCCTTCAATTTTATCCTATACAATATACCTCAAATGCCCCTTTGAGTAATTACCACTTTTCTTTTATTTTTTCATAATTATCTCTTCCCTTTTTGTCCAAATTAAACCCCGAAAAATACTCAAATTCGATCGAAAATTGGAGAATTTACCAAAATATTCTGAAACTGTCAGAAAACCCATTTTCACATGCAAATCGAGGCGTGGGACCTACATAGACTCATTAAGTACATTAAAAATCTGAAATTCGAATCTTCAACTTAAAATCATTATTTTTTCACGAAATTCGAAACAATTGCGCTGGTCACCATTTAAACTACCTCGGAACTCATTTTGAAAAGTATATCGAGACAAAACCCTCGCAAATCTCAAATTTATTCAATCACTCGAATTTCGTAAAATAAAATAATATATAATACACAACATTAGGCAAACATCACATAAAAGTAAAATTACCTCTAAATCTCATATCATCAGTCATCAACTCCCAACTCGCAGCCTAAATCATAATTTGAATTCATTAATCTCAGATTAGCTGTAATTATTGAACTAAAAACTTTGCGATTTGACAGTGATATAGAATCTTAAGATACAAAAATCATTAAATCAATCTCAATTTCAAACTATATTTAAAAATACCACTACAATCAAAGTCGATAAGAATTTTTTCAGACACTAATACATATCATTATCATGTTCAATTGTTGGAATGTTGGAAAAGAGATACTTTACTCAACTTAGCTGTAAGCACTCGAGCTAAATATTTTAATTTAAGAGTTTTCTAAACATTTTTCCATTTTCTTTATCTTTTTTTTTCTCCATATTTTTTTCTTTTTCATTCATATGATTCCCTACTCCATTTCCTTTGGATACCATGATTCTTTTTATAGTGATTCTCTTATAACATTTTTTCCACCACTATATTCCCTACTTCATTTCCTTTAAAACATGTGGGTCTCTCTATTTTTTTCATTTAAAAACACCAGTTAGCACTTCTCACTTTCACTATAGTTAAGGAAGTATTCTATTCAACTAAGTAAAGGTTTATTGACTAATTTTTATTTCTTCCTTTAATTGTGGCATAAGTTCTTTTCATTTTATAAATAAAATATTTTACTAATAATCTTTATAAAACAAGATTTTTAGATATCTATCTTGTTTATATTGCACTTTTATTTTGATCTTCTACCCATTTTCATGTTTAACACAAAGCAATCAATCCATCTACACTCTTCTAGTGCATACACAATCTATGTAAGTCTAATAGGGTATAATAATTCCTTTCTATCATAAAATTTCTATTTTCATAGGTAATAAAAATATCACTTCTTTTTAGATCCAAGTTATATTCAATTCATATTATTTCCTAACTAAATAAAGTAAAATGTATAAATATTACTTGTATCTTCATCAAAAAGTTAAAAATGTTCTGTCAAAAAATTCTACCTCTCGAATATTCCATTCTTCGCTTCTTTATACTTCACTTCACCTAAATACCCCCAAACACATTCTGAACCTTGTCCTCAAGGTTTCAAAATTAAGTTGGTTTTTAATAAAACAAATATACCTTGTGAAGCATAAACAAACTGCATAAAATAATTTACTACCAAAATATATAAAATAGACAAACAGAGAATTCTTAAATAATAGCATAACTGTAATGGAATATATCTTGCATTTCTCAATAGTAATTAAAACAAGATTCATATTCTCTCATTCAAGCGAAGATTTAAAAGACTAAAAATTATGACGTCTAAATGTAAGTTCATTATTAGCATCATCAGCTATTTCTTCATCCCTCTCCATAGTGGTCTGTGAAACGTAGCCATCAGCGGGGCTATAAGCTCCAGATGGAAGGTGCAACTACAATGATGGAATATCAATGCTCCTATTTGGATCTTGCAAACTTTCAACAAATCTCTTTTCCATAATGGAATGGTGATTTGCCAAAGTTCATTCATTTTCTTCTAGCATCCCCTAATTTTTCAAAATTTGCTTCTTAGTTCCCATTAAAGCCAAAAATAAGGATAAAAAAACCCCTTCCCTTTAGCTCTTTATGGAGATGTAGAACAGTCTTCCGTGCTTGGAACATTCACTTGAGCCATTATGCTTGTTGTTCTTCTTGCATCTTCTAAAGTTTTGTTATGCGCTTCCCGTCTACTCTTCCTTTTCTCCACTCTCGATTTTTTAATTCATTGAGTTCTCTTCCATATTCCAAATTAGTATAATTTTATATTTCTCTCATCTTTTTTACTATAGTATCAGTAATGGTTTTCTGAGGTAATACATCGAATGCAACTTCGTTGAAACCAACCTTTACCTTCATACAGAGCTTAGTAATTAATATTGGGAATGGTAGACCGTCATGTTTCATGGTCTTCATTGCTTGTGTCATAGCATCATGAATTATTTTCCTAACATCAATATATCCCCTCTTTATAACAATGTGACAAAGTAAAGCAACTCTAGGATTCTTCACTTCAAAGTGTTGTGTAGTGGGATATAAACAAGCATCTATAACAATAACTCAAACATTTGGTAATTTTCCAAAAATTAGTAGTTTCAATAAATTTAGGATGGCCTGCAGCATCAAGAGCAAATCCTTGTCTCATAATGTAACGACCCGCTTTAATTAATCCCGATTAACTGACAAATTACAGATTAAGATCCTAAGCTCAGACCCACGTGGACGTCGCGGAAAAGTCTAGGGCACGCCTAACGAGGTGAAATTTCTTATTTTTTTGTGGCGAGTGTTTATTTATTTTACTATTATTTAATAGTTCGCACCGCGCTAATTAAGAATTACGCTTGGTCGCGTTGTACGCGTGTGGTGACAAGAGTGTACGACGTCGCGGTGTGCGCGTAACGCGGGTGTATGGGATAGTTTGGGATTTAGTTGTCACATCACACATCACATCACATCACCTATCCAATTACCATACCTCAACCCATTTCCTTACTTTTCTCTCTCCTCTCCAAAGTCAACCAAAAAAAAAAAAAAATTTCTCCCCTCACTCACTCTCCCTCTACCCGAGCTTCTTCCTCCACCTCTCATTTTCATTTTTCTCCCCTACTTTCAACTTCTCACCACCAAGCTCTCCATCACTCTCTCAACTCGGTTGCACACCTCTCGCGGTGCTCTCTCCACTCGGCGACACTCGCGAAGATCACCGAATCGAGGTGAATGTGTCAATTTTTGTTAACTTTTGTGGAGAAATTAGAGTTTAATGGTGTAGTTGTTGTTGATAAGTTGTTGGCGGTGTTGTTGTTGTTGAAATTGTCGTTGTTGTTATTGTGCATAAACAACAAACAAAAAAAAGGAAGAAAATCGTCTCTGTTATGCAGAGACGATTTGGAGAAGAAGAAGCCAGCAGGTTAGGCCTGCCGGCCAGCCCATGTGGGCCTAGCTGGCCAGGCCCATGTCGGCCTGGCTGCCCAAGGCCCATGTGGGCCGGGCTGCCCAAGGCCAAGCGGGCTGAGTAGCCCAGACCGGGTCGGCTGGCCTGGTCAAGCGTAACCGAACCGGGCCTGGTTCGGCCCAACCCACCCAAATTAATTTTAATTAATTAAATTTAAAAAAAAAAACAAATACATTTTTAAATCAAATAAATATCAGAAAAATAAGAAAAATAGCTAGAAAATTATGAAAAAAATCCAGAAAAATATAAAAATGTAGTATTGAGGACTTTTGGGGCATCGGCACCCCGGTATAACTCGAAAAGTGTGCCGAAATTAAACTTTTTGAAAAAAAAATCTCAAATTTTGGTCACACATTATAAATTCTCTTAATGTGACTCTAAAATAACAAAAGTGGTATAATTGGATACCAGGAACTTAAGAGACTATAGTCGGGTATCGGGCGCGTATCTCGAGGCGTAAGCGGGACATTTTGGAAAGACATTTGCGATTGTTTGAGGTAAGTAAACCCACGAGAAAGTCGGCTAAGAATTTACTTATTTTCATTGTAAATTATTTATTTCACATTACTTTTCGCCAGTTCAGTTTTCATGTTTACTTTATTCCCACGTGAGTCTGTGTATGGTCGAAGGGACGGTGTGACCCCTTTCCGGCTCTCTCATTGATGATAATTCGATTGTTGTTATGGTGTTGGTCATACCTTAGACTACGCGTGAGATATCTCTCAGCGAGTCGATGATCTCGAGAGCGAGTTGACGTGAGGCTCACCTCCGTCACAGATTTCCTCTCCTTTAAGGCGTTGGGTGGAAGTCTACCTTCCGACCAATAGAGTTCCTCATTTCGACCGTGAAGAGGGGATGTGGATTTCCTCATCTCCAGGGCCTTCTCGGTTTAGTATTTCGTCCCAGGGCTGGACAGCTATACACCACACTTGCGTTCCATATTCTTGATTATCTCACGACTTATATTCATGTTTTACATTCATGTTCATTTGCTTTATATGCATGAATTGTAGCCGTTTTCTTAGATTTCTTGTGAATACTAACTGAATCTCTCTGGGACTTACTCACTGGAACTTGTTATTATTTGTTGGTGGCAAGTTGCAGATCCTACGACGAGCCGGGGGAAGGCGGTGATTGGCGACTACCTCTGATTTGGAGCACCTCCACTAGCTTACTCGTAGGTGTTTGTATTTACATATACATACTTATTGGGATTCATTTTGGGAGACTTTTTCACCTGATACATGTATGTTGACACATATTATACATTTTCGTCGCCTTAACTGATATACATGGTATCATTTTGCTGGGTTTCCACCCATAGGTTGTTAATTATTGCATAACTTGTTTACATTAATTATATGCATGTCATTAAGACTTCCGCTATTAAAAATAACCTGAAAAGAATTAAAATAAACAAATTAAGTTGTAAAACTTCTTAGCTTAGCATATTTCGATAGAATATTAATCTTTTAAAACAACGAAATTTACTAAGTTGGATTACAAGACGGATGGTTCGCGGGCCGTTATATACAGGTGTGCAGGTGACGTAACATGGCTTGGTGACGTGTCCGGCGATGTGGCGGTGCCCGGTTTGCCTCAGAATTTGGGGTCGTCACACATAATTCCCTCTAAGGCTTCTTGAATCATCACATAAGGATAAGATTCCTTAAAATAAAATGATATTTGGGTAATTGTCTTCTTTTCTTTATCTCTTTTTAGGAAGTATATATTGTGTATTCAATCTTACAGGTGAAATATCAATCTTTTTCCCTTGAACTATTAATTCATTTGGATCATCACTTACATATCCATTCGCATAAAATTATCTTACCAATTCAGAACATCCTTGATTTTTTTTCTCTACATAATCCCTTATAATTTTCTCACGATTCCATTCTCTTATGATGTCCACAATCCTGTCTTCATACTTATACATATTTTGAATTTTTAATCCCTTATCTAATAATATAACTCTTTTCGCATCTCTAAAATATATATTCTTCATTTTAGGACTTACAAATCTAAAAGGATCATAAGGTACTAATGTACTTGGATTTGAGGGTTCAAAATATCTTTCCTCATCATAACTAGGCGGAGATAGTGTTTTCAACTCAGCTCTCTCGGGTCTTGGTTTTCTATAACCCCTATTGGTTAGATAAACATTTGTTGATCCGTATACTTATTCTTGGGGTTTTTTAATCTAAATTCCTTTTTCCTTATCTTGTTTACCATTCCTACATCGTCTTGTACCTCTTCAGTCCATATAGAATCAATCAACTATGATGAATTGGTATATCAAAATCGTATATTTGATATGAAAATGAATCCAAAATGCATCTTTTATTGAGAATCTAATTTTTTGGAAGTACTTCAAACAAGTTTGTAAAAAGGATTTTTCATAAAAATTCATGAAATTTTTTAAAAAAATTAGTAAAAATAAATAATATGAAAGCAAATCCCTCAAAATTATCCTCAAGTATTTGAAAAATACACCGCAACTCATTTTGTAGCCCATCTCATCTTTTTTATTTATAAAAAAAAACCTTAAATATAAGTATAATAAAATCCTTAACCTCACCCATTCTATAATCCAAATTAAGAATCATCTTTCTCTGTCAATAAATAATATTTTAGTTGAAAACAAAAAAATCAACAATTTTTTGACAATTTCATTAATTTTTCATCAAAAACTAATTTTCAAAACATTGAAATTTAAGGAATTGATAGAGTATCAAATGATTACCTCCTTTCGAATGAGTCCCCCAAGTATTAAACTCTTGACAACTCTTATATTCCTTTTCCAAGCCTCTCTATGTATCCCTTTCGTTTAAGCCCTAATTTGACTATATACTCTTAAATTACTCTCTTCTTTTGGTTTGAACAAATCCTCCTCAAGGTAGGTGGGAATTACTTAAATAAGCTATAATGAGGCTTTGGAGAGTTAAATCTAGCTAATAATTTGATTTCGTAAATCAAAGTGGTGCAAAGGTTTGTAAGTGTTAAATGAGTTATGTCTAATGATTTGAAGTTTTCATTTTAATAACATGGATTTAGGCCCAGTGAATCGAGGGTTTAAGTAGATTTGCTAGTAAATTGCTATGTAAATCAGTAAAAATATGGTTATGTAGACCACCGATTTACCTAAGGAATCCCAGTTATATGGTCGATCTGTTGTTGAATCATTGTACTTGATTTGTCACTTAAAATTCATTATCACTATTACCGATTTTTGTACCTATTTATACTGTAAAAGCACATTGCTCTGGACTCATTGGACATTAAATATTGTTTTTCTTAATTTAATTCATATCAATTCATATATATTACATATATCACATATAATGATCAGTATACAAGTAGAATTTACTAGAAATTTGAAAATTTGAAAATTTGAGTAGGTTATATAACTAACTGATAAATTATTTTATTAAATAATGTAAATTGCTAGAATGACATAATATATTGCAATAAAGACATAACAACTTGATCATCCCCTCTATTCGAAGCTGCTCCGGAGCTTAAGTTCCGATAATATTTTCAAAAGATGTGAAAATGAGAGAGAATAAAAACATACTAATTAATGTGAAACCTGTACTTATATATAAATATAGAATATGGGTTGCCTCCCATAAAGCGTTTTTGTTTACTATCGTTTGCTCGACTGATAGAAAAATAAATCCTAATTTAATATGAGTGATTCAATCCTCACTTCAATTGATTCTACAATAACTTCTTTTTTTAGCATCAGAGAAACATCCATCATTATTTTCATAATGATAATTCTCATCTTTATAACCATCATAGAAATGTTCTCCTTCATAATCATCATATAGTTTAATCCCATCTTGGAGTAACATTTCATCATCTCCCATTCTAAGTGTTACTAAGCGATCACGAATAGCTCCAATAAGTGATAGAAAAATTCTTCCCAATAATATGATATCATCATAGTTAGTTGATTGCATGACCAAGAAATCCGTATCAAAAGTAAATTGTCCCACTCTCACTGACACATTCTTTGATAGACCTAATGGGACTGTAAAGACACCATTTGGTCTATATACCTTGATAGGAAGCTTGCTATGAATTCGCAAATTGGTAATAAGAAGCCAATGTTCAAGAGCAATATTCATATCTGCGCTCTTATCAAGTTGATCTCTAATAAAATAAGTTACATTAATTTTTATATTAAGGAAGATATGTCTCGGATCATTTTTTAAGAGTCATGAAATATTACAGTTTTCTTCATATTCTTCATAATCAAGGTCATCCTCATCACACATGTACAAGTCTCTAACATTTTGTTGTTCCTTTTGTGTTTTTTTTAATTTTTTACGTCTTGGTTTCTTAACCATCCAAACTTAGAATGTCTCACAATAGTGTATATTCACAATGTGCTCTGTCATATGTTTAAATCTTTTATTGGCTTGTTGACTGGATCTAAAGTAACAATTTCCATGTCAACAAGATTTTCATAGTAAGGTTTTAATCTGTGACCAATAACTTTAAATATTCTTCCTATTTCCATACTTTCTATTTCAACTGCACCATGACTGAATATATTTGTAATTACAAAAGGTTCCATCCATTGTAAACAAAGTTTTTAAGGAAATAATTAAAGACGTGAACGAAAGAGAAACCTTTTTTGCCTTATTTTAAAGGTTTTAACATTTAATTTATTTATTATGAAATGCTTTAGTTTTATCTTTATAAATAGAAGCACTCTTATAAGAATGATTTCGTATTTCTTTTAATTCCTTATATTTAAATTATGTTGTTGTCTTGCATCATCATAATTGACATTACAGGTCTAATTTGCCTAGTATGTTTATATTCCAATTCTAACGACAAATGGCATGCTTTTCTGGAAACTAACTTGTAAGGTGTCATATCTATAGGTGTCTTAAATGCAGTTCTATTTGCCCATAGTTCATCTTATAAATGAAAACTTCAATCTTTACATGTTGGACACACTGTCTTTTCCAATATCGATTTGATTTCTCTATTTGAAGTTTCAACTTTTCCACTAGTTTGAGGATGATATGTAGTAGATGTTCTATTGTGACGTTGTATTTATTAAGTAGAGTGCAAAATTGTGAACCTCTATCCTTAATTAGTGCCCTAAGGGCTCCAAAAATAGTAAAAATCCTTTATTTAAAGAAATTGACTACTATTTTAGAATCATTAGTTTTAGTAGTTTAAACTTTTACCTACTTGGACACATAAGCTATAGCTACTAAAATATAATTATTCCCATTAGACGATGGAAAAGGACCCATAAAATCTATTCTCCATACATCAAATACTTCACAAAAAGTATAGGAATTAAATGTGTTTGTGTAAACAAAACAATCATGGAATAAAGTGGGTCAAAAACTCTTGAATCTAATATCTTACGGATAGTACGACGTCGACAAAAATTCCCTCCACAAACACAAGTATGGCAATGAGCCATAATGGATTATATATCTGACTGTGGAATACATCTTTAAATGGTTTAGTGAAAACAGAATTTTCATAAATAAGGTTCTTCCCATAAATAATGGTTAGAATCATTTTTAATCTTATTCTTTTAGGTTATAGTCAAATAGGGTGATAACCTATTAGTAGTAAGATAATTGTCTATATCAGCATACCATGGACTATTGACAACTATGTTGTATCAATATTCATTCGGGAATTCATCTCTTAATAGTATTGGGGTCCTCCGTTTTCTAGTCTACTTAAATGGTATGCTACTAAGTTTTCAGCACCTTTTTTATCATTTATAGTAAGGTCGAATTCTTGTAACAATAAAATCCATCTTACTTACCTTGGTTTAGAATCTTTCTTTGCCATCAAATATCTTAATGTTGCATGATCAGAGTAAACTATTATTTTTGTTCTCAATAAATATGGTCTTGACTCTTCTAAGGCAAACACAACTGCTAAAAGTTATTTTTCTGTAGTGTTAAAATTTAGTTGGGCAGGATCTAAAGTTCTAGAGCATAATATATAACATAAGATTCTTTTCATGCCTTTTGACCTAAAATAGCTCCTACTGCATAATTACTTGCATCACGAGTTGTGACCAATCTGGTAATTAAGGATTATTTTAATCTATTAAAAGATATCTTGCATTCAATTGTGTATTCAAAAGGGATACTTTTTGCTAAAGTTTACATAAAGGTTGTGCCATTTTTAAAAAATCTTCACAAAACGTCTATAAAATCCTGTATGAGCAAGAAAACATCTGACTTCCCTCACAGTAGTAGGATAAGGTAATGTCGCTATAACTTGTATTTTAGCGAGATCCACTTTTATTCATTTTTTGACATTATATGTCTTTCATATTAGTCCTTGATTGACCATAAAATGACATTTCTCATAATTTAATACTAAATTCTTTTCTATACATTTTTCAAGTACTTTAATTAAATGGAATAAACATTCATAAGTCGTTAATTAGACATATTATATATAGTTTATTTAGTTATTTTTATTGTCGAGTCTTGGGAATATTAGTCTAATTATCCTTATTTGTCATTTTCAAGATTTTTGGAGTGCGCGGTTGAATTCATGGCAAAAAACGGTGTGAAATGGACTATTTATGTGTAGTGATAAGATACTAGAGGATTTATCTCGAGTTACGTGTAGCACGGTGGGTGAGACATTGGATCACAGTCAAGTGACTCAACATTGTGACGCAATTTAGCATACTGCAATAGAAATCGTGTAGATCTCCTCGATATCTATGCTCAACTGCCCATTTCAACAACCTTCCGCCACGTATCGGACAGCCATTGGTCCAGCGCCTCACACATTCTCTTTCCTGGTCCAAGTGTCGCTCATCCATTTGTCTCACAGCAATAGTAGGTCCACGTGTCAGCAGCAGCTTCATCATCTCGCTTTAGCAACCGCAAGATTTGACTCAGGATTCGCGCAAGTGCTACTTCCCATGAATTCGCCGATTCTGAGGGAGCCTCTCCCCCACGCGCTGCACGACACGTGCTCCCATTTGCCACGCGTCTCAACAGCCTGTCACCACCAATTACTCCACTAACCATCTCACGACACGTGGCGTTCACTGCTTCACCAGTACGTCTACAAGGTAGTCCCTCCTCCAATCCGCATCTGCCATGTCACGTATGCCAGCAGCCTCCACCAATCGTCTTTTGACACGTGGCAGAGACCCCCCAAAAAACACCCAAAAATACTTCCACGATCTTCCTCGCGCACGTTTCACAAACCAAACTACAAAATTGGCATTTTGGACCATGTTTTAGTAGTTTTTACTTAGGGTATTGGCACTGGGGATCGACACACAATTAATTGCTCCCTGACGGCTATTTTGTTTGGTGTTCTTCTCTTTTTTTTCTTTTCCAAAAACTCATTGTTCTTGACATTATTTTTGGATTTTGATGAAGTCTACTACTACGATGTTCGGCTAAGTTCGTCAATCTGAACCAGAGGTGGATCAAATACCCTTTTTGGCATAAACACATACTTGAGATCTACTTATTTATTTATTTAAATTGTTTTTCATAGTATTTTATTCCCTTTGATATTGTTTGAATTATTGAGGTTAAACACACATTTAAACCTTGATTCACATGCCATGAGTTGTGAGCACTCGTACTTGTGCAACAAGACCACTCTAGTGGCATCCGAACCTACCAATTGATTGACCCCTTTTGGGATCGGTTGAATACCATAGGGATCTAGGCTAAATCGGACACACTAGTGATCCGATTGTCTAGGTGTAGTGCCTTCACAAAACCTATTGCGGTCAACGCATTAAACTCAATTTGCTTGAGTATAAGGTTATGTGTTTGACTAGAGAAGTGCGATGACCCGAGTACGTTACAAGGTCTATAGCTACTCTAAATTACCGTGAATTTCATGCTTTGATTAGATTGATGACCGTATGTAAATTTATGCTAAGTTGTGTAGGTTTGTGATACTGATGGTTTAGATTGTTTCCCCCTAATTGATTTATTCACTTGCTATTTTTATTCTTGTTTTTAGTTAATTCTAGAGAATATTCTTGCGAACACATTGAGTTACTTTTTAGTTTCTTAGCCTAGGTTGAAAACTTGGTCTTCCTAGATCGACCCTGTGCTTGCTACTACTGCAGTTCTTGTGATCATTGGTAATCTCATCAGGATTATATATTTTGACGCATTCGACATGTGTCATTCATCAAAAGAATTACCATATATAGTAAAATCATCCATGAAAACTTTAATAAAATGCTCTACATAATCAGAGAAAATGCTAACTATACACCTTTGGGATGTAGCAGGTGCCTTACATAAAAACCAAAATGCATACGTCTATAAAAAAAATTACCAAAGGGACAAGTAAATGTAGCTTTTTCCTAATCTCTGGGGCTACAAGAATTTGATGAAATCCTGATTATCCATTTAAGCAATAATAATGAGTTATTCTAGCTAATCTTTTTAACATTTGATCTATAAATGGAAGTGAGTAACGATCTTTTCTTATTGAAGCATTTTGTTTCCTATGATCTATACACACCCTCCAACCATTTTGGATTCTAGACGGTACTAATTCTCCATGTTCATTTATTCCTACTGTAATCCATGTCTTTTTAGGAACTACTTGTATCGGACTAACCCAATTAATATCCACTATTGCAAGTATCATTCATGCATTTAATAATTTTAGTATTTCATTTTTTAATACTTCAATCATTGGTGGATTTAGTCTACGTTGTGCTTGTCTAGAAGGCTTTCTATTTGTTTCAAGATTAATCCTAAGCATACATGTAGCTAGACTTATTCCTTTAATATCAGTTATTGTCCATCCTATTGCTTTCTTGAATTCATTGAGAACATTAATTAATTCTCTTCTTCTAGATTTGACAATTTATTAGATATTATGACTCGGAAAACATTGGTATTCCCTAAATAGGCATATTTTAAATAATATGGTAAAGTCTTTAAATCTAATTTTGTTGCTTTGAAAATAGAAGGTAAACATTTTGAATGAGTTATAGGTAGATCCACATAGTAAGAGAGTTCAGGGAGTTTATTATATGATTCTAAAGTACTAATTATCTCTCCTATTTTTTCATCTATATTATCATCCTCATTTAAATCTTCTATCACTACTTTAAGCTTGTCTACTTTATTTTTTCTAAAAGATTTGTCTATTAAGGGATCTAAGATATCTATGATGCACATGGAAGAAACATCTAAAGGATATTTCATAGCATCATAGATGTTAAATTTCACCGTTTCATCATTTACTTCCATTGTTAGAGTTCCATTAGAAACGTCTATTTTTGCTTTTACCTTTTTTAGGAACGGGCGACTTAGAATATGAGAGGTTACATTAGAGAATTGGTCTTCTTTCATGTCTAAGACATAAAAATCAGTTGGAAAAACTAAATCATTGACATTAACCAATACATCCTCTAATACTTCTACAAGTTGAACAACAAATCTATCTGCTAACAGTAGTGCTACACCAGTCTCTTTTAAAGGTACGGTTGTCATTTGCAACTAGATTGACAAATACATAATGTTAATTAATGTGCCTAAATCACACAATGTCTTAGAAATTCCTATATTTTCTATAGTACATGAAACAAAAAACATTCAGGATCAGAACATTTAGGAGTTAATTTCTTCTTGATTAGTGCTGAAACATGTTCTCCTAGACCGGTTGGCTTTAATCTTGTTAGTGCATAAATCTTTCATAAATTTTTTATATTTGGGTGCATTTTAGATGACTTCAAATAAAGGTATATTAACTACCAACTTCCTTAATGCGTCTGAAATTTATTTTTCTTCTTGCAATTTCTTAGCATTCGTATTGTTTTCTAGACGATGGGGGAATGGTGGCCTTACGATATTTGACTTATTCTTATTAGGATCATGGTCATTTTTTTTGAAGATTTTACTATCTTTGATTTCAATTTCCTGTTCCAATTCAACTTCTATCTCTTTTTTAGAAACTAATTGTTCTGGCATTTTTGGTTCCTCCATTTGTTTACCACTTCTAAAAGTTATAGCTTTTGCATATGAACTTGGGTAAAGTTGAGATGACAATCTTCCTTGATTAACAAACGGACTCGTTTGAATCGTCATTTGACTTAATTGATTTTTTAGTTCAATTATCTCATTTTTTAAGGCTTGAACTTTTTGATCTTTTTCCTTATTTGAATTTTCTATTGCAATGGTTCTTCCAGTTAACATGGATTTTTATATCTTTGATAACTCTGGTTGTCTAGACCATTGCCAATATTCGATTGTAGATAATTTGTATAGTCACTAGAGATATAATTAAGTTTAATAAACCCATTATAATGACTCATTATAGTGTTAGCTCCTTCAATTTTGTTTTGTTACATCAGAGGACATTCATCAACTACATGATTAGTTTCATTGCAAAAAAGCACAAGATTTAACTTGCATTGATCTATTTTTTAATAACAACTCAATCATGTTTTTTAACTCGTCAAGTTCATCATATGATGTCTTAATTGTTCTTTTATTGATTTCACAAGATTTCTTTTGTTATAAATTTTTTTTTCACCATATTGCTTTGATTGTTTAGCCATTTTGTTAGTAGCTTCTTTTGCTAATGTTGGTGTTTTATCGAATAAAAATAATCCACATACCGTGTCTAAGAATCTTTGTTCTAAATGATCTAATCCTTCATAAAAATATTTTAATAAATAACTAATAAAATCTGCTAAGAAGTTAAAACGTGCTCTGTCTCTCTCCCATTAATTATAGAAATAAAAAATCTTAATCTTTTCGCTAAATATATAAACTGGTTGAGGACTTGGCCGCTGCCAATGATGAGAAGATGGAGGCGAGAGTGGCGGCTTGGATAAGCGGATACAACGAGAAATTAAGAGGCCCACTATGGGCACCCCACCAATTCATGAAGGCACCCTCTTATTGAGCGCACAAAGCAAATTTCGAAGGGCACCCAAAATTCAGGCCCGAAATCCCTAAAATACCCCTCGTTCAAAACAGAGGCACCCCACCGCCCCACCACCGTCCTCTTCAACGAGCAAGTACTATTTCTCGTCAACGAACCAGTTAGCAATCCCGAAACTCATTTGTCTTCGTTCCTCTCCGTCTCTCTCCTTTGTTGTAGGCGGGATATTGAGTTTGAAGGCTTTCGGTTTTGTTCCATTTCGTCTCCACATTAGGGCTCAGTTCTAGTTTTTCGTTCACACACTCAAGTCGAGAAATCGATCGTTTGAATGCACGTTGGTAGTCTAATTAAGTTGCATTTGGTAGAGTAGTTGTTATGTTTGTGTGGCGGTGCATTCAATGGTTCATTTATTGGAAAGTCGTGGTTCTCGGCCACACAGCCGAGATTTTGTTTATGATCTCGCCAAGCATGGCCGAGATCGAGGGGAAATTTTTGGGAACTCGTGGTTCTCGCCGACAGCGAATAGTTTACACAGTCTCGGCAACGAATGGCCGAGAGTAATTGTGTTATCTCGGTCACCACTTCACGAGAGTAACCATTAGTGTATAGTTTATGTCATGTCGGTTGATGTACAACCGAGAATGTAGAATAGCTCTCGGTTGTCCATAACCGAGACTTTTATTGTCGTCTCGGTCACCTCTTCACGAGAGTAAGTTGAAGTGTATAGTTTATGTCCTGTCGGTGATGTCCAACCGAGAACGTAGCATTTCTCTTGGTTGTCCATTACCGAGACTTTTATTCCTTTCTCGGTGGATGTTGACCGAGACGTTTGCATAACTCTCGGTCTTGCGAGGCCGAATCAATCGCGCCCGTGAAAAAACGTCTAAAAATTTGAGAAACCCTACGTTGACAAACCAAATAATCAATTTCACAGTTTTTGATCCAAAAAACAGTTCCTTCAAGGCTTCATATGGTTGTCAAAACGTTACACGCTCGGCAAACACAATTGTGGCTTTAGGTTTCACTTGTGATCCAAGGTGGTGGGGTGCCCCAGTTTTGCTTTGAAAATGGTTTGTGGGGTTTGAGTGAGTATATATGAAGGGGCAAAATAGTCATTTACATTTTAGATGGGAAAATGAGAAAAAATATGGGTGCCTTCATGAATTGGTGGACTGCCCATAACGGGCCTCGAAATTAACTGGTAAGTCTGGTGACCCTTTGGGTTCGTTGGGTTGGTTGCGGATACATTGAATCTAGGTGTTTTTCAAAAAATAGGGCACATTTACATTTTATTTCACAAAATAGGGTGGTGTACTTTTAATTTCTTCAGAATAGGCAATAACGCCTTTTCAAAAGGCGCTATCAAAGCCACGTGGATTTTTTGCTGACGTGGACGGTCCACGTAGGACCGCCCTTACACAGATAGCGCCTTTTCAAAAGGCGCTATCTGTGTAAGGCCGTCCACGTGGACATCGGCCGATCGAATAGCGCCTATGGGTTGTACGGGTTGTCCGCCTCGCAATATGCGCTATCCTTGTAACCCGGTCCACGTGGTCATCCTACGTGGACATCGGCCGACCGAATAGCGCCTATGGGTTGTACGGGTTGTCCGCCTCGCAATACACGCTATCCGTGTAACCCGGTCCACGTGGTCATCCTACGTGGACATCGGCCGACCGAATAGCGCCTATGGGTTGTACGGGTTGTCGCCTCGCAATACGCGCTATCCCTGTAACCCGGTCCACGTGGTCATCCTACGTGGACATCGGCCGACCGAATAGCGCCTATGGGTTGTACGGGTTGTCCGCCTCGCAATCCATGCAAACGTCATGCACGTATCCCGAGGTGGCAACTCATACCGGGTTACATGGATAGCGCATATTGCGAGGCGGACAACCCGTACAACCCATAGGCGCTATTCGGTCGGCCGATGTCCATGTAGGATGACCACGTGGATCGGGTTACACGGATAGCGCGTATTGCGAGGCGGACAACCCGTACAACCCATAGGCGCTATTCGATCGGCCGATGTCCACGTAGGATGACCACGTGGACCGGGTTACACGGATAGCGCGTATTGCGAGGCGGACAACCCGTACAACCCATAGGCGCTATTCGGTTGGCCGATGTCCACGTGGACGGCCTTACACAGATAGCGCCTTTTGAAAAGGCGCTATCTGTGTAAGGGCAGTCCTACGTGGACCGTCCACGTCAGCAAAAAATCCACGTGGCTTTGATTACTTGGGGTGCCCAATTTCTTTCGTTCTCTTTTGTTATTTTTTTGATCCACATGTGTTGGATATTTCGGTAAGCTTTGATGGATATGTTATCATTATTTGATTAATTAATTAATTACATGTAAAAAGAAATTCTTTGTAAAAGTTATTCGTTAGTGATCCTATATAAGTCTACCTGCAACTACATTTTTTAGAGAATGAAGGTAATGAAACATATATACTTATTTGACGGTAAGCCAATATTTTTTTATTTATTTAAAAAAGTAAGCCAATATTAATTTAGGGGTTTTGTAGTTTTGCTATAAATTCATGTTGACATTTGTTGTGACAATATGTTAATTTCACAACCAAGCTTTTTCTTTTTCCAATTAAACTTTAGAAAGTTTTTTTTTTTTTTCAAAATTATTGTATAGAAAGTCGTGTAAAGTGAAAACTTGACTTCGTATTTTCGAAACTTCATGAATTAGTTAGTTATTAGTAACTATTAATTGTCTTTTGATTTTTAAATTTATTGTATAGAAATGTTATAAAGTTGGTACCACCGCTGCAAATGACACAGTGTAACATTGATGAGATAGTTTTTGAAGATGTAAATAGTGAAGATTGATATAGGGACAATGTCGCGAGATCACGAGGGACAGTTCATCCAATGCTTTAACACGTCACTTAGAGGGATTTATATAGTATGATCCAAGCAAAGACAATTGCAGTTAGGGAAGTTATCGCATGGATGCAGTTTTCAAGACAAACTCGTTGAATTTTGTTCTTGGGTTAATTACAATAGAATAAGCAAATAATTTGAGTTATCTTGAAAGAATGCAAAGTGATACTACATATGCACACAATCTATGAAGGGTAAGCACGTGCGTCGAATAAGGTCGCTCAAGATTTCGCAAGAAGTGCGTAACATCATGTTAATTCTTTGGTGTTAGAAGAAGCTTCAATTCAATCGATGTATGCAACTTACTTCAAAATTATGTAATTGATTGGAAGATGAAAGGAAATAAAACATCCTTTGAAAAAAATATGTTCTACATATATTTAGTAGCATAATTTATTTTAAGAAACATTAGTTTTACTCGTACAACTTTCTCGAAAATAAATAACTATTTATCATCACATGCAGAGCACGTACCGCTACACTGGTTTCTTTAATTTATATTCTCATGCACCAACAATTATATTTAACAAATATATATAACTAGTCGGCCAGTGAATAAAACTCAACTAAATGAGAAACTTAAATGACCTTCCTTTTCTTGTTATCTTTTTACATTTTTAATCAATTGTTTTCTGGATATGCCATGTTAGATCGAAAGATTCATAATCATCGGTAACATTCCAAAATAACTAACATTGAGATAAAAATTCAAGTTTGTGAAAAATTCCTAAAGGTATTTAACAGAGATTCCTAATCTCTAAGACTCACGCTACTTAGAAGTAGATATAAAAAAAAGCTTATGTTAACTTTATTGGAAGCTAAATGCTCATGTGGTGTCAAATGCATGTGTGACTGCCCCAGTTTCCCACAAACTGGGCCCCGCCCAGCCTAAGCCCACGTGGAACCCCGAGTCAGTCTCGCAAGATTAACGTAGACCTAGTCAGCCTTCCAATCATCATTATAAGTAAATTCAAACTTTTAAGTTGAGTTATTAGTATTTTTCAAGTTTTACAATTTAGCGGAAGCAATTACTACATTAAATAACTCAACAATAATTTTAAAAGAGTTGGAGAACCTAATTGTGGATCCCTACATAAATATATCATCATCAGAGGAGAGTAAATACAAGATATACAAAGTATTCACCTAGCTATGGAGCCTTCTCCTTGCTGGACCATGGATCTGCACTCAGTCAAACATAAGAATGACGAGCCCAGGTAAGTAACGCCAGTATGACAAATATACAGCATTTCGAAATAACTAAATCACTCGAATTCATGCAATTAGAAAGAAATGAACATGTAACACATGAATATAAAAGACTGTAAACAAATCGATCGATAAGTGAGGCTGAATAGCAAGGAGTCCCGACCAAAAGGTCGTTGAGTCGCGACAAAAGCCCAGCAGACTCGGGTTCAGGACGAGACACGCCCTACCAGCCCTAACCCTTGCGACTATGAGATATCCACAGACCCGGATAAGTGCCCCCAACGTACACTCAATTGGGAGATATCAACGGCGTCCAAATAAGAGCTCATATCACAAATAAACAGTACCATGACTCACTTGCCAATGGACCACTCAACCAATAGCACTTTCAAGGATAGATATCAAAGCAATGAACAACAACATCAAAGCAATGAAATTACTGTACAATTTCTCAGCTGGTTTACTTACCTCGAGAAATCGCTAATCGTCCTTAAAACGTCCCACTCACGCCTCGATATGCGCACCCAACACCCGACTATAACCTTCTAAGTCCCTAGAGTCCATTTATATCAATTAATTTACTTAAGTCATTCAAATCAATATGTTCGCGAGTAAAACGAAATCACTCGATCCCAACACCAAAATATGGTTTAGGACCTCACCATGGCATACGCCTTTCGTCTTCTTCGCGAGCAATCCATCGCGAAGAAGAGCTTTGTGGAAGTCATGCCTCGTTGTCCACTATTGTTGTCTCTCGTCGGGGATCAATCGGTCCAGCAACGCGCCATCGCGCCATTGTTCCACGCCGTTCCCCGCTTCGTGCGCGCGCGCGCGCATTCTGCTGCCGCTCCTCGCCGGCGTCATCGCTACTCATTGGCGGCGCCACTGCTGCTGCTGGAGCAAAGACCGGTGCCGCATTCGCTGGAACCGTGAGGTCGCCGATCTTTGGAGCCGCGCCGCTGCTGCTGAGACACCGCCCCTCCTCGTCGGCATCCTCCGTTGCTCACTGCTGCACCGCCGCTCGTCGTCATCGTCCACAGCCGCGTCAACTCCCGCGGCCTCCGCGTCGCCCACGAGCCGCCATGCGCGCGCTACTGGGCCTGCCGCTGCTGGAGCTCCGCCGCGCTGCTCCCCTCTCTCTCTCCGTCGTCTCCCTCTCTCTTTCCCACTTTCTCCTCTTCTCTCTCTCTCATCTCCCCTCTTTTTCTCTCTCTTTCGCTCTCTCATCCGATCTCTCTCTCTCTCTCTCATCCGTTTAAATGCAATTTAGTTTCTAATTATCTACTCAATTTTTGTGTCCGAAATAAACCCCCAAAAATACCCCGTTTTTGCAAAAAAATTGACAAAAATATCATTGCACTTCGAAACACGGGTACACCACGTCTAAACCTTAACTTGACCCTATTTCGCATCGATTTTGATCCTTATCACGACGAGTGAGTCCCACATACGACCCTGAAATGGCACGTGGCACGAGTTAGATTTTTAGGGCCCTTACGGTCTTCCCAACTAAATTGAAATTTCGTCCTCAAAATTGAAGCAATTCACAAAGGAAGATAGTGTTTTGTGAAGGCCTAAGGCCATACCCGCCCAAGGTCATACCCCATCTTACTCTGTAGGGTTGGGCTCCTCCGTGACGAGCTAGGCTTCTTCGAGACCTGCATGCTGTGTAATGCCCTTACACACCTTACACCATCTGTCTCCTACTATCCAATATATGCCAGAGCAACATCCTCGAAACATATATGGGAAAAAATCAAAGGAAAATACCATTTCCATGATCCATCGTCACACACACACGTCCTCCGTATGTCCGTGAAAATTTGAACCAGTCTCTCGGACTGTTCGTTAGTCTCTCTAGTCTAATGGATTTTAAACCCAACTCATCGACCAAACGACCTTACTTTCCACACTATCACGTTACCGGCAGTAGTCGGATCTGGCTCAGGAACCGCATGAACTTACTCCCAGCTCTGCTGTGGCCGCCTACTGCCCAATCGTGGACACGTACTAGCAAAGTGACCTGGTTGTCCACGCTCCGAACAAGTACACTGAGATCCCGATCCGGATGGAACACTCTGTCCCCGTCCATACCTCTGCCTCTGACCACTGCCTCTACCACTTCCCTCAGTCCTTTGATACCGCTGTCGATGAGAACCTGACGATGTTGGCAGTTGTGGAGTGCTAATATAACTCTATACTGGAGCAGATGGTATTGACGCAATACGCGCTGCAGGTGGTGGAGATGCAACAAACCACATATTTTGAGCTCGATCCCTCGACCTCCACTGTCTAGGTCACTTCCTCATCCCGTCACCTCCGGGTCTGACATCTGGCTGTGCTGGTGGTAGAGCTGCGTCTACTGTACCAGTGCTCTGAAAAGTCTCACTGGCCAAGCTTATCTCATACGCCTCCTGTAAAGTCCCTGGAGCTGTGGTTACCACCACCGACCCGATCTCACCCAACAGGCCATTCATGAAGTAGTAGGCCTGATCAGCGTCCGTATCAGCTATGCCTCTGGCATAGTCCATCAACCGTAAATATCAGCCCATATACTGCATCATAGTCTCGTCGGCGCTTTGTAGGATGTTCTGAAACTCGGTCCTCTTCATGTTCCTGACCGCGTGTGGGAAATACTTTTGATTGAACCTCTCCTTGAATTCAGTCCAGTCCTTGGGTTTCCCCTTCCTAGCCATCATGCTACGCCACCACACATCAGCCTCTCCGAACAATGAAGCTGATGAGATGCTCGGCCTCATATGCTCTGGTGTGGCCAATACGTCATGGATCTTCTCGTGACTCCTCATAAAATTCTATGCTGCTCCGAGATCCGTACCACCATGAAACTTCTCCGGGTGATGTCTCTGAAACTCGTGAGACTGCCTCGCCTCAACCGTCACTCGAGTGCTCCCATCAGGGGGCTTGCTCGGTGTATCATCCGCCGGTGTATCAGGAGTAAATGGTACTCTTTCGGTCTGAACGTGTACTCCCTCAGGTCTGGTCGGCGATGTAGAAGACGACGCTGCAGCAAGTGCTCTCAAACGTCGACGATTCCTATAGTTGCTGGCCATATGAGGTGACCAGCTGGGACATCTCATCTCTCTCGTGAACATCACTCGGACCAGTATCACTGGTCTCGGACTGACCGACCATTGCAATTTGCAAAGAATGCGATTTCTCGATCAAGATATAGCTATCGATAATATACAATACATCAAATAGCTCATATAGTACAAATTTTGATTTCCCCAACTCTCATCACTTCCCAACTAAGACTCTAAGTCAGGATCATAAGGTTCCACTCTAAGTTCCTGTAACGGCCCGAAAATTTAACTTGTGTCACGTGCCAGGTCAGGGTCGTATGTGGGATCCACTCGTTGGAATACGTATGTCCGAATCTCAGGTGGAGACACCGAGGTATGATATTTTTATCCAATTTGCGATCATAATGCTAATTGTTGAGCTGTTTTACGAGTTGGTATACGCGAGGAATTTGGTGAGCCGAAACACGAACGGGGATGCGCTTCGAGTCGCGTGCTGACGTGGGACCGAGGTAGCGGCTTAATGTGGCTTTAGTGACTATAGTGATTTTAATGTGGTCACATTAAAATAATATACATTGGATGCGCCTCGTGATGCGTGTGGCGCGAGTGTCGAGATTGTGAAATGAGGCGGGTTGGTGCCTCGAGATACGCGCTGCCCAATTTTTAAGGAAAACATTTGAATAAATATGTTTTTGATGTGCCTCGAGTTGCGCTCCCCATGAATCTCGAGGACACATTTGTTTTCTTCCTCAAGAAGAAACAAAGAGAGATATAGATCAAATGAGGGATAAAAAGAGAGAAAAAAATATGGGAGAGGAGAGAGAGAGAGAGATAAGAGAGAGAGAGAGAGAAAGAGAGAGGAGAGAGTGAGAGAGAAACGGCGGAGAGGGAGAAGCAGTGACTAAGCTAAGCGCGTGGACGGCGATTCGGCTCGGAGAGCGCGGCTCCAAGCGGAGGCCGCGGACGACGACCAGCAGATTCGTCGACCGACGACGACGACGGTGCGAGCAGCGAGGATGAGCAGCTCGGCGGGCCAGCGGCGACGCGGAGGCTACGTGAGGTGGCGCGGCTGTGGAGACAGCGAACCAACAGCGCGAATGGCGGGCGGCGGCGGCGGCGGGCGCGACGGCGACGCGAGACGGTGGTTCAGGGATCAGGACGCCGGCGAGGAGCTCGCAGACAACAGCTCCGCGGAGATCAGCTACGCAGCAGCGGCGGTGGCGCGTTAGTGACGCCGTCATTGACGCGACGGTGGTGGTGGTGGCGCGGCGTGACGGCTCGGCAAGCAGCGCGCGAGCGAGCGGCGAGCGGCGGCGGCGGCGGCGACGCCGGCGAAGTGGGGAACGGCGTGGAGCAACGGCTCGGTGGCGCGTTACAGGACCGATTGATCCCCGACGAGGCACAACAACAGTGGACAAGGCGTCGTGACTTCGACGAAGCTCGACGACGCGATGGGTTGCTCGCGAAGGAGACGAGAGGCGTAGGCCATGGTGAAGTCCTACACCATCTTGTGCATTTTGTTGCCTTTATTATGGAATTTGCGGTTTTAATCGCGAACATATTGATTTGAATGACTTAAGTAACTTAAATGGTATATATGGACACTAGAGACTTAAGATGCTATAGTCAAGTGTCGGGTGCGCATATCGAGGCGTGATCGAGATGTTTTGAGGACGATTCACGATTTCTCGAGGTAAGTAAACCAATTAGGAAATTGTACAGTAATGTCATTGCTTTGATATTGTTGTTCATTGCTTTTATATCTATCTTTGAAATTGCTGTTGGTTGAGTGGTCTATTGGCAAGCGGGTCATGGTTACTATTTATCTGCGATATGAGCTCTTATCTGGACGTCGTCGATATCTCCCAATTGAGTGTACGTTGGGGGCACTTATCCGGGTCTGTGGATATCTCATAGTCGCAAGGGTTAGGGCTAGGAGGTATGTGTCTCGTCCTGAACCCGAGTCTGCTGGGCTTTTGCCGCGACTCAACGACCTTTTGGTCGGGACTCCTTGATATTTGGCCTCACTTATCGCTTGATTTGTTTACAGTCTTTTATATTCATTCATGCGTTACCTGTTCATTTCTTTCTACTTGCATGAACTCGACTGCTTTAGTTATTTCGCAATGCTGTATATATGTCCTACTGGCGTTACTTACCTGGGTTCGTCATTCTTGTGTGTTGACTGAGTGCAGATCTACGGTCCAGCAAGGGGAAGGCTCCATAGCTAGGTGAAATTTTTGTATATCTTTTATTTACTCTCCTCCGATGATGATGTAGTTATGCAGGGTTCCAAAATTAGGTTGTCCAACTTTTTACATTATTGTTGAGTTATTTAATGCATAAATTGCTTCCGCTAAATTGTAAAACTTGACAAATACTTATAACTCAACTTAAAATTTTGAATTGACGTATAATGAAGGATTGGAGGGCTGACTAGGTCTGCGTTGACCTTGCGAGACTGGCTCGGGGGTCCACGTGGGCTTAGGCGGGGCGGGGCCCAATTTGTGGGAAATTGGGGCCATCACAGTTGGTATCAAAGAATATGGTTTTACATCTAGCTCTTGATTAACCTATAAACCAGCGGAAGTTAGGAACCCTGAACTTAGAGTGGAACCCTATGATCCTGACTTAAGTCTTCGTTGGGAAGTGAGGAGAGTTGGGAAACAATAAAAAATGTATCCTATATGGTATATTTGATGTATTGTATTATATTACTATCGAGAGCTATGTCCTGAATCGAGAATCGCATTCATATTGCGATAGTCGATCAGCCCGAGATCAGTGATACCGGTCGGGGTGATGTTCAAGAGAGGTTATATATGATATCGGTAATTATACACTGATTTGAGGATTCGTGGCTATGGAAAATGCGACGACGTTTCAGACCGGGGCTAGGAATGATCGTGGGGCTGCAGGTTCGCGGTTTGCGAGTGCTGAGGAGCTGCATACTCTGTCAGACAGAATTGCATCGCACGACCAGCAAGTGCAGGAGATTATTCGATTGTTAAGGGTACAGGCTACACCATCGTCGTCTATGTTAGCAGCGCTAGTTATTCAGGCTGGGTGCGCTTTTACAGTTCACAACCCACCTGAAACATCTCCAGTTCAGGCAAGGCCTACAGTGCCCGAGGAGGCATAGGTTCAGGTTGAATTCATACTTCCTACATCTGAGACACTACACGAGGATATGCTGAGCACGCCGACTGATATGGGTGTTAGAGTAACGGATAAGGCGAGGCAGTCTCGCGAGTTTTAGCGACATCACCCGGAAAAGTTTCACGGTGGTACGGATCTCGGAGCAGCAAATATTCATGACGTCTTGGCCACAGCAGATCATATAAGGTCGAGCATCTCATCAGCTTTGTTGTTCGAGGCGAGGCCGATGTCGGTGCGCACTACTACGTGGCTTCGATGGGGACGATCAAGGATTGGGCCGAGTTCAGAGGATGGGGAAGTACATTCCTCCATTCATAACCTAAAGAGAACGATTTTCGGACCATTCGACGAGGACATGGGAGTCGCTATTATGCATTATATGGATCAGTATATACGCTTTATGGAGTAGGCTGAGGTGCAGTCAATACTGACGCCGACCAGACTTACTACTTTGTACACGGTCTACAGGAGGCCTATGAGAAGGCTATGGCTAGTGAGAGCGTGGGAGCACACGCACCGGAGTACTGGTCGCATCATCGGCATCGTCAAAGTCGGTGCGAGGGTCTAGAGGTGATCGGAGGAAGAAGAGAGTTAGACGATCGTGGCTTAGGGATCGACCTCATAGAGTAGGATCTATTGCGTTTCCACCATATGCGGCGTATATTGCGCCAGTGGTAGTTGGGCCAGTGCAAAGGTACGCTAGTGCATTACAGTAAATAGCACCATCAGATCCTTAGCATTAGTACCATCAGAGGGCTGATGGCAGCGGCAGTGGCCAGACATAGGGTCAGAGGTCCAGTCAAGTGCACAGACAGGGACAAAGGTCTAGTCATGCGCAGGGACAAGGACAGAGACAACATGTTCCCTTTGGATCCGAATTTCAACATACCTGTTTGGGAGTGTGGATAACTGAGTCACTTCACCGACGTGTCACACAACGAGCGAGTTACAACAGACGAAGTAGAGTCATGTTGTTGCCGCGTCAGGTCCGACTACTACCCATCGTAACCGGATAGATGGTATGAGTTGGGTTGAGATCCACTAGTTCAGAGAGACTGACGGACAGTCAGAGAGATTGATTTACGTTCTCGCGGACATACTGCGGATATGAGTATGTTTGTGACGATGGATCATGGTTACTAATATGTTCATTTGTATTCCAATATATGTTGCGAGGATGTTGCCCTGACATATATTGATGGGAGGAGACAGATGGTGTGTTCTTTGCTTGGAGATCTCGGAGGAGCCCAGCTCGTCTCGGAGGAGCCCAGCTTGTCGCGGAGGAGCCCAACCCTACAGAGTAAGATGGGGGTATGGCCTTGGGCGAGGATGGCCTTGGGCGTGTATGGCCTTGGGTCTTCAGTCATAACATACTATCTTCCTTTAAGAATTGCGTCAATTTCGAGGACGAAATTCTTATTCGTTGGGAAGACTGTAACGGCCCAAAAATTTGACTTGTGCCACGTGCCAGGTCAGGGTTGTATGTGGGATCCACTCGTCGGAATACGTATGTCCGAATCTTGGGTGGAGACACTGAGGTATGATATTTTTATCCAATTTGCGATTATAATGCTAATTGTTGAGCTGTTTTACGAGTTGGTATACGCGAGGAATTTGGTGAGCCGAAACACGAATGAGGACGCGCATCGACTCGCGTGCCGACGTGGGACCGAGGTAGCGGCTTAATGTGGTAACATTAAAATAATATACATTGGATGCGCCTCGTAATATGTGTGGAGAGAGTGTCGAGATTGTGAAATGAGGCGGGTTGGTGTCTCGAGATGCGCGCTGCATAATTTTTAAGGAAAACATTTGAATAAATATGTTTTTCATGTGCCTCGAGTTTCGCTCCGCACGAATCTCGAGGACACATTTGTTTTCTTCCTCAAGAAGAAACTAAGAGAGAGAGAGATCGGATAGGGGAGAGAAAGAGAGAAAAAGATATGGGAGAGGAGAGAGAGAGAGAGAAGAGAGAGAGATGAGAAAAAGAAAGGAGAGAGAGAAAGAGATGGCGGAGAGGGAGAAACAGGCGACTAAGCGCGGCGTGGACGGTAGTTCCGGCTCGGAGGTGCCCGACTAGCAAGAAGCGCGGACCAGATGGAGGCCGCGGACGACCAGCAGATTCGTCGACCGACGTCGACGTGTGCAGACGAGCGAGATGAGCAGCTCGGCGGGCCGGCGGCGACGCAGAGGTCGCGCGAGGGTGGCTGGCGTGGAGAGACGACGAACCAGCAGCGCGGATGGATCGGACGGGCGGCGGCGGGATGCGGCGGCGGCGACGAGGAGATGGTGGTTCTAGGGATCGGGACGCGGCGAGGAGCTCGCAGACGCAGCTCCGGCGGGATCGATCACTGCGGCGTGGCATGGCGTGTGGCTCATTTGCGACGCCGACAAGTGACGCGGCGGCGTGGTGGCTCATTTTTGACGCCGCGATGAGTGACGCGCGGCGGCGGGGCGGCGCGGCGGTGAGGTGCCGACTCCGAGCGGGCGCGGCGAATCCGGCATCGAGGGCCGCGCCGCGGCGACGCGGGGAACGACGTGGAGCAACGGCTCGGTGGCGCGTTACCGGACCGATGATGCTCGACGAGGGACAACAATAGTGGACAAGGCGTCGTGACTTCGACGAAGCTCGACGACGCGATGGGTTGCTCGCGAAGGAGACGAGAGGCGTAGGTCATGGTGAAGTCCTACACCATCTTGTGCATTTTGTTGCCTTTATTATGGAATTTGAGGTTTTAATCGCGAACATATTGATTTGAATGACTTAAGTAACTTAAATGGTATAAATGGACACCAGGGACTTAGGATGCTATAGTCAGGTGTCGGGTGCGCATATCGAGGCATGAACGAGACGTTTTGAGGACGATTCGCGATTTCTCGAGGTAAGTAAACCAGTTAGGAAATTGTACAGTAATGTCATTTCTTTGATATTGTTGTTCATTGCTTTGATATCTATTTTTGAAATTGCTATTGGTTGAGTGGTCCATTGGCAAGCGGGTCATGGTTACTATTTATCTGCGATATGAGTTCTTATCTGGACGCCGTCGATATCTCCCAATTGAGTGTACGTTGGGGGCACTTATCCGGGTCTGTGGATATCTCATAGTCGCAAGGGTTAGGGCTGGGAGGCAGGTTTCTCGTCCTGAACCCGGGTCTGCTGGGCTTTTGCCGCGACTCAACGACCTTTTGGTCGTGACTCCTTGCTATTTGGCCTCACTTATCGCTTGATTTGTTTACAGCCTTTTATATTAATGCATGCGTTACCTGTTCATTTCTTTCTACTTGCATGAATTCGACTGCTTTAGTTATTTCGCAATGCTGTATATATGTCCTACTGACGTTACTTACCTGGGCTCGTCATTCTTGTGTATTGACTGAGTGCAGATCTACGGTCCAGCAAGGGGAAGACTCCGTAGCTAGGTGAAATTCTTGTATATCTTTTAATTACTCTCATCCGATGATGATGTAGTTATGCAGGGTTCCACAATTAGGTTGTCCAACTTCTTACATTATTGTTGAGTTATTTAATTCATAAATTGCTTCCGCTAAATTGTAAAACTTGACAAATACTTATAACTCAACTTAAAATTGTGAATTGACGTATAATGAAGGATTGGAAGGCTGACTAGGTCTGCGTTGACCTTGCGAGACTGACTCGGGGTCCACATGGGCTTAGGCCGGGCGGGGCCCAATTTGTGGGAAATTGGGGCCGTCACAGTTCCAACCGTGTCTTAACTCCATTTTTTAAAACCTCGCTCTGATACCGACTGTGACGGCCCAAGTTTCCCACAAACTGAGCCCCGCCCGGCCTAAGCCCACGTGGACCCCCGAGCCAGTCTCGCAAGATTAACGCAGACCTAGTCAGCCTTCCAATCCATCATTATAAGTAAATTCAAACTTTTAAGTTGAGTTATTAGTATTTTTTGAGTTTTACTATTTAGCGGAAGCAATTACTACATTAAATAACTCAACAATAATTTTAAAAGAGTTGGACAACCAAATTGTGGAACCTTGCATAAATATATCATCATCAGAGGAGAGTAAATACAAGATAGACAAAAATTCACCTAGCTATGGAGCCTTCCCCTTGCTAGACCGCGGATCTGCACTCAGTCAAACATAAGAATGACGAGCCCAGGTAAGTAACGCCAGTAGGACATATCTAAACATTTTGAAATAACTAAATCACTCGAATTCATGCAATTAGAAAGAAATGAACAGGTAACGCATGAATATAAAAGACTGTAAACAAATTGATCGATAAGTGAGGCCGAATAGCAAGGAGTCCCGACCAAAAGGTCGTTGAGTCGGGGCAAAAGCCCAGCAAACTCGGGTTCGGGGACGAGACACCGCCTACCACCTAACCTAACCTTGCGACTATGAGATATCCAGAGACCCAGTTAATTTCCCCCAACGTACACTCAATTGGGAGATATCAACGGCGTCTAGATAAGAGCTCATATCATAGATAAACAGGACCATGACTCACTTGCCAATGAACCACTCAACCAATAGCACGGATAGATATCAAAGAAATGAACAACAATATCAAAGCAATGAAATTACTGTACAATTTCCTAGCTGGTTTACTTACCTCGAGAAGTTGCAAATCGTCCTCAAAACATCCCACTCACGCCTCGATATGCGCACCCGACACCCGACTATAACCTCCTAAGTCCCTGGTGTCCATTTATTCCAATTAAGTTACTTAAGTCATTCAAATCAATATGTTCGCGAATAAATCGAAATCACTCGATCCCAACACCAAAATATGGTTTAGGACCTCACCATGGCATACGCCTCTTGTCTTCTTCGCGAGCAATCCATCGCGAAGAAGAGCTTTGTCGAAGTCATGCCTCGTTGTCCACTGTTGTGTCTCGTCGAGGATAGATCGGTGCGGCAACGCGCCATCGCGATGTTGCTCCACGCCGCCGTTGCTGCTGTCGCCGACGCTGCCGCTGCCGCTCTCGCTCGTTTCATCGCTTCTTCGGCGCGCCGCCCCGCTGGAGCCACACCGCCGCCCGCCTATTGGAACCGCGCGCCGCCGCCGCTGCTTTGGAGCCGCGCCGGTGCCGCCGAGACACCGCCCCTCTCGCCGGCATCCTCCGTTGCTCATTGTTGCACCGCCGCTCGTCGTCATCGTGCACGCCGCGCGCCCTCCGCGCGCCTCGCGTCGCCCATGAGCCGCCGTCCACGCTTCTTTGGGCTCGCCATTGTTGGAGCTCCGCCGCGCTCGCTCCCCTCTCTCTCTCTTTCCCCTTCTCTCCTATTCTCTCTCTCCTCTCCCCTCTCTTTCTCTTTCTCTCTCTGTCTCATCCGATCTCTCTCTCTCTCTCTCTCTCTCTCTCTCTCTTCTCTCTCTCTCTCTCTCTTATCCGTTTAAATGCAATTTTTTTTTCTAATTATCTACTCGATTTTTGTGTCCGAAATAAACCTCGAAAAATACCTCGTTTTCGCCAAAAATTGACAAAAATACCATTGCACTTCGAAACACGGGTGCACCGCATCTAAACCTTAACTTGACCCTATTTTACGTCGATTTCGATCCGTATCACGATGAATGGGTCCTACATACGACCCTGAAATGGCACGTGGCACGAGTTAGATTTTTAGGTCCGTTACAACATGCTACAATATTAATCTCCTTTTGCTGAGGAACATATGTCACAAATTAATACTGTACATATGGAAGTTCAGATATACTTATTATCATACTTGAGTCCACAACTCTACTATAAATTTTAAAATTATAACCACATGACTTTCTTTTGGCTGATAAATAAAATTAAGATGGACTAGTCGGAGGTTTTGCCTTTCAGTCACCAATGACCTCATCTTCATTTACTATTATGGCGATTAATTTTTTTCCTTGAGCACTCCAAATTTATACAAAAAAGCTACAAACCAATCCTATTTTTATGCACTACTAAGTCAAAGGAGCGATTGCTTGTGTGAGAAGGCCAATCTGTTGTCCAATATACCATACCTTTTACGCACATAGCATAAATGTGTGTGCAAGCTTCAATCATCATAAAACAAAGCACAAAACTTTAATAAGCTTTAATATATAATCAATAGTATGCTATCTACACAATGTGAAAGAATCACAAATTTTCTATTTAAATCTTTTGGCATACATGCATGGTCATCATCATCATCATCATCATCATCATCATCGTCATCATCATAGTTGCCGTCGTAGTCGTCGTCATCATCATCATCATCATACAAAATAATTGCTCGATGAAACCTTATATGTATCACTACTAAGAAGATCAATTAAAATAGATTCATCTTCATAGAAATCATCTTGATCTTATATTTCATAAAGAGATAAATATTAATTTATCTCATCTATTGTTGAAAAATTATTTTGCACATATAAAAGTAGCATATGAGACCCAAATTTAGTTATACTCCCATCGAATTTCTATCAATGAACACATAACATTTTAAATGTTCAAACTATCATATAAATATACTTTTTTTCCTCATAGATAAAATTTGATAGGATAATAATGTAAATCTTGAACATAGGTACCACAACCCTAAGGCTTAAATTACATATATTTGGTTTTTTTTCTTCCATAATTTACAATGTAAGGAAACCACTAATTTAGAGGGAACTCAATTGAGAATATAAGTGATAATTAACAAAGCATCACCCTAAAAGGAGATTGGTAAATTGATTTTGGTCATTATAGACCTAACTATTTCAAGAAAAGTTATATTTATTTTTCCTGCTTCTCCATTTTGATGTGGAGTGCATAGTTAACGACCTATTTATCTATTTTCTCATCACACATTTTTTTTAATTGATCAGACAAATGTTCATGCCATCAATTCATTCACAACATTTTTACTTTAACGTCAAATTGATTCTTAACCAGAAAATGTACTTCTTGAAGCAATGTAAAGCTTCAGACTTATGAGAAATCAAATAAACATAGCCGTAGCGTGTGTAATCATCAATAAAATTGATGAAGTAAACACCTTCATCTCAGGATCTCACATTCTTCGTATCACTAATATCCAAATGAATTATTTTTTATAGAAATTGAACTCTTGTTCATTTGCCTAATAGTTTTCTTGCTATTTAGTGACCTAGTAGACCCTCTTTTTACCGAGCAAAGCAAAGACATTTGCACATATCAACTAATGCCAAGCATACCACACTTATTTTGTCACAATTTCATATAGATAATTCATAATTATTCACATAGTATAGAGTCAAAAGTGCACAATTAAGTGTCACAGTCATCGTCCATATAAATTTATATGTATAATTTCTATTAGTTTATCGAATTGTACAAAATCTCCTTATTAGGAATGCCATTTTCCCACAAGCTTATTCATGTTACATGTATATAATCATGTACACATGTTATCTATAAGCATGCAAATAAGAAATTGTATTCTATCATGAATAGACATGACATATACATACAATTCATACTCAAAAACACACGTCATCATTCAATTGCATGCAATTTATTTATAAAAAAACCATAAGCAATATACTTTTTGACAAGTGAATAATAGACATATTTATAGCTCATTTTAGGATAATTTTAAATGTAAAAGATTATATTACATAAGGTTTCTCATATTTTTGATATTTCAAATAATAAATGGAGAATATGAAGAAATGAACGAAAAAAGAAAGATTATGAAGGAATTAATCATGTGGAAAGAGTTTACGAAGAATCATCACAAATGAAGCAAAGGAACAGCTGGAAAATTAAATTGACAATTCCCAACGATTCTCAGGATAACAGAATCGCTAGCCAAATCGATGGTTCTAGTGAGCATCAAATTATGGATTTTCCTAGCTATTCCTTACACAAATCGTTATGAATCACTGGAATATATTTTGAGAATTTAAAATAACTACGAGTTATTCGGGTTGGTTTGAGATGTTTAATACTTAAAATACTATAAATAAAAATTAGTTGTCCTTGAGTACTTAGATCAATACTCCATTGCTCTACGAGTCATTTTTTATTGTTTTAGTTTTTACTTTATCGTTCTTTACTTTGGAAGAAGATTTTGAAGATTTGAAGTATTTATTTTTGAGGTATTTATCTATGTCTTTTATTTTATTTTATTTTCTTGAAAACCCCATAGCTAATTTTATTTCAAATCATTAGCCAATACATCAATAAAAAACGTTGGCACGATACACCAATTGTTTCGATAAGACAAAGAACTAGCCTCTCTCACCATAGTGTGAGTAGCTAAGTTTGTTGATCACAAATGAAAAGCAATAGGACTTAATGTTTATTACTAATGCAGTACAATCACCAATAATAGACCAAATATAGGAGTTATCCCTGCCCTTGTTGCTTATGGCCTGAACAACTACCATCCCATTGAGCTTAATGGTTACCTCCTCCACTTCTTTCCTCTTCAACCAGCTCAACGCCTCCCTCACGCCTACTACCTCTGCTATCCTCGAATCCAATACCCCATCTTGTTTACCCCCCATTGCTGATAAGAACCCTCCATTTTCATTTCGCAGTACAACCCCCATATGAATATATACTCCTCTCTTCGAATACTTTTGCGTCTGTGTTGCACTTGATTTTCCTCTTCTTGGACACCTACATTTCTCCCCCTTCGGCGCATCCATGGGTTGGATCTATCAAGCGCGCTTACTTCCAAGCCATTAAATGAGATTTTGCGTAAGCCACCACCTGGGATGCTTTCTGGCCCCCCATTCTTCCACACTATAGCATTCTGGTTCGTCCAGATACTCCATGCTACCGTCGCAATCACCTCCTTCACCGCCATAGTGTTCGTTTCAAACAAATCCCCCCACCATCGATCAAAGGTCACTCGATTCCATTGATTGGGGTTCAGACCCTAGTCTATCCAATATTGCATTGCATATCAACACCCAGATAGAGCATGTAATGTATCATCCACATCCTCCACATCCTCCACATCCTCCTTACACACTGCACACAACACATTTACTTGGACTCTTCTACTAAATAGGTTAGTCATTGTGGGTAGTGAATTCAGCACAGCCCTTCATAGGAAATTGAGAAATTTTGGGGGAACTTTCAACCTCCATGATTTTGACTAGTGGATGAAAGAAATAGGTTACAAATTCTGGCTGAATTGCCCCATCAGAGTTCTATAGCCGCTCCGTACAATGTATACCCCTTTAGAATCACCAAACCACATCCACTCATCTTCAACAGGACGAGTTCTCAATGGGATCTCTTTGATCAGAGCTCGACTCTTTCATAAAACAAATCTTGGAGTATATGCCCATCCCATTCACTCCTTTTGGTGCACATCAACGATTCCACTTTTATGTTTTCTAGATCAATAGGTGCCTATGTTTGAATCCTTCCATCTAGGGAGCATGGTAGCTAAGGGTCTTTAAATACATTAATCAGTCTCACATCTCCAACCTTCCATCTACATTCCTCTTTCAACTTTTCGTGTGCTTCCATTATGCTTTTCCAAATATAACTTAGATTCCTTCCCTTCGTCGCTTCGAGGAAATGACTATTTGGGTAATATCGAGCCTTTAATGGTCTAGTAGCTAGAGAGTTAGGATAATCCAGCAGCCATCATGCTTGCTTCATTAGCGTTGCAATATTAAATTCGCACACTCGACGTAGTTCCAGACTGTTAGAGATCACAGTGTTACAGGTCACAGTTCAGCTCAAGTTCATGTCGTTGGTGACAAAGCTTCAATGTTGAGACAGTTTGAGAAAAAGACAGGGCAGTTTGATTATGGTTAAATCAGTTGTAACAAATGTTTGTTAGTTCAGTTAGTTTGTTGTAAATTAGTTAGGACAGTTAGGAGGATGTTGTGAAGTTGTTATATCAGTTAGTTTGTTATTGTAAGAATGTCTATATATATGACATTCATTGTAACCATTTTAAATCAATCAATACAATTTCGTTTTTCTCTCTTTTGGTCTGTGTTCTTGTTTTCTTCATGTTCAACTTCTTTATGTGATCAGTGTGTTCACTCTTTAGTGAATACTTCACATGGTATCGAGCAGCATTCGACATACAATGGCGTAAGGGAGCTCGTATGAAGGAGATTCTCGGTGGTCTAAGCACATTTCTTGATGTTACTACCATTGCAAAGTCTCTCAACTTCAACCTACCTACAAAGCTTGATGAAGGTAACTACATCTATTGGAAAGTGCAAGTAAAAGCTGCAATTCGAGCTCTAGGATTAGAGTTTTTCATTGAAAACAAAAGATCATCGATTCTACAAATGACTCATCTCAGAATCGATGAAGTTCTAAGTAGGTGTGACAATTTGCTTATGGTTTGGTTGTTTTCAAACATAAGCAAAGATGTCATTGGACATGTCTTGAATGTGAGTCCTCTTTTGAGATTTGGAAAACATTGGAAAGTTTGTTTGCTCAGTCATCAATGGCACGAGTTCTTCAACTCAAAAAGAAGATGAACAACATCAAGAAAGGTTCATCTTCAATTTCAGAGTTTGTTCTTAAAGTTAAAACAATATATTTCATTGAATTGAGGTCAATAAATCAAGTGATTCTGAATCTGATATGATTCAATCAATATTAAGTGGTCTTGGTCATGAATTTGATCCTGTTGTTGTGTTAATTGCTTCTCAAAAAGCAAATATGTCATTACAAGATGCACAATACATGTTGATGATGCATGAGCAGAGAATAGAAGACTTAAATCAAGGTTCACAAACCGATATGAATAACATTTCAAGTAAATTTTGTTTGATAGTGACAAGAAGTCACAAGGTATGAAAGGCAGTTCTATACATTTTCAAAACAGATCTAACAATGGTTTTCGAGGTGGTTTCAAGAATCGTGGAGGAAGGACTGGAAATAGAGGAAAAGTTTTTTGTCAGTTGTGCTATAAACATGGACATATGGCTCTTCAATGTTATCACAGATTTGATCAATCATTTTTTGGTCCTCAAGGCCGAAGTCGCTCAAACTAGACATCCTGTTGCACGCCTCACTATCAAATGCCTCAGAATGCTCAAGCAATGATCAACCAACAAATGATCAATCAACAACCAGCACCTCAAGCAATGATCAATCATTTTCAAGGCATGATGGTGACTCCTGAGAATGTGGTTGATCCAAACTGGTACATGGACAGTGGAGCTTCTAGTCACATGACCTCTGATGGATCAGCTCTACACAATAAAATTGAATACAAAGGTAATCAGTTAGTCACTGTTGGTAATGGTGAGTTGTTAAATATCTCTCATACTGGTAATGCTGTGATTCATTCAAATTCAGTTCCTTCTCTTCAACTAAATGATGTTCTTCTTGTTCCAAAAATAGCCAAGAATCTTATAAGTGTTTCAAAGCTTACTCGTGATAATAATGTTATTACTGAGTTTACTCCTTCTTCTTTCTCTGTTAAGGACAAGGATTTGAAGACAACATTGCTTCAAGGAGTACTCCATAATGGCTTGTATTGTCTTCCAAAGGCTGGTCCCTTTTCATATGGTTCTGTCTCTTCTGTTTCACCTGTTTTTTCATCTAATTCTTGTACTACTTCACTTGTGAGTTCTGTTACTATCGATGTATGGCATGCTAGACTAGGACATCCATCTAGTTCAAGTTGTTACACAAAGTTTTATCTTCATTACACAATACTACAAATAAATCTTGCATATCCTTTTGTAATTCTTGTAAGGTAGCAAAGATGCACAAACTTCCTTTTCGTCTTGCAATATAAGCGCTACTAAACCTTTGGAGTTGGTTTACTCGATCTTTGGGGTCCATCTCCATTGTTATCTTCTCAAGGTTCAAGGTATTACATAGTTTTTGTTGATGCCTTTAGTCGTTTTACATGGTTCTATCCTCTCAAATTAAAATCGATGCATATGTCGCCTTTCTACATTTTATTAAGCAGTGAATTGCAACTTAACTCCAAGTTAAAAAATTTCAACTCGATATGGGCCTTGAATATAAACCAATTGAGAAATTTTGCAATGCATCTGGTATAGTTCATCGTTACTCTTGTCCATATACACATCAACAAAATGGTGTCCCTGAAAAGAAACATAAAACTATTGTTGAGATGGGACTAACTCTTCTTGCTCACTCAAAACCGCCCTTTTCGTTTTGGGAAGAGGCATTCATCATCTCTTTGTCTTTCTTATTAATAGTTTACCATCTCGTTGTTCTTTATTTTAAGTCTCCATATGAGGTATGTTTTTGTAAACTACCCGATTATTCCTACTTCAAAACTTTTGGTTGTGCTTGCTATCCAAACCTTACTGCCTATTCTCATCATAAGTTCAATTTTCGATCTTCTAAGTGTGTTTTTATTGGTTACAGTCCTAGGCATCATGGTTACAAGTGTTTACATTCAAATGGCAAGATTTATATCTCTCGTGATGTTGTGTTTAATGAAGATGACTTTCCTTACTCTAGCATTTTTTCTTCTACTCATTCTTCTTCTTCTTCATGTTCTAGTCTACCTTTGTCTGTTCTGCAACATTGTCCTGCTTCTTCTCCTTCAAAACATTATGTTCCTGTTTCTCCTCTTTTGGATTCTTCTACTTCTCCTTCTTTTGTTTTACCACCTTCTTCTTCTCCTATTGTTCCCTCAGTTCCTACTGAATTACCTACTGAATTACCTACTGATCCACAGCTTCCTATTACCAGAACTAATGTTAACACTCATCCTATGCTAACTAGAAGTAAGGCTGGTGTTTATAAACCAAAAGCTTTGGTTGTTACTTCTCCATATGCTTTGGTACACTCTCTTTCTGATCCTAAATCTGTTAAGGATGCTCTTGCTGATCCAAATTGGTACTCAGCTATGCATGATGAAATTAATGCATTGGATAGTAACAATACTTGGACATTAGTTCCTCCTACTTCTGACATGAGTATTGTTGGTTGTAAGTGGGTGTTTCGAGTTAAAACTACTCCCTTTGGGGACATTCAGAGGTATAAGGCAAGGTTAGTGGCCAAGGGTTTTCATCGATACACTGGTTTGGATTTTGGAGATACTTTTTCTCCTGTCATAAAACCCTCCTCTCTTCGAATCATGTTTACTCTTGCTGTTACATATCAGTGGCCTATAAAGCAGATTGATGTGAATAATGCTTTTCTCAATGGAGAACTTGTTGAAGATGTATTCATGAGGAAACCTGAAGGCTTTATTAGCAAACAATTTCCACAATATGTTTGTAAGCTGAACAAAGCTTTGTATGGTCTCAAGCAGGCTCCTCGAGCATGGTTTTCTAAGCTTAAAATGGCTTTGCTCACTTGGGGATTCACTAATAGTTCAGCTGATGTTAGTTTCTTCTTTCAAATGACTGATTCTTCTATTCTCATGCTTCTTGTATATGTTGATGATATTCGATCACAGCTCCAATTCTTCATTAATTCAAAGAATCGATTACATGGTTGAATTCAAAGTTTTCTCTTAAATCCTTGGGGGATGTGGATTACTTTCTTGGTTTTGAAGTTTATAGAGATTCAACTGGATTGTATTTATCTCAACATAAATACATTCTTGATCTTCTCAAGAGGACTAACTTGTTGGATTCTAAACCAATGTCTTCTCCTTATTCTCGTTGGAGCTAAACTAGTCTTTCTTGGTGGTGTTCCTTTCTCGATCCTACACTATATAGGAGTACTTTGGGTGCTCTGCAAGATCTTACTTACACTCGTCCCGATCTAAGTTTCATTGTCAATAAGCTTAGTCAATTTCAAAGCAACAACCTACTGATCTTCATTTGGCAAATTTGTCAAACGAGTTCTTCGTTTTTTAAAGTCTTCTCTTGACACTGGTATTGTGTTTCGTCCTGCTCCTTCTTTATCTCTTGAAGTCTTCACTGATTCTGATTGGGCTGGTGATGTTGATGATCGTCGATCTACTAGTGGGGTGTGTGTTCTTCTTGGTGGCAATCTTATTACTTGGTATTCAAAGAAGCAATCTATTGTGGCAAGGTCCAGTACTGAAGCTGAGTATCGAGCACTTGCTTTGGGTGTTACTGATATTTTGTGGACTTCCTCCCTCCTTCGTGAACTTGGTTTTACTTGTCCTGCCAAGCCTATACTTTGGTGTGACAATACTAGTGCCCGAGCTTTGGCTTTAAATCCTGTTTTTCATGCTAGAACTAAACATATTGAGGTTGATGTTCATTTCTTGCGTGAAAAACTTGCAGCTGGTTTGTTTGAGCTTCGTTATGTACCAACTGAGCATCAATCGGTGATTTGTTCACTAAGGTTCTCTACTCCTCGGTTTCATTTTATTTCTTCCAAACTGAATCTAGTTTGTTCACCTAGATTCAGTTTGAGGGGGCATGTTAGAGATCACAATGTTACAGTCACGGTTCACTCAAGTTCATGTCGTTGGTGACAAAGCTTCAATGTTGAGACAGTTTGAAAAAAAGACAGGCGGTTTGATTATGGTTAAATCGGTTGTAACAAATGTTTGTTAGTTCGATTAGTTTGTTGTAAATTAGTTAGGACGAGTTAGAGGTGTTGTTAAGTTGTTATATCAATTAGTTTGTTATTGTAAGAATGTCTATATATATGACGTTCATTGTAACCATTTTAAATCAATCAATACAATTTCGTTTTTCTCTCTTTTGGTTCTGTTGTTCTTGTTTTCTTCATGTTCAACTTCTTTATGTGATCGGTGTGTTCACTCTTTAGTGAATACTTCACACGTGAACCACCAAACTTTTTAGTTTACATTACATTCCCCAGTCTTCCTATCGTATACCTCCATGTTTATCCACATCTAACACCCACTAAAACTTATTCATCAAGTTTTCGAGCTGATTACTCAACCTCTTTAGAATATGGAAGACACTCATTATGTAGGTTGGGATTTATTGCACTACGGATTTCAATAGAACCTCCTTCCCAGCTCTTGATAACATTTTCCCTTTCTACCCTTGGAGCCTTTTCTTCACTTTCTCATAAATATATGAGAATAATTCATCCCTATTCCTTTACACCTTGCTAGGAAAGTCGAGATAGAACCTTGCTGAACTGGATTGTTTGACCTGTAGAGCCTGGCATAGCTCTTCCCTAGTCGATCGGCACACTTTCCTGCTGAAATGGATTTAGGATTTTTTAAAAACTGATCACCTGTCCTGTAGCTTCTTCGTAGAGATGGAGGCACTCCTTAATAGTCTCGGCTTCCTGATTCGAGGCTTTGAAAATAGATAGCTATCATCGGCGAAAAAGGGATGAGAAACTATCGGGGCCTCGTTTGCTATTTTACAAACATGTAGCTATCCCAAGACTCCTTTCTTCAATAGAATGGTCAACAAAACTTCGGCACATAGGAGAAATAAATATGGCGAGATTGGATCTCCTTGGCGCAGCCCCTTGTCGGGATAACCAGTCCGACTTCATGATCACCCACCAAAAATTATAGCGAATAGAGATGATGCACATCATCATCAAGTCAATCAATCATCTAGCAAAGCCCATTCGAGCCATTAACACCTCCAAAAAAGTCCATTCCACCCGATCATACGTCTTACTCATATCAATTTTGAGTGCAGCGAATCCATCTTTCCCTTGCGTCTTCCTGTGCAACCAATGATTAACTTCAAAAGCAGAGATCCCATTGTCAGTAATTAGCCTCCCGGGATAAAGGCACTTTGAGACTCGGAGATGATCTTTAGTAGTATGAGTTTGAGCCTATTTGCTAACATTTTTGAGACAATTTCATACAAAACATTACATAATGATATTGATCTCATATCAATAATAGACTTTGGTTTATCTTTTTTGGATATCAATACTACTAATGTATTATTTAGTGATTCAGGGACAATCCCTAATTTTATGAATTGAATAAAGCACCTGAAATACCTGCGCTCATGGTTATCCAAGACTTTTAGTAAAAAGCCGGATTCGTTCCATCGAGACCCAGGCTCTTGTCTGGATGTATTACAAAGATTGCCGTCTTGACCTCCTCCTTTATGAATTTCTCCAGTAGTATCTCATTTTGCTCCACACTAACCCTTGAGTGTACACACTCATGAATTGGGTCCAAACACCCCTGCCTTAGTAAATTTACTAAATCTCCTAAGCCATTTTCACCTTCTCTCCAAACTCCATTATCATCTTTCAACTTTGTCACATGGTTCTTCTTTTTCCTCGCTGCTGCATAGGAATGGAAAAACTTAGTATTTTGGTCCGCCCCCTAGAGCCAATGTTCCTTTGCTCTTTTTCGCAAAAAGTCCTCATTTTATGCAATGCCGATAAGTATTCTTTTTCCACTTCTTTGTATCATTGAAGGGAAAAAGAATTTGTTTGCCCTTAAAGAAGTTCAAGTCTATTTCCCAAGTTTTCTACTTTTTTGTCCTGCTCCTTTGTAATCTTTCTTCCCTATGTTTATAATTACTGTCCATATTCCAGAATCCATCCCATAACTAGCAAGCCCTCGTCTCTTCCCATACTTCCATCATAACTTTTGCGCACCTATCTTCTCGCAGCTATTCATTTTTGAAGTGGAAGCGAACCGTTCTGTTAGAAATTTTCCATTGTGGCTGTCTTTATTTATATAATTGTGGCTGTCTTTATTTATATAATTGCAATGTCATTTATTATCATGAATGAGTAGTTAATCAATCTTAACAAAGTCCGAACGTGAACTAGATCCGTTTTGCAATGTAGTTATGATGAGAAGATTATGTGCTTAATGCTTTAAACCAATCTTATTCTTTGATTCACTGATTTAATAGGTTAATATTTATTAATTTTAATTATGATCTTTGTATGGCATGCATAATCTAGAATGTGTGTTGTAATATTTGGTTTCATTATCTATTTGAAGGAGTAACTAGGATTGTTTGAAAGGAAACACCATTTAGATATCCTAAGTAAATTTGAGATCTTAATCTAGTGTTGAAATGGGTTTTTGAAGATTTTAGATTTAGTAGTTCAAAGTTCACATAAAGTTTAATGTGATTTTATTGCGTGAAGTTAATGTCTTTGTATTTTCAAAGGTGTTAGCTCAATAGAATTAGAATGTGGCTTTTTCATCTTGGTATAAGGAGAACTAATGACCTGGTTAAATGTTGTTTACTTACTTTTGATTAAAGTTTAATGATATATCTTACTTTATAAAGTACGCTCATAACTATATATTGATTGAAGTTACATGTTGGGAATGCAAACGAGTTTATGTTTCATTGTTTCGGATGTTTGTTTAGATATTTATTTATTATTGAATTAAATTTATTTGATTGATTGTGAATTTGAATTGTGATAGTTAATATAATATAGGTAGTTAACTATTATTATATTAAAGTTAATGATTAGTTAGTTTAATAACCGTTTTTAATTAAATAAAAGAAAAAAATAATAAAAACTTTTATAAGTCCTTTTTCCTAGAGAAGTTGGATAAATCCATGTGGAGACAATTCCCACATATCACAACTACAAATTATTTAAAGTATAATATAAAAGGAAAAAATATTGTACACTCTCGACACCAATCAATTTTTAGCACCATTTCCATGGGTTTTAACACAATTTCTTCGGATTTTTAGACGTTGTATGGTTTATCCACTTCGACGTTCTGATTCAATGGGATATTTACATCCGTTTGATAATGAAGTAGATAGAACATTTAATCGTAATTTCAGACAACAAAAACGTAAAGAACACAAACTTTCCATAATGGAAGCCAATAATAACTTTAATATCGATAATAATAATGATAATAGAGAACTTACTTTTAGGCAAGCTAATCAAAATCTTATGCTTACGAAAAAATATGTATTGCCTATCTTAAGGGATTTCCCAAATTTGAACTTAGATATTCATTCATTATTGCTCTACCTAGCTTCTATGGTAAGGATAATGAAGACTCACAAATATTTAAAATGGAATACCAACACAAAGCCAATAGGATGAAGCTTAAAGAACGCACGTTAGATGATGTGCGTACTGCAAGTTTAACAATTCGCTTGTAATAATAATGTTACCAACTTACGTTGACTACGAATATCGTCCTCAAGGAAAGGTGTATGCACTCAATACGTAATTAACTAATATTACTCTATTGCCTAAGAAATCCTTTTAATTGATTTTATAATTAACTAAACTAATCTATACTAACAAATCAATGCAAACTACTTCTTAAACTCTTATATTAAAACAATCTTAGTTCATAACTTTACCTAGGTAATGAAATACTATAATTTTCAACTCACTTTATCATCTTTATTATGTGTGTGTAATGCCTAATTAGAATAAACAAATTTCTCTAAAATCCACTTTAACCCACTATCACGACGGAAAATATTTCAATGTGCAAACTAGAACTCCACCTATCAGTGTGAATAATGTAAGCTCCACATTGCTTTAATGTTCCATATCTTTAGATTCATATCCAATTAAGTTTACTATCTGTGCCTCCCTAATTAACAACTGTCGCTCGATGTTATGGATTTTACGATTGTACCGTCCATATGTAGTTTAAAAGCTTCAATGGTCATGATAACTTGTAAAACCTAATATCAACAAATACATGATGAAAATGTTTGTAGCATTACGCTCAAAATCAATATAAATTCTAACCATTGGACTTTTTACTAATTACAATCTATTCATGTTCATAGCATAGAATTAATACCATTAGATCCATTGATCCCTTAGATTAATAAACTACTCATAAATCATTGAAACAAATAAACACATAGTGGTATTCATTGAAATCAGAACTACGCATCAGGACTAGGTCTAACATCAAGACTACGCATCATCATCATCATTGACATCATCAGCTTTAAGATAGGATGATGATAGGATGGTGTCAATGGATGCTCCACCCTCCTGCAATGCACCATATCTAGATTAAACACATAGTTTGATTGTTGTTGGAAAACCAAAAGACCTATCAATCGGTCTCATCGATCTGCTCCTCTCATATCTAGCTACGTCCCTCTGATGATCGGCAAACAACATGAAGTTCCGCTGCCCATTTCGTTTGTCTTGCTTATATTTCCTTAAGGCTTCAAAATACTACACCTTGTCCTCTTGGTACTGTTTCTGTATCTCAACAATCCATAGACTCTGCTACCGTGGAGTCAAGTCTTTGATGGTAGTAATAATGGTTGTGGTGGAGGAGGCAGTGGAAAAACCTCAGGACCATCTAAGTAATGCTTTAATAAGTAGGTCTACAAATTAGTACCCCATGGCAAATCCCTTCTGGTTGGGCTCCTCCTTTCCATATCCTTCATTTTCCAATTCTTTGGTTAACTAAGTTGTTGCTACTATTGCTGCATTATCTTTTTGTTGTTTAACCAATAATTCGGGCTTATGTCGGTTGCCCTTGGCTATTTTCCTCTCATTCTCGAATTCTTAATAACATAGCCATGATTTAAGTGTGAGCATAAACGCACCATCCATGGTTGCTTGGGCCTCAATATCGAATTCTGCATCTCTAAGCAATCTCATTTCGGCCTTGAAGCATAACTGAGTGATCAAAATTGGAAACAACAACTTGCTTTCTCGCTCAAACATAATGGGCTCCCTCAGATTGTTGGAGATGATCTCAACGACATTGATTTCCCATTTTGTGTAATCTCAAATAAGCAAGCCATTTTGGCTTGTTGATCTCTCCCTGCAGATTGGTCGGTATAGAGAAGTAACCAGGAAATATTGTCACATTCGGTAAACTTTCATAACACTCCCCTTCTTAATGTGCTTCGACACATTCTCAGCACCCATTATCTAGCTTTGTTATGCTTGAACAGCCAATGCTCGCTCTATGGCTTGAAAAGGTATAGGTAGTAAGGTTTCTCATATAAGTTATCCGGGAAACTTGAGTAAACTCCAATCATACTCAAGTGATCTGATCCATAGATGTTATTTATCTCACACTCATTAAAGGGAACAAACACCCCTTTCACCTCATGAGCTCATTCTTCCTAACTTCACATTGGAATAAAATTTGTATACAATCTCACTCATTCCTTTAACCTTGTTTTCTCTATAGTCTTGAGTGAATTGCACCTAATTTTGTTGCCTAATGAAACTTTTTACTTTTTTATCATACTTAGCCAAAAAAATTTATACCTCTTTCACAAATGATTTCCTATGCTCAATCACCTCATATCTTTGAATGGACTAGGTTTCACTTTATTGGGATCTCTTAAGGTTGATACCTCAAAATCATGTTCTCCTACTTGACTAACTTACCTACTTGTTATCGACATTTTCTCAAATTCATACCACTTAAAATTACAATGCAACTAGCAATACAGGTATTGAAATGACCTAAAAATCAAAATTTATATCACACAGATCATCACATTCCAAAGAATGCAAAAAATATAAACTAGGTCTCCATGAGTCTCATTAATGCTCAATATTCACACAACATGAAAATCCTACTCAAAAACCTCATATCTACTATTCATGAAATCTCATTGAAATTTCTTAAAACTTCAAAGCATAACTAATGAAATTATAAATTTACCTCAATGCCAGACTACGTTCTGGTGTATAACACTCTTCGAAGTCTTTAACAATCCAATGCACTTTTATGTTAGTGTGAATGAAATGATGGAAATGGGGTTTTGACCCACTCCACAACATCGGCGTCGTGCCTTAATATGGACGGTGCCATGGCTGCGCTGCGATGGTGTCAGCACCCCTGAATATGTTTTTATGTTCTATTGGTGGCGCCCTGCTGGCACTGTGCTTACTACCCACAACACCGTGTGTATAACACACACTGCTTAGACCTCTCTGTTGGGTTTCGGGATTCCTGCGCAGCAAAAAATTCAAACACAATTTTTGAAAAACCCTAATAGGATCGAAAATACCATTTAACTAGATTTATAAAAGTAAACCATACCTTAATCCATGATTTCCTTCTCTGATTGCTCGATCTCCAAGACGTTCAAGTACACATCATCTATCAGAAATCCATAGGCAAACGACGACTACAATTTGGAGTGCTAACCCAAGAGAGATAGAAAATGTTTTTCTTTATTTCCTAAAATCCATAGAACTTTATAGTAGCAAAAACCGAAATCTTTATTGTTTTTAGGGTTTCAACCTTTATTTATATTTGTAAATAAGCTCACTTAAAAAAACCTTGTTCATAATACAACTATTATATTTAGGCAATTTAAGCAAATTACACAAACACTTCTATTAATAAGTTATCATATAACAAATCGAAAGCTTTTATTTCATGAATTTTATTATATAAAATCCATTACTCTAGACCAATTGAAATTGTGTAAAGCTATTCTTTGTGTGCGACCCAATAGGTTCATGTGACGTTGGTAGTGAACCAAAACCATTTTGGTACACAAGTTATAAGCAGTCTCTAGCAAGGCATTATGACTACCCATATAACATGAATATCAAAATTGAAACAACCTAATGAATAACATATATCATATCATTTTCCCATGCGAGATCATTTGATTAAACATAAGGCATGGAAAGTCACCCTTAAAGTTTAATCATCATAGTCTCGATCTTTAGGTGGACTGAAAGCATCCAAGTGACATTGATCATATCAATTCACTTGGACTTAACCATTTAACAGACTAACATATCAAGGGTTCCACTGATATCTCTCTCTAAACGAAAGGGACAAATTCTATCTTGATTACAGATCTTCACATATTATTCACATGGTAACCAATCACAATCTTTATAGTCATCCAGTTAAAGACAACGTTTCATTATGTCAAATTACCATGCTCCTAATATTGAAGTCTATGGTAATATCAAGTCGAAGGACTAAATAATATAGCTATAATGAGTAATACCAATGACTTAATCCATGTGGTGTTCTCATAATAGGTCGGTCCAGTACCTTGTTCCTGAACAAGTACGCATGATCTCGATTCATGTCCCTATATGTATGATCATCATATGACCATCAATGAAGATTCACACTAGTCTTAATTCATTATAGCTCCCTGTATAATGACAAACTAGGGACATTTATGATATTTCAACAAATACCCATAGATCTGACTATAAGGTAAAAAAGCAATCACATATAATAAAAAAATGAAAACCTCAATTTTATTAACTAAAATTATACAATAAACAATGTTTATAGATTGACCTAGGGCACATGCCCCCAACACTTTCTGTCCGCATTTCTCGTATATATATTTTATTTAACTCATGTTTGGCGTTTCCCCGACTTTGTGTATTATAACACAAGGTGTCATGATCACGTGAAATCCATGTAAATTTAAAAATTTCATAAAAACTTACCCAACAAATGGCCGTACCTGCACATTGAACAAAATTTTTTGTAAGTTAGAAACTATTACGTGTGAATTGTACTTACTAAATTAACTAACTAACTTCCTAACTGAAATTAAAAAACTTGAAATTTAAAAACCCCTGGGCTGCCTCATAGTAGCAATTAGTTTAACGTCATTAGCCTGTCATATTTTCACTTGTTTAGTCCGAGTCTAAATCGAGATACTCCAATTATAGATCATAGATAATAATGTTGTTCCCCTTTAACAAACATTATCTTCTCTACATCATTATCCTCATCGATACTCAGTGTGATCCTCTTCTTCCTCGTGTACAAGTTTTCATTGGCAGTGTTCAAGAATGTCCTCCCAAGTATCATAAACACATCATCGGCCATATTATGATCTATAACTTCAAAATCCGTGATGAATGTGAATATACCCACTTTCATATGCACATCTAAGACTCTTCCTATAGTTGGTATCAACTTGACATCAACTACTTGCAAATTTGTCGTATCGGGACAATTGATCTTCAAGTTGACGTGCAACATCATTGGCATGACATTAACTGAGGCTCATATATCACATAAGACATTTCTAAACTAGTGCCCATTAATGCTTATTGGTATGCATATTTCTATCGAATTTCTCTTCTTGGTTGGTTGAAGTCTCAGTATGAATTTGAACTTTGGTTCCAGCTTCCTTGGAACTACCTTGATGCTATTTCCTTTCAGTGCTTTTTCAGAAGGTCCTTCATCTTTCTGCTACGCTTTCCATTGTTTCTTCACCGTCTTGCTATTCTTCAAGGTGTTGATCCTTTGTTCCTGAATTCCTTAAGTTAATCTTGTTTTACTTCCATTTCATTCTCATGGATCTCTTCATGCTTCTTCATAGCCAAAGTGTTGACTTTTTCTGGCTTGTACATCACTTGCTCTAGTCTTGGCTCATTCATTATCGTAGTGCTCATCATGTGAATAGCACTAACGTTTTCCTAGGGATTAGTGATCACTTTACATGAAAATTGTCATTCATTTGTTAAATTCAAGGTAATGGCTAACTGACCAATCCGTCTCTCTAAATTCTTGATGGATTGTGATATCTCATGATCCATTCTCTTCATGGCTCGCTTTATATTTTCCATCTCTTTTTCATGCTTCTCATGGCATTACCTATTGTTGATGTCCATGGTGTGCAAGAGTTTCTCGATTGACTTCAATGAATTATCTCTTCCATCTGCCCTAGCTTCCCTTGTTGGACTTGTTGTTCAAAATTGGGAGGCAACTTCAATGCATTATCATGATTTCCATATGAGAAGTTGGGATTGTTGTTGTATCCTTGATAAAACCATTAAGGAGACATTCTTCTCATCCTGAAGTTGTTTCCATAGCCTTGGTTGTTCATGAGTCTACTTATTTATACTCCATTCCTTGCTAGATGTCAATTTGGTTAACCACAATGGCTTGGTGATTAATGGGTTGCTGTATCGCCTGTACTTGTGAACTTTGTTATCCCATTTGAGGTTTTGCCATTTGATTGCTCAAGTTGGATAGTTGTGCCATTATCCCAGCTTGCGAATCAATCTTATATACGCCCACTCGTTTCCTCACTATAGAACGAGTACTGGTTGTAGAGCTTTGAGATATAAGATATATGAGATCCAATGCTCCATCCTCATTGTTGGTTAGTAGAGAACCACCTGCTGCAGCATTTACTGGTGTTTTCGTGCTGTGATTCATCCCATAGTAAAAAATCATGAGTTTTACCTATTTCACATATCCATGTCCTAGACATCTCCTCTGCATTTCCTAGAATCTTTCCTAAGCCTCTCCAAGAGACTCTGCATCTTCCTACTTAAATTAATTGATTTCTAGCTTCCTTTCACCGACCTTCACTGGGGGAAAGAACTTGTCTAAAAATCTTTCATTGATCTCCGCCCATGAGGTCATACTCCCTGCATTTAGTCATTCGAACCAGAATTTGGCTTTTCCACCCAATGAGAATGGAAAAGTCTCATCCTAATTACCTCCTTTGTAACTGTGGTAATGTGCACGGTGTCGCAATTCTCCAATAAATTCTCTACATGTGCAATTGGATTTTCATTAGCTAGCCCATTGAATAAGCTATTTTCCCCCATATTGATTAGAGACGGTTTGGTTCGAACTCGGTGATGTTGGCTGGAAGCCTCATCACTCCATTGTAAGTCTCTTTAACTTCTGGTTTGAAGTAGTCATGAGCATATCTGTCTCCGCACTTTATCCTACACTATGAGATCACTTTTGGGTTGGTTATTCCCTTGGCCCTGTTGTTGGTTTCTTGCTTGATCCTCAACCATCTTGATTCCTTTATTTTTCTTTCTTTTGTTGGTTCCGTCAATCTTGGGGTCGTAAGGCATAAAATATTTCTCTCATTTGTTACGCAAGCACTATTTATCCTTAAAAAGAATACACAAATGATCAAGTGCAGAAAGTCAAACTTGAAACTTAAGCCTTTTTATTTTTTCTTTTTGTTTTTATGTACTTGAAAGTAAAGTACATGAAGTAAAACTTAGCAACTTTTTGAACTAACTAAGTAAATCTAAGTGGCTACCTATCCCTGGAAATGACGGTAAAAACTTGATGTACCTGCCACAAGTATAACATCTCGCTTGTAGTAATAGTGTAACCAACTTACATTGACTATATATTTTGTCCTTAAGGAAATGTCTATGCACTCAATATGTACTTAACTAAAATTGCTCTATTGCTAAGGAAATTCTTTTAATTGGTTTTATAACTAACTAAACTGATATATACTAACAAATAAATGCAAATTACTTTTTAAACTCTTATATTAAGACTATCTTAGCTCACAACTTCACCTAGGTAATGAAATACTATGCATTTCAACTCACTTTACCATCTCTATTATGTGTGTGCAATGCCTAATTAGAATAGAAAGATTTCCCTAAAATCAACTTTAACCCATAGTCGTGACGGAAAAGATCATAATGTGCAAACTAGAACTCCACCTATCGGTGTGAATAATGTAAGCTCCACATTGCTTTAATATTCCAAATCTTTAGATTCATAACCAATTAAGTTTACTATCCGTGCCTCCCTAATTAACAACTATCGCTTGATGTTGTGTATTTTATAACTGTACCATCCATATCCGGCTTAAAAGTTTCAATGTTCATAATAACTTTTAAGACCTAATATCAATAAGCATGTGATCAAGATATTCGTAGCATTACGTACATAATCAATACAAATTCTACTCATTGCACTTTTTACTCATTTCAATCTATTCATGTTCATAGCATAGCAATCATTCCATAGGATCCAATGATCATTGAGATTCATAAACTACTAACAAATCATTGTAACAAACATACACATAGTGCTATTCATCAAAATCAGAGATTAAAAGAATAAATTCTATTAAATCAATACAAACAATACCCGAATCACCACACGTAAGTCTTCAATCTCTTCTTTCCACAAATTATTTTAATACTCAAGAATAAAGTAAACCTATGCTCCACTATATTATTGGTGGCTAATCTATTGTAAATTATGTGTTTACCATGTTCTCCTATCTATTTATACTCCCTAATCATGTTTCCAAACAATTAGAAACTATTTAACAATTTAACACAAAATAGAACTCAATTTTCTATTTCTTCTCTTCTCGGTGTTGTCACTTAATTCTCGGCGCTATGTGTACACTCCCACGGTGCCACCATTGCGCCGAGCATCCTACTTACATTTTCTCTATTCAGTTGTCTTGGCGCTGTCCTTTTGGCTTTTTGACGTCATCCTTTGACCTCCACTGTGCCGCCACTACGCCGAGCTTCCTGTCTCAATTATTTTTACTTCCTTGCTCTCCTACACCGTGCGTCGAACTCCCTCGTCATGCCTTGTTGTCCCACAGCATCATGCTACTTAGCCACGGCGCCAAACCTCTTTAAGTGTTTTTTGAGTCGTTTCTTCTCGAATTCACTTGTTTCCTTCTTTTATGCCTTGTATATCTTAAAATGCATAAATACAATCAATTTGAGCTCATTTAAGGATATTTATATTAAATATACTACTAAACTAACCTTATATGTAAGTCTAATTAGTCGCTTATTATTATAAACAAATCAAACTTAAAGATTTTCCTTTTGTATTAAAAAATCAAGCACAAGATTGATTCTTTTATCTTTCTCAAGATTCAATAACAATATGGGCTCAAATGTTAGAAGCTTTCCTAGAAAAAGTATGCCTGCAAGAAAAATTAGTGCTAATAGAAGACAAATCACATCATGAAAATGAGAAATGGCAAAAACTTCAATGAGTTTTGGGATAGATTCCAAAGATTAATCTCATCTTTTCCATAACATGGATACACTCAAAGAGCTTTATTAGAATACTTCTATGAAGTACTAAATCATTATGAACAAAGACGATTAGATACCGTATGTGGTGGATCATTATTCGATGTTACACCAACTCTAGCAAAAGAAACTATTAATAAGATTGTTAAACAATCTAAACAAAGACGGTGAAAAGAACGATACATCAAGAAAGAAAGTTTACGAGGTCAATAATAGAACTAGTAGTAAGTTTGACGAAAAAGTTGAAGAATTAACTAACATGTTTAAGCTACTACTAAAAGATAGATCAAATCAAGTGAAACCATATAGATTTTGTAATGAAGTTACACATGCTACGGATATGTGTCCTACTTTACTAGAAGATAAGAGTGAATAAGTTAACACGATTGGTCCTCCTAGAAACCAATATAATAACAAAAATTATTACACCAGAAAACCAAATTCAAATCTTAGCTAAAGTCCACAAAACCAAAACTATATAACTTATAGACTGAGAGAACCAACACAACCTACACTAATGCAACAACGTCAACAAACTATTCAACCTACGCAACAAAATTTAGAACAAATATTACACAACTTGATGACCCAAAGTCATCAAAACTTTACGCAAATCTTTTTAAAACCAAATCAACACCGATACGTCTATTAACGCGCTAAAAAATCAATGTAGTCAAATGACTTTACAAATCAACAAATTAAGTAATCAAACTAAAGTAACTACTCAACCTACGAACAATACTAGTCAAGCACAAGTTAACGCTTTATTTTGTGAAAATGAAAAAGAAACGAATACAGAAGAAAAGCACCAAAAAATGTAAAAAGAAAACTAAAATACCTCAAACAATAGAACAAGAAGAATAAGAAGAAGAAGAGATGATGGAAAATGTCATTCCTACTAGAGAATGGATGGACGAGCAACTAAAATATAAACCTTTTCCCGAAAGGCTATACTCCTGGTATTTAGCCAAAGTGAAAGACTACAAAAAATCTCTACAATATTTTGAATTAATTAAACAAGACAAAGTAAACGATGATTATAAGTCAAATGAAGATATGCATTCTAATTCTAACGTTTCACAATGATTAGCAAATGATAGTGAGGAAGAACATAAAGAAAACATATCTGAACAATTTAGGAAATTTGAAATTAATGAAAATTTAGAACAAAATATTTCATCTTTAATGAGAATGCCTGAGAAATGTTTCGACCCCGGAATGTTTTTCATACCAATCACAATAGGCAATTCTTTTATTGAATTTGCTATGTGTGATATCGGGGCATCAATTAACGTTATCACTTAAACTTTATGAATCATTTAAAATAGGATCGATAACTAATACGCCTATTAATCTTACTTTAGCAAATAATACGATTATTAAACCATATGTATTATTAGAAAAAATTTTAGTACAAGTACATGATTTAGTGTTTTCACTTGATTTTTATGTGATGGAAATGGGAGAATCAACATCACCCAATCTGTTGCCTATACTATTACTTAAACCTTTTTTAAAGACAGCTAGAACTAAGTTAGATATTTATGAAGGAACAATGTTTATGGAGTTTGAAGTTAAGATTGTCAAATTTAAAATTAACAATGAACATAATTATGACAATAATGAAGAATATGATGAATTATTTGATAATGAAATAGATGAATTTTTCGATGTAAACTATTATGATAATTTTAATGCTAAAATTTAAGCAATTAAAGCAATAACAATGGAAACCAATAAAAGGACCCAAAAGAAAGAAACATGTGAAGACGCTTCAAAATAAATGAAAGTAACTCAATAGTGGAGAGTTAAGCAACCGAAAAATTAAAAAAAATCATTAACAAGATGGAAGTTTCTAAGTCCAAGTACAATAAGAAAAAGAAAAAGTCAGAATTGAATCATATAAAGCTTAATGATCCTAGAGGTATACACCTGCACATTAAAATCAAATGGGTTTCGTACTACATAACACGGCGTGATACGAACTCCAATGCAAATCTCATATACATACACTTCTTTCTACATATGCACTTGGAGTAGAATTCACTTGCTTCTGAACGATTCGCTTTACCAGATGGAACTTCAAGTCAACTAATAGGAGTGGTCACGGATGTGTCTGTTGACGTGGACAACAACACCGTACCCACAAATTCTTTTGTCATGCCACACTTTTATCAATAAAAACCCTATTTTAATATTCGGACAACCTTTCTTAGCCACTACTCATGTTATTATGGATATTCTAAACAAAATAATTAATCTAACCATTAATGGTCGAGTAGTCACTTTCTAGAATGACACAAGAGTGAAAAATCCTAAATTCAAGTTTAGAGATCCAAACTAATTCTGGAAAGGTTAAGTCGAGCCAATAACGATAAAAAAACGCTCTACGAGAGACATCCCATATTCTTTGTTTATTTATGTTTATTAGAAATTTAGTTTAGTTTAGTTTAGTATGTTTTTATTGTCTCACTTTTTTGACTCTTTATTGGAAATATTTTCGGAAGTTAAAATCCAAGGTAATTTCAATTGAGGGGGGATTGATCGAGTTGTTTTGCTTATATTTCCTTTATGCAAGTTGCATTATTTACTTGCTTATATATATTTATTTTATTAATAAGATTATTTAGTTAGTGACATGTCCCACTCAAACATTAAGATATTTAGTCAATTCTACCTTAATATGAGTTATTATGAATGAGAAATAAATTAATGATAAATTGTAAAAAATAGTAAGAATGGGCTAGCGATTCCCAGCGATTCGAATTTACACCGGGAATTCTAAATTGGTAGTGTTACACATGAAAATTAGTATAAAATTGGGGTATAACAATTCTTAGCGATTCACCTACATAGGGGAATTGCTGGCAAAATCGGTGAAAACAGTGAGACAAGTTCCACCGATTTATAAAGTGATTCCTAGTAATTCCATTTTAAAAAGGAATCACTGGGCACAATTTTGATTTTTAAAACCAAAACCCCAAATCACCACACTCTACACATTTCACTTTTGCAAACCATTGCACCTCTTCACCAAAATCCCAATTTATAGCCTAGTATTTAAGTGATTACCACCTCAACCTAGTCTTATTCAAACCAAAAATCTCGATTTTAGGGGTGTTGAGCCAAACTAGTGTTTTATGAATTTTCAACTTATAGCTTGAAAGGATGGTCTAGAGGACGTTAAAAGCTTCAATCTTGAAAGATTCACTCTCAAGAAGGTAATTATATCAACTCTAGCTATTTACTTAAACAAATTTTGATTTGCGAATTTTCACAAATTTTTCAATATTTTTAGAAATTGTTTTGTTTGAATTTATTCGATTGCATTGCGCAAATAATTTTATTGACTCCAATAGACCAAAAATAGTGATCACATAAATCATTAGCTTACAAATTCAACAATTCCAATTTTTTTGATATATTTACATATATTCGCAAATGGTTTACAAAAATGCTTGAAATAAGTTCGAGGGTTTGGTTATGGTTTTACTTGAATTTAAGTTGCTATATTTTCAAAAGACTTACTATGTGTCACCTAATTACTACAAGATATTTAGAAAAAAGATTTTTATGTTTACATTTTACTTATCACCTTGATGCCAACTCTATTTTTCATTCACAACGAATTTTAGACTAGCTTTTCAAATAGACTTCTCTTTTTTAAAATAAATTCTTTAATTTTATCGAACTATTTCCGAAAACGTTGTTTCTATTATTTACAGGTTTATTTATTTTTTTAACTTGTGATTTTCAAAAAGTTGAGAAATGGCCGGAGGAAAAGGTAGAAGTTCTTGAGAGAAGATGGGAAAGGCACAACTTTTAGAAAAACCCAAATAAAAATCTAAAGCTTCACCTAAACCAATTAGGCCAACAGGGATTTTAGTCAATAACCTAGTTTCAATTATGATTCGGAGGGAGATGAAAAGAATGAGAAAACACCCACCATTTCTTTCCATGCTCATAACCTCATCAATGCCAAAGCCATTACTACAATGGAGGGCGACATTAGCAAGAATAGAGAGATTATACCGGAGAGGGGTTTCAACTTCAAAAATGAAGTTAAGTACGGGCCTACGATCTTAAATATCATAAGGGAAAGGAATTGGGGATTGTTAACTAAGGATTACTACGTCGATAACGACGTGGGGTCCTCAGTTGAAATGAGGCATGCCATAATAGTAATAGAATTTTATGCTAATGGGCATGAAAATGAGAATAAGAAAATAGCCATAGTCCAGGTAGACTAGTGGACTAATCACTCGAGAGAATAAATCGGTATTATAATTTACCAGAAGTTCATTTGAGGTAAAATAATGAGTACCAAAAATTTGAATACTTGTATAGACACGGATTTCCCTGTGAGACCATTAGGAATGGTTTATAAGCAATTCCGAGGTATGATTTCCATTTTGATTAGAATAGGTACCCAATATATATATAAACCAAATATTTTAGGAAAATAACCAAAGCTAAGAGATTTTTTCTAAAACGCGAGCCTCGACCTAGTTTACAACATTACGACATAGTGAACTCTAGGGGAGTTCTCCTATACCACATAGTCCAAAGGATCGGGTATGTTGATGTTAGCAAGATAATCTATGAATCGATTAGGAATGCCATGACCACATAAGAAAAATGAAGGACTACCTTTTTCCTTGATGATTATTGAGTTTTGCAAGCAAGACTGAGTTCAGATGAGAGGAGTCGAGTTTGATGTATTTCAAGATAAGACCATCATTGATGATATCATTGAGAAAAACAAGAAGGTGACAAGATATGTTAACTTTGAGGAGAGATGAAAGAGAACCGACACACAAAGGAGAGAGACATAGAGAGAAAATGAGTACGAGAAAACGATCAATGAATTCTAGAAGAAACGCAGAATGTTGCGCATAATGAGCAGACAAATCCTCAATGAATACGTGAGGATATGCTGAGCACGCCGACTGATATGGGTGTTAGAGTGACGGATAAGGCGATGCAGTCTCGCGAGTTTCAGCGACATCACCCGGAAAAGTTTCACGGTGGTACGGATCTCGGAGCAGCAAATATTCATGACGTCTTGGCCACACCAGATCATATAAGGTCGAGCATCTCATCAGCTTTGTTGTTCAGCGAGGCCGATGACTGGTTGCGCACTACGGTGGCGTCGATGGGGACGATCAAGGATTGGGCTGAGTTCAAGGATGGGGAAGTACATTCCTCCTACAGTTCAGTAAACTAAAGAGAACTGATTTTCGGACGACAGAGGACCGAGTAGTCAGTTATGCATTATATGGATCAGTATATACGCTTTATGGAGTAGGCTGAGGTGCAGTCGATACTGATGCCGACCAGACTTACTACTTTGTACACGGTCTACAGGAGGCCTATGAGAAGGCTATGGCTAGTGAGAGCGTGGGAGCACACGCACCGGAGTATTGGTCGCATCATCGGCATCGTCAAAGTCGGTGCGAGGGTCTGGAGGTGATCGGAGGAAGAAGAGAGTTAGACGATCGTGGCTAAGGGATCGACCTCATAGAGTAGGATCTGTTGCGTTTCCACAATATGCGGCGTATATTGCGCCAGTGGTAGTTGGGCCAGCGCAAAGGTACGCTAGTGCATTACAGCAACTAGCACCATCAGATCCTTAGCATTAGTACCATCAGAGGGCTGATGGCAGCGGCAGTGGCCAGACATAGGGTCAGAGGTCCAGTCAAGTGCACAGACAAGGACAAAGGTCTAGACATGCACAGGGACAAGGACAGAGACAACATGTTCCATTTGGATCGGGATTTCAACATACCTGTTTGGGAGTGTGGACAGCCAGGTCACTTCACCAGGACGTGTTTACATCAGCAGGCAGTTACAACAGAGCCAGAAGTAGAGTCATGCTGTTGCCGCGTCAGGTCCGACTACTACCCATCGTAACCGGATAGAGGGTATGAGTTGGGTTGAGGTCCACTAGTTCAGAGAGACTGACGGACAGTCAGAGAGATTGATTTACGTTCTCGCGGACATACTGCGGATATGAGTATGTTTGTGACGATGGATCATGGTTACTAATATGTTCATTTGTATTCCAATATATGTTGCGAGGATGTTGCCCTGACATATATTGATGGGAGGAGACAGATGGTGTGTTCTTTGCTTGGAGATCTCGGAGGAGCCCAGCTCGTCACGGAGGAGCCCAGCTTATCGCAGAGGAGCCCAACCCTACAGAGTAAAATGGGGGTATGGCCTTGGGCGAGGATGGCCTTGGGTCTTCAGTCATAACATACTATATTCCTTTAAGAATTGCGTCAATTTCGAGGACGAAATTCTTATTCGTTGGGAAGACTGTAACGGCCCAAAAATTTGACTTGTGCCACGTGCCAGGTCAGGGTCGTATGTGGGATCCACTCGTCGGAATACGTATGTCCGAATCTTGGGTGGAGACACTGAGGTATGATATTTTTATCCAATTTGCGATTATAATGCTAATTGTTGAGTTGTTTTACGAGTTGGTATACGCGAGGAATTTGGTGAGCCGAAACACGAATGGGGACGCGCATCGACTCGCGTGCCGACGTGGGACTGAGGTAGCGGCTTAATGTGGTCACATTAAAATAATATACATTGGATGCGCCTCGTAATACGTGTGGAGAGAGTGTCGAGATTGTGAAATGAGGCGGGTTGGTGTCTCAAGATGCGCGCTGCACAATTTTTAAGGAAAACATTTGAATAAATATGTTTTTCATGTGCCTCGAGTTTCGCTCTGCATGAATCTCGAGGACACATTTGTTTTCTTCCTCAAGAAGAAACAAAGAGAGAGAGAGAGATCGGATAGGGGAGAGAAAGTGAGAAAAAGATATGGGAGAGGAGAGAGAGAGAAAGAAGAGAGAGAGATGAGAAAGAGAAAGGAGAGAGAGAGAGAGAGACGGCGGAGAGGGAGAAGCAGGTGACTAAGCGCGGCGTGGACGGTAGTTCCGGCTCGGAGGCGCGTGACTCTAGCAGCGGCGGACCAGCACAGATGGCTGGACGACGGCGGGACGCTGGCGGCGCGCGACGCGGAGACGGTGGTTCTAGGGATCAGGACGCCGGCGAGAGCTCGCGCAGCAGGCCCGGCGGGCGGGATCGGATTGCGCGGCAATGGCAGTGGCTCATTTGTGACGCCGGCAGTGACGCGGCGGCGTCGGTGGCTCATTTATGACGCCGGCAGTGACGCAGCGGCGGCGGTGGCGCGTAGGCGGTGACGGCTCCAGCAGCGGCGCCGGCAAGCGGCATCGGAGGCTGCGGCGGCGACGCGGGGGACGGCGTGGAGCAACGGCTCGGTGGCGCGTTACCGGACCGATGATCCACGACGAGGGACAACAATAGTGGACAAGGCGTCGTGACTTCGACGAAGCTCGACGACGCGATGGGTTGCTCGCGAAGGAGACGAGAGGCGTAGGTCATGGTGAAGTCCTACACCATCTTGTGCATTTTGTTGCCTTTATTATGGAATTTGAGGTTTTAATCGCGAACATATTGATTTGAATGACTTAAGTAACTTAAATGGTATAAATGGACACCAGGGACTTAGGATGCTATAGTCAGGTGTCGGGTGCGCATATCGAGGCATGAATGAGACGTTTTGAGGACGATTCGTGATTTCTCGAGTTAAGTAAACCAGTTAGGAAATTGTACAGTAATGTCATTTCTTTGATATTGTTGTTCATTGCTTTGATATCTATTTTTGAAATTGCTGTTGGTTGAGTGGTCCATTGGCAAGCGGGTAATGGTTACTATTCATCTGCGATATGAGTTCTTATCTGGACGCCGTCGATATCTCCCAATTGAGTGTACGTTGGGGGCACTTATCCGGGTATGTGGATATCTCATAGTCGCAGGGTTAGAGGTGGGCCGGGGCGGTGTCTCGTCCTGAACCCGGGTCTGCTGGGCTTGTGCCGCGACTCAACGACCTTTTGGTCGTGACTCCTTGCTATTTGGCCTCACTTATCGCTTGATTTGTTTACAGTCTTTTATATTAATGCATGCGTTACCTGTTCATTTCTTTCTACTTGCATGAATTCGACTGCTTTAGTTATTTCGCAATGCTGTATATATGTCCTACTGACGTTACTTACCTAGGCTCGTCATTCTTGTGTATTAACTGAGTGCAGATCTACGGTCCAACAAGGGGAAGACTCCGTAGCTAGGTGAAATTCTTGTATATATTTTATTGACTCTCATCCGATGATGATGTAGTTATGCAGGGTTCCACAATTAGGTTGTCCAACTTTTTACATTATTGTTGATTTATTTAATTCATAAAGTGCTTCCGCTAAATTGTAAAACTTGACAAATACTTATAACTCAACTTAAAATTGTGAAATAACGTATAATGAAGGATTGGAAGGCTGACTAGGTCTGCGTTGACCTTGCGAGACTGACTCGGGGTCCACATGGGCTTAGGCCGGGCGGGGCCCAATTTGTGGGAAATTGGGGCCGTCACAGTTCCAACCGTGTCTTAACTCCATTTTTTAAAACCTCGCTCTGATACCAACTGTGACGGCCCCAGTTTCCCACAAACTGGACCCCCGAGCCAGTCTCGCAAGATTAACGCAGACCTAGTCAGCTTTCCAATCCATCATTATAAGTAAATTCAAACTTTTAAGTTGAGTTATTAGTATTTTTCGAGTTTTACAATTTAGCGGAAGCAATTACTACATTAAATAACTCAACAATAATTTTAAAAGAGTTGGACAACCAAATTGTGGAACCTTGCATAAATATATCATCATCAGAGGAGAGTAAATACAAGATAGACAAAAATTCACCTAGCTATGGAACCTTCCCCTTGCTAGACCGCGGATCTGCACTCAGTCAAACATAAGAATGACGAGCCCATGTAAGTAACGCCAGTAGGACATATCTAAACATTTCGAAATCACTAAATCACTCGAATTCATGCAATTAGAAAGAAATGAACAGGTAACACATGAATGTAAAAGACTGTAAACAAATTGATCGATAAGTGAGGCCGAATAGCAAGGAGTCCCGACCAAAAGGTCGTTGAGTCGGGGCAAAAGCCCAGCAAACTCGGGTTCAGGACGAGACACTGCCTACCAGCCCTAACCCTTGCGACTATGAGATATCCAGAGACCCAGTTAATTTCCCCCAACGTACACTCAATTGGGAGATATCAACGGCGTCTAGATAAGAGCTCATATCATAGATAAACAGGACCATGACTCACTTGCCAATGAACCACTCAACCAATAGCACGGATAGATATCAAAGAAATGAACAACAATATCAAAGCAATGAAATTACTGTACAATTTCCTAGCTGGTTTACTTACCTCGAGAAGTTGCAAATCGTCCTCAAAACATCCCACTCACGCCTCGATATGCGCACCCGAAACCCGACTATAACCTCCTAAGTCCCTGGTGTCCATTTATACCAATTAAGTTACTTAAGTCATTCGAATCAATATGTTCGCGAATAAATCGAAATCACTCGATCCCAACACCAAAATATGGTTTAGGACCTCACCATGGCATACGCCTCTTGTCTTCTTCGCGAGCAATTCATCGCGAAGAAGAGCTTTGTCGAAGTCATGCCTCGTTGTCCACTGTTGTGTCTCGTCGAGGATAGATCGGTGCGGCAACGCGCCATCGCGTCGTTGCTCCACGCCGCCGCCGTTCTTTGTTGTCGCCGCGCTGCCGCCGCTCATCGCGCATCGTCTTTCGCTTCGCTTTCGTCGCCGCTGCCCTTGCTGGAGCCACACCGCCGCGCCATTGTTGGAACCACGCGCCGCCGCGCTGGAGTCGCGCCGGTGCCGCCGAGACACCGCCCCTCTCGCCGGCGTCCTCCGTTGCTCATCTGTTGCACCGCCGCGCGTCGTCATCGTCATCGTCCCGCGCGCGCCACCTCCCGCGGCCTCCGCGTCGCCCATGAGCCGCCGTCCCGCCGCCGGGCTCGCCGTTGGAGCTCCGCCGCGCCGCTCCCCTCTCTCTCTCGTTCCCCCTCTCTCCTCTTCTCTCTCTCTCTCTCTCTCTCTCTCTCTCCTCTCCCTCTCTTCTCTTTCTCTCTCTCTCTCTCATCCGATCTCTCTCTCTCTCTCTCTCTCTCTCTCTCTCTCTCTCTCTCTTTTGCTCTCTCTCTCTCTCTTATCCGTTTAAATGCAATTTTTTTTTCTAATTATCTACTCGATTTTTGTGTCCGAAATTAACCGCGAAAAATACTTCGTTTTCGCCAAAAATTGACAAAAATACCATTGCACTTCGAAACACGGGTGCACCGCATCTAAACCTTAACATGACCCTATTTCACGTCGATTTCGATCCGTATCACGATGAATGGGTCCCACATACGACCCTGAAATGGCACGTGACACGAGTTAGATTTTTAGGTCCGTTACAACATGCTACAATATATGTCACAAATTAATACTGTACATATGGAAGTTCAGATATACTTATTATCAAACTTGAGTCCACAACTCTACTATAAAATTTAAAATTATAACCACAGGACTTTCTTTTGGCTGATAAATAAAATTAAGATGGACTAGTCGGAGGTTTTGCCTTTCAGTCACCAATGACCTCATCTTCATTTACTATTATGGCGATTAATTTTTTTCCTTGAGCACTCCAAATTTATACAAAAAAGCTACAAACCAATCCTATTTTTATGCACTACTAAGTCAAAGGAGCGATTGCTTGTGTGAGAAGGCCAATCTGTTGTCCAATATACCATACCTTTTACGCACATAGCATAAATGTGTGTGCAAGCTTCAATCATCATAAAACAAAGCACGAAACTTTAATAAGCTTTAATATATAATCAATAGTATGCTATCTACACAATGTGAAAGAATCACAAATTTTCTATTTAAATCTTTTGGCATACATGCATGGTCATCATCATCATCATCATCATCATCATCGTCATCATCATAGTTGCCGTCGTAGTCGTCGTCATCATCATCATCATCATACAAAATAATTGCTCGATGAAACCTTATATGTATCACTACTAAGAAGATCAATTAAAATAGATTCATCTTCATAGAAATCATCTTGATCTTATATTTCATAAAGAGATAAATATTAATTTATCTCATCTATTGTTGAAACATTATTTTGCACATATAAAAGTAGCATATGAGACCCAAATTTAGTTATACTCCCATCGAATTTCTATCAATGAACACATAACATTTTAAATGTTCAAACTATCATATAAATATACTTTTTTTCCTCATAGATAAAATTTGATAGGATAATAATGTAAATCTTGAACATAGGTACCACAACCCTAAGGCTTAAATTACATATATTTGGTTTTTTTTCTTCCATAATTTACAATGTAAGGAAACCACTAATTTAGAGGGAACTCAATTGAGAATATAAGTGATAATTAACAAAGCATCACCCTAAAAGGAGATTGGTAAATTGATTTTGGTCATTATAGACCTAACTATTTCAAGAAAAGTTATATTTATTTTTCCAGCTTCTCCATTTTGATGTGGAGTGCATAGTTAACGACCTATTTATCTATTTTCTCATCACACATTTTTTTTAATTGATCAGACAAATGTTCATGCCATCAATTCATTCACAACATTTTTACTTTAACGTCAAATTTATTCTTAACCAGAAAATGTACTTCTTGAAGCAATGTAAAGCTTCAGACTTATGAGAAATCAAATAAACATAGCCGTAGCGTGTGTAATCATCAATAAAATTGATGAAGTAAACACCTTCATCTCAGGATCTCACATTCTTCGTATCACTAATATCCAAATGAATTAATTTTTATAGAAATTGAACTCTTGTTCATTTGCCTAATAGTTTTCTTGCTATTTAGTGACCTAGTAGACCCTCTTTTTTACCGAGCAAAGCAAAGACATTTGCACATATCAACTAATGCCAAGCATACCACACTTATTTTGTCACAATTTCATATAGATAATTCATAATTATTCACATAGTATAGAGTCAAAAGTGCACAATTAAGTGTCACAATCATCGTCCATGTAAATTTATATGTATAATTTCTATTAGTTTATCGAATTGTACAAAATCTCCTTATTAGGAATGCCATTTTCCCACAAGCTTATTCATGTTACATGTATATAATCATGTACACATGTTATCTATAACCATGCAAATAAGAAATTGTATTCTATCATGAATAGACATGACATATACATACAATTCATACTCAAAAACACAGGTCATCATTCAATTGCATGCAATTTATTTATAAAAAACCATAAGCAATATACTTTTTGACAAGTGAATAATTAGACATATTTATAGCTCATTTTAGGATAATTTTAAATGTAAAAGATTATATTACATAAGGTTTCTCATATTTTTGATATTTCAAATAATAAATGGAGAATATGAAGAAATGAACGAAAAAAGAAAGATTATGAAGAAATTAATCATGTGGAAAGAGTTTACGAAGAATCATCACAAATGAAGCAAAGGAACAGCTGGAAAATTAAACTGACAATTCCCAACGATTCTCAGGATAACAGAATCGCTAGCCAAATCGATGGTTCTAGTGAGCATCAAATTATGGATTTTCCTAGCTATTCCTTACACAAATCGTTATGAATCACTGGAATATATTTTGAGAATTTAAAATAACTACGAGTTATTCGGGTTGGTTTGAGATGTTTAATACTTAAAATACTATAAATAAAAATTAGTTGTCCTTGAGTACTTAGATCAATACTCCATTGCTCTACGAGTCATTTTTTATTGTTTTAGTTTTTACTTTATCGTTCTTTACTTTGGAAGAAGATTTTGAAGATTTGAAGTATTTATTTTTGAGGTATTTATCTATGTCTTTTATTTTATTTTATTTTCTTGAAAACCCCATAGCTAATTTTATTTCAAATCATTAGCCAATACATCAATAAAAAACGTTGGCACGATACACCAATTGTTTCGATAAGACAAAGAACTAGCCTCTCTCACCATAGTGTGAGTAGCTAAGTTTGTTGATCACAAATGAAAAGCAATAGGACTTAATGTTTATTACTAATGCAGTACAATCACCAATAATAGACCAAATATAGGAGTTATCCCTGCCCTTGTTGCTTATGGCCTGAACAACTACCATCCCATTGAGCTTAATGGTTACCTCCTCCACTTCTTTCCTCTTCAACCAGCTCAACGCCTCCCTCACGCCTACTACCTCTGCTATCCTCGAATCCAATACCCCATCTTGTTTACCCCCCATTGCTGATAAGAACCCTCCATTTTCATTTCGCAGTACAACCCCCATATGAATATATACTCCTCTCTTCGAATACTTTTGCGTCTGTGTTGCACTTGATTTTCCTCTTCTTGGACACCTACATTTCTCCCCGACGCGCGCCGAACGCGTCAATAAAATTTAAATTACCTAAACCAACTATTTGCGTAATAGTGGCAAAGTGGTCGATCCCACAGAGATTGGTATTCTTTCTAAGGTTTAGAAAATAACAAAAAGGAAAATCGGGTTTTGAGAGAGACCGAATTAATTAACTACTCTAAAAATAAACAAAGTGAATAAAACAATGGAAATAAATTGAAAACAATTAATAAAAATACCAAGGTCAAGACATACAAGTTCGGTTCGTAAAAGATTGGATTTGGTCTTCGATTTATGTAAAATGTGCAAATCAAAATATCCTAGTGTAGCTATAGACCCGTAACGTACGCGGTTCCTCGCTCTTCCCCGTCTCGATAGCCAAAGTACGACGATGACTACTTCCCTAATCAAACACATAACCACAATTCAAGTGAATTGGGTTTAATGCGTTGACCGCAATGGGCTTTGTGAAGGCACTACACCTAGACAACGGATCACTCGTGTGTCCGATTTAGCCTAGATTTCTAAGGTATTCAACCGGTCCCAAAAGGGTCGAATCAATCGGTATGGTCGATTGCCACTAGTGTGGTCTTATTGCACAAACACGGCGCTTACGACTCATCGACAAATAAATCAAGATTTAAACTAGTGTTTAACCTTGATTGTTAAAACAATACCCAAGAAAATAAAATATTAATGAAAAGACTAAAATTAAAATAAATAAATCTCACAAATCCATTGATATGCGCAGCTTGAACCTCCCTCTCAGCCTTGCCTAGGCTAGAGGTTTTAGCCTCGCATCAAAGAACACAAAAGAAAAGAAATAAAAAATAAAAAGAACGGGGAGAGAAGCGTTTGGCAGAGAGCGAGAGAAGAAGAACGGAGAGGATAAAAAAAGAGAGAGAACGAAATTAAAAACCGAAATCCCTAAGTGAATTGGTTTCCTTCTCTCGCCACGTGTCAATAGCCGATTGGTGGAAATCTAACGCCTCGCCACGTGTCGGCCGCGTGATGGGCGCTTTGTCGGCGACGACGTGGCGTGCGGTGATTAGAGAGAGAGCCGCCGTATGACGTGCCGGTGTGAGAGGAACCGCCACGTGTCGCAATGGGATTGACCAGCCGCAGCTTGTTGACCATGAAGAACTCGACACGTGGTCGTACGTGATTGGTCATACACCTCAACTTGACATGCTAAACCAATAGAGTCCGCCACGTGTCATGACGTGGCGTTTGGTGATGACGTGGCGTTGTCTCGATTGGTCGAATGCCGACGTGGAATCATTTTATTGGTCGGAATACTCGTACTCTATTCGACCCACTACCTAACGCGTATTTCGAGGCAAATTGTCCCGTCCGATCATCGCAAGTAAATACTCCATTTTGAGTATTTTTCCGCCACGAATTCAACCGCGCACTCGCTAACCCCGAAAATAATAAATAAACACAATTAAGATAGTATTTTGGAGACTTTACACTAAAAATATATAAATAACCTATATATAATATTACATAATTAACGACTCAACAAATACCCCCAAACTTAGGACTTTGCACGTCCCGAGTAAAGGTGTAAATGACAAACACGCAGATAAACTAGACTCATAATATAGATATGTACAGACTCAATTAATCCTATACCCGATTCAGAATTCATGGAGTTCCTTTGGTTTACATAGTCGCCAAGATAACAAGCCACTTAAGAAATTTCTGAGTTAAGATATGTCAAGAACCACAACCCAAACACAATTAAGATCACACTTTCAAGACAAAGATATGGTCAAGACAAACACCATCAACTACTCACGGGTTTTCTTGGTCTACACATTCAATCATGCAAGTTTACAATTTTACTTAATCTAGCTATAAGCACTCGAGCTAAATCTTTTTATTTGAGGAGTTTTCATACACTTCCGCCTTTATCCATTTTATATGTATACTCTCTTTTTTTTTTTTCTCCTTTTTTTTTTTTTTTTCAAATGATACGGTCCCCGCTCCATTTCCTATGGACCGATTTTCTCACTTTTTCCCACCACAAGTTTCCCCGCTCCATTTCCCCTGGAAATTTGTGGGACACTCTATATTTTGAAAACTCCTGTTAGCCCTTCTCACTTTCACTATAATTAAGCAAATTCTCCAATGTGGGTTAAAGTCTCATCACTTGCACAATTCAACCGTATACCCATTTTGGTATCTAGCATAAGGCTTAACCATCATACTAAGTCTCTAATCATGAAATCATAAAAATGTTGAGCGACGGACTCGAGTGAGTATTTCTCCTACTTTTTCCTAAGTTTCAAGTCAAGAAGGCAACCATAATTACTCACCCACAACCAAAGGCATGAAACAAAGTTTCGGGTGACTCTAAACAATATAATAATAAAAACTATACTAACTACATGCATGGAAGTGTATCAACTCCTAACGAAGTGAGAAAATGAGATATGGAGGGAAAAGAAATGGAAGAAATGATTGAATAAGAGATATCAAACACCACCAATACCATCCGTTAACCACATGTAACCGCATATAATTGAAAAATTTTAAACGGTCTCACCTGCGGTCTTTCGCAAATAAGTCCATCCAACTCAATCCACAAATCCTAAAGTACCCCAAACTTATTCCGAACCTTGTCCTCAAGGTTCAAAACAAGTCAAGGAATCCATGCAACAAAAAGACAAAGAATAGTGGTGAAAAGAACATGGATATAAGAAGAAGATGATACAAGTGCACACATAACAAAAGTCTCCAAAAACTAGTGAGTGCTCAAATCTCGCATGTCTAGGTGACTAAGGAAACTATGAAATAAAATTATCATAATAAGAGCAAGAACTAATAAGCATAGGAGTTAATTCAAATGATTCCTATCAAATCTTGCATGAGCCCGAGTCTTTCAACTACGGTGAAGTCAACAAGATGATGGAATGAGGTTTAGAGTTTTGGATCTACTTAAAGACCCGCCACTAATGTGGCGACTTAAGTTGGATATGACCAAACCAAGTCTCAAAACACCTAAAACTCTAATAATATGTTAATTCCTAAAAAAGAATATGCTCAAATTACTCCAAAAATAATGTAAACCATAGTCAAACCTAGCAAAACTCGTGGCGTGGTCCAAAGGCCACCGTGCTCATCAAACATTCATTGCACCCGTAAAAATCCAAGAGACCAAGTTAGGACTTTATTAAACATAAAAAAAAACTAAAACTAAATTAAAACTGAAATAAATGCAATAAAAATAAAAACAAATTTGGGCTGCCTCCCAACGAGCGCCTTTCTTTTAAGTCTTTGGCTAGACTTGCTTTGATTTATCACGTGATGCCCTCTCCTTTCGAGATATCAACAACAAATGGCGCATCAACATATTTGGGCAATGCATCATGCACGCCCTCCTTCAGAATTGGGAGCTCATTCGGGACCTCTAACACAAAAGAATCTGTCGAGTCATGGTTATCCAACACAAAGGTGTCGGCAGTGTAGAAAATCCGCGAACGCTCCTTTACGTCCACCCCCTTGCAAGGTCTAACAAATATGCATGGGAGGGTGGGTGGTTTCACCAACACCAGAGGTTGGTCTTCCTTGTTCTCTTTCTGGGGCTCCTCCGACCTCTTTGAAATGACTTCAATTTCTTTCTCAGCTTCATCATCGTCATATTGTGCAATAGTAATGTCTCCGGCTCACGTGAAGAAACGTCTAGTGTTTCTCCGGTTCGCTCAAATGCTCGTCCACAATTGAGAACTTATCAAACTCAACACTTTTAGATGTATCAAGCATTCACAGCCTCATCTCGAGTCAAAAATCGGTTGCAAAGACAACTCTTCCTCATCCATTAAATGCTCAAGTATAGCGGTAACTTGAGTTTCGAATTTTGCAACTTTGATTTCATATACCGCATATCCTCCCGCAAGGGTCGCCGAGTGGTGCTTTGAGAAAGCCAATCTGAGATCATATTTCTCTCAATGTCCGCAATGGTTCTCCGTTCATGTTGATGACTTTGTTGAAAAGTTGATTCTCTCAAGATCAAGTCATTCATCATGTCTCGTATAGGCCTCTTTTCATGTTGAGGAATGTGGACTTCGCTTAGACATATAGAAGTTGGGTTGTGGTGATGCATAAGTGGAACCATGATGATTCTTATACTTCGAATAAGGACAAGCATACGTGGGATGAAAGCACTCCCCACAATTTCCACAAACCCCGACCGTTGCACAAAAGATTGCGAGTTAGAAAATTGATGTTCATTATTTGGCATACCTACCCCATTCACAAGATGATAGTATGAGTCTTCGAATCGACCATAATTATGGGTGTAGGAGGCCATTATGGAATTGCCTCTGCAAAAATGTTAGAAACAAGGAACTAGATACAAAATAATAAAAAAATCCAAAGAAAAATAAAAATAAAAAATAAAAAAATAAAAACCAAAGAAAGAAAAAACCAATCCCCGCAACGGCTAAAATTGACGCGCGCTACGAACGCGTCAATAAAATTTAAATTACCTAAACCAACTATTTGCGTAATAGTGGCAAAGGGTCGATCCCACAGAGATTGGTATTCTTTCTAAGGTTTAGAAAATAACAAAAAGGAAAATCGGGTTTTGAGAGAGATCGAATTAATTAACTACTCTAAAAATAAACAAAGTGAATAAAACAATGGAAATAAATTGAAAACAATTAATAAAAATACCAAGGTCAAGACATACAAGTTCGGTTCGGTAAAAGATTGGATTTGGTCTTCGATTTATGTAAAATGTGCAAATCAAAATATCCTAGTGTAGCTATAGACCCAGTAACGTACGCGGTTCCTCGCTCTTCCCCGTCTCGATAGCCAAGGTACGACGATGACTACTTCCCTAATCAAACACATAACCACAATTCAAGTGAATTGGGTTTAATGCGTTGACCGCAATGGGCTTTGTGAAGGCACTACACCTAGACAACCGGATCACTCGTGTGTCCGATTTAGCCTAGATTTCTAAGGTATTCAACCGGTCCCAAAAGGGTCGAATCAATCGGTATGGTCGATTGCCACTAGTGTGGTCTTATTGCACAAACACGGGCGCTTACGACTCACTGACAAATAAATCAAGATTTAAACTAGTGTTTAACCTTGATTGTTAAAACAATACCCAAGAAAATAAAATATTAATGAAAAGACTAAAATTAAAATAAATAAATCTCACAAATCCATTGATATGCAGCATTGAACCTCCCTCGCAGTCTTGCCTAGGCTAGAGGTTTTAGCCTCGCATCAAAGAACACAAAAGAAAAGAAATAAAAAATAAAAAGAATGGGGGGAGAGAACGTTCGGCAGAGCCGAGAGAAGAAGAACGGAGAGAGATAAAAAACAGAGAGAGAACGAAATTAAAAACCGTAAATCCCTAAGTGAATTGGTTTCCTTCTCTCGCCACGTGTCAATAGCCGATTGGTCGGAAATCTAACGCCTCGCCACGTGTCGCCGCGTGATTGGGCGCTTTGTCGGGCGCCGACGTGGCGTGCGGTGATTAGAGGAGAGCCGCTCGTATGACGTGCTTTGGGTGTGAGAGGAACCGCCACGTGTCGCAATGGGATTGACCACCGCAGCTTGTTGACCATGAAGAACTCGACACGTGGTCGTACGTGATTGGTCGATACACCTCAACTTGACATGCTAAACCAATAGAGTCCGCCACGTGTCATGACGTGGCGTTTGGTGATGACGTGGCGTTGTCCGATTGGCGAATGCCGACGTGGAATCATTTTATTGGTCGGAATACTCGTCGACTCTATTTGACCCACTACCTAACGCGTATTTCGAGGCAAATTGTCCCGCGTCCGATCATCGCAAGTAAATACTCCATTTTGAGTATTTTTCCGCCACGAATTCAACCGCGCACTCGCTAACCCCGAAAATAATAAATAAACACAATTAAGATAGTATTTTGGAGACTTTACACTAAAAATATATAAATAACCTATATATAATATTACATAATTAACGACTCAACACTCCCCCTTCGGCGCATCCATGGGTTGGATCTATCAAGCGCGCTTACTTCCAAGCCATTAAATGAGATTTTGCGTAAGCCACCACCTGGGATGCTTTCTGGCCCCCCATTCTTCCACACTATAGCATTCTGGTTCGTCCAGATACTCCATGCTACCGTCGCAATCACCTCCTTCACCGCCATAGTGTTCGTTTCAAACAAATCCCCCCACCATCGATCAAAGGTCACTCGATTCCATTGATTGGGGTTCAGACCCTAGTCTATCCAATATTGCATTGCATATCAACACCCAGATAGAGCATGTAATGTATCATCCACATCCTCCACATCCTCCACATCCTCCTTACACACTGCACACAACACATTTACTTGGACTCTTCTACTAAATAGGTTAGTCATTGTGGGTAGTGAATTCAGCACAGCCCTTCATAGGAAATTGAGAAATTTTGGGGGAACTTTCAACCTCCATGATTTTGACTAGTGGATGAAAGAAATAGGTTACAAATTCTGGCTGAATTGCCCCATCAGAGTTCTATAGCCGCTCCGTACAATGTATACCCCTTTAGAATCACCAAACCACATCCACTCATCTTCAACAGGACGAGTTCTCAATGGGATCTCTTTGATCAGAGCTCGACTCTTTCATAAAACAAATCTTGGAGTATATGCCCATCCCATTCACTCCTTTTGGTGCACATCAACGATTCCACTTTTATGTTTTCTAGATCAATAGGTGCCTATGTTTGAATCCTTCCATCTAGGGAGCATGGTAGCTAAGGGTCTTTAAATACATTAATCAGTCTCACATCTCCAACCTTCCATCTACATTCCTCTTTCAACTTTTCGTGTGCTTCCATTATGCTTTTCCAAATATAACTTAGATTCCTTCCCTTCGTCGCTTCGAGGAAATGACTATTTGGGTAATATCGAGCCTTTAATGGTCTAGTAGCTAGAGAGTTAGGATAATCCAGCAGCCATCATGCTTGCTTCATTAGCGTTGCAATATTAAATTCGCACACTCGACGTAGTTCCAGATCGTTAGAGATCACAAGTGTTACAGTCACGATTCACTCAAGTTCATGTCGTTGGTGACAAAGCTTCAATGTTGAGACAGTTTGAGAAAAAAGACAGGGCAGTTTGATTATGGTTAAATCAGTTGTAACAAATGTTTGTTAGTTCAGTTAGTTTGTTGTAAATTAGTTAGGACAGTTAGGAGGATGTTGTGAAGTTGTTATATCAGTTAGTTTGTTATTGTAAGAATGTCTATATATATGACATTCATTGTAACCATTTTAAATCAATCAATACAATTTCGTTTTTCTCTCTTTTGGTTGCTGTTCTTGTTTTCTTCATGTTCAACTTCTTTATGTGATCAGTGTGTTCACTCTTTAGTGAATACTTCACATGGTATCAGAGCAGATTCGACATACAATGGCAGAAGGGAGCTCGTATGAAGGAGATTCTGGTGGTCTAAGCACATTTGCTGATGTTACTACCATTGCAAAGTCTCTCAACTTCAACCTACCTACAAAGCTTGATGAAGGTAACTACATCTATTGGAAAGTGCAAGTAAAAGCTGCAATTCGAGCTCTAGGATTAGAGTTTTTCATTGAAAACAAAAGATCATCGATTCACATGCACTCATCTCAGAATCGATGAAGTTCTAAGTAGGTGTGACAATTTGCTTATGGTTTGGTTGTTTTCAAACATAAGCAAAGATGTCATTGGACATGTCACTGAATGTGAGTCCTCTTTTGAGATTTGGAAAACATTGGAAAGTTTGTTTGCTCAGTCATCAATGGCACGAGTTCTTCAACTCAAAAAGAAGATGAACAACATCAAGAAAGGTTCATCTTCAATTTCAGAGTTTGTTCTTAAAGTTAAAACAATAGCTGCTGAATTGAGGTCAATAAATCAAGTGATTACTGAATCTGATATGATTCAATCAATATTAAGTGGTCTTGGTCATGAATTTGATCCTGTTGTTGTGTTAATTGCTTCTCAAAAAGCAAATATGTCATTACAAGATGCACAATACATGTTGATGATGCATGAGCAGAGAATAGAAGACTTAAATCAAGGTTCACAAACTGATATGAATAACATTTCAGTAAATTTTGTTGACAGTAGTGACAAGAAGTCACAAGGTATGAAAGGCAGTTCTATACATTTTCAAAACAGATCTAACAATGGTTTTCGAGGTGGTTTCAAGAATCGTGGAGGAAGGACTGGAAATAGAGGAAAAGTTTTTTGTCAGTTGTGCTATAAACATGGACATATGGCTCTTCAATGTTATCACAGATTTGATCAATCATTTTTTGGTCCTCAAGGCCAGAATTCTGCTCAAACTAGACATCCTGTTGCACAGTCTCACTATCAAATGCCTCAGAATGCTCAAGCAATGATCAACCAACAAATGATCAATCAACAACCAGCACCTCAAGCAATGATCAATCATTTTCAAGGCATGATGGTGACTCCTGAGAATGTGGTTGATCCAAACTGGTACATGGACAGTGGAGCTTCTAGTCACATGACCTCTGATGGATCAGCTCTACACAATAAAATTGAATACAAAGGTAATCAGTTAGTCACTGTTGGTAATGGTGAGTTGTTAAATATCTCTCATCTCATGGTAATCTTTGTGATTCATTCAAATTCGTTCCTTCTCTTCAACTAAATGATGTTCTTCTTGTTCCAAAAATAGCCAAGAATCTTATAAGTGTTTCAAAGCTTACTCGTGATAATAATGTTATTACTGAGTTTACTCCTTCTTCTTTCTCTGTTAAGGACAAGGATTTGAAGACAACATTGCTTCAAGGAGTACTCCATAATGGCTTGTATTGTCTTCCAAAGGCTGGTCCCTTTTCATATGGTTCTGTCTCTTCTGTTTCACCTGTTTTTTCATCTAATTCTTGTACTACTTCACTTGTGAGTTCTGTTACTACTGATGTATGGCATGCTAGACTAGGACATCCATCTAGTTCAGTGTTACACAAAGTTTTATCTTCATTACACAATACTACAAATAAATCTTGCATATCCTTTTGTAATTCTTGTAAGGTAGCAAAGATGCACAAACTTCCTTTTCAGTCTTGCAATATAATCGCTACTAAACCTTTGGAGTTGGTTTACTCGATCTTTGGGGTCCATCTCCATTGTTATCTTCTCAAGGTTCAAGGTATTACATAGTTTTTGTTGATGCCTTTAGTCGTTTTACATGGTTCTATCCTCTCAAATTAAAATCGAGATGCATATGCGCTTTCTACATTTTATTAAGCAGGCTGAATTGCAACTTAACTCCAAGTTAAAAAAATTTCAATCTGATATGGGCCTTGAATATAAACCAATTGAGAAATTTTGCAATGCATCTGGTATAGTTCATCGTTACTCTTGTCCATATACACATCAACAAAATGGTGTCCCTGAAAAGAAACATAAAACTATTGTTGAGATGGGACTAACTCTTCTTGCTCACTCAAAACTACCCTTTTCGTTTTGGGAAGAGGCATTCATCACTGCTGTCTTTCTTATTAATAGTTTACCATCTGTTGTTCTTTATTTTAAGTCTCCATATGAGGTATGTTTTTGTAAACTACCTGATTATTCCTACTTCAAAACTTTTGGTTGTGCTTGCTATCCAAACCTTACTGCCTATTCTCATCATAAGTTCAATTTTCGATCTTCTAAGTGTGTTTTTATTGTACAAATCCTAGGCATCATGGTTACAAGTGTTTACATTCAAATGGCAAGATTTATATCTCTCGTGATGTTGTGTTTAATGAAGATGACTTTCCTTACTCTAGCATTTTTTCTTCTACTCATTCTTCTTCTTCTTCATGTTCTAGTCTACCTTTGTCTGTTCTGCAACATTGTCCTGCTTCTTCTCCTTCAAAACATTATGTTCCTGTTTCTCCTCTTTTGGATTCTTCTACTTCTCCTTCTTTTGTTTTACCACCTTCTTCTTCTCCTATTGTTCCCTCGGTTCTCTTGAATTACCTACTTGAATTACCTCGATCCATGACTTCCTATTACAGAACTAATGTTAACACTCATCCTATGCTAACTAGAAGTAAGGTGGTGTTTATAAACCAAAAGCTTTGGTTGTTACTTCTCCATATGCTTTGGTACACTCTCTTTCGATCCTAAATCGTTAAGGATGCTCTTGCTGATCCAAATTGGTACTCACTATGCATGATGAAATTAATGCATTGGATAGTAACAATACTTGGACATTAGTTCCTCCTACTTCTGACATGAGTATTGTTGGTTGTAAGTGGGTGTTTCGAGTTAAAACTACTCCTACTGGGGACATTCAGAGGTATAAGGCAAGGTTAGTGGCGAGGGTTTTCATCGATACCTGGTTTGGATTTTGGAGATACTTTTTCTCCGTCATAAAACCCTCCTCTCTTCGAATCATGTTTACTCTTGCTGTTACATATCAGTGGCCTATAAAGCAGATTGATGTGAATAATGCTTTTCTCAATGGAGAACTTGTTGAAGATGTATTCATGAGGAAACCTGAAGGCTTTATTAGCAAACAATTTCCACAATATGTTTGTAAGTTTGAACAAAGCTTTGTATGGTCTCAAGTTGAGGCTCCTCGAGCATGGTTTTCTAAGCTTAAAATGGCTTTGCTCACTTGGGGATTCATTAATAGTTCAGCTGATGTTAGTTTCTTCTTTCAAATGACTGATTCTTCTATTCTCATGCTTCTTGTATATGTTGATGATATTCTGATCACAGGCTCCAATTCTTCATTAATTCAGCAACTGATTACATGGTTGAATTCAAAGTTTTCTCTTAAATCCTTGGGGGATGTGGATTACTTTCTTGATTTTGAAGTTTATAGAGATTCAACTGGATTGTATTTATCTCAACATAAATACATTCTTGATCTTCTCAAGAGGACTAACTTGTTGGATTCTAAACCAATGTCTTCTCCTTATTCTGTTGGAGCTAAACTTAGTGCTGCTGGTGGTGTTCCTTTCTCTGATCCTACACTATATAGGAGTACTTTGGGTGCTCTGCAGTATCTTACTTACACTCGTCCTGATCTAAGTTTCATTGTCAATAAGCTTAGTCAATTTCAAAGAACAACCTATTGATCTTCATTAGTAATTTGTCAAACGAGTTCTTCGTTTTTTAAAGTCTTCTCTTGACATCTGGTATTGTGTTTCGTCCGCTCCTTCTTTATCTCTTGAAGTCTTTCTTGATTCGATTGGGTGGTGATGTTGATGATCGTCGATCTACTAGTGGGGTGTGTGTTCTTCTTGGTGGCAATCTTATTACTTGGTATTCAAAGAAGCAATCTGTTGTGGCAAGGTCCAGTACTGAAGCTGAGTATCGAGCACTTGCTTTGGGTGTTACTGATATTTTGTGGACTTCCTCCCTCCTTCGTGAACTTGGTTTTACTTGTCCTGCCAAGCCTATACTTTGGTGTGACAATACTAGTGCCCGAGCTTTGGCTTTAAATCCTGTTTTTCATGCTAGAACTAAACATATTGAGGTTGATGTTCATTTCTTGCGTGAAAAACTTGCAGCTGGTTTGTTTGAGCTTCGTTATGTACCAACTTAGCATCAATCAGCTGATTTGTTCACTAAGGTTCTGTCTACTCCTCGGTTTCATTTTATTTCTTCCAAACTGAATCTAGTTTGTTCACCTAGATTCAGTTTGAGGGGGCATGTTAGAGATCACAGTGTTACAGGTCACAGTTCAGCTCAAGTTCATGTCGTTGGTGACAAAGCTTCAATGTTGAGACAGTTTGAGAAAAAGACAGGCGGTTTGATTATGGTTAAATCAGTTGTAACAAATGTTTGTTAGTTCAGTTAGTTTGTTGTAAATTAGTTAGGACAGTTAGGAGGCTGTTGTTAAGTTGTTATATCAGTTAGTTTGTTATTGTAAGAATGTCTATATATATGACGTTCATTGTAACCATTTTAAATCAATCAATACAATTTCGTTTTTCTCTCTTTTGGTTGCTGTTCTTGTTTTCTTCATGTTCAACTTCTTTATGTGATCGGTGTGTTCACTCTTTAGTGAATACTTCACACAGACCACCAAACTTTTTTAGTTTACATTACATTCCCCAGTCTCCTATCGTATACCTCCATGTTTATCCACATCTAACACCCACTAAAACTTATTCATCAAGTTTTCGAGCTGATTACTCAACCTCTTTAGAATATGGAAGACACTCATTATGTAGGTTGGGATTTATTGCACTACGGATTTCAATAGAACCTCCTTCCCAGCTCTTGATAACATTTTCCCTTTCTACCCTTGGAGCCTTTTCTTCACTTTCTCATAAATATATGAGAATAATTCATCCCTATTCCTTTACACCTTGCTAGGAAAGTCGAGATAGAACCTTGCTGAACTGGATTGTTTGACCTGTAGAGCCTGGCATAGCTCTTCCCTAGTCGATCGGCACACTTTCCTGCTGAAATGGATTTAGGATTTTTAAAAACTGATCACCTGTCCTGTAGCTTCTTCGTAGAGATGGAGGCACTCCTTAATAGTCTCGGCTTCCTGATTCGAGGCTTTGAAAATAGATAGCTATCATCGGCGAAAAAGGGATGAGAAACTATCGGGGCCTCGTTTGCTATTTTACAAACATGTAGCTATCCCAAGACTCCTTTCTTCAATAGAATGGTCAACAAAACTTCGGCACATAGGAGAAATAAATATGGCGAGATTGGATCTCCTTGGCGCAGCCCCTTGTCGGGATAACCAGTCCGACTTCATGATCACCCACCAAAAATTATAGCGAATAGAGATGATGCACATCATCATCAAGTCAATCAATCATCTAGCAAAGCCCATTCGAGCCATTAACACCTCCAAAAAAGTCCATTCCACCCGATCATACGTCTTACTCATATCAATTTTGAGTGCAGCGAATCCATCTTTCCCTTGCGTCTTCCTGTGCAACCAATGATTAACTTCAAAAGCAGAGATCCCATTGTCAGTAATTAGCCTCCCGGGATAAAGGCACTTTGAGACTCGGAGATGATCTTTAGTAGTATGAGTTTGAGCCTATTTGCTAACATTTTTGAGACAATTTCATACAAAACATTACATAATGATATTGATCTCATATCAATAATAGACTTTGGTTTATCTTTTTTGGATATCAATACTACTAATGTATTATTTAGTGATTCAGGGACAATCCCTAATTTTATGAATTGAATAAAGCACCTGAAATACCTGCGCTCATGGTTATCCAAGACTTTTAGTAAAAAGCCGGATTCGTTCCATCGAGACCCAGGCTCTTGTCTGGATGTATTACAAAGATTGCCGTCTTGACCTCCTCCTTTATGAATTTCTCCAGTAGTATCTCATTTTGCTCCACACTAACCCTTGAGTGTACACACTCATGAATTGGGTCCAAACACCCCTGCCTTAGTAATCATTTACTAAATCTCCTAAGCCATTTTCACCTTCTCTCCAAACTCCATTATCATCTTTCAACTTTGTCACATGGTTCTTCTTTTTCCTCGCTGCTGCATAGGAATGGAAAAACTTAGTATTTTGGTCCGCCCCCTAGAGCCAATGTTCCTTTGCTCTTTTTCGCAAAAAGTCCTCATTTTATGCAATGCCGATAAGTATTCTTTTTCCACTTCTTTGTATCATTGAAGGGAAAAAGAATTTGTTTGCCCTTAAAGAAGTTCAAGTCTATTTCCCAAGTTTTCTACTTTTTGTCCTGCTCCTTTGTAATCTTTCTTCCCTATGTTTATAATTACTGTCCATATTCCAGAATCCATCCCATAACTAGCAAGCCCTCGTCTCTTCCCATACTTCCATCATAACTTTTGCGCACCTATCTTCTCGCAGCTATTCATTTTTGAAGTGGAAGCGAACCGTTCTGTTAGAAATTTTCCATTGTGGCTGTCTTTATTTATATAATTGTGGCTGTCTTTATTTATATAATTGCAATGTCATTTATTATCATGAATGAGTAGTTAATCAATCTTAACAAAGTCCGAACGTGAACTAGATCCGTTTTGCAATGTAGTTATGATGAGAAGATTATGTGCTTAATGCTTTAAACCAATCTTATTCTTTGATTCACTGATTTAATAGGTTAATATTTATTAATTTTAATTATGATCTTTGTATGGCATGCATAATCTAGAATGTGTGTTGTAATATTTGGTTTCATTATCTATTTGAAGGAGTAACTAGGATTGTTTGAAAGGAAACACCATTTAGATATCCTAAGTAAATTTGAGATCTTAATCTAGTGTTGAAATGGGTTTTTGAAGATTTTAGATTTAGTAGTTCAAAGTTCACATAAAGTTTAATGTGATTTTATTGCGTGAAGTTAATGTCTTTGTATTTTCAAAGGTGTTAGCTCAATAGAATTAGAATGTGGCTTTTTCACTGGTATAAGGAGAACTAATGACTGGTTAAATGTTGTTTACTTACTTTTGATTAAAGTTTAATGATATATCTTACTTTATAAAGTACGCTCATAACTATATATTGATTGAAGTTACATGTTGGGAATGCAAACGAGTTTATGTTTCATTGTTCTGGATGTTTGTTTAGATATTTATTTATTATTGAATTAAATTTATTTGATTGATTGTGAATTTGAATTGTGATAGTTAATATAATATAGGTAGTTAACTATTATTATATTAAAGTTAATGATTAGTTAGTTTAATAACCGTTTTTAATTAAATAAAAGAAAAAAATAATAAAAACTTTTATAAGTCCTTTTTCCTAGAGAAGTTGGATAAATCCATGTGGAGACAATTCCCACATATCACAACTACAAATTATTTAAAGTATAATATAAAAGGAAAAAATATTGTACACTCTCGACACCAATCAATTTTTAGCACCATTTCCATGGGTTTTAACACAATTTCTTCGGATTTTTAGACGTTGTATGGTTTATCCACTTCGACGTTCTGATTCAATGGGATATTTACATCCGTTTGATAATGAAGTAGATAGAACATTTAATCGTAATTTCAGACAACAAAAACGTAAAGAACACAAACTTTCCATAATGGAAGCCAATAATAACTTTAATATCGATAATAATAATGATAATAGAGAACTTACTTTTAGGCAAGCTAATCAAAATCTTATGCTTACGAAAAAATATGTATTGCCTATCTTAAGGGATTTCCCAAATTTGAACTTAGATATTCATTCATTATTGCTCTACCTAGCTTCTATGGTAAGGATAATGAAGACTCACAAATATTTAAAATGGAATACCAACACAAAGCCAATAGGATGAAGCTTAAAGAACGCACGTTAGATGATGTGCGTACCGCAAGTTTAACAATTCGCTTGTAATAATAATGTAACCAACTTACGTTGACTACGAATATCGTCCTCAAGGAAAGGTGTATGCACTCAATACGTAATTAACTAATATTACTCTATTGCCTAAGAAATCCTTTTAATTGATTTTATAATTAACTAAACTAATCTATACTAACAAATCAATGCAAACTACTTCTTAAACTCTTATATTAAAACAATCTTAGTTCATAACTTTACCTAGGTAATGAAATACTATAATTTTCAACTCACTTTATCATCTTTATTATGTGTGTGTAATGCCTAATTAGAATAAACAAGTTTCTCTAAAATCCACTTTAACCCACTATCACGACGGAAAATATTTCAATGTGCAAACTAGAACTCCACCTATCAGTGTGAATAATGTAAGCTCCACATTGCTTTAATGTTATATCTTTAGATTCATATCCAATTAAGTTTACTATCTGTGCCTCCCTAATTAACAACTGTCGCTCGATGTTATGGATTTTATGATTGTACCGTCCATATGTTGTTTAAAAGCTTCAATGGTCATGATAACTTGTAAAACCTAATATCAACAAATACATGATGAAAATGTTTCTAGCATTACGCTCAAAATCAATATAAATTCTAACCATTGGACTTTTTACTAATTACAATCTATTCATGTTCATAGCATAGAATTAATACCATTAGATCCATTGATCCCTTAGATTAATAAACTACTCATAAATCATTGAAACAAATAAACACATAGTGGTATTCATTGAAATCGGAACTACGCATCAGGACTAGGTCTAACATCAAGACTACGCATCATCATCATCATCGACATCATCAGCTTTAAGATAGGATGGTGTCAATGGATGCTCCACCCTCCTGCAATGCACCATATCTAGATTAAACACATAGTTTGATTGTTGTTGGAAAACCAAAAGACCGATCAATCGGTCTCATCGATCTGCTCCTCTCATATCTAGCTACGTCTCTCTGATGATCGGCAAACAACATGAAGTTCCGCTGCCCATTTCGTTTGTCTTACTTATATTTCCTTAAGGCTTCAAAATACTACACCTTGTCCTCTTGGTACTGTTTCTGTATCTCAACAATCCATAGACTCTACTACCGTGGAGTCAAGTCCTTTGATGGTAGTAATAATGGTTGTGGTGGAGTAGGCAGTGGAAAAACCTCAGGACCATCTAAGTAATGCTTTAATAAGTAGGTCTACAAATTAGTACCCCATGGCAAATCCCTGCTGGTTGGGCTCCTCCTTTCCATATCCTTTATTTTCCAATTCTTTGGTTAACTAAGTTGTTGCTACTATTGCTGCATTATCTTTTTGTTGTTTAACCAATAATTCGGGCTTATGTCGGTTGCCCTTGGCTATTTTCCTCTCATTCTCAAATTCTTAATAACATAGCCATGATTTAAGTGTGAGCATAAACGCACCATCCATGGTTGCTTGGGCCTCAATATCGAATTATGCATCTCTAAGCAATCTCACTTCGGCCTTGAAGCATAACTGAGTGATCAAAATTGGAAACAACAACTTGCTTTCTCGCTCAAACATAATGGGCTCCCTCAGATTGTTGTAGATGATCTCAACGACATTGATTTCCAATTCTGTGTAATCTCAAATAAGCAAGCCATTTTTGGCTTGTTGATCTCTCCCTGCAGATTGGTGGGTATAGAGAAGTAACCAGGAAATATTGTCACATTCGGTAAACTTTCATAACACTCCCCTTCTTAATGTGCTTCGACACATTCTCAGCACCCATTATCCAGCTTTGTTATGCTTGAACAGCCAATGCTCGCTCTATGGCTTGAAAAGGTATAGGTAGTAAGGTTTCTCATATAAGTTATCCGGGAAACTTGAGTAAACTCCAATCATACTCAAGTGATCTGATCCATAGATGTTATTTATCTCACACTCATTAAAGGGAACAAACACCCCTTTCACCTCATGAGCTCATTCTTCCTAACTTCACATTGGAATAAAATTTGTATACAATCTCACTCATTCCTTTAACCTTGTTTTCTCTATAGTCTTGAGTGAATTGCACCTAATTTTGTTGCCTAATGAAACTTTTTACTTTTTTATCATACTTAGCCAAAAAAATTTATACCTCTTTCACAAATGATTTCCTATGCTCAATCACCTCATATCTTTGAATGGACTAGGTTTCACTTTATTGGGATCTCTTAAGGTTGATACCTCAAAATCATTTTCTCCTACTTGACTAACTTACCTACTTGTTATCGACATTTTCTCAAATTCATACCACTTAAAATTACAATGCAACTAGCAATACAAGTATTGAAATGACCTAAAAATCAAAATTTATATCACACAGATCATCACATTCCAAAGAATGCAAAAAATATAAACTAGGTCTCCATGAGTCTCATTAATGCTCAATATTCACACAACATGAAAATCCTACTCAACAACCTCATATCCACTATTCATGAAATCTCATTGAAATTTCTTAAAACTTCAAAGCATAACTAATGAAATTATAAATTTACCTCAATGCCAGACTACGTTCTGGTGTATAACACTCTTCGAAGTCTCTAACAATCCAATGCACTTTTATGTAAGTGTGAATGAAATTATGGAAATGGGGTTTTGACCCACTCCACAACACCGGCGTCGTGCCTTAATATGGACGGTGTCGTGGCTGCGCTGCGATGGTGTCAGCACCCCTGAATATGTTTTTATGTTCTATTGGTGGCGCCCTGCTGGCACTGTGCTTACTACACACAACACCGTGTGTATAACACACACTGCTTAGACCTCTCTGTTGGGTTTTGGGATTCCTGCGCAGCAAAAAATTCAAACACAATTTTTGAAAAACCCTAATAGGATCGAAAATACCATTTAACTAGATTTATAAAAGTAAACCATACCTTAATCCATGATTTCCTTCTCTGATTGCTCGATCTCCAAGACGTTCAAGTACACATCATCTATCAGAAATCCATAGGCAAACGACGACTACAATTTGGAGTGCTAACCCAAGAGAGATAGAAAATGTTTTTCTTTATTTCCCAAAATATATAGAACTTTATAGTAGCAAAAACCGAAATCTTTATTGTTTTTAGGGTTTCAACCTTTATTTATATTTGTAAATAAGCTCACTTAAAAAAACCTTGTTCATAATACAACTATTGTATTTAGGCAATTTAAGCAAATTACACAAACACTTCTATTAATAAGTTATCATATAACAAATCGAAAGGCTTTTATTTCATGAATTTTATTATATAAAATCCATTACTCTAGACCAATTGAAATCGTGTAAAGCTATTCTTTGTGTGCGACCCAATAGGTTCATGTGACGTTGGTAGTGAACCAAAACCATTTTGGTACACAAGTTATAAGCAGTCTCTAGCAAGGCATTATGACTACCCATATAGCATGAATATCAAAATTGAAACAACCTAATGAATAACATATATCATATCATTTTCCCATGCGATATCATTTGATTAAACATAAGGCATGGAAAGTCACCCTTAAAGTTTAATCATCCTAGTCTCGATCTTTAGGTAGACTGAAAGCATCCAAGTGACATTGATCATATCAATTCACTTGGACTTAACCATTTAACAATCTAACATATCAAGGGTTCCACTGATATCTCTCTCTAAACGAAAGGGACAAATTCTATCTTGATTACAGATCTTCACATATTATTCACATGGTAACCAATCATAATCTTTATAGTCATCCAGTTAAAGACAACGTTTCATTATGTCAAATTACCATGCTCCTAATATTGAAGTCTATGGTAATATCAAGTCGAAGGACTAAATAATATAGCTATAATGAGTAATACCAATGACTTAATCCATGTGGTGTTCTCATAATGGGTCGGTCCAGTACCTTGTTCATGAACAAGTACGCATGATCTCGATTCATGTCCCTATATGTATGATCATCATATGACCATCAATGAAGATTCACACTAGTCTTAATTCATTATAGCTCCCTGTATAATGACAAACTAGGGACATTTAGAATATTTCAACAAATACCCATAGATTTGACTATAAGGTAAAAAAGTAATCACATATAATAAAAAAATGAAAACCTCAATTTTATTAACTAAAATTATACAATAAACAATGTTTATAGATTGAACTAGGGCACATGTCCCCAACACTTTCTGTCCGCATTTCTCGTATATATATTTTATTTAACTCATGTTTGGCGCTTCCCCGACTTTGTGTATTATAACACAAGGTGTCATGATCACGTGAAATCCATGTAAATATAAAAATTTCATAAAAACTTACCCAACAAATGGCCGTACCTGCACATTGAACAAAATTTTTTGTAAGTTAGAAACTATTACGTGTGAATTGTACTTACTAAATTAACTAACTAACTTCCTAACTGAAATTAAAAAACTTGAAATTTAAAAACCCCTGGGCTGCCTCATAGTAGCAATTAGTTTAACGTCATTAGCCTGTCATATTTTCACTTGTTTAGTCCGAGTCTAAATCGAGATACTCCAATTATAGATCATAGATAATAATTTTGTTCCCCTTTAACAAACACTATCTTCTCTACATCATTATCCTCATTGATACTCAGTGTGATCCTCTTCTTCCTTGTGTACAAGTTTTCATTTGCAGTGTTCAAGAATGTCATCCCAAGTATCATAAACACATCATCGGCCATATTATGATCTATAACTTCAAAATCCGTGATGAATGTGAATATACCCACTTTCATATGCACATCTAAGACTCTTCCTATAGTTGGTATCAACTTGACATCAACTACTTGCAAATTTGTCGTATCGGGACAATTGATCTTCAAGTTGACGTGCAACATCATTGGCATGACATTAACTGAGGCTCATATATCACATAAGACATTTCTAAACTAGTGCCCATTAATGCTTATTGGTATGCATATTTCTCCCGAATTTCTCTTCTTGGTTGGTTGAAGTCTCGGTATGAATTTGAACTCTGGTTCCAGCTTCCTTAGAACTACCTTGATGTTATTTCCTTTCAGTGCTTTTTCAGAAGGTCCTTCATATTTTTGCTACGCTTTCCATTGTTTCTTCACCGTCTTGCTATTCTTCAAGGTGTTGATCCTTTGTTCCTAAATTCCTTAAGTTAATCTTGCTTTACTTCCATTTCATTCTCATGCATCTCTTCATGCTTCCTCATAGCCAAAGTGTTGACTTTTTCTGGCTTGTACATCACTTGCTCTAGTTTTGGCTCATTCATTATCGTAGTGCTCATCATGTGAATAGCACTAACGTTTTCCTAGGGATTAGTGATCACTTTACATGAAAATTGTCATTCATTTGTTAAATTCAAGGTAATGGCTAATTGGCAAATCCGTCTCTCTAAATTCTTGATGGATTGTGATATCTCATGATCCATTCTCTTCATGGCTCGCTTTATATTTTCCATCTCTTTTTCATGCTTCTCATGGCATTACCTATTGTTGATGTCCATGGTGTGCAAGAGTTTCTCGATTGACTTCAATGAATTATCTCTTCCATCTGCCCTAGCTTCCCTTGTTGGACTTGTTGTTCAAAATTGGGAGGCAACTTCAATGCATTATCATGATTTCCATATGAGAAGTTGGGATTGTTGTTGTATCCTTGATAAAACCATTAAGGAGTCATTCTTCTCATCCTGAAGTTGTTTCCATAGCCTTGGTTGTTCATGAGTCTACTTATTTATACTCCATTCCTTGCTAGATGTCAATTTGGTTAACCACAATGGCTTGGTGATTAATGGGTTGTTGTATCGCCTGTACTTGTGAACTTTGTTATCCCATTTAAGGTTTTGCCATTTGATTGCTCAAGTTGGATAGTTGTGCCATTATCCTAGCTTGCGAATCAATCTTATATACGCCCACTCGTTTCCTCACTATAGAACGAGTACTGGTTGTAGAGCTTTGAGATATAAGATATAGGAGATCCAATGCTCCATCCTCATTGTTGGTTAGTAGAGAACCACCTGGTGCAGCATTTACTGGTGTTTTCGTGCTGTGATTCATCCCATAGTAAAAAATCATGAGTTTTACCTATTTCACATTAATGTCCTAGACATCTCCTCTGCATTTCCTAGAATCTTTCCTAAGCCTCTCCAAGAGACTCTGCATCTTCCTACTTAAATTAATTGATTTCTAGCTTCCTTTCACCGACCTTCACTGGGGGAAAAAACTTGTCTAAAAATCTTTCATTGATCTTCGCCCATGAGGTCATACTCCATGCATTTAGTCATTCGAACCAGAATTTGGCTTTTCCACCCAATGAGAATGGAAAAGTCTCATCCTAATTACCTCCTTTGTAACTGTGGTAATGTGCACGGTGTCGCAATTCTCCAATAAATTCTCTACATGTGCAATTAGATTTTCATTAGCTAGCCCATTGAATAAGCTATTTTCCCCCATATTGATTAGAGACGGTTTGGTTCGAACTCGGTGATGTTGGCTGGAAGCCTCATCACTCCATTGTAAATCTCTTTAACTTCTGGTTTGAAGTAGTCATGAAGGCATCTCTGTCTCCGCACTTTATCCTACACTATGAGATCACTTTTGGGTTGGTTATTCCCTTGGCCCTGTTGTTGGTTTCTTGCTTGATCCTCAACCATCTTGATTCCTTTATTTTTCTTTCTTTTGTTGGTTCCGTCAATCTTGGGGTCGTAAGGCATAAAGTATTTCTCTCCTTTGTTACGCAAGCACTATTTATCCTTAAAAAGAATACACAAATGATCAAGTGCAGAAAGTCAAACTTGAAGCTTAAGCCTTTTTATTTTTTATTTTTGTTTTTATGTACTTGAAAGTAAAGTACATGAAGTAAAACTTAGCAACTTTTTGAACTAACTAAGTAAATCTAAGTGGCTACCTATCCCTGGAAATTACGACAAAAACTTGATGTACCTGCCACAAGTATAACATCTCGCTTGTAGTAATAGTGTAAGCAACTTACATTGACTATATATTTTGTTCTTAAGGAAATGTCTATGCACTCAATATGTACTTAACTAAAATTGCTCTATTGCTAAGGAAATTCTTTTAATTGGTTTTATAACTAACTAAACTGATATATATTAACAAATAAATGCAAATTACTTTTTAAACTCTTATATTAAGACTATCTTAGCTCACAACTTCACCTAGGTAATGAAATACTATGCATTTCAACTCACTTTACCATCTCTATTATGTGTGTGCAATGCCTAATTAGAATAGAAAGATTTCCCTAAAATCAACTTTAACCCATAGTCGTGACGGAAAAGATCATAATGTGCAAACTAGAACTCCACCTATCGGTGTGAATAATGTAAGCTCCACATTGCTTTAATATTCCAAATCTTTATATTCATAACCAATTAAGTTTACTATCCGTGCCTCCCTAATCAACAACTATCACTTGATGTTGTGTATTTTATAACTGTACCATCCATATCCGGCTTAAAAGTTTCAATGTTCATAATAACTTTTAAGACCTAATATCAATAAGCATGTGATCAAGATATTCGTAGCATTACGTACATAATCAATACAAATTCGACTCATTGCACTTTTTACTCATTTCAATCTATTCATGTTCATAGCATAACATTCATTCCATAGGATCCAATGATCATTGAGATTCATAAACTACTAACAAATCATTGTAACAAACATACACATAGTGTTATTCATCATAATCAGAGATTAAAAGAATAAATTCTATTAAATCAATACAAACAATACCCGAATCACCACACGTAAGTCTTCAATCTCTTCTTTCCACAAATTATTTTAATACTCAAGAATAAAGTAAACCTATGCTCCACTATATTATTGGTGGCTAATCTATTGTAAATTATGTGTTTACCATGTTCTCCTATCTATTTATACTCCCTAATCATGTTTCCAAACAATTAGAAACCCTATTTAACAATTTAACACAAAATATAACTCTACTTTCTATTTTCTCCTCTTCTCGGTGTTGTCACTTAATTCTCGGCGCTATGTGTACACTCCCACGGTGCCACCATTGCGCCGAGCATCCTACTTACATTTTCTCTATTCAGTTTTCTTGGCGCTGTCCTTTTGGCTTTTTGACGTCATCCTTTGACCTCCACTGTGCCGCCACTACGTCGAGCTTCCTGTCTCAATTATTTTTACTTCCTTGCTCTCCTACACCGTGTGTCGAACTCCCTCGTCGTGCCTTGTTGTCCCACAGCATCATGCTACTTAGCCACGATGCCAAACCTCTTTAGGTGTTTTTTGAGTCGTTTATTCTCGAATTCACTTGTTTCCTTCTTTTATGCCTTGTATATCTTAAAATGCATAAATACAATCAATTTGAGCTCATTTAAGGATATTTATATTAAATATACTACTAAACTAACCTTATATGTAAGTCTAATTAGTCGCTTATCATTATAAACAAATCAAACTTAAAGATTTTCCTTTTGTATTAAAAAATCAAGCACAAGATTGATTCTTTTATCTTTCTCAAGATTCAATAACAATATGGGCTCAAATGTTAGAAGCTTTCCTAGAAAAAATATGCCTGCAAGAAAAATTAGTGGTAATAGAAGACAAATCACATCATGAAAATGAAAAATGGCAAAAACTTTAATGAGTTTTGGGATAGATTCCAAAGATTAATCTCATCTTTTCCATAACATGGATACACTCAAAGAGCTTTATTAGAATACTTCTATGAAGTACTAAATCATTATGAACAAAGACGATTAGATACCGTATGTGGTGGATCATTATTCGATGTTACACCAACTCTAGCAAAAGAAACTATTAATAAGATTGCTAAACAATCTAAACAAAGACGGTGAAAAGAATGATACATCAAGAAAGAAAGTTTACGAGGTCAATAATAGAACTAGTAGTAAGTTTGACGAAAAAGTTGAAGAATTAACTAACATGTTTAAGCTACTACTAAAAGATAGATCAAATCAAGTGAAACCATATAGATTTTGTAATGAAGTTACACATGCTACGGATATGTGTCCTACTTTACTAGAAGATAGAGTGAATAAGTCAACACGATTGGTCCTCCTAGAAACCAATATAATAACAAAAATTATTACACCAGAAAACCAAATTCAAATCTTAGCTAAAGTCCACAAAACCAAAACTATATAACTTATAGACTGAGAGAACCAACACAACCTACACTAATGCAACAACGTCAACAAACTATTCAACCTACGCAACAAAATTTAGAACAAATATTACACAACTTTATGACCCAAAGTCATCAAAACTTTACGCAAATCTTTTTAAAACCAAATCAACACCGATACGTCTATTAACGCGCTAAAAAATCAATGTAGTCAAATGACTTTACAAATCAACAAATTAAGTAATCAAACTAAAGTAACTACTCAACCTACGAACAATACTAGTCAAGCACAAGTTAACGCTTTATTTTGTGAAAATGAAAAAGAAACGAATACAGAAGAAAAGCACCAAAAAATGTAAAAAGAAAACTAAAATACCTCAAACAATAGAACAAGAAGAATAAGAAGAATAAGAGATGATGGAAAATGTCATTCCCACTAGAGAATGGATGGACGAGCAACTAAAATATAAACCATTTTCCCGAAAGGCTATACTACTGGTATTTAGCCAAAGTGAAAGACTACAAAAAATCTCTACAATATTTTGAATTAATTAAACAAGACAAAGTAAACGATGATTATAAGTCAAATGAAGATATGCATTCTAATTCTAACGTTTCACAATGATTAGCAAATGATAGTGAGGAAGAACATAAAGAAAACATATCTGAACAATTTAGGAAATTTGAAATTAATGAAAATTTAGAACAAAATATTTCATCTTTAATGAGAATGCCTGAGAAATGTTTCGACCCCGGAATGTTTTTCATACCAATCACAATAGGCAATTCTTTTATTGAATTTTCTATGTGTGATATCGGGGCATCAATTAACGTTATCACTTAAACTTTATGAATCATTTAAAATAGGATCGATAACTAATACGCCTATTAATCTTACTTTAGCAAATAATACGATTATTAAACCATATGTATTATTAGAATACATTTTAGTACAAGTACATGATTTAGTGTTTTCACTTGATTTTTATGTGATGGAAATGGAAGAATCAACATCACCCAATCTGTTGCCTATACTATTACTTAAACCTTTTTTAAAGACAGCTAGAACTAAGTTAGATATTTATGAAGGAACAATGTTGCCTATACACCTGCACATTAAAATCAAATGGGTTTCGTACTACATAACACAGCGTGATACGAACTCCAATGCAAATCTCATATACATACACTTCTTTCTACATATGCACTTGGAGTAGAATTCACTTGCTTATGAACGATTCGCTTTACCAGATGGAACTTCAAGTCAACTAATAGGAGTGGTCACGGATGTGTCTGTTGACGTGGACAACAACACCGTACCCACAAAGTTTTTTGTCATGCCACACTTTATCAATAAAAACCCTCCTTTAATATTTGGACAACCTTTCTTAGCCACTACTCATGTTATTATGGATATTCTAAACAAAATAATTAATCTAACCATTAATGGTCGAGTAGTCACTTTCTAGAATGACACAAGAGTGAAAAATCCTAAATTCAAGTTTAGAGATCCAAACTAATTCTGGAAAGGTTAAGTCGAGCCAATAACGATAAAAAAACGCTCTACGAGAGACATCCCATATTCTTTGTTTATTTATGTTTATTAGAAATTTAGTTTAGTTTAGTTTAGTATGTTTTTATTGTCTCACTTTTTTGACTCTTTATTGGAAATATTTTCGGAAGTTAAAATCAAAGGTAATTTCAATTGAGGGGGGATTGATCGAGTTGTTTTGCTTATATTTCCTTTATGCAAGTTGCATTATTTACTTGCTTATATATATTTATTTTATTAATAAGATTATTTAGTTAGTGACATGTCCCACTCAAACATTAAGATATTTAGTCAATTCTACCTTAATATGAGTTATTATGAATGAGAAATAAATTAATGATAAATTGTAAAAAATAGTAAGAATGGGCTAGCGATTCCCAGCGATTCGGATTTACACTGGGAATTCTAAATTGGTAGTGTTACACATGAAAAATTAGTATAAAATTGGGGTATAATAATTCTTAGCGATTCACCTACATAGGGGAATTGCTGGCAAAATCGGTGAAAACAGTGAGACAAGTTCCACCGATTTATAAAGTGATTCCTAGTAATTCCATTTTAAAAAGGAATCGCTGGGCACAATTTTGATTTTTAAAACCATAACCCCAAATCACCACACTCTACACATTTCACTTTTGCAAACCATTGCACCTCTTCACCAAAATCCCAATTTATAGCCTAGTATTTAAGTGATTACCACCTCAACCTAGTCTCATTCAAACCAAAAATCTCAATTTTAGGGGTGTTGAGCCAAACTAGTGTTTTATGAGTTTTCAACTTATAGCTTGAAAGGATGGTCTAGAGGAGGTTAAAAGCTTCAATCTTGAAAGATTCACTCTCAAGAAGGTAATTATATCAACTCTAGCTATTTACTTAAACAAATTTTGATTTGGGAATTTTCACAAATTTTTCAATATTTTTAGAAATTGTTTTGTTTGAATTTATTCGATTGCATTGCGCAAATAATTTTATTGACTCTAATAGACCAAAAATAGTGATCACATAAATCATTAGCTTACAAATTCAACAATTCCGAATTTTTTGATATATTTACATATATTCGCTAATGGTTTACAAAAATGCTTGAAATAAGTTCGAGGGTTTGGTTATGGTTTTACTTGAATTTAAGTTGCTATATTTTCAAAAGACTTACTATTTGTCACCTAATTACTACAAGATATTTAGAAAAATGATTTTTATGTTTACATTTTGCTTATCACCTTGATGCCAACTCTATTTTTCATTCACAACGAATTTTAGACTAGCTTTTCAAATAGACTTCTCTTTTTTAAAATAAATTCTTTAATTTTATCGAACTATTTCTGAAAACGTTGTTTCTATTATTTACAGGTTTATTTATTTTTTTAACTTGTGATTTTCAAAAAGTTGAGAAATGGCCGGAGGAAAAGGTAGAAGTTCTTGAGAGAAGATGGGAAAGGCACAACTTTTAGAAAAACCCAAATAAAAATCTAAAGCTTCACCCAAACCAATTAGGCCAACAGGGATTTTAGTCAATAACCTAGTTTCAATTATGATTCGGAGGGAGATGAAAAGAATGAGAAAACACCCACCATTTATTTCCATGCTCATAATCTCATCAATGCCAAAGCCATTACTACAATGGAGGGCGACATTAGCAAGAATAGAGAGATTATATCGGAGAGGGGTTTCAACTTCAAAAATGAAGTTAAGTACGGGCCTAGGATCTTAAATATCATAAGGGAAAGGAATTGGGGATTGTTAACTAAGGATTACTACGTCGATAACGCCGTGGGGTCCTCAGTTGAAATGAGGCATGCCATAATAGTAATAGAATTTTATGCTAATGGGCATGAAAATGAGAATAAGAAAATAGCCATAGTCCAGGTAGACTAGTGGACTAATCACTCGAGTGAATAAATCGGTATTATAATTTACCAGAAGTTCATTTGAGGTAAAATAATGAGTACCAAAAATTCGAATACTTGTATACACACGGATTTCCCTATGAGACCATTAGGAATGGTTTATAAGCAATTCCGAGGTATGATTTCCATTTTGATTAGAATAGGTACCCAATATATATATAAACCAAATATTTTAGGAAAATAACCAAAGCTAAGAGCTTTTTCTAAAACGCGAGCCTCAACCTAGTTTACAACATTACGACATAGTGAACTCTAGGGGAGCTCTCCTATACCACATAGTCCAAAGGATCGGGTATGTTGATGTTAGCAAGATAATCTATGAATCGATTAGGAATGCCATGACCACATAAGAAAAATGAAGGACTACCTTTTTCCTTGATGATTATTGAGTTTTGCAAGCAAGACTGAGTTCAGATGAGAGGAGTCGAGTTTGATGTATTTCAAGATAAGACCATCATTGATGATATCATTGAGAAAAACAAGAAGGTGACAAGATATGTTAACTTTGAGGAGAGATGAAAGAGAACCGACACACAAAGGAGAGAGACATAGAGAGAAAAAGAGTACGAGAAAACAATCGATGAATTCTAGAAGAAACGCAGAATGTTGCGCATAATGAGCAGACAAATCAGAGGCAAGAGCCACCTGCAGATAACTTACATGGCATAAATGCGGAGGACACATGATTGTCATGATGCATACATTTTTGCGTAATCAATTGAGAACTTGGAGACATCAAAAGTTCATGTTCCAGAATCAACGTGAGATTGCCTGAAGCATTTTTTGATCAGAGAAACGCAGGACCAGAAAGACTCAAGGCGAGGGAGCCAACATTCATGTTCCATTACTCCAATTGAGGATGCCAAACCGAGGAGTTTTTAAGATAACCAGATGGATGGAGTAGAATATACCCTATATGATCTTGAAGCAAGCTACTAGTCCTAACAGCCTAATCATGGGGATGATGATGATGATGCGACGTCTTGACGACGGCTCTGAGATTCTTTTTCTTCACTGTGTAATCTTTTCATGAGTGTTATTCATGAGAGGTCTATGTTTGTAATACTTTGAATGATGTGGTGTGTTATAATGATATATTTTCTTTGGTGTGTTCAAATTCGATACAATGAAATGGTTTGATATGTTTTATTTTAATGCAACGATGCTTGGAAATGTTTAAATCTTCTTTACTTATTCAATTCATTCTTATGTTGGCTATGTTATTTAATTATTTAATTTATTTGATTTATTCATTTATGCTTCATGAGGTACTTAAATTTTTGTTGGGAAACTAACTTAATTTCTAAACCTTAAGGACGAGGTTTGGAATGAGTATAGGGGTATTAGGTGAAGTGAAATATGAAGATGCGAGGTACGGAAGAAGCGAGAGGTATAATCTATTAAAGTTTTGGAAACCAGAAGAACTGAGGAAATTAACGAATCAGTGATAAACTAATAAACAGACATCAAAACTAAACACATAATTGATATGGCAGTAAGACTTAAATGTTTTCCTTTGCATAGGCTCAGACTAAACAATCAATTTTTCAAATTGATAATGTGTACATCTACTATAATGATCTCTCATTTTCACAAAACTCAAGTAACGAATGATGATCCACACAGTGGCGATCTTGAGTATTTGTAGACTAACTCTATCTATTCTATTTAGAAATTCAGTCCTAAATACAATACAACTCAGAAAACCTCCTCAGTCTCCAATTGTAAATCCTATTGGAATCATCCAATTTCAACAACTAAGTCTTTTCTTTCTTCAAGAATCTTGACTCATCGTTTCCATTAAGCGATTCAGTCCTTTATGCACATTTCTCTCAGATTTTTTATTTGCAATCTACCTCGAAGTTCTCTACTTGTAGTATCGAACTTCTTCATTGTTGTAGACTAATACTTATAGTTACTTAATTTTAATATCCAACTTGTATTCAATTCCTGCTTCGACTTCAGATCTGTCTTTATCTTAGACTTTGAATTTGATACTGTAATTTTCACTAGAATTTGTATTCTAGTTTTTCTCAGAGTTGTATCTACTCTCGAAGATCTTGCTTAATCTGGTTTCCTATCTTGATTGCCGCATCTACCTAGCTTAACTTCTATCTTGACAATGTACTGCCAACAAGGATAGTCCGACCCAAATGCAGTAAGTAAGGGTATAATAATATCTGCCTTTGGCATAGATTGGTCAAAAGTGGTAAATTAGCAAGATAATCAATTTTTTTGAGGAACTTTATAGAATGTACTGTTATTGATGGATTAAAGTAACAACACATAAAAGTTGTAACCTTTAAAAGATTATAGTCAGTAGCTAATAAGTACAACTCCTAAATGTAGTTTTAAAACATCAAGTTCGTGTACGTAGAAAACCAAAAAAAACAATTTAACCGTACAGAGTCTCTCTTGCTCACTCCTCATTTTTGACTAAACAATGTCGACAAGATTAAAACTTTGTTCTAACCTGCCACCTTAATCAGCAAAGTCCGACATCAACAATGTCCAACTCTTTTTGCATTGGTCGCATCTGTGCAACATCATCTTCCTTATAAACAGTGAGATATGTAATACGATTTTACAAGTAGTTGAACAGCGACGGGCATGGTCACATCACCACCAGAGAACTTGAAGCTTGCAGAGGTTTATCCAAAGTTAGAGAAGAGTTGTCTTCAGCAGCCTCAGTATGTGCCATTGCAGAAGCAATATGAGCAGAAGTTGAAGGTGCAGAAGTAACATCAACTGTAGTTGTTAACTTAATTAAAATGGAAGGAATGGCTTGATTGAATTCATTATCCTCATACTCTAGTTGAGTAGGAGGATAAAATGACATACTTGACTCATATTGCAATGCTTCATTCATAGGAGCCTCAACAGTATGTCCCATGGTTGCAGTAACTGAAGGCAATAGAATGCCCTTAAGGTTAACAACAGTCAAGTCCTCAACAAGAGGAATCTCTTATGTTGCTAGAGACTGTACCAGTGCAATAACATTCTCATAAGGAACCTCACTTGGTGTAACAACATTTTCACCATTAGTTCCATAATTTATTAAAAGGGACTCAAGTATGCTTGTCTACGTAGTATCAACATGAGTAGTAGAACTTAAATCAAAGTGTAACTCAATAAAATTAATTTGATTATCTATAGTCTCGTGAAACTCTGTAATTGAGGTGACTTCCTCTGGTTGATTAGGAAGTAGAGTAGAGGAACTTGCATCAGGTCGTAGTCCAGTTTGTCTTGTAGCAAAAGGAAGAGAATCTTCCCCTCTATCAATTTCCTCTCATGAAGATTGCACTTCAATATTACTGGTGTCCTCATTTTTACTAACTTTAGAAATATTTCATTTCACGATCCCTTTTGACTTTGGGATAGTCATAATGACAGGGGTTTAAACAGGAGCATCGGTAGTTGGCTTGACAACAGTAGGAGTTGAAGCAGCTAACGACTTTTTTGTAGGCTTGAAAAGTCAAGATCAACAATTCTAATGTTAGACTTCATTTGATGAGTTAGTCCACCACCATTTCCAACCTGTCATTTTTCTGCTTAATTACAGAATATCTTCTAAATAATGAAGTTATGAAGCATGACAAATATAACTTGTTCTATTTCATCCTTAGGAGCACCATGGAGTCATAGATCTTCTTTCCAACATTGAAATTCTACCCAAAAGCCAGAGCATACAGTAATGGTACCCTGTCCTTGAACATATGAGCAACTATTACAATTGTCAATAAGACCTTCCAAAGCATGTAGGTCTTGCAAGTGAGCTTTATAGCAGGAAGCTCAATGGCATTTTCAGAGGGCCAAGTTGTAAGTCTCCCTCTATTCAGCATAAAAGTTGTGTCATCAAGCTTTAGCATTGAACTTAGTTTATCAGCAAAAGTCTGCGTTACAGAAAGTCCAAACATGCAGTTGATTGAAGCTAGACTGAATGGAATTCTAAAGCCACGTAGCGTCCCTAAAGTTGTCAGGATCATTATTATAAAACTCCTTGACAATGGAGGCACTGTAGAAGCCACCATGATTCACCAAGTCGTAAATGCCAATCTGTACTAAAAATCTCTCAAAGCTCATGTCATGAAAGTGTGAGACGTTGATCTTTTGATCAAACCTGTATTTCCTTTTTGTCATTTCTTTGAATTTCTATGCGCATTCCATTAATCGAAAATGACCAAAGGTGGATGAAGCAGCAACAAAGTATCGTGAGATGAAAACGATTTGTGTCTGATCAGAAGCCTTGGTGATAGCCTCTGCTTCATCTAGAATCCTCTCCAATGAATCTAAGGAAAATTTCTCTTCATCATCAATCTTCTTCATTCCTTTAGCAGCAGTTCTGGCTTTCTTGGAAGAGCCAGGTTGTCCAGTAGATTGTCTTTAGTGGATAGCCCTTGATTTAACCCTTGTACTCTCTTTAGCGATATGAGGATATGATGGAATACTAATGTAGATTTTATTTGAAGGAGGATGATAGTATATGCCTTTCATCTCTATCGTTGGATGATCCGCAATTGCAGTAGTGTCATCGTGAGAGGTCGAAGAAGATGGGTGAGACATACTTGCAATAACTCGCTGCAAGAAAGATACGAAAATGGTAGAGAGGGAAATGAGGTCACAGTTAGAGAAAAGAGCTGGAATTAGGAAAACTAATTTGTCGGAACAAGATAATCACAAAAAATCAACAACGAAAAACCCAATTTAGAATCAATACTCCCTTAAATCCCTAAAGATTTTATCCATTGTGTTTGACAAAACAAAACTTACTCCTTTTACCAGGTGTAATGACCAGTTTTTTGCAGCCGACTTATTAGGAAGGACACGTGTTGCACTGAAATCCAATTGGTAGTATCTTGGTCAAACATGTAAGTAGCTCACGATAAAATGCCAAACACATAAGTATTTACATGTACGAACATAATTGCCATGTCACAATAAGAACCCGTACTAGTAAGAGCTCAATCTCTCAAAAGATATCTGTCAAGAGCCTTCGTAAATATATCAGCTAGTAGACTTTCTATTGGAACATGCTCAATACTAATTAACCCTCTTTCCACTAGATACTTGATATGGTGATGACGAATATCAATGTGCTTCGTCTTAGAGTGTTGAATTGGATTCTTCGAAATATCAATGGCACTTTTGTTCTTACAGTAGAGGGTTAACTGAGATAACGCAATACCATAATCTGTGAGCATTTGCTGCATCCATATTAACAGCGTACAACAACTGTTGTTAGCATTATATTCGACTTCAACAATGGATAGCAAGATGTAGTTCTGTTTCTTACTATTCTAAGCAACAAGATTAGAACACTTGTAGTAACATCCACCATTAGTACTCTTTCGATCATCGATATTTCTAGCCTAATCAACATCACTATACCTAACTAACTCACTAGCACTACCCTTATTAGTGAATAGAATACCAAAGTCAGTTGTTCTGTGCACATAGTGCAAAATCCTGTTATAGCAACCAAATGAGACTCTTTAAGACACGCCTGATAGCGAGCACAAATACCAATACTCAAAGAAATATTTAGTCTGCTTGCAGTAAGATATAATAAGCTACCAACTACGCCTCTATATAATGTAGGATTTACATCAACACCTTTCTTATCCTTATAAATATTATTTTTATAGCTTATTGATGTTCGGATAGACTTGGCAGTGTCTAATCCAAAATGTTTAGCAAAAGATTTAGCATATTTATTTTGAGATATTTATATACTGTCTTGAGACTATGTAATTTGTAGGCCCAAGAAGTATGTAAAAACTCCAACCATGCTCATCTCAAATTCTTTCTTCATAAAATCAACAAATTCTGAAGCTAGCTCTGTAGATGTAGCTGCGAAAATAATATCATCGACATAAATCTGTGCAAGCACAAACTGGTTATTCTATTTTTTAAGAAACTAAGTCTTATTAGTAGACCATCTTTTATACCCCTTCTGCAGGAAATAGGTAGTCAACCTTTCATACCGAGCTCATAGTGAATGCTTCAGATCATAAATTGCCTTTTTTAGATGATAAAATTATTAGGATTATTATGAACCTCAAATCTTTTAGGTTGTGCAACATAAACTTCTTCTTGCAAATACCCATTAAGGAAAACACTTTTGATATCCACTTGCTGTAACTTGAAACCTCTATTACAAATAATGGCTAACAATAGACGAATAGATTCCAATCGTGCAACTGGAGCAAATGTCTCATCAAAATCAATACCTTCAACCTGTATGTATCCTTCTGCAACCAATCTAGCTTTTTTATGAACAATAATACCATTCTCATCCATCTTATTGTGGAATATCCACCTAGTACCAATGAAATTAACACTAGTAGGTCGTGGAACAATAATACCAGTCTCATCCATCTTATTGCGTAACATCCTGTCTGATAAACTTGTTGAGTTCCTCTTGCATAGCATTCACCTAATATTCATCCATAAGAGCCCTCTTAAGATTTTTTGGCTCGATCTAAGATGTAAAATAAGCGAAGCATGCCATGTTCCTGTAGTCAACTTGGAGGAATATCTCTAGTTTGCACTAGATCATTAATTACGCCAATAATTTCCACAATTAAATGATCTTTCAGCATCCTCGACTATGGAGCAACAGACGTAGAAGTAGAACCGAGTTTTTTAGTAGATGATTTTGGATCATCATTATCATTAGATGGAGTAATGATATCTTAGTCAAATATTTTCGTAGTAGGCTGAGTAATAAGTATTGAGCTAATTGGTATTGTCAGATCATCATCATCATCATCATCCTTTTGAGAGGACAATTATTTGTTCTTGCACAGTCATCAACCATTACCTTGATAGACTCCATACAAACATAGTTCACTTATTATAGATTCTATAAGCTTTAATATTTTGAGAATATCCAAGAAAAATTCCAACATTGCTTTTCGAATCAAATTTTCATAGGTGATCTCTATCATTCAAAATTAAGTAGGTAGTGCCGAAAACATGAAGAAGTTTGAGAGAAGGCTTTTTGCCTTTCCAAATTTCATACGGAGTACTTATAGTCGGTGGCCTGAAACAAAATATGTTGATAATGTAGGTAGCAATGTTTACTGCTTCCCTCAAAGATTTTTACATAGATTATTCTCGCCTAGCATGACCCTTATCATCTCTTGAATTATGTGAATTTTCTTTTCAACAACATCATTCTATTGTGGTGTGTTAAGAGCAACAAATTGATGCTTAATCCGGAATTTAGCATAATAATCAATAAACTGCCGATTCTCAAACTTTCATCTATGATCACCGCGTAGTCGATCAATGGATACAACCTCATTGCTTTTCTCATTCAGAAGTCGAACAGATAAATTTTTAAACTCATCAAAAGTTTTTGCTTTGCCATGCAACAAACGAATCCAAGTAAAACTTGAGTAGTCATCAACAATAACAAAAACATTATTCTTTCTCTTAAGACTCTCAACTTGCATTGGGTTAAACAAGTCTATTTGCAATAATTCCAACACACGTGATGTCGGTATGTCAGTAAGGCCAACGTGTGAATAAGAATGTTGCTTACCCTTTTGACAAGGTTTACAAATGGAATCAGATATAGAGTTAGTTTAAGAATACCCCTTACAGCATCATGGAAGAGCAATTTTTTGAAGTTGCTTGAAATTAAGATGACCTAGCCTTCTATGCTAAAGCTCCGTATTAGATAGGGAAACCAAGTTGTATATAACTTTCGGCTTGCAATGTGATACAGAATGTTGAAGTAGCATATAATAATTGTCTAATTTCCAAATCCCATACATGATGCATTGTATTTCTTCATTGATTATTCTACAATGATATTTAGTAAAGTCGACAAACAATTCATGATCACACAACCAACTGATGCTGACCCGATTAGATTTTAACCCATCAACATGCAGAACTCCTTTGAGATTAGGCAATCCCACAACATTAAGAGTTTTTATTTCCAACAACCTTACATTTCTTTTCGTCACCAAATAAATGATTCATAGTTTTTGAGAAAGCTTTTGTTACCAGTCATATATCTGGAACTACAATTGTCCAAATACCATTACTCAGTAGTAGTTGTTGAGAGTTGTAGATGCACTGTCATTGCCTTATAAGACTTAACTCTCTAAACCTTCTTAGATGTTTTCTTCTTCTGAAACGTACTTAAATCTTTAAACATCCAATAGCATGTTGGTCGAATATGATCAACAATCCCACAATAATGACATGTAGTAGGGGGTTTGTTGTTGGTAAGAGTAGTCACCTTTTTCATTTCACTTGTAGCAAACCTTTTTGTAGAATCTTCTTTACCTTTGCTTGTATCAACTTGAGTCTTGCTTGATTGACCCTCATTGTGTCTTTGACAAAAATGGTAGGAGCATTTACAGATCCCTCAATATAGCGAAGACCACGCTTCTTGCATTCGTTTTGTACCCTATTTGTGTGTGTGTTTATTTTATTTTAATGCCCAAAGTCTCCAACTTTTAGTTAATAAATACTTATTTTTTTTGGTTTTGTGTTTTAGGCTATGTTTGATGAAAAAGAATAAAAGCGGGCCTATTGGAGTATTCTTGATGATCTACATCGTAAAGTACGTTTCCACGCATCCTAAGACAGCAGCATGGGACCCACACTATTCTATAGCTATGGCAGGATGTTTTGCCAGTGTTTTGGAGCTTCAAAGTTGTAAAAATATTAATAAAATTTGCTAAGTATACATTTTGTGCTAAGGTGCTTTAGGAGTTGTCCATCCTCTCTCGAGATAAGCAATGTGAAATAGATCGAAATAGATGGGAATCACGCTAGTGAGACATTTATTGACATAGAAGACACACTTGACTCTACTTTCCGCAGATCACGACTTGAGATTCATGACAGCAGCAAGATTGGATGAAATGATTAATAAGCATTGGGTCAACATGATTTTTCTCCCATTCACGCATTCATGCGCATAAGCTCTCTCCAAGCAAGCAACTCCTATCGAGCTACCACTAGATCTTCCTTGGGTTACGCACTAGCCATCACCTAGTGATCAACAACCATAGATTGGCCTAGGTGAATGAGCAAGTGTCTCCAGGATTCGTGATATCCCATCGTGCGAGTCAGGTGTCCACTCAGATCGTCCTCAAATGATGCGTCATTCTCACTTCCATCAACTATAGCCGTCAATCATTCTTCGCACACTCGTCAAGGACCACACACAAGCTAACGCTCTCACCCCTCCATTACGACGTGACTCCATGGATCCCTTGATATGCCTTGAACTACACATGCCTATATCTTTCATTAGACAGCAGTCCTCGATCATCCTCGACGCGCTCAAAATGAATTATCTCTTTCTTTAAATATGGATTGGGCAATTTATTGCCTCTTTCCCTTCACGATTTGACAAGGAGACACAATAGAGACCATGAACGCCTAAAAATAAGAGCTTCTCTCCCATTTTTGATACACATCCTCTATCTCCCTATATGACTATTCTTTTGTCACCTTTTATCTCTCTTACGTTAATTTCTCTTATTTTCTCTCTTTCTCTCCATTTTAAGCTTTATAATAGGGTTTTTAGAGCCATGAGGCATTAAGCCTCGTGGCCTAGGATTGTGATTTTTCAAGTGAGCCTCAACATCACCATGGAATTTATGGGGTTCTACATAATTTAATTTTAAATTTGGTTTATGTTTTGGTATCACTCTTACTATCATTTGATTATCATGGTTTGAATAATTGATTGTGTAGTTGCAAATGCATTCTCTTTTATTTGAATCTTTTGCTAGTTCGATTGTTTTGCATTCATAATTGTGTGGAGCATTAAACACCAAGTAGAAAGCTGATAACCCAATTGGTGTGCTCCATTTTGGTCTATCTCACATAACAAGATGGTATAGGCTAAACCGAGCGAGCTTTATGGTTTGGTTGTCTAGGGCTAGTGGTTTCACGAATCTTAATGCGGTGAACGTGTCAAATTAATGGTTGCTCTACCTAGGGTTGTGTATTTATTAGATAGTCTCTTACCAAAAATATGAAAGTGAGGTCTGTTAGGTGCTCTTCGAAGCTCTATACCTAGTCTCTTGAAACTAAACCAAACAACTCTTTGTAGAATTAACAACTAAATCCTTAATGTAGAGTTGAACTTGATTTTCCCAACTTAGGAATTTATATCACTCGTCTTACGTTATTTACTTTCTTTCATGCAATTAGATTAGTTATTTTCTATCTTTTGTCATTTTAGTTAGTTTATTATTGGTTCGTTTACTCTCATGTTAGCTAGTGTAATTAGATTATTTTCTCTCTTAATACTTTTTTTCTTGACCAAAGGTAGATTACCACACTACTACAAATCAATTGTAGTTAGCATTTGATAACAACTCGATTTTAAGTTTACTATTGACGCGTTTGACGCGTATCAGTTTTTGGCATCGTTGCCGAGGATTAGGTCTAATCTTTTCTTTGCTTTTCTTTTACTTTATTTTATCTAGTCCATTGTCTCTAACATATTTGTAGGAAAGTACTCCATAATCGCCGCCAATTCATACCGCATTTGCAGTGGTCCCGTTTATGTGCAATCAAAACCATATCTAAGGTTTAGGTTGAGGCTAATTATGGCTAGCGACCGTGAATTGTACCACCAATGAACAATTAGATCAAATGATGGAATAAGAGAGTCAATTGTTCGATGAAGAGATGGAGTCATGATATCAAAATACGGGAACTCAAACTAATCAAGTAAACACTAAACTGGAGAATTTGGGCTTTGATGGAGAGTTTCTCGCTCAACAAATGTCAATGGATACCTTGAGTTCTATTTCTTCAAAGAATGTTGATGAGAATGAGTTTTCAATTGATGAAAACTTTGAATTTTCTCCTCCTGAGTTGGACACTGGAATCTCATAGGTTCAAGAAGAGGTTGAGAAAGAAATCGAAGCCACTTTTGAAAGGTCGGTGGAACTACAAAAGAGAGCAAGGAAGACCAGCCCTTTGTGTTGATGAACCCACCTACCCTACTCTAGTTGTTCATTGATTTTGATATGGAGGTGGAAGACAAGGAGCAATCAAAGACTTTTAACATTGCCGACACCTTTGTGTTGGATAGTCAAGAAACGATGGATTCTTATATGTTAGAGGTTCCGATTGTGCTCCCAATTCTGAAGGAGGGCATCCCAATGTTATTGGCCAAAGATAAAGGAGAGAGTATCAATTTTGAATACTCTTTATTAGAAGGCATCACGTGATGAATACTTCAAGTCAAGCGAAAGACTTAAAAGAGAGGCATTTGTTGGGAGGCAACCCAGCCTTATTTACGCATTTTAGTTTAGTTTAGTTCTCGTTTGTTCAATAAACTCTGGATATCAATTTGTTTTTTATTTTTGCAGGAACTTTTGATGTTTAGATAGTATTGGAGATGAAAGAGATAGTGGGAGTACCCAAAATAAGTGTTGAAAGTTCTATGGATTGGAGTGAGCTTGATTGAGAGTGAGATTATCTAACCGGACATCTGTAAGGTATACTTTTAATTAGCATGCATGGTTCACTCCCATGAATCCATTTCCTTTGTTTCAACAAGACCGATGTCATGCAAGGCGTTACCCCACCACACATTTGTCTTGTTGAAAGTCATACTCATTTCACACATTCTACTAGAAAATTGATTGTTAATGAATTCATGTGTGTGAATGATGCTTCTATGAGTTTAGGGAATTTATATCCATTGCTTATGAGAGTGGCATTTTATGAATTTTTTTTGGAATTGCATGCATAAAAATAAATTTTGAGCTTCAAATAATTATATTTGATGTGATTGTAATACTTGTAGTCTCTTGTAGTCATTTTACTTGATTGTGTGCTATGCGGTTACATTTCAACATGATTTTGAGCATTCGTTTTTTAAGATTTGGTTGAAACTTTTTAAGTCAATCCTTTGTTCGTTAGTTCTTGCTCTTATCATGTGATAGTTTTAACTTGTCCCAAAAGTCCTCTAAATTATGAAAAAAAACACAAAACCAAAAAAAAATAAAAATATATCACTCAAATAAGACTTTTTTTGTCATTTAACTAGTTTTGGGGACTTTGTTGCATTTTAATTAGTTTGTTTCGTCTTTCTATTCATTCCATCATATATCACTTGTTCCCGTTCACCTTCTTTTGTTGTCTATAAGTTTGTTTTAGGCCATGCTTGTGTTAAATAAATAACCTCATAGCCCACCTATCATCTATTTCCATTAGTTAGCCACATTTGAGCTAATTCAACCATGTTTTCTTTGTCACCTATCATTAAACCTAATAAAACCACTTAGCCTTTATATCCATGCTACGTAGTTGTTGGGAATCCTAGTTTATACCAAAAGCTTGAAAAAAAAAGTTTATGTGATTCATTGTATGAAAAGCCCAAGTTTGGGGTTGTTTGTGTGTTTGTCAGTTTGTTAACCACTCCAAAAGTTATGAAAAAAATGTGCGCAAAGCACTTGAAAATAAAGGAGTTGATGAAGAAAAAAATAGTGAAGTTATTGTGCATGAAAGTTCAAGATTTATATTTTTCTTCACTTTGTTTTACCTCTATTTTGTGTATGTATTGTCGATGCTAGTCTTTTCCAACAATTTTTAAATCTATGTACATCCCTTTTTATTGTTAGCCTAGCCAAGCCCCATTACAAACAAAATAAAAGACCTACCTGACTCTTGCATGTGTTAAGTCTTCATTAGTGGAGAGTGTGAGTCATAGTCTCGCCTATGAGATTCCTTGCAGTTTTTTAATGCCTAATAAAGAGGTCGTAAACTTGCGACTTGAGTGTAGAGTATAATAAAACTCATGATTAATTGATAGCGTTGGCTTTTAACAAAGTTTTAGTTCCAAAAGTGTGTATTTGATGAGGTCGGGCCTAAGTTCTTGACAATTTCTACTCTCCCAACTGTCTTAAGTTTTGTGTCAATTTGGTATCTAGTAAAACCAAAGGATTCACAGTTTTGATAAAATTTGGTCTTAGGATCATCTAGTTTGTATTTAGTTATGTTTTCAATAAATTTCTTGTGTTTATAATTGTCCATAGGTTTGCATTAATTCAGAGTCTAGTTTAGTTTGCATTAGTTAGTTAAAGTCTTAGTAAGTAAACATTTGCTCGGGACGAGCAAAACAATAAGTTTGGGGGTATTTATTGCATTCATTTTGTACCCTATTTGTATGTATGTTTATTTTATTTTAATACCCAAAGTATCCAATTTTAAGTTAATAAATACTTATTTTTGTTTGTTTTGTGTTTTAGGCTATGTTTGATGATAAAGAATAAAAATGGGCCCTTTGGAGTATTTTTGATGATTCACATTGCAAAGCGTGCTTGCACGCATCCTTAAATAACTGCATGGGACCCACAATAGGCTATAGCTATGGCCGAATGGTTTGCAAGTGTTTCGGAGCTTCAAAGTTGAAGAAATATCGAAAAAATTGGCTTTGTATACATTTTGTGCTAAGGTGCTTCAAGAGTTGTCCATCCTTTCTCGAGATAAGCAATACGAAATATATCAAAAGTGATGGGAAATAGGCCAACGAGACATTTATTCACACAGAAGACACACAAGACTCTATTATCCGTAGATGACGCCTCGAGATTCATGACAACAACAAGATTTGATGAAATAATTAATAAGCATTGGGCCTACAAGGTTTTTCTCCCATTCATGCATTCGTGCGCACAAGCTCTCCCCATGCAAGCGACTCCTACCGTGCTACCACTAGATCTTCCTCGGGTTACGCATCACCCCTTTTCCAATGATCGATAGCCACTGATTGGTTTAGGCGCACGAGCAAATGTCTCCAAGATTCTTGATCTCTCACCTTGCAAATCTATTGTCCACTAAAATCATCCTCGAGTGATGGTCATTCTCACCTCCATCAACTACAACCGTCGATCATCTTTGGCACAGTCGTCAAGGACCATACACAAGCTGGCGCTCTCTTTCCTCATTCACGACGTGACTCTGTGGATCCCATGATCAACCACGAACGACGCATGCCTCACTTTTTCATCAAATAGTAATCTTCAATCATCCTTGACTGTCTTAGCAAAAATTCTCTCTTTCTTTACATTGGATTTTAGGCAATTTATTGCCTCTCTCCTCTCACTATTCAGGAACGAGACACAACATAGATGAGGAACGCTTGAAAACAAGGGCTTCTCTCCCATTTTTTATACACATCCTATCTCTCTCTCTCTCTCTCTCTCCTTATATGACTACTCATTAATCACCTTTTATCTCTCCTACATTAATTTCTCTTATTTTCTCTCTTTCTCTCCATTTTAAACTTTATAATAGGGTTTTTAGAGCCATGGGGCACTAAGCCTCATGGCCTAGGATTGAGATTTTTCCGGGAGGCTCAACATCACTATGGAATTTGTGTGGTTCTACCTACTTTAATTTCAAATTTGGCCTATATTTTGGTATCACTTTTGTTATCGTTTGAATATCATGGTTTGAATAATTAATTTTGTAGTTGCAAATGCATTCTCTTTTATTTGAATCTATTGCTAGTTTGATTGTTTTATAGGTTGGGGAATGTGCAATCTACAAACATTGTTTATCTTATAATATTAGTTGATAAAATATAGTTTTTCATTTGTTGTTTTATTATAAGTGTTTGCATGTTTACCTTATAATAAGATCCATTGATATTTGCTGAAATATCATAAATGTCCTTAGTTGGTCATTATACTAGGAATTAAGACTAGTGTGAATCTTGATTAATGGTCATGTGATGATCATGTGTATATGATCGAGATCTTGAGTACTTGTTAGGGAATAAGGTACTAGACCGATTCGCTAAAAGAACGCCCCATGGATAAAGTCATAGGTGTTACTCATGATAGCTATATCATTAAGTCATTCGACTTGAGATTACCATAGACTTTAATATTTTGAGCATGGTAAATGTGACACAACCAAACGTTTTTTTTAACCAGACGATTATAAAGATTTTGATTAGTTGCCATGTGAATAATATGCGAAGGTGTGTAATCAATATATAATTTGTCCCTCTCATATAGACATATATTAATGGATCCCTTGATATGTTAGACTGTCAAATGGCCAAGTCCAAGTGAATTGATATGATCAATGTCACTGGAATGGTTTAAGTCTACCTAAAGACCGAGGCTAGTACGACTAAATAATAAAGGTGACTTTTCTTGCCTTATCTTTAATCAAAGCATATTACACGACAAAAGGATATGATATATGTTATTCATTAGGTTGCATCAATTTTGATATTCATGCTACTTGGGTAATCATAATGCCTCGCTAGAGACCATTTATGACTTGAATACCAAATTTATTTTGGTTTACTGGCAACGTCACATTAACTTATAGGGTTACACACAAAGAATGACTTTTCCTAATTTCAATCGGTTCAATGTAATAAATTTTATATGATAAAACTCATGACATAAAGCTCTTACGATTTGTTATATGATAACTTATTAATATAGGCTATGTGTAGTTTGCTTGAATTTCCTAAATACAATAGTTATATCACGAATAGGTTTTTTAAGAAAGCTTATCCACACATATCAATAGAGGTTGAAACCCTAAAAAAATATAAAATTTTTTGTTTTTACTATTTTCGAGTTCTCTGTATGTTGGGGAGAGAAAGAAAATCATTTTCAATTTCTCTTGGAGCTAGCACTCCAAATTGTGGTCACCGTTCATGTGTAGATTTCTGATAGAGGACGCGCACTTGAACGTTTTAGAAATCGAACAATCAAAGAAGGAAATTACAGATTAAGGTATGGTTTACTTTTTGTAGATCTAGTTTAATGGAATTATTTTCGATCTTGTTGGAGTTTTTTAAAAATTGTTTTGAGTTTTATGTTGCATATGAACCCCAATAACCCAATATTGCATTCGTAATTGTGTGGAGCATTGAACACCAAATAGCAAGCAGATAAACCAATTGGGGTGCTCCTTTTTGGTCTATCTCGCATAACAAGAGGGTATAGGCTAAATCAAGCTCGCTTTGTGACTTGGTGGTCTAGGGCTAGTGGTTCCACGAATCTTAATGCAGCGAATGTGTCAAACCCAAGGGTTTCTCTACCCAGGGTTGTGTATTTGTTAGGGAGTTTCTTACCAAAAATATGAAACTGAGGAGTGTTAGGTGCTCTCCGAAGCTCTATAGCTAGTTAATTAAAACTAAACCAAACAACTCTTTGTAGAATCGATGATCAAATCCTTGATGTTGAATTGAACTTGATTTTTCCAACCTAGGAACTTATATCACTTGTCTTACGTTTTTTACTTTATTTCATGCAATTAGATTAGTTATTTTCTATCTTTATTCGTTGTAGTTAGTTTATTGTTGGTTCATTTACTCTCATGTTAGGTAGTGTAATTAGTTTAGTTTCTCTCTCTTAAAACTTTCGTTCTTGACCAAAGGTAGATAACCAATCCCTATAGATCGACACTCATGCTTACCACTACTACAATTAATTTGTAGTAGAAGTAAGTACGAGTATCGATCCACAGGGATTGTTAATCTAAACATTTGTCAAATATGGGGGTTTAATAAGAGAGAATTAACTTATAAACTAATCTAATTAAACTAACGAGAGAACAAACAATAGACTAACTACGATGACAAGAGAATAATGAAATAACTAATTTAATTTCGTGAAAGAAAGAAAATAATGTAAGACAAGTGATGTAAATTCCTAGGTTTGGCAAATCAAGTTTAACTCCACATCAAGGATTTAGTCGTCAATTCTACAAAGAATCGCCTGGTTTAGTTTCAATAGAGTAGATATAGAGCTTTAGAGAGCACCAAGCACTCCTCGATTTCTTATGTATGGTAAGAGACTCTCTAAAAAATATACAACCCAAGGTAGAACAACCATTAGATTTGGAACATTCGCCTCATTAAGATTCATGAAACCACTAGTACTAAACGACCAATTCAAGAAGCACACTTGATTTAGCATACACCCTCTCGTTAGAGGAGATTGATCAAAAGGGGGCGTACCATTTGGGTTAGCCACGTACTACTTGGTGTTCAATGCTCCACACAATAACGGATGCAAAACAATCAAATTAGCAATAGATTCAAATAAAAGAGAATGCATTTGCAACTACAAAATCAATTATTCAAACCATAATAATTAAACGATAATAAGACTGATACCAAAACATAAACCAAATTTGAAATTAAAGTAGGTAGAACCTCACAAATCTCATGGTAATGTTGAGCTTCCCTTTAAGAATCTCAATCCTATGCCATGAGGCTTAGTGCCTCATGGCTCTAAAAACTTAATTATAAAGCTTAAAATGGAGAGAGAGAAAAAATAAAAGAAATTAATGTAGAAGAGACAAAAGGTGACTAATGAATAGTCATATAGGGAGAGAGAGGATGTGTATCAAAAATGGGAGAGAAACCTTTGTTTTACGCGTTCTTGGTCTCTGGTTTGTTTCCTTGCCGAAATGTTAAAGGAGGCAATAAATTGCCCAATCCATATGTAGAGAAAGAGAGAATTCTGGCTAAGTGCGTCGAGGATGATCGAGGACTTCTGTTTGATGAAAGAGTAAGGTGTGCAACGTTCGAGGTTGATCATGGGATCCACAGAGTCGCATTCTGATGGAGGAGAGAGAGCGCTGGGTTGTGTGCGGTCCTTGATGAGTGCGCCAAGGATGATCGATGGCTGTAGTTGATGGAGGTGAGAATAAAGCGTGACTCGAGGAAGATCTGAGTGGACAACAAAGTCGCACGGTGAAAGATCATGAATTCTAGAGACATTTGCTCGTGCGCCTAGGCTAATCTGTGTTAGAACTTGAAAAATGTTTCAAGTGAGTTTGAATAGAAAACCTCTTTAGTCCCACATTGCTCACTTCGAAGAGTACAAACTCTTTATATACAAACATCTACTCTAAAGATTTGCTTTAGAGAAACCCAATGGATACAGTCCAAATTGGCACCCATTGGGTAATAGGTGTAAATATATATATATATATATAATTATATTTAAAATCAAAGATAGGGCCTTGGGCCTTGGGGCCTTTGGGCTTTGGGCTTACATTTGTTAGCCTTGTAAAATCAAATTTTATTTTATTTTGAATTTTCGAAATTAATTATTGGTAGTTAATTTAGTTATTTTGTGAATAGGTGCGACTGTTGAGAACAAGTGCAACTGTTGAGAATAGGTGTGACTGTTGAATATATTGTTTTGAACAGACACATTGGTTTGAACCAGTGCCTCAAGTTCTATTTAAGTAGAACTAAAACACTGGAAATAAAACAATTTTCGAATTTCGTTTTTGAGAGAGAAGAAAAAAACACAGTTTGGCAGACTTTTGAACTTGGTGATTTTTGGTTCGAAAGAGCATCCGGTTGTATCCTGGGGGCAGATCTTTGAAGAAAATTCAATCACCGAATTCAAGGAAATTTCTGTCTTAGGACATTGCTTCTGTGCAAGCCTCCGGTTAGAAATTTATTTTGTTGATTGATTCTGTTATTAATTATTTGTAAAACTTTATTCATTCATATGTATTAGTATCATTATTTATTGTTTCGAACAACAATCTGTAGCTGCTAATCGCTGGGAATGTGATACACAACTCGAGGAAGATCCAGTGGAAGCTTGGCAGGAGTCACTTGTAAGGGGAGAGCTTGAGCGCAAGAATGCGTGAATGGGAGAAAAACCATATGGGCCAAATTCTTGTTAATTATTTCATCTGATCTTGCTGTTGTCATGAATCTCGAGGCGTGATCTATGGATAGTAGAGTTGCATGTGTCTTCTATGTGAATAAATGTCTTGTTGGCCTACTTCCCATCTCTTTTGATCTATTTTGTATTGCTTATCTCGAGAAAGAATGGACAGCTCCTAAAGGACCTTAGCACACAACATATACTTAGCCAATTTTATCAACATTTCTTAAACTTTGAAGCTCCAAAACACTTGCAAACCATCCTGCCATCGCTATAGCCCAGTATAGGTCCCACACAACTGTCTTGGGATGCATGCAAGTGCGCTTTACGATGTCGATCATCAAAAATACTTCAAAGGGCCCGCTTTTATTTTTTTCATCAAATATAGCCTAAAACACAAATCATACAAAATAAGTATTTATTAACTAAAAACTGGAGACTTTGGCTATTAAAATAAAATAAACACACAAAAATAGGGTACAAAATGAATGCAACAATGCTTAACTTGCAAAGATTGACCAGTTTGCAACATTTTATTTAATTTATGAGAACCAGAATAGAACTTTATAGTAACAGACTCATAATCATAAATAATCTTTTTCAGTTTAGAGATTTCAATCTCACACTTCTTTTAACAATGCATGACAAGTATTGTGTTCTCTTTCAAGAATCTTAAACTCCAATTTGACGAAGAAGAACTTCATCTTTAAATCAAAATTTTGATCATAAAGAGATGTTGATTCAGTGAACAATATAAGAAGCTTGAAGATCCTTTGTAGAATCCTCATCATTTACATCCAACATATATTTCCTTGCCCTTTTCTTTACTCTTTTCCATATTAAAATTTATGGAATCAAGTTAAAAAACACTAATAGTAGATGGAGAAGCAACAACAGCTGACTCTGTCAATACATTAGTAAGTGCAGTAGCAGACTCGTTTGACTCTTTATCATATTCTTCAGAGTCTTCATCACTCCAATAAGCATTCAAGGACTTTTTCTTATTGTACGTAAGACATTCAATTTGAATATGTCCAACCCCTCCAAACCCATTACACTCAATGCCGTTGAGTTTATTCTTAGCATCTGTCTTTTTATCATCAGTAGAAAGCTTGTTGCTGTCATTACTCTTATTGTAATTATTCCAGAAGAATTTCTTTTATTATTTTTGAGAAATTTTGAGAACTTCTTTGCCATCATAGCAAACTCATTTCCTATAAAATCATCAAAAATAGATGTCTCTACACGATAAGCATTCTTTGAAGAGCTGAGTTTTTTAAACATATTCATCTTGTATGTTCGTAGAGGCCCCATTAGTTCGTTAAGAGACATCTTAGTTATATCACGCACTCTTCGATTGTAGTAATCTTGGAGTAAAATCGTGAAGGAAGAGCACGAAGAGCACGTCGTACTATTTGCTTGTCAGTATACTTTTCTCTAAGTTGAAAGGTTTGATTAACAATGTCTAGTAGACGACCATTAAAAGAGGCAATATTTTCATCCACTTTCATCTCAAAACGATCAAGCATAGAACTTAATTGTCGTAACTTGGAAATTTTGACAAAATTCGTACCTTCAAAGATTGTCTTCAAAACATCCTACTCTTGCTTTTCGGTTATGACTTCTGAGAATTTCATAAACTTCATTAGGAGGCTAATTACGTATTTTTGGATTTAATTTAGGATTTAAGTATCCGAGGTCAGACCCACGCATTATAGACTGGGGATCATAAATGTAAATATATTTCTTATGTGCCACATGATTAGTTGGTGTATTGTACTCTATTCGACGTGAAATAGGATAAGTAAAGTGTATACGCAGTGTCCATAAGTTTTAGAAAGTGTTGGGGAATTTTATCCAATTTGACAAAATTGGAGTATTTTTCAGGATTTAATTTGGATCAAAACATAAGAGATAATGTTGAAATGAAATAGAATAATTAATAAATTGGTGGCCACCTAGTGACGGGCAGGGGGTAGAAGGTGACACGCGTGGGATGTAGAATAGTGTGCACGGCCGATGATGGTTGTTAGCGCACGTGGCGATTTTATAGCCACGAAAATACATAAGTGTATATATATAGTTTATATATAAGTAGCCATAAGATTGACCTCGAGATACATGTTGTGTATCTCGAGGAAGATCAATTAAATAATGGAAATAAATCATTAGATTTGCCTCGAGATTCGTGCAATGCGAATCTCAAGAAAATCAGATATATATCTTCAACTTAACACCACCATATCCTTTGTAATTCGAACTCGAGGAAGAGAGAAAAATTGATAGAGAGACAGAGAGAAATCGAAAGAGAGAGGAGAGATGGAAACGGAGAGAGAGCGGGTTGGAAAAATCAATGAAGGTGAGGTTATTGTTGTTGTCGAGTTGTGTTGTTATTTTAGATTGTTGGTGACGTTGTATGTTGTTGTTGTTAGGTTGTTAATGGAGGTCAGGGATGGGAGGCTCGGGCCATCCGAGGAAGGAGCTGACCTCGTCTCCTCTACCAGAGGAGCCTTGCAAACCCAATCCAATACCCCAACGAAATTGAAATAAAAAATTGCTTCACTTCTCAAGTAGAGCAACTTGAGGAAGATGATGGAGGGGGTTTGTACCCTAAACCGAATTGGGTCCGGTTCAGGTGGGTTAAACCCCAATTAGAAAAAGAATAAAAATTGCTGAAAATTCATAAAAATACCAAAAAATAAGAGAAAATTCAAAAAAATTATATTTTTGGACAAATAAATAAAAATGAGGATTTCGGAATTTTCTAAAAAATTTATACTGGGTTTTTCTCGTTATACGTGTTATGATACTCGAAAATGCTTGAAATTTAGAAAATTGTTTAAAAGCCTAGTCAAGGTTAATTTTCGATTCTGAACCACAATTTACAGTCAAAATTGAGATTCAGACATCCAAGGAGTTGATTTTGGTGTGATTTTGGATTTTTAGGACTTGAGAATACCAAAATAACTTAGAAATTGGTCGAAAAGTTACAAAATTCGAAAAAGGAACTTATCCGAATTTCTCAATGGTTTTAGGTAACGTCGAAAAATTTGAAATCACTCGAAATAAAGCTTGGAGAATAGGTTCAAAGTACATAAAAGGCAGAGAAACATTGTGTAAAGTTTCACAACCAACATTGAGTTGGTTTGGTGGTAAGTAAACTCAATATTGATATTTACTCTTTATGGAATTAATATTTTTACCTTTAATTGTATCAAAGTCTTTATTCCATTTTATCATTCTTGGTCATGCATTCATAAAGAAATTGAAGGGGATAAGCTTGTTTTTGAGTCGGGTTTATTTGAAACTTGGTTTCAATCCTGCCTCTACGCCGTCTAGTGAGATTAGCGGAGTCTAACACCGACAAGTTATCTCTTCATTTCATGATCTTTTAATACTGTCTTTATACTATATTCGGAAGTCTACATTTGATTATAGTTAAGAGACAGTGATAGAGTGGATTGCATGTCATGTTGACACATATATCTTATTGTTTATTTGAAAATGCAATTACATGTCTCCATTTATCAGACTAACAATTGCAGGAGTACAGATCAATGTAGGAATTTACTTGGCTTATATCTTCGAGTTGTTTTTTATGATGTCAGATTCTATATGAAGACAAGGGAAGAATGGACAAGACTCGAAGGTTGTGGTGATTATTTTCAATTTATAGTACATTCTTGTTTTAAATTGTTTATATATATTGTTTTGTGCTTCGAGGAGAGTGTAGGATGTGAAATACTCTCTCTAAAAGATAATGAAAGTCTCTTAAGTTAGTTTAAAACATGTTGAGAAAGTTTATGTATCTATATTGGGGTACTTTGAATTTGTAAAGTTGTAATTAATCTTTCATAGACTCTTAAGTTAGGTTATAAACTTGAATTTGTTATATATTGTGAACTACGAGGAGTTGTGAGTCGTTCTAGGCTTCTCCCCATTTTGCTTTCTATTAGGTGGATTTTTCGGCAGGCCATTTTTAAGAGAGGTGTTGTCGAAATTTTTACAAAAATACAGAGAATAATCCGTATGATTTCCCAATTTGCTCCAATTTAAAAAATCATGAATTAAGTTTTATTGAGGATGTAATTTAAGTTTTAAAGCATTATTAAGGATTGAAATAAATATTATTTTCAGGTCAAAGTTGAAAGAATGTTGTTAGGCTAACTAGATTATCAGAGGATTAAGATAATCTAGGCTGCTCAACCGTCGTAATGACAAAGGGGCTGACAACAGTAGTGCCATTTGCAATCAGTTTGAAGCATTTTACATCCACATAATTTAACATAGAATTGATTGCCTTAGGATTGGCGATTTTCTCCTTCTTATCGGTATCTATCCGCAGAGATGCGAGTATTGGAACAACTTTTCCATCCTTATCAGGTTGCATTTGAGCAATGTATTCTCTCTCAATCAATTCTTCAGTAATTTCATCAATATCAGAGACAAAGTGAACCATTTAAACCTTATAGTAGGCATAATTGGTTCCTTCCTGCATTAGCGCTTAAGTTATCGATCCACCTTCACGCCCTGGAGATAAAACTTTCCAGAATCTCACTCTTCTACTTCGTAGAAATAACAAAGTGACAAAGCTTTGATACCACTATTAAAGTTTAGCAAACCAGAGGAATTAAGGAGATTAATGAATCAATGATGAACTAATAAACACACATCAAGACTAAACACAAAACTGACATCGCAATAAGACTTAAATGTCTTCCTATGCGTAGGCTCAGCCTAAACAATCAATTAATCAAATTGATAATGTGTACAACCACTATAATGATCTCTCATTCTCACAAAAATCAAGTAATGAATGATGATCCACACAATGGCTATCTTGAGTATTTATAGACTCAGTCTATCTACTTTATCTAGGAATCCAGTCCTAAATACAATATCACTAAAAAAACCTCATCGGTCTCCAATTGTAAATCCTATTAGATTCGTCTAATGTTCAATAACTAAGTCTTCTATTCCTTCAATAATCTTGACTCGTCATCTCCATAAAGTTATTCAGTCCTTTATGCACCTTTCTCTCAGATTTTATATTTGTAATCCATCTCAAAGTTTCAGCTTGCAGTATCGAACTTCTTCACTATTGTAGACTAATACTGATAGTTACTCTATTTCAGTATCCAACCTGTATACAATTCCTACTTCGACTTCAAATCTGTCTTCATCTTCAACTTTGACTTTGATACTATAATTTCAATGGAATTTACATTATAGTCTTTCTTTGAGTTGTATCTACTCTTGAACATCTTGCTTAGTCATATTTTCCATCTTGGTTACAACATCTAACTAACTTCACTTCTATTTTGACAATATACTGCCAATAAGGATAGACCAACCCAAACACAGTAAGCTAGGATCTAACAGAATCTAGTTGATATTGTGAATTTTTCAAATATTTCCACAATACATGTCATATTTTCCCATTTCATTTTCCTTTATTTAGTTAGGAATATGAATATAATTTGAATAGAAATGAAAGTTATACATTGTTTTTACCCATGAAAATAGAAATTTTATGATGGAAAGGAATTGTTATACCTTATTTAACTTTACCTAGATTATGTACACACTAGAGGAGTTTAAAGGGATTGATTACTTTTTGATAGACATTATACTAGGTAGAAGATCGAAACAATAGTGCAAGATAAACAAGACAGATTTGTAAGAATCTTGTTATACAAAGATTATTGATCAGGTATTTTATATATTTATATATATGTATTGAAAAGAGTTTATGCTACAATTGAGGAAAAATATAGGAAATAACCAATAAACTTTACTTAGTTAGAAATAGTACTTCCTTAACTATAGTGAAAGTGAGAAGAGCTGACAAGAGTATTTAAAATAAAAAATAGAGAGACCCACAGATTTCAAAGAAAATAGAGTAGAGAATCTAGTGGTGGGAAAAATGAGATGAATGATTCATTTAAAAAGAATAACAAATTCCAAAGGAAATGTAACGGGGAACCATAGGAATACAATATAAGGAAAATGAGTTTATATAAATCAAGAAGATATATATATATATATATATATATATATAGAAAATAAAGGAAGTTTATAGAAAAACACTTCAAATAAAAGATAGCTCGAGTGCTTATTGATCTTAACAACAAGTATAACAGTTCAATCGTAGTAGTAAAATGATCAACAAAGGTTGATTACGGATATCATTCCTCTGGGAAAGGTGTATATAGACACAAGCGCTTAGTCAAGTTTACTATATTGTTCAGAAGATTTCACTTTGTTCGATTTAAACTAGACTAATCTATTCTATAAAAAACAATGTAAATCAAGTTCTATTCTTATATTGAGAAAACTCTTAGTTCACAATTTCACCTAGGTAATGAATACTATACTTCCCATATCTAACTTCATTCATATTTTTTATGTGTGTGCAATACATAATTAGAATAGACGTACTTCTTTAATATTCAACTTCAACCCACTATCGTGGTGAAAAAGTTCCTAATATGCAAGCAAGAACTCTACATATCGATGTGAATAATATAACTCTTATAAAGCATTATGTACCAAGTCTTTAGACTTATAACTTCTAAAACCCCTAATCAATAAACATGTGATCAAGATGTTCATTGCATCAAGCATAGAATCAAACACAAATTCTAATCATTGCACATCTAAAACATTATAATCAATTCTTAACTTTGCATAGTATTCACACCATATGATCTATTGATCCCTAAGATAAATAGACTACTCACTCATCGTTGAAATCAAAATTAAATAATTCATAAACATCATTGAAATAAAGATTAAACTGAATAATACCTTTAATTAAATCAATGAAACAAAGATTGAATTGCAAATATGAGTCTTTAATGTCTTTTTCTTCAAAAGCTCTTCTCAATACTCGAATAAAACTCTCTAAAACTTAAAACTAATGTAAACTATGCTGGTTTCTTGTAAAAATATGATAAATTATGGTGGTTGGTTGTTTTCTTATATGTTCCCCATATCTTAATACATATTTATACTCGTTAGACTACTAAAAGTACAATTAGAAACTATAAATAACAATCCCTAAAGAAATAGAAGTCCTAAAGTTTCTATTTTTTAGTTTTGATGATGTCTGGAAGTGATCCACGCCGCCTGTGTTATGTGACTGCGCCACCATAGTGTCGTGTCTTCTCTCTATTTTTCGTCTCAAGATAGATGATGCTGGCTATATATTGACTTGGCGCCGCCTGTGTTGAGCCATGGCGTCGTCAGGACGCGAACTTCATTGCACTGTTCCACGTTGTGCATTCATTCACCACGGTGCCGTCCATGTATACCCATGGGGTCAACTCCAATTTGTCCTTTTTCTTCTCTTTTCTTTATGGAATCCTTTCTTTGTCTCTTTTATGCCTTGTGGCCCTAAAAACACACAAATACCATCAATTAGAGCTCATTTAGGGATATTTAAGCCAATTATGCAACTAAACTAACCATACATATAAGTTTAACTAAGTACTTATCAAATACCCTCAAACTTAGGACTTTGCACGTCATGAGCAAAAGTGTATTCTACTAAGAATGCATACTAATAATACTTTTATTACCTTACTCATTTTACGTTATTCATGGAGTATTCTTTGATTAAAATAAGTTTCCAATTAATAATCCACTTGAGAGTTTTTCTTTTTAGAAACTAATACTTTTAAAACACGTAGCTTTAACAACAAATATAACTCACTTTCAAAAGTCAAAAGTAGTTCACAACCAAGACCATCGCTACTTACAAGTTTACTTTTCCTAGACACTCAAGCTGCAAGTGTACAATCTCATGATTTCTCATTAAGCTCAAGAATTCATAAATCAATATAAATCATTATTTTTGTGGACTTTAACACTTTAAAAGTCCATAGGACTTTTATAGACTTGAAAAGAAAACTTAACTAAGTTATTTGTACTCGAGCTAAATCTTTTTATTTGAATAATTTATATTTGACTTCCACCTTTCTTTCTATATATATATATCTTTTCTTTTCTCTTTTTATATTTTTTTAGTTGTACAGTCCCTGCTCATTTTCCTTCGGATTTCACTTTTCTCACTTTTTCCCACCATTAAGTTCTCTGCTCCTTTTCCAATAGATCTTGTGGGACACTATTTTTTTATTTAAATCTTTTGTTAGCACTTCTAACTTTCACATTTATTAAGCAAGTTTTAATTCTAACTTTTTCATCAAACATCATGCATATCTCTTCCCCTTTTAGTACTAAGTCTTTATTTACGTTATACTCAAGTAAGATTTATACCCAGATCTAGCTTTTTTCACAAAAGTGTTTTGACATTCTTCTTGCTTTGGTTTCTAGTTCATGGCCTTCCCTAACTCTAAGTTTTTAATCATTAAATTATATTATTGTTTGCCATAATTATTATTTTCTTCTAAATACTTTTATTTTTAGTCATACCTGCAGTGTGTATGTTGATAATTCATCATTTCTTACAACTATCCAAAGTGTTGATGCCCTCAAACTTAAACCAAATCTCGTCCTCAAGGTTTAAGAATAAGCTTGAAATATAAAAACACTAAACACATAAGCATATATGAGATAATATGATAATTACATAATAATAAACATAAAAATACATAAAAATAAAGCTTAACGAATTACTAAGTACCAAACCCGAAATAAAATATCGGTAGTAATGTATCTCTCATCTCCCCAAGATCTAGAGAAATCCAAAGACTCAAACTCTAGGGCTGCGCATCGTCAATAGCATCATCATCATCAGCTCCGATAAAAATTGGTGTCAAATGATGCTCCTCTTTTTTGTTCTGCACCACTTCGGGATCAAACACGTAGTTTGGTTCCCCTAGAAATCTTATAGACCTATCAGTAGGTAATCTTACTGCTCCTCTGATATCTCGTTACATCCCTCTGATGATCTATAAATAGCATAAAATTCCAATGTCCATTATGTCTGTCTTGCATCATTCTCTACCTATCATGCTCATATCATAATATAGCTTGCCCATACTATGATTTATCCTCTCTATATTGCCACTGCATTGTAGCTATCCACAACCTTTGTTATTGTGGAGTCAAACCCTCTAGTGGTGATATAGGTACTTGTGCTGGTGGAGATGGTGGTGGGAAAACTTCATGAAAATCGAAGTCCTACTCTCCTATTAAAAAATCTACATAGTAGTAGCCCTCACTAAATTTTTTCTAGTTATCCTCCTTCTTCTTATATCATTATTTCCTCATCAATTCAACAAACTCTGCTACTGTTGTAACTATTGCTGCTTGATCCTTGATTTTCGTGGCTAACATCTCAGCATCAAGTCTCTCCCTCTCTGTAATCTCTTTCTCATTTTAAGAGTCCTTGTATCCATTCGTTGGTTTTAAGGTCAACATAAAATCCTCATCAATTACTACTAGGGCTTCTATATCAAATTCTTCATCTTGGATAAATTTCACTCTAGCCTTCAAGTACATTTGGATTACGAGGATTGGAAACAAAAACTTGTTGTCTTTCGCAGTCAAGATTGACTGCCTCAAACTCTTTTAAATGATTTCCCCTAAATTGATCTTCCCATTCTTTGTAATTCATATAAACAAGTTGCCTTGGGTTTATTTATCTCACCGTGTTGAGTAGTCGGGTATAATGAAGCAATCATAAACTGTTGCTATATTCTACAAACTTTCCGTGCATTTCCTTTATACTGGGACAACTAATGTTCTCTCTATGGTTCTAAAAGGGTATAGGTTATAGGGACTCTCATATAAATCAACTAGGAAACTTTGTGGGTCTCCCTAGCTATTAAAGTAGTCTAACCCAAAAATACCGTTTGTGTGTTCCTTATTAAATATGACATTTACTCCTTTCACCCTTAATAGATCTCATTTTTTGCATACTTAGCATTAGAATTCATACACAATCTCACGTACTCCACAAACTTCATTCTTCCTATAGTCTTGCGTGAGTTGCTCCCATCACCAATTCCTTATGAAATTGTTCACGCTATCATCATACTTGGCCAGGTGTTTGATTCCTCTTTTACAAATAAACTCCTTATTCTCAATAGCCTCATACCACTCATTGGCCTCCTTACTAATATAAAACTTTGATTTAAATAGCCTCGGGACATTATCATCCCTAGCAACAAAAGTAGTTGCCTCATGATCATTTTCTTTAGCTTGACTAGTTTGTTTCATTGTTCTTGCCATTTCAAAAACTTCGCAACAACTAAACAACAACGATGGGCTTCAAATAACCTAAAAATCACAATTTCATTCACAAAGGTCATTCACACACCACAATATTTATCAGGACTCACACACTGATTTTCAATAATCCACATTATGCTCTAAATCCATACACAATCCTTAAAAAACTCACCAAAAATCCAAATTTCCACAATTCATTCAAATTTCATCTCAAAATAAAAAATTCAAAACATAACCAATGAAATTGAGATTTTACCTCAATGTCGGACTACTTTCTGATGTAGAATACAACTCTATGCATTTATGAATCAAAGCTCTCTCACTTTGCTCACCAATCTCTACCCTATTGCTTTGTTGGTTCACTTTCCCTAATCGATGCCCTAGCTCTCCAAATTATGTAAAACCATAATTCTACTTCACTCTTTACTCCTATCACTATGAAAACCTTTCTTCTCACATAAAATCACTCAAACTAGGGCTCTTTAGGGTTTTTGCTCGGTTGGTAGTGTTTGGAATAGGTTTGAAGTGTGTTGAAGTTGTTTGAATAAAGGGCTTAGAATCCTGTCCCGAGTTCGACGCCATCCATTTATAGGGATGACGTCATGACGGCGTGGTAGCGACGTTAGTACCCCTGAGACTCAGTCACTACTTCCATCTCAACGTCGTTTATGTAATCTCATAGCGTCGAGACTGAGTCAACTTGTCCATATATAAAAATTCACATTTTTCATTTACATCCCATTAGCACTGTCACGATGCTATGTGTTAATACACACGGCGTCATGACTATGTAACTACCTTGTTTAATAAAATTTTCAAAAATTTTACCCGTGTTTCATGCTTTGCCTACCCAATAGTACTCTAACTCCTTGATACTTGTGTGAACATGCTGAATAGGTTGAGACTTCACAATTTCGATGAAAAATAATGCAACAAATGGTTCTTCCTAAAAAATTGCACAAAAATTTCTTCAAACTTAAAAAAAATACTACTAGATCATTTGGATTTCTATACTCATTTCTTAAATGTAAAAACTAAATTAAAATTCAATTTAAATACCCTTGGGCTACCTCCTAGTAGTGCTGCGTTTAATATCTTTAACCTGATGCCTTTTCGCTCATTTTAGTTCGAGTCTAGATCACGTAACTCCATGACTTTTGATGTCTATAATAATTGCTCATCCAGGAACACTTCGGTTACCGGCTTTCATGTATCACCTTCTTTATGAGGTAACCTAGATAGATGATTTGCAACCAAGTTTTCACTTCCCTTCTTATCTTTACTTCCCAAATCAAACTCTTGCAATAATAAAACCTATCTAGTCAACCTTGGTTTTGCATCTTTCTTCGCAAACAAGTGACAGATCGCTACATGGTCAGTGTACATAATGACTTTTGATCCCTCTGTGTAAGCTATAAACTTATCACATGAAAACACTACTGTCAATAGCTGCTTTTCTATGGTAGTATAATTTTGTTGTGCTAGATCCAATATTTTGCTTGCATAGTATACAGCTCTAAATGTTTTATCTCTCCGCTGGCCTGCTCCTACCGCATAGTCACTTGCATCGCATATTATTTCAAAATCAGACTCCTAATCTAGTACTACACTATTGGTGTTGAAACTAAAACTACTTTCAAGGTCTCAAATGAATTTACACACTAAGGACTTATTTCAAACGGAACATCTTTTTCCAACAACATTCACAATTGTTTAGTGATATTTGAAAAATCCTTGATAAACTTTCTATAGAAACCTGCATATCCTTAAAAGCTCTTTATATCTTTAATGTTTCTTGATATAGGAAGTTTCTCCATTGGCACTATTTTTGCTCTATCAACCTCTAATCCATGAGCAGACACTCTATGTCCCAAAACAATTTCTTCTTGAACCATGAAGTGACACTTTTTCAAATTAAGTACTAAATTAGTGTCTTAACATTTTTTCAATAGCAAGGCCGAATTTTGTAAGCATAAGTCGAACAATGCTCCAAATACAAAAAAAATCCATAAACACCTCCATAATATCATCTACCTGTTGGGGTATGTGCGCTAGGCCAATTCTATAAATGTTGTTTAACTATTATAAGTAGATGCATGTTTCTTTTATAATAGTATCTATGGATAATTATTACATTATTCTAAATGTCCCTAGTCAGTTATTATTGTGGGAACAATAATAAATTAAGACTAGTATGAGTCTTTATTGATAATCATGTGATGATTATGCGTATACGAATACGGATCAAGATAACGGGTATCTGTTGAGAACAGATGCTGGACCGACCCGATATGAGAACATTACATGGTCAATGTCATAAGTGATTTTCATAAGAGCTATATCATTTAGTCCTTTGACTTGAGATCACCAGAGACTCCAACATTAGGAGCATAATGATTTGATACAATCAAACGTTGTCTTTTACCGAATGATTATAAAGATTGTGATTGATCATTCTTTGACTATTGTGTGGATGTTGTGTGATCAAGATGAAATTTGTCCCTCTCTTTTAAAGAGAGATATCTATTGGGCCCCTCGAGATGTTAGACTGATAAATGGTCATGTCTAGTGAATTGATTGGATCAATGTCACTTGAAAATTTCAGTCTACTGGGAGATCGAGACTAGTAGATTGAACTATAAGGGTGACATTCTATGTCTTATGTTAATTCAAAACATATCGCGTAACAAAAGATATGATATACACTGTCAATTAGGTTGTATCGATTTATTGATCTGCATGCTACTTGGGTAGTCATAATGTCTTGCTAGAGACCACTTATGACTTGTGGACCAAAATGGTTTTGGTTCACTCCCAACGTTGTATGAACCTATTAGGCCGCACACAAAGAACGGATTTGCAAGATTTAATATTGTCTGGGTTAATGAATTTTATTTGATAAAATTCATTTTGAAGATTCTCATTAAATGCCCTAGTTTAACTTGGATTCAAGATTCTCATACATTTCTAGTGTGACTAGAAATTTTGTCTCTTAGTAAATAATATTTTGAATAGGACTCTAATTGGAATTATAGTATGACTTTAATTCTTATTTGAGTTTTAGATAAATTACAACTTTTATTGGATTGGTAATTTTTGATTCTCTATGACTCTATCCTTTTCAGAGTTGGACTTTATCTAGGACTCTATTTGAATTTTGACTAGGAGATGAAGTTCTTTTACAACTCGACCAAGTGTATTTTAAATAAGACATTAGGGTCACAGTTGTTGTAGAGAATTCCCGTGAGAGATTTTTTTCTAGAGAATTTTTGTGAGAATTTTTGTCCTAGGATTTTTTCGATTAGCACTCCGAATCGTATCGTCCGTTCATATGTGGATTTCTGATAGAGGACGTTCATCTCTCGCAACGTCTTAAAGGAATCGATCAACACCAAACAAGGCAGACATGAAGTTATTCTTGCTAAGGTATGGCTTTCTTATTGGCACATTAATTTAATGGAATCAATAGGATCTTGGTTCGGGGATGTTCGAAAAGGTTTCAAAAACTTCCGCTGCGCATGATTTCCGAAACCCAACAATGGTATTAGAGCCAGTAGGCATGCTTTAATTAAATTGTACTGTGCCCTTATTTTTGATATAAAGTCAATCATGATATTTTATGTATGGTTGCATCATTGCTTTTAATAGAATAAATCTATATGCAAAAGTGTGAAAGTATCGGCATGGTGTTGTTGATGTAGTCGCACCGTCACGCACATACATGCACAAAACGGGTTCACATCGAATTTGGCAGATAAGATCTCACTTTTTATGTACATAGATATGTGTAATTTAATATGTTGATGGTTGTATGGGATATGAAAGCCATGATATTGATAAAAAAATGTATAAATCAAAATTAAATAGGATTTGTTGAAAGTGGGAATTGATCATTGGTTCTCCATGTTGTTCTAAAGACTAAGCCATTCCTGCTATCCATTCCAAGTTGTAAGAGGATTACAAATCAAAATTAAAGTATAAATTTGTTCGTAATAGGATTACAAAATTGAATAAAAAGAAGACTTTTGTTCATAGTAGGAGTTGATCCCTAGTCATCCGTTGGAATGCCTTAACCATCATAGCAAGCAAATCTACTTGTAATAGGATTACAAATCAAAATTAAAGTACAAATCTGATTGTAATAGGATCACAAAATACAATAAAGGAACTTTTGTTGAGAGTATGATTCAATCCCCAATCCTCACGCATATTAGAGTGCCTTAGCCATCCATACTAGCGAGCCAAGTTGTAATAGGATTACAACTCTATTTATATTAATCGGGCTATATATTAATTGAAAGAAGTTTTAACTAATTAATTTCCAATTAATTGGATGGGGTTATTGATCATCAATTGGATTGATTGGCACCCATTAATATTAATGATTAATTTAGTTAGAAGGTGTTTTAATTGAATTAATATCAATTTAAATTAGTGGGACTATTATTAATATTAATTAAAATATTTAATTAAAAGGAGTTATAATTAAACAGAGTCCGATAAAAATTATATTAAGATAAACTTAATTAATGCGATTAATGAAAATATAATCTTTCATGCACTCGGAAAATTTTAAGGTATTCAATTTCCTTGATTTGTTTTATGATCCCTTGTTGATATATGTAGATGTTTATTCTTGTTTTATTTTAATGATCTTTATTCTATGCATATTGGGTATATATATGATATTCCATAATTAAATAGATGCTAGAATTAGTCATTGTAAAATAGTACATGGATCATAAAACTTGATAAAAATCCTTCGATTAGAATTTTAAGTTAATGCCACCCATTTTAAACACTTGTCAATGCCTCGATCACATCAATATGGGTCTGCCTTCGCAGGGTGTATTGTGTTATCTTGGTGAGGAAAGCTGGGTAACGGTTACCTGGATGTTTTAAATTTGTTTGACTTAATAAAGCTATCAAAATAGTTTTGGACTTTAGGCATAGATGGGACGTAACATGTTGTGACATATGTTGTCTAGGTCTCATAAAGAACCTAAGAGTTTCATATGATGCAATTGGTAATGGTTATCTACCAAAATAACTTGATTTTGAGTGTCACGCCTTAGCTGTCTCAAAAATAAATGAAATATGGATCTTAGACCACTAAAATAAGTGTAGATGTTAAACTTCTAGTAACACTAATCCAGAGTAACTGCGATCAATCCTTGATAAGGATAAAATAATTTCTAAGACTAATTTCCATGTTTTAATTAGAAATTTGATAAATGTTATCAACCATATAAACAAGAACGTAAGTCTTAGATTAATGGTTCCTTTAAACTACCATCTATTAGTACAAGGATTATATGTCATGTTAGCAAATATAAAACTGGACTATAGAAAAGATTCGGGCCGTGAAAACTAATGACACGACAGTGACACTGAAAGAAATGTTCCAACAGTAAGTCACACGGGAAGGACATAAGATTGTAAAATTCCTAGATTCTTGTAAAATGGTTGAGAACCTATTAATATGTCTTTATGTTTGGAACGTGAAAGAACTATATTAATTATCTCAAAAGGCTTGAATCTTCACGTGTCAAAAGTTGGCAGTAGATTTGATCTATAATTCATCAAATTAGTTTTAAACTACATAATTTGAAAGACATGGAGAACACTGTTTACAATTGCATATGATGTTTAAAATTGTAAAACAGAATAATGAAAATGGGCCTTAGATATATATTTGATGGTTCGTAACATAAAGGAATTTAATAAAGAAAGATAAAGGGAAGGTAAAAGCTACAAAAGGTGCTTATGTCGGATACAGAAACCTTAGTTGTGACATAGACCTTCCCAAGTTCTAAAGAAAGCCTTAAAGAACGAATTTTATTTTTCATAGAGCGAAATTGTTCATTTTATAATGAATTATAAATCCTATCAGAAGACATAATTTTGAATTGTTACAAACATTTCAAAATGAGTATAAAAAAAATCACTTGGCAAACTATTAACATACTTTGACGAGATCAAGGTGGATAATATTTGAGCCAAGAGTTGAAGTGATTATTTTTGAAATTGTGAGATTGTCTTGCAATTAACTCCACTAGGAATGTCATTTGAGAAATGATGTTTTTTAGAGGAGAAATTGAACTATATATGATATAATTTGATTTATGATGTGTCACACAGACTCTCCTATGATGTCTTATAGAGGCTATACTTTGGAAACCAATGGACTTGCACTAAACCTTATTTTCGTTAAAGTGGATGATAAAACTTCATATATGATATGGAATAAAAAGACATAGTTTGTATTTTCTTGAGATTTGAGGCGGGGAGACTTGCGTAAGACGTTAAGTCACATAAAGTTTGATGCCTAAATCTTTTGTGTCTAATTGTGGTCGAACGCTATAATACTATTTTTATACAATTGAGAACAAATTTTTTGTTGCTCAAAATAATGTATTTTAAGTAAAGAGTTTATTTTAAAGACACGATTGGGAATAAAATAAATCTTGAAATTTTCAAGTGCCACAAATGAGAACCGAACCACTTTAGAAAGATCAACAAATTTTTGAACTAGTTGAGTATACACAAGTAACATATATCTCTTGAAAATCTAGAATAATTAGAAATTGGCCAGAGAAATTTGGAATTTCTTATTATTGATAGTTGTGATGTATTTTTGATACTGGATCAAAATGAATCACCACTTATAAAGAGACATGTTTCCTCTAGATTGAACAAAGAAACTAAGTGTTATTAACTCTGAATTTTAATTCTTATATGTTAACCAAGTTTGAAACTTGAATTATTTACCTGAAGATGGTATGACCATTGGATGTAAATAAGTTAAAGTGACATGAAAAAGAAAAGATGTATACTTAAAAGCACGGCTTATCGAAAATTCCAATCTAAATCAAGGTGTTGATTATGATAAGATTTTCACTAGTAGCTAAGTTCAAGTTCTAGATTTCTATTGTCATTGCTTTATAGTTTGACTATAAGATATGACAAACGGATTTCAAAAATAGCATTGCTCTATACTCCTTAAAGATGTGTATGATAGAACCTAAGGGTTTTTTTTATTTATTTTAAGAATTTGAGAAAGGTATGCAAGCTTAAAGGATCCATTTATGGATTATAGTAAGCTTATCAGAGTTGGGATCTTTGTTTTGATGAAATAATTAATGAATTACATTCATTGAATCGAAGATAAACATTATATATACATAAAGGTTAGTGGGAGCGCAATTATCTTTCGGAATCTGTATGTTAATGATATATTATTCATTGGAAACGACGACTTAACCTTGCAAAATGTCAAGTCTTGGTTAAGGAAGGTTTCTCACTGAGATTCTTAGCTAATTAGGCCTATATCTTTGTGATATAGATCTATGGAGATAGATCTAAGAGGCTAATTGCTTTAAATAAGAGTACTTATATAGACAAATAACTGAAAAAGTTTCAGTATACGAGATTCTTAAAAGAATTTGTATTTATGTCTTATAAAATAAGTCTCGTCAAGACTCAAACTCTTAAGACAAATGATGAGCGAGAAAATGTGAATATGATTTCTTACGCATTAGCTATGAGAATCATCACATATGTTATACTTTGCATTCAACTCAATGTCACATGCTTTGGGCAAAACATACATATATCTCATAGATTCTGGTGAGGGTCACTGGATATTTATTAATAACATTCTTAAATACTTCATAAGCACTTGAGATATGTTATTAGATTTGTAGAGGTTTGACATATATGAGTCTTGTATATGGTTACACGATGCAAACTTTCAAATTAACACAAAAGATTAATGATTGCAATATGGATATGTGTTAACTTTGTAGGAATGAGTTAGAAATGTTCTAAACTCACTTTAACAAGTCCTATAACATAAATTGAGTTTTTAGCGGCATTTGATGCAGCTAAAGAAAATGTTTAGATCGTAAGCTTCAGGATTGAATAAGGTGTGGTTCCAAGTGTTGGAAATAATGTTGGCTTTTATTGTAAAACCAATGGACAAATTTAGGTTATGGAACCTAAATCACACTATAGATCTGAACAATCACTTGAGCGTTTTTGTTTTATAAAATAGAGAACGTAAAGATTTGCAGTACATCAATAACAAACAATGTAGCAGATACATAAACAAACTTCTTCCACTGAGAATGCATTAAGGTTACTCACTATTGGATACGTGTAGGATTGGACCTCGTGCAAGTGGGAGATGTTGGGGTATGTGCCCTAAGGCAATTCTGTAAACGTTGTTTAACTATTATAAGTAGATGCATCTTTTTTTTTTATAATAGTATCCATGGATAATTATTATATTATTCTAAATGTCCCTAGTCAGTTATTATTGTGGGAATAATAATAAATTAAGTCTAGTATGAGTCTTGATTGATAATTATGTGATGATTATGCGTATACAGATACAGATTAAGATAATGGGTATTTGTTGGGAATAGATGCTGGACCGACCTAGTATGAGAACACTACATGGTCAATGTCATAAGTGATTCTCATGAGAGTTATATCATTTAGTCCTTTGACTTGAGATCACCAGAGACTTTTGATACAATCAAATGTTGTCTTTAACCGGATGATTATAAAGATTGTGATTGGTCATTGTTCGACTATTGTGTGGATGTTGTGTGATCAAGATGGAATTTGTCTCTCTTTTAGAGAGAGATATCTATTGGGCCCCTCGATATTTTAAACTGATAAATGGCCATGTCTAGTGAATTGATAGGGTCAATATCACTTGACAATTTCAGTCTACTCGGAGATCGAGACTAGTAGATTGAGCTATAAGGGTGACATTCCATGTCTTATGTTCAATCAAAACATATCGCGTGACAAAAGATATGATATACATTGTTTATTAGGTTGTATCGATTTATTAATCTTCATACTACTTGGGTAGTCATAATGCCTTGTTAGAGACCGCTTATGACTTGTGTACCAAAATGATTTTGGTTCACTCCCAACGTTGTATGAACCTATTGAGTCGCACATAAAGAACGAATTTGCGCGATTTAATATTTTTTGGGTTAATGAATTTTATTTGATAAAATTCATTTTGAAGATTCTCATTAAATGTCTTAGTTTAACTAGGATTCAAGATTCTCATACATTTCTAGTGTGACTAGAAATTTTGTCTCTTAGTAAATCCTATTTTGAATAGGACTCTAATTGGAATTATAATATGACTTTAATTCTTATTTGAGTTTTAGATAAATTACAACTCTTATTGGATTAGTAATTATAGATTCTCTATGACTCTATCCTTTTTAGAGTTTGACTTTATCTAGGACTCTATTTGGAGTCTGACTAGGAGATGAAGTTCTTTTACAACTCGACCTAGTGTACTATAAGTAAGACATTAGGGTCACAGTTGTTGTAGAGAATTCCCGAGAGAGATTTTTTTTCTAGACAATTTTTGTGAGAATCTTTGTCCTAGTATCTTTTTGGGCTAACACTCGGGATCGTGATCTTCCGTTCGTGTGTGGATTTCTGATAGAGGACGTTCGTCTCTCGCAGCGTCTTAAAGGAATCGATCAACACCAAACAAGGCAAACATGAAGTTATTCTTGCTAAGGTATGATTTTTTTTATTGGCACATCAATTTAATGAAATCAATAGGATCTTGGTTCGGGGATGTTCGAAAAGGTTTCAAAAACTTCTGCAATGCATGGTCCCCAAAATCTAACACTACCATATCAGAGAAAATAACCACCATACATATCTGAAATGTTCCTGGTGTGTTATGCAATCCAAATGGCATCCATCTAAATGCAAACATTCTATAAGGATAGGTAAACATAGATTTCTCATGATCTTGTGGTGCTATAACAATTTGATTATATCCTGAATAACCATAAATGGAAACAATAATATTAATGTCCTACTAACCTATCCAACATTTGATTAATGACTGGTAAAGGGAAGTGATCGTCTTTTATGGCCTTATTTAACTTACGATAATCAATGCATACTTTCCTACCGATTACTATTATAGTGAACAAGGCCTCTCCATTTTCATTTTGAATAATGGTAATTCCTTTTTTCTTTGGTACCACATGTATTGGTGAAATCCATGAACTATCAGAAATAGCAAGATGATTTTGGAGTTTGACCATTTAAAAATCTCTTTCTTTAGCACTTCTTTCATTACCGAATTTAATCGCCTTTGAGTTTTAATTGATTGTTTATGATTCTCTTTCACTAAGATTTTATGCATGTAGAAAATCAGACTAATTCCTCTTAAATCTTTAATTGTCCATCCTGATGCTGACCGATGATCTCTCAAAACTCAAAGCAATTTTTCTCTATCCAACTCTGTCAAAGCGACATAAATAATAACAAGATACCTTGATTTTTCTCCTAGGTTAGCATATCTCAACTGCTCCGGCAAAGGTTTTAATTCCACTATTGGTTCAATAATTGCACTTTATAGTTTCGTTTCTAGTTTGTCAAAAACTTTATGAAACACTGAGGGTCGTAATGCTAATAGAGCATTGACTACCTCACGAAGTTCACCCTGAACTGTAGAACTTGTTGTTATGCTTTGAACGAGACAATACTCTAGCGGGTCAGCTGGCGTAAATTTCTTTGCCATCTCAGAAACACACTCAGACACTAGATCTCTGAGTTCAATATATTTATAATGCTTTCCTTCACTTGAAATTTTCAAGGTCTTATAGATATTAAACAAAACTTCATCATCAATTATTGTAACCTTAATTATCCCTCTAGAACATCTAATAAAGCTCGTGTAGTTGCTAGAAATAGTCTCAATAAAATTAATAGTACCTCTTCGTCCTTTTTCATATGAAGCACTACAAAATCAATGGGAAAAATGAACTTATCTATTTTTACCAATACATCTTCAATCACTCCTTTTGGATAAATCACATATCGATTTGCTAATTGCAAAGTCATGTTGGTTGGCTTAACTTCTCTTTAACCTAGCTTCTTAAAAACTATAAAAGGCATCAAATTTATGCTTGCCCCAAATCACATAAGACCTTATAAAACAGATGTACTCTTATAGTGTATGCAATGGAAAAAATTCTTGTGTCCTTCAACTTTAGAGGTAACTTTTTTTTGTAAAATTGCATTACATTCTTCTATAAAGTTTACCATTTCATGTTCTTACAATCACATTTTTATTGGCATTACGTCTTTTAAAACTTTCTATAATCCAACATCTGTTCCAAAGCATCAGCGAACGGGATGTTTATGTGTAGCTCTTTGAGCATTTCTTCAAACTTCTCAAACTATTCTTGATCTTTCTGCTTCTTGAATCGCTGAGGATATGGTATTGGTGTAGTGACTAGTGGTGGATTGTCAGGAAATATCACTTTTCCCAAAAACCACATCTTCTTTCTGCCTTTCTCCTACAATCTTCGTTTGAGGCAATTGTGATTTTTCTGCTGGTGCAACTTCTTTTTAATTACTGGTGTCCTTTTCCATGTGTTCTGAATCCGTTTAATGTTGCTCTTCGAATGGTGTCCTTGTGTCATTTATTGTATTTTTTGGTTGCATTGGATCATTGATTGTTTTTCCACTTCTCAATTGGACTGCACATACGTTCTCAATAGGATTCGTGATTATGTTACATGTAAATTGTCATTCTAACACATGTCGAGCGTGCATAATAGTTTCTTGTATTTTTTATTATTTGTAGTAGTGGTAAGAGGAATATTGTTTCCACAGAGATTTTCCAAACTTCTAAGGAAAGTATTTTCTTAATTTAATTAATCAAATTAAATGGGAATTAAAGTACTAAATAACAAAAAACTAGAACTACTATTTTAATTAACAAAAATAACAAAACTAATTCAAACAATTCAATGTAAACTTAATTAAACAAAATTCAAATTCAATATAATGTAAATATCTAAAAAAACATCTAAACAAACCCCCAGTAAACAATGTAATAAACTTGGATTGCAATCAAACACTAGAACATAACTTTACCTCATAACCTAGTTATAATCATTTCACATGGAATCTTAAAATCATTAAATTATAATTTATAGTAGCTTAATAGCCTTTAACAAATCATTAGTTTTTCTATATTTAATGGAAAATAAGCCATATCATTATCATTGTAAATCTACATATAGGATAAAACGCAATAAAATAAAGATACGATAGCATTAACACTCAATTAAAATCATGCCTAATCTAAACCAAATATAAATCATAATATGCTAATCAATATATAACTTCGAACATAATCACCTAGAACATCCACTCTGATAATATGACCATATAGATTAATCTTAGTTACTACTTCTATAATTGTTGTCAATAATCATTGACATAAAATCAAAATCAAAATATCATAATATGTATTTCAAACTATGCATACAATATCAATCCTCATTAGTTGTAATATGCAAAAACAACTTATTAAAATCGTGATTATTGTGTATGATTAAATTTAAAGCATTAAGTGCATGATTCCTTAGTCTTAACGATATAGTAATCAAAAGTATATACATGTCTAGGGTTTGTTTAGATTAATAAATTACTCACTCAAGATGGAAATAAACAATGCAATAATATATCTTAAAGACATAATTAAATAAATACCTATTAATAAAATAAACAAAGCTCCAATGTTGCTTCAAACATAAAATCAATAAAAACTAATAGAAAATGCTTCTAGGGTCATAAAGAGTCTTGTAATTCAAAACCCTAAAGTCTTATTTATAAATTCCAAAGTGTACAAATTATAGATAAACTCAAATTCCCTTTTCATATCTAAAACTCGTAATCAACCTCAGCGATTTGTTAGTGATTCCATTTTGTTCACAAATCACTGAGTTAATCACTAGAATTGACTTTATGTGCTCCACCGATTCATCTGGCGATTCCTAGTGTATTTCATAATTCGCTAATGATTCACTGTTCTTCTCTGCTACCAATTTTTCTAGCGATTCCTTTGTAATTTCACATCACTGGTTAATCGTTGGCTTTATTCTCCAATTGATTGTTTTGCCCTTCTTCTTATTTTTTTCTTTCATTTCTTCATTTTTCCTAATTAAATCCCGAAATGACAAAAAATAAGGGAATACCTCATGTAATATCGTCATTTATATCTAAAATCAATCTAAATTACGTTATAAAACATGTCTAATTATTGACTTGTCAAATAACCACAAGCAAATGAATACTCTCAATCATATTCTCTTTTCATTCTTTATATCATGATTTCAATCTAATTCAACTTAACTTTAAATAATAGAAATTTAAATAGAAGTGATCTTTAAATAGAAACATATTATTCACAAGTAAATTAAAGTTATGATAGAATAAAATGATTTACACAAGATGAACCATCCCTTGATGATAACTTAACCACCCAATGCAACACCCTTTAGAACTTAAAGTTCAATATCAAGGCTATAACACAATATAAGTTTTCTCAATATCCACTGACAAGCATCAAACTTATGATGACTAGTATAGAATTTCAAAACACAAAAACCACTAGATTAATCTTAACTTTAGAAAATACTTTATAAATAGTACCACAATCAAAATCAAATGGAATTTTTCTAAGATACCAATGAATATATCATTCAAAACGTGTTAGATTAAGATATACTTCATTTAACCCTACCTTCAAGTACCCGAGCTAAATATTTTCTTTGAAGAGTTTAAGAACATCCATCTTTTTATTTCTCATTTTTTCTACTTCATCCTAATCATTTTCTTTAATATATATATATATATATATATATTAATACAAATATATATCATTTTCTTTTGCTTTTCGAGCCCCTGCTCCATTTCTTATAGACATTCTCATATTTTTCCTACTATAGATTCCCTGCTCCATTTACTATGGAATATATTGGACTCTCTATATATGTGTAAACTCTTATTAGCACTTCTCACTGACTACTAAAGTTGAAGAAAACATTCTTTCCAACTTATAAAATTCATCGGTTTCCAACCCATTTCTTCTTTCAATTGTGGCATAATATTTATATATATATATACTATAAAAATACTTAATCAATAGCTTTTGTATCACAAGATTCCTAGAAATCTTTCTTTTTCATCCTGTACTATTATTTCGATCTTTTACCCACTCTCATCACTAATGCAAGGCAATCAATCCAGTGTATACAATAACTAGTAAAGTTAATGAAAAAGGTATATAAATTGATTCCTTCTATCATAAAATTTACTAGAGTGATAAAAATATCACTTCCATTCAAAAATCTATTATATATCTTATATTCTTAACTAAAAATAAAGTAAAATGAAATTTATAGTTACTTGAATTTAGAAGAAATTAGGAAATTTTCATAAACTCACTTGAATTTTGAATCAAAAGTTTGAACTTTTTGGATCAATTCTTAACTTATTTTCTATGTTTCCTTTCTTTTCTTGATTTCTTTGCTATCTTTGCTATACTTCACCTAAATTACCCTTAAACTTATTCCAAACCTTGTCTTTAAGGTTTAAAAATTAAGTCGGGTTTTCAACAAAAAAATATACCTCGTGAAATATAAACGAATTGATATTATCATAAATTGGATAATCAATATAAAAATAAACTCAATATATAAATTTCATCAAATAGCGTATATAAAAATTAGAATAAACTATCACCAATGTATTAAATGTAGCTATATAATAAAATGTATCACCAATGTACTATATCAAATGTAACAAATTACCAAGCACATATACTATATCACCACCATAGATCACGAATAATATATCACCAGAGATTTACATGAAAGACCTTAGACATTCTCACTCTAAGACAAAGAAGATAAATTAGAGTACAAAAATCAATTTCATCGTTTGGAAGTCGCATCATCATCATCATCCACCACTGGATCAATATTCTCGGACTGGTAACTCGCATCGGGATTATAGAGGGTGTAGTCCTGACCTTGCAGTAGTTGAACATCAAAATCACGATTAGGCAATAACCGCATCTATGTAGATGATACTAAAATCTCGGCACCTCATTGTCTTCTATGTCTTCTAGACATTGTTCTCTCCATCTTATGAATGCTCCTTGTTAAGGCCCTCTGGTTCTCGACTACCCGTTCATGATTCTTTAAAGTTCTCATTTGATTATGCTGAATTCTACCCTAAAGGCTAACTTTGACTCTACCATGTAAATTTCATCATAGTCCATAATAGGCTGCCCCACATTTGGATCATTTCTACCTCTTGACATACCTTCCAAAACTCTCCTCGTATCATCTCTGATTTTTCTTCTTGCTCTATCCTCTTTTGGCTATCTTAGCCTTCTCCCATTCAATTTTAGTTACTTCATATTCATCAGTTTTCCATTTCTCTCTATTACTTCATCTGTGATGGTCTTCTTCGGTAAAACAACCATCTCAAGCTTGCCATGTTTACTTAATTTTCTCTATAAAAAGAAATGATCGCCAAAGGAAATAGCAATCTGTCTTTCTTCTTCATTGTGATGGAATTCCTGATCAATTCATATATAATCTTGCTAGCATCTAGATATCCCAATCCCCTTACAATGTGGTAAAGCAGGGCATCTTTGTAGTTCATGATCTCATAATATTGAAGACTTTGCTGTAAATTGGCGTTGATGAAATAACACCATGTTTTCGTGATCTTCTTAAAAATTTGGTAGTAATGTGCTTCGGGTACCCCTTCATATCTAAATTGAATCCATCACCATGGATTGCTTCTAATCCTCCCCTAATTTTCTCAGTTAGGCAGTAGTACTTAATAGCATATTCAGGTTTTGAGTACTCATCATTTTCTCTTTGGTGAACTTTCAATAAACCAAAATACATATTTATTCTTGCAACGAAATGATCCACTGTCCTTCCTTTAACTCGTGACTTTGTCTTGCATATAACTTCTATGGGCATTCGCATGAAACTCGCTTACTAAAATATCGCACCCCTTCTTACTAGGAACATCCTCATGGTGTAGATGGTTATAGTCCTTAGTCAATAGTCCCTAATTTCTCGCATCAATAATATCTAGGATCCTTCCTACATTTCACATTAAATCCCTTCTCTGGGATTAACTTCTTTCGTTTCTCTACATCTTTCTTAAATTTGTCAAAGGCATTCTCATTGATAAAATCTTCATTCCTAAGAACATAATTCTTCACTACCTTTAGTGTCTCTTGTTCAACTTTCTCCTCCTCATCCTCATATTATTTAGAATTATAGCTAAACAATAAAGGTGGAGTAAGCTCTCTTTGCGGTCTAATCCTAGGTATATTGAAAGAGATCAACGTAGGTATAATTAGGGAAACTTCGAATTTATCCTTGGGTTTCTCTACTAACTTCCCCTTTCCTTTCTTCTTCTTCGAATTTCAACTATTTCAACTTTCGGCCATTTCAATAGGTGCAAGCAAAAGAATAAGCCTATAAAACCATTTAACCGAATTGTCGAAAAAGGGTGTTGTAAAATTCAACTTATCTATCTGATAAGGAGAAATTCATTGGAAAAAGTCGTTTATAAACCACAAGTTTGAAAATTATATGAAATTTATTGATAAAATATCATTAATAAAAATAATAGTTTGTAAGTAATTCAAGTCATACGATAGAAAAATAAAAAAACCTCCAAACTCATTTGAAACTTAGTCTCAAATTAGTTTGCCTATAAAAATTCAATTCATTTGGCATATACTAAAAATTGTTCAAAAATTTGATATCAATAAACAAATTATCACACCACTCCTACACTAGTATTTAATTGAAAACATTCGACATCGAAACCAATTTAGAGTAAAAAATTTGAAATTTAGCTTCTAACCTAATTAAAAACCCAAAAAGTCATGAAAAATAAAAAAAAACTCGATAAAAGGGCTAGGGTTCTCATTGGTTACCTTCTTATTACTGAATCTTTCAAGTTTGGAATTCAAAACTCCTTTACGACTCCCTCCAAGCTTCAAATTTAAATTCTCCTTTCTCAAGCCCTGGTTGGCTTTACACTCTAAAACGCACCAAATTTAAGGTTGAATGTGTGAAAATTGAGGTGGGAATCACTTAAATACACTAAAACCTAGCTTTGGAAGGTTAAATCTAGTTAAAATTTTGGTCTCTTGATGGAAAAGTTGCAATGATTTGTGAGTGTGAAGTGAATAAATGTGGTGATTTTAGGTTTCTATTTTTAATAACGTGTATTCGTTCTCAGCGATTCAGGGTTTAAGTGGATTCACTGGGAAATCCATGCCTAAATCGATGAAAATGAGCCTCAGTGGCTCCGCGATTAGTTCAGCGAATCCTAGTTATAAGTGCAAATCGATGACAAATTGTTGACCTAAAATTACACTAAAATTTATGTAGACTGCTGTCAATTTTCTCAGCGATTTCGAGTACAAACATGAATCGCTGAAAAATTGCTAGCCTATTTTAACTGTTTTCCAATTTAATTGATTTTCTCATATATTTATCACATGTAAATCCAATAAAAAGGCAGAATTATTCAAAATTAACGAAATTTGACTATTATTAAACAATAATTTCATTACTATAAATAACTGACTAATATAAAAAAATCACATAAAGACAATATAATACGGAAATAAATTGGCTCGATCAACCCTCTTACATGAAAATATTCTGAAATTAAATTCCTAAAATATCCCCATTATAAGAGTCAAAAGTTGAGAGAAATAAAAACAACTAACTAATCCTAATACTTAAACTGAAAGTAAATATAGAGAACGGGCTGCCTCACATAGAGCGCTTTTGTTTATTAGTCACTGGCTCAACTGAACCACGCAAATCTAAACAAGTTCTATAAAGTTAAATGTAGGATTGTCCACTCTAGAGCCATTCCAAAAAGTGATTGCTTAGTAATGCACCCTAAAAGTGATTGTCTTGTTCAGAATATCCATGACAGACTGTGAATAGCTAAGAAAGGTCGTCATAAGATTAATGAGGGATATTCATTGATGAAGTGTGGCATAACCAAAAAATCTTTGGGAATAATGTACTTGTCAATTTGAACTGGTACATTACTAACCACTACTATTAGTTTCACTAAATAACTATTTTGGTAGAGTAACTTTTTCAGAAGCGTGCATCCAACTCCAATTGAGTATGAAGAAAGAAGTGAATTGACTTTTATGTTTATTTATATACCTCTTGGATCATCGAGCTTGACAATTGCTAGATTATTCTTTTTCTTCTTCTTATTCTTCGTAGCTTTAAATTCTTCCTTTTTAAAATCATTCTTAACATTGTTCGGTTGCTTAATCCTCCTTTCTTGAGTTATTATCTTTATATTTGAAGTATCATCAACTTGTTTATTCTATGTCATAACATTTTCATCTTCCATTGTTACTGCATTAATAACATATACTTCAGCTTTTAAATTATAATTTAATTCTAAAGATTCATTATCATTAGTTTGCTCATTATTAGACTCATTAGAATTATCATAGACATCTTCATCATTAAAATAAAAAGTGACAATTTTATTTTCAAATTCCATAGACATTGTTCCTTCAAAAATATCTAACTTTGTTTTTGCTTTTTTAAGAAATGGTCTTCCTAAAAGTATAGGCGGAGATTTAGATGATAATGAGTCTCCTATTTTCATGACATAGAAGTTAGCTAGAAATAATAAGTCACTTACTTTTACTAAGAATCTTCTAATAAACCATAAGGTTTAAGAATTGTGTTGTGAGCTATGTAAGATTAATAAGTGTATTGGTCAATAAACCTATTTTCAATCACTCATATAGTTTAAGTGACATAACATTAATTGATCCTCTAAGATAAAACATAGCAAAAAATATAAAAGAAGTTCCTAATGTAATAGGAATTCCAAACATTCCTAGATCAAAACATTTATCAGTTATTTTCTTTTTAATTAAAACATATACCTTTTGTGCTAAGTTTTCTTTAGATTCTTCTAAATTTTTTTCCTTTGATTCAAAGAATTCTTTCAAAACTTCATCATAATTCAAAAAATGTATAACTGATTCCATCAATGGTTATTATTTTTTATTTTCCTAAATGCTTCAAGTACATCTTCATTGTTTTTTTCCTTCTTAGAATCAACTAATCGTTATGGAACGATAAAATATGAATACATGTCTTAATTCGAATTATCAGAAATCTTATCATTTTCATTCTTATCATTTATTTTCGACTTTTGTAAAAATCTCCCATATGCTTCAACTCTAGCTAAATACCATGGGTATAGCCTTTCAAGATAAAGTGTATATTTCAATATCCAGCCACCCATTCTCTAGTAGGAATGACATTAGCAATCATTTCTTATTCTTCTTCTTCAATAGTTTTAGGTATTTTCTTTTTATTACCTTATTTAAGTATCTTTCCACTAATAGATGTGTCTTTTTCATCACTAAATAAAGCATTGACTTGTGCTTGATTAGTAGGAGCAACAGCAGCTTGAGTAGGTGCTTTAGCTTGATTACTCTGTTGAGTACTTAACCTATTTATTTGTAAATTCATTTGACTTAACTTATTTTTAGTTCATTAATAGTAGTATTAGACTTAATCTGATTTAGTGAAATCTATGTAAAGTTTTTATGACTTTGGTTCATAAAATTATGGAAGATTTGCTCTAAACTTGGATTCGTAGATTGAGCATTTTGTTGAGATTGTTGATTTAGTGCAGATTGCATCAGAGCTCTTGGTTTATAAGTACTATAATTTTGATTTCGATGACCATAACTAAGATTTGTGTGTTTTCTTCCAAGATTATGAGTATTGTTATTATATTGATTTCTTGGAGGACCAGAAAATTAGTTCATCATTACATTAACCTGTTCAGTATTTTTTTCATGTAGGGTAGGACAAGCATCCGTAGGATTTGTAACCTCATTACACAGACAACAAGCTTTAACTTGATTAGATATATATTTAATTAACAACTTAACCATATTAGATATTTCATCAATTTTATCATCAAACATATCGTTTCTTCTATTATCAACTTCATAAAGTTTCTTTCTTGAGGATTCAATATTTTCACCATATTACTTAGATTGTTTAGCCTTTTTATTAATTGCTTCCTTAGCTAAAGTAGATATTATTTCCAATAAAGATCCACCACATACTATTTCTAATAATCTTTGTTCAAAGTGATTTGAGTCTTTCATAAAAAATATTCTAATAAAGCTATTTGAGTGTATCCATGTTGTGGACAAGAAGAAATTAATCTTTGGAATCTATCTTAAAATTCATTAAAATCTTCATCATCTTTTTATCTTTGCAACTGTGATTTGCTTTCTATAGGAACTAATTTTTCTAGCAGGTATATATTCATCTAATAATCTTCAAACATTTGAGTCCATGTAGTTATTAAATCTTGGGGAAAATAGAACAACCAATATTATGCTTGTTCTTTCAATGTCAAAGTAAAAGTTTTAAGTTTGACTTGTTCTAGGGTACCTTCTTTCGGTTTTATCCCATTAACTTTAGGTTGATACTCCCTTATGAATTTTTGTGGGTCTTCATTATCTTTACTATAAAAGTTAGGTAAAGGACTAATAAATCCAGATCTAAGTTCTAATTTAGGAAATCCATCGGGGTATGCTATGCACATAGGCTTATATGCTGTAACCTTTTGGTTTGCTTGTCTAAAAGAAAGTTCTCTATGATTGTTATTATTATAATTAATAAATCTATTATCATTATTTTTAATATTAATGATACCAATATTTTTGTTATTATTGTTATCCTCCATCCTATTAATTAAATCTTCCCTAAGTTGTTGCCTTAAACTTTGATTAAAAGTTTTTTCTATTTTAGGATCAAATCCATGTAAAGATCCTGTGGAATTTGACCGCCAAAGTGTGTAGACCATACGTCTAAAATTCTAAGAAATTATTTCAAATTCCCTAGCAACAGTGCCAAAAAATTACATGTGTCGAGCATGCATAATAGTTTCCCGTATTTTCTTATTATTTGTAGTAGTGGTAAACGGGATATCGTTTCCACATGGATTTTGCAAACTTCTAAGGATAGTTTTTTTCTTGTTTTTTTAAATCTAGTTATTCTAATTAAATGTGAATTACAATACTAAATAACTAAAAACTATAACTACTAACTTAATTAACCAAACTAACTAAACTAATTCAAACAACTAAATGCAAACTTAATTAAACAAAATTCAAATTCAATATAATGTAAATATCTAAACAAACATCTAAACAAACCCCCACTAAACAATGTAATATACATGGATTGCATTCAAACACTAGAACATAACTTTACCTCATAGCCTAGTTTTAATCATAACACATGAAATCTTATAATCATTAAATACTAATTCATAATAGGTTGATAGCCTTTAGCAAACCATCCATTTTTCTATATTCAATGGAAAATAAGTCATATCCTTATCATTGTGAATCTACCTATCGAATAAAACGCAATAAAATAGAGATACTATATCATTAACACTCAATGAATGTCATGTCTAATTTAAACCAAATATTTATCAGAATATGCTAATCAATAAATATCCCGGAATACAATTACCTAAAAATCCACTCGGGTAATATGGCCCTATGGATTAATCCTAGTTACCAATTCTATAATTATTGTCAATAATCATAGACATAGAATTAAAATCAAAATATCATAATACATATTTGCAACTATGCATACAATATAAATCCTCATTAGTTGTAATACGCAAAAAAAACTTATTAAAACCGTAATTGTTGTGTATGATTTGATTTAAAGCATTAAGTACATGATTTCTTAATTACAATTATATAACAATCCAAAGTATATGCATGTCTAGGTTTTGTTTAGATTAATAATCTACTTACTCATGCTTGAAATAAATAATGCAATAATATAATAGAAAGACGTAAATATGTAAATACTGCTTAGTGAAATAAATAAAGCTCTAATGTTGATTCAAACATAAACTCAATAAAAACTAATAGAGAATGTTTCCACGGTCAGAGAGAGTCATCTAATTCGAAACCTTAAAGTCCTATTTATAGTTTCCTAAGTGTACAAATTATAGATAAACTCAAATTCCTTGTTCTTATCTAAAAAACTCGTAATCGACCTCATTGATTTTTTAGCAATTCAATTTTGTTTACAAATCACTGAGTTAATAACTAGAATTGACTCTTTGTGCTCAATTGATTCATCTGGCGATTCCTAGTATATTTCCTAATTCACTAATGATTAGGTGGCTCTTCTCTGCTGCTGATTTTCCTATCGATTCCTTTGTAATTTTACATCACTGGCTAATCGTTGGCTTTGTTCTCCCATTAACCGTTTGCCCTTTTCTTTCATTTCTTTATTTTTTTTTCTAATTAAATTCTGAAATCATAAAAAAGAGAATATCAAGTGTAATATCATTATTTATATCTAAAATCAACATAAATTACACTATAAAACATGTTTAATTATTGACTTGTCACCTTACTTCCCTGAATTCAATGCAATTGCTAGCTGACCAATTTGTCTCTCCAAATTCTTAATGGACTAGTTTATTTCATCATCCATTCGCTTAAGAGTTTGCTTCACACTCTTTATTTCTTCCTCATTCCTCTCATGACATTCTCTATTATTGATGTTAATGGCTTGAACGAATCTTTCAATTAACTTCAATGAAGTCATTTATTCACTTTGGCCTAGCTTCCCTTGTTGGAATTGTTGCTCAAAACATGGAGGTAGCTTCAGTGCTTTATCAGAGTTTCCATATTAAGAGTTTGGGTTGTTGTATCCTTGATAATATCTCTGAGGAGTCATTCCTCTCTGCCTAAAGTTGTTTCCATAATTTTGATTATTCACGAAGTTGACATCTTCAAATTCCATCCCTTATTTCATATCTAATGGATTTACCACCATTGCTAGGTGATAAACAGATAGTTGAGTTGCTTACACTTGTGGACTTAATTGTCCTATTTGTAGCTTAGCCATCTTCCTACTCAGGTTAGAGAATTATACCCCGATTGTTGCTTATGAATCAATCTCAAAAACTTTTGTTGACTTTCTAACTGTAGAACGAGTTCCTACTATGAAATTATGAGACATAAGATCTAAAAGATCTAGTGCTCCATTTTCATTCTTAGTAAGTAGAGAATCACATGTTGCGACATCCACTAATGTTCTTGTTTCATGATTCATTCCATAATAGAATATTTGCAATTGTGCCCATTTAACATATCCATGTCATGGACATCTTCTCAGCATCGCTTTAAATCTCTCCCAAGCTTCACCAAGAGACTTAATATCATCTTGCTTGAATTGGTTTGTCTCCAACTCCCTTTCACTGACTTTTACAGGGTGAACAAATTTGTCTAAGAATATCATTAATATCTACCTATGAAGTCATGCTTCCTGCATTCGGTCCTTGAAACAAGAATTTGACTTTTCCTACCAATGGGAATGGGAAAAGTCTCATGCTAATTACTTCCTTCGTAACTCCAATAATATGAATAGTATCACAGTTCTCCAAAAAGTTCTCCACATGTGCAACTAGATCCTCGCTAGCTAAACCATTGAATAGGCTATTTTGCACCATGTTGATGAGATACGGTCTCAACTAAAATTCAGTGGTGTCAACTTGACACCTCTTCACTCCATTATATGTCTCTTGCACTTCTGATTTGAAGTAATCTCGAAGATATCTTTGTCTTATTTCTCTGTCTTGCACTACTAGATCACCTTCAGGTTGATTGTTCCATCTGCCCTGATTTTGGTACTGAATCCTGCTTGATCATCCACTATCTTAGTCCTTTTCTTCTTTTTTCCTTTCTTGTTACCTTTGCTTGTTCTATCAATTTTTAGATCATAAGGCACTGAGTCCTTATCACCTTGACTACACATGCACTACCTGTTCCCTAATAAAGAAAAGACAAAAGGCCAAATGTAGATTGTCAAACTAGAAATTAATTTTTTTTTACTTAAAATAAATAGTAAATTGCTGATAATAAAATTCTTAGCAATTATGTAAACTAAACTGATTGTGCTACTTATCCTCGGTAACCACGCCAAAAACTTGATCGTAACCACAAGTATAACGATTCAATTGTAGTAATAATGTGATCAACAAATATTGATTACGGATATTGTCCCTCTGGGAAAGGTATATATGGACATAAGTGCTTAGTCAAGTTTACTTAATTGTTAAGAAGGTCTATTTCTGTTCGATTTAAACTAAAACTAAAATAATCTATAGAAGTAATGTAAATCAAGTTGTATTCTTATATTGATAAAACTCTTAGTTCACAAATTCACCTAGGTAATGAATATTATACTTTCCATATCTATCATCCTTCATTTTTCTTATTTGTGTGCAATGCATAATTAGAAGAGACAAATTTCTTTAATATTCACTTCAACCCACTATCATGGTGAAAAAGATCCTAATATGCAAATTAGAACTCCACCTATTGGTGTGAATAATGTAAGTCTCACAAAGCTTTAAGTAACAAATCCTTAGGCTCATAAAAAATTAATTTTACTATCCACGTCTCCCTAATTAACAACTATCTATCTATGTTATATATTTTACGGTTGTGTTGTTCATATCCGACTTAAAAGCTCCAAGGCCATGGTAACTTCTAAAACTCCTAATCAATAAACATGTGATCAAGTTGTTCAAAGCATTAAGTATAGAATCAAACACAAATTCTAATCATTGAACAACTAAAATATTACAATCAATTCATAACTTTGTATATCATTCATACCATAGGATCCATTGAGTCGTAAGATAAATAGACTACTCTTTTATCATTGAAATCAACATCATACAATTCATAAACATCATTGAAATCAAAGATTAAACTAAATAATACCTTAAAGTAAATCAATGAAACAAGGATTGAATTACAAATATGTAACGACCTGAAATATTTTATTTTTGTTTGATTGCTTTTATTATCTATCTATCGAAAATACATGAGTTATTTATTTTATTTCTCCAAATTCACGTGTGAGGCTCTTTGGGATGTATGCGACATGTGGTTGTATGTGATAAGTAAGTATCTTGACTAGACTTGGGATTCATTTATAGGATTAAGTAGAACTTAATAAGTTATGTTAACTCATGACTTATAAGGCTTGAGATATATTATGAGCCTAAGCTGGAATAAATCTCCTAAACTAATAAAAATAACCTAAGTCAAGTATTATTGAGACTTAAGCCAAGGAAATGAAAAATGTCATCATAAAACCTAAGTATGGGATTATTTTATGAGCTCATATTCAAACAAAAGAGATTTTAGTGACTATGACGAATCCTATGATAAATTAGTAGACATCAAGGGAAGTGGTGAGAAGAGATAAATAACTTTGGATTTGTCTAAAGATCCAACCTCCAAAGTGTCAAATGTGGAAAATAAAAGACATGAGCAACAAAAAGGGCTTCTTCTCTAAAACATGCAAAAAAAAAAGAACATTGAACATAGAAGAGAAGAAGAGTTTGTACATGAAGTGTTGTCTAAAGAGGATTGAAGGCTCAATAATGGTTCTAGGACTAAATCTCTATAAGGATAAACAACTAAGAATAAGAGTGTAACTAGGGTATGCACTTTTACTATGTTTTCATTGTTCTAAATTTGACAAATTAGGGTTTCTTTATGAATGCTTTAAGATTATGAGATTTTAGATTTTTTCAACTCTCAAAATAATGCTAAAATCTGGAATTCAAGCTAGCTTGGTGATTTAAGTATTGTTGTTGAGTTTCAATTTGAGTTCTTTCTTGTTTATGCCAAATTTTGGTCAAAATTTGGGGTTTTGTGCACATTAACATATGACGAAGAATTATTGTCAAAAGGATCTTAAAAATCTTGGTTTTTCACTCTTAAATCATAACTTATAGTGGACTTGACTGTTGGACAAGATCAAGTATAATTGGGTTCTTGACAATGATGTTTAAGTTCTTGATGTTTTAGGGTTTTTAAATGTGATTAACCAATGTTAAATTACTATTTGTTGGTGATGTATTTTGATGTTGATGAAGGTATGATGCCTAGATTTCCATGTTTTGAACTGTCCAAAAGATTTTTACAAGGTCTCATGGGAACACAAGAAAAGTGGGGGACGAACTAAAACTTTTCCCAAGTCTATGCACAATCCCGCATGGGCAGTGCACTGTATGTAGTCTTGGTAAAATTAGCATGACTTTCTCATTTTCATTCCATTTTTTACGTTCATTATATCATTGGAAATCTAAAATAGAGGCCTAATACCTAAAGTCATTAGTTTACAAAATTAAATCATTTTATTTGACAAGAATAGACTAAAAGACAAGGTTTATCTGTAAGAATATTCATTTTTTAAGTGTTTGGGTAACGAGACCTCTTCTGAGGGTCTCCACTTGTCTAAAAATGACCAAAACCTCTAAAATAACTTGAAATAATTTAAATAAGGTTCCCCAAGAGTTTTAAAATATTATAAGGTATTTTGAATAGTTTTTCGAATAGGTTTTGAAATAGGTGAAATTTATTTGCTTAATGAGCTGATTTTTACGTAAAGTGTTATGGGCATCAAATGATATTGGAATTAAACAAAAATATCCAGAACGTGTTGTTGGATTATAGTAAAGGTTTTCACCAATTTTTGTTATTTTTCAAAGTGTCTACCTCTATTTTCAAATCATGCTTCGAATAAGAGATCAACATTTACAAATAACAACTTAAAGTTTTACTTAGAGTCTCAAATTTGGTTTTTGATCATATTAATGAGATTTTATCACTCAACAACCTTGGTTTTAAGTTAATAGACTTCACATAACTAACTCTGAGAATATTAGAAATCTCTATTATGTTTTAAGCTATTTTCAAGCTGAAGAAAAACTAACTTTCGAATATTTATTTAAAGGTCCATAAGGGGTTGTTTTGCAAACTAGAGTTGTACACCTACTTGAAATGAGTTCTAATGACCCTAATTAGTTCAATATCATCAAAACATAATAGATAAAGTGTGTTGAACAAAGTTAAGCAAGCCCGAGTACTTTTAGCTAAACTAAGTGCCAGATGAGGACTTCAAATAATAAAAATGAACCATTAGACACCAAATTGACTTGGAATGATTTGGGGACTCTTTATGGGATTGTTAAGTATCAATCTTTCAAATTACTTTGCTCACACAATAACAACCCTTAGTTGCTAATACCAAGAGCACAATAGAGTGTTTAATTTATAAAATAGTCAAGTAAATTATAAATTGAAATATATGAGACACAATGATTGTAAATGTAACTCGATGAGCTCTAACACTTAAATTAAAAACTCTAAATGATATACCAGGGATCTAAGAGACAAGTGGTTGGTATCGGAAGAGTGTTGCGAGCCATATGGGAGCTATTGTAGCGCGACTTTTATTGCATCTTGAGGTAAGTAACCAGCAGAGGCCTCAATAGTAATTCATTTTACTTATTTCTTTGTAAGTATAGTAGCTCGGGCCACCATAGTAATTCATTTCACTTATTTGAATTATTTCATTGTAAGAAAATGAGTAGGATGCTCAATTTGATTTCATTACCTTTTCTTTGTGATAAATTCTTGAATTAAACCATGTTTGAATTTTCATTCTCTTTTATGCGAGTGTCTCAAGATCTAAGTGTCTTAGGAATGTACTCACAGGTGCGATGTTTGACTTGCTATCATTTACACCCCTAGCTTTCATGTACTTCAACAAGTCTTATTAAATCAACAATTTCTCATTTTAGAGTCATAACTCTATTTGAATACTTGACATTCACATTTCATTTAATAATATAATTTAAAAAACTATTTCCAAGTCATAATAGAATTCAACCCAATATGAACTCGAATAACGTCCTTTAAAGTTCCCAAACACTCTTCATAATCTTTTTTCTTGTTATTAAGCTTCCAATAAGTCTTAAACCCTCTATTATACTTCCAATTCGGTTTTAAACTCCTATTTTCCCTCACAATAACCAATAACTTGGTTATGCATTCCCAAATTGAGTTTTAACTCATTTAGCAATCATAGACTTTATAGATTTATGGTCTCAATTAGAAATCATAATGAGTGCCAATTTGACTCATTTTCTCTCCAAAGAATGTAATTTTTATAAATACATCATCAATCAATGTAAACCACTTCAATTCAATGCCTTCATAGCATTTGATCACCAAATCATTACACCATTATATTGACAATAATGTAATGCATCCCGATAGAATCCATAAGGTATAAAATCCCATTGATTTCCTTTAATTTCTTAATTAGCTTACCATTGAAACTAACATATCAAATCAACCTTATAATAACCTCACAAGAGTCCATCATCATTAACCTCCTCATTTGAATCGATTCAACAATCAACAATAACAATTTAATTCATTAACTTGAATAATTCAAACCAATAAAACCATATAACAACAAAGCAATATCAATAGGTGCTCTACTTCATATTTCATCGTCATTCACTAATTAATGTTGATCAATATACAAATCCAATCCCTCAATTCAATTTAAATTCTCAAGGATTAAGCAAGAAACATGAGATTAGATTATCATCACAACCTTTCCTCCACCACAGCATTTCCAACAATAGCACATATATTATTATTCAATACAAACACAACCTTACAACAATTTTAAAAAAAAAACAACCAACAATAGCCTTCCCTGCTCTGCTGCCATGTATCATCATCATCCCTCAATTGAATTCCCTTCTCTTACAATAATTACACAAAAAACTGTATGACAGGCATATAGACATCAATTGGATTGATATCTTTTCATGTGTAATAGTAAACCCCAATTCAGTTCTTTAATCTAAACTCGCTAAAGCCCTATGTTTTGAATCAAAATAAAATAGATGAACTTACCATAAGTTCTTTGGAAGTTTTGGTTCAGCTGTGAAGAACATCAAATCAAGTCATTAATGGTTGTTCTTCAACGTTTCTAATCCCATCTCTTCTTCCTACATTTGATCCTTTGCTCTCCCTTCTTCTTTAATCCGAGAAAAAGAGAGAGAGAAAGAGAAATAGAGAGAAAAAAAATGAAAATGAGAGAGAAAGAGACGAGAGAAATTGTGAAGACGAGGGTGGGAAAGGCAGTAAGGACGATTAAGATGAAGACGATGACGATGAGGAACAGGTGAGGCATGTCAATGAAGAGCAGTGGTGAGGGTTGAGGACGATGGAACAGTGGACATATCCTTATTTCGATATCAACTAAATAGGTTGCATGACAAATGACCAATATGCCCCTCATACTTAGTTGTGGCAAAAAGTTTTCGGACCTGTTTGTCCGCATTTGTTCAGACCCGCTTTTAACGGGTCTGGATATAATTTTTCAAAATAAATATGTGTCCTGATATTGTTTTTTGTCAGTTTTAAAAAACGTGTCCGAGTCCGGACAAAGTTTTTTGAAAAATGGGTACTTGTTTTGTGATTAATTTAAATAATATTTTATTTATTTATCGGGTTATTTTGAGACTTTCATTATGTTTGCATCGTAATTTCATTAATAATGATGTTATTTTTATATGAAAACTTCTAAGACTTGTATATTGAATATATAACATATCTTTTTTGTAGTGATGAAATTCATGGCGATATAAAAAACATGCATTTTTATTAATAATTAGGTAAAAAAATTATTTCTAATATTTTAAAAAGGTCCAGACAAAAATGGATCTTGCAAGTTTTAAAAACATATGAGTCCAGACACATAAAAATTGTTCGTTTCAAAAACTGGTACGGGTTTAGACACAATTTTTTAATTGTTATTAAGGGGGGTGTTCGGACCCGTAGCCGTCCGGACCCTTTTTTTGTCACCCATACTCATACTTATCCACCATCAATGTAAATCAAATTCCCTTAAAGGTAATTTGCCAATTTTTTTTCATGATTATCTCTTAATTTTTTATCCACATTAAACCATAGAAAACACCCCAATTTCGTCAAAGATTAGGAAAAATACCATCGCGCTCCGAAACACTCGTATACTGCGTCTCGATCCTAATTTAAATTAAATTCATGATGAAATAGTGTATAATACATCAAATAGGCACATAACGCACAAAGATAATATTTAATTTATGATCTCCAATTTGTAACGCGTGGGTTCCACCTCTCATACCTGAGTTCCATTTTAAATCCAAAAATACTTAATTAGTCGCCTAATCAAGTTTATGAAATTTCAGGATTTCATAGATTCAACTATTCTAAGCTTAAACCCATAGTATTTTAGTGATTCCCACCTCAACCTAGTCTCATTTAAACCAAAAATCTTGATTTTGGGGGTGTTAATCCAAACTAGGGTTTTAAGAATTTTCAACTTAGAGCTTGAAAGGATGGTCTAGATGAGTTTAAAAGCTTCAATATTGAGAGATGAGCTCTCAAGAAAGTAATTACATCAATCATAGCTCTTTACATTAACAACTTTTTGATTCAGGGATTTTCCCAAATTTTTCAATATTTTTCAAAATTGTTTTGTTGGAATTTATTCGATTGTATTGCATAAATAATTTTATTGATTCCAATAGACTAGGAATAGTGATCACATTGATCATTGGTTTACAAATTCAACAATTTCAAATTTTTTCTATATTTACATATATTCGCAAATGGTTTACAAAAAAAGTTTGCAATAAGTTTGGGGGTTTGTTTATGGTTTTACTCCAATTTAAGTTGCTATATTTTCTAACGACTTACAATTTTTTACCTAATTGCTTCACAATATTTAGAAAACCAATTTTCAAGTTTACATTTTACTTATCATTTCGATGCCAACTTAATTTTTCATTTACAACGAATTTCAAATTAGCTTTCCAAATAGATTTCTTTAAATTAAAGTCTTGAATTTTACCAAATTATTTCCTAGAACATTGTTTCTATCATTTACAAGTTTATTTAATTTTTGAACTTGTGATTTTCGAAAAGTTGAGACAATAGCCGGAGGAAAAGGGAGAAGTTCTCGAGAGGAGAAGGGAAAGGCACAACTTGTAAAAAAAACCCAAACAAAAACTCAAAGCTCCACCTAAACCAATTAGGCCAATGAGGATTTCAGTAAATAAACCCCAAACTAGAGCATTAAGAGAGCGTTCTCCACCCTTAAGTTTTGACTATTATTTAGGGGAGAGGAAGAGATTGAGGAGACACCTACCATTTTTTTCCATGCCCATAGCCTCATCAATGCCAAAGCCATTGCTAAAATGAAGAGCGACATTAGCAAGAATAGAAAGATTATATCGAAAATGGGTTTCAACATAAAAAAGAAGAAGTTAAGTTCAGGCCTAGGATCTTAAACATCATAAGGGAGAGGAGCTGGGGATTGTTAACTAGGGATTACTACAAAAAAATGATGCGAGGTCCTCAGTTGAAATGGAGTGTGCCATACTAGTGAGAGAACTCTATACTAATGGGCATGGGTATGAGAATAAAAAGTAGCCATAGTCCCAGGACTACCAGTGGACTACTCACCCGAGAGAATAAATCGATATTATGATTTACCGGATGTTCATTTGAGGCAAAATAATGAGTACCCAAAATGTGAATACTTGTATAGACACGGATTTCTCTACGATACGATTAAGAATTATTTAAAAGCTATTATGGGTGATGGTTTCTATTTCGATTTGGATGGGTACCAAAAACACAAACAAACTAAATATTTTAGGGAAACAGCCAATGCTTAGAGCTTTTTCTTGAACGCGAGCCTACAACCTAGTTTACAACATTATGACACAGTGAACTATAGGGCAGATCTCCTATACCATATAGTCCAAGGGATCGGGTATATTAATGTTGGGAAGATAATCTATGAATCAATTAAGAATTCCATGACCACTAAGAAAAATGAAGGACTACCTTTTTCCCTTGATGATTACCGAGTTATTTAAGCAAGATCGAGTTCCGTTGGGAGGAGTCAAATTTGATGTAGTTCCAGATAAAACCATCACTTATGATGCCATTGAGAAAAAAAAGAGAAGTACCGGGATATGTTGACTTAGAGGATGAACGAGAGAGAAACGACATACAAAGGAGAGAGACCATAGAGAGAATAAGAGTATGCGCATACAACTAAAGAATTTTAGAAGGAATGTAGAATGTTACAATGAATAGACGAACCAGAGCAAAGAAGCACCTGCAGAGGACTTCACTGGCATAAATGTGGAGGACATAGAAATTGCCATGATGTTGAAGATTTTGTGTAATCAAATGAGAACTCTGAGACATCAAGAATTTATGTTCTAGAACCAATGTGAGATTGCCCAAAAAAGCTATGGATGAGAGCGACACAAGATAAAGAGGACTCAAGGAGGGGGAGCCAACATTCTCGTTCCATCACTCCAGTTGAGGATGCCCAACTAAGGAGTCCGTACCGAAGTTAACCAGATAAAGGGAGTAGACTACACCCTATATGATTTTGAGGCGAGCTACCAATTCTAACATCCTGATCATGGGGATAATGGTGATGATGCAACGTCTGGATGGTAGTTTGAGATTTTTCCTTCTCTCTGTAATCTTTTCCTGAATGTTATTCATGTGAGGTCTATGTTTGTTATACTTTGAATGATGTGGTATGTTATCATGATACATTTGCTTTAGTGTGTTGAAATTTGATATAATGAAATGGTTTGATATGTTCTATTTAATGCAATGATGTCTGGAAATGTATAAATTATCTTTATTTGTTCAATTCATTCTTGTGTTTGTTATGTTATTTAATTATTTAATTTATTCCTTTATGCTTCACAAAGTATTTTATTTTGTTGGGAAACCCAAATTAATTTTTAAACCTTGAGGATAAGGTTTGTAATGAGTTTGGAGGTATTAGATGATGTGAAGTATGAAAATACGAAGTATGGAAGAAATGAGAGGTAGAATCTAGTTGAACATTATGAGTTTTTTCTAAATTTTCTACAATATAGGTAATATTTTACCCATTGATTTTACTTTATTTAGCTAGGTATATGAACATAATTTGAATAGAAATGAAAGTAATATATTATTAGTACCCATGAAAATAGAAATTTTAATTATGGAAAGGAATTGTTAAACCCTATTTGACTTCACCAAGATTGTGTATACCCTAGAGAAGTTTAGAGGGGATTGATTACTTTGTGTTAGACGTTATAACGGGTAGAAGATCAAAATAATAGTATAAGATAAACAAGATATATTTCTAAGAATCCTGTGATACAAAGATTATTGATCAAGTATTAAATATATATATATATATATATGAAAAAGTACTACCTTAATTTTAGTGAAAGTGAGAAGAGCTAATAAGAGTTATTAAATGAAAAAATAGAGAGACCCATAGATTTTATAGGAAATGGGGCAGGAAATCTAGTGGTAGGAAAAATGAGAGGAATAATTCCTAAAAAAGAATAATGGATTCTAAAGGAAATCGAGTATGGAACCGTTGGAATACAATATAAAGAAAATAAATTTATATAATTGAAGAAGAAATATATATATTTATTATGAAAATGAAGAAAGTTTATGAAAAGCTCTTCAAATAAAAGATTTAGCTCAAATACTCATAGCTATGTTAAGTGAATTATATCTTTTCATTCCAACATGCAAATATGAAAATGATGATTATTGGTGAATAAAAGTTCTTATCGACTTTGATTGTGGTCATATTTTAAATAATGTTCGAAAATGAAATTGATTTGGTGATTTTTATATCTTGATATTCTATATTAGTGATCTTAAGCTTGATGTTTGTCAGTGGAGATTGAGATAGCCTATGTAGTGCATTGAGCTTGGTGATTGAATTATGAGGTGTATTGCACAATTAGGAGGTTGAAATGTCAAATAAAGGGGTTGTTATTTAGTTCTTTCTATTCTATCATGATTCTTATTTTTATGAAGGTTATATATTTTTATTTAAGATCATTTCTGTTTGAGAGGTTGGAGTATATAATTATGAAACAAGAACGAGGGAAGAAAAAATAATATGATTGAGAGTATTGCTTTTGCTCGGGATGGCAAAGTGCAGAGTTTGGGGGTATTTGACAAGTCAATGATTATACATGTTTTATAACTCATTTTAGAATAATTTTAGATGTAAAAGACTACACTGGGTTTTCTCTTATTTTTGATATTTTAGGTAATAAATGGAGAATATGAAGAAATTAATGAGAAAAGGAAGATTGTGAATGAATTAATCAAGTGGAAAGAGTATACGAAGAATCATCACCAAGGAAGCCAATGAAGAACTGGAGAATTGAACTAGTGATTCCTAGCGATTCCCAAGGCACTAGAATCGCTGGCCAAATCGGTGGTTCCAATGAACTTTAAATTATGGATTTTTCCAGTGATTCCTCACTCACACAAATCGATATGAATCGCTAGAATAGGTTTCGAGAATTTAAGATAACTACGAGTTGTTTAAGATGGTTTGGGATGTTTACTACTTAGAATAATATAAATACAAACTTAGGGTTTTGAAATTAATTTCCCTTGAGTACTTAGATTAATATTCCATTTTTTAAGAAGTCATTCTTTATTGTTTTAGTATTTACTTTATTGTTCTTTACTTTTGGAGAAGATTTGAAGTACTTATTTTAGAGGTATTTATCTTTGTCTTTTATTTATAGTATTGCAATGTTATTTTTTAATTACGAGTGAGTAGTTAATCAACCTAAACAAAGTCCGAATGTGAAGTAGATCCATTTTTCAATGTAGATAAGATGAGAAGATTATGTGCTTAATGCTTTAAACCAATTGTATTCTTTGATTCACTGATTTTATAAGTTATTATCTATTGATTTTAACCATGATCTTTATATTGCATGCATAGTTTTGAATGTGTATTATGATATTTGGTTTCATTATCTATTTGAAGTAGTAGCTAGAATTATTTGAAAGGCAAACACCGTTTAGATGTCCTAGGTGAATTTAAAATCAAAATCTAATGCTGAAATGGGTTTTCAAAGATGCTAGAGTTAGTAGTTCGAAGTTTAATGCAGTTTTATTGCATGAAGTTAATGACTTTGTGCATTCAAAGCTATTAGTTCAATAGAATTAGAACATGGCTCTTCCACCGGTATAAGGAGAACTAATAGTTGGCTAAAGGCTATTTACTTACTTATGATTAGATTTTAATGATATATCTTACTTTATAAAGTATGCTCATAACTATATATGGATAGAAGTTACGTGTTTGCATTGCAAACGGATTTATGTTTCAATTTTATAGATGTTTGTTTATATATTTATTTATTATTGAATTAAATTTATTTCATTGATTGTCAATTTGAATTGTGATAGTTAAGATAATATAGGTAGTTAAGTATTATTACATTATAGTTAATTATTAGTTAGTTTAATTATTGTTTTTAATTAAATTAAAGAAAAGTAAAAATAATAAAAACCTTTAAGAGTCCTTTTTCCTAGAGAAGTTTGATAAATCCCTATGGAGACGATTCTCACTTATCATTACAACAAATTATTGAAAGTATTATATAAAAGGAGAAATTATTGTACACGGCTGACATGTGTCACTTGTATATTAATTCATGCAACAAGGAAGATTTTAATTTGTCTTCATTAATCATGCAAACTATTGGAAAGATACATGTAAAATCCCTTATTTCAATAAATATATATTATGATCTAATTACGAGATTAGTGAGTCTTAATCACAACATGTGTTGTGGATTAAGACTCTGATCGATGAAAAAGGCAAATCACTAGGTCGATTTTATTTTTCATTGGTGAATGCCTAATGTGTATTATGATATTTCGCCTTGAAGTCAGAGAGTGGTGAGGTATATCCTCGATTTTTGTCATAATTGAGGTTGCAAGTGCTTATCTGAATGACACAGTAAAAATAAAAATTATTAGTTACTCAAAAACTAGTAAATCAAGTGTTAAGTATCACATGAAGCTTTGGCTTCGATTTGCATGCAAGTTAGGATTGGTGGTTGTGAAAAATAAGTACAAAGCAGGTACGAGACTGTGCCTTGAGTTACGTGTCGGTTGATAATAGCTAAGGTTGAGATTGGGTCCAAATTGGTGCAAGTTTGGGTAAGTATGATAAAAAGATTGGTCCATAAGTTTTTTTTATGTCGTGCAAAAACTTATGATTTTTATGGTTTTGGTGTGACTAGAACCAATGCTATATAAATTTTTATGGAATTGATAAGTCAATAATTAGATAGAGTTTTATAGTGTATTTTACTTTATTTTGAATGTGAAAAGCTAAACTACACCGAGTTTTCTCTTGTTTTTGTGATTTTTGGTCAAAATAAGAAAAAATTAAGAGATGAAGAAAAATAGAGAAGGAAAGAGAAGAATTTGATCAATAGTGGAAAAGTTTAAGCGATGTGATAGCTTAGTGAGAACACACATAAATCGTTAGTTTAATCGATAGCAAAGAAGGTCAACGAAGTGCCAACGAAATGGAGAATTCAAAGAAATCATTACCTGAATCACCGAGCAATAAAGAGCTATTTTACAAACGACTCAACAATTTTCCCACCAATTTATATGAAAAACCTAAATTGTTGAGGAATCGCTGAGGTTGGCCACTAGAATTTTGAATTTATACTAGAAATTTGAGTTTGATTTGCATATGTATAAATAAAATCACTATCTATAGGAGGCTAGGGCTTTAAAATTAGAAGACACAAAATATACGAAGCCCTTTATTTTCATATTTTCATTGTCATTGCATTAGAGAACTCATTGGAGATTCAAACTATTAATAGATATATTTTTTTTATTAATGTCTTTCTTTTTATGATGTTTAAATTTAATGAGTGAGTAGTTTATTAATCTAAACTAAGATATGAACTAAACCAATTGCAAAAGTCATAGTTTAAGAGATTATGAACTTAATGCAATAAATTGATATTATATTCTACAATTCGCGATTTTAATTGATTGTTGTATGCATTATAATCCATGAAACTAGTTTTTGCATACACAGTGCGCAATATGTGTTATGAATGATAGGTTCTAATTCTAAATTCATTATAAGTAGGAACTAAGATTTATTTAAAAGGTCTTTTAACTTATTGAGAAGTCTTAGGTGATTTATGTTCTTAGTCAAGCATCTAATGACATATTATCATCAATTCTTAATTAGTAGTAAGTGTTTTCATAGAAATTAATGTTGTTTTGTTATTATTAGACACTTTAAGCGTTTGAAGTACTAATAGTGATAAGACTAAGATATGAATATGAGTCGCTTGAATATATCATTGATAAAAGGAAAATTAGGTGATTTGAAAGAATTGCTATAACTTAATTATGATAAAGGTGTTGTTATCTCGTAAAACTCGTGACTAGGTTATGACTATGGTTATAATAATTATATATTTGGTTTGAAAGCAATTTAGTTTCTATTTGCTATCTTTGATTTAGACTTGTTTAAGATTGTTTGTTTGATTTGAGTTCATAATTAGATAATTTGATTTCGTTAGTTGAATTTAATTTAGTTAATTCGTTACTTTAATTCAATAAGTTAATTACTTTATTTAGTGAAAAATAATATAAAAACCCATAAAATTATAACTGAAGAAGTTTGCAAAATCCCTGTGGAGATTATCTCACTTACTGCTACCGCAAATTTATAAGAATAATAAAAGAAGGGGGTAATTTATTGTACACACTTGACAAGTGTCATTCTTGGTGCTATTGTCGAGTTTTTTTTTAAATAATTTCTTAAGAGTTTTTGACATTGCATGGTCTATACACTTCGCTGTTCTAATTTCATTGGATCACTACAATCGTATGATCCTGAAATCTAGAGAACTTTTAATTGTAATATGAGAGAACAAAAACGTAGGGAATAAAATCAACAAGCTTCCACAATGGCAGCTAATAAAAAAAAAAGAACTTACATTTAGGCAAGCCAATCAAAATGTCATGGCTTACAAGCCAATGTATATTTCCTTTCCTAAATAATTCAGTGATTTTGAACTGAATCTGGATTCATCAATGCTTTGCCTAACTGCTATGGTAAGGATAATGAAAATCCCCAAAATTTTATAAGGGGGTACCAACACGAAGGCAATGGGATGAAACCCAAAGACGTTACTTTAGAATAAGGCATGCTAAAAGCTTTTCTTTTCACACTAAAAGATCAAGCACAAGGTTGGTTGTTCTATCTTCTTCAAAATTCAATTATTACTTGGAGTCAAATGTAAGAAGCTTTCTTATATCAATATATGCTTGTAAGAAAGATTAGTTCCTATAGGAAACAAATCACAGTTGCAAAAATGACAAATGAAAAATAAATAAAATTTTAATCAATTTTGGGATAGATTTGAAAGAATTATTTCTTCTTGTCCACAACATGAATATAATGAAAAAGCATTTTTGGAGTACTTCTATGAATAACTCAATCACATTGAACAAAGACTATTAGATATTGTTTGTGACGGATTTTTATTTGAAATAACATCGGCACTAGCAAAAGAGGCTATTAACAAAAGGCAAACTTCGTTAAAATATCCTAATCTTTTACAACTTTTGTTATTATATACTAAGCTTTTGAAAATTTTTTTATATCTTCATCTCTTAAAATTGCTTGATTTATATCCTATGGCACTTTTGAACATCAAATTTAGTAACGTGAAACTAATGAAATGAGTTTAAATCATAAATTTAATAATTATTTAGTGATTATGCGTGATGAGATGACTTTTTAAGTTTATTATTTAAGTGCCACCTAATCAAGTTTCAAGAAAAAAAGTAACATTAGATACAAACTAAACAATTCTAAAAGTTAAGGATATAATAACAAATATTAAAAAGATTATCATATAATAACAAAAATTGTGAAAGGTTATGATATTTTAACCAATTAAGCTAAAAAATGGAAAAACGATCTAAGCAATATGGTGAAAAGAATGAAACCACAAAAATGGAACTTTATGAAATAAATAATAGATAAATAAACCCTTTCGAGAATAAATTTAATGAGATAACAAGTACGATTAAGTTATTTTCCGAAAGACAACAGTTCAAGTTAAACCATGTGGATTCCAAAATGAAGTTATATCAGCCCCCTCGTCATTAAGACAACTGACTAGCCTATATTATCTCAATCCCCTGATAATCTAGTCAGCCTAAACCATTCTTTTAACTTTGACCTCAAAATACTTTTCATTAAGATCCTTAATAATGTTCCAAAACTAAATTCATTTCTTCAATAAAACTCAATTCATGATTTGTTCAATTGGTGCAAATTAAGAAAACGTATCCGTATTTTGTAAAAATATTAGCAACACCTCCATTAAAAGTGACCTGCAAAAAACTTTCACCTAATAGACAGCAAAATTGGGGAGAGGCCTAGAAGGACTCACAACTCTCCACAGTTCACAATATATATCAAGTTCAAATTTATAAACTAAGTTAGAATTTGTGATAGATTAATTACAACTTTACAATCCCAAATAGACCAAAATTGAAACATAATCTATCAACGTATTATGAACTAGTTTAGGATACTCTCATAACCATTCAATGAAAGTTCATGCCCTACACTCAACCCAAGAATCCCAAAATAATATATATCAACAATTTACAACAACAATTTGTTTTAACCTTTGAAAACAATTACCACAATCTTTGAGTCTTATCCATTCTTGCCTTGTCTTAATATAGATTCTGACATCATTAAAAACAACTTGAAGATTCAAGTAAGTAAACATCTAGACTGATCTGTACACCTGCAATTGTTAGTTTGATACATAGAGACATGTAATTGCATTTCCAAATAATCCATAAGATATATGCGTCAACATGACATGCAATCCACTCTGTTTTTATCTCATTACTATAATCAGATGTTGACTTTCAAAAATAGTACATAAATAGTATTAAGAGCTTATAAAATGCAGAGATAACTTGTCGACGTTAGACTCCAGAACTAGGTTCATGATATGTCAATAATTAGATATGTTTTATAGTCTAATTTAGGTTGATTTTATGTAAAAATGTTGATATTACACTAGGTATTCTCTTGTTTTTGTGATTTCAGGATTTAAATAGAAAAATGAAGAAATGGAAGAAAATGAGGAAGAAGAACAAAACAATCAACCATAAAAGAAATTTAGTGATTACCAAGCGATTTAAATTTACACTGAATATCACCACCTAAATTGGCGGCAGGGGATGCCTGTGAATCCACAATGAATTGAAGAATATACTAAAAATTGCCAGTTAAATCGGTGGAGCATAAAGATCTAAACTCAGCGATTAACTTAGTGATTTATGTACAACTTAGGAAACGCTAACAAATAGTTGAGGTTTGTGAAGAATTTTTTAGATAAGAATGAGGAATTTGTATTTATTTATGATATGTACTCTTAGAGAAACTATATATAGGATTAGAGAGCTTCAAAATAACTCTCTTAATTATCTCTTTTGAACTTTCCATTACTTTTCTTTTCAACATTTTGTCTTATCAGTTTAGTCTTATAAGTGAAGCAACATTGGAGGATGATTAAGAGGTATTTATTTATTTATTTGTTATGTCTTTTAATTATATATTTGCATTATTTATTTCCAGTAAGAGTGAGTAGTTAGTTAATAAAAAAACCCTAAGCATGTAACAAACTTTGGATTATTATGTAGTTATAACTATGATATCACGTACTTAATGCTTTATATCGATTCATACATGTCAATCATTGATTAAACAAGTTATTTTTGCATATTACAACTAGTGATTCTTTGTATAGAGTGCATAGTGGTCAATATGTTTCGTAATGTATAGTGTCCAAATCTTTGTCTATAGTTATTGACAACAATTTTAAAATAGTAATGAGGATTAATCAATAGAGCTTTTCCCGAATGGACATTCTAGGCGATCGATTCTAAGTTGTTTATTATGCGGCTTTGGTTAATATCGGCTTAGATTAGACATGATTTCATTGAGTGTAATGCTATCATAATTCTATGATGTTGCGTTTTATTCAATATGAAGATTTACAATGATAAGAATGTAGCTTTTCTATTGAATTTGAGAAAATCGGTGGCTAGCTAAAGGCTATCAACCTATTATGAATTAGGATTTAATGATTCCAAGATTCCATGTATTATAATTATGACTATAGTATGAAGTGATGTTATGTTCTAGTGTTTAAAATCAATCCAAGTATATTAAATTGTTTACTGAGGGTTTGTTTAGATATTTCATTTACATTGATTTATTAAGTAATTGAATGTTAGTATGAATTATATTAGGTTAATTGTATTAGTTTAGTTATTTTAATTGATTGTTTATTTTTATTTGCATATTATTAGTTTTTAATTTCTGTTTAATTGAAATAATTAAATTAAATCAAGTTAAATCCAGTGAAACTTTAAGGTAGCCTTAATTCTTAAGAGTTTTGAAAAATTCATGTGGAAATGATATTCTATTTACCACTACCATAAAACAATAGTAAAATATGAAAAATTATTGTACACGCTTGACATGTGTCAATCTTTGGCGCCGTTGCTGGAGATTTTAAATATAATTTCTTGGAAACCTTCTTATTGAAAGTCATATAATATGGCTGAAGATGAGGAAGAATTAACTTTTAGGCAATCTGATAGGAATGTCACGACCTATGAACCTATGTGTATAACTTTCACTACAAAATTCCTAGAATTCGAATTGAAGTTCGGGCTCATAAATTCTTTACCATGCATCTCTGATGAAGATAATGAAGATGCTTAAAAGTTTATTAGAGAGTTCGTACAAAGAGTAAGCATGTTAAAATCTAAGGATATAGAAATAGATTATATGAAATTAAAAGCTTTTTCTTCTGTATTAAAAGGCGAAGCTTTATATTGATTAGTTTACCTCCCTCAGAATTTCATAACCAATTGGTCAGAGATGATACAAGTCTTTCTTGATCAATACATCCTAGCAAGACAAATTAGTTTATATAGACAAAAAATTAGTAATGCTAGGATGGAAATTGGAGAAACTTTTGATGAATTTTGAGATAGGTATCAAAAATTGATTTCATTATGTCCAATGCATGACTTACAGAAAAAACTTTAACGCAATATTTTTATGAAAGATTAAATCATTTAGAACAAAGATTCTTAGACGTCGCATGTAGAAGGTCTTTGCTCGACAAAACACTAACTTTAGCAAGAGAAGCTATAAATAAAATGGCTAAATAATCCAAGCAATATGGTGAGAAGAGTGAATTCATCAATTAAAATCTAAGTTAAATAAATAAGACATATAAGACACCACATGATAAGATAGACGAGCTAAAAGCCATAGTTGAATTATTAGTAAAGGATAGATCAAACAAAGTAAAATCTTGTAATGAATTAAGCAATTCTAATGATGAATACCGTTTCACATGACAAACCAAAATAGAAGAAACTAATGCTATAATGAACCAATATGATGGGTTTGTTGATCTCACTTATAACTTTAATAGTTATGAAAATTAATTAAAATCGAATGTAGGTAATCGTATTAACAATCAGGGTTATCAAAGGTATAAAACATCGAATAATTCATAAAGAGAAAAATATTAAATAATTCAAACATTACAAAATGATATGACCGAATTAAAAAACCAATTGAGTCAAATGACAATAAAAATGAGTGAATTTGTAAATCAAGGAAAATTACTATCTCAACCTTATCCTACTTTATATGAAAAAACACTAGCCATAACATTAAAAAATGGTAAGCAGATGGATGAACTTAAAATGTAGGACCAATTAGTTTCTAGAAAAGAAATATAAGTATAACTAGAGAAAGAAACTGAAGTAAAACGTGACAAGATTCCCAAAAAGAAGGGTAATGAACCTGATAAAAGCAGACCAATTAATATAAAAAGCACCATTCCCTCATCGTTTGGAAGATAATAAAAATGCTTTGAAATTGCTGGTAGAGAAATAGATATCTGATACATTAAAAAGTAGTAGTTAATATACCTTTGTTTGAAGTCATTGGAAATGTACCTAAGTATCTGAAATTTATAAAAGATTTATGCACTAATAAGATTAAGGCTAATGAAAAGGTGAGTCCAGGAGAACATGTATCAGTACTAATTCAAAATAATTTACCTCCTAAGTGTTTTGATCCTGGAATATTTTTCGTTCCATGCACGATTGAGAATATAGGAATTTATAAAACATTGTGTGATCTGGGAGCCTCCATAAATGTTATGCCTTTATCTATTTATTTACAAATGATAGATGTACATTTAGAAGAAACTAGTATAGTCATATAATTAACAGATAGATTCACCATTAAATTAATAGGGCTACTAATCTTCCAAATAGATTTCTATGTCTTAGATATAAAAGAAGATAATTTCTCTAATAGGACTTCACTAATCTTAGGAAAACCATTTTTGAAAACACTAAAAGCAAAGATTGGTGTTTCAAATGGAACATTAAAAGAAAGTAGACTACGATACAGTGGATTTTAATATATACGATGTAATGAAATATCCAATGGATGTTTCTTCCATATGTAGAGTATAAATGATAGACCCATTAATAGACAAATCTTTTGGAAAAGATAAAATAGATAAATTGGAATTGGAAATAGAAGATTTAGTAGCAGATGATGATAGAGATGAAGAAGCAAAGGAGATGATAATGATCTTGGAATCATATAATGAACTACTAAAACTTACTTTACCTAGACTTATTTAGGTCTCATTCAAGACTTTTACCTTCCCTAGTTAAAGCCCTATAATTAGATCTAAAAAACTTACCAGCTCATTTAAAATAAGTTTATCCAGGGGACTGTGATAAATTATCAGTAATAATTTCTAATAAACAAACAAGTCCAAAAGAAAATAAGTAAATAAATGTATTGAAATAATTTAAAGGAGCAATAAGATGGATCATAGCTAACATTAAAGGAATAAGTCCGGTTATGTGCATGCATAGGATAAACTTAGAAACTAATACAAAAGCTTCTAGAAAACCACAATGTAGATTAAACCCACCTATGATGGACGTAGTAAAAGCTGAAATATTAAAACTATTAGACGTAGGAATGATATTTCTAATAGCCAATGGCAATTGGTTAAGCCCAGTCCAAGTAATCCCTAAAAACACAAGAATCACAGTAATAACAAATGAGCATGGAGAATTAGTAACAACTAGAATCCAAAACAATTGTAGGGTATATATAGATTATAGAAAGTTGAATGCCTCAACCAAAAAAAACCACTATCCACTCCCTTTTATAGATAAGATGTTAGAAAGGTTAGCTAGAAAAAACCATTACTACAGTCTAGATGGTTATTAAGGTTTTTGTCAAATACATGTAGCCCTTAAAGATCAGGAAAAAACAACTTTTACTTGCCCCTTTGGTACATTTGCTTATAGACGTATGCCTTTTGGTTTATTTAATGTACTTACAATGTTTCAAAGGTGTATGGTTAGTATTTTCTCTGACTATGTAGAAAATCTCATTCAAATTTTCATGGATGATTTTATGGTTTATAGTAGTTCTTTCGATGAATGTCTAGTTAATTTTACTAAAGTACTTAAAAGATGCATAAAAAAGAATTTAGTATTAAATTATGAAAAATTTCATTTCATGGTAGATCAAGGAATTATATTAGGATATATAGTGTTACATAAATGAATAGAGTTAGATCCAGCAAAAATTCAAGTAACCAAAATGTTACCTTACCACACCATAGTAAGAGAAATACGTTCATTTCTTGGCCATGCAAGATTTTATAGAAGATTTGTAAAAGATTTTTCTAAAATTACACAACCTTTTTGCAAACTTTTACAAAAAGATGTTCTTTTTGAATTCACCAATGATTGCAAGACAACGTTTGATAAATTAAAAGATTTTTTAACAACCACACTTATGATTAAATATCTAGATTGGTCGTTACCCTTTGAAATAATGTGTGATGCAAGTAACTATGCAGTTGGAGCTATTTTAGGTCAAAAAGTAGGAAAGAATCTCGTGTTATATACTACGCTTCTAGGACACTAGATCTAGCTCAACATAATTATACCACTACAAAAAATGAACTTTTAGTAGTAGTCTTCGTTTTAGAAAAATTTAGATCGTATTTATTATGAAAAAAGTAATTGTTTATTTAGATCAAGCAGCTTTGCGATATTTAATGACAAAACATAATACAAAACTTAGACTAATAACATGGATACTACTTCTATAGGAATTCTACCTTACTATAAAAGATAAGAAAGGAGCCGAAAATCTAGTAGCAGACCACTTAAATATGTTAGAATATGGAGAACCACCTATACCATTAAGAGATGAATTTTTGAATAAATATTTATATAGTATAAAGAGCGATAACCCATGGTACGCTGATATAGTTAATTATCTTACTATCAATAGGTTATCACCTTACATAACAAGAGCTCAAAAAAATAAAATAAAAAAGGATTCTAAACATTACCTATGGTATGATCCCTATTTCTGAAAGTTTTGCACCGACCAAATAATTAGAATATGAATACGACATTCAGAAGTACAATCAGTTATATTTCATTGCCATACTTATGCATGTGGAGGACATTTCGGTCTATATAGAGTTGCTCGTAAAATTTTGGATTCCGATTTCTTTTGGCACACTCTATTTCATGATATTTTTTTCTTTGTACAAAATCTTGTCCAAATTGCTAGTAAACTGGAAACTTAGGATGTAGAAATCAAATGCCTTGAATTCTTATTCTATTTTAGGAAGTGTTTGATGTATGGGATATAGATTTCATGGGACCTTTTCCAATATCAAATGGCTATGTTCATATTGTACTTGCTTTAGATTATGTATCTAAGTGGGTAGAAGCAAAAGCTATTAAAACTAATGATTCAAAAATAGTGGTTGATTTCCTTATATCAAAATTTTTTACAGTTTTTGGAGTACCTAGAGCCCTTATAAGTGATAGAGGTTCACAATTTTGTAATCGATTAGTTGATAATCTACTTGCTAAATACACCATCACAGATAGGACATTTACTGCATATCACCCACAAACTAGTAAACAAGCTAAAATGTCGTATAGAGAAATTAAGTCAATACCGGAAAAAAGAGTTAGTCCAACACGTGAGAATTGGAATCTTAGATTAGAAAACGCATTATGGCCAGATAGAACAGCATTAAAGACATCCATAGCCATGACACCTTATAAGTTAGTATTTAGAAAAACATGTCATTTACTAGTAGAACTAGAACATAAAGTCTATTGGCAATAAAAATATATAACATAAATTACAATGAAACAGAAAACCAACATTTGTTGAGTCTTATAAAATTAGAAGATGTTAAGAATGACGTCTACGAAAATGCATCAATTTATAAAGATAAAACCAAAGCATTTCATGATAAGAAATAAGTTCCTAAAAAATTTCAAGTGGGAGATAAAGTTCCACTATTTTATTCAAGAATGAAATTATTTCCTAGAAAACTTCGTTCGAGATGGATATGACCTAATATGACTGTCAATCTACTACCTCATGACACAGTAGAAATATAAAGCTTAGAAACATGACAAATATTTAAAGTACACAGTCATAGGTTAAAATCTTATTATGAAAACTTTGTTAAACATGTCATGAAGATCATCAATCTCAAGACTGAGCAACAAATCCAAAATGTAAGGAATTGGAGTTTACTGTTTGCATCCTTGCAAGTAAAACCGTTAAGAATGAAACCATTATATTATGGATGATAAGAGACCACGTAATAAGAAGAAGAAATCAAAAAAGTGGCAGCCTGAAGAGCAGCAACCTGAAGTTCAACATCAAGAAGATAAGCAACTTGCCGAAGAAGAATTTTCTGAGGAGCAACTAAAGCTTCAAGATTTAGGACATATGATTGGAATTTACAAAGATGATCCAGGGAAAATCTTCCTCCACATGATGATCAATGACATCAGTTCCCTAGTGTTTTACTTGACACAGGAGCTGATATGAATATCTTATCGAAAAAATGGAGCTGAAGGGCCAAGTTGAGGATTAATTTTATACTACCTTTTGTTGTTAATAAAAAAATGGTAATAAGCTTTTTCTAGTAGAAATGTTGATGAATGTGCCAATATAAGTGGGATGGTTCAATTATCTCACCAACTTCTTGGTGGTACTATAGATTGAAAATGATGACATTATATTGATCGAATGAACTTTTCTCAAAAAGGATGGAGATGTTCTTGATATAAAATGACGCACAATTACATTTAGGATAGGAAATGATTATATGTGTCTTTAGGATGTTTACGAGATGGATGATAACGTCAAAGACTATAATTATGATGATGGTTATGAAAGGGAGAACTCCTATCGTGATGATTACCTTGAATAACGTTGTGTGGATGCTGAGAATGATAAGGAAGCTGAAGATGTCAAGAATGAGGAAGAATCACTTGATGATCAGTTTGACTCGCTCAAGCTGAACGATGAGTGATCTTATCTATCAAGTCGAGCCAATAACTATAAATAAAAGCTTTATATGGAAGGCAGCCCATACTCTATCTTTACTTTCAGTTTTAATATTAGGATTAGTTAGTTGTTTTTCTATTCTCTCAAATTTTGACTCTTATAATGAAAATATTTTAGGATTACAATCTGAAATAATTTCATGAAAGGGGGTTAGTCAAGCCATTGTCTTCCTGTATTACTAGATATAGGATAGTTAGTATATTCATTTTCCCTCCTTTTAACTCTCTTTTGGGATATCCTCAATTGATAGGGGGATGATCAAGTTGTTTTTCAATTGTTTCATGTTTGACTTTAATTATTTTAATTAATAAAGTATTTATTTAGTTCAGTATTTCCTAATTACAAATCCAAAATTATTTTCATAATATTTCTTGTTCAATACTGAAAAACTCTACCTTAATTACAATTCTTATGTGTGATAATTAATAAAACATTGGATATATGGAATAAACAACTCGAATTGATCAGTGATTTCCCAGCGATACCTAATAACACAGGGAATCATTAGGTAAATTGCCAATAGTTTGCAAGTTTTTAAGTGAAAATTGACTTAACAATTTGTCAGCGATTTTGGTTTAATAGTAGTACTCGCTAAACTATTCACTAAACTACTAAGACCAATTTTCAGCGATTTCACTAGTGATTTGTCAGTGATTTCATTTAAACCTCGATTCGTTGAGCACGAATCTATATTTTAAAAAACAGAACCCCAAATCGCTAACAATAAACCCTTTCACACCTAAAACCTTTACACCTATTCGATTGATTAATCAATTTTTGCCTAGATTCAAACCTTCAAAGCTCGGATAAAAGCATGTTTATTTCATCCCACCTTGTTTAGGAGTGTTTTAACCCTATAAATTTTGAATCCAATTTCATACAACCTAGTTAGGGCTTGGTGAGTATTTTTTTTTAAATTAAAGCTTAGAGAGGGGTCTAACGATCTAATAAAGCATATTACTTGAGAGATTCACTCTCGAAAAGGTAATGAATCTATACTCTAACATCCTTTTGTTTTCAATGTCTTAAACAAAATCGATTCTTAATAATATATTCAACGAATGTAATGTTTAAGTTTTTATTGCAAATTACTTTTGAAAATAAATTTTTATACAAGTTTTTAATTTGAATATGGGTTTTCATATGAGTTTGGGGGTATTTACAAATTTTTCCACTATATATATACTTATAATAAGGATAGGAAGATATGATATTTCATACATATTACTTTCAACTCTTTTGAAACTTTATGCTAAAACCTTTTCATAAACTTGTTTTCCTCACCTTGTTAGTTTGGATTTTCAATTGCAGGATTTCAATTGACCTATCTCATCATAATTGAGTTATTCTATGGCGATAGGAGTAGAGGAAGAAGTAGGAGTAGTAAGGAAGACAAAGGGAAGGGAGTAGTGCAAGTAAAACAAAATCAGAAATATGCGGGCTACCTAACGACTATTATACCTACCAGGGTTAGTATTAGGGAACCTCGACCTAGAAAGGCTAAGCTTAGAGAACAATCTTCGTTGTCATCTGATGAGAAAGAGGATGGTCAGAAATATTACGACACTTTTATGCAAATAAGCATGTTAGTAACGAATGGGGCAAAGTATTACTAAAAGGGAGGAAGATTGATATTTCACCTGCGATGTTGAATTATTTTTTGGTCTACCACATAACAGACACAAAATAGAAGAGGATTACCCGAATGTCATTTATGAAGATAAGGAATCCTATCCCTTTAAGATAATTTAAAACTCTTTAGAGATACCTCCGAATAGAGGATTTGCGCTAGATATCGAAGAACATCCGAAATTTATTGAAACCACCCATTTTAGGAAGATCACAAAGAGTTGGAGTTATATTATAGATGAGTGTTTTTATGCAACCAAGCAAAATAAATGAAAAACCCTAGAGCCGCTCTACATTATCATTTAGTTATGAAGAAGGGTTATATTGATGTTGAGAAAATTATATATGATTCTATAAAGTTTACAATGCACACTACAAAGATTGAAGGACCACCATTCCCAATTTTGATCACTGAATTGTGTAGGAATGCTAGGGTAGGTTTTGATAATGAATTCAATGTATTACCCGAAAAGACCATAAATGATGCGGGAGTACAACAAATGAAGAAAATGGTGGGATACAATAACTTGGAGGATAAACGAGAATCATTCTATTTGATAAATGCACGAGAAGCAAGAAGGTGAAGCACAATTGAATATACGAGGACATTAAGAGAAGACGGACAATACGGTACGATTAATGGCTAAAGTGAACATACCGAATGTTGCTACGAGGTGGGCACCATATTCGTCATAGTCTAGTATGGGAAGGTTTTTTCAGACCATATTTTATATAGTTATGTTTAGCCAGACAAAAATTCATCGCAATGAAAAAATGATAGCAGCAAACGAGAAGACTTTACAATGCTACCATTATATGTTTGAGAGAAGATATGATAGTCATTTTCACGACTCAAGGAAAAGTGTTGACATTCCTTTTTTGTTGGAATTTCCTATCGGAACTTATAACCTACTTGACGTTATGTTTACCAACCTTCTGCAGTAATGGATGAAGCTAATGAGGTTGACAATGAATTTACCTCTAGATACCGTCGTGTGTAACTTATTTTCTCTTATATGCACTAAATGAATGATGCAATGTATGGCTCTAAGAGAAATTTTTGCTAATGACTATAATATGTTCCATTTCGCATTCCATTCATTTGAAACATTGTTAAATTCCTTATATGTCTATTTATTTCAATTTTTTGTTACACATATCAAATCATTTATGCTTTACGTGGTATATTTATTTTGATTGAAACCACACTTAATTTTAAAACCATGATGACAAGATTTTGAATGAGTTTGGGGGTATTTTATGTGAAGTATGGAAATAAAAGCAAAGAAAGGAAAGAACGGTAGAAAATAAGTTTAGAATTGATTTAAAATAAAGCTCAAACTTTTGATTCGATATTCAAGTAAGTTGACAAAATTTTTCAAATTTGTTCCGAATTCAAGTATGAATTTCATTTTGCTTTATTTTTAGTTAGAATGATAATAAAAATGAATATAAAATAGATTTTTGAATGGAAGTGATATTTTTAATACCCAAATGAATTTTATGATAAAAGAAATTAATTTGTATACCTTTTTTTATTAACTTTACTAGTTGATGTATACACTAAATTGAATACCTTATGTTAGTCATAAAAATTGGTAGAAGGTCGAAACAATAGTGCAAGATGAACAAGACAGATTTTTAAGAATTTAATGATACAAAAGCTATTAATTAAGTATTTTTATTGTATAGATATAAAAAGTTATTATGCCACAATTAAAAGAACAAATGGGTTATAAACCAATGAATTTCTATAAGTTAGAAAGAATATTTTCTTCAATTTTAGTGGATAGTGAGAAGTGTTAACAAGATTTTGCAAAAATATAAAGAGTCATATAGATTCCAAAGGAAATGGAACAGGAAATCTATAGTGGGAAAAAAAGCAAGAATGTCCATAGGAAATGGAGCAGGGACTCAAAAGCAAAAACAAAAGAAATATGTATTCAAAATAATTAATTAGAATATAGTAGAAAAGAAAATGAGAGATGAAAAAGATGGATGTTCATAAAATCTTGAAGCAAAGATTTAATTCGAGTACTTAAAGCTAGAGTTGAATGAAGTATTTCTTAATCTAACATGTTTTAAATGACATATTCATTGTTATCTTAGTAAATTTCCTATAGATTTTGATTGTGGTACTATTATAAAGTATTTTTTGAAATTAAAATTAATCTAGTGGTTTTTGTGTTTTAAGATTCTATACTAGTAGCATGATGTTTGTCAGTAGAGATTGAGAAAACATATATTATGTACCGACTTTGGTAATGAACTTTAAGTTCTTAAGAGTATTACATTGGGTCGTTGAGTTAACATTAAGGGATGTTTTATTTTGTCTAAATTATTCTATTCTATCATAACTTTCATTTACTTTTGGGCAATATGATTTTATCTTGAAATCACTTCTATTTTAAAAGTTATATTATTTAAAGTTATGATGAATTAGATTGAAATCAATTTATAAAGAATGAAAAGATAATATGATTGAGAGTATTCCTTTGCTCGGGACAGCAAAGTACTGAGTTTTGTGGGTATTTGACAAGTAAATAATTAAACACATTTTATAATGTAATTTAGGTTGATTTTATATATAAATGTTGATGTTACACTAAGTATTCTCTTGTTTTTGTGATTTCACGATTGAAATTAGAAAATGAAGAAATGGAAGAATAAAAGGAAGAAGAACAAAACACTCAACCAAAAAAGAAGTTCAGCAATTAGGCAGCGATTTGAATTTATACTAAAAATCGTCACCTAAATTGGAAGCATGGAATGCCAACAAATTGAAGAATATACTATAAATTGCTAGCTAAATCGGTGGAGCACAAAGAGCGAAACTCAACGATTTATGTACAACATAGGAATCGCTGACAAATTGCTGAAGTCAGTGATGAATTTTTTAGATAAGAATGAGGAATTTGTATTCATCTAGGATATTTACTATTAAGGAAACTATATAGAGGACCACAAAGCTTCAAAATAACTCTCTCGATTATTTCTTTTTAACCTTCCATTAGTCTTCTTTTCAACTTTTTGTCTCTTAAGTTTAGTATTTTATGTGAAGCAACATTGGAGCTTGATTAAAAAGCATTTATTTATTCATTACATATTTTAAACATATACTTGCATTATTTATTTCCAGCATGAGTAAGTAGTTGGTTAATCTAAACAAACCCTAGACATGTAATATACTTTGGATTGTTATGTAGTTATAATTATGGAATCACAGACTTAATGCTTTAGATCGATTCATACATGTCAATCACGGCTTAAACAAGTTTTTTTTGCGTATTACAACTAGTGATTCTTTGTATTAAGTGCATAGTGGCCAATATATTCCTTAATAGACAGTGTTCAAATCTATGTCTATAGTTATTTACAACAATTATAGAAGTAGTAACTAGGATTAATCTATAGGTCTTTTCCTGAGTGGATGTTCTAGGTGATTGTGTTCTAAGTTGTTTATGATGCGGCTTCGGTTACTATTAACTTAGATTAGACATAATTTTCATTGAATGAAATGCTATGGTATTCTTATGGTGTTGCGATTTATTCAATGGGTAGAATTACAATGATAAGAATGTGGCTTTTTCATTGAATTTAGAAAATTCAGTGGCTAGCTAAAGACTAACAACCTATTATGAAATAGGATTTAATGATTCCAAGATTTCATGTATTATAAGTTTAACTATTGTATGAAGTGATGTTATGTTCTAGTGTTTGAAAGCAATCTAAGTATATTACAATGTTTAGTGGGGGTTTGTTTAGATGTTCGTTTAGATATTTCATTTACATTGATTTATTAATTAATTGAATGTTAGTTTGAATTATATTAGGTTAGTTTCTAAAATTTCAATTGTTTATAGTTTAGTTATTTTAATTGATTGTTTATTTTTATTTGCATATTATTAGTGGTTAATTTTCATTTAATTGAATTAATTAAATTAAAATAAGTTAAATCAGTGAAACTTTAGGGTAGCCTCTTAAGAGATTTGAAAAATCCATATGGAGACGATATCTCATTTACCACTACTATAAAATAATAGTAAAATGTGAGAAATTATTGTACACACTCGACACATGTTATCTCACTAGCCAGCGTTCGGGGTAGGATTGAAATCTAATTTCAAGCAAACCAGACTTTGAAACATGCTAATCCCCCTCACTTTCTTCGTGCATGCATGATCAAGAATGATGAAATGCAATGCAGACTTTAATGAAATTACAGGTACAAGATATTCGATCAATAGTAAAGATCACTGTAGGATTTACTTATCACCAAACCAATGCAAAGTTTGTTGCAAAGCCTTACAGAACGTTCTCCGGATTTCACATACTTTGAACCTATTCCCCGAGGCTCGTTCCGAGTGGTTTCGGGATCCTAGACGTTACCTAAAAACATTAAGAAATTTGGATAAGTTTATTATTTGAGTTTCCTAAGTTTGCAACCAATTTTCAAGTTATTTTAGTATTCTTAAGTCATAAAAACCCAGAATCACTCTAAATCAACTCCTTGAATATTCGAATATCAATTTCGACTCCAAATTATGGTTCGACATCGAAAACTAATCTTGACTAGGCTTTAAAATAATTTTTCAAATTTTTGAGCATTTTTAGTATCATAGCATGTATTACGTTGAAAAAACCCAGTATAAAAAATCCTCGAGAAAATTCTGAAGTCCTTATTTTTATAGAAATCCATAATTTCTATTGATTTGGCCTAAAAACATATTTTTTCTAATTTTTTCTATTATTTGGAATCTTCTCGAATTTTTGGCCATTTTATTTTTATTTTATTTTTTGAGGTGGGGTTTAACCCCTAAACTGGACCAGATTCGTTCTAGTCTGGGGATCAAACCACTTTCTTCTTTATCGTTTCTCTTCTTGTAAATTGAACTCTATGTGTGTTGTTTTGCACCGACCAAATAATTAGAATATGAATACGACATTCAGAAGTACAATCAGTTATATTTCATTGCCATACTTATGCATGTGGAGGACATTTCGGTCTATATAGAGTTGCTCGTAAAATTTTGGATTCCGATTTCTTTTGGCACACTCTATTTCATGATTTTTTTCTTTGTACAAAATCTTGTCCAAATTGCTAGTGGAAACTTAGGATGTAGAAATCAAATGCCTTGAATTCTTATTCTATTTTAGGAAGTGTTTGATGTATGGGATATAGATTTCATGGGACCTTTTCCAATATCAAATGGCTATGTTCATATTGTACTTGCTTTAGATTATGTATCTAAGTGGGTAGAAGCAAAAGCTATTAAAACTAATGATTCAAAAATAGTGGTTGATTTCCTTATATCAAAATTTTTTACAGTTTTTGGAGCACCTAGAGCCCTTATAAGTGATAGAGGTTCACAATTTTGTAATCGATTAGTTGATAATCTACTTGCTAAATACACCATCACAGATAGGACATTTACTGCATATCACCCACAAACTAGTAAACAAGCTAAAATGTCATATAGAGAAATTAAGTCAATACCGGAAAAAAGAGTTAGTCCAACACGTGAGAATTGGAATCTTAGATTAGAAAACGCATTATGGCCAGATAGAACAGCATTAAAGACATCCATAGCCATGACACCTTATAAGTTAGTATTTAGAAAAACATGTCATTTACTAGTAGAACTAGAACATAAAGTCTATTGGCAATAAAAATATATAACATAAATTACAATGAAACAGAAAACCAACATTTGTTGAGTCTTATAAAATTAGAAGATGTTAAGAATGACGTCTACGAAAATGCATCAATTTATAAAGATAAAACCAAAGGATTTCATGATAAGAAATAAGTTCCTAAAAAATTTCAAGTGGGAGATAAAGTTCCACTATTTTATTCAAGAATGAAATTATTTCCTAGAAAACTTCGTTCGAGATGGATATGACCTAATATGACTGTCAATCTACTACCTCATGACACAGTAGAAATATAAAGCTTAGAAACATGACAAATATTTAAAGTACACAGTCATAGGTTAAAATCTTATTATGAAAACTTTGTTAAACATGTCATGAAGATCATCAATCTCAAGACTGAGCAACAAATCCAAAATGTAAGGAATTGGAGTTTACTGTTTGCATCCTTGCAAGTAAAACCGTTAAGAATGAAACCATTATATTATGGATGATAAGAGACCACGTAATAAGAAGAAGAAATCAAAAAAGTGGCAGCCTGAAGAGCAGCAACCTGAAGTTCAACATCAAGAAGATAAACAACTTGAAGAAGAATTTTTTCGAGGAGCAACTAAAGCTTCAAGATTTAGGACATATGATTGGAATTTACAAAGATGATCCAGGGAAAATCTTCCTCCACATGATGATCAATGACATCAGTTCCCTAGTGTTTTACTTGACACAGGAGCTGATATGAATATCTTATCGAAAAAATGGAGCTGAAGGGCCAAGTTGAGGATTAATTTTATACTACCTTTTGTTGTTAATAAAAAAATGGTAATAAGCTTTTTCTAGTAGAAATGTTGATGAATGTGCCAATACAAGTGGGATGGTTCAATTATCTCACCAACTTCTTGGTGGTACTATAGATTGAAAATGATGACATTATATTGATCGAATGAACTTTTCTCAAAAAGGATGGAGATGTTCTTGATATAAAATGACGCACAATTACATTTAGGATAGGAAATGATTATATGTGTCTTTAGGATGTTTACGAGATGGATGATAACGTCAAAGACTATAATTATGATGATGGTTATGAAAGGGAGAACTCCTATCGTGATGATTACCTTGAATAACGTTGTGTGGATGCTGAGAATGATAAGGAAGCTGAAGATGTCAAGAATGAGGAAGAATCACTTGATGATCAGTTTGACTCGCTCAAGCTGAACGATGAGTGATCTTATCTATCAAGTCGAGCCAATAACTATAAATAAAAGCTTTATATGGAAGGCAGCCCATACTCTATCTTTACTTTCAGTTTTAATATTAGGATTAGTTAGTTGTTTTTCTATTCTCTCAAATTTTGACTCTTATAATGAAAATATTTTAGGATTACAATCCTGAAATAATTTCATGAAAGGGGGTTAGTCAAGCCATTGTCTTCCTGTATTACTAGATATAGGATAGTTAGTATATTCATTTTCCCTCCTTTTAACTCTCTTTTGGGATATCCTCAATTGATAGGGGGATGATCAAGTTGTTTTTCAATTGTTTCATGTTTGACTTTAATTATTTTAATTAATAAAGTATTTATTTAGTTCAGTATTTCCTAATTACAAATCCAAAATTATTTTCATAATATTTCTTGTTCAATACTGAAAAACTCTACCTTAATTACAATTCTTATGTGTGATAATTAATAAAACATTGGATATATGGAATAAACAACTCGAATTGATCAGTGATTTCCCAGCGATACCTAATAACACAGGGAATCATTAGGTAAATTGCCAATAGTTTGCAAGTTTTTAAGTGAAAATTGACTTAACAATTTGTCAGCGATTTTGGTTTAATAGTAGTACTCGCTAAACTATTCACTAAACTACTAAGACCAATTTTCAGCGATTTCACTAGTGATTTGTCAGTGATTTCATTTAAACCTCGATTCGTTGAGCACGAATCTATATTTTAAAAACAGAACCCCAAATCGCTAACAATAAACCCTTTCACACCTAAAACCTTTACACCTATTCGATTGATTAATCAATTTTTGCCTAGATTCAAACCTTCAAAGCTCGGATAAAAGCATGTTTATTTCATCCCACCTTGTTTAGGAGTGTTTTAACCCTATAAATTTTGAATCCAATTTCATACAACCTAGTTAGGGCTTGGTGAGTATTTTTTTTAAATTAAAGCTTAGAGAGGGGTCTAACGATCTAATAAAGCATATTACTTGAGAGATTCACTCTCGAAAAGGTAATGAATCTATACTCTAACATCCTTTTGTTTTCAATGTCTTAAACAAAATCGATTCTTAATAATATATTCAACGAATGTAATGTTTAAGTTTTTATTGCAAATTACTTTTGAAAATAAATTTTTATACAAGTTTTTAATTTGAATATGGGTTTTCATATGAGTTTGGGGGTATTTACAAATTTTTCCACTATATATATACTTATAATAAGGATAGGAAGATATGATATTTCATACATATTACTTTCAACTCTTTTGAAACTTTATGCTAAAACCTTTTCATAAACTTGTTTTCCTCACCTTGTTAGTTTGGATTTTCAATTGCAGGATTTCAATTGACCTATCTCATCATAATTGAGTTATTCTATGGCGATAGGAGTAGAGGAAGAAGTAGGAGTAGTAAGGAAGACAAAGGGAAGGGAGTAGTGCAAGTAAAACAAAATCGAAATATGCGGGCTACCTAACGACTATTATACCTACCAGGGTTAGTATTAGGGAACCTCGACCTAGAAAGGCTAAGCTTAGAGAACAATCTTCGTTGTCATCTCGATGAGAAAGAGGATGGTCGAAATATTACGACACTTTTATGCAAATAAGCATGTTAGTAACGAATGGGAAGTATTACTAAAAGGGAGGAAGATTGATATTTCACTGCGATGTTGAATTATTTTTTGGTCTACCACATAATGCAGACACAAAATAGAAGAGGATTACCCGAATGTCATTTATGAAGATAAGGAATCCTATCCCTTTAAGATAATTTAAAACTCTTTAGAGATACCTCCGAATAGAGGATTTGCGCTAGATATCGAAGAACATCCGAAATTTATTGAAACCACCCATTTTAGGAAGATCACAAAGAGTTGGAGTTATATTATAGATGAGTGTTTTTATGCAACCAAGCAAAATAAATGAAAAACCCTAGAGCCGCTCTACATTATCATTTAGTTATGAAGAAGGGTTATATTGATGTTGAGAAAATTATATATGATTCTATAAAGTTTACAATGCACACTACAAAGATTGAAGGACCACCATTCCCAATTTTGATCACTGAATTGTGTAGGAATGCTAGGGTAGGTTTTGATAATGAATTCAATGTATTACCCGAAAAGACCATAAATGATGCGGGAGTACAACAAATGAAGAAAATGGTGGGATACAATAACTTGGAGGATAAACGAGAATCATTCTATTTGATAAATGCACGAGAAGCAAGAAGGTGAAGCACAATTGAATATACGAGGACATTAAGAGAAGACGGACAATACGGTACGATTAATGGCTAAAGTGAACATACCGAATGTTGCTACGAGGTGGGCACCATATTCGTCATAGTCTAGTATGGGAAGGTTTTTTCAGACCATATTTTATATAGTTATGTTTAGCCAGACAAAAATTCATCGCAATGAAAAAATGATAGCAGCAAACGAGAAGACTTTACAATGCTACCATTATATGTTTGAGAGAAGATATGATAGTCATTTTCACGACTCAAGGAAAAGTGTTGACATTCCTTTTTTTGTTGGAATTTCCTATCGGAACTTATAACCTACTTGACAGTTATGTTTACCAACCTTCTGCAGTAATGGATGAAGCTAATGAGGTTGACAATGAATTTACCTCTAGATACCGTCGTGTGTAACTTATTTTCTCTTATATGCACTAAATGAATGATGCAATGTATGGCTCTAAGAGAAATTTTTGCTAATGACTATAATATGTTCCATTTCGCATTCCATTCATTTGAAACATTGTTAAATTCCTTATATGTCTATTTATTTCAATTTTTTGTTACACATATCAAATCATTTATGCTTTACGTGGTATATTTATTTTGATTGAAACCACACTTAATTTTAAAACCATGATGACAAGATTTTGAATGAGTTTGGGGGTATTTTATGTGAAGTATGGAAATAAAAGCAAAGAAAGGAAAGAACGGTAGAAAATAAGTTTAGAATTGATTTAAAATAAAGCTCAAACTTTTGATTCGATATTCAAGTAAGTTGACAAAATTTTTCAAATTTGTTCGAATTCAAGTATGAATTTCATTTTGCTTTATTTTTAGTTAGAATGATAATAAAAATGAATATAAAATAGATTTTTGAATGGAAGTGATATTTTTAATACCCAAATGAATTTTATGATAAAAGAAATTAATTTGTATACCTTTTTTTATTAACTTTACTAGTTGATGTATACACTAAATTGAATACCTTATGTTAGTCATAAAAATTGGTAGAAGGTCGAAACAATAGTGCAAGATGAACAAGACAGATTTTTAAGAATTTAATGATACAAAAGCTATTAATTAAGTATTTTTATTGTATAGATATAAAAAGTTATTATGCCACAATTAAAAGAACAAATGGGTTATAAACCAATGAATTTCTATAAGTTAGAAAGAATATTTTCTTCAATTTTAGTGGATAGTGAGAAGTGTTAACAAGATTTTGCAAAAATATAAAGAGTCATATAGATTCCAAAGGAAATGGAACAGGAAATCTATAGTGGGAAAAAAAGCAAGAATGTCCATAGGAAATGGAGCAGGGACTCAAAAGCAAAAACAAAAGAAATATGTATTCAAAATAATTAATTAGAATATAGTAGAAAAGAAAATGAGAGATGAAAAAGATGGATGTTCATAAAATCTTCGAAGCAAAGATTTAATTCGAGTACTTAAAGCTAGAGTTGAATGAAGTATTTCTTAATCTAACATGTTTTAAATGACATATTCATTGTTATCTTAGTAAATTTCCTATAGATTTTGATTGTGGTACTATTATAAAGTATTTTTTGAAATTAAAATTAATCTAGTGGTTTTTGTGTTTTAAGATTCTATACTAGTAGCATGATGTTTGTCAGTAGAGATTGAGAAAACATATATTATGTACCGACTTTGGTAATGAACTTTAAGTTCTTAAGAGTATTACATTGGGTCGTTGAGTTAACATTAAGGGATGTTTTATTTTGTCTAAATTATTCTATTCTATCATAACTTTCATTTACTTTTGGGCAATATGATTTTATCTTGAAATCACTTCTATTTTAAAAGTTATATTATTTAAAGTTATGATGAATTAGATTGAAATCAATTTATAAAGAATGAAAAGATAATATGATTGAGAGTATTCCTTTGCTCGGGACAATGACAAAATCGAGTTTTGTGGGTATTTGACAAGTAAATAATTAAACACATTTTATAATGTAATTTAGGTTGATTTTATATATAAATGTTGATGTTACACTAAGTATTCTCTTGTTTTTGTGATTTCACGATTGAAATTAGAAAATGAAGAAATGGAAGAATAAAAGGAAGAAGAACAAAACACTCAACCAAAAAAGAAGTTCAAACAATTAGGCAATGATTTGAATTTATACTAAAAATCGTCACCTAAATTGGAAGCATGGAATGCCAACAAATTGAAGAATATACTATAAATTGCTAGCTAAATCGGTGGAGCACAAAGAGCGAAACTCAACGATTTATGTACAACATAGGAATCGCTGACAAATTGCTGAAGTCAGTGATGAATTTTTTAGATAAGAATGAGGAATTTGTATTCATCTAGGATATTTACTATTAAGGAAACTATATAGAGGACCACAAAGCTTCAAAATAACTCTCTCGATTATTTCTTTTTAACCTTCCATTAGTCTTCTTTTCAACTTTTTGTCTCTTAAGTTTAGTATTTTATGTGAAGCAACATTGGAGCTTGATTAAAAAGCATTTATTTATTCATTACATATTTTAAATATATACTTGCATTATTTATTTCCAGCATGAGTAAGTAGTTGGTTAATCTAAACAAACCCTAGACATGTAATATACTTTGGATTGTTATGTAGTTATAATTATGGAATCACAGACTTAATGCTTTAGATCGATTCATACATGTCAATCACGGCTTAAACAAGTTTTTTTTGCGTATTACAACTAGTGATTCTTTGTATTAAGTGCATAGTGGCCAATATATTCCTTAATAGACAGTGTTCAAATCTATGTCTATAGTTATTTACAACAATTATAGAAGTAGTAACTAGGATTAATCTATAGGTCTTTTCCTGAGTGGATGTTCTAGGTGATTGTGTTCTAAGTTGTTTATGATGCGGCTTCGGTTACTATTAACTTAGATTAGACATAATTTTCATTGAATGAAATGCTATGGTATTCTTATGGTGTTGCGATTTATTCAATGGGTAGAATTACAATGATAAGAATGTGGCTTTTTCATTGAATTTAGAAAATTCAGTGGCTAGCTAAAGACTAACAACCTATTATGAAATAGGATTTAATGATTCCAAGATTTCATGTATTATAAGTTTAACTATTGTATGAAGTGATGTTATGTTCTAGTGTTTGAAAGCAATCTAAGTATATTACAATGTTTAGTGGGGGTTTGTTTAGATGTTCGTTTAGATATTTCATTTACATTGATTTATTAATTAATTGAATGTTAGTTTGAATTATATTAGGTTAGTTTCTAAAATTTCAATTGTTTATAGTTTAGTTATTTTAATTGATTGTTTATTTTTATTTGCATATTATTAGTGGTTAATTTTCATTTAATTGAATTAATTAAATTAAAATAAGTTAAATCCAGTGAAACTTTAGGGTAGCCTCTTAAGAGATTTGAAAAATCCATATGGAGACGATATCTCATTTACCACTACTATAAAATAATAGTAAAATGTGAGAAATTATTGTACACACTCGACACATGTTATCTCACTAGCCAGCGTTCGGGGTAGGATTGAAATCTAATTTCAAGCAAACCAGACTTTGAAACATGCTAATCCCCCTCACTTTCTTCGTGCATGCATGATCAAGAATGATGAAATGCAATGCAGACTTTAATGAAATTACAGGTACAAGATATTCGATCAATAGTAAAGATCACTGTAGGATTTACTTATCACCAAACCAATGCAAAGTTTGTTGCAAAGCCTTACAGAACGTTCTCCGGATTTCACATACTTTGAACCTATTCCCCGAGGCTCGTTCCGAGTGGTTTCGGGATCCTAGACGTTACCTAAAAACATTAAGAAATTTGGATAAGTTTATTATTTGAGTTTCCTAAGTTTTCAACCAATTTTCAAGTTATTTTAGTATTCTTAAGTCATAAAAACCGAATCACTCTAAATCAACTCCTTGAATATTCGAATATCAATTTCGACTCCAAATTATGGTTCGACATCGAAAACTAATCTTGACTAGGCTTTAAAACAATTTTTCAAATTTTTGAGCATTTTTAGTATCATAGCATGTATTACGTTGAAAAAACCCAGTATAAAAAATCCTCGAGAAAATTCTGAAGTCCTTATTTTTATAGAAATCCATAATTTCTATTGATTTGGCCTAAAAACATATTTTTTCTAATTTTTTCTATTATTTGGAATCTTCTCGAATTTTTGGCCATTTTATTTTTATTTTATTTTTTGAGGTGGGGTTTAACCCCTAAACTGGACCAGATTCGTTCTAGTCTGGGGATCAAACCACTTTCTTCTTTATCGTTTCTCTTCTTGTAAATTGAACTCTATGTGTGTTGTTTTTTCTTTTCGATTTGGGGTTGGGTTTAACTAACCCTTAGGCATATCTAGGCAGAGGAGACAATCCCCTGCCGTCTCTTTCCTCAAACAAACTGCTTAACAGTTCATCCGAGCCCCAAATCTCCATTCCTCCATTAACAAACATCAACAACAACTACACACAACAATAGCAACGTCAATGACACAAACAACAACAACATCTTACCATAGGTCTCAATCTCTCCAATCCATCAATGATATCTTCTACTCCTTCATTTTGAGATCTCTCTCTCTCTCTCTCTCTCTCTCTCTCTCTCTCTCTCTCTCTTTCTCTCAGCCATTCCCTTTATTTTGAACTCACCATATGAGGTGGATGTTCTATTGGGATAAATACTTCCTCGAGATTTACATCACACAAATCTTGAGGCTAATCTAATTGTTCATTTTCATTATATATTTTGATCTTCCTCGAGATACGTATTGCATATATATCGCAGTTGATCTTTGTGGCTATTAACTAACTCACCACCGCTTAACCGACTTAGATGAGATCAAATATAAACTTTTCTCAAGAGTCAAATGCATGAACCTCGAGGACGATTAAAAGAACATGAAATAAATTCATATTCCTTAATGTGACACCAAATTTTTGACACATGCACATTGATTCTCCTTGAGATGTGGTTGCATGCATCTCGAGGCGTGGATACACCTCTCTAAAATCATCAACTTCTACACCATTCACTTCTTCGAGAACCATGCTACACATATCTCGAGGCATAACAATTCCAACAACCCATTGCAAAAACTATCGTACATCCCACGCGTGTCACCCTTATAAATTATTTTATTTAATTTCATGATCATCTCTTATTTTTACGTCCAAATTAAGTCCTAAAAAATAGTCTGATTTTGCCAAAATGGGAGAAAATTCTCAACGTGCTTCGAAACTCGCGGACACCGCACATACACTTCAACTTGACCGTATTTTGCATCGAATAGAGTATAACACACCAATTAGTTACGTGACATATAAAACAATATTTAGACTTATGATCTCAGATCCATAATGCGTGGGGTCCCACCTCAGATACTTAAATCCAAAAATACTTAAATAGAATTCTAATCAAGTTTACAAAATTCTCGAATGATACAATATGCTACATATGTGTGTCCCACTTTACATGAAAAAATACTAAATAGGTTAATGAATTAATGAATCAATTTTCTAAACCCACGAGGAATTAAGATAATAATAGTAAAAGCAATAGTTATTATATAGGTAAGTTAAACCTGAATCTTGGCTATGGCCCATAGAACCAGAACCATACAATTTATAGAGCACGAGCACAAACATAATTTGCACTAATTTAGCAACCACAACAAATGGTTCAACTTATGAACCAAACTTAGAGCGAAACTTAAATTATTTTACGACCCAAAGTCTTCAAACTTTACACATATTTCTCAAAATCTAGGTAAAATTGATACTTCCATTATTGAGATGAAAAATCGATTAAATCAGATGAATTTGCAAATTAGTAGATTGAGCAATCAAAATAAAGCACACATTCAACCTATAACTACGAATCAGGTATAAGTGAATGCTTTGCTTTGTAAAGATTGGGAATAGTCACACATACGTGATAATATACCCAAACGAGGTAAAAAAATAATAGAAGACGAAGAGATGATGGCCAATGTCATTCTCACTAGAGAATAAATGGCAGAACAATTAAAGCTTACACCCTGTCGTGAAAGACTACACCCATGATACTTAGAAAGGATAAAATCTTATGAAAGATCTTTAAAAACTTCAAAGGAAGTAATAATTAAAAGTGTTAAAGAAAAATCCATAAAAGTGGAGCGTTCTTTGACACCATCTTTTGCTGGAGCTGTTAATGATGATGCACAGTCCTAGAGTTTGAGTTTTAGGATTTCTACAGATCTTGGGGAGAAAAGTGATACATTAATTACTAATCATTTGAAATTTAGGGATATTTTGACACTCGTAGTAGTTCTTTATATGCACCGTTATGTTTATGTTTACGCAATTATCAAATTATATATATTTGTGTGTTAAATGTTTTTATGTTTCATGCTTATTTTTAAGGAAGATGATAATCTAACATTCTAGGAAACATACACTTGCTACACAATGGTGTATATTTGATTGAGATGTGTAGACCCCACATATTTTAAGGGAATCTACACCATTTTGTAGCAAATGTATGTAACAAAAGAATGTCAAAAAATCATTTTACTATTTTAAACCTTGAGAACAAGGTTTGGTTTAAGTTTTGGGGCATCAACACTATGAAAAGTGGTAATAAATGATGAATTAAGGATAAACACTACAGGTATGATCGTAAAATTTTATTTTTCAAGCAGATAAAGTGGAAAGAATGATAGTGTATTTTGTTAAATTCTATTTCATTTACTTATTATTTAAATGTGTGTAAGTAGTATATATTAGGTTATTTATAGTAGTATAGTAACTAATAAATAAAGTAATTCATTTGTAAAGTTCATGCCTTTAATTGAGGATGAGTAAGAATAAAGTATTTTTTTTATATGAAACTTAAAAGAATGTTACCATTTTTGAAGAAAATAAGAATTGTAGCAAACAACGGTATAATTTCAAGATTAGAAACTTAAAGTTAGGGAAGACCATGAACTTGAAACCAAAGCAAGAAGAATACCAGAACACTTCTTTTTGAAAAGTTAGATTTCTAAAGAATTCTATATTAAGTATGAATCTTACTTAAGTATTACATAAATAAAGACTAAGTACTAAAAAGGGAAGATATATGCATGGTGTTTAATGAAAAGCAGCTGGAATTAAAATTTGCTTAATAAAAAGTGAAAGTGAAAATTGTTACCAAGAGTTTTATATAAAAAATCAGAAAATCACATAAGTTCTACAGGGAAAGGAGCAGAGAGCTTGATGGTTGGAAAAAGTAGGAAAAACAGAATCCAAAGGAAAAAGAGTACAGACTGTACAACTGAAAAAATATAAGGAGAATAGAAAAGAGATATATATAAAAAAGGCGAAAGTCAAATAAAAACTTTTCATATGAAAAAATTCAGCTCGAGTTAAAGTAACTTAGTTGAGTTAAGTTTTCCTTCCAACTATATGAAATCCTATGGACTATTGAAGTATTAAAGTCTACAAAAATAGTATGATCTATACTTATTTGAAAATTCTTGAGCTAAATGAGAAATCGCGAGATTGTACACTTATTATTTGAGTGTCGATGTGAAATAAACTTGTGAGTAGTGATAGTCTTGGTTGTGAACTACTTATGAGTTTTGAAAGTGAATTATGTGTCGTTGAAGCTTCATGTTTTGAAAGTATTAGTTTTTATAAAGAAAAACTCTTGAATAGATTATTAACTTGAACTTATTTGAATTAAAGAATACTCCATGAACGATGTAATTTGAGTATGGACTATAAGTAGTATTAGTATTTGTACTTAGTTGAATATACTTGTGCTCGGGACGTGCGAAATCCTAAGTTTGGGGTATTTAAAAAGTGTTCAATTAGAGTTATATATAGGACTAGTTTAGACGTATAATTAGCCTAAATATCTTGGAATAAGCTCTAATTGATTGTATTTATGTGTTTTCAAGTCTACAAGGCATAAAAGTGACAAAGGAGTTATTTCATAATAAAATGAGGAGAAAAAGCACAAAACAATACTTTATGCCTTGGAGGATACAATTGACACCGTGGGAAGTGAACATAAGGCATGGAGAAGGTGTGGAGATCTAAGGAAAAGAAGTTGTAGAGGTGACGTAGTGACAACATTGTGGGTTTACATACACGGCGCCAAGTAGTTATACAGGGGGCGCCGAGTTTACTGAGAGAAGAAAATACATATAAAAGGTTGACGTTGTAGTGGCGCTGTCACTTTACATAGGGAGTGTGGATCATTTACAATTAGTGTCAAGACATAAAAATAGAAAGTTTAGGAATTCTAGTTCGTTTGGAATTGTTAATTAGGGTTTCTAATTGTATTCTTAGGAGTCCTAAGAGTATAAATAGGTATTAAAACTTGGTAAACTTATAGATTATGTGAGTTTAGCACACACCATCATAGATTAGCATAGTTTTATATTAGATTTGAGTATTAAGAAGAGTTTTGAAAGAGATACACTGAAGACTCTAATTGTGGTGATTCATTGTTGTTCTTTGATTTAAGTAAATTTATTTAATTTAATCTTTGATTGCAATAAATACCTTGATTTGTGTGTTTTTGATGATAATGAGTGAGTAGTCTATTTATCTTAGAAATCAATGGATCTTATAGTATGAATACTATGCAAAGAAGTTAGAAATTGATTTTCATGTTGTAGAAGTGCAATAGTTATAATTTTTGTTTGATTCTATTCATAATGCTATCAACATCGTGATCACATATTTGTTGAATAGGGGTTTTAGGAGTTACCACGGCCATTAGAGCTTTTACTAGTATATGAACAACACAACCATAAAATATATAACATCGATAGATAGTTATTGATTAGGGAGACATGGATAGTAAACTTAAGTGTTTATGAGTTTAAAGATTTGGTACTTAATGCTATGTGAAACTTACGTTATTTACACCAATAGGTGGAGTTCTATTTTGCACATTACGATCTTTTTAACCATGACAGTAGGTTGAAGTGAATATTAAGGAAATCTACCTATTCGAATTATGCATTACACACATATAAGAAAGATGAATGAAGTGTAGTATGGAAAGCATAGTAATTCATTACCTAGGTAAAGTTGTGAACAAAGAGTTTTCTCAATATAAGAAGACAAGTTAATTTACATTATTTTATAGATTAGAGTAATTTAGTTTTAATCAAAAAAAAAAAATCTTCTAAACAATATATTTAACTTAAATAAGTGCGTGTGTCTATATAAACTTTTCCCAAAGGAACGATATCCATAACCAATATTTATTGATCACATTATTACTATAATTAAATCGTCATATTAGCGGCTATGATCACAAGAAAAATCATAGTCATTTTAAAGCAAATCAGAGCTAAACTTACATAGAAATCCCAAGCATTGCAAACCATACTCCATGTTTGAATTCAAAGAGAAGAGAAGATGGTACCTAGGGTTGGATTCTCATTATAGCTTGAGTTGATGTGTTCTCTATCACCAATTTCACCTCATTTGACCTCCAATTTATCAAGCTCCAGTACCTAGGGTTGCAAACCATAATGCTTTAAGTCATGCTTTTATATGTTGGCTTACATTATATCCTAGCATCCCATCAATTGCACCTTAGAATCTCTTGGAACATACAATGTCTTATCTACAACCCACTCATGAGATCTCCACTAGATTTTTCTAAGATTCTTCATCAAAATGAGTCTCTTGGCCTATCTATGGCCAAGAAAATGGAGTTTTTGCTTGATTAATATAATTAAAAGGAATAATTAACAAAAGAACATATCTTCTGAAATAATTCCCAATATAACACATATAGTGCCATGTCAGCGCCATGTCAACAGGGTATGTGCCAGCAAACAAAAGTCGTGACCCTGGGTCACGACTTCCTGACAAAAGGAAGTCCCAGCTGGTTTAAACGAAAAAAACCTTTTCGTCCCTGTTTGCTTTTCTTCCCTGTTTGCTCGCCTCTGCCTCACCGAGATCTCCTCCTGTTTGCTCGCCTCACCGGGATCGTCCCTGTGCTTCGATCGTTGACTGCCTTCTCCGGTCTCCACCGTCCCTGCCGCCGTCCATGCCTTCATCGTCCCTGCCTCCACCGTCCCTCGCAGGTCTCGTTGACTGCCTTCTCCGGTCTCCACCGTCCCTGGCGCCGTCCCTGCCTCCACCGTCCCTGCCTCCACCGTCCCTCGCAGAGCCCTCGCTGGTCCCTCGCCGAGCCCTTTTCTCTCTGCTCGCTGGTCCCTCGCCGGTCCTTGACTGCCTTCTCTCTGCTCACCTTCCCTCAGGCACTCGCCGATCACTACTCACCTTCCCGCCGGTACATTTTTTGTTAGTTTCATGTTGTGATGTTTGGGATTAATTACAAATTATATTCATCATTGTAAACAGTGGCCATGGAAGAGTGAAATTTGAAAATCCGAAATAGTTCATGCTTCATAATAGAACTTATTAAACAATGATAATGTAAATTGAAAGTAAATCTGCAATAAATAAGAAAACTAAAGATTTGGGTTAATGTTCCTATCCAAGAAACAGATCACGTACAAATTTATCGATGATGTAATCCTTCTTAAAAATGCTCAATTCAAAAATCTAAGAAAAACTCTACAATTCAAAGCCTTTAGGCATAAAATTACTATAAAATGTAAAGATATTGCTCACGCCCTTTGGAACTTTGTAGGAAAGCATTATTTTACCCTCATTTAGGCAACATAGAAAATCTGGATAGCTCTGCCATATTTTCCTTAAAACTACTCAAATAAATGTGAAGAATCTATTTACCAAATCCAAAGATGCTTTTGACAATTACTAAACCAAATCCATTACAAAAGCAATGTTTCTTAGGAAAAGGCAATTAAGTTGTATTCACAGCGCTCATAAGCTCTTAGGGAAGAATTTTGATAAATTTGGAAAATGTTGACATTTTCTAGTCTGTTTATCTATTTTTAGTTGAAAACAATAATAGAGGCCTAATAAGTAAAGCCCAATTAGAAAAATTGGAACATCAAGATTTTTAGAATAAATGTTTTCATATTGCTATTCACTAAGATGTGGTCGTAATTGCAAATTATAAAGCCTTTGGCAACCCTAGTGTTATGCAGACTTGCATTCGCGGAACCTGAAAATCTAATTTTTTTTTTTTTTTAACTTTACTCGTAACTGTTTTTAGTATGGAAAACTAAACTTTTAAAAATGTTGATATTGTTGCATTCACTAAGATGAGGCATGCATGTTTCACGTGAAATTGAGTGTATACGATGGAGCTTGTTATGTTTACATGTCTGAATTGAGTGTATTAATTATTATCACTTCTATTGATCATGTTTTGTATTCTACATATATAAATTCAATAATGGCTGATCGAAGAGTAAGTTTGTTGTGCTATATGAATGGAGACATGGTCGATGGACCATCAGGGATTTCGTACACGAAACCGCCTGTTCGACATCTTAGATCGAACATGGGTTTAGGGTACGAGGAATTTATGAGTTTTATCTGTAATTCATTGGAGATAGACAATGAAAAGATGATATTGAACATCACATATCGATATCCAGCGTACATTGGTAGTGGAACTGCCAACTACGTCCCTGTGCGAATAGATGATGAGTCGGGTCTCAAAGATGTTTGGGAGATTGTGGCAGAATTACCACCACCAAAGTGCATTGAGCTTTATATCGATTTACTTCCGAGGCAATCGTATAATAGTTCAAACTGCAATATGGTGTTAGATTCTGTAGCTGGACCTAGCACTCAACCAATTTATGAACATAGTCATTGTGCATCGCCCTTGATGACTGCGAATCCCGAAATGGACGAGGATCCTCGTTCCTGTGATGATTTGAACACTAGTGAAGATGGTGACTATTGCGGTAGTGACGAAGATACTAGTGAAGAGAGTAGCGATGATGATGTAGACGATGAAGGGGTTGATGCTCATCATGTTGATGATGGCATGATTCGATACACATTAAATCGAGTCATAGCCGATGTTGGCTCATTATCTTGTCCTCCAAATTTGAACGAAATTGGGAACGATGATTTTTTCGATGAAGAGGTTGCTGGAATTGATGGTGCGCACGTGGGTGTAGGTGAATTTGTCGTACCTTCTCCTGCATTTATGGAATTGAGTAGTGAGGCAATGCAACCCCTCCATGAGAATGCTATGATCCCTTCTAGGTCTTTATGGAATGAGGCATCAGAATTTGAGAAGGGCATGCGGTTCATGTGTAAAGTAGATATCCAGCATGCCGTGAAATTGTATAGCATCAAAGGACACAGGCGATTTGTGGTGACTCATTCTACACCTAATGTATGGATTGTTCGTTGTAAGAAATATTTAGATGGATGCACTTGGAGGTTGCGTTGTTCGAGAAGAAAATCGCATGGAATGTTTGAGATTAGTAAATATGCAGGACCACATACATGCATCTACGCCAAACTGTCCAAAGATCATGCTCATTTGGACTCCACCGTTATATGTCGTGAAGTTGAAAATGTGGTGAGAAGAGATCCGTCCATCTCAGTTCCAGTGCTTCATCAGATGATCAAGGACAAATTCAGTTATGACGTTCGTTATAAGAAAGTGTGGTTGGGGAAGAAGAAAGCAATTGCTAAAGTCTTTGGAGACTGGGAAGAATCGTATAAAATGTTGCCGCGGTGGATGGCTGCTCTTCAAGAAAGCAATCCAGGGACACGTGTGGAATGGCGGCATGGCGAGCCTAATGCCAACAATGAGGTTATAATCAAATGGGTTTTTTGGGCATTTGCACCTTCTATTGCAGGCTTCAGACATTGCAGTCCAATGATACAGATTGATGGCACATTCTTGTATGGAAAATACAAACATAAACTCCTAATAGCCACTGTTGTTGATAGTAATAGTCATGTATTTCCTTTAGCATTTGCCATTGTTGATGAGGAAAGTCAAGACAGCTGGGGATGGTTTATGGCTTGCTTGCGATATCATGCGACTGATAGGGATGGTATATGTGTCATTTCTGATCGACACCCCGTTATATTGTTGGCAATGAACAATCCTCAAAATGGATGGACCCGTGAAAGAGCTCACCACAGATTTTGTCTCCGTCACATATGCAGTAATTTTAACATGAGGTTCGGGAGCAAAGAATTAAAGGATATGGTTTACTTAGCTGGTGCACAACATCAACCACGAAAATTTAAAGCAATCATGACAGAACTTCAAGAAATGAATGCGGAATGTATTGCGTGGTTTAATGACCTTGATCGAGCACAATGGACGAACGCATACGACAAAGGACATCGATACGGATGGATGACTACAAATCTAGCGGGTATTCATTGTGTCTATAATTTGTTACCATTATTTATTTAATATGTTTGATTTATTACGTTTAGAAGCTAATACATAGATGCATATTTTGTCACTACTGTAGAATGCTTTAACGGGGTCCTTAAAGGCGCGCGATTTTACCCCATCACCGCTTTAGTGCAACTGACATTCTATCGTGTCTTGGAGTACTTTAACAAAAGGCGAGACGAAATAGGTGCATCCTTGGGAAGGAGCGAAGTGTACACAAATTACGCATTGAAGAAGTTGTCACATTGGGGAAAGTCTGTTGGAGGTCACAATGTGACATTAGTGAATCGCGAGAATGGTACATTTGAAGTCGTCACTGCGCCACGTGGCTATCATTTGAGGAAAGGGTCTAACAAGCAAGTAGTGAAATTGGAGGCTCGTAGATGCACTTGTATGAAATGGCAGTGTTTTGGCATTCCATGTTCCCATGTTCAAGCAGTCTGCGCCAGTGTTGCCATAGATGCTCATCAGTACATTGAGTCATACTACAGATTGTGTGTGTACAGTCAATGTTATGCTGCGAATTTCCAACCCATTCCTCACGAAGATTATTGGCCAAGCGCTAGACTTTCATACTCGTTGTTGGCTGATCCATCTCGAAAGCGAGTAAAAAAGGTCGTCCTCAACAACGACGTTTTTACGAGAGATGGATTGGAGAAGCAATCAGAAACACCACGTCATATGCAGCGAGAGAAGGAATGGAGAGAAACCCCAACCACGCTGCGATGTAGTTTGTGTAAGCAGGATGGACACAATAGACGCACTTGCTCTCGTCGTCAGCAACAACAACCACCGAGTGCTTCATAGTGACAGGCTCATTCAAGTACTCTGACATTTAGTTAAGCTATGCCTACTTACCGTTGAGGGTCAATTTAATGACTAACATTTGATATATTTTCATGAGTAGTGTCAATGTAGTTGATGATTTATTTCCATAATTTTGTTAAACCTTTCCTACTTATGAATGTTGCATTTATTGGTAGTTTGCTACTTCTCATGTTCCTTCATGGTAATGATTTGGGATTGAAGCGCGATATGGATCCTGGCCCTATAGATGACTCGGTTTTGAGTTCGCAAGCTCTCCATAGATCTACCCGAGTATGGAATGGACCGGTAGGACTTCTTGCCGATTTGCATAATTTTATAGCATCGTATATATATTTTATATCTTCGTATCTATATTTTAACTAATGTAACTTATATCTCGTATTTCCATAGGAGCCTGGTATATTGACTATCAGGCGTAATTCAGCTGCACTACATCGGTTGGTCCAACTGGATGAACGGATTGTCGAGCATCTTCACGCAGCTGGCTTTTATGGGACGGCGCGAATAGGTTTCATCTCAATTGATTGGCATCTAATCACTGCCCTTGTAGAGATGTGGAGGCCAGAAACTCACACGTTCCATTTTCTTGTTGGCGAGATGACTATTACCCTTCAAGATGTACAAATCATCTTAGGGTTGCCCGTCAATGGATTACCTATCACTGGTCGTGTAGAGCAAGATTACAATGCCTTATGCTTGACACAACTGGGCTTCCCATTCCCCGAAAATAACAGGTCTGGTGGGCGGATTCAAATTCGCCAACTGTCAAGATGGTTTCCAAACCTTCCAAATAATGCTGATGATGTGGAAGTGCAACGCTATGCGAGAGCGTACATCCTACAACTTCTTGGAGGAACTTTATTTGCTGACAAGTCTAACAATCTCGTTCACATCACGTATTTGCAATTTTTGGAGGACTTTGAGGCGGCGGGACAATACAGTTGGGGTAGTGCAACTCTGGCTCACCTATATAGACAATTATGTCTTGCAGCCGACATTGATGGAGCAGAGATAGCAGGACCGGTCATCTTATTGCAATTGTGGGCATGGGATAGGTTGCCTTTTCTCGCACCAATTATGGGAAACCACTTTCGAGATGACATGATACAAAATGAAGAATTATTTCCACCTCCTCCATTTGGTCATAGGTAATTAATATTTTTTAACATTACAATTTCAATTTGAGTATATTTACATCCATTTCTTCATGCATGCTCTGTGTTGTTCGGTACATTTGGAAAGGTGGAGACATGCGTTGGAGACCACAGGAACATCGATGCACGTGCTGACAAAATACAGAGAAATGATTGACATGCAAGGACCGGATGAAGTAATAAATATACTTAATCATTCTCTCCAACTAGTGCTTATGTCGACATCTTGTTGATGACACCGTTTTATTCATTTAATGTTGTTTTTTATGACTACAGGTTGTTTGGGAACCGTATCCTGAAACAGTGATAAGGGACCTGCCTGCATATTGTAGCAGTGGTCGAGCAATTTGGCGAACGAGGGCACCTTTGCTTTTCTTCTGTGTTGTCGAACTGTACAATCCTGATAGAGTCATGCGACAATTCGGTATGAAACAAAGGATACCTCATTTACATAGCACAAGTATGGAGCTACATAAGATTGACTTGAGAGGGAAAACGGATAAGGATTGGAGTGCAGAACATAGTGCTTATGTTTGCTTGTGGAACGAACGTGCCTCCAACATAGCAACTGATGAAATATTAGACGAGCCATTGGACTTTTACGACCCGTATATGCTATGGTATCGTCGCATTACACGACGATTCATGTCTCGTCGTGGAGCTATTGCTGAGGCATTGGTAAGTGCAATTTTATTTTTTCCAGTCATGAAGTTTCAAATAGTTGTTTTCATTTTACTTTCGCATACAAGTTCTTACATATTTTATATGTAGGCACATGGAATGACATCGATTCATCAGTTGACATTGGGTGATGACGTGTCGATTGCACGTATTAGAGATGTAGTTGCATCGACTTTGATCGAACGAAGACGAAGCAGATTATCGCATGCATAATGTGCCCACATCATTTGAAGCTTCTCATCATACTTCTCATGATGATACGCGTTCGAGGCATGGCACTCCAGTGTATACTTCATCAGTACCTCTCAATGAGTTTGAGACTCCACATACTCCATCAGTTCCTCCCTACATGGCATTCGAGACTACGGAAGCCTTTCCATTTGACAGAGCACCTACATCTTCGCGCCATTTCAATGCAACTCCAATAATGATGAATTTCTCTGAGAGTACAAGTACGCATGAAGGTGGAATGCGTGATATCGATGATATTCAGAGAGAAGATGCTCAAAATCCTATTGATATGGGGCAGTCGAATGTCCCATTAGCGTTAAATCGTAATGTCCGAGTCGTAAAGATAACACGTTGTGGGACTGGAAGTCATTATTTGGGGTCGGAATAGGACTTGTTTTTAACAATAATAAGACTTCTTTTTATTATTGCTTTGTACTCAATCAAGTTGCAATATCTTCATTTGTACCAATTCAAATTGCAAGTGCTTCATTTATAACAATTCTTTTTTGTGAATTTAAGGACCTCAAAGGATTATAATTACTCAATGTTTGGTTTGTTTTTCTGCTATAAAGGAAAACGTGACTTGCAATCCTTCGAAAATGTAGACTTAGGCCATCTCAACAAACAATTCTAATTGCAAATCGTTGGTTCTTAGAGGCATGTAAGGACCTCAAAGGATTATAATTACTCAATGTTTGGACTTTTGAAAAGAACCTCCTAAGTTTCAGATTTGGGTTTGTTTCATCTCGGTTGATTTGATGGTTATCATTAGTACGATGAAAAGTTAGTCATTAAATTGAGGATTTAAGCTCGACAATTCGTTCATTTGGGTTTGTTTCATTTGGTTTGTTTACCTGCTGTTTTTTTCTTGGTTGCCACTGTTGCCATTGTTTTTTTTCCTGGGGTGAAGGAAATCGTGACTTGCAGTCACGATTTCCTGTGAAGGGAAGTCGTGACTGCAAGTCACGACTTCCACTAATATGCAAAACGTGAGTGGAAATCACGACTTTCACAAAACGTGATTTCCACTCACGATTTCCACCTTGCACAGTCACTTGGTTTCCACATGGTGCGTGATGTGGCAGCCTACGTGGCACTAAGTGTGTTATATTGGGAATTATTTCAGAAGATATGTTCTTTTGTTAATTATTCCTCTTAATTATATTAATCAAGCAAAAACTCCCAAGAAAATTTAATTGAGAACTTCTGCTAGTCCCTTACTCTGGCTTTCAAGCCAAATAGTCTATTTTGATTAATTCCATACTTACACAAATAAAGGGACTTCATAAACTTACACTATGTAAAAAACAATAAAATTAATATTGTCTAAGTTCCATTAGTGCATCGATCTACGTGTATACTCGCACATTGCACGCATCTCGAGAAAGCCCTCACTCGCAAAGTGGTGAATATAATAATATGGGATTGCACGTATTATACAAATAAGTACTAAAATTATCACTGAAAAATAATATGCCTCAATGTCGACTCTCGAGGGTTGGCCAAGCGCTACTTTACGTCTTATCCAAGTCACGATCTTAAAAATACTACGCGGCTCAGGTTAAAAATTTATGGTCGTTACAAAATTTTAGTCGTTTCTATGTAAAGCAGGTCAGGGCTTAATAACCCACCCCTCAAATCATTTTCTTATTCTCTCATTCTCTCTGCTCTACACCTCATTGTTTGCTTTCAACTCTCTTGTTTTCTCTTCTTTCATCCTTTACTCTTTCTTTCCCTGAATTCTCTCCTCTCTCCATCTCAAATTATTCATTCCTCACCATTAAAGATCAAGAAGATCAAGAAAATTAATGAAAAAAAAGGAAGAACTTGAAATTCTTGGTGAGGTGAAACTTTATGAATGAGTTTATGAAGTTGATTGTCGAGATTGATGGAATTTAACATAGTTCGAAGGATTTTGATGTAATTTGATAATTTGAATCAATTTTGATTAGTTTGGGATTAGTTAATTAGATTCAAAACAAGTTTCAATGAAATTAGTTCATGTTTTTCAATTTTTCAGCCTCAAGGATTTATGGGTTAGGTTTTGATTTTGATTGATTAATAGTTTGTTTTAATTCGAGTTTCATGGGGAAATCAAGTTTTGTATATCAATTTTACTATGTTCATCATTGGTTTGAGGTTCGATGGAGTTTTATCATGGTTTCAAAAGGCATAAAGAGGGCTAGATATGAGTTCTGGGCAACCTGGACCTATAGGGCCTGCTCCCTACCTTGAGGTTGCACCCAAAAATATTTTTAATAAATTTAACAATATAACTACAAGTCTACATAGGATCCCCAAAACCTATTTTTATTGAAGGAAATTGTTATTTTAGGTATTTTTTGAACTATTTTGACGAGAATTTTATTGGAATAATTTATAGTTAAATCTCAATTGGGATTATTGAGTTTTCCTGAGTGAATTGAATATGAGATTGTGTATTTGGATCAAAATTGTAAATAACAGTTTTTTGTAAATTAATAAGATATTTTAGACATGAGAACATCAAGAAATTCGGAAGTGAGGTTGAAAACTAAAGCTTAACCAACTTTAAGTTAGTTTGACTGTAATTAAACTTTATTCTTACTTTTTACATTGATGTGAATTTATGTTTTGCACGGTAAGGATGTAATTTAATTCATGCCTACATGATATACATATAGATTTACTCTTGCTTCAGTCTAGGCTGGTACATTAGGAGTAGGTATCTTGGTCTGGTGAAATAGATTGGTACAAGAGTAAAAAGTGAAGTGGGGTAGCATCGATTTCGAGGAGCATATATATATTGGGTCGGCTAACCAATTAATGAACTTTAATTAAAAATTGAGGGATTATGTTGTATATTTACTTCTTTTGAATTTGTTATTATGCAATATTTCATATTATCTTTTATTATTACTAGATGTACGAAACGAGGTAGATCGTTACTTATCTAACATTGTTATGTTGTGTTCCAAAATGGCCTTGCCAAGCTCAACTATAGAGGACAACAAAGAAAAAAAAAAGGAAGTTAGAGGAAAGTTGTTGACTTTGAGCTCATTTCCTTACTGTATGTATTTGGTTATATATATATACTACGTGTTTTGGGCGTTTTTGGGTTGAAAGTAGGCCGTGATACTAATTGATGTGATGCAATTATAAATGGTTTGAGGTACTAGTTGTTACTGTTTGGATGTAAATTTGGGTTTTATCATGTTTTTGAAACTTGAAACGGTTTTTCGTTTAAAATCATGGAAAGACTTTAGTTTGATCTATCAAATTTAAATAAGTCTTTATTAATGTAAAATGTTGATATATTGAACTATTATGGATATTATGGACAAGTGAGTCTTTCTAGGCCTTCTCTCACTGATGTTTATTGGGTACTTTAATTTCCAGCAACCTTATTTACATGGGAGATTTTTCCCAAGTTTTGTTAGAAAATTGAAATCTTAATTGAATGATTTTCCAATTTGCTCCACTTTTAATGAAATAAATAATTAAGTCTTGATTGAGGAAATGACATGTATCTTGAGGTTTTAGTTTAATGAGTTGACTTAGGTGACTAATTAGGGTGATTAGGGAATGTCGGTGTCCTAATGAAATGGGACTTTACATTAAAATAATGTAAATTGGTAATGTTTACTCTTGATTTCATTAAATAAAATGAAGCACATATGAATAGTCCTAGGATAAGCTTATGACTAAAACAAGATGGGATGAGATCGAGGGTCAGTATTGTTTCACTCCTAAGCCTAATCCCTAACCGAAGTTTAAAAAGAACATTACATTAATTGTTGTTATAAGGAACGAAGATATAGTTCGAATATCTCTTTATTTTTGTTTATTTAGACCCTCGTCTTTGATTTTTACAAGTTCACTCCATGGCTCATACTCTCACGAATACGGTATATAAATACTTACCCAATAGCGTGAATGGGGTACCACGTCAAATCATGAACATTTACACTTATCTTACTGATATTTATCCTAGAACTATCACGGTTAGAGATATAGGCATCATCGAAATCCGACGACTATAATTCAATGCTACATCCACTGGTTTCTCAGCACCAAGAACAATCTTTAGAAAATATGGTAAAGCAGTTGGTGGTTCAACAACAACAAATGGTGGAACTGCTAGACGCTCAGCAAGAACATTTTAAGGCTTAGCAACTAGAGATTCAACAGCTCAATCATGAGATAAAACTCAAATTTGCAAGGAATTGATAAGTTGCTAGTAGAGAGAGCATTACATGTGCCACAAATTTTTTAATCAAATTAAGAAGACCTTAAGTACATTCACATTGAAGATTGTTAAGGTAGATAAGTGAGCTTATATTAGTTAATGATTATCAGAGCACATAAGAAGAGAAATAGGAAGAAGAACTTGAGCTAAACTACATGGAATTTTGTTGTACTTAATTTACAAAAAAGAACTTGATAAGGAAGTTAAAACTTTTTTAAGAAAGGTCAGAGGAGTCATAAAATGAGAGCAAGCAAGACCAAATTTTGTTGTTAGTATCCTTACCCCTTGTAGTATAAATTCTTGTGGAATTTGAAACGGGGTGGAAGAAAAAGGGCACTTGAAGATTTTGTGACATTGACACATTTGTGTTAGCCGATCAAGACAAGATGGACACTTTGTAATAGAAGTCCAAGATGAGCACCAAATTATAAAAGACGACATTTCCATATTATTTGCAAGGCTACGATAAAACCATTTGTTCATTACCACTCCAAACTAATAAGCATCATGTGGTCTTTCACGTCAAATCTAGCTAAAGAACAAATAAAATCATAAATATCTCACATTTCTTAGTCTTTTTTTGGTGTTTCATTGGGGTTGAGTTTTTTTTTTTTTTTTTTTTTTTCTTTTTGTTCCTTATTAATTTGACAGATAGATTTAGCCTCCTTATAATTCGGTTTAGTTAGAAATTCGTTAGTTTATACTTGATAGTATATACTTCCACTTAGGTTATACACTAGTCTTTTTTTATCGACCTTGTGTCAACACTACTACAATTCACATGCATTCGCTTATTTAGTTAATTAGTTATATTATTTTCAAAACAGTTATGTTTAAAAAATTGTAGTTATTTTCTTTGAGAAATGCTTAAGTGACCGGTTTCTAAAGTCACCAGCTAAAACACTTTATATATACAATTAGACAATGTTTTATAGTATAATTTAGTGTTATTTTCAATGAAAAATGCTATATTACACTGGATTTTCTCTTGTTTATGTGATTTCATGTTAAAATAAGGAAGAATTAAGAATTAGAGGTAAATAAAGAAAAGTAAAAAATTTGATCAATAGCAGAAAAGCCCTAGCGATGTGTCAGCATGATGAGAACACTCATAAATCGCAATGACATCAGCAACAGAAAGGGTTAGCAAAGTGCTAGCGAAGTGAAGATTACACACAAATCGCCACTTGAATAGTTGATCAACAAAGAGATATTTTATAGAAGACTCAACAATATTCCCAGCGATTTACACAATAAACTCAAATCGCTCAGAAAATGTTGAGGTCGACCACGAGAATTTAGGATTTAAACTATGAATTCGAGTATGATTAGGATATGTATTAATAAATTACAATACATAGAAGAATAGGGCTTTGAAATTAAAAAGCCTCATTATTATTTTTATATATTTATATTGTCATTACTTAAGAGAACTCAAGTTTAGAGATTCAGAGTTATTAATTAAGGTAAATTTAATTAATGGTTTTCTTTCATTTAATGATGTTTAAGTTTAATATGAGTGAGTAGTTAATTATTCTAAACCAAGGAATGAACTAAACCAAGTTGCATAATCACAGTTTATGAGGTTATGAAATTAACGCTTTAAATTGATATTATATTCTGAGATACATTATTTAAAAAAGGTTATGTTCTAAAATTATAATCTATAAAGAAAGCTCAACTAAGTTAGATATTTCTGAAAGAACAATGTCTATGTTGTTTGAAGATAAAGTTGTCAAATTCAAGATTAATAATGAACACAATTATGACACTTATGAAGAATATGATGAATTATTTGATAGTGAAATAGATGATAATGAATTTTAGACTTAAACTATTATAATAATTTTAATGCTAAAATTTATGCATTTAATGCAGTAACAATAGAAATGGATAAAGGGATTCAAAAGAAAGAATCAGTTAAAGATACTTCAAAAGAAAAGAAAGTAACTCAAGAATGGAGAGTTAAGCGACCGATGAGTGCAAAAATCATTAACAAGATGGAAGTTTCTAGATCCAAGTACAATAAGAAAAAGAAAAAGCCAAACTTGAATATTGTAAAGCTTAATGATCTTGAGGCATACACTTGCACATTAGAATCAAAGGGCTTGGTACTACAGAGCTCAGTGTGATACATAATCTAATGCAAATATCATGCCCATGCATTTTTTTTTAACATACTCAATTGAAGTTGAATTCACTTGCTTCTAAACAATTCTCTTTAATTACCGGATGGAACTTCAATTCAACTAATAGGAATGGTCACGGATGTGCAAGTTCAAGTAGACAATAACACCGTACCCATGGACTTTTTTTTATAATTCCATACTTTATAAATAAAGATCCTCGTTTAATATTAGGACTATGTTTCTTGGCCACTACTCATGCTCTTAAGGATATTCTGAACAAAACAATTACTTTGAGAATTTATGGCTTAGTACTCACTTTCTGGAATGGCACTAGAGTGAAAAATCATAAATTCAAGGTTAGAGATCTAAACTAATTCTGGAAGGGTTAAGTCGAGCTAACAACGATAAAAAAGTGCTCTATGGTAGGCATCCCATATTATATGCTTATTTCATTTTCATTTAATTGAATTAGGAATTTAGTTTAATTTAGTTTAGTATATTTTATTCTCACTTTTTGACCTTGTATTGAAAGTATTTTCAAAATTTATACTTTGTGGTGATTTCGATTAAGGGGGTGTGATTGAGTTGTTTTTGCTTATATGTCATGTATGCAAGTCGTATTATTTCCTTGCTAATTTATATGTTTATTTATTTATTTATTTAATAAAATTATTTAGTTAGTCATATATCCCACTCAAACTTTCAGATTCTTAGTCAATTTTACATTAATATGAGTTATTGTGAATGATGAATAAGTTGATTATAAGATCAACTAAAAAAACCAAAAAAACGACCTAGCAATTCCAAGCGATTTGGATTAACACTAGGAATCGTTGGCTAAATCGGTAGCATTACACATGAAAAATAGGTACAAAATTAAGATCTAGCGATTCCCAACAATTCGCTCACACAGAAGAATCGCTGGCAAAATCAATGAAAATAGTAAAATATGTTCCACCATTTTACAAAACGATTCCTAGTGACTCCACTTAAATAGGAATCCCTAGGCATGATTTTCAGTTTTTAAAACAAAAAATGTAACATCCCCTAACTCAATTAGGGTATTGTCCGACCTGAAACCTTAATTACGCCCCAGTACACAAGTGGGACTTAATTAAAGTAACAGTATAACCATCCATCATACCTAATAATCACAATACACCATATCGTATATCGAATAAATAGTAGAAAACATAGTTGAATTAAAGTTTTTTTTATAATATGCACAATATACTAAAACCAACATAAACCTCGGTTATAAAATCATATCCCAACAGTGTTTATTACAAAATATAATTCAATACAATATATAAATAATAAAGAAAATAATTCACCATAGAGAAGACTATAAACTCCTAATGTTATCCATTCCTGAGTCGAAGTGCACGTCTATAACCGGAAATGTTAATGGGGAATGTGCGCTCTAACTTGCTCAGGAAGCGATGCTAATAAACACATCAATTATCAACTACTATCAAGGAATTAGTGAATGACAATATGCATCCAAAACATATCTCTTCCGGCCTTAACAATGATATAAACATACATAACGGAATGCAAGTTCATATTTCAATTGCAACCGTACTCGTGACTTGTAAATTGAGTTTAAAGATAGAGTCGTACACTCGCATCACTCGAGAATACAACCATAAAATCCACTTGCTGCGCTACGTGTAATTCTATTAGTTTAGTCAAACTTGATCGAGCTACTAACTCTAATTGGACAGTGTGGACTAAGGTAAAACTCTGCTTTACTGAGGATTAAAGGGTGGAATACATTTCAAAGCGTTCCTTTTCCTTTTATTAGAATAAAGGGTGGAATCCATTTCGAGGTGTACCTTTTCAATCTCTGTCCCGATTTGCCTTGTCGCACACTTACGATCATTTCCACATTTAAAACTTTTAAGTCACAATACGTTGCCCCAATCCCAGTCCATAATGCTATATGAACTAAATATACTAATTTACGATGCATAATTGATAAGAATACTAGTCCCACTTACATGTGTCGAGCTTTCCTAACTTTATACCGACTTACATGATTCTTGATATTCATAAACCTTTCCCCGTCGACCAATAACCTAAAATAGATTAATTATCATCAATTTGATTCAAATACTTATTAGTTAAAACCCTTACACTAGTCACACTTGAATTTGGAACCAATTTATCACTTTGTAGGTCACTATGACCATTTCACATTTTTTAGGTAAAAACCCTGATATAAAGTCTAGCATGAATCCCGAATTCTTCATTTTTATAGAAATTCATCAATTTCTATTTATTTGGTCAAAATATTATTTTTCTAGATTTTTCCTTATTTTTTTGGAATCATTTCCAATTTCCAGCATTTTCTATTTTATTTTAAGAATTGAGGTTTAACCCTTGAACAAAACAGGTCTGATTCAATTGAATTAGACCTGATTTGGACATGTCCGGGGCCAAACCTTATCTTCTTCATCCCCTCGCTATGTTCTGTAGATTGTCCCTTTTTTTTGAATGGGGTTGGGTTAAGCCCACCCTAAATCATCTCTAGGCAAAGGAGACAACTCCCCTGCCAATATCTTCCTCGGACGAACTTCATATGAAGTTCACCCAAGCCTCCCCCTCCATCTCCATTAGCAATGACAAACAACAACGACTGCTATGACAACAACTCAATAAAATAACAACAACGACTTACAACAGTCTCACCTTCATCATCGTCTCCAACGCTAATTTTTCTTTCCCACCAATATTTCGAGCTCTCTCCCTCTCTGGTTCGATCATCAAAATGAAATACAGAGGAGATGGTTCTATTTTTAGATAAATATTAGATTTTCTCGAGATTCGCATTGCATGAATCTCGAGGTAGATCTAATTGTTTTTATCTTTTAAATTTACTCGAGATATGCGTTGCGTATCTCGAGGTTGATCTTATGCTATTAACAAGCTCATCACTCCTGACCGACCTATTATTGATCAATTAAAAACTTTTCTCGAGATTTGAAATACAAAGGAGACAGTTCTATTTTGAATAAATATTAAATTTTCTCGATGTTCGCATTGCATGAATCTCGAGGCAAATCTAATGGTTTTTTATCATTTGAATTTTCTCAAGATATGCGTTGCATATCTCGAGGTTAATCTTATGGCTACTAACAAGCACATCACTCCTGACTGACCTATTGTTGATTAATTAAAAACTTTTTCCAGATTCGTATGCAAGAATCTTGAGGACGATCCAAAGGATGGAAAGCAAAGTTACATTCCTAAAAGTGACTAAATTTCACACATGTATACACATATACATTCTTAAGGCATCACCATGCCAACCACCGCAACTGATCAACTCATTTACATCTTTGACTCTAACGCTACGCGTATAAGGAAATGAATCCAATGAATAATTTTATTTGATTTAAACTTTAGGATTCATTCATATATATTTATACATAACTATATGAGCATATATATGTATTTTGCACCTATAAATTCACCGTGCGTGTCAACAAATACCCTCAGGTTTGCACACTATTGTACATCCTACGCGTATCACCCTCGACCCCGCGTGTCACTATGCGTCCACCAATTATTAATTATTTTCAATATACATACATATACATACATATATATACATATACATAAATATTTAAGCATACAATATATATACACGCCTTTATTACACGTTTATCATTTCGTCGTGCGTGCCAACGAGTACACTCGGGCGTGCGGGCTACCTCACAACCCATGTGTGTCACCCTTGACCCACACATGCTATTATGTGTCCCATAATTTGTCAATTACTGGCAAATTTATCCAATTAATTCCAATAAATATTAATACATTTCGTACAAATGTCAAACGGCACGCAAATTTACGCACACACTAATCGAGACAAGATGGACTTAACCACTAGGATTTGAATTAACACTAATCACATGCTTAAGGTAACAGGTCATTATAGTCTCCCCAATTTAAGATAATTTCGTCATTGAAATTAAAGGAAACGTACAAGTTACCAGTAGTTCTTAAAAGAAATGGAATTTGCTATTCCATTTGTAACTCCCGTTCTCAGGATGTATCTTATTTATCATAGCACTGCTATTTTACTGTAATCTGAATCTAAAAATCCCTTTCATAGATGAGACTTTAAAAAACACAATGAATTTGAACTAGGTTGTAGTTATATATCACCTGGCTTGCAATACTCTCTCTGTGAAGTTCTTCCCTATTTTCATTTTTTGCAACAACATTATTAGGTAATCCACTAGATTACCATTTTCATTAAAGAACTCCCATGGAGAAAACTATTCTTTCAATGGTTAAACATTATGAGACACAAGCTCAAGATATTTATTCTTAAGAACTAGGATTACAGCTCAAGTTCATCATGAACACGAAGGAAATATTTTTGACTGAGACTGATAATAGTTTTTAGTTATATCAATAACTTCTTCCACTGATGGAAGCAAGTCTCGGATCTCCGTCCATGGAATCAAACACTGAAACATTATATCATCCCACATCTCTATATACATATATCTTGTTCAATCTGTCATAAAAATAACATAACCTCACAGACAAGAATTTGCAGACTTGGTCAATCTATCAACTACAACTTCTATTATATTATGCTGACGCCAAAACTTGGTCACTTTTATTACATAACCTACCATTATGTTTTATTTCTACCATCGGGTATATACAAGAACTTACCTAACCCTTCAGATTTTTATTATCCAATCTCAATCTACTGGATAAATCTCATCTCTTTATGACAACAATAACATATATCATCATCACAAACAATCAATACCCTCATCGTATACTTTAATACGATATGACATTACCTGTATAAACTATATAAAGAGATCCATAAGGTCATTAAAGTAATTCTTGCCTAAAATCCTTTCTAAATTGAGATTTTCATCTCATAATCTAATGCGTCTAGCACAATTTCATTCGATAGTCCAATTGGGATATTAACTCTTAGTAGCCAAACCATGGCGTATCAAGTGAGTCCAATTAGACTTCTTAATTACATTATCACCCAGTTAATCAAATAGTTAGCCTATCTTAAATCAGAGCTTTAAATAACATATCAGTAATTACTAATTTCAATAACTCAGTTGACGATGTGCCTGCACGACTTCATTTCATTATCATTATCACATATCTCTCTTGAGAGATATTACTGAGAAGTTCTTATTATATTTACACTTCGTGTTCTTTTCACTATTTAAAGTACTGATCAAATCAATCACTTTGTATGGGTGATTTCTCATAGTGAATTAATTATATCTATGATTTTAGATTACTTACTTCACCTCTAATTTCTTTCACTCTGACAACTATACTATTCAAACTTTCATAGCTTGAAGATCTCAAAATCACATTGTACCAACTCTTTAGTTTTCATACTTCTCATTTGTCTTCTAGTGTTTCCTATAAGATTCTATAATCTTAGGGATGATTAAAAGTCTCTTTAGATCCCTTTCACTTGGGTAAATCAATATTTCAAACCATACGACGAATGAACAAATTCGCACAACCTATTAAATTTAATGGATTCATAAATAAGTTAAGACTTACACCCATATCTTATAACCCTAAGTCTCAGCTCTAAGATTTATCTTGCAATTCATTTCATTTATTGTTTGAAATACATTTCAAGCTTTTATTCTACAAATGATGCCTTAAATTCATTGAACTATATAATAGCATAAACTACAATCTTTTGCTTCGTTGTGTCAACACACAGCTACTTGAAAAAAAAGTATTAGGCTAGCACTTTGACTTTTTCCATATTCTAGGTATAAACAAGCAATTATTGTAGTCAAACTATATTTCAATTTCCTCTTAAGGCATCTTTATGTCATTTATAACTTATCTCAATTTCACTCTTAGGTTAATTGAATATACAACACAACAATACTACAAATTTTTGTTTACCTTTTTGTATCACTCAATTATTTCAAGATACCACTACTTTTCTAATTCTGTGTTGAATGTAATACAATTCTCTAACTGTCTCCATCCTAGCCAAATCCATTGATTCACCGTTAACATTCAATGTATATCTGAGTGATTTACACTTGAGGCTTAGCATTTGCACTAGCAGTCTTTTGAATAAACCAATTTGTCGTCAGGGTTCACATAACTCTATGATATTGTTTGTGCCTTTTTTAAGTCTTCGACCCTTTTACATTGTCATTGGTAACACAATGATAATCTTATTTTGATAGAGTTCAATAAATCTTCTTCTTTTTTATTTATTTAAGAATATAGCATGAGTTCTAGTGAGTTGTAATGGTTCTCACCATGATTTCTAACATAATCAAGTCATTACTTGACTTTTTTTCATACATTCCTTATCCTAATCATAATTTAATGAAAACCAGATCTCAACTAACTTTTGAGAACAACTAGTCTCATGCAATAGATCAAATGAGTTGTCGATCGTGGGCAATAAATATTTATCCTAAATTTACTTAAAATTAACTTATCACTTGAGCTTAGTTCTCAAACTCATACAATTTCAATAATACACCCAAGTATAATGGAACTGATCATTGGTTTAACATTAAAAATTAAGTAACTGATTAATTTAATCTCAAATTGTGATAAAATTCCAAGAGAATCTGACAAAAAAATTCCTTGAAACTTTTTGGAATCACAACTTTTGTTCATCAAGCTTGAATTCCCATAAAGAACCCACTACTATTCCCCCACCAATTCGAACCAGTTGAACCTCGAGTGATAACTTTATTACTTGGAATCATCGTTAGAATAAATTTAGAGATTTACATAATTTCCAGTTATAAGTAGTAGTTAATACTAACCTTTTGATATACTACTTACACATTCATTCTCAGTATCATAAAGTATTCCTTCGATTCTCAAATCCTCGGATTCATTTGACAATTCACTCCCCGATTTAGATTATTCCAGTCTAAAAGTTCAAACTAAAACATCTCACTAGCTCAATGCCATGTTCTAACTCAGACTATACACATTCTTACAAGTTTTCAACTTTAAGTTTTCATATGAAATTACCATAAAAGTGATAGAAGTCTAATAGATAAGATAGATTTAACTAACAACGCGGATTTTCCATAATCCTTCAACTCTTATCTTTCTCTGTGAGTCTTCACTTTTAATGTGATTTTTCCATTAAGATCATTCTCTTATATCCTAGTATTGATCTACACACCAATCTACTAATCTCATGTTTCCTTTCCCTACGTGTGGCTCCACCATAACCTCACTTTTTTCTTTTATCATTCAATTAGTGAGTGCGGTTAAACCACAACAACAATAATAAACTTTTTCTTATTTTAACTTTACCTTCAGTATGTGTGGTTACATCACAACTATATTGTCAGGCTACTTCTTATTACTCCAATATGATATAGAACCATATTTGAAATCTTATGCTTCATAATAACTCATGAAGCATGTATACACTAATGGTTATCTAACCTCAACTAAGTTTTTATCATCGTTTACCACTAATTTCCTCATTAAATGACCTTTAATCTTAATTAACTAGTCTCGACACTAGTATATATTTTAGTCAAAGTGAATCATCACCTTTGAGTTTCGTACAAATCACTTTTCTATTAATGTCCGTTCTCCTAATATATGTCTCAAAGTCCATGTCTAACAAAGCCTTCTTCACTAACTATCATTATTCAAATAATATCAGAGAGAATAAAGACCAATAAAGACTATCCAACAGGAGAAGAGTTTCTTTTCTGTCTTCGTAATATTTCTCATGTCTTTCCTTGTTCATATATCATTGAGATTTAGGTTTCTGCAATCCTCAATGCTTTTTCGACTCCGAATATATTGATGGACACAAACCATCTTATTATCATTCTAGAAAGATAAAGCACTTATATATATCACATAGATATCATGCATCATAATACATAATATTACTTAGTCTTTTATCTTTCATTACCCCCTAAAACATCAGTAAAACCATTAATTTAGTCCTAAGTTATCCATAACTTGAGAATCAATCTCCAAGTTAATAAACCTAGACTCTGATTCAGATTACAGGTAATGAATTCAACTTCTAATACTTAACTGTATCAGAGCTATTCCTTGATTCCCATAAATCTTGAAATAGTGAGACCAAGCTCTATAAGCCTTGGCTCTCATACCAAACTGCATAAGAACTATTACTAAGCTTTAACTTGGATCTGATACCAACTGTAAAATCCCCTAACTCAATTAGGGCAATCTCCAGCCTAAAACCTCGATTAAGCGCTGGTATACCAGTCGGACTCAATTAGAGTAACAGTACAGCCATCCTTCATACTTGATAATTACAATACAATATATTGTATATCGAATAAATAATTGAAAATACAGCAACATTAAAACTTTTTCGATAATATAAATGATATACTTAAACCGACATAAACTTCGGTTGTAAAACTATATCCTTGTCCTGTTTATTACAAAATAGTAATTCAACACAATATATAAACAGTAGGGAAAATAATTCACCGTAGAGAGGACTATAAACTTTTAATCTTCCTCATTCCTGAGTCGAAGCGCACGTCAAAACATATCTATTCCAACATTAACAATGATATAACAATACATAATGGAATGCAAGTTCAAAGGTCAATTGCAATCATACTCGTGACTTTTAAATTTGAGTTTAAAGATAGAGTCATACACTCGCATCACTTGAGAATACAACAAATCCACACGCTACGCTACGTGTGATTCTATTGGTTTATTCAAGTTTGATCGAGCTACTAACTCTAACTGTACATTATCAATTGAGGTAAAACTTTAGCTTACTGAGGATGAAAATGCGGAATTCATTTCCAAGCATTCATTTTCCTTCTATTTGGATAAAGGGCGGAATCCATTTCCACGCGTACCTTTCCAACCTCAGTCTCGATCCGCCTTGTCGCACACTTCTGATCATTTTCACATTTAAAACATTCAGGTCATAGTACATTGCCCTAATCCCAGTTCATAATACTACATGAACTAAACATACTAAATTACGATGCATAATTGATAAAAATACGAGTCCCACTTACTAATGCCGAGCTTTCCTAACTTTATACCGACTTAAACAATTTCCGAGATCCTTACACCTTTCCCGTCAACAAATAACCTAAAATATATTGATTATCATTAATTTGAGTCTAATACTCATAAGTTAAAACCCTTAAACTAGTATCACTTGAATTTAGAACCAATTTGTCACTTTGTAGGTCATTATGACCATTTCACATTTTTCGAGGTAAAAACACAATATAAAGTCTCGCATGAATCCCAAATTCTTCATTTTTCATAAAAATTCATCAATTTATATTTGTTTGATAAAAATATTATTTTTGTGATTTTTTCCTTATTTTTTGGAATTTCGTTTGATTTCCAGCCTTTCCATTTTATTTTATGAATATGAGGTTTGGCCCTTCAACCAGATCGGTCCAATTCAACAGAATCAGACCAGATTCGGTTCGGTCTGGGGTCAAACCCAATCTTATCCTTCCCCTTGCTCTGTTCTGCTGATCGTCCCTCTTTTTTTTTCAAATGGGGTTGGGTTAAACCCACCCCAAATCACCTCTAGGCATGGGAGACAACTCCCCTGCCGTTATCTTCCTCTGACAAACTGCACTCCATCTCCATTAGCAACATCAAACAACAACGACAACCACGACAACAACAACTGGGGTTGCAAGTGGGGCAGGGCGAGGTGGGGATCGTCATTACCGTCCCTGTCTCCGAAGGGCGCGGGGCGGGAATTTATTCTCGAAAATTCTCCACAGGGCGAACTTTGCCTCCCCACGCCCCATCCCGCGGGGATACTTGCGGGGCGGGGAATCCCCCCGGTGCCCCATCAATTTTGTAAAAATATATTTATATTGATTTTCATTCCTTAGCCATTAAGTACTATTTTTTCAATTTTTTAAGAAACTATTTTTCTCATGCTGAGGGATTAATGTGGATTTATTTTGTTGATTGATTCACAAGTTATCATACTTAATTAAATATATAAGATTTCCAAAAATTGTATGGCAAATATATTTCAATGATGATCTAAATATAATTTTATATATCTTTATGATATAGCATATATATATATTATATAATTACTTTAATGGTAAAAATAAATTTTATTGTTGGAGATCTTAAGTTTCATTCCGTATATTACATATGTTTTAAGTAAAGAATTTATATAATTTTTTTTGGAAAAGCATAAAAAATGAGAATTTTATGCAAGGGATGCGAGGCAAGGAATCCCCGCGGGGCGAGAACAATTACCGTCCATGCCTTGCTCCGCCATGCGGGGCAAGATTTTACCTCGTGACCCGCCCCGTGGGGAGCAAAAAGTAAAGAATCCTTGCCCCAACGGGGCGGGGCACCACGGGGAACGGGGATTCCTCGCCCCACTTGCAATCTTAACAATAACTCAACAAGACAACAACAATGACTCACAATAGTCTCACCTTCATCATCGTCTCCGTCGCTAATTTCTCTTTCTCCATAATGTTTCGAGCATCCTCCCTTTTTGGTTCGATCATCGAAATGAAGTAAAAAGGAGAAGATTCTATTTTGGGATAAATATTAGATTTCCGCGTAATTTGCATCACAGGAATCTCGAGGCAGATCTGATGGTTTATTTTATTTTTTAAGTTTTTCGATATATGTGTTGTGTATCTCGAGGTCGATCTTCTGACTATTAACAAGCTCATCACTTCTTACCGACTTATTGTTAATCAATTAGAAACTTTTCTCGACACTTGTATGCATGAATTTCAAGGATGATCTAATGGATGGAAACCAAAGTCACATTCCTCAAAGTGAGACTAAATCTCACACATATATACACATATACATTGAGTATTCTTAAGATGTGGTTGCACGCTTCTCGAGGCATCACAATGCTAACCACCATAACCAATCAACTCATTTACTTCCTCGATTCTCACGCTATGCATATCTCGAGGCAAATCCAATGTATAATTTTATTTGATTTAAATTTTAGGATTAATTTATATACATTTAACTGTATATTTTAAATATATAGATAACTATTTATTTTGCACCTATAAATTCATCGTGCATGTCAACGACAACCCTTGGGCATGCACACTACTGTACATCCCACACGTGTCACCTTCGACCCCATGTGTCACTATGTGCTCACCAATTATTAATTATTTTCAATATATATTTAAACATACAATATATACGCCTTTATTTACACGTTTATCATTTGGTCGTAAGCGCCAACGAGTACATTCGGGCATGCACACTACCATACGACCCATGTGTGTCATCTTGACCCACACACGGTATTAGGCGTCCTATAATTTCTCAATTATAGGCCAATTTATCCAATAAATACTAATAAACTTCATATAAAAGCAAACTACAAGCAAATCCACGCACATGCTAATCGAGACAAGTTGGACTTAACCACGAGCCTAACTCGGGTTAACTAGTATTCGAATTAACACTAATCACTGCTTAAGGTAATGGTTCGTCACAAAAAAAACCCCAAATTGCAGAAGCACTAAACCTTTCACACTTACAAACCATTGCACCTTTTCACCAAAATCCTAATTTATTGCCTAGATTCATCTATTCTAAGCTTAATCTCATTGTATTTAAGTGATTTCCACATCAACCTAGTCTTGTTCAAACCAAGAATATTTATTTTAGAGGTGTTGTGCCAACCTAGGGTTTTAGGAGATTTCGACTTAGAGCTTTAAGGGACAATCTAGAGGAGTTCAAGAGCTTCAATCTTGAGAGATTAACTCTCAAAAAGGTAATTACATCAACTCTAGCCCTTTACTTTTACAAATTTTTGATTCAGGGATTCTCGCAAATTTTTCAATATTTTCAAAATTGATACGTTGGAATTTATTTAATTGTATTGCACAAATGGTTTTATTGACCATAATAGACAAGTAGTAGTGATTACATTGATCGTCGATTTACAAATCCCACAATCTCGGAACTTTTGCTATATTTACACTAGCGAGTTTGAAATGAGTTTAGGGGTTTAGTTATGGTTTCATCTCAATTTAAGTTTTTATATTTTTGAAGAGATTACAATTTGCCACCCCCTTATGATATTTAGAAAATCGATTTTCAAGTTTATATTTTAGTTATCACTTTGATGCCAATTTTATTCTATATTTACAGTGTATTTCAAACTAGCTTTTCAAATAGATTTATCATTTTTAAAATAAAGTCTTGAATTTTACCGAACTATTTTCGACACTGTTGTTTCTATCATTTATAGGTTTCTTTAGTTTTTGAACATTTTTACAAGTTGAAACAATGGCTAGAGGAGGAAAAGGTAGAACCTCTTGAGAGGAGAAGGGAATTGCACAACTTAAAAAAAATCCAAACCAAAAATCTAAAGCTCCACTCAAACTAATTAGGCCAATAGGGATTTCAGTGAATAACCCTTGAACTAGAGCACCTAGAGACCCTTCTCCACCCTTAAGTTTTGACTATGATTCGAAGGGAGAGGAAGAGATTGAGAAAACATACACCATTTTTTCCATGCCCATAACTTAAACAATGCCAAGGCTATTCATATGATGCATAGTGACATTAATAAGAATAGAAAGATTATACTAAAGAGAGATTTCAACATCAAAAATGAAGTTAAGTACATGCCTAGGATTCTATATATAAGAAAGGAAAGGAACTGGGATTTTTAATAAGGTATTACTACGCCGATAACGACGCGGGTCCTCAGTTGAAATAGGGTGTGTCGTATTAGTGAGAGAATTCTATACTAACGGGCATGGATATGAAAATAAAACAGTAGCTATAGTCTGAGGAAGACCAATGGACTGCTCACTCGAGAAAATATACTAGTATTATGTTTACCCGAAGTTCATTTGAGTCAAAATAATAAGTACTCTAAACCCTTAAACTGGTCAAACTTAAATTCGGAACCAATTTGTCACTTTGTAGGTCATTATGACCATTACATGTTTTTCGAGGTAAAAACCCGATATAAAGTCTCGCACAAATCTCGAATTCTTCATTTTTCATAGAAATTCATCAATTTCTATTTATTTGGTCAAAATATTATTTTTTTGAGTTTTTCTTTATTTTTTTGGAATCTTTTCCAATTTTCATCTTTTCTTACATTTTATTTTATGAATATTGATTTGACCCCTGAATCGGACCCGGTTTGGTCTGGTCTAAGTCAAACCCCATCTTCTTCCTCCCCTTGCTCTGCTCTGCAAATAGTCCCTCTTTTTTTCAAATGGGGTTAGGTTAAGCCCACCCTAAATCACCTGCGACAACTCCCCTGCCGTCATCTTCCTCGGACGAACTGCAAATGCAGTTCGTCCTAGCGTCCCCTTCCATCTCCATTAGCAACAACAAACAACAATGATAGCCAAGACAAAAACAACTCAACCAGACAACAACAACAACAACAACTCGCAACAGTCTCACCTTCATCATCGTCTCCATCGCTAATCTCTCTTTTTACCTAACATTTCGAGGTTTCTCTCTCTCTAGTTCAATCATCAAAATTAAATACAGAGGAAACGATTCTATTTCGGGATGAATATTATATTTCCTTAAGATTCACATCACACGAATATCGAGGCAGATCTAATGGTTTATTTTATCTTTTGAACGTTTTTTGAGATATGTGTTGCGTATCTCGAGGTTGATCTTATGACTATTAACAAGCTCATCACTCCTGACGATTTCTTGAAGATCAATTACAAACTTCTTGAAATTTGTACGTACGAATCTAGAGGACGATCCAAAGGATAGAAACCAAATTTACATTCCTCAAAGTGACAGTAAATTTCTAAAATGCATACACATATACAATGATTATTCTTGATATGTGGTTGAACGAATTTTAAGGCATCACAATGCCAACCACCACAATCGATCAACTCTTTTAATTCCTCAATTCTCACGCTACACATATCTCGAGGCAAATCCAATGTACAATTTTATTTGATTTAAACTTTAGGATTCATTATATATATATATATATATATATATATATATGTATAAATATATACATAACTATGTATTTTACGCCTATAAATTCACCGTGCATGCCAATAACCACCGACAGGCGTGCACACTATTGTACATCTCACGCATGTCACCCTCGACGCCGCGAGTCACTACGCACCCACCAATTATTAATTATTTTAAACATATATATTTAAACATACACTATATATAAATATATATATATGCTTTTATTTACACGTTTATCATTTCATTGTACGTGCCAATGAGTACACTCGTGCATGGACGCTATCCCACAACCCATGTGTGTCTCCCTTAACCTACACACAGTATGAGGCATCCCATAATTTGTCAATTATAGGCCAATTTATCCAATTAATTCCAATAAATACTAATAAACTTCATACAAACGCCAAACAACACACAAACCCATGCATACGCTAATCAAGATGAGTTGAACTTAACCATAAGCCTAACCTAGTATTTGAATTAACACTAATCACTTACTTAAGGTAATGGGTCGTTACAAAAAACCCCAAATCGTATACGAACTAAACCTTTCACACTTATAAACCATTGCACCTCGTCACCAAAATCCTAATTTCTTGCCTAGATTCAACTATTCTAAGCTTAATCCCATTGTATATAAGTGATTTTCACCTCAAGTTAGTCTCTTTCAAACCAAGAATCTCGATTTTTGGGGTTTTAAGCCAACCTAAGGTTTTAGGAAATTTCGACTCAGAGCTTGAAGGAACGATCTAAAGGAGTTTAAGAGCTTCAATGTTGAGAGATTAACTCTCAAGAAGATAAATACATCAACTCTAGCTCTTTACTTTTACAAATTTTTTATTCGAAGATTTTTGCAAATTTCTCAACATTTTTCGAAATTGATATGTTGGAATTTATTCAATTGTATTACACAAATAGTTTTACTGACTCCAAGAGACAAAGAGTAGTAATTACATTGATCGTTGATTTACTAATTCCCCAATCTCAAAGTTTTTGCTATATTTACATATATTTGCAAATGGTTTACAATAACGAGTTTGAAATGAGTTCGGGAGTTTAGTTATGGTTTTATTTCAATTTAAGTTGCTATATTTTCGAAGAGATTACAATTTTCTACCTAACTACTTTACGTTATTTAGAAAACTGATTTTCAAGTTTATATTTTAGTTTTTACTTCGATGCAAATTTTATTCTACATTTACAATGAATTTCAAACTAGATTTCCGAATAGATTTATCCTTTTTAAAATAAAGTCTTGAATTTTACTAAATATTTTTGACAATATTGTTTTTATCATTTACAGGTTTTTTTAATTTTTGAACATTTTTAAAAGTTGAAACAATGGATGGATGAGGAAAAGTTAGAAGCTCTTAAGAGGAGAAGGGAAAGGCGCAACTTGTAGAAAAACCCAAATAAAAATTCAGAGCTCCACCCAAATCAATTAGGCCGATAAGGATTTCAGTGAATAACCAAGGAACTAGAGCACCTAGAAAGCCTTCTCCACCCTTAAGTTTTGACTATGATTCTGAGGGAGGAAAAGATTGAGGAAACACATCACTTTTTTTCATGACCATAACCTAAACAATGCCAAAGCCATTGATAGGATGCATAACAACATTAAGAAGAATAGAAAGATTATATTGGAGTGGTGTTTCAACATAAAAAATGAAGCTACGTACGGGGCTAGAATCCTAAACATAATAAGGGAAATGAACTAGGGATTATTACCTAGGGATTACTATGTTGATAACGATGCGGGATCCTCGGTTGAAATGGGGTGTGTCATACTAGTAAGAGAATTATATGCTAACAGGTATGAAGACGAAAATAAAATAGTAGCTATAGTCTGAGGACGACCAGTGGACTGCTCACCTGAGAGAATAAACCAATATTACGGTTACCAAAAGTTCATTTGAGTCAAAATAATGAGTACCCTAAATCTAAATACATGTACAAACACAGATTTTCCTACGAGACCATTAGGAGCGATTTAGAAGCTATTCAGATGGATGGTTTCCATTTTGATTTAGACGGGTATCCAAAACACATGAAAACCAAATATTTTAGGAAAAGAACAAAAGCTTGAAGCTTTTTTCTTGAACGCAAACCTATAGCCTAGTTTACAACACTTCGATATAGAGAGTTATAGGGTTGCTCTCTTATACCAGACAGTCCAAGGGATCGGGTACATTAATGTTGGCCTAATAATTTATGAATCGATTAGGAATGCCATGACCACTAAGAAAACAAAGTTCTACTTTTTCCCATGATGATTACTGAATTTTGCGAGCAAGATCGGATTTCAATGAGAGGAGTCGAGTTTGATGTATTCCCGAATAAGACCATCACTTACGATGTTATTGAGAAAAGCAAGAAAGTACCGAAGAACTCTAAGTCATTAAGAGCTCATGTTCCAAAAACAATGCGAGGTTGCTCAAAACATCTATGGATCAGAGCGACATAGGACCAAGAGGACTTAAGGCAGGTTAGCCAACATTCGTGTTCCATCACTCCAACTAAGGATGTCTAACCAAGGATTCTTCATTGAAGATAACCTAGTGGAGGGAGTAGACTATGTCATATATGATCCTCAAGCTAGCTACCAATCCCAACATCCTAATCATGGGGATAGTGGTGATGATGCGAAGTCTGGATGGCGGTTCTGAAATTTTTATTCTTCTATATTTTATATTTTCCCGAGTGTAATTCATGTGAGGTCTATATTCGTAATACTTTGATTGATGTGGTATATGTTCACAATTTGATACATTTGCTTTGGTATGTTCCAAAATTTGATACAATGAAATGGTTTAATATTTTCAATTCAATTTTATGATGCTTAAAAATGTTAAAATTGTCTTTATATTCAATTCATTCTTATGATTAGTTAATTATTTGATTTATTTGTTTATGCTTCATAAGGTTTTTTTTATCATAGAACCCGAATTAATTTCTAAACTTCGAGGACAAGGTTTGGAATGAGTTTATGGGTACTATGTGAAGTGAATTATAAAGATACGAAGTATGAAGAAACGAGGGGTAGAATTTATTTAATCGTTGAACATTGCGAATTTTTCAAAATTTTGCACAATACAGGTAATATTTTCCTATTTCATTTTACTTTATTTAGTTAGGAATATGAATATAATTTGAATAGAAATGGAAGTGATATATTATTATTACCCATGAAAATAGAAATTTATGATGGAAATGAATTATTATACCCTATTTGACTTCACCTAAATTGTGTATATACTACAGGAGTTTAAAGGGGGTTGATTACTTTTTGTTAGACATTATAATGGGTAGAAGATCGAAATGATTGTGCAAGATGAACAAGACCAATTTCTAAGAATCTTGTTATACAAAGATTATTGATCAAGTATTTTATATAAGTATATATATACATATATATATATATATAATATATATATATATATATATATATATATATTGAGAAGAGCTTATACCACAATTGAGGAGAAAAACATGAAATAGCCAATAACTTTACTTAGTTGGAAAGAGTACTTCCTTGACTATAGTGAAAGTAAGAAGTGCTAATATGAGTTTTTAAATAAAAAAAATAGAGAGAATTACAGACTCCAAAGGAAATGGAGCAGGGAATCTAGTGTGGGAGAAATGAGAGGAATAATTCTTATAAAAAGAATAATGGATCCTAAAGAAAATGGAGCATGGAATCATAGGAACACAATATAAAGAAGAAAATGAATTTATATAATTAAAGAAGAAAGAAAGAGAGATATAAAAAAACAAAGGAAGTTTATAAGAAAAACCTCTTAAAATAAAATATTCAGCTCGAGTGCTTATAGGTATGTTAAGTGAAGTATATCTTTTTACTCCAACAAATGAATATGAAATGATAATTATTGTTGAATAAAAGCTCCTATCGACTTTGATTATAGTGATATTTTAAGTATTATTTGAAAATGAGATTGATTTAATGATTCTTGTACCTTGAGATTCTATATTAGTTATCGTAAGCTTGATGCTTGTCAATGGAGATTGAGAAAACCTATGTAGTGCCATGACTTTGGTAATAGATTTATCTTTGAATTTCGAGGTATATTGCACAATTAGGAGGTTGAAATGTCAAATAAAGGGGTAGTTCTTTAGTTCTTTCTATTCTATCATGATTCTTATTGTTATGAAGGTAATATGTTTTTTTTAAGATCATTTTTATTTAAGAATAGGAGTATATAATTATGAAATCATAACGAGGGAAGAAAAGAGAATATGATTAAGAGTATTCCTTTGATTGGAATGGAAAAGTGTCGAGTTTGGGGTATTTGACAAGTCAATAATTAGATATGTTTCATAGCGCATTTTAGGACGATTTAAGATGTAAGAGATTATATTACATGGGGTTTTCTCTTATTTTTTATTTCAGGTAGTTAATCAAGTTGAAAGATTATGCGAAGAATCATCACTAAGGAAGCAAAGGAAGAACCGAAAAATAAGCCCAGTGATTCCCTATGATTTCAAATTGCTAGCCAAATCGGTGGAACCAATGAGCTTCAAATTATAAATTTTCCCAGTGATTCCTCTTTCACACAAATTGCTAAGAATCGCTGTGGAAGATTTGAAAAATTTAAGATAACTACGAGTTGTTTGAGTTGGTTTGGGATGTTTACTACTTAAAATACTATAAATACAACCTTTAGGTTTCGAAATTAGTTGCCCTTGAGTACTTATATCAATATTCCATTGCTCTAGGAGCCATTATTTATTATTTTAGCTATTTGCTTTATCATTCTTTATTTGTTAAAGAAGATTTGAAGAATTGTTGTATTTAATTCAGAGGTATTTATCTATATTTTTTGTTTATATTATTGCAATATTATTTATGATTATGAGTGAGTAATTATTTGATCTAAAAAAAATTCGAACGTGAACTAGATGCGTTTTGCAATGTTGTTATGATGAAAAAATTATGTGCTTAATGCTTTAAACCAATCATATTCTTAGATTCACTGATTTAATAGGTTATTATCTATTGATTTTAATCATGATCTTTGTGTTGCATGCGTAGTCTAGAATGTATATTGTGATATTTGGTTTAGTTATCTATTTGAAGTAGTAACTAGGATTGTTTAAAAGGCAAACACCATTTAGATGTCTTAGGTGAATTTGAGATCTAAATGTAATGTTGAAGTGTCTTTCCGAAGATGTTAGATTTAGTAGTTCGAGGTTCTCATAAATTTAATGCAATTTTTTTATCATAACCGCAAGTATAATAGTTCAATTGTAGTAATGATATGATCAACTAAGGTTGATTAAGGATATTGTCCTCTGTTAAAGGTTTATGTGGATACAGTTTATTTAGTTGAATTCACTCTATTGTTAAGAAAATCTTTTTTGTTTTGATTTAAATTAAACTACTCTATTACATTAAAACATTGTAAATTAACTCGTATTCTTATATTGAGAAAACGCTTAGTTCATAACTTCACCTAGGTAATAAATTATTATGCTTTCATCTCATACTTCTTTCATTTTCATTATGTGTGTCCAATGTCAATTAGAATAAACAGATTTCTTTCATATTCACTTCACCCATTATCGTAGTGGAATAGATCCTAATATGCAAACTAGAACTCCACCTATCGGTGTGAATAACGTAAGTCTCACATAGCATTAAGTTCCAAATCTTTATATGACATCCGAGAATTTTATAAACTTGATTAAGCTGCTAATTAAGCAGTTTCAGATTTAATTTGGGATTCAGGTATTCGAGGTGGGACCCAAATGTTACGGATCAGAGATCATAAAATTTAATATTATTTTTGTGTGTCGTGTGCCTATTTGATGTATTATACACTATTTTGACAAGAAATAAGGTTAAGTGGTGTGTATACGTAGTGTCCATGAGTTTTGGAGCGCGTTGGAAAATTTTTTCCAATTTTGGTAATTTTGGGTATTTTTTGGAATTTATTTTGGAGTTAAAAATAAGAGAATATCATGAAATTAAATTAAATAATTAATAAGTTAGTTGGTGCCTAGTGACACACAAGGTCGAGGGTGACACGCGTGAGATGTATCATAGTTTGCACACCCGAGGATGGTCATTGGCGCGTGTGGCGAATTTATAGCAACGAATATATAGGTATATATATATATATATATTTATATATATATATGGTTTATATATATAAATCAATCATATAGTTTTAATTAAATAAAAGTATACAATTGATTCGCCTCGAGATACGCGTAGTATGAGCGTCGAGGAAGAGAATGATGGAACGTGTTGTTAGTGAGATGATAGGTCCAGGCCTCGAAATGCATGTTGTCCAATCTAAACAAAAATCAAAGGTGTTCATTTTTATAAATAAAGCTATTTGATCTACTTCAAGATACGCGATATGTATCTCGAGGAGATCAAAAAATTTGATTACACAGTGAGTCGATAGAGAGGTGGTACTAAGGCAGTTGATAGCCACTAGATCAACCTCGAGATACGCAACAAGTATCTCAAGCAAGACCAAAATATATAAAATAAGTGAATTATTAGATTTGCCTCAAGATTCGTGCGATGCAAATCTCGAAAAAATTCTAATATATATCTTCAAATCAACAGCGCCTCATAGTTTTTGTTATGAGCCAAAAATTGACTACGAGATACGTAGTACGTATCTCGAGGAAGATCAAATTTAATTATGAAATTGAAATCATTTAATTTATCTCGAGATTCGCTTAATGCAAATCTCAAGGAAATTTTAACTTATATTTTGCAAATCAACCGAAGCTCCTCAACACCAAATTTGATGATTTTGATAGTGATGGAGTTGAAATTGAGGGGGAGAAACCGAGAGAGAAGGATCAAATCCGAGGTGATGGAGAGATTGAAGGTGAGTTTGTGGGTTATTGTTTGTTGTTGTTAATCGTTGTTGTATGTAGTTACAGCTGGTTGTTAATGGAGGATGGTGAAGATGGAGGTTGAGAAGGGAATTCAGATTGGTCCGAGGAGGAGGTGGGAATGAATCATCTCCCCTGCCAAAACTCAACCTGGGGTTGGGCTTGACCCCAACCCCAATGTAAAAGAAAAAAAATATTTCATCTTTGAAACAGAGAGTAAGTGAGGAAGAATAAAAGGGGGAGATTTGTCCCAACCAGACCGAACCGGGTCCAGTTCTACTAAGTCAGGCCAGTCTGGTTCAGGGGTCAAACGACCCCCAACTTATAAATAAATAAATAATAAAGGAAAAAGCTAGAATTTTGGAAAAAAAATAAAAAAATTAGATTTTAGACGAAATTATTGGATATTAAGGAGTTTTATGAAAAATAAGGATTTTAGAAATATTTTGAGGATTTATACTGGGTTTTTTCTTGTAAAGCGTGCTATGATATGCAAAAATGTCCGAAATTTAGAAAATTGTTTGAAAGCTTAGTCGAGGGTAATTTTTGATTCCAGACTACAATTTGGAGTCAAAATTAGGATCCAAACATCCTAGGAGTTGATTTTGAGGGATTTCGGGGTTTTCGGGTCGAGGAGGGCCAAATAAAATATAATAAATTGAAAAAATTATATTTAAGCTTAGACAATGTAAAGTTTGTTGTCGAATGATAATTTTGAGTTAAAAATGAAATCCGAGCATCAGATCTTTTAGTTTGAAAGTATTTTAGGTGTTTCGAAACGTGATTGGGTCAATTAAATTGCAACTAATTGGAAAAATAGTGAAGTTGTTGTTGAGGCTTACATGACGTATTAATGAATTATATGACCATGATTGAAGCCCCGTGTGGACTATTTTACCGACTCGAAGCGCAAGGGAGTTGCGATATCACGTTTGTAAAGTTAAGTAAATCCCATAGTGACCTTTACATTGTATGATTATAATTTCATATAAATTGCATTGATCCTTGATATTGCATTTTTGTTGTACATGCATACACAGGTTAGAAAGATAAGGCGATCTGAGTCTCCTTATAGTGTAGACTATACTATGGTTATAGAACACTATATTATGCTAGAGGGGGTAGAGTCACTGATACTTTCCATCATGTGATTATCATGAGATCACATTGAACTAGATCATACTTGGATAGACTCGAGGAACGAGACTTGTTCGGTTATTCTCCCTATGCATAAGTCCTTATTATTGTTTACTTACCACTTTTGGAGAACGTCATCTGATTGTGGTCGGATAACAAAAATGAGATAGATTTACAGTTGTATTTAAATTCCTTGGATTATATTCTTCTCTTGGATTATTATGCATTTGATTATTACAGGTGTACTGGATGGTTTGGGATTTACTTATATGACATTATCGATTTTTTATAATTAGATATTGACAGGTTCTAGCAGCGACAAAGGAAATGGAAAGCTTTCCGAATGTATGTGACTTGCTTATTTCTTTTCTCTATTTATGTATTGGTTTTTGAATATATTATATTGTATAAATGGGTTTATGGGTTTGAGTATGATTAGGATCTCCTTTGGAATGATGGGAACAGTTTTAGGACAAATTGAGATAATTTTTGAAGTTAAAGTAATTCTAGTTTAAGAATTTTGATATTTTAAATCAAGTTAAAATGAATATATAATTTAGTTGATGCAATATATATAATTATGCGTAGATTGCGAGTCCTTCGGCATTTCCACAAAAGTTGAGCAGGTTTTGTTAATGATTTTTGAAGGCCAGGATTTTGGATGTAGGCTTAAAAATAGAGGAGATGTTGTCGATAAATTTTTATGAAATTTTGAGGACTATCTAATTAATATATAAGAACTTTGAGTATTATTTAATTAATCTAAAATAACATCGAGGATTAAGATACAGTTTAAAATCATTAGTGGTTAATAAAGTCTTATAATTGAATATTACAAGATCTTATTCTTAATTGTTTATTGATGGATAGGTTAAGGCTACTAGATTATCAGCGGATTAAGGTAATCTAGGTCGATTAGATGCCCTAATTAGTTTGGGTCTAATACTTTAGACTCATAACCACTTAAGTTTACTATTCGTGCCTCTCCAATCAATAACTAGCTATCGATGTTATATATTTTACGGATGTATTGTTCATATTCGACTTAAAAGCTCCAATGGACATAGTAACTCCTAAAACGTCTAATCAACAAACATATGATCAAGATGTTTATAGCATTGCATAGAGAATTAACACAAATTCTAACCATTGCACCTTTTAACATTATAATCCATTCATACTTCCTTTTGCATAGTATTCATACCATATGATCTATTGATCCCTAAGATAAATAAACTACTCATTCATCATTGAAATCAATACACAAATCATGGTATTCATTGCAATCAATATTAAATCAAATAACTTCAATTTTAATCAAAGAACAATACAGGATAACCACAAGTGGAGTCTTTAATGTCTTCTCCTTCAAAACTCTTCTCAATACTCAAATCTAATGTGGTGGCTCATAAACTATGATATTAGGTGATAATTGGTGAGTTTACCACATTTTAATACCTATTTATACACCTACAACTCATAAGAATACAACTGAAATTCTTAATTAACAATTTCAAATGAACTAGAATTCCAAAACTCTCAATTTCTATTTCCCAGCAATGTTTGTGAGTGATCCACTCTCCCTGTGTAAATGTGCAGCTAAACCACAGCTTCGACCTTTGTATCTGTAATTTCTTCTAACAGTAGGCTCGGTGCCCTGTGTGTATTTGCTCGATGTCGTGTGTTACCCCACAGAACTGCCACTGCGTCAAGTGCACTGCACCTCTTCTTTAGTTTCCAAGCCTTCTCCACGCCTTGTACTCATTTCCCATGGCGTCACTGGTCTTCTCCACGGCATCAAGTTTGATTTTGCGCTTTTTCTCCTCATTTCATCATGGCATCACTCATTTGTCTCTTTTATACCTTGTAATCCTAAAAATACATAAATACCACCAATTAGACTATTGGGTTTTGAGGTTCATACGCAGCGAAAAATTCATAACAATTTTGAAATGACCCCAACAGGATTGAAAATAAGTTCCATTAAACTAGATCTACAAAAGTAAATAATACATTAATTTGTGATTTCTTCCTCTGATTGTTCGATCTCCAAGATGTCAAGCACGTGTCCTCTATTAGGAAATGCACATACGAATGATGACTACAATATGGAGTGCTAGCCCCAAGAGAGATTGGAAACGTTTTTCTTTCTCTCCCAAAATCCAGAGAACTCAAAAATAGCAAAAAAGAAAATCTTTTTTTTTTGTTTTAGGGTTTCAACCTCTTTTTATATGTGTAGATAAGCCCTCATTTAAAATCTTATTCCTAATACAACTATTATATTTAGGCAGTTTTAAGCAAATTACATATACGCCCATATTAGTAAGTTATCATATAATAAATTATATGGGATTTTATGTCATGAATTTTATCATATATAATTCATTACTCCAGACCAATTGAAATTGTGCAATGCATTCAATAGGATCATGCGACGTTGGCAATGAACTAAAACCATTTTGGTACACAAGCCATAAGCGATCTCTAGCAAGGCATTATGACTTAATGCCTACCTAGGTAGCATGAATATCAAATTTGATACAACCTAATTAATAACATATATAATATTTTTTTATCATGCGATATTCTTTGATTAAACATAAGGTATGGAAAGTAACCCTTGATGTTCAATCGTACTATTCTTGATCTTTAAGTAGAATGAAAACATCTAAGTGCCATTGATCTTATCAATTCACTTGACCTTGGCTATTTAACAGTCTAACATGTCAAAGGATCCACTGATATCTCTCTATAAATGAGAAGGACGAATTCTATCTCGATTACACACCTCACACATTATTCACATGGTAATCAATCACAATTTTTATAATCGTCTGGTTAAAGACAATGTTTGATTGTGTCAAATTATCATGTTCCCAATATTGAAATCTATGATAATCTCAAGTCGAAGGACTAAATGATATACTTATCATAATTGACACCTATAAGTTTATCTATGTGGTGTTCCCATAGCTGGTCGGTCCAGTACCTTGTTCCCTAACAAATACTCATGATCTCGATTCGTTTTACTCTATGCATGATCATTATTTGACCATCAATCAAGATTCAACTAGTCTTAATTCATTATAGTTCTCAGTATAATAACCGATAAGGGACATTTAAGATATTTCAACAAATACCCATGGATCTTATTATAAGTGTGATGGCCCAGAAGTTAGTAATAGTAAATTAGTCCCTAATCAGGGTTATTGACTTGTAACGTGGGACATGCATTGAGATACATGCATTGACCGAGGCAATGTGGCCGAGGTATATATTAATTTTGTTGTGATGTATTCCTAGCGTGATGTATATGAGTAGACTACTAAGTCACTCCTACTTGTATATAGATATCGAGACGTTAGCGGGGACACACCTCGCGATGTGTGTCGGCATGAAACCGGGGTAGAGAGTGATGTGGTAAACTAACTTAAGTTGATGTGGCTTTGTTAGTTGAAGTTGATATGGCTATAATTGATTTTATATTAAATGTAATATAAGTTAGCAAATTAAAACATTAGTCATTGATATTTCTTGTGATACCTGCTGACACATCAAGAGACCAATTGAGGTGAGATTTATGTTAGCAAGAGAAAGTTAGTGGAGATTTAGTGGAGTTAAAATCATGATATAAGCGATTAGATTAGTCTCGAGATACATTTGTACATTAAAATCAATGGCTATTAAACAACCTTATCAATATATATATATATAAGATTGAATGGGTTAGTTCATGCAAACCATTTCATTTCTAAACTTAGAGAAGAATTAAAGTGATGGAGAGGAAGATTGGACATGAAAATTATCAAGTTAGTGAAGGAATTCTAGTGGAATTGAAGAAGTTGATCTAGTTGGCGGTGTACAACAACTAGGTAATTCTATTTGTACCACTAATTTAGTATATTATGATAAATTGGTCTTAATAATAAGGATTTTGTTTCGAATAAGATGAGAAACTTTTTCACTAATTTTATGACTTAATTAAGCATCAAATGAGTCCTTGAACCTTGAATTTCAAATTTGAAGTTTATTGGTAAAAAATAATGATTTTAGTCATGAAACTGATTTTTAACAAATTCTAATATGAAGGTGTTTTTAATTTTAAAAACCAATAGCATTTTTAATTCCTCACGAAAAATAAATAAATTTGCTATCACAAAAATTTGCATTTTGATTTAAATTGACAAAGTTATGGTATTTTGAAGTTGTAGTTGTTTTGATGAATTCTGTTATGAAAAACTATGATTTTGAGTTTAAACACCTAAGTCTATAAATTTTAGGTAAATTGGTGATGATCAAGCTTAATTTAGGTGTATTGGAGGTGTATTTTAGAATGTAAGGTTGAACTCTTAATAAGAAACACATGTTTGACGTTGTGGCGATGCCATCGCTGCAGACAGCATAGTGCCACCACATCGTCAAGACGTGAAAAGTAGTGAAATTTCTAATAAAAATTAAAGGTTTTTCTAATTGGTTTATTCTAACTTTGATATTTTGTATCAGTCCTAAAACACCCTAATTAAATTCGAAAAACTAGGGAGGAGTCTCGAGAGGTTATTGGTGAGATACGGGGTGTCGAGATGCTGGATTAGCCTAGGAACTTCACATGGTTTGTAAGTACATTAATTGAGATATCGATTTCCATTTCTTTTTCCATTATGCTTCTTATTTACAGTCATTTGGACTGACGAGCCTATTGTACTCTTAATGCCATGACTTTGTTGTTTCGTCTCATTTCATGATATCGTTATCGTGGCATTGGTTTATGTTTAAGTAATATTCCTTGACTCTTATTCATGTGCTATGACATGCTTGGTTATTAAGTATGTAAATCAAGTAGAATAGCATGCTATTAGATAGGAGATATATAGTATTGAAAATCTACTTTATTCATACATTAGTTATGAATTCACCTTTAGTGGATTTCCTAAATTGTGTCATTTCTTGAGTTATGAAAGTAGTTCTTATATCTAGGACCATTATATATAGAGATGGTCGTGGCACACGAGGTCACTAGATTTTGGGGATGTCGAGATCTCACCACTAGCTTGAGCAGCACACAACGTATGGGACCCAGGGTTGTCGGCAAGTATTTACATATATGAAAAATTGGCAACCATGAGCATATCTACACCCTACATAGTGGAACAGAGTTTATGCGATGTGATTTCATAGTCAATCGATCATAGATCATTACTGCTTAGCCGAGTGTCAGTTTCATAATGTTTAACTAAAGTATCTTATACCATGATTCTTGTTCAACTTTCTTTGCTATTGTTATGCTTTAAGATACTTGTTGTATATTTGGAAATGTGGATGAATGTCTCTCAGTGTTACTTTTTACTTACTGTACTCATCGTCCTTTTTATGATGGTGGGTGCAGATCCGTCGAGTAGCAGACTAAGGAAGGAGAAGATTGACGATTAGCTTTGAGCCATTGGAGAATATTTTCTGCTACTTTTGTAGGTGATCACTTTGTATGTCTATTACTTATGTCATTTTGTATTACCTTGGGTTGTATATTGGGTGGAGAAACTAGACTTCTTTCCTATATCATGTGTTACTTTGTTTGGTTTTATATGATCATTTGTTTCCCTGGTTTCCACAGTATGTGTTTTATAAATGTTTCCACTATTTTTGCTAAATCTTATGCTGAAAGTTAAGGTAATGATAACAATCTCTTAATTAATTCTGATGATTTTGAAATGAATAGTAATTATGTTAATCGTGAGTAATGGGTGAATGAAGTGAAAAGGCTTACTTGTATGTTGTTAAGTCCTACATGGCATGGGATATGGCTTAATGATAGGATTAGGCAAAGCAGTACCCGATTTAAGGAGCCGAGCCGTCAAAGTTGGTATCAGAGTCTAGGTTTAGCAAACGGTTTAGAGAAAGAAAATGTGATACCAAGGTCACAGTTTGTATCAGAGCCTATATTTGTAGAGTCTAGGTAATGGTGTATGGTTTATTTTATAAAGTAATACCAACGTCACAGTTGATATCAGAGCCTAGGATTGGTAAAACCTAGGCAATGGAGAATGGCATATTCTATAATGTGATACCAGCATTATAGTTGGTATGAGAATCTAAGTTCTCGATAAGTACACAACGAAACTTGAATAAAACATAAATCTTACATGTTGAAACCAGACGGTTCTTACTAAGAAACTATTAGTTAGGAAGTGAGCGAATGTGAGTTAGCGATTGTTATATGTGTATGTGTTATGTTCTGTATGTATATATACTTAATATTTACGTAATGGCTAATGTTGCGATCTCTATAAATATGCAAAATGCAACGGCATATTAGCGATAGGGTAGAGATTGTAGAGCCAGCAGAAGCCAGCATACGGTATTTGCTGAGGATTTTCAAAGGTTATCGATATAGTTGCGGTACAGAGTCAGCAGTTGGCCAACTTCATGTCAGATATGACGATTCGTATGTCCTTACGTGCACAGTCAGTTACTACCGCAACTACTCCGACTACAATGGCAGCAAAGACATACATTATTATGATTGATGATATGCAACGTTGAGTGACACAATCACTGCCCAAGGATTGTAGTTGACCGAGCTCCTTAAGATTTTACGAGCACATTTAGTTTGATTAGTTTTTTCCGCCGAGCCTACTATGACAGTGCTTGCAGCATATGAGATTTCGATTGTATCAGCTACTACCACCATCATATTACGAGCACCCGAGCTACTTATAGCGCCAACAGTACCTATTTCATCGGAGAAGTTTTATGTTGTAGTACCAGCAGAGATTCTTGTTAATGTTGCTCTTACATTGACCATAACAATAGGAAGAGGAAGAGCGGTAAGTGATTGAAGAAAACATCTGAAGGATCCAGTTCATCGAGATTCTAGATACCAATCACTATGGCAGTATCGTCTGTACAAACTTCTTTACTAGCAGATGCAATGGCAAGTAGACTTCTATTATTATCTCATACTATTATGATTCCACCTATCTTTATTCCTGACTTTGCAAGTCAAAAACCTCCGATAATGCAACCATTATAGGAATTTTAGCAAGCTAAGGGTAGTAGAGTAGTATGCATTGAGGCGGGAGTAAAGACTCACTTCGAGATTGACCGAGTTGACAAAGCAGGTAATACATATGACGTACTGTAGATGTGGTCATGAGGGACACATCATGAGTTACGGTCCATAATCAATGAGTATATTTCTCATGCTACCACAGGCAAGATTGGTACTATCACCGTCGCAGATTTGGCAAACATTAGGCGACAATGGCCGAGATGCAATGAGGCAAGGATGGACTATGACCGTAGTTACGTAGCGAAGGAGAGTACCAACATATTATAGATGTGGTCAAATTGGACACCTAGCTCGATCGTTTCCACAACCCGTAGATTTTCTTTAGCTACAGATAGAGAGTTGGGATAGAGATAGTGGTAGTAGTCCACAGAGACAGAAATTGATGCATAGTCAAGAAATCTCGACAGCACCGAGAAGACAACTAGAGTGCTACAAATGTGGACAGACCAGACACACGCTTAGACAATGTCTGCAACTTCACGACTATCATCAGCCTACCATGCAGCCACATGCTAGACATGGAGCTCATGTGGACACAGAGCCAAACTTAAAGATGGCACCTGATCCTGGTGAGTATACTCATTTATTTTTGTTTTTATTCATGCAATGTTTGACTTAGGTATAACAATAACTACACTGGTGATTTAGGAGTTAAAAGTGATGCCTGGACTGACGAGAATCATTCGAATAAGTTCATATCACATGGGTTGAAAAGTAATGAAAGTTGTGTTGCTTGATAAGCACACTAAAAACTTTCACAAGGAAAATTATACCTATTGAGATTTCTTTTGAGTACTATGACCAGAGTGACGTTTACTATGATAGTGTGCATGTGGTAACTGAGCATAGACTCGCCCATAGTAATAATTGAGCCCTAGGTAAGCAGACAGGGGATGCACCTATAGTAGTTAGGAAACACGAGCTTTGGTGCTAGTATCATTTGAAATTTTTGCTAAGGTAGTTATCGAGAGAATAAAATGGAAAAATTTATCTCAATTTTGTTAATGATGAAGAAACAAGAGTTCGCTAGCGGGTTACTCCAATTTTTTTAAGAATAAGACTAAGTTATAAGATTAAGCTTATGATTAAGTTTAATTTTAAGGTCAAAATTTCTATTAGTACTACAAGAAATTATAGTTTTTGTAACGGCTTTGATTCCGTAGGGACAAGTTGTTTTTCCGTCACATATAGTTTTTGTCACGGTATTGTCACCGAAAAACTAAAGTTGCGTATACTCCGTTGCAAAAATATTTTTGTCATGGAAATTAGCGTGACAAATACCTTTTATGACGGATCTCTGACATATTACTTACGAGATTATTGCACGTCATAAAAAACACATTTTTGTTACGACTGTATTTGCATCACAAACGTTTCATTAAACAACGAAAAAAAATGTTTTACGTCACAAGACTTTGTCCGTCACAAATACATGTAGTTACGACTTTGTACTGGTGACAAAAAATAATAATATTTTATATGTACATTGCTCCGTCGCAACAAAAAAGTTTTTATATAAAAGTTGTTGTAACTATCTCGCATCTGTCAACATAAAAATATTGCATCTATTAAAATATTAAGAATTAACTTTACTTGCATTACAATGCCAACATTATCAATCTATTCAAAGTTTAATTTTTGTGATTTTGAATCCAAAGTACCAAAAAAATGATAATACTTAATTTAGAAGTCTAACATAGCAAAATAAAATAAAACTTTGACATGTTTCTTCATGGCTTAAGTCTAACATAGCAAAATAAAATAAATCCGTGTTTTCTTAAATGCTTTCACTCCATGCTTCTTCAATTTCTTCTTCACGTGAAGCTTTCTTTCAGTTCATCATTTTTACCCTTTGAAGTCTCATCCAATTGCGCATCTAAAATTTTAAAGTTATAAATATAAGTAATCGCACTTAAACACTTACATAAATAAAAAAATATTTAATAAATCATAACGTAGTAATAAAATTTCAACAGAACCTCCACTTAAATTAAAGATTAGCAAAAAATTTTAAACATTTTACAAACTTCCGCATGCATCAAATAATTCTACAAGTCAAATGTAATCACCTTCATGAATCATAATGTATTACAGAAATTCCAGCAAAACCTCTCTTTAAATTTAAGATTCTTAAAAATTTCAAAACATTTGAAAAATTCCACTTGCATCAAATAATTCTACAAGTCAAATACATTCTTCTTTAGTGAACCATAATGTATTACCAAAATTTTAGCAGAACCTGCCCTTAAATTAAAGATTCACAAAAAATTTTAAACATTTTACAAACTTCAACATGCATCAAATAATCATCTTAACTCAAATATATTCAAACCATAGTGCTTAAATTATTGGTGCAAATTTATGAGTTTCATTTGTATAAAACATAAAATAGTAAAAAGCTCAAAAAATCATCAAAAGTTAGAGGGTCAACATATACTAAAAGCATTAACAATTCTTGAAATAGTAGTTTAGCTAGCAAATGTCATTCAACTCAATGATAGAATAAATTATCAAGTTAGAGGGTTAACATATACTAAAAGCATTAACAATAATGAAGGTGGATGCTCTTAATTAAGTTGGTCACATGGAGGTAACTTAAGATATTCTAGCAAAACTTAATTAATTACCTTTTTGATCGTTCACTTTTGAATAATCAACGAGCAGGAGAACATCCATCATGAGAAGATGTTTGAACATGAGGCCTATGTGAGCTACCAACATCTGATGTCTGCCATGTAATCAAAAATATCAATCAATTGTCTCATTTGTAATTTGAACATAATTAATAAACTTCAAGTATCAACAATAATGTCGATGAATTACTTGATCGACGTTGATAGGCGAGTTGAATTCAAACTTTCTCCAAACATGCATATATGTTATCTATTTGTGGTTGCATGTTTGTCTATAAACAATAAATTTGTAATAGATTGTTGTATTAGATTCATGAAAGAAATAATAAAAAAACAACAACTGAAATTGATGAAATATTTACTTTCGTCATGACAAGTTCCTCGCGAAGGAGCTCATTTGTAGCATTTTCCTTTTCTTGTGCTCTCCGTATTGCAATATCTGCCGAACATTCGGAATCTTTGCCAAAAACATCTTTAAATGAGGGTCCATGACCATAAGTTAGAACACGCCCGCGTTTTTCATCTCCTATTACCTTTTTAAAAATTTTCTCTCGAACTTCCGCCGTTTGCTCTGACTCAGGAATTTGTGAAAGTTTATTTTGCAATCACAACTAAACATAAAATTTGATATTAACATAAAAATGAATTGTTATGATGTAAACTTGAGAATCAGCAGGATGCCTCAATACATCATCATCAATTCGCTCTTTTGCATGTCATGTCATGAGTGAAGATGTCTTCGATGACATAAATAATCTTTTCAATCTAGTTTTCAATGGAAAATATCTCACTCGTTTAGCTGCAACTTGTTTTCCTCCATTTTTATTTGCATTTGTATTTTTATTTGTATTTGGGTCATTAGAATCATCTTCCTTATACCTTGATGCATGACAAATAACACATTCACCGATATCCTTATTTTCATCTTTGAACAACATACAATGATTAGGACATGCATCCCATGTTTTATAAGTAAAATCCAAATCTGTGGTCATTTCGTTTGCTTTGTAATATGAATTAGGTAATCGGACGCCTTCAGGAAATGCTTATATCAACAACTCAAGCAACAAAGTAAAGGACTTATCTGTCCAACCACTCATTACTTTCAAGCTCAACATCCGTACAATGAATGAAAGTTGAGTGAATTTCTCACATCCTAGATATAATGGTTGTTCTGCATCTTTTATAAGGTTAAAAAAGGATTTGGTTTCTTCGTTAGGTCCAAACGTTTGTGTAGATTCACTCGAGTTTCCAGTCTCCGCATCATCAATATTAGGAATCCCAAATGCATCATGTACCAACCATATCATCATGAAACGATTTATGTATTTCTTCATTATCTTCATAACAATCTGAAGGAGTAATAGATTCTCCATGATAAATCCAATTTTTGTAATGATTTAAGAATCCATTTAAAATAAGATGTCCTTTAACCTTTTCTCTTGACTTTAAAAATCGATTGCAACACTCCTTGCATGGGCAATAAATTTTTTCCCTTGTCCCGTTATTGGCATAAGCGAAATCTAAAAATTGTTCATACCCATCCATACATTCTTGAGAATTTTGATCAACTAAAGATATCCAACTCTTATCCATTATTTCTGCACTGGGATTATCAAACATGACATTAACACGAATAAATTAAGATTATTACAATAGAATATATTAATCATCCATAGCAAGTGTACGAACATGAAATTACAAACAACTATAACATCAAAGATTAAGCAATTATCTCAATACATGATTCTAATGCATTATAATGCATTTACCTTACCAATATTGATGAGATTCATTTAAGGATTCTTTTTTGATTGAATAATTTGATCTCAAAGTATTACTATGAAGACTTCGATTATTTTGTAATTTAATCACCCAATTTGATCTCAAAGTATTACTAAAGGTTAGGTGATATATCGAAGTATGTGTTTGATTAGTTGAATTCCAACTAGATTGGAAAGTGCCTTCGCATTAAAATACTAGAAGAACTAAAACAAATGCTAGCTAGCACAAACTACAAAACCCCATATCATCTAAGTTTGTTTTTTTGGGTGAATATGGAGGTGGTACTTCTTTATTATATAAATATAATAAAGTAATAATTTAAAAAAAAATCGTAGGCTATGCAACAATAAGATCCTTATATCGGGTCCAAAAACAAGGCACCCATAAAAAATCCCAAGCAAAAGCCAGGGATAGCGAACCCAACAAAAACAAGCAGCATGACAAGCATAAAAATAACCCACCATATCATCCAAATTTAAGTTTACCCATTGAAGAAAATTAACAAGATGAAATCAGCTCAACTTTAGAACACCAACTTTTTGTCTCATCACCTTCACAAACACATTACACTTATAAAAAATAACTGAGAGAGAAGCGGTTATATATAATAAAGAAGCATACAAACAACTAAATACATGAAATAATAAAATCTCAAGCCTGCATAAAAATCACAAATCATTGTAAGAGCAAACAAAACATATCACCGCCAATTAACCAATAAGCAAACAAAAATATGTTTTGAGAGGAAAGAGGGAGAACTCACCAATGAGACACAAGCAAGGCACGGATCGAATGAGAGCACGATGAGAGAGCGAGAGAGGTCGAAGAGGGGGACTGAATGAGAGCACGATGAGAGAGCCGAGAGGTCGAAGAGGTAGAGACGCGAGGGATGAGAGCACAGCAAAGCAAGGCAAGGACGAAGAGGTAAAGACGACGACCGAAGCGAGAGCAATGCGAGACGACGACGAGAGAAGCGAGGCAGCGCTACCGGGGAGCGAGAGGAGTGCGAGGACGACCAGGGAGCAGAGGCGCGAGGGCTAGGACGACGACAGAGCAGAGGCGCTTGGACGGCTAATAGGGAGCAGAGGCGAGAGGAAGACGCCAGAGTAGAGGTGCGAGGACGACAGCAGAGGCGCGAGGACGACGATGGGTCAGAAAGTAGAGGAGCGCAAGTAGGGCACGGCTTGGTGAAGAGGATCGAATAGGCAATTGCTTGGTGAAGAGGATCCAATAGGGCACGGCTTGGGTGAAGGAGGTGGAGGGGTGGGACGAGAAGCGCGGGATTGTGTAATTTAGGGAAAAAAAAAATTACGAGATCGCGGGTTTCGCTTGTTGAGGAAAAAAAATTTGTAAACCGATTTTTTTAAATCAATTTTTTTGTTGATTTTTTTAGCTGATTAATTTGTGTTTTCTTGTCCTCAAAAAAAAGGCCGCTAAGGGCACCCCACCATTTCATGAAGGCACCCAGTTAATGTGGGCACTAATCAATTTACCTGGGGCACCCAAAAATTAGACTCGAAATACCCAAAATACCCCTCGAACAAACCTCTCACACCCCACCACCCCCACCACCACCACCACCACCGAACTCCTTGTGGAAAAACCCATTTGTTTTCAACCGACCATTGCGAGGATACCTCGAAATCGTCGTTTCCATCCGTCTCCGTGTGTTTCTCCTTCGTTGTAGGAGGTTTTTGCAGTTTGTAGGCTCGGGGTGTTTGTCGATTTCGTCTTCAAATTAGGGCTCGGTTGAAGATCGTCGAACACACAAATTTTATTTGGTATAGTAGTTGTAATGTGTGTGTGGCAGTTTGTTGAATGGTTAAAAAATTGGGAAATCGCGGTTCTCGGCTACACAGGCCAAAGAGTGTGTTAACTGTCTCGGCCACGAAGGCCGGAAGAGTTCACAGTGTCTCGGTTACGCATGGCCGAGAATACTTTAGTTATCTCGGCCGAGACATGACGAGAGCTACAATTAGTGATAGGTAATGTGGTGTCGGTGGTGTACAAACGGGAATTTGCTCCTACTCTCGGTTGTACACTTTCGAGAGGGTTAGAGTAGGCTCTCGGTCCTGCGAGGCCGAAACAATCGCGCACATCGAGAATTACTCAGTACTCTCGGTCGTACCATACCGTGACCTACTTACACCTCTCGGTCCTCTATGACCGAGACATTGCTATACATCTCGGTCCTGCGAGGCCGAACCAATCGCGCACATCGGCAGAAACTTCGGATAACCGCATAAAAAACACAAAATTACCTCAAGTTCAACCTCCTCTTGCACCGTAGCAGTACAATCCTCCATTATATAGTGCAAGCTTGGTGGTGGGGTGCCCCGTTTTCTTTGTCAAAATGGTTTGTGGGGTTTGAATCAATATATATACAGGGGCAAAATGGTCTTTTCCATTTTCGCTGGAATTTTTACAAAAAAGTTGGGTGCCTTCATGAAACGGTGGGGTGCCCTTAGCGGCCCTAAAAAAAAATTGTGTTTTCATTTGTTATGGTAGAATGTCTGTGAGTAAACACACTTCACATGACGAAAACTTTTTACATTTTTGTGATGGAAACATTTTCTTCTCTAAAGCTTCTTTTTTTATCACGGAGAGTCTAAATCGTGACAAAACAAAGTGCTAATGCATAAAAGTTTTGCCTACGATTAATGTACCATCACTAAAACACCTATTGGATACGCTTATTTTAGTCTGTAACCAATGATTCGTCAAATTCGTAGTAAAAACTCAAATTTCTTGTAGTGTTAAATTATGGTAAAATAAGCGTATCCAATTAGATTAGTCTCTAGCTACGAATTGATGTACCATCACTAAAACACCTATTGGATACGCTTATTTTAGTTCGTTATTAGTTTTTACTACGAATTTGACGAATCATTGGTTACGGACTAAAATAATCGTATCCAATTGGAAACATTTTCTTCTCTAAAGCTAGAGACTATAACGGCCCAGAATTTACTAATAGTAAATTAGCTCCTAATTAAGGTTATTGACTCGTGACGTAGGACTCAAATCGAGATACATGCATTGACTGAGGCAATGTGGTCGAGGCATATGTTAGTTTTGTTGTGATGTATTTTCTAGCGTGATGTATAAGTGTAGACTACTAAGTCACTCCAACATATATGTCGAGACGTTATCGGGGACACGCCTTGAGATACGTACCGGCATGGGACTGGGGTAGAGAGTGATGTAGTAAACTAACTTAAGCTGATATGGCTTTCTTAGTTGAATTTGATATGGCTGTAAATGATTTTATATTAAATGTAACCTAAGTTAGCAAATTAAAACATTAGTCATTGATATTTCTCGAGATATGTAATGACACATCAACAAACAAATTGAGTTGGAATTTATGTTAGCAAAAGAAAGTCAGTGGAGAGTTAGAGAACTTAAAATCAAGATGTAAGCAATTAGATTAGTCTCTAGCTACGTGTGTGGATATAAAGATCAAAAGTTATTAAACAACCTTATCAATATATATAAGATTGAATGGGTTAGTTCATGCAAACCATTTCATTTCTAAGCTTTTAGAAGAAGTAAAGTGCTGGATAGGAAGATTGGAGAAGAAGATAAGCAAGTTAATTAAGGAATTCTAGTAATTGAATAAGTTGATCTAGTTGGTGGTGTACAACAACTAGGTAATTCTACTTACACCACTAATTTAGTAAATTATGATGAATTGGTCTTAATGATATGGATTTTGTTTCAAATGAGTTAAGAAACTTTTTTCACTGATTTTATGACTTAATTTAAGCATCAAATGAGTCTTTGAAACTTGAATTTCAAATTCAAGGTTTATTGGTAAAAAATAATGATTTTAGTTATGAAACTGATTTTTGTCGAATTCTAATATGAAGATGTTTTTAATTTTAGAAACCAATAGCATTTTTGAATTCCTCTCAAAAATCAATAAATTTGCTATCAATAAAATCTGAATTTTGATTTAAATTGACAAAGTTATGGTATTTTGAAGTTGTAGGTGTTTTAATGAATTTTTTATGAAAAACTATGATTTTGGGTTTAAACACCTAAGTCTGTAAATTTTGGTTGAATTGGTGACGATCAAGCTTGATTTAGGTGTATTGGTGATGTATCGATTATTAGAATGAAATGTTGAAATTTTAGTAAGAAACACAGGCTTGACGTCGTGGCAAGGCCGTAGGTGCAGAGTGCACAGCGCCACCACAACATCAAGACCTGAAAAGTAGTGAAATTTCTAATAAATGTTTGAAATTTTTTTAATTGGTTTAATTTAACTTTGATAATTTGTATAAGTCCTAAAAACACCCTAATTAACCTCAAAAAAACTTGGAAAGAGTCTCAAGAGGCTATTAGTGAGACACGAGGTGGCCGGATGAGCTTAGGAACTTCACGTGGTTTGTAAATACATTGATCGAGATATTTATTTCCATTTTCTTTCTATTATGCTTCTTATTTACAGTCATTTGAACTGATGAGCCTATTGTACTCTTGATGTCATGACTTTGTTGTTTCTTCTGGCATTGATTTTTGTTTAAGTGTATTCATTGACTTTTATTCACGTTCTATGTCATTCTTGGTTGTTAAGTATGCAAATCAAGTAGAATAGCATGCTATTAGGTATGAGATCTATGGTATTGAAAATCTACTTCCTTTGTGCATTAGTTTGCATTCGCCTTTGTTAGATTTCCTAAATTGTGTCATTTCTTGAATTATGAAAGTAGTTCTTGTATTTAGGATTATTATTTACAGAGATGGCCACGGCACAAGGGGTCACTAGATTCTGGGGATGTCGGGATCTCACCATTAGCTTGAACGACACATGGGGTATAGGACCCGGGATTGTCGGAAAGTATATACACATATGAAAATGGGGAATCATGAGCATATCGACGCCCTACATAGTGGAACAGAGTTGATGTGATGTAATTTCATAGTCAACTGACCTTAGATCATTACTGCTTAGTCAAGTGTCAGTTTCATAATGTTTAACTAAAGTATCTTATAGCATGATTTTTGGTCGGCTTTCTTTGCTATTGTTATCCTTTTGGATACTTATTGTATATTTGGAAATGTAGATGAATTTCTCTCAGTGTTACTTTCTACTTTGCTGTACTCACCGTCCTTTTTATGGTGGTGAGTGCAGATATGTCGAGTAGCAGACTAGGGAAGGAGAAGATCAATGATTAGTTTTTAGCCGTCGAATGATTGTTTCTGCTACTTTTGTAGTTGATCACTTGTATGTCAATTACTTACGTCATTTTATACAACTTTGGGTTGTATATTGGGTTGAGAAACTAGACTTCCCTATTGTACCATATGTTACTTTGGTTGATTTTATATGATTGTCTGTTTACCTTGTTTCCACAATATGTGTTTTATAAATGCTTCCGCTATTTTCACTAAGACTTCTGCTGAAAGTTAAGGTAACGATAACGATCTCTTAATTAATTCTAATAATTTTGAAATGAATAGTAATTATGTTGATCATGAGTAACGAGGTGAATAAGGTGAAAAGGTTGACTAGTATGTTGTTAGTCCTATATGGCATGGTTTAGGGCTGAGTGTCGGCATTAGGCCGGGCGATATCTAGTTTGAGGAGTTGGGGTCATCACAATTAGGTAAACATGCAATCACTTATAATAAAACTGCAAAAGAAAACCTCCATTTTATTGGAAGTGGCTAAACGAACCCCAGCTTTTGCTTAGATGACCCTAGCTTAGTGAAATTACTCAATTACCCCTCTATATAAAAGGGTTTTGACTTACCCATACCTCATTCACCCTACTCACCCATACACCAGTCACCTCTCTCTCAAATCGCATTCTCACAACCAACCCGAATTCAACGAAATCAAAGCAAAACTATGTCGATTCGACACCGTGGGTGCATTCATCATCTCTTTTAGTGTCAATTTAAAAGTTTTTTTTTGGTTTTTTTTTTACTTTTTTGAGTCGGTATTGTTTGTGGGATAGTTATGCTTCGATTTTAGGGGGTTAAATCTTGCATTTTGGGTGCATAGTTTCGATGGAATCAAAGATACTTTGCGATTCTGAGCAAAACCCCTATTTTTTGTAATTTTTATGCATTTTTTAGGAGTTTGTAAATTTTTTGGTTCGTTCTTGTTGACCCACGAGTGTCAGACATATAGAGTCGATACCTTTGAAGAGGTATTGGTCACACATGAAGAGGTGTCAGTCACAGGGCCGACACCTCCAAAGAGGTAACGGTCACCTTTGACCGAAACTGCAAAAAGAACTAAGTTTCAGTGGGTGACAGAGGAATTCAACCGAGACATCTTTGGATGTGTCGGTCCTATGTGTCTCGCCTCTATGTGTCCGACACTTTTGAAAAGGTGTTTGCCATTTGTATCTGACACCTCTTTAGAGGGGGAGTTGGGGTGATGGCCAGGGTAATGGGGTACAACATGGGTATTTTTAAAATTTTGAGAAACAAAAAATGGTGCACTAAGTAAAAATTGGGGTATGACGAAGTAAAAACTAAAAAATGGGGTCCTCTAAGCAAAAATTAGGGTATGTTTAGCCGCTCCTATTTTATTAACTAATATTATAAGATAAACAATGTTTTTATATGTCCTAGGGCACATGCCCTTACACCCTCATTCCAAGATATTTAGTCCAATAATACATCTAAATTAGTCATATATATAAGTCTAATTAAACACTTATCAAATACCCCCAAACTTAAGATTTTGCACGTCCCGAGCAAAGTGTATTCTACTAAGTATGCTTACTACTACTACTTATGATCCTTACTCATTTTACATAGTTCGTGGAGTATCCTTTAATTTAAATAAGTTCAAGTTAATAATCCACTTAAGTGTTTTTCCTTATAAAAATAATATTTTTAAAACACGTAGCTTTAACAACACAAATAATTCACTTTTGAAAATCTAAAATAGTTCGCAATCAAAACCATCACTACTCATAAGTTTATTTCACCTTGATAGTCTAGTAGCAAGTGTACAATCTCATGTCAGGAATTCACAAATAAGCATAGATCATACTATTTTTGTAGACTTCAGTGCTTCAAGAGTCCATAAGATTTAATATAGTTGGAAGGAAAACTTAACTAAGTTAATTGTACTCGAGCTAATTTTTTTCATTTGAAGATTTTTAATATAACTTTTACCTTTCTTTCTTTATATATTTCTCTTTTTCTTCTTATCTTTTTTAAGTTGTATGGTATCTGCTTCTTTTCTTTTGGATTCCATTTTTCTCTAACTTTTTTAAACCATCAAGTTCTCTGCTCCTTTTCCTGTAGAACTTGCGGGACTCTCTATTTTTTATTTTAAAACTCTTGTTAGCACTTATCTCTTTCACTTTATTAAGCAAGTTTTAATTCCAACTTTTCATTAAACAACATGCATATCTTTTCTCCTTTTAGTACTAAGTCTTTATTTACTTTGTACTCTAGTAAGATTCATGCTTATTATAGAATTCCTTAGAAATCTAACATATTCTACAAAAAGTGTTTTGATATTTTTGTTGCTTTTGTTTCAAGTTTATGGTCTTCCCTAACTCTAAATTTCTAATCATGAAATTATATTGTTGTTTGCTACATTTCTTATTTTCTTCAAAAATTATAACACTATCTAGAGTTTATATAAACAACAAACTTGTATTTTTACTCATCTTCAATTAAAGGCATGAACTTTACAAATGAATTACTTTATTCATTACTATACTTCTATAAATAACCAATCTATACTACCTATACACATTTAATAATAAGTAAATAATATAGAATTAAACACAATACACTACCATTCTTTCCTTTTTAACTGATTCAAAAATAAGATTTTATGATCATACATGCAGCATTTATCTTTATTTCATCCTTTCTTACTTCTTATAATGTTGATGCCCCCAAACTTAAACCAAACTCGCCCTCAAGGTGTAAAAATAAGCCTGAATAAAAACACTAAACATACAACCATACATAATATAATTTGATAATTGCATAAACATAATATTGCACAAAAAGAACTACTGAAACATCAAAATGTCCTAAATTAAAAATGATTAGTATTAAAGTATCTCTCAACTCCCCAAAATCTATGTGCATATGCTTAATATGTTGAGACTTCTCTCCATTTCGATGAAAAATCACCAGGCAAATGATCTTTTCCTACACATTTAGCACAAAATTTATAAAATTATAGAACTACTAAAACATTTGGATTGTTCTAACTAAACAAAGTAAATAACTGAAATTTTAAAACTGAAATTAAAAACCCTAGGCTGCCTCTCAGTAGCGTTTTGTTTAACGTAATTAGCCCAATGCATTTTTGCTTGTTTAGTCCAAGTTTAAATTGAGATACTCCATGACTTTGGATGTTTGAAATAATTGCTCGTCTACGAATACCTTGGTTACCGGCTTCCATGTATCCTCTTCTTTATGAGGTAACCTAAATAGATGGTATGCAACCAAATTTTCACTTCCTTTTTTATCTTTAATTTCCAAATCAAACTCTTACAATAATGACACTCATCTAATTAACCTCAATTTTACATCTTTCTTTGCAAACAAATAACAGATTGTTGTATGATCAGTGTACACAATGACTTTTGATTCCACTATGTGAGCTCTAAACTTGTCACATGCAAACGTTACCGCCAATAACTCATTTTTTGTTGTAGTATAACTTTGTTGTGTTGGATCCAATGTTTTGCTTGCATAATATATAGCTCTAAATATTCTATCTTTTTGTTGGCCTAACACTGCTCCTATCGCATAGTCACTTGCATTGCACATTATTTCAAAGTTAGATTCTCAATATTGTATTGCCATTATTAGTGCCGAAATCAAAGCTGCTTTTAAGGTCTCTATGCATTTACACATACAATACTTATTTCAAATGGAACATCTTTTTCCAACAATGTGCACAATAGTTTAGTGATTTTTGAAAAATCCTTGATAAACCATCTGTAGAAATCCACATGTCCTAAAAAACTCCTTATATCTTTAATGTTTCTTGGTATCAGAAATTTCTTAATTGGCGAGTAGACACTCTATGTCCCAAAACAATTTCTTCTTGAACCATGAAGTGACACTTTTTCCAATTAAGTAATAAATTTGAGTCTTGACATCTTTTCAATATCAAGGCTAGATTTTGTAAGCATAAGTCAAACGATGCTCCAAATACTGAAAAATCATCCATAAACACCTCTATAATATCCTTGCCATATTAAATAAAATACCCATCATAAATCTTTAAAATGTTTCTAGTGTGTTGGACAATCCAAAGGGCATCCGTCTGAATGCAAACGCTACATAAGGGCATGTAAATATAGTTTTCTCTTGATCTTCTGTTGCTATAGCAATTCGATTATATCATGAATACCTATTTAGGAAACAATAATACTCATATCATGCTAACATATCTAACATCTGATTAATGAATGGTAAAGGAAAGTAATCCTTCCTTGTAGCCTTATTTAACTTTCAATAATCAATGCAAAATCTCTAACCAGTCATTGTTCTAGTAGATAAGATTTCTCCATTTTCAGTTTAAACAATGGTCACTCCCCCTTTCTTTGGTACCACATGCATTGGTAAAACCTATGAACTGTCTTAAAATAACATAGATGATTCTGACATTCAACCATTTTAAAATCTCTTTCTTTACCACATCCTTCATCACTGGTTTTAACCGCCTTTTAGCTTCAATTGATTGTTTATGATTCTCTTACATTAAAATCTTACGCATGTAGACAGTTGGACTAATTCCTCTTAAATCTTTAATTTTCCATCCTAATGTTGATCGATGCTCTCTCAAAACTCAAAGCAGTTTTTCTTCCTCTAATTTTGCTAAAGATGCAAAAATAATAACATGACATGTTGAATTTTCTCCTAAGTACACAAATCTCAAATGCCCTAGCAAAGGTTTTAACTCCACTATTGGTTTGATAACTGCAATCTCCATATTTGTTTCTAGTTTCTCAAAACCTTTATGAAAATTTAGTGGTCCTATTGGTGATAAAGCATTGACTACCTCCTAAAGTTCACCCATAACTGCAGAGCTTGTTGTTATGCTTTAAACTAGACAATGTTCTAGTGAGTTTTCTGGCACATATTCCTTGGCTATCTAAGAAAAACAATCAGATACTAGATCTCTGATTTCGATACTTTTAATGCTCTCCCTCAATTGGAAATTTCAAGGTCCGATAGATATTGAACAGAACTTCCTCATCATTTACTTGTAACCTTAATTTTCCCTCTTGAACATCTATCAAAGCTCGTGCATTTGCTAGAAATGGTTTCCCTAAAATTAATGGTACCTCTGTATCCTCTTCCTTATCCAGTACTATAAAATCAATGGGAAAATGAACTTATCCACTTTTACCAATACATCTTCAATCACTCATTTTGGATAAGTCATTGATCGATCTGCTAATTGCAAATTTATGTTGGTCGCCTGCACTTCTCCCAAACCCAGCTTCTTAAAAATTGATAAGGGCATCAAATTTATGCTTGCTACTAAGTTGCATAAGACTTTATCAAGTAAATGTACTCCTATAGTGCATGGAATGGAAAAGCTTCATGGGTCCTTCAATTTTTGAAGTAACTTCCTTTATAAAATAGCACTGCCTTATTCTATCAATTTTATCACTCCATGTTCTTCCAACCGCACTTTCTTTTTCATTATGTCTTTCAAAAACTTTGTATAATTTGGCATTTGTTCCAATGCATCAGCAAACAGGAAGTTTGTGTGTAGCTTCTTGAACATCTCTATAAACTTCTTGAACTATTCTTGATCTTTTTGCTTCTTGAATCATTGAGGATATGGTAATGGTGGATTGACTAATGGTGGATTGTCAAGAAACGTCACTCTCCCTAGTACCATATCTTTTTTCTGCCTTTCTCCCTCTACCTTCTTTTTAGCCGATTCTGATTCTTATGTTGGTGCAACTTCTTTTTGATTACTTATGTAATTTTCCATATGTTTTGAATCCTTTTGGTGTTACTCGTCAATTGGTTTGTGTGTGTCATTTGTTGTATCCTTTGGTTGCACACGATCATTGGTTATTTTTTCCACTTCTTAATTAGACTGCATTTACGCTCTTCATAGGTTTGTACTTGTGTTACTTGGAAATTGACCTTCCTTTCTTGAATTCAAAGTAATGGCTATCTGACCAATCTATCTTTCCATGTTCTTAATGGATTGTGTTCTCTCATCATCCACGCGCTTAAAAGTTTGCTTAACATTTTCCATCTATTTCTCATGCTTTTCATGACATTTTCTATTAATGATTTCAATGGCTTGCAAGAATCTTTAAATTGACTTGAATAAAGTCATTTCTTCACTTTGGTCTAGCTTCCCTTGTTGGACTTGTTGATCAAAACTTTGGGTTGGCTTCAGTGCATTATAGGGATTTTCATAAGAGAAGTTTGGGTTGTATCCTTGATAATATCTTTGAGGAGCAATTCCTCTCGGCCTAAAGTTGTTTCCATATTTTGGTTGTTCATGAAGTTGACATCTTCAAACTTCATCCCTTGTTGCATGTCCAATGGATTAACCACCATTGCTCAGTGATTAAAGGGTTGTTATATTGCTTGTGAATCAATCTCATACACTCTAGCTGATTTTCACACTGTAGAACGAGTTCCTACTATAGAGTTTAAGGACATAAGATCTATAAGATCAAATGCTCCATCTTTATACTTTGTTAGTAAAGAACCACTTGTTATGGCATCCACTAATGTTCTCGTGCTGTGATTCTTTCTATAGTGAAGATTTGAAGTTGTGTGGCATTTCACATATCCATGTCATGGACATCTCCTCAGCATTTCTTTGACCTTTTCCCAAGCTTCACGAAGAGACTTGGTATCCTCTTGCTTGAATTGGTTAATTTCCAATTCCCTTTCAAAAACTTTCATTGGGGGAAAGAATTTGTCTAGGAATCTTTCATTGATGTCCGCCCATGAAGTCATGTTCCTTGCATTCAGTCCTTGGAACCAAGATTTGGCTTTTCCGCCCGATGAGAATGGAAAAAGCCTCATCCTGATTACTTCCCTTATAACTCCAATAATGTGAATAGTGTCATACTTCTCCAAAAATTTCTCCACATGTGCAACTGGATCTTCGTTTGCGAGCCCATTAAATAGGCTATTCTATACCATGTTGATAAGAGACGGTCTCCACTCGAATAAAGTGGTGTTGGCTTGAACCGTTATTACTCTATTGTATGTCTCTTGAACTTCCGCTTTGAAGTAGTCATAAAGACATCTTTGTCCTCGTACTTTGTCTTGCACTACTAGATCACCTTTGAGTTGATTACTCCCTCGGTCCTCATTTTGGTTCTGGTTTTCTGCTTGATCATCTGCCATTTTGGTTCCTTTCTTCTTATTTCCCTTGTTGGTTCTATGGATCTTCGAATCGTAAGGCAATAAGTCCTTATCAGATTAACTATGCATGCACTTATTGTTCCCAAAGAAAGAAAACACAAAAAAACCAAGTGTAGATTGTCAAACTTGAAATCAAAAATCTTTTTTTTTCTTATAAACTTAAAAGTAAATTTTTGAAAAACCAAATTCTTAAAAATTGTGTAAACTAACTAAACTAGTGTAAATTTGATCGTAAGTGCAATTATAACGGTTCAATTTTAGTAATAATGTGATTGATAAAGGTTGATTACGGATGTCGTCCTCTAGGAAAAGTTTATCTGGACACAATTCACTTAGTTGAATTCACTCTAATGTTAAGAAGATCTCTTTTGTTTTGATTTAAATTAAACTACTCTATTTCATTAAAACAATGTAAATTAACTTGTATTCTTATATTAAGAAAACTCTTAGTTCACAACTTCACCTAGGTAATGAATTGTTATGCTTTCATCTCATACTTCCTTCATCTTCATTATGTGTGTGCAATGCTTAATTAGAATAGATAGATTTCCATCATATTCACTTCAACCCACTGTCATAATGGAAAATATCATAATGTACCAAGTAGAACTCCACCGATTGTTGTGAATAACATAAGTCACACATAGCATCAAGTTCAAAATCTTTAAACTCATAACCACTTAAGTTTACTATATATGCCTCTCTAATCAATAACTATCTATCAATGTTATATATTTTACAGTTGTATTGTTCATATCCGGCTTAGAAGCTCCAATGACCATGGTAACTCCTAAAACCTCTAATCAATAAACATGCGATCAAGATATGCATAGCATTACGTATAGAATTTGCACAAATTCTAACCATTTCACTTTTTAATATTATAATCCAGTCATACTTCCTTTTGCATAGTATTCACACCATAGGATTCATTGATCCCTAAGATAAATAAACTACTCACTCATTATTGAAATCAATACACAAATCATGGTATTCATTGCAATCAAATATTAAATAAAATAAATTTAATTAAATTAAAGAACAATACCAAATAACCATAAGTGGGGTCTTCAATGTCTTCTCCTTCAAAACAATTCTCAATACTCAAATCTAATGTGGTGCTCATAAACTATGATATTGGGTGATAATTGGTGAGCTTACCACATTCTAATACCTATTTATACTCCTAAAACTCATAAAAATACAATTAGAAACTCTAATTAACAATTCTTAATGAATTAGGATTCCAAAACTTTCTATTTCTATTTCCCGGTGATGTTTGTAAGTGATTCACGCTCCTTGTGTAAATGTACAGCACTGCCACAACTTCGACCTTTGTATGTGTAATTTCTTCTCATAGTTGGCTTGGCACCCTGTGTGTATTTTCTCATGTCATACGTGTTACCCCCACAGTGTCATCACTGCGTCAAGTACGCTGCACCTCTTCTTTGGTTTCTAAGCCTTCTCCATGCCTTGCCCATGCCTTGTACTCATTTCTGACGGCGTCAATGGTCTTCTCCACGACATGTAGTGTGATTTTGTGCTTTTTCTTCTCATTTCCTAATGAATCAATCATTTGTCTTTTTTATACCTTATAGACCTAAAAATACATAAATACCATCAATTAGACCTCATTCCAAGATATTTAGTTCAATTATAAGTTTCATTATATATATATAAATTACTCGATCAATAATCTTTGTATAACAAGATTCTTAGAAATCTGTCTTATTTATCTTGCATTATTGTTTCAATCTTCTACCCATTTTAAGTCTAATGCAAAGCAATCGATCCTTTTAAACTCCTTTAGTGTATACACAATCTAGGTGAAGTCAAATAGAGTATCACAATTCCTTTCTATCATAAACTTTCTATTTTTATGGGTAATAAAAATATATCACTTCTATTTAAATCCAAATTATATTCAATTCATATTCCTAACTAAATAAAGTAAAGTGAAATGAAAAATACTACCTATATCTTCAAAAATTTGAAAAACTTCAGTCAATTTTGAATAAGTAAATAGATCAATTCTACCTCTCATAGACTTCCATACTTCGTTTCGTTACACTTCACTTTACCTAAATACCTCCAAACTCATTCCAAACCTTGTCCTCAAGGTTTAAAAATTAAGTAGGGTTTTTAACAAAACAAAAATACCTCATGAACCATAGACGAATTAAATAAAAGAATAATGAGATGATCAAACAATCATAAGAATGAATTTCATAAGTATAGAAAATATGATAAATGAAAATCTTCCAAACATTACAACAGAATTGAACACATCAAACTATGTATAGTATAAACCACACCATATCAATTGTATCACAGTAGCATACCACATCATACAGATCATCATATTACAAACTAATGCCTCATAAATAATCACTCAAAGATATATTAAATAGAGAAAAATGAGTAGATTTGAACCATCGTCCAAAAGTCACATCATCATCATCATCCCTTTGGTCCTGTCGTTGTGACTGGAAGCTTGCAACAGGATCATAGAACTTGTAGTCCACTCTCGCCACTGGAGTATTTTCTGAAAGGACTCGCTAATTGGGCAATCTCAATTGGGTATATGGTATTTGAGTTTTTTCTCCCCTACCTTGCATTCTCCTAGTCATATGTCTCTCGAACCCATGTATGCTCCTTGCAATTTCGCGTTGGTTCTGAAACATTAACTCTTAATTTCTCGGAGTTCGCATCTAGTTCCGCAAGATTGACCCCATCATGGCCATCTTCGTCTCTTCTGTGTACATGCCAGTAAAATTCTCCACATGTGGCTCTAGGCTCTGTTTCATTATATCATTATACACAGTAGATTGCATCTATTCCAAAACTTTTATGTTCTTTGCCCATATTCTTCTTATCTCTATGGTCTCTCTTTAAAGTATTTCATTCCTCTATCGCTCCTACTCTGAATCTAAATAGGCTTACACATGTTTGGTGCTGACTATGGACTTGTTGGTGATGGTCTTGTCTGGGAAAACATCTAGCCCTATACCTATCATAGGAACTTGTTCTTGTTGTCAAAATTCAATGATCATCAAGGGAAAAGACAATCCTTCATTTCTTTGTGATAGCATTCCTAATAGAATTATAAATGATCTTGCAATGTCCATATTGCCTATCCCTTAGACTATGTGGTATAACATCATCACCTGTTAGCTCACAACCTTGTAGTATTGTAAACTTGACTGTGGGCTTGCATTGATAAAATAATTCTTTGCTTTGGTAGTTTTCCTAAAGTTTTTGGTTTGAATATGTTTTAGATTACCATCCTTATCAAAAAGGAATCCATCCCCTTCCCCCTCCAGAATTACTTCTAAACCATTTTTAATGGTTTTATGGAGGAATCCATGTCTAAACCCATATTAAGGTTTTGCGTATTCATTATTTTGTCTCTTATGATATTTTGGTAAATCGAAATAACATTTTATTCTTACAGGTGAGTAGTCTACAGGTCTTCCTCAAACCATGGCTGTCATCTTATCATCATCTCTGTGCTTATTTACGTAAAATTCCCGCACTAGTATCTCACAACCCATCTCCATAGAGGACCTTGTGTCATTGTCGACATTAGAGTCTCTAGTCGACGATCCCTAATTCCTCTCCATTATTATGTTTAAAATTCTTGGCCCGTACTTTATCTCATTCTTGATATTGAAGCCTTTCTCTGGAATAATTTTCTTATGTTTACTAATATCGAACTTCATCCTATCGAGAGCCTTGGCATTTATTAAATGATGGGACGAAAATGAAATCTTTGGTGTCTCCTCAACTTCTTCTTCTCTCTCCAACGTATTAGTAAAATCTAGAGGTGGAAAAAGTTTTCTTGGTAATCTAACTCTAGGGTTGTTTATCGAAATCCCCGTTAGCCTAATAAGGATAGGTGAAACTTTGGATTTTTATTTGAGTTTCTCTGCTAAAGGTGCCTTTCCTTTCTCCTCTCGTAAATTTTTAACTTTTCCACTTCCAGCTATTTTCGAAATAAAAAAACTCACAAGTCTGAATAACAAATAAACCTGTGGACCATAAAAAGTAACGTTTGTCAGAAATAATTCGGTAAAATTCCACAATTTACTAGAAAAGGGGAAATCCATTTGGAAAGCTAGCTTAAAAATTCATCGAAAACTTACAATAAAATTGGCATCAAAGTGTTAACTCTATTATAAACTTTAAGTCGGTGTTCTAAATAATGTAAAGTAATCGCGTAATAATTTATAGTCTTTTCCAAAACAAAACAATAAAAAACCAAACCCCCAAACTCATTTTAAACTCAAATTTCAAACCATTTACAAATGCGTTTAAATATACCAAGATTTTGAAATTATTGAATTTGTAAATTAACGATCATTGTAATCCCAATGCCTAATCTATTAGAATTAATGAAATCATTTGTTCAATGTAATATTATGAATTCCAATAAAGTAATTTTGAAAATCATTGACAAATTTGCGAAAAATTCTTCAAATCGAAAAATTTGTTAAAGTAAAGAGCTAGGGTCATCGTAATTACCTTCTTGAGAGAGAATCACTCAAGATTAAAGCTCTTTAACTTCTCTAAATCGTTTTTCCAAGCTCTAGGTCGAAATCCCTTAAACCTTAGTTTGGCTCAACACTCTCAAAATCGAAGATTTTGGGTTGAATGGAACTATGTTGAGGTGAGGATCACTTAAATACATTAAGATTGAGCTTAGGAGGGTTGAATCCAGGCAAGAAATTGAATGTGTGGGTGAAAGGAAGCAACAATTTGGGTGTGTGAATGAGTTTGTGTTTGTAGCGATTTGTGGTTTTTGTCCTAAAAAACTCAAAATCATGCCCAATGATTCATGTATTAAGTGGAATCACTGGGAAATCACTAGGTGAATTGGTGAGTTTTGAGGTGCAATGACCAACTGATCTGAGCAGCGATTCATGTTGAAAGGTTGAATCGTTGAGGATTCGCTAAACCTAAATTTTCACTTAATTTGCTAGTTTCTATAACTGATTTAGCCAACAATTCCTAGTATTATTTCAATTCGCTGGGGATTCGCTAGGCTAAATTAACTATTTTTTCAATTTATTTCATAATTAACTTATATATCATTCATTAAAACTTTTATTAATGTATAATTGATTGAAATTTTGAAATTTTGAAATTTTGATTAGGATGTGTAACTAACTAGATAGTTTTATTAAATAAATAAATAAACAAACAAACAAGCATGTGGATAATGCAAACTTGCATTAATGTCATATTAAACAAAAACAACTCGATCACTCTCTATTAATTAAAATTACCTCGGAGTTTAAATTCTAAAAATATTCCCAATTTAAGAGTAAAGAAGTGAGAGAATAAAAACATATTATACTAAACTAAACTAAATTCCTAATAAAATGTAAATGAAAATAGAATATGGGTTGCCTCCCATAGAGCACTATTATTTACTGTCGTTGGCTCGATTGAACCCTTCTAGAATTAGGTTGGATTTCTAAACTTGAATTTAGGATTATCCACTCTATTGCAATTCCAAAAAGTGAGTGTTCAACCATTAATTGTCAGAGTGGTTGTTTTGTTCAGTAAATCTATAACACCTTAAGTAGTGGCTAAGAAATGTCATCCTAAAATTAAAAGAGGATCATCATTAATAAAGTGGAGCATGACCAAAACGTTTGTGGGTATGATGTAATTGTTCACTTGAACTAGTACATTCGTGACCACTCCTATTAGTTGAATTGAAGTACCATCCAGTAAAGAAACTCGTTCATAAGCAAGTGAATCCAACTCTAATTGAGTATGTAGAAAGAAATGTATGGGCATGGGATTCACATTAGAACTCATATCACACTGAGCTCTAAAGAACCAAGCCCATTTGAATTTAATGTGCAAATGTATATCTCCTGGATCATTAAGTTTCACAAGGCTTAAATTCGGCTTTTTCTTTTTCTTATCGTTCTTGGATTTAAAATCTTCCAGTTTGTTAATATTATTCCCATTTTTCGGTTGCTTAACTTTCCATTCTTAAGTTACTTTTTTTCTTTTGAAATGTATTCAACTTGTTCTTTCTTTGAAACATCTTTTGCAGTTTCCATTGTTACACAATTAATTTCATAAATTTCAGCATTCAGGTTATCATAATAGTTTAGTTCTAAAAAATCAATATCATCAATTTCATTATCGATTAATTCATCATATTCTTCATAGCTACGTTCGTTATTAATTTTGAACTTAACAATTTTGTCTTCAAATTCAATAGACATTGTTGTTTCAGAAATATCTAACTTAGTTTTAGTTGTTTGTCTTAAGAAAAGGTCTACCTAATAGTATAGGTAAAGGATTATGTGATATTAGATCTTCCATTTTCATGACATAAAATCGACTGAAAATACTAAGTCATGTACTTGTACTAAAATGTCTTCTATTAATCCAAAAGGTTTAGTAATTGTATTGTCTGCTAAAGTAAAATTAATAGGCGTATTAGTTAACGATCCTATTTTCAATGATTCATAAAGTTTAAGTGACATTACATTAATTAATGCTCTGAGATCACAATAGCAAATTTAATATAAGAACTTTTCCTATTGTGATGGGTATGACAAATATTCATGGGTCGGAACATTTCTCAAGCATTTTCTTTTTTATTAAAGATGTCACTTTTTGTCCTAAATTTTCATTAGATTCTTCAAAAAATTTATCTTTAGACTCGTAGAATTCTTTAGTAACTTCTTCATGATTTGATATTGTTAAAAGTTCATTAATTTCCATTTTCTTAAATGATTCAGAAATGTCTTCTTTAATATCTTCCTTCCTAGCATTTGCCAATCATTACGGAATAGTGGAAATAAAAAGCATAGCTTCATTCGATTTATAAATATTATTATTATCTAATTTCTCTTGATTAACTAATTCAGATTTTGTAAAGATTTTTAATAAGCTTCCAACTCTAACTAAATACTATGAGTATAGCCTTTCGGGAAAATGTATATATTTCAATTGTTCAGTCATTCATTCCCTAATGGGAATTACATTGGTCATCATCTCTTCTTCTTTTTATTATATCATTTTATATTGTTTGTTTTTTCACATCTTTTTGGTATCTTTTCTTGCATACAAGTTTCTTTTTCATTATCACAAAATAAAGCGTTAATTTGTGCTTAATTAGTAGTGTTTGTAGTTTGAGTAGATCTTTTAGTATGATTGCTTAACTTATTAATTTGTAGATTCATTTGATTTAATTAGTTTTTCAACTTGTTAATAGACGTATCGGTTTTAATTTTGATATGAGAAATTTGCGTAAAGTTTTAATGACTCTGGGTCATAAAGTTATGTAATATTTATTCTAAATTTTGTTGCGTAGGTTTGATAGTTTGATGAGGTTGTTGAATTGACGTAGGTTACATTGGTGCTCACTACAAGAAATTTGAGCTTTTACTACAAATTTGACGAATCATTTGTCACGGTTTAAAATAAGCGTATCCATTAGGCGTTTTAGTGACGGTACATTAATCGTAAACAAAGATTTTATACATTAACACTTATTTTTGTCACGATTTAGATTTTGCGTGATGAAAAGAAGCCTTAGAGACGAACATGTTTCCATCACAAAAAGGTAAAAAAATTTCGTCACGTAAAGTGTGTTTGCTCACAATCATTATTCTGTAACAAAAGAAAACACAATTTTTTATGCACGCGCAACCTCCTTCCCATTTTTTGTTTCCATTTTTTTGCGCGAAACCCCCCGAAATTGTTTCCGCCCTTCTCGTCCCACTCCTTCACCTCCTTCATCCGCCCTACTACTCACACCAATCATCCTCCTCAAGCCTCCGATCCGCCGTCGTCGTCATCCTCGTCGTCGCGCCTCCACTTCGTCGTCGTCACGCCTCGCACTCCTCATGCCTCTACTTCGTCGTCCTCTTCCCTGGTCGCTAGTCGTCATCCTCTTCCCTGGTCGTCATCCCCTTCCCTGGTCGTCATCCTCGCGCCTCCTCCCTGGTCGTCCTGCATCTCGCCGACGCCTCACCCTCGCGCCTCTGCTCCCTGGTCGGCCGGTGCCTCTGCTCCCTGGTCGCTGGTCGGCCGGTGCCTCTGCTCGCTGGTCGCTGGTCGCCTCTGCTCGCTGGTCGTTGGTCGCCTCTGCTCCTTGGTTCGCTGGTCGCCTCTGCTCCCTGATCGCTGGTCGGCGCCTCTGCTCGCTGGTCGGCGCCTCTGCTCCCTGGTCGCTGGTCGGCGCCTCTACTCCCTGCTCGGCGCCGTTGCTCCCTGGTCGGCAAAAATAAAGGTAGACTTCCACCTCCATGGCCGATGCATAAAACTGGCAATGTATTTTCTCCATGAACTGCCTTTCTGAAATCACAAGTGTTTGATGCTATTGAAGCCAATCCAACTGAAATCATGCTTTTTAGATCTGTAAACAAAGAAGAATTTTGCCTGGGCAGCAGCGCAGCGTACTGCACGATTCACAAACCGAAATTTTACTCGACTCCTTAAATTGACAAAGAAGAATTTTGCCTCAGTACCAATCTCTAAATGTAGGGAAAAAATTGCTAGCTGTTACATTTCAACTAACAAAAAGGAGATTTAAAGTAAGTAATAGCCTAGATAATCAATCACCATTTCACCAAAGCACAACTTGGTTGAGAAATAGACAACATCTGCAAAGATCTCAAGAACAAATTAAATAGTATATAACATGCAGGTGTACTTTCTTAAATTGTCAATGATATCAATGACGAAACAGAGGTACAAGAAGATTAGCATAGTTACTAGTATCGTTAAAACTTTTTAAAATTATCAATCAAACAATTGTGACGAAACGTACACCAATTAAACGCTATTCTACACTCAACATACATTTTCTTCATCTTCAATGAAGACATGGGAATTCCGGGCTTGGATTTTTGGTAATTTAAAATACTAAGGTGTAGTACAACAAAGGCGATGATTTTTTATCTCTAAATTTTTTATTAGTGTACATTTGATCACTGAATTTTTATTGTTATACATTTGATCGTTGAACTTTTGAGTTTTTGTGATTTTGATCCCCAAAGTTTAAATTTTCTATGTTTTTGAGGGAAATTAATTTTTTTTTTTTACTTTTGTTGGCCAATGTGAGTTGTTCGATTTAAGAGTATAAACTACTTTGCTTTTTTTGACTAGTCACACAACACTCTTATTACCCACATCGTTGAAATTTGATACTTTAAAGGATGGAAAAACTAAATGTATATCTTTGTTCGATTTAGTAATAGATATTAATAAAAATTTAGAAACCAATACCATGAAGTATACAAAGTTTAGAGATGAAATGATGAATTTTGCTTTATTAATATTATGAGAATTAAAAATAAAATTTCTATTTAAAAGTGAATACCTGTCAAATGGCAGATGGCCTCTGATACAAGGTTGTGAATTTTCTTACATTCCTACAATGTGTGTATTTGGGTGTTCTCTATTTTTTAAAGATAATCATTTCTTACTTAACAATTTTACCTTTAAGAGAGAAAATAAGGGTCTACCCACAGACCGCGCTTCAGTATGGTTGACAGCTTATTATAAAAGGGCAGGAGCTAGATCGAATGAAGATACAGAAGAATTCGCGGTAAGAAAAGATTTATTTCTTCATAACTAGTAATACATATTTAGTTTACATCATAACAATTCATTTTTATGTTAATATCAAATTTTATGTTTAGTTGCAATTGCAAAATGAACTTTCACAAATTCCCGAGTCAGAGCAAACGGCGGAAGTTCGAGAGAAAATTTTTAAAAAGGTAATAAGAGATGAAAAACGCGGGCGTGTGCTAACTTATGGTCATGGACCCTCATTTAAAGATGTGTTTGGGAAAGATTCCGAATGTCCGGCAGATATTGCAATACGGAGAGCACAAGAAAAGGCAAATTCTACAAATGAGCTCCTTCGCGAGGAACTTGCTGCGACGAAAGTAAATATTTCATCAATTTCGATTGTTTTTTTATCATTTCTTTCATGAATCTAATGCGACAATCTATTACAAATTTATTGTTTATAGACAAACATGCAGTCACAAATAGATAACATATATGCATGTTTGGAGAAAGCTGGAATTCAACTGCCTATCAACGTCAATCAAGTAATTCATCGACATTATTGTTTATACTTGAAGTTTATTAATTATGTTCTAATTACAAATGAGACAATTAACTGATTTTTTTGATTACATATGTCAGAGTTCAGATGTTGCAAGCTCACATAGGCCTCATGTTCAAACATCTTCTCATGATGGATGTTCTCCTGCTCGTTGATTATTCAAAAGTGAACGATCAAAAAGGTAATAATTTAAGTTTTGTTAGAATATATTAAGTTACCTCCATGTGACCAACTTAAGAACATCCACCTTCATGATTGTTATTTTGATTATTTACTCATCTCCTAAACTTGACAATTTATTCTATCTTTGAGTTGAATGACATTTGCTAGCTAAACTACTATTTCAAGAATTGTTAATGCTTTTAGTATATGTTGACCCTCTAACTTTTGATGATTTTTTGAGCTTTTTTCTATTTTATGTTCTATACAAATGAAACTCATAAATTTGCACCAATAATTTAAGCACTATGCATGTTTGAATATATTTGAGTTAGATGATTATTTGATGCATGTTGAAGTTTGCACAATGTTTAAAATTTTTTGTGAATCTTTAATTTAAGGGCATGTTCTGCTAAAATTTTGGTAATACATTATGGTTCACTAAAGAAGAATGTATTTGACTTGTAGAATTATTTGATGCAAGTGGAATTTTTAAGAATCTTAAATTTAAAGGGAGGTTTTTTGGAATTTACGTAATACATTATGATTCATGAAGGTGATTGTATTTGACTTGTAGAATTATTTGATGCATGCGAAAGTTTGCAAAATGTTTAAAATTTTTTGCTAATCTTTAATTTAAGTGAAGGTTCTGTTGAAATTTTATTACTACGTTATGATTTATTAAAGATTTTTTTATTTATGTAAGTGTTTAAGTGCAATTACTTATATTTATAACTTTGAAATTTTAGATGCGCAATTGGATGAAACTTCAAAGTAAAGAAAGATGATGAACTGGAAGAAAGCTTCACGTGAAGAAGAAATTGAAGAAGCATGGAGTGAGAAAATTGAAGAAAACATGGATTTATTTTATTTTACTATGTTAGACTTAAGCCATGAAGAAACCTGTCAAAGTTTAATTTTATTTTGCTATGTTAGACTTCTAAATTAAGTATTATCATTTTTTTGGTACTTTGGATTCAAAATTACAAAAATCAAACTTTGAATAGATTGATAATGTTGGCCTTGTAATGCAAGTAAAGTAAATTCTTAATATTTTAATAGATGCAATATTTTTATATTGACAGAGGCAAGATAGTTACAACAACTTTTATATAAAAACTTTTTTTGTGACGGAGCAATGTACATATAAAATATTATTATTTTTTGTCACCAGTAGAAAGTCGTAACTACATGTATTTGTGACGGACAAAGTCTTGTGAAGTAAAACATTTTTCTTCGTTGTTTAATGAAACATTTGTGATGCAAATACAGTCGTAACAAAAATGTGTTTTTTATGACGTGCAATAATCTCGTAATAAATATGTCAGAGATCCGTCATAAAAGGTATTTGTCACGCTAATGTCCATGACAAAAACATTTTTGCAACAGAGTATACGCAACTTTAGTTTTTCCGTGACAATACCGTGACAAAAACTATAGGTGACGGAAAAACAACTTGTCCCTACGGAATCGAAGCCGTGACAAAAACTCTAATTTCTTGTAGTGGCTCTTGGTCTATAAGTGGTATAATTTTGATTTTGTGGATCATAGCTAAGATTTGAATTTGGTTTTCCAATGTAGTAATTATTATTACATTGATTTCTAAGGGAGCCACAATATTGGTTCATAACCGTATTGACTTCTTCAATGTTATCTTCTAGTAAAATAGTACACGTTTCCGATGATGTGTGACTTCATTACAAAATCCATATGGTTTCACTTGACTTGATCTATCTTTTAATAGTAATTTAACCATGCTAGATAATTCATCAACTTTTTCGTCAAATTTATTACTTTTTTTATTATTTACTTCATAAAGTTTCTTTCTTGATGTGTCATTCTTTTCACCATATTGTTTAGATTGTTTAGCTATCTTATTAATTGCTTCTTTTGCTAAAGTTGGTGTAACATTGAAAAATGATCCACTACATACGGTATCTAATAATCTTTTTTCAAAATGATTAATTCATTCATAAAAGTATTCTAGTAAAGCTCTTTGGGTATATCCATGTTATGGATAAGATGAAATTAATCTTTGAAATTTATCCAAAAATTCATTAAAATTTTCATCATCTTTCATTTTCATGAATGTAATTTGTCTTCTTTAAGTACTAATTTTTCTTGCACGCATATATTGATCTAGGAAGCTTCTAACATTTGAGCCCATGTGGTTATCGAATCTTAAGGAAGATAAAACAACCAATCTTGTGTTTGATATTTAAATACAAATGGAAAAGCTTTAAGTTTGACTTGTTCTAACGTACAATCTTTAGGTTTCATCCCATTGACTTTATGTTGGTATTCCCTTATAAATTTATGAGGGTTTTCATTTTCCTTACTATATAAGTTTGGTTGAGCACTAATGAATTAAGATCTTAGTTCAAATCTAGGAAATCCCTCAAGATAGGCAATGCACGTCGGTTCATTAGCAATGATATTTTGATTGATTTACCTAAAAGTAAGTTCTCTATTATCTTTATTATTGATATTATCAAGATTATTATTTGCTTCCATTATGGTAGCTTGGTGTTCCCTACATTGTTTTTGTTATCTTAAATTACAATTGAAAGTCCTATCTACCTCAAGATCAAACAGATATAAAGATCATGTGGAATTAGAACGACGAAATGGATAAACCTTCCAAATTCTAAAACTCCTAAGAAATTATATAAAATCCTCGACAACGACGCCAAAAATTGACACGTGTCGAGTGTGTACATTAAGTTTTCCGTATATCTTTATTATTTGTAGTAGTGATAAGTGGGATCGTCTTTACAGGGATTTGTCTAACTTCTCTAAGAAAATTCTTTCAATGGTTTTTATTATTATTTTACTTTAGTTTAATTGATTTAATTAAAATGAAAATTAAAAATCACTAATTCAAACTATAATATCATAATAATTAATTAGCTAATTAAACTAACTTAACTATCACAATTCAAATTCACTAATATTCAAATCAATTCAATTCAATAAGAAAAAAATATTTGAACAGACATCCAAAATAATTAAATAATAATCCCTTTTGCATCCAAATATGTTACTTAAATCACAGTCATGGGCATACTTTATAATGTATTATAGATCATTAAACTCTAATCACAAGTAATTAAACGGCCCTTATCAAGCCATTAGGCAATAAAATTGCAGTACACTTTGTGAAAACTTTGAAACTACTAAATCTAATACCTTCGAAAAGCCACTTCAATATTAAACTTAGATCTCAATATACCTAGGATATCTAAATGGTAATAGAGCTTTCAAACAATCCTAGTTACTATTTTAAACTAGATATTGAATCGAAATATCACAATACACATTCTAGAAGCATGCAATACAATGTTCCATGATTATTAAATAAGTGAATTGAAGAATACGAGTGGTTTAAAGCATAAATCAGTGAATTGAAGAATACAAAGTTCATGTTTGGACTCTGTTTAGATTAATAAACTACTCACTCATCATCATAATTAACATTGCAGTAAAGTAAATAAAAGACATAGATAAATACTTTTGAATAAATACTTTGAATCTTCAAATAATCTCCAAAAGCAATGAACAAAGCAGTAAACTAAAACAATAAACAATGGCTCCAAGAGCATTGAAATATTGATCTAAGTACTCAAGGGCAACTAATTTTGTAGCCCTAAGGTCATATATATAGTATTATAGGTAGTACATATCCAAACTAACTCAAACGTCTTGTGGTTATCTAAAATTCTCGAAATCAAGCCCAGCGATTCCTCGGCGATTCTACTTATTACTCAAATCACAGGGAAAATTCTTGAAAAATTATTTTTGTGCTCCACTGATCTGAGTAGTGATTCCCAATACAAGTCCTAAATCGTCGATGATTTACTGGCATTAAATTCCAATTCTTTCTTGATTTGTTACTGATTCTTTGTGTGTCATTTCTATTCGATCAAATCCTTAACATTCTTCCATTTTTACTCCATTTCTTCACATATCCCAATTATAATATGAAATAACAAAAATAAGAGAAAACCCCATGTAATATAGTCTTTTACATCTAAAATCACCTTTAAAGATATTATAAAACATGTCTAATTATTGACTTATCATATGTTCTGCTACATAGAGAAGGTCATTTATTAGTCATATAAGATTTTATACGTGTTTCATGCGTGATTTTTTTAAAATTACACAACCATTATGTAAGCTCTTACAAAAAGATGTCCCTTCTGAATTTACAAATGAATGTAAAACATCTTAAAATAGATTAAACGACACTTGTCACTATACCTGTTATTAAATCACGTGATTGCTTGAAATCTTTTGAAATAATGTATGATGCTAGTAATTATGCAATAGGAGGTATTTTAGGGCAAAAAGTAGGAAACGATTCCCATATTATATATTATGCTTCAATTAATTGAGATCCCGCCCAACTAAACTTTAACATTACAGAAAGGATTTCTCATCAGTTGTGTTTGCTTTAGAAAAAAACTTAACCATACTTATTAGGAACCAAAGTAATAGTTTACTATGATCATATGACATTGAGGTATTTAATGGCAAAAAGAGATTCTAAGCCACGTTTAATACAATGGGTTTTATTGTTAGAAGAATTAAATTTAACTATTAAAGACAAAAAAGGTGCAAAAAATTTAGTGGTTGACCATTTAAGCAGACTAGAGAATGGAGAACCATCAACATCTTTGAAAGATGAATTCTCAAATGAATACCTAAATATTGTACTCACAAAAAGTCATTGGTATGGTGATATAGTAAATTATCTTTCTACAAATAAATTACTACACTATTTAAGTAGAGCATAAAAGAACAAAATTAAAAATGATTCTAAACATTATTTATGGATGAATCAATACTTAGATGCATTTCACAATCAGAAAAAGAATCCATAATGCTCACTGGCATAAACATTCATGTAGAGGACATTTCAGACCACACCTCACAACATGTAAAATATTAAGATTTGGATGTTTTTGGCATACATTGTTTCATGATCGTAATGTTCTCACTACAACTTATTCAAATTGTCAAAGAACAAGAAATTTAGGATGAATGAACCAAACGCCTTGACATCCTATTCTTATATGTCAAATATTTGATGTATATGGTATAGATTTTATGGGACCATTTTTCTAATCGAGTAATTTCTACGTTACTTAAAAAATACATTGTCACACATAGAACATATACTGCATACCATCCCAAACAAGTGGACAAGCAAAAACATCAAATAGAGAAATCAAATTAATTTTAGAAAAAATAGTTTGCATATTCTAGAGAGATTTGAGCTTATGCTTGAAAGATGCATTGTAGGCCTATAGGACTGCATATAAAACACCAATAGGTATGCCCCTTACATGCTAGTTATTGAAAAATCTTGTCATCTACAAGTAGAGTTAGAAGATAAAGTTTATTGCGCAATTAAGAACTGTAATATAAGTTACACTGGTGCAGGTCATCAGCAAGTTAGATCTTCAAAAACTAGAAGAAATATGTAATGATGCTTATGAAAATACTAAAATATATAAAGACAAAACTAAACCATATCATGATAATAAGTTGCGCATAATTAAAGACTTTTATGATTGGTCAAAAAGTATTACTTTTCCATTCATGTCTTAAGTTATTTCCTGGTAAACTTCGTTCTCGATGGTTGAGACCTTTTGTAGTAACTAAGATATTTCTCAATGGTGTTGTAGAGATTGAAAGTATAAACTAGAAAGTATTTTTAAGTTAGTGGTCATAGATTAAAACCTTATTATGAAATTTTTGTTATACAGGAAATGGAGGTTATTACATTAGATCAGGTTAACAAGCCACTGAGATGTCGTGATACTAAGAAGAGACAAACGGTAACTATCAATGCAAATAAATCAGTGTGTTTCATCAAATTACAACTAGTAAGAAAAATGAGAAATGTAGACAATGGAACGAAAAAAAAATAAAGCTTTGAAGGCCTATAGAGAAATCTTAGTGTGCTCCTCACGCCTCCTCACAAGCTTCGCCTGCACAAAAACAAAGTCATCAAAGGAAAACTAAAAAAAATGAAAATAAATCATTGAAAAAATTAAAAAAAAAATTGAAGTACCCCAAAATCATTTATAGTGCTTAAAAGTAGCAAAATTCATGTAAGAAAAGAAGCAAGTAATAGTAAGTGGGACCAAAAATAGCAAAAATCATATAATCAACAACTCCAACGTAATAGTTGTTTCCAATTGGGTCTAGGGAAGAATTCCTTTAAAAGTGGGACAGAAATTGGTGGATGTCCATCCGACAAAACATTTTCAAATTGTGTGCACAACTTTCATAAAATAAATCAGTTTTCAAATTTAAGTTATAGTACATTTCTTCCTAAAAAAGTGCAAAATTAGTGGGATTTATTTTGCAACCGACGCATGTTTACAAAATTGTGCAAATCCGAAGTTTATATTAGTTTCCAAACTCAAAAGAACAATTAAGTCAAATCAATCATGACTGTAGAAGGGAACATGGAGAGAAAGATGCCATTGTGGCTACAGGATTAAGAGATGAAGGGATTCATTCATATCAAGTTTATGTTCCTTTTGCTTTAATTGGTTTAATTGTTTGAACTTATTTCGATTTTTGTTTGATTGAAAAAAACCTTATTGGTTGTCTTTATGAGACTATATTTCTTTGGTTCACTACATGTACAACATTTCAATTAAAATGTTATTTACGCACCCACTGTGGGTGTTGCTAAAAAAGAGCATATCAAAGACTTTAGCTTTTAAAAAGGCAATGCAGACTTTTTCCAAAAAATAAAATATAGGAAACTCAAATTAAATTCTTGTTCTTTATATGCTCGCTTACTTTTTGTTTATTTTGTATGCCGCATTGTTTTGGCTATTTTTTGAGACACTTCAGTTATTTTTTATTTTTTTGTGCATATATTTTCATTGAATTACTTTACCCACGTTCTCAATAACTTCCTATTTACTATTTATAGCAATGAAACCACCACATACAAAGAAGAAAATGACAATTAGATCCGAAGAGAAGAAAACAAAAGATTGAGAAACAAAGATACAAAGAAACTATTTACAGCAAGAATTTATCTCCATGTAGTATTTACCTAACTCATATATTTAGTTTGTCTATAAAGAGTAAATTGACTCTCAGTTTACATAGTTTTTTTTTACTCATGTGCATACAAGCAATGCCTAGGTTGTTATATTGTGCTTGCTAATTAATTTTCATAACCTAATAAACATCAATGGGAGAATGCCTAGAAGGTCTCACATCTGCCCAACATTTCATAATATCATATTAACATGAATTAAATTGCTTTGTTCAATGAAGACTTTGACATCTCTAGGCTTGCATGGTGACGATGTTATTTACAAGAAGTTAATATACTCAAAACTAAATGATAGTAGATCACTAATTAGGAATAGTTGACAAAACCAACATGCCTATCATGCCACAATGAATAGACAAGCAAAAGAAAAGAAATACATGTCAAAAATAATTTAATGTTAATAAATTGTAATGCACCAGTTGAAGTTCAACGTGAGTTGAACTCGTGCCATCCCATTCATGCATGACTTTTATAAGTAGGTAAGATTGAAAGGCATGAAGCAAATCAAAATTATTGTAAGTAATCAATCCATTTTTGTTATATCCCTCAAGGTATTAAACTAGATAGCTAAAGATAATGAATTTTGAAAAGTAGGTAAACCTAGTTAAGATTGGAAAGGGTGAAGTCGACCAAATCCGAGGTCTAAGGTTATATATTTTTATCTAAAGCAAACAAGAATCATTAAGTTACTTTTGGTATCATTGTTGGATGTCAAACAGTGTTGGTAGAGTAGTTCATGGAAAAGCTCACTAGACCAAAGCCGAGAGCTAAGGTTGTATATTTTTATGAATGTTATCAATATAAAAGATTGTGTTTTTCATTTTTCCCAAAATACTAGCATAAACTAATAATAGCTCCAATTTATTTACTTTTTTGTAACTTCCACATCTCAAACCTTGTTCTTTCATCCAATTTATGTTCTTGTTTGCTACTTCAAATATTTTTCTGTCCCAATAACGTCATACCACTAGTTTTGCATATTCTACAAAAATTTCGACAGAGTTTCCCCAATAACATAGACTACCAAAAAATTTGATAATCTAATAAACAACAGTGGGAGAATGCCAATAAAGTCTCACATCTCCCTAACATTTCACAATATCATGTAGCATGAATTAAAAGGCTAAATCCAATACATATTAACATTTCAAGAAATTCATAAAATGATTCAAATCACAATTTCTAATCGAAATTAATGCATTCACCAATTACAAAACTTACATGAATTTCATCCACTATAGGGAATACAGGAGAGAAGGAACGGGGTTTGAGTCCAACTAAGATGTTGAATACAGCACTCCCAATTATGAATGATTTCAAAAATTCGGGATGATCACATTCACTACCTAGAAAATAGCAAAACCAAGTTTAAAAGTCAGATGAAAACAAACCTTTGATAGTCAAAGAAAAGAGACACTACTTTTAAAATTTTCCCTTTGAATTTAAAACTAAGAAGTTGTGATCAAAGTAGTGATTATTTTTCTCTTACATGCCAAAAAAAATTATTATTTCTCTCATGATACTGAGTCATTTTTCAATATATAGAAAGGTTCAGGTAAGTTTTAGGTCTTTAAATTAAAGTAGCTCTTCTTTTTTAACATTGTGTAACAATGAATTCAGAAGTTGGTGAGGGCTGAGATAAGTATAATATCATACTAAAAGAAAGAGAGATATGTTGAAAATATAGTGCATAGCAACATTACTATGATAAAGCTCTTTATTCGAATTAAAAACGTAGTCTTAAACTTAATAAAAGTTTTCGCGATACCAAATAAAAAACTCATCTCAATTATCTCAACATCTTTGTCCGTAACTTATTAAATGAGGAATCTGTGGACTTATAATTGCTAAGGCTGAGTCATTGAAAAATCATTAGTTTTTTTCTTAATACTTAACCCAACCTCTATTAATCGATTCCCAATTTCTTATAGTGCTCCATATATACTTATGTTTCCATATTATGATAAGAATATTGAATTAACAAAATAAAAACTTATGGCATTACTCTAACTAACTCAGGCTAACAACATAGACCAAACACTCCCACAATTCAACTTGATTTAAAACAAAGTTTTAGTCGCAAGTGATGCACTTGCATAAAATATTTTACAAGATTTGCTAATGCTATTAAGACTTAGTAGTATATATAAGCTAAAATATCAATGAAGCCAAGAATAGACAAGCGTAGCGACCCAGTACCTAACTACAACAACACAAACACTTGACAGAAAAGGTTACTTAAAAACACAATTAATCCAATAGATGGTTATCTCTACCTCTATGTTATTGGGGCATGTGCCCTAGGTCAATCCATTAACTATCTTTATGAATACTTTTAGTTAATAAAATAGAGGATTTTATTTGTTGTTTATTATAATTAATTTGCATGTTTACATTATAATAAGATCCATGGGTATTTGCAGAAATATCCTAAATGTCCCAAGTCGATCATTATACTGGGAACTATAATGAATTAAGACTAGTGTGAGTCTCGATTGATGATCATATGATGATTATACGTATAGGGATACGAATCAAGATCACGAGTACTTGTTAGGGAACAAAGTACTGGAACGACCCGCTATGAGAACATCACATGGATTAAGTCATAGTTGTTTCTCATGATAGGTATCTTTTTCAGTCCTCTGACTTGAGATTACCAGAGACTTCAACATTAGGAACACAGTGATTTGACACAATCAAACGTTGTCTTTAACCGGATGATTGGTTACTGTGTGAGCAATGTGATGAAGTTGTGTAATCGAGATAGAATTTGTCCCTCTCATGTAAAGAGAGATATCCAGTGGATCCCTCGATGTGTTAGACTGTTAAAAGGCCTAGTCTAAGTGAATTGATATTGATCAATGTCACTTGGATGTTTTCAGTCTACCAAGAGATCGAGACTAGTATGATTGAACATGTTGGATGACAATTCCATGCCTTATGTTTGATCAAAAGGATATCGTGTGACAAAAGGATGTTATATACACTATTGATTAGGTTGTATCGATTTGATATTCGTACAACTTGGGTAGTCATAATGTCTTGCTAGAGGCCGCTTATGACTTGTATACCAAAATGTGTTTTGGTACACTGCCAACGTTGTATGAGCCTATTGGGTCGCACACTAAGAATGATTTTGCGAGATTTTAAGATGGTTCAGAAAAATGAATTTTATATGATAAAATTCATGACATAAACGTCATTGTGGTGTATTACACTTATATTTCTTTAAGTAGGGGTATATGTGTAATTTACTTAACCGTCTATATACAAGGGTTGTATAAATAGACGCTTTAAGTTAGAACACACGTATGAAAGATTAATGGCCGAAACTCTATTTTCGTTTGAGAAATAAATTAGGGTTTTCTAGTACGCTCTGGATCATTTTGGAGAGAAACAAAAAGGTTTGGTATTCTCTCGAAGCTAGCACTTCGAATCTCTGTCGCCGTTCATGTGTGGACTGCTGGTAGAGGGCATTCGTCGTTGGCAACGCCTTATAGATCGATCAACCTTCAGAAAGGTATATTGCGACCGAGATATGATTAAGTTTTCTTGGTTTAAACGTTTTTAATGGAATTAGATTTGGATCCTATTGGGGTTTTTGTCAAAATTGTTATGTAATTTCCGCTGCGTATGAACCCTAAAACCCAACAGTGGTATCAGAGCCTTCGAGTTCGATTCCATTAAAAACATTGCATGTTTTCTTCTGATATATACATGATATATGATTGAAAGCATGTTAATAGTTTATGTATATGTGATATACATAAGTTTTCTGTGAGATTTATTATCATGTTTTGTGTATATGATACATATATTCGTGATTTAATTGAAATCAGTTTCGTACATCCTAGTAACCATGTTAGGTTAATTCGAATAATTTTAATGAATTGAATTTCGTGTTCTGTGATCCATGACACCATTAGGTATAATCTTTATTTTTCGTGTATTGATGCATGGATGAAATCTATGTAATTCAGTTTGCATATTTAGGATACATTGTTTTACGTTTCTTAAATTGTATAAGTCTGAATATTAATTCGAAACTAATATGATTAGGTTCGATTGTGATAGTAGTTCATGATTCAATGACATGTTTGTGATTATTTGGATGAGGACCGAAATTGCAAATAATTAATCTTCGAAATTGTTTATTTATCTCTCTTATATCTATTTTGTTATGAAATTTCTATTTGATAAGAGATAGATAACAAATTAGATTAATAGATATTAGCAAAATCGGTTTCGTTATCCCTATTGGATAGGAGATAATCGAGAATCTTGTTATTGGTTATATGTTAGGATTCAAATATCTTAAGTCCTAATTGGGTTAGGATAAGATGATTAGTTAGATGTGGGCCCGGGTTAATTAAAATGTTTTAATTGACTTAATTTCGGATAAATTAAGGGGTTAATTTAGGATAATAAAATCAACGAAAAATATGATTTTCTATAGCGAATTTTAATTTTCGGAATTGAAATTCGTCTCCTAAAAAAAATAGGCGGCGCTTTTGTTCCCAATTCATTCACCGGTCAATGAATCCATCGTCATTGACCGGCTAATGGGACCCATGTTTGCCATTGGCCCGGCCAAGCGGGACCGCCATCAAACTAATCCTAGCGCACGAAAAATTCTTTTATTAGTGAACAGTATCAAAATTCCCAAATTGTTTAGTGATTGAACAAATCAATAGAATATATGATATTTCATTGTTTACATAAAAATCACTAAAACTGAATAAAATCCCTCTATTAAATTTTAAGTCTCGTGCCATCCATTTTAAACACTTGTCAAATGCCTCGATCACACTAATATAGTTTCAACCATAGCTGGGTGTATTGTGTTATCTTGGCGAGACAAGTTGGGTAAGAGTTATCTAAATGTTTAAAATGGTCCGACTTAATAAAGTTATCAAAATAGTTTTGAGCTTTAGGCACATGATGAGATAAAAACATGATAAGACATAAGATGTCACGTATCTCATAAAAGTACCTAAAATTACATAAGATGTAATCGGTAACTGTTACCTACCTAAATAATCTAGTTATGTGTTTCATGCCATAGCTATCATAGAATTAGGTGAAATATGGATTTTAGTCCCCTAAATAAACAGTGTGTTTTAGGAGGGTTGTTAATTTAGTGGGAGTCTATTCCTCTATACTTAAATAAACTTTGCATAATCTTTATTGTAGATCAATGGCCTCTTCAAGTAACAATAATCCCCTGTCACTGCGATCCATCCTTGAGAAGGATAAGCTATCTGGGACTAAATTTCGTAACTGGTTCGAAACTTGAGAATTGTTCTTAAGCATGAATGTAAGTTGTATGTCCTGGATGCTCCAATCCCTGAGGACCCACCAGCCAATGCTACGAAAGCTTTGAAGGATGCGCATAATAAGCATGTCAACGATTCTACTGATGTTGCATGTATTATGCTGGCAACTATGGTTCCTGAACTTCAGAAGGACATGGAACTAATGGAAGCCTACGACATGGCTATAACGCTGAAGGAAATGTTCCAATGAAGAAGCTAGGCAAGAAAGGTTCGAGACAGTCAAAAACCTACATTCTTGCAAGATGACTGAGGGTGCGTCAGTTAGTCCTCATGTTCTGAAGATGAAGGGCTATGTTGACCAGCTTAATAGACTCAGATTTCCCATAAGCCAAGAGTTGGCTACGGATTTAATCCTGAATTCATTACCAGAAAGTTACTCACAATTTATGATGAACTACAATATGAATAATATGGAGAAATCAATTTCAGAGTTGCATTTGATGCTCAAAACTGCTGAACAAAATATCAAGAAACCTTCTAGTAATGTGTTGATGGTCCAAAAGGGAAAGGGAATGAAGAAGAAAGGCAAAGGCAAGGCTAAAGTTGTCAAGGCTGCTGCTGCACCTGTCGCAAAGCATGTGGAACAAGTCAAGCCCCAGCCTGTTCCTGCTTCAAAACACCCAAAAGAAAAGGAAGGAAATTGTCATTTCTGTCATGCACCTGGACATTGGTTCAGAAATTGCAAACTCTATCTGGAATATCTAAAAAAAGAAAAAGGGTAGCGCGACTACTACTACAGGTATTTATGTTATTAAAATTAATTTATCTACTAGTGATTCCTGGGTATTAGATACCGGATGTGGATCTCACATTTGTATAAATGTGCGAGGACTCACTGAAGTAGAAAGTTGAAGAAATGAGAAGTCATCCTCCGCGTAGGGAATGGAGCAAGAGTTACTGCCCTGGCTGTTGGATCATATGACTTAGTCTTACCTAGTGGACTTATTATAACTTTAAATAATTGTTATTTTGTGCCTGCCTTGAGCAGAAACATCATTTATGTTTCATGCTTGGATATGGATGGTTTTGATTTTATTATTGCGACTAATAGATGTTCCATTTCTCGTAAAGGTATATTTTATGCAAATGCTGATTTGTGTGATGGTCTTTATATTCTAAGCATGAAAAGGTCCACTGATACTCCAGTCTTTAACATAAATACAAAGAGATTCAAGTCAAATGATTTGAATCAAACCTATCTTTGGCATTGTCGTCTCGGGCACATAAACGAGAAACGCATAACGAAACTCCATAAAGATGGACTAATATAGAAACATATGAAAAGTGCGTATCTTGTTTACTAGGCAAGATGACTAAAAGTCCCTTTACTGGACACAGTGAAAGGGCAAGTGATTTATTGGGTCTAAGACATACTGATGTATACGGTCCTATAAACACAATGGCTAGAGGAGGTTATCAGTACTTCATTACATTTTACTGATGATTTCAGCAGATATGGTTATGTATATCTAATGAAACATAAAGCTGAATCATTTGAGATGTTTGGAACGTTTCAAAATGAAGTGCAGAATCAACTTGATAAAACTAGCAAAACATTTCGGTCAGATCGAGGTGGTGAATATTTGAGCCAAGAATTTGATGATCATCTTAGAAATTGTTGGATTGTCTCCCAATTGACTCCACCAGCAACTCCACAGTGGAATGGAGTTTCTGAATGGATAAATCGAACCTTATTATATATGGTTCGATCTATGATGAGTCATGCAGATCTTCCATTATCCTTTTGGGGTTATGCATTACAAACTGCAGCTTTCACTCTAAATCGAGTTCCTTCTAAAGCGGTTGATAAAACACCATATGAGATATGGTACGGGAAGAGACCTAGTTTGTCTTTCCTTAAGATTTGGGGTTGTGGGGCTTACGTAAAACAACAAGTCTCAGAAAAACTAGCACATAAATCTGACAAGTGTTTATTTGTGGGGTATCCTAAGGAAACAAAAGGATATTACTTTTATAATCCCGCTGAGAACAAAGTGTTTGTTGCTCGGTATGGTGCCTTTATGGAAAAACAGTTTATTTCAAAAGACACTAGTGGGAGAGAAATAAATCTTGAAGAAGTTCAAGAATCACAGATAAACCCTGAACCGCTACTGGAAGTTCAACGACGTTCTGAACCAGTTGAACCTCCACAAGTGACACAAGGCCCACGTAAATCTAATAGGGTATGACATGAGCCAGAGAGATTCGGATTTCTCATTACTGATAGTCGTGATATGTTGCTTATGGATCAAAATGAGCCCACCACTTATCAGGAGGCTATGACTGGACCAGACTCAGATAAATGGCTAAGTGTCATGAACTTTGAGATGCAATCCATGTATGATAACCAAGTTTGGAACTTGGTTGATTTACCTGAAGGTGGTAAGACCATTGGATGTAAATGGGTTTTCAAGAAGAAAACTGACATGGATGGCAAAGTGCATACTTTTAAAGCAAGACTTGTAGCAAAAGGTTTCAGGCAAACTCAAGGTATTAATTATGATGAAACTTTTTCGCCAGTAGCCATGCTTAAATCCATAAGAATTTTAATTGCCATTACTGCATATTATGACTATGAGATATGGCAAATGGATGTAAAAACAACATTTCTTAACGGAAAGCTGCTTGAGGACGTGTATATGACACAACCTGAAGGTTTTGTACATCCTGAGAATTCTAGGAAGGTATGCAAGCTTCAAAGATCCATTTATAGATTAAAGCAAGCTTCTCGGAGTTGGAATCTTCGTTTTGATGAAGCAATCAAGGATTTTGGTTTTATTAAGAATGAAGATGAGCCTTGTGTATACAAGAAGGTCAGTGGGAGTGTAGTTGTTTTTAAGTGCTTGTATGTTGATGATATATTACTCATTGGAAATGACATCCCAACATTGCTGAATGTCAAGTCTTGGTTAGGGAAGTGTTTCTCAATGAAAGACTTAGGAGATGCACCCTATATCCTAAGGATAAGGATCTATAGGGATATATATAAGAGGCTAATCGGTCTAAGTCAGAGTGCTTACATAGACAAGGTGCTGAATAGGTTCAGTTTGCAAGACTCTAAAAGAGGATTGTTGCCAATGTCTCATGGCATAAGTCTCAGCAAGATTCAATGTCCTAAGACAAATGATGAGTGAGACCGTATGAATAAGATTTCATATGCATCAGCTATTGGATCTATCATGTATGTCATGTTATGCACTCGACCTTATGTGTCATATGCTTTGAGCAATACAAGCAAATATCAATCAGATCCTGGTGAGAGTCACTGGATAGCAGTAAAGAACATCCTTAAATACTTAAGAAGGACTAAGGAAGTGTTCTTGGTCTATGGAGGTTTTGAAAATGATCTAGTTGTAAATGGTTACACAGATGAAAGTTTTCAAACTAATATAGATGATTTTAGATCGCAGTCTGGATATGTGTTTACTTTGAATGGGTGCAGTAAGCTGGAAAAGTTCGAAGCAAGAGACTGTGGCTGATTCTACAACAGAAGCTGAGTATATTGCAGCGTCCGATGCAGCAAAGGAGGCAGTTTGGATCAAAAAGTTCATTTCTGAACTAGGTGTGGTTCCAAGTATTGCTAACCCCGTTTGTTTATATTGTGACAATAACGGGGCAATAGCACAGGCCAAGGAACCTAGATCACACCATAGATACAAACATATACTCAGGCATTTTCATCTCATCAGATAAATTATTGAGAGGGGAGACGTGAAGATTTGCAGAGTACCTACTAAAGAAAACGTTGCGGATCCATTGACAAAAGCTCTTCCACAAGCAAAACATGATGGTCATGTTAGATCATTAGGCATTAGATGCATGTATGATTGGCCCTAGTGCAAGTGGGAGTGTTGGGGCATGTGCCCTAGGTAGGGCTAGCAATTTGGGTCATGAAACGTTTAACACGACACGACACAACACGTGATAAACATGTCGTGGGTTTGGCATAGGTGGATATGGGTCATAAACAGGTTAACCTGTTTATACACGGTTAATAAACGAGTCATTAACATGTTAACCCGTGTGACTCGTTTATGACTCGCATAATTATTTACATATAATTAATCAGTAATCACTAATCACTCATATAAATACAAATTTTTTATTTCCCTTCAACTCTTATCAAAACCCTATCAAGTTATCAAAGGCAACTGCTGCACTACACCACTTCCACCTCTTCGAACTTCGGCTCTTCTTCCACCTTGGGTGATGACGACGCGGAAGGGCAAGAGCTCCACTGTGAGTCAACAAGGAAGAAGGAGATTGCCTCAGCTTCAACCTCAGGTAACAAAATCTCTCTCACCCTCTCTCTCTCTCTATCTCGACAGATTCGACCTCGACTCTTGGCCGTCTCCGCCTCCACCGAGTCCACCCATCTCCGCCTCTACTCATCCACCCATCTCCACCTCCGATCCCCCACCCATCTCTCCCCCCACCCATCTCGCGGTCCAGTCCGCCCTCGGTCACCCATCTCGCGGTTCAGTCAGCCCTCGGTCCCCCACCCATCTCGCGGTTCAGTCCACCCTCGACTGCTTCTCCTCCGACGACGACAATCTCCATTCTCCACCCGGTCCTCCTCCACCACCGCCCCGCGCCACTCGAAATCCATGGTGATCGGCACCGACGCGGGCACCTTCGCCTCGCCATCCAGCACGATCGCCGAACCCCAACCTTCTTCCCTAACCCCCAACCTCACTCACGACCGCCGAACCCCAATTTTTGTGTTTTTTTGTTTTTCCTACCAACTATTTCTATGTGACAACATTGATATAACTTGGTAGATGGGTTTATAATTTTATATTTTATGTTGTTTGTATTTATTTTGTAGTGAGATATCATTAATCTAGTAGCATGTTTAACAGGTTGATAAACAGGTACACAAACGAGTCGAGTTAAACAAGGTTAAACATGACATGTTTAATAAACGTGTTAAACGTGTCATAAACAGGTTACTGTTTATTAAACGTGTCGTGTGTCGTGTTTACAAATAGTGACTCGTTTAATAAACGTGTCGCGTGCGGGTTTAGGATAATTACGACACGACACGTTTACGACTCGCTGACACGAATTGCCAGCCCTAGCCCTAGGTCAATCCATTAATTGTCTTTATGAATACTTTTAGTTAATAAAATAGAGGATTTCATTTGTTGTTTATTATAATTAATTTGCATGTTTACATTATAATAAAATTCATGGGTATTTGCAGAAATATCCTAAATGTCCCTAGTAGATCATTATACTGGGAACTATAATGAATTAAGACTAGTGTGAGTCTTGATTGATGATCATATGATGATTATACGTATAGGGATACGAATCAAGATCACGAGTACTTGTTAGGGAACAAAGTACTGGAACGACCCGCTTTGAGAACATCACATGGATTAAGTCATAGTTGTTTCTCATGATAGGTATATTTTTCAGTCCTCTGACTTGAGATTACCAGAGACTTCAACATTAGGAACACAGTGATTTGATACAATCAAACGTTGTCTTTAACTTAGGACGATTATAAAGGTTGTGATTGGTTCTTGTGTGAGCAATGTGATGAAGTTGTGTAATCGAGATAGAATTTGTCCCTCTCATATAAAGAGAGATATCCAGTGGATCCCTCGATGTGTTAGACTGTTAAAAGGCCTAGTCTAAGTGAATTGATATTGATCAATGTCACTTTGATGTTTTCGGTTTACCTAGAGATCGAGACTAGTACGATTGAACATGTTGGATGACAATTCCATGCATTATGTTTGATCAAAAGGATATCGTGTGACAAAAGGATGTTATATACACTATTGATTACGTTTTATCGATTTGATATTCGTACAACTTGGGTAGTCATAATGTCTTGCTAGAGGCCGCTTATGACTTGTATACCAAAATGTGTTTTGGTACACTGCCAACGTTGTATGAGCCTATTGGGTCACACACTAAGAATGGTTTTGTGAGATTTTAATATGGTTCAGAAAAACGAATTTTATATGATAAAATTCATGACAGAAACGTCCTTGTGGTGTATTACACTTATATTTCTTTAAGTAGGGGTATATGTGTAATTTACTTAACCGTCTATATACAAGGGATGTATAAATAGACGCTTTAAGTTAGAACACACGTATGAAAGATTAATGGCCGAAACTCTATTTTCGTTTGAGAAATAAATTAGGGTTTTCTAGTACGGTCTGGATCGGTTTGGAGAGAAACAAAAAGGTTTGGTATTCTCTGGAAGCTAGCACTTCGAATCTCGGCCGCCGTTCGTGTGTGGACTGCTGGTAGAGGGCATTCGTCGTTGGCAGCGCCTTATAGATCGATCAACCTTCAGAAAGGTATATTGCGACCGAGGTATGATTAAGTTTTCTTGGTTTAAACGTTTTTAATGGAATTAGATTCGGATCATGTTGGGGTTTTTGTCAAAATTGTTATGTAATTTCCGCTGCGTATGAACCCCAAAACCTAACATATGTGTGGCAGATATTATTCTTCAACATGAAGAGGTTTTCTATCCTTTTTTTCCTCCACTAAAACAAGTAAAAAAATAATAGGGATTCCGCGTGTAAGACACGGCCTACTAGTTGTTCGCCTATGTGTCAAGGTCACAAATTGAATCTTTTAGTAAGAGATAATCTTGAACACCCCAATATCAAAAAAAAGGTTTGAAACCATACATGCTGAATCACTAGAACTCACGTCCGCAACATGAAATTAACATCTTTATAAAAGCTAAAACTCATAAGTTTTAAGTAATTTTTAGTTTTAAGAACTCTTCATCTTAAAATTGGACATGTATACGAAATTCAATTACTAAAATCAATGAATAAATTGTTAAGGAAGGTGCAATATTCAAATTTCAAACTAAACTTCCAAAACTAATGTTTGTGTATAATCTAGTGATTCTAGTGATCCGCAACCAACTTTAGATAAACTTGCTTCTCACAATCATAATCAAGTAAGAATATTACCATGAAATTATCTATAATGCTAATGATTGAACAAATATTGTTGTGTGTTTTGAATTAGTGTGTGCTTGATATTTGTAGTTCATCTTTTTTTGTTTTGTTTTCTTCCTTTCTCTCCCATTGTTGAAAAAAAAAACTTTAGCCGGCCCAAACTAATTTAGGATCAAAGCTTTGTCATCGTCATCTTTGTTGTTAAGAAATCAACTTGTGCATGTCTTTATGAAATAAACTTGAAAATGTTCTTTCTTTTAGTACTGTTGTTCCATTATCATATTTAAGTGAATGATATTCAACATTCACATCTATGCTGATCTCTTTCACGTGCTCTCAATTATATCCAAAACGCCCACATCTTGAATCCCCCCTCATCATGATCATCTCACTCAGTAGTGACAATTATCCAAACACACCCTTCAATGTATTTAAAATTAATATATTAAGATATCCAGGCGAGTCTGACTATTCCCACGAGGACCGATATTAGCATATTATTAATAATATAATACATTGTTATTGGTACAAAATATACTATAGTTTAGAGGATTGTGGCGGCTAATTAGGAATATTAATTAGAGCATCTTATAATCTTGGCACTAATCACTCCAAATTAGGTTATCCTTCAAACAAGAAAGAAAGAAAGAATAATCAAAAGGAGAAAATAAGACAAAATAAGAAAAAACAGACAGTTTTGCTGCGTTGCACCAACGTGCAGCAACACCAGCAGCCAAGGTTCATTGTAATTGTGTGGTGAGGACAAGAGAAGAAGAGAATAATGTACGAGGAATTAATTCAGTTTGAACAACTCATTCACTTTTATGTATATATGCATTAACACAACAAAACAACATAGATAGACATAAATATAAATACATATAGAGAAAGATGGCAGTACTAGTTATATAACCAAATTTGAATAATATAATGATTAGATATGATCATGTTGTACACCAAATTAATTAACAGTCAACCAAGATTTCCATGCATGTATGTATGATCATCAAACTATATAATGATCTCAGCTAATTAAACAAAACAAGGGTAATGCCTTAATTATATATCTATATATATAACTGAAATTAATTAAACAATATGTGTAACTATGATCATCATCATCATCATAATATATAATATGAACCTTAATTAATACCATATGCATAGCTAGTCTGAAGGAAAAATCCAAGAATCAACAATGCCTTTACCCCTAGAGGGGACAGCACTCTAAGACCCTTTGTTGTGACAACCACCACCACTACTAACCCAATTCAATCACCTCACACACCAAACTTTAACATTGCAATCCCTTCAACTTCCTAAAATACAAAACTAATTAATTTCTTTTAATGGCAATAGCAACAACAACTCTCAAACCATGGAAAATCTTTAAAGTTCCATGGGCGTTCCATGTTTGAGATGACACACATCTGCTAAGTTAGGTGGTAATTAAATGACCTTGATCATGAAACCTCGCCTCAGTACCACAGATCACTCTCAAACCCTACATTACCATAAACTCATGTATTTTCCAGCTTGATTAAAATTTTCACAAAGAAATACACTGGCACCTACAGTATCAAATGTAAATCATTGTTATCTAAAAAAATGAGTCACACGATGGTTTGATGAGGGTGTGGGCAGTTTGGGGAGTTGAGGGAGAGGGAGGAGAGAGAGAAGTTGATGAGGGAGAAGTTTTGGGAGTTGGAGGTGATGGAGAGGACAATTGTTACCTGAGATTTACATGGTGGACAGCGCGGACGGAGGAGGCGCACACGGTGGAGAGGACGGACGGAGGAGGCGCACACGGTGGAGAGGGCGAGCAGAGGAGGCGCACAGGGTGGAGAGGACGGATGGAGGAGGCGCACACAGTGGAGAAGGCGAACAGAGGAGGCGCACATGGTGGAGAAGGCGGACGGAGGAGACTCGATTAAGGCGATGAGGAAGACGGAGCAGATGAGGAGGACGGACGGAGGGGATATGGGTTTTTTAGAGGAGAGGGAGTTGAAATTAGGATAATAGGGCATCCATGATCTGTGTTTTTTTATCTTACTTTCTAGTTTGGCAACGGAATACAAACGGATCACATTTAGCAACGGATTAGCAACGAATTAGGCCAATTCTGTTGCTAATCCGTTGGGAATTTAGAATCCATTGCAACACATAATTACAACGGATTAGCAAGGGAATTTTAGGCGGGACATTTTCGCGGATTTTTTACCAACAGAATTTAATTCCGTTGCTAAATTCAGTTGTCAATCTGTTGGTATTCCGTTTCTAATTGGTAAAACATTTTCCCTTCCACATTCTGTTGTTATTCCATTGCTAATTAGCAACGTACACTTATTCCGTTGCTACTTTCGTTTTCAATTTACAGTTTTTTGTAGTGATTGTTTAAACAATATTATTTTCTTGAATTATAATCTATGACGATAGATGTTTCTTGCAAAGTCGTGAATATGCTAGGAATCGATAACTTTTATAGCTAAATAAAGTAGTAACTAGGATTCTTTGGATGGTTATACATATATAAGAAGTTTTAGATGGATTTCAGATCTAAGAAATACGTACGACATATTAGCGTTGATTCTTAGTAGTAAGTCTTTTCATACAACTTAATGTTGTTTTGTTATTATTAGACATTTACTACTGGTGATAAGATTAGGTTATGGCTATGAATTGCGTATATTTACCATTAATAAAAGGAAAATTAAGTGATTTATAAGAATTACTATAGCGTACTTATGAATTAAGATTTAGTAATCTCGTAAAACTTGTGATTAGGGTACATTACAAAATATTGTGAGTTTAGCGACATTAATTTTCTCATTTAATGACACTAATTAGCGTCTCTAAAAATTTTGCCTACACATCATAAAGTGTCGCCATTTGTGTTGGTAAAAGTGATGTCGCCCCCTTTTTTATGACGCAAAAGGTATGTGTTGATAACATTTATTTAGAACACTTTTGCTATAAGCGTCCTTAAAATGGGGACGCTTGTTGTTTATGTGTCTTTAATTTTAAGACATTTATGCGTCTCCAATTTAGAGACACTCTTTGTTTATGCATCCCTAAATTAAGGACACGTGTAAGTTTAGCGTCCTTAAATTGATAACACGTGTAAGATTAGCGCCCCTAAATTGACAACACTTGTACACTTAGTGTCTCTAAGTTGACAACATATGTACATTTAGTGTCTTTAAATTAACAATGCATGTGCTCTTAGTGTCTCTAAATTGATAATGCGTGTGCACTTAGTGTCTCTAAGTTGACAACGCATGTGCATTTAGTGTCTCTAAGTTGAAAACACATGTACACTTTGTGTCTTTAAATTGGCAACGCATGTACACTTAGTGTCTCTAAGTTGACAACGCATTCATATTTAATGTCATCATATATATAAATAAATATATACATATTTATATAAAAACAGTTAATATTAATATTATTGGAAAGAAGATTTTATATATAAATTAAATGATGTTTCTAGTTCTACAATAAAAATATTATTTATTTATCAATAGAAGAAAATTATATTTATTTCATTTGAAATAAAATCAAACTAACAAATGTACAAATTCAAGTTGAAAAGAACAAACAATAATATACGGTTGAATTTCCTTGTTAAAATAAAGCTTTACAAACTCTATTTTTTATATCAACACATGTGCAAATCTTACTTTTACTTGCAAAAACTCTTGAACTTCTCCTTCAACATCTTCTTGGACTGCATCTATCACTGCATATGCAACATCATCGATACTAACAGGCGGTGCTAACTGAAGATCAGACGCCGATAGAGAATTCAGTGGTTTGGTAAAGTTCTCAATAGCTTTGAGAAATATCTCCTATAGTTCTCCTCCATTATCAAGGGGAATCTCAAAGCCATTAACTTTTCGTTTTCCATATATGAAATCTAGTCTTAAAACAGCTCCTAAGAAGTCCAAATACAACAAAATGTCACAAAAATGATATGAAACAATAAATATAAGAATCGGAAATTAATAAGGCCTTGGGTGATAAAGTGTGATAGCAATAAAGATCCTAATGTAGGTGCTGAGAGGAGATCAAGATCATCTATCAATGACGATGTTAATGGAGCTTCACTTCAGAAGAATTTAATGTTGATGTTAATGGGTTGTTGTTCAACAAAGGAGTCAATTCAAAGCCAAACAACACCAACAACAACAATAACAACAACTATGTGAGTCACAACAAACAGGGGAAGAACAACAACAAAAGCAATGATGCTAACAACAAGAGAAGCAGCAATAGCAGTAGTAAGAGTAGTGGCGATAAGAGATTCCAACAATAAATATAAAATTGAAGTCCCCAACTCAATCAATTTCACCCAACTCTTCCAAAACTAGAAATGCCCACAAACTCAAACACTCAGCACTACAATTACCCACTAAAATCAAGTCCAGTCAAAATCAGAGGCAAACTATTGCTTAATTGAGCTTGATAGTGGTGATTATACCAGTCAAGGAGAGGGCACAACCATGGATAAGAGGAGAAACAGATGAGGCTCTTGCATGACTTCAGCAAAATCTAACAACACTTGTAAATTATGTGTAAATTATGTTTTTAGATTTAAAATCTAACAACATTTGTAAATTATGTGTCTTTAGATTTGAAAGTTAACAACACTTGTAAATTATGTGTCTTTAGATTTAAAATCTAACAACGCGTATAAATTATGTGTCTTAAATTTGAAATCTAACATCTCGTAAATTATGTGTCTTTAGATTTGAAATTTAACAACACTTGAAAATTATGTATCTTTAGATTTCAAATCTAATAACACTTGTTAATTATGTATCTTTATATTTGAATTTTGACAACACATAAATTAGGATCCTAAAATTTTAAATTTGGCATCACTATTTTACTAAGTGTCTATAATGTAGGAGACACTTATAAATTATGCGGCCCTAAATACTGAAATTGACAACACTTGTTGTTTGCGTCCTCAATTTTAATTTTAGCAACACTTAATTATAAACTAAGTGTCTTTAGATTTAAAATTTGACAACACTTATCAATTAATGTCTCCAAAATTTTAAATTTGGCGACATTTGTTTATCAATTGTCCTTAATTTTGAAACACTTGTACAATATAATACGTCTCGAGATTTTAAATTTGGCAATGTTTTAATATCAAGTGTCCTTAATTTGGAGACACTTGTATGTTATACGTCTCAAAATTTTAAATTTGGCAACGCTTATACATCATGTGTCTCTAAAATTAAAATTTAGGGACACTTTTTATTAGCGCTGGTAAAAAAAGTGTTGCTATAGACCCACTTTGTTGTAGTGATATGACTATAGTTATAATAATTATATCTTGTGTTTGAGTGCAATTTAGTTTAGGTTTCATTATCTTTGGTTTGGGTTTGTTTAAGATTGATTGTTTTCTTTGATGTAGGTTTGTTTAAGATTGATTGTTTGATTTGAATTCGTAATTCGATTATTTGATTTAGTTATTTTAATTTAGTTTAATTAGTTAATTGCTTCAGTCACTGACAAGATAAAATAAAACTCCTAAAAGTATAACCTAAAATGTTTGAAAAATCCCTATGGGACGATATCATTTACCGCTACTACAAATCTATAAGTATAATAAAAGGCGAAAAATTTATTGTACACGTTCTACACGTGTCAAAGTGCATGTAACGACTAGATGCCAAAATAAGTGTCGTCCCAAATGGGTCACGTTATCATTTATCATTTTCTTTATTTATTGAATACCAAAAAGATTTAAAATGTATTTTCGATATCACGTGCACTTAATCTATAAAATGTGTACATGCATATGAAAAAGTGTATAAATTGATTTTAAAAAAAGTTGAAATAAAATTTAAATTTTGTGTTTAATGTAACGCGTGCTTTATATGTAGAAGGCTTGGAGTTCAAAAACGTATCAAATTTAATTTTTGAATTTAATTTTTTAAGCTCTTATAAAATGAAAATATCGACAAATTTTGGTGGACACCTTCTACCACAATTATCTAGAAGTAGATGGTGGTAGACATTGATGTACATCAACTTCACATTTTTGGCGCACATTGGAATTTATAAATTATTTTGTGAGCCGATTTCATAAATGGCACATATTTCGTCTTCAATCCATTACAGTTGCATTGGAGTAACTCTAAACATGTTCTTTTATAATAATGAAAAAATGCAAAAGGGTGGAGATAACTTGTTTTTACAATAACACGGAAAATAAATTGACATTATTTTGTAGGTGGTTAAGGTGAAATAGACTTGACAAAGAAAATTTTATTATTAATTTTATTTTTGTTTCCATTGTGCATTAGCAATAAAATAATAAGATAGCCTACTTCGTTTCATTTTGTGTTTCAAGTATTGTCTTTCGTAAATGAAAGACATGTAGTCTTTTCTTGATTCCTTAATTTTAAATTTAAGTAAACATTAGCTTCGAAAATGAAGAAATTATAAAAGTAAAATATAAAAGTTCTTGAAAAAAGAAATTCATATATATGATAAAAAGGAGTAAAATCTCAATTCAAAACTAATCCTTCCAATGTGGAATGTAAATTTAACTATGAATGTGATGCGTGTAGAAAAAATAATTAACTACAAAATGGAGAATACTTTAAGATATAATCCTTGCTGTAACGGAATGTAGTAGCAGACAACTCCACGTTGTTTCATTCATCATTGAGAATCAGACAAACAGCTTTGAGATATAATCCTTGTATTCTTAACTAATGAATTCAATCTAATATCACATGCAATAGTGAGATCCCTTGCCCGTGCCTTCAAAAAACTAGATTTTATTTTTACTGATATATTCATAGATAAAGATAAAGATATGTCCAGCTTTAAAATCTTCTTTTCATCTTTAATTGGGTTGTTTGTTTCACTAGGTAAAATAGCACCTGAAACACTAATAAAGTCAATCACTAAAATTGTGGAATCTTTGGATCCTTGATGTAGAGTTTTCAATTCCCCTTTAGCAATTTTTCGTTTCCTGAAAGTAAGCCAACCTTCTCTTCCTTCGTCGTAGTTGATACTCATATGATGGTTAGGGTTCTTAGCTCTCAAGCTTATAAATACATGGAACATATCAACAGGTATGTGCCCATGAGCATGACTTGGAGACGTTTTCTTAATAATCTTGGCGACAATATGCTCCACTCTGAAGGTTGGATCTTTAGCCTTCAATGCAAAATAGAAGACTAAGATAATAATGATTACAACTATAATAGAGATGGCGAGGATGATGAAGAACTTGCACAAGGAAGATAAAGTTTTTCTACTTTTGATAGGGTTGTTGCGATAACGCTCGGCAATTAAAGCATTTTCAGGTGGTGGAACGCGGTAGACTTGATCTTTAGGGACTTGGACAATGTAGGTTGTAGAAGGAAGGGAAGAAGTTGATGGTAGAGTTTGAGAAAGTGGATCATAAGCTATAGAACTATTTAGGTTAATGGGAGGTGATGACGAAATGTGCTCTTCATCTCTCTCCATGATAGATACGGATGAGGTAAGAAGAATACGTGTGATAATAGTGGTGGATAAGAAGAGTTGAGACGATCCGCGGTGCTGGTTGATAGTTGTGAGCCATAGACGCAAAGGGAACAAGGCATGTTGATGTTGCCACATTCGTAGCCTAATTTATTTAACCTATTATTAGATTATTTACTTAGTCAATGAATCATTTGTGGATGAATGCGTAGAATAAGACTTTAGAGCGAGTCCCCTGGTCTCTATAAAGCCCTTAAATATATAATGAAATTAGGACTTCCCACCCGTTTTGATTAAAATACCAGAAGTAAATATTATTTATAAGTTAATAATATCATTTTTATCTAATGATTTCTAATGGACTTATCTTTAGATATTATTAAAATATTCTAATTATTTTTTTGGTCTTGATTCACCATATGGTTTTGCATATTTGCTAATATATATATATATATATATATTAGTTTTCATACAATGCACTTGCTTCGCACGCAATTTATGAATATAAATTTAAAAAGAAAACAATAAAAACTTATAACATATAATGCAATTATAAATTCATATATTATTTAGAAAACATAATTCAAAACAACTTTATATTTTGTAAACGTTTTATATAAAAAATAAACACATTAATAAATAACCTTCAAAATTTAAATATAGTATAATTATAGCATGCATTTGTAGATTATTATAGAGTTAGAATAACTTCTCTTCCTCAAAAAAAAAGAATAATAATTTCTATTTTTTTGTTTCAAATTAAATTCTAATATTTCACCAACCAAAACAAAAGATTAAAAAACCCTCAAAGTTAAAAGAAATAATACCTAAAATTTCAATAGATTGGGATCGTATTTTGCTCCCTAATTACTCCACGAGGAAAAGTTAGAAATGGAGTCAAAATACATAAGAAAAAGCTGAAAAACATTGAACCAAGTTCAATTCTTGTATTTTAAAATAGTCACAGATGTAAGGAACCAACGTTTTTAAGGGAATTTGGTCAGATAAGATTCTAAAGAAACTTAATCAACAACTTATATAGTTTTCCTAATAGTTCAATTAAGTTGTGAAGTTCCTAATTAATTACCTACCTTAAAATTATCAAATCCAATAAAAGTTTCCTCAAATAAAAAAAGTATATTTACTTATTTATTATATAATATGTAACAAATACACATTTCTTGTTAAATAATTATATTTACTCAGAATCATCTCAAAGTTATAGATCAAAATATGTATTCATTTATAGATCTGATTGACCAATTCAACCTTTTAATTGTAAGGTAAATTTAATACAAAGTCCATCACAAATGACGAAGAAGCAAATATTAGAAGCATAACTAACCAAAACTATCAATTCAAGTTGAATAACTAATTAAAGTTGTAAATGCACCAAATTATAATAATTAAAAGATAAAAAGAACCATTAACAAATAGAAAAACGAAGGAAAATGGTGGGTGGGGTTGAAAAAGGAAGGGCGTCCTTCCTCAAAAAAGAAGAAGGTCCTGACACTCTACACGTGGGCTCAAAGACACTTAAAACGTGTAAGTATCTAACACTGGTGCGGCGGGTCAAAACCGCATCGACTGCACTGACGCGCGTCGAACGCGTCAATAAAATATAATTACCTAAACCAACTAATTTGCAGAATAGTGGCAAAGGGTCGATCACATAGGGATTGGTATTCTTTATAAGGTTTAAAAAAAACAAAAAGGAAAATCGGGGTTTAAGAGAGAATAAATAATATAACTAATCTAAATATCAATAAAATAAATAAAACAATGGAAATAATTTGAAAACGATTAATAAAAAAACACCTAGGTCAAGACATACAAGTTCGGTTCGATAAAAAATTGGATTTGGCCTTCGATTTATGTAAAATATGCAAATCAAATATATCCTAGTGTAGCTATAGATTAGGTAAAGTACGCGGTTCCTCGCACTTCCTAATCTCGATAGCCAAGGTACGACGGTGATTATTTCCTTAATCAAACATATAACCCTATACTCAAGCGCATTGGGTTTAACACGTTGACCGCAATGGGTTTCGTGAAGGCACTACACCTAGACAACCGGATCACTAATGTGTCCGATTTAGCCTAGATTCCTAAGATATTCAACCGGTCCTAAAAGAGGCTAATCAATTGGTAGGGTCAAATCCACTAGTGTAGTTTTGTCGCATAAGGACGGATGCTTACGACTCACTGACAAGTAAATTAGAGTTTAAATATGAATTTAACTCTAATTGTTCAAACAATATCAAAAGCAATAAAATATAATGAAAAGCAATGCAATTAGATAAATCTCACAAGTCCATTAATATGCGCAGTTAAACCTCCCTCGCAGTCTTGCCTAGGCTAAAGGTTTTAGCCTCGCATAGTTGAATAACACAAAAAACATAAGAAAAAATAAGAGTTCGGGAGGGAGAGAGAGATGATGAATAGCCGAGAGGTCTACCTCTCGATCACTTGCTTGCCTTTTTTTCCTTTTATGCGTTGCTTCAATCTTTCCATTTCTTTATGTCCCTGTTGCTATATCTACATATGCGCCTCCTCGATCGCTTGCTTTTTTTGTTTCTCTGACCGTTTCTATTTCTGTTTCCTTCTTCCATGCATATCTCTCCTCACTTTCTATATATCTATATCTATATAAGTTACTAATATAATAATATAAAATCATAAAAATCAAGAAACAACCCTTCAACTTTCTTTTCCTTAAAGTTTGCAATGCATCGTGCACCACTTGATCTTCATCAATCACCATGACACGCTTCTCATATGTGAGCCCATCAAATTTGCCTCGAGATACGCGCTAGCGCGATTTTCGATGTCGAATGGATCCAGGCGTATGAATACTCGATTTTGCATAGTTTTTCGCTCAGGATTCAACCGCGCACTCCAATATCCCTTAAAATGATAAATAAATACAATTACGCTAGTATTTTGAAGACTTGACAATAAAAATATATAAATAAAATATATATAATATTACATAATTAACAACTCAACAAAACCTAATATGTTCCGCACTGTCGGCTCGCTTAAGCCGCAGCTCGAGAAAACATTCCAAAAGGAGCCACAGACTTAATTGGATGCTCAACCACAATGGAACTCGAATACTTGGGAGGAGTCACGACACATGGCGAATGCTCACTCAAAGGATTCAGGCTCGTCGGAGAGCCGCGAGAGCTAATCGACTGCTCAACCCGCGAGTGGACACAACTAGACTAGACCACTTAGACCCTAGGTCACTTGGTAGAGAAGTAGAGTTCAATAATAGCAATAATTTCATCAAAATGTAGCAAAGAAATGAAAAGAATTAATATTGAATTTCTTATTGGTTTACTTACCTCAATACGCAAAAATACCAAGCAAAATCGCGGCTCCCACACTCCTCGAAATATGTACTCGATAACAGATAATAGTCCTTAGGCTCTTGGTATTAATTTACAATAAATTAGATGTGGTTGAGCCTATTTGTTATGATTTAGATTTTTAAATTTTAAAATAATTCAAAATATGAAAGTTAGATAGTTGACACGCTTTTCGAGGAGCATTTCGATGTAAAGATTCTCGAAAAAACCTCTAAATTCACTTTTCTACAATTTTCCTCACTTTTCTTATTCTTTTCAGGTCTTTCCCTATTTTTCTTGAATTTTTTTTTTTATTTTTTTTATTTTCTGTTATTTATATAAATTGAAATGAAATATATATGTATAAACAATATTTTTTGGGTGGTTTTGGGTCCTCTGAACTGGGTCCGGGCCGAACCGGACCCGGTTCAGCCATTTAGATTGGGCCTGGCCAGTGCCAGGCCCAATCTGAGGACCGCACACACGCGGATGCGTACGTGCGTCCTCCCCCAATTCCCCCAAAATCACCAGTTGGTGATTTTGGGGAAACCGAACCCTCTTTTTTTTTTTTTTTTTTTTTGTTCTTTCTTTCTTTCTTTCATTCCTTCAACAAATCAACAACAATACTTCTTTTTCCTTTAAATCAACTCCACTTAAAATCAATTTCACTAAAATCAACTACCAATAATGGATTTAATACTATGTATTAAATCCATAACAGCAAATTAAATCAAGTTAAATGTTAACTTACTTGGTTTAATTAGGATCCTCAAAGAAATTGATTTTCTTCTTCCTCACCACCACCTCTACAACACCTCTAACTAAAATAAAATCTCCCTCTTCATCTCTATCTCTTTTTATACTCTCATTAGAGTGAATCATCACCACACAATTTTCTTTATTTAGTATTTATTAAATTTGCTATTATCACTCCATAAACCATAAGAAATTGACAACTCATAATTCTAATTTATATATTTTAAAAAATTCTACTTTGCGAAATGATTAAAATTCTTTTATGACTTATTTTAGGCATTTCAATTAAATAAGTTTCACTAGACCAGCTTAAATCAATATCGTTGACCTACACAAATACCCGTGTACGCGCACATCTCGAGAACTATGCTCACTCGTTAATTCGACAAGAGCGTCAATACAATTGTGCATGCACACAGACAAACACAAAATATTCAAGGCATCGCACACAAATAAAATTATTGAATTATTACCTCGGTGTCGACGTCCGAGTTATGATCGAGTTGCCACGTAAGATTAGCCGTCACATCACGTTCTTATTAGGCAATCGATTATGATTAGATTTATTAAGGTCGTTACAGTTGTGGACTTGATAAAGAAGTAGAGCAAACAAAGATCTAAAATTTAGGCATGGAAAGGAAAGGAAAGAAATGGAATGGAAAGCAAAAGAGCCAAAATAAGAAAATACGGGAATGATGAAGGGGGTAAATCCAAAGACGTTAATCAACAAGGAGAAAAAACAAACAAGGGAGGCCTCAAAACCCCCCAGGAAAAAAAAAAAAAAAAAAAAAAAAAAAAAAAAAACAAAAAAACAATGGTACGAAGCTAAACACATTGTTGAAATTGAAGTAGAAGTAAAAGTGGAAGCCCTACCCACTCACCAGCCCGAATTAACAATAATTCATCCTCCTCCTCCTCCGCTCCTCTCCCTGAGATGTTATGTGCAATGAAATCTTAGAAGATGAAGACAAAAAACTTAGAAAGCACGATGAGTTGGGGTTATAATAATAAACACCAATATAACATCGTGTATGAGGTATGGTATGATATAGGGATGTATATGAAAGTAGGTATATGTTATGAGAAAGAAGAAATTCGAAAGAAGACGACTTGTTAACTAAAATCGCTAGATAAGCTAGGAGACTTGGACTTGGATTCAGATTCTCGAAAAATAGGGAGGGGCAGATTCAATATTGGAGATGGAGATTGGAGATTGCGTGACTGAAACAGAAGGAGTTGGGAACGAAGACACAAACTCCTAAAGAGCAAATTAGTTACTTCCTTACGGTTAACATTCACATTTTTAATTTAGTAATATATCTTTATCTCAAATATATAAAAGTGTCAATCTCCAAAATTTGAGTCATAAGCAGAAAGACTATTTTGCCATCATGCATTATCTTCCTCTCAAAATTGATCAACAACTTAAACTCCAGCCTCCTTTCTTTTTTATATCTTTTGTTCTCAGCTTCTCTCCTTGTCCAACTCAAACTTTGTGATCTCTTCAATCATTTTGTCTTCTCTTTAAATCTATAACTCAAATTTGAACATTTATCAAAAAAATAACTTCAATTTGAACTAATTTTCTTCTACTATCTCGCATCTCTTTGTTTTAACTGCCTCTACGTGGTCTTTCTCACTGTCTCCTTTCTCTTCTTTTAGTCCATCAAATCTCTAAAAATCCTGGTGACAAACACAATATGTTAGGAACCAAAACCCATTACCTAATTCGCCCAATTTTGTGAGAAATTTGTCAAAACATTCTTGGAATCAAATCTCAGTGGTGCCTGCCAAAATTGAGTTTTCTTCACCAACTATTTAAAGAAATTGTGCAAAGAAACATCATGGTCTTGATTGACACCCCCGGATTGATGCGAGTAGTCATTGTGGATACACAAAATAATAACAAAGTAACGGAGCCCAATTGCCTAAGTTCTGAGTTTTGAGGCATGTGCCCTATGTCAATCTATAAGCATTATTTATCTTATAATTTTAGTTAATAAAATTGAGGTTTTCATTTGTTGTTTTATTATAAGTGATTGCATGTTTACCTTATAGTAAGATTCATGGGTATTTATTGAAATATTATAAATGTCCCTAATCGATCATTATACTGGAAACTATAATGAATTAAGACTAGTGTGAATCTTGATTGATGGTCATGTGATGATCATGCGTATAGGGATACGAATCGAAATCATGCGTACTTGTCAGGGAACAAGGTACTAGATTGACCCGCTATGAGAACATCACATATAGATTAAGTCACATGTGTTACTCGTGATAGGTATATCATTTAGTCAATCGACTTCAGATTACCATATACTTCAATATTATGAGCATGGTAATTTGACACAATCAAATGATGTCTTTAACCAAACGATTATAAAGATTGTGATTAATTACCATTTGAATAATATGTGAAGGTGTGAATTTGTCACTTTCGTATAGAGAAATATCAGTGGATCCCTCGATATGATAGACTGATAATGGACAAGTCCATATGAATTGATATGATCAATGTCACTTGGATGTTTTCAGTTTACCAAAAGATCGATACTAGTACGATTGAACATTAAAGGTGTCTTTCCATGCCTTATGTTTAACCAAAGGATATCGCATGACAAAAGAATATGATATATGATGTTCATTAGGTTGTATCGATTTTGATATTCATGCTGCCTGGGTAGTCATAATGCCTTGCTAGAGACCACTAATTACTTGTATACCAAAATGATTTTTGGTTCACTACCAACGACGCATGAACCTATTTGGTCGCACACAAAGAATGACTTTCCTCAATTTCAATTAGTCCAGAGTATTGAATTTTATATGATAAAATTAATGACATAAAAGCCATTATGATTTGTTATATGATAACTTATTAATAGAGCCTTACATATAATTTGCTTAAACTGCCTAAATATAATAATTGTATTACGAATAAAATTTTAAGTGAGGGCTTATCTACACATATAATAAAGGATGAAAACATAAAACGAAATAAGATTTTAGTTTTTTATATTTTCGAGTTCTCTGGACTTTGGGAGAGAAAGAAAAACGTTTTTTATCTCTCTTGGAGCTAGTACTCCAAATTGTGGTCACCATTCGTGTGTGGATTTCTGATAGAGGACCCGCACTTGAATGTCTTGAAAATCAAACAATCAGAAAAGGAAATCACGGATTAAGGCATGGTTTACTTTTGTAGATCTAGTTTAATAGAACATATTGTTGATCCTGTTGAGGTTTTTCAAAAATTATTGTGAATTTTCCTCTGCGTATGAACCCCAAAACCTAACACTAAGAGTGTGTAAAAAAAAAGAGTGCCTCGAATTTGTTTGAAGAAAGTCCACAAAGGGATAGTAAAGAATTTCGTAGGTGTGGTGACATTAAGTTGTGAAAGGAAGTGAACAAGATTGCATATAATTTGATATAGTTTGATGTGAGTAGTCATAACATAGGTTGCTCTATTTTCATTAGGTAAAGAATAAGTTAACATCTTTTGAGGATTTTAATCTTTGGGACTATAATTTGAGATTGAGTTCAATGATATGAGAAAATGCGGTGAACGGTATACCATTTTAGTTAAAAACCAGTGACCCATTGGTTTGTTGAGATTTCAAGTTTTTAATTTTGTTATGTGATTTAGCGTTGAATGAAATTTTTAGATTTTTCACATTGACCATCGTCATCGTTCCTGGGTCCTGGGTGAATACTACCAACAATATACTTTTTAGTTCAAAACAACTCTATAGGTATTATTGGGTAAGATTGTGCATTTAAAAACTGTTGGTACATGATTATTAAAGTCTTGTTTTTTTAAGAAGCGTTGTGTTTGTGAACTTCCATTGTTAGTTAATGAGGGTAGTAATCTTACTACTTGAAGTGGGAGAAATTTTTGTACAATGCTAGAAATTGTTGTTTAGAATTTAGAGACACTTGAGAATCTTAATGTTTGATAAAAAGATCTTGAATGTTGTGGAGTATGGATGATCATGCATGTACACCAACATATTGTGCTGTCATGTAACTTGTATTTCTCACTTAATAGTACCTCCACTTGTTTATGTATTGTCATGTTGCTTGTAACCATTTCTAATGTACGTCAACTCTTCTATGTATTGTCAAATTACTTGTAATGTGTTATATGACATGGGGCGTATGTGTTACTTGTACACATTATCTAAAGTACATTTATCATCATCACCAAATAGCCTATATAAAAGGTATCAACCTCATTGTAAAAACACACCAAGTTGAATAAAAACTTCTCATTCCAACTATCTCATTTCTTCTCTTATCCTTTGTAGTAGTAGTTTGTAGTAGTAGAAGTTCTTAGTCTTCTATTTTCCTTCTCTAGTTCTTAGCAAGTTCCAACTCAATTTACAACACATTATCAGCACGAGCTTGCTCTTGCACAAAGGGGAGATCTTAAAGTTCAAGAAGGCTTGCTAAGGAAACAAAGCTAGGAAGGTATAATTTTTGTTAATTTAAATAAGTTCAATTTATTCCATGTTATCATGGTTGCTTTCTTTTATTACATGCATCACTTACATATGCATACTTTATTCATATATTATGCATTATAACGTAACCGATTGCAAAAGTATGCTCTGTAGTTGCGTCTTGTACGATCTTCTACATCAGAAATCAAAAGTCAATATGTGACATAACTAGTTTTCTCGCTATACTACGAACGATTAATTATGCTCTATTCTTGATTTTTTATATTACAAATAGTATTATGAGTTTGGGTTGATAGTGGATAAGCTATGTCCCGGTAAAGCTAAAATTTGAAAGGGAGACGTGTTATCCCATTCAAGGAGGCATGATTTTAAGTAGACTTCGTCTCGCCACCCAACCTGGAGGTTGTCTCACCAACTCATACAAGTAGTACATTTTGCATATTAATAATCAAGTTATGAACATATATTTAATTGTATATTACTTATTTTATATAAAAGAGAAAAATTATTTACTCAATTTCTTGACATATTTTCAGACTATAGCAAACCTTCAAAAACTTGAATTTGTTGCTCTTGATATCACTGACAATAATTATTTTTCATGGCAACTGGATGTCGAGATACATCTCCAAGCTAAAGACTTATGAGAAACTATTATAGAAGGAAATGAAACATCAATGCAAGACCGTGCGAAAGCACTGATATTCCATCGCCATCATCTCCATGAAGGTTTGAAAAGTGAGTATCTCACTATAAAAGATCATCTCACCTTGTGGTTAAGCTTAAAAGAGCAATATGATCATTAAAAGACGGTGATATTCTCAAAAGCTCAAAACGACTGGTTGAATCTTAGGCTATAAGATTCCAAAACATTCAGTGAGTATAACTCTACCATATTTAATATTACTTCTCATTTGAGGCTGTGTGGAGAAAATATATCTGATGAGGCAATGATGGAAAAAACATTGAGTACTTTTCATGCCTCGAATATGTTGTTGCAACAGCAATATCGAGTGTATTAATTTAAAAAGTACTCTGAATTAATTTATTGTCTCATGGTGGCTGAACAAAATAATGAGCTTCTATTGAAGAACCACAACTCTCATCCAACTGGTTCTGCTTCAATTAATGAAGCAAATGCAACATCCTATAATGACCATAAAAAATGGTTAAGGAAAGAAAAACCACGAACTTGGAAATGGGAAATGATCAATCAGCAAAAATCGTTGCAAGCCCTATTCTAAATTTCGTGGCAATAAGTTCCAAAATAAATGGAATAAGAATGACGTCGTTCAAAATAAGGGGAAAAATACTGCTGAAAATGGGCATGCTCGTAATCGTGACCAACCATGTCACATGTGTGGTCTAAAAGGCAATTGGGCTCATGATCTTTATCAAGCCTCATTAAATAAGAAAGGCAAAACAATTGAGATGAACTTCATTGTCGGAGATGGCTCGTCGGACATCAATTATATGGATGTCCAAAATTTTCATGATAATCCAAACACTAATCTCGATATTTTTAATGATCATATGTAATGACTTACAATAATTCTATGTACTAGTTTTTGTTATGCTTCTTAGTTATATGTACTAGTTTCTTATTGTGAATGAAATATGACTATTTTTCTAATTTGCCGAACATTATTTTTCTAAATGGATCAACAAATCATGTGTTCAAATCATTAATCAAATAAGAGCGATATATGTCTTGCTGATTGTGCTACAACACACACAATCCTTAAAAAGAGAGAATATTTCTCCAATTTGAACCTAGCTGAGGCAATATTCAAACAATATATAGTATCTCCAATTTGATTAATGGCTCTGGAAGAGCAAATATTATGTTGCTTGGGGGAACAACAATTCATGTTGACAATGCCTTATACTCTGAAAAATCCAGAAAAAATTTACTCAGCTTTAAAAATATTCAACAAAATGGATATCACATTGTAACCATGAACGAAAATAATAGAGAGTTTCTCTATGTCACATTGGTTTCAAATGGGAAAAAAGTGTTAGAAAAATTATCAGCTTTATCCTGTGGATTATATGTTACTCATATAAGGCATGTCGAAACGAATGTCGTCTTAAATAAGAAAATTAATGATCCAAAGACATTCAATTTATGGCATGACCAGTTTGGTCATCCAGGATCATCAATGATGCGAAGAATAATTAATAATTCGCAGGGACATCCTTTAAGGAGTCACAAAATATTTTCAGCTGGTGATTATAATTGTGCTAGTTGTTCTCAAAGTAAATTGATAGTTAAACCATCCCCAAGTAAAGTTGTTGTGGAATCCCCTGTTTTCTTAGAACGCATTCAGGGAGACATATGTGGACATATTCATCCTCACTGTGGACCATTTAGATATTTCATGATTTTGATAGATGCATCAACTAGGTGGTCACATGTTTATTTGCTTTCGACCCGCAATGTTGCATTTGCTAGACTTTTAGCACAAATCATTAAGTTAAGAGCATAATTCTCTGACAACCCAATTAAGACCATCCGTCTTGATAATGCTGGAAAATCTCAATCTCGAGCATTTAAAAATTATTACATGTCTATAGAAATTACCATTGAACATTCTGTTCCACACGTACATACCCAGAATGGTTTGGCAGAATCATGATCAAACGCATTCAATTAATTGCTAGGCCTTTAATCAAGAGAACTAAGTTATCAAATTTAGTTTGAGGACATGCAGTCTTCATGCAGCATCTATCATTCGTTATAGGCCTACTGCATACCATGAACAGTCCCCCATGCAACTCATTTTAGGTCAACAACCAAATATTTCACACTTGAAATCTTTTTGGTTATGCAGTGTATGTTTCTATATAACTTCCCAATAGAACTAAGATGGGTTGGGATTTATGTTGGATTTAACTCCTTGTCCATTATAAGATACCTTGAGCCCTTAATAGGGGATTTATTTACTGTACGTTTTGCTGATTGTCACTTTGATGAAGCAATTTTTCCATCATTAGGGGGAGATAAGAAGCCAATTTAAAAGGAATGACGCGAAATTGCTTGGAATGTATCAACTTTATCACATTATGATCCACGCACAAATCAATGTGAACTTGAAGTTCAAAAGATCATTCATTTGCAACAAATCGCAAATCAATTACCTGATGCATTTACTGATGCAAAACGAGTGACAAAATCGCATATTCCAGCTATAAATGATCCTGCAAGAATTGATGTCTCTGTGCAACAAAATGCACAAGAACCAACGAAACGCTTAAAGCGTGGAAGACCAGTTGGTTCAAATGATACGATTCCTCGAAAAAGGAAAACGACAGTAAAAATAAATACAAATCAAAATACTTCTGAGAAAGCACAAGAATCCTTTGATAAGGATTTGTCAGAACAAGTTGATTTTGATGAGGAGCAACTGCCTCTAGAAAAGGAGGAAAAAGATGAAAATAATGAGATCTCAATAAATTATTTAAACTCTGGTAAGATTTGGAATCGAAATAAAATTGTTCCTGATGATATATTTGCTTTCAATGTATCCTTTGAAATATGTGAAAATGATGATGACCCAGAATCAATGGACGAATGTCGAAAAAGACATGACTAACAAAAATGCAAGAGGCTATCCAAGCAGAGCTAGACTCGTCAAGGAAACGAGAGGTTTTTGGACCGATTGTTCAAACGCCAGATGGCGTAAAGCCTATTGGATATAAATTAGTATTTGTACGAAAAAAAAAATGAAAAAAATGAGGTTACAAGGTATAAAGCAAGACTTGTAGCTCAAAGTTTCTCACAAAGACCTAGCATCGATTATGAGGAAACATATTTTCCTGTTATAGATGCAATCACATTTCGGTTCTTGATAAGCCTTGCAGTTTCTTAAGGGCTTGATATGCATTTAATGAATGTTGTTACAACATATCTATACGGATCCCTAGACAGTGAGATATATATAAGAATCCCTGAAAGATTCAAAATATCCGAAGAAATAAAATCAAAATCTCATAACATGCATTCTATAAAATTACAAAGGTCTTTGTACGGATTGAAACAATTCGGACGAATGTGGTATAAACACCTTAGTGATTATTTACTTAAAGAAGGATATGTAAATAATCCACTTTGCCCATGTGTTTTCATTAAAAGATCATCAACATGATTTGTGATTATTGTTGTATATGTCGATGATTCAAATATAGTGGGAAACCACGACGACGTCGTTTGAACATCTGAATACTTGAAAAAGAGATGAAAGAACTTAGAAAAACAAGACTTTGTCTTGGTTTGCAAATTGAACATTTTTCAAGTGGAGTACTTGTCCATCAATCAAATTATATTGAAAAAATATTAAAAAGATTTTATATGAATAAGACACATCCATTGAGCTCTCAAATGGTTGTCAGATCACTTGAAGTGGATATGGATCCATTTCGACCTCATGAAAGTGATGAAGAGCTACTCGGTCCGGAGGTACCATATTTAAGTGCAATTGGTGCACTTACGTATCTTGCAAATTGTACAAGACCTGACATTGCTTTTGCTGTCAACCTACTTGCAAGATACAACTCTTCACCAACTCGAAGACATTGGAATGATGTTAAACACGTTTTCCAATATCTTCGAGGAACAAGTGACATGTGTTTATTTTACTCGAGAGGGGTAAAATTGAATTCCAAGGTTATACAGATGCTGGATTTTTATTTGGTCCCGACAAGGCCCGTTCTTAAACGAGATATGTATTTACCTGTGGTAATACTGCTGTATCATGGAAGTCAGTAAAGTAAACTATGGTTGCTACTTCTTCCAATCATTTTAAAGTACTTGCAATCCATGAAGCAAGTCGTGAATGTGTATGGTTGAGAAACATGATTGAACATATTCAAGAATCATGTGGATTGCCTTCAATAAAAGATTCTCCAACCATATTATATGAAGATAATGCATCATGTATTGCACAATTAAGTGAAGGATTCATAAATGGGGACAGAACAAAACATATTTCACAAAAATTCTTCTATGCTCATGAGCTTCAGAAGAATGGTGAAATTGATGTCAAACAAATCCGATCGAGTGATAATCTTGCTGATTTATTCACAAAAGCCTTACCAACTACGACATTTAAGAGGCTTACATATGGTATTGGCTTGTGTAAACTTAAGGATATTACAAGTAAAGAAACTGAACGACTTTCACCCATGTTCACATGAGGGGGAGTTATTGATTAGTATATTGCACTATTTTTTCCCTTACCTATGATTTTATCCCATTGGGTTTTCTTATCAAAGTTTTTAATGAGACAATCTTAACAATATTATACCCATCTTAATATTTATGAGAATAGTGTACTCTTTTTCTTTTACTATATTTTTAGGGTTTTTCTTAGTAGAAGTTTAAACGAGGTACAATCTCTAAGCAAGTGTCATCCAAGGGGGAGTGTTGTGGAGTATGGATGACCATGCATGTACACCAACATATTGTGTAGTCATGTAACTTGTATTTCTCACTTAATAGTACCTCCACTTGTCTATGTATTGTCATGTTACTTGTAACTATTTCCAATGTACACTAACTCTTCCATGTATTGTCAAGTTATTTGTAATGTGTTGTATGACATGGGGTGTATGTGTTACTTGTACACATTATCTAAAGTACATTTATCATCATCACCAAATGACTTATATAAAAGGTGTCAACCTCATTGTAAAAACACACCAAGTTGAATGAAAACTTCTCATTCCAACTATCTCATTTCTTCTTTTCTCCTTTGTAGTAGTAGTTTGTAGTAGTAGAAGTTCTTAATCTTCTATTTTCCTTTTCTAGTTCTTAGCAAGTTCCAACTCAATTTACAACATTGAAGAATATATATATATATATATGGGTGTTTCTACAATGGAGTTCAAATATATACACATGTCATGAGTACTACATATCTCACCATTGGATTACTATGAGATTTCAATCTAATGGTGATTGATGTAGTGCATTTAATGCAAAACACATTAAATGCGCAATAAATGCTATTTAATTGGGTTCCATTATATTTATATAGTTTAAATAAATATGGCATTGGAAAATCAAAGCGACAAAAAGTTTAAGACTTATTTATTTTTGTCATATTCTTGTCTTCATGATAGTTTAGTCACAAATGTGAACTGTAAGCATTTTTATGGTCATTCTTTAGAGTTATAACATGATAGGTTTGGTCTTATGAGTGACAGCTAGCAAGTCTAAGCTAGCCAGTCAAGTTAGTATAAGAGAATTAAAACTAGAACAAAATTTTGAAGTTAAGATTAACTTTAGTGATGAGAATAATCGATGGATATAGGCCAATTTTTTTAGGCTTGTAGAACTTTCGAAAATGATTCTTTATTTTATTTTTCAAGATAGAACAACTGAAACTAAAGTCCCGAAATGTTGAATGCTATGTTGATAATTGGATGTAGACTTAAATTTATCTTTTTCTAAATGAGTTAAGTTTATCTTTACAATAATCATTATGACACAAAAATGAAATTGACTTACTTAAAGTCCAGCTAGCGCAGTAAGCGGGTTCTGTCACGTTAACAAAATTAGTACATATATGTTGTTTAAATTTAATATTGTCAACATTGTTTTCAACAATTTAATATTTCATTGGTGCACCTTTCTCATATCGAGTTAGTACATTACCATTTTTTGTATTTTTACATGTTATATATCTACCATATACTTTTTTCATGGTATTTTTGTCCACTCAGTTTATGTTATAATAACATTATTAAACTATATATAGCTTATTGCAAAAAAAAAATATTTCTTTTATGTGTAAATTTTTTTTGTGGCATGCATGACTATTAATATTACACGTAATATTTTAACACTAATGTATTGATATTAATCATTTTACTTGAAACTATTAGTTTTGTGTGGGCCTACACACATGGAGTCCAGCCAATGTTTTCTAATTTGGTGAAATTAGAAAGTGATAAACACAATCACCAACGAAATAGAAATTGGGTGACTTGTGATTTCTGTGGCGGCCCCAAAACCCGAGGTCGCCACGTGGGGAGGCGCTGGCCCAGCGGTCCTGTCGAATCCTTGACCCACTGGGTCCCACGCGTCACTGACGCCCTTTGCTACATCACGACTCCTCGATATGCGTGTTAACTCCTTACGTTAATCAATTTAGTTCGACAGTTAAATCATTTTTATAGCATTAAAAACAACAGCGGAAGTCTTAAATTTAAAGCAAGTAAAACAATTAAATTTATCATTGTATAAAACATCATTTATAGAGCAACACCTATTGTGAAAAACCCGGGGAAGTACTCTGTATATAGGCGACAATACTAAACAGTAATATATACAAGTACGGTGTCTATCCAGTCTCCCATTTCCCAATAGTAAAGCAAAATATCAAAATCGCACGTACTAGTAGGTTCTCGACCGTGGGCAGTCCGATAAAGTCGCCCCAAAATCCCTTTGCCCCTACTAGCAGGGTCTGCACTCGACCATCACAAAAAGTAAGATGGAGAGTACAGTTAGTAAGATTCCAACGAAGTACACCGAGCATTTATAAGAAAATAAACGAATACCAATCAACATGTCAAAATAATCATGCGGAAACTAAACAAGAAACTGTGCTAAGATCATCACATGATTAGAAACAAACCGTGTACTCATCCCGGTCAGACTAAACTGTACTTCAAACCCCCAGGATCCTTTCGGTGGGTGCCCCCACTTCCTTTCACCTGATTTCTCGAGTACAACCTAGTATGTCATAAGTACACATCGAATATCAAGTGTCTCGACCCCCAACCCAAATGTGTCACGGAATAGCATACAATAACAAGGAATAGGGGGAATAGAATCCAATAACCACGAATAGGAAATCAATGATAGAAAGTAAACCCTCAGTGACTTTAAGATGAAATCTTACATACCTCAAAAACGACTCGATCGCATCTCGATATGCGCACCCGACACCTGCATCCTAAGTCCCTGGTGTCCATTTGTACCATTTAAGTTACTAAATCATGCAAATCACAATTAAAATTAGGTGAAATACATCTCACCTCCATCGCGTCGTCGACATTCGCTGATTCGCACCCCTCGTCGAGGAGCGATCGGTCCAACAACGCCATCGCGTCGTTCACCGCGCCACCGCCATCACCGCACCGCTGCCGGCGTCGCTGCCGGCACCACCGTCGCGCCACCGCTGCCACTCGCCGGCGCCGCTTGTCCCTCGCCGGCGCCGCCGCCTCTGCGGCTGATCCCGTCGCTGCCATTCACCGCCGCGCTGGCCTTCGTCATCGCGAGCTGCTGCTGCTGTCCGCCACCGCCATCGCCATCACCGCTGGATTGCGTCGTCCTCGGCCGCTGGATCGCGACCTCCCTGCGCGCGCCGCCGTCCCTCGCCGCTGCCGATCGGCCACTGCTGCCGTATCGGCGCTGGCCGTCGTCGTCGTGGATCCGGTCGCGCCGCTGCTCGTCCTCGCTGGAGCCTCTCCGCCGCCGCTGCTCGCTGGCCGATCGTCCACGCCACTGCGCTGTCGCCGCGCAGCCGCCGTCCGCGGTGCCGGTGTCGCCGCGCGGCTGCATCTCCTCGCCGCTGCCACCGCGCGGGCGTCACCCACCACCGCGCAGTCGGGTCACTACGCGGCCGTCGCGGTCGTCCTGCCGCCGTTGGAGTTGCCGCCGTGAGCCGGAGCTCTGTCGCCGTCCTTTCGCGTCGCCGGTCCGCCACCTCTCTCCGCCGTCCCTCCCTTTCTTCTCCGATCTCTCACTCTCTCCATTTCTCTCCTCTCTTCAGATCTCTTTTCTCTCTCTTTCCTTTTCTTTTCTCTCTCTCCTCTCCTCTCTCTCTCTTATCCAAATCTCTCTCTTTTTGTTTTTCAAATCAAATGTGTCCTCAAGATTCGTGTGGAGCGAAACTCGAGGCACATCAAAAATATATTTATTCAATGTTTTCCTAAAAAAGATCGAGCAGCGCGCATCTCGATGCACCAACCCGCCTCATTTCTAAAATTTCGATCCTCGCGCTACACGCATCACGATGCGTATCCAATGTACACATTAAAACCACATAAAGCGACTATCTCGGTCCCACGTTGGCACGCGACTCGAGACGTGTCCATGTTCGTGTTTCGGCTCACCAAATTCCTCGCGTATACCAACTCGTAAAATAGATCAACAATTAGCATTATAATCTCAAATTGGATATTACACATTTCCTCGGAGTCTCCACCCAAGATTTAGACATACGTATTCCGGCAAGTGGGTCCCACATACGCCCTAAAATGACACGTGGCACGAGTCGAATTTTCGGGTCGTTACAGTTTCAGTTGTGGAAACCGATTAAAAGGAAAAAAAATAGGAACGCCTATTTTTTTGGGGATACCGTATAGGTTTCTTTTTGGGAGAGAAAAATAGAAGCATTGAAAAGTCGACTTCGAGAGTTTGACTTGGTGACCGATTGGTGTGCGCACTCGAGTTGAAGTGTGCAATCTCTCTAGTTTTCTTCTCTATACATTGAAGGCATATCAAGATCTTGAATCTGAAGACCTGCGAAGAGGCTTTGGTGATTTCTTGGTATTCAAGAAAAGAGGTGCAAGGGTTTGATACAATTGGGGTAGTTTTTCTTCATACTTAGTGTGATCATCTAAGTTCTTGGAAGAGATATTTTTGTATTACTCCATTGTTAGTGAATCTCAAGCGATTGAGATATCTTGTACTCTTTATTCACATAGTGGTTGTTCGGAGTTTGGCCCGTTGTTTTTACCTTTGATTTGGAGGGTTTTCCATGTTAAATCTTACGTGTTTTGTGGTGTGTTTATTTTCGTGCATTGATCATGGTTTAGTAGGAATATTTATTCATCTATTTTATTGATCAAATGGATTGAGCAACCCAACAAGTGGTATCAGAGAGCCGCGGTTTATATCGTGATCGGGGATTAATTATGGGAATCGAGATGGTGAAGAAAAATTATGTATGATCAAGTTGACTTCTTCGAATTATTCAATTTGGCAACCTATGATGGAAGATCATCTTTATTTCAAAGATTTGTTTGATCCAATTGAACATAGACAAACCAAACCAGAAGGAACATCCGATGCTGATTGGAAGAAAATGCACAAGAAAGCTGATAGGACTATTAGAAAATGGGTCGACCATTGTATATATCACCACATCAGTAAAGAATTTGATACGCAAGTGTTTGTGGAGAAAATTGCAAAGTGTGTGTGAGAGAAAAGGTGCACAAAACAAGGCTTCTCTGGTTAGAAGGCTTGTAAACATGAAGTACAAAGATGGACGGTCAATGATAGAGCACTTGAATGATGTCGAAGACTTGATTAATCAGTTAAGTGTCATGAAGATAATGTTTGAGGATGAGTTACATGCACTATTAATTTTGAGTTCTTTGCCAGAAAGTTGGGAAACATTGGTGGTGTCTTTCAGTAATTCCGCCCCGGATGGTGTTTTATCCTTATCCATGGTACGTGATAGTCTCTTTGAGGAGGAGACAAGAAGAAATGATAAAGAGATTGATACTTCGCAAGCTCTTGTCACTACATCAGAACATAGAGGTAGAGGTAAATCCAGAGGTCCAAGAGGGCGGAGTAAGTCCAGAGATAAGTCTCAAGCAAGAGGAAAATTTGCTTGTTATCGCTATGGCAAGGAAGTGCATTTGAAGAGAAATTGTAAAGTGTGGAAAAGGGAACAGAATGATGCGAAAAATCAGAATAAGGCAGATGATCGAAACACTACAGCTACTATATCAGATGCAAGTGAAGAACTAGTTGTGCTTTCTTTTGTTGAGGATCAAGATCATGTCACTAATACAGATAGTGAATGGGTCGTTGATTTAGGAGCATCCTTCTATGCTACACCAAGGAATGATGTCTTCTCTGTTTATCGAGAAAAGAATTTTGGAAAGGCAAAAATGGGGAACGACAGTTTTACAGATATAGTTGGCATTGGAAATATCTGCGTGCAGACAAATGTTGGTTGCACAATGATTCTGAAAGATGTGCAACATGTTCCGGATTTGCATCTGAATTTTATTTCTATTCATGCTTTGGACATAGATGAGTATTATAACATCTTTGGGGGCAAGGAGTGGAAACTCACCAAAGGCTCAATTGTTGTTGCAGAGGAAAACTGAGCTACACACTTTACAAGACTCAATTGAAGACTGTCAAATGTGACCTAAATGCAGTTGAAGATGATTCTTCACCAGATTTGTGGCATATGAGGCTAGGTCACATGAATGAGAAAAGGTTGCGGATGTTGGCAAAGAAGTCTCTCATCCCTTTTGCTAAGGTAAAATTCTAAACGCTTGTGATGATTGCTTATTTAGTAAGCAACGTAAAGTTTCTTTTTCTTCATCCTCTGAGAGAAAAAAAATCTACTTAAGTCAGTTTACTCTGATGTTTGTGGTCCTATTGATGTGGAAACTATAGGAGGTAGCAGATATTTTGTTACTTTTATTGATGATGCTTCACGAAAGGTTTAGGTGTTTGTTTTGAGAACAAAATGTCAGGTTCTTGAGTACTTCAAGCGGTTCCATACCATGGTGGAAAGAGAAAAATGAGTATATTTGAAGTGCCTTCGTAGTGATAACGGGGGGAGTATACTTCAAAGGAGTTCGAGAATTATTGCTCAGAACATGGAATCAGACATGAGAAGATAGTTCTGGGTATCCCTCAGCATAATGGTGTTACATTAGAGAACAAACAGAACCATCCTAGATAAAGTCAGATGCATGTTGAAAATGGCTCAATTGCATAAGTCATTTTGGGGTGAACTCTCAGGACTGCTTGCTACTTGATGAATTGCTCTCCTTCGACACCGTTAGAGTTTGATACTTTAGAGAGAATGTGGTCTAGGAAAGATCTTACTTACTCTCATTTGAAGGTGTTTGGATGCAAGACATTTATGCATGTGCCTAAGAAGCAGAGACAGAAACTTGATGATAGGACTGTTCCGTGTATCCTGTTGGGTTTTGGAGAAGCAGAGTTTGGCTATAGGTTATGGGATCCGAAAAAGAAAAAGGTTGTCAAATCAAGAGATGTGGTCTTTCATGAAAATAAGACCATAACAGATTTCAAGACATCGGAGAAAATCACAGTTAATGATGATGATGTTGATTCTCTTCATGGACTAGTTTCTCCTTCGATTAGTGATGTCACACATAAAGAAGATTTAGTTGAAGAACATGGGGTCGATGATGAGCATGCACATGTGACGTGCACGCGCCTACTGTTGATGATGTGCAAGAATCGTATGATGATTCTGAGCGGGGGGAGCAGAATCTTCCACTTGTGGCTACAACAGAACCTCAATTGAGAAGGTCGGAAAGAGAGAAAGTCCCTTATATGAAGTACCCCAGTTCCACATATATTACGATTACTGAAGTGGGGGAGCTGGAGAGCTTCCAAAAAGTTCAGATTATCGCTGACAAGAATCTAGCTGATATGTTCACCAAGGAGGTGACTCGCGACAGGCATAAGTCATGCACCAAATTGGCGGGACTGAGTTGCAATTGAGCAACAAGTGTTTGGACATCTCCCATGGGCTGGAGGGGGAGATTATTGGTTTTGTGTGGGCCTACACACATGGTGTCCAGCCCATGTTTTCTAATTTGGTGAAATTAGAAAGTGATAAACACGATCACCAATGAAATAAGAATTGGGTGACTTGTGATTTCAGTTGTGGAGACCGATTAAAAGAAAAAAATAGGAACGCCTATTTTTTTTGGGGAGACCGTATAGGTTTCTTTTTGGGAGAGAAAAATACAAGCATTGAAAAGTCGACTTCGATAGTTCAACTTGATGATCGATTGGTGTGCGCACTCGAGTTGAAGTGTGCAATCTCTTTAGTTTTCTTCTCTCTATATTGAAGGCATATCAAGATCTTGAATCTGAAGACCTGTGGAAAGGCTTGGTGTTCTTGGTATTCAAGAAAAGAGGTGTAAGGGTTTGATACAATTGGCATAGTTTTTCTTCATACTTAGTGTGATCATCCAAGTACTTGAAAGATGTATTTTTGTATTACTCCATTGTTAGTGAATCTCAAGCGATTGAGATATCTTGTACTCTTTATTCACATAGTGGATTGTTCGGAGTTTGGTCCATGCGTTTTACCTCTGATTTAGAAAGTTTTCCACGTTAAATCTTAAGTGTTTTGTGGTGTGTTTATTTTTGTACATTGATCGTGGTTTGGTGGGAGTTTTTATTTATCTGTTTCATTGATCAAATGGGTTGAGCAACCCCAACAGAAACGGATTTATTCATCATTTAATTCTTTTTTTTTTTTGAAAAGTTGTGTTTAATTTGATGCTGCACTTTTTTACTCATAGGTCCGACATTTCATTGGATTTAGTGGTATATTATAATTTTATTAATTCAAAAATTGTTTAATTGAATTCAAAATGTTATTTTTTTTTTTAGAATTCAATAAGATTTAGTTGAATAGAAGTATTATATATTTATATATATATATACTAGTTTTGTTAACTTGCTTCGCACGCACGACAGAGCTCGCTCACTGCGCTAGCGAAACTTTAATTAAGTCAATTTCATTTTTGTGTCATAATGAATATTGTAAAGATAAACCTAAGTCATTTAAAAAAAAGATAAATTTAAGTCTACATCTACTTATCTGCATAGCATTCAACATTTCAGTATCTACTTATTCTATCTTGAAAAATAAAATGAAGCCTCATTTTCGATAGTTCTACAAGCTTAAAAAAATTGGCCTACATGAGTATTCTCATCACTAAAGTTAACCTAAACTTCGAAATTTTGTTCTAGTTCTGATTCTTTTATACTAACTTGACTGGCTAGCTTAGACTAAACAGCTCTCATTCATAAGACCCAGCCTATCATGCTATAACTCAGATGACCATAAAAATACTTACATTTCACATTTGTGACTATGAACTATCATGAAGACAAGAATATGACAAGAATAAATAACTCTTAAACTCTATGTCGCTTTAGTTTTCCGATGCCATATGCTATTTGGACTTGTGAGTCCGGACTCAAAAATTTTTTTAATTTCAAATACATCATCGAACAATTAATGAAGCAATCATAATCACTTGTAAAATTCTTTTGATACCTCTTAAATATTTACGAAAAATTCAAAAACCTCTATATGAGTCCGAACTCACGAGTCCAAGTAGATTTATTGATTTGTTTAAACTATGGATATATATTCAAGATCTTTTTATCAAACATTGATGTCCTCGAGTGTCTCCAAATTCTAAACAACCATGTCTAGCATTATCTTTTCTCCCACTTCAAGTAGTAAGATTACCACCCTCATTAACTAACAATGGAATTTCACAAACACCCCTTCTTTAAAAAACCAGACTTTAATCATGTACCAACACATTTTAAATGCACAATCTTACCCAATAATACCTATAGAGTTGTTTTAAACTAAAAACTATATTGTTGGTAATATTCACACTTGAACAATGACGATGGTCAATGTGAAAAATCTAAAAATGTATTCAACACTAAATTACATAACAAAAGTAAAAACTTGAAATCTCAACAAACCACTTGATCACTGGTTTTTAACTAAATGGCATACCGTTCATCGCATTTTTTGTATTATTGAGCTCAATCTCAAATTGTGGTCCCAAAAAATTAAAATCCTCAAAAGATGTTATTGTTTGCCTAATGAAAATAGAGCAACCTCACATCAAACTATATCAAATTATATCAAATTATATGCAATCTTGTTCACTTCCTTTCACAACTTAATGTCACCACACCTACAAAATTTTTACTAGCGGACTTTCTTATTCAAATAAATTCAAGGCACTCTTTTTTTTAAACACTCTCAGAACTTAGGCAACTGGACTCCATCACTTTGATGTTATTTTGTGTCTTCACAATAACTACTGACATCAAACTGTGGGTGTTAATCAAGACCATGTCATTTCTTTACACAATTTCTTGACACAGCTGGTGAAGAAAACTCAATTTGGGCTGTAGGCACCACTGGGATTTGATTCCAGGATTGTCATTCCACTGTTCTGACAAATTTCTCACAAAATTGGGTGACTTAGGTAATGGGTCTTAGCTGCTGACATGTTGTGTTTGTCACAAGGAATTTTAGAGATTTGATGGACTAAAAGAAGAGGAAGAAGACATTGAGAGACCACGTAGAGGCAGTTAAAACAGAGAGATGCGAGATGGTAAAAGAAAATTAGTTCAAATAGGAGTTTTTTTTTTTTTTTGATAAAACGTTCTAATAGAAGTTATAGATTTAAGGAGAAGCCGAAACGATTGAAGAGACCGCAAAGTTGGAGTTGGATAGAGAGAGAAGTCGAGAACACAAGACATAAAGAAGAAAAGAGGCGGGAGTTTGAGTTGTTGACTGATTTGGAGAGGAAGATAATGCAGGAGGGAAAAATAGTCTTTTTTGCATACAACTCAAATTTTGGAGATTGCCTCTTTTAAACATTTGATAGATATATAATAAATGAAAGATCTTGGTCTTAGATCCTTCGCCAACTACTCTGGTACCGTCCCCTAAGTAAGGTGTAGAAAGGTAAATTGGAAGTTGGAGGCAAGAAACCCAAAAGGCCCGATACAGGATGGGAGCAATTCTGAAAAGCATAATAGTGAACTTTCTTTAAAAGCCCAATCCTCCATTTCCAGTCCTACAAGTAGGAAACAAAAGAGAAGTTTGTTAATAATGTGGCCCAAGTGTCTGGCAAGAAACCCCGAGTTCAGCCTAGTTCAGCCTAGATTACAAGCCTGCGAGCAAATCTCAGTTATATCGGCAGTCCGTAATGTCGGGGACAGCCGGAAAGAATGAGTATCCTATGTTGGAACATCCGGGGTCTGGGGTACCCTGGCTCAGTAACGGCTCTACAGGACTTGTTACAGAAAAGCTCCCCCAACCTTGTATTTCTCTTTGAGACAAGGTTGTTTGCAGCGAATGCAGAGAGAGTGCCGATTCAGATGGGTTTTACTAATTGCTTCACAGTGAACTGTTAGGGCGAAAGTGGAGGTCTCATCTTGATGTCGAAGGAATGGGATGTACAGGTGAGATCCTATTGTACAAGGCATATTGATCTTATGATCACTGATACATCCGGGAGAATCTGGCATTTCACTTGGTTCTATGGGAGCCCGATAGCTACTGAGAGACATGCAGCTTGAACGCTATTAAGAAGATTGGGGGAAAACTACTCTGGTCCTGGCTTTGCGCGGGTGATTTTAATGAGGTTTTCCATCCTAATAATAAAATGGGAGGGAGAGAGAAGCAAATAAGGCAAATGCAAAGTTTTCAGAAAGCAGTAGATGACTGTGGTTTAAGCGAGAAGTCCTACCTCAGGGATAGAATGACTTGGACGAATAGAAGAGTTGGGAACCAGAATATTCAGGAAAGGCTAGACATATTTTTAATTAATGGGGAGTGGGTGTCTTATTACCCTACAGCTTTTGTACGCCATCTTAATTTTTCAGTCTCAGATTATAGGTCAATTTGGATGAAACTAGAGAAAGATCCGAATGATTTGGAAAGGAGGGGCAGCTCTTCTAAGTTTGAGTCTTTCTAGCTTGCAGAAGAAGACTTAGAAGAAAATACAAAGTAGTGTTGGACATCTGAATTGGGGTCATTAAATCCTGCCCGTGATATACAAAAGAGATTGGAAGCATGCAGCCGACATTTGAAGGAAAGGAGCACTAATGGATTTGGGTCTCTCCGAGCCAAAATACCTAAAGTCAGGGACCATATAAACGATCTCCATAAAAACCCCACGGAGGAAACAAAACCACTCCTTCTGACTGCTAAGAAGGAACTGGCAGGATTGTTGGCTAAAGAAGAATCATATTGAAGAATTCGGAAGTTTTCACCAAAGTACACATGTTATACTATTTAATGAGGAAAATAGGGGTGAAAATTTTTTATTTCCGGGGAGTAGGCAATAACGCCTATTGAGAAGGCGTCATCTACGTGGCAGAAATTTTTGTTCTGCTGTTGCCACGTGGATAGCGCCTTTTCAAAAGGCGTTATCCACGTGGCTTACATCTGGCGTGTAAAACACTGATAGCGCCTGCGCAGAAGGCGCTATCAGTGTATGTGTCCACGTCGACATGTCCACGTGGACTGACGTGGACACATTACACTGATAGCGCCTTCTGCGAAGGCGCTATCGTCCACGCGTGGATCCACGCGTGGGCCAGTGGAGAAAACCGTGGCATTCGATAGCGCTTCGCGAGAAGGCGCTATCATATGCCACGTGGGAAAAGAATAGGGTTTCCTGGTCGCGTGGCTCCACGTGGACCAGGAAACCCGTGACTTAGGCGCGAGATAGCGCCTTCTCAAAAGGCGCTATCGCACCCCACAAGTCATCTTCCAGCAAACCGACGAGAGAATATATTCTCTGCGTCGGTTTCGTCCTTCTTGCTATAGGGGTAGGGGGTAGGGGGTAGGGGGTAGGGGGCGGTGTAGGTCACGGGTTTCTTGTGGAGAGTGGGGTGGGTCGGGTACTTAAGGAGGGGGGGGGGAGCGAACCAAAGAGAGGCGAGACGAGAGAGGAGGGAGGAAGAAGGAGGGGCGGACGGACTGTTTTAACGGGGAGAGAGTGGGCGAGTGTGTGCGCGCGGCGGAGACGTTTGTCGAGCTTGGCGGGGGTACGTGGTGGTACGTGGAACGTGGTGTTATGTGGCGGTCCGGTGGTGAGCGAAAGCGGCGGTGACGGCCGGCGAAGGAGGAGGAGGGATACACGCGGCGGCGGGGAGGAAGGAAGCGACGCGGAGGAGGAAGAAGACGTAGCGTACGAGTGAGTGGAGGTAGGAGAAGGAGGAGGTATGTGTATATAGTTAAGTTAGTTTAGTTAGTTAAATAAGATTGTTTAAGTTAGTTTGATTAAGTTAATTTGAGTTTGTTTAAGTGAGTTTAGTTAATTAAGTATGTTTACGTTAGTTTAGTTTGTTTAATAAGTTTAGTTACTGATTAGTTTGATTAAGTTAGTTTTGTTAAGTTAGTTTTAGTTTGTTTAAGTGAGTTTAGTTAATTAAGTATGCTTATGTTAGTTTAGTTTGTTTAATAAGTTTGTTTAAGTTAGTTGACGTTTGGTAGTTAATTAAGTTTAGTTAAGTTAGTTTTCATTGTGGAGTGGGTACATGTTTGTTTACGTTAGTTTAGTTTAGTGAGTTTGTTTAAGTTAGTTTGGTTAATTATGTTTGTTTAAGTTAGTTTACTTAATTAAGTTTAGTTAAGTTGGTATAGTTAATTGTGTTGCGGCGGAAAACCAGAGGAAACAAGTAGTTGTACTGCAATGGATCCAGGACCTTCAGATCCATCACTCTTGGAACTCCAATCTACTCACAGATCGACGCGAACCTGGAGGGCGAGGTAAGGCCAATTTACATGAATGCGTCATATTTACAGCAATATTTTATCAAAAACATACATTAATACATTATCAATTCCAAGGTTTACGAAACAATGCGCGTACGTCGAAGACGTGGGGTCGTTGATCGAACGATGCAATATCATTCTAGGATGATCCCATATCTTCGTTCTAGTGGGTTCTATGGGATATCCGGGTAGCATTTTTCAGCCTTGATTGGGCTTTGATTCTTTGCGTTGTAGAGAGATGGTGCCCTGAGACGCATACATTTCACATGCATTGTGGGAGTGCACAATTACACTCCAAGACGTGCGAGTGCGGCTTGGATTACCTATTGAAGGTATGCACGTGGGAATGAATGACAGGACTTGAGACTATGCGATGTCTGCGAGAGGCTAGCTACTTGGACGAACTCCTGGTGGAGATGACATCGTTGGTTGTAAACTTAAAGTCGATTGGCTTGAGCGTAACGTTCCAACAATAGATGATGAAAGCGATGACGAGTCGGTCCAACGTTACGTTCGATCGTACATACTACAACTCATCGGTGGTTGTCTTTTCGCCGACAAGTCCAATCGATTCGTACATTTGATGTTCCTACCTTTCTTTGGAGGATTTCCAAGTAGCGAGCCAATATAGTTGGGGAGTGCATGTTTGGCTTATTTGTACGGGGAGTTATGTCGCGGATCTCGCGCAGGGCACATGAGGTTCTTTGGCGCCTCAATTCTTGTACAGCTGTGGGCATGGGACGATTTCCATTCATAGCACCGCGGCGTCTGCGTGTATCTAGAGCTCAACAACGAACGGTGGATGGCCAAAACATGTTTATGGACGTTCCACTCGGACACATGTATTAAAGTCGATTTGTCATTACTTTGCAAATAATTCTTGTCCATGTTCATTTATTTTAACTTATTGTTTCCTACACGAGATGGCTCGATGCATTTTCGGTTTCACAAAATGCGACGCACGTCGTATCGGCATACCGTGATGCACTCGACTCTCGAGGCATGAGGATGATGTGGTGTGGCAACCATATAATGAACTCATGGGGTCTCTTCCCAGAAATCTTGTACAAATGGTCACGGCGGTTGGCTCTCGACGTGTCCCCTTATTTGTTTCCACATTGTGGAGTGGCATCGACCGAGAAAGGGTCATGAGACAATTCGGCATGGTACAAGTAGTGCCACCTAATTGTGCTTACGACGCACAACTGCACCGCGTCGAATTGCGTGGACATCATCATGAAAATTGGGTGACTTTTCACGCAAGCTACATAAACATGTGGGAAAATCGTGGGGACACCATTGCGACAGCGGCATTGAATGAAGGGCATGACCATCAAGACTACATGACGTGGTATCGATCGGTCACTAGGAGATTCATAGGACACGACGGGGCGTTACGTGACTACTCAGTAATCTTCTAACTCTTACTTTTCCTCGAACATTTAATATTTTATATTGCGTGATTTGAGCTCTTATTTTTTGTATATCAGCGGAACTTGGTGCATCGACTTAGGCGTGTGTTTATTGAGGATGGGTACGAGCAAGGACTTGTTGCCCTTGATGAAGGGATTAAAATTTTGGACGAAGATGAAAGACAAAGGTCTAATCTTTCGCATGACGAAATTGACGTCCAACAAGACATAGATGAGGATAATGAACAAGAAGATGAAGAAGACGATCAGGGCGAACCAAACATAGAGGTGAGAAGAAGACGAACACGACCGAGAGAGAGGCGTGCGGGAACGCACCGGACGTCCTCGTCCACCACGTCCATCTACTCGGGACCGAGATTGCTTTGCAGAGAGTAGCGAGACGATCTCCTCCAAACACGTTCATCTCGTTCGAGAGCGAGTAGAGCAGAGGCGTTGGTGAGAGTAGCCAACGATCGTCGCCACAGCCAAGAACCTCAAATGTTTGTACCCAGCCGCCGAGCGTGAATCTTCCTCCTTACTATTTTGATCCATACGCACTGGGCCGTCGTCTTCATATGTGGACCCTGGAATGCCTCATCCTCAAATGTATCCATCATTGCCTCAAGTACATGCCTAGTCCATATACTCCTACTCCTCATACTTACAATATGCCATATGGTGGAGACCCTTCATTCATGAACTTGTTGACCATGCCGCGACCTCATGTTCCATTCCCCAACCCCATGCGGGAAGTCGGTATTTCGGGATGGTTCCACCTCCTATTTTTGGTAGCATCGAGCGAGAGGTGAGTCGAGTCAAGAACCGGAGGAAACGCAACAATCTACTCGACGTGATTCATCGCAAGACCAGCTACCTCAACAAGCTCACCGGATGTACAAACACATCGTCCAACAAGACAAAAAGTACGTCGGTTTGCATCACCGAGCAACAACGTCAACGGAACCATAGAAATAGACTGCATGATGAGTTTACTTGATGTCATGGTGATTTGTAATTAACTTATATTTTTGGTTCACAAAGTACGTGTATTCAACCTTCTCATTGAATAAACTTATTTCTCACGTTTTTCATATTATTATAATGTCGTAGATTTGATTACTCTTCAATAGTTAGTTTAGTTTGTTAAGTTAGTTTAGGTTATATGTTTAATTAAACTTAAGTGGTTAGCTTAGTTAGTTAGGTGTCGGTGGTTAGGTTATATTAGTTTAGTTTGGTTAGGTTAATTAGGTTAGTTAGTTAAGTTAGTTTAGTTAGTTAAGTTAGTTTAGTTTAGGTGTTGAGGTTATGTTTGTTTAGTGTAGTTGAGTTAGGGTATGTTCCTTAGTGTAGTTGAGTTAGGTTATGTTTGCAATTAAGCTAGTTAAGTTGGTTATTTTAGTTTACTTAGTTTGTATTGTTAGGTGGTTTGGTTAGTTAATGTTAGTTAGTTTAGTTTGTTAGTTACTTTAGTTTGGTTATGTTAGTTAGTTAGTTAGTTAGTTAGTTTAGTTGAAGTTAGTTAGTTACTTAGTTTAGTTTGGTTTGGTTAGGTTAGTTTAGGTAGTTAGTTTAGTTTGGTTAAGGTTAGTTACTTAGTTTAGTTTGGTTTGGTTAGGTTAGTTTAGGTTAGTTAGTTTTGTTTAGTTTAGTTAGTTAGTTTGTTAGTTAGTTAGTTTAGTTAGTTAAGGTTAGTTAGTTTAGTTTGTTAGTTAGTTTAGTTTGGTTAGGTTAGTTAAGGTTAGTTATTTTAGTTTGGTTAAGGTTAGTTAGTTAATTAGTTTATTTAGTTTAGTTGGTTATGTTAGTTAATGTTAGTTAGTTTAGAAAAGAGAGTTGAAGGTTGAAAACAATGTACATATATATATTCAAAATTGGTTTTTTAAATACAAATATAAACTCCTCATATGCATATTCAAATTTGGTTGTAATTGTCGAGATCATTTCGACGACAGCAACGACGACAATGGCGAGGGTCTTGAAGCTGCGAAAACGACGCGGTTGGTGACCGGTTGATGACGTGTCGGTGACGATGATGACAGATCGGCGAGTTGCGTTTGTGAGGTTCGCGGTGACGTGGCGTCCACGTGGCATGGGTTCGTACGAGATAGCGCCTTTTCAAAAGGCGCTATCGCACATGTGGCCTCCATGTCGGCGCCATGTCGCGCCACATCACAAATGCAATTTTCCGCTCAATAACGCCTTTTGAGAAGGCGTTATTGAATGAGGTGATGTGGCGCTGACGTGGCAAGGCGTTATTGAATGATGTGATGTGGCGCGACGTGGCGGTGAGGTGGCTGCCACATCTACAGATAGCGCATTTTCAAAAGGCGCTATCTGTACAAACCCATGCCACGTGGACGCCACGTCACCGCGAACAAAAAAACATCCCACTCAATAACGCCTTCTCAAAAGGCGTTATTGCCTACTTCCGTGATAAAAAAAAAACCTCCCTATTTTGTGAAAAAAATTGTAAAATAACCCTACTTTTGGAAAAACCCCCCCATCCGTCGTGGCTTAAATAGGGAGATAGAAATACAAGGTTTTTTCACCATAAGGCGAAGAGGCGGAAGACAAAAAATAGAATAAAGTCCCTGATTACTAATGGGGGTAGTGAGGTAACTAGGGTGGAGGACCTTGTGGATGAGGTATCCAATTACTATAATAAACTATTTACATTTAACAATCCAGATGAGTTTTCTTTGAACAGGGGTGTGGAAGGTAAATTACATGTTCTAACAGAGGAGGAGAGGGCTATTATGTCAGAACCCTTTAAAAAAGGCAGAGGTGGAGTGCTCTCTTAAACAGATGGGACCAACTAAGGCACCTGGCCCCGATGGTTTCCATGCTATCTTCTATCAAAAGTTTTGGCACATTGTGGAGGATGCAACTTCTAATGCATGACTTCAAGTTCTTGATAATGGGGCATCGGTGAGAAGTCTAAATCATACTAATGTGGTGCTTATACCAAAAACAGAAATCCCAAGAAGGTGGCTGACTATAGGCCTATTAGTCTTTGCAATGTGATACATAAGCTGATCACTAAAACAATGGTTAAATAGGTTGAAGACCATTTTACCATTTATTATTTCTCCAAATTAAAGTGCTTGTGTACCTGGATGGCAGATTGGGGACAATGTTATTGCAGCTTTTGAGCTCCAACATTCTCTTTATAGGAAGAAACTTGGCAGGGAGGGCTTTATGGCTTTAAAGCTGGACATGAGCAAGGCCTATGATAGGGTGGAATGGTGTTTTCTATAAGTTATTTTAAATAGGATGGGTTTTTTAAACAATTGGACAACATTAGTGATGGACTGTATTTCTACTACCACTATGTCGTTCTGCATCAATGGGAATGCTAGAGGGGGTCTTAAACCAAAGAGGGGTCTACAACAAGGATGTCCACTATCTCCATACATCTTCCTGATATGTATTGAAGCTATATCTGGCATGTTGCATAGGGGTGAGGCGTTAGGGTAGTTAAGGGGTCTACAATGCAATCAGAGATGTCCAAGAGTAAGTCATTTTTTTGTAGATGACAGTATTCTATTTCTAAGAGCAGTTGAGGAAGAAAGTGCAAGGCTGAAAGAGATTTTATCTATCTATAAGGAATCCTCTGGGCAACAAGTGAATTTTGAGAAATCATCTATTGTGTTTAGTCCTACTAATGGGACATATAATATCAGATGCTAAATAAAGGGTTTTTTGGCCTGAATTCCTCTACCATACATCAAACATATTTAGGGTTAGTGGGTAGACAGAAGAAAAAAACATTTGCTGATGCAGTGGAAAGGGTGAAGAAGAGGGTACAAAGCTGGAAACACGAATTGTTCTCGGCTGGGGGAAGAGAGGTGCTTATCAAGGCTGTTATTCAAGCTATACCAACTTATGTGAAGAGTATGTTTGAGTTACCTATTGCTTATATGATGAAATTCGATCCCAGACTTTACACTTTTGGTGGGGCTCCAATCAAGGGAAACACAAGATTGCATGGGTAAACTGGGAGCGAGCTTGTACTTCAAAAATGGTGGGGAGATTCGGGTTTCGTGATATTTGGCTTTTTAACCAAACGATGCTTGCTAAACAGACCTAAAGAATTTACAAAGAAGATTCAAGTCTGGCAGCTAGAATTTTGAGAGGAAAGTACTACCCTACTACTGACTTCCTATCAGCTAATGAACCAAGTGATTGATCCTATCACTGGCGTAGCCTACTTTGTGGGCGAGAGTTACTTGCAAAAGGATTATTGTGGAGAGTAGGCAATGAGAATAAAATGATTTGTTCAAGGACAGATGGACATCTAGACCGAATACTTTCAAAGTTTTTACCCCAAATCCAGCAGTGGAATGGAGAGTGGTGGACCTGATTACAGATGATAGAAAGTGGGATATCAATACCTAAATTCTCTATTGTGGCAAGCTGACACAATTTACATAAGTGGAATTCCCCTAGCTGCCCAAGAATCAGAAGATACGACGATTTGGTTCTATGATAAATCGGGTACCTACATAATTAGGAGTGGGTATCGTCTCGTGGTGGAAGAAGAGATTAAAGAAGAGGGGAACTTCTCATCAATAAACAACAGGCTATGGGCTCGAATATGGAACGCTCAACTAACTCCCAAAGTGAAAATTTTTGTGTAGAGTATGGCCTTGAATGCTTTACCAACAGCGGCAAATCTGGTCAAGAGAAGAGTAGTGGAGTTAGGGAGATGTAGCATATCTAAATTTGAGGAAGAAACTCTCACTCATGCACTGTTTACCTGCAAGATCCCAACAAAGCTTTGGGCTCAGAGCCTTTTTGCAAAGAAGATTTCTAATATTCTGTCCACCTCAATCGGTACTAGTTTCCTGGAGTGTATATTGAATTTTCCCTTGACAGATATGGAACTTGCAGTTATGTCGTTGTGGTGTCTCTGGAATTGCAGAAATAAATGGCTTTTTGAAGGCAAGACAATAGATCTAATTACCCTTCAAGAGTAGATCTACAACCACCTCCGTGAATACCAAGAAATGAGGAAGGATAGCGCACCCCAGATCCGAGAGCGTAGACTAGAGAAATGGAAGCCTCCATAGGCGAACTCTTTTAAGTTGAATATCAATGCATAGGTACGAGCTGATACGAGAGAATGTGGAATTGGTGGAGTTATCCGAGACAATCTAGGCTCGATTCATGTAGCCTTTGCAGAGTACATCGAAGACCATTTCTCGATCGAACTAGCTGAGACATGGGCGATGAAGAGAGGACTCGAATTAGCTCAGGAGCTCGATCTAGAAATCTCTGGAGTGGAGAGTGATGCCCAGGTGCTTGTGAAGAAAACTCAAGGGTGATTGACACATGGAGCCGATGGAAATCTAATTTCTGAGATTAGGGAAGACAATGTCCTTCGAATTGATTGTGCCTACATTTCTCGAGAAGTGAATAGAGTGACTGATGCCCTCGCTTACTCCGCATTGGCTTGTCAGGTGTCACAATACTTTGTAGTTTAAATGAAGAAAATAAGTGTGATTTTTTTTTTAATTCAAAAATTAGGCTATGTCGCCTATCAAAAAGGCGCTATCAGTTGGGTGGATTTTTTTCGCTGACGTGGACACATGAATAATGCCTTTTCAAAAGGCGCTATTCATGTGTGCGGTCCATGTAGGCCAGCCTTACACTGATAGCGCCTTTTGAAAAGGCGATATCAGTGTAAGACTGTCTACGTGAACTGTGTTTACACTGATAGCGCATTTTGAAAAGGCGTTATCAGTGTAAACATCCACGTGGATCCACGTGGACATGGGCCGTCGTGGTACATAGTTAGCGCCTTCTCAAAAGGCGATATATGTGTACCCTATTTTCTTCTTCCCGAAACAGGGACGCAAAGAATATATTCTATGCGTCCCTGTTTCGGGCAGGAGGGTGGATGGGGCTACGGTTTAGGGTGGTAGGGGGTCACGGGAGTGTTGGAAGGGGGGGGGGGGGTCGGGTATTTAAGGAGGGGAGGGAGCAGAGGGCGGGTTGAAGGAGAAACCGCGGCGGGAGTTGGCCAGAGAGATGAGGGGACGGGTCGGGTACGTCGAAGACGTGGGGTTGTCGACCGGCGGTGGAGAAGGAGGAGAGGAGTTGATGAGCAATGAACAAGGAACAAGAAGAACAGCAACGAGAGGAAGCAAGAGCAGCGATTGAAAGCGAGGAGAAGCAAGCAACAATGAAGCAAGAAGCGGCAACAATGCAGTGAAGGTAGCAGTAGCGACGGAGGAGAAGGAGGAGGTTAGTTTAGTTTCGTTTAGTTTAGTTTAGTAGTTTAGTTAATCATCTTTAGGTAGTTAGTTTAGTTAGTTAAGTTAGTTTAGTTTAGGTATTTAGATTAGTTAGTTTAGTTTAAGTAGTTATGTTAGTTTAGTTTAGGTAGTTAGTTTAGTTAGTTAAGTGTAGGTAGTTAGGTTAGGTTAATTTAGTTTAGTTTAGTTTAGTTTAGTTAATCGACTTTAGGTAGTTAGTTTAGTTAGTTTAGTTAGTTAAGTTAGTTTAGTTTATGTATTTATGTTAGTTTAAGTTAGTTAGTTTAGTTTAGGTAGTTTGGTTAGTTTAGTTTAGGTAGTTTGTTTAGTTAGTTAAGTTTAGGTAGTTAGGTTAGGTTAGGTTAGGTTAGGTTAGTTGCCAGAGATGTTTGCAAAATTCGTTGGTTGGTAGTCAACTTTGCTGAATCAAGAATTCCACGATATTTTTACGAAGCGAAGATTTCACGTACGCTCTGTGCATGGAGTGGATTTAAGGTGTAGGAGTGCAAGGATTTTGAAAACTTGTTTGTGCATTTCGAGTCGTTATGTGCGCTAGATTTGAGGTAGTTAGGTTAGGTTAGGTTAGTTAGTTTAGTTTAGTATAGTTTAGTTTAGTTAATTTAGTTTAGGTAGTTAGGTTAGGTTAGGTTAGGTTAGGTTATGTTAGGTTAGTTGAGTTTAGTTTAAGACTCTTTATTTGTTTAAAGGTTTACTTTGGTTTTTGGTTAGTTATGTTTGGTTAGTTTAGTTCAGTGTTGTTGTTCGGTTAGTTTAGGTTAGTATAGTTTAGGTTGTTACTTTAGTTAGTTTAGTTTAGTTGACCCTTATGATTTTGTTAAACTATGATGGTAAATCGTGTTATTGTTCTCATATATCCTTCAATATACACAAAAGTGGAACAAATTTTATTGATGTTGAAATATTTTAGTCCATTTAAATAAAATAACGAAATTTTTTTTTTATTGTAGGATTATTAAATTGAAGACAAAAAGAGGAGGAAAATAGTAAGTTTACAAATTTAATATTTTCATCATTATTTATTTGGATTTGTTATAATTTTCATGATATGTAGTGACATAGGTATTGCGTTTTTGAAAAATGGTTGATATGTTTATTTAATGATATGTCTGCTTAAAACATTAAGTAACTCAAACACAGATGAATAAGTATGCTCTGTAGTTGCGCTATTAAGGCGATCCTCTACATCAGAAAGTTCCATTGGTGTTTAAAGTGCTGACTGGAAGAATAAAATTCCTGGCTTAAATTTTTAAATGAAAACCGTGCTCCTTATGAACTAGTTCAGTAGGTTTGATCGTTTGGCATGTAAGTATGAGTTATTACGTGATTGGGAGTGCAAACAAATGAGTATGTTATGTAGTTGCGCTGTTATGACGATCTTCTACATCAGAAATGTCGATTGCGCTTTAACTTCCGTTAGTAATCAACTATTTCACTTAATATATTTGTGCATTTGTGTGTAATCCTTTTACATCAATGTTCAATAACTTACGTAGGTCATGGAACATATGAACATCCCTTTTCTATTATATGCGTACTGTGAAATTGTTAATGGTTTAAATGGCATCGCGTACAGCGCACCCCATCAGTAGTGTTGATGATTAAGTTTGGGACGAGTGGCCGTCAATTGATGGATGACGTGTGTAACGCGTTCAATATCTCATCTACGGAGACTCTAGTTAAGATGACTTATCGCCACGTGATAATCCTCCCCGGAGGTTCGCATTATTTCGTCCATGTGTTGCTGCATGATACGACACACTTCGACTTGATGTGGGCGACGGTGGCCAATTTACCAATAACTGCAACGGTAGATATCTATTTGACATTTGAATCAATCGACTCGTTTTAAAGTCGTACGGTTCATTCGCAAGTCCGCGATGAAAATGTCGGCACATCAGACGCAACATTGATGATGGAAAGACCGCATATGCAATCAGCACAAGGTGAGGTCGCGCAAGATGGATTTGTCAGTCCATTACATGAAGACATTAATGTCTTTAGTAACGATGAAGTTAACGAGGACACCAATAATGACACAGATGAGTACATACGTCCCAACGAGGATGCTGCAACAGCTGTCGATTGAGATAACGTCAATGTTTTCACGGATGATTCAAGATATGAACCTCCAAGTGCGGAAAATGTGCAAGATGATGAGCGGTTTGCTATAGATGAAGAGATTTTGTTGAAGGAAACAACTGATGATGAAGTTCACCAAGCATTACCGGTGTATAATTAAATCGATTGGGAGGTGGCTAACTCCACTGCGACCCGACATTCTCATCAACAAACAGGGGGGGACATGTCTAATTTCGATTTGGAAATAGGGATGTGCTTTGACAACAAAAAACACCTACAACATGTCGTCAAAGTGTGGCATGTTAATAGACATTGTCAATACCATGTGATGGAATCGACTACAACTATGTGGGCGATTAAGTGCAGAAGTGCGCAACACGGGTGTATGTGGCGTCTTCGTACTTGTTTGCGAAAGAAAACACAATTATGTAAGATCACATAATTAGACGTGCCGCTCAACTGTATGAATCCCGACGTAGAATGCGGTCATGCCCAACTTGACGCCAACATGCTTGCGCGAGAGATCCAAAGCGTCGTCCAGAGCGATCAAACAATAACTATCAAGGCATTAATACAAATAATTATGGGAAAACACGGACACGAAGTAAACTACAAGCGACTGTGGGATGCCAAAAGGAAGGCAATTGCATGTGCATTTGGAGATTCGAATGAGTCATACGCTTTACTACCAAGATGGTTGGCGGCTGTGAGGAATAAGAGCCCGGGGACAAGAATCGAGTGGTCACATAGACAATGGGATGCTGATGAGATAAGAACTGCGTGTCCCCAATTTCGTCGTGTGTTTTTTGCATTTGAAGCATCGATATAAGCTTTCAAGTTTTGCAGGCCTCTCCTTCAGATTGACGCGACTTTCTTATATGACAAATATAGTGGGAAGCTAATGATTGCGATCTCTGTTGATGGTAATGGACACATACTACCAGTTGCATTTGCCGTTGCAGAAACCGAATCTACTGATTCTTGGGGGTGGTTTTTCAGGATGTTGCTCAAACACGTGATGGATAGAGATGGAGTTTGCGTCTGATCGTCACCTAGGCTTTTTGGAGGCGGTCAACTGCCCGAGCAACGATTTTTGTCCCCCAAAAGGATACCACCGTAATTGACTGCGACACTTGCTTAGTAATTTCAACACCCAATTCAAAAATGACCCCTTGAAAAAACTCCTTGCTCGAGCAGCTGCTCAACATCAAGAACGAAAATTTACTGCGTGCATTGAGCGTTTTGCATACTTATCATCACGAACACCTCAATGTCTGCAATATGTCAATGTCATCCTCAAAGAATTATGGACTCAATCACATGACGGAGGCATGCGGTACGGATGGATGGATTCTAATAGTGTTGGTATGTATGAAGCGCAAGTTATGTTTTGCACTCAACTATATAGTTATCGCTTAAGTAATATTACTTACACGAATTTTATCGTCACTTGTAGAGTGTTTTAACGGTGTATTGAAGGGGACTCGATTCTTGCCAATAACAGCGATGACTCAGATGATTTACTACAGATTGGTGACATACCACAATCGGCGTAAAGAGGAAATCGATGAAGCAATCTCTAACGGCCTATCCTACACAAAATATGTAATGGATAAACTCACATATTAAGAACAATCTGCAAGGAGGCATCAAGTCACTTTGATCAATCGTGACATTGGTGAGTTTGAAGTGCTGACTGGAAGACATGGAGATTGCATGCATAAAGGCAACAACACCCAAGTCGTCATCCTAAAGGACCGGGTGTGCAGTTGCAATAAATGGCAATCGTTTGGTTTCCCTTCCTCACACGTATTAGCTGCATGTGCCTTTATTCGAATGAGCTACGCGCAATTCATTGAGCCATACTATAGGATAGATGTGTACGCACAATGTTACTCATATAATTTCAAAGTCATCCCGAATGAGAAATATTGGCCGACTTTTGGGACGAAAATCATACCCGACTCAAGGTGCAGACGTGGCCGAGGGAGACCAAAGGGAACGTGAAGACAAAACGAGATGGATCTTCCTAATGTCTCGAGGCCCTTGCGGTGTGGCATATGTCATCGAGAAGGACATAGAAGAACGACATGTCCTAATAAAGACCGTGAACGAGTCCCTACTAGGAAGAACCGCTGTGGTATTTGTCGTTCAAAGGGACATAACAAAAAAAATTGTCCGAGCAGACCTCAACCTTCCAATGAAAACCGATAGTCGATTTTGTATATTGTTTGTCATGGCTTTAGTTGGTAATTTGATTATATTGGAAACGAATGAGCATTCATTATTGTTTGAACATATATGAAAGAGTTATTGTTTGGTTTCCGAACAACACGATTAATTTTTTTTCAAATCATTCATTTGTAGTTGTACAACAATGGATCCAGGTCCATCAGATCCTTCACTTTTGCAACTCCAATCTACACACAGAGTCATCGCGCACCTGGAGGGGTGAGGTAAACTTTTTTTACATGTATACGTCAAATGTTCTTGCATAATCGTATAATATATATATATATATATATAGATTAATACATTATCAATTATAAGGTGTACGAAACATTGCGCGTACGTCGAAGACGTGGTGTCGTTGATCGAACGATACAATATCATTCGAGGATGATCCCATATCTTCGTTCGAGTGGGTTCTATGGGATTTCCCGCGTAGCATTTTTCAGCCTTGATTGGGCTTTGATTACCGCATTCGTTGAGAGATGGTGCCCTGAGACACATACATTTAACATGCATTATGGGGAGTGCACAATTACACTCCAGGACGTGCAGGTACAACTCGGCTTACCTATCGAAGGTATGCCTGTGACGGGAACGACCGATACAGACTATGCTGATGTGTGCGAGATGCTACTTGGTCGAACTCCTGGTCGAGATGAGATTATTGGTTGTAAACTTAAAGTCGAATTGCTAGAACGTAACGTACCACGTATAGATGATGAGAGCGATGAGGAATCGGTGCAACGTTATGTTCGATCGTACATACCGCAACTTATCGGTGGTTGTCTATTCGCCGACAAGTCCAACCGATTTGTACATTTGATGTTTCCACCATTGCTTGAGGATTTCCAAATAGCTGGACAATATAGTTGGGGGAGTGCATGTTTGGCTTATTTGTACAGGGAGTTGTGTCGCGGATCTCGCGCAGGTGCATGAGGTTGCAGGCGCGTCAATTCTTGTACAGCTGTGGGCATGGGACATATTTCCATTCAAAGCACCACGACGCCTAGGTGTTTCTAGAGTTCGACCGCGAACAGTGGATGAAGAACACATGCTTATGGACGTTCCATTGGGACACAAATAATACAAATATTATCTCATAATTTCTTTAACATTTACTCCATTTTCATTTTGCATAATTTATTGTTTTGTATAAAGGTGGCTCGATGCATTTTCGGTTACACAGAGTGCGACGCACGTTTTATCAGCTTACCGTGATGCACTCAACTCGCAGAATGATGATGATGTAGTATGGCAACCATATGTTGAAGTAATTGGGTTTCTTCCCGAATACTGTACTGACGGTCACGGTAGTTGGCTTTCGACGTGTCCCCTAATTTGTTTCCACATAGTCAAGTGGCATCGACCAGAAAGGGTTATGAGACAATTCAGAATGATACAAGTGGTGCCACCAAACTGTGCTTACCACACCCGACTGCACCACATCGAATTGTGTGGACGCAATCAAGTAAATTGGGTGACTTTTCACGCAAGCTTTATACAAATGTGGAAAAATCGTGGCAACAACATAGTCACAGCGACACAAGATGAAGGGCACGATCATCAAGACTACATGACGTGGTATCGCTCAGTCACTAGAAGATTCATTGGACACGACGGGGCTTTACGTGACTATTCGGTAAACTTGAAACTCTTATTTTTTCTCGAACAACTAATATCTTATATTGCGTGCTTTGAACTCGTGTTTTTATATCAGTGAAACTTGGTGCATCGACTAAGGCGAATGTTTATTAAGGATGGGTACGAGCAAGGTCTTGCTACGCTTGATGAATGGATTAAGATTTTAGACGAAGATGAAAGGCAAAGGTCTACTCTATGGAATGACAAAATTAATGTCGAACATGACATAAATGAGGATAATGAAGAGGAACATGAAGAAGAGGATCATGACGAATCAAATAGAGAGGTGAGAAGAAGAAGAACACGACCAGAGACTGTGGGGGAAAGCACCAGACGTCCTCGTCCACCACGTCCATCTAGTTTGACTGAGATTGCTGCAGAGAGTAGCAGATGTTCTCCTCCAGCACGTTCATCTCGTCCGAGAACGAGTAGAACATAGACTGTTAGCGAGAGTAGCCAACGCTCATCCCCACCAAGTCATTCTTCTCATGGGTACATTCATACATCGTCCACAATGCAACCAAAACCTCAAATGTTTGTACCCAGGCCGCCGATCATGAATCTTCCTCCTTACCATTTTGATCCTTATGCACCCGGGCCGTTGTCTTCATATGTGGACCATGGAATGCCTAGACATCAAATGTATCCGTCATTGCCTCAATACATGTCGAGTCCGTATACTCCACCACATTATAATTACAATATGTCATATAGTGTAGATGGCTCATTCATGAACCTGTTAACCATGCCGCTGCCTCATGTTCCTTTCGCCCAACCGCATACAGGAAGCCACTATTTTGGGATGGTTCAACCTCCTATTTTTGGGAGCATAGTAGTAGAGGTGAGTCGAGTGAAGCACCAGAGGAAGACCATCAATCGACTCGACGCCATTCAATGCCAGATCAGCAGCCTCAACAACCTCAACCGGATGTGCAAACACATTGTCCAACTAGACATAGAGTACGTCCGGTTTGCATCACCGAGCAACAACGTCAACGTAACCGTCGTAATAGACCTGTATGATGAGCTTTCTTGATGTCGTGGTTTTTTTTTTTTACAACTTATATCTTAGGTGAACGAAGTTGATGTATACAACCTTCTCATGGAATGAACTTATTTTTTTACAGATCATTGTTGTTTTAATTTTAAGCTATCGACAAAAAAATAACGTGGTTTTGCCATATAATAATTTTATTCTTCGTATCTCTACTTATCATCACGAGATAGAAGTAACACAAAAGTTTAAAAGATGAGTTGCATGCTTACTATGGGTTGCACGTGTTGTCCGCCTCGCGATACGTACGTGACGTTTGCATGTGGTGCATGTTTTGTAGTGGATATGCATGGGTTGTCCCCTCGAGATACATGCATGACGTTTGCATGGATTGTCCACCTCGAGATACGTGTCTGGCGTTTGCATTAATTATCCACCTCGACTTACGTGCATGACGTTTTGATTGTTTGCATGGACTGCAGCAGGTTGCGTGTGGTGTCTACCTCGAAATATGTGCTTCACATTCGCATGGTTTGCATGGATTGCACCAGGTTGCATGAGTTGTCGACACCTAGATATATGTGTGTGACGTTTGAATGGTTTGTACGAAGATGCATGGCTCGCCCACCTCGACATATGTGCGTGGCTTTCCATGTGTCGTTAACCAGGAGATACGTGTGTGACGTTTGCATTGTCTTTACCACCTCGAGACACGTGCGTGACGTTTGCATGAGTTGCACGAGGTTGCATGGGTCGCCCACCTCGACAGACGTGCCTAGCATTTGCATGAAATCTCCACCTCAGCTGCATGGGTTGTCCACGTCGATATGCGTGCGTGTTGCTTACATTGGTTGTCTACCTCGAGATACGCGAGTGCCTCGGGTAGTCCATCTCCATATGCACGTGTTGTTCATAGGGCCAAAAAATTTGTATAGATAGCTCATTTTCAAAAGGAGTCATTCATAGAATGTATAATTTTGTATAGATAGCTCCTTTTCAAAATGAGCTATCCATACAAATGTCTTCCACCTCACCACCATGCATGCCACCTCATCATCAATACCTCCTTTTCAAAAGGAGTTATACCTTATTTTTGTAATTTAAAAGTAAACCTCACTATTTTGTGAAATATAAACTATATCCACCCCACTTTTCTAAAAACCCCCATGTATTGACTGGGGCTTTTTCATACAGTAAGTTGGGTTTAATTTTTTATTCATCAAATATGGAAGGTTACTTTAAAATTACAAAAATAATGTATATTTTACTTTAAAATTACAAAAATAATGTATGTCTCCTTTTGAAAATGAGACATTGATGATGAGGTGGATGTATGGTGTGGTGGTTTGATGAGGTGGAAGGAACTTGTATGAATAGCTCCTTTTGAAAAGGAGTCATTCATACAAAATAATAAAGTGTATGAATTACTTATTCTCAAAAGGAGTTCTTTGTTCAACTCAAATATCACACGCACATATCAAGGTGGAGAACTTATGCAAACGACATGTGCATATCGAGGTAGAGAACTTATGCAAAAACTTAACGACACGCACGTGTCTCGAGATAGACAACTCGTGCCACACACGTATCTCTATGTAGACAATCCATTAAAACGGCACGCACGTATCTCGACCGGACAACCCATGCAAACGTCACACACATATGTCGAGGTGGACAACTCATGCATACGCCATGCACGTATGTCGAGGTGGGCGACCTATGCAATCTCATGCATTTGATGCAAACATCACGCACGTATCTCGAGGTGTGCAACTCATGCTACCCCGTGCAATCCATGCAAACGTCACGCACGTATCTAAAGGTGGACAACCCATCCAACCTCATGCAATTCATGCAAACCATGCAAACTTCACGCACGTATATCGAGGTGGACAACACATGCAACCTCATGCAATCCATGCAAACCATGCAAACGACACGCACATATTTCGAGGTGGAAAATCCACTAAACGACACACACGTATCTCGAAGTGGATAATCCATGCAAACGACACGCACGTATGTCGAGGTAGAAAACTCATGCAACCTCGTGCAATCCATGCAAACGATATGTACGTATCTCGAGGTAGACAACCTATGGAAACGACACGCACGTATCTCGATATGAACAACTCATGCAAACGACAAGCACGTATGTCGAGGTAGACAACCCGTGCATACTAAGGGTGGGCATCGATTTTCGAAAAACAGCCCAACCGCCCAAACCGTCTAAACCGCATGGTCTGGTCTTGTTTTTAGAACTCGCGGTTTAGGGGTGGTTTGAAAAACTTAAAAACCGCATAATCGCGGTTTGGTCGCTGTTTTCATTTTAAAAAAAATCGCGGTTCACCAAACCGAGTGTATTTTAGTAAATACCTTACATTTACAACTCAAAACCCTAAAAATTAAAAGAAAACGAAAAACTTTTTGTTTTGCTCGATCTTGTCCTCACTCCTCAACATCTCACCGCCGACACCCAACCATTTGCCCTTCCCCGCTGGCTCCCACCAGCCTATCGTCGTCGCCTCTTACCAATCGTCGCCGCCTCCTACCTCGCCAACCATCAAAGCCTCCACTGCTGCGTCCTTCGCTGCCTCGTACCGCCTCCTCCCACCGGTCCCGCCTCCACCGCTGCCTTGCATCGCTTCCTCCCACCAGTCCCGCCTCCACCGCCACCTCGCACCAATCACGCCTCGATCACTGCGAGTCCCATCATCGCTTCCTACCAATAGTGGTCGCCTCTCACGCCGCCTCCTACCACTAGTGACCAATAACATTGCAAGAAAGGTAATTGTCTCTAATGTTCTGGCTTTGAGTATCAAATAATTGGTCTTACTTGACAAATTCTTGGGTTTGGCTTTGAATGTTGAATGTTCTGGCTTTGAATGGTTTAAATGTTTTTTGATGTTTTTTGAATGTTTTGGCTTTGAATGTTGAATGTTCTGTCTATGGCCTTCCTATTAAGTTCCATAATTTTCTCCTCTATTTTCTTTCTTTTTTGGTGTTAAAATGCGGCAGTACTGTATGCAATATTAGTTTATAGTATGTAATATATATGATTGTTTTCTTCTTTTGTTTGTTGTTGTTCTTTTTTTAATGGGTCGCAGGAAAACCGTGAAACCAAACAGACCAAATCGCGTAAACCGCGGGCGGTTTGGGTGCGGTTTTGATGGTTCGCGGTTTGGTGTTGGTTTGCAAATCAGCCAAACCGCGAACCCTCGGTTTGGTCGCGGTTTGATGATTTTCACCACCAAATCGTAGTTTGCCTACCCATACGCCATGCACGTATGTCGAGGTGAGTGACCCATGCAACCTCACGCATTTGACGCAAACGTCACGAACGTATCTCGAGGTGTGCAACTCAAACAACCTCATGCAATCCATGCAAACGTCACGCACGTATCTGGAGGTGGACACCCATATAACCTCTCACAACCTCTCTCTTTGCTTCAAAATACACACCAACAACCACAATTAAATAAACAACCACCCCATTCAATCCCTCTGACTACCTACTTATACACCTAAACCTTAGCCCATATTCTCGAGAATGATTCCCTGCGTTCTCGAAGAAGAAGAGAACGGTCCATGACGTGGGATTTCACGAACCAGATGCACATAACAAGAATGGCGCATTCGAATGCGCCATTCGTGTTATGGAACATCAGAAAACATGAATGATGCATTCGGAGAATGCGCCATTCATGTTATGGAACAATCCACGTAGACGTCAAGAATGCGCCATTCATGTTAATGAACAATCTACGCGGACGCCACGTTGGATTGTTCAGAATACACGAATGACGCATTCTCCGAATGCGCCATTCGTGTATTTTCAACTGCACGTTGCAATGTAAATTTTCTTTCTCTGACGACGCATTTTCAAAATATGTTTTTACCTTAGTTATGGAATAAAATACTAACTTATTTTACTTATTTAAACTAATTTATGTTGTACGTCTATAATTTTTTCTATGGACTGAGTCATGTCCATGTATCCTCTCATCACATGTATAGGCGGTTTATTGAATAATTAATGAAAATCGGCTGTTTTCTCCAAAAACAAAATGGTCTTAGGAATGCCAAGTAACATTTTCTAGCCTTCGCCTAGAGCCATGCCATCCACTTACTAAATAATATTTAACTACGTCAACCACTCACTAAATATGAAAATAGCAAGATGAAACGGTTAATATAGAAAGTAAATATGGAACAATTAATCTATAATATATATAATGCGAATCCTCCCTCCGATTCAATTAACCAAAAAATTTAAAGTTTATATCAAAAATGTCCTCAAGTTCTATTTTTTCATTGGCTAAAGAAAATTACTAACATGGATATTTTTGGAAAAAAAATCCTTTCCTTTTTCACTACTAACATAGATATTAGAGCATCTCCAATGGTAACATAGATTTAGACCATGGATTGGTGCCACATCATGGATGTGGAGAGGATGTCTATCATATATGGCACTAGATAGACATTCACCTCTTAAAATGATCTTCAATAGTAATGTGGATTTAGACCGTGGATTGATGTGTTGACACTTATATTTTCAATTTTCATAATATTAATAGAGGCTCGAAAAAAATAAAAACTTTAAAAGAAATAATAATGTTGACGTGACAGTCTACCGCAATGTCTAGAAGTAGACATTGTAGTAGACACCCTCCACTTTGATTTCATGCCACATAGGATGGACATTATGAATCCATGGTCCAATTGGAGAGCATTTTTTGGGGTTGTGGATTGTATCATAGGTAAATCCATTTCCACCTCAATTCATGGTCTCATTGGAGATGCTCTTAACCGTCTATGCACCATACTCTCTCTTTCATCACACGTGTCCCGTTCTCATGTTTCACCACTAGAACAAATTCAGCTTTTGATAGAGGTTTTTAACCTCTATGAAAAGCGTCATCTTTTAAGGCGTTATCGTATCTTCAAATCTTACATAGGGGTTTCAAACCTCTATCTTTTATGGTTATTTCATAAGGGTTTAAAACCTCTATAATATTTTCAGAGGCTTACATAGGGGTTTCAAATCCCTATCAATTCTAGCGATTTCATAGGTTTACGTAGGGGTTTCAAACCCTTATAAAATGTCATTTAAAAAAATTTTAATCGCTAAAAATGCCCAGAATTATTAATTTTCATTTCCAAATGAAAATATAACAAATCTACATCGCACTCGCAATATTATCATTCCATCAAGAAACTCGTAGTGTTCTACAACCAATCAACAAAATAACAAATTGCTGATAGCTACCAATTAAAGCAAAAAAGAAATTTGCAATGTTCTACAACAATTTCTTCATTTCCAAAACCAGTCTATTGTTGCTCACCATCTGACTATCTGCAATTTGAGCAGGCTACACTGAAGATACTGGTGCTGCTGCAGTCAATTCTGCTGATTTTGAATCCTACAAATAAAAAATGTAGATGATCACAAATAACAATAGACATTTACGCGACAAGGCATATATATATTACTTTGGCTAGTTAGAGGCAACATTTTACAATGATAATAAGTAGTAGGCTTACAAAATTAACCGAGACCAATTGAGTTAAGTTTTTCACAAACTAGTTTCCAATCCATGCTCAATTTACACTAAAGAATGGCATTATCTTCAAACTAATGGCTTTAAACTTGTATTAATATAAATAGCATAGAGGTTAAACAACCCCTCTAGTGTATCTAACTTTATGATTAATACAACTTTCCGAAGCTCACCTCCATTTCTCAAAAAAAAAACTTGTATTCATAATATATGCTGGGAAATCATGCAAACGATTGCCTCTAATCTCCCTTACTTATATTGGATCCTTTGTTTTTTTTTCTTTCTTTTCTTTTCAAATAGAATTTATATATAAAAAGACACAAGATTTCTCCAATGCACATACCACAAAAAGAAATCTAAGTAGAACAAAAAATATACAGAGATAATCTAACATCCTAAAAGTTAAAAATACTATTAAGATTTGATTGAGTGATTCGTGATTTAAATGTTTGGTCTTCCAATCTTATTGAGTCAACCATGAATTCATGAATTTGTGTGAGTGGAACTTCTAACTATTTTATTGGATGCAGATAGATATATCACAAAATAAATTTCAAGAAAAGGTATCCTGCAAAAGATAGAAATGTTATGATGCAAACTAGAAGGTACCTTCTCCATTAAGTTACGAATTCATGAAATTTGATGTTGTTGTTGTTGTTTTGCGTTGGGGTGGGTGTTAGGGACCTCCTGTGGTGTGTATGAGGGTCTCTAAGGCGATAACAAGGTCTATGTGTAGCAAAAACCCAGAATTCGAAATGTTGAATTCTGGGTTCTGCTGCACATAGCGCGCTAGTAGATAATCTAGTGTGCTAATGTTCAAATTAGCGCGCTAATGTCGAAAACTAGCGCCCTAATCTTGATTAACGCGCTAGAGGTTTAAAGTAGCACGCTAATTGCCCCTGACAGCAAAAATCAGCACTTTCCAAAAATAGTTTAAACATTATAAATGGGTTTAAAACTCTAAGTTATGGTTCAAGCTCACTCTAAGACCTATCAAACAACTCCAGGGAACTAAGGGGAGATCTCGGGAGTTTGAGAATTCATTTCTGAGTGTCGAGAGATCGGATAGGCTAGGACAAGGGTAGTGAATTATAAGTAAAGCTGTGAGAATTCTATATTTCATTTCATTCACTCTTATTGATTTATAGTCTATTTGAAGACATGCTACTTGTAATCCGACATCATGTTGTTCTTATGTCTATTCATGATTGAATATTGTGACATGATACCTTGCGATATGTTTCATTGATTCCAATTTCTACTCTTGATGTCATTTTTGATAGATAATTGATGAAAAACATGCTATTGGGATAAGTTGAAATGAATTAGACTTATATTCTATTTCCTTAGGTTTTGTAGCATAACTAGTTTTGAAATCCTAAAGAATTGAAATTATTGGTCTTTGAAAACTAAAGTAGGGATTATCTAGTGTCCATTGCATAAGAGATGCGCGGTTCATAGGGACATGGGTCTACCAGGGTTCCGACACTCGAGACATGGGACTCGGGGTGATCGGCAAGAATGAGGTAGATGATTTGTATGCGTAGAGTGCAGCTCCGCAATTTGTATGAAATATGTTGAACACAACTCCATATAGTAGTGGGAAAGGTTAGGTAATAGTTTTCACCACCGACCGGACGTAGATAATCTCGACTTAGCCAGTGTCAGTCTATACATTTTTAACTGTGGTATTTACTTGCATTACTTGATTAAGCAATTCTTTCGCCACTTTATGCTTTTAAATACCATTCTTATATTTTGGAAATGTTGCATAGAATTCTCCATTTATTACTTAAATATTATTATACTCACTGTCTTGTTTGTGACGGTGGGTGTAGGTCCGCAGAGCAACAGCAGACCAGGAAAAGAAAAAATTGACGATTTTCTCTTAGCATTTCGGTGATTCTCCTATCTCATTTTGTATGACTCGACTTTTGCTGTATTATTACTGTTTATATCTTTACCGTACATTTTTGGGTTGTATAATAGGTTAAGTGTATAGTTCCCCATTTTGAGATTTATATATCATATTGTGTTGTTACCTTTATGATATATACATGCATGTGATGCGGTATTTCTTAGTTTTCCACACTTAGGATTTTGAGTGATAAAAACTTTCGCATAATCTTTAAAATATGTAATAATATTAACATGATAAAAAGTTTTAATTAACTTTGAAATCTAATAATATCTGAACACGTGTATTGAAGAATGTAGAAACGAAAGGCTGACTAATACGTAATTAAGTCTTATGTGGTTAGGATTATGGCTTGATTACAGGATTAAGCCGGGCGGTACCCTGTTTAGAAGAAGGTGCCGTCACAGAAATCGTTGATCGTCCGCAACAAAATGGCTTTCAAATTAAAAATGTTATGAGTTGCCGCGTCAAATATAGCTACCTCATCCTTCCACAACTTCATCAAATCTTCAATCAAAGGTTGTAAATAGATGTTTATGCATTTCCTGGTTGTGTTTGGGCCTGGAATTAATAATGTTAACATCATATTATCTTACTTAAAGCATAACCAAGGAGGAAAATAGTAAGTGACTAACATTACTGACCAATAACTATATGGAGAGCTAAAATCACGAAAAGGATTGAATCCGTCCGCAGAAAGGCTAAGCCTAAGATTTCGAGGCTATAATGAAAACTCAAGCCACTTGTGATTGACTGAATCCCATGCTATTGAATCTACTGGGTGTCGCATCTTACCATCTTGACTCAAACAGGAAGAGTGCCACAATAAGTTCTTAGCTATTTCCAATGACCCATACATTCTTTGAATCTCGGTATAACAGGAAAATATCTCAAGATCTTAGCAGAAATTCTATTTTTGGTCTCCTTGTTGGATTTACTTGCTTTTCATCTAGATGACTTGCATTTAGGACACGCATCTAAAGCTTCATTTTCTTTCCTAAATAAACAACAAGCATTCACACATGCATGAATCTTTTCATAATGAAGCTCATATTCCTTTAGCAACTTTTTCACCTCTTGCAACGACTTGAGGAGAATATTTTCTTATGGCAACATGCCTACCACAATCTTCAATAGTTCATTAAAACCATTATTAGCTAGACCATACATAGCTTTATGCTTGTACAAAACCACGGCGACAGAAAATTTAATGTACTTTGTGCAACCTGGATGGAGAGGTGGAGTTCTGTCTTCTTCAAATAACATTTTGTCGTCAACTCGGATATTGACATCTTCTTGATCGTCATCCCCTTCATCTCTAGCGACTTCATCCCCATCATCTCTAACAACTCCAACCCCTTCATCCACTCAATCTCTAGTAACTCCATCCTTTTCATCCCTAGCAACTCCATCCCTCTCATCCCTAGCAACTTCATCCCCTTCATTCCCTTCATCCTTAGCAAATCTATCCCCTTCATCTCTAGCAACTTCATCCCTTTCATCCCCTTCATCTCCTTCATCCCTGAAAACTTCATCCCTAGCAACTCCATCCCCTTCATCCCTCGCGACTTCATTCATTACAATGTGACTACTCTCTCTATGATGAAACCAAATCGTATACATGAGATCCAATCCATATATGATTAAATGGTTAAGCAATATCACACTTCATACAAGACACGTTCCGACAGTTTTGACAATGACACATAATTCCTTCAAGATGTCATTCTCTAGCCTGAGCTTGAAGAACGAATGTTTTTCCTCCTTTATAATATTCTTTTGAAACTCTAATAACAAAAAAAGACTTTGAATAGTAAGTTTCAACCCTACAAAAAATGTGAATGCTTATATCACTTTAAAAAGAGAATATTAACCTCGAATGTCTAGCCCAACCTTTATCTATCCTAAATTGTAATATTCGCTCTGTTAAATTTGAAGAACGTTAATATTTACTACCTCCACTTTTGTTTAAAATCACCCCTAAACCCATTCAAGAATGAATTATTGTTATTTGTTGTCCATATAAGTTATTGTGCGAGACTAAGTTTTTGCAACATTTCCCAATTCCCCTCCAAATATACATGCACTTTTAATTGATTGTAATATACAATCACGAAAATAGTATTGTGCACACAAGTCAACAAAATATGGTGTATTAGAAGAGTATTGGAAAAAAATGTGAAGCTAAAACCCATCAAGTACAAAAACTTTTTAAGTATGAATAACAAAAACAATACATTCGCTCTCAAATTGTGCCAACTGGACAATTCAATGGTTGTGAATTTCGGACAACTTGCCATGGTTTAACTACATGACAAATGCAAACAAATCACAATCGTTGAACGGGGTATTTACTATGCGAGAAATGAAGAACTAAATCAGTCATATCACAAACACTCATCAAGAAAAAGAACCAAAATATAACATGATTGTGATTGAACACATGAACCAGTGTATTGTTATTGTCACTCAACTCTCATGGGAAAAATGCAAGTGATTTTATTAAGTGTAAAAACAATGAAACTGAATTAAGTACCAAATTAATTCAACTCCCGCTACTAATAAAAATGAATTAAAAGATTAATTAATTAGTAAAAACACATATGTTTGTTTAATATATGCTCAAATGGTTGAGATATGATCTTAGCAAAAACTATATTTTTGCTTTAAAATTGTGGTGATCCCATTTTGTTATGATAAATACTAAAATAACAACAACAATGTCACAAGACAAGACACTTTGGCTCACAAGGGCCTTCCATGCGACCTCGACCTGCATGTTAAGCATCGAGATCTGTGTATGCTTGTATCTTGAAGCACACATGGATGACTCTTATAAGCCAACGTATCTTGTGATATAACGTGGTGTTCTCATTCTAACTCTTCGATTTTGTTATTTGTTACTCTTAAGATAAGGAATATGAGAGGGACTACTGATGAAAAGACTTTTTTTCAAGCAACCAAAGAAGGAAACATAAGAAAAGCCAAATCAATGAGGTTGGTGGTCAGAATAAATGTTCTACTGCTTCGTTACATGTGACATGTGTATAATAAATACAAAAAAATCCTATTTTACACCGAATATTCAAACACAGCCAGCCTAGCGTATAGGATGGTATGCGAGTTCATAAAACTCAGTAATCTAACTCAAACATCAACTGAGTTAACTCAAACCATTTTAAAGTACTCGTATAGTATATGTTAAGTTGATCAATTAATCAAATTCAATATCTTTATTCGGTTGTTGAAAGTATTAAATCTTTTTATTTATTTATTTTTGATAAGAAAGAGACTATATTTATTGATAAATTTTCTAAAAGAATAGGATGGGGAGCTTTGCTTAGCTTACTCAACTTGCATTCCAATCATACATCCTAATCAAGATTCCTGAATTAAAAGATAATCAAAATTCAACCAAAAAGAATACTAAAAAGACACTCATTAGTATAAAAAAGAAATGATATCAAAGAAATGAGAAATGATTTTTTATCATACCTTTAGGAAGCCCAAATATTTTTCTTTCGAAGTGAATCCATGCTCTTTGCTTCCTTCGCACCACTAAATGTGATACTAGCATAAGCATAATAAAAACATTGTCGTTGCCTATGCAGACCGTATTATGAACCTTCAAAAACAAAATCAAACGAAGACTATATAAGAATCACAAATCGAAATCAGGAACCCTAGCATTCAGGTTGAATCGCGATCACAAACCAAATCAGAGTCGAAGACGAGATGCCCGGGGAGTTGTACTGGGAGAAACATTGGTTGTACTACCAGAAGAGATCGGTGAAGCGGAAGGAGCAGCGAAGGCGAATGAGGAGGAGAAGAGGAGATGCGTCAGATGCGAGATCGGGTGAGGAGATTGAAGTTGGCGATGCGATTGAGTACATAATCGAAGGGTTTGGAGGTGGAAGAAGAGATTGGGAGTGGCTATTATGAAGAACATGAGGGATCTGATACGGATCTGATCAATGCAAGTTCGTTCCGATCGTTGAAGAAATGCATGAGTAGGTGTGGTGGAATCAGAGACAATAGTTCAATTCATGATTCAATAGTGGAATTAGGGTTAATAGAGGAGCAAGTCGATTGTGAGTCGATTGTGAGTGATGAGTCGATGAAAGTGATTTAGAGTTTTAATAGCCTAATATAGAGGTTTCTAAAAACCTTTATGTATTAGGTGTTACTTACAAACCTCTATGAATTAGTTGTTATAAAAAGCAATACATAAGGATTATTGAAAATCTCTATGAATTAAGTGTTATAAAAAGTCTAAATTGTTCTAGTGACACCCTCCTAACTTTTCTCTTTCACTCCCTATCTTCTCGCTCTTCTTCTCTCACATAAATCAATTTTTTTTTTTAAAAAAAAGTTCACATAAATCAGTTATGTAACTGAAAATTCAATCCTATCAAAACAATGTATATCTCCATCTAAACCGTATATAAGTTCATAGTTGGATTTTGGGTGCTAGCAAGTGATGCAGATCTTCATCTCTTCACGGCATAACGATGGGCGGTGCTCAATCAGTCTAACCTTATATAAGTTCATAGTTATTCCTCTTGCTTTGTCATTTATGTTTTATGAGATGGTGCGTTCTCTTTTGTGTTTTATGATTTGTCTTTCTTAATTTCATAATGTTGTCGTCAGATAAATAGATACGTATAGAGAGAAATTACATCTGATGTATAGTGACATCAGGATCTTTGAAGTTTTGTTTACGCTAAAAGCTTTTTAGTGACTTTTAACTCAAAAATGCTTTACTAACTAATTTTGGTATATATGCGGAGTGAGAAGAATTCAAAAATTGGGCACAATGTGTTAATTAATTTTTAGTTCTAGTTGATATATATGATTTGTTATGTACAGTGCTTTGTGTTAGTGTGTATACACTCACAAAATTAATTAACCATCATTTTAATAGCACTATATAGATGAAATCAAAATCTTGATAAACCTTACAGGTTGAGCTCCATCCAAGATTGGACACAAATAATCAGTGATGATCCAGCAACCCAATAACCCACAAGAGAAAGGAGGTACGGTATTAATCCACTCGTGAAAATTAACAAGGGGTGACAAATAAAAGATATACCGAGGGGCGAGCTTTGTGAAGGATGATGGTGTAGGAATTTGCAGGTGACGTGATGGAACGTAGTCATGTTCATCGAGCTTAGGGAGTTTACTTCATCAAATAAAAATTTGTAGTCAATTTCTACGTAGTTATTATTTTTTAATTTTTCAAGAGAGTGAAACTAAACTTTGGGATTGATTTGGGATTATAAATGTATTTTCTATTTCAAAAGTTCAATTACTAATCATGATTTTGTGTATGAATTAGCAACTACTAAATAATTGGACTAAGAGTTTTGAGTGCAGTTGTACATCAAAGAAAATTTTGAAAAAAATTTATTGTTTTCTTTGTAGTTTAATCATTTTTCTTCCCTAATTAATTTGTGATTATATTGTTTTATTCACCGGTAGCAATCTAATTTAGATGTGTTGATTATGTGAAAAAAAAATTATTTGAGCACGAATAAAAAAACAATATTCATTGTCGGTCCCAAGCTTGGAAAAGGAAGAGGAAAATAATATATTTGCCTCACGTGCGGAGCACGTGCCCTCGATGACTAGAACAGATAAAAACAAATTTAAGTTTTGAATTTAAAAAATACCCCACTAAATATTAATGTAACTAATTAATCATCGAATTAAATATAGAATATGAAATTGTTAATACATATCGTTTGACTTTAAGGTACCAAATTTAAATTTTGAATTTAAAATCCACTCCACTATATATGGATCACCGTCTATATATAATGTCAATCCTCCATAGAATCATATTAATGAGAACTTTGTAATTTCTATAACAATACCCTCAAAAACTATTTTTCATTAGTTAAAAAAGTAATGACATGGATACTTTTGGAATTGTGCTTTTTTTATTTTCCACTTTCTCACGTTTAGACAATTATTGTTTGAATTGAAATTAATTTCCAAATATGGCCATCGTATGCTAAAGAATATAAAAAACGGCAATCTTTTAAGGAAAATCACACTTTTATGATTTATCTCTTCATTAATTAGCATTGATTAGTTTCCTAATAAAGTGCAAATTTTTGGGATATTGCCCCAAATTAAGGAGTATAAGATTTTATCGATTAGAAAATCGTTTTGAAAAGTGGGGAAACGGTTCCTTTCACGTCTGAGTGGTTACCCTTTCAAGATGACAGTCCCGTTTCTTCTTTTCCACAATCATCCTCTTCTTGAACTCATATTAATAGGGCTCTTTCTATTTGATATCGAGATATACTCTATTTAAGTGCCTTTCTAAATTTTTGATGGAAGATGAGATCTTCATAGCGAGAAATTTTTCAGGTGCTTGCATCTCACTGAAAAAACTTTGTTAAGTTTTGATTTTAAATTTGAAAGCAATTGGTCGAGAACTGAATTCATTATTTACTGATCTATTCTTAAATTTTGTGGTGTCTAGATGGGGATATGTTGAATTATTCCCCTAAAAGTGAGTCTTTAAAGGATTATTGTTGCTATTGTTGTTGATTTTTTTTATTTTATTCACTGCAGTCAAAGAAGTTTTGCTATTGTTTAAATTTTTTTTTCTTTAAAATTTTTTATTTAGGTTGTAACTAGAGATCATTACAAATTGTAATGCCATAAAGAAACGAACAGCGAAAACTCACATCTGGAGTGTATGAATCCTTTTTCTTATTCTATTTCAATTCATTTTTTTGATAAAATCTATCTACTTAAAAGAGATACCGATGATTTTTCCATATAACCTAGAATTTTTTCAGGCGCAGGATTTCATATATAGGCAAAGGCAAGTGCTTCAAGGAAAACTGTCAAGGCACTAATAAGTAGTATGCTTTCAAATGTTGGCTGTATAGTAAAGAGTATCTACAGATCATAAATGTTACTATCTATTTTTTTGGGCCACCTACACTACAAAAAAATAGAGATTTAGCGACGGATTAGCAAAGAGAATAGCAATAGAATATGAACGGATTAGCAATGGAATACCAACAAAAATACTATCAGAAACGGATTAGCAACGAAATCAATTTCATTTGTAAAATTGTCGTTGATAAATATTTAGCAACGAAAATTATTTCCGTTTCTATTTAGAGACGGAATAGAAACGGATTAGAGATGAAGATAATACTAAAAAATCATTTATGAGATGAATTTCGTTGCTAATTAGCAATGGAATTGAAACGGAATTCATGTTTTTCGTTGCTATTCCGTTGCTAATTAGCAATGGAATTTATACTTCCGTTTCTATTTCGTTGCTAATTAGCATTGAAATAGCAACGAAATTTATACTTGCATTTCTATTCCGTTGCTAATTAGCAACGGAATAGAAACGAAATTCATCTTATCAACCCATACCATGTACTACTCGTTTGGATTTCGTTATTAATTTGGAAACGGATTAGCAACGCAATGCATGCATTCCGTTGCTAATATGTTGTTATTCCGTTTGTAAGTCCAAATTTTTTTTTTTAATTAGCAATTTGTTCCAGCACGGTTCTTCTAAGCAACAAAACCTGTAGTTCGCCTTCTCCGACGCCCTGCACCCCTTTCAAACGACTCCTTGGGGGTGCTATAACATCCTCCAAAACCAAATTTCAAGACATTTCATTCACATAAAATATCAAATATTATATACTTCATTAAACAAAAAAAGAGAATTCAATCTCAATATATACAAAATGTTGTTTCAAATTTGTTAACATACCCAAAAGCTGTACAAAACCAAATAAAATACCTAACTTTTGTCACCAGGGTGCTCCTCGTCCACCCAATCTGGGTTGTCTCTATCGTCATCATCGTGCTGCCGCTGTGGTGAACAAGCCGAATCCATCCCAACCTGCTGATGATGCTCTTGAGGTGGTGGCGGTGGTTGTGCCTGAGAGGTGTTCGCACAAAAGTCCATGCGCATTCCCAATTGACTATGCACGAAAGCCTCAAACTGCGCAAGCCTCTGAACAACTGCATCAAACTCTGAACGTCGCACCATCGGCTCTGGGACGTGCTAGCACCGGGATCTGCATATCTCCTCGTCTTCCTGGCAAGTGATCTGAGCCCATAAATACGCCCCTTCGGGCAGACCCCCGCCGCATTGTAGTATAGCTACTCCTCATCAATGGGCTGGTCCGGTGTTGCCTGAGTGTGCTCCTCACGCCTCCTCACGAGCTTCGCCTGCACAAAAACAAAGTCGTCAAAGGAAAACTAAAAAAATGAAAATAAATCATTGGAAAAATTAAAAAAAATTGAAGTACCCCAAAATCATTTATAGTGCTTAAAAGTAGCAAAAGTCATGTAAGAAAAGAAGCAAGTAATAGTAAGTGGGACTGAAAATAGCAAAAGTCATATAATCAACAATTCCAACTTAATAGTTGTTTCCAATTGGGTCTAGCGAAGAATTCCTCTAAAAGTGGGACCGAAATTGGTGGATGTCCATCCAACAAAACATTTTCAAATTGTGTGCACAACTTTCATAAAATTAATCTATTTTCAAATTTAAGTTATAATAAGTTTCTTCCTAAAAAAGTGCAAAATTGGTGGGATTTATTTTGCAACCGACGCATGTTTACAAAACTGTGCAAATCCGAAGTCTATATTAGTTTTCAAACTGGAAAGAACAATTAAGTCAAATCAATCATGACTGTAGAAGGGAACATGGAGAGAGAGATGCCATTGTGGGTACAAGATTAAGAGATGGAGGGATTAATTCATATCAAGTTTATGTTCCCTTTGCTTTAATTGGTTTAATTGTTTGAATTTATTTCGGTTTTTGTTCGATAGAAAAAACCTTATTGGTTGTCTTTATGATACTATATTTCTTTGGTTCACTACATGTACAACCTTTCAATTAAAATGTTACTTACGCACCCACTGTGGGTATTACTAAAAAAGAGCATATCAAAGACTTTGGCTTTTAAAAAAGCAATGCAGACTTCTTCAAAAAAATAAAATATAGGAAACTCCAATTAGATTTTTGTTCTTTATATGCTCGCTTACTTTTTATCTATTTTGTATGCCGCATTGCTCTGGCTAATTTTTTGAGACACTTCAGTTATTTTTTATTTTTTGTGCATATATTTTCATCGAATTACTTTACCCACATCCTCAATAACTTCCTATTTACTATTTAGAGCAATGAAACCACCACATACAAAGAAGAAAATGACAATTAGATCCGAAGAAAAGAAAACAAAAGATTGAAAAACAAAGAAACTATTTAGAGCAAGAATTTATCTCCATGTGGTATTTACCCAACTAATCTATTTAGTTTGTCTATAAAAAGTAAATTGACTCTCAGTTTACATAGTTTTTTTTTTTACTCATGCGCATACAAGAAATGCCTAGGTTGTTATATTGTGATTGAATTATGTTTCATAATGTGAAAGAAAAGAGTGCAGATACTTATATGAGGCTTCTTGTAACAATTAAGTCATACATATTGTTCATAAATTGTTCATTGATTCCTAAAATTAAGGCATGTATATATACATAGCACCAATTAATTAATTCAATAAGTTCTGCCTAGGTTGTTATATTGTGCTTGCTAATTAATTTCAATTGTCCTTATGTATCTAGAAAAATAAAACAACAGTGGGAGAGTGTTTGGTAAACATAGTCAATAAAAGATTTAAAACAAGCAAAAATCATGCCGAAGTGATGATGGAAGATATCTCATTATATGCATAATCATAGCATTTTTTTATAAGCAATTATAAATTTTATATTAACAAGATACGTACATGAAACTGCGCTAATCTGCTATCAATGAATTTCACCCCATCATGATCTTTCGTATGGACATGAAGGAAGACATCATTAGGAGTAACCTCATCGTCTTCATCTTTATCCAGAGCCTACACACAAAAGATCAAAGTTTACAAAATATTAGTCGTGATAAACTTATAAGTTCTAAAGAAACGTCAAATAATAATGACACTTACTAATATATCTTCATAGGTCCGAATAGACCGTGTGCCACCGGTGTGCTTTGAAGGGCCTGTATCAGGGCCGCCCCCCTGAAATATGCGCTCGCCCAATAGTCACATTATCTATTCCATGCCTCATCAGTGACAAAGTCTGGCCTTACGCCAAGGGCGTTAAGCTCATGCATCAACACGCTGTACCTAACTCACGCCTTTGCATCGTAGGCGACTCTCACAATAGCCTCATCAATCGATGGGTCCCATCGGAAGTATGGCTAAAAAAGATGAATATAGTTAATTATGTTTTTTTCAAAGAAATAATGTATTTAATCAAAATTTTCAATCGTTTAGTGTCATTTACTTACTTTCCATCTCTCCCAATATATTTCCTTTTGATGATCAGGTACTGACTTCCAATAATACCCCTCAGTAATCATCCCTCGCTTGAAGATTTTAGTAATCTTTCGAGTACAGACTTCTGAAGGATGTAAAACCCAATGATATTTCCTGTTCATTTTCAACTTGATGGACTTAGTAAAATGATCTCCTTGCTCTACTTATCGTTAGGTTACGTATAATTAATTAGTCAGTTGTAATGGTATGATAACTTACCCGACATACTCAATAATAATGGGGAATTTAATAATATGGGACGTGCCTCCTTGTCCCTCCCGAGGTGCTACTGAGGGAGCTAGTGGAAGGGGGTCTGCTGAGGAGGCTGCGGGGGAGCTCCATTGCGCTTTTGAGGCGCTTGAGCGGGGGCTCCCATGGCCTCTTGGGACCTTCCAGATGGTGCGGGCGATGTAGTGGAAGGTGGAGCAGATATAGTAGGCGACAGAGTGCCATGTCGAGATGAACTACTAGATTGATTAGAATGCGACGATGGGGTGTGATTGGATGATGACGGGCGTGTCGGTGAAATAGTAATAAGTGTCGTCGAAGTTAGTCTCATCGACGACGACGGTGAAATAATGTTGAGCCCTCGGTCGGACGACTGTGCACCAAAAATGATGGGTCCCGTCCGATCCTCTCGTAGTGATCCTCCATCTCCTGATGCAGTTCGACCAGATTGGCCTCGACCTCTCGATAGTCCTTTACCTCGCGCTGCGGGAGTGCGTCCTCCACCACCTCCTATCTGAGGTCGACCGTCAAGGTCACCGTCTGTCGGGATCCTGTCCGGAGGTCTCTGTGCCATGTCTGCTAAAATATGTTACTTATAATCGTATAAGTAATCTGACTTAAGAAAGGAATCACCGTAAACGTCAAAATAAAAATAAATAAACATACGTCGCTATCGACAAAATACAAGAAAATAAATATACGTCACTCGCTATTGTCTGTTTCAAATTCACTTTCACTACTAGAATCTGACACCTGATCTTCCTCGTCATCGTCACTATCCTCTGGTACACCGATCACGTTGGAACTCATTAGATTAAGTACCAATCCAATGTCATTTATCGGATCAATGACAACGTACGAAGTTGGTTCGTTCGATTAGAATGCCGTATCTGTCGAACGAACAATCTTATCATCGACAATGGTTCCCGCATCGGTGAACTTTTGCTGACAACAACAAACAACTAACCACTTTTGTCGTTCATTCTTCATAGAAGGGTATGGAAGATAGAATTGTTGGGGCATGTGCCCTAGGTCAATCCATTACCTGTCTTTATGAATACTTTTAGTTAATAAAATAGAGGATTTCATTTGATGTTTATTATAATTAATTTGCATGTTTATATTATAATAAGATCCATGGGTATTTATAGAAATATCTTAAATGTATTTAGTCGATCATTATACTGGGAACTATAATGAATTAAGACTAGTGTGAGTCTTGATTGATGATCATATGATGATTATACGTATAGGGATACGAATCAAGATCACGAGTACTTGTTAGGGAACAAAGTACTGGACCGACCCGCTATGAGAACATCACATGGATTAAGTCATAGTTGTTTCTCATGATAGGTATATTTTTCAGTCTTCTGACTTGAGATTGCCAGAGACTTCAACATTAGGAACACGGTAATTTGACACAATCAAACGTTGTCTTTAACCAGGACGATTATAAAGGTTGTGATTGGTTCTTGTGTGAGCAATGTGATGAAGTTGTGTAATCGAGATAGAATTTGTCCCTCTCATATAAAGAGAGATATCTAGTGGATCCTCGATGTGTTAGATCGTTAAAAGGCCTAGTCTAAGTGAATTGATATTGATCAATGTCACTTGGATGTTTTCAGTCTACCTAGAGATCGAGACTAGTACGATTGAACATGTTGGATGACAATTCCATGCCTTATGTTTGATCAAAAGGATATCGTGTGACAAAAGGATGTTATATACACTATTGATTAGGTTGTATCGATTTGATATTCGTACAACTTGGGTAGTCATAATGTCTTGCTAGAGACTGCTTATGACTTGTATACCAAAATGTGTTTTGGTACACTGCCAACGTTGTATGAGCCTATTGGGTCGCACACTAAGAATGGTTTTGCGAGATTTTAAGATGGTTCAGAAAAATGAATTTTATATGATAAAATTCATGACGAAAACGTCCTTGTGGTGTATTACACTTATACTTCTTTAAGTAAGGGTATATGTGTAATTTACTTAACCGTCTATATACAAGGGTTGTATAAATAGACGCTTTAAGTTAGAACACATGTACGAAAGAAAAAAAAGGCCGAAACTCTATTTTCGTTTTAGAAACGACTTAGGGTTTTTGATATGCTCTGGATCGTTTTGGAGAGAAACAAAAAGGTTTGGTATTCTCTCGAAGCTAGCACTTCAAATCTCGGCCGCCGTTCGTGTGTGGACTGCTGATAGAGGGCGTTCGTCGTTGGCAGCGCCTTAGAGATCGATCAACCTTCTGAAAAGTAAATTGCGACCGAGGTATGATTAAGTTTTCTTGGTTTAATCGTTTTTAATGGAATTAGATTCGGATCCTGTTGGGGTTTTTGTCAAAATTGTTTTGTAATCTCCGCTGCGTATGAACCCCAAAACCCAACAAAGTGGTATCGAGCCTTCGAGTTCGATTCCATTAAATTCATTGCATGTTTTCTTCTGATATACACATGATATATGATTGAAAGCATGTTAATAGTTGATGTATATGTGATATACATAAGTTTTCTGTTAGATTTATTATTATGTTTTGTGTATATGATACATATATTCGTGATTCAATTGAAATTAGTTTCGTACATGCTAGTAACCATGTTAGATTAATTCGAATAATTTTAATGAATTGAGTTTCGTGTTCTGTGATCCATGACACCATTAGGTTTGATTGGGATAGTAGTTCATGATTCAATTACATGTTTGTGATTATTTGGATGAGGACGGAAATTGCAAATAATTAATTTTTGAAATTATTTATTTATAATTAATTAATTTTCAAAATTATTTATTTATCTTGTTATATCTATTCTGTTATGAAGTTTCTATTTGATAAAGATCGATAACAAATTAGATTAGGAGATATAAGCAAAATCGGTTTCGTTATCCCTATTGGATAGGAGATAAATATCAAGAATCTTGTTATTGGTGATATATTAGGATTCAAATATCTTAAATCCAAAATAAATAATTAATTTTCGAAATTATTTATTTATCTTGTTATATATATTATGTTATGAAGTTTCTATTTGATAAAGATAGATAACAAATTAGATTAGGAGATATAAGCAAAATCGGTTTCGTTATCCCTATTGGATAGGAGATAAATATCAAGAATCTTGTTATTGGTGATATACTAGGATTCAAATATCTTAAATCCTAATTGGATTAGGATAAGAAGATTAGTTAGATGTGGGCCCGGGTTAATTAAAATGTTTTAATTGACTTAATTTCGGATAAATTAAGGGGTTAATTTAGGATAATAAAATCAGCGAAAAATATGATTTTCTATAGCGAATTTTAATTTTCGGAATTGAAATTCGTCTTCTAAAAAAAACGAGGGCGCTGCTCCCTGTTCCCCCGCCCGCTGACCGGCCAGAGGGACCGCCGTCTAACTAATCCTAGCGCACGGAAATTCTTTTATTAGTGAACAATATAAAAAATTTTCAAATTGTTTAGTGATTGAACAAATCAATAAAATATATGATATTTCATTGTTTACATAAAATCACTAAAACTGAATAAAAATCCCTCTATTAAATTTTAAGTCTCGAGCCATCCATTTTAAACACTTGTCAATGCCTCGATCACACTAATATAGTTTCAGCCATAGCTGGGTGTATTGTGTTATCTTGGTAAGACAAGTTGGCTAAGAGTTACCTAAATGTTTAAAAATGGTCCGACTTAATAAAGCTATCCAAATAGTTTTGAGCTTTAGGCACATGATGAGATAAAAACATGCTAAGACATAAGATGTCCCGTATCTCATAAAAGTATCTAAAATTACATAAGATGTAATTGGTAACTGTTACCTACCTAAATAATCTAGTTCCGTGTTTCATGCCATAGCTGTCATAGAATTAGGTGAAATATGGATTTTAGTCCCCTAAATAAACAATATATTTTAGGAGGGTTGTTGATTTAGTGGGAGTCTATTCCTCTATACTAAAATAAACTTTGCATAATCTTTATTGTAGATCAATGGCCTCTTCAAGTAACAATAATCCCCTGTCACCTGCGATCTATCCTTGAGAAGGATAAGCTATCTGGGACTAACTTTCTTGATGGACAGAAACTTGAGAATCGTTCTCAAACATGAACGCAAGTTGTATGTCCTGGATGCTCCAATCCCCGAGGACCCACCACCAATGCTACGAAAGTCTGTGAAGGATGCGCATAATAAGCATGTCAACGATTCTACGGATGTTGCATGTATTATCTTCGGCAACTATGGTTCCCGAACTTCGAAGGACATGGAACTAATGGAAGCCTACGACATGGGGTAACGCTTATTTGAAGGAAATGTTCCAACAACAAGCTAGGCAAGAAAGGTTCGAGACAGTCAAAAACCTACATTCTTGCAAGATGACCGAGGGTGCGTCGGTTAGTCCTCATGTTCGAAGATGAAGGGCTATGTTGACCAGCTTGATAGACTCGGATTCCCCATAAGCCAAGAGTTGGCTACAGATTTGATCTTGAATTCATTACCAGAGAGTTACTCACAATTTGTGATGAACTACAATATGAATAAAATGGAGAAATTAATTTCAGAGTTGCATTTGATGCTCAAAACTGCTGAACAAAATATCAAAAAACCCTCTAGTAATGTGTTGATGGTCCAAAAGGAAAGGGAATGAAGAAGAAAGGCAAAGGCAAGGCTAGAGTTGCCAAGGCTGTTGCTGCACTGTCGCAAAGCCTATGGAACAAGTCAAGCCCCAGCCTGTTCCTGCTTCAAAACACCCAAAAGAAAAGGAAGGAAATTGTCATTTTTGTAATCAAACCTATCTTTGGCATTGTCGTCTCGGGCACATAAACGAGAAACGCATAACGAAGCTCCATAAAGATGGGCTTCTAGATTCATTTTTTTTAGAAACATATGAAACGTGCGTATCTTGTTTACTAGGCAAGATGACTAAAAGTCCCTTTACTGGACACAGTGAAAGGGCAAGTGATTTATTAGGTCTAATACATACTGATGTATGCGGTCCTATAAACACAATGGCTAGAGGAGGTTATCAGTACTTCATTACATTTACTGATGATTTCAGCAGATATGGTTATGTATATCTAATTAAAGATAAAACTGAATCATTTGAGATGTTTCGAACGTTTCAAAATGAAGTGCAGAATCAACTTGGTAAAACTATCAAAACACTTCGATCAGATCGAGGTGGTGAATATTTAAGCCAAGAATTTGATGATCATCTTAGAAATTGTGGGATTGTCTCCCAATTGACTCCACCAGCAACTCCACAATGGAATGGAGTTTCTGAAAGGAGAAATCAAACCTTATTAGATATGGTTCGATTTATGATGAGTCATACATATCTTCCATTATCCTTTTGGGGTTATGCATTACATACTGTAGCTTTCACTTTAAATCAAGTTCCTTCTAAAGCGGTTGATAAAACACAATATGAGATATGGTACGGGAAGAGACCTAGTTTTTCTTTCCTTAAGATTTGGGGTTGTGAGGCTTACGTAAAACGACAAGTCTCAGAAAAACTAGCACCTAAATCTGACAAGTGTTTATTTGTGGGGTATCCTAAGGAAACAAAAGGATATTACTTTTATAATCCCGCTTAGAACAAAGTGTTTGTTGCTCGGTATGGTGCCTTTATGGAAAAATAGTTTATTTCAAAAGACACTAGTGGGAGAGAAATAAATTTTGAAGAAGTTCAAGAATCACAGATAAACACTGAACCGCTACTGGAAGTTCAACAATGTTCTGAACCAGTTGAACCTCCACAAGTGACAGAAGGCCCACGTAAATCTGGTAGGGTAAGACATGAGCCAGAGAGATTCGGATTTCTCATTACTGATAGTTGTGATGTGTTGCTTATGGATCAAAATGAGCCCACCACTTATCAGGAGGCTATGTCTGGACCAGACTCAGATAAATGGCTAAGCGCCATGAACTCTGAGATGCAATCCATGTATGATAACCAAGTTTGGAACTTGGTTGATTTACCTGAAGGTGGTAAGACCATTGGATGTAAATGGGTTTTCAAGAAGAAAACTGACATGGATGGCAAAGTGCATACTTTTAAAGCAAGACTTGTAGCAAAAGGTTTCAGGCAGACTCAAGATGTTGATTATGATGAAACTTTTTCGCCAGTAGCCATGCTTAAATCCATAAGAATTTTAATTGCCATTGCTGCATATTATGACTATGAGATATGACAAATGGATGTAAAATAGCATTTCTTAGTGGAAAACTGCTTGAGGACGTGTATATGACACAACCTGAAGGTTTTGTACATCCTGAGAATTATATGAAGGTATGCAAGCTTTAAAGATCCATTTATGGATTAAAGCAAGTTTCTTAGAGTTGGAATCTTCGTTTTGATGAAGCAACCAAGGATTTTGGTTTTATTAAGAACGAAGATGAGCCTTGTGTATACAAGAAGGCCAGTGGGAGTGTAGTTTTTCTGGTATTGTATGTTGATGATATATTACTCATTGGAAATGACATCCCAACATTGCAGAATGTCAAGTCTTGGTTAGGGAAGTGTTTCTCAATGAAAGACTTAGGAGATGCAGCTTATATCCTAGGGATAAGGATATATAGGGATAGATCTAAGAGGCTAATCGGTCTAAGTCAGAGTGCTTACATAGACAAGGTGCTGAATAGGTTCAGTTTGCAAGACTCTAAAAGAGGATTGTTGACAATGTCTCATGGCATAAGTCTCAGCAAGATTCAATGTCCTAAGACAAATGATGAGCGATACCGTATGAATAAGATTCCATATGCATCAGCTATTGGATATATCATGTATGCCATGTTATGCACTCGACCTGATGTATCATATGCTTTGAGCACTACAAGCAGATATCAGTCAGATCCTGGTGAGAGTCATTGGATAGCAGTAAAGAACATTCTTAAATACTTAAGAAGGACTAAGGAAGTGTTCTTGGTCTTTGGAGGTTTTGAAAATGATCTAGTTGTAAATGGTTACACAGATGCAAGTTTTCAAACTGATATAGATGATTTTAGATCGCAGTCTGGATATGTGTTTACTTTGAATGGGGGTGCGATGAAGTGGAAAAGTTCGAAGCAAGAGACGTGGCGGCAGATTCTACAAAGAAAGTTCGAGTATATTGGCGTCCGATGCAAAGAAAGGAGGCGATTTGGATAAAAAGTTCATTTCTGAACTAGGTGTGGTTCCAAGTATTGCTAACCCTGTTTGTTTGTATTGTGACAATAACGGGGCAATAGCACAGGCCAAGGAACCTAGATCACACCATAGATCCAAACATATACTCATGCGTTTTCATCTCATCAGAGAAATTATTGAGAGGGGAGACGTGAAGATTTGCAGAGTACCTACTGAAGACAACGTTGCGGATCCGTTGACTAAAGCTCTTCCACAAGCAAAACATGATGGTCATGTTAGATCATTGGGCATTAAATGTATGTATGATTGGCCCTAGTGCAAGTGGGAGATGTTGGGGCATGTGCCCTAGGTCAATCCATTACCTGTCTTTATGAATACTTTTAGTTAATAAAATAGAGGATTTCATTTGATGTTTATTATAATTAATTTGCATGTTTACATTATAATAAGATCCATGGGTATTTATAGAAATATCCTAAATGTATTTAGTCGATCATTATACTGGGAACTATAATGAATTAAGACTAGTGTGAGTCTTGATTGATGATCATATGATGATTATACGTATAGGGATACGAATCAAGATCACGAGTACTTGTTAGGGAACAAAGTACTGGACCGACCCGCTATGAGAACATCACATGGATTAAGTCATAGTTGTTTCTCATGATACGTATATTTTTCAGTCCTCTGACTTGAGATTGCCAGCGACTTCATCATTAGGAACACAGTAATTTGACACAATCAAACGTTGTCTTTAACCGGACGATTATAAAGGTTGTGATTGGTTCTTGTGTGAGCAATGTGATGAAGTTGTGTAATCGAGATAGAATTTGTCCCTCTCATATAAAAGAGATATCTAGTGGATCCTCGATGTGTTAGATCTGTTAAAAGGCCTAGTCTAAGTGAATTGATATTGATCAATGTCACTTGGATGTTTTCGATCTACCTAGAGATCGAGACTAGTACGATTGAACATGTTGGATGACAATTCCATGCCTTATGTTTGATCAAAAGGATATCGTGTGACAAAAGGATGTTATATACACTATTGATTAGGTTGTATCGATTTGATATTCGTACAACTTGGGTAGTCATAATGTCTTGCTAGAGACTGCTTATGACTTGTATACCAAAATGTGTTTTGGTACACTGCCAACGTTGTATGAGCCTATTGGGTCGCACACTAAGAATGGTTTTGCGAGATTTTAAAATGGTTCAGAAAAATGAATTTTATATGATAAAATTCATGACGGAAACGTCCTTGTGGTGTATTACACTTATACTTCTTTAAGTAAGGGTATATGTGTAATATACTTAACCGTCTTTATACAAGGGTTGTATAAATAGACGCTTTAAGTTAGAACACAGGTACGAAAGAAAAAAAGGCCGAAACTCTACTTTCGTTTTAGAAACGACTTAGGGTTTTTGATATGCTCTGGATCGTTTTGGAGAGAAACAAAAAGGTTTGGTATTCTCTCGAAGCTAGCACTTCAAATCTCGGCCGCCGTTCGTGTGTGGACTGCTGATTGAGGGCGTTCGTCGTTGGCAGCGCCTTAGAGATCGATCGACCTTCTGAAAAGTATATTTCGACCGAGGTATGATTAAGTTTTCTTGGTTTAATCGTTTTTAATGGAATTAGATTCGGATCCTGTTGGGGTTTTTGTCAAAATTGTTTTGTAATCTCCGCTGCGTATGAACCCCAAAACCCAACAAGAAGACCTGACAGGCTTGCATTTCCAAAATGAAAGACTCATACTTGTTATACCGTCGAGCTCGATGAACCTCGACCAACTTGAGTGAAGGGCGAGTCCTTACACTAGCAGGTTGTGTGAGGTCAAATCATTCACATTTGAACAACACAGTGCACTTAAAGCCACTGTATTCAATTTGGATAACCTCTTGTAGTCTTCCGTAGAAATCGTGGGACATATCAGCGTAGTAGGAGCCTTTCGCATAAACCCCGCTGTTATGTGTACCTTTATTAGCACCATACACCATGTTGTGATATTTGTATCCATTAACAATATATCCCGGGTAGACGATACAAGATCGTAAAGGACCGATTGCAAGATGACGAAGTGTCTCATCTGTGATGTTATGTCGTGCCTGCTCACAAACACATAACAATTATAACAAAACGTTATGATATAAAGAAAAATCTTTCTAAATAATAGAATTGACATTACATATGTGTGAAACCACTTAGCAAAATTCTACTCTAGATTATAATCAACGTTCGTTTCTTCCCCGTCTGGCATATGTAATTGGTCGATGGAGATGCTACATTTCACACTCATCCGTTAGAAGAGAAAAGGAGAAGATCTGTTAAACTATAAACATAAACAACAAATTGACTTTTTAGAGTGACTTACGAGATGTATGGCGTGACTTCAGGACAATTAAGCAAGATGTAATTGTGAGCAGCATCCTACTCTTGTTCTGTTAGGAATCTTTCTTTTCCGGTACCAACGGTACGTCCTGGGTGAGTAAAGATGGAGAAGTCGCTGACGAAATGAAGATTAGGACCGATGCCATCGTCGTCATTGCGTTGAGCTCGGTTGTGCAAGGTGGGAATGTGTTCTTCAAAATAATAAGAACAAAATGAGGTTGTTTCCTCTACCAAATATGCATTGCACATCGATCCTTCGACTTTCGCTTTGTTCCGGACATTATTTTTCAAGTGCTTAAGGTACCTAAGAAATTAATGTTGATGATAAACAATAGTTTGATTATTGACGAACGACATAATCAGTTAATTTGTAATTAAGCATGAGCGAACTTACCTCTCAAACAGGTACATTTAGCGAAATTGTACTGGGCTAGCAAGCCGACCCTCATAAGGCAAGTGGATTGGCAAGTGTTCCATTGAGTCAAAGAAACTTGGAGGAAATATTTTCTCCATTTTACAAATTATTAGAGGTATTTCGGACTCTAAATGAGCCATATCGTGAACTGTTACACTTTTAGCCGTCAGTGATTGAAAGAATAGACTAAGCTCGCTAATGGCGACCCAAACAGCGTCTGGAAGAAGTTCCCGAAGTGCAATTGGAAATAGTATTTGCATGAAAATATGACAATCGTGACTCTTCATCCTGAACAACTTTTGGCCCTTTTGGTCTACGCAACGCTCGAAATTAGAAGCATATCCGTCGGGAAAAACAAAGATCGTATTCAGTCGCATAATTTCTATTTTTTAGGGTTATCAAGATTGTAGCATGCTAGCGGATACTTCTTTGACACTTCATCCATATGTAGAGAAGGTCGGTGACAAAGTTTGCGAACATCTTGTCTCGACTCCACATTGTCCTTAGTTTTCCCCGGCACATTCATAATAGTATTGAATATGTTGTCGAGCACATTTTTCTCTATGTGCATTATATCTAACTTGTGTCTGATTAAGTTTGTCTTCCAATGCGGCAAGTCCCAGAAGATGCTCCGTTTCCTCCATCCTGAACCCTTAGCAATCTCTGCATTTTTGGCATGGGCGCCGATTTTCGTAACTTTCATTAATCCCAAGGCCTCGATTTCCATCAAAATTTCTTCGCCAGATCGTATCAATGGAGATTCTTCATTTATTACTATTTCCCCTCTCAAAAAACCATTTTTGTCTTTCCTAAGATTAGAGTTTTGAGGCAAGAATCGGCGATGACAGTCAAACCATGAAGCTTTCCTACCGTGGCAAAGTTGAAATGCTTTTGTATCGTCCATGCAGTACGGACAAGCCATTTTGCTGTGTGTGCTCCAACCTGACAACATGCTATATGCGGGGAAGCACTTACTGTCTATAATAGAGCTGCTCGCATCTGGAAATTCGATTTTGTGGAAACATTGTACGTCATTAAACCATTGTGCCATAAATCTTATAGCTCTCTCACAAGCAGTTGCAAGAAAACATCTATTTTCTGGCTAGGGTTGGTCGGTCTGGGATTGATAACAGTCAAGAACGTAAATTCTTCTTTCATGCACATCGACGGTGGAAGGTTGTATGGAGTCAAAATCACGTGCCACGAAGAGTAAAGCCTCCCATTTAACCCAAACGGTTGAAAACCATCTATGCAGAGCCCCAAACGAACATTTCAAATCTCTGCGCTAAACTCTTTATTCACTCCGTTGAAATGTCGCCAACCATCGAATCAAAACAATGTTGCATAACATCGTTTGGGGACACGTGTTCGCCGTGCCAGCGCATATGTCTAGCTATTGATTCGGAAGCGAACAAACGTTGCAATCGAGGGCCTGAGGGAAAGTAATACATTTGTTTGCAAGGCCTTGTTTTTGTGTTCCTAGCGCGACTATGTCGCTGTGGCATGTACCGGGAATGGCCATAAATTTTGCATGATGCTAACCCATAGTCATCTCCCCGATAAATCATATACTGATTTTCATAACAATCTATCTTTCGATAGGTAGACCCAATCCTCGCATAAGTTATTTTGTTGAGTAGAAACTGCCAACTAATATGTTGTTGTTAGGCAACGCTTCTTTGATGAATTGCATGAACCCATTGTAACAACGTTCAGAGACGTGGTGCGTCGCTTTCAAAGAAAGCAATCTAGCCATGGCAGACAATTTTGTCATGTTCTCACAAACTGGCCACAATTGCTCGTTATCAGCGTCAATCATGTCGTACAGTTGTTGTGTTTGGGGATTGGGCTCTTCTTCCATGTGATTCCAGTTAAAACTAGGCCCCGTCGCGTTGTGTAGCATCTCTCGGTAAGTCGACGTTGGTTGACCATAGTCGATGTTGATTTCGGCGTCATAATTGTTTTTTGAAATCGTTGAAAATGGACGTCGTATCCTGACCTTCTTTCTCACCATGTTCGTACCAACAATAGTATCCGAGAACAAACCTATACCTACATATGTGGTACTCAACAGTATGAACGTCGAAGTAGGGTAGGTGCCGACATTTATTGTGATTGCATGAGCACCTAATCCTACCCTCATTGTGATAAGTGGTACAATTCACCTTTGCAAACTCTATGAATTCTTGTACCCTTACAACAAACTCCCTTCGAATAAACCCGTTATCGAGGCGATTATACATCCACTCTCTATTCGCGATCGATATTCTCTACAAAATACGATGACATATAATTTAGATGCAAATGTCAACAATTCCGTTTTTATTTCGTAATTGTTAGACTAATCAATGTCTTAGGATACATTTATAAAATGTCTGTGTAAAGTTTATTGCAAAGCCTTTAGCTAGACCATGAATATATGTTACTTTTACAAAAGTTTCGGTAGAGCTTCCTCTATAATATAGACTTTAAAAATTTTCAGAACCTAATATACATTAATGGGAGAATGCCTAGAAGGTCTCACATCTGCCTAACATTTCATAATATCATATTAACATGAATTAAACAACTTTGTTCAATGAAGACTTTGACATCTTTAGGCTTGCATGGTGACGATGCAACTAGACAAGTAAATATACTACAAACTAAATGACAGTAGATCACTAATTAGGAATAGTTGAGAATGCCAACATGATTATCATGCCACAATGAATAGACAAGCAGAAGAAAAGAACTACATGTCAAAAATAATTTAATGTTAATAAATTGTAATGCACCAATTGAAGTTCAACGTGAATTGAACTCATACCATCCAATTCATGCATGACTTTTATAAGTTGGTAAGATTGAAAGGCATGAAGCAAATCAAAATTATTGAAGTAATCAATCCATTTTTGTTATATCCCTCAAGGTATTAAACTAGATACCTAAAGATAATGAATCTCGAAAAGTAGGTAAACCTAGTTAAGATTGGAAAGGGTGAAGTCGAACAAATCCGAGATCTAAGGTTGTATATTTGTATGTAAAGCGAACACGAATCATTAAGTTACTTTTGGTATCATTGTTGGATGTCAAACTGTGTTGGTAGAGTAGTTCATAGAAAAGCTCACTAGACCAAAGCCGAGAGCTAAGGTTGTATATTTTTATGAATGCTATCAATATAAAAGATTTTGTTTTTCATTCTACCCAAAATACAAGCATAAACCAATAATAGCTCCAATTTATTTACTTTTTTGTAACTTCCACAGCTCAGTCCTTGTTCTTTCATCCAATTTATGTTCTTGTTTGCTACTTCAAATCCTTTTTTTCCCTAATAACGTCATACCACTAGTTTTGCATATTCTACAAAAATTTCGGCAGAGTTTCCCCAATAACATAGACTACCAATAAATTTCATAACCTAATAAACAACAACGGGAGAATGCCTATAAAATCTCATATCTCCTCAACATTTCACAATATCATGTAAGCATGAATTAAAATGCTAAATCCAAGACATATTAACATTTCAAGAAATTCATAAAATGACTCAAATCACAATTTCTAATCAAGATTAATGCATTGACCATGTACAAAACTTACCAAAATTTCCCCCGCTATAGGGAATACGGGAGAGAAGGAACAGGGTTTGAGTCCAACTAAGATGATGAATACGACACTCCCGATTACGAATGATTTCAAAGAGTCGGGATGATCACCTTCACTATCTAGAAAATAGCAAAACCAAGTTTAAGAATCAGATGAAACAAACCTTTGATAGTCAAATAAATGAGACACTACTTTTAAAATTTTCCTTTTCAATTTAAAACTAATAAGTTGTGATCAAAGTAGTGATTATTTTTCTCTTACATGCCATAAAAAATGATTATTTCTCTTATGATACTGAGTCATTTTTCAATAATAAAGAAAGTAATACATCGTTTGGGGACACGTGTTCGACGTGCCAGCGCATATGTCTAGCTATTGATTCGGAAGCGAACAAACGTTGCAATCGAGGGCCTGAGGGAAAGTAATACATTTGTTTGCAAGGCCTTGTTTTTGTGTTCCTAGCGCGACTATGTCGCTGTGGCATGTACCGGGAATGGCCATAAATTTTGCACGATGCTAACTCATGGTCATCTCCCCGATAAATCATATACTAATTTTCATAACAATCTATCTTCTCGATAGGTAGACCCAATCCTCGCATAAGTTATTTTGTTGAGTAGAAACTGCCAACTAATATGTTGTTGTTAGGCAACGCTTCTTTGATGAATTGCATGAACCCATTGTAACAACGTTCAGAGACGTGGTGCGTCGCTTTCAAAGAAAGCAATCTAGCCATGGCAGACAATTTTGTCATGTTCTCACAAATTGGCCACAATTGCTCGTTATCAGCGTCAATCATGTCGTACAGTTGTTGTGTTTGGGGATTGGGCTCTTCTTCCATGTGATTCCAGTTAAAACTAGGCCCCGTCGCGTTGTGTAGCATCTCTCGGTAAGTCGACGTCGGTTGACCATAGTCGATGTTGATTTCAGCGTCATAATTGTTTTTTGAAATCGTTGAAAATGGACGTCGTATCCTGACCTTCTTTCTCACCATGTTCGTACCAACAATAGTATCCGAGGACAAACCTATACCTACATATGTGGGACTCAACAGTATGAACGTCGAAGTAGAGTAGGTGCCGACATTTATTGCGATTGCATGAGCACCTAATCCTACCCTCATTGTGATAAGTGGTACAATTCACCTTTGCAAACTCTATGAATTCTTGTACCCTTACAACAAACTCCCTTCGAATAAACCCGTTATCGAGGCGATTATGCATCCACTCTCTATTCGCGATCGATATTCTCTACAAAATACGATGACATATAATTTAGATGCAAATGTCAACAATTCCATTTTTATTTCGTAATGACAACTCAGTATCAAATGTGTGGTAAGGACAAGAGAAGAAGAGAATAATGTACGAGGAATTAATTCAGTTTGAACAACTCATTCATTTATATGTATATATGCATTAACACAACAAGCCAAAAAAACAACATAGATAGACATAGATATATATACATATAGAGAAAGATGGCAGTACTAGTTATATAACTAAATCTGACTAGGTGGCTTTAACATTTTTTTATCAAATAGGTATCTTTATTTAACATCATGATAGTGATTCAGAAGCATACACATGCAGTTGTATAATTACTCTAGTCTTTTGGATACACTTAATTTGTTATTTATGAACACATCTCTCAAATACACATGCAGTTGTATAATAGGTTACTTTATTTAACATTTCAAATACTAATTGAATAATTCATCTTATGTATATATTATTCTTTCTTTATTATGGTACCAAGTTGACAACCATAGATTGCACCATCATACATTTATTATTAATTAGCACTAATTAAATTAGAGGATTACAAATGGGACTCAGCATGTGCACTATATAAATATATCGCAAACATATATACGTATGTAGTGTTAGAGGAAGACTAACTTAGGAAGCCATCAAACTGGTGATTCAATTGGAATCAATATCATGAAATTCTCTTAAAGAATGCCAAGAATTAAAAGGTTGAGAAGTTATAGAGAAGAACACCAAATGACCAACACAACAACAACAACAACACAAACTCAGAAATTCAAACAATTATTACAAAATCAATACATTCAATCATTCATTCTCAAAAGATCGATAAAACTCAGATCAATAATCAAATGGGGTTCCAATGAATAGAACCAAATCACAAGAACTTGACACTGTAACAAAATCAAACAAGAAAAATCACCTCATCTTCTCTTCACCACTCAATTTAATGGAAAAAAAAAACTGAGACTCAAACGGCGTCGACGTCAGGATGGACGCGGCAGACGGCGGTGATCTCGTCGAGGTGAGTGCAGACGGTGGCGAGGTGAGTGCAGATGGCGGTGATCTCTTCGTAGGTTGAGATCTGGGCAATCTAAGGGAGCATCGGCAGATCTGACAGAGAAGGCGAAAAGGAAGGTGGCGGCGGCGGGGCGGAGAGCGAAGGAGGGGAGGCGGTCAGTGCAGAGAGAGAGGAGGACGGAGAAGATAGTGCACCTGACAACGGAAATGGACGATGAAGATCTCCAAGTCGGTGTTGGAGGCTAGGGCGGCAAGGAGGGAGTCGAAATCGGCTGAGGAGGGGAGGCGGTCGGTGCAGAGGAGAGAGAGGAGGATGGGAGCAAAGAGAGGAGGGGATGCGGTCGGTGCAGAGAGAGAGGAAGATGGAGAAAATCTCAAACTCGGTGCTGGTGGCGAGGAGGGAGTCGAGACCGGCGGAGGAGGGGAGGCGGTCGGTGGAGAGGAGAGAGAGGAGGAAGTTGGAGAAAATCTCTCCAAGTCCGTGCTGGCGGCAATGAGGGAGTCGGAACCGGCGGATGAGGGGAGGCGGTCGGTGCAGAGGTGGTGCGTGGCGTGCAGAGGCAGTCGGTGCGTGGCGTGCAGAGGCATGTGTTTTGTGTATGTGTGTGTGAGTTCGTGTGTATTGATACATATTTTTTATCTCACTTTTCAATTTAGCAACGGAATACTAACGGATCTCATTTAGCAACGGATTAGCAACGGAATCTATTGCTAATCCATTGGTAATCCGTTGCGATTTATATTTTGCAACAGTTTAGCAACGGATTAGCAACGGATTAAGCAAATTTCGTTGCTAATCCGTTGGTAATTTAGAATTCGTTGCTAATCCATTGCTAAAACTAAATTGCAACGGATTAGCAAGAGAATTTTAGGCAGGAAATTTTTGCGGGTTTTTTTACCAACAAAATTTATTTCCATTGCTAAATTCCGTTGCTAATCCGTTGGTAATCCGTTTCTAATTGGAAAAACATTATCCCTTCCATTTTTCATTGCTATTCCATTGCTATTCCATTGCTAATTAGCAACGGACACTTATTCTGTTGCTAATTCCGTTTCTAATTTGTTGTTTTTTTGTAGTGCAATTTGGTTGGTAATGTATAGTATTTTTTCAACATGGTATTTTTTCACAGTTAGAACACAAAGTGAATTGTGGTTTTAATTTAGTTTTTTTTTGTCACAAGTGTTTTTAATTTAGTTACATGTTAATGTTAATTTATCTATGTATATATAATTCTCATAAACAATATTTCATTAAAATGTTGACTAGCTTCTTTTTCCTTAAAAAAAAGTGTCAATTTACTTGAATCAGATAATTTCTTTTTATTTTCAGCACTTTTTTGGGTCATATAAAGAACTAAGTATAATCAAGCTTTGAAAAAAAAGGTATTAGGAACAAATGGGTTGGCCTATGCATATATATATATATGCACGTCCCACATAAAATAATTATAGATAGTATAGATTGGGAGGCCCAAAAAAATTGAAAAAAAAAAATTTACACGTTTTTGTGGGAAACCATGTCTATCGATGGATGAACCATTATGTACATATATATTTATGTGAGAATATATATATATAAAATGATGAATTACAATAAAAAGGCAAGTCTTTAAATTTGGGGATTTTTTATGCCCATGTTTTCTATTATGGGCTTAGGCATTTCTCATCAAGTTGGGTTTATGATTTTTTCTTAAATTTTTTTTTTGAGTATGAAGTTTAATTTTTAAGTTTGATTTTATCTTTTGTGAATGTATGTGTTTGTATTTTTTCTAGACAAGGATTAATAGTAGCAGTAGCATTTCAAGCACTAAATTGATTAGGGGTGATGAACAAATTAAAGGTTTTCTACTCTTCATTCAAAAAAGGATTTTTTTTGGAGAGTTTTGGATGTGTAACTTATGTTAACATAGCAACTCCTTTTTTGAAAACTCCTCAAAAAAAAAACTTTAACATATTTCTTTTATGGGGAGATTCAGATGAAGGATGCGAGTTCATTTATTTAAGTGCACCACGTGCGGAGCACGTGACAGTTGACTAGTAGATATATATATAGATATATGAAATAGAAAAGATTGGATTTTATGGGTGTTTAGATAAAATAGTCTATACTATTATGATATGTACTCAAGAGTCTTTTAATTATAACGTACAACGTACGGGTTTGCAAGAAAACACCAGTAGGAGCAATTTCAAAAGACTATATATTAAGCTTAGTTCGCTTCTCAAGTCGAGAGAGGGCGATAGTTTCTCTTTTATTATGAAGAATAGTTTCTTCAGATTTCTAGGCTTTTCTCCTTTCTCCTATTCTTGTTTGTCTAATGTTTTTTTCTCTCATTCTCCATTTCCAAATGGATCCTTATGATTTTGGCAAAGTTGTGTTATGCATTAGATGATTCTGATAGTGTTCGTATCACCTAGGTAAGGACATTTCCAGGGAGGAATTTTAAAACATGAGAAATCCTTAGTTGGGAAGATCATTGGTAACATGATAGCAGATCGTGATGGCTTTATCAAGACAATTGGAAGTTTGGCAAACCACTCATGGATTTGATTATTTGAAGTTGTACTCATCGTGTCTTTCATTTTCAAACTAAAGATGATAAACAAAAAGTGTTCTCTAGGGGGTCCCTGGGCTTTGGATCGTCAACTCTTGGTTCTAGTTAAGTCGATCGTAACTCTTAGTTTCACTTAATAATAGTATGAAGGTCTATATTGATGAAGTGAAAAGAGGAATTCCCATGATCGTTCAATATGAGTGATTACCTGATTCATACTTTTATAGTGGTAAAGTTGGTCGTAAGTGTCGAGATTGTATTGAGCTTGAAGGTCAACCTGTTTCAAGTATGGGGATTATTTTCGAGTCAAACCTCTTTCATATCCCCGACCGAATCAAACTGTGGAAAAGGGAAGATAAGGCCACTCGGGGATGTGGTTGGGAGGTCATCGTGGAAGAGGCAGCACGAGGGCCAACTGGGCAGGATCCTTAGAGCATCTCCAATGGTCATGGATTTAGACCATGGATTGGTGGCATATCATGGATGTGGAGAAGGTGCTTATCTTATGTGGCACTATATAGACAATTATCTTTTAAAATGATCTCCAATAGTACCGTGGATTTAAACCATGGATTGATGAGTTGACACTTTTATTTTCAATTTTCATAATATTACTAAAAGCTTGAAAAAAATAAAAACTTAAAAAGAATTAATAATGTTGATATGGCAGTATACATACATTGTAGTAGACATCCTCCACTTTGATTCCATGCCACATAGGATGGACATTATGAATCCATGGTCCCATTAGAGAACATTTTTTGGGTTGGATGTGGATTGTATCCAAGGTGGATCCATTTCTACCTCAATCCATGGTCCCATTAATTGGAGATGCTCTTAACGCGTTAGTGAGGGTACTACGCCTAATGTCGTGCTTATTATTTCGGCATCCCAAATTCCAAGCAGTTTAAAATCAAAGTCCTCAATAATCTCGGAGTTAGCTCCTACAATCATTGATTCGACCTCCCTTATGGTTGGGGCATATGCTCTAAGTCAATCTACAAACATTATTTATCTTATAATTTTAGTTAATAAAATAGAGGTTTTCGTTTGCTGTTTTGTTATAAGTGATAGCATGTTTACCTTATGACAAGACCTATGGGTATTTGTTGAAATATCCTAAATATACCTAGTCGATCATTATACTGGGAACTATAGTGAATTAAGACTTGTGTGAATCTTGATTGATGGTCATATGATGATCACGCATATATGGATATGAATCGAGATCATGAGTACTTGTTAGGGAACACGATACTGGATTGACCCGCTATGAGAACACTACATGGATTAAGTCATATGTGTTACTCATGATAGATATATCATTTAGTCATTCGACTTGAAATTACCATAGACTTCAATATTAGGAGCATGATGATTTCATACAATCAAACATTTTCTTTAATCAGATGATTATAAAGATTTTAATTGGTTACCATGTGAATAATATGTGAAGGTGTGTAATTAAGATAAAATTTTTCATCTCATATAAAGAGAGATATTAATGGATCCCTCGATGTGTTAGACTGTTAAATGGCCAAGTCCAAGTGAATTGATATGATCAATGTAATCTGGAAGTTTTCAGTTTACGTAAAGATCGGGTCTAGTACGATTGAACATTAAGGGTGGCTATCCATGCCTTATGTTTAATCAAAGGATATTGCATGACAAAAAGATATGATATATCTTATTCATTAGGTTGTATCGATTTTGATATTCATGCTACTTGGGTAGCTATAATGCCTTGCTAGAGACTACTTATGACGTGTGTACCAAAATATTTTGGTTCACTACCAACGTCACAGGAACATATTGAGTCGCACACAAAGAATGAATTTGCGCAATTACAACTGGTCCAGAGTAATGAGTTTTATATAATAAATTTCATGAAATAAAAACCCTTATGATTTGTTATATGATAAATTATTAATAAAGGCGTATGTGTAATTTGCTTAAACAGCGTAAATACAATAGTTGTATTATGAATAGGGTTTTAAGTGAGTGCTTATCTATACATATAAAAGAGGTTGATACCCTAAAAATGAAATTAATATTTTCATTTTTGCTATTTTTGAGTTATCTGAATTTTGGGAGTGAAAGAAAAACGCTTTCTATCTCTCTTGCAGCTAGCACTCCAAGTTGTGATCACCGTTCGTGTGTGGATTTTTTATAAAGGACACGCACTTAAACGTCTTGGAAATCGAATAATCAGATAAGGAAATAACAGATTAAGGTATGGTTTACTTTTGTAGATCGAGCTTAATAAAACTTATTTTCGTTCTGGCTGTTGTTTTTCAATTTGTTTTTGAATTTTCTGCTGCGTATGAACCCCAAAATCCAATAGTGGTATCAGAGCCTTAAGCTCAGTTCTATTAAATGTTTACATGTTTTCTTTAATGTATAAATGATATATATGTGAAAATATGATCTTGATAAATGTATATATGATGTACATATAGGTTTTGTGATAATTGTTATCAAGAATTGGTTTGAAAGCATGTTGTTAATTCATGTATTTGATACATACGCATGATTTAATTCGATAATATAATTTATGTTTAGAATATTTTGATTAACATATGTTTTAATATTGAATGATGCAAATTTTGTATATTCACATAGTAGAAGTCATGTTTTGGTTAATGTTATTCTAATGTTGAATACATATTTTGTTTTTGTTAAATAATTACGTATGTCTACATGACAGAAATCATGATTTGGTTAATATGATTGATTTAATATGATTCTAGTGTTTAATGCATGATTAATATTTCATTTTTCGATTCAATTTCTTGTTTTGTATGGATAAGAATCGACATTAGTTTTGATCATATATCTCATTGTGGTTATTTTTTAGAATATTCCCATTAGATAGGAGATAAACTTTTAATCGAATAAGAATTACAAATCCTTTAAGATAGTTGAGATGTATAATAATTCGTAATGGATAAGAATTCAATGTATTTTAAATTCTAATTGGATTATGATAAGAAGTTAAGTTAGAGGTGGACCCGAGTAAATTAAAAATCATTTTAATTAACATTTTCAGAATTAAAATAAGGGACTGTTTTGGTCAATTGAATTGACTAAAATAATGAAAATTTTTAGAAGAATTTCAATTTTTGGAAGTGGAATTCATTGTCTAAAAAATATACTTTCGTGCGCTGACTGGTCACCGCTAGCGCAAGGAAATTTGTATGATAGTCAATATTAGTAAAATCTCCTAACTTGTTCAATGATTGTACATATATTGTAATATATGATATTTATCTTGTTTAAATTATGATCACTAAAATAAATAAAAATCCATCTTCTAAATTTTAAGTTAAGTGTCATCCATTCTCAAACACTTGTCAAGGTTTCGATCACGCCAATATATGTCTGCCTCAGCAGAGCGTATTGTGTTATCTTGGTGAGGCAAGTTAAGTAACGGTTACTCTATTGTTTGAAATGGTTAGACTTGATACAACTATCAAAACAGTTTTGTTCTTTAGGCACAAGATGAGATATAACATGATAGACCAAGATGTCATAATCTCATGAAAGCAAATAAAAGTTACATATGATGTAATTGGTAATGGGTACTTACCTAAATAACTTAATTCAAAGTTTTATGTCTTAGCTATCTTAGAATTAGGTGAAACATGGATTTTAGTCCCTTAAATTAACAGAGTGTTTTTAGGAGGGTTATTAATTTAGTAAGAGTCAATTCTGTTGTACTAAAATGTACTTTTGCATAATCTTTGTTGTAGATCGATGGCCTCTTTAAATCACACTAATCCCTTGTCACTGCGATCCATCTTTGAGAAGGATAAGTTGTTTGGGATAAACTTTCTTGAATGGTTGAGAAACATGAAAATTGTTCTTAAGCATGAATGCAAGTTGTATATCCTAGATGATCCTATTCCTAAGGAACCACCAGCCAATGCTTTAAGAGTCATGAAGGATGCACATACAAAGCATGTCAACAACTCAACTGATATTACATGCATTATGTTGGCAACCATGGTTCCTGAACTTCAGAAGGACATGGAAGACATAAAAGCTTACGACATGTCTATGATGCTGAAGGAAATGTTTCAACAACAGGCTAGGCTAGAAAGGTTTAAGACAGTCAAGAACCTTCATTCTTGCAAAATGGCTGAAGGTCCGTCAGTTAGTTCTTTTGTTTTGAAAATGATGGGCTATATTGACCATTTTGACGGACTTGAATTTTTCATAAGCCAAGAGTTAGCAACGGATTTGATCTTGAATTCATTGCCTGATAGTTATTCACAATTTGTGACGAACTATAACATGAATAATATGAATAAGTTTATCTTAGAATTGCATTTGATGGTTAAGACTGCTGAGCAGAATGTCAAGAAACCACTGCCAATATGTTGATGGTTCTGAAAGGATAGGCTCTGAAGGATAAGGGCAAATGCAAGGCTAAAGTTGACAAGGTTGTTGTAACTGTCACAAAGCCTATGGAAAAAGATAAGCCTAATGCTTCTTCTACTTCACAGTCCCAGAAGGAAAAGAAAAAGAAGGAAATTGTCAATTTCGCCATGTACCTGGGCATTGATTCGAAAATTGCTAACTCTCTTCAATATCTAAAGAAAAATAAGAGTAGTGCAACTACTGCTTCTGGTATAAACGTTATTGAAGTTAACTTGTCTACTAGTGACTCCTTAGTATTGGATACCGAATGTGGATCTCACATTTATATTAATGTGCAGGGTCTCACTAGAAGTGGAAAGCTAAAGAAATGAGAAGTCATCCTACGAGTTGGAAATGGGGCAAAGGTTGTTATGCTTGCTGTAGGATGCTATGAGTTAATTTTATCTAGTTGACTTATTAGTTTTAAATAATTGTTATTATGTGCCAACCTTGAGAAGAAACATCATTTTAGTTTCATGTTTGAAATTGCATTATTTTAATTTCACTATTGTGAATGATAAATGCTTCTTTTCTCATAAAGATGTTTTCTATGCGAATGCTAATTTGTGTGATGGTCTTTATATTTTAAACATGAAAATGTCCATAAATACTCATATTCTTAACGAAAATACAAAGCGATTCGAGTCAAATGATCTAAATCAATCCTACATTTGGCATTGTTGTCTTGGCCATTTAAATGAGAAACACATTTCTAAAATCCATAAAGATGGACTTTTAGATTTATTTGATTTTGAATCATATGAAACACGTGTATCTTCTTTACTAGGCAAGATGACAAATATTCCCTTTACTTGACATAGTGAAAAGGCAAGTAATTTATTTGGTCTAATACGTACTGATGTATGCGATCCTATAAACACATGAAACCACACCCAAGAGGGGGGTGAATTGGGTGTATCGAGAAGTTATTGCCTTTTTAAAATAATTCAACAATAATGATGCTATATGCTCACTGAAGCGCAAGTATGAATGCAATGCAAGATGAAGGAGATAGAAAAGATGGAAAGAGACACGCGATTTATAGTGGTTCGGTCCAATGATCTACATCCACAACCTAACCTCCCCGATTATGATTTTCAAACCCCTACTTATATTACCAATAAGTGTTACAACCTAAGCATACAAGCCTAGAATGCCTAATAGTCAATTAGGACTCCTACCTAGCCGCAACTAGGGTTTATGCATAGCATCAACTAGGTCTTCCCTTCGACTTAGATCCCACTAAATCTTACAATCGGCCACTTACAAAGAATAAATGAAAATAATCAAATTCACTTTACAAAGTAAAGCGACACCAAATTCAAATACAAGCAAGCCTCCTAGAGCCTAACCACTCTAATGCATGCAAGTATGAGAACAAATGAGAAATGCAAGTATATCACTGATTTTGTGCAAATCTCAAATATGAAACTGTTTCAAACAAATTGATTTAAAACAAATCCGGTTTCAAATCCAAAAAACAAGAAGATTGATAAAAATCAAGTTTAAGTACAAACTTTTGTCCAAACCAGTCCTAGGGTTTAGTAAATCAACTTTAAGAGTAAAACCCAAGATAAATGTGTTCAATAACACAACAAATGATTTCCACAAGTCAAGCACACAAAAATATGAAATCTAAGCACAAGAAAAGCTAGGAAATCGAACTTTCTTACAACCCCAAGAGAGTGATTTGAAAATCAGTTCTGGAGTGGATGTTGTAAGCTTTAGAACGCCTCAATAATGCGAGTTTCAAGAGTGATTCAGTTGCCTCGAAAGATTACAAGTGATAGCATACAAAAATCCAAGCTTCTTCTTTGAAAACTATGAACACTCTTTAGTTTTCTTGCTTGACAAGACAATGTAATATTCTTGGTGGTTTAAGAATGTTCTATATTCATTTTTAACAATTTTGACCGTTCTAGATTTCCAAGGGCTCACATTTGATCATCTATTCAAATTAAAGGGTGATTTCCGGCTTTATAAAAAAGTTTTCAGAAAGGCAATTAGCACACTAATATTAGGACCTAGCGCGCTAATCCTCTAAGTTAGCGCGCTAATTTTGAACATTAGCGCGCTAACTGTGAAGGGCCTCAAAATAAATATTTTTGGCCCAAGAGTTAGCGACCCCTTTTCGCATCCGGGACCCTACCAAACCTCTTATATAACATGTTATACATGTTTGTTAAGGGTCATAGAACCTATTTAGGTAGTCCGGATGTTTTCACAAATCCCGAAAATGGAAAATCCAGGTTTCATGACTTACCCTTTTCTGCAAATATACACTTTTTCTTTTCAAAAACCTTTCAAAACAAGTTTTCATTTTCGAAAACTTCCACGATGGTTTTTTAAAGTACGATGTTAATATAAAAACATGGTTTCACATAGTTTGAGCTTATAAGACCGATTCAAGTGGTGAGTTTCATTTAAAACTCCAAATGATCACTTGAGATTTGAAAAGCGATTTGAAAAACATGATATGCATGAACTAATGCATTTGGCTTGCGTAAATGAACCTGTATACCTTACATCAATGTTACAATATGTAATGTAATATTTCGTCTTTGTTTCCTCGTGTGGACCGAATCTTAAACTTGTATGGCTTGAACACTTGAGATGTGATGTTCTACAAATGTTGACTAACTGAAACACACTTGATAAACTTATTTGTATACTTTCATTTTGTTTATTTCCATCAAAATCCCGGGTGAAGTAAAAGTGACTAACCACTTAGTCTAACAATCTCCCCTTTTTGATGATAACAAACAATGTGAACTTGACAATCAAAAATGGAATTCACATGTATTCATATCCGTAATGCAATCTCAAGCAATCTCAAGTTCAACGCATACATTTATCTCAAGTTCAACACATACATTTCTCCCCCTTTTGATAACATCAAAAAGTGGGGCCAAGCTCCCCCTCACAACAAGCATAATCGAAAATGAGCCACGAATATAACAACAACACAGTGGGCGGAGGACTCCCCCCTACATGCATATTATGAGACATAAATAGGTATATCAATGAATTTTATGCACATGCAACCAATATAGGGCATTGCACAAAAGCATAATAGTAACTCAGATATACGCAAAAAAAAAAATCATGATATTAACTGTTGAAAATGAACGTTAACACAATTGTGGCCTAAACAACTGAGTCTAAAACATAACAAATGTACATCAAAACACTGAAGACTAACATAGATGAGCCTAGTGCTCCCCCTAACTATGCTATGCCTAGATAATAATTCTAATGAGACGATGTCTGACGCGCAGAACTGGAGGCAAGGTCATCTCGCGCTGGCCTGGCTGGCAATAGATGGCCCTCTATGCGACGAAGTCGATCACCCTGACGCTCAATGTGGGTGTCGATAGTTGTGAAGGTCTGAGTCATGTACTCATGCATATAACGCAACTGCATGGAGAAGTACGCTGTTGATGGAGACATCTCGGGAGGAGGGGCAATGCCATAAAAAGTCAGATATTATGGAGGCAGATGTTGCTACTCGACTGCTTTTGTGACTGCTGATGCGGAGGTGGTGAAGCCGCAAAGTCCTGGTGAACCTCATCATCACCATCATCACCATGAGGGAACATAAAGCTATAGTTCAGGTAGTCTTTCTCATCAAAAGCAACTAGAAGATCGGTGGGAAGTGGGGACTCATATCCCTCATAGTATTGACCATCTGGGATATCTTCCTCTGGAATCCATCTCTGCTCGCGACGGATATATCGGTACTTCATGGCCTTTAGAGTGACCATGTCAATGGTGTCATAAGCATAGAGTGGACGTCCTCCTAAACTAATATCCACTTGGGCTGACTCCAGATAAGAAGTGATGATGTGGGTGTACGGGAGATGTCGACCAGAGCTATACATGCTAGTCATGTAGCCGATGATAAGGTGAGGCAAATTACGAGGGATCTCATGAAGTAGGTGCCCGAGGACAAACATGTCAAGCAAAGTGACGTAGTTCTTACTACCGCCACGGAGAAGAATAACCTTGTGCAAAACTTTGTGAAGTAGGTGAGGCACAAGCTTAAAGTTAGTGTCAGTGACTCAAGATGGATACATGGTGAGTTCCCTGTCAGACCGTGTGAAAGAGTTTAACACCTCAAGCCGATTAAACGACTAGGTAAGGAACTTATATCCAACGGTAGTGGTGGGAGGATGCAGAGAAAGGTCAAACCGTTGAGCGAGGCTCTCCGGTGTAATCTCGATAGACCGACCACCGACAAATGAATGAATGAAGTTATTCGCTGTTGCAAGATTGGAATAAAAGACTCAAACTAATGGAGGATTATAGTCATCCTTATACTGACAGAAAGTAGCCCACCCCGATTTGGAGAGGACCTCTTGTATAGGGAGATGTGCCTTGTTGAAGAACGTGAGATCGACAACGGCGGGCTTAAGGATTTTGGCATCCGTAAGCCATGGGCAGACCGACGCCAAAATGGACTTTGACTCATGTAGGGACTTGAACCGACCCTCTTTTTGTGGGGCATTGGCCGAGACGGTGGCCGAGGTGTCGCTACGATGACTAGAAGACCTAGTATCGCGACGGGATGACAATTGGGAGGCGGTGTAGGTGGACTCGGATTTGTTACTCGATGATGAAGACTCGACAACACGACGCGTGGGGGGACGACGGAAGGGCGATATAGGCAGCGGTTCGACGGGTCGACATGTGTACAAACTTAATAATGGAGACAACAATGGTAGTGCAAACCTAGGGCTAGGAAGTAAAAGAAAAACACCCAAATTGACAAGGAAGGTAATGGAATTTACCTAGGAATTGTGAGAGAATCGTTGGAGAGGATAAAGACCCAAGAGGAGAGGAATGGTGTGTGAAAAAAATAAGTTTGGGTCAGAAAAATAGTGATATATTAATCCTGGCCAAACGACATTAGCGTGCTAATGATGCCTATAAGTGAACTGGGCCAGGGATATTAGCGCGCTAGGTCCTAGAATTAGCGCGCTAATTTTCAGACCTAGCACGCTAATTGCTCTCTGGAATTTGGAAATTAAATTTTTTGAGTTTTTGGCAGACAACTCCCATTCACCTCATACTTCATGGACGCTTCAATAACAACATATAAAAAGGATTGGAACAACTAAAACATGTGTAGAAGGTCTGATTCACGAAACATGCCTAATTCACGCCGAATCTTAGAAAACTGATCTCTAGGCAATGGCTTGGTGAAGACATCAGCTAGTTGGTCCTCTGTGGGAACGTGGATTAGTTTAACATCGCCCTTTTGGACGTGATCGCGAAGGAAATGGTGCCTAATCTCAATGTGTTCGGTGCGGGAGTGTAACATCTGATTTTTCGATATGTTAATTGCATTTGTGTTATCACAATAACTTTTAGCACAACCAACTTGGATTTGGTAATCCTCAAGTTGTTGTTTCATGTATAAGACTTGAGCACAACAACTTTCGGCAGCCACATACTAGTCTTCGGTCGTAGACAAAGCAACGGAATTTTGCTTTTTGCTATACCATGATATAAGTGAATTTCCTAGCAAATGACAAAACCCGAAAGTACTTTTCCTATCCACTAGACTCCCCGCATAGTCGAAATCAACAAAGCTTCAGAGTTCGAAACTCTTGGCTTTGTTGAACCACAATCCCAAATCTTGTGTCCCACTAAGATAACGAAATATGCTTGACACAGTGCAAGTGAGATTCCTTAGGTTCGGATTGAAATCTAGCACATAAACATACATTAAACATAATATCGGGCCTACTAGCGGTCAAATATAGGAGACTGCCAATCATGCCACGGTAAAGTTTAGGATCTTTAGATTTTCCTAGTTGGTCTTTGTCCATTTTGACGGTGGAGCTACTAGGAGTGTCACATGCTTTCAAATTTTCAAATTTGAATTTTTTTAGCATGTCCCTCACGTACTTCACTTAGTTTATGAAAATGTCATGTTTGGATTGCTTAATTTGCAAGCCTATGAAGTATGTTAGTTCACCAATCATGCTCATTTCAAATTCATTGGTCATCAATAATGAGAATTCATCACATAAGCGTGTATTAGATGACCCAAAAATAATATCATCAACGTAAATTTAAACAAGTAGCATGTCACGCTTTTTAATCAAAATGAACAAAGTAGGATCTAATGTTCCTTTCTTGAACCCTTTGTCAATAAGAAATGCACTAAGTCGGTCATACCAAGCTCGAGGAGCTTGTTTCAATCCATACAAGGCCTTTTGAAGACGATAGCCATAACTTGGATGATCGTGATCTTCAAAACCCGGTGGTTGTTCTATATATACCTCTTCATTGATGAAGCCATTTAAGAATGCACTTTTAATGTCCATTTGGTATAGTAGAAACCCATTGTAGCAAGCATAAGCAAGCAACATCCGAATTGCTTCTAGTCTTGCTACCGGTGCAAATGCTTCCTCATAGTCAATTCCTTCCTCTTGATTATAGCCTTGTGCGACCAACCTAGCCTTGTTCGTTACAATTTCACCTTTCTCATTCTTTTTATTTCTAAAAACCTGTTTGGTGCCTATGATAGTATGGTCTTTAGGTCTAGGTACTAGCGTCCATACCTTATTCCTAACAAAATGCCATAGTTCCTCTTGCATAGCCATGATCCAAAACTCATCACCTAAGGCATCATCTATCTTGGTGGGCTCGGTTTGTGATACAAAAGCTATGTGTCCCTCATCTCGGTGCAATGATGACCTAGTGATTATTCCTTTGTTTGGATCACCTATAATTTGTTGGGAGGGATGGCCTATAAGAAGTCTTGAGTTCTTAGGTGCGCTAGGTTCAAGTTCCACTCTCACCTCAACCTCTTGACTATTGGATGTTTGGCCTTGGGTGACATCATTATCATCATCAATCCTCAATTTGTCCAAGGTATGCATCTTTTTCACTTTGAGATCTACTTCATCAAATTTGACATGAATAGACTCCTCTATGGTTTTGGTTGATCTATTGAACACCCTATATGCTTTGCTATGCATGGAGTAGCCTAGAAAAATGCACACATTTGACTTTGGGTCGAATTTGTCTTAATGATCCTTATCATTTAGAACATAACAAGTGCAACCGAACACCTTGAAGTAACTTATGTTGGGCTTTCTGCCTTTCCATAGTTCATAAGGAGTCCTTTTCACTTGCTTTCGGACATTTACCCTATTGAGAACATAGCATGTCGTGTCTATGGCTTCGGCCCAAAAGTGCTTAGCTATGTTGTACTCATTTAGCATGATCGTACACATCTCTTGGAGGGTCCTATTCTTTCTTTCTACAACTCCAGTTTGTTATGGTGTCCTAAGAGAGGATAGTTGGTTTGTGTATCCTTGTTTAGCACGAAACTCCTCTAAATTCCTATTGACAAACTCACCATCCCAATTACTCCTAATGATGGTAATTTTATACCCCTTCTCATTCTCAACCAAAGTAAAAAATTTCACAAACACATCAAACACTTCATGCTTATGAGCTAGAAAATAAACCCATGTATACCTAGTAAAATCATCAATAATGACAAAGCAATATGATTTACCCCCTAGACTTTGTGTTTGGATGGGTCCGAACAAATCCATATGGATAAGTTTCAATGCTCTGGTCACATCACTTGTTACTTTCGTCTAAAATGACGATTTCACTTTTTTACCAAGGATACAAGGTTCACATTCCTTGTCTTTCTTATAAGTGCATTTAGGTAGACCCTTGACAAGATCATGCTTGGTCAATTTAGAAAACTTTTCCATGCTAGAATGTCCTAGTCTACGATGCCACAACCATGCATCACATTCACTTTGAGCACTCAAACATGAAACATTTTGCATATGCATCTCATCAAAGTTAATGGCATAAACATTCTTATCTCTATATGCAACAAATAGAGTTTCATGCTTCTCATTCCTAACAATGCATTTTGATAATTCAAACATGACATGAAATCCTTTGTCATACAATTGACTAATGCTAAGCAAGTTATGTTTCAAACCATCAACAAGATTAACATTAGAAATGGAAGGTAAATCGTTACCAACGGTTCCAAGGCCTATAACCTTTGCTTCGTTGTTGTCCCCAAATGTGACCTTTCCACCATCATGCCTATTTAATTCAATGAATTGATGTGCATATCCGGTCATGTGTCTTGAGCACCCACTATCCAAGTACCATGGGGTGCTCTTCCTCGCATCCTACACAATTGGAAAAACACTAGATTTTTGTACCCAAACACCTTTGGGTTTAAGAAAGTTAGCATCATAAACATTTTTAACTAACCATGCTAGTCTACCCATTTTGGCCTTTTGTAAGGCACATTTCCCAACCGCATGAGACCTATTGCATTTTGAGCATCTACGGGCATCATCTAGCAATTTCTTGTAACTCAACAAGTTCGCTCCATAGCCTATACCACTCTTATTGAGTGCACGTCATTGTGCTCCCAACATCATGTCAAACATCTCTTTACCATTGGTGAACTTGTGCACCGTGCTAGTGAAGTCCTCTACTTCCTTGACTAAAGCACTTTCTCTTTTAAGACTTCATTCAAGTCACTTTGGAGATCATTAATTGTCTCATTTTGTGACTCAATCTCACTAATTGCTATGGTCAAGCTCTTTTTGAGTTGTTTGGACTTTTTGAACTCCTTTTCTAACTCTTTCCTAAGCTTATCAATATTAGGAACATCATCCAAATCATCAACATCATTAAAATTGAAATCGTTAAGAGTTTACCTCACTTTGTGCCATGAGACAAAGTATCGCCTTCTCACTTTCCGATTCGGATTAGGAACTTAATGAAGATTAATCATCCCATGTCGCCTTGAAGCTCTTATTGCCTTTCTTCTTGTCCAACACCTTCTTGGACTTGCATTCCGCCTTGATGTGGTCCGATTTGCCACACCCAAAGCATATGGTCTCACTTGACTTTCCTCCCTTGCTTCCACTCTTGTACTTCTTCTTATACTTGTCTCGCTTGTACATAGCCTTGTTGAGCTTTCTTGAGAGCATGACTACTTCCTCCTCAAGATCATTGTTATCACTAGATTTCTCATCTTCAACAATCTCAACCAATGGAGCCGGTGGGCTATTTTCCTTCAAAGCAATCTCTTTTCTTGAACTCTTAGTACCCCCACTCAATGCTTCCAATCTAGCTCGGTCCTTTAGTTCAAATTCAGGGACTGTTAGCTTACCACACAATGCATCAAAAGTGTACTCTCCAACGTTTTACGCCGATTGGATAGCATACTTCTTGGCATCCCATTCCTTAGGCAAGCCTCTAAGGAATTTGTATACCGAAGTCTCTTGATCATAGTTCTTTCCAAGATTCTTGATCTCATTCAAGTGCTTAGTGAACCAAGTGATGGCAGTGGCTGTCTTCATCAGAGCCAACTTGGAAAGTCTCATAGTGCTCCTCAAGGATTCTCAATTTTGTCTTCTTAACTTGAAGTGTACCTTCGTAGTGCACCTCAAGCTTTTCCCACACTTCCTTGGCCGTTTGACAAGCACTAACTCGGTTGAGTTTGTTCTCACTTAGCGTGCAAAACAAATGATTCATGGCTTGATCATTTGAGAGCTCAATCTTGGTTTCCTCGGCAGTGTATTCTCTCAAGGGCTTGTCCGATGGAGTGTACCCATTCTAAATTGAGTCCCACAAAAGTCTACTTTGCGCCCTAATGTAGAACTTCATCCTTACTTTCCAATGAGCATAGTTGGTTCCATCAAAATACAGAGGCCTACTCAAGGAGTTGCCTTCATTAAGGCGAGCCGGATCTAAAGTTTCCATCCTTGCACAAAAACACTCAAAGATACGTTAGTAACCCTTTGAGCAATAACCCCGCTCTGATACCAATTGAAACCGCACCCAAGAGGTGGATGAATTGGGTGTATCTAGAAGTTATTACCTTTTAAAAATAATTCAACAATAATGATGCTATATGCTCACTGAAGCGCAAGTATGTATGCAATGCAAGATAAAGGAGATAGAAGAGTTGGAAAAAGACACGCAATTTATAGTGGTTCGATCCAATGATCTACATCCACTACCTAACCTCCCCGATTAGGATTTTCAAACCCCCCACTTATAATACTAATAAGTGTTACAACCTAAGCATACAAGCCTAGAATGCCTAATCGCCAATTAGGACTTCCTACCTAGCCGCAACTAGGGTTTATGCCTAGCCTCAACTAGGTCTTCCCTTCGACTTAGATCTCATTAAGTCTTACAATCAGCCACTTACAAAGTATAGATGAAAATAATCAAATTCACTTTACAAAGTAAAGCGGCACCAAATTCAAATACAAGCAAGCCTCCTAGAGCTTAACCACTCTAATGCATGTAAGTATGAAAACAAATGAGAAATGCAATTATATCACTAATTTTGTGCAAATCTCAAATATGAAACCGTTTTAAACAAATCAATTTAAAACAAATTCGGTTTCAAATCCAAAGAACAAGAAGTTTGATATAAATCAAGTTTAAGTACAAACTCTTGTCCAAACAAGTCCTAAGGTTTAGTAAATCAATTTTAAGAGTAAAACCCAAGACAAATGTGTTCAATAACACAACAAATGATTTCCACAAGTCAAGCACATAAAAATATGAAATTTAAGCACAAGAAAAGCTAGGAAATCGAACTTTCTTACAACCCCGAGAGAGTGATTTGAAAATTAGTTATGGAGTGGATGTTGTAAGCTTTAGAACGCCTCAATAACGCTGGTTTCGAGAGTGATTCAGTTGCCTCGAAAGATTACAAGTGATAGTACACAAAAATCCAAGTTTTTTCTTTGAAAACTATGAGCACTCTTTAGTTTTCTTGCTTAACAAGACGATGTAATGTTCTTGGTGGTTTGAGAATGTTCTACATTCCTTTTTAACAATTTTTGACCGTTCTAGAGATCCAAGGGCTCATATTTGATCATCTATTCAAATTAAATGGTGATTTCCAGCTTTATAAAAAAGCTGTCAGAAAGGCAATTAGCGCGCTAATATTAGGACCTAGCGCGCTAATCCTATTAGTTAGCGTGCTAATTTTGCCCTAGAGTTAGCAACCCCTTTATCGCATCCGGGACCCTACCAAACCTCTTATAACATGTTATACATGTTTGTTAAGGGTTATATAACCTATTTAGGTGGTCCTGATGTTTTTACAAATCCCGAAAATGGAAAATCCCAGTTTCATGACTTACATAGGATACACAGTTTTTCTTTTGAAAAACTTTTCAAAACAAGTTTTCATTTCTGAAAACTTCAATGATGGTTTTTAATGTACGATGTGAATATAAAAACATGGTTTCACATAGTTTGAGCTTATAAGACCGATTCAAGTAAAAAGTTTCATTTAAAATTCCAAATGATCACTTGAGATTTGAAAAACGATTTGAAAAACATGATATGCATGAACTAATGCATTAGGCTTGCATAAATGAACCTGTATACCTTACATCAATGCTAAAACTTGTAATGTGATCTTTCGTCTTCGTTTCCTCGTGTACACCGAATCTTGAACTTGTATGGCTTGAACACCTGAGATGTGAAGTTCTACAAACATTGACTAACTAAAACGCACTTGATAAACTTATTAGTATACTTTCACTTTGTTTGTTTCCATCAAAATCCTGGGTGAAGTAAAAGTGACTAATCACATAGTACAACAACACAATGGCTAGAGGTGGTTATCAGTTATTACTTTCACCAATTATTTTAGCAGATATGGTTACATATCTTATGAAACATAAAGGTGAATCTTTTGAGATGTTTCGAACATTTCAGAATGAAGTGCAAAATCAACTTGGTAAAATTGTTAAAGTACTTCGATCAGATCGAGGTGGTTAATATTTGAGCCAAGAGTTTGATGATCATCTTAGAAACTGTGAGATTGTCTTACAATTAACTCATCTGGCAACTCCACACTGGAATGGTATTTCTGAGAAGGGAAATCGAACTTTATTGGATATGTTTTGATCTATGATGAGTCATGTAAATCTTCATAGTTTCTTTTAGGGTTATGCCTTAGAAGCTACTACGTTTACACTGAATCATTTTCCTTCTAAAGCAATTGATAAAACGCTATATGAGATGTGGTTTGAGGAAATACCAAATTTTTATTTCCTTAAGATTTGGGATTGTGAGGTTTTCATACGACGACCAATCTCAGAAAAATTATTAGCCAAATCTACTAAGTGTGTATTTGTTGGTTAACCTAAAGAAACTAGAGGATATTATTTTTATAATCTTACTAAGAACAAAATGTTTGTTGTGCGGAATGGTGTCTTTATGGAAAAAGAGCTTATTTCAAAAGACAATAATAAGAATAAATTAAGTCTTGAATAACTATAAAAACCACAAATAAACAATAAACCGCTAGTGGGAGATCAACAAAGCCTTAAACTAGTTGAACGTCCAATGATATCATAAGGCCTGCGTAAGTCTGATAGGGTAAGACATCAACTTGTGAGATTTAGATTTCTTATTACTAATAGTGCTGAGGTTTTACTTATGAATCAATATGAGCTTATTACTTATTAAGAGGATATTTCTAGCCATAAGGCAGATAAATAGCTTAGTGTCATGAATTTTGATATGCAATCCATGTATGATAACCAAGTTTAGAACTTGGTTGATGTACCTGAAGGTCGTAAGACCACTGGATGTAGATGGATTTTCAAGAAGAAAACTGACATTCATGGCAATGTGCATACTTATAAAGTATAACAAGTAGCAAAAGGTTTTAGGCAGACTCAAAGTGTTGATTATGATGAGACTTTTCTCCTGTAGCATGCATAAATCCAATAGAATTGTGATTGCCACAGCCGCATATTATGACTATGAGATATGGCAAATGGATGTCAAACAATGTTTCTAAATGGAAAGTTACTTGAGGACGTGTATATGATACACCCTGAAAGGTTTGCTCATCCAAATAATTCTAGGAAGGTGTGCAAGCTTCAAAGATCTATTTATGGATTAAAGCAAGCTTCTCGGAGTTGGAATCTTCGTTTTGATGAAGCAATAAAGGAATTTGGTTTCATTAAAAATGAATATGAGCCTTGTGTATACAAGAAGTTATGTGGGAGCGTGGTTATTTTCATGGTACTGTATGTCGAAGATTTATTGCTCATTGGAAATGATATCACAACCTTGCAAAGTGTCGAGTCTTGGTTAGGGAAGTATTTCTCAATGAAGGACTTAGGAGATGCAGCCTACATCCTAAGGATTAAGATCTATAGGTTTATATCTAAAAGGCTGATCGATCTAAGTTAGAGTGCTTATATTGATAAGGTACTAAATAGGTTAAGTATGCATGATACCAATGTCTCATGGTATAAGTCTCAGTAAGACTCAACGTCCGAAGACAAATGATGAACGAAAGCGAATGATTATGACTCCATATGCATTAGCTATCAGATCTATCATGTATGTCATGTTATGCACCCGATCCGAAGTATCATATGTTTTAAAACAACAAGCAGATATCAGTCTGATCCCGATGAGAGTCATTGTTAGCATTAAATAACATTCATTAGTATTTTAAAAGGACTAAAGAAGTGTTCTTGGTCTATGGAAGTTTGGAAGAAAAGCTTGTTGTAAATGGTTACACAGATGCAAGTTTTCAAACTAATATAGATGACTACAGATTGTAGTCTAGATATGTGTTTATTTTGAATGGAGGCGTAGTAAGTTGGAAAAGTTCAAAGCAAGAAATGACGGTTGGTTCTACAACACAAGTTGAGTATATTGCAGCGTCCAATGCAGCTGAGGAGGCAGTTTGGATCAAAAAGTTCATCTCTGACTTTGGTGTGGTTTCAAGTATAGCTAACCCCATTTGTTTGTATTATGACAACGACGCGGTGATAGCACGGACCAAGGAACCAAGATCACACCATCGATAAAAACATACACTTAGACGTTTTCATCTCATTTGAGGTATCATTGAGATGGTAGACATAAAGATTTTCAGAGTTCCTACACAAGACAATGTTGGAGATCTTTTGACAAAGGCTCTTCCACAAGCAAAATATGATAGTTATGTTAGGTCATTAGGTATTAGATACATGAATGATTAGCCCTAGTGCAAGTAGGAAATGTTAGGGCATGTGCCCTAGATCAATCTACAAACATTGTTTATCTTATAATTTTAGCTACTAAAATAGAGGTTTTGGTTTCATGTTTTATTATAAGTGATAGCATGTTTATTTTACGATAAGATCCATAGGTATTTGTTGAAATATCCTAAATGTCCCTAGTCGGACATTATACTGGCCACTAGTGGGAAAGCATATCCTAACATGGTATACAAGGGGTGTATAATTAAAATTGGGAATTACCACATGATTTGCGAGTCTTAGAGTACTTAGAGTAAGATGCTTTATTAGGGATGGATTGGTTAGCAGCTTACCATGCCAGTATTGACATTTTTCGAAATACCGTTACCTTTTAGATTCTCGGTATACCACCATTCATATATTGAGGTCGTGCACCTAGCCAAGTCAGCACTTGTGAGAAGGTAGTAAATGTTAGTGAGTTGGAAACTCTCAAGAGTTTGACAGCCATGGATGACAATGGTCATGAAGTCAAATTTGACCAAATTTTGGTGGTTAAAGAATTCCCAAAAGTCTTTCCCTCAGACTTGTCTGGAGTCCTTCCACCCCGGGATATTGACTTTATTATTGACCTTATTCCTGGTGCGAAACCCGTTTCTATACCACCATATAGGATGACACCCAAAGAGTTAGGTGAGTTGAAGACTCAGCTGAAGGAATTATTGGAGAAGGGTTTTATTCACCAAAGCATGTTGCCTTAGGGAGCACCGGTGTTTTTTTTGAAGAAGAAATATGATAGTTTATGGATGTGCATTGACTATCGATAGTTGAATCGAGTGATCATTAGGAGCAAATATCCACTCCGTAGGATTGATGACTATTTGACCAATTACAGGGAGCGAAGTTCTTCTCGAAGATAAAATTGAGGTTGATATATCATTAGCTAAGGATACGGGAGGAAGACATTAAGAAGACTGTTTTCAGGACAAGGTATGGACATTATGAATTCACAGTGATGCCATTTGGACTTACCAATACACCTGCAATGTTCATGGATCTCATGCACAGGTTCTTCAAGCCTTATCTTGATAAGTTCATCATTATCTTCATTGATGGCATCATGATTTATTACAAGACTCAAGAAGAGCAAGAGAGACATCTCAGAGTGACCTTGCAGACTTTGAAGGATCACTGGTTATAGCCAAGTTTAGTAAGTGCAAGTTTTAGATCTCAGAGGTATAATTTCTCAGTTACATGTTGAATGTGGAAGGGATTTCTATAGATCCAGCTAAAGTTGATGTCATCATGAAATAGCCACAAGCTACCACGGTGATGAAGATAAGAAGTTTCCTGGGATTAGTAGGTCACTACTGAAGGTTCGTGAAGGACTTCTCAAAGATTGCAGCACCAATGACAAGGCTAACCTAAAACAGTTAGGAGTTTGAGTAGACGAAAGAATGCAAAAGCTCTTTCAAGGAGTTGCTAGATAGGTTGACTTCGACACCTATATTAGTACTTCCAGAAGTGGGAAATGAATTCGTTCTTTATAATAATGCTCCGAAGATCGGGTTGGGATGTGTTTTGATTCAAGAAGGAAGGGTGATTGCTTATGCTTTGACACTGTTGAAGATACATGAGAAGAACTACCTAACTCATGATTTAGAGTTAGCAGCTGTTTATTTGCTCTGAAGTTGTGGAGGCACTACTTGTACGGCAAGAAGTTCATAGTGTTCTTGGATCACAAGAGTTTGAAGTACTTGTTTACACTAAGCAAATTGAATATGCGATAAAAGCATTGGCTCAAGTTCTTAAAAGACTTCGACTTCACACTTCAGCATCATCCTGAGAAGGCAAATGTTGTGGTAGATGCTTTAAGTCATGTGAGGAAGGAAACGGAGGATGTGGGTATGATGATTAGCAAGGACTATTGACTGCTCGAGGAGGTCTCAGTGATGTGTATACATGAGTTACCTATGGTTGAATTTGATGTTTCAAGTTCCTTGGTAAGAGTTGAGATGAAAGCAGAGCTAAAAGTTGTTTCCACAGTTATAGACTATCAGAGAGTTGATTCAGAATATGGAAAGTACAAATCACAGGTTGACAATAAGGAAATTTTAGATTGGAAGTTTTCACCAGATGGAGCATTAAGATTCAAGGATAGGCTATGGATACCATAACATGCACAGTTGCAAGAGGATTTACTTTGGGAAGCACATTGATCACGCTATACTATTCATCTTGGGAGGATCAAGATGTTCCATGACATGAAACGATTGTACTGGTGGCCGGGGATGAAGGCGGATATTGCTAAGTATATCTAGGAATGTGTGACTTGTAAGCAAGTGAAAGCGGATCATCAGAAGCCCGGAGGGATGTTGCAACCCTTACCTATTTAAGAGTGGAAGTGGGAACAATAGCTATGAATTTTGTGAATAGTTTGTCGATGACAAAGAAGCAACACGATGTAGTTGAGGTGATTGTAGGTCATTTGACTAAGTCTACACACTTCATTCCAATTTCCATGGAAGACCCAATGGACAATCTTGATGAGATCTTAAGGCTACATAGTGTCCCATGTCTATTGTTTCGAATCGAGATCCATGGTTTATTTCCAAGTTTTGGAAGGGTTTACAGATAAGGATGGGAACGTGGCTCAATCTCAGCACTACATTTCATCCTTAGTCAGATGGACAGACTAAGAGACTTATCTAAATTTTTGAGGATATGCTCAGGGCTTGTATGTTGGGTTTCTCTAGGAGTTGGGAGGACTACTTACTATTATGCTAGTTTGCCTACAATAATAGTTTTCAAGTAAGCCTTGGTATGGCACCATTTGAGGCATTTTATGTAAGACCCTCTAGGTCTCTTCGGTATGTTTGGCAGAGGTTGGAGACATAGTGTTGATAGGGCTAGATATTGTGCAGGATTGCACCGAAAGAATTAAACAGATTAGGCAACGATTACAAACTGCATAAGAGAGACAAAAGAAGTATGCTAATAAGGATCATCAGGATGTTGACATCAAGAAGAATGATTCTATGTTACTTAAAGTTTCACCGATGAAGGGACATTAGAGATTTTTGTTGAAAGAGAAGCTTACTCCTAAGTATATCGGACACTTTGAAGTGACCAAATAAATTGGTTCTGTTAGCTACAAGTTACCTTTGCCACCTCAACTTGTGGGAGTTCACGACGTTTATGTCCATGTTGCAGAAGGAGCCGATTAAGCATACGCCATTTATTGATTGGAATCAGGTGGGTTTGAGGGAAGACATGTCGTATGACAAACAACAAATTTAGATTCTTAACAGGAAGGTTCAAAAGCTTCGCAATAAGGAGATCCCACTAGTTAAGGTGCGGTGCAATTCCATGGAGATGAGGAGCTAACATGGGAACGAGAAGACTATATGGCAGAACACTTCCTAGATCTCTTCGAACCTCAAGGTACAACTTACTTTTAGTTTTGAGGAGAAAACTTCTAAAAATTGGGAATATTATGATGCCCACGTCCCCAAATTTAAGAATAAACTCATGTTTAGGATAATTAGACAACTAAAGAATTTAATATGATTTTGTGTGTTAATATGCCTATATATGTGCATTATTTACTTATAGTAGAAAAATTACTTGTGGAACAAGTAAGTGTAAATTGGTAAAAAAAAACAAGTTGGATGGATACAATTAGAGATGTTAGATGGTCCTAGAACTAATAGGAATCATATAAGATCAAGGGTTAGGAGTTGGTCACTTAAACCCTAGGTCTTGAGACACATGTAAATACAAATTACAACCTAGTTGTAATCCTCAATACAAAATGTGGAGACTAGGGTTGGAGTGCTAGAGAGCTAAAATCATCTCCGCAAGTTGGGGATTACTAAAACAAGGTAAATCTTAAAACCCAATTTGTTAATTTTGAATGGAAATCATTTATTGTGGGTATGTAATCTCGAATTTTTTTAAAAGAGAATTTACAAGGTTTTCACACTTTAACTTATCTTATTCATTGTTATGATTATTATATGTATTGATTTAGAGTTCAAATTGATGTTTTGATTAAAATTGGTGATGAGCACATGATTTTTGGTGGGATGTTGATTTGAATTCGAGGTTGTGGTGTTTGAAATCATGTTTTCGATGTTTAAATTGTATTTTCAAATTTGGAAAGGTTCTGAAACAAAACTTTGGATTCTAGGCATGTTTTTGTATGAATTCATTTGATGGGTTGATGGAACCTTCGATTTGGGCTGTGTTTTATGTATTTGAAGTCCCAAAATGGTCGGGATTTGGTCGGACATCGAGAAGAAGAAAACCAAGAAATTATGGGTTTCCCTGACGTTGACGTTGTCTCAGCACCTTGCATAGAGTTGCACGACGGCATGTGTGTAAAATACACGACATTCACGAGATGACGATCTGGAGTCATAGTGGTGTTGGCGTTGTCTCGGCACCGCCATAATGCTAGTCACACCAATTTTCAGTGATTCGTAAAAGTGGCGTAACTTCTTGGTTTTAACTCTATTTTTGACATTCTTTATACCTTTGGAAAGCTTGTCAAAAGCTTAACAACATGGAATTGATAAATCACTTAAAATAAGACTTTAAATAACTCAAAAACATATTGGAAGACACGAGTATAGTTTGACGTATAAACTTGCCTAGTGTGTATGTAATATATATACTTGACGAACGCCACCAAGGACTTCTCAAGGCTAAGGATTTGGTTAGGAAAGCAGCGCTAGATATTAGTGGGGTTTGCTTTATTCTCAATCATGCCTTGATACTAGTTATAATAGGAATCATGTATCGAATTGTGAAATTCATTGGAATCCATCTTTACACTCTTATTGACCTTGCTTAGTGTATCGTTGGGATTCTCTAATATAGATGCTTGTGGAACTAGTATATTGGTATTGATAAATGCATGCTTACATTTTAGGTTGGAGGGTCGGTGGCCACCGGTACCTTCTCCCACGGTGGTTATGAAATTTTGATGTGTATATATGTTCAGATTTCATAAGTGTAGCCTCGATGTCCTTGTTACCTGCTCGGGGTCTCCCCTTGATGTGCTATTTAGGTTCTCGGCTCAAGGTGATTATATTATCTAGTTTCCACTTCTTTTTATTCTATGGCATTCATTTGCCATTGTAAACTTGTTGGATTATCATGGTTGGGCACTATTTATTCTATCTTGCATTTTATAATATTATTGCTTATGTACTTATTTCGTGCCTAATATGATAATAAGTTTCCTTAAAATCATTGTTGCATGTTAGTTATTATTGCATTAGGTATTACCTGGATGGTTGACGGTAAAGCAGGCTTCTGCTTTACTGAACCCGTTAAAATTTTGCTCACCCTACTATTGCCTCCCCCTTCCCCCCAAGCACCTCAACTACTATTTGGGAACAAAGGAAAGGGCAAGGTCGTAGCGTAGAACTATTTTCTTGTTTGCAAGGTTGTCTTATTTACATTTTATTGATTTTAAGCATTATGTAATAAATAAGGGATTTTACCATGGATAGATTTTATGAAACTCGTAGGTTAGTTGTTGAACTTTTGCAAGACTTTATTATTTTCGCACCTAATAGACTTAAAAGACTTTTGTTCCGCACTATTATATGTCTTAGTAGTGTTTGTAGATTGTCTTGTATTATTTCTACAAGTTAGGGCTTACTTAATCATCGCCTCACTCGATGGATTATCCCAAGGGGCTTGGTGATGGTTTACGCCGGTCAACCCTTGTTATAGAAATTAAGGTTGTCACAAGCCTCTTACGATGAACCTAGAACAGTATGATGACTTCAATGCATTCTACCCCGGACTCGATATTACTCGCCTTAAACGCCTGCAGTATGTCTAGTCAAGACTGGATCACATCCAACTCTTACAAACGAAATAGGGGCAACTCTATTCATATTTCATGAATGCATGATCAAGATATTCACTCCCTCACTGTGCAAAATATAATCCCTATTAATGTAAATAGTAAGAAGTAGTATTTACTTACTGTTAAACTAACTCAAAGTTGGTCGCGAAGTCTTACATAACGTTCCCGACTTTCACGTACTTCTATAAGTCCTTTTACACCTAAAATTTATTATTATAGAGTTATAATTTCATTCCAATACTTCAAAATCATTTATAAGTCACAATTCATATAATAAAAAGAACTGTTAAATAAAGAGTATATGTTTCAAAACCAACATGAAATTACACAAAGATATAAACCTATTAAGTAAATCGTAATATTATAATAATAAACAAAACTATTATTTATTATTGTACTATAATGAACTATTATTTATTATTTATAATGGGTAGTCATAATGCCTTGCTAGAAATCGCTTATGACTCGTGTACCAAAATGGTTTTGGTTCATAGCCAACATTGCATAAACCTATTATGTCGCACAAAAGAATGGTTTTGCAAGATTTTACATGATTCAAAACAATGAATTTTATATGATAAAATTTGTAACACACAAATCCCTAAAATGTGTCATATTAATACCACTTTAAGAAGGGGTATATTGGCAATTCACTTACCCGGCTTTATACAAAGGTTGTATAAATAGGTGTGTTAAGTGAATTCACATTAGGGTGAAATTAAGTTTATATCTAATTTTTTGTTTTTAGAAAACAAGTCAGATTTCTCAGCCGTTTTATAGTTCTTAGAGAAAATAAAAAATTATTTTCGTGTTCTCTTTTGGGCTAGCACTCGGATTCTCAGCCGTCGTTTATTTGTGGATTATAATAGAAGATGTTCATTTTTGGCAGCGTTTTAAATATCTATCAACATGTAAGCAAATTAATGATTGAAATACAGTTTACCTTTGTTAATCAGTTCAATGGAATTCAGATTTGATCCTGTTGGAGTTTTGAAATAAAAATTTAAAATTTTCACTACATTTTGAACCACAAAAACTCAACAGTGATGGCAACTCTCACTCTCACTTTTTGAATCTATATCAATCAAGGTTATGAAAAATGGACATGCGAAAAAAGAAAAGAAAAATAGAAAAAAAAGGTAAGAGAGTGAAAAATAAAAATGGGTCTATGTTTAGGATTTCAAAGGCTTCAAGCAAGAAAAAAAACTAATTGTAGCATTAATAAGATGATTAGATTCATAAAAGAGGCTCGCAGAGTTAATCAATGAAGATGTCATGAAATATTACTAGATGCATAAACGTTACAAATTGTAGCATTATAAGGAAATTAACATGTAACGACCCGTTACCTTAAGCTGATGATTAGTACTAATCTAAATCCTAATTTACCCGGATTAGGCTCGTGGTTAAGTTTGACGTACCTCGATTAGTGTGTGCGTGCGTTTGCATGATGTATGGTGTTTGTTTGGATTGTTAATTCAATTTATATATAGGTTGTTGTATAATACGGAAACTATACACAAGCCTATAAAACGGGAAATACCCAATAAACTAAGGTTTACCGGGACACCAAGTGTGACGAGGGAGTCGTGGCAAGAGTGTGCACGCTCAAGGACACTTGTAGGCATGTCCGGTGAGTTTATTGGTGAATAATACGCGATATATATATTTATATGTTTTTAAATATATAAATATATATTGGAAAATCAAAGAATATTAGAAATATATGGATTATTGGATCATCTCGAACGAAACGTAAGTTCTTGATGTGTCAAATTTTGTGTCACTTTAAGCTATGCAATTTAACGCATCTACCACGCGATCAGTCTCGAGATAGAGCAACACGTATCTCGAGAAAAATCCATATATTATCCAGTTCAATCGATAATTCGAGAGGGTTCGGGAGGTTGGTTCAGTTCCGGATCAAAGGAGGTCGTTCCGGGAGCCGAATTCAATCAAGTTGAGGAGCTTAAACGGATTAAAAGCTAGTGATCATCACTTTGGTAAGTTTGATTTTTGACTTTGTTTATATTCAATTATCTCATGATGATCAAATCTCTGTAAATTGAGTTTGTTGATTTGAATTGGTTTATAACCTCATTAGAGGTCCTCCCAGGTCATTTGGGAGTGTAATTATTGATTTTAGATGTGGTTTGGGTCAAGTTCGGATAAGTCGAAGTGTGCTGGTGTTGCAGGTATGGTGCGCATAGCGTGCTAGGCATTGGCCACAGCGCGTTACGCGTACTGGGGAAGATGATTGACATACAGATAGCGCGTTATCAGACCACAAAAGTGTGTATGAAGTTCAGTAGTGAGAATAGCACGTTAGCTCCGGGTCAATCGAGGGATCCACTGATATCTCTCTATACGAGAGTGACAAATTATATCTTAATTACACACCTTCACTTATTATTCACATGGTAACTAATCACAATCTTTATAATCATCTAGTTAAAAACAACGTTTGTTTATGTCAAATTACCATGCTTCTAATATTGAAGTCTATGGTAATCTCAAGTCGAAGGACTAAATGATATACCTATCATGAGCAACACATATGACTTAATCCATGTGGTGTTCTCATAGCGGGTCTATCCAATACTTTGTTCCATAACAAGTACTCATAATCTTGATTCATATCCCTATACGCATGATCATCACATGACCATCAATCAAGATACACACTAGTCTTAATTCATTATAGTTCCCAATATAATGATCAATTAGGGACATTTATGATATTTCAACAAATACTCATGGATCTTACTATAAGGTAAACATGCATTTACTTATAATAAAACAGCAAATGAAAGCCTTAACTTTATTAACTAAAATTATAAGATAAAAAATGTTTGTAGATTGACCTAGGGCACATGCCCCAACACTAAATATACTACATAGCCAGACAAAGTTGATAATTAAACGAATCCATACTTGCCTCGGTTAAGTTCCATTTCCAATTTCCTTACTTTTCATGTCACTCGACTTTTCCCGGTATTCGAAAACCAATCACAAGCCATTTGAGGTCATTATATTTGTGATGGCCCCTAGGACACCGCCTCGCCTAATCACGTTACTAAGCCCTAATCCTAGCCACATATAACTTAACAACGTATTAGTCGGTCTTTCTAATAAATCTTAATCCATTCTCATAACTAAATAGTATTTCAGTGTTGATTAAGATTTTATATAGTTTAAAAATTATTCAGTGGAAGTCTTAACAATTTAACGGAAGCCATTCATATAAAACCTAAGTATGTGGAAAATTAGGTAACAAAGATCACATGCATATATATAACAAAATGGTGATAACTATATATCAACACGTGTCTGGTCAGGTAACTATCTTACAACCCATAGTATATATCCTTAAAACTGTATAAAAACATATATTTAAGTCATACAACAAAACCAAAAACATACAATAAAGGTAACAGCTCTCTACTGGCTCGGAGGTAGTCGTCAATCTTCTCCTTACCCGGTCTACTACTCAATGGATATGCACCCACCATCGTTAAAAGGACGGTGAGTACAGGAAAGTAGAAAGTAACACTGAGAGACATTTTTCCACTTTTCCAAACTCATCAAAATAACATCTCACAATACATATATTCATTATACAACAATAATTCATAGATAAAGAAACACATTACCAAACAATGTAGCATCAATGAACTATTCTAATGAACCATACATATTAAATTGTGTACCTAACACATTAGCCTAGCTATACCCTATTGATCACATTGACATTGGGTAGTCACTCATTTAGTTGTAAACATAGGCATTCTCCTTATTGATTATGAAACACGTTATATCGACCTCATGCAATAGGTCCGCACACATAGTACTTTGGTATTACCCTAATTGGTCGCCGCTTAATCATTTCACACATTGATCTAGATATTACCCTTTATGTATTAGCTTATATATCATATCCTTGTTAGTTGTGAAACACAGCTTATCGACCTTATGTAATAGGTCGGCACACATAGTACTTCGTATTACCCTAATTGGTCACCGTTTGTTCATTTCATCAACTTTATATGGTAGGTCCGTGACACTAACTAGTCAGCTATACCGACATCCCCGAGTCTCATACCCCGTGTGCCGCATATACGCAAACTATATCATGAAACCTAAACACACTTTCTACTTTAGCAAAATACACATACAAGACAAATCACACCAACTATAACACCAAGAATTTAGTAAACAAAGCAGTTCAGTCAAGTAATAATGAAAGATGAAATGGGGAAAATATGTCAATCAGTTTACTTACAAGCCACGCCAAGCTTTTATTCTAATCCGGTTTCTCGACACCTCGAAATACGTACCCGAACCTCCGAGACTTCTCTAGGCTCCTTGTATCATTGAACATGTTTTAAGGTGTATTTAGATGGTTTTGTATAGGTTTTGGGCTAAGCTATAGGTTTGTAAAGTTTTTATCCAAATTACAAATTTGTATGTTGTCAACTGTTTCTAGCGCGCTAGGGATTTTATCTAGTGTGCTATAGACCCCTAATGTGCTAAGGAATATGAATAGCACTTGCATACCCAGATTGGATAGCGCGCTATCTAGCCTGGCTAGCGCGCTACCCAGATCATAGACAAAACTTCCAATTTGAGGTTTTTGTCAAATTCTCTCGCTAAAAAATATTTTCAACACCTTGGGTCTCTGGTATTACCACCAGAAACCCAAGATAACACCTCGTTATCCACTAAATCCATCAATTTCATAAAGTTTTCAAAACTAGAAATAAAACCCAATTACCTTGTTGTTGATTACTTCAATCTTGATTACCACTTCAATTTCACCAGAATATTCTTCATAAATCTATTGGTCTTTCTCCAGAGTCTCTTCTTCTTCAATCTTAAAAAAATGAGATCATTTGCATGTAACCATCCATTTAAATAGCATATCTCGGTGTTGCTTTTCGAGATTTGGACATACGTATCACGACAAGTGGGTCCCACGTACGACCCTGAAATGACACGTGGCACGAGTTAGATTTTAGGGTCGTTACAGTCTTCTCAACTAATTAGAATTTCGTCCTCGAAATTGAAGCATTTCATAAGAGAAAACTTACCGAAACTCAGAAGAGTTAGGGAAAGTACTCGCGCATATATGACTCGAGCTCCCATGTCAGCTCCTCATCTCCGTGATGTTGCCACTTGACAATGATTGATGGGATCTCTTTGTTCCTTAGAATCTTCACTTTACGATCCAAAATCTGAATAGGCTACTCGTCATAAGTAATGTCCTCCCTCAAGTCTATCTGGCTCAAATCCACTCTCGGTTGTTTGCTCTCTTTCGACCTATCTAGTCGAAGCATCGAAACATGAAATACAGGTGAATCCCATATAACTGAGGTGGCAACTCCTGCTCGTACTCAACCTTGCCTATCTATTTCTTCACTCTGAAAGGACCAATGAACCTCAGCGCAAGCTTTTCTTTAATCCCAAATCTCTGGTGACCCTTCATCGGAGAACCTTTCAGATACACATAGTTTCCGACATCATATTATTACTTGCCATGATACATGTCATAATACTTTTTCTGCTTCTCCTGCGCACCCTTCAGCCTCAATCTGATCAGTCATATTTTCTCTATGTGATCCACTACAATCTCAGACCTAATAACTGCCACATCCTCAGGCTCCGCCCAACAAGATGGAGATTTGCATGGTCTACCGTAAAGTGCTTCAAACGGTGTCATATCAATACCGGCCTGATAACTATTATTGTAGGCAAACTCACACAAATGAAAATACTTTTCCCATGATCCAGCATACTCTAATACACACATCCTCAACTTATCCTTGAGAATCTGAATCAGTCTCACCAATTGTCTGTCAGTCTGTGGATGATAGGCTGTACTAAGGTCCAACCGCGTATCGAACTATGCATGCATACTCCACCAAATCTGAGACGTAAACTATGGCCCTCTGTCAAACAAAATCGATAATGGAACGCCATGTAGTCGAACAATCTCCCGCTCGTACAAACTCGCCAACTTATCCACCCGATGTGTGGTAGAAATCGGTAAAAAGTGCGCAGACTTTGTCAACATGTCCACAATCACCCTGATATTATCATATTCGCATTGAGATCGAGGTAAGCAACTAACAAAATTCATGGCAATATGCTCCCACTTCCACCGAGGAATGTGAAGTGGCTATAATAATCCACCGGGCCTCCGATGCTCAGCCTTAACTCGCTAGCATACCTCACACACTCGAACGTAATCAGAAACATCGGTCTTCATCCCCAGCCACCGGAAAAGACGACGCACATCAACATACATCTTGGTCCGAGCCGGATGAACCGTAAAACATGAGCGGTGAGCCTCATCAAGTATCTCATCACGTAACTCAGCCACTAATGGAATTCACAATAGACATCTAAATCTCAAGCACGAGTCTGTCAACTGACTCTAATATGGATGATTCGGACTCTAAGCAAACTCTAAAAACATATGGTACTGCTCATATGCTTGCTGACCTTCAAGTACACTCCGAATCGACACTGTTTGGGTCCTCATCTGCCAACAAATCAACACTCTAGTATCGATCGGCATATTAACAGAATACATCGACTCGACCGCCTCAAGTAAACCATACTCATGTGTCATGTGGCAAGTAACAACCTCTGAGTCTGCCCCTTTGTGGTTCAATGCGTCTGCAACAACATTAGCCTTCCCCGGGTGGTACTCCAAGGAAAAATCATAGTCCTTGAGGAACTCAAGCCGACGCCTCTATCGCATGTTCAACTTTTCTGAGTGAAGAGATACTTCAAACTCTTATGGTCAGTAAACAATACAAATTTCTCTCCGTAGAGATAATGACGCCAAATCTTCAATGCAAAGACCATTGTCGCTAACTTCAAGTCATGTGTAGGGTAGTTCTTCTCGTGAACCTTCAGCTGTCAGGACGCATAGGCAATCACTCTACCGTCTTGCATCAAAACATAGCCTAAACCGACCTTAGAAGCATCGGTGTTCACCTCAAAACCCTTCCTTGACTCAATTAGTGCCAAAATGGGTGCGGTAGTCCATCTTTCCTTCAAAGTCCTGAAGGCTTGTTCACAGCTATCGTTTCACTGAAAACTCGTGTCCTTCTTTGTCAAATTGCGTCATTGGTGCTGCAATCATTGAGAAGTTTTGAACAAAACGCCTGTAATAACCTGCCAACCCCAAAAAACTGCGGACATCTGTCACTGACCGCGGTGTAGGCCAATCTATCACAACTCTGACCTTAGCTGGGTCGACTAACACTCCGCTGGGTTTGACGATGTACCCAAGAAATGTGACCTCTGTAAGCCAAAATTCACACTTACCGAATTTTGCATACATTCTATGCGTCCTCAAAGTCTGCAAAATCATCTTGAGGTGCTCCTCGTGATCCCCACGAGTCCTGGAGTAGACAATGATGTCATCGATGAACATAATGACAAACCTATCCAAGTACTCTCTCAACACTCGATGCATGAGATCCATGAACATCGCTGGGTGTTAGTCAACTCAAAAGGCATGACTATAAACTGATAATGCTTGTATCGAGTGTGAAATGCAGTCTTCTCCCTATCCTCTGTTCTAATCCTCAGCTGATGGTAGCCCAATCTCAAATCAATCTTCGATAACCACTGTGCTCCCGTCAGCTGGTCGAACAAATCGTCAATGCGAGGAAGTGGATACTTGTTCTTCACTGTCACCCTCTCAAGCTGTCTATAATCAATGCATAATCTCATACTACCATCTTTCTTTTTAACAAACAAGATTGGCGCACCCCTATGTGACATTCTCAGGTGGATGAACTCTAACTCCAACAACTCATCAAGCTGTATTCTCAGTTTTTCTAACTCCTTCGGAGCCATTCGGTACGGCAGAATAGATATAGGTTTGGTCCCCGGGACCAAATCAATGATGAAGTCAATTTCCTTAGGCGGTGGTAATCCTGGTAACTCTGCAGGAAAAAGACATGGGAACTCGCACACAATAGGTACCTCATCCAACCTAGTCTCAACCCTCTCCGTCGTACTCAAAACACTAGCGAGTGTCTCGACCTCTACGCTAGAAGCTACCCTGCCCTTAGTAATAGGTAAACTAGTCGAAGTCCCCTGAAAACTGAACTCGGGATATCCGAGAATTTGAAACGTAACTCTCTTGCTGAAGCAATGGATCTGTGCATGATGAGCACTCAACCAATCCATGCCCGACAATGTATCAAACTCTAGGAACTCCAACACTCTCAGATCTGCTGGCAATACATGACCCTCTATCTCTACCGAACAATCAATACACAATAAATTCGGGTATATTTTGTCTCCAACAGCTGTGCTAAGGATCAAGGGTCTCTCTAATTTAATGGGTTTCAAAACCAACTCATCAACCATGCGACCGGAAATAAAAGATATTGTAGAACCAGAATCTAACATGGTATACATAAAACGACTATAAATAAAAAGCATACCCTCAGTTAGGTTATGGGTAGCATCCGGATCTGGCGCGACAACAGCATGAACCTGCTCTTAGATCTTCTGTGGCTGCCCTATGCTCAGTCGTGGACACGAACTAACTAAATGACTTGGTTGTCCACACTCCCAACACGTACGTTGAGATCCTGACAGTGCCAGCAACTGTGGTGTACTGATATAACTCCAAACTGGAGCATATGGTATTGGCACAATATGCGCTGTAAGGGGTGGAGATGCAACAAACCCCAAAATCTAAGCTCGCTCTCTCGACCTCCACAGTCTAGGTCTCTTCCTCCTCCTGCCACCTCCCGGTCTGACATCTGACTGTGTTAGTGGTGGAGCTGCGACTAATGTATCAGTGCGCGTGCTCAGAAAAGTCTCATTGGCCAAACTCCTCTCACACGCCTTTTGTAAAGTTCTTGGAGCTGTGGTCACCACCATAGACTCGATCTCACCCAACAGGCCATTCATGAAATAGTAGGCCTGATTAGCGTCTATATCAGCTATCCCTCCGGTATAGTCCATCAACTGTAAATATCGGCCCATATATTGCATCACTGTCTCGCTAGTAGCCTGTCGGATATTCTGGAACTCGGTCCTCTTCATGTTCTTGACCGAATGAGGGATATACTTCTGATTGAATCTCTCCTTGAACTCAGCCCAGTCCTTGGGCTTCCCCTTCGTAGCCACCATGCTACGCTACCAAACATCAACCTCTCCAAACAACGAAGCTGATGAGATGCTCGACCTCATATGCTCTGGTGTAGCCAAGACATCATGGATCTTCTCGTGACTCCTCATAGATTTCTCGGCTGCTCCGAGATTCGTACCCAGTGAAACTTCTCCAGGTGATGTCTCTGAAATTCACGAGACTGCCTCGCCTCAGCTGTCGCCTGAGTACTTACATCGGTGGGCGTGATCGGCGTATTATCCACTAGTGTCTCAGGAGTATATGGTACTCTCTCAACTTGAACATGTACCCCCTCACCAGTCACAGGTCTGGTCAGCGCTGCAAGAGTCATAACAATGGCATGTACTATCGGCGCACTCCTGCCCTGAGTAGCTGGTGATGCATGTGCAGATATAGAAGGCGATAATGTAGCCTGTGCCCTCAATAGTTGGAGAATCTCCTGAAGTTGTTGGCCATGTGAGGTGACCAGCGGGGACATCTCATCATACCTCTCATGAAAGTCACTCAGACCGGTATCGCTGATCTCGGGCTGATCGGTCAACTCAATCTGCAAAGAATGTGATTTCTCGATCATGATATAGTTATCAATAGTAATAATATACAACACAACAAATATCTCATATAATCAAATTTTAATTTCCCCAACTCTCCTCACTTCTCAACTAAGACTTAAGTCAGGATCACAGGGTTCCACCCTAAGTTCCAACCTTGTCCTAACTCTATTATGGATTGGTATCTTATGTTGGTTGTGGTTTATTTTTGAGTTAAGCGTAATACTAAGGCTCTGATACCAACTGTGACGGCCCCAGTTCCACAATCTAAACTGGGCCCCGTTCGGCCTAGACTTACGTAGACCCCAAGTCAATCATCGCGACGTCAACACAAGCCTAGTCAGCCTTCCTAACCATTTATAATTACAAGGCAGCGAAATTTCATACTATGTGTAGTGAGTTATTCAAATTTGTAAGTTATTAAAGTTTACGCAGAAGCTATTTTAACTTAAACAAATCTAAACAACTATACACAAATCAGTCAGGACAACCTAGAGCGTGGAAACCCCGCATAACACCGTTAACATGTATAACCAACAGAGGTGAGAGAAATAATATCATCTACACGCCATAAGGTATCTCCATATACCTCATGTGATAAAAACAATATACATAAGTAATACAAAACCTACAAAAATGTGAAAGGGAAGGCCGCTACAAAGTCCTCACAATAAATCTCCTAGCACTGGCCCCTTTCCCTTACTCGATTGCGGATCTGCATTCGGTTAAACACAAGAATAACGAGCCCAGGTAAGTAACGCCAGTAAGATACTAAACAACATTTCAAAATAAATAAATCAGTCTATATTCATGCAGATAGAAAGAAAGGTATAAAGAACACATGAATAAATAAAAAAATGTAAATAAATCAAAATCAATCGACACATGAGTGTCTAGGAATGCAAACAGAGAGGCGCAAGTAGTCCTGACTAATAAGTCGTTGAGTCTCGGCAAAACATCAAGACTCGGGTTCTAGGACCTGGTACACTCACAAGCCCTAAACCCACGAGATAGTGAGACTTCCTGGAACAACCACACTAAGAACTCACACCCCGTCAAAATCAGTATCCAGTGCAGTACATCCCGAGGTCATGACTCTGGTATGTTACCGCAGCCAACCACTCCTTCCAAGGATCACCGTTGACTCACTTACCCTCGAACAACTCAATCAGAATGGAATTCTCAAGGATAGATAATAAAGCAATGAACAACAATATTCAATAGCTTAAATGAAATATTGTGCATTTCCTAGCTGGTTTACTTACCTCTATCCACACGCTTATTCCTAGCCTATACAATCTCTCGACACTCCGAAAACGCGTTCCCGACCCCCTAAGAAGTCCTCTTAGGTTCCTGATATCTATAGGTTTTTGAGTATGTTAGGACCTTTTCTTGGGGATTGTACACCTATTTATAGTGTTTAAGGAACTTTTGAAAATTGCAGATTTTTTGTACTACCAAGGTAATTAGCGCGCGAATTCTGATATTAGCATCTTAATTTTCAGTTTTAGCGCGCCACCTTAAACCTCTAGCGCGCTAGTTCTTGACATTAGCGCGCTAATTAATAATAGCGCGCTAGATTATCTTCCTAGCGCGCTATGTGCACCAGAACCCAGAATTCTGTATTTTGAATTATGGGTTTCCTCTACACATAGGCCTTATTAACGCCTTGGGACCCTTCATACACCCTACTAGAGGTCCCTAACATCAACCCAAACATAAAAACAACAACAACAACACCAAATTCAAGAATTTGACCAAGCTATGTTGATGGAGTTACCTAGCTTGATGATCTTCTTCTTCCTCACTAATCCTTCACTGAATTGCTCACCTCTCATTCTCCTTGATCACTCCAGCAGCTTCTCTTTTCTCTCTTCTTCCTTTCCTAACCGATTATGATGATAAGAAGTGAGGAATTTGTTGACTTATATATATTGGATATGCTTAAACCATAGCCATTAATCTTGTGTGCACACGTATCTCGAGACATGTCTTGTGGTCCACCATCATTCAATCATTTCCCAAGTCATGCATAAATGACTCTACAAGTCGACTCATCTAATCTCCAGATTGCTCAACACGTGTCTCGATGCACATCATGTAGCCATTTCATTTATTTAACTAACTTAGGCCCACTTAATTTCACATTAAACTTGGTCACATTAAAGCTAGTATAAACCTTTAATTAACTCACATACAACTTACCCCATAAGTTGCTACCTCAGTCCTACGTCGACACGTAACTCGAGGTACATTTTCGCTCGTCTCGACACTGATATGCCCCGCGTGTACCTTACCCGCACATTTCCGAAATTAATTAGTTTAAATTGTTCAATCTTTTGCATAATAAATAATACAAGTATCAAACAAAAATAGCATACATCGGTGTCGCTTTCCGAGATTTGGACATACGTATGACGACAAGTAGGTCTCATGTACGACCCTGAAATGACACGTGGCACGAGTTAGATTTTAGAGTCGTTACAAATAATTAGAACAGTTTTATCAAAAAATAGAATAATAATTACAGAACATTTTATTCATTTAATGTTTTAAAGTAATTAAGTAAATCAATTTAAATTAATTACAAATAATTTATAATGATACAGATTTATGATATTTTAAATTTATAAAAACATATTTAAATATAATTAATAAATAATTAACTACTTCGTTTGTTTGACTTCAGCAGGAATTGAACCTACGTGATGCATCATCCATCTCACTGGAGATGTTTTGACAATGATTAACTATTCAATTACTTATAAAGATATGAAATTAAAATATAGTTAGGCTAATAATATACATCTTTTAAAAATTTGTTTCAAGACATCAAAAAGAAAAATAAATTAATTTATTAATCCAAGTGTTTACTATGACATATAATTAATAGTTACAGAAAATCAAAATCACTTTTCTTTATTGATTTGTTTACAAATCTACTATATTATTTGGTCCATCATATATTTGTTTAAAATATTAAATTTTATATCAAAATAAATTTATAATATCACGTGCTCACAATTTCAACATAAGATTATATAATCGAAAATTAATAACATTTGTTTCTAATGTATACATGTTTTCTTAAAAAATAAGCATTTGCATTCAATTATTGCTTTCTAATTTAAGAAAAATCTAATTTAATAATTTAAAAAATAGAAAAGGAAACTAGTTTAGCACATCTTGTTAAGCATTACTCTGTTCTCTCTAAAACCTTTTTCTCTTCACTACTAGTCTACTAGAAAAACATGGACGGACAAGTTTGTAGGCAAATTATTAAAAATCATTTGGTGAAATTGTTTAACTTAGTGATTACCAGCGGATTCACATTCATGAGCAAAACTCTCGAGGGTTAATAAATTTTTACCTCTAGTGATTACCCACACAAAATTACATACAAATATTAATCATGAATCATGGTATATCGATAAAATTTTGGGTGCATAATTTTATGGGTAATGTGAATAATAATTTTTTTAATACAAATACTCATAAAAATAACCACGTATTGATCTACTACATATGAGCACATTAATTATTGGCCTTCAACTCCAACCTTATTTTTACCCACAATTTGCTCACACAATTTTTCCTCGTGGCTAATTATGTGGATATATCCATAGGTGTTTTTTCTTAAATGTTTAAATCATTATCTATGTCTATACTAATATGTGAGTACGTATTCTATTATATTTTGTACATACCCAAAAAATCATTTCGTGATTAAAACTTATGGGTAAACTATAATTTTATTGTACTATTAAAAAAATATCTTAGTTTAATAATATTGTGGTATTGTAAAATATTTTTAATTTTACTTTTTAAAACAATTAAATCTTCTTATAATATATTCAATCTATAGATATAGATGAGAAGATCATTTCTTATCATTTACTCAGGAGATTTAAGCATCAGCATCCGACTCATATATAATATTGAAAAAATAAGTTAGTTAAGATTTGCATATTTGAAATGCATAGTTTATTATAACCAATAAAATAGCTAATTTGATTCATTTGGTTCAAATAATACGTTTTTTAAGAAAATCTCAAATGATGTGTTTGTAAAATACAGTAAATAAATTAAATATATCTACTATACAATATGATTTTTTAATTCCCAAACGCTTAATCTAATTAAAGTTGTGTGTTTTATTGTTGGGATATATATTTTTTGGGTAGTGTTATTTGGACTCGTGAGTCCGGACTCAAAACTTTTTATAATTTCAAATACATCCTCGAGCAATTAATGAAGCAATCATAATCACTTGTAAAATTTATTTGATACCCCTTAAATATTTAGAAAAATTTTAAAAACCTTCATATGAGTCCGAACTCATGAATCCAATTAGATTTATTGTATTTTTTTTATCTCAAGTTATTGATGAGAATTGATTGGATGGTGGTGTTATTCTTGTACCATTCACTAGAGAGAAATGATTTGGTGGAATAACGTGTCATCATAAATTTTGTGGCATGCTTCAATGTAACGTAAATACGTCATTAATTACAATGATTTGGGACAACGTGTTTCATTCAATACGTTAAGTGTAATATATGATGTTGATATTAATCCAACGATCATTATTGTAGTACCATGCAATGGGTACTTTTTAAGTCCCATTGTAGAAGCACCGAGCATGGGTGCTTCTATCATTGAACCCAATTATATTATTTATTATATTTGCATTAAATGCACTACATCAATCACCATTAAATTAAAATTTCATATTAATCCAATGGTGAGATATATAGTTATATGACATGGGTATGTATTTGAGCTCCGTACCATGGAATCCAATTACATAACATTTATTGTGCATTTAATATGTTTTGCATTAAATGCACTACATCAATCATCATTAGATAGAAATTCTATAGTAATCCAATGGTGAAATATGTAGTACCCATGACACGGTATATATTTGAGCTTCATTGTAGAAGCACCCATATTTATATATCAACATATATAAATATATATACACCTATATGTTTTACGACTTATTTGTTTGCCACGTACGCCAATGAATACACCCGAGCGTACATATTACTTCCACGTAGCCTCGTATAATTCTTCATGATTCACATGTGTCACTCTAGGCGTACAATCAATTTATTTATCATTTATTTTTCAAGTATAGGTTTTATATTAATTCACGTTAATCACCTATAGTTACATTGATTATTTATCACACAAACCAAACACAATACATCACAACAAATCGCACTCTTACACTAATCGAGACAAGTCGGGCTTAACCACGAGCCTAACTCAGATTAATTAACTTTCGGGTTAACATTAATCACCAAGTTAATGACACGAGTCGTTACATTATATCTACCTCAGTATCAAATGGATGTAAAGATCTCATGGAATTAGAACAAAGAAATGGATAGACCATACAACGTCTAAATCTCCTAAGAAATTATGTTTAAATCCCCGACAATGGGCTGTCAGGCATGTACAATAATTTCTCCTCTATATTATACTTTAAATATTTTGTAGTAATGGCAAGTAGGAATCGTCTCCATAGGAAATTATCAAACTTCTCTATGAGAAAGAACTTTTTAAGTTTTCCATTATTTTTACTATACTTTAATTAAAAACAATAATGAAACTAACTAATAATTAACTATAGTATAATAATAATCAACTAACTATATTAATTTAACTAACACAATTCAAATTCATGATCAATCAAATAGATTCAATTCAATAATGAATAAATATCTAAACAAACATTCAGAACAATGAAACATAAACCCGTTTTGCATTCTGTAACGGCCTGAAATTAATTCACTATTATTAATGACGTGGTTGCAGACGTGGCTGATAGCTCAAACGCTCGTGGGACCCGCAGCTAGGCTAGTGTGCGCCTGGAGCTAGGGAAATAGTTATTTTGTGTGCTGAATTGTTTAATTTGCGATGTTATATTGAAATAGAGTAAATGACATCGCAATTTGTGTGATTATATTACATTTGACGTGCGAGATCGTGTGTTAATTATTCGCCTCGATATGCGTGTCGACGCGGGTACCGGATAGTCTTAAAGACTAAATATTATGCCGGGGGAAATAATACGCACATAAAGTGAATAAAATGGGTTAAGTAATTAATTTGTAATGTATGTTTGGTGGTTAGGGACATGGTAGTACGCGTATGTTGCAGTTCGGAACGAGAAAACGAGCGTCGAAACACCCAAAACACTACTTTTTGAGTTAAATAAGAGGGTGAGTGTGTCATCAGTGCCACAAATGGAGTCATGAGAGGTTGGAAATGGAACTAATGGAGGTCCTTATATTGCATTGGGATGTGTAAGTGAGATGAGATGCCAAAGTCACCTATATAAAGTCAATTTGACTTCAAACCACCACCTTTTCTCTGTCCTCATCTTATAATCTGAAAATTGGAAGAGAATAAACAAGGGTTTGGATTGTTAAACTTGGTAATTCAAGGAGCTTGAAGGGGTGAAATCATCGAAAGCAATGTGAGAATCACAAACACCTCAACTTTCTCTATTTTTTTATCTCAATTTTAGAGGTGTTGGTGGATTGTTTGGTAGTTGTTAAGTTGTTGTTTTGTGTTGGGTTTCAGGGATCATGCGCAGCGAAAGTTTTCGAAACCTTTTCGAACATCCTCGAACCAAGATCCTATTGATTCCATTAAATTGATGTGCCAATAAAAATCAAACCTTAGCAAGAATAACTCCATGTCTGCCTTGTTTCGTGTTGATCGATTCCTTTAAGACGCTACCAGAGACGAACGTCCTCTTTTAGAAATTCACACACGAACGGACGATCACGATTCGGAGTGCTAGCCCCGAAAATCATAGGACAAAAATTCTCACAAAAATTCTCTAGGAAAAATTTCTCTCGGGAATTCCCTACAACAACTGTGACCCTAAAGTCTTATTTATAGTACACTAGGTCGAGCTGTAAAAGAACTTCATATCCTAGTCACTCTCCAAATAGAGTCCTAGATAAAGTCCAACTCTAAAAAGGATAGAGTCATAGATAATCTACAATTACTAATCTAACAAGAGTTTTAATTTATCTAAAACTCAAATAAGAATTAAAGTCATACTATAATTCCAATTAGAGTCCTATTCAAAATAGGATTTACTAAGAGACAAAATTTCTAGTCACACTAGAAATGTATGAGAATCTTGAATCCTAGTCAAACTAGGACATTTAATGAGAATCTTCAAAATGAATTTTATCAAATAAAATTCATTAACCCAGATAATATTAAATCACGCAAATCCGTTCTTTGTGTGCGACCCAATAGGTTCATACAACGTTGGCAGTGAACCAAAACAATTTTAGTATACAAGTCATAAGCGGTCTCTAGCAAGGCATTATGACTACCCAAGTAGCAAGAAGATCAATAAATCGATACAACCTAATACACAATGTATATCATATCCCTTTGTCACGCAATATCTTTTGATTGAACTTAAGACATGTAATGTCACCCTTATAGTTCAATATACTAGTCTCGATCTCTGAGTAGACTGAAATTATCAAGTGACATTGATCCAATCAATTCACTAGATATGGCCATTTATCAGTCTAACATATCGAGGGGCCCAATAGATATATTTCTCTAAAAGAGAGGGACAAATTCTATCTTGATCACACAACATCCACACAATAGTTGAACAATGACCAATCGCAATCTTTATAATCATCCGGTTAAAGAAAACGTTTGATTGTATCAAATCATTGTGCTTCTAATGTTGGAGTCTCTGGCGATCTCAAGTCAAATGATTAAATGATATAACTCTCATGAGAATCACTAATGAAATTGACCATGTAGTGTTCTCATAGCGGGTCAGTCCAGCATCTGTTCCTAATAGATACCTATTATCTTGATTCGTATCCATATACGCATAATCATCACATGATAATCAATCAAGACTCTACTAGTCTTAATTTATTATTATTCTCACAATAATAACTGACTAGGGACATTTAGAATAATACAATAATTATCCATGGATACTATTATAAAAGAAACATGCATCTACTTATAATAGTTAAAAAACGTTTACAAAATTGGCCTAGGGCACATACCCTAACATTTTGATGGGTTTGAAGTATTATGTAGTTGAGTTGTTGGTGTTGTGGTTGTTATTGGTGTTGGTGGGGTTGTTAGAAACCCATAATCTTCACCACTTTTGCTGTCCAGAACGCGATTAGCGCGCTAATGACGTCACCTTGCGCGTTAATGTTCTTCCTGATGAAGAACATATAACTGTATGGGAATCAGCGCGCTAATTCCCAGACCCAGCGCACTAGATCTTGAAGTTTTGACATTATTTTTGTTAAGTGATATAAAACACATCCAATTGACTAAAAAACAATTATAAATGGACATAGGTCATTTTGAGCGGTAATTCGGGATATTTGGGACTAGGCGGAGTCGGACCGGGAGTGATTAATGAGACACGGAGTGCGGTGAGGTGTGTAGTATCCCAATTGAAATTTCTTAAGCAGTACTTTATTTTATTTTTGAATTCATATTATGTCTTTCATTACTCTATTCTTGGTGTGTTATAATGGACGGACTTTGAGGCTCTCCCTTCATGCCATTTTTGTGTGTGTGATGCGCGCCGAATGCGTCAATAAAATAATTTGTACCTAAACCAACTATTTTGTAGAATAGTGGCAAAGGGTCGATCCCACAAGGATTGGTAATCTTTCTAAGGTCAAAAATAACGAAAAGGGAAATCGAGGGTTTTAGAGAATGAATAAATTAACAAATGTTTAAAATAAATAAACAAAACAATGAAAATAATTTGAAAACAATCAATAAAAATACCTAGGTCAAGACATACAAGTTCAGTTCGAAAAAAGATTGGATTTGGTCGTCGATTTATGTAAAATATGCAAATCAAAATATCTTAGTGTAGCTATAGAACCGGTAACGTACGCGGTTCCTCGCACTTCCTAATCTCGATAGCCAAGGTACGACGGTGACTATTTCCCTAGTCAAACGTATAACCCTATACTTAAGCGCATTGGGTTTAACACGTTGACCGCAATAGGTTTCGTGAAGGCACTACACCTAGACAACCGGATCACTTGTGTGTACGATTTAGCCTAGATTTCTAAGGTATTCAACCGGTCCCAAAAGAGGCTAATCAATTGGTATGGTCAATTGCCACTAGTGTGGTCTTATTGCACAAGTACGGATGCTTACGATTCACTGGCGAATAAATTAGAGTTTAAATATAAATTTAACTTTAATTCTTAAAACAATACCTAAGGCAATAAAATATAATGAAAAACAATGTAATTAAAGTAGATAAATCTCACAAATCCATTAATATGCGCAGTCAAACCTCCCTCGCAGTCTTGTCTAGGCTAGAGGTTTTAGCCTCGCATAGTTGAAGAACACAAAAAATAAGAAAAAATAAGAGTTCGGGAGGGAGAGTTCGGCTAGAAGGAGAGATAGGAGACGCCGAGAGGTCCCCCAATGTAGAAGCCGATCTTTTTTTTATTCCAAACGTCCATGCATAGTTGCTATTTTCCTCCCTCTTCCCGTATGCAAATCTCCACTTTCTATTTCTCTGTTCTTTCTTTACTTGCATGTCTGTCCCTCCATCCCCATCAATACCACTCCATCTTTCTATATTTTATACTTTCTATATTTATATATGTATCTATATGTAATATATTTCCTATTAAAACCAAGACAATAGATGTTTCCTAACTTATGTCCTTGAATCATGCAAGCACCAATGGACACATGTATGTCTAGCTGTCCGCCACATTGTCACTCTTGTGCCTCGCGTGTGGGCCCCACCAAATTCCCCTCGAGATGTACGCTAACGCGATTTTCAGTGTAAAACGGATCCGGACATATGAATACTTGATTTTACATAGTTTTTCGCCCCGAATTCAACCGCGCACTCCAATATCCCTGAAAATGATAAATAAATACAATTAGACTATTATTTTGGATACTTGCACATAAAATATATATAAATAAACTATATATAATGTGAATAATTAACGACTTATCAGTGTGCGTCCACTAGGCCATAGCACGTGTGTCATCTCGGTAAATAGGGCAACCCGAGATTAGTGTCGGGCACGTGTGGATGCGTCGTAGGTTCCATACAAACCACCTAGCAAATCCAGATATTGGCCTTACTTGAGTGCTACTCGACGGCCGTAGTCTGTTGGGAGTCCGAAGTATGGCGCTAGTCTGACCCTAGGCTCGAGGAACACACACTTTAAGCTTTCACTATTACTTATGCATGCGATGAGCATGGTAGCCTGTATTTATTTCCATATGTATATTTAATAGTTTTGTTTAAGTTCCAATATTTTCTTTCCATATTGCTCACTGAATTTCCTTAGGAATACTCACTCTGGTCTCGTCATATGCCTTCTTGTAATGGCTTGAGTGCAGATCCTAGTACAAGCTGTGGCAAGGGCAAGCTACCAGAATATTTGTTATTTAGAGACATATAGTCAGGCTTGTACGTTTGTATTATATATACTTTGTTTTATTTTGGGATTTGGGACTGTGAGATATCTCAAGACTCTATATTGTTGATATTTTGATACATTGAGGTACACTATTGATCTATGATAGTATATGGGTTTTCCACTTTAGGTATCAGAGTTAAACGCATGACATTAATGTTTTAAAATTATAGATTGTCATGATAAAAGACTTCAGCTGTGGTTTATTTGGGTTTAAAATGATCTTTAGCAGATGATTTGAGTTCAGTAACAATTTAAATAGTAAATTGTTGTTCATTGAGGTTAATAATGATTGAATGGTAGATGAGAAGACATGTGGAATACAGCTGGCATTGGTAGGCCAGGTCGTGGGCCCGCATCGGCCCCCGTGGCGGTCCATTTGGAAAATGGGTCGTTACATTTTGGTATCAGAGCAAGGTTAGTGAACCTTGAGGAATTGAAAGTTAACTCTGATACGATTACAATTGTGGTATAATTTGAGGATAAACCTGATGAATAAACTTTAGATGTAGAAACCCAAAGGAATTGCCTAGAGTTCTAGTTAGGAAGTGAGGTGAGATGGGTAGAAATCAGGGATATAAGTGTTATGTTTTGGTTGTATTATACTTATGATAAACGTATATTAGTATTAAGGCTGATTGGACATGCGTTCTTCGATGCAGATACCGATGGACGGACAGCCATCAGATACCACTCAGCCTGAGGTCGGTGATACTAGTGATCCAACGAGACCGACTTTGACGCTGGAGTCATTAGCTCGGACTATGGATGATAGGTTCGTGATACCGATAGAGATTATGAGAGCTTGGGATGCTCAGGAGACTATAACAGCTTTGACTACAGCTTTGGTTGCACTAATGATGACTACTCAGGCAGTCGTAGCACCTACTACGGCCGAGGCTTAGGGCAGGCGCCAGTATCCGAGACATTGGCAGATAGGGTTACACCAGCAGCAGTACCAATTGAGGCTGCAGTGGTGCTTACACCTGCGACTACCGAGCAGCCAGCAGTGGCATCTACTTTGGAGAACCTGATGTCAGTTGAGGCGAAGAAGATGAAGGACTTCATTAAGTTTTTGCCAAGATATTTTATGGAGCCGGAGATCCAAAGGTAGCCGGGAGGTGGTTGTTATCTCATGAACGGCTACACGACTTACTTCGGGTTAAGGAGATTGATCGGTCGAGGTTATCGAGTTTCTGTTTTAGAGCCGATGTTGCGATATGGTGGACTACCTACACTACGAATCATCCTACCGTGACTACTTGGGCAGAGTTCTGAGCATTATTTATGGATGAGTATATATCGATGGAGGTTAGAGTCTGATTGAGGGAGGAGTTTATCCCTGGTTCAGGGTGATATGGCGGTCACGGTATACATGAAGAGGTACTGATATCTATTTTCGTACTCCATGGACATAGCTGGTACAGATCGATTGCAGATATACTATTTTGTTCGAGGTTTGGATGAGAGGATTGCGAGCACAGTGGTATCTAGCAAATCTCGTGCTCTGGCTGAGATCTACGACATGTCCCTCGCACATGAGATATACTTGGTTCAGAGGGCCAATTGATTAGCGATTCAGGCTACGCTGCAGGGTCAGCAGAGTCAGCCAACATCAGGTTCTCGGTCTGATCAGAGGCTAAATAGACAGATGAGAGACCAGGATCGACAGAGACAGGGCCAGAGACTTCGCCGAGGTGATTGGTTGTCTGATCAGGGTCGTTGAGGCAACAGAGATTGTCGTAATGATAGAGATCGACGTGATGATCGTCAATTGGCATATTCCACAGCTTCTACACCTGTTGATCAGCCTAGACAGCAGATGCATGATAGAGGTCCGAGAGGCCAAAGTCGAGGCCAGAGTCAGATGCAGAGTCAGAGGAGTTCTGGCAGATCGGAGACTCGCACATGCTACCGATGCGGTCAGGTGGGGCATATTGTGGCAGATTGTACCAAACCAACACCACTACCACCACAGACGGAGCAGGCTAGAGATAGGGCCCAGACTATAGCTTTTCGGGTCGCGCAACACCAGACAGGGAGGCGATCAGACAACTTGTTGAAGGTACATTATTTGTTTGTAGTATTCCTATGCATGTTATAATGGATTATGGTAGTACACTGACTTTTATTTCCAGACGCATAGTAGGAGAGTTAGGGTTACCTGAACAGACTTTAGATACACATCTTGTTCTTAGTACGACGGCTAGGGATAAGATTTACCCTAACCGGATTTGCCGGAATTATGTTGTGGAGATTGAGGGACATCAGCTACCGGCTGATTTGAGAGTGTTATAGTACTTGGAGTTCGACGCGATGTTCGGTATGGATTGGTTATCATCCTGTCATGCACAAATCGACTATTTCAGTAAGACTGTGATGTTTGACATCAAGGGAATTCCCAGGTTTACATTTGCCGAAGTTGCGTCTACATTACCTCTCACTCGAAGTAGATTAGCTACGTCACAGGAGATGGAGGCGTACGCATCTATGGTTGAGCTGGAGTGTAAGACAATGGCTAAGATTGAGGAAACTCCTATTGTCTGCAAGTTCAAGATGTGTTCCCTGATGATTTGCCAGGATTGCCACCACCGAAAGCTGTTGAGTTTATCATTGAGCTGATCCCGGGGATTCAGCTAATACAGCAGACCGTATAAGATGTCAACATCGGAGCATGAGGAGTTAACGACCCAGTTAGAGGACCTACTGCAGAAGGGTTTTATTCACCCTAGCATGTCACCTTGGGGAGCTCATGTTCTTTTTTTGAAGAAGAAGGACCGCTTGATGCGGATGTGTGTGGACTACCGAAAGTTGAATCAGGTGATGATTCAGAATCGTTACCCACTTTCAAGGATTAATGATTTATTTGATCAGTTGGCTGGGACCAAGTTCTTCTCGAAAATAAACTTACGATTAGGATATCATCAGTTGAGGATTCGAGAAGAGGATGTGGAGAAGACCGCGTTTAATACACGTTACGGCCTATTCGAGTTTACAGTTATGTCTTTTGGGCTGACTAACGCACCAGCGATCTTCATGGATTTGATACACAGGGTGTTGAGGCCATACCTTGATCGATAGATCATTGTGTTCATTGAAGACATCCTGATTTACAGTAAGACTCGTGTGGAACATGATAGGCATCTCATAAATGTGTTGGCGACTCTGAGAGAGCACAGACTGTATGCCAAATTCAGCAAGTGTACATTTTGGCTAAGTGAGGTGAAGTCCTGGGGCCATGTCATCAGTGATCAGGGTATATCTGTTGATGGTGACAAGATTCGGGCGATTATTGATTGGAAGACACCCGAGTCTGTATCTAACATCTGGAGTTTCCTAGATTTGGCAGGATATTACAAGCACTTTGTGCAGCACTTCTCGATGATTGCAGCGCCGTTGACGAGGCTGACCAAGAAGGATGTTAGATTTGAATGGCCACATAAGTGTGAGGATGCTTTCTGGGGCTGAAGAGGGAATCGACTTATGTACCAGGTTTGACTTTACCAGTAGCATGTAAAGGTTTTTCAGTTTATAATGATGCATCAGGCATTGGGTTGGGTAGCGTGTTGATGTAGGATGGACACCCAGTGGCCTATTTGTCTCGACGGTTGAGACCTCACGAGGTAAACTATCCAGTGCACGACTTGGAGCTTGCGACGGTCGTGTTTGCACTGAAGGCCTAGAGGTATTACTTGCATGGTGAGAAGTTCATGTTGTACACAGACCACCAGAGTTTAAGGTACCTATTCACTCGGAGGGAGTTAAACATGCGATAACGGCGATGGCTAGAGTTATTGAAGGACTATGACTTCGCTATTGATTATAATCCAGGTAAGGCGAATGTCGTAGCTGATGCACAGAGCAGGAGCGGCATTGAGAGCCAGATAATACTGCAGCATATGACACATGAGCACAGGTTGCTTGAGGCAGAGTCGGTGTTGTATTTGACAACGGCTACTGCTGAGTTACAAATTTGCTATCAGATGCGAGTTCCTACAGTGTCTCCAGAACTGGTTGCTGAGTTGCAGAGAGCTGATGTTCGATATTTGTGGATCAGTGGCCTGGCTCAGGATCCGGGGTGCACTGAGTGGTCTGAGGGGTCAAACGGATGCTTGAGACATAGGGTTCGATTGTTGATACTAGGGTATCGGAGCTCAGGAACGGCATTCTCGAGGACACACACCGGTCGCGATATACAGTTCATCCTGGTCGGACCAAGATGTATCACGATCAGTGAAGATTATTTTGGTGGCCAAGGATGAAGGCTAAAGTGGGTAGATACGTCCGTAGTTGTCATATATGCTAGCAGGTGAAAGCTGAGCACAGGAGACCAACTGGGTTGCTACAGCCGCTGCCCATTCCTCAATGGAAGTGGGAACACGTGACTATAGACTTCGTCAGTGGCCTACCCCTTACGACGAGGAGACACGATGCGATTTGGGTGGTTATCGACAGGTTGACGAAGTCAGCACATTTCATACCGATCCCCATGAGATATTATGTTACACAGCTGAGTATTATCTTCGAGAGAAAGATTGTCAGATTGCACGGTGTACCGGTCTCCATTGTTTCTGACAAAGATCTGAGGTTTATATCGAGACTTTGGGAGAGTATGCAGGAGCAGTTTGGCACTCGTTTACAGTTTAGCACTGCGTACCATCCTTAGACTGACGGGCAGTCCGAGCAATTAATTCAGATTCTCGAGGATATGCTCAGGGCGTGTATATTACAGTTTTGTTAATCGTGGGAGGATTACTTGCCTTTATGTAAGTTTGCCTGCAACAATAGCTATCACGCGAATATCGGGATGCCACCATTTGAGGCACTTTATGGTAGGCCCTGCAGGTCACTAGCATGTTGGGCGGCACCGGAAGATACAGCGCCTATAGGACCTGAGGTTGTTGTTGTTGACCATACTGAGAAGGTAAGACAGATCAGGCAGAGACTTCAGGCAGTGCAGGACAGGCAGAAGAAATATGCGGACAAATACCTTGAGGGTCTAAGCTACGAGGTTGGAGACTTGGTAAATTTGAAGGTTTCGCCCTAGAAAAGTCATCAGAGGTTTGGCATTAAGGGGAAACTAGCACCAAGGTTCATTGGGCCATATAGAGTTGAGGAATTTGTCGGCAGAGTGGCATAACGTCTGGAGTTACCACCGCAGTTGGCATGGTTACACCCATTGTTTCATATTTCCATGTTGAGGCTGGCTAAGTCGGGACCGAGGCCTATGGTTGATATACGTCAGATTGAGGTGCAACCTGACGTGTCATACGAGGAACAGCCTGTGGAAATCATGGATAGGATGACTCAAATTTTGAGAAATAAGGAGATCCTAAAGGTTTTGCTACGATGGCAGCATCACGGGACCGAGGGACTCACCTGGGAGCTTGAGTCTACAATGCGACGACGGTATCCCCTCTTATTTGTCGGTATGTATTTTCAGTTTAATTTAAATTTTGGGATAAAATTTCACCTAGTTGGGAAGAATTGTAACTGCCCAAAATTGATTTAGTTAATAATGACGTGGTTGCAGACGTGGCTGATAGCTCAGATGCTCGCGGGACCCACAACTAGGCTAGTGCGCGCTGGAGCCGGGGAAATAGTTATTTTGTGTGCTGAATTGTTTAATTTGCGATGTTATACTAAAATAGAGTAAATGACATCGCAATTTGTGTGATTATATTACATTTGACGTGCGAGACCGTGTGTTAAGTATTCACCTCGATATGCGTGACTAAATATTAGGTCGGGGTAAATAATACACACATAAAATGTATAAAATGGGTTAAATAATTAATTTATAATGTATATTTGGTGGTTAGGGACATGGTAGTACGCGTATGTCACGGTTCGGGACGAGAAACAGGGCGTCGAAACACCCGAAACACCACTTTTTGAGTTAAATACGAGGGTGAGTGTGCCATCAGTGTCACAATTGGAGTCATGAGAAGTTAGAAATGGAGCTACTGGAGGTCCTTAGATTGCCTTGGGATGTGTAAGTGAGATGAGATGCCAAAGTCACCTATATAAAGTCAATTTGACATCAAACCACCACCTTTTCTCTCTCCTCATCTTATAATTCGAAAATTGGAAGAGAAGAAATAAGGGTTTGGAGTGTTAAACGTGGTGATTCAAGGAGCTTGGAGGGGTGAAATCATCAAAAGCAAGGTGAGAATCACAAACACCTCAACTTTCTCTACCTTTTAATCTCAGTTTTAGAGGTGTTGGCGGATTGTTTGGTGGTTGTTGAGTTGTAGTTTTGATGGGTTTGAAGTGCTATGTAGTTGAGTTGTTGGTGTTGTGGTTGTTATTGGTGTTGCTGGGGTTGTTAAAAACCCATAATTTTCAGCAGTTTTGCTATCCAAAGCGCGATTAGCACACTAATGACGTCACCTAGCGCGCTAATGTTCTTCCTAATGAAGAACGTATAACCGCTTGGGAATCAGTGCGCTAATTCCCAGACCCAGCACGCTAGATCTTGCAGTTTTTACATTATTTTTGTTAAGTGATATAAAACACATCTAATTGACTAAAAATCAATTATAAATGGACATAGGTCATTTTGGGCGGTAATTTGGGATATTTGGGACTAGGCAGAGTCGAACCGGGAGTGATTGACAGGACACAAAGTGCGGTTTGAGGTGTGTAGTATCACAACTGAAATTTCTTGAGCAGTACATTATTTTGCTTTTGAATTATTTTGTCTTTCATTACTCTATTCTTGGTGTGCTATAATGGACGGACGTTGAGGCTCTCCCTCCGTGCCATTTCTATGTGTACGTCCACTAGGCCATAGCACGTGTGCCATCTCGGTGAATAGGGCGACCCGAGAGTCGTGTCGGGCATGTGTGGGTGCGTCGTAGGTTCCATGCCGACATCCTAGCGGATCCAGATACCGGCCTTACTTAAATGCTACTCACCGGCAGTAGTTTGTTGGGAGTCCAAAGTATGGCGCCAGTCTGACTCTAGGCTCCAGGAACACACACTTTGAGCTTTCACTATTAATTTTGCATGCGATGAGCACAGTAGCCTGTATTTATTTCCATATGTATATTTAATAGTTTTGTTTAAGTTCCAATATTTTCTTTCCGTATTGCTCACTTAATTTCTTTGGGAATACTCACTCTGAACTCGTCATCTGCCTTCTTGTGATGGCTTGAGTGCATATCCTAGTATGAGCCGTGGCAAGGGCAAGCTACTGAAATATTTGTGATTCAGAGACATATAGTCAGGCTTGTATGTTTGTATTATATATACTTTGTTTTATTTTAGAATTTGGGACTTTGAGATATCTCAGGACTCTATATTGTTGATATTTTGATACATTGAGGTATATTATTTATCTATGATGGTATATGGGTTTCCCACTTTAGGTATCAGAGTTAAATGCATGACATTAATGTTTTAAAATTATAAATTTTCATGATAAAAGACTTGCGCTGTGGCTTATTTGGGTTTAAAATGATCTTAGCAGATGACTTGAGTTCAGTAACAATTTAAACAGTAAATTGTTGTTCATTGAGGTTAATAATGATTGAATGGTGGATGAGATGGCATGTGGGACACAGCCGGCACTGGTAGGCCAGGTTGTGGGCCCGCATCGGCCCCCGTGGCGGTCCATTTGGAAAATGGGTCGTTATATATTCCAAACATGTTACTTCTACCATATAGTTATGAGTATATCATAGATCATTAAACTCTAATTATAAGTAAGTAAACAGTCTTTAGCTAGCCATTTATTGTCCTTATATCGGTGGAAAAGTCATGTTATAATGTTATTGAGCTAACTCCTTTGAATACACAAAGACATTAACTTCATGCAATAAAATCGCATTACACTTTATGAAAATTTTGAATTACTAAATCTAACATCTTCAGAAAGTCACTTCAACATTAAATTTAGATCTCAAATTCAGCTAGAATATCTAAACGGTGTTTGCCTTTCAAACAATCCTAGTTACTACTTCAAATATATACTGAAACCAAATATCGCAATATACATTCTAGACTATGCATGCAATACAAAGATCATGATTAAAATCAATAGATAATAACATATTAAATCAGTGAATCAAATAATACAATTGGTTTAAAGCATTAAGCACATAATTTTCTCATCATAACTACATAGCAAAACGGATCTAGTTCACATTCGGACTTTGTTTAGAACAAATAACTACTCACTCATAATCATAAATAACCTTGCAATAATATAAATAAAAGACATTGATAAATACCTCTGGAATAAAATACTTTAAATCTTCAAATATTCTCTTAAAGCAAAGAACAATAAAGCAATAACTAAAACAATAAAGAATAGCTCCTAAAGCAATGGAATATTGATCTAAGTACTCAAGGGCAACTAATTTCGTAACCTTAGGTTTGTATTTATAGTATTCTAGGTAGTAAACATCCCAAACCAACTCAAAGAACTCCTTGTTATCTTAAATTCACGAAATCTACTCCAGCGATTCCTAGTGATTAGTGTGTAACTAGAATTGCTAGGAAAATCCATAATTTTGAGGTTTATGGTTTCACCGATTTGGCCAGCGATTATGAGTCCCTTGGAATCAATGAGAATCGCTCGTGTAAAAACTTTGTTCTTCATTTATTCCTTGGTGATGATTTTTTGCATACTCTTTCCACTTGATTAATTCCTTCATAATCTTCCATTTCTCGTTTATTTCTTCATATTCTTCATTTATTACTTGAAATAACAAAAATAAGAGATAACCTCGTGTAATATAGTCTTTTACATCTAAAATCGTCCTAAAATGAACTATAAACATGTCTAATTATTGACTTGTCATTACTATTTTTAATTAGTTAAATTAAAGTAAAAATAATAATAATAATAACCTTTAAAAGTAATTTCTACTAGAGAACTTTGATAAATCCCTGTGGATATGATTCTCATTTATCACTACTACAAAATATTTAAACTATAATATGAAGGGAAAATTTATTGTACACGCTTAACAAGTGTCAGGTTTACTGTCTTTGTTTAGTCTAAGTACCAAATTCATAGTTTTGAATTGTTTCATGTCGTTTCGTTCCATTCATTTTCCTATTATAGTTTGGACTCTTTGTTGTTGTTGATTTCCTTACTTATGTGTTATGAACTAGCATGCTATTATAGTATCATCTGGTGTTTTTCACCTACATGTTCATATGTTTGTGCATTGGTCTTATTTGTGTTCATGTTATAAGATGATGTATAGTGTTTGTGAGGTAATCCACACGTTTGGGTTCCTTGATTTTTTTTACGAGTGAGCACGGCACACGGTGTTAGAGTCCTTGGGGATGTCGGCACTCCTTATTAGTAGATGTGACATAGCTCACTGCCAAATATATAAGTTGATGTGGTGAAGCTCTGATAAGTGATTATTTAGACTTATATATAGCTCTAGTTTAGTAGTATATCTAGTATAAATATCCCGAAATGAGCTCTAATTGATGGTATTTATGTATTTTCAGGTATACAAGGTATAAAAGAGACAAAAGAGTGATTTAATGATGAAATGGGGATAAAATGCACAAAATCATGATTGACGTCGTGGAATGTGTACTCAGCGTGGGCGAGGCGTGGAGAAAGCGTGAGGAGAAGAAAAGTGGATCAGCAGTGTCGGCGTAGTGGTAGCGCCCTGGGTACATAGGGACGACGTCGGGATAGGTTAAGCAGGGCGCCAAGCATACTGAGTGAGGAAAATGCACACAAAAAGGCCGAAGTTGTGGTAACGCCATGGCTTTACACAAACAGCATCGGATCACTTATGGACAACGTTGAGATGTAGAAATAGAAAGTTTAGAGTTCTACTTCGTTTGGAATTGTCTATTAGAGTTTCTAATTGTTTTCTAAAGTGTCTTGGGGATATAAATAGGTATTAGAACGTGGTAAACACAAGAATTTTCATTAAGAGCAACCAATTATCATAGAGTAGCATAGTTTACTTTGTTCTTGAGATTAAGAAGAGTTTTGAAGGAGAAGACATTGAAGACTCACGTGTAGTGATTTGGTATTTTTCTCTTGATTTAATTGAAGTTATTTAGTTTAATATTTGATTGCAATAAATAACATGATGTGCATGTTTATTTCAATGATGTGTGATTAGTTCATTAATCTTGGGCATCAATGGATCCTATGGTATGAATGTTATGCTAAAGTAGTTATGAATTGATTATAAAGATAAAAAGTGCAATGGTTAGAATTTGTATTGATTTTAGACGTAATGTAATGTTACGAACATCTTGATCATGTGTTTGTTGCTTAGAGGTTTTAAGAGTTACCATCGCCATTGGAGCTTTTAAGCCGGATATGGACGATACAACAGTAAAAAAAATATAACATTGATAGATAATTATTGATTATGGAGGCACGGATAGTAAACTTAATTGGTTATGAATCTAAAGATTTAGAACTTAAAGCAATATGGAACTTATGTTATTCACACCAATAAGTGGAGTTCTAGTTTGCACATTAGAATCTTTTCCGTCACGACAGTGGGTTGAAGTGGATTTGAAGGAAATATGTCTATTCTAATTAATCATTGCACACACATAATGAAGATAAAGGAAGTGTGATATGTGAGCATAGTTATTCACTACCTAGGTGAAGTTGTGAACTAAGATTTTCTTAATATAAGAGTACAATTATTTACATTGTTTTGTTAGAATAAAGTAGTTTAGTAAAAACAAATTAAAAATGGATTTTCTTAGCAATATGATAAATTTGACTAAGTACATTATGTGCAACACACCTATCCCTGAGGACAATATCCATAATCAACATTAGTTGATCACAATATTACTACAATAGAGCCATTATACTTGCGGCCAAGATTAAGCTCACGGCTGACCGAACCTCGATTTGTATGACAATATGATTTGTTCCTTTTAGTGTATTTAGTATTTGTTTGCATACATTCCTTTCAGTTTTTCTTTTGTTGTTAATCGTATGCTTTCGGTTACCGTTTCTTGTATATTTGAAAAATTGAATGAATGGCCTCCAGATTTACTCACTAGAATTATCATCTTTGGTGACAATTGCAGATCTATCGTGTAGCAGACCGAGGAAAGAGAAGATCGACTACTATATCTGAGTCATCGGTGACTATCTGCTACTCTTTTGTGTATGTTTACTTGTTTGTATTTGCGATATATATATATGTCTTTGATACATTTTGGGTTGTACATTTGGTTGAGAGACTAGACTGCCTAACTGATGCATGATGTTACACTATTTATTGTCACTTTGATATACATACATGTGATCTATTCCCTAGTTTCCCTATATAGATGTTTTATGATGACTTCTGCCATATTATTAAAACTTCCACTAAATTTGTTAAAATGTGTAAAAGATTTTAATTAACTCTAAAAATCTCTTATGACGAGAAACGAGAAATATTTATCCTGAACATGAGTTGCGATGAGAATAAGAAAAAAAAGCTGACTACTAAGTTATTGAGTCCTACGTAGCTAGGATTATGACTTAATGACGGGATTACGCTGAGTGGTGCATTGATTAGAGGACCAGGCCATCACACATACACTTTGGCGCTAGATCAAGACAATGGAAATATGATTGTTTGCAGTCTTCTCTAGTTGTGAGCCTTGTAGTGTTATCATCTAGTTATTTGATTTTTAGATTATTAAACTTGGGTTGTATTTAAATAGGTCTTCTGGGTAGAATGTACTTTACTCTCCTTTAGTCTAAACTACTTGGTAGTATTTGAATGTCTTAAGTTGTGTTAAGGATTTAAAAATCTTATTATAGTTTAATAGTACGTCATATGGATTACTTTTTTATTTAATTCTGCAATTATTTATCCATATGCACTAGTTTGATATCCACAGGTTGTTTTAGGCGTGCCAAACTATTTGCCTCGGGCCCAGTTCGGGTATTGGGCCTGGGTGGTGATATGGGTCGGACGATCTGACCCTAGGTTAAGTGAGGGTCATATACTAGATAGTTGGAAAAAGGGTTACCTTTCAAAGGGAGGGAAGTTATGTCTTATCAAATCGGTGCTTGAGGCTATTACCACTTACTACATGTCCATGTTTAAGATGTCGGGAAAGGTTGTGAGGGTTATTGAGAAGGTATTTAGAGATTTTCTTTAGATTAAAATGGATGAGAGAAAAAAATTTAGTCTCATTAGGTGGAGAACGTAGGAGAATCCATTAGCAAATGGAGGATTAGCATTAGGTAACATCCAAAAAAGGAATCAGACTCTTATAATAAAATGGCTTTGTAGGTTTTCAAATGAGAGGGAGGCATTGTGGCATGAGGTAATTAAAAGTATTCATGGTCTTGATCCTAATGGGTAGGATGCAGGAGTGGCTCCTAGAGTGACTCATCAAAGTCCTTGGAAATTTATTCACTCTAGCATCACAGCATATCATCATCACATTTCTATAATGATAGGAGACGGATCTTCGGTACGTCTTTTTGAAAATATAAATGGCTAGGGAATACTTCATTTGAGTCTTGGTTTCCAAATGTATATTTGTACTCATCTTATCACAATCACCTCATTTTTCATTTTGCTTCTTATTCACATGGATCAAGTCCTCCTTACTATAATTGAAATATTTACCTACTGAATAGATTTCCAACAAGATTTCACGATGAAAAGAATGAACTTACTAATGCACTTAGTCAAATTAGGATTCATCTTGATAAAGAAGATACAAGACTATGGGACCTTGACCAGTCGAGTTATTTCACTTGTAAATCATTTTATAATCATTTAATTGATTGTCCTAAAACAAATGGTCACCAAGTATTTAATGGACTTAGGATGGTTCCCTCCAAAGTTTAAGTTTTTTGGTTAGCTAGAATTGCATGGTGGTTTGAACACTTTTGATAAATTACAAAAAAGAATGTTTCATTTGAGCATCTCACCTCATTATTGTTTTATGTGTATGATGGAAAGCGATTTAGTGGACCATATTTTCTTTAAATGTTTTACGGCTTGTCAAATGTGGAATGGGTGGGGTGTTTTTTCGGGTGGCCTCATTTTCAATCCGAGCTCATTGGATGGGTTGATAGCCATATTTGATAAAGTGGAATGTAAAAGTAAAAGAAAGCACATCATCGGTGTAGCAACATTGGCGTAACTATGGGGCATTTGGCTTGAGAGGAACAAGAGGTTATTTGAGAACAAGAAGAATTATGTTGAAGCATAATAGGACTCTACTAGATTATCCGCATCAAGATGGATCGCTTGCAGTAGGTTAAATTTAGGATACACAACTAGTGATTGATTTTACCATTGGCCATAGATAGCACAGTAAGTCCGTTTTGGAGTAAAGAGAATCAAACTCACTTGATAGCTAGTTTTCATTGTATTGAATATAGTTGTATTTCTTTTAAAAGTTGTCAATGGGTAAGTTCAGGTGATTTTTGTATTGACGTTGAATGGAGGATTTCTTGTCCTTGACATTACTTTATCAATAAAATTGTTTTGTTTACTATCAAAAAAAGAGCGTCAACCGAATAGGTTTTCTTAAATTTGGCCCATCAATTATCATTCGGGTGTTTCCAAAAAAAAATAATATAAAAAATAATATAAAATAAAATAAAAACTATCATTTGGGTGATTTGAATCCTTCAACTTTTATTTTAGTTCACATTAGGATTTACTAACTTTAATAGAAACAAAAAACTAACATAACTATAGGGACGGGTCAAGGTAAGGGGGTTGGTGGTGACTGGACAGTGTCGGGCTCAATACGTTGGCAGCCATTTAAAACCTAATTTCTTTCACCCATCAGACTTAAAACGTGAAGCCTCATTTAAAGAAAGAAGTCTCTTACCACTCGGACCAGCCGATTTGTTAGGAACATATACAAAGTTCGGTAGTTATGTATTACTATATATATTCGTGTCTTGCTTTCCTTATATGTGCATTAGTATACTCTATAAATAAGAGTGTCATATTGTATTAAGTGTGCCCTAACTAATACAATTTCAATTACATTATTATGGTATTTTTTGGATTAAGTAAACTCTATAAATAAGGCCCAAGTTACAAAGCTAGATAGCACAAATTCTTGGAAACATTACATCAAAGATATCCTTTAGGAGAATGGTTTGCAAATCAATGGACATATCCCCGAGTACGTAGGTGCCCAAATCAGAAATAAAAGCATGATTTGTCATCCAGTCTGCTGCTCTGTTTCTTTCCTTATAGACGTGGAAGATCCTACATTATTATGGTATTAAAGCCAAAGCCCAAACTTGAGTCGACTTTCGAGTCAACGACTGTCTATATGCCCGTCCATAGATCATCTGTCCGTGTGCGTTTGTGGTTTCTTCAGGCCATAGTCAATTAAATTGATTTCTGTATCATCCGTGCCTATGCCCGTGCACGCTCTCTCATGTGTCATATGCCCTTGTGCTTCTGCACGCGCATTTGTCCCTACTTCTTCATGCACATCATGTTTATCACAACTTGGATATTTTGTGTCAATCTGTTATGCACCATGGTTGGTGTGCAAGCAATCCGTGTCCATATTCGCTTTGCCACCTCAAGTAGGTTAATTTTGCTCCACCACCGTCCTTTTTTTTCCTGATATGTTGCATGTTTGATGTTTTGTTGGTTGTGCCTTCATCCCGTAGTGCGTAAGTGAAGACTGTTCTTGGTTGTCTTGCGTGACCGCCCGAACTCAATCCCAAATTCATGTCCAAATTCAAGGCTGATGATTTAAGTTTTTTTGGATTCCTAATTCAAATTGGTTTCGTTGTCACCATTTTGAGTTTCAGAGGGACGTTAGGCAACGTATATAAAGTTATTATATTATGTGCTTTTATTATTTATGTATTATTATATATATTCGTGTCGTAGCTACTTTCCTTATTTGTGCACTAGTAAGCTCTATAAATAAGAGCACGCTATTATATTCAGTTTGCCATAATTAATACAATTTCAATTACATTAACACTGGTTGATGCATGGAGATACCATGACCAAAATTTACAAGTTTCGAGCATTTACAAAAGAACAATTTTTGGTAGATATCCCAAAATTTAGGAAGTTCATATTCATAATGAAGTATCACTTTTCCGAGGTTTTCGTGATCTGTCGAGGAAACACTAATAAAAACCAAACTGGTATTGCTCTGCTTTGAAGTTGTGTAGAATTAGGACACTGCCGGCATTTGATGATAAGGAAAGATTATCGACTCTCTTATTTCAATGAGAAACAAGGGTGATTAAACAAATTCTTCCGGATATGAACAAAAGGCAGGCAAGCTGCTTACATATATTACCAAAAAAAACGCTTAAGTAATTTAGAAATGAAATTTCCAAGGGGAGCTCAATCTTTTCATATACATAATGCATCCAAAACTTTGTTATTATGGCCTAACATTTAATGAGTATACAACAGGAAAGAATTGAGATCACAGACAGGGAAAAGACCAATTGGCCAAGAAATATACAAGAAGCAGAGATGCCACAACTCTATCTGCGCCATTATTTTCATACGAACATATGCGCAATTAGAGACAAAAGGTTGATGCTACTCCAATAAATCACTCAACTGAGTTTCTTGAAAGTTTGAGTACCTGTACACATTCCTAGCTTATGGAGATGGAATTAAGCTGTCTGAAACTTCTTGTTGGACAGGTAAATTTTCGATAGAGCTTCTTTGACTGGCAGTATCTGACGATTCCTCCTCTGTCACAGGGACTAAAACAGATTAGAATGAGGAATGTATGTTGGAAAATATGAAAAAACGACATCTATTCAACAAGAACCAATGAGAGTTGCTATGTTATAGGGCAATTCATAGTCTACATCTTCAAACTTATGCTAAAATATAGTAGTCCATAGTAGCCACACGGACGAGAACATCTTGCAACCCTCGAATTGCACGAATATGATACACAAACTGACCCACAAATTTTGATTTTATGGATCAGCCCAACTGACCATATGATTTAAGTAAGAAAAAAGTGAGAAACGAGAACCAACAGATTGGACGAGCGTAGCAATTTGAAAGAGCAACGCCTATCGCCTATTTTTTAATTTTAAGGATAAAGAACTAGTTCGTTGCATCTCTATGTGCATGTAACGTGCAGTTATAAATGGGCCTCCTACAACAACATAGCCTCAATCCCAATTGATTGGGGTCGGCTACATGAATCAAACTCTTCCATAGTGCTCGATTTAGTGCAATTGGATCAAACTCTTCAAAAATAGATAATAAAAGATTAATCTTCAATTGCTTTTTTAATTCTTTTTTCGGATGTTAGGTAAAGCCCATTATAGATGCAAGGGGATTTTACATTTATTGACTTTAAGCGACAAAAGACCTTGTTGAAGTAGCAGAAACGAAAATGAACTCTAATAGGTGAAGAATGTACACCTTACCAGATTAACGAAGTAAAACAAGCATGTAATACAGAAGTCCCTAATGTAACAAGAGTAACCATAGAATTTGCCAACTAAAAACCCAATACTGTACCAATTCCTAACAGAATTTATGTCCAGAGCGAACGCTATTTCCATTTAGAAACATGAAATTTTAGTGCATTTACACATATATAGGCTCTATACTAAGAACTAACTAGGAACCTAAGTGAGAGGGATTTTATTACGCGAATTTCAAAAGATTTTCCCGCAGTATTGCAGTTGATGTAAACGCTGCACTTAATGTCCATACTGGTGAAGAATTTATGAATCAATACATAAAACATTATTATCAAAGCTCTTGTTCCATGACTCTGATTGCCGGTAAAATTCAAAGACAACACCTAAAAGAGAATTCTCACTAACTATGGATAAAATTATTTCTTACGAAAAAGTTGGATCAGAAAGATATTCAGATACTATAGTTTTAATAAACAAGATAGAAAGCTTACCAAATAAGGACTTTATAGATGGTCCATTTCTTTTAGTGGTCTTCTTCCTCACTTCAGCTGAACAAAAGAAGCAGATAAATCAGTCTTTTTTTAGGTACTTTTTTTTTAATAACCGTGGGTGTTCAAACATTTTTCACTCCCCCTTTACTTTGGTTCGACTAATCCCATTGGAGTTAGTTGGGCTCCCCAACCCTATAACCAGGAGAAACCGAGGGAATATAATGTAGATACCAAGAATTGAATTTATTTATTTTTTGGTAGTACTTTTGGGAAAGACAAATCAGCTTACCAAATCAAGCATAAATAAAATTTGCATGATACCAAATGCTTAAACAGCATATTGTCACGTTCGCAACTAATAGAATTGCACAATTATAGCACAACATAAGCTCAATCCAAAAATTAGTAGGGGTCGGCTACATGGATCAAGCTCTTCCATTGCGCTCGATTTAGTGCCATTGATGGTGGGCCTTTCAAATCATTTAGATACCCCCTAATTAATGCATTCCAAATTAGCTTCAATTTACCACTACCCCGTTATATTTCTTTAGTTTTTATTGAATCGAGTAATGTCAACCAAAACATACGTAACGGCAAATAAAGAACAAACATACTTATAATATAATTAAGAACCAATCATCATAACTACTCCTAAGAATAATAATAGTTTAGAAAATACTTATAAAAAACCAAAACGAAAAATAGAAACTCTCCAAAAAAATTGAAAAAAAAAACTCCCCAAAAAAACACAAAAAAAACAAAAACTATTAAAAAAACTAAAAATTTAGATTTTACCATCTTACCCCTCACTTAAGTGCGAGAAATATCAATGGCTTGTGTTTTTTATTTGTTCTTATAAAATATCAATTATGACATCATAATGCCACATGTCACGTTATGAGAGCTTCACACGTTCCACATGTCGCTTTGTGAGACCTTCTCACAGGAACAGTTCCTTTATATATATATATATATATATATAGATTATTCTGTCCCAAAGTTTAATAGTATTGACTCATAAATTTAATTCCTCGATAGTTTGAACAACTTTGAATGTCTTGTTTGTTTTTCAATATAGGTAAGAGGGCGCTTCTCCAATCCATTGACATTATTTTTTATTTTAAAATTTTGTTAAAAAGTTTTGTTAACCAAGTCAATCAAATTTCTTTGAAAATTTGATCCTGATAGTCTAATCTTCCATAACAAAGGGCATAGAAAAGTAGGAATGACATAATACTTTGGCGGGAGATGCATCAATGAGAAATACAAATGAAATTAATTAAAAGATAATCCATCTTTTGGTACTAACGCATGAGATCATCCAATCTGAAACACATTCAATCATGTCGAAGTCCAAAACACATATATGATGTCATAAAGAAAAAGAATTAAAAAAAAAAAAAAAAAAACTTTAATCCAACAAAGAGCATACCAATTCCAGATGCTTGGTAATCATTGACGATTTCAAAGTTCTTATATGTATAACCCACAAAACTGAGGTCCTTTGAAGAGATCGTCTGAAAGCAAGCAAAAAGTAAAAGAACTGCCAACATTTACGGTAGCATCACACACAGTAAACACACATCATAACCATTAATCATAAATTAATGCTCAAATAGTTCATTAAGTGCACTGCCTATAAGATCTTATATGCAAGCAACAATCATTGTGTAGGCATATAAATAAAGATCATTGATAAGCAAAGTTAATCGTTTTTAAGCTCACGATATGGACTACAAAGAACTTCCTTTTAATTTATATGTGTACACGTATATATAGATATATGAAATTTCAATAGTATGATTTATATTTTTTATTTTTTTGGTTTCCCACGTGTTAATTTGGTGTTAACCACACTGACTAATCCATGTTCGGGCGCTATTGGGCCCCATACAAGAGGTGGCCATTCCAACCCAATTTTTTTTCCATCCACGAGATTCAAACTCGAGACCTTACTCAAGGAGAATTGAGTTACCACCACTTGGACTGACCGGTTGTTGGTAGTGATTTACATTATTTACAAGTGAGAATGAGCAATACCATCAGTAGACTTTGCATGAATTTTATCAAATTGAGAATAAAGAAAATGCAAAATAAAAGCGAAAAAGGAGAAACAAGGATTTTATGATTCAGTACTATAACATGCATTCACGAGAGAAAAGGAAAGGGAATGATTTCATTGATGCATGCTCTAGTTACGTGAACTCTATATTTATAGAATTACAAGGACATTCACAATCATGAAAACTTCGAAGAATATCAATAAACTACTCAGTTCTAATTGATTGTAAGCAACCACCTTTTTCCTTAAGTAGTGAAATCAATTATCTACAACTTTTTATGCAACAATCCCCTTACTTTGGTAAATAAAGGTTTACCATTCCCTAAATGCAAATACTTGTTGAAATGGAGAAAGTATGTCTGCAAGATGAGTTTGCCTTGAGAGATAAGGAATACAAATGAGCTTATTATTCAATTTCTCTTTTATAAAAGATTTATCAATCTGTATTGTATGGTCATGTTGCATTGGATTATGTGTTATGTTGACTGCAGACTAATTATCACAATAGTTGTATATAGAGTCATTATAGTTGATTTGAGATCGTTAGATATAGTCTTTAACTATAAGAGCTCACAAATTTGATAAGCAAATGCCCGAGACTCTAACCACATTGGTTTCCAATTTCTTAGTAGTTGCTCCTTTTCCAACTACGGAACCAACATAATCAGCACTTATTTAAGTTTTCTATACTATCCCTGTGTGGCAGTTGTGAGATTTTTGTGAGTTAGGCCAGGTCCAAGTGTTAAGATTGTGGAGAGACTAGTTGTAATGAGTGGGCGTTAGTGAGAGTAAGCGTTTCTACAAAACACTAAGGCATTTTAGAGGGTCCACTCCAAACTCATAACCCTTTATCTTTCTCTCAACTAGTTGATATGAAATTATTCATTCATTTCCAACACTCAAGTCCAACTATTTAGCCCAATTGATGCGAGACGAAATGCGCGATGACCAGTACACCAAGTTTAAATAACAAAAAAAATAACAAGAATATGAAGAAAAGGGATAGAAAGGAGCACCGCGAACAAGGATGTTCGATAAGCTCGTTGAAACAATCACCACAAGCAAGAATCACTTGACTAGATCTCGAACGCTTCAAATCCCAACAAATTTGATAAGTTCTCTCACACTCACAGGTGCAAAAAGTCTCTCATAGAGATATCTCCATACTCAAAACTCAACTTACCTCCTTTATTCAATGAAATAATATGCCTTTTATATGATGCATAAACTTTTGAAACTGAAACCTACAGATAATATAAAACGATAAATTTCGTTTTAAATGAAATTCACCAAATTTCCATGCCAAAAGTACAAAACGGATATTGACGTGTTAATCTTCAAACTAGATCGTATCACCAGTTATGACTTGCTTTTTCAAATTGAAATTGGAGTTCTTTTCTTAGAAAAAATTTGTTATAGCATGGGCTTATGTTTTCTTTTTTCGAGTCTCAGACGTGCCTTCTCTTCTTGGGCTTCACACTCATTGAAACTAAGAGGCCACATGTCTTCAACTTGGGCTTGTGTTTAACAAAGTACTATTTAATGTATGTAATTATAAGTTTCCAAAATATAAACGTTATTTTCTTTTCATTAAGCGTACATGTCATAATCATTTTCTAAGCATACATAAAATATTTAATTATCTACATAATAAATATATATATATATATGCATATTACTTTTTACTTTTGAAAAAGTAGGGCCCCATAAAAAGAGGGCCACGAGCAATCGCCCTACATCCCTGGTTGAGGGTCGGGCCTGATTCTTTTATCTTCAACATATGGCAAAAAAGTAAAAATTTAAAATTTAAAATTTAAAAAAATAGACGCAAGCATTTTTTAAATTCGCACTTATGAACCACATCCACAAGGAGGGTGAATGGTTTTAATAGGTAATGTGGTAAATAAAAGGATCCACTCTATGGTTTAGGGATAATGATAATTTTTAGTTATTCTAGTATAATCTTACGGTTAGGATAGGGATATAATACTAGGACCCACCACTTTCTAAGAGGAAATTGAAAAAATGTGTTGGGGAAGGTCAAATGGAATAGTCAACGGCCATCTTGAGGCGGCCATCTTGAGGCAATCATATGGTTTGTACTTCGACACAAAAATAGGTTAAATATTAGTTACACTTCAATACATATCCAATTGGGTACAAGCAACATTTTTGGATTCTAAATCTTCCTCAAATTCTCCTCTCTTTGTCAGGCTTAAACGTGTTGGAATATTAGAGTGTTAGAATTGAGAATTTTGCAGATACTGTAAAGTATCTTTTGGTGAATTAAAAGTATTAAAAATAGAGGTATGGTAATTCTTATTTTGTAATCTGAAAAGTTGATTATACTAGTTCACCTAATTTGTCGTGTAAGAAGTTAATTCTATGAAAAGAAAGAATGATTAGAACATACTTATTCTTTTTTTTGTAGAAATTAAAATTTTTTGTAACATGTTGAAGCACAAATTATATCTCCTCTCCATTTCTCTATACATGGTATCAGAGCTTCTAAGGATCTTAAGGGCATATGAGTGAAGAAAACAAGAAGGGCTTCCTCTCTGAGAGATCAAATTGAAATAGATATCCGAATTTCACTTCCTATGGCTTCAACCAAGAAGTTAGCTCTTTCACCTCAAATCTTCAAATAGACAAAATATTATCGAGTTTGGGTTGTCAAGATGAAAGCTCACTAGAGAGGCCATGGCTTGTGGAAATGAGTCGAAGTTAGGACGAAATTACCGCCTTTGGGAGATAACCCAACTCCTTACTAGATCAAGGATCATGACCTGTGAAACACCAAAAGAAGTTTGGAACAAGCTCGAGGTGATGCATATTTAAAGTGATAGAACCGGGCAAATGAAAGTTGTAAATTTGAAAAAGGAAGCTCATCAAGTCCATCAAAGAATATGTTGACGGGCACATGGAAGTTGTCAACAAAATTCGATTCTTGGTTAAGATCTAACAGACCAAAGAAAAACTAAAGAAAGTTTTGGTGAGTCTTCCTAAAAGTATTGAGTCCAAGATTTCATCTCTTGAAGACTCAAACAACTTGACTAAGATTTCTCTTAGAGAGCTTGTTCATGTTTTTCAAGCTCTGAGCAGCGACGATCAATGTGACAAGAAGACAAAAATAAAGGGGATTTTCGTGCAAAAGAAAATAGATAGCCTTTGCAAGGAGAAGAGAAGAAGCAATCTGCTAAAAGAAAGATCAAGATAAGAATGAAGGTAATGGAAACACGGGTGATGGTTAGGGAAGACATCATCAATGTCCTCATAGTAAAAAGAGGAATCATTCACAAGATTTTTGGTGCTTTAGGCAAAGTGTGCATTGTAGATAATTAAAGCGATTAGGTACTAAGGCTTGCACGTCTTGGAGTTGCACACTTATTAGAGTATAGCGAGGATTAAAATTCTAATAGGGGAGGCAAGATATAGATCCGAGGGATTGAATCATTACAAATCAATTGTGTATTGTCATTATCTTCAACCTCCTTCAATAAGTGTGATTTATGTGCTTGTTTCAAGAGCTTAATCACTATTGTTGATTATTTGAAATAAGTTTCTCCACACTCTTCAAGCTCATGATTAGGATCAATGGGCGCGCTAGCACATCTACAATTCTAACTTCCTTCTTTTCTTAAAAATAACTATACGTATTTATGTTGAGATGTAATGCGCCACCTCAGCTCTTAGAAAACACTTCAACGTTTTCAATTCTTTGTTTCAAATTTTAAAGCTAGACATTGTTTTGATTTGTTTCTTGTTCTCATTATCTCTAATCACAATGATGCTATCTACATGTAGCAAAAGAGTTGTAACTCCCCCTATACTTGAGTGTTTGATAAACAATGTATAATCTCCCTCGCTTTGTTTACAAACCATATTGGTCTTACAAGCCGGTCTCACGAATAGGGAGGTGTTACAAGCCGGATCCCCAGTAGTTGACTTGGGCTCAAACTCACTAATAATAGCCCAATCATATATTCAAAATATGGGGGGGCAAAGATGGGGCATCATAAGAGGGACAAGCTCCTACGTTAGCCCAATCGACTCAAATCAGGCCTGTTCAGGATCGAGCCCGAGATGACATTATCCAGGACCTGCAGAGGGGAAGATTAGCACTATCGCAAGGTCAAATCCAGAGAGGAGACACCCCACATCCAGTGCGTGCGAGCAAGTTATTGGTAATCCGACAAGATGACAGCAGTCTAGCAGTCAGCGAGGCCTCGGTACACAATGGAAGCAGGAGTGACGACTCTACATCAGACGGAGAGTCATCTCCAAATGAGTATGTACAACTCGTTGGACTTTGGAGAATACGAAGACCCGGAGCTAGATTTCGATCAATATGAACCAACCCGAGTCGCGCCCGCCCCACAGGTCGAGGTCACGACAGAACCAGAAGATCGGTCAAATACGGACACAGTGATGGAGATCATTGACAAAGCCATACTGACACACATCTTCGCACAACCCATGGAATTCGACGCAGTAGAGGCAGAGACAAACAACCAAATCGGCATCGCAAGGAATCAGGATATAATCCTGAATGGTGAATCAACTCCACAACAACCAGGTTGCATACCGAACGCCAAGAATACGGGTGCCACAATGGAGCTGAAGGAACAAGTAATTGCAATCCAAGCGCAAACTTACCAAAATCAGTCTGCAAACACACTGAAAAGATGTGGAATCCAGATTAAGAAAAATCAAGATAAAAAAGCTAGCGTGCGAAAAGAGTTAGAGAAATTGAGATCAGAAATAAATTATGAGAGTAGGAAGGACAAAAGGGGCACAACCGGTCTTCAATGAGGATTATTTCCTGGAACGTACGCGGGCTAGGATCTACAAATAAAAGAAGAGTAATAAAAGAGCTGGTTAAGAAGTATAACCCTGATATTCTAGTGATCCAAGAAACCAAACTCATGGAAGTCGATATGGGGTGGTGGCAAGCGTATGGGGGAGTCGCTTTAAGCAATGGGTGAAATTAGCATCAATCGGGGCAAAGGGTGGAATAGCAGTAATTTGGGATACCCGAAGATTAAAAGTGACTGACAGTGTCTTGGGATGTTTCTCAGCTTCTATCCAAGTTCAGGAACAAGATTCCACTTGGTGGCTATCGGGTGTTTATGGCCCTGCAACCACATCAAATAGGTACGAGTTTTGGGAGGAATTGGGGAATCTGCATGTATTATGCAGCCCAAAATAGTGTGTGGTTGGGGACTTCAACACTACTCGGTTCGTAGGGGAGAAGCAAAACAGCCCACGCATCACCACAAGCATGGCTCGATTTTATCGACTGATAAGGGAGCTGGAATTGATTGATCTGCCACTACGGAACGGTCCTTACACGTGGTCAAACCTAAGAGACAATCCAATATGTGCGAGGCTCGACCAATATTTATTCACAAAGGAATGGGGAAAATCTTTCTTAAACAGCAGACAAGAAGCAGCACCACGTATTACTTCGGACCACCATTCCATTATATTGGATACAGGCCCGATCAAATGGGATCCTTCCCCATTCAGATTTGAAAACATGTGGTTAAGGCATCACTAATTCTTTCCTACGTTTCAGCAGTGGTGACAGAACACATACTCGAGCAAGAGCGGGGCATACCGAGTGACTAGAAAAATGAAGATTATCAGGCATCATCTGCAACACTGGAACAAAAACGTGTTTGGGGCAATACAGACGCACAAGCAAGAAATCATATCTAGTATTAAATCACTAGATAAGGCTTAAGCGCAGGGAGAATGGGATGCCACAAAGAAGACGACAAGAGGCTTCCTCAAGGAGGAGCTTGAACATAACTTAGCGTATGAGTGCCAGAGAATCAGACAAAAGGCCAAAATTAAATGGATACGGGATGGGGATACTAACTCTAAGTACTACCACCGGATTATGAGTACCCGCCACAACAAAAACTATATTGGGCGCCTACAGAGTGAAGACGGGACCTTCTGCGAACAATAAGAGAACATCCAAGAACTGGTGGTAGGTTTCTACACTGAGTTATTCTCCCGACCAGATCATTCTAAATAGGAGATTGAAGGAATCGAATGGGGAGCCATTTCCCAACAGGCGGCACAACATCTTGAAAGGCCATTCACTGAAGCAGAGGTGTGGGGGGCTATACAAAGCTGTGGCATCGATAAGGCGCCTGGGGTGGACGGCTTTACAATAGAATGCATCAAAGCGTGTTGGGATTTCATGAAGACGGACGTTATGTAGGCAATGCACGATTTTCACCGAACTGATGTGGTCAACACGAACACAAATGAGACCCTAATCTGCCTAATTCCAAAGAACAAACAGGCGTGTAAAGTGTCGGATTACCGCCCTATCAGCCTTATCTCATCCATGTATAAGATAATAGCAAAGACATTGGCACTGCGAATTCGTGAAGTTTTGAATGATACAATCGCAAGGGAACAGTCTGCTTTCGTCCTAGGGAGACAAATGCTGGACTTGGCACTAATTGCGAATGAAGTGGTAGAGGAAGCAAGAACAAAAGCAACAAAGGCCTACGTACTCAAATTAGATTTCGTGAAAGCCTATGATAGAGTTAACTGGGACTTCCTAGATCTAGTGCTGCACAAGAAAGGATTCGACATAAAATGGAGACAATGGATGAGAGGGTGCATCAGTTCAGTACATACTATATATTGATCAATGGGAAACCAAGAGGGAGCATTAAGGCTCGTAGAGGACTAAGACAAGGTGACCCCTGTCTCCATCTCTCCTCATCTTGGTAGCGGACATACTAGGAAGAATGCTGGATCAGGCTAAGGAATCTGGAGTCGCAAAGGGCATAGAGGTGGGACGATATTGCATTCAAACTTCACACCTCCAATTCACTGATGACTCGCTCCTATTTGTAACTGGACAAGATGACTCGTTAAACAGAATGATGGAGGTGGTACAAACATACTGCGTAATTTCAGGCCTTCAGCTGAACATGGACAAATGCCTGCTAGCCGGAATCAACATGGATGACCAAGCAGTAGGACAAAAGGCTAGATCGATTGGTTGCTACGAAGGGAGTTGGCCAATGAAGTATTTAGGCATGCCACTAGGGGGTCTACCACAAAAAAAAATAATTTGGGACCCGGTAATACAAAAAATTGGACATCGTATCGAGAGCTGGAAAGGGAGTTAGATGTCTCGAGGAGGGCGCCTCACAATGCTACAGGCAGTTCCCTCAGCGTTACCGACCTACTTCCTATCCCTCTTTGAGATCCCAAAAGGGGTGGTGAAAAGAGTGGAAGGTATGATGAAACGATTTCTATGGAGCACAATGTGGGATGGGAAACCCAACTATCTAGTGGCATGGAGCACCGTGAATAAGCCCAAAGAATTGGGAGGTACAGGGATTGAAGATCTCAAACTGAATAACAAGGTCTTCGCGATGAAATGGCTTTGGAGATTACAAACCGAACCAGAGGCTTTATGGGCGAAAGTAATTAAAAGCAGGTGTGGAAGGGACTGCAAGCAGTGGGACTCGAGAAACGCTTACAGAGCCAGCACAAAAAGCCCATGGAGGTTCATATCATCGTGCATGGATGAATTTTGGCAAGGTATGAAGTTAGAGGTGGGGAATGGAAAACAAATCAAGTTTTGGGAAGATGCATGGAGGGGAGAAACACGGTTTAGCATGGACTACCCAAACTTGTACGCACTTACCCCCAAGCCCCATGCTTCAATTTCAGATCTGTGGAAATAAGCCGAAGTTACTGGTGATGAACCCAGATGGGATCTCCATTTCCACAGAAGGTGCACGGCAGGGGAACATAGGAGGTAGCCCGGATGATGGAACGCCTAGGAGGGTCCTTCCTTTCCGCGGGACAATCGGACTCGAGAAAGTGGAAACAAACCAGTGATGGCAAGTACTCCATTCACTTCGGGAGGATTTGGCTTCATAGTTTATCGAATGCACAACCTTCCCCAGCCTTCAAGTCGATTTGGCAAACCTGCAGTCCATCCAAAGTAAAATTCTTCACTTGGACCTTCTACTAAAGGAAAATCAACACCATTGACGTATTACAAAGGAGAAGACCAAGATCGAGCCTATTACCCTCTCAGTGCCCACTATGCTTGAGAGAAAGTGAAACCTTCGATCACTTATTCCTACAATCTGCCTTTGCGAGGGGATCTGGACAGAGCTGATCTCAGAATTGAACATGCTGTGGACAACACCGGTCTCGGCAACGGACTGCCTAGTCGACGCTAACTTCCTGAATCTTGGCTCAAGAAGAGAGACTATGTGGAGAAGTGGAGTCCAAGCTCTCCGGTCAATATGGGAAGAACGCAACAGAAGAATCTTTCATGACAAGGAGAGAACGAAAGAGGAGATATGGGAAATTGTCATATACAAGGTTACCTCATGGATTAGATCCACAAATAGAGCTTCGAAGTGGGGATGGAACTCTGCAACAAGCAGCTGGAGAAATATCCTTCGATAACAAAGGGGAGAGAAGATATAAAACGTGGAGTGCTTGCTCGCAATTTGAATGTGACAAGACCTCTCACTAGGCGGGGGTAACGAGGAGTCCACTCGCGTGCACCTAGTAGTTCACGCCGAAGACTGAACGGGACGCGCGATTTCGTCCAACAGTCTAAAAGGTTTGGTAGGTGTATATAAACTAGTCTAGATACTCATACTTTTGTTTTGATCTATAGAGGGTACTCATTCCCTCTAGTATGTATATACGTTTTCACATATTTACTAAGGTAATCAAAATGGAGCCCAGTCTCCTTTCACATCAAAAAAAAAAAAAAAAAAAAACCATATTGGTCTTCAAATAGGCAAATATACCAAATCATGCCCTTAGATATTGTTTCAATTTATATAGAGCCTTCTTCGATTTACATACATTATGAGTAGCAAGTCATGTCCACCGACATTTAAAATTTTTCCTATAGATCGCCATGTAGAAATTCATTTTTTCCCATCAAATTGTTGTAAATCCTGCCCATAATGAGTACCAATACCACGAGAGCTCCTACAATATTCATCTTTGCAACTAGATGATCACATATCTCTCAATAGACTACACCATATGTTGGAGTATATCTTTTGGTACTAAAGTTGTTTTTATCACTTTAGCGACCCCTATGCCTTTTATTCCAATGTCTAAACCCATATACATTCAACTAGTGTCTTACCTAAAAGATCAACTAATTCCAATTTTTCATTCCTTTCCAAGGCTATTTACAAATTCATGGCTCGTTCCCATCATTAATTAGCAAGGCATCAAAAAAAGCTTTTGGAATTAGAACATAATTCAACGAAAGACGCAACATTAGAGAAAGGGCACAAGGAACATTCCGTGCATGCATTAAGTATTTCATCCATGGTTGCATTATATTTGACCCTAGCAATTTGATGAGCAAGTCAAAAACCGAATTCCGCATACCATCATAATTTGCCACTTTCGCATATACATGGAGAAAAGAGCATTCATATGATGAATGAAACAGTAGGAGGGCCTTGTTCTTAACCTAAGTGAAAGTTAAAAAGCAAAGTGACTCATCCAAGAAAAAACGGCATAGAAGGCTTCAAACTTTAACTAAGCTACTATTTAACTAATACTACAAGTGGATATTGAATTTAGAGATTAATGGAAGTTTAAGAGAAAATGCACACCTTTCTCCAAGGGCCTGACTTCGGCGAAGGCTGAGTACCACTATCAATCTGTGAGAATGATACGTGAGAAAGTAAAAGGTAAGTACTTCATGATAGTAAAGAGAATAAGGAAAACATTGCAATTTTTAGAGATCTGTTCAGATGTAGGTACATCCTCAAACTTCTCAAAGTTTTGAGTATCAAGCTCATCCTTGACTTCTGGAACAAAAGCTGCTTCCATCTGATATAGTGTGTGCCATTCGACCCCCTCAAACCATGGATGAGCCTGGCATAAGACATAAGGCTTGATCAAGTTCTCAATACTGTTCCAAATCTTTCTAGAAACAAGAAAAATACAAATAGAAAAAAACATAAAACACCTTTATTTCATCAGCACCGTTTGCCCCAATCCTCTTATTGGCATTGCATAAGAGTTTACAGATTAGATCTTTTGCCTCTGCAGATAATATCACTTCTTCAGGAAACTTCAAATGATTTCTCCAATTAACAATCTGCACCAATACAAGTAACATATAAACAAAAAAGTAGATCCTACAAAACAATGAAATCTTTAGCATATCAACTATATTCCAACACCATAATTGACATAGGATTTAACCTGCATAAATACTGTCCATGTTTTCTACATCTACTCATTTGGTAATTTGGATAAGGAAAAAAATAATTGCGATCAAGTCTAACAAATTAGAATATTGTCTTTCAAGGACATGGTACCTAAGAAGACGTTCCATTTTCCAAAAGCTTCTAGAGTTATGTTTCATCTACAAATGTTTGGTTAAAATATAACAATTCTTAGAGAACAGTTTGTCAAATATTTCTGGGCAAAACACATTTTTGGTCCCTCAACTTTTATTAGTGAATATTTGGTCCTTAAGACTTTTCTTTAAGTGCACATTTGGTCCTTCCACCGTTTGGACTGTTAAGTCCGGCTGATGTGGCTAACATAAGTGTCACGTGGCCCCTTTCTTTTTATTTGACCGCCGGTTCACCTTAAACTGAACCGAACCAATGAAAAAACAAAAACAAAAAAAATAACAAACCCATGCGCCTAAATTTCACTTTAACCCCATTGTTCTCTCCACTCGTATTTTGATTAATTGCTGGAATTACATATTGAAGAACACTTTCTGTGCATTGGTAAAAGAGAGAGCATTGGAATTCAATTGGGTTAACCCAAGACATTACAGATTGAAGAACACCTTTAACCAGTCCTTAGAAATTCAATTGTTCTAACTTTAAGGAACCCAGAAAAATTAATGAAACAAGAGAGCTAGCTAGCTTACAAGGACAATCATGACGGGCTTACTTTACAAGGGCTGAACTTGGGCATTGGTGTTGGAGTTGGACACAAGACTCTTTTACCTCCCCAATACGAATATGAGATAAAGACATGGATTGTGGAGAGATCTAAAAGTATTGTTTACTTCGAGTTAATTGATTAATGGCTGAAATTATTAACTTTTGCTTAATTGATTAATGGCTGAAATTATTAACTCTGAAACATAGGTGTCAACCCACACACAGTACATCAAAGAAGAAAACATAGGTGTCGGCCAACTTTATGAAGAATGCGTGCCTTCTTTTTGGTACTACTGTTAGCCACGTCAACGGGACCTAACAACTCAAACGGTGGAAGGACTAAATGTGCATCTAATAAAAGTTCAAGAACCAAATGTGCACTAATAAAAGCTGAGGGACCAAAAGCATAAAAATTGCATGGTTTAGGGTTTAGGGACTAAAAGATGCATCTTGCCAATTTTTATATTAGTCATTTCTCAATGTTCTAGTGAGCTCTAAGCATGAAGTTTAAACATACAACTAAAATGTATAAATAATGAGTATAGGAGCAGTAAAACAGTATTTTGAATTTAGGTTCAACTCTTGTTAAGTAGTTTGGGAAGAGTTACAGCCTCTCAAATGCTGTTGGGCAGTTTTCTTGTTCCTTAGAGAGATTTACTCTCTAATATCACTAGTAATTACATAATTAAGTTTGTTCTTCCGTTATTTATATTGAATTTGAGGTTTGGGATCTTATCAGAGGGAGAGTTGAAACCATAGAAAATATGGAAAAGAAACCTATGCTGTGATGGTATAATTACATAATATGTGCAAGTCTTCACCTAGTATTGCAAGGAAAGAATCAAGAATTACTTGAGAGTTGACCATTAACGTCTTTGCAAAACCAACATGCACAATCCAAATCGTTCTTTGCATAACTATTCACAAGGTACATTTGATCTTATAAACCATAACATAACTTTAGATAAATCATAAAGCATCTAAATCTAAAATTCTTTAAAGTTTCTTGAGAGATGACATATTAGGATAAATTTAGCATTGTCTTGCACAATTAACACATTTCCCATGATATTGTCACAGTGAATAATGAGAATGTTAACATCGTCAGGATACATAAGATTACCTTTCGACAAGTTGCCATTGGTTCATCTGAATAGAATGGGGGATAACCCACAAGCATTTCATACATAATGGCTCCAAGGGACCACCTACAAAAGAGAATATCATAATACCATCTGCGAGATGATTTTTTTTTTCTGAGAAAAATCTACTAGATGATTTTAATACAATAAACAATGGAAACTAACGATTACGTACCAATCACACTCCATTCCATATCCTTTCTTCAACAAAACTTCTGGGGCAATATAATCTGGTGTGCCAACAGTAGAATAGGCCTGCAAGTCCCACAACTACAATTTAAAAATATTTTTTTTTTGGAACGGCAATATGCTCAAAGGAAGATTTTGATCAATGTACTAAAAAATTTGGAAAGCACATAGTCAATTGCACTAAATATTATCGAGTGCAATGAAAGAATTTGATCCATGTAGCCAACCCCGACTAAATTGATATTGAGGCTTTGCCGTTGTTGTGGATTATTCAAATCAACAATTTTATGGAATTTTACATGCAACTAGAAAATGCATCCTTTTTCTTTTCTTTCTTTCTTTCTTTCATTTTTTTGACAACATAGCCTTTGGCCGAAACCCCTTGGGAGCTAGAGCAGCCTCACGACTTGAGAAAACCTATTAGGAGGTGGATAATAGGACAAGAAACAATAACCTATTAGTCACTACTCACGAATCCTAATTTCATTTGGGAAATTTAGAAGTGCATCTTGCATCCCATGAATTCGACTTGAGTCCTTTATTGTTAGGACTATCGTTGTTAATTGGATTTTGATTCAAAATTACATTAGCAATGGAAGTAACCAAAGCAACAACAATAAAGTTATTACACTAACAATGGCATCAATATGATCCAATTTCTATCTGGATGGTCCAATCGAAACAATAAGATTTTAAATAATGATGGAGAATGGGACGGAATATTGCCTAAACTTCAATTTCTGAAAATCAGGAACGAAGAACAGCGCCATCAATTAGGATTGCTAAATATCAGTGTCGGTCCCGAGCAAGAGGCGAGTAGGGCGACTGCCCAGGGCCCTCATTTTAGGATTGCTATATATATATATATAATACAAGGGTAATTATACAATGGAGCCCAAATATACATCCATTTGATGGGAACTACTCCCTGCTCAATAATACAAGTTGTTTTACACAAAACACAAATATCAAGGAAAACATTAATTATGTGTTCACATTCTTGCCTGTACTTTAATTATGTAATTAACTACACCAATCATCTGTCTTATCCAATAAAAAGAGAACAAGTGTTTAATTGTAATTAAATGTTTAGGGATAAAATGGGTAAACAGGTACAGAAGTTCTCCACTATTCCGAAAACGACTTATATTTTTTAACAAAGAGTTTTTGAAGGATAACTTGTAAAAATGAACGGAGAGATTATGTTTTTGAGTGTTGTCAAACATTCAATAACCCGTGTAGAGCATTTAATGCACAAGGTATTGACCATTAGATTAAGATCTAGTGGTCTCAAACAAAGTTCTCATAGCATGTGTATATTTTTTGTTCCCATTGTAGAAGTACCCTAAAGATATATATACATAACACACACACACATGTATATATATACTTGAACGTCATTATTGACCAAATGCTTACCTTTTTTTATTAAAAAGATATAATTGAGAACTCATTTACATAAAGTTATAAGTTACTAAATATGACCTAAAGGGAGGCCCACCAAAATCTTAACCTTCTTTATATATATATATATATAATATAATGCATTGTGTACATTTAAACCATAAATTCCAATATTCTTAGTATGACTTAATGAACCATATATTTAAATTAAGAAATTTACTTTATACGCATATGACATCCTATTAATATTGTTAGAAACTTATTCTATTAATTCAAAATTCAAAACTTAGGCCTACCTCATTTATTTACTTCCATATCTCTTAACCACGATTTCAACTGAGTACTTTACTCTTTTCTATTCAATTCTTACTTCGAATAAATCTATTTTTAGCTCTCCGATTTCTTATGAGACACAGAAAGTTGAAGATTTGGAAATTGATATAACAAGTTTGGTTTTTTATAGCCATTTTTATTTGTTTCAAATGAGAAAAGGGAAGAATTGTCAATCCTCATGAAGTTTGAGGGCACTTATTATCATGTTAAATCTACATTAATTTCAGTTTCATAAATTTATTTGTCTTCTTGGATAAATGTTTGCCTTTTTATTTTTGATTCGTATGATGGTAATTTATTATTGGTTGTTTAGGAATTTTAGTGGTATAAAGTTTTGAGATTTATTTTGTTGCTTGTTTTGTTTACAGCTATGTTGTTGCTGATGCATAGGAACTCATGAAAGCTTTCAAGTGTATAAAAAGTAAGGGGGCTCCAATTAGAATTTCGCCCACACCCCCTAAATTATTTGGACCGGCCCTTCTTGATAAGCTTGTATTAATGATCTCCACAAGTAAGATTTTTGCTTCATAAGATCTGGTAGAACGCCAAACCTACGCGTAGATTTGATAAGTTCTTTAATCCACCAACAATGGTGCCCACTCAAGAGAATAAACCAAAACTCAAAACTCAACATTTTTCTTTTGATCAACAGAAAATGTATTTCATAGGCTACATAAAACGCTATAACCCTTACCTAATAATAACAAAATTAGTTATTTATTTTCTAAAAGAAAGAGAAAAAAGTACTAAAATCTAGAAAATAGTTCAAAAATCACTTGCAAAACAGCTGACTTTTGTTTGGATAAATTTGTTAATGCTACAAAATTATTTTTAGTGCTGCCACACATAAGATTATCGAGCAACAGCCTGATTGTGTGATGCCACTAGATAGCTTTTTCTTATCACCGTATTGCTGCGAAATGCATCATAACGCTATGTTTGTTGCACACTATAAAACTTCGTATCAGATAAACATATGGAACCCATTAGGAAGCCTCCATATATACACAATATTGAATGTAGCAATACATTTATATCGCCGAGACAAGTAACGAATATTTGGTGATAATATTGAGTGCCATAGACAAGAAGCCTATAATTGGCAACATGACAATAAATGCAAGAAAAAGAACATGAAGAGATGGCAACAATTGATAAATAAAGACACAAGTCAATGTTATTATTAGTCAATACGGATAAGAGAGACATACAGTCCTATATAGAAATGACTTTCAAAACATGCATATGCAATCACTTCATGGTTTAGGAATTTACAGGGCAACGCACAACTATCAGAACATAAAAATTATATTGACCACAAGGGAAGAAAAAAGTTAGCAGGAATTATTTTGATGGCAATAATGAGTAAAACAGCAAAGAAGCCTATGAATGCCAATATAAAAAAGAATATTAAGGGAAGGGCTGGAAGGCATAATTAATAAACAAAGACATTGATTTACGAACCTGCCGTCAGCATCAATGAACAAGATATTACACTACACATGGATAAGACCATCTCGAAACATGATCGCAGAACTTACCAGGGCTCTCCTGTTTCTTTGCCAATGTTGTAATTGCTCCAGTTGGGTGCGTTTAGGAGCAGCAGGGTTTCCATCAGTATTTACAGAACTGGAAACCTGATTTCGTGCTGAAAACTCCTTTTCCCAGATATTACTGCAATCTAAGGGTTTACATAGTCCAAAATCTGACAACTTCACGTGACCATATCTATCTAATAGCAGATTGTCAGGCTTGATGTCTCTGTTAAAAGGGTCAAGCAGTTAGCCGGTTCCCATCAAGATTTAAAAAATTGATAAACTTTGGTGAAGTTCGGGCGAAATTTGTCGATTTTGAGGTGAGAAGAAACGAATTTTATAAGCAGTAGAAAAATTGCAAAACTTCGACTTAACTTTAGCTAACTTCCACCGAACTTCAAAAATATCGATGAAAGTTAATAAAACATAAAGTAAAATTGTCATTCATGTTTCGTGGAAGTTGAACAAACTTCGACTGAAACTTCGACTATGCTAAAAATATACTTAAACTTCGGCTAAATTCAAATAAAACATACTTCTAGCATCTCTACGAAGGAACTCTGAGTTTTCTAGCATTTAAAATGAAATTCCATAAACTTTCATACACCGGCAAATTTTTGTCAAACTTCCATCGTCGAAGTTAGGGATGCAAGTGAGGTGAGGAATCCCCACGGAGGATGGGGACTCCCCGCAACAGGGATGAGGATAAAATTTCATAACCACACGGGTATGAGTATGAGGATGGAAAAAAAATATTGGGGATCCCCGTGGGGATTACCCATGGGGATCCCCACGAAGATCCATGTATTTATCAAATACATCTATATACCGGCAAATTTTTGTCAAACTTCCATCGTCGAAGTTAGGGATGCAAGTGAGGTGAGGAATCCCCACGGAGGACGGGGATTCCCCGCAACGGGGATGGGGATAAAATTTCATAACCACACGGGTATGAGTATGAGGATGGAAAAAAAAATATTGGGGATCCCCATGGGGATTACCCATGGGGATCCCCACGAAGATCCATGTATTTATCAAATACATCTATATACATTTTATATATCAATTTTATATAATATTATAAGGCTTTCACCCAAAACACTAGTGATAAACAAACTCTAATGTGATTTATAATTTTAACTTGTTTGGTTAATTATATGTTTTTTTAAATGATTATATTTTTTGTTTTGAATTGTTTGCAACTATATTTATATGTTATACTTTATTTGGTTGAGATTTTCAACAATTGTAATTATATGCATGTGTACCATACTTTTTATAAATTTTTGAAAAAAATTAAGTGAGAAAAAATATTTTTCCCGCGGTGATTCTTCGCAAATTCCCAGAAAAAATCTCCGTGGGGATATTCAATGGGGAATGAAATGGAGAATGTTTTTTTCCCATGAGAATTCTCATTCATGCGGGGATTAGGCGGGGATGAAAATTCATCCCCGCGCCGGGATGGGTATGGAGATAGGGGATGAATTCTTAAGCGGGAATGGGGATGGAGATGGGGTTCCCATCCCCGCCCCTCCCATCCCCATATGCATCCCTAGTCGAAGTTTCAAACCTTGTTCCCCATAGAATGATGCTTAAAAAAAGAGCAGGAGCTACAGTGATCAAATAAAGTAAGAAAGCAAACAGCACCGCTAAGGCAACAAATCAACGACAAAAACTGTTTGTAAACCTGTGAATATAGTTATGCATGTGAATAGATTCAATAGCAAGAACTGCCTCCCCAATGTAAAAGCGAGCCTCATCTTCAGTCAAGATCTCCTTTCTCATCAGCAAAGTCATCAAGTCTCCGCCAGGTAAATATTCCATAATGAGATACAAAAACTCATCATCTTGAAAAGAACAGTAAAGCTTTACTATAGAATTGCTATCAACTTCTGCAAGCAGATTCCTTTCAGCTTTAACATGCTCCACCTAATATACAACAACAACATAGCCTCAATTAAGTAAGCTACATGGGTCAAACTTTTTCATTGTGCTCGATTAAGTGCAATTGATGGCGGTGATGCTCCACCTAATATATTTAGATGAAATGCACAATAAGAAAATGAGAACTCAAACAGTCTGGAAAGTAAAGCAAATTCATACCTGCCCCCTGCGAAGCATCTCAGATTTCTTAAGTTTCTTCATTGCATAAACATGTCCAGTTGTTTTTTCTCGACAAACTCTGACCTAAAATGAAATATGGACACATTCTGAACAAAGAATCCTCATAAATAATGAGCTAAAGCAAACACAAAAGTGAAATATAAAGAATTTCATGATTGAATAAGGACCTAATAAACTGAAAAAGTTGATAATGCTTCCCCATGAACCATCAAAAAATAGACGTTTCCTATTACTAGTTTCCCTTTCCTTCTCTTCGTGAAAAAGATGCATAGAAGATTGAAAAAACGGGTTCAAATTTTACGAATCTAGAATACTTATTAGAATGCAATAGACCATTGTTGGATCACAAGTTATAATATAAGATTATACATAACAACAAAGCCTCATTCCCTCCTAATCAATGCGTCTCAAGTTAGCTTTGGTCTATTCCTAGATCATCGAATTTCTTCAGTTTCTATTCAGTCGAGTTTTCTAGTGAGGGCATTTGTAGGCTGTGCTTGGAGGTGTCCAAACCACCCCAACTACCTTCCCTATTCTTTGTGTCTAGCAATATACAAAACAAAAGGAAAATAAGTTTGCATGTAACGTCAAGTTTTACTCCAATTTTTAGTGAGTTTTTCATAGGTAAGGTTGTATTCTTTCAATAGTAAACAATGAAAGCTCTTCCAGTCAGAGTCGCCAAAATCACCCGACATTATAATTGAAAAAATACATAAAGGTTACATTTGTAATTCACACTTGAAATGGTAGTTCCCACTATGGAAACATAATAGCACAAGTAATGGCATATGAGCATGCATGCAATTATGTGTTCGACAAATAGAACGAACATTATAGTTTGCGTATAATTCAGTCACACACTATTTCTATGAACAGTCTAACTTGACTATTTAGACCTGCAAACTGTATGCATTTAAAGAAAAAACATACCTCTCCAAATGCACCCTTTCCTATCATAGTCAAAAACTCAAAATCATTAGCCCACATTTTATGCCTCTGCAGACGCATGTATTCTGTCTCCTTTTTCTCCAAGAACTTGAGTAAGTTATTCTGATCCTCCTCAGATGCATCGGCATCCGCCAATTTTCTTTCTAATATTGTACGTCTGTTTAAAGAAAATTACATTATAAACTTATGTTATGCCGTGTACAAAATTCGAATGTTATAAAGCATGATATTACACTGCTAATACTAAACAGAATTAAAAAAGGTATTTCTCTGCTTCATAACAATTTAACATATAATAGGGAAATGATTTTTTTGTGGGAAACGATATTTTGACACACCTTAAATCACCCACACCCACCTGTTTGAAAGCCATATGATGTATTTCGCGATGCGTGCCCACATATTTTGAAGTGTATCACACAAATTTTAAAGTGCATCACACGGTTACTAAAAAAGTGAATGACTTCAACTGTCCTTGTAGCATTTCATCATTTCATGGCAGGTGCTTCTTTTAGAAAGCAAATCAAAACAAGACCGCATGCATGAAGAAATGCAGGAGTATTCACACGAATCACACCATATTATGTGCGTAAAATCTTACATGACAGAACAGCTTACAACGCTTGTAAGTCTAAATTACGAAGCAAAACAATAGGAAGAGCAATTTCGAAAAATAAAAATAAAACTAAAAAAACTTTATTGATTTTGCAAAGTAAAATAATAACGAGAAACTGATCGTATTCGATGGGACTCAATGGAAATGATAGAACAACACAAAGAACACCCAAAAATAAGAGAGACGCCCGACACTCTTCCCAAACCCTCAAATGGGTGAACCTTATTACCATCAAACTACGTTATGCTTTTCTCTACCTGCATGTATCTATTTATACTCTACCCAACCACTCATTCTCTGAATACTATACAACTCACATGAACATTTGTTCTCACACAAGTTACCTTGTCCTTAAGGTGGCAGACGTAGGATTGAACAACAACAAACAAGATTGTGAATGAGCACAAGAGTAATAAACCATTCAACATCCAAATAGACATCATAATGGAAGACGGGGAGGCATCCACCAACATCAACGGTTCAAATCCATTCGCAAACAAGTACCAATGAAAGCCATATGATATGACATGTTGTCAACTCAGGTTGTTCATAGTGTAGGAAACAATGACTTGAAAGAAAGGAGGGGCATCACCATTAGGTGCCACCACCCAGTTATCTTCTTCAAGGAAAATGCTTTAGTGACCGGCTTTTTGCACCAAGTTGATGGGGTACCATCCAATACACCTCAATATGAGTGCATGTGTCGACCCCAAGGATCGCCCATGCTTTAATCGGGACACAACAATTGGCAACCAAATTATCAAAATATCTACCTATCACATCCAGTTCACTCGTCCATGACATAGTGCCGGTCGAGCTTAGGTTACTAATAACTCAAGTTAACAGTAATCACTTAGGTTAATGATGTCAATCGTTACAAAGACAAACAACTAAACTCTTTTCCCAAACCCAAGGGGTTCGACCATATGATATCCACCATCTTTCTATCATCAGACTCACTATTCACAACTCTATTACCAACTCTAATTCACATTCCCACTATGTCAGTCTTTCTCAACCAAGGTTTGAAAATTCTCCAAAGCTTGAAAAACTTCTCTGAATTAATTAGATTTTTTTTAACCATTAAATAAGATTAGCTATAAACAAAATTTTATAAAACTAACATTGAAGTTACAGCGTAAAGATAGGTTTACGAATTTAAATGCTAATTGCAGGAAAAGTGAAATATACTTGGTGTTAATTTTTGTTAGAAGATAATCTTACAGACTAAACACATGTTAGGAGCTAAAAGAGAACAAAACTCAATCCCACTTATAAGAAATGGAATATAACAAACAAATTGGAGAAAGAAATAATATCCAAAATGATCAATTCTATCAAATTTGAACTTTAAAAAAACTTAACATCAAGTATCAATAGAGAAAACTAAGAAAATAAATTAAATAATGTGAAAAATATGCTATTCCAATGTGTTTTGATAAGACTTGGATGTTCTCTACCACTTAGATAAAGTTACTTATACTCCTTGATGTCAAAGTTTTATGAAAATTCACATTAAATGACAACTACCTTAATTAATTCACGATTTTAAGTGAGTATTTAGGCGAAGTTGAATTTTTATCCTTTCTCTCAACTCATACCTTTAGTGTTGTTGCGGTCTTCCTATCCTTTTGTTGTCAGGGGTTTAATCACATTATCAAGGCATTGAAAGTTTTAATTCAGACGCTTCCAAATCTCTAATTTTCTCAAAAAAAAAAAAAATTAAAATGTTGGACGATGTAGACTCTAGAGAATAAGTTATGGTGGCTTCAACACGGGGTACGTATAAGGCTAAAAGCAATTGACTCTACTCAATACACTCTCAGTCAATGATCTCCATTAAGTATAGACTTATCAGGCAGCCTCTTCCTATTATTGGGTTGAAGAGAAGTTCAATAGATTACGACCTCACATGTGGCATTTTACACCATGCAGAGAAGTTGTTTGATAAAATGGCAGAGATGGTGTCATGGACTCGGATACTTGTTGAGAGAACTTTCCAGAGAACGCGACTATGGTTTTCCAGATCTAGGGGCTACCGTCGCGATGGTCCCAGCTTCCTTCTTACCCTTTTTTCTTGTCTTGTATCTCCATCATTTCCTTTTCTATCTTCTTCTCCCTCCCTAGATCTAGATTTCCCTTTTTTGCTTATTCTTCTAGAGGTGAAACCGATTTTTTTTTTGTTTAAATTAATCTTCATATTTTGTTTCCTACTATTTCTATTTTCCTTTCCTAATTGAGTAATAAATTGGTGCATTGGTCGGTTGGCTTACCAAAAAAAAAAAATTTCTTTTCCTTTTCTCTCATCGCGTTGTATTATTTATATATCTTATTGTTCATTTCTTAATTTAATTCTTTATTTAAAAAACATTGAAGCTTAATAGAATTGTTGAAATCATAAGGAATTATAAACTTTTATCTCCACTATACCTTTATTATTATTGGCAGTCATTATTATATAACAACATAATGGTACCTCTATGTTATACACGTAAGTGCCAAATTTTAATTTATTTTGATTAACTATTTATCTATACTAATCCACTTGCTCTACGCGACAACAAATAACACAAATAGAAAAAATATTCTTCAAGCTTCCATTGTCATAATTTTTTCAAAATTTACAACAATAAATTGTCTTCTCGCGAGCGTAGCGAGCGTTCGCCAACTTGCGTAGCACGTATAAAAACTAGTATATATATATATATATATATATATATATATATATATATATATATATATATATATATATATATATATATATATATATGACTTTTTACTATGTAATAGGAGGTTGATTTTTGATGAATAAAGAACGTTGTTTGTTTTTAGAGAATTGTGGTTATAATTCTCAATGCCCTGAATTGATTTTTCCTGAATTTCGATTAATTAATTTGGAAGACTTCCGCTGCATCATTTTTGAAAGGTCTAAGTAATGAATTTTGGAGTTGCGAGAACTTGGGTTAGTTGGGAGCGATGTTTTTTGGCCAAATTCTTTCGTTTAGGCCTCCGAAATCGCAAATTTACTATTTTGGAAAGTTTTAGTTTAGTTATAACTTTTAGTAGGAGTTTCTGTTTTGACGCCGTTTGTGGCATTGAGTTTTTTATTTCGCCTAGTTTATAGTTTATGGAGTTTTACACTTTTACTATTTTTGGGAAAAATTAAAGTTTACTATATAAAGCACCATTTTAGCTGTAGTTCGTTGCTTTTGATAAATTTAATGAATTTCAAACTTTTGTTAAGTTCTTGCCCTAGACTGCTTGTTCGTGGATTTCAAACATTCAGCTTGAAAGATCCTCGCTCCAACATATCTTAAGTAAAAACTAATTCGATTACCCTTCACGAAATGTGGTGGTACAAGTAGTCTTTAAAAAAATTAAATTAGAAGTTAGGGAAAGATAAATATACCTAAAAGTAGAAATGTTCATGGCCTCGGGTACCCACCCATCTCGCTGAAGTCCATGATCAATGCGTTCATTTTCTAGAAATATACGGTTGGAGCAAAGATTTGAACTCAAAACAATTTACATTAATCATTGTTCTTTACCAAAGTGTCACATTCATCTCTTATGATTTACTTGTATGTTAATATAAAAATATAAATATTCTACAATGTACTACACTTTATTTTAATTTTGTGGAAGAAACATTTCCAAAATACTTATTTTTCTAAAAATATCATTATTTTTTTATCAATAAAAAATATATGCGTGTTTGATGAGCCAGGCTTGGGTTTTATGTTTTTTAAATAGATCGGCTTGAGCAAATGTATAAGCCAAAATATAGGTGGTGGATTAAGCCTGAGCTAAGGTTCTTAGGCTCTGGCCCGAGCACGAGCCCGAGCCGGGCACGAGCTCGACCCGGGCATGAGCCCGACCCATAAAAGAGGTCTACCTAAAAGGATATATAATAAATACTTGTGTCATATTGACATTGAACAAAATTGAACCTAATCGTCTTGTTTATTGACATAATGACAACATGAAGTAACTTATGTTTATTTGATATCTTTTGCAAGTAAAACTTAAAATGAGAAATGAGTAAGCATGGTTGGTAAGGAACCTAATTAGTTAGGTTCTTTATGTATTTTTGTTAAAAATGATGGATGACATACCGTTCCTTTCTCTCCTGGAGGTTCTTCATTTGCTCTTTATAATGATTTTCTATATATTGCTTTGCAGCTGCAACTTTTTGTTTTGTGCTGCTAGAAGGTCCTTCTTCTCCCGTTGGTGGCAATAAACTTTCATTTCCATGACTTGTTAAGTCATTTTTTCTTGTTGATGACCTTAGTCTATCCCTTGGTTGAAACTTATGTAACCAACTTTTAGCTGAATCCATATTCGCAAGATAGATCAATCAAATTTGCGTGATGAATCAATAACACAATATGACTCCCAACCAAATAGTTTCTGTGTCATATAGCAAACAAAAGATAGAGTTAAGATTGTAACTTACTGCATTGCAAAACATACAAAAGATGGATTAAATTTGCAACTTTAATTTTATTCACTTTAATTTCATACATATCACTACAACTACAACATAATATATACACATATAATGAAAATAGTAAAAGAACAAATAAAAAGAAAAAAATTAAGAGAAATACAAAAAATAAAGCACTAGTAGAAAAATACATTTTATGACTTCGAAAAAGAAGTTGCATATATTGTTGAAATTTAATCACTGGTAAACCAATTGGGTGGCCCAATGATTTGGTATAAGATTTGGGAGCAAGTGGTCAATGGTTCGAATCTCGGTGGAGGGCAAGTTTTTTTGTTTCTTATCAAAAAAAAATAATAATCAGTGGTATATCTAACTCATAATAAAACCGTTAATTCAATAATCAAAATGTATTGATTTATTAGATAGTAGAAAATAAAGAATTTGGTAAATTTTAGTTACTAAATTTATATTTTTATAATAAAGGATATTATTAAATGTAAATGATATATCAAATAAGTCTAATCAAGATAATATTTAACATCATCATCAAGAGTTATAAAAAAAATAAATTTTCTTGTAGTGTCAATTCCTCTCATTCTTCAACGCGCGGCTTTCTTACCTAATTATATTTAAATAATACACTCCATCTCGATCATATAGTTATTAAGATGGAGCATTTCATCTAGTCCCAGTACTTTAGTAACATTTTTGAAAAGCTACAAAAACTTGCCAATATCTATCAATATGTAAGTGTATATGGTATCTAAGAATTAAGAAGTTCCATTGTTAATTGATATCGGGAGTAGCGGAAGCTTGGGATAAGTGTGTAGCGATAGTTCTTATTCTACCCCTATTCAAACCCTTCCATATCCTCTAGTTACACGAAAATATTAAGGTAAATTGTACCCATGGTCATCAAACTTTTATAATTTGTAATAATATGATAACTCAACTTTTCAAGTTGTAACAAACTAGTGATTAAACTTTATAAACTGTAACATGAAAGTCATTATGGATTTTCGTTCGGAGGTCCGACAAGAGTTCATACATGGCGCCAATACTTCCCTCACATAAAGACTTAGGATGCAATACCACTAGCGTCACGTGTGCATTCTCACCAGACTTCCAACCGAAAAGCCACATATTTGAATCTCATGTTTCAAATTGTCAGATTCAGTGACTAGTGTGCAAGTTGCAGAGTCGAGTGACCATTATATTATAAATATAAGTTCAGTGATCAAATTGTTACAAATTATAAAATTGGATGATCATGTGTATAAATTAGTAAAAATATCATGTAATAATCTGTTTGTGTAATAGGTGTGAAAGAGATTGTTTTGAAGATTATTTGTGCAAATATTAAATCACATTCCTAGCTAGATGATAAATACAGTAGTGGTACGTTTATATTTAGACTTGTTTCATTTTATGTGAGAATAAATTCCCTGGGATTGAAAAGGTTGTCATTTTCGCTGTAACACCCCTAATTTTTAGTTTCGTATATTTGGCTTGGGCTATTATCTAATATCTTTCACAAGACAGATCGTTACTAATAACAATACTTCATGGTCCAAACAGTTACAGAATATCTTTAAATGGAATTACTGTTGAGAGACTACATAGTACTTCTCAAATACTACTTTTGAAGTGTTAGTGGATAGCGATAACTGATTTATAGTACTCCCTCCCCTAATCCTCGTTGATTGGATTGTTTATTTATTTTTTTCAAACAAAGTTGATCGGATTGTTTATCATCCGAGACGAGCTAAAGGCACTCCACCAATTTATAAAGAGCAAGCCAACGTATATATTTAATGAAAGGCATATGAGTCATTTTTAAGGAGGGTTTAAAAAAATTAAGTCACTGAGTTGTCTTTATGTACAGTTGAGGTGCCTTTAGCACGACTCAATCAACTTGCCATACAAAATGGTGGCATCACGCAAATGACGTCATATGTTCAAACCGATTATTGGTTGGACAAGCATTGATTTAGAGACTTTTTGGAACATTTATAAAATATTTACAGAAAAGCCCTTCCAAGTTGAATGATTTGTATAGTTTTTTTTATTATCATTTCGATCTTTGTAAAATCATTCAGACCATGTAAATGTGTTTTATGGTGAGTACTAAGCTTGTTTGAAATGTTTATAAAGGCTTAAGTAGAGTCATAACCTAGCTAGGGGTTTTCAGAGCTAGAAAAATAATTTTTTTACAGGCCTCAGTCCAGGAAGCTGCTTTTCTCGGGTAAGCTAACGTGCTTCGTGGCTAGGAAGCGTGCTCCCTGATCACTTGATAACTTTTTATAAAGCTTAAATCTTAGCCTTTAATTTGAATTGAGTTTTTTTGGACCCCTCGATCTTGCCTAACGGAATTAAATGGATACAATTGGTTAGAGAACATTCTCAAACCACTAAGAACACGATTGAAAATGTGTTATACTCTCATGCACTCATTTGATTTGAAAACCAATATTTTCACCGTCACGAGCTATTGGGCTTACTGTTCTACACATTAAGTGAGTTTTAAGAGGTGTTTCAAAGCTTGCAACTCGCATTCCAAGCTGATTTGAGATCTCTCTCATTTGGATTGTAAGATTTTTTTTTTTTCACAATTTTTGAGTTTAATCTTCATCTTATTGTTGGATTCTTGTGTGGGAACTAAGTATGGTGTTAAGCAACACACTTAGCTAGGGTTGTACATTTAAAATCAATTTTCATAAAACCTTAGCTAGGTAAGATTTGCACTTATTGAGCCTAATCTTTGATTTATATAGTGCATTACAATAGGAAGAAACCAAACAAAGCCTAATCTATACTCGTTTTTGTTAGTGTCGTGATCATATTGATAGTTTAGATTTGTCACTATAGTTGTTACGGTCGACATTATCAGTAAATGAGTTATCCAAAATCCAACACATGATATATGTGCTCAAAATCATATCTGAAACAGTTGGAGATTTGGATACAGATATGCGGTTGCAACCGGTGGGTCGAAGCAGTTGCAATATGATTTCGGGATCAGGCAGTTGAAGATTTGATCTTATCACAACCGACTGATGGTTAATTAAAGATTACGAAGAGGTTAGAGATCGCGATTTAGAAGATTTATCACCACATGTTAATCATGGAGGAACATGGTTATTTAGAGATAGAGATTGTTCAGATCTTGCTAGTTTAATTAAGATTGTGTAATTTACATTGGTCTAAATATTTGTCAAAGTGATTGAGTCATGTACACTAGTTATTCAATTTACTTTGTATTGTGAACCTGTTCTGTTCACTTCATTATCGAGTTGTACAACCCCCAAGAGGACTTGGGTGCTTTAATGAGGGGGAGCCTCACACACAAGATGGATTTTATGTATGTAAAGTCCACAGAGGAGTGTATGAGAGTGTATTAGGAGGAGCTCAGTAAGAGAGTCACGAGAAGGAGTCATGTAGTTCAATTATTCATACTAGTGGAGTTTACATCTGGGCATGACCCCACAACGTAGGTCTTGGATCGAACTGCGATAACACATCTGGTATCCTGGTTTGATTTATTTTACTGCATAATTTACGTTTAAGTATTTGCATTACTTTCTGTTTCCCAGATACAACCGACAACCAACGCTGTATTCGGTTGTAACCACATTCAGATATTTCAATTGGTATCAGAGCGGGCACTATGAAGTCTTTGTTTACAGAGACAAATGAGATTCGTACTAACCACAATGTCTCAGGGAAACCAATCAAACCAGACTGAAGGCGTCTCAAACACGAGACCACCACTACTAACCTATACGAATTACACGTACCGAAAAACTTGCATGGAATGATACATTCTTTCCATCGACGTCAAAGCTTGGAGGGCAATTGAGAAATGGTACAAGCCACCTGAAGTTGATGGAGAACTAAAAAATACAGATGACTGGACAGCTGATGAAGAGAAACTTTTGTCGGCCAATGCCAAAGATAGAACGCTATCTTTAGTGCTGTCAACCAAGTGCACCTCAAGCTCATCTCCTCATGTAGAGTGGCAAAGGAGGCCTGACAGATTCTCAAAAACTTTTTTGAAGATAATGAAGAAGCTCGTTAATAAAAAATTGTGCTGCCAGCTTCTTAGTTTGAAACGCTGAGAATGGGAGAGGAAGAAATAGTTGTTGAATACACTGCCAAGCTCGAAGACATTGCCAACCAAGCTCAACAATTGAGGAAGAAGTACTCCAACAAAAGATTCGTCCAAAAGGCAATATGAAGTTTTCCTGCCAAATACAATGTAAAAGTTGATGTTATTCAAGAGAATCGAGGTATCAAAAATCTGATGTTCAAAGAGCTCATGGGGTCTCTTACCACATAAGAGATGCATTTGAATCAATAAAAGAAATCCAGAGAATTAGCCTTGAAAGTAGCATCTCAGTATTTCAATCCAGAGAAAGATGTCACTCACGAAGAAAATGACCTTGCTTTACTAACCAAGTAGTATAATAAACTGTTTCGAAAGTTTCAGGGTATGAAGACCAAAGACAAAGGTGAATCCTCAAAGAAAGAAGTCGAAACAAAGCCAATTGACAAAAGCAAGCTCACGTGTAGGGAATGCGGAGGATTATGACACTTCCAAACATAATGTTCATCCAGAAGAAATGAGAAGTTGCTGACCAGCACTTGGAGTGACTCGGAATTAGAGAATGAAGGAGATCGCATGAATCAACACATTGTCATTACTACCGTGCATGCGGTTACAACCACCACCCTTCAACCAGCAGTTGCGACCAAGGAACATAACTCTACAAAATCTAAACATGAAGTAAGATATTCAAATGATTCTGATTATGATTTACCTAATCACCTTACTCATGCAGAGATGAACGAAAATTATGCTGAAATGACCGCAAAATGGGAAGAAGCAATAGCATGCAATCAAGCACTTGAACACCTCCTTGAAAAAAAGAATAAGGAGTTGATCAAATGCAAAAGCAAGCTGGGACATGCAGAGAGCACTATCAGTAAGATGAACAAAGGAAAAGTTAAGCTCGATGATCTGCTGCAGCATGGAAAAGGATATGGAGATTACAAGGGTTCAAATCTTCCACCACAGAACCTGTGATGTTCGTTAAAGAACAAAATGGACCTAATCAACAACAATGAAGAAGGTTCAGACTACATGCTACTACTGTGGGATCAAGGGACACATATGTCTTAGGTGCTACAAAATGATTCGAGAACTGACACGAAGGCAACATGAGATCACTCAAAAAGCTGCTCAAGAACAAAGACTCCATCAACACAATCATCAGAAATGATGGGTTCCTAAAAAGGATGTATGCCATGCAACACATATATTTCTAAAGTCTATGTCATCCTCTAATTGGTACTTTGACAGTGGTTGCTCAAAACATATGACTGGTGATAAGGGTATTCTCATCAACTATCAATCTCATTTAGGGGGATGTGTTACGTTTGGAGATGGTGTGCTAAGCCAAGTCATTAGAAAATGAACTCTGGAGGTTCCTGGTTTGCCTGTTTTTTCATATGAAAGATCTAAAAGGAAATTTACTTAGTATTAGCCAGCTATGTGATCAAAATTTCTATGTAAATCTCATCAAAAATAGTTGTGATGTATATGATATGAAAGGAGGAGAAAGGTCATCTAATAATTACTACCTGTTGCAATAGCGTAGCAGGTCCTGTTACAACTCAACAACAGACACCACTGAAGTCTGGTATCAACGACTGGGATACATCCACTATAGACACCTAAGGAAGCTGTCAAACTTAGAAGTACTACGTGGACTACCAAAGCTCAATCTCTCCACCATCAAGATCTACAAACCCTGTCAACTTAGTAAGCAAAAAAGAGAAAGCCACCAATCAGTGGATAGATGCAACACCTCAGCAGTCCTCGAACTCTTGCATATCGACCTAGTTGAACTTAATCAAGTGACAAGTCTGTCAGGAAAGAGATATATTCTGGTTTGCATAGATGATTTTTCACGTTTCACTTGGGTTCTCTTCTTGAAAGAAAAATTAGATGCTTTTGAAAGTTTCAGTGATTTGTGTTTGAAGTTGATGAATGAAAAGACAGCCTCCGGAGAACATATTGTAAGGATCAGGAGCGATCATGGGAAAGAGTTTGAAAAATTTAAATTCTAAGAATTCTGTAGGGCCTCGGGTATTCATAAGGAATTCTCGGCTCCAATTACACCCCAACAAAATGAGGTGGTCGAAAGAAAGAACATACATGTTCAAGAAATGGCCAGAGTCATACTTACATCTAAGAATCGTCCTTCAAAACTTTGGGCAGAGGCTATAAACACAACGCGCTACACTATCAACAAAACCTATCTTCGTCTTTTCACCCACAAGACACCCTATAAGCTTTGGAAAGGTAAAAAAATCTAATCTTACTTACTTCCAAATCTTTGGAAGCAAGTGTTTTATGTTAAATGATAGGAGGTGCTGAAAAAGTTTGACTCAAGAAGTGATGAAGTCATTTTCCTCGGTTACTCTACAAACAACAAGGCATATAAAGTTCTAAATCAGCTCAAAGAGTAATGGAATCAATCAATGTGTCATTTGATGATACTTCATTAGAATAGCAAGCATCACAAGCTAACAACAAAGAAGATGAACCATTACCAGTATCCCAGTTGCAACTGAAGTAGAAGCTTCACCTGAAACATATGCTACACAAAACTCACACAGGAATGCGTCTGAGCTGTCTACTGTTACTCGAAAACCCTCAAGAATAATTCAAAAAGACCATCCTCCAGACAACGTTATTGGATAGAAAGAAGAAGGCATAAAGACCAGAGATACATCAAGAATAAACTATAGGAGGTTAGCCGGGTATGTCTATTATCTCTCAAATATCGAGCCTAAAAATGTGTCTGATGCATTACAAGATGAGTACTGGACCATAGCAATGCAGGAGGAATTGAGTCAATTTTAGAGATTAATCATGTAGACTCTAGTGTCAAGACCACAACATGCCAATGTAATAGGCACCAAGTGGATCTTCAAAAACAAATCCTATGCACAAGGAGATGTGGTCAGAAACAAGGCTCATCTAGTAGCTCAAGGTTACCATCAGGAAGAAGGAATGGATTTTGATGAAACATTTGCACCAGTTGCGAGATTAAAATCTATTCATCTACTTCTTGCTATTGCATGCTCTCTTGGTTTCAAGCTCTATCAGATGGATGTTAAAAGTGCATTTCTGAATGGCATAATCAATGAAGAAATGTATGTTGAACAACCCAAAGGATTCGAAGATCCATCATTCGCAGACCATGTCTATCAATTGAAGAAATCATTCTATGGGTTGAAACAAGCTCTGCGTGCCTAGTAAGACTAACTTGCCAAGTTCCTGCTAAATCATGGGTATAGTCGTGGGAGTGTGGACAAGACATTATTTGTCAAACAAAAATCCTCATCAATTCTTATCACATAAATATATGTTGATGATATAATCTTTGGGGCTACTACAAAAGGATCGGTAGATGAATTTTTCAACAATATGCAAAAGGAGTTTAAAATGCGCATGGTAGGAGAACTCTCTTATTTCATTGGTCTACAAGTTCACCAGACCAGCAAAGGTACGTTTCTGTCCCAACATAGGTACTCTTGCTCTCTAGCTAAACGATTTGGTTTGGAATAGGCTAAACATGTATGTACACTAATGGGTACCAATGATAAGCTGACCAAAGATAAACATGGCAAACCAGTACGTCCATCACTCTACAGAAGTCTTCTCTACCTCACAACAAGCAGACCGGATATCTCATTCGGTGTGGGATTATGTGCACGCTATCAAGCTATATCAAAGGAATCTCATATGACAGCAGTCGAGATGATTATTTGATAGGTGGCAAGGTCATCCAATTTGAGACTATGGTATTCATCTAACTCTAACATTTCTTTAGTTGGTTATAGTGATGGTGAATGGGCAGGTAGTGCTGATGATCGGAAGAGTACCTCTGGAGGTTTTTTCTTTGCTATAGCAAATATGTTGTCTTGGTTCAACAAGAAACATAACTCAATCTTACTTTCAACAGCTGAAGTAGAGTACATTGCAGTTGGAAGCTGTTGCACATAATTGCTCTGGATGAAACAAATGTTAAGTAATCATAACATTTAGTTGCAACCGCTTGCTGTGTTCTGTGACAACTGAAGTGCAATTGACATCTCGAAAAATCCTGTTTAGCATTCTAGAACTAAGCACATTGAGGTATCACTTTATCCGTGATTTGGTGGAAAGGAAAGTAATCTCTATTGAATATGTTCACACTGAAAAACAATTTGTTGATATATTTACTAAAGCCCTTGATGCTTATAGGTTAGAGTTTTTGAGAAGGGCTATTGGGTTGTGTTTTAGCCTTGTGTAATTCACAGTCGTAACTCTTCCATTTTGATTTTAATATTTTTTTAATATAAATGAAATAAAGGGGGAGTAACGATTTGTGTGATTTATATGTAGATTATGAGTTTTTTTGGGTTGAACGCTAACGGTCATATTACCATTGAATTAATTATGTTTTAATTTGCTTTGATTTAAATTTTATTTGTAATTATCATTAATCCTATTAATTAGGGGTTGGTGAGAGTTTAAAGGGGTATATAAGCATTAAGGTAACCAAAACTGAATCCGTTGTTATTTCTCTTGATCATCTTCATTATCTTCAAACTAACGCCTCATCGTTTGTATCGATTTGGGCCTACTGAGATAGTCTCACTTGATATTTGTCTCCAAGTTCCGTTTCAACAGTTGTAACAAGACCAGCACCATGGTTCAAACTCGAAGCTCTACGAAGGAGACTGTATCTAAGGCGCCAACACAACCAAAAGGGAAGAAACCAGTTAAAAAGTCGAGGAAGGTTCTAAACATAACCTCATTCAGCATTATCCCACCATTATCTCCAATCCATGAGAAACCTCAATCTTCATCAAAAGGCCTTCCACCATTGTTGAAGAAGAAGCCTACACGAGTAGTCAACCCACATTCATCATTATCAGCAGAGTTAGACAACCCTAAACACTATGAACTTCGAGCGTCATGTGCTCAAATAGAGAGTGTGCATGTCACCCCTATGACTAATCAACCCCCTCCAAAAGAAGAGATTGGGAAAAAATGATGAAGGGCATATACAACCAAGGGTCTCATCATCGATTGTTACAGAACATGAAGCCAGTTAGGAAAAAATGTTCTAAAGACCATCAACGAGCCTACTGAAGGTGGTTCTGAGGCCGTCCCTGTTGAGTCCGCTCTTAAATAACCCACTCTTGAGCAACCAATTTCTGAGGAGCCCATGGATACCACAGAGCAGGAGGCTCCTAATCAATCCATTGACACATCTGCTCCAACCACAACCGCTCAAGAAAGTGCAGACCTTCTTGAGACAGAACAATTAGAGCATGTGCAAAAAGCCTTTGAAACTCCTAGTCAGCAAAACACTCAAGATTAGGAAACCCTTGATGATTTGGGGGTAATTCGTGAAGAGCTTACGATTCCAGAAGGAGATGATAATGGCGATGAAGTGTCCATTCTATTGTCCTCTCTTAAAAGAAAATTAAAGAAGAAAGGTTCAAAGAAGAAGGCTAAAAAGGCCAGAGTTGCGTCGCCAGTTAAAACTGGTGAACGAGGAAGTCCGGTTGCAACCGAAAAGAACCTAAGGAAGGATTCTTTATTGGATCTGATTCTAAAGTACTATATCTAAGGAGCAACATTCCAAATTCTGATACTGAGGCAGAATAACCCAAGGTGAAGCTGGAAAATCACAGAGGCTTGTCATGCCGAATGATTGATGAAAAAGATGAGGCTAGATTTGATGGTTTCAAATGCAAGAAATACCATGCTGAGAGTTATCTCCACAAGAAAGACTATGAAGCAGAGAACTTGTTTTCAAAAAATGCCAGAGGACAATCAGGATTCTTGGTGTTCTGTTAAAGTCAGATGCATCTCCAACAAGATCAAGAATAAAGGTTCTTCACATTTCAATGACTTGCCACTATCGAATCAATTAGTCACCTCACCATCTTACCTGTTGCAACAGAGTGATGTTCTAGTTCCAACTGATGGTATAGAAGTTGGCCTATCCAGAATTTAGAAGAAGAAGAAGACTCAAACTATAGTTGATGCAACCACTTCCTCTGTACCTACTCAGTCTTCAGCAGTTTCATGAGCTCATTTTGATTCATAGCTAGATGAAAGTGACTTTTTGGATCCAAGAAAAGAGCAAGAGATGGAGTTGATGACAACCATTTGAGCCTTACCAGATAATCTGTTCCAAAGGTTATTTGAGTTTCTGAAGCTTATTACTCCTACACCTCCTTGAAGTAGCAGATGGTATGGTTCTCCCTAGTTAATTTGTCCTTATGTTATAACAAAAGGGGAGATAAATGTTTTTTTGATAGTTGGGAAGAGGTTCATTTCATCTTTTGGAGATACTATTTTTATTTTTGCTTTCTTAAGTCTGTTGGTCTGAAGATACTTCTACTAGTATTCTATTTACATCTAGGTTAATATGATCATTTAGAAACGTGACGGTGTGGTGCAACCAAATAGTTGATGCGGTTGTAACCACCATGGAAGCTATTGTTACATGTATGTATCAACAATATCTTTATCTTTTTTACTTTCATAAATTTTGGAAGAGCACTGAACATTATCGAAGACTTATGTGACTCTTTATGATGGAGCAGAATGTTAGCTGATTCATGATTATTATTTTTGCTCCTAAACTCATTTTACTGATTGTAACAATATAATGATGATGGGGGAGATTGCTAGTGTCGTGATCATATAGACAATTTAAATTTGTCACTATAATTGTCACGGTCGACATTATCAGTAAATGAGTTATCCAAAATCTAACACATGATACATGTGCACAAAATCAGATCCAAAATAGTTGGAGATTTGGATAAAGATATACGGTTGCAACTAGTGGGTCGAAGCAGTTGCAATAAGATTTTTGGATCAGGTAGTTGAAGATTTGATCTTATCCCGATCGGCTGATGGTTAACTGAAGATCATGAAGTGGTTGGAGATTGCGATTTAGAAGATTTATCACCACGTGTTAATCATGGAGGAACGTGGTTATTTAGAGATGGAGATTGTTCAGATCTTGCTAGTTTAGTTAAAATTGTGTAATCTACATTGGTTTATATATTTGTCGAAGTATTTGAGTCCTGTACACTAGTTATTCAGTTTACTTTGTATTGTGAACCTATTCTGTTCACTTCATTATCGAGTTGTAAGACCCCAAAGGGACTTGGGTGTTCCAGTGAGGGGGAGCCTCACACACAAAAGGGATCTTATATATGTAAGGTCCACAGAGGAGTGTATAAGAGTGCGCCAGGAGGAGATTAGTGAGGGTGTCATGAGAAGGAGTCCTATAGTTTAATTCTTCATACTAGTAGAGTTTACATCTGGGCGTGGCCCTACAAACGTAGGTCTTGGACCGAACTGTGATAATACATCTGGTGTCCTGGTTTGATTTATTTTACTGCATACTTTACCTTTAAGTATTTGCATTAATTTCTATTTCCCAATTATAACCAACGCTGTATTCGGTTGTAACCGCATTTGGTTATTTCAGTTTTCTTTGGTTTCAACAACATTAATTAGCTAAAGGGTTTTGGTTTTAAACTAAGTTTTATCAATTCTAAAAACTACGTTGCACTACTTGAGCTTAAACTTGATATTCATATATTGCATTGCATTGGAGAGAAACTAAATTATGCTTAATCTAAACTTGTTTTTGTGGTTTAATTTTTGTGTTGCTTTGACTACAATACTTAAAGGGTTTTGTGCTTAAAATTATATTTTCGTATATAAACTCTAGCCACTATATTGCACTACTCGATTTTAATCTCGAATTTCATAAAGTGTATGACATTTGTTTGAAACTCACCCGAGCTTAATCTATATTATAGTTTTGCGGCTTTATATACCTTTTTTGACAACATATCAAAAAAGGTTTTATGCTAAATATTAATTTATTTTAAACTTGAGATTTTGGCTGCACAATTTGAGCTTAAACTTGTATTATTCATAAGTGCATTGATTAGCCATTTATTGGAACCAAGTTGAGTATAATATTTACTTTTCTTTGTTAGTTTCAATATTGAGAGTTGACCTATAAAAATTGATTTATAAAGCATCTCATTTCGCAAAGTCTCACTTACCCTTCTTTATCAATTTACTTGTTGTAAACAATAAACTACATTCATTTGTAATCATTGTAAGGTTATTAGAGAATAGGCTGGGTGAAGTCCTAGTTTGCATCTAGGCAAGTCTAAATACTTGTTGAGGCTAGGTGAATCAAAGTCCTTATTGTGGTAAGGCTAGTGTAAGTCCTAATCGAAGTTAGGCGGGTGTAAAAGTCTTAAACGAGGCTTGACACACAAAGCTTAGGGGCTTAGGTTGTTAACTTATTTATAGTATAAGCGGGGGTTAAAAGTCTTAATTGGAGAGGTTAAGTAGTAAATGTGGATATGAGAGATCGAACCACTATAGATTGATTGTGTACTTCTATTTTTCTACCTTTTTCATGTAATGTAGTGTGTATCTTATTTCGATCATTCTCACATACTATTGTAGGTCATCACTCATATTCGTGCTCATTTAATTAATTCAACTTAACAAGTGACTTAGCTGATCAATAAGTTAGTGAAAAAGTGACAATTGTCCATCACACCCAATTCACCCCTTTTAGGGGTACTTCAAAAAGTGGCTAGAATAGCTTGTTTATTCAAGTGAATTAATGAATTTGTAGAAATTGGTATATATACCTCGCCAATCGGTTCACACTGGTAGAAAATGGTTGTTATAGCTCATTGTGAGAATAAATCATTAGGTTGGTTTTATTATGGTAAATCTGTTAGTTACTAATGGTAACTTGTGTGTCAGTTGTGTATGTATGTAAGTCAGTATTGTGGGTGTAATGTGTGTTAGTATGTTTGAGATCAAATGATCATTGTATCTTTAATCGTATGGTTCACATTGTACACTCACATGATATATAGATGAAACCCTAATCACCTGAGAAGCAATTCTTGCTTCTTCAGTTCATTCTCTCTATTGTGTAGCACCGACTAGGGTTTGCCACCATTGTCGAACATCTCATTCGAAATAGTATTAGAGCTCTAATGGCTAACGCCGTTAAGATTCCCGGTGAGAGATCTACTCTCAAAGACCCATCGTTAATGATGGCTTATGTAGCAGATGTTTCAACACCAAAAATGGCAGTGTTTGGTAGATCTGGCCCAGAAATCACCTGATTTGGAGCACAGATGGTACCTCTTTAAGCATTGGATCTTCAACAGTTAGCATTGGATCTCCATCACAGATGCAATTACTAACACCATTCAGTAATTTTTTTAATCAAATAATTACTTTGAAGTTAGATCATACAAATCTTTTGGTTTGGAAGGCAATGGTTCTTCCATTCTTTTGCGGATGCTATCTTAATGGTCATCTACTTGGTATCACCACATGTCCACTGGAGTTCTTGGATGCTTCAAGTACACCAAATCCAACATATCACGGCTGGTATGGTAAGGATCAATTTTATTTAGGTTAGCTTATTAGTGCCATGTTCAAAGGAGTGGCACCTATTGTTGTTGGGGCTAAAACTGTTTGTGAAGCATGGAAGCAAATCGAAGAACATTGTGGTTCTCACAGTAAATCTCAGATCCAAGTTTATCGTCGTCAGATCCAGAACATAAAGATTAGACGATCTCTGAGTTCTTGTTGAAGATGAAGGAGTTTAATTTGGCCATAGTAGGAGCACCAATCTTTGATGAAGACTTGATCTCAAATACTTTAGCTGGTTTAGAAGGGGAATATCTTCCAATCATTGCAAGATAAAGAATCACTGCGTTGGACATAGTCTCAAACAACTTTAATGAGTTTTAAGACTACTTTGAGTCAGATTCAGAACATTCAGGGCTTGAATTCTCTAGTTCTTCAAGATAACAATCATTCAGTCAACTCGGCCAAAGTGAAGAATAATAATGGGAGTCTAATATTGTTTCAATTGGGACAAATGAATGACCAACAACATAATTATGGTGGTCGTAATCAGAATAATCGTGGAAGAAGAGGTCATTTTAGAGGTCGTGGAGGTTTTAAGGGTCAGAATAACACTAGACTAACTTATCAGATTTGTGACTTGGTCACTCAGTAGTTGTATGTTATTTTAGAGGTTACATGAAGTACATGGATGTTTCAAGTGGTACAACTCAACATCAGTATACCTTATCTTCACCACAACAAATGTGTTTTACTCCTCAATTTCCTCCACCACAGTAGAATGCATTATATGCTGCTTCTGAACTAGGGTATGATATGTCATGGTATGTTGACACTGGTGCGTCTTCACATATAACTGCTGATGTTTCTTAGTTGACCATATGTGTACCATATCAAGGTAATCAGTCTCTGATTGTTGATAATGGACAATCACTTTCTATTTCTGGTGTTAGTTCTCTATCTTTACCTTCTTCTAGCTCGAGGTTATCATTTAGGAACATTATGTGGGTACCTCAAATTAAGAAAAATATTCTCAATGTCTCTTAGTTGATTAAAAAGAATGATGTGCTAATAGAGTTTCATGCTCATGATTGCTTTGTGAAGGATATTAGAATTAAAGAGGTTCTCCTATATGGGACACTTCACAATGGTCTGTATCGCTTCACTGGGTTATCTCAATTTCTCTCTCTTTTAAGCATTCAACATGTGTTGCATTTAATAAGAATTTGCCTACATTATGGCATTTCAGACTGGGACATCCTGCACAACATATATTACAGAAGGTGTTACAGTTAGTAAATGTGAATAATCATCCTATTAAATTTTGTTCTAGTTGTCCACTAGGCAAGAGTCATGCATTGCCATTTCAGTCTTATGTCAGTCAGTCTTCTCATGTTTCAGATCTCATCCATACTAATTTGTGGGGTCACTCTCCAATTACATCAACTGGAAGGAGGGTACAATTACTATATTCATTTCATGGATGATTGTAAGAGATTTACTTGGATTTATCCATTGAAATTGAAGTCAGAAACTTTTGCTGCTTTTGTTCATTTTAAGAAGTTTGTTAAGAATCAGTTTTTCACTTGCATCAAAAGAGTTCAGTCTGATTGAGGTGGTGAGTATAAGTCTTTTAAACCCTTTCTTGATTCACATTGCATTGGGTTTCAACATTCTTTTCCTCATGTTCATGAACAGAATGGACATGCTGAACGTAAACACATACACATAATTGAAATGAGTCTAGTGCTTCTAGCTCATTGTCATTTACCATATAAATCCTGGTGGGATGCTTGTGAGACATTAGTCATTCTCATCAATCGTTTATCCACTAGAGTGTTATAGGGTCTATTTCCTTATGGGAAGTTATTTGGTCGATCCCTTGATTACTCTATCCTAAAGATTTTTGGGTGCATATATTATCTACATCTTCGTCCCTAGAATGTTCATAAATTTCAGTCTCGATCAGAGAAGTTTCTCTTCTTAGGTTGCAATTCTTCTCATAAAGGATACAAGTGTCTCCATAAGTCTGGAAGGGTGTACATCACATATCATGTTTTGTTTAATAACGATGAGTTTCCTTACAAATCTTTATTTCTAGCTTCTTTTGATCGGTCCGAGCCTTCATCCTATGAGTGTATTCCTTGGTTTTTTTAGTTTACTGTAGGACAATTGCTGTCTTCCCCTCCATCGACTTTAGTGTCTACTTCTCTCCCTAGTCTTGTGTCACCTCAGGGTTCTTCTGCATTAGTGTTTCATGATCCAATTCAACCTGGGGTTGGGGATTCACATTTTGTGTCTGTTTAAGGGTCTGTTACTTTAGAGATTGTTTCTACATCTGAGGTACCTTATAACACTCATCCAATGATCACTCGAGCTAAAAATGGTATTTCAATGAAAAAAGTATTTCTAGTTAGTACTTCTAGGTTAACAGATGAGATTCCTAAGTCAGTTGAGAATGCTCTTAAGGACCCTCAATGGTGAGAGGCTATGGAGAAAGAGTATCAGGCTCTCATCAAGACTGGAACATGGTCTTTGGTGTCTGCCTCATCTTCTCAGAATGTTGTTGATAATACATGGATTTTTACTGTTAAGAAGAATTATGATGGCTCCATTAATCGATATGAAACTAGATTAATGGCTAAGGGTTTCAAATAGATGCCTGGTATCGATTTTAATGAGAAATTTAGTCCATTAGTTAAAGCCTCCACTATCCGTATTATTCTGTCTCTAGCTATTCAGTTTGGTTGGTCGATTCGTCAGCTTGATATTAATAACGCCTTTTTGAATGGATGTTTGATTGATGATGTCTATATAAATCAACCTCGAGGGTTTGTGGACAGTAGATTTTCTAATCATGTCTACAAGTTGCATACGACCCTCTATGGTCTGCGACAAGCTCCTCGAGCTTAGTTTGACAGACTAAAAACTATTCTGATTTCTTACGGATTATTGAATTCGAAAGCTAATAATTTTCTCTTCATCTATCTTCAACAGTCAGTGGTTTGTATGTGTTGGTTTATGTGGATGATATTATTGTCACTGGCTTACACACTAAACAGATTCACAGTTTTATGTCAAAATTGAATGACTATTTTGCACTGAAAGATATTGGTGATTTAAAAATATTTTTGGGTTTGGAGGCCAGGAAATATTATACTAGACTATTTCTTACTCAAATAACTTATATTAAGCAATTACTTCAGACTAGGGGTATGCTATAGGCTAAAGCTATTGATACACCTGCATTAGTGGGCAAACCTCTCTTCTCTTATACGTTACCATCGTTTTTTTATGTTACTTTGTATCAAAGTCTGCTTGGGGGTCTTCAAGAATTCGTACACACTTGCCCAAATGTTGCTTTTATTGTTAACCGATTGAGTCAAAATAAGCGATGTCCCACTATCATTCATTAGCAAGCTCTCAAATGAGTCTTAAGGTATTTGAAGGGTACGTCTGAATGGGGTGTTTGGTTTCACCCTAGTTCTTACTTAATTGTGACGGGTTTCTTTGATGCGGAGTGGGCAGTCTCAATGGAAGATATACACTTTGTTTCTTATTTTCTAGTGTTTCTTGGCTCCAATCTCATTTCATGGCAGTCAAAGAAATAACAGGTAGTGGCTCAGTCTAGCATGGAGTCCGAGTATTGAACGTTGGCCCAGGTTGCTATTGAGACATCTTGGGTTTAGTCCTTGTTTTCTAAGTTACATGTCTCGGTGCCTGCTTCTCCAGTGATCTGGTGAGACAACATCAATGCACATGTTTTGGCTTATAATCCAGTCTATCATGCTCAGACAAAGCATATAGAACTGAATATTCATTATGTGCGTGATAATGTGTTGGTGGGGTAGTTGTTGGTGCAACATGTCCCGAGTCATGATCAGGACGCTGATTTCTTCACCAAAGCCTTTGTTGCTTCGTGGTTTTCGTTTCTCAAAAGCAAACTTGGAGTTGTTTCCCTCTCCCTTCGTTTGAGGAGGGATGTGAGAATAAATCATTAGGTTAGTTTTACTGTGGTAAATCTGTTAGTTACTAATGGTAACTTGTGTGCCAGTTGTGTAAGTATGTAATTCTTGCTTCTTCAGTTCATTCTCTCTGTTGTGTAGCGCTGACTAGGGTGCCATTGTTGAACCTCTCGTTCAACACTCACAAGTAGAGCTATAGTACATTACTTTTGATTTTGCATCTTGTATTATGCCTTTTTTATTGTTTTGGTAGTTATCCGATGAGTTGTGATACTTATTGTTTATCTCACCAACTTTGATATATATGCTGCCACTTTCCTTGACTTCCTATCATATTTTAGAGAATGCATATGGGGTTTAACTTACTTAAAATTGTTGAATTTATTTTGCTAATTTTAATTCCATGTACTACTTTTGTGTTTTTTTTTTTGTGTTTTTTTTTTGAAGAAAAAATAGTAGGACATCAGAGTTGCTATTAATTTCTTTTGCTAATTTATTTGATTAGGTGGATGTGTGGTAAAACTCCTAAAGATAGAATAAGAAATATAGAAATTCAAAGACAAGTAGGAGTAGCACCAATTGATACAAAGATTAGGGAAGGGCGGTTGCGGTGGTTTGGTCACCTGCAAAGACGACCTACAAATGCCCCAACTAGAAAACTTGACTCAATAGAAACTGTAGAAATTGGATGAGGTAGGGGCATACCAAAGTTAACATGGGATGCATTAATTATGAGGGATTTGAATGGTTTGAAAAGCTCACCATCAATTGCACTTAATCGAGCACAATGAAAAATTTTGATCCATGTAGCCGACCTCAGTTAATTTGGGACTGAGGCTATGTTATTGTTGTTGTTATTGTTGTTGCTAATTTCTTTGATATATATGTTACCACTTTCCTTGACTTCATGTGATTGTGTGTTAACCCACCCCGGGTTTTGGGTTGAGGTTTTAGGGTCATGGACTTCTTAATAGACCTACATAAGAGGGTGATTAACTTAATTTAAATTATGTTAATGTAGATACTCTTGTTATTGACCCGTATGAAGCTAGTCTGAGAGGTCGCTGAAAATTAGAAACCCGCATAAACAAGGTATGTGAGATTGCCGTAATTATCTTTAATTTATAATATCTTAGTATATGAAGGCTGATAATCTAACACTGGCCAGAGTGTGGGATCTACAAACAAAAAACTTTTTAAAATTTTTTTTTCTTTTTAATAAATTCAACAAAATGACTAATTTACCCCACCTCCTCATACTCGTTGGCACCACCGCCCTCTACCGGTCGCCGCGGATCACCGCTGATCACCGTAATCACCGACGGTATAGGAGCCTTCACCGTAGGAGATATGGTAAAGGGACTCGAGGAGAGTTGGGTTAGGAGGGAGGGTGGTACGTGATGGGAAGGAGGGGACTCGGCAGTAGTGGTTGGGGATATTAGATGACAAGGGGGAGAAGGGACGATAGTGAAGGGGCGGGAGGAGAGGCACGTGACGGGGGAGGAAGAGGAGTCGGTAGTGGATGAAAAGGAAGGGGGTGGTGGTGAAGGAGGGGTCGGAGGGAGGTCGGTAGAGATGAGGTTGCTGGTGATCGACAACGGGCCGAGGAGGTGGTGGCGATTGGGGCGGGCCGAAGAGGGCGGTGGTGGCATTGGGGGGGGGGGGGTGAATTACTCATTTTCTTTATTTTAATAAAACAAAAAAAGGACAAAAAGAGTAAATTTGGAAACCTTTTTGTTTGCAAGTGTCACACCCCGTCCAGATCAACAGATTATCTATCCACATTAGCACTGTATCAAATGGGTGTATGAAAATGGCGTAAAAAATCATTACTATATTTAGTCTCATGTTGACTATAGATTTGGGGAATCGGGTTATGTGCTGTTACCTCAAAATATATTTGTTTTGAAAAAATTAAATAATGAAATGTGGTCGTAGAATCATGTATATAAGGGTAACTAAATCTTGATCATAGTACCCTTGATCACAAGTATTCTCGATTAATGACTATACCCTAATTCTACTAGGTAAAACATTTTTCATAAGATAACCATGACTTCAATATGGTTACTATAGAAAGAATCAAGTGCACAGAGTGGACTTAATTGGAGAGAACCTTGGTCAGGTGTTGGTGTAGTGGGTGGCACTGAAGGCCCAACAGGTAATCGATCAGCGGGTTTTATTATGAAATGAGTCAGTACATATGTCGTAGATTGAATAATTACATGCCGACACTAAAGGCCCAATAGGTAATCGATCAGCGGGTTTTATTATGAAATGAGTCAGTACATATGTCGCGGATTGAATAATTGCATGCCACTATCTCGTTTATATATTTTCCTTGATGCCATGTTTCGATATTATTGTTTCATGTGGTTATCTTTTGCCTTGTGGCTACTATGTAGACTATTGGTGGATAAGGGGGAATACAAAGTTATTGAGCCCGTTTGTTGCTCACCCTTTAACAAGTTATTGATCTACATTTTGTAATTTTGTACAAACCTTATATATATATATATTGTTGTGGAGTATGGATGACCATGCATGTACACCAACATATTGTGTAGTCATGTAACTTGTATTTCTCACTTAATAGTACTCCACTTGTCTATGTATTGTCATGTTACTTGTAACCATTTCCAATGTACACCAACTCTTCCATGTATTGTCAAATTACTTGTAATGTGTTGTATGACATGGGGTGTATGTGTTACTTGTACACATTGTATAAAGTACATTTATCATCATCACTAAATGACCTATATAAAGGGTGCTAACCTCATTGTAAAAACACACCAAGTTGAATGAAAACATCTCATTCCAACTACCTCATTTCTTATCTTCTCCTTTGTAGTAGTAGTTTATAGTAGTAAAAGTTCTTAGTCTTCTATTTCCTTCTCTAGTTCTTAGCAAGTTCCAACTCAATTTACAACACGTTATCAGCACGAGCTTGCTCTAGCATTAATGAGACCTTGAAGTTCAAGAAGGCTTGTTAAGGAGACAAAGCTAGGAAGGTATAAATTTTGTTATTTAAATAAGTTCGATTTATTTCTATATTATCATGGTTGCTTCCTTTTATTACATGCATCACTTCTATATGCATACTTTATTCATATATTATGCATTATAACGTCACCGATTGCGAAAGTATGCTTTGTAGTTGCGTCTTGTATGATCTTCTACATCAGAAATCAAAAGTCGATATGTGACATAACTAGTATTCTCGCTATACTACAAACGATTAATTATGCTATATTCTTGATTTTTTATATTGCAAATAGTGTTATGAGTTTGAGTTGATAGTGGGTAAGCCTTGTCCTTGGTAAAGCTAAACATTGAAAGGGAGACGGGTTATCCCGTTCGAGGAGGGATGGTTTTAAATAGACTTCGTATCGCCGCCCAACCTGGTGGTTGTCCCACCAACTCATACAAGTAGTACATTTTGCATATTAATAATCAAGTTGTGAACATATATTTAATCGTATATTATTTATTTTATATAAAAAGAGAAAAACTATTTACTCAATTTCTTGACATATTTTCAAACTATGGCAAACCTTCAAAAACTTGAAATTGTTGCTCTTGATATCATTGAAAATAATTATTTGCCATGGCAACTGGATGTCGAGATACATATTCAAGCTAAATATTTGGGATAAACTATTATAGAAGGAAATGAAACATCAACGCAAGGCCGTGCGAAAGCACTGATATTCCTTCGCCACCATCTCCATGAAAGTCTGAAAAGTGAGTATCTCATTATAAAAGATCCTCTCACCTTGTGGTTAAGCTTGAAAGAGCGATATGATCACCAAAAGACGGTGATATTTTCAAAAGCTCAAAACGACTGGCTGAATCTTAGGCTACAAGATTTCAAAACACTCAGTGAGTATAACTCCACCATGTTTAATATTACCTCTCGTTTGAGGCTGTGTGGAGAAAATATATCTGATGAGGCAATGATGGAAAAAACATTCAGTACTTTTCATGCCTCGAATCTGTTGTTGCAACAGAAATATCGAGCGCGTCAATTTAAAAAGTACTCAAAATTAAATTTCTTGTCTCATGGTGGCTGAACAAAATAATGAGCTTTTATTGAAGAACCACAACTCCCGTTCAACTGGTTCTGCTTCAATTAATGAAGCAAATGCAGCATCCTATAATGACCATAAAAGGTCATGGAAAGAAAAACCACGGACGTGGAAATTGGAAAGGATCAATCAGCAAAGATCGTGGCAAGCCCTATTCTAAATTTCATGGCAATAAGTTCCAAAATAAATGGAATAAGAATGACGCCATTCAGAATAAGGGGAAAAATACTGCTGAAAATGGACATGCTCATAATCGTGACCAACCATGTCACAGGTGTGGTCTAAAAGGCCACTGGGCTCATGTATGCCGTACGCCTAAGCATTTTATTGATCTTTATCAAGTCTCCTTAAAGGAGAAAGATAAAATTGTTGAGATGAACTTCACTGTCGGAGATGGCTCATCGGACATCTATTATATGGATGTCCCAAATATTCATGATGATCCAAACACTAATCTCGATATTTCTAATGATCATATGTAATGATTTTCAATAATTTTATGTACTAGTTTTTGTTATGCTTCTTAATTATATGTACTAGTTTCTTATTATGAATGAAATATGACTCTTTTTCTAATTTGCCAAACATTATTTGTCTAGATGGATCAACAAATCATGTGTTCAAATCATGAATCAAATAAGAGCGATATATGTTTTGCTGATTGTGCTACAACGCACACAATCCTTAAAAATAGAGAATATTTCTCCAATTTGAACTTAGCTGAGGCTAATGTTCAAACAATATCTGGCATCTCCAATTTGATTAATGGCTCTGGAAGAGCAAATATTATGTTGTCTGGGGAACAACAATTCATGTTGACAATGCCTTATACTCTGAAAAATCCAGAAGAAATATACTCAGCTTTAAAGATATTCGACAAAATGGATATCACATTGAAACCATGAACGAAAATAATAGAGAATTTCTCTATATCACATTGGTTTCAAATGGAAAAAAAAGAAGTGTTAGAAAAATTCTTAGCTTTATCCTCTGGATTATATTTTACTCATAAAGGCATGTTGAAACGAATGTTGTCTTAAATAAGAAAATTAATGATCCAAAGACATTCATTTTATGACATGACCGGCTTGGTCATCCAGGATCATCAATGATGCGAAGAATAATTAATAATTCGCATAGACATCCTTTAAGGAGTCACAAAATGTTTTCAGCTGGTGATTATAATTGTGCTAGTTGTTCTCAAGGTAAATTGATAGTTAAACCATCCCCAAGTAAAATTGTTGTGGAATCCCCAGTTTTCTTAGAACGCATTCAGGCAGACATATGTAGACCTATTCATCCTCAATGTGGACCATTTAGATATTTCATGGTTTTGATAGATGCATCAACTAGGTAGTCACATGTTTGTTTGCTTTCGACCCGCAATGTTGCATTTGCTAGACTTTTAGCACAAATCATTAAGTTAAGAGCACAATTCCCTGACAACCCAATCAAGACCATCCGTCTTGATAATGCAGGAGAATTTCAATCTCAAGCATTTAAAAATTATTGCATGTCTATAGGAATTACCATTGAACATTCTGTTCCACACGTGAATACCCCAAATGGTTTGGCAGAATCTCTGATCAAACGCATTCAATTAATTGCTAGGCCTTTAATCATGAGAACTAAGTTATCAACTTCAGTTTGGGGACATGCAGTCCTTCATGCAACATCTATCATTCGTTATAGGCCTACTACATACCATGAACATTCCCCCATGCAACTCATTTTAGGTCAACAACCAAATATTTCACACTTGAAGATTTTTGGTTGTGCAGTGTATGTTCCTATACCATCTCCCAATAGAACTAAGATGGGTCCACAACGAAAACTTGAGATTTTTGTTGGATTTAACTCACCGTCCATTATAAGATACCTTGAGCCTTTAACAAGGGATTTATTTACTGCACGTTTTGCTGATTGTCACTTTGATGAAGCAATTTTCCCACCATTAGGGGGAGATAAGAAGCCAATTCAAAAGGAATGACGCGAAATTACTTGGAATGCATCAACTTTATCACATTATGATCCACACACAAATCAGTGTGAACTTGAAGTTCAAAAGATCATTCATTTGCAACAAATCGCAAATCAATTACTTGACGCATTTACAGATGCAAAACAAGTGACAAAATCACATATTCCAGCTGTAAATGATCCTGCAAGAATTGATGTCTCTGTGCAACAAAATGCACAAGAACCAACGAAACGCTTAAAGCGTGGAAGACCAGTTGGTTCAAAAGACACAATTCCTCGAAAGAGGAAAACGGGAGTAAAAATAAATACAAATCAAAATACTCCTGAGAAAGCACAAAAATCCTTTGATAAGGACTTGTCAGAAACAAGCTTATTTTGACGAGGAACAACTACCTCTAAAAAAAGACGAAAAAGATGAAAATAATGAGATCTCAATAAATTATTTAAACTCTGGTAAGATTCGGGATCGAAATAAAATTGTTCCTGATGATATATTTGCTTTCAACGTGTCATTTGAAATATGTGAAAATGATGATGATCCAGAACCACGATCAGTAGACGAATGTCGAAAAAGACCTGATTGGCAAAAATGGCAAGAGGCTATCCAAATAGAGCTAGACTCGTTAAGGAAACGAGAGGTTTTTGGACCGATTGTTCAAACGCCAGATGGTGTAAAACCTGTTAGATATAAATGGGTATTTGTACGAAAGAGAAGTGAAAAAAATGAAGTTACAAGGTACAAAGCAAGATTTGTAGCTCAAGGTTTCTCACAAAGACCTAGCATCGATTATGAGGAAACATATTCTTCTATTATAGATGCAATAACATTTCGGTTCTTGATAATCCATGCAGTTTCTGAAAGGCTTGAAATGCATTTAATGGATGTCGTTACAGCATATCTGTACGGATCTTTAGACAGTGAGATATATATGAGAATCCCTGAAGGATTTGTAATATCCGAAGAAATAAAATCAAAACCTCATAACATGCATTTTATAAAATTACAAAGGACTTTGTACGGATTGAAACAATCCGGACGAATGTGGTACAAACGTCTTAGTGATTATTTACTTAAAGAAGGATATGTAAATAATCCGCTTTGCCCATGTGTCTTCATTAAAAGATCATCAACATGATTTGTGATTATTGATGTATATGTTGATGATTTAAATATAGTGGGAAACCACGACGACATCTTTAGAACATCCGAATACTTGAAAAAAGAATTCGAGATGAAAGAACTTGGAAAAACAAGACTTTGTCTTGGTTTGCAAATTGAAAATTTTCAAGTGGAGTACTTGTCCATCAATCAAATTACATTGAAAAAATATTAAAAAGATTTTATATGGACAAGGCACACCCATTGAGCTCTCCAATGGTTGTCAGATCACTTGAAGTGGATAAGGATCTATTTCGACCTCATGAAAGTGATGAAAAGCTACTTGGTCAGGAGGTATCATATTTAAGTGCAATTGGTGCACTTATGTATCTTAGAAATTGTACAAGACCTGACATTACTTTTGCTGTCAACCTACTTGCAAGATACAACTCCTACCAACTCGAAGACATTGGAATGATGTTAAACATGTTTTTAGATATCTTCGAGGAACAAGTGACATGGGTTTATTTTACTCGAGAGGGGTAAAATTGAATCTCCAAGGTTATGCTGATGTTGGATTTTTATCTGATCCCCACAAGGCCCGTTCTCAAACGGGATATGTATTCACATGTGGTAATATCTTCTTTGTATCATGGAAGTCATAAAGCAAACTATGGTTGCTACATCTTCCAATCATTCTGAAGTACTTGCAATTCATGAAGCAAGTCGTGAATGTGTATGGTTGAGAAACATGATTGAACATATTCAAGAATCATGTGGATTGCCTTCAATAAAAGATTCTCGAACCATATTATATGAAGATAATGCAGCATGTATCGCACAATTAAGTGAAAGATTCATAAAAGGGGACAAAACAAAACATATTTCACCAAAATTCTTTTATGCACGTGAGCTTCAGAAGAATGGTGAAATTGATGTCAAGCAAATCCGATCGAGTGATAATTTTGCTGATTTATTCACAAAAACCTTACCAACTACGACATTTAAAAGACTTACATATGGTATTGACTTGCGTAAACTTAAGGACATTGCAAGTAAAGAAACTGAACAAGTTTCACCCATGTTCACATGAGGGGGAGTTATTGATTAGTGTATTGCACTCTTTTTCCCTTAGCTATGGTTTTATCCCATTGGATTTTCCTAGCAAGGTTTTTAATGAGACAATCTTAACAATATTATACTCATCTTAATATTTATGAGTACTTTTTTTCTTTTACTATATTTTTCCCACATGGTTTTTCTTAGTAGAAGTTTTAACGAGGCACAATCTCTAAGCAAGTGCCATCCAAGGGGGAGTGTTGTGGAGTATGAATGACCATGCATGTACACCAACATATTGTGTAGTCATGTAACTTGTATTTCTCACTTAATAGTACCTCCACTTGTCTATGTATTGTCATGTTACTTGTAACCATTTCCAATGTATACCAACTCTTCCATGTATTGTCAAATTACTTGTAATGTGTTGTATGACATGGGGTGTATGTGTTACTTGTACACATTGTTTAAAGTACATTTATCATCATCACCAAATGGCCTATATAAAGGGTGCTAACCTCATTGTAAAAACACACCAAGTTGAATGAAAACATCTCATTCCAACTACCTCATTTCTTCTTTTCTCCTTTGTAGTAGTAGTTTATAGTAGTAAAAGTTCTTAGTCTTCTATTTCTTTCTCTAATTCTTAGCAAGTTCCAACTCAATTTACAACATATATATATATCACGGGATTGATATCGATGGTTTTCCGGAATTGTGGAAACATTCTTTTTGGGAAGTTGATACAAATATTCCATTGTTTTCTATTAAATTTTATTTTATTGATTTTCAAGATAAACTGATCGTTGTCTATCATGTACGAAGAGTTACCAAGGCGTTGGCTTGGAAAGTTTGATGTTCGATGTGTTAGCAGCATCTTAAGTCAAACGACACCTATGCGAGAGAGGGGTTGTCATAGCTGAAGTGCTAGATATTGTTCCTCAATTTTTTTTTATTCAAATGGTGATTGTTAAGGAAATTATAGTAGTTGCTATATTTCCGTAGTTTAGGCATTTAGGTAGTTTCTATATTTTGGTATTTAAGCAGTATTATGAAACTTTTCTTATTTTATACTTTGTTCAGCTCTATCAATAAGAGCACTCTATTGTATTCAGTTTGCCAACATTAATGCAATATTCTTAGATTCTTCTTTGAAATCTATCATGTATCAGAGCTTGGTTTCTAGTACTAGGTCGGTCGACCTTCGAGTCGACGACCGATTCATGGTGTTTGCTTTCATGCTTCCGTTCATGTTTTCTTGTTGTTGCTTCCATTGATGCTCGTTTCAGTTTTTTTCTTGTCCTTGATCTCTTCTCCTTTGTGATTTCTTTGTGATGTCCACTGCTCTGCTTGCTCTATTTGCCTGTTGTCGACTACGTCGATTCCGTTATCTGCCTGCCGCCGATTCCGTTGTCTACCTGTCGTCGACTATGTCAACTCCGTTGTCTGCCTGTCGTCGACTATGTCGACTCCGCCATTCGCCTGTCGTCGACTACGTCACCTTCGCTATCTGTCCGTCGTCGACTCCGTCGACTCTGATATCTGCTGTTCTACAGTTTCGTTGTTCTGACTCTGCCACATCAAAACCTGTTTCTTGCCGTCTTAGGTGGTCGTTGATCTGCTTCGCAACGAACCTTAGATTTATCATCTTCGGTGGTCGTTGATCTGTTCCGCAACGAACCTTAGATTTGTCGTCTTGGGTGGTCTTTGATATGCTCCGCAACGAACCTTAGATTTGTCAGGTTTACTGATTCGATTGACAACCTCAAGTTGAACCAACTTGAGTTTGAGGGAGGGTGTTAAGGAAATTATAGTAGTTGCTATATTACCATAGTTTAGGTATTTATGTAGTTTCTATATTTTGGTATTTAAGTAGTATTATGAAACTTTCCTTATTTTATACTTTGTTCAGCTCTATAAATAAGAGCATCCTATTGTATTCAGTTTGCCCACATTAATGCAATATTCTTAGATTCTTCTTTAAAATCTATGAGTGATGAGTTTGTCGAGATCGTGTTTTAGATAAAGTGATTTTTGTCTGAAGATTTCGTTATGAAAGCTAGCAAGTGAAAAAAGAAGACTAAAATTCGGGACAAAATTTCTCAAATTGGCGGAGAGTGACCAAGGTTGAGATAATTAAGACATTTGTCCATGTTTTAGTTTGTTCACATTCATTTTCTCTATTAATTAGTATTGGCAAAAAACTTGTCATGATTGGTTTTATCATTAAATCACCATTAGTATTTTCAAATTAAATAAAGTTACATTAGATCCAATCAAGTGTCGATTTTATCTATTAGGAATTTAAGTTTAAGTCGGGCTTTAATTAATGAGTAGAGTTTTAGTTGGAGTTGATAAAATAGTTAAGAGTACAATATGTCTTCATTATTGAAACCTATATATACAGAGTTTTATTTTTTTTGTAAGAATTTGATTAATTCTCTTTTGAGTTCTTTGGGTTTCTTGTATCGAAGTGTTTGAGGTAAACACTAGTGAAGAAATGGTTTATATATATATATAAATTTGGGTATTCATATAATCAATGAATAATGAAGAAATTACATTCTTTCTTTGTAGCAAGAAAACTTTCAAATTGTTTGCTATATCAATAAGGAGATAATATATAAATAAAATGAGTATAGCAGAAATGAGGAATTTTAGGCTGATATGTGGCAAAACTTGTGATGATATAATAACAAAATGAGAAGTGCTAGAACGACAACACCATGTCATACCACATGACACATTGGGTCACAAGAGCCATTCATGCGCTGCTTAAGATGCGGGCATGCACAAATCCCGATGCATAACACGCGGGTCGAGATTACCGAGATTGCATGAAAGACACTTGTGAGCTAATGTGTCTTTTGGTGTAACATTGTTGTTGTCATTCTAGTATTTTCCATAAAAAATACGAAGATTTGGAAGCAAAGTCAGAGTAGCACTAATTAATGCAACATTTAGGGAATAATGGATTTGGTGGACTAGGCACATCTAAAGATGATATACAAATGACCGTCTAGAAAACTAGAGAAAATAAATTTTAAAAATTCGATTAATTGTATCATAGTAAACCTAAGATAACTTGGGATGCATTAGTTAGTAATGTAGCAAATGATTATAAATACACGCCATCAAGTGCATTAAATTGGGTGGAGTGAAAAAATGGCGATCCATGTAATAGGCTACTACTAACTTACTAAATGTTTGAGTTGTATAATAAAAGTATATAATTTTTGTTGATATGAAATACAACTAGTCTATCCTTAATACTTTTGTAGCAAGTTAATTATTTGGTTTTAAGAGTTTGTTTTATTCGTATTTTAGTTAGTCAATTCTGAAAAACAACTTTTTTATGTTTGAAGTCTTTAAATCTCTTTAACTTATATATTTTTTGTAACAAGAAAATTTGATATAGTTAAAATAAAATTTCTTCTTTCAGGTGAGGTCATATTTTTTATTTTATCCTTGATTATTACATTAAATCAATTTTTCACTTTTTGAGTAGATAATATAATTGGCTTGGTTTTAAATTAAACTCTAAACTTGCTAATATAATTTCGAGAAACCTTAGTATTACTTTTTGAAATTATGCTTACATTCTTCTGAACAAATTTTTAAGACTATTCTTAAATAATATTTTTGAATGGAACTAACTTGATTTTAATACAATTAATTATTTTAAATTTATACATATATATATCTAAGTCATATAATAAGCACCGATGTTGAAAGATTCCTTCGTTACTTGAAATTACAATACTACCCTTTTTATTTTTTAATTATTTCTTTTGAAACTAAATATATTTTCAATTCCCTTTCATATTCTTACTCTCTCTTGTATATATTTTATCGTTTCTTTTTATATTTTCACATACTTACTTTTTTATTTAATTAGTTTTTATTTAAAAAATAATGAGACTTAACTATCATATCTCAAGGAATTTTGGACTTTTATCTATCTACACTTTTATTATTATATTACCAATAACAATACCTCTATCTTATACACATGAATATTAAATTTCTCTCGCGAGCGCAGCGAGCATGCTCCAACGTGCGTAGCACGCGTATAAGAACTATATATATATATATATATATATATATATATATATATATATAATAAGCACGAATAATCAATCTTTCAACCGTTACTTGAATTTACTATTCTACTCTTAATTTAGTATTTCAATCGTCACTTAAATTTACTATCACACCCTTAATTAATTAAAGGCATAATCAATCTTTCAACCATCACTTGAATTTACTATTTTATCTTTGATTAAGTCTTTCAACCTTTACTTTAATTTACTATTATGCCCTTAATTAACGGTCTTCTAGTTATAAATCCAAATAATTATAATTAATTGTTAAAAAAGTCAAAATAAAAATAAAGTATTATAATTTTTGAAATATAAAAATAAATTATTAGATTAATCAAATTCCTCCGAGCTTAGTGAGGGTTCAACAACATCATGACCCATGTCATGTGGAGTTATATACATATATATAGTTGCACATGTCATGTGGAGTTATTTTTCTCGATAAGGTCTTAAGGAGTACTGATGAGAAATGTTTTACAACAAAAGCACCATGACACACTATTATCATTATTAGCTTTTTTGGGAAATCATGACACTATTATTTATGAAAACAATCTCTTAGAAAATAAATATACAGTGAAGCTATTATATTGAAGCGAAACATATTGTTTAATGATAAATACAAATACAAAAATGTATTGCGGAAGCTAATAATTGATAAACACTACTGAAGAACCCAAATAAATAACTATCAACTCCTCTAATAACCTTCATGAGGATTCATAAATTTAAAACTTTTAAATACTAAAAGTTACTTTTTCAAATATTAAAGATAAGATAAAAAAACTTAACGTAATGAAGAGCTAAGAACAAATATTTAAGAAACTTAAAAAAATCATTGGGAGATTAAATATAGCATACGTACCAATTGAGATCCATTAGGATCATGAAGCAAATAATCATCTTGTAGGACAATTATCGGCCTGCAACACAATATGAAATCTGATAATGTCACCTACATAGACATAAAATACCTTCAATTTATTTAAAAGGTACATTTGAATGCAACTATTGTAAAAGTAGAAATTCAATACCAATGATGTCATCCCATCAAATTATTTTATACATTATTCTATAGAGATATAATGAGGCCCATAGAAAGATCAATATACTGTTGCTTTGAGAATAAAATTGAAATCCTTGTTGATGAGATTTTACGCAAGAGATTAGCTGTACAACGAGAAATGTGAAGGAAAAAGATGAAGATTATTTTTATTTGAGTCCCTCATGAAGATTCAATGTGAAATTCGTATATTGTTTATTTTTAGCATTTCACTTTGCCAACTTCCCGATTCTTTCTCTTTACCTGTTGTAAAGTCTTATCTTTTCTAATATAGTCTTCATTTATTTTATTTTCTTTCAGTTCTTATGTCAATTTATTTGACTCTTTTCCCTAATTCTGAATTTAAAACTACAAAGCTAATAAAATATTTTTTTCTATGATCACAAAAGCCAAAATGTACTTGTTTTAATATTGCGACAAATCACTGCGGAATACCGAAGATTGTAGTTACACGAATACACCCAAATATAAACAAACCACAGAAAAAATATGAACACAAGAATCTACGTGGAAACCCCAAAATCATGGAAAAACCACGGGCAAGAAACAAGGCAATCCACTATCAATAGCTTAGTACACAAAGGAAAAACTCTCCTCTATCTAAACCTCAGATAGATACCCCAACAAGATTTAATCTCACGGTGTCACGTACCCGCTCGCAGGCCCAGCCCGTATGCTACAACACAATATCTCTCAGCTCTCAAACAACTCACACAACACTATGCTTAATCGCACGCAACACTATGCTCTACATAATACCCATACACATCTATATATAGATGTAACGATGATGAGACCATACATGTACACAATCTCCGTGTTGTAATCAAACATGTTCTCTACAGTTAGAGCTTGAGTCAAACTTCAAACTAAACTTACTATTTTCCTTTGATCTAATTGTGACACGTCGCTATCTCCATGTGCATCAACGACTTAGTAAGTCATCATCTTGTGTCAATCATGTGATTGTCTCCAATTAGATGTTGTACTTCAACAACTATAATTCCAACACAATTTTAGCCACCATATTCAATAAATCTTCACCTTGGCGAAAATTCACCACTTTGCTCTTGCCACACCGCCCTCTCGAAGCACCATCCTTAATATCGAGGATGAACCAAGTCCAATCCAGGCTATTTGGACTTACCAAAAATAGAACCCACTTCTTGATCAACTTTTGAGGCTCAGACCTTGCTCCATGTTTCTGCACCAAAACAAACAAGTTCTTCTTCCTCACACCTTTCATGACCAACGAAGACTTCCGAAATATTCTCAATACTCCACCTCGCCCGGAGTAACCGTCAGATTCTAATTCGGAAAGAGAAATTAGATTTTGATTACAACTCGACACATATCGAACATCCTAAAGCGTTATTACGCGTCTGTCAAATGAATTCAGATGAACTTCACCGACTCCCAATATCAGTATCAAAAAGCTGTCAGCCATCAACGTAACTTTACCATTCGTACAACTTGCATAATTACCAATCCATGCTTTATGTATGCACATATGTATTGTGGTCTCACTGTTAATTACCCATTCTCCCTTCTGATCACTAATCCTATTCTTTGTTGGACACATAGGATAATTACTATCAGTATTGAGAACTAACAAATTGTCAGCATCATCACCTTCAACATCAAAATCCCCTTCTTAAACTGGAACTTTTTGCTGAAATTGCTCCTTTATCTTTCCTATTCCCACAATCTCTCCTTAGATGCCCTGTTTAACTGCATCCCCAATAGACCACTTTCCCGTACGTCTTGGAACTCTTCTTAGCAGCTACTAAATCGGAGTTTTTAAATGAACCGTTATCTTAATCTTTCATCAATTTCTCCTTAGATATTAGCATGACAATGACCTCTGCTAAAGTAATGGTTTCCTTCCCATACATCAGTGTTAGCTTCGTGTGCTTGAACGGAGGCATAAGTAACCAGATGAGTTTCAGCGCTCGATCCTCATCACAATTTGCCCTCCTAATTCCTCAAGATTAGAGACAATCTCGTTTAGAGCACTAAAATGATCAGTAATACTTGTACCTTCATCCATCTTCAGGTGATGGTACAGCTCCTTTGGGTAGAAATGATTTGACATGCTTTTCGTCATATACATAGTATCCACTTTCTCTCAAAGACCTTTCGCCGAAAAAATATTCCTCATGTTCGAAAAAACATTTTTTGCCAAATTGAGTCTTATGACGCTCACTAACCTCAAATTTAACTCTTCTTAATTGTCATCACTTTCCTTCCTACGACCCTTCAACGTTTGACGTAGCCCACATTGAATCAACAAATCTTTGACTTGAATTTTCCACAAGCCAAAATTTATCTTCCTGTTCAACTTCTCCACTCCGAACTTCATCGCACATGTGTGCTTCGATATCTCTGAAATCTCACCTTAATAGTGTTACCCCCATATCTGAATCTTGGATATGATACCAATTTTTTGTAACAAATTACCGAGGAATATCCAAGATTGCAGCCACAGGAATACACCCAAAGATAAAAAAACCACAGAGAAAATATGAACATAAGTATTTACAAGGAAAACCCAAAAATCAGGGAAAAAACCACGGACAAGAAATAAGGCAATCCACTATCAATAGCTTAGTACACAAAAGAAAACTCCTCTATCTAAACCCCAAGATAGATATTCCAATAAGATTTAATCTCATAGTGTCACGTACCCAATCTCAGGCCCAGCCCGTCCATTATGATAATATCTCTCGGCTCTCAAACAACTCATGCAACACTATGCTTAATCGCACACAACACTATGCTCTACATAATACTCGTACACATCTATATATAGATGTAACGATGATGAGACCATACGTGTACACAATTTTTGTGTTGTAATCAAACATGTTCTCTGCAGTTAAAGTTTGAGTCATACTTCAAACTAAACTTGCTATTTTCCTTTGATCCAATTGTGACACATCGCCATCTCCATCTGCATTAAGGACTTACTAAGTCATCATCTTATGTCAATCATGTGATTGTCTCCAATTAGGTGTTGTACTTCATCAACAAATCTAATTCCAACACCATTTGAGTCACCATATTCAACATTTATCTATGACAATAACAATGTGACGACTTGTTTCCCTAAACAGGGCATTGCTCGGCCTAATTTCATCACTAAGCCCTAATTTTAGCCACGTAGGACTTAACAATGTATTAGTCAGCCTTTTTATCTTATTATCTCGTTATTCGTGTTTAGGATAAATATTATTCACAGCTTGTTATTCGTGATTTTCAGAGTTAATTAAACTTTTTAACAATTTATTATGTTTTAGCGAAAGTCTTAAATAAATTAAAAAAACGTTGTTAATAAGTCTTAAGTGTGGAAACTATGAAACAATGATCACATGCATATATATAAATATATATAAAAAAGATGAAAAAACAATTTAATAAACATGTGTCAAGTTGGGAACTAGTCGTTCAACCCAATATACAATCCAAAAGTATATGAAAGACATAAAGTAAGTAAATACATCAAAAGTCCAAAAACCTACAAAATGAGTAGCAGTGCATCATCTAGGGCTCGGTGGTAGTCACCGATCTTCCCCTTGCCTGGCCTGCTTCTCGACGATTTTGCAATTGTCACCAAAGATGACAATTCTAGTGAGTAAGTCCTGAGTCCACTTATCCACATTTCCATGAATTGAAAGAAAAGTAACTAAAAGCATGTAAAAAACACATGCAAGTAGTTACTGAGGGAAACTAGTAAGTATGTGAGTGAAGAAATCAAATAGACTGAAGTGCAATAGGAGTGGTATTAAGTTCGGGCACTTAAAAAGTCGTAGACTCAATGATAAAGGTCTTCCGGCCAAAATGAGCGAAATACAGCCCGACTAACACGGTTCCTCGAGCCATAGGGAAGAACAATGACCCTATATCCATAAAGATTTACTAATATATTCGCGAGATATACAGCCTTATGACGAGCCCCAAATTTGATAAGGGTCCCTAACGATATGCGACGAGAACACGACCAAATCCATGATGGGTACAATTAGGAACACAACTCCGAGAGTGTCCGTGGAATGTGCCCAATTGAACCGCTCAACCGGGATCCCGTTCCTATCAGATCACAACATCACACAAGTCACAGTAAACTAATACTTAGAACTACAAACTTATGAAGATTCCATTTACAATAATATGATAAAATATGCATTTATCAACATGTATATGACTATAAACAATATCGCTATTTTAACAATGATTAATAGCATGCTATTTTGGGTATTCATGAGAATCAAATAAAAAAATAGGTGATAATCTTTCAAGGATGGATATGGATTGTCAAGGTATTAAAAAAAGTATGCATAATTCATCAAAAGGAATATTACGATGAACTATATAACCAACATCATAAAGAGGGAACAAAAAAAATCATGGTATGATCCAAAATTTCAGCAGTAACAACTAGAATAGTTGTAAATAATTTTGAACATAAGGAAAGAAATGGAGATAATTTCCCAACAGGTTTACTTACGTTAATCACAAGCAATCAAAAGCTATTTCGCTATCATAGCACCTCGAAACTCACGTATGACTCCTCTATAATTTTCCTTAATTTCCTGAAGTTAATTAAACTGAATTAGGTGTGTTTTAGTTCCTCATTAAATGCTTAGATCAAGTGAAACCAAAACGACTCCTAACACTACTAAAAAATTGTCCCTATACACAACATTAACTTTAAACTCATTTTCAACCAAGAAGATGACTTGATTTTTGAAATCTAATGACTCTAAGATGTCGTTATCTCTCATAGCTTTCCAGAACTATAAGGTTTGTGCAATTTCAAAAAGAAACGAGAGAGATATAGAAATTTTACCATAATAAGTCAAAACAGTTTTTATATTTCGACTAGCAACTTTGAAAAAAATTCATTTCTCCTAAACTATAACTTTAAAAACCATGATGTTTTTACTGAAGCCTATAAACATATCCTAGAACATCATACCAAAAGATGAGCTCAATCCAAAAAGAAATGAGGGAGTTATGCTCAGAACATCAGGACATTTTAAAATTGTGAACTCATAAATTTTAGATTCATCACCAAAGTTATGGAGCATTTTTGGACATAAAAACATTCGAGATTCAAAATCTTTCAGTAGGCAAAAGTTGTTTCCCTTTGAGTCACCTTTCAAATGCCACCAGAATCAGTCCATTTCGATTTAAAATGTGGAAGTCATGACTAAATTACGGAGACTGATTTATAACAACAACATACAAAATTCTCAGTTTTGTTTTACAACTTCATGAACTTGAAAAACTTATTTCTTACCTAAAAATAAAAAGCCAATATAGTAGACTGAGTGAAAAAACACAAGGAATCCAAATATCCTTTTTGTTTTCAAAAACCAAATCATTTTATATCTTAATTTTAGTTTCATGCAAAATGCCCCAATTTGGCCAAACTTTACAATTTTTGAAAATTGATTTGGGAGACTCAAATGTGGTGTCTAATTGATAAAAAACAACTAAAAAGACCACCCAAAATGCTCAGAATTCAAAAGCCTTTTGATTTCATACACAAATTAGCTAGAATTGAAAGAATCAAGTGGGAATTGGTTACCTAAGGCTCCATGCTTGAACACCTAGTCTTTGGGTCTCCCTTGGTTGATGATTTGCTCACTTGTAACTAATTTTCTTTTTCAGAAATTAAGATGGGTTCAGCTCTACTTTTTGTTGCATGAACGTGCAAATAAGGGTGGAATGCTTAAGTGTCCCTTTTATAGTGTGTTGGATGGCTTTCATTTTGGCCTCATATCAAGTGTGTGTATGCTCATCTCATGATAGATCCTATGACTCTTGTCAACTCCTACTCCACAAACTTCCATCTTGATGACACCAACTCCCCAACTCAAATTTTCTAGGATTCAATTTTAGTGCAAATCTCGAGTTAAATCTATGACTCATCAATTTTTCCATCCAACTAGAGGCATTTGTAATCAATTGATTCAATTAATTTAACTTAGGCACTTTTAAACATATAGTTAGTGTAATTAGTCACATAATCGACAAATTTTTAGTCCTACTAACTCTTGACTATCCGCCATCTGTTGCCCTGACTTCAGTTCTCATCTCGAGGCGCATCTCCGAGTGTTAGGACTAGCACCCGTCATCAGCCACGTCACGGGTTGGTGTCTCTTAACTACAGATAAATCCGTTATTAGCAATTTGGGTCATTACAAACAATCAATATTATTCTTTACTACTAATTAAATAAATTACGAGGAGGACATAAACATCTTAATTATTTATTTATTGATTATAGTAGTAAACAAATGTGGCGCGCGTGTGATGTGGTGTTTATTATAGCACTTTTATAAGTATTGTGCTAATAATTTGGGCCATTAATAAGTGAACTAGTATAAATCTGATATATTTTGTTAGTTTTTAGGAGAAAAAGTGAATTGGTAGCATTTGTAGCATATGGTGAAAATCCGAGGAGATTCGCCTCGAAAAATGTGTTAGCACGGATCACGAGTCGAAGGAAAGCGAAGCTGAAGATGAGTAGTGGAATGATGATATTTCACATGACTTGATATCTTTTGAAGATGTTTGGAGGTTTCAAGATGAGAATAGAAGGTTCGGGTAAGAACGACATCAAATTGGCCAAGTTTCGGTGAGTCCATTTGGAACAACCTTAAGTGTTTTGGTCATATCTCTATCGTCTCAAATCCAAATGACCTAGAGGTTTTTTGTATGGGAAAGAAAACTCAAATAATGGCAGTACATCTCCCAAGCTTCCTCCAACTCGAACTCTAAGAGATCCAAAATCATGTTACAAGTCGAAGTATGCGCGCATGACCCATCCAGAGAAATATGAAGTTTTATTTTGAGCTTACTTTGACTTAATTTTGTCAAATCCTTGCGAAGACATTTTAAATTCTATCAAACCTCATCACTTGACACATTAAATCCTATCGGGACACAACATTTTGGAACTTTCATTTATTCCTCATTACTATGTAAGAATTTCTAAACAATTTATTTATCTTTACTTTAGTTGTCAATTGACTTTAATGAAACTATGCCGACTCTTTTATATAGATCATCGCCAATTCATTATAGTATTCAAAAGTGAGTGGGCACGTTACTTTAGTCTTCTACGCTATGAATAAATTATGATAATGATACAAAGTTACTTAGACGTTCGGTTATGCACAATTGCTCCAGTGCCTTACTTTGACTGAAGGATTTTGTTTGTGCCATTTTCGGCAGTCACAAATCATCTATACATTTAATTTTTTTTAATATTGAGTATGCTCATTTCTATATTGTCAATTTTACTAGTTCTCACATTATTTAATCCTTTGTCACCCTACAGACTTATTAATGCTTTATTCATTATTAAGACCACTTACAATCTATCTATCTTGACTTCCAAAGACAATTATAATTTCATCTCTTTTCAAATATCTAGCTAAGAACAATGAAACTTCATATAATCTTTTTATCAATTGAAGTCCTTATCTAATCATTCATTCAAAATAAAAAAAACTTATAATTCAAACAATCTTACTATTTGTTATTGCCTCAAGTTCTTTTTGCTTAGTCTTAGAATTCTCAACTTTCCTTTTTCTTAAAAAGAGTTATCATACTTTTAAGAGACTATATAAATATCTTACAATTCATAACCTCACTTTTACCTTTTAATCATTTCATCTATATGTTATTATCCGTTCGAAAAGATGGGAAAAATTAGAATTCCTAATTTATTGACTAAAGGTGTTTGTTCATATCATTTTCAACAATCACAAATCATTTCTACATCTCGTTTTCTAATATTGAGTTTGCCCAGTTCCATATTTTTAATTTTACTAGTTCTCACATTATTTAATCCTCTGTCCCGCTATAGACTTATTAATGCTTTATTCAACATTTAGACCACTCACGATCTATCTATCTTGACTTCCAAATGCAATTTCAATTTCTTCTCTTTCCTAATATCTAGCTAAGAACAATATAACTTCATATAATCTTTTGATCAATTGAAGTCCTTATCTAATCTCTCATTCAACACAAAGAAATTTATAATTCAAACAATCTTAATGTTTGTTATTGCCTCATGCCTTTCCGTTTAGTCTGAGATTTTTCCATTTTTCTTTTTCTTAAAAAGAGTTACAATACTTTTAAGAGACTATGTAAGTATCTTACAATTCATACCCTCACTTTTACTTCTTAATTATTTCACCTATTTGTTACTATCCATCCAAAAGATAGGAGATATTAGAATTTCTATTTTCTTGGTCAACTTTACAGTTGAACAAACCCTTAAAGGAAGGTGATTCAATCCCTTAAGTTGCATTACTGGAAATTTTTCTAATAAAGGGGTTCATGCTAACTTCTTGTAACTAACTACTTATTCATTCTCCTATCAATAACTCTATCTTTTCACTTTTCCATCTTACACTGTAGTGATCATATACATCATAATCTTTATATTGTTAGAAATAATTATTGGGTACTTGAGTTTTCATAACACAATCACTTTTGTTTTATTTAATAGCTAATAATAACTATTACTAGACCATTTTCCAATAACCTTTACTTCCTAACAGTTTGATATTATCACTACGTTTTTTTTTTTTTTAATTTTAAGTTAGATATTTCAATGATCTTTACTTTATTTTAGCCATATAATCATTATATTCAAACTTCGCTTATAATTAAGCAATTTGAATATGAATCAATTGAAACTATATAATACTAGTGCTCTCATAATGTTATTCGATTATTTTCAACCATAGTTCTATTTCTATTTCACTTTGAACTTCATTTTGAAAGAGAGTAACATTTTACTCCAAAGTATAGTATTTATATAGAAATTATTTAGATAACTTGACTAATCTTATCACAATCTCATTGTGATTTTTCAGTTATTATTTAATTTATCTGACCAATTTCTATATTCAACAATATGTCTCCTTTTCGCTATAAGTGAGGCTATTTCAGAAGTAACCTTAAATGGTTATTGAATTAAACCGATATTTCTAAGAATATGTTTTCTCATCTTACTAGTGTAACTGGTACTAACCTTATTCTAATATCCAAGATATATCACATCTTGTGCTTCTCGTTACGTCTTAGATCTATTTCATGTTTAATAAATGACCCTCAGTTGTTTAAGACTGTGATTTAAGTGAATTTAACATTTTCCTGAGCGTTTCTATATTGCAATAGTTTAATATTTTCAATTTCAGAGAAATCTAGGTTCAATACTTCCGATCTTGAATTCATTTGATTTCACTTTTCAATCAATTACATATTGTTTTTTTTTTAAACTGCTACATCAAATCAGTTACTTAAATATCGAATTATCTTACAATAATTTCTTGTTAGTTTAGACTACATAAGTCTATTTCATTTTTAACTAAGATCAACTACCATATATCAAGTATATTCTCTCCTTAATTTTTTGTTCTTAGCCTTACTCTCGTTGTACTCCACGAGTACATAACAATAGCACATTACGAGTATATAATAGGTTTAAATAATGAGAACAAACTATTCCTATCGTGTATCTAGCAATAACTCAGTAATACATATCAAAATATCAAAATAAGAACTTATTCCTAACTCATAGTCACTTCCTAACTAATCGCGACCTCAAATACGAAACCTTGTTGCTCAATTCTAGCACTCCTCAAGACCAACCCTTATGTTCTTGCAACCTAATTTAATCCCTAGAGCCTAACCCAAGCTTTCCCAATCAAGCCAAACCTAAGATTCCTTATTCGAGCTAAACCATAGTTTTGATACCAACTTTGTAAGTCACCTCGTCATTAGGGCATTTAACTGGCCTAGATTATTTTCAATTCTTCAATAATCTAGTCAACCTCTAAACTCCTTGATTAATTCCTTCCTCTAGACCAACCCTTATGTTCTTCCAACCTAATTTAATCCCCAGAGCCTAACCCAGGCTTTCCCAATCAAGCCAAACCTAAGCTTCCTTATTCGAGCTAAACCATAATTTTGATACCAACTTTGTTAGACACCTCGTCATTAGGGCATCTAACTGGCCCAGATTATTTTAAATTCTCCAATAATTAAGTCAACCTCTAAACTCCTTGATTAACTCATTTTTCAAGACCAACCCTTATGTTCTTCCAACCTAATTTAATCCCTAGAGCCTAACCCAAGCTTTCCCAATTAAGCAAACCAAAGCTTCCTTATTCGAGCTAAACCATAGTTTTGATACAACCTTTATTAGATACCTCTTCATTAGGGCATGTAACTGGCCTATATTATTTTAAATTCTTTAATAATCTAGTCAATCTCTAAACTCCTTGATTAAATCCTTCCTCAAGACCAGCCCTTATGTTCTTCCAACCTAATTTAATCCATAAAGCCTAACCCAAGCTTTCCCAATTAAGCCAAACCTAAGCTTCCTTATTCGAGCTAAACCGACATCTAACTGGCCTAGATTATTTTAAATTCTCTAATAATCTAGTCAACCTCTAAACTCCTTGATTAACTCCTTCCTTAAGACCAATCCTTATGTCCTTCCAACCTAATTTAATCCCTAGAGCCTAACCCAAGCTTTCCCAATCAAGCCAAACCTAAGCTTCCTTATTCGAGCTAAACCATAGTTTTGATACCAACTTTGTTAGACACCTCGTCATTAGGGCATCTAACTGGCCTAGATTATTTTAAATTCTCCAATAATCTAGTCAACCTCTAAACTCCTTGATTAACTCATTACTTGACATCAATTTCTTAAAACCCTCGAGATACATGCTCATCCTCAAGTTACATTTAAAGTCTTTATTTCCTTAAATGGGTCAAATTAGGAAATCATCAAATCTTAAATTTCCAATTTTAATAAAAAGTCGGCAGCATTTCCCTTATATATTGGACAGCCAAAAATCTAAAATACTTGTCATAACTGGGTGGGAATGCCCTATAAGGATTAATAACCCACCAATTCTAGTAGCAATTCATATATCAAGATTTAAGATCAAACAAAAAAGAATTTAAGCTTTCTGCATTCCCAAAGTATTTCCATACCATTTCAAAACTAATTTTTTCATTATTGAAACACCGTGTATCATTTAAACATCTCAATACTCATCAAACAATATCAAAATAAAACGTTGATCACCACATAATTGTTTAACAATCTACCTCCTAATTCCTAAATCCATAAAACATAATATTACTTAAATAATTATGAAAACAAGAAAAAATGAACTGTAAAATAGTCGTTGAAAGTTTGCCAAGCTTGTTTTGTGCCTAACCCTTCATAGAGTCCTTATCATCATAAAAAAAGAACTTGAAGATGTCAGATAAGTAAATATCTATATTGATATGTACTCCTGCAAATCCCAAGTCAAATGCATGGAGACATTTAATAACATTTCAAAGTAAATCAACAAAACATACACCAATATGAAATGCATCACATTCCGTTTTTGTTCCCTAAATACAACCAGATATTGACATCCAAAATTATAGTATGAAAATGGTTCTCAGTAATCATGAATGCATAGACTAGTGTTAAAGGTGAGACTCCTGAATGGGTACTTCCCATATCAGAGGTGATGAACAGTTGGATTGTCACCTGTCAATCCCGTTCGACCAATGAAAATGTCTTAGGCCGTATATGCATGACCGAGGATATGAAAAATGCAATGCATACTATAATGCAAGGATAATGATCTGTTGACCCACTTTAAGTACCGAGATAGCTGTTGGGGAATGTGTCATAGGTCAATCTATAAACATTGTTTATCTTATAATTTTAATTAATAAAATAGAGGTTTTCATTTGTAATTTTATTATAAGTGATTGCATGTTTACCTTATAGTAAAATCCATGTGTATTTATTAAAATATCATAAATGTCCCTAGTCGGTCATTTTACTGGGAACTATAATGAATTAAGACTAGTGTGAATCTTGATTGAGGTCATGTGATGATCATGCATATAGGGATACGAATCGAGATTATAAGTACTTGTTAGGGAACAAGGTACTGGACCGACCCGCTATGAGAACACAACATGGATTTAGTCATAGGAGTTACTCATGATAGATATATCATTTTGTCTTTCGACTTAAGATTACCATAGATTTCAATATTAGGAGCATGATAATTTGAAACAATCAAACGTTGTCTTTAACTGGACGATTATAAAGATTGTGATTAGTTACCATGTGAATAATATGTGAAGGTATGTAATCAAGATATAATTTGTCACTTTTATATAGAGAGAGATATCAGTGGATCCCTCGATATAATAGACTGATAATGGCTAAGTCCATGTGAATTGATATGATCAATGTAACTTGGATGTTTTCAGTTTACCTAAAGATAGAAACTAGTACGATTGAACATTAAGGGTAACTTTCCATGCCTTATGTTAAATTAAAGGATATCGCACCAAAAATTGACGCGCCCCGAACGCATCAATAAAATATAATACATAAACCAACCATTTTGTTGATAGTGGTAAAGGGTCGATCCCACAGAGATTGGTTATCTTTATAAGATCAAAAAGAAAAATAAAAAAGAAAAATGAGGTTTTTGAGAGAATGAATAAATTAACTATTCTAAATAGCAATAAAATAAATAAAAGCAAAGGAAATTATTTTCGAATCGATTAATTAAAAACACCTAGGTCAAGACATACAAGTTCGGTTCGATAATAGATTGGATTTGGTCATCAATTTATGTAAAATATGCAAATCAAAAGTATCCTAGTGTAGCTATAGACCTGGTAACGTACGCGGTTCCTTGCACTTCCTAATCTCGATAGCCAAGGTACGACAATGACTATTTCTCTAGCTAATTATATAACCCTATGCTCAAGCACATTGCGTTTAACACGATGACCGCAATTGGCTTTATGTAGGCACTACACCTAGACAACTGAATCAATAGAGTGTCCGATTTAAGCCTAGATCCCTAAAGTATTCAATCGGTCCCAAAAAAGGCGAATCAATTGGTATGGTCAATTGCCACTAGTGTGGTCTTATTGCATAAGGATGGATGCTTACGACTCACTGGCAAAAGAATCAGAGTTTAAACATGAGTTAAACTCTAATTATTCAATCAATACTAAAGAAAATAAAGCACTAATGAAAAGCAATGAAATTAATATAAATAAATCTCACAAATCCATAGATGAGCACAATTGAACCTCCCTCGCAGTCTTGCTTAGGCCATGAGTTTAGTCTCTAATGGATGAAGAATACAAAACAAAATAAAGAAAATAAAAGTCGAGAGAGAGAACCTGAGAGTCAAATAGTAGGATCTCCCCGAAATATAGAACTCGAGACTTCTAATTAATCCATAAAGTCCTAATTATGAAAAACTACAAAAATTGGTCTCTAGAGGAGAGAAATGCCAAATTCGGAGTTTGGTTCGTGACACGTGCGTCGAGGAAGATCAGACAACTGTTAGGCATTTTTCGCATGGAGCTGGACACGTGGCAGGCCATGATTGGTTGAAGCCGCTGTGCATGCTGACATGTCGAAACGTGAATGGGCGAGAAAGCTGTTGTGTGACGTGTTGGCTAGTGAGGACGTGACACTTGGCGACCGCGTATGGGATGGAAGACGCTCAAAAACTCGACGAATACTTGGGAGAACGCAATAGCACAGATCCCGAGGCTTCATCAGCAACTGCTGATGACGAGGAAGAATGCACATGAAGCTTACTCGATGATGTGGGAAACAACATGCACGCATCCTGAGGTACATCCAGGGCTGCTGAAGCGAGGAGTGAAAGCGCAGGAAGCTCAACAAATTTTTGGGAGAACGCACCAGGGCGTATCCTGAGGCCCATCCTCCCATTCTCTTCTCATCTGATTTTGGTCAACGTGCTACTGATCTCGAGGCTGATAAGCGGTTGTGATGGAGGGTCACTCAAGTGTGTGACTCTCCTGCGTTACTTAAGTTCTCCTCATTGCTTTATCAACTCTGCCGTGCGTGTCTCGAGGCTAATCTAACAATAGCTATTTACACTGAATGTAAATACTCTATTTTGAATATTTTTTGCCCTAGATTCAATTGCGCACTCCAATATCCCTGAAAATAATAAATAAATGCAATTAGGCTAATATTTTGGAGACTTAAACATAAAAAATATATAAATAAACTATATATAATTACATAATTAGCAACTTATCATATGACAAAAAAATATGATATATGTTATTCATTAGGTTGTATCAATTTTGATATTCATGCTACTTGGGTAGTCATAATGCCTTGCTAGAGACCGCTTATGACTTGTGTACCAAAACGGATTTGGTGCACTGCCAACATCGCATGAACCTATTGGGTCGCACATAAAGAATGACTTTGCGCAATTTCAATTGGTCCAGAGTAATGAGTTTTTATATGATAAAATTCTTGCATAAAAGCCCTTACAATTAGTTATATGATAACTTATTAATAGGGACGTATGTGCGATTTGCTAAAACTGCTTAAATACAATAGTTGTATTACGAATAGGATTTTAAGCGAGAGCTTATCTACATATATATAGAGGTTGAAACCCTAAAACAAGATAAGATTTTCGTTTTTGCTATTTTCAAGTTCTCTGGATTTGGGGAGAGAAAGAAAAATATTTTCTATATCTCTTAGTGCTAGCACTCCAAATTGTGGTCACCATTCTTGAGTGAATTTTCGATAGATGACGCTCACTTGAACGTCTTGGAAAGTGAACAATCAGAGAAGGAAATCATGGATTAAGATATGATTTACTTTTTGTAGATCTAGTTTAATGAAACTTATTTTCGGTCCTATTGGGGTTTTTTCAAAAATTGTTTTGAATTTTCTACTACATACGAACCCCAAAACCAAACAATAGCTGCATGTCAAGGCCCATCTTATTAAGCCTTGAATTAACCTAATTAGGTATCTAACCCTTTTAAATATTTTCAATCTCTAAATACAATATATTTCCTCAATAAAGAATTAGTTTTCAAATTTTTTTAATGGAGAAAATTAGGCCTTATATTTTCCATATTTTACCAAAAAATTGCTAAAGTTACCTCTATAATATGGATTGTGAAAATTCAAAACCTGATAGACAACAGTTTGAGGAGAAGGCCTAGAAGGACTCACAGCTCCCCACAGTTCACAATATAATATCAAACTAAATTTTAAAGGTCATATCAAATCATATCCACAAGTTTCGAGAGTTCAAATACTTATACAAGTCTTAACTGCTTCACTAACCATATACACACCAAAGTAACTCATAACTAGCTCAAAACTCTTCCAAACTGTTTCACATAAGTTTGATAAACCTATTTAATGTATCTTACGACCTACACTCATTCCAAGAAGCCTAAAAATAAGTTATACAATAAAAAACATACAATATGAAAACTTAAACTCTAAAATCACCAAGGTTCTTCAACCTTTTTCCTCCTTATTAAAATTCACGGCAGTCCTTACTTCATCAAAAACAACTCGAAAATGTCAGACAAGTAAAATCCTACATTGATATGTTTTTCTACAAATGTTAGTCTGAATACATGGAGACATGTAATTGCAATCAACAATTTATATAACAATATGAAAACTTTTTATTTCTGTTGAAGGTTCACAATCAGGGTGACATACCTAAATATGAACCTAAAAGAGTAAAAAAATCCAAATGCATGCTTTTCGGAATCGACATTGCCCACCTGAGACTGTAGACACGTCTAGCCTAGAGTGGATCACATCTAACTCATTAAGTGAAGCAGGGGCAACTCTATTTGTATGACATGTATGCATGACCAATAACAGTGCGGAATGCAAAGCATACCAAAAACTACAAATGCAGATACATAGATAAAACATTGATAGTAAAGATCATTGTAGGCTTTATTTACATTTTTCATGCGCTAATTGCATAACGTATTTGAGGTTCCTCATTCAACCAATTGCACCAAGTTATCCAATTAAGTAATTTAAAACATAATCAAACCATATTAGCCTTATCGTAGTTCAAACTAGTATTCAATCCCTAACTTCATAGGATTTCTATTTCTAAGTTTTAGCCTATCAACAACCTAATTTTATGATCAATTATCATTCAATCGACTTCTCCATTTTCAAATCAAGTCTGTGTCTCAAGTCCTTTAAAAAAACTCGAAAAAAATTCCCCTAAGTCCCAAAATCATCTTTCAAGTCTTATTCTCGTGATTAAATCTCCAATCACGGTCACAAACCACATAATTGAGTTGGAAACCAATATGTAAAACTTTTTAGAATCCGTAATTAGGATTTTAAACCCAATCGTCAGTTGTAAGCTTTGCAAATCAAAATCTCAACTTTTGGGTCTTCTTAAGTCCTAAAATTCTCACTATAACAAGAAATAACTCAATGTATTTACTTTGACTAATTTTTCCCATTTTTCAAATTTTTTTTTTCATTTTCTTTGAATTTTTTCCTCCTCGAGTGCCATAACTTCAGCCGAGCTGAGGCTCGGTATCACCTATCACTCAGGTACTGCCTTGAGTAGCCTTAGGGATTGGTTTGGGCAAAGCCTGAGACCTCCCTTGGCTTGGCAAGGCCGTGCTATCCTCTGCATGACATGCTTTGCCTACTCAGGCATGGGAGGAGCCTTGCCTTGCCTTGGCAGGGATGCCCTAGGCAGTGCATAAACACTACCAAGGGACCATTCTTAACATCCCACAACAATCATGTTGCTCATCCATATTCTCAATCATTCGTTGACCAAATGAACCCATGAATCCATTTATCCATAACTCTTCAACTCTCCATCACAACCAAGAATCCCACTAACCCTTGATTTCTACTAACAATTTATTAACAATACAACAATTAAAACTCACCTCACCAATTCATCACTTCACCAACTCCTCTATTCTCTTATTCTCCTTATCTTTTCTTGCAGTTTACAGAGAGAGGGAAAAAGTCTTTAGGTTGAGAGGCAAGTGAGAGAGACTTGATGAGTTGAGTGAGTTTGACAAAGAGGGAGAGATGGTTTTTGCATTGGGAAAAGAGAATTTGGGAATGAAGAGGGATCAATAAGAGAGAGAGAGAGAGAGAGAGAGAGAGAGAGAGAGAGCAGGGTGAGAAAGGTTTAATGAAAACCTAGTTTCGATTCAGATTTGCTTAATTTAGGGTTTATTGGTAAAATTACCAAAATGCCTATTTAGCTATCCTCTATTCTTTACAGCTTAATTGCCCTTATATGTCAATTTACATATTTATATTTTTGTCATATATTTCTTAAACCTTTTTAACTCAAAATAAACCACAATTAAACTCCGATAGATACCCTAATTTCATTAAAAATTGAAAAAAAATGCCAACGCCCTCCGAAACATTCGAACAACGTGTCTAAACTTCAACTTAACCCAATTTCACGACGAATAAAGTATAATAATACACTAGGCATACGACAAATAAATATAAAATATTACCTAATGATCTGGTTCGGCCCGGTTCAGGCCCAAAGAGGAAAAAAAAAGAAGAGAAAGGGGTGAACCGGGCCGGTTCGGCTCGGGTGAGCCGAACATGGTTCGACCCGGTTCAGACCCAGAAAAAAAAAAGATGAGAAGATGGGTTTGGTGAACCGGGGCGGCTCGAAATCGGTTAGGCCCGGTTCAACCCAAACCCAAATTAAAACAAAAACAAAAAAATAGAAAATAGAAAAGAAATGTAGAAAAATTGGGAAAGAATCCAGAAAAATTAGAAAAATTTCAAAAAAATTATATTTCAACAAAATAAATAGAAAATAATGAATTTCTATAAAAAATAAAAATATTTGGACTTTCGGACGAGCAATTTTCGGGGGTTTTACCTCGAAAAACGCGAATTGGTCGAATGGCCGAAAATAAATAAAAAAAGTTTTTAGACATTTGTCTCGACTTCGATTTGGCATAAATTGAGACATTATTGAATGTTATGGAACTAAGGGGAGAACTCGGGCGTTTGGGCACTCACATCGAATTGTCGAGGGATCGAATAGATTAAGACAAGCGTGTGACTTGTAAGTACAACTGTGAGAATTTTATATTTCATTTCATTCTCTTATTGCTTTATTGGTCTATTGGTAGACATTGCTACTTGAACTTGCACATCATGTTGTTCTTGTATCTATTCATGGATGAATATTGTGACATGATGCCTTGTGACGTGTTTCATTGATTCCGATTCCTACTTTTGATGTCATTTTTGATAAATAATGGATAAAAAGCATGTTAATGGAATAATGTGGATTTACTTGGACTTGTCTTCGATTTTCTTTTGGCTTTGCAACCTAACTTATCTTGGAATCCTAGAATTTTGGATTTATTTGTCTTTGAAATTAAAGTAGGGATTATCTAGTGTCCATTGCACGAGAGATGCGCGGTTCACGGGGACATGGGTCTACCGGGGTTCCGGCACTCGCCACTACACTTGCGCGGCACACGAGGTATGGGACTAAGGGTGGTCGGCAAGCATGAGATTGATGTTGTAAAGCGTAGAGCGCAGCTCCGCTATTTGTGTGAGATATGTTGAGCGCAACTCTATATAGTAGAAGGAAAGGTTAGGTGATAGGTCTCACCGTCGACCGAACGTAGATCATCTCGACTTAGCCTGTGTTTCTACATTTTAACTATGGTATTTATTTGCATTTCTTGTTTCAGCAATTGAACTCGCTACTTTATGCTTTTAAATACCATTCGTTTATTTTTGAAATGTGGCATATAATTTTCCAGTTAGTACTTAAATATCACTATACTCACCGTCTAGTTTGTGACGGTGGGTGTAGGTCCATCGGGCAGCAGCAAACCAGGGAATGAGAAGATCAGCGACTTCCTCCGAGCAGTTCGGCGACTCTCCTCACTCCTTTGTATGTCTCAACTTTTGTTGTATTATTATTGCTTATGTCATTTTGGGTTATACATTGGGTTGAGTGAATAGTGTCCTATATATATGTGCTTGTGCTACTGTCTTTTCTTGGTTTTCCGCACTTAGGAATTTTGAATTATCATGGCTTCTGCATAATCTTTAAACTGTATGAAAATGATAATATATATCAAGACACGAATTTAGAGGAATATCAGAACGAAAGGCTGACAAATACGTAATTAAGTCTTAGATGCGTTGGATTAAGGCTTGATTACTGGATTAGGCCGAGCGGTGCCCTGTTTAGTAGTTGGGGCCGTCACAGTTGGTATCAGAGCCAGCTTTAGAGAACTATAAGGCTTAAAGTAATATGATACCAACACAGTTGGTATCAGAGACATAGGTTTAGAGACCAAAATGCATAAAATACAAACCTTAGTTGTGGAAACCAGATACTCATTACCTAGACACCACTAGTTGGGAAGAGAGTGATAGTGAGATGGGGGATTTCGTCTATGTACTTTTTAATTGCTATATGCATATATCTACGTATGCGCTATGTCACGTAGTAGTTGATTCGCGTTCGCTATCCATTGCAGACCCCGATGGCTGATACACGCGGTGGAGGAGATGCAGAGCCTAGCGGCAGTTCGCCTCCTACTATAGCGGAGGATTTACAGTGACTATCTGATCGAGTGACAGCTCAATGCCAGCAGTTGAGTGATTTCATCGCGATGATGACCGCACGTTTTGTTGCACCAGCATCGACATCAACTCCTATGACTGCTACACCGACTGTTCAAACGCCAGCACTTCCTACTATAGCTTTAGCAGTGCCGATAGCTGTGATCGCCCCAGTGGTGGAGTTATTTGACGCAATACCGTCTCCCAGCCCGCATCTTCCAGCACGTCAGTGGAAGTTCAGCTAGTGAATGACTTAATCAGACTCAAACCATCGTATTTCGATGGAGTTAGGGATTTTCAAAAGATTGAGAAATGGATCCTATCTAAGGAGAAGCTTCATCGGGTACCGATGATAGAGGATAGACTTCGGGCATAGATATCATCGTATACACTGGAGCGAGACGCCGACGTGTGGTGGCGTTTGACAGTGGCCACTCACGGCGAGTTCGAGACATGGGATGCTTTCAAGCAGAAGCTCTATCAGCAATATTTTCTGCCTTCAGTCATGAAGCGATTAAGACAATAGTTCATGGACTTGAGACAGGGGCCAGAGGAGCCTGTGATGCAGTACATGTACTGATACGATTATGTGTGCCAGTTTGCTAGGGACTTGGTGAGAGATGAGTCCGAGGTTTGTATATCACTTCGGTGATGGAATCAGACCCAATATTTGGTATTACGTCGTCAGTTCAGGTGCGAGGACACTCACCAAGATCTATGAGTGAGCCCTAGCGCATGAGACATTATCTGGACAGAGTCGCTGATGGCAGAGCACTGGGTCCGGTGCTATCCATAGAGAAGGAAATTAAGTACGAGAGAATGAAACAGAGGGGTAAGGGACCAAGGAGATGGAACCGAGGATCTCAGGGTTCGAGGACAACTACGCCCCCACTTGATGTGCCTCCTGTATCATCCATCGCTTCAACATAGAGCTCAGTGGGCAGACTTCCCTTGCCACCTCCCATCAGACCAGCCTTACCAGCTCCTATTGTTCCTGCACTTCCCGCCCCACAGGCTTCACGGCAGCAGCCGCAGGGTGGCAGAGGTCGAGGCAGAGGCAGATGCCAAGATACGAGACAGAGACCGAAACAGGTGCAAAAATATCAGGCACTGGGCCAGTCTCAGACTTAGGGTCAGTGTACACAGTTGACGTGCTACAGATTGTAGACAGGTTGGACATATCGTGAGAGAGTGCCCACATCCTGCAGCAGTGTACGCACAGCAAGCCCGAGAGGAGGTTCACATGGTAGCCCAGCCAGACGCCGACGCTACACGAGTTCTTATTGAGGGTACAGTTTCTATTTGCGATTATGAGTTATACGTTTTATTTGATTCTGGCTCTACCGTATCATTTATTGCTGGTCGCATGCTAGACGTTCTAGGGTTGAAACCTGTTAGGCTTAGCGTACATTTGATCTTGAGTACTGCAGCCAGGGATAGAGTGTACCCTCATAGTATTGTTGAAAAATTTCTCGTCGCGATAGATGGAGTAGAGCTACCTGCTGATTTTAGAGTCCTCGAATGTTTGGCGTTCGATGTGATTTTAGGAATGGACTGGTTAGCTGCATACCACGCTAATATCGACTGTTTCAGCAAAACAGTGATATTTGAGATCCCAGGGCGTCCGCCATTCATTTATAAAGGTAGTGAGTAGATGGAAACGTTAATTTCGCTATACACTATACCAGAGAGTCAGGGACCTAGGTTGGAAGATATACCGGTTGTTAGAGAGTTTCCTGATATTTTTCCAGAGGATTTACTTATTTTACCGCCACCGCGAGAGATCGATTTCATTATTGAGTTGGTACCTGATACGAAAATACCACCATACTGGATGGCACCACGAGAGCTAGAAGAGTTGAAAACTCAGCTTCAGGATCTGGTACAGAAGGGATTCATCACACATTCCATGTCGCCATAGGGAGCACCTGTCCTTTTTGTGAATAAAAAGGATGGTACGTTAAGACTTTGTATCGACTATCGACAGTTGAACAAAGTCACAATTAGGAACAAATATCCACTCCCGAGGATATATGATTTATTTGATCAGCTGAGAGGAGCACAATTTTTCTCCAAGATAGACCTGCGATCAAGTTATCATCAGCTTAGGATCAGGGACGAGGATAGATCCATTACAACTTTCAGCACCAAATATGGACATTTTCAGTTCACAGTCATGCCGTTTGGGCTGACCAATGCACCAGCAATGTTTATGGATCTGATGCATCGTGTTTTCTGACCGTTTCTTGACCGATTTGTAATAGTCTTCATCGATGATATAGTGGTATACTCGAAGACGAGGGAGGATCACGAACAACACCTCAGAGAGACGTTGCAGACTTTGAGGGAGCATAAACTATACGTCAAATTCAGTAAATGTGAATTCTGGCTGTCAGAGGTCAAATTTCTAGGGCATGTTGTCAGAGCAGCATGGATATCAGTAGATCCAGCCAAAATTCAGGCGATTATTAATTTACAAACACCAACTTCAGTGATTGAGATCAGAAGAAGGGTTTTTCAAAAATCGCTTCACCGATTAGTAAATTGACTCAGAAAGATGTGAGATCTCATTGGTCTGAGGAATGTGAGGAGGCATTCGCTCAGCTGAAGAGGTTATTGACTACTGCGCCAGTGTTAGTATTACCAAAGGTCGGACATGGATTCTCCATCTATACTGATGCTTATCATAGAGGTCTGGGATGTGTGTTGATGTAGGGTAATGGTACAGTAGCATATGCATCCAGACAGTTGAAGGTACATGAGAAGAATTATCCGACGCATGACTTAGAACTGGCAGCAGTAATGTTTGCATTGAAGATATGGAAACACTATCTGTATGGAGAGACGTTTACACTCTTTACTGATAAGAAGAGATTGAAATATCTTTTCACACAAAAAATTTGAATATGCGACAGCGCAGATGGTTAGAATTTCTAAAAGATTACGACTTTTCCTTGGAATATCATCCGGAAAAAGCGAATGTAGTCGTTGATGCACTGAGTAGGATACCTGTTGGAGATGCGGCGGTTCATACTGAAACTCGAGTTGAGATTTGCGCACAGATGAGAGTACCGACCATATCTACACAAAGAGTGACAGAGGGTCAGAGGACCGACAGGTTGTACTCCAGGTTTAGTGAGTTAGCGCAGAGTACAGATTGTGTTTATTGGACGGAGACGTCTGACTAGTGCTTGCGCTTAAGGGGTAGACTGTGGATACCGTCAATACCAGAGCTGAAAAATGAGATTCTTCAGGAGTCACACCGTTCTTGATTCACTATTCATCCAGGCAGGACCAAGTAAAGAATTAAAACATACACCACTAGATAGGCGTGGATATACACACATACACATCTCTATAAAGGGTGTTAAGGTTTTGAGTCACTTGAGAGTGACTTGGGGGACAAGTGTGGTGTTGAAGACCACAAGATGCGCCTCGAGACACGTGTGTGGGTTGAGATGTGTGGCTCACATTCAAGCCACACCGCATAATATATAAATGGGTCAAATGACCCAAAAAAATAATCAAACCTTATCTCAAATCAAAAAAAAAAAACAAACACGAACCAGAGGAGTGAAAAGAAAAGAACGAACCAGAGAAAGAAAGAAGAATAATCGGGAGAGGATGAGAGAAGAAAGAAATTGTTGTGGAGGTGGAGGAGAAGAGGAAGGAGAGAACCCGAGCCGAACCTAGGTGAGTTTGTTGTTTCATTTATGGTGTGTCGGTGGGGTGTATGAGGGAGCTTGGGAGCTCCCGTGCTTCCGAGGAAGGATACGACTCGGGAGAGTCATCTCCCCTCCCTAGCTGGGGTGGATCGCCAACCCCAACTCGTGACCAAAATCCCATGAAAACAGAAAAAATAGAGCACTGTGTGCCCTGTTCGCGCGAGGAAGAAGATGAGGGTCCTGAACCGGGCCAGTTTGGCTCGGGCTTAGACGAACCCGGTTCGTCCCGGTTCAGACCCAAAGAGGAAAAAAAAGGAAAGAAGAGAAGGGGTGAACCAGGCCGGTTCAGACCCAGAAAAAAAAAATGAGAAGATGGGTTGGTTGAACCGGGCCGGTTCGAAACCGGTTCGGCTCGGTTCAACCCAAACCCAAATTAAAACAAAAACAAAAAAAAAAAATAGAAAAGAAATGTAGAAAAATCGGGAAAGAATCCAGAAAAATTAGGAAAAATTCCAAAACAATTATATTTCAACAAAATAAATAGAAAATAATGAATTTCTATAAAAAATAAAATATTTGGACTTTCGGACGAGCAATTTTCGCGGGTTTTACCTCGAAAAACGCGAAATGGGCCGAATAACCGAAAATAAATAAAAAAAAAGTTTTTAGACATTTGTCTCGACTTCGATTTGGCATAAATTGAGACATTATTGAATGTTAGGGAACTAAGGGGAGAACTCGGGCGTTTGGGCACGCACTTCGAATTGTCGAGGGATCTGATAGATTAGGACAAGCGTGTGACTTGTAAGTACAACTGTGAGA